>CAWUFW010000207.1:90000-2702295 GCA_963921515.1 Calotriton arnoldi
GCGGGCCAGGATGCCGCCCCAGCCCTGGGTCCGTCCCTAGGCCTGCCGCGTGGCAGGCTGCCCTGGATGGGGTCCGGCAGGCCCGGGGAGCCTCCCCCTGCTGGGCTGGGTCCAGGGGCCCCGGGGAGGGCGGCCTCCCCACCCCAGGGTCTGTCCTCGGTCCTGCTGAGTGGCAGGATGCCTGAACGAGGTCCCACGGGCCTGAGGAGCCTCCCCCTGCTCGGCTGGGTTCAGCGGCTACCAGGGGCCCTGGGGAGGGCGTCCTCCCCACCCCGGGCTCTGTCCTCGGTCCTGCCGCGTGGCAGGGTGCAGGGGATGGGGTCCGGTGGGCCCGGGGAGGCTTCCCCAGCGCCTCTGGGCCTGGGAGCCCCGGCTGGGTCCAGGGGCCCCGTCGGGCCCCGGGTAGGTTGCTCCGGCCCTGGGCCCTGTCCCCCACCCTGCTGCACTGCCAAAGGCCGGGAATGGGGTTCTGTTGTGCCCGGGGAGCCTCCCCTTGCTTGGCTGGGTTCAGGATCTCCGGACGGGGCCCCTGAGGGCCCTGGGGAGGGCGGCCTCCCTACCCCGGGCTCTGTCCTCGGTCCTGCCGCGTGGCAGGGTGCCCGGGACAGGGTCCCGTGGGCCCGGGGAGGCTTCCCCTGCGCCTCTGGGCCTGGGAGCCCCGGCTGAGTCCAGGGGCCCTGTCAGGCCCCGGGTCAGGTGCTCCGGCCATGGGCCGCGTCCCCCGGCCTGCTGCTCTGTCAAAGCCCCGGGACGGGGTTCCGTTGTGCCCGGGGACCCCCCCTTGCTTGGCTGGGTTCAGGAGCTCCGTCCGGGGCCCCTGAGGGTCCCGGGGAGGGTGGCCTCCCCACCCCGGGCTCCGTCCTCGGTCCTGCCGCGTGGCAGGTTGCCCGGGACGGGGTCCCGTGGGCCCGGGGAGGCTTCCCCTGCGCCTCTGGGCCCGGTAGCCCCGGCTGGGTCCAGGGGCCCCTCCGGGCCCCAGGTCGGGTGCTCCAGCCCTGGGCCCCATCCCCCGGCCTGCCGCTCTGCCAAGGGACGGGGACGGGGTTCCGTTGTGCCCGGGGACCCTCCCCTTGCTTGGCTGGGTTCAGGATCTCCAGCCGGGGCCCCTGAGGGCCCTGGGGAGGGCGGCCTCCCCACCCCGGGCTCTGTCCTCGGTCCTGCCGCATGGCAGGGTGCCCGGGACAGGGTCCCGTGGGCCCGGGGAGGCTTCCCCTGTGCCTCTGGGCCTGGGAGCCCCGGCTGGGTCCAGGGGCCCTGTCGGGCCCCGGGTCGGGTGCTCCGGCCCTGGGCCCTGTCCCCCGGCCTGCCGCTCTGCCAAGGGACGGGGACGGGGTTCCGTTGTGCCCGGGGACCCTCCCCTTGCTTGGCTGGGTTCAGGATCTCCGGCCGGGGCCCCTGAGGGCCTTGGGGAGGGCGGCCTCCCCACCCCGGGCTCTGTCCTCGGTCCTGCCGGGTGGCAGGGTGCCCGGGACAGAGTCCCGTGGGCCCGTGGAGGCTTCCCCTGCGCCTCTGGGCCTGGGAGCCCCGGCTGGGTCCAGGGGCCCCTCCGGGCCCCGGGTCGGGTGCTCCAGCCGTGGGCCCCGTCCCATGGCCTGCCGCTATGCCAAAGGTCCGAGACGGGATTCCGTCATGCCCGGGGAGCTCCCCCTTGCTTGGCTGGGTTCAGGAGCTCCGTCCTGGGCCCCTGAGGGTCCCGGGGAGGGCGGCCTCCCCACCCCGGGCTCTGTCCTCGGTCCTGCCGTGTGGCAGGGTGCCCGGGACAGGGTCCCGTGGGCCCGGGGAGGCTTCCCCTGCGCCTCTGGGCCTGGGAGCCCCGGCTGGGTCCAGGGGCCCTGTTGGGCCCCGGGTCAGGTGCTCCGGCCCTGGGCCGCGTCCCTTGGCCTGCTGCTCTACCAAAGCCCCGGGACGGGGTTCTGTTGTACCCGGGGACCCTCCCCTTGCTTGGCTGGGTTCAGGAGCTCTGGCTGGGGCCCCTGAGGGCCCCGGGGAGGGCAGCCTCCCCACCCCGGGCTCTGTCCTCAGTCCTGCTGCTGCAGCCCTGGGCCCCGTCCCCCGGCCTGTCGCTCTGCCAAAGGCCAGAGACGGGGGTTCCGTTGTGCCCAGCGAGCCTCCCCCTGCTTGGCCTATCACCTCGGCCATCTGGTCACGCCTATCCCCTCGGCCATCTATGTCGCACCAATCCCCTCAGCCATCTGGTCGCGCGCAATGCTTTCCAATGGGTCGACCAGATGGCCGGGCTGCCCTGGAAGTCCCTATGAGGGCTCATTTGCCTCCCCGATCCCATCCAGGGCTCCAGGAGGTTGGGCGCGTCTGTGCCTTGGGTCTCCTCAGTCTCACGGTGCGCACGGGTTACCAGAAAGGGGGGGTACCCTTCCTCCGGATTACTAGGGACATGGTACTCCGGAACCCCTCTCGGACAGGCGGTCCTCAGCCGGCATCTGGATGGACCAGGATGTCCCCCAGGCCGGGGCTCCGTCCCTTGAACAAACGTGTGGCTTGGCACCCGGGATGGGGCCCTCGGGCACGAGGAGGCATCCCCTGTGCCCGGGAGCCCCGACGGGGTCCGGGGGCCACGGGCTCAGTCTCCCAGCCTGCCGCTCCACCAGGGGGCATGAGACGGGGTTCCGCCGGGCCCGGGGAGACTCCCCCTCCTGAGGTCCCAGGGGAGGGCACCCTCCCCACCCTGGGCTCTGTCCTCAGGCCTGCCGCATGGCAGGGTGCCCGGGACGGGGTCCCGCAGGCCCCTGGAGTCTTCCTCTGTGCGCCCAGGCCAGGGAGCCCCGGCTGGGTCCAGTGGCCCCGCCAGACCCCGGGTCGGGTGCTCCAGCCCTGGGCCCCCGTCCCCCGGCCTGCCGCTCTGCCAAAGGCCCGAGACGGGGTTCCATCGTGCCCGGGGAGCCTCCCACTGCTTGGCTGGGTTCAGGAGGTCCGAACGGGGCCCCTGGGGAGGGCGGCCTCCCCACCCCGGGCTCCGTCCTCGGTCCTGCTGCAGGGTGCCCGGGACCGGGTCCCGCGTGCCCGGGGAGGCTTCCCCTGCACCTGTGAAGAATAGTTTTGCGATTCTCAAATAGCGATTCTCTAAAAAATCGCAAAACTATTCTTTGATATATCTGGCCCTAAGGGACTTCCAAAATTGCATAGGTAGGGAAAGGCCGAAAGATATGAATCAGCTAAAGGTAGAAACATCAGCAGCACCTACAGCAGTCAAAGGTAAAATTAGGTGTCAAGTGCAGCGTCCGGCTCTCATCCGAACGCTCGAGACCCCTGTCCTACCCACCCTCACCTCATGGACCATTTAGCAAAGTAGGATGAAAGGAATCAGGGGTGGAGGAGAGAAGTAGCGGGCAAAGCCCTAATTGTCTATGTCTAGTGGCCATGTCGTTCACTTTGGGCCAGAAGGTATTTGTCCCTCTGTGACTTCACTTTTAAATATGGAGCGGAACGTAAAAATATGTAATGCTTTAATTTTATGAAAAGCGTAACGTAAAAACAAATATTCCTTCTATTATCGAACTCACATATTCCCATCTTCCCTCTTAATCCCACATTTACAATAAGCGCCAATGTACAACATCTCTCGTTTGAGATGCACCAAGTACAGAACAATTCATCTCTGTGATGTGATTGGCTCCTTTGTTCAAGCTACGGTCAGTCCCGGATACAGACAGTGAGATAAATCTATTTACAAAGAAGCTCTGGGAGAAGAGAAGTGATGTGACTGGCAGGAGGGGCACACAAAGCGGCACCCATAGTGGGGTGGATGCAAGCGTGAGGTAGATTCCTGTGACAAAGGGTCACTAACCTCACACTAGACCTGCCCAATGCTGTAGGTTAACAGAAAAAGCCACTAAACGGGGCTTCGCGCAATAATTACACTCCACGCTGCACTTGAAGCGTAAAAGGCCATTTATTAGGACAAGGTTGTAAACACAATACTTTTAACCAAAACATAAATTAATTATAACAATCCCCAACATCAACCTCTCATTCACTCCATCCATCTTCCCCTCACTCCTATTGCTCTCTTCCCGTTTCACTCTGCGACCTCCTCCATCTCTTCATTCACGTCTTCACTTATCTTTCAACATCCTCTCCTGTATCTCCTGCCGTCGCACTCTTGCATCCCGCACCCCCATCATTCACCTGTCCCCCCCCCCAAGGGGGAGATGTGCCCGTCAGTGACTCCCCACCCCTCCAAAGTATTGCCAACCAGGGAACCCCCGTAGGGCGGTTACCTGCCCCACCCCCGTTTCATAGTGCACCTTTCGCCTTCACTCCTTAACCTCCCTGCGGCACCAAATGGATTCATTCCACAACCCGCTTATAACGTCCCGCATCTCCATCATATGGTAGGCATTACCAAGCTGTGAAAGGTGCACTCCATCATCCCTAAACAGCAAAGGCTTACAACCGTACCAAGTCATTTTCGCCCAAATGTAGGACCAACATATCAGGACAGCCTCTTTGCGATACCTTCTTTGTCAGCCAGGGCAGTAGTGCCCCCCAACGCATCCCTCCTTTACCTCACCAATGCACCTCATGATGGCTGCTCTTCAGACCCAGGTTACGACCATAGACCTGCCGATCTGCATATCTGGCTGCCCAATGTATGAAAGAATGTCCAACGATCCAGGTAACCGTCTTGTTTCCTGGGCCGCCCACACAACCTACGACAAAAAAGGAATATGTTAGTGCACAAATTCAGGCTCCATCTCCTGTTGCTGCAGATCCCCCTCAAGAACCCCCTCTTTCCTACTTGCGCACATATTTCTTGCAGCACCTGGACCTCCACCTCCCAATCTGACGTATTCTGTCCCATGACCAGCCCAGGCGTGCCGTAGCTGCGCCAATGCGAAAAGAGTGTGTGCCATATCCCGCAGAGTACCTACCCAAGCGCCTTTACGCCATGCGCAATACCGCCAACAACTGAAAAGCCGTCAACCTCTCCCTGGACGCATGACAGAAGATTTCACCCGACAGTCCTCTCTCAAGAACATTTGCCATTCCTGCACCGGGCACACTCCCGTGCATCCACTCTCATTCAACCACACCCATTTACCTCTTCCTGCCTGGTCCGTCTTAGAATGCCCCAGCCAAATCCCCAGTAGATTGCCATCCAATCTTATGTCCTTGTATCTTCTCCCCGCCCGCCCCTTCGTGCCCAACAACTCTGATACCCTAAATGCCCCAAAAAACATCTATACCATGCATAAACAGAATACTGAAACCTCATTACCATCATAACAACAATTGGGCAAACCCCCCAGCAAACTCTGCAACAATTCAAACATAATAGCCTCCCTTGACGCCCCCCCCCATCCCCTCTCCCCATTCCCGCCCCCAACCTTTTAACATCTTACTCAGTATCTCATCTTTTGCCTGGTCGAAACCCAAGTACAATTTACTGTAAAATGAGATCCACGCAAGTTTTCCCCCTATAGTTGTCTGTGACAAACCCTTATCAATACAACTTAGAACAAAACGTATAACTCCCTGTTCCGTGTCCTGTCATAACATGTTCCATGCATCAAGGGTCCCTTCCATAAACGATCCAAATTCAGCCCACGCCAGCCTGTAGCTGCGCCTTGTAGATTCTGCTATAGACTTCTCGACCAGGCCGACCCCTCTCACTCCCCCCAGGCCCAGATGTCGTCCGGCAGCTCTGTCTTGCACGCATCCGCTCTAGGTGCCAATCATCGGAATCGCCGCCACTGCGAACGAGACAAAGCATCCGCAATGTCGTTACTAGCCCCTGGAACATGCTTTGCACGAAATACTACATTCAGTTGCAGGCATTTTAGCATGAAAAACCGCAGCAGTCGCAAGACACTCAAATCCTTCGCTTTCTGTTTGTTCACTAGCTCCACCACCGTCATGTTGTCTACATGGAACAGCACCGACCTATTCTGAAATTCCAGGCCCCACACTGCCAGTGCCTCCAGCAACGGAATAAATTCCAGGAACGCTATGCTCTTCCCTTGTTTCAACCAGTGGCCCGGCCATGGCTCGGCGCACCATCGCCCATCCCAAAACACACCAAAACCAGAGGCCCCTGCCGCATCCGAAATTATTTTAACCTGCCAGATCGTTCTGTCTTCCACAAAGTCCAAGGCAACTCCATTGAAGTCTGTCAAAAACGTCTGCCATATCCTCAAATCTCCCCTGACTCCCATTGAAATCCTGACTCTGTGGTGTGGTAGCACTGCCCCAGACATGGCCATGCCAAGGCGTCTGCAAAATGTTCTCCCAGCTCTCACCACCCGGCAAGCAAAATTCAGAAAACCCATGAGTTGCTGCACTGTTCGCAAATCAATCTTCTTTTCCCCAATCACCCATAGCAGGAAAGCCTGTATGTCTGTCACCTTCCCCGCGAGCAACCTGGCTATCCAGTGGACTGAATCCAATTCAATGCCCAGGAACGTCAACTCACAGCTAGGCCCAGCTGTTTTTTCCAGCGCTAGGGGAACCCCAAAGGGCTGCGCTAAGGCCTGAAACTGTTGTAACGCTTTCCCTCAACCTCCGGAGTTTCCTTTTCCTATGAATAAAAAGTCATCCAGGTAATGAGACACTTCCCGGTGACCATTAATCTTCATGAAAACCCACTGTAGGAACGTGCTGAACATCTCAAACAATGCGCAAGAGATCGCGCAGCCCATTGGCAGGACCTTGTCTATGAAGATGGCCCCCTCAAACTGCATCCCCAGTAATGAGAAATCCGCAGGGTGTATGGGCAGTAAACGGAATGCCGATTTCACATCACATTTACCCATTTCCGCCCCTGCCCACACTACCTCACTAAGCAGATCGCATTGTCCACTGAAGCATACAGCACCCTCGAATCTTCCTCTGCAATGAAGTCATTGACTGACCTCCCCTCAGGCCAGGATAAATGATGGATCATCCTGTACTCCCCGGCTCTTTCTTAGGAACCACCCCTAGAGGTGATATAATCAGGTCGTCTACCAGCCAATTTTTAAAGGGGCCCGCTATCCTTCCTTCCTCAACTTCCTTTCTTAATTTTGCTACTACCACTTCCGGCAACTCTCTGGCCGACTTCAAATTCTCTGCCCACCTCCTTTCTCTGGGACCTTGGTACCCCCCCCAAAAACCCTCAGTAAACCCCCATTGAATCCTCAACGCCGCCTCTCTGTCAGGGTACACCGAGAGCCACGGACCCATGGCCTGGATCCTAACTGGGGTAGGAGCCCTTTGGCCCAGACTGACCTCTGCCCTTAGTGGCCCTCCATTGCTCCGCTGGCGTGGCCAGGGTAAAGCACAGTGTGAGGGGGTGCCGTCCCCCACACGTGGAGCACTCATGCTTAAATTTACAGGGGTATCTTGAACAGAAACCCTTGTTGAAGTTCCAACAGGCTCCTGTGTTATCCCCCCACCCCCTTGCTTAGGTGTTGGACCTGCACGCCCTGTGCTAACATGAGCCCCTCCCACCCCAGTATGGGCGGGACGTGCCGGAAAAGACCGGTACGTCACCGGCAGGCCACTGGCTGTATGTGTGGATGCTGATGACTGCGTGGATGACATCCATTGCATCCACAGTTCTTGGTCCACCTCGCCCCATGGCTTATCAGGGTTAATGCTGATTCTAGCCCTAAACTCCTCATCATAGCTTAACCAAGCAAACCCTCTGAAATGCATCTGCGCCTTTCGAATGATGTCCATGTATTTTAATAAAAGTATGGCCCTGTCGAGGTGCTTTTCACAATATATACTGGCGTATATTAGAAAAGCTGAGGTCCAGTTCTCCATGTTAATGGGCACCCTGGGCCTCCTCGTTAACTCCCACTCCTCCTCTTTTGACCCTTCTTTGGCCTGGATCTCTCTATGTAACAGTTTGAAGACATCCACGTATTCATGCCTCCAAATCCTGTTTCTCGTTTTGTCCGATAAGTGTGACCCCAAAGGCATGGCCAAACCCATAAAGGGGAGTTTCTTGTGCTGTTTGTCCTCCCCTTTGTCTTCCTTCCCTTCTGTCCCTTCTATTTTGTCCGTCTGGACGCTTGCTCCAACCAATCGTTTTGCCCCGTTGTCTTTTACCTCCGCCGCAGGCGCTGCTGCCGCGCTTGCCAGCGCCTTTGTCTCCCTTACAGACCTATCCCCCACACCCACCGACCGGCAGGCTTTTTTCCGCCCCCCTCTCGGACCTCCGTCCCACGCAGCCCACCAATCACCCTCACCTGATAGGTTTGCTTGTGCCTCTCTGTCCTTGCCCTTGGAGCCGGTCTACGTCTGGCTGACCGCTTTCGTCTTGGCTTTTGGCGCACTTGCCTCCTGCAACACACCAAACTTTCTGGTTGCCTTCCTAGAACCACCCGCAGCCCCCAAAGTCAACTCCTCATCATCCCGTACTTCACCCTCCTCCAACTCATCGCTCTCATCACCATAATCTAGCTGCAACTCTGTCGACTCAACCTCTGCAGGCATCCACGTCACTTCATGCACCGCTCTCTTTTGCCCTTTCCCTTTCTTCGCAGACGCACCACCACAATCTCCTGAGGTAGCCACCGGTGCCCGATCCCTCGTTGGGTGGCAGGCTGCCGCAGAACCCCCTGCTGCTTCTTGCCAGTGTCTCGGGCCGTTTTGCTCCCCGCCGCCCCCCCCCTCATTTCTACCAGCCTTCATCGCCAGCTTGGATCCCCCACCCCCAAGCTGCTCCAACCTGAGGAGGCTCCAGCACCATCGGGTCTCTCCGCCGTTCCGGCTGTCCCTATTTTGTGGTGGCTCGTCTCTTCTACCCATACCCACTTGCCCTTGGGACCCCCTGACCCAGCCTCCTGTTCTGCCCTGTCATCCTCCTCCGATGGGGGAGTGGGAGGTCCCTCCTCCCAGGGAACGAAACCCCCACCCTCCCTGGCTGCACACAAGTCCTCCCACCTCTGCTCTGATTCTTGTATGATCCTGCGCTGCTCCCTGATTTTTTCCTCCAAGGTCATCCCAGCCCATCTGGGAAGTATGGTCGGGGGGCTTTGGCCCCTGGTGACCAAATCCTGTGCCCCTGCCTGCACTGGGTGGCTGTCCCCCCTGCCCCCCCCCCTTGTGGGCCTTATTAAGTACGAGCTGGGGGGCCCCAAATCCTCTAGGCTGCTGTGTGTCCTGAGACGTTGGCCTCCATGTGAGGTCCATGGGAGAATCCTCCCATTGCCCCGCCTCCAATTCATGCCCCCTGCTTGGCCCGGCTAAATTCAGGGCCGGCACCTCACCCAGGACCCCCCCCTCCCACCTCGTACATTGCTGGCCTGTCGCTGGCCCCGGAGTACTGCCAGGCCGATTCTTCCAGTGCCTGCCCTCTACCTAGGCTCAGACTCCATTCGGGTGCCTCCCCGGCCGCATCGCGCTGCAGCGCTGACACGCCCCCACTCTGCCCCTACCCCCGACGCAACGGGCCGGGGAGGCCACGTCAGCAGACAGACGCACGGGCAGGCTCCTACGCCTGCCCCCGCGCTTCGCAGGCTCCTTCTTGAGTTGGCCCCACCCCCTGCCCAACATACCTTTCTTTACCGGTGGTGGCTCCTCTAAGCATGCCCCCACCGCCGCTGCCACTCCGGCTGACGCCGACCGCGGGGTATGGGCCATCCCGACCCCGCTTGTTTGAGCACTCCAGGCCGCAGGAGGTCATCACGGACTGCCCGGCCCAGCATCATCAGCGCAGCCCTGACGGACTCCGCATCAGGTTCAGCCATCGCTTTGAACGCGGTAAGGAAAGGAGGGGCTGCCATGCCTCAACTCTAACTGAAAATCTGTCCTACCCTCGCCAATCGGCGGATTGGCTTATGACAAACTTTGGGACTAAGTACTCCAACTCCTCTAACTCCAAAAATAACTCAACCCTCCCCAATGGTGCCGGGTGCAGGAAGAGGATGAGCCCTCCTCCCCTGCACCCTATATCACCACCCTGATCCCTCCCCTGACCCCACCCCTTAACCCCAACAGCTTCTCCTTCGGCCTCATTGCGCGAAAACCCCGGGGGAAGACTGGTCTGCGATCCTACTTCCCCCGGGGGCCGGCATTCCTGACATAGGAACTGTAATGTCTGCGCTGGTGTGGGTTAATAGACACTGTTATTAACATCAGTCCCATTTCCGGTTGCAGGCCACAGGTAATGACAAATGTAGCATGTGGGAGCGGATAGGATCTGGAATGTTCGAGGAAGGCGGGAGTTGGAGTTGAACTGAACTTGTGGGGACGCTGTGGATGTTAAACTGCTCCAGGCCGTTACTGGAATAAAGTTATGTTTTTTACCAGCTGTCTGCTGGACCTACATTATCACATAATTTGGTGACGAGCTGGTGGTGCACTACAGGTATAGCGTTCACTGTACCTTATCAGCAAAGATTCGCTGAGTTTCCTTTACCAACGCTTGATGTCTGCTTCAGGATTAATTAAGTCAGTTAGGCTTAATTACTTGCTACGGAGCTCCTTCTACATTCTTTTCTGCATGGCAGTTACCTTATTTTCTTCTCTTATACATTCACTGTGGCTGGCATCGCACGTGCACCCCTTGAGAACTCGCGTGCAATTTCAGCTGACCCTCGTTCTTCTTCTGCTGTCAGCAGCCACGCTCACCCAGGACCACTTTCCCGCCATAAGGACTGTGCAATGCCCACGATCGTCACTCACATCCTTCTCCACCTCTCTATGTGCGGTTTGTCGTGGACGATGTTCTTGATGTGATCGCCACCTGCTGTCACATATTAAAATTACTTCCGAGAATAGTCTACTGGACTTTCAAGTTTAAGCTGTTGTAATAATAGTTTGTGTTTTACAATGCTATTAAATGTTCTGCTTCTGGATTTGTACTCTAAAGCGAGTGTCAATATAGTTTTTTTTACAACAGCGCTGACTCTTTACCAAGTCATCAGTTCTGCTTCAATTCATACCAGCAGTCATTTTTTGCAACATGGCTAATATTGCTGTGGCACCTTATTTTCTTTCAGGTGAACATCCAATAATAATAATAATAATAATAATAATTATTATTATTATTATAATATGTGAACCTCCAATGGAATGGGAACTCTGGTACCCAGTATTTTTGGCCTATGCGGAAGCTTTAGAGGGTAAATACTGTTCAGCTCAAAGGAAATTGTCTTTATTAAAACACTGTTAAGGTGGCATAGGTTTGAAAGAATACAAAAACTTACCTCATTTGGAGAATGCTGGCAATTCGGATTTGTTTTACCAAGCAATAAAGAAATTAGTCTTGAGATTTTGGGAAAAATAAATTCAGTAATGGAAAGGTTCAAATTGTATTCATGTGCACAAAAGAAGAAGAATGATGATGACTATGTGTTTGTTCTATGAACGTTGGCAGGGTTTTGTGAATTTGAGTCCATCACTTATGATTAGGTGTTGAGGGACCAAATAATGATGAAGACTAACAGCAAACAAATTCAGGAGCGATTGTGGGCAGGTTCTGAAACCTCATTGAGCGCTGTCGTAAGCATTACTAAAGGGAATTGAGCAATCGGAAAAATAAGAGGTCAAAATACAAACCCTGGTACCGATATTTGTGTGGTAAAGTGTACATGAAACAGTAGAAAAAAACAATTTGAGAACAGGAATTTTGAAAATAAAGGCAGTCCAATTTGTTTCAGATGTGTCAGTTTTTACCACGTTGGTAACTTCAAAGGTTGTCCAGCTTTAGATAAAATATGTATTCGATGTAAAAAAAGGGACATTTTGGAAGAGTGTGTAAGACAAGTTCAGTAACAAAATTAATTGTACCGCATCCGATGAACAAGTTGACGTGGACTTGAACATAATGCTATTCTGTGTGTTATGGGCAAGCATTGTGAGGGTTTTCCCAAATGTTCCTTTACCATAGATGGTAAACAAGTATTAGTGATTGTAGATTCTATTGCTTGCTACAGCATCATTGGCAATGATTTATGGCAAGAGTTGTTTGACATAAGGATGTTACAGCACCCTGATGTCCTACAGGATGGATATACAGGCCAGAAAATTGATCTACTAGGATATGTATGGGCAAATTTGGAATTTGAAGGAAGGAGAACACAAGGTAAGATTTACATTGTGGCTAAAGGAGATGCCATTTTAAGATGGCCTCATCAACAAGAGATAGGAATTCGGTTAGACCCCAATACCTCGCCTCCTGTGTATGCTATAACATTTCTAATGATGAAATAAAGCATAAACGAAAAATCATGTTAAGACAATCCTGGATGCTCAAACTCCTGTTTGGAAGGTTCAATTGTTGTCATTCCTTGGATAGACAATGTTATGCCAAATTTGTCCAAGACCATGCAACCAAAATTGATCCCCTGAGACAGCTACTGAAAAAAGGGTCAGAATTTGTTTGTGGAATGAGACAACAAATTGCCCTTGATGTCTTGAAAAAGGAAATGGTACAAGCACCCTTCTTAAAATCTCATGTAGTGGAAAAGAGTGTGTGGGTGGCAGTAGATGCAAGTAATGTTGGGTTAGGTGCAGTATTGATGCAAAGAGATAAAGGTGAAGAATGGGTTGTATAATATGCTCCTAGGACTTTGAGGAATTCTGAGAGGAACTATGCTGTTATTGAAAAAGAGTTGTTAGGGAGAGCGGCGCACGGCGCAAAACAAGATGGCCGCCTAACGTGGAGCTCCGTCCCGTGACGGGAGATGCCGCGGTGATTCCTGCGGTTCCAGCCCTCATTTACACCTGAAACGGTGCTCTACAGACGTCGGAAGACCCCCTGCACATCCTGTGGGTATCAGCATGGCTTTTTCCGCTCTTGCCTGGAGGTATTCTAAAAAAACATATCTCCTCATTTTCGGCCGCCATTTTGTATTTCCTGCAATGGTGTTTTTCTCTTCAAATGCATTACGTCTGAAGAAAACTTCAACATAAGTATACCTACCATGTTTTTTCTTATACGAGGCATGGCTTGTTTTGCATTTCATCTGATTTTTTCGACCAGCTGACTTCTGAAGTAGTCTAATTTGGGAGTTTCTACGCAAGTAGTATTTTCAACTCTTATCTTCTGCCTTTTTATTCTTGAAGCGCAATTAACAACAAAGTTTCTATATACTGAAACGTTATACTCCTGATTCCCTACATTGTTTTTTGGTTCTTCATCTGCTCTTTACTTATGGGAAGGAGTAAGAAACTTCTTTTTATCAATAAAAAGTCTACTATTAGCGCTCCTGAATCCTGCTCTTCTCATACTGCTTCCCCATTACAAAGTACCGGCAGAATGGCGCAATCTAATTCTTCGAGACCAGTGGCTTCGCCAACTTCTTCAATTAAAATGCAGACTCCTTCCTCTGCCACCAAACGTCTTAAACAGGATCCTCCTTCTCTGCCGAAGTCTGTCTCTCCTGTATCCTTGGACACTGTGCTGGATGAAATACGTGCCCTACATCCATTTATTGAGGAAACAAATTCTTGTCTGCAAGTTTTAGACGCTAAATGGACTTCTATGCAATCTCGTATTTGTACGGTGGAACAACATGTTGGAGAGTTACATGATATGTCTGTCAAGGTTGTTACCTTAGAGAATGGGGTCCTCCTGTTGAAGAAATCTGCTGAAGATCTTGAGAATAGAAACAGATGAAATAATCTTCAATTATATGGTCTTCCGGAGGGCTTGGAGGGTGACGATCCTGTTAATTTCTTCACCACCTTCCTTCCAAAGCTTCTGGACATCCCTCCATCTACAAACCTAAGTATCCAGCGGGCTCATAGACTGGGTCCTCGTTTGACTTCTACGTCAGCTCCTGCGAAACCAAGGGGTGTAATTTTCCTCTTTTTGAAATTTACTGACCTCCTACAAGTTTTAAACGCTGCTAAAGCCAAAAAACAACTTACATGGTCTGGTTCTAAATTATACATCTCACAAGACGTTTCTTCAACAACTGCCAAACGTCGGAAGGATTTTCTTGATCTTCGTCCTGCTCTGCGCACAACGGGCGCAAGATATGGGTTATTTCATCCATGCTTATTTAAGGTCACTTTTCAAAACAAAACTTCCACCTTTGAAGACCCAGTAGACCTGAGAAAATTCATTCAATCTCATTCTACAACGTCGTTGGAAATAGCTGGTCCTTCTTCTGCAGCTTCGATACCTTGACTTATCTCTTTTTACTGTAACATGGTTGTTCTACGTAACTTCATTTGCTATTTTTTTCCCTTGCAGGTTATCTACTGTTTGCTGATATCTGTTTGTTGATATCTGTTTTATAACATGACATTCTTATTTTTTCTCCTCCATTTTTATCTTCTCACAGAATTTGTCTTTGGAGTTTCCTTATGTATCCGTTTCCTGCTCGTTTTATACACCTCCCTGTTGTGGTTCGTTCCTCCTGTTTGGGTATGCCATCTTCACTTGTGTGTCACCACTCCATGTAATTTTCTTCTAGTTCCCCCCTAAAGGTACGTATTATAGTCGTCAATCCCTTTTCTCTACCCTCATTGTTATTATATATTTCTTTCTCTTCAATGGTTGACATGCACTGTCTTTTCTTATTGTCTTTTCTGTTTTTCCAACTTCTTTCCCCGTTCTCTTCTTTACTATCTTCCTTTTCTCTACTTTCCTTCCCTGTTTCGATTTTTTATCTCTCCTTGTTTATTACTGTTGATCGTATTGTTTTATATATTGTTCAATTAATCTTCATTCAGGGTTATTTTCTGGAATGTGATAGGTTTTATTAACCCCAATAAAAGGCAGAGAATACTTTCTCATCTAGCCTCCTATGATCCGGACTTAGTCCTTTTACAAGAGACTCACTTGATGGAAGTAGAGGCTTTGAAACTCAAACGGAGTTGGGTTGGTTTAGTTCTTGTTTCTCCTACCTCTAACAAGAAAAATGGGGTTATTATCCTCTGCCACAAAAAGTTAAATTGTTCTGTTGTTTCTCAAGAGATAGATTCGGAAGGTAGATGGTTATTAGTTAAGCTACTTATTAATAATATTTCATTGACTGTTTTTAATGTTTATGGCCCAACTCAACCGGACTATTCCTTTTGGCCTAACATTACGAAAAAATGTATCCAATGTAAAGATGAATTTTTTATCTTAGGAGGTCATTGTAACCAAATTGTAGATCCATTTATAGACCGTAAATCGAAGGTTCGTTTTATTCCCCATAAAACTCACAAACAATTCCACAACACCCTTTGTCAGTCACACCTTATTGATGCTTGGCGTCTATGCAACCCAGATGTAACAGAATTCTCTTTTTCTCTTCCACTCATGGCTCTCTTACACGATTAGACTACATTTTCCTTTCTAAACATTTATCTCAAAATCTTATTTCCTCTTCAATAGAACCTATTGTGATTTCTGATCATGCCCCGGTGATTGCTGATTTTGATTTGCTCCAACCGCAGCCCAGATCTTCTCGCTGGAGATTCAATCATTTCCTCTTACAGGATCCTAATTTTTCCTTTTCCTTCACTTCTTTTGCTGAGAAATTTTTTCTCTTGAATCAAGATCCCAATTCTTCTCCTTCATTGTTATGGGACACATTTAAGGCTGCTGCTCGTGGTTTCATGATCAATTTTGTCTCCAAAATAAAGAAGAAATCCCGTGCTCAACATAAATCCCTACTAGCTAATATTAAACGATCAGAACATCAATTCTATTCTTCCGCTTCTGACCCTAACCTACATTTTTATTCGTGCAAAATTGGATTTCAACAAATTAACCACTGATAATGCTTCATCTATTCTCTTACGTAGTAGTGCCCGCTAATATGGCGGACGTAACAAAACTGGTAAGCTTTTGGCTAACTACCTTAAAGTTCGAAAGGAACGTATGTTAATAGATTCTATTCAAACTCCAGAGGGAAAACACCTTTTTAAAGAGCAGGATATATTGGGAGAGTTTGTGAAATTTTATAAGTCCTTATACATGTCGGAATCCCCTGTTTCTCCTTCTTTGATTGATACCTATGTTGCCCAAGTTACCCTTTCTCCCCGTGGAAATCTTGATTTCGATGCTCTTGATTCTGATCTTTTGATTATAGAAATAGCTAAATCCTTAAATTTACTTAAAAAACAGAAAACTCCGGGCCCAGATGGATTTACGGTAGAATTTTATTTACACTTCTCAAATGTATTACTACCCAAACTACTTCACCTTTTCCAATACTTTTGCAATACTGGCAAAGCAGAGGGTACTTTTTAGAGGCTACAATATGTTTAATCCATAAGGAAGGTCGTGATCCAAAGTTTTGTAAGAATTATCGCCCAATTTCCCTTGTAAACGTGGATTATAAAATTTTCACTAAATTGCTTGCCGTGCGTCTCGAACCTCTTCTACCTACCCTAATCAATCAAGAACAATGCGGTTTTGTGAAAGGTAGATTAGCCTCTGATAATTCTCAAATGTTTTTCAATGTCCTGAATCAATCATCCACCCTCTCTTATTCTCTCACTGCAATAACTGTCGATGCGAAGAAGGCTTTCGACAGAGTTGATTGGTCATTTTTATTCAAAACTCTGACCTGGCATGGTTTTGGCCCCAAATTTATTTCCCTTACTTCTTTACTGTACTCGTCACCTACTGCCTCTGTTTTAGTTAATGGCCTTATCTCACAATTTTTTCCATTGCAACGAGGTGTTCGCTAAGGATGTCCCTTATCCCCTCTTTTATTTGTCCTATCTATTGAACCCTTCTTATCTCGTATTCATCAAAATTCTTCTATTTCTGGATTTTCCTACGGGGACTCTCATTTGAAATTGTCTGCCTACGCATATAATATTTTGCTTTTTATTTCCAACCCTGAAACCTCTATTCCTTCTCTATTACAAGAATTTTCAGATTTTTCTTGGTTTCTGCATACAAATTCAACCCAGATAAGACGGAAATCATGCCCATAACCAAATTCTGTCTTAAACACCAATTTGATTTGACTGGTTTTCGTTGGAACAACTCTAAAATTAAATACCTAGGAATTTGGTTTAATAACTCCATCTTAAACTCGGTTAAACTCAATATGAAAGAGAACTTAAATTGTGTTTCTAGCCTTCTTTCATCCTGGAATCCTCTTTTCCTTTCATGGTGGGGTGGTCTTAATTCCATCAAAATGATAATTACTCCTATTTTATTATACGTTCTCTCAATGATTCCCATCCGTATCCCTTCTACGTACTTCAAAAAACTGGACTCTCTTCTATCTAAATTTTTATGGCATAATAAGAAATCTAGAATCTCTTTGAAATCTCTCAAGAAATCAAAAGCTGATGGTGGTGTAAAGTTTCCTGACTTTCGACTTTATCATACAGCTTTTTGCTTGAAACATGCCTCCAAATGGCTTCTTACAGTTGATACACCTTATACTCCCTTGTGGGTTAAAATGGAAAGAACACTCCTCGCTCCTTTCTCCATAAAGGAAGTTCTTTCCTTTACTGCAAAGACTAGTATTACGTCTCTCCCATTATTTCGTCACACCTGTTGCTTACTAAGACCTTATTACCAACCTTCACTCTCTCCTAGAGAATCTTTCTTACAATCTCCCTTATGGTATAATCATCTTATTACTATTAACAATAGATCTCTATACTGGAAATCTTGGAGAACTCGGGGTATTGTATGGGTCCGAGACATGTTTGATGGTTTGACTCCTTGTTCTTTCCCTCAATTTCAAACTTCTTTCAACTGTCCACGCTCCTTCTGGCAGAAATTCTCAACTCTCATGGGAATTATTCTGGATATCTTCTACTCCCTCCCCTCTGAAGCTTCCCCACCTTTAACTGATCCTTTTTTTAAATTATTGTTGCTGTTTCCAAAGGCTTCTTTGATCTATAAATATCTTTCCTCTCCAGACCCTACTCGCTCTAAAACAAATTTGGAGCTTGCTTGGGAAACTAATTTGGGCTGTACTTGGAGCGTTGATTTCTGGAATAAGTTTTGGACAAGATCATTACAAATCTCTAGGTCTGCTTCTACTACTCAATCTATGTTCTTTCTTCATCACAGATTCTACTTTACTCACATATCAATAGCTAAATTTTCTCCCACAAACAATGACTCCTGCTGGACATGCAACTCCCCTTCTGCTGACTAGTTACATCTTTTATTCTTATGTCCAACTGTAGCCTCCTTCTGGGTGGATATTGGATCTCTTATTTCAAAAATATTTCACTTGTGCTTACCTCTGACCAATGATATCCTTTTTGCAGGTAGTTTAATAGAGTCTTTGGCTCTATCTTCACATGAAAAAGGTTACTTGATCTTATGTTAGCTTTAGCCTTTCAACAAATTACATTACACTGGAAATGCTCAACTAAACTCTCAGTTAAAGCATGGTGGAATAACCTTTGCCATTATCATAGATTAGATACTGCTTTTGCTTCCTCTCACAATCCACTTGTCAATAGAGATTTATGTTGGTTACCATTAACCACTTATTTAAATAAAGTTGCAAAAAAGAAGTTATATCCTTCATACATTCTGAAAATTGTAGACCTCCGTAAGATGTTATTTCTCTACCCTTTACTGTATATCAGTCCTTATTACTATTTATTGGTATGTTAAGTTCTTTTTCCTTGATTACTAATATGCATTGTAATTCGATCTTCAGTTAAAGAATTATGTTATATCCCTTACCCCTTTCCTTCCTCTCATAATGTAAAACTGTAAACAGCTTTTTATTTCTCTCAGTATGCCCTTCATATTTGTTATATACTCCAAGATATTTTGTATGGCTTACTGTTTTGTAATTCATTTTTGTTCTAAATAAAGCTTTTTAAACTTAAAAAAAAAGAAAAAGATGTTAGCTTGCACATGGGCGACAACATTTTATTTATTTCTTATTTATTTATTTATTTGCAATTAAAAACGTTACATACAAACATATAACATTTCAATGAGCTTAATATGACCACAGCATGACACCTGCACATATTACAATTTATCAATTGTAGTTCTTGCACAGCATTTAGAGATATCGTCATAATGCCATCCGCCAACAGTCCTGGCTTTTACAGTGTGTTTACAGTGTCTTTTATATTAATACAGCCAGCTTGTGTATATCGCCCAACTTCACTAGCCACCATTCCCCACATTTGAGTGCAAATAATTCAACAATGGACCCCAGTAGACTTTGGGCCTCGATGCCGTTGGTAGCTCCTCCGCATAAAGTTCCAGTTGCGTTTTGCAATATGCAATATCTTTGAGCCATACCGCTTTCGTCTAATCTTACTCCCCCAGTGCAGTGCCACTCTACGTTTTGCAATCATCAAACACACTAATATCAGCTTCTTTGCAGGTGCTTGGAAATCGTGCAGTAGGACTAATAGGCACACCTCCGGCGTACATTCCACGCTTCCGCCAATCATGGCAGACAACACCTCTGTGACTTGCATCCAGAATCTATTTACTTTCGGCAGCGCCATGCTAAATGAATAAAATCAGCCCCCTCACCTGCATAGCGAGGACCCTGCAACCCGAACTTATACAGTTGTATTGGGGTGTAATACATTTGATGCAGATATTTGAACTGAATGATCCGTAGATTACAATTTGACATTAGCATGCTCAGTTGTGCACAGCATTTTCTCCATTCAGCCTCTCCCAGTGGCTTATCTAATATTGCATTCCATTTTCCCATCAACTTTCCCCCACCCTGATTGTCTTCCATTTGTGCCGCATTGTACAGCCTAGTCACAAGGTGTCTACTAGTTTTACTAGTTAGTAATGTTTGGAATGTCTTAAAGATGGGGGTTCTTCTGGGAAACATGGATAATGTGCCCGCACCACCGCTCTAAGTCTGTAATATAGAAATGTAAAAAGAGGAGAACTTGTTTGTGCCCTGGCTACAGCCAGCGTTAAAAATGACCCATTAATATATAAATCTCCCATCGTCTGTAGACCTGCCTCTTGTAGCATCTTAAGTGACTTATCTTCTTGTGTCACTGATATGTCTGGGTGATGTAAAAGAGGCATCTCAGGAGCATATATTACAGCTTGACCAGCCCTCATAGTGAGTGCTTTACATGCCTTCCACGTGGTACATACAGTATTTATTTCTGGGCGGGAAGGGAATATGTGCTTATGTGGGATTAAGGCGTTGAGTGGTAGTGGGGACGCAGTATCATTTTTGACTGCCACATGTGGTATAAAGTCATGTGGCTTGTACCAATAGTGCGCAAACTGTGCCTGCGCACATAGGTAATACAACTTTAGGTCTGGTGCGCCGAAGCCTCCATCAGCATATGGTCTAACTAACACTTCCCAGCTTACTCTTGGGTTTTTGCCTGCCCACGTCAATGTTATCAAGTGTGTTCGCAGTTGTTTAAAAAATGCTCCTGTTAGCACCAAAGGCACATTTGTAAAAAGGTAGAGGAATTGTGGCAGAATCACCATTTTTATAACCACTATCCTATCCGCCATGGACAGCGGGAGCGTGATCCAGTGCGCCACACGGTCCTCCAGCCTGGACATCGCCCTGCCATAATTTTCACGGAACATCACTTCTGGGTCTCTGGGCACCCGCACTCCTAGGTATTTAATCAAATCTGTCGCCCATTCTAGCGGGAATTCTACAGCACAAGGCACTGTTGTAGGTGTAAGAGGGGAAATCATCGATTTTGCCCAGTTAATGCTTAGTCCAGAGTGATATTCGAACTGTACATATTCTTGGATTATAGGTGCTAGGTTAATCTCTGGTTCCCTAACATATAGTGTCATATCATCTGCATATAACGATATTATCAATGGGCGCAATTGAAAGTTTATTGCCGCAACCGCATGTTTCTGTCTGATTTTAGAAGCCAACGGCTCCATTATGAGTGTAAACAATAAGGGGGACAATGGGCAACCCTGCCTTGTCCCTCTGTAAATTCTAAAAGGGTCCGATATGTGCCCATTTACTCGTACCCTCGCCTTCGGAGCCTCGTATAATATCCTAATCCATTTAAGAAAAAACTCAGGAATACCCATTCTGGCAAGCACTGTGAACATGTACGGCCATGCAATCGAATCAAAGGCCTTGGTAGCATCTAATAACACAGCCGCCGCATTCATATGTGGTTCGAGGTAGTGGAGCATAGCGCAGAGAGTGCGTAAATTATGGGTGGTAGATCTAGCATTGATGAATCCCGATTGGTCTGGCAGCACCATGTTCGGTAGCAATGGTTGTAGCCTCATTGCTATCACTTTAGCTAAAATTTTAGCATCTATGTTTATTAAGGCTAGAGGCCTATAGGATTCGCATTTATCGGATGGCTAGTCTGGTTTTAATAGGGTAATAATGAGCGCCTCTCTAAGTGACTGTGGTAAAATACCATTCTTGTATGCCTCCTCATAGACCGCATGTAGACGAGGAGCCAATAACTCAACATATTCTTTATAGAACTCACCCGTAAACCCGTCTACACCTGGTGCCTTGCCATTTGGTAACGCCAGTATTGCAGACTTTACGTCATCAACTGCGATAGGCTGCACCAGATATTCCCTCTGCCATGGGGATAACCAGGCCAATGCCACATCATCTAGATAACTGCATATTTCTGGTACTGTAGCCGTATTTTTTTCCCCACACAAGTTAGCGTAAAAGGTTGCAAATAACTTCAGTATATCTGGGTTAGTATAGTGCTCCCTGCCTTCTTCATCTAGGAGTTTAGTCAGTGAATCCTGCGCCTTCTGTGTCTTAAGCTTCTGTGCAAGTGTATGACCGGGTCTCCCACCCTCCCCATATGCAAGGGCTAAATGGTGTTTGGAAAGAAACCTCATTTCTTGCTCCGCTAATTCCTCAAAGTTAGTTAATTGTTCCCTAATGTGAGCTAGCTTGGACTCCGTAGGCTGCTGCTCATAGTCTCTTTCCAGGGAGAGTAAAGTTTTTTCAAAGCTGGCTAGCTGGGTCCTTATACTTTTTAGTACACCCGCTTGTGAACTGATACATTTTCCCCGTATTGCTACTTTAAAGGCCTCCCATAGGGAACCTTCACTATCCACTGAGCCGTCATTATTTAAGAAGTATTTCTCTATTGCCAGCCTTAGTTCTTCCTTATACACCGCATCCAGCAAGGCTGCCGGCCGGAATCGCCAGGTAAAAGGTCTAGAGACTACCCCGGGAATCGTCAGCCTTAATAAGACCGGTGCATGATCAGATAATGTCTTGGGAAGGTGGTGACAAAATCAGAAAAATAAGGGGAGAAAGAGGGATATGCTAGGTCCACCCTCCAAAAATGATCAAGAATGACAAAACACCGAAATCTCGGTTATGGAAACCTAGCCAGTTTTTTCAGAAAATTAAATTTACTAATATAAGATTCAGAAAAAATAGTTAGTAAAGGAAAAATGTCCTTTTTGAGTCCCCTCACTCACCAGGGTTTCCCATGGTGACATGCTTCATCATAGGGGCCATCCCAACCCGCTACGGGCTGAGGCGTGCTACGACTTGCGACACTACGTAGGAGCACTGCTTGTGAGTGACTATGTGTGGTGCAGTGATGGGGGTGGAGTGGGTGAGAATAAAAATACCTAGCTAGTGGGCAAAAAAGAATTTATTCAGGCTCCTAGCCGATATATTAAAAACGGGGTTGGTCGCTAGGGTGTCTGTTTTTAATTAGTCAGGGGTCCCTAGTGAACGTCAACTAGTTTCGAGCTACCCCAGTGCTCTTCTTCAGGACAAACAGGCACCATCACCCATCCCAAAACACACCAAAACCAGAGGCCCCTGCCGCATCCGAAATTATTTTAACCTGCCAGATCGTTCTGTCTTCCACAAAGTCCAAGGCAACTCCATTGAAGTCTGTCAAAAACGTCTGCCATATCCTCAAATCTCCCCTGACTCCCATTGAAATCCTGACTCTGTGGTGTGGTAGCACTGCCCCAGACATGGCCATGCCAAGGCGTCTGCAAAATGTTCTCCCAGCTCTCACCACCCGGCAAGCAAAATTCAGAAAACCCATGAGTTGCTGCACTGTTCGCAAATCAATCTTCTTTTCCCCAATCACCCATAGCAGGAAAGCCTGTATGTCTGTCACCTTCCCCGCGGGCAACCTGGCTATCCAGTGGACTGAATCCAATTCAATGCCCAGGAACGTCAACTCACAGCTGGGCCCAGCTGTTTTTTCCAGCGCTAGGGGAACCCCAAAGGGCTGCGCTAAGGCCTGAAACTGTTGTAACGCTTTCCCTCAACCTCCGGAGTTTCCTTTTCCTATGAATAAAAAGTCATCCAGGTAATGAGACACTTCCCGGTGACCATTAATCTTCATGAAAACCCACTGTAGGAACGTGCTGAACATCTCAAACAATGCGCAAGAGATCGCGCAGCCCATTGGCAGGACCTTGTCTATGAAGATGGCCCCCTCAAACTGCATCCCCAGTAATGAGAAATCCGCAGGGTGTATGGGCAGTAAACGGAATGCCGATTTCACATCACATTTACCCATTTCCGCCCCCTGCCCACACTACCTCACTAAGCAGATCGCATTGTCCACTGAAGCATACAGCACCCTCGAATCTTCCTCTGCAATGAAGTCATTGACTGACCTCCCCTCAGGCCAGGATAAATGATGGATCATCCTGTACTCCCCCGGCTCTTTCTTAGGAACCACCCCTAGAGGTGATATAATCAGGTCGTCTACCAGCCAATTTTTAAAGGGGCCCGCTATCCTTCCTTCCTCAACTTCCTTTCTTAATTTAGCTACTACCACTTCCGGCAACTCTCTGGCCGACTTCAAATTCTCTGCCCACCTCCTTTTTCTGGGACCTTGGTACCCCACCCAAAAACCCTCAGTAAACCCCCATTGAATCCTCAACGCCGCCTCTCTGTCAGGGTACACCGAGAGCCACGGACCCATGGCCTGGATCCTAACTGGGGTAGGAGCCCTTTGGCCCAGACTGACCTCTGCCCTTAGTGGCCCTCCATTGCTCCGCTGGCGTGGTCAGGGTAAAGCACAGTGTGAGGGGGTGCCGTCCCCCACACGTGGAGCACTCATGCTTAAATTTACAGGGGTAACTTGAACAGAAACCCTTGTTGAAGTTCCAACAGGCTCCTGTGTTATCCCCCCACCCCCTTGCTTAGGTGTTGGACCTGCACGCCCTGTGCTAACATGAGCCCCTCCCACCCCAGTATGGGCGGGACGTGCCGGAAAAGACCGGTACGTCACCGGCAGGCCACTGGCTGTATGTGTGGATGCTGATGACTGCGTGGATGACATCCATTGCATCCACAGTTCTTGGTCCACCTCGCCCCATGGCTTATCAGGGTTAATGCTGATTCTAGCCCTAAACTCCTCATCATAGCTTAACCAAGCAAACCCTCTGAAATGCATCTGCGCCTTTCGAATGATGTCCATGTATTTTAATAAAAGTATGGCCCTGTCGAGGTGCTTTTCACAATATATACTGGCGTATATTAGAAAAGCTGAGGTCCAGTTCTCCATGTTAATGGGCACCCTGGGCCTCCTCGTTAACTCCCACTCCTCCTCTTTTGACCCTTCTTTGGCCTGGATCTCTCTATGTAACAGTTTGAAGACATCCACGTATTCATGCCTCCAAATCCTGTTTCTCGTTTTGTCCGATAAGTGTGACCCCAAAGGCATGGCCAAACCCATATAGGGGAGTTTCTTGTGCTGTTTGTCCTCCCCTTTGTCTTCCTTCCCTTCTGTCCCTTCTATTTTGTCCGTCTGGACGCTTGCTCCAACCAATCGTTTTGCCCCGTTGTCTTTTACCTCCGCCGCAGGCGCTGCTGCCGCGCTTGCCAGCGCCTTTGTCTCCCTTACAGACCTATCCCCCACACCCACCGACCGGCAGGCTTTTTTCCGCCCCCCTCTCGGACCTCCGTCCCACGCAGCCCACCAATCACCCTCACCTGATAGGTTGCTTGTGCCTCTCTGTCCTTGCCCTTGGAGCCGGTCTTCGTCTGGCTGACCGCTTTCGTCTTGGCTTTTGGCGCACTTGCCTCCTGCAACACACCAAACTTTCTGGTTGCCTTCCTAGAACCACCCGCAGCCCCCAAAGTCAACTCCTCATCATCCCGTACTTCACCCTCCTCCAACTCATCGCTCTCATCACCATAATCTAGCTGCAACTCTGTCGACTCAACCTCTGCAGGCATCCACGTCACTTCATGCACCGCTCTCTTTTGCCCTTTCCCTTTCTTCGCAGACGCACCACCACAATCTCCTGAGGTAGCCACCGGTGCCCGATCCCTCGTTGGGGGGCAGGCTGCCGCAGAACCCCCTGCTGCTTCTTGCCAGTGTCTCGGGCCGTTTTGCTCCCCGCCGCCCCCCCCCCTCATTTCTACCAGCCTTCATCGCCAGCTTGGATCCCCCCACCCCCAAGCTGCTCCAACCTGAGGAGGCTCCAGCACCATCGGGTCTCTCCGCCGTTCCGGCTGTCCCTATTTTGTGGTGGCTCGTCTCTTCTACCCATACCCACTTGCCCTTGGGACCCCCTGACCCAGCCTCCTGTTCTGCCCTGTCATCCTCCTCCGATGGGGGAGTGGGAGGTCCCTCCTCCCAGGGAACGAAACCCCCACCCTCCCTGGCTGCACACAAGTCCTCCCACCTCTGCTCTGATTCTTGTATGATCCTGCGCTGCTCCCTGATTTTTTCCTCCAAGGTCATCCCACCCCATCTGGGAAGTATGGTCGGGGGGCTTTGGCCCCTGGTGACCAAATCCTGTGCCCCTGCCTGCACTGGGTGGCTGTCCCCCCTGCCCCTCCCCCTTGTGGGCCTTATTAAGTACGAGCTGGGGGGCCCCAAATCCTCTTGGCTGCTGTGTGTCCTGAGACGTTGGCCTCCATGTGAGGTCCATGGGAGAATCCTCCCATTGCCCCGCCTCCAATTCATGCCCCCTGCTTGGCCCGGCTAAATTCAGGGCCGGCACCTCACCCAGGACCCCCCTCCCACCTCGTACATTGCTGGCCTGTCGCTGGCCCCGGAGTACTGCCAGGCCGATTCTTCCAGTGCCTGCCCTCTACCTAGGCTCAGACTCCATTCGGGTGCCTCCCCGGCCGCATCGCGCTGCAGCGCTGACACGCCCCCACTCTGCCCCTACCCCCGACGCAACGGGCCGGGGGAGGCCACGTCAGCAGACAGACGCACGGGCAGGCTCCTACGCCTGCCCCCGCGCTTCGCAGGCTCCTTCTTGAGTTGGCCCCACCCCCTGCCCAACATACCTTTCTTTACCGGTGGTGGCTCCTCTAAGCATGCCCCGACCCCTGCTGCCACTCCGGCTGACGCCGACCGCGGGGTATGGGCCATCCCGACCCCCGCTTGTTTGAGCACTCCAGGCCGCAGGAGGTCATCACGGACTGCCCGGCCCAGCATCATCAGCGCAGCCCTGACGGACTCCGCATCAGGTTCAGCCATCGCTTTGAACGCGGTAAGGAAAGGGGGGGCTGCCATGCCTCAACTCTAACTGAAAATCTGTCCTACCCTCGCCAATCGGCGGATTGGCTTATGACAAACTTTGGGACTAAGTACTCCAACTCCTCTAACTCCAAAAATAACTCAACCCTCCCCAATGGTGCCGGGTGCAGGAAGAGGATGAGCCCTCCTCCCCTGCACCCTATATCACCACCCTGATCCCTCCCCCTGACCCCACCCCTTAACCCCAACAGCTTCTCCTTCGGCCTCATTGCGCGAAAACCCCGGGGGACGACTGGTCTGCGAACCTACTTTCCCCGGGGGCCGGCATTCCTGACATAGGAACTGTAATGTCCGCGCTGGTGTGGGTTAATAGACACTGTTATTAACATCAGTCCCATTTCCGGTTGCAGGCCACAGGTAATGACAAATGTAGCATGTGGGAGAGGATAGGATCTGGAATGTTCGAGGAAGGCGGGAGTTGGAGTTGAACTGAACTTGTGGGGACGCTGTGGATGTTAAGCTGCTCCAGGCCGTTACTGGAATAAAGTTATGTTTTTTTACCAGCTGTCTGCTGGACCTACATTATCACATAATTTGGTGACGAGCTGGTGGTGCACTACAGGTATAGCGTTCACTGTACCTTATCAGCAAAGATTCGCTGAGTTTCCTTTACCAACGCTTGATGTCTGCTTCAGGATTAATTAAGTCAGTTAGGCTTAATTACTTGCTACGGAGCTCCTTCTACATTCTTTTCTGCATGGCAGTTACCTTATTTTCTTCTCTTATACTTTCACTGTGGCTGGCATCGCACGTGCACCCCTTGAGAACTCGCGTGCAATTTCAGCTGACCCTCGTTCTTCTTCTGCTGTCAGCAGCCACGCTCACCCAGGACCACTTTCCCGCCATAAGGACTGTGCAATGCCCACGATCGTCACTCACATCCTTCTCCACCTCTCTATGTGCAGTTTGTCGTGGACGATGTTCTTGATGTGAGCGCCACCTGCTGTCACATATTAAAATTACTTCCGAGAATAGTCTACTGGACTTTCAAGTTTAAGCTGTTGTAATAATAGTTTGTGTTTTACAATGCTATTAAATGTTCTGCTTCTGGATTTGTACTCTAAAGCGAGTGTCAATATAGTTTTTTTACAACAGCGCTGACTCTTTACCAAGTCATCAGTTCTGCTTCAATTCATACCAGCAGTCATTTTTTGCAACATGGCTAATATTGCTGTGGCACCTTATTTTCTTTCAGGTGAACATCCAATAATAATAATAATAATAATAATAATTATAATATGTGAACCTCCAATGGAATGGGAACTCTGGTACCCAGTATTTTTGGCCTATGCGGAAGCTTTAGAGGGTAAATACTGTTCAGCTCAAAGGAAATTGTCTTTATTAAAACACTGTTAAGGTGGCATAGGTTTGAAAGAATACAAAAACTTACCTCATTTGGAGAATGCTGGCAATTCGGATTTGTTTTACCAAGCAATAAAGAAATTAGTCTTGAGATTTTGGGAAAAATAAATTCAGTAATGGAAAGGTTCAAATTGTATTCATGTGCACAAAAAGAAGAAGAATGATGATGACTATGTGTTTGTTCTATGAACGTTGGCAGGGTTTTGTGAATTTGAGTCCATCACTTATGATTAGGTGTTGAGGGACCAAATAATGATGAAGACTAACAGCAAACAAATTCAGGAGCGATTGTGGGCAGGTTCTGAAACCTCATTGAGCGCTGTCGTAAGCATTACTAAAGGGAATTGAGCAATCGGAAAAATAAGAGGTCAAAATACAAACCCTGGTACCGATATTTGTGTGGTAAAGTGTACATGAAACAGTAGAAAAAAACAATTTGAGAACAGGAATTTTGAAAATAAAGGCAGTCCAATTTGTTTCAGATGTGTCAGTTTTTACCACGTTGGTAACTTCAAAGGTTGTCCAGCTTTAGATAAAATATGTATTCGATGTAAAAAAAGGGACATTTTGGAAGAGTGTGTAAGACAAGTTCAGTAACAAAATTAATTGTACCGCATCCGATGAACAAGTTGACGTGGACTTGAACATAATGCTATTCTGTGTGTTATGGGCAAGCATTGTGAGGGTTTTCCCAAATGTTCCTTTACCATAGATGGTAAACAAGTATTAGTGATTGTAGATTCTATTGCTTGCTACAGCATCATTGGCAATGATTTATGGCAAGAGTTGTTTGACATAAGGATGTTACAGCACCCTGATGTCCTACAGGATGGATATACAGGCCAGAAAATTGATCTACTAGGATATGTATGGGCAAATTTGGAATTTGAAGGAAGGAGAACACAAGGTAAGATTTACATTGTGGCTAAAGGAGATGCCATTTTAAGATGGCCTCATCAACAAGAGATAGGAATTCGGTTAGACCCCAATACCTCGCCTCCTGTGTATGCTATAACATTTCTAATGATGAAATAAAGCATAAACGAAAAATCATGTTAAGACAATCCTGGATGCTCAAACTCCTGTTTGGAAGGTTCAATTGTTGTCATTCCTTGGATAGACTGAATGTTATGCCAAATTTGTCCAAGACCATGCAACCAAAATTGATCCCCTGAGACAGCTACTGAAAAAAGGGTCAGAATTTGTTTGTGGAATGAGACAACAAATTGCCCTTGATGTCTTGAAAAAGGAAATGGTACAAGCACCCTTCTTAAAATCTCATGTAGTGGAAAAGAGTGTGTGGGTGGCAGTAGATGCAAGTAATGTTGGGTTAGGTGCAGTATTGATGCAAAGAGATAAAGGTGAAGAATGGGTTGTATAATATGCTCCTAGGACTTTGAGGAATTCTGAGAGGAACTATGCTGTTATTGAAAAAGAGTTGTTAGGGAGAGCGGCGCACGGCGCAAAACAAGATGGCCGCCTAACGTGGAGCTCCGTCCCGTGACGGGAGATGCCGCGGTGATTCCTGCGGTTCCAGCCCTCATTTACACCTGAAACGGTGCTCTACAGACGTCGGAAGACCCCCTGCACATCCTGTGGGTATCAGCATGGCTTTTTCCGCTCTTGCCTGGAGGTATTCTAAAAAAACATATCTCCTCATTTTCGGCCGCCATTTTGTATTTCCTGCAATGGTGTTTTTCTCTTCAAATGCATTACGTCTGAAGAAAACTTCAACATAAGTATACCTACCATGTTTTTTCTTATACGAGGCATGGCTTGTTTTGCATTTCATCTGATTTTTTCGACCAGCTGACTTCTGAAGTAGTCTAATTTGGGAGTTTCTACGCAAGTAGTATTTTCAACTCTTATCTTCTGCCTTTTTATTCTTGAAGCGCAATTAACAACAAAGTTTCTATATACTGAAACGTTATACTCCTGATTCCCTACATTGTTTTTTGGTTCTTCATCTGCTCTTTACTTATGGGAAGGAGTAAGAAACTTCTTTTTATCAATAAAAAGTCTACTATTAGCGCTCCTGAATCCTGCTCTTCTCATACTGCTTCCCCATTACAAAGTACCGGCAGAATGGCGCAATCTAATTCTTCGAGACCAGTGGCTTCGCCAACTTCTTCAATTAAAATGCAGACTCCTTCCTCTGCCACCAAACGTCTTAAACAGGATCCTCCTTCTCTGCCGAAGTCTGTCTCTCCTGTATCCTTGGACACTGTGCTGGATGAAATACGTGCCCTACATCCATTTATTGAGGAAACAAATTCTTGTCTGCAAGTTTTAGACGCTAAATGGACTTCTATGCAATCTCGTATTTGTACGGTGGAACAACATGTTGGAGAGTTACATGATATGTCTGTCAAGGTTGTTACCTTAGAGAATGGGGTCCTCCTGTTGAAGAAATCTGCTGAAGATCTTGAGAATAGAAACAGATGAAATAATCTTCAATTATATGGTCTTCCGGAGGGCTTGGAGGGTGACGATCCTGTTAATTTCTTCACCACCTTCCTTCCAAAGCTTCTGGACCTCCCTCCATCTACAAACCTAAGTATCCAGCGGGCTCATAGACTGGGTCCTCGTTTGACTTCTACGTCAGCTCCTGCGAAACCAAGGGGTGTAATTTTCCTCTTTTTGAAATTTACTGACCTCCTACAAGTTTTAAACGCTGCTAAAGCCAAAAAACAACTTACATGGTCTGGTTCTAAATTATACATCTCACAAGACGTTTCTTCAACAACTGCCAAACGTCGGAAGGATTTTCTTGATCTTCGTCCTGCTCTGCGCACAATGGGCGCAAGATATGGGTTATTTCATCCATGCTTATTTAAGGTCACTTTTCAAAACAAAACTTCCACCTTTGAAGACCCAGTAGACCTGAGAAAATTCATTCAATCTCATTCTACAACGTCGTTGGAAATAGCTGGTCCTTCTTCTGCAGCTTCGATACCTTGACTTATCTCTTTTTACTGTAACATGGTTGTTCTACGTAACTTCATTTGCTATTTTTTTTCCCTTGCAGGTTATCTACTGTTTGCTGATATCTGTTTGTTGATATCTGTTTTATAACATGACATTCTTATTTTTTCTCCTCCATTTTTATCTTCTCACAGAATTTGTCTTTGGAGTTTCCTTATGTATCCGTTTCCTGCTCGTTTTATACACCTCCCTGTTGTGGTTCGTTCCTCCTGTTTGGGTATGCCATCTTCACTTGTGTGTCACCACTCCATGTAATTTTCTTCTAGTTCCCCCCTAAAGGTACGTATTATAGTCGTCAATCCCTTTTCTCTACCCTCATTGTTATATATTTCTTTCTCTTCAATGGTTGACATGCACTGTCTTTTCTTATTGTCTTTTCTGTTTTTCCTACTTCTTTCCCCGTTCTCTTCTTTACTATCTTCCTTTTCTCTACTTTCCTTCCCTGTTTCGATTTTTTATCTCTCCTTGTTTATTACTGTTGATCGTATTGTTTTATATATTGTTCAATTAATCTTCATTCAGGGTTATTTTCTGGAATGTGATAGGTTTTATTAACCCCAATAAAAGGCAGAGAATACTTTCTCATCTAGCCTCCTATGATCCGGACTTAGTCCTTTTACAAGAGACTCACTTGATGGAAGTAGAGGCTTTGAAACTCAAACGGAGTTGGGTTGGTTTAGTTCTTGTTTCTCCTACCTCTAACAAGAAAAATGGGGTTATTATCCTCTGCCACAAAAAGTTAAATTGTTCTGTTGTTTCTCAAGAGATAGATTCGGAAGGTAGATGGTTATTAGTTAAGCTACTTATTAATAATATTTCATTGACTGTTTTTAATGTTTATGGCCCAACTCAACCGGACTATTCCTTTTGGCCTAACATTACGAAAAAATGTATCCAATGTAAAGATGAATTTTTTATCTTAGGAGGTCATTGTAACCAAATTGTAGATCCATTTATAGACCGTAAATCGAAGGTTCGTTTTATTCCCCATAAAACTCACAAACAATTCCACAACACCCTTTGTCAGTCACACCTTATTGATGCTTGGCGTCTATGCAACCCAGATGTAACAGAATTCTCTTTTTTCTCTTCCACTCATGGCTCTCTTACACGATTAGACTACATTTTCCTTTCTAAACATTTATCTCAAAATCTTATTTCCTCTTCAATAGAACCTATTGTGATTTCTGATCATGCCCCGGTGATTGCTGATTTTGATTTGCTCCAACCGCAGCCCAGATCTTCTCGCTGGAGATTCAATCATTTCCTCTTACAGGATCCTAATTTTTCCTTTTCCTTCACTTCTTTTGCTGAGAAATTTTTCTCTTGAATCAAGATCCCAATTCTTCTCCTTCATTGTTATGGGACACATTTAAGGCTGCTGCTCGTGGTTTCATTATCAATTTTGTCTCCAAAATAAAGAAGAAATCCCGTGCTCAACATAAATCCCTACTAGCTAATATTAAACGATCAGAACATCAATTCTATTCTTCCGCTTCTGACCCTAACCTACATTTTTATTCGTGCAAAATTGGATTTCAACAAATTAACCACTGATAATGCTTCATCTATTCTCTTACGTAGTAGTGCCCGCTAATATGGCGGACGTAACAAAACTGGTAAGCTTTTGGCTAACTACCTTAAAGTTCGAAAGGAACGTATGTTAATAGATTCTATTCAAACTCCAGAGGGAAAACACCTTTTAAAGAGCAGGATATATTGGGAGAGTTTGTGAAATTTTATAAGTCCTTATACATGTCGGAATCCCCTGTTTCTCCTTCTTTGATTGATACCTATGTTGCCCAAGTTACCCTTTCTCCCCGTGGAAATCTTGATTTCGATGCTCTTGATTCTGATCTTTTGATTATAGAAATAGCTAAATCCTTAAATTTACTTAAAAAACAGAAAACTCCGGGCCCAGATGGATTTACGGTAGAATTTTATTTACACTTCTCAAATGTATTACTACCCAAACTACTTCACCTTTTCCAATACTTTTGCAATACTGGCAAAGCAGAGGGTACTTTTTTAGAGGCTACAATATGTTTAATCCATAAGGAAGGTCGTGATCCAAAGTTTTGTAAGAATTATCGCCCAATTTCCCTTGTAAACGTGGATTATAAAATTTTCACTAAATTGCTTGCCGTGCGTCTCGAACCTCTTCTACCTACCCTAATCAATCAAGAACAATGCGGTTTTGTGAAAGGTAGATTAGCCTCTGATAATTCTCAAATGTTTTTCAATGTCCTGAATCAATCATCCACCCTCTCTTATTCTCTCACTGCAATAACTGTCGATGCGAAGAAGGCTTTCGACAGAGTTGATTGGTCATTTTTATTCAAAACTCTGACCTGGCATGGTTTTGGCCCCAAATTTATTTCCCTTACTTCTTTACTGTACTCGTCACCTACTGCCTCTGTTTTAGTTAATGGCCTTATCTCACAATTTTTTCCATTGCAACGAGGTGTTCGCTAAGGATGTCCCTTATCCCCTCTTTTATTTGTCCTATCTATTGAACCCTTCTTATCTCGTATTCATCAAAATTCTTCTATTTCTGGTTTTTCCTACGGGGACTCTCATTTGAAATTGTCTGCCTACGCATATAATATTTTGCTTTTTATTTCCAACCCTGAAACCTCTATTCCTTCTCTATTACAAGAATTTTCAGATTTTTCCTTGGTTTCTGCATACAAATTCAACCCAGATAAGACGGAAATCATGCCCATAACCAAATTCTGTCTTAAACACCAATTTGATTTGACTGGTTTTCGTTGGAACAACTCTAAAATTAAATACCTAGGAATTTGGTTTAATAACTCCATCTTAAACTCGGTTAAACTCAATATGAAAGAGAACTTAAATTGTGTTTCTAGCCTTCTTTCATCCTGGAATCCTCTTTTCCTTTCATGGTGGGGTGGTCTTAATTCCATCAAAATGATAATTACTCCTATTTTATTATACGTTCTCTCAATGATTCCCATCTGTATCCCTTCTACGTACTTCAAAAACTGGACTCTCTTCTATCTAAATTTTTATGGCATAATAAGAAATCTAGAATCTCTTTGAAATCTCTCAAGAAATCAAAAGCTGATGGTGGTGTAAAGTTTCCTGACTTTCGACTTTATCATACAGCTTTTTGCTTGAAACATGCCTCCAAATGGCTTCTTACAGTTGATACACCTTATACTCCCTTGTGGGTTAAAATGGAAAGAACACTCCTCGCTCCTTTCTCCATAAAGGAAGTTCTTTCCTTTACTGCAAAGACTAGTATTACGTCTCTCCCATTATTTCGTCACACCTGTTGCTTACTAAGACCTTATTACCAACCTTCACTCTCTCCTAGAGAATCTTTCTTACAATCTCCCTTATGGTATAATCATCTTATTACTATTAACAATAGATCTCTATACTGGAAATCTTGGAGAACTCGGGGTATTGTATGGGTCCGAGACATGTTTGATGGTTTGACTCCTTGTTCTTTCCCTCAATTTCAAACTTCTTTCAACTGTCCACGCTCCTTCTGGCAGAAATTCTCAACTCTCATGGGAATTATTCTGGATATCTTCTACTCCCTCCCCTCTGAAGCTTCCCCACCTTTAACTGATCCTTTTTTAAATTATTGTTGCTGTTTCCAAAGGCTTCTTTGATCTATAAATATCTTTCCTCTCCAGACCCTACTCGCTCTAAAACAAATTTGGAGCTTGCTTGGGAAACTAATTTGGGCTGTACTTGGAGCGTTGATTTCTGGAATAAGTTTTGGACAAGATCATTACAAATCTCTAGGTCTGCTTCTACTACTCAATCTATGTTCTTTCTTCATCACAGATTCTACTTTACTCACATATCAATAGCTAAATTTTCTCCCACAAACAATGACTCCTGCTGGACATGCAACTCCCCTTCTGCTGACTAGTTACATCTTTTATTCTTATGTCCAACTGTAGCCTCCTTCTGGGTGGATATTGGATCTCTTATTTCAAAAATATTTCACTTGTGCTTACCTCTGACCAATGATATCCTTTTTGCAGGTAGTTTAATAGAGTCTTTGGCTCTATCTTCACATGAAAAAAGGTTACTTGATCTTATGTTAGCTTTAGCCTTTCAACAAATTACATTACACTGGAAATGCTCAACTAAACTCTCAGTTAAAGCATGGTGGAATAACCTTTGCCATTATCATAGATTAGATACTGCTTTTGCTTCCTCTCACAATCCACTTGTCAATAGAGATTTATGTTGGTTACCATTAACCACTTATTTAAATAAAGTTGCAAAAAAAGAAGTTATATCCTTCATACATTCTGAAAATTGTAGACCTCCGTAAGATGTTATTTCTCTACCCTTTACTGTATATCAGTCCTTATTACTATTTATTGGTATGTTAAGTTCTTTTTCCTTGATTACTAATATGCATTGTAATTCGATCTTCAGTTAAAGAATTATGTTATATCCCTTACCCCTTTCCTTCCTCTCATAATGTAAAACTGTAAACAGCTTTTTATTTCTCTCAGTATGCCCTTCATATTTGTTATATACTCCAAGATATTTTGTATGGCTTACTGTTTTGTAATTCATTTTTTGTTCTAAATAAAGCTTTTTAAACTTAAAAAAAAGAAAAAGATGTTAGCTTGCACATGGGCGACAACATTTTATTTATTTCTTATTTATTTATTTATTTATTTGCAATTAAAAACGTTACATACAAACATATAACATTTCAATGAGCTTAATATGACCACAGCATGACACCTGCACATATTACAATTTATCAATTGTAGTTCTTGCACAGCATTTAGAGATATCGTCATAATGCCATCCGCCAACAGTCCTGGCTTTTACAGTGCGTTTACAGTGTCTTTTATATTAATACAGCCAGCTTGTGTATATCGCCCAACTTCACTAGCCACCATTCCCCACATTTGAGTGCAAATAATTCAACAATGGACCCCAGTAGACTTTGGGCCTCGATGCCGTTGGTAGCTCCTCCGCATAAAGTTCCAGTTGCGTTTTGCAATATGCAATATCTTTGAGCCATACCGCTTTCGTGGGACTAACCTTACTCCCCCAGTGCAGTGCCACTCTACGTTTTGCAATCATCAAACACACTAATATCAGCTTCTTTGCAGGTGCTTGGAAATCGTGCAGTAGGCCTAATAGGCACACCTCCGGCGTACATTCCACGCTTCCGCCAATCATGGCAGACAACACCTCTGTGACTTGCATCCAGAATCTATTTACTTTCGGCAGCGCCATGCTAAATGAATAAAATCAGCCCCCTCACCTGCATAGCGAGGACCCTGCAACCCGAACTTATACAGTTGTATTGGGGTGTAATACATTTGATGCAGATATTTGAACTGAATGATCCGTAGATTACAATTTGACATTAGCATGCTCAGTTGTGCACAGCATTTTCTCCATTCAGCCTCTCCCAGTGGCTTATCTAATATTGCATTCCATTTTCCCATCAACTTTCCCCCACCCTGATTGTCTTCCATTTGTGCCGCATTGTACAGCCTAGTCACAAGGTGTCTACTAGTTTTACTAGTTAGTAATGTTTGGAATGTCTTAAAGATGGGGGTTCTTCTGGGAAACATGGATAATGTGCCCGCACCACCGCTCTAAGTCTGTAATATAGAAATGTAAAAGAGGAGAACTTGTTTGTGCCCTGGCTACAGCCAGCGTTAAAAATGACCCATTAATATATAAATCTCCCATCGTCTGTAGACCTGCCTCTTGTAGCATCTTAAGTGACTTATCTTCTTGTGTCACTGATATGTCTGGGTGATGTAAAAGAGGCATCTCAGGAGCATATATTACAGCTTGACCAGCCCTCATAGTGAGTGCTTTACATGCCTTCCACGTGGTACATACAGTATTTATTTCTGGGCGGGAAGGGAATATGTGCTTATGTGGGATTAAGGCGTTGAGTGGTAGTGGGGACGCAGTATCATTTTTGACTGCCACATGTGGTATAAAGTCATGTGGCTTGTACCAATAGTGCGCAAACTGTGCCTGCGCACATAGGTAATACAACTTTAGGTCTGGTGCGCCGAAGCCTCCATCAGCATATGGTCTAACTAACACTTCCCAGCTTACTCTTGGGTTTTTGCCTGCCCACGTCAATGTTATCAAGTGTGTTCGCAGTTGTTTAAAAAATGCTCCTGTTAGCACCAAAGGCACATTTGTAAAAAGGTAGAGGAATTGTGGCAGAATCACCATTTTTATAACCACTATCCTATCCGCCATGGACAGCGGGAGCGTGATCCAGTGCGCCACACGGTCCTCCAGCCTGGACATCGCCCTGCCATAATTTTCACGGAACATCACTTCTGGGTCTCTGGGCACCCGCACTCCTAGGTATTTAATCAAATCTGTCGCCCATTCTAGCGGGAATTCTACAGCACAAGGCACTGTTGTAGGTGTAAGAGGGGAAATCATCGATTTTGCCCAGTTAATGCTTAGTCCAGAGTGATATTCGAACTGTACATATTCTTGGATTATAGGTGCTAGGTTAATCTCTGGTTCCCTAACATATAGTGTCATATCATCTGCATATAACGATATTATCAATGGGCGCAATTGAAAGTTTATTGCCGCAACCGCATGTTTCTGTCTGATTTTAGAAGCCAACGGCTCCATTATGAGTGTAAACAATAAGGGGGACAATGGGCAACCCTGCCTTGTCCCTCTGTAAATTCTAAAAGGGTCCGATATGTGCCCATTTACTCGTACCCTCGCCTTCGGAGCCTCGTATAATATCCTAATCCATTTAAGAAAAACTCAGGAATACCCATTCTGGCAAGCACTGTGAACATGTACGGCCATGCAATCGAATCAAAGGCCTTGGTAGCATCTAATAACACAGCCGCCGCATTCATATGTGGTTCGAGGTAGTGGAGCATAGCGCAGAGAGTGCGTAAATTATGGGTGGTAGATCTAGCATTGATGAATCCCGATTGGTCTGGCAGCACCATGTTCGGTAGCAATGGTTGTAGCCTCATTGCTATCACTTTAGCTAAAATTTTAGCATCTATGTTTATTAAGGCTAGAGGCCTATAGGATTCGCATTTATCGGATGGCTTGTCTGGTTTTAATAGGGTAATAATGAGCGCCTCTCTAAGTGACTGTGGTAAAATACCATTCTTGTATGCCTCCTCATAGACCGCATGTAGACGAGGAGCCAATAACTCAACATATTCTTTATAGAACTCACCCGTAAACCCGTCTACACCTGGTGCCTTGCCATTTGGTAACGCCAGTATTGCAGACTTTACGTCATCAACTGCGATAGGCTGCACCAGATATTCCCTCTGCCCTGGGGATAACCAGGCCAATGCCACATCATCTAGATAACTGCATATTTCTGGTACTGTAGCCGTATTTTTTTCCCCACACAAGTTAGCGTAAAAGGTTGCAAATAACTTCAGTATATCTGGGTTAGTATAGTGCTCCCTGCCTTCTTCATCTAGGAGTTTAGTCAGTGAATCCTGCGCCTTCTGTGTCTTAAGCTTCTGTGCAAGTGTATGACCGGGTCTCCCACCCTCCCCATATGCAAGGGCTAAATGGTGTTTGGAAAGAAACTTCATTTCTTGCTCCGCTAATTCCTCAAAGTTAGTTAATTGTTCCCTAATGTGAGCTAGCTTGGACTCCGTAGGCTGCTGCTCATAGTCTCTTTCCAGGGAGTGTAAAGTTTTTTCAGAGCTGGCTAGCTGGGTCCTTATACTTTTTAGTACACCCGCTTGTGAACTGATACATTTTCCCCGTATTGCTACTTTAAAGGCCTCCCATAGGGAACCTTCACTATCCACTGAGCCGTCATTATTTAAGAAGTATTTCTCTATTGCCAGCCTTAGTTCTTCCTTATACACCGCATCCAGCAAGGCTGCCGGCCGGAATCGCCAGGTAAAAGGTCTAGAGACTACCCCGGGAATCGTCAGCCTTAATAAGACCGGTGCATGATCAGATAATGTCTTGGGAAGGTGGTGACAAAATCAGAAAAATAAGGGGAGAAAGAGGGATATGCTAGGTCCACCCTCCAAAAATGATCAAGAATGACAAAACACCGAAATCTCGGTTATGGAAACCTAGCCAGTTTTTTCAGAAAATTAAATTTACTAATATAAGATTCAGAAAAAATAGTTAGTAAAGGAAAAATGTCCTTTTTTGAGTCCCCTCACTCACCAGGGTTTCCCATGGTGACATGCTTCATCATAGGGGCCATCCCAACCCGCTACGGGCTGAGGCGTGCTACGACTTGCGACACTACGTAGGAGCACTGCTTGTGAGTGACTATGTGTGGTGCAGTGATGGGGGTGGAGTGGGTGAGAATAAAAATACCTAGCTAGTGGGCAAAAAGAATTTATTCAGGCTCCTAGCCGATATATTAAAAACGGGGTTGGTCGCTAGGGTGTCTGTTTTTAATTAGTCAGGGGTCCCTAGTGAACGTCAACTAGTTTCGAGCTACCCCAGTGCTCTTCTTCAGGACAAACAGGGTCCAGCCCTGTTTAGTACCACTCCAAAGTGACCTAAGAATAGGAAAAATTGCTGCAAAATACTAGCAGGCAAGAGTTAATACATACAGTACTTTGATCACGTAGTATCTGTAATAGAGAAAGGATAAAAACATTATCAAGTACAGTCTATGTCCTGTATAGGTAGTTATTGAAACCATGTTGATGCTGATCAATTGAATCTAAAACAGAAAAAGCATACAAGACCTACTTCATGCTATGTAGGTAAGTGAAAACGCCATGCTGCACATTAACTATATATAATCAAACACTCACTGCTGGTGTGTGTTGTTTAGAGCTCTCCCATAAGATCCTTGTGTGGTTATGTGAGCTGTGGGCATCTCAATAGTCATGTTATACTATAGGGCCAGCTTAGTTTAAACAAAAAGACTAAAAACCAAATAAGGAATACCACATGACATTACCCTCAGTGAATAGATTGTCAGTAATCTGAGACATGCCAGGCAATTAGGTGAATACTTATTTGCCAGGAAATAGAATTAAATGAAAGAGCATAAACCTAGAAAAAACATACTAATATGTACAGACAGAACAATACGACAATGAAACTACAGTGACATAATAAAACACATACTAATTATGGAGCAACAATGTGCTTCATGGTCTGAGAGGGGCTGGAGAGATCATCGCCACTGTAGGAGAAAGGAAAAAACAAAGCGATAATGAAAGCTTTGTAGCAAAAAGGGGGTGCACTGTGGGAGGCTCTGCTGTCTGCCCGGTCCGGTGCTATGGAGAGGATAACTTACTTGAGAATGAAAACTGCTCCGGCTGTTGCCTGCTTCCTCCCGACCGCATATTAACGAGTGAGTCCCTACTGCTCGTATTTAAAGGGCGTGTTCCCGCCGATTCATGATTAGGAGACTAAAGCGGAAACTAAAGAATAAAATGGCCGCCGTCTTTGGCTCAATGTGGCTGCCATTTTGGGAAGGTAAAATACTCGTTAGTGCCTATTGGAAAGGGTATAAAGTGATTAGAGGCAATACAAATGTGAAGAACAAATAACATACAATCTGCCTCACAATGATATACAAAAGAGGTCAAATACGAGTTCCTATCATTATGGGAAGGTAAAATACTCGTTAGTGCCTATTGGAAAAAGTATAAGGTGATTAGAGGCTAAACAAGGAAGACGAACAGATACATACAATGAGCCTCACAATGATATACAAAAGAGGTCTAATACGAGTGCCTATTAAGGAATCACTAAGGTGATTAAGACGTACTCATATAAAACAAACATACAGATGAATGCTGTATTAACACTCCCTGAAGAAGTGTTTGATTATGAATGGAGAGTAATTGCAACTGATCGGCTGACTCTTAGCGTGTCATATATAGGGTGACTGGTATTTGCTCAGGAGTTTCCCAAATAGATGTAATGCCAGAGGAGATTGATAGCTTGACCTCTGGTTAAGAGGGAATTTTTATCAGATGACTTATCCAATTGCAGGGTGACTGGTATTTTAACAAAAAACATACCCCTTAGATGTAATGTCAGAGGAGACTGTTATTTAGAGAACTGACCCCACGGAATATTATCATTCAAGCCTTGAGTGTCTGTACGTAATTTAAAAACCCAGCGTTGTTCTCTCTCTAGGAGTCGCTGTTCGAGGTTGTCATTACATTTGATGTGTTCCAGGACCACCCACCTCATGTCGTTAGGTGTATGTTGTTTTTCGATGAAATGGGTTGACATTTTTGTTGTCGCCCGCTTACACCTGATGTTACTACGGTGCTCCACAATCCTAGTACTGACTTTTCGTGTAGTCATGCCTACGTAGTGGAGATTACAGGTGCAGGTAATCAGATATACCACACCTGTGGTGTTACAATTGGTGAAACTGCGAAGTTCCCATGTCATTTGATTGTTAAATGTCACTTTTTTAGTTGCTGACGTGAGGTGACATACGCTGCAGTTATTACACGGGTAATGTCCTGTAGGCAGAGTCTGTAGGATTCTTTGTCCATCAGACTTGGTGTTAATCTTAGGACGAGTGTGGACAAAGTAGTTCTTAAGGTTTTTTCCTTTTCTGTGACTGAACATTGGTTTGGGTATGTCTAGGTTGGCACTGTTCAGTGTCCGCCAGTGTTTATTGATTATTTTAGACACCTTGTTAGATGCTATGTTATAAGTTGTTATACATATTGGTCTCTTTTCTTGTGTGTTTTTATTTGTATTTAGTCTGGGTTCAAGGAGGGAATCTCTGTTATTATTGCTTGTTCTTTTCTTGGCTGCTGATATGAGGTGCTTAGGATACTGCCTGGCTGTCAATTTCTCCGCCAAATCCTTTGCTTGGGTATAGTAATCAGTTTTCTCAGTACAATTTCTTCTTAGACGTAGAAATTGACCGAAAGGTAAATTGTCTTTTAGTTGTTTGGGATGAAAACTATCGTAAATCAAAAGACAATTTCTTGCAGTCGGTTTGAAATGCGTGGTTGTGGTCAGGCTACCTTGGTTCGCTGTGATGTTAAGGTCCAGAAAGACCACTTGGGACCTGCTCATAGTGTTGGTGAATTTTAAAAACGGATCCTGTAGGTTCAACCAATTAATGAAACTTGTGGCCTCGGTCTCATTGCCTTCCCAAATCACAAAAACATCGTCAATGTAACGTCTCCATATTTTTAAATTGTTGAAGTACGGATTGTGAGGATTTAGGATCTTCTGTTTCTCAAGATGGTGGACATAGAGACCTGCCACACTCGGCGCGAAAGTGCTTCCCATGCTAGTTCCGTGCACTTGACGGTACAAGGTATCTTCAAATCTGAAGTAGTTCACGATGTTTTTGTGAAGGCAATGAGACCGAGGCCACAAGTTTCATTAATTGGTTGAACCTACAGGATCCGTTTTTAAAATTCACCAACACTATGAGCAGGTCCCAAGTGGTCTTTCTGGACCTTAACATCACAGCGAACCAAGGTAGCCTGACCACAACCACGCATTTCAAACCGACTGCAAGAAATTGTCTTTTGATTTACGATAGTTTTCATCCCAAACAACTAAAAGACAATTTACCTTTCGGTCAATTTCTACGTCTAAGAAGAAATTGTACTGAGAAAACTGATTACTATACCCAAGCAAAGGATTTGGCGGAGAAATTGACAGCCAGGCAGTATCCTAAGCACCTCATATCAGCAGCCAAGAAAAGAGCAAGCAATAATAACAGAGATTCCCTCCTTGAACCCAGACTAAATACAAATAAAAACACACAAGAAAAGAGACCAATATGTATAACAACTTATAACATAGCATCTAACAAGGTGTCTAAAATAATCAATAAACACTGGCAGACACTGAACAGTGCCAACCTAGACATACCCAAACCAATGTTCAGTCACAGAAAAGGAAAAAACCTTAAGAACTACTTTGTCCACACTCGTCCTAAGATTAACACCAAGTCTGATGGACAAAGAATCCTACAGACTCTGCCTACAGGACATTACCCGTGTAATAACTGCAGCGTATGTCACCTCACGTCAGCAACTAAAAAAGTGACATTTAACAATCAAATGACATGGGAACTTCGCAGTTTCACCAATTGTAACACCACAGGTGTGGTATATCTGATTACCTGCACCTGTAATCTCCACTACGTAGGCATGACTACACGAAAAGTCAGTACTAGGATTGTGGAGCACCGTAGTAACATCAGGTGTAAGCGGGCGACAACAAAAATGTCAACCCATTTCATCGAAAAACAACATACACCTAACGACATGAGGTGGGTGGTCCTGGAACACATCAAATGTAATGACAACCTCGAACAGCGACTCCTAGAGAGAGAACAACGCTGGGTTTTTAAATTACGTACAGACACTCAAGGCTTGAATGATAATATTCCGTGGGGTCAGTTCTCTAAATAACAGTCTCCTCTGACATTACATCTAAGGGGTATGTTTTTGTTAAAATACCAGTCACCCTGCAATTGGATAAGTCATCTGATAAAAATTCCCTCTTAACCAGAGGTCAAGCTATCAATCTCCTCTGGCATTACATCTATTTGGGAAACTCCTGAGCAAATACCAGTCACCCTATATATGACACGCTAAGAGTCAGCCGATCAGTTGCAATTACTCTCCATTCATAATCAAACACTTCTTCAGGGAGTGTTAATACAGCATTCATCTGTATGTTTGTTTTATATGAGTACGTCTTAATCACCTTAGTGATTCCTTAATAGGCACTCGTATTAGACCTCTTTTGTATATCATTGTGAGGCTCATTGTATGTATCTGTTCGTCTTCCTTGTTTAGCCTCTAATCACCTTATACTTTTTCCAATAGGCACTAACGAGTATTTTACCTTCCCATAATGATAGGAACTCGTATTTGACCTCTTTTGTATATCATTGTGAGGCACATTGTATGTTATTTGTTCTTCACATTTGTATTGCCTCTAATCACTTTATACCCTTTCCAATAGGCACTAACGAGTATTTTACCTTCCCAAAATGGCAGCCACATTGAGCCAAAGACGGCGGCCATTTTATTCTTTAGTTTCCGCTTTAGTCTCCTAATCATGAATCGGCGGGAACACGCCCTTTAAATACGAGCAGTAGGGACTCACTCGTTAATATGCGGTCGGGAGGGAAGCAGGCAACAGCCGGAGCAGTTTTCATTCTCAAGTAAGTTATCCTCTCCATAGCACCGGACCGGGCAAACAGCAGAGCCTCCCACAGTGCACCCCCCTTTTTGCTACAAAGCTTTCATTATCGCTTTGTTTTTTCCTTTCTCCTACAGTGGCGATGATCTCTCCAGCCCCTCTCAGACCATGAAGCACATTGTTGCTCCATAATTAGTATGTGTTTTATTATGTCACTGTAGTTTCATTGTCGTATTGTTCTGTCTGTACATATTAGTATGTTTTTTCTAGGTTTATGCTCTTTCATTTCATTCTATTTCCTGGCAAATAAGTATTCACCTAATTGCCTGGCATGTCTCAGATTACTGACAATCTATTCACTGAGGGTAATGTCATGTGGTATTCCTTATTTGGTTTTTAGTCTTTTTTGTTTAAACTAAGCTGGCCCTATAGTATAACATGACTATTGAGATGCCCACAGCTCACATAACCACACAAGGATCTTATGGGAGAGCTCTAAACAACACACACCAGCAGTGAGTGTTTGATTATATATAGTTAATGTGCAGCATGGTGTTTTCACTTACCTACATAGCATGAAGTAGGTCTCGTATGCTTTTTTCTGTTTTAGATTCAATTGATCAGCATCAACATGGTTTCAATAACTACCTATACAGGACATAGACTGTACTTGATAATGTTTTTTATCCTTTCTCTATTACAGATACTACGTGATCAAAGTACTATATGTATTAACTCTTGCCTGCTAGTATTTTGCAGCAATTTTTCCTATTCTTAGGTCACTTTGGAGTGGTACTAAACAGGGCTGGACCCTGTTTGTCCTGAAGAAGAGCACTGGGGTAGCTCGAAACTAGTTGACGTTCACTAGGGACCCTGACTAATTAAAAACAGACACCCTAGCGACCAACCCGGTTTTTAATATATCGGCTAGGAGCCTGAATAAATTCTTTTTTGCCCACTAGCTAGGTATTTTTATTCTCACCCACTCCACCCCCATCACTGCACCACACATAGTCACTCACAAGCAGTGCTCCTACGTAGTGTCGCAAGTCGTAGCACGCCTCAGCCCGTAGCGGGTTGGGATGGCCCCTATGATGAAGCATGTCACCATGGGAAACCCTGGTGAGTGAGGGGACTCAAGAAAGGACATTTTTCCTTTACTAACTATTTTTTTTTAATCTTATATTAGTAAATTAAATTTTCTGAAAAAACTGGCTAGGTTTTCATAACCGAGATTTCGGTGTTTTGTAATTCTTGGGAAGGTGGTGAACATCTGCCAGCCACTGGCATATTTCCGTGGATACCAGCCAGTAGTCCAGCCTGGACCAGGTGCCATGAATGGATGAAACAGAGGTGCCCTCGCATTTCAGGGGGTTCCGCAATCTCCAGGCATCTACAAGGCCATAGTCTTCCATCCCACCCCGTATAATTTTAGCTGCCTGTTTGCCTTGCCAATTGGTATTCGCGGAGCGATCGACGTTTGGGTCTAAATATGTGTTAAGATCCCCTCCCCAGAGAACATGCTCATGTGCAATGCAATGTATTTGGCGCCACACATCTCGAAAGAATTCCAGATCATCTACATTTGGCGCGCATGTGTTTATAAGTGTAACGTCCTTCCCAGCTAGTTTCCCACGCATCAACACCATTCTACCCTGCTCATTGGTGTGACACTTTATAGGTTCAAAAGCAGTCCCTCGTTTGATCAGTATTATCACCCCCCGTGAGTACGTTGAGTAGGAGGAAGCCGCCCGATACATCGCCCAGCGGGAACCCACCTTGCACTTTTGCTGCTTTGATAAGTGCGTCTCTTGTATGAGTGCCACAGGAATCTTATGCCTATCTAAGAACTGTAGTACCATTCTAACTTTACGGGGGTTATTCAAACCGCGTATATTCTATGTACAAAAATGTATGCTGTCTCCCATTGGCTCATCAACAACATCACAATACTGTGCCTCTGATCTATGCGCTGTGTGCCAGGTCCGTCATGCAACTTGTAGTATGTGTCTACTATGCAGTGGTTAGTTGCTCTCAAACATACCCACACCCCCCCCCCACTTCGGCAATCCCAACTAGCCAAAGACATACCCCCCTTAACAACTTTATGCAAACATACAAACACATCTTGTACAAACAATTACAGCACACTATGCTGGACTCATCTGGGGGGTTCCCTCCTGGGGGGTTCGCCAGCGGCCCGAAACGCCCTCCAGATGGACGGAGGTGGCAGGGTCCCGCCAAGCATCTTGTTACTCCATGACCAGTAGTCTCGTAGATAGTTCACATATTTCTAGTCTACCGCACATCCTATGTGGCAGTTGGCTCACAATGTCCGCTAAGTGGTGCTTAATCTGATCACCTGAGCCGAGTCGTTGATCACCACACCCGTTATTCAGTCTTCTTCGTCATCAATGTCTGAGATGTTCTGAGCCTTCTGGTTTCCATTCAGTTGTTTCAAGTAGTCTTTGGCTGCTTTCGGTGTTGCAAAAATGTGTTGCTTGCCTTTATGCTCTATACGCAATCGGGCCGGATACAACATGCGTACGTTATATTGGCTTTTTGTAATTGGCGCTTGATGGGCAAGAACTCTCTACATGCTGAATGTACCGCCATCATAAAATCTGGGCAAAAGGGGATATGATTGTTCTGGTACTGCAATTCACCCTTCTCCCTTGCCAGTCTCAACACAGTATCTCTATCCTGATAATTTAATAGCTTCGCTATTATGGCACGTGGTGGGGTCCCCGGCGGGGGCCGCGCCATGAGCTCACGATGCGCTCGCTCCACCACCAGTACTGCAGATATATTGTCCAAGCCAGAGAGTGTTTTTAGCATTTCTTCTATGTATATTTCCATCTTGCCTGTATTTGTAGATTCCGGCACCCCCATGATGCGTAGATTGCTCCTGCGGGAGCGCGCTTCCAGGTCTTCGTTCTTGGCCTGGATGACCGCTAGGACTTGTTCCATATTCAGGCTTTTAGTATTCACTGTTTGCAGCACATCTTCAGTTTTGGAGATTCTTTGCTCAGCTTCTGTAATGCGTGAGGCCTGCTTGTCCAGTTTCGTCAACATGTTATCTATGCGCAGATTCACGGTATCTATTTTCCCGTCTATGGATTGCAGGCTGTTCTGCATGGCTAATAATGTTGCTTCCAGTGTACTGTTTCCAGCTGGTTCTTCACTCTGCCCACCAGCTGCCCCCGCTTCTGTAGACTGTTTTGCGCTCCCGCACGTGTCAAAGTTCAGGCGCGACTGTGTTTTATCCGACTTGCCCATGGTTGTTTTATGCTTTTTGGTTTCTTGTCGTTGTACTTGTGCTTTTTTCTCAATGCAGCGTTATGTGTCTGTCAGCCCGGCCAGTGGTTATCCAGCAATCCTCTACACCGCACAGCGCTACAGTTAGTTCATCGCCTATGCACACATCGCTGGACTGCTAGCTGCTTCTGATGACAGTGCCTCACCACACTACGATCACAACACATTTTTTCCGGCTCTGGGCCCAGGTTATTTTATGTTATTCTCCTTGGCCGCTACAATGCATAGTCAGCACGCCTGTCGTGGCGCGCCACCCCCGCAGCAGCGGCTTCTAGTAGGCCTCCTCCAAAATTGCCCAGCCTTATTATAGTTCGGTCCCACACAGCTCAGCATGGTTAGCACCCTCAGGCAGCAGCACCCACCTTTCTTGTTCCTGTATTCGCGCAATGATGCCTGCCCTCGGGCGCCACTTCGCGTCTTCACAGCTCCGTTGCAGGCTAGCGTTCATACAGTTGTTAGGCCTCGCCACCGGTCTACGTCTGCCACGCGGCCAGTTCCAACACAAACTATGCGCCTGCACGCTGCCCAACTGAGGATCTCCTCACACACGTCTGTGGTCACAATAAATTCCTCCACATGCAACTCACTGCGCATTGCTGCCGTCCACAAGCCACACGGGCAGGCCCACCTCTGCGCCCGAGGCCACGGTCTCGAGTATTGTTCTGCCACCTGGCAATGCCGGCCACCGCCACTCAGCCTGCGTGAGGCGCTGCACTTCCTTACTCGTCACAGGGGTGTATTGGCCGTCAGCGCCAGTCTCTCCCAGCCGCAGCGTCTTTGCTGTTGTACTGATATTAGTACATGCTGCCCAGCCTAATCATGGTTCAGTCCCTATTCCCAAGCACTATTCAAATCAATTGGCCCACTTGATCAGCAACACCCTCCTTTTGCGTTTCTGTTTTTGCACGTTTATGTCTGTCCTCGAGTGTTACAGCTCACCTTCTCGGCTCATCATATCGGTGCCAGCTGGCGTCTTTAATTGAGTCCCGGTCCACGCCCACTGCGCAGCCCGCTCCACCACAAATTTTCCGTCTGCTGCCCAGATGGGGAACGATTCACATGCTGCTGTTACCACGATATGGTCTTTTATTCACAGCTCACTGTACACCGACAGCATCTGCAATCCTCGTGGGCCGGCCTACTTTGGCGACCAAAGCCACAGTCTCGATTTATGTCCCCTGCCGCCCGGCAGTATAGGCCGCCGTCGCACTGCCTGCTCGGATCTCCGCTCTACCTCACTCGTCGCGGGCCGTAATGTTATCTCCCACGCCGTCAGCGACAGCAGCCCCCCCGCCGCAGTCTTTTCTTATGACAGCTAGGCCACTCTGCAGTTCAGCGTGCTCGTTCCCAGAGACGGCACCTCGCATCTGCTTCCAAGTTGACGGGTGCCGGTGTCCGTGTTCGGCTAATCCGGTCCACTATCTTTCCCACTCCGCCACACGCTGTTTATTTCATGAACACCGGTGCTGGAAAACGGATAATTTACGGATTACTGGGACCCAGCCGACGGAGATGCACTAATGTTGCCGCACGCACTCTGGCGCCCAACTGACAAAAAACGGCGACAAAAGTTTAGACAATTTCTTTGGAGAACAAAATTTGTGTTAAGAAGAGACTAAAACACCATTAGTCAAAATGTTATTGGCTGGGAGAAGCACACTTGGCTCGGTTAGCAACTAAGTTTCAGGAGTATCAGTGGGTTGTTGAATATGTGCCAGGGCAGGTAAATGTACATGTGGATTGCATGTCCCGTTTTCTGCCAGAGAATAGGGTATGGGTGGAGGACACGGAATGTGATGTAGCTTATAGAATGGAAGATGTGAGTGCATGGAATAGGAAAGGAGAGTCTGAGGAAGCCATTTCAGAGAAAATTTGGGAAAAATCTGTTCAAAGTGATGAGGAGATGAATTTCATTTGTGGATTTTCGATTAATGGATGGCAAGAGGAGCACAAGTTGAAAGGAGATCTTGCTGCGTGTTGGGACTTTGCCTGGGCTCGTGGGCTCACGAGGACAATCCTGTGGGTGGAGATCTGGTGGGTATTCTATGGAACGGAATGGGTGGAATGTGAGTTTCCAAAGAGGGCAGTTGGTCGGTTGCTGGCTGCCCTGCTGGTTGTGTGGATATTACAGGAATAAATTCCTCTTCTTACCTCGGCTCCCGTTGTCTGTTAAGCGGTGCTTCCCTGCAGTGGCGACGATCGGCGTACCTTCGCTTGTGGCAAGCCAGCGGGGCAGCAGATATTTTAGCGACGTTCTTCGTGTTGCAAGCCTGTCTTGTGCACTGGGCACCAGCTGTGTTGACTTGTGACTTGGTGACTTGTGAAGAGGCTTTTATCCGGTATCGGGAAAGCTGTTTTCGTTTACCATCTGGTTGGATTTTACTTTAATCCTGCACAAGCGCACTTCCTACAACGTGACGTCACTTTGTCATGGCATCTTCAGGTCTCCCAGCACATTGCCGGCAGTACGTACACGTCAGCGCCCATGTGGAAGGCATTCCCAAGCAACCACCAACGCCAGCATTCTAGTTAATTTCGATCATAGCGGCAGCACGCTCAGTGAGAGGCATTGAGCACTGCTATTTAGGGACGAGAAGGAGAAGCATGCAACTGCATTTTGTGCATGAGTTTAAACGCATTTCCGGTTCAATAGGTTCTACTGTAAGGTACATTTTACTTATTTATTGTTGCTAACACCTTGCATGTTAATCGCACCAGTGATGCGCACACTTTTCAATACAATAAGTGGCGCATTCTGCCTGTAGTTCTCTCCAGTTCACTTCAGTGCATCATTGTTCCATACACCCTGCATGTGAATCTTTTTCATCGGTGATGCACACACCTTAATTTCAACCAGTGGCGCAAATGGTGATTTGCACAATTTATTCCAGTAATTGAAGTGTTGGTACTCTCCTGTGCACAAATAATTGTAGTAGTGTTTTATCCAATGTTTTAAGGCTAACATGCAGCAGTCAGTCATGCCACTTTTACCATTCTTGGCTTCACCAGGTTTACCTCCAGTGGAATGGGAACAATGGAGAGAAGGGTTTGAAGGGTACATTGAAGCTATTGAGGGTGATGTATTCACACAGAGAAAGAGGTTTGCGTTATTACGTCATTCATTAGGTATAGAGGGTAGAACGGTGTTAAAGCATTTACCTCCATCTCCTGTTCTAGGTGAAGATGATGATGTGGATGTATATGCTTCAGCTATGAAAGCATTACTCTTACGTTTAAAAAAAAAAAAAATCTAAATGGAACGTCATAAGTTTTACAGGAGGCAACAATTACCTGGTGAGTCGGTGGATAATTTTTTTAATTGATCTTAGAATGTTAGCGTCAACTTGTGATTCGTGACCAAATTGTAGAAAAATCCAGCAGTTAGAAAGTACAGGAAAAACTGTTAACAGTGGAAAATCTCACTTTAGACAAAGCTGTGGAAATTGCAAGTAGTATTGAGGCTACTGTCAAATTTATGGAACAAATGACTGAGTTCACAGGTACACAAGGTGCAGTCTCAAAACAGAGCAAAGGAACAGGAAAGGAAGAAAGCATTTTCATTTGAGGAGAGGAGAAGCCCTCTGGAATGTTATTGCTGTGGAAGTAGGAATAATTTAGGACATTTTCCTAAGTGGCCAGCCAGTGATAAAGTTTGTGGCAAGTGTTAAAAGAGAGGACATTTCATGAAAGTATGTAGAGCCAGATAGAACAGTGATGCCAAAATGGACAAGAGTGTGAATATTGTAGAATCTACACTGGGACGCAATGGTTCATCTGATTCAGATGAAGAGAGTGTAGTGTTTGTGGTGGACGGGCAAGGTGTTGAGGGTTGTGAGGTTTCATTATTGTCAGGTAGTGCCATTAAGAAACCTCATTGTGTGGTTTCGATTAATGGAATTGACATTAACATGATGGCAGATTCGGGGTCCTTATTCACATTACTAGGCGTGGATGAATGGAAAAGATTTCACAATGTGACTTTACGGGAATCTATAGTGCGACCAGTAGCATATGGTGGTAAGCCCATTGATGTTCTAGGGGAATTTGATGCTGAATTGAGCTTTAAAGGGAATAGTGCGAAAGGCACTGTATATGTGGCAGCGGAAGGTTCTAATTTATTGGGATGGGTGGACCAAAGGAATCTGGGCATTGTGTTAGAGCCTAACAGTCATGAGCAAGTGGTACTATGCAAGAATGTGGTGGGGTTGGTTTCTGAGACTAAATGTGCCTGGACAGAGGTTTTCCCAGAAGTCTTTGCCAAGAATTGGGCAAAATTATGGGTTTCACCCATCAAAGTCAACTAAAAACTGGGGTGAAACCTGTGGTGCACAAAGCTAGAAAGCTATGAGGCAGGAGTTGAGTGAGGAGCTAGAGAAGCTGTGTTAGCAAAACATAATTGAACCTATTGAGAGCTCGGAGTGGCTTTCTCCGGTAGTTTTAGCATGAAAACCTAATGGCAAGTTGAGGATAAGTATTGACTTGAGAGATTAAAATTAAAGGATTTGGGTTGACAGACATCCATTGCCCAACATCACGGAGATGTTGACCATGCTCAAGGGGGCTAGTGTTTTTTCAACTCTTGATATGTCATCTGCATATCATCAAATTGTATTACACAAAGACTCACGACATTTAACATCTTTTGTGACACTCAAAGGGAGCTTTTAGAGTCAAACGCATGCCCATTGGTTTGCCGTTGGCATCGTCCGTATTCCAACTAGTTGTGGAGGCCATGTTCAAGGGTGTAGACAAGGTAAAGTGTTTCCAGGACGACATTCTAATTTATGGAGTAGATCAAAGGAAGCATGATAAAATCCTTGCATTGGTATTAGCCATTTTGAAAGACAAAGGAGTTACATTAGGTGCTAGCAAATGTCACTTTGGGTTGTAGAGTGTAGAGTACCTTGGGCACAAACTGTCAGCAAAAGGTGTAGAACCAAAGGGGAGTTTGGTGAGAGCCATATTGGAATTTCCTGCACCTCAGAACAATGATCAATTGCGTTCATTTTTTGAGATGTTGGAATATTATGCACATTTTATACCAAAGTGTGCTGAAAGAATGAGGAGTATGAGGGCATTACTAAAAAAAATGTTAGGTTTGATGGACGGATGAAGTGGAGAATGAATTTGGTGTGATGAAGAATGAAGTTGCAGAGGCTATTCCTCTGAAGTAATTTGACACACACAATTCCAGCATTGTGGTGACGGATGCAAGTCAGTATGGTTTGGGTGCTGTATTGATGCAATCAAGAAATGGCAAGGATGAAGTGGTGGCTTTTGCTTCGTGTGCATTGAGGGGTGCCGAAGAGACATATTCGGTCATTGAACGGGAAGCTATAGCATGTTGGTGGGGAGTGAATTATTTTAGGAAGTACTTATGGGGAGTTGAGTTCACGTTATGCATGGATCATAAACCTCTACTAAGTCTGTTTTCGACTCAGGGAGCTTGCAAAGCAACTCCAAGGATTGCCAAGTGGCATTACCGGTTGCAGGAATTTCAAATTGGAGTATATTCCTGGTGTGAAAAATGTTTTTGCTGATTGTTTATCTCGTCTACCCGTGACATTTGGAGAAGAAGAAAACAAGGAAGATGATTTTAGTGTGGTGGCTTGCACCATGTTAGATGAGAAGGAGTGTGTAAAGGAGGATGAATGGACAAATGCTGTGGCGCACGATAAGGTGCTTCAGGAGTTGATTTCTTGGTTGGGCAAGGGATGGCCTAAGGAGAAGGTTGATAATACTCTTAAAATGTACATGGAGGTGTTTGAGGAATTGAGCGTGGCTGATGGTATTCTGCGGCGGGCCAATTTGTTAGTGGTACCTCAAGGTATGAGAGAGAAGATTTTACAGTTGGCCCATGAGGGGCATGTGGGAATGAGAGCTATGAAAAGGAGAGTAAGGGAGACATGTTGGTGGCCAGGATTGGATAGGGATGTTGAACACTGGGTGAGAGGTTGTGTTGCTTGTGCTCTGAGTGACAAGTCCCAGGTGTCGTGCCTAGTCCTGTAGAGGCGGTACCAGTACCAGAAAGACTGTGGGTCAAATTGGAGAAAGTTCTACTTCTAACGAATCAGTGTACAAAATCCGACACACTCGCTAGAATACAAATCAAGATGCATCCACTTCCAATTTGAATGTGTCCACCGTTCCATCTACTTCGCGTGTAGATGGAACACTTTGCGTGTGCCTTTTTTAGCGAGAGACCAAGACACCGTCATCGAACCAGGAGGAGACAAGGCCACAAAAACAAAAGAAGTACCTATAGCGAATTTGACAAGGAGTCAACGAACCTAGTCATTAATATCTCTAAGTGCAAATTGACCTCTTTCCAAATAAGAACTTTACAAAAAGGCACCTCATTTGTCCCTACTCATCACTCCAATGAGTTTGAAACTCAAGTTTGTTTTTACAAATTTATGAGGAATTTAAGACTCAGATATTACTTTGAGAACATCATAGAAGTTCGCCCTAAGACAAATGAAGGAACACTTATGGGTTTAAAGAAGAAAAGTACGTTTATAGCACCTATGAGCCATAAGATTCTAGACTCGTTTGAAAATGTCATGCAAAAAGAGCTACATGAGATTTTTAAGAAAGAACATTCTAAGATTTTAAATTTAACAACAAAAGAACGTGGAGCGATCACTCAAATTGCCAACAATTCTACCATCATGTGTTGTAAAGCCGACAAAGGTGGAGCCATTGCTATTTTAGACACTGAATTCTATACAAAGATTGTTGAAAACCACATGAAGGACACTTCAACATACATGAAATTGAGCAGTAAACCTACTGCCGATTTTTTAAAGATTTTGAGAACTATTCTGGACAGGACATTATCCATGGATACTATCTCAGAAGGTGATAAACAATATCTCATTCAGGAACATCCAAGAACACCGTACATATACATGTTACCAAAAGTCCATAAAGATGTATTGAATACCCCTTTTTGACCCATTGTTTCCACCAGAAACTCCATACATGAACCCATCGGAAGATATTTGGATAGACATCTGCAACCCATTGTTCAACGCATGACGACCTATTTTGAAAGATACCCATGATTTTCTTAACAAAATCAAGTCCATTGAATATGATGAAAATACAGTTCCCATACTTTGTACCATCAATGTACGATCATTATATACTTCAATTCCCCATGATCAAGGATTACATGCCGTAGAACCCTTTTAATTAAATTAGTCAATGAACGAAGATCTCAAAGTATTCCTGTTAGAAATACTATCTACAACTCTCTGGTACCTCTATGTGGAATTGCACAGCACCTTGCTACGCAAATTTGTTCATGCATCGCTTCGAAGTGGATAACATTTTGCGAAATCCTGATTGGTCCAGTAATTTACTCACGTTTTTGAAGTACATATTTTTGATATGGATTGGGCAAGAATCCAAACTTGTTTCTTGTATTCATGATTTGAATAACATCGACTCACGTATTTGTTTTACCAACAACCTGAGTAAACATCAGATTACTTTTATGGACGTTGAAATTACCATAAAAGACAACATTTTGGAAACTAATGTATTCATGAAATCTACTGACAGGAATAACTTATTACACTACAATAGCTGTCATCAAAAAGCTTTAAAACAACATCTTCCCTATTCTCAATTGCTCAGAATTAAAATATTATCATCCAATGAGGCAAACTACAATAACAACAGTGATATACTAGTAGAAAAATAATTCAAACAAAGAGGGTACCCGGACTATGTTTTGAATACTGCCATTGAGCGAGCTAAATCCAAAGACAGAAATTAATTATTGACTAGTCAAAAAAACCTTAATGGCGAAAGAAGATCCGTGTTTGTTTCTAAATTCTCAACCCAAAGTCACTGCATAAAGAATGCTGTCCTTAAACATTGGTCCATGTTACATACAGAAACCGATTTCAAAGGGATCTTCAATCTTCCACCACTTTTTCGTATCAAAGAACCAAAAACCTTAAAGAAGTTCAGCCAAATCTGAAACTAATTTCAACCATAAAGGCATTACACCATGTCACAATTGTGGTCATTGTAATAACATTATCAAAGGAAACATCATGAAACATCCAGTACAAGGAACCAAAATTAGGCTGAACACCACAGCTACTTGTGACTCTAAAAATGTTGTTTTCATGTTGAAATGTCCGTGTGGATTGGTTTATGTGGGGAAAACTGAATGAAAAATCAAAATTCGAATAACTGAACATAAAAGCAATATTTGAAACCACAATGATAAATCACCAGTCGCTGTACATTTTACTGATTACAAACACAACGTCAGCCAACTGAGATTTCTGGTTTTGGAAACTGTAGCAATTTAAGAAGGGAGAGACAATAAGAAATTCCTTCTCCAACGTGAAACATTTTGGATTAAAAAATTGGACTCATGCAGCCATAAGGGCTTGAATGAAAGACTGGATTTGAGTTGTTATCTTTAATATTTTTAGTCGTTTAGTTTGACATTTTTTTATTACCTCTTAAATTAATTGAATACGACTATCATGCGAAAGTGACACATTTCTATTTTCAGTTTAGCTTTATGGCACTCATTTAATCAGTGTACTTTTTATTTTTTGATCTTTTTCTCTTGACATCTTTAAATCTATAACCACGCTTCATTTGTTTGGTGAACACTAATTTACCATTTCACCTTTCCTCTTCGGCTTTATTTACACCATATGAAGACATGTTTCAGTTTTGCGCGACTATTCGCACACCTTTAATATGGCGCTCACCATTGTTTCCATAGTCACTAGTTTTTTCCCCATAGTCCTTTTTTCATTGTATGATCTTGAACTCAACTCTAAATGCATGACCAGCGATCACGTTTTCACTCGCGTAAGAAGCGTTTCACTTCATGAACACATTCATCTTTATTTACCGGTACATTATGTATCACAATGTGTGTTTTGTTGGTGACGGGACGATATTTCTGACACTTGGACTCCGGTTCTATCTATCTTTTAATTCTTTTTTATTTGAATTAGTTGGTTTGGTTTACCGTGTTTCGTATGGCACTCGTTACGGGTGATGTTAACTCGATATGTGACTTTTCGCGGTGGTTTTCACTGTTTATTGTTCACCATTTATGTCAGTACATTTTGTCACTTGGGCTCTTCCAATGTCTTGGTGACCTGCGGACAAATTTTTTATTAATCTACACTCGTTTTTACTAGTATTTTACATCCATACTAATGGATACTTGATTTTCTGTAACTTGATAAATGGCTTTTCTTGGATCTACGAATATTTGAACCTCAGTTATGTATTACATTGTAGAATCTTCCCCTGATGAAGGGCCAGTCCCGAAATGCATTGAGATCTGCTGGAAATATCATATTGCAGCGTGTGATTATTCAACACGATGAATTGATATTCTCCAAATAAGATGAAAGGAAATAAATAAGAATTTTCATTACTAACTGTGACGACTATACGAACATTCTTCTAAACTAACAGAGTAATTGTTTACGCTTAATCAGGAATGCGTAGTGGGGACGTTGTTCTCATGCTAGACAACGCTGCTCGATTGTTATTGTTCTTTGCCCTCTGATCAGAGGGCAGTACCCACTCGCACCCTAAATGATTCACATTGAAGCAACACTATATACATAAGAAGAATACCCAAGGTGTGCCCAATTCCAAATTTTATTTCAAATTGGGCATGGACATTATTGGACCTATGAATATGTTGAGAAAATCATCTAGGTATGGTATAGTCTTAGTAGACTTCTATTCTCGCTGGCCAGAAGTGAAGTTTGTGAAGTCGGCCAATACTGGTGAAGTGGTGAAATTTCTATGTGAGTTGTTCAAGCGGGAAGGTGCTCCAGCGGCGGTGGTCACGGACAATGATGTGCAATTCACGTCGGAAGAATTCTTGTACCATCCCAGGAGCAATGGCATGGTTGAAAGGTGCAACCGTGTAATCAAGGATGATATTCAATTGTCTATGGTGAATGGGTTGGAGTGGAGAAAGGAACTGGAAGAATTGATTTGGGCATTGCGTACAACTCCCTGTGTAAGTACCGTAATGTCACCTTTTGCTCTACTTAAAGTTAGAGCGGCTGCTAATAAATTGGTGCGACCTTAGATGGGTAGTATGGAGATGTCCGTAAGAAAGAAGAGTGGTGTGGGGTTGAAACGGTTTGATGTCCAAAGCAAGTATGTGTCTAAGGAAAGTGTGCGGAAAGTGAAAGAAGGGGATTGGGTTAAAGTTAGATTGCCTGGTATAATTGCCAAGGGTTGTGAGAAGCTGGCCTGGTATATGATGTCCACTAATGTAAGTGGGCACCTTGCACCAGTCCAGACAACCGTTATGGTGATTTAGGAGGTCTCAGACAACCTTAGAAAGCTATCTAAGTGGTAGCTGTGGAGATCAGTCTTCAGGCTTAGTCTTGATGGAGTATAAAGCAGCTTGTTTTACCAGAATGCAATCTTATAGTATAGATTAAATGAAAAAGAACCACATAAAGTATTTATAAAAATATGTATTTATTATATGACACTATATAGCACGTTACAGTATCTCCCACACGGAGATAGACACAAAGCACACAATACCATAGCAAAGAAATCACAGTAAATAGCACTAAAACACAGTGGGCCCTGGGGGGGACCAAACCATATGCTAAGAAAGTGGTATAAGAACCACGACTCAAGTCAGGACAATGTCGAGAGGACGTAGAATTGCTGGAGACCCACAGAACCACCCAAGGTAAGTAGATAGGGACCCCACGGAGAGCGTGTGCAGTGAGTGAACACGACCGCGTGCTCCGTACAAGTCTATGTGCCAGTCGTGGTTGTATTTTTAAAGATTAGGGACCCTTCCCAGTGGACCCTGAAGAAACCCCGTGGAAGACAGAAGGTTGGAGAGCCACCCCACCCGTGGATACCGTGGTACCCAAGTTACCTATCCCTGGGAGGCTGGGTGCATAGGTGTGAAGTGGCGTCGGAAACCGCCATCGAACCCAATGGAGGACTTCAGGAAAGTGCTGCTGCTGGAAGAGGAGAAGATGTCCGGAAGAATCCAAATGTGGATTCTTGAAGAGGAGTACCTGAAAGCAGAGGGGAAGTCTATGTCACACAGGGGTGACCAGGCGACTTGGAAGACGAATGCCCTCCGATGTTAGGTGCTTCAGGAAAGATGACGGTGACCTTGACTCTGCAGCTGAGAGGACCAGGTGACGCTGAGGACGACCAGGTCCCGGATACGAGCTGTCCCACAAAGGATGTTGGGTGCTGAGGGATCGGTGTCCGGCGGGAGCACCAACAAGCCATGGCAAATGCAACCCATGCAGGAAGTCAAGAAGGTGCAACGTTGGGACCAGCAAGGTCCAGGAGACTCACCACAAGCAGGGGAGTCAGGGCAGGCTTGAGCAATCAGGGGAGCCCAAGGAAAACAAAGGTGACCCTCAAATGGACCCACAAGCCGGAGGCACAGGAGTTTGTGAGAGGACCTCAGGCAGCTCACCAAAAGATGCAGGCCAAAGATTCTGGTCACTGGTGGTGCTCGAAGTTGGGGCTACTTGGAGCCCGAAGATCTTCTTGCAAAGATGTCAACAAGCCTTTGCAACTGCAAAGGGGACGCGGTACTCAGGGGCTCGGTTATTACAACCCCCACGAGCACTACTGGCCTCAAACTTGGTGAGAGGATAGAGCAGGCTTCGGGAGCTGGGGAAAACCACCACCTGTGTTGCAGAGCCTACGGAGTCCGGAGGAGCTCAGGATCTGCAGACCGGTCGACTTAGTTGCGGTGCCTGCGAATGTAGGGGAGTGACTCCTTCACTCCAAGCGAGATTACTCGGTAGTCCTTGATGCTTCACAGGCCTTGGAAGGTTCCTGTATAATGCACAGGCACAGACAATGCAGCAGACTGGAAGGGAGACGAAGTCAGGCCCAAACAAAGTCCAGCATATTCCAGAGTGCCCAGATGGTAGAAGTGCAGTGGTTTCAGTTTTGAATTGTAACCCACGACGAATCTAGGAGCCTACACCCAGGTACGCCCTTAAGTACCCTAACAAGAGGGTTGGGAAGAATCAGGGGACCCTCCCAGGGGAGGGTCTGGACAGGGGGGAGGTCACTCCCATGTCCCTTGTCCAGTTTTGCACCAGAGCGGGAGCCAACGGCTCCCAGGACTGGTTTGAACTGGACTATGCACAGGGACACCAAATGTGCCCCTCATGCAGACTTTCTGGTGCTGGCAAGCGCACCCACCCAGCCCTAATATACTAAATCCTGTCTGGGAGGTGGTCACACCTCCCTGTGACAGGATGCCTATTGTTCTACCTTCCCCTGCTCGAGCTTGGCTCAGCAGCAGAAGGGCAGAAATGTGTCTCTGGTCGGCAGCAACCATTTTGTGCTGTCTGGGACTAGAAGGCTGGTACCGGGAACACTGAAAGCCTTACGGAGGGCTCTTCCACTGCTTGAAATCATACCTCCCATACCGTTTAAGGAGTGGGAGGTATGATTCCAACATGTTTGATACCAAACATGAGAGGAATCATTACAGCCATATTCGAGATGGTCATCACGCTATTACGCAGTGCCCCTCTATATGGTATATCGCTACTTCACTGACAACCCGGGAGAATGGACTCCGTAGGCTGCAGGGGTGTACTGCTCATGCAGGGGCACCCTCTCACTTAGAACCAAGCACCCTGCCTTCAGGATTGTAAAGGCCTGCTATATGGGGTGATTTATAGGTTTTAAGTGCAGCCTTTAGATATAGTAAACCTATATCGTTAGTAAGTGGTGCATGCACCGACTTACACAGGCTGCAATGGCAGGCCTGCAGTTCCATTTTGAATGGTCTCTCATGGGTGGCATAATACATGCTGCAGCCCATGGGAGACCTCTGGGATACCTATGCCCTGGGTACATGGGTACCATATACTAGGGACTGACAAGGGTACCCCACTATCCAATCTGGGATGTACCTAAGTACTGAACACAACAATTTATGGAGAAAGCAGATAGACTGGAGTTCTGATTAGCAGGATCCCAGTCAGACTAGTCAAATCAGCATCACATCAAGCAGAAAGTGGGGGTAACCATAAGAAGCAGATCCTACTTTCCTACAAGGGTAATTCGAAGTTTTCTGACCCCAAGAAAGTGGTGTGTGTGAGGGAGCGTGTGGTTAAGTTAGAGGATGGTAAGTGGTGGAACAAGGAGAAGTTAGCGGTACAAAGGTATCTAGGGTGCACACACATTTCGCATGATGTAATGGTAGGAGACAAACAAACCAGAAGTAATCAGGTTTGTACCAGAACTCCGCGGGTTTGTACCAGAACTCCGTGGGAAAGGAAATCATCAAGGTGGTTACAAGAGTATGTTAGATAAAATGTGTGTAATGTTCTCTCTTGCAGAATTTGATGGTGCCACTGTATATTTGTTCTTTTTGTTTGTGTTTTGTTGAGCTATATTTTTCTTGTATCCTTAATATTAGTTTCATCTCTGTTTTGTTTTTGTATAAGGGAATGATGTGTTGGGACGTTGCCTGGACTTGTGGGCTCAAGAAGACAATACTGTGGGTGGAAATCTGATGGGGATTCTATGGAACGGAATGGGTGGAATGTGAGTTTTCAATAGCGGGCAGTAAGTCGGTTGCTGGCTGCCCTGCTGGTTGTATGGATATTACAGGAATACATTTCTCTTCTTACCTCGCCTCCTGTTGTCTGTTAAGCGGCGCTTCCCTGCACTGCGTTTCTTGAGGAAAAAAGTGAACTCATGGTATCTAATTGTATTATGATCAGGGGTGACAAAATGGTTCCTCCACAGAGTTTGAGAAGAAACTTTTTCATGTGGGATCATGAGGGGCATTTGGGCATGTCAAATACTAAAAGGAGAATCAGTTAATCTTATTGGTGGCCTGCTATTGATAGGATGGTGGATGAATGGGTCAGTCCGGTTCAATATCCTGATGGCCCTTGGAGAAAATGAGGGATTGACATTCTCTGACCTTTTGGTATTATACCCAGAAAGAAGGTGTAGGAAACTGCCCCATTTTATATGGTTATGCCCCACTTTCTGCCTGACATCTGATGCACTTTGACTTGATGTGCCCTGGGTCCCTGCCAATCAGGTTCCCAGGGCCTGTGTTCTTTCCCAAAACTGTACCTTTGTACCCACAATTGGCACATCCCTGGCCATGTGTAAGCCTCTTGTAAAAGGTACCATGAGTACCAAGGGCACTGTGACCAGGGAAGGCCTCTAAGGGCTGCAGCATCTAATGTGTCACCCTTAGAGGCCCTGTACCTTAACACCCACACATTGCCATTGCAGGCTGCATGTTTTGGTGCAGTGAAAAGTGAAGAGTCGACATGGCACACATCCCTGTGTGCCATGCCTTCAACCCACTGCCTGAGGCCTAGGTAAGTCCCCCCTGTAGCAGGGTGCACTAGCCCTAGGGTGAGGGTACAGTGGCATGAGCCTTGTACCCCTACAGTGTCTAAGTCCGTTCTTAGATATTGTAAGTGTAGTAAAGCCATAAAGAGTATATGGTCTGGGAGTTGATCATTACGAACTCCACAGCTCTATAATGCAGAGCTTTCCAAAGTATGTGTCGCGACACGGTACTGTGTCGCCTGACATGTTTGGGTGTGTCGCGCGACGGTGCTCTCTAATCAAGCATGTACGTCTGTCTTAAATCTTTAAGACAGACGTACATGCTTGATAAGACGTACGTACATTCTGGTGCATCAGGACGTCTGCGCCGCATACTTTGGAAAGCTCTGGCTCAGCGGATCTCCCCTCTGCGGGTCTCAGCGGGTATCTTTGCTGCGGGTCCCGAGCTCTGGTCCCCTGTCCGGCAGGAAGCTGTGGGGGCCGAGGCGCAGGATGGGCTGCACGGTGAGCGCCGAGGATAAAGCCGCGGCCGAGCGGTCCAAGATGATCGACATGAATCTGCGGGAGGCGAGGAGGCGGCGCGGGAGGTCAAGCTGCTGCTGCTGGGTAAGGGGCCGGGGGGTGGAGGGGGCGAGCCGGGCGGTTTTAAAAAGGCCTACTTTCAGTGCTGCGGGAGTGGTATTACCGGGGGTTGACAAGGGGTCCATGATCACAGATACTTAAGTAAGAGGTCGCAGGCCGTGGGGCCATTTTTACCAGCCCTTTTCTACCTTATTCCATGTCCCTCTCTCACTTACACACACCCAACACCCCAACCTTTTGGTTAAGACATATCATTAACAATCCCTAACGCGCGGCTAATGCAACATGTTCACTGCTCTTTAGCAGTCACTGCTGCAATAGTTTCACTCCTGAGGCATCTAAGCTGCTCCAGGCAACACTCTCACCCCTGCACCCTGCTGTATACAAAGAGCTGAACTAAAACCACAGGCATTTCCCACTGAACGATGAGTCGGACAACTGTATTACTTTTACCAGGTAATAACCCGACAAAGCAAAATGACAACTATCAATTATTTAACAAATCCTCTCAATTATCTCACAGCTTTAATGACTGCCGCTGAAAACAAAAACTAAAAACCAATATTAGTCACTGCCAGTAGCACAAGAAACCAAACATGAAAGTTATATGTTTGTTTAGCAGGTCTATCGTAAGTACATTTGAGCACATTACAATATTTAACAAATTAGATTTTGCTTCGGGGTTGTGCAAAAAAAATTATGCAACCCCGATGCAAAATCAGGGCCTTAACATATATTTATTTTTTAAAACCCTGCCACAAAGAAACTGGCAACAAGGAGAAACGCGGCAGTAAATCTGTTCTACTCAACTAGTTGCAAAGTCTGCATTTTAAAATATCTTATGGAGTTAAGGCACTTGTGGCAGAGATCTTTGTGTGCTCAGTAAAGCTCAGGGAATAATAATAATGGTAAAATAACTATTTGCTGGAGAGGTCTGTGTTTTGTCTAATCCCAGTTTTGAATCAAAGTAGCATTGAGGGTTAATAGGTCTCCTGGAAAGCACATTATGGAACACGCAGATGACAGATTTTTATTGTATGTAAATGGGCAAGTGAGTTAGTGCTTTAAACACAGAGATCCTTTTGTTACTTGCAGTTCATAAATTGGAATTCTTCTAATATAGCACAGTGAGCCAAGAAGGACATGTGGCTCCTACACCTTGTAACTCTCCCCGTCTTATGTAACACTCCCTTGATTTACACACATCATTTATTGTCAATGTATAATGTGTACGTATAAAGCGCTCTGACACTCTGCAATGGGATTAGTAGCACTATAGCGCTGTAAAAGAAACAAAACAAAATAGTGGCATTTAAATTGTTGTTTGTGGGACATCTGACATTCCTACACACATGCATATCTCTTATATAAAAGGACTGAACAAAGTCAAAAGCATGCCTGCCTCTTAAGCACCTGTGATGTGATAAGCTGTGTGCCTTTTTTTTCTCCTCCATTTCATTTAGATGTGTGGCTCCTGATAGCTCCCAGCCAGGATACTCCAACAAAAGGAAGCCTGATGGCTCCGTAACTTCGACCTTTGTTATAGGCCCAGCTGGAATCTGATAAGCCCCTTCCCCGCCTGTACGTTGCTGCTTGGAACAAAAGCAAACAATGTGCAGGCACTGCTGAATGTGTCCCGGTGTCTAAAAATTGCACCAAGACAAGTTTACCATATTTCTGTGGGGCCCAATCTCTTGGCAGGGTAGACTGCAATCACCCTGTGAAAAGAGTGGATAGACGCAGTCTACCCTCAACTTGTGCCCTGTCTACTACATAGTGCCAAGAGATGCATGTGCGTCTCTTGGCGCTATGTAGCAGCTATTGCTCATTTTAGTAATGATGAAGTTCACCTGTGTGCCCTAATACTGAAAAGTGAGGGCAAGAGATCTTTGCAGTGTGAGTTAGTACATAGGTCGTCCGTGATCACCTCCCAGAGATCATTTGAAGGCACAGACTGCCTTTCCACTCCCCATATCCAGTCTGACACGCCATGCCTCCCTATTTCAAGCCCGATCATCCTGTATTTATCTGCGCGTTCATTAATGTATTCTAGACTACATTACAATGTCGGACAAGCCCTACAGCCCCCTGCTGTAACAAATCTATCTTTGAAGCGCGCATTCCAGCCTGGCTTATCAGTGCCGAGAGCCAGAGTCGGAAAGATCACTTTTCATGTGTTTGCAATTCAGCTGAGACGCTTGGTTCAAGCTTTCCCATAATGAGGAGCACATTTTCAGAGACTCTAAAAAGGCAGAAAATTAATTATTTTAATGTGCAACTCCTATCTGCAAATACGAAGTGGCTTGACACCAACAAAATTAAGCTATGGTCCAAAAATGTATGAGATTAAATGATGCATTTCCTTTACAACGAACCATGAAGCGGTGTTTAGGAAATGAATAATATGCTTGTTAAAACAGGTGCATTTAGAAAACTGAGGCCCAAGCTCCTTACTAGCAGGAAGGCCATTTATTTTCTTGATCTGTGCGTAAGTGGATGAGCTCAAAGGGGTAAGTATACATCACTTATCATGTTGCTGGCTCGGCGAGTGAGGTGAATAATAAAGCCGATCTACAAAGAAAAAGAATCAACAGGGTTGGGGCGGGCAGGAGGAGATGGAGCGAGTGAAAACACCAGCACTCGTGTGGAGTGCTCAAAGACAAAGAAAAAAGTAGCTCCTATAACGGGAGCAGTGGATGGACCCAAGCACTTGGTCCATGCTCTGGGGAGGGTCAAAAACAGGAAGAAGCATGACGCTTTTATGCTATGGACTAACAGGAACGAAGGATATGAGAGCGCGATGGAGCAAACAAGTGGTAAGCCTATGTGCGGGCTGAAGCCCACAGATTGAAAACAACATGGCTGTTCGAGACAGCACATGCGCAGCCTAGACGGGACCTAAAAAAAGGGACAGAATGTGACAAACAAGGCCAACATGCTTAAAGTTGATTATAATATAATAGCTCACCAGCAACTTAATATTTGGCCCAATACAGGAAATAGGTTTTACTTTGATAACATGGCGAAACAAAAACTCCACAACCCAACCGACAGTCGATCTAATGTACTGCCTTGTTTTTTTTAACTGGGAATTATTCTAATTTGATTCACATCTTTCTTTTTAGTAATTAAGAAGGAAGAAACGTTTGCCAAAACCAACACTCCACATGCTGTGGGGGTGCCTTTTTTGTGCCGTAAATCACTGGGGCATGTGTCAATGTGTGCATGATTATATTCTTGTTTCAGGCACAAACCTAACCTTACACGCAGTTTTGCCAGTCACTGTCTTTGTTAGAACAGATTCACAATTGCTTTATTAACCTTCCTGCTTTCTCAAATTTGCTTAAAAATGCACCATTTGCCCACTATTTTTTCAAAATTTGCACGGGGGGAGAATCCCCCCGAATCCCCCTTAGGTGGTTCGGGCTCGCTCGCTACGCTCGCTCGCATTACCGTGTCACTAAATCAGGAATGGCTAAAAACTGTGGCACCAACATGAAAAGTTTGGAAAGCTGTGCTATAATGGCTTTACTGAAAACTGGGCTGTTTGGTAGCAAGCTTCACAGCACATTAAACCCACACTGTTGCCAGTGTGGGAATTAACTTAAAATGCACTCAGAGGGCATCTTAGAGATGCCCCCTGAAAATCAACCAGCCCTGGTTTGGTTCCTAAATGGCTGTCCTCCATTTGCCACCACCAGACAGGTTTCTGAACCCCCTTGTGGAGAGCCTTTGCTCTCTGGGTCCAGAAACAAAGCCCATCCGGGGCAAAGGTGTCATGCCTCCTCCCGCAGGAAGGGGTGGGTCCCCGAAAGGGAAGCTTCAAAGGCCTGCCACCTTTGGAAGCTTTCCCTGCCTTTTGCTGCCCCCAGCAACTGACTCCCACCGGTTCTGGCCCCCACTCTGGGAGGGAGAATCGGCTGGAAAACCAAGCTAGGAAGAGAGGTGTGCCCACTTTTGCCAACCCCACCCCTCAGGTGAGGGAGGCGAGGTGAAGCACACATCTCAGTCCCCTTCATCTTGAAGATGGGGGACTCAGCCAATTAGGGAGAGGCTCATGCCCCCTCCCACTGGAGGGTGGCATAATAGGGGGTGTACCCACCCTAGGGAAGGGACCCATTGGTCCCAACCTGCACACCCCTTTAACGCCCCTAAATTTAGTATTTAGGGGCAACCCTGAACCTTGTCTCCACAGATTCGAAGAAGAAAGAAGAAGGACCCAAGAGCCAAGCTGACCCAGGAAGAAGAGGACACCTACTGCTTTGGCCCCAGCCCTACCGGCCTGTCCCGCCTCCGACCTGCCTACAATGAAGAAACCAGCATAGCCAGCAGCCCCCCAGAGCCAGGAGGGCCTGCACTCACCTTACAGACTCTGTCTCCCGTGAGCACCTGATTTGCTCAAGAAAGATTCCAAGACCAGAATCCGGATTCATGTGACTTCGCGATTCTGCACCCGTCGCCCACGGCCCGAGTTCGGGTGGCCCAACACCACCAGGACTCCCCCCAGCGATGCTGACCTGGGATCTGGTGGTCCCCCACCTCCCTCGAGATTCAAGACAACGCCTGCAGCCTCAACCTGAAGGGTCCCTCCGACCGCGACCGGAGCTGGTAAGAAAACCCGACGCCAGAAGACAACCCTGCACCAGAGGCCCCATGGTCTTCGGTCGCCCAACCGACGGTGTCCAGGCATCCCTCAGGATCCCAACTTACCTCTCCAGCCGGTGGTCACCTTCAGGAAGTCTCCCTGCCCGAACCTGCAGCAACTTCACCGAACCGAAGGTCTCCATTGAAAAGCACAGGGTCCCCGATGTCTTTTTGGCACCCTGCACCCAGCCGCCCCAGTGCCGCTGATGGTGCATCTCCTGTGCTGGTAGTTGGCCCCTGCAGTGCTGACCTTAACCCCAGGAGCTTTGCTCCCACACCTGAGTGGCCTGCTCATCAGCAGTCCCTAACTGAAGGGCCCTTAGCCCTATTAGCTTACATTGGCCCCCTGCACTCTGCACCCGGCCGCCTCAGTACCACTGGTGGTGCAACTCGATCGCCCATATAGACCTTGGGGAACCATGGTCCTAACCCCCAGAACGCCCACTCGTAAGTCATGTACTTACCTGAAAAACCGCTAACACTTTTTCCCCCATAGGAACCCATGTTAAGAGATTTTGGGCTTAAAATGTTCTGTGTTGAACTGATGTTTGTATGGAGGAAAGAGAACTAAACTGCACAGTATAAAAAGTCTTACTTACTGTTTATTGTGAGAAACTTAGGTGTGGTATCTAGGCATCCCACCCCCAGACTCAAAGTAATCCAAAAGTAACTACAAATTATTCTGAAAGTAATTACTGTGTAATTCAAACTGCATTTTATAGTGATACAAACCTGTAACACCTGCAAATCCATCCTCAATTGCATTTCTGTGTAAAGGTCTACAATTAACAGAATATTTTACCTACCTGTACCAAGTCCTGCTTGATTTTAGAAATATATTACAAGTATACCTTTTTTATACTTACCCAATTTGTCTGGATTCAGTATGTGCCTGATAAATGCTTAACACACCCTCTGGATAAGCCTAACTGCTTGGCCACACTACCACAGAGAGAGTTGTTAGTACTTACCTAATTTTGCCTCTGCTATACCTCTGGGGACTCTCTGGACTCTGTGCACACTATGCCATACTTTGGTATAGTATATACAGAGCCAGCTTCCTACATTGGCGGATCAGCAGTGGGATGGAAAGCCTTGCATTTATTGGACTAACTTAGTCAACAACTGATCACATGACAAGAATCCAAAAATTGTCTTTAGTACAACTCATTTTTCAAACTGACTAAATTTTCCAAATTTCTAAAAGTCTTGTTAGGACGTTGTGTTAAGTCCCTCTAGCATTTTTTAGAAAAAGTAAAAGTCACTGAAGTTAGGGGGGAGTATCTAGAACTGTCAGTGTAGGTCTTCCAAAAAGAACCCCACTTTAGAAATATCATGAGCAATGAACTCATGAAGGGCACCCTGATTGAGGGATTTGGACTCACTACTGAGGAGTACAGAATTAAGTTCAGGGGGGGTCTCAGAAATCCCAGAGTCAGTCCTGGGTGGAATTTGTAGACTACTCAGTAAAGACACTAGGTGGCTGGTTGACTGGAAGTAAAGTGCAGAATAATTATGAAGGACTTTATATTTGTTTATGAAGGAAAACATTTTAAGTAACTGCATCAATGAAAAGTTGCATCAACATCTGGTACACCTAGGTCCAATTTCTCCACAAGAATTGGGAAAGAAGGCAGACCACTGGGTCAAGACAAGGGTAACCAAGACAACCACTGGGGATGACCAAAAGAAAGGGGTCACAAAGCCTACCCAGGGGAAAGAGGGTGAGAAACCCAAAGACAAAACACAAGAGTCTTCTAAAGGCCCCCGAAATCCTGGTCAGGGGGGTGGGCCCAAGAACTCTTCCCAGCCTACTAGTGGGTACATGGGGAACATTTTTATCCTGCAAAGGCTGGTGTTTCCACTGTAACAAGAAAGGAGACCGAACTGGAGATGATGCCTGTCCCAACAAACCAGCTCCTAGTCCCTCACCAGTTTCTACTGGTACGGCAAATTTCCAGAAGGGATCAATAGTGTGCCCAGAGCAAATCAGGGTTCACACTGAGGCTGTTTAAGTCTCGGAAGGGGAGGGAGTGTTAGCCACTTTGGCTGTCCGGCCCCCTAATTTAAAGAAATACCTGCAGTACGCCTTAGTGAATGGGACTAAGATAGAAGCCCTAAGGGATATAGGTGCCAGTGTCACTATGGTGAGAGATACACTGGTTTCCCCAGAGCAATACCTAACTGGAAAAACCTAGTGTCACCACTAACCATGCCATGGCTATTGTGTTATTAGACTGGGGGGGGTTGGGGGAGGGGGGGGAGTTTGGCGGTCCGAAACAGGTAGTGGTCTCTCCAAAGCTCACAGCCACCTGTCTGCGTGGAAATGACCTGGAAACCTCACCATGGGCTGAGGTAGAAAGAAAGACACATGCAGCCATGCTGCAAATCCCTGAGATAGTGTGTGTGAAAACAAGAGCACAATGCCTAGCAGAGGGTGAAAAAGGAGGATTGGAGCCTGAAATGATGGCCCAACCTCCCAAGAGGAAAGGGAGGAAGACTGGTGAAACAGCTTCCAAACAGCAAAAAGATCAGGACCCCTCTCATCAGGGAGAGGACTTCTCAGTCGCAGAGGGAACTGAGCCCATGGAGCTTGAACCTTACGAGGTAGAGCTCTTGTCACCAGGGGGACCCTCTAGGGAACAGCTGTGCCTCGAGCAGGGAGATGTCAGTGGCTCCCACAAGGTCTATTGGAAGGAAGGACTCCTGTACACTGAGGCCAGAGACCCCAAACCTGGTGCCAGTAGGAGAGTGGTAGTGCCTCAGTTGTATAGGGAGTTCCTACTCACTTTAGCACACAACATCCCCCTCGCTGGGCATCCGACCCAAACCAAAACTTGGGAAAGATTGGTCACCCACTTTTATTGGCCCCAGATGTCCCAAATAGTGAAGGAGTTTGTAAGCTCCTCTTCCTGTGACACATGTCAAGCCAGTGGCAAGACAGGAGGACACCCAAAGGCCCCCTTATTTCCACTACCAGTGGTTGGGGTACCCTTTCAGAGGGTAGGAGTGGATATAGTGGGTCCACTTGACCATCCCACAGCCTCAGGAAATACATTCATACCAATAGTAGTGGATCATGCTTCTAGGTATCCTGAAGCCATTCCCCTTAGTACTACTACAGCCCCTAGGGTAGCCAAGGTCCTCATTGGTGTCTTCACCAGGGTAGGGTTTCCTAAGGAGGTAGTATCAGACTGAGGTATCAACGTCTTGTCTGCATACTTAAAACACATGTGGGATGAGTGTGGAGTGATCTACAAGTTCACAATACCTTACCACCCACAAAGCAATGGCCTTGTTGAAAGATTTAACAAGACCTTGAAAGGCAAGATAATGGGACTCTTTTACACTATGGAGAGCGAGAGAAAGTCCGGCCAGTTGCACTCTTCCGTTTACAATGCTATCACATACAAGCAACTGCTTCCCTAAAAGTTCTCCTGAGGAACTCTGGGCTTCTTACTCGGTCGACTCAGCGGCGGTCTGAGCAGGGTCACCAAGGTAATCCCGCGATGCTGAAATCTTTGACGAATGTTTGACTACAAGACGGCACCTCCCTCCTGAACCGCATGCCCCTTGAAGGATAATACCAGTGGAAAATCTACTGAAGACAGAACCAAGACAGGTGAGCTATTAGGCCTCACGTTTGTGCATGGTGTGCGTGCACAATAAAGAAGCAGGGACAAAACAATAAAATATAGCCCTGACGAAGGCCCCAGACCCACATGGGCTCCTAGCGAGGGCCGAAACATGTTGGCACAGTAACAGGGGTATAACTGAACGACTGAATTCAGTAACACCCAAAAATTCACATTTTATCCATACCCCAGGTACCCTCCAAATAAAGCATAGCATGTAGGTATACCTTGAGGTATTTTTAACATATCACTCATCTGGATTCCTGCTTATCTAGTACTGCTTTATCTAAGAACTCCCATTCCATCTATGGTTGAGTCCGCCCGGGTAGTATCATCTTACCCGTGTGTGGATAGGCGCCAATGATGAAGCATGTCACGATAAGTGAGTGAGGTGTCTACTCCAATATCTTTGGATACCGCCATCCTCCAGAATAGGGCAGAGGGAGAACACAACATCCTGATCGAGTAAGAAGCCCAAAGTTCCTCAGGAGAACTTTTAGGGCAGAAGTTGCTTGTATATGATAGCAAGATAATGGGACTCCCTGAAAAACTTAAAAGGAGATGGGATGTTCTGTTGCCCTGCCTGCTTTTTGCCTACAGCGAAGCACCTCAAAAGGGAGTAGGGTTCTCACCCTTTGAACTTCTGTTGGGCCACCCTGTAAGGGGACCACTCTCATTTGTGAGGGATTGATGGGAGAGACCCCATCACGCACCAAAGCAAGATGTGGTGGACTATGTTCTAGGCCTTCGTACCAGGATGGCAGAGTACATGCAGAATGCATCCAAACACCTTGAGACCAGCCAGGAGCTCCAGAAGCTCTAGTATGACCAAACAGCTGCACTGGTAGAATTCAAACCAGGGCAACAGGTGCAGGTTTTTGGAGCCAGTGGCACCAAGGGCTCTCCTGGACAAATGGAGTGGCCCTTACCCTATCCTGGAGAAAAAGAGTGAGGTCACCTACTTGGTAGACCTGGGCACCAGCAGATCTCCCAAAAGGGTGATACATGTGAACCGCCTCAATCTATTGTGACAGGGCTAATGTAACTATGCACATGGTTACTGACGAGAATCAGAAGACAGAGAGTCAACCTCTGCCTGACCTCCTCGCCTACAGCCCCCAAGATGGGTCAGTAGATGGAGTTGTCTACTCAGACACCCTCTCTGCCCAACAGCAGGCTAATTGCAGACAGGTTCTGCAACAGTATGCACAGCTCTTTTCCTTGACCCCTGGTCAGACACCATGGTGTACCCATGATGTGGACACTGGGGACAGCTTGCCTGGCAAAACAAAAATCTATTGACAGTCTGACCAAGTCAAGGAAAGCATCAAAGCTGAAGTCAGCAAGATGCTGGAGTTGGGGGTCATTGAGCCTTCTGAGAGTCCCTGGGGAAGCTCAGTGGTCCTAGTCCCCAAACCTCATCCACAGGGTGGAAAGAGAGAAATTAGGTTTTGTGTGGACTACAGAGGCCTCAATGCTGTCACCATGACAGTTGCACACCCCATCCCCAGGGCTGATGATTTGATAGATAAGTTGGGGACTGCCAAATACTTACGTACCTTTGACTCAACTGCAGGGTACTGGCAGATTGGCATGGCCCCTGGAGCAAAAGAAAATACAGCATTCTCCACGCCTGATGGGCACTTCCAGTTTACTTTGGTGCTCTTTGGTCTAAAGAATGTCCCTGCCACCTTCCAAAGGTTGGTGAATCAAGTCCTTGCTGGGTTGGCAGGCTTTAGTGCAGTATCTTGATGATATTGCTGTGTTTAGCTCTTTCTGGCAAGATCATCTGGTCCACCTGGGGCAGGCCTAACTAACAAGGCAGCCAAGTGCCAGTTAGGGCAGGAAAGGGTTGTGTACTTGGGCCACCTTGTAGGTGGAGGCCAAGACCTACCCCTTCAACCAAAAATCCAGACCATTCCGGATTTGGAAGCTCCAACAACCTAGATCCAAGTCAGGGCATTCCTTGGCTTGAGTGGGCACTATAAGAGGTTTGTGAAGGGATACAGGTCCATTGTGACTCCCCCACAAAATTCACCTCCAACAAGATTCTCATGAAAGTGAACTGCACAGTTGGCTGCAAAAGGCTTTTGACACCATAAAAGAAGCAATGTGCTCAGCACCTATTCTTAAGGCTCCAGATTACTCTACACTTCATAGTGCAGAGTGATGCATCTGAGCTGGGGATAGGAGTGGTCCTATCCCAGACCAATGATGATGGACAAGACCAACCTGTTGCTTTCATAAGCAGAAGGCTACTCTAGAGGAAGCAGTGTTGGAGTGCCATTGAGAGGGAGGCCTTTGCTGTGGTTTGGCACCTGAAGAAGCTAAGACCATACCTGTTTGGTACTCACTTCCTAGTTCAAACTGACCACAGTCCTCTCAGATGGCTAATGCAGATGAAAGGAGAAAACCCAAATCTTTTGAGGTGGTCCATATCCCTACAGGGAATGGACTTTACAGTGGAACATATACCTGGGACTGCCCATGACAAAGCAGATGTCCTTTCCAGGTTTTTCAACTTAGACAATGAAGACTCTCTTGCAAAAGGTTAGTCTCATCCTCTTTCGTTGGGGGGGGGGGGGGCCGTTGTGTAGGAAAGTGCCCCTTTTTGCATGGTGTCCCCCAACTTTTTGACTGACATCTGATGCAACCGGACTTGATGTGCCCTGGGTCCCTGCCAATCAGGTTCCCAGGGCCTGTGTTCTTTCCCAAAACTGTACCTTTGTACCCACAAGGTAAGCCCCATTGTAAAAGAAACCATGGGTACTGTCAGTAATAGACGTCAGGCCTGTGTAATCTGTCAGCATTCCCGTGGCCTGTATACCAATCATGTCCTAGTATGTACCTAGAAATGTTAGGTTTATGATTTCCTGTCTCTTGCTTTTATTGCAGCTCATGATGCGTCTTTATTGAGCCTATAAGTGCTTATTGTCATGATCTGCCTTTATTGAGCCTAGCAATGCTTGTTTTGTTTATTGCCCACAAGGAAGCATTGGTCCTTTTGCCAATGCTTATTGTTTTATTTATTAGCCACAAGGAAGCATTGATCCTTTTTGCCAATGCTTATTATTGCCCACGAGAAAGCATTGATCCTTTCACAACCCGGGGCGCTAGAGACGGCGCGCATCAGCCTTGTTTCCCTGTTTCCAGGGAAACGTTCCAGAAGGTACGTGACAAAATGGTTCACGTTAAACAAACACGTTGCTAAGGAAGCAACCAACAATGCCCTTGCATTGGCTATAAATAGCCACAACCAGCAAGGCACTTCGCTTGGCTTTTTGTTTTCGTTGTCCTGACGGGTGATTGGACAGCGTATCCCCCACATCGCTACAGTTTTCAGCTGCAGCTTTGAATTCCTGTCATCACTGAAATCCGGCTTCAGCGAGGATCATCAGCTAGCAGGAACCGGGACTGAAATCTAAGCTAAGTGTTTCTTTCTAGATTTTATCGTATGCCTCGTGTGCTTCGTTTGTCCTTAGGAAACTCTCAATAACTTCTGGAGCATAGTTTGGTCATCTGGTTATCGCTCTCCCTGCGCTCATAGTTTTGTTTATGGAACTTTAGACTTTTGTGTGACATTTGAATTTTGGGCAAAGTGACTTTGGTGACATTTGAATTGATAAGAAGCGTTCCTGGCATTTGATGTGAATTTGCTGGGTCACTGTTAAACCAGAACTATTACTTAGGTATAAAGAAAGATTTATCACGCCAAAGGTGAGGGTGATCATATGACGCATATGAAGGGGTTCTCTAGAAAAAGTGACATGAGAGGTTAATACATTGTTTTTATGTCTTCTAGACCAATTGCTTTTTCTTTATATATATGTACATATCCGATCCCTGTCCTTGAGAGGAAACAATCCTAGACGTTTAGTGTCACTGAATGTACACGCGCAGCAAACTACAGAGGTAACTCTTGGGAATACAAGTGATTCATAGCAATAGTGGGCATATTTTGAGGCTATCTGATTGTTAATAATTACCCTTGATCCTAGGCTGAAGACTAACGCTACGCCTGCTTGTAAGAACTCGGATCCTGGCTGACCCAGGTGGCAGATGGTGGCAGTGTCTTCTCTTCTCTTTTTTCTCTCATCCCAATCCCCTTCCCTCTTGGAACATTGGTCAGGGCTCCTGTTTTAATCAGTAGCGCTGAGAGTTGTTCCGAGTGAGTTGAGGAACTAGCATCACCCCTGCAAACTATCCTGGATTTCAGGTGAGTGGCTGGTCTCACATCTCACAGGTACTAAGGGCACTATGACCAGGGAAGACTCTAAGGGCTGCAGCACCTATTGTGCCACCCTTAGAGGCCCTGTAGCTTAACACCCACACACTGCCATTGCAGGCTGCGTGTTTTGGTGCAGAAAAAAGTGAAGAGTCGACATGGCACACATCCCTGTGTGCCATGCCTGCAACCCACTGCCTGAGGCCTAGTTAAGTCACCCCTCTAGCAGGATGCACTAGCCTTAAGGTGAGGGTACAGTGGCATGAGCCCTGTACCCCTACAGTGTCTAAGCCCATTCTTAGACATTGTAAGCATAGTAAAGTCATAAGAGTATATGGTCTGGGAGTTGGTCATTACAAACTCCACAGCTCTATAATGGCTTTACTAAAAACTGGGAAGTTTGGTAGCAAGCTTCTCAGCACATTAAACCCACACTGATGCCAGTGTGGGATTTAACGTAAAATGCACTCAAAGGGCATCTTAGAGATGCCCCTTGAAAATCAACCAGCCCTGGTGTGGTTCCTGAATGGCTGTCTGCCATTTGCCACCACCAGGCAGGTTTATGGACCCCTGGTTAGAGAGCCTCTGCTCTCTGGGTCCAGAAACAAAGCCCACTCTGGGCAGACGTGTCATACCTCCTCCCCCAGGATGGGCTGGGTCCACGAAAGGGGAAGCTTCAAAGGCCTGCTGCCTTTGGAAGCTGTCCCTGCCTTTTGCTGCCCCCAGCATTTGCTGCCCACCAGTTCTGTCCCCCACTGTGGGAGGGAGAATCGGCAGGAAAACCAAGCTAGAAAGAGAGGTGTGTCCACCTTTGCCAACCCCACCCCTCAGGTGGGGGAGGCGAAATGAAGCACACATCTCAGTCCCCTCCATCTTGAAGATGGGGGACTCAGCCAATTAGGGAGATGCTCATGCCCCCTCCCACTGGAGGGTGGCATAATAGGGGGTTTACCCACCCCAACAAAGGGACCCATTGGTCCCCACCTGCCCACCCCTCTAATGCCCCTAAATTTAATATTTAGGGGTAACCCTGAACCTTGCCTCCTTAGATTCAAGAAAGAAAGAAGAAGGACTGAAGAGCCGTGCTGACAAAGGAAGAAGAGGACACCTAATGCTTTGTCCCCAGCCCTACCGGCCTGTCCCGCCTCCGACCTGCCTACAGCAAAGAAACCGGCATGTCCAGCAGCCAGCAGGACCCCAGAGCCCGGAGGATCTGCCCTGCACTCACTTTACAGACTCTGTCTCCCGTGAGCACCGGATGTGCTCAAGAAAGACTCCAAGACCAGAATTCGGATTCAGGTGATTCCGCGATTCTGCACCACTCTGCACCTGACGCCCACGCCCAAGTTTGAGTGGCCCAACACCACGAGGAGGTCTCCCCAGCGATCCTGACCTGGGATCTGGTGATCCCTGACCTCCCTCGAGCTTCAAGACCATGGCTGCAGCCTCAACCTGAAGGGTCCCCCATACCGCAACAGGAACTGGTATGAAAACCCGACGTCAGAAGACACCCCTGCACCCGACGCCCCACGGCCTTGGGTGGCCCAACCGACGGTGTCCAGGCATCCGTCTAGATCCTAACTTACCTCTCCAGCCAGTGATCGCCTTCAGGAGGTCTCCCTACCCGAACCTGCAGCAACTTTACCGAACCGAATGTCTCCATGGAAAAGCATAGGGTCCCGATGTCTTCTTGGCACCCTGCACCCGGCCGCCCCAGTGCCGCTGGTGGTGCAGGTCCTGTGCTGGTCGTTGGCCCCTGCAGTGCTGACCTTAACCCCAGGAGCTTTGCTCCCACCCCCGAGGGGCCTGCTCGTCAGCAGTCCCTACCCGAAAGCCCCCTTAGCCCCATTGGCTAACATTGGGCCCCTGCACTCTGCACCCGGCCGCCCCAGTGCTGCTGGTGGTGGTGCAACTCAAGTGCCCACCTAGACCTTGGGGAACCTTGGTCCTAACCCCCAAATCTCCCACTCGTAAGTCGTATAGCAGGTTGGCACATGAAAAACGCCACAATTTCTCTGTTCTCAAATTACATGATCTCAGTGCAACGCAGGTGCGCAACTTTTCTGGAGGTTAAGAAATAGTAGCGCATGGCAGGTTTGACATATGTGCTGCTCTTTCCAGCTAAATTAAAGGTACTCCATGACCAGTGCTCCCTCTTTTTCGATACACCGGAAGAGGCATGCAACTGCTTGGAACAGCACTTCCCAGATTCCCAACGACTGCAACCACCAGGGCGTGATCCACCTAAATCACGAGTTCCGACAGGATGACTTTATAATAAAGTTTAAAGAAGAATTGTAGAGTCGTTGCAGGAACTTGGCCTGTTTCATACTGATTGACTTGTACACATTTCCTATGATGCCCTGAAGAAGCCCTTGTTTATGGGCGTTACGTGTTGGCTGCGTCTGTTTGTCTGGCAAAGAAGAATATAGAATTTGAAAAGGAAATAAAGAATTCTCTTGTTCAAACTGGAAACTATGGACTAAAATTGTTGAAACTCAGATTTGCTACTGATTATGATCATATTGCCTCTCATCATTTTGTTATAAATGTTTCTGATTTATAGCCATGAGGCAGCTTGTCATATGAGGTGGGCAATAGATGTACTTGTTGCGTGTGTGGGACTATACTGGCTGGTGCAATACTGGCTTGCCGGTTGCTTCCACACAGCATATGCGGAAAGACTCCCTTGTGTGGGAGATTATATGGTGGTTATTACGAGATCATTGGCCTGATTCGGTCGGCTTTCTGGTCTTCAGATAAACGTAGATAGATTGTGCGCGTTCCCTTCACACATGATTCAGTGGGCCAAGCCCTGTTATTTGGAGACACGGCCTTACGAGTAGCTCCTCACACCTTGTCAAGACCACTTTGGCAATTATTAGTTCAAAAAAAGAGATTAGGAAAACGAGCTGCCGTTTGAAATATTTTGCGAGATGCCATCACTGGAGAAGCAAACAGTTAGCTTCAAAACTCCTATTAAAACAATGTTTGAAAACATTGAAAAACTCTTACATGAATGAAGCTGGCACCGTCAGAGAATCACCCGTAGCAGTTCAGCGGTCTAGTGCACAGAAGCTCGCGACTCGCAAAGATTCCAATGCGCATGTTCCGAGAAGGAACTGCGCACTTCAACTGTAGCCGTGAGCTGAGCATAGCGTCTCCTCACCGCGCAGCATTTTGTGAAGAGATTTTGGATATTTTGAAGGCGCGATTAGCATCTATTTGTTTTTTCGGATACATTTTTCTGTAATTCTGTAATGAATACTATAACGCATGCGCAACGTGGGACACTTCGTGACAAAAAAATTTAGTGAATGCTCAAAGCAGAAAACTCGCTCAGAAGTTCTAGAGTTGGTGAAGTATTTTCCTTCAATATTCTTCGAAGCCCAGTCTCCAGGTTCCGTGGTAAGCAGTATCACTGAAGCTAGTTTACAGCAGCAACAGGTACAGCGAATTATTCTCTTTTCTCACAGCTGCTCAAAAATGCGAAGAACATCATTGTGAGATATCTTTCAGAATTAAGACTGTGGAATTTATACATAATAATTTTTGTGTGACAAGACTTCCACAAAAGAAGAAAAATATTAAAAATACAATAAGAAAAAGTAGTTATTTGTCCAAGAACAGAATACACAAAAATTACAAGAGAGGAGCTATAGCCTAGAGTCAAAGTGGTAAATATAATGTGAGATACAAAAATAGAACAGTATTTAAGTAGTGTTGAGTTGCATGTTTATGATTCTTGTCTTCCATGCAGATGCAGTGATAAAGGCGTCCTTAGACGGATAACACCAAGAGGCGTGAGAGGACCCCAGTTCTCCAGCGCAAAGGCTGTCTCTCTTTTTATCCACTTCCCCCCCCCCGTTTTAGCCCTCACTTGAAATTCCATTCGGGTGGCGGTTGAGGTGGTGGGGCATTGGGACCATCGTCGGCTCCTGTGGATTTGGTCTAGGTTTCTGACAGATTGAAGTGCCAGACATTTTCCACCTGAGTCGAGATGGCTGAGGGTTTAGACCTTAAGGTCTTGGCGGGAATTTTAGAAGGGTTGCAAAATCAGTTGACCCAATCCGCAGAGGAGAATAGGAGTTTAAGGGAGGAAGTTAGGAGGTCTCAACAGGAAACCCATCAAATTAGGCAAAGGATGGAAGAAATTTTGGCTGGGGCTTCCCTGTTACCAGGATTAGAAACAAACAGAAGGTCAGCCGCTGAGACAGCAACTCAAGTTATACATTCTGTCTCTCCTATAGTTCCTTTGGCCAATCCCGAAAGGTATAGTGCGGATCCACATAAGGCCCAGATATTTCTTACCCAATGTTCCTTGCATTTCTTATGTAGATCAGTAGTGTTCATGGAAGATCAGGCAAAGGTCGCGTTCGTGCTGTCCTATCTGAACGGCGATGCTGCTGCATGGTCTATGCCTTTGATTTCTCACAACGACCCAGCCTTGTATGATTTTGAGCTTTTTAAAAAAGAGTTTTTGAGAATTTTTGATAGAAGATCTGCAAACCAAGCCACAGATAATGAGCTTCTGGATCTTAAACAAGGGAATCGAGACCTGGTTGCCTACATAGCCCAGTTTAATCAATTAATCGTTGAAGCTGATTGGCCTGAATGTAAGCGCTCTGCAATCTTTTATCGTGGTCTTAAGGATGAGTTAAAGGATGCTCTAGCCCAAATACCTAAAAGACCGCAAGAAATTTCTGAACTGATTGATTTAGTTCTTCAAATTGAACATCGTCTTTTTGAAAGAAAATCAGAAAGGAAGAAAGATTTTCGCCCTTTTGTTCCTCGCTTTGATCGAGTGAAGTCTGAAAGTAGTAAATCGGACTCTACCCCGGGAGAGGAACCGATGCAAATCGGATCTATCAGAGGTCCTCTGTCAAAAGAAGAGCGGGAAAAAAGACGATCAAAGAATTTATGCATGTACTGTGGTGTCTCTGGGCATTTCGTGAAAGATTGCCCCAAAAAGCCTAAGACCAGCCTAGGGTGAAAAGACAGATCCCACCAGTAGAGGGCGTTGCCCTGGTGGGAAATGCAGGTGAGCCAACTCCAGAAACTCAGCAATTAATCAACACCTTACAATCAGCTGCTCCACATCTGATTGTATCCTTTACCGCTAAGTTTGGAGCCATAGAAGTCAAAGGAGTGTCCGTCATGATTGACTCTGGAGCCACGGGCAATTTTTGCGATTTGAAATATGCAAAGTAAATTGGAATCCATGCCATCAAGAAGAAGCATTTAGAAGTGGTCAGAGCTGTGGATGGCACCAATCTTACTTCAGGTCCCATCACCGAAGAGACGGAGACTATCGAGTTGATTGGATTGCAGGATCATCGTGAATTTTTAAGATTCAATTTGATCGATGCTCCCCAATTTCAGTTGATTCTTGGGTTGCCCTGGTTGACCGAACACAACCCGAGAATAGATTGGGAGAGAAGAACAGTAGATATGACCTCAGAGCATTGCAGGAAGAACTGCTTTTCTAATTCAAGTCCGAAAGTTGAAGGTTCCCCAGCCACAGAATTAGCTCAACTTACCAATCGGATATGTGCCATGGAGCTAAAAGAGATTCCCAAGGAGTATCTAGATTTGGCCAGTGTTTTTGATAAAAAGAATGCAGAGAAGCTTCTCCCGCATCGTGAATACGACTGCAAGATTGAGCTAGAACCAGGGGCTACCTTGCAGCCGCATTTATGCCCTTACGGAGGCCGAAAATATTTATTTAAAGGAATATCTTGATGAGTATCTTAAGAATGGATTTATGAGACACTCCCAATCTCCAGTGTCGTCGCCACTGTTTTTCATACCCAAGAAGGATGGGAGTCTTCGCACCTGTATAGACTTCCCTGCCTCTAATCTCGCAACTGTTGGATCAAGTCAAAGGTGCTAAGGTGTATACCAAGCTTGACTTAAGAGGGGCCTATCACCTGGTGAGAGTTGCCGAAGGCGACGAATGGAAGACGGCCTTTCGAACTAAATATGGCCTCTTCGAATACCAGGTGATGCCCTATGGGTTGAGCAATGCACCAGCGGCCTTTCAGCACCTAGTCAACGATGTTCTGTGAGAATTTTTGGATCGGGTGGCAGGCGTCTACATCGACGATATACTGATTTTTTCTGACAACATGGAGGACCATGTAAAACATGTGAGAGTCATTCTGCAAAGGTTATTGGAAAATCATCTTTTTGTAAAGTTGGAAAAGTGCTCATTCCATGCACATCGAGTAGAATTCCTAGGATTCGTTTTATCTGCAGAAGGAGTAGCTATGGATCCGTCGAAGGTAAAAGTCATACAAGATTGGTCCACTCCTAAAAATGTAAAAGAGATACAAAGCTTTATTGGCTTTGCCAATTTTTACAGAAGATTTATACCCAATTTCTCTGCTAAAGTCACCCCAATCACTCAGCTTTTGAAGAAAGGGAAGAAATTTGATTGGTTGGAGGACGCAGAATTAGCGTTTCAATTTCTCAAAAGAGCCTTTGTCACCGCCCCGATTTTGATGCATCCAGATCCAGAGCAGGCCTTCTACGTGGAAACTGATGCTTCAGACTTCGCAACTGGAGGAATTCTAGCTCAGAGAAACAAACAAACTGGGCAGCTTCATCCAGTGGCCTATCGTTCCCGGAAGTTATCTGAACCTGAAATCAACTACTCAATCGCAGATAAAGAGCTATTAGCAGTAAAAGAAGCCTTTCAGGACTGGCGGCACTATTTGTTGGGAGCCAAACAGTGTGTGACAGTGTTTACAGATCATCGTAATCTGCAGTTCTTGAAATCGGCTAAGACACTCACTCCTCGTCAGCTAAGGTGGTCATTATATTTTTCAGAATTTGATTTTGTGATCACTTACAAACCTGGAGCTAAGAACGGGAAGGCAGATGCTCTTTCCAGAATGAATACACCAGAAGATGCGAGGGTTCCTCCAGATGAGCCAATTATTCCCTTGGACAAAATCATTGGAGCCATCCACTTGGAAGAATTCACCAAGGAAATTCGAGAAAATTATCCAGACAAGGAGCTTGAGAATTGGGTTGGAGAAGATGAGAGGAAAGAGATCAAGAATGGTCTTCCATATTTTGAAGGCCTGCTGTATCTACCCATTAAGAACTTGCAAGAAAAGGCTCTAAAGAGCTGTCACGATGATCGTATGGCGGGTCACAAAGGCATAAAGAAGACCTTGAGTCTGGTAAAAAGATGTTTTTGGTGGCCAGACGTGGCGGCCCAGGTGGGACAGTATGTATCGACCTGTGAGTTATGCATAAAAGGAAAACCAAGCAGACAGGCTCTGCAAGGGTTGCTACAACCTCTGCCAATTGCACCTTATCCATGGCACACAGTGTCCTTAGATTTGATAGTTGATCTTCCACCCAGTCAAGGTTACACAACTATACTGGTCCTTGTTGATTCATTTTCCAAAATGAGTCATTTTGTCCCATTAAAGGCCATTCCCACACCACCTCAGTTAGTCCAATTGTTCAATCAACATGTGGTTAGAGCACACAGGGTTCCTCAGATAATTATCTCGGATAGGGGTTCTCAATTTGTGTCCAAATTCTGGAAGAAATTCATGCATAGCTTAGGAATAGACACACGGTTTTCTACCAGTTTCCATCCTGAAACCGACGGACAGACTGAGAGGGTAAATCAAGAACTGGAACAGTACTTGAGGCTATATTTGTTGGAACAGGAGGGAAACTGGTCAGAATTACTCTGGACTGCAGAGTTTGCGTATAACAATGCAGAACATGACTCTACAGGGCATACCCCTTTTTTCCTGAACTCAGGAAGACATCCTAGCGTTGTTATTGGGAAAAGAGATGAAAAAGTCCCAGCAGTAAAAGACTTGGTATTAGAATTGAGGGAATCTTATAAAAAGGCTCAGGAGAATTTACAGAAGGCCAAAGAATCCTACAAGAAACAGGCAGATAAGAAAAGGAGATTAGGCACGAAATTTGAGCAAGGGAACCTAGTTTGGTTGTCCACTAAACATCTTAGGTTAAAGGGAAATAGAAAGTTTCAGCCCAGATACATTGGCACTTTCAAAGTCTTGAAAATTATCAATCCCATAGTGGTCAAATTGCAGCTCCCTAAACAGTTAAAGATACACCCAGCTTTTCATGTTTCTCTCCTAAAGAAAAATCCCTTCAATACAAGGCTCAAAGACGCTCCAATGCCTATTAGAGTAGAGTCAGAAGAAGAATTTGAAGTAAAAAAAATTCTTGATTCAAACATTTCTAGGAATAAATTGTACTCTTTGGTGGAGTGGAAGGGTTTTGGACCAGAGGAAAGATCCTGGGAGCCTTCCTCTTATGTTCACGCTCCAAGATTAGTTAAAAACTTCCATAAAACTCATCCACTGAACCCTAAAATGGGAGAACCCCTTTTGTAGGGAGGTACTGCCAAGACCACGTTGGCAATTATTAGTTAAAAAAAAAGAGATTAGGAAAACGAGCTGCCGTTTGAAATATTTTGCGAGATGCCATCACTGGAGAAGCAAACAGTTAGCTTCAAAACTCCTATTAAAACAATGTTTGAAAACATTGAAAAACTCTTACATGAATGAAGCTGGCGCCGTCAGAGAATCACCTGTAGCAGTTCAGCGGTCTAGTGCACAGAAGCTCGCGACTCGCAAAGATTCCATTCCGCATGTTCCGAGAAGGAACTGTGCACTTCAACTGTAGCCGTGAGCTGAGCATAGCGTCTCCTCACCGCGCAGCATTTTGTGAAGAGATTTTGGATATTTTGAAGGCGCGATTAGCGTCTATTTGTTTTTTCGGAGACATTTTTCTGTAATTCTGTAATGAATACTATAACGCATGCGCAACGTGGGACACTTCAGGACAGAAAAATTTAGTGAAGGCTCGAAGCAGAAAACTCGCTCAGAAGTTCTAGAGTTGGTGAAGTATTTTCCTTCAATATTCTTCGAAGCCTAGTCTCCAGGTTCCGTGGTAAGCAGTATCACTGAAGCTAGTTTACAGCAGCAACAGGTACAGCGAATTATTCTCTTTTCTCACAGCTGCTCAAAAATGCAAAGAACATCATTGTGAGATATCTTTCAGAATTAAGACTGTGGAATTTATACATAATAATTTTCGTGTGACAAGACTTCCACAAAAGAAGAAAAATATTAAAAATACAATAAGAAAAAGTAGTTATTTGTCCAAGAACAGAATACACAAAAATTACAAGAGAGGAGCTATAGCCTAGAGTCAAAGTGGTAAATATAATGTGAGATACAAAAATAGAACAGTATTTAAGTAGTGTTGAGTTGCATGTTTATGATTCTTGTCTTCCATGCAGATGCAGTGATAAAGGCGTCCTTAGACGGATAACACCAAGAGGCGTGAGAGGACCCCAGTTCTCCAGCGCGAAGGCTGTCTCTCTTTTTATCCACTTCCCCTTTCCCCCCCGTTTTAGCCCTCACCTTGAAATTCCATTCGGGTGGCGGTTGAGGTGGTGGGGCATTGTGACCATCGTCGGCTCCTGTGGATTTGGTCTAGGTTTCTGACACACCTTTAGATATTTAGGAGTCCATATCTATCGTGACCCCCAAGATATACTTGAAGGCAATCTTTCTTGAACAATAAATTCCCTTAAAGGACAGATTGCCTTCTGGATTACGTTATCGCTGTCCGTAGCTGGTCGTTTATCCCTAGCAAAAATGGTTCTGTTACCATGGCTCCTTTATTATTTCGTTAATCTCCCGCTGATGGAATGGATGTTTCGAATCTCGACTATGATGCTAGTGGGACTTACTTCGGGATCAAGCTGCTCTTGGGTCAGTCTTGCCAGATTACAGCTTCTTTCGAATGCTGGAGGCATGGGTGACCCAGACTTCAAGAATGGCCTATTGGTTAGCCGGGCACAATTTGACGGAAATAGGGTTTACGGCAGCACAAAAATTTCAGGGCCAGCTGCACAAATTAATATGCCCTGGAGCGGCAATGCTACCAACTACTTCACTTTTACTACGTAACCCTCGCTTATTGGAAACTTGCAGTGCGATATACAGCTCCTGTTCTACGATACGCGCCAAACATCCCACTCCTTGATATTCCAACGCCCTCCGGTACCCTGACAACACGATAGTTGAACACTTGGGAAGAGAATGGGGAGAGGACGGTGCGCTCGCTGTTCCAAGATGGAAGGATTATGTCACATGGCCTTCCTTCAACTCTGTTTCCAACCTATGCCAGTTTGCCTTGCTATATCCATATCATTGGTCCCCTGATGGAGTGGACCAGACCACACATGAACTGTTACAAGCATTATATACCATGGGACATGAGAAACATCTTGTACGCTGGCTCTATCGTGGCACTAGGGTGCATCTCAAAATCTCCCCTACCCCCTGTAGTGCTAGAGGCACTCTTGTGGTCTGACACCCTGTGATGACCTTTGACTACCATTATTTTAATTGACTTTGGTGTGTTATTTTATCCTAGCCTGAATGTACAGCGTCCTGCATATGCCCATTTCTCTTAAAAGTTTCTTTCTTGTAATCTTGCAGTCTTTCAGTGGGAGCTGTCACAGAGTAGAACAGCCTTGCCAAGAACAGAACATGTGGGATGTGCATTTGAAAGCATGAGAGAGAGAGTGAGGTGTGGAATGTACTTTTTGGTCTCGAAGTGCAGTGTTATGAGCAGTGGTGCACAAATGTGCTCTGTGTTGTACATTGTGAGATGAAGTATGTGATGCTATAAGCAGTGGTGCACAAATGTGCATTGTGTTGTACATTGGAAGTATTATGAAATTCTTACTATTGGCTTTGACATGGCCTCATGTCATCCTGAATTCTGCCTGGCTTGAGCTTTATCTGCATGCACAGCAACGCTTGCAAGTTGTTTGGGTTAATCACGTTCAAGGATTGTTTTTGTGAGAGATTGTTTAATGCACCCTGGAAGGCTTTCGTGAGCTTCGTCAAGATAAAGGCTGGAAGATGCGAGATTGGAGAGGGAACGTGGGAACTCCTTCCTGCCAGGGAATGCTTGCTTGGAAGCTGGCCAGTTCTGATAAGATTCCTTTGGCTCAGGGGGGAAGGTTTCTCTCGAACCTTCTAGTGTGTTTTGAGATTATAAAGCTGAGGGTTGTTGACTTAGAAACCGGGATTTTGGAATCCGAATGGGGACGGACGCGTCTACTTTGGTGGAACCCTGGTTGCTGAGGCTCTTAACCACGGCTGTTAATCCCCCGGTCAGGAGTGGGCTAAGATGCAGTGTTTGCACCAGGTGAAGTGTTGAGTTCTGACTAGTGTCATTGTGATGCGTGGTTCCAGTGGCTGTGGTCATTTGAGGTGTTTGAGCTTTGATTATTGCCATTGTGATGTGTGGCCAGTGGCTTTGATCATTTGAGGTGTTTTCTTTGTGATGTGCGACTGAGTGAGGTGCACATCCAAAGTAATCATTTGTTGTATCTAGTGAGTATATATCTTTCTGATCTCTTGCAGGACGTCCAGCATATTATATTTTCTTGAGTATTATCTCATATTATTTGCTGCTTGTTTATTCATCAGTATTATTCATGCATTTAACTGTTCCATTTATCAAGTGTGTTATTATTGCTTGCATATAAACATATATATCGCTATGTGTATTTGAATTTTGTGCATTTGGCATCTGGGAAAGCCTTTCTGTTAGAGAGCATTGTGTAAAATAAAACCCCAAGCCTTATTCTAAAAAGAGAGCCTTTGCATTTTTGTAAAATAAAACCCTTTTCTAAAGGTGTTGTTTGTTTTGTGTTAATGTCTCCTGCCTCGCCGAGTGTTGAGCCGCCGTGTGGAGATTCTGTATTATCTGAAAGGCGAAGCAAGACATTTTTGGCGTCACTTGTCAGGATACGAAAAGAAAATTAAAAGGGGAAGATGCTCTCTAAAATGCCTATGTTTTTAGTTGCAGAGTCCCAGATGCCAACTGAGTTATTTGAGAGGGAGATTGCCTCTTTTAAAGAGGGAAAGCAACTTGGTATTTCAGACAGAAATAGTGGTGTCATTTTGAATGCATTGCTTAGCATGTATCAAAAATTTGAAAATTTAGAAAAAGAATGCAGTGAGCTGAAAAGAGAGTTAGCTGACGCTCAGTTTGAAAACAAGTCTTTGAAAAAAGAGTTAAACATGTACCAAGCTCCGAAGCCGTTTGTTTTGCCAGGCTGTTCAGATAGCCAGGGTAAGTCATTCGTGAAAAATGTGAACTTAGAGATGTTGCCAGTTAATCTGCAGGCTTCACAGGAGGTTTCAATTAATTCTTTTGAGGACGTTGCTCAGTCAGAAATGGATTTGAACCGAGAAAATGTGAATGTGCAGGAAGATAAACAGACCAGTCTGTTAGAATTAGCGATCGTTGGTTGCAGGTATAAATCAGACATGTCAGTGAATGATGAATCTTGCTCTACATGGAAAGCCGCTATTTTGAAAAAAGAAATGCAGCAATGTGCTTTTGAATCTGCACAACAGACTGTGCAGTGTGTTTTAAACGTGTGGTCAATTCAGAAAGGTGACATTACATGTTGTGTGCCAGTTCAGGGGCAGTGTGCTACTTTTAGTAATTGTGAAAAACAAGGAAAGAAGAGTATGCTTTTAAACTTGTGGACTGAAACATTTTCAAATGCTGGAGAATATTCTGCTTACATATTGACAGACACTGGGCAGATGACAATAAGACATAATGTGATTTTGACTTTTGAATTTTCTCAAATGCAATGGGAAGAAGCAAATGTAATCAAATGGCACATACAGACAGAAACTGCAGTTTTGCATGAACAGTTGGTGCAGGTCCCAATAGAAAGTCCAGGGGTGGTGTTTGAGACACAGGATTCCCCAGTGAAGTGGCAGATTGTACTGCAAAGCGCAGCTACTGTGTATGCTCATGGTCCTATACATTCACTAGACAGAACCTTTAATTCCCGTACAGATGAAAAGGCTAACATCTTGGAGACAGAGGTGGTGACACACGATTCTGATTTGGTGTGCATGACTAAGTGCGAGCACCTAGGAGAGAAAGACCACACAAACAGGTGGGCAGAGAATGAAGGGATGCATATTCCCCTAGACTTACTTAGAACTGTGATTCCTATGTGTCAGTATGCACAGCGCAGACCAGTCCCACAGAAGGTGAGGGGCGAGTTGAAGAAAGGAAAATTACCAGAGCAGACAGAGCAGATGAATTGCCTTGGACTTATGCCAATTGATAAAGGGAGCACGTATACAGCAGTGAGTGGAAAAATAGTCAGGAAGGAGACTGCCCCAGCCCTTCTTGCAGTGCAGGGAAAAGGAGAGTTTCATCCTAATATCAAGAATTCAGAGGCCATAGTGTGGGTAGAATTCTCAGATAATTCCCCAGAGCCAGCAGAGAACCGTGCAGACTGGAATGACAATATTTTGCCATCAGACCCAAAACAGAAAAAGGAAAAAGTGCGCTTTTTGAAAAATATTTTTCGCAAGAAGAGTGATGCTTGTTTCTTTTCCAGGTCATCATACTGCGACGTGTTGGTGTATCTGATGTCCCTGTCTTGCGAGTGGGTGCCTGTGTCTGTGTGGCCCCGTGTGGGACCCCTCCCCTCGTCCCCCAACCCTGGAGTGATCACCGGACGGTAGAAGCTGACATCCTGTAGCTGAACAAACCAGACGAACTTACCAAGCCAAGAATCATGAACTGATTTCATAAACATGAAGTAAAATGTACAAAGTTATAATTTTAAATGCAAGAAGGCTGTGTGTCTTTCACACAGAAGGACATTATTTGTTCTGTAAATGCTGCAAATGAAAAAACTAAAAAAAGTGTGCAATCGAAATTGAAGAAGATGTTTTTAGTTTAAAGCCTTTATTTTTAAACACAACATATGTAGGTTTGGCTGCTTCAACAGTAGAAGTTCCAGTATTAGCCATTTGTGACATTAGGAGCATTACTGAGTTCATATGCTTGATTCTATTTGTGCATTTATTTTGTGTATCCATCAAACATTTATTCTTGCTGAATATCCAGATATGCATGCGCTTTTTCTACATGCTTTGAAATGATTATTACATGCTTTTATGATTTCACTGTTTTCATGTGTGTTTCAATTATATTTGTGCTTTCAGTTCAGCACATGAGTCTATAATGTCACTGTTTTAACATGTGCTTCAATCATAGTTGTGCCTTCAGTTAAGAAGTTCAGTTTTTTTTATATATGTATGTGATGATAGTCAAAGGTCATGGGGTGGAATGTAGTGCTAGAGGCCCTCTTGTGGTCTGACACCATGTGATGACCTTTGACTACCATTATTTTAATTGACTTTGGTGTGTTATTTTATCCTAGCCTGAATGTACAACATCCTGCATATGCCTGTTTCTCTTAAAAGTTTCTTTCTTGAAATCTTGCAGTCTTTCAGTGGGAGCTGTCACGGAGTAGAACAGCCTTGCCAAGAACAGAACGTGTGGGATGTGCATTTGAAAGCATGAGAGACAAAGTGAGGTGTGGAATGTACTTTTTGGTCTCGAAGTGCAGTGTTATGAGCAGTGGTGCACAAATGTGCTTTGTGTTGTACATTGAGAGATGAAGTATGTGATGCTATAAGCAGTGGTGCACAAATGTGCATTGTGTTGTACATTGGAAGTATTATGAAGTTCTTACTATTGGCTTTGACATGGCCTCATATCATCCTGAATTCTGCCTGGCTTGAGCTTTATCTGCGTTCACAGCAACGCTTGCAAGTTGTTTGGGTTAATCACGTTCAAGGATTGTTTTTGTGAGAGATTGTTTAATGCACACTGGAAGGCTTTCGTGAGCTTCGTCAAGATAAAGGCTGGAACATGCAAGATTGGAGAGGGAACGTGGGAACCCCTTCCTGCCAGGGAATGCTTGCTTGGAAGCTGGCCAGTTCTGGTAAGATTCCTTTGGCTCAGGGGGGAAGGTTTCTCTCGAACCTTCTAGTGTGTTTTGAGATTATAAAGCTGAGGGTTGTTGACTTAGAAACCGGGATTTTGGAATCCGAATGGGGATGGACGCGTCTACTTCGGTGGAACCCTGGTTGCTGAGGCTCTTAACCACGGCTGTTAATCCCCCGGTCAGGAGTGGGCTAAGATGCAGTGTTTGCACCAGGTGAAGTGTTGAGTTCTGACTAGTGCCATTGTGATGCGTGGTTCCAGTGGCTGTGGCCATTTGAGGTGTTTGAGCTTTGATTATTGCCATTGTGATGTGTGGCCAGTGGCTTTGATCATTTGAGGTTTTCTTTGTGATGTGTGACTGAGTGAGGTGCACATCCAAAGTAATCATTTGATGCATCTAGTGTGTATATATCTTTCTGATCTCTTGCAGGACGTCCAGCATATTATATTTTCTTGAGTGTTATCTCATATTATTTGCTGCTTGTTTATTCATCAGTATTATTCATGCATTTAACTGTTCCATTTATCAAGTGGGTTATTATTGCTTGCATATAAACATATATATCTCTATGTGTATTTGAATTTTGTGCATTTGGCATTTGGGAAAGCCTTTCTGTTAGAGAGCATTGTGTAAAATAAAACCCCAAGCCTTATTCTAAAAAGAGAGTCTTTGCATTTTTGTAAAATAAAACCCTTTTCTAAAGGTGTTGTTTGTTTTGTGTTAATGTCTCCTGCCTCGCCGAGTGTTGAGCCACCGTGTGGAGATTCTGTATTATCTGAAAGGCGAAGCAAGACACCCCCCTTAAGCCTAAATGTGAAACTGACCTGAATTGTGAATTCTCAGACAAGGATTGCTCCCACATATTAGAATACCCAAAAAAGGTCTACCGCAATGCGAGGTTTAAGCTCATACAACTCTCTATCTTACATAGGGCATAATTAACACCCCACAGAATCATAATACTTTTCCCACCACCTCTTCCAAATGTCCAAGATGTAAAGGGCAGGAAAGCTTTCTCCTACCTTGCTCCCCATTATTGGAATCAGCTCCCCATCCACCTGAGACAATGCCCCGATTATCTCCAGTTTAGAAAGCTTCTCAAGACCGCTCTGTTCTAACCTGTCCCGTCTGCCTTCTCGTAGCATTGCTGCAGCGCCGAGATACCCCTTCGGGGGTGATTCAGGCGCTCTACAAAACCTATAAATAAATAAATAAAAATAAAGCTTTGGTTGCTGAACTTCTCCACCTACTGTGGTCATTTCCTGTAATTTATACATATTGGGTGGGTGTAGCCTGTGCCCGGACAGCCGTCTCTGGTCTTGATCAATGGAACACACCTGCACAATGTCTACTACGTTTACATCCTGGGCTCAAAGCTTCCCCGACCACACTCAGGTTTACCAATTTGGCCTTATTTTTGGCTAAACAGGTTATGACACAACAATGGAAATCCTCAAGAGCCCCTAATGTGAAAGTGAGGCTATCCGTAGGGAAGAACTCCGGGGATTACGCAAAAAACCCATCTTGCTCGAATGGGATATCATGTGGAAGGATTTAAATTACTAGAAATAGCCTCACCTGATAAGCAAGAATACACGACCCTAGTTACATGTGTCCGTTGGACGTCTCTGTTGCTCCATCCACTCACTACACATTGTATACACACTAACATAATCGCTACGTCCACTCCCGCCTCCATTGCACACCTAGTAACACATGACATACTTGTTTTGGTTAGGGAGAATGGGGTTATTAATACGCAATACATTAAAAGGTACATTGAATAATAGGTTTCCCTCCATCTACTTTGTTTATGCCAGTGCTCAGTTGCATGCTTAATACTGTATGAATGCAGCATTAATTTACAAATACACTGTACAGTTGTCCTAAAAATGCAACAAAGTTTGTGTAAGAAAAAAAAAAAAAAAATAAGATGATGTAGGCATTCACAACAGCCACCTGGAGGGGCATCAGTGGAATTTCTGCTGTAGATAAAAGGGCCCAACTTGATGGAATGCTTTGTGAACCATGCAAAGAGATTTAAACAGAATACTTTTAGGCCCAAGTAGCCACTGTAGTAACTCCAAGGCGCCAAAAAGGAGGAGTGATGTGGAAGAAAAGACAGCGCAAGTGTAGCTGCGGCAGTTTGGATTCCATATTGGCATTTAAGTAGATCGTCTGGAACACACAAAAATAAAGCGTTGCCATAATCCAGGCTGCTCCGAATTGAAGCCTGTACCACTGTGGGGTGAGTGTGACTGTGAAGAAATGGTAGAATTTCACGTAAGATCTTCTTCAGCAAAAGAATACAGGTTGAAGAAAGTTTAGTGACCCGACTAAACAGAGTGAGATCCTCAAAGTGGAATCTTCTCCTGGCTTCACTGTATCCTCAGCATATGGATACATTGAAGCCAGGAGAGGGATACGTAGCAGGGTATCCAACGACGGGCACAGTGATGCCCTGGGGAAATCCCTAATCTGCCAGCGTACTGAGCTGGAATAAGGATATTGAACTTTCTTTGGACACACTACTTACTGACATAGATGATTAAGCCCTGATGAAGTTCCTACTGTTTATGGAACGAAACGCGTTGGCTGGACAGTATTTCCTATATGTAAATAAGGAATAAAAAGCGATGAAAATAGTGAAAATAAAGGTTTGTATAAAATAAGCTTGACTGGACTTCCCTACCTGGCGCACCTCCATTTGCTTTATTGACTAAGGATCTGGAACACAGGGGCACTGAACAACGGCAGGTGCTGGAGTAATTGTGCGCAGGACTCTCAGATTTACGAAACAAAGCGTGAGGTGCAGATTGGAAGGTCCGCTGTTGGGTTCTTTTCATTTGACAATTGAGAGTGTTGAACTGTTTAAGAGGCACAGGTAGAATTCACTAAATATGTTAGTTGAGTCTTTAGCAAAGTATTTAGTTTTGGAATAGATGAAAAGTTTATTGTAAGATTTCAAAGCTACCCTAAGTTTAGACTTATGATCCAGAGTGTAATGCTTCATATAGGTACCCCAGTATATGCTCAGGTAGTAACCCAACCTTTCACCTATATTTCCCCTGCCATTTCACTACACAACGGTTCTTGGAACTGACCTTTTACCTAGTTACGGTACTGCTTGCAGGACGTGGGGTTTTCCCTGAAAACTAGCCTCATTCATTATGCATGAGGATTCTTGGAATCTCAGCAGGACTACCATCTCCTGCATAATAACTATGTATAAGGGGCATTTCTTCCGTCATCCTAAGTCCGACATGACACAGCAAGGTAGATCCCTTGAGGGTACCACTTTGGGTATATAAACACCATATCTTTGCTGAGGCAGGGAGAGGAGAAAAAGGACTTGCTTGCTGACAAACTGCGTGCAGGAACCTCAGTGTCTCGTGTCAGATACTCCAGCTCGCAGTGGTCTGACATCCCTCGCGGGGTGTCCATCTCGAGACCAAGACGGGGTCCCACAGTCTCTCACTTCAGGTAATGGGGTTGACTTCATCCTAGAGGGATTCTTGGCTCTACACCTACATACATGCTAGGTACACTTAGGTACATCTAGTTAGGGTCGCACCGTAGGAGTACGCATTATTACTGTCATGTATTTTATATACCTGCCTGTATTCATTGTTTTAGCACTATGGTAGGAATCTACCATCCTTTTACTCTGTTGGTGCTTATAATCATTTATATCTGTTTCTGTCTTATGGTTGTTTCAGCACACCTATTTTACACTAGAATGACGCTGGTTCAATAAATGCGTATTGAAAACGTCCCCACCGTTTATTCTGTGTATCTCTCCGAGACAAAAGTGAGCACGAGAGACTGAGCGGAAAGTTCTGTACTGTTTCCACGATCCCTGATGGGACAGAGTTCTAATGTTCGATAGTTGCCAAGAACTATTCTCTCCTTGGTAAGAGTGGTTTCTAGTGGCACTTTGAGCTAGCTAAACATACCCGGTGGGGGTGTCTAGAATCAGTCTGGACACCAATCCTACAGTCTATGTTCTCTAAACACGCAGATCCTATATAGGTTTATAGGAGCTACACAACATGGCGCCGCCAACGTTGGTTTGGTACTTATTTAAAGGTCAAATCTGAGTAGTTCAGTCATTCTCAGAGACCCCTACTCACATCTTTCCCGGAGACGTCTGGAGTGGGAAAGGAACAATCCGCTACAGCTGAGTAGGCATATCCTATTTATTGGCTGTAGGTTTATCAAGCTTGAAGGACAAATAGTTCCTATTGTGCATAAAACCTTATCTCAGTTTCCTTGAAACTTCTTCTTTTTTCAAAATAATGGCTGAAGAAGACGCCGCTGCGCCAGCACAACGTGCTGCAGCTAGGGAGGAAGAACAGGAAGGTGAAATAAACATTTCAGAAAATGTTAGAACTGCCCTTACTCTAAAACTAGCAGACTATGGTGTCACAGCTAGGAGTGGGACAGTCACATTCGTGATTAAGGCACACGAATCATACAGAACAGAGATATTCTATTCATGGGTTAAATTCCTACAAGCAGATGCACAATTACATACATTTCATTCTTATACTGAGGATGAAACACCAGAGGAATACTGTCCGTATGACAACATTGAAGTTCCGCTCACCTGCCAGGAGCACGTACACTGGTTTAAAGGCGCCCTCCACACACAAAAAAAAGTGAGACTTGGTCCGCTCGGAAGAGATGGAGCAACTTGGCCAGTCCTAGCGGCCTACACACCACATCCAGACATTGACACAATGCCAGTAGCAGACTTACGTCCACTTCATAAAGAAATAATACAACTTTACAGAGACCTGACAGTTCATGATTGGAACACACACACTTCAGCCAGAAAGGGCTACACAAGCAGGACAAATTCAGGGAACTACAACTAAAATAACACCACAAACGCTACACGCCATTATGGGTAAAATGCCCACTAAACGTGAGCAAATGCCATTCTGGATAGCTGAAAAAAATATCACAGCTAGAGTGAGTATTTCCACACACAAGCCCTCAAGCAAAACACAGAATGCTAACAATCTGTTTGCCAATGGGGATAGCTCCCCAGATAGAGGGTTGTACCTCTTGGGGTACAGTTCTCGCTGCCATATATACCAGAACTCATGTTATCCCTTCATTAGCAGTAATACCAGATGTATTAAGGCAAATACAGAATGAGTATGGAGCAGAACCTGTTCTGAACTTAGGGATGAAATTATCAGGTAATTTTGCCCAGGTATCAGTTATTATAGTAGCAAACATAAAAGGGGAGGCAGCAGCAGTGGCAATACACCAACGTCTGAGAGATTTCACTCCTTTACAACAGGAACGTGAATTACCTAAAATTATCGAGGACACCTATTCTGAATTAGGTAGAGATAATATGGGAGCTAGAGTAACAAAACCTCAACTCATGGGTGGTCCTGAAAAGGATAACACCAAGCAAGCACCTGATTCTTCTAAGACGAAACGGGACACTAAAAAACAAAAGAATAGAGAGAATAGATCACAATCCAGGGGTGGGTCTCCTCAACAGGAGCCCTCCGAAAGGAGGTACAACCTCAGGAATCGTGATAACATTAAAAAACCTGAAAGGTATCAGGATACTGATACTCGTTCCTCTCGTTCCTTTCAGGGTTCATCAAAAAACTTCAAGAGGGAAGGACGGTCAGATCACAGACAAGAAGAGCGTACAAGGTCCAGAGACATGCAACAATCTTCAGATTATACTTCCCAAAAAAAAAAAAGAGAAACCAAAATCAAAACCTCAATTTAAAAAGAAGGAAGTAGCAGGTCTTAAAGTTAGTCATGCCCAGAATTCTGAGGACTCAACTCCTGAACGGGGAATGGGCTCTGACGATGCTAGACAGCGCAGCAGAAGTAACAATAGCTCGCCAGAACCGGATGGAATTTCTGGTGATAGCGGAGTTGAATGAACATATCTCGGTGGAGACATCTGATAGAAGGGTAAGTGTCCCACATAAGTTACATGAAATAACACTCCAGATGGAGGGGGACAAACCCAAGAAAATTAAAGGTCTCTTTTGGGAGAACCTGACTCATGGATATGACATCCTTTTGGCTAGAAAAGTTGGCCGCCTGCAATTGTTATGGATTGCCCAAAGAGAGAAACGGTAATTTTACTGGCTTTTTCCGACCTCGTTCCAATATATTTAAAACATACATATGCGCAGGAGTGGGCGATAGCACTTGCTCCAGCACTATATCGCAACCATGTTGAGTGGGATGCTGAGTCACCTCACCATGTAATCCCAGTGAAAACTACTCCAACTCCACAGAGATAGTACCCAATAAAACAAGAAGCGAAAAAATAGGTCAGGGAGATCTTAGATCAACTTGAATACCAGGGTGTAATTGAAACTTGCACCTCTTCAATGAATAATCCTTTGTTTCCTGTAATGAAACCCGATAATTCATACCGTCTAGTTTTAGACTACAGACATCTGAACACATGCACTAAAACATTTGCAGTACAGAATGCACAGTGCTGCATTAATTAATAACATTGTGTGGAAAAAATACGAAACAACATTAGATATCTCTAATGGATTTTTCTGCCAAAATATAGCACCTGAAAGCAGATATTTGACCGTATTTTCAGCGCTCAGTTCCCAGAATCAATTTTGTCGACTCCCCCAAGGGTATAATAGCCCTGGGTTGTTCTCAGCTAGGGTGACAGAGTTACTTCAAAATTTGGATCAAAGGCATTGTCCTATGTAGATGATATTTATCTGACAGATGATGATTTAAAGGGTCACTTGACCAGGCTGAGCAACATAATTTTGGGGTTCGCCTCTGAGGGCTACAAATTCAATTTTAAAAAAAAAAAATCGAAAATAGCCCACCGCAATGTCCTATTTTTGGGATATGAGCTTTCAAGTGAAGGGAAAAGCCTGGCAGCTAACTTTTTAGAAAAGTGTGCGCTGCTCCAACTTCCTAAATCGTTGAACAAATTACAATCCATATTGGGATTCCTAAATTTTGGCAGAACTTACATTTTAAATTACGCAGAAAAAGTAAAACCTTTCTACGACCTAATAAGACCTGATTTTTCAGTTAGGCATTGGACACAGGAACACACAGATATCCTTTGTTCCTTACAAGTTGACATGATAGCTTCAAAACACCCACACACACACGTGTAAACACCACAAATTTGGTGATCCGTGTTATAGCGGGTCAATTTGGTTATACTTACCTAACCTTCAATGAAGGCGAAACAGTACCCATGGTGTACAAATCACACTTGTACACAAACGCTGAAATGCGTTTTGCTTCTACAGAAAAAAATTCTGACAGCAGTACAGACCGCTGTAGTGAAAGAAAGAGCACTGGCTCAGGGGAAAAGAATAATTGTCGTAACTCCAGTACCAGCCTTAGAGGCTGTTACAAAGGCAAGCGTTCCAAATGCTATAGCCTTACATCCAAGATAGATACAATGGACTAATTCTCTCACTGCAACAGATGTAGATTACAAATTTGACTCTACACTTAAGACGCAAATATTTCTGCAATACGAACAAGAATATCCTCTCCCAAATGAAATAATGCCTCTAGATCAGTATGAATACATTATTTACACTGACGGTTCTGCTCAGCCTGCCATAGGTAAGTAAACAACAATACAGCGCCGCATGTGCGATTGTGAAGGGTCGTATGAAGGAAGGCAAGTTCTATTCTAGCAGTACATAGACACAGTCTCTAGGAGACTGCACGGCACAGCTGGCAGAACTAAAACCTTGTTACTGGCACTAATAAATACGGATCGAGAATTCCCCACACTGATTGTGTGCGATTCGTTTTACTGTGTCCAGTCATACAATGAATATCGACACTACTGGGGTCAGAATGGGTTTAAAGACTCAAAAGGTTGCACAATTAAGCATAAATTGCTATGGAAACAGGTAGCTGAGTTGAAAAAACAAACTACCGAGAGCTCACGTGATACACACGCTGAGTCATCAACGTGATGGCGTTCACGTTGAAGGGAATTCATTGGCCGATGAAGCCACAAAAGGGGCAGTACAAACTGCTGCAGTAGCTGCAATCACTCGTTCAAAAACGAGAATAGACGCAAGTATAATGATAGCTGTCAATGCTTCACGCAAAAACAGCACAGCCTTGCCGAAACGTTTTCCACTCAAGTACTCCTACAAGTTAGATGCAAATCACATTCCGTATGCTCAATTTTCCAGGAGTGGGGGATAGAGTAATACCAAAAATAGATCGCAGATCAGGCTTAATACTAGCTGCACACAAGGGTCTAGGTTCTGCACACACAAGGATTACCGCGACGGTTTCTTTATTGAAACAACGCTATTGGTGGCCAGGTTTAACTAAACAGAGAAGGAATTTTGTCCTAAAGTGCAACGTCTGTCAGCAGATGAAGGGTTCCACTGTGGCGCGTCCAGCGCAGACACCATTACTAATATCAGACAGACCACTCGCTTGTGTCTATTTGGACCACTTAGGCCCACGACAATCAGATGGGGCTTACATGTATATCTTAGTGGCAGTGGATTCATGCTCTAGATTCCTGTGGGTTTGGCCTCAGCACTCGGCTGACGCTCGAACTGTTATAAAAGATTTGCGAGTCTTCATAGGGACATACGCAGTTGGCACATTACATTCTGACCGTGGCCCTGCATTTAGCTCTAGGGCTTACAAGGAAGCTATAGGAAGTTTGGGTGTTGCATTGCGGTACTCCTCTCTGTTCCATCCAGAGGGAAATTCGGTCATGGAGAGGAAAAACCGAGACTTAAAGCAATCTTTAACAGCAAGGGTATTAGGTTCGGGTGGTAGTTGGGTCAATCACCTATATGGGGTCCAGAGAGCCCTTAACAATATGCCAAGAAGTTCCCTGGGAGGTGTTACTCCTTACAAAGTCCTATTTGGGACGAGAATGTGGGTACCTGATCTCTACTATGAAAGCACAGTGGCGGATGAAAAAGAATTTGACATCAATAAACGTTTGGCTGTTTTACAGGATCTCAATGAATTCCGGGCACTACAAAGCAATGTGCAAGTAAAACGCACCGCCACTGGGGAAGTCAAATCAGTCACGGCAAGACATGCCTAGATCCCAAAAGTCAGGGATCTGGTCAGAGAAAAGATCGTGGACAAGAAAGAATTTGGGCCATCATACAGAAAGCCTGTACCTGTCCTGGCTGTCGAAGGAACAAGAACAGTACTTCTTCTTGCCGGCAAAAAAGAAAAGAGATTTGTCTCCATCGATCTGATCAAACCACACTATGTGGCCGATACTGAATAGTAGCCTCGTGGGCTCCTGGGTAGCTCACGCTCTCCTCTCGCTACCATACAGGAAGTTCAGACAGAAAGACTCATAACATTTGAAGAGTCACCAATACAAAATAATGGACTTTCCAATAATGAAATGGAACTCGTTCCTGTTGAAATAGAACATCAAAACACAAATGAAAGACAAATATCGATTCGGCCTAACATCGACATCTACATCAATATGCCTCTACAAAAGACGTCTGCCAGTTCAACAAAAACTGCTGAGCTACCAAAAATAGACCGAACTGCATCTGGCTACTTCATCGATTTTTATACCTTCTCTCTAGGTCCCAGTGAGCCTGAAACAACGCCAGCTCCAGTTTCCCATAAACAACAAATTCATGACTTCTACATTTTTCTGAAAAAGACTTACCTAGTATCACCATGGCTACAGCTCTGGATAATAACTGGAATATTGTTTTTTCTATTCTGGATTGGCATAGTGACTGTCTTTTGCTTACTCATGAATGGAAACTATCTCCCAGAAAGCTTTGCAGTATCTAAGGTGAACTTGGTCCTGATACCTCATACGTCATCTCATCGTGAACAAAGAGACCTGTCCTTCGTGAACATTACAGCTGTTCCAATTCCTGATGCTATAGTTTGGGACAGGGTTTTATATGATGTATTTGGTCCCACTGAACCTTTGAAAATAACTCGTGTATTTAAAATTTCTTTAAATGAGAACAATACCTCCAGTACATTTTCTGGCGATTGGGATTTTGAAACTGTAAATAATATATTGTCTGATTTAGAACAATCTGCTGCATTTTCAAGCCTTGAAATGTTAGAGGACACATCTGATTATGACACAATGAATTGTTACCAACATTATGGTCATCACTTTTTGCATCAATCCAGTATCCCACGTAATGTTTTCACATACCACCAATGGGAACATTGACCGACACCACCGAAAAATAGTAGTTCGAGAACGTTTGCACAGACATTTTCTTATTTTTCAGGGTTTAACACATCTGACCCGACCTCATATTACTATAAGGTTGCACCTACAACTACACAGAAAAATATGCTAACTAACACCAAACAAATATATTCTGCATCCTTTATTTCCCAACAGTCTGAACTGGGTTTTGACTTATGGAAGGACACTATAGAAATAAAATCAGTCTGGGGTTAGAAGGAATGGCGAGTTCAGGGAACAGAAGCACTATTTTGAGCGTGCCTCATGCCACAGCAGATAATATTTCTGAATGACACTGTGCAACAGATTTCCTGTCTTGGAATAGCCAAGAACAAGGATTTGAACATGCCTCGGATTCCCTCACCATCACACTTTGAGGGGTGGCAAAACTTTACATCACATGGAGGGGATACAGTAGATGACATTGTACATTAACATTCAGGGTTTATACACTGGGCAACATTGTATCTTCTGCTATAGATGTACTAGAACAGGATTTGTCCATACTACAGCACGGACAATATCAGCTACGTTCTAATATGCTGTTAAGCTGGATGGTACAATCATTGCGTTCGGGTTATGTGCCATGGCGATTTATCAACAGTACGTCCTTGTTCTCCGCATACAATCTAACTAAAAAACAGATAACAATGGCACAAAGGGGAGCAAAATATACAATGCAGCGTATTGAAAAACTGGACCAATTACCTTTCACTGTGGCAGAGTCACCATCCACAGAATGGTTAATCCATGGCCATATAACATTACCGGTCACAACTTTCCAGTTTCAGTATTGCCTAGAACAACAACAACAGGCAGGCAGATATGAAGCAATGGGTAGGGAATTCATCAAGGAATCTTGGGAATTGGCATACAGATTTTGATGCAGGAGTGGGGACATGGAAGTATTTCTTAGCGGTACAAACTGCGAGAACGCTTTGAGTGGATCTCTCATATGCCAGGATATCATGCTTTATGGGGCCTTTATTGGTTCAGTTGCAAACTTATCCTGTCATTTGAAAGGGTCCCTGACTGTCGTGATTAATACGGTATTCAAGTTGCTTTTGAATGGGAGTTACTTGATGCTGAATGATCAAGGTTGTTGTGGGATGCTTCCGGGCATCGCATATCTTGTCACTGTAAACTCCAGGGTTACTTGCTGTATGCAAGTATTGTTTCCACCAACCCACAGAGTCAGGGAGGCGCCGTTATGGCCTTCATTGAAGGTTTCCTTAATACGGTTTGATACTCTGAGCCGAATGAAAGCCATGCTTATACAGAAAACCGTGCCCTTAACCTCCGCCCGAGAGACTAATGATCTTCAGGTCACAAGGTCCTAAGCTGAGATACAGGCACTAGTACAAACGAACTGCCCTTTCCATTTCACAGAAATGGTACAACGTATCTTTAACATGTCTGATAGTACGGGTATAGTACACCTATTTAAGACCATAGGTTCTGGACTGTTAAGCACCTATCAGACAGACTTCGGAGTAATTCCAAACCTCATACACTCCGGTCCGGCCGCCATCTTGGGGGTTAGCGCTCCAGTCTTCCTCTCACTTCCAGCCAATAAATAACTGGGAGTGACCAGGCGCGCAGCTGGCGCGCCACTGGAGCGCCAAAGGCAAGCCCGTCTGCACCTGGACGCGCCAGGACCCCTGCTCTGATGGCTAGATACACGAGGAGAGAACACTTGGCCTTACGCCAGAATGGAATAAGCAGCCATTGTCTCCCTCATGATTGGCGTGTCAGCACAGACAAATACAGGTGCCAAGTGTGTAATTTCACCCCCAAGATGGTCGCTTGGTCGCTGCCTGTCGCACTCCACTAGAGAGGCAACACATAGGCTAACGGCCACAAAGGTGCACTCCTGTATGCTGCTCAACTCGCAATCGCTTATCAAAAACAAATATGAATTTGCAGACCTTATGTCCCAATATGACCCTGACATTAATTTCCTTACTGAGACCTGGGCAAATAGCACGTCTGATCCCGACATCAAGATCGCTATCCCGAATGGCTTTAACATTGAAAGGCTAGATAGAACAGGCAAAAGAGGCGGAGGCTAGCGATTGTCTATCGCAACTCGCTTGAGGCCAGTTTTACACCATTATTTCATCTAGATTGTGAAGCACTTAGCTTCAGTATAAAAATGAACAAATCATACACATTTCAAGGAGTACTAATCTATCGTCCTCTGGGCCCAAGAGCCCGTTTTGTTCACAAAATTCAGTCCTTTATGGAATCCTGCATAACGTCTGCGAGCTTCACAATTGTAGGGGATTTCAATTTTCATCTTGAGCTGTCTTCCAATGTGGATACAGGTCACCTGGTGGATACACTCAAATGTTTTAACTTACACCAACTAATTGAATTACCCACTCATGTGGCCAACCATACGTTGGATGGAGTTTTCACAAACAATGCATAGTTGGAAATAGATAAAATCCTATCTCTTCCATGGTCAGATCACAAGGCAGTCTTTTTTTCAGTCATGACTCCCTGTAATAGAGCAGCACTAAATAGTACAATCAGAACTATCAAATACAGGCCATGGAAAAACCTTAAGGTGGAAGCACTGCAGGATACTCTCTCTAAATCATCTCCCGCTCCCGACAATAATATTGATAATGCAGCAATTAACTACACTTGCTGGTTAGACGCGGCATGTCACAAAGTGGTACCGGAGAAAACATTGAAGAGCTACAGGAAAAATCCATCAGCCCCATGGTTCTTGCAGGTTCTAAAAGCTGCACAGCTTAAGTGCAGACATCAGAAGTGCAAATGGAGGAAAGATTATTTTCCAGACGAAAAAATCAAATATAAAAAATTACTTTTTGAGTATAAAGAGCTAATCAAAGCAGAAAAGACTAAATATTTCTCGGGGAAAATCAGACTAGCTGCAAACTCTACCAGGGAACTTTTTAAAACAGTCAAAGATCTGTCTAAATGGAACAACACCACCTTTATTCCTGATGAATCTTTCTGCAATAAGCTGGCTGATTTTTTCCAATTCAAGGTCCACTCTTTTTTTCCAAGTGTTCTCTTTGAATACACCAATTATTGACCCTTTTTCATATCAGGAAGAGGCTCTGAACCCCGGATCAGCCCCGGGCCCTGTGAATCTCCAATTTTCGAGAAGTTTTCACCTCTCACGTGGGAAAAAACAATCATTCTCATAAGCTCCATCAAATCTGGAGCCCCCTCAGACCCCTGTCCTCTACTGGTCATCAATTTGGCAACCAGCCAGGTGGCCCTTGGTGAAAAAACCTTCCCTGGATCCTAAGCAGGTGGAAAGCTACAGACCCATCTCCCGTCTTCCATTTCCTGCCAAGATTTTAGAGAAGGCAATGAATGAGGAAATACTAACTTTTCTGGACATCAATCAGTTGCTTGACTCCTCTCAATACGGTTTTAGAGCAAACTATTGTACGGAGTCAGCACTGATGGCTGCATCTGAGGAAATAAAAGGTATAGTGGACAAGGGCGGCAGAGCTGCATTAATCCTATTGGATCTCTCCGCCGCCTTTGATACGGTTCACCACGCACTTCTTATTAAACGTCTTCACTCTCTTGGCTTTAGGAACACTGCATTAACATTCTTGAGCTCATTTCTTGATGGTAGACAACAGTGGGTAGAGGTGGGAGATGCAAAGTCCAGACCATTCTCTCTTCCCTGTGGCGTTCCTCAGGGCTCTGCGCTCAGCCCCACCCTTTTCAATGTGTATGTCACCCCCCTGGTAAAGCTTATTCATAGTTTTGGCCTGGCTGTATTATTCTATGCGGATGACACACAGATAGTGGTATCCATTTCATCACAGGTGGAAATAGATGCAAACAATTTCTGCAGATGCATGGCCGGAGTCGCAGGTTGGATGCAGAGAAACTGTCTCAAGCTAAACTCGGACAAAACGGTTGTTCTGCTTTTTAGGAAAGAGACCTTCTTTTGGGATGCATCCTGGTGGCCCTCGGAGCTGGGCGTTTTACCTAAGCCTGTGCAGAAGGCAAGAAACTTGGGAGGCATCTTTGACACCCAACTATGTTTCTCTGCTAAAATTAATGCGGTGACCTCAGCTGTTTTTTTTATGCTGAGGGTTCTAAAAAAGATTCTCCCGTTCATTCCGTTTGAATTACAGAAAACGGTGACGATGGCTCTCATCGCCTCGAAAATGGACTATTGTAATGCCCTCGATTTAGGCACCTCCAAATACTTGATAAAAAAACTGCAGTCCTTACAGAACGCTGTAGCAAGAAAGCTACTGAAGGTCCCCATGTTCAAACCAATTTCACATTTAATGTATGGCCTTCACTGGTTGCCGGTGGAGAACAGGATCTCCTTCAAGGCTCTGTGTCTAATCCACAAGGCCCTTTATGGAGCCGGTCCGTCTTTTTTTCAAGATCGGTTCTCCTGGTATACGCCCAGCAGGAACCTCAGATCAAGCTCTGCGCATATGGTCATGGTCCCAAGAATTAACAGAGCAAAATGGGGCCGAAGAACGCTCGCATACTGTGGTGGGAAGCAATGGAATTCTCTTCCTCTTGCACTTCGCTCACAACCCATCTTGCAGCAATTCAGGAAGCCGCTGAAGACATGGCTATTCCCACTTTAAATTACTGAGCAACACCTAAGATATCCCCCTAGGCTGATGGCCCCCCTGGGTCTTGATTCGTTTAGCGCTAAGACACCCTCAGGTATTGCGCGCTTTATAAAAATTACTTCATTCATTCATACACTCCGTATTCGGAAGCATTTTTGGAGGGCTTCCGCTGATCCTGTTATTAATAGCAGGTATCCTGATTGTCATTTTTCTGCTATGCAATGGACGTCCCAGTCACCAAGGAGATGGGAAAACGCTCTTGGAGCGTCGATATCGTGATCGCATGGTACTCCATCTGGGCACACCTCGCCTTCGCGAACTGAGCGATCTTGGTTCCTGTCATTTAGACCAGTCTGGATTGACTGTGTTCTGCCTGTTCTGCGGAAAGAATGCGTTTTGGATCTCTGTCTAACACTTTAATCGGTTGCGCCACCGGACATTGATGCTTTACTGGACCCGATAACGGCCCATGTTCTGCTGTGTCCTCAGCGTATTCCCATGTTGATGTGTGCATTCTTAGAGCCACCACTGGATGCTTCAGCTCCTGTTGGAATGGATACCAGCTCTTCTACAAACACTCAGGCCTTGGATGTCACACAGGCTTCCCCAGCCTCGCCTGTGGATAATACAGAAGATCATCTGTGCTCGATTGACCTGATCTGTGAGGTGTTGCAGGGATCGTCATCTGCGATGGCATGCAACAGTAATGTTGCATTTCCCAGCCAAGACACAAACATTTGGCTCATCGTGTGCTGGGACAAATTTGGCCTTTTTCAAAACAACCACATTTGGAATTTTAAACTCCATGCTGAGCTGCATGGCTTTCAGTCTCTCATAGTTGTTCGATCTATATATACGAACATATTTTAGTAAAGACTTCTACCACTTAAAATTATTTTAGCATTTTTTAGAATTTTTACGCACTATTTTTATGGACTTATTAGTTCTTTACAACGCCTAGAAGTACATTAGAATTTTAGTATATCATCCAGTCGGATGAGGAGTGGGTGTTATGTTTCATATAGGTACCCCAATATAGGCTCAGGTAGTAACCCAACCTTTCACCTATATTTCCGCTATTTCACTACACAACGGTTCTTGGGACTGACCTTTTACCTAGTTATGGTACTGCTTACAGTACGTGGGGTTTTCCCTGAAAACAAGCCTCAGTCATTACGCATGAGGATTCTTGGAATCTCAGCAGGACTACCATCTCCTGCATAATAACTATGTATAAGGGGCATTTCTTCTGTCATCCTAAGTCTGACATGACACAGCAAGGTAGCTCCCCTGAGGGTACCACTTTGGGTATATAAACACCATATCTTTGCGGAGGCAGGGAGAGTAGAAAAAGGACTTGCTTGCTGACAAACTGCGTGCAGGAACCTCAGTGTCTCGCGTCAGATACTTCAGCTCGCAGTGGTCTGACATCCCTCGCGGGGTGTCCATCTCAAGACCAAGACGGGGTCCCACAGTCTCTCACTTCAGGTAATGGGGTTGACTTTATCCTAGAGGGATTCTTGGCTCTACACCTACATACATGCTAGGTACACTTAGGTACATCTAGTTAGGGTAGCATCGTAGGAGTACGCATTATTACTGTCATGTATTTTATATACCTGCCTGTATTCATTGTTTTAGCACTATGGTACGAATCTACCATCCTTTTACTCTGTTGGTGCTTATAATCATTTATATCTGTTTCTGTCTTATGGTTGTTTCAGCGCAACTATTTTACACTAGAATGACGCTGGTTCAATAAATGCTTATTGAAAACGTCCCCACCATTTATTCTGTGTATCTCTCTGAGACAAAGTGAGCACAAGTGCCTGAGCGACAAGTACTGTATCCAGGATCCCTGATGGGACAGAGTTGTCATGTTCGATAGTTGCCAAGAACTATTCTCTCCTTGGTAAGAGGAGTTTCTAGTGGCACTGTGTGCTAGCTGGTATACAGGCGAACATACCCGGTGGGGGGTGTCTAGAATCAGTCTGGACACCAATCCTACAGTCTATGTTGTCTAAACGCGCAGATCCTATATAGGTTTATAGGAGCTACACATAACATTCATTACATCATTTATGACATCCATTAAAATGTTTTTTTTCAGTGAATTTCAATGGTTTTAAATTTAAAATATGTATTGTGTTAATTGTCAAATGATCCATTGTATAATCAATAATTTCTTACTTCCTTCGTAATCATTTTCAATTCTTTTTTTTAGTAAACTTTGGACACCCACTGCCTCACTGTACCTTTGCATCCATCAGTGCATTCATATTCAGGAGTGCAGCTCTGACTATGTATAGGAGTTTCATGGTGGTGTGTGTAAACCTGGACCTGTGTTGTTTCGCCTGCATCGTAGTTTTCAATATAGCCTCGCCTGCATCGTAGTTTTCATATCCTGAATGTAGGCCAAAGTGCGTATGTGAGTGGAGGTATGCATAACCAGGACCTGCTTTGGACACCCACTACCTCAATGTAGTCTTAAGTGCATATCTTGGTGAGTGACAGTGTGTGTAAATCTGGACCTAAATTATATACCTGCTCACTCTCCCTTTGCCGCTATTGGAGCATGTATTTCCCTTATTGTAGCTCTGAGTGAGTGGTAATGAGCTTAAAACTGGACCTGTGTTGGATACCCACCACCTCCCTGTACCTTAGCCTACATCAAAAGAGTTCATATCCCTGTATAGTAGTCCTGAATGCATATCTGAGTGATAGGCGGAGTGCATAAACCGGGACCTGCATTGGACACTCACCGCCACACTGTACTTTGGACTCCATAGCAGCATTTATACTCCTTGGTATAGCCCTGAGACCATATCCGAGTGAGTGGAGGTGTGCGTGAATGTGTGCCTGCATTGGATACTCACCAGCTCACTTTACCTTTGCCACCATTGGAACATTCAAATACTGGAGTGTAGCTCTGAGAGTGTATGTGAGTGAGTGGCGGTATGCATAAACTTGTGCCTGCTTTGGACGCCCACCAACTCCTATACCTTTGCCTCCATCAGAGTGTTCCTATCCTTGAGTGTATCACTGAGCATGTGCCTGAATGAGTGGTAGTGTGAGCAGACATGGACCTGTGTTGAACTGAGTGTCGATTCATCAATCATGTCTAAATCAAAACACTTCATAAAATGGAGGCTTTTTCTGCTACATAAAATGTCTACTCTTTAGTCCAGCCAATCAGATTTAAGGACAACTTCAAATGTGATTGACAGAAGCTCAAAACGGAAGAGATATACAAAAGTGTTAACCCTCCCCCCCCTCCCGCACCCCCCCTAAGTCCCTGCTCGAAAACGTGTCTTAACGCTAAATACTGAACGGATTTACACCTAAACACAAGCATTGGCAAAGCCAATAAGTCTCCCATTTGAGACCTGTTGGCTCTGCCAATGACTTTTGTTCATGCTGTACACCATGGGTAAAAATGCCAAAGCTGTACTTCTTGAACAAAAGAAAAAAAAAGGCACAATGACAACGATGCATCACTTTGTAGGCGCTCGCATGTGTCATGACGCATATGCGTGACAAGGGCAGCATTTTATTTTACTGATCTGAGATGGATCAGTAAATTAAAAAACAAAAAAGTGAAAAATGAAGTCGTGCAAAAGACACTTTTATTCATAAAGCAGAAGGGCCACCAGCAATTTGCTGCCTGGTTCCTCAAAAAAAAAAAAAGGACTGTGAGGAGAGATGAGAGGGGGCCAAAGGAAGAGTGGGTTGGAGTAGCATGTAGGGGGGGGGAGGGGGAAGGAAGGGAAAAGCATGAGCGAGGGAGAAACAAGGAACAAAAGAATACAGGGGAAGGGGAGAAGCACAAAGGCGAGAGCAACAGAGAGCGTGGAGAGAAGCACAAAAGTGAGGGAGAGCAACCGTGAGTGCAGGGAAAAACAGCACATGGATGAGAGAGAGAGCAAAATGGAGTGCGGGATGGGGGGGGAGAAGCACACAAGGAAGAGAACTGGAAAACACATATTCACATGGACTGTTTAAGCAAAAAGAAAAACGAGGTCCCTATAAATAAGCAAAAGATGGATGAGCCAAACCATTGAATAAGAAGCAAGCACAGTGGTAAACAAGGGGCGTGGTGGGGGGGGGGGGGGTTGGGGAAATGGTAAAACGCTTGTTTTTTTCACACCCCTCCTTTAACTTTTTTCCTGTTGGCAGATCTTCACAAAATTTGGCATGCCAAAGTGGTTGTCTGACAGAATATCGATTAAAGAAATATTGTGGGGGGGAGGAGGGGGGCGTCACCAGCCATCATGGCCGACGGACGTAGCTCCGCATCAGGCCCGTTCAAATTAGCCAGTCTGGGGGTGTCTGGTACCCCAGAAGCGAGTCGCCCGGGCCGCCTACTCACCTAGGCAAGAAGGGGCCCCTGGTTGACACTGTTGGCGGCACCGACGATGCGGACGAAGACCTAGCGAGGTGAAGTCCGGAGCCGTGAGGCTCGAAATAAAATGGCGGGACGCCGCAGGAAAGTGATCGGCGGCAGCTCCAGTGGCGCCCGGCGGGGCTAACCTGCAGTTTGGAAGCTCACTGATACAGGCGACCGGGGGCCCCACAGGCACTCGGCAAGCGGCCCTGTGAGTCGGTCTTGCCACCCGTGGTGTTTGCCCAACTGCTGCTGCGGGACTGAGGAGGGGCGAGAGACTGAAGCGCGGACTCCCAGATGAGGAGCGGGGGTCCGAAATTTGCATAATCGGGCACCGGGGGAGTCATATGTTACGCAATGAATAGGAGTGCATGGGGGGGGCCCCAAACCTGATGATTCTGCAGCAGAGCCCCGGGAGAGAGTTGCCTGACCTCAACATGGCGCCGGTCAGGCGCCTCCTCGCCTAAAAGCTGCGTCGTGTCTGGGCCTCCGGCCAGGTGCCCTGCACTCCCACTCAGCACCCACATTGCGTGCACTGACCTTGAGCCCAAGGGGGGGTCCAGAGCCAGCTAAGCCAAAGCAATACAGGCACCGAGCATCACGTGGAGGGGACCCTGGGGCTGGATCTCGGTGCCCTCCCAGGGGGGCCCCATGCAGCCTTTTGTCACTTTGCCATAGGGAGGCCCCGGGCCGACACCGCGCCCTGGCCCCTATGCCACCAAAGAAAGCATAGTCCTCCAGAGTCTCCAGCTACTTTGCCCCAGCAAGCACGGGGCAGATAAAGAGGGGAAAGCCCAGTCCGGTGGAAACATGGCACTTACAAGGGAGGACATGATGGCGTCACTAAGATTTCAAAAAGGAGCTGCGAGATGACATCAAGGCAGATATGGGAGCCTCGATTGACGCATTTAAAGCAGAGATGGGGGGCAAGCTGATGGCCATGCAGGCGGATGTGAACTCAATCGGGGCCCGCACCCTGGACCTCTAGGCAAAATGCCATTAACTAGCTGATCGTATGCAGCCGCTAGAGGACCACTCTGCTGACCTACATAATCAACTTAGGGCCACTCTACTCAAGGGCGAAGACCTCGAGAACCGCTCCCGGCGGGACAACATCCGGGTGCGGGCCTGGAGGAAGGCTGCGAGGGCCCGGACCTGGAAGCATTTATGGTGGGGCTTTTCACGACGGTGCTGAGTGAGGGCGGCCCAGAGGTTGAGCTGGAGAGGGTTCATAGAGTGGGGCCGAGACTCACAGGAGATTCCAGGAAGCCCAGAGACGTGCTAGCAAAATTCAGCTCCTTCAAGATCAAAGAATTGATCCTTCAGAAAGCGCGGGCACTGGATAAAGTAAACTTCCAGAAGGTGTCCTGTTCTTTGTTCCAAGACGTGGCCCAGGCCACGCTAGCCCGTCGCCAGCAGTTCAGACCGATCACGGAAGCCCTGAGAGACCGCAAAACGAAATACCGATGGACTTACCCCTTTTGTCTTGTGGTTTGTTGCCTGCCTTGTTATGTTGGCCTAGGACTAGCTGCCATGCTGCTTTTCTTTGCGCACGTTACACTGAGCCAGGGCTCCCTCGCCCTTTGCTCTTGCCAAGTTCTTTTGCGCTGTCTGCACTTTTTGTCTTTCACCTTTTCTCTTGTTCGATTTGGGCTCAGACTGCACAACATGTACAAGGTCGCATAACAATGTATTTCGGTTCTTCCTGATATGGCCAGTCTCGCGCACCCAGACATAACATTAGGCGCAAATGACATGAAACTTTGTGTGCCTTTAATACTGGGGTTTTTACTGGCGCTGGACACACTTGGAGAAATCCTTTTCAGTGAGAAGAGCTATGATGTCCTGCTGATGTAATTCTGCATCTAGAGACTGAGGTATGGGGGTTCGCTAGTCAAAGCCCAGAGGTCTTCTATTTTTATAATAAACTATCTTACTGCACGGGGAGGGTGGTAATGTTATTTAGACATTTATCCACTGAGTTATGAAATGCTTTCCCCGTTTGTATTCTATGGAATTGTAACCATGCTGCTTATATTATTCATATGCATTATGCTATTAGTACTGACACGTGTACTGTACATTAGAGCACGTAAGTTGGAATAAACATTTTAACCTATCCAGTGTCTCTTTCTACGCACCTTGTGGACAAGTACGAGTGAGTGATGAAAGAGTGTTCTTGCTTCTGCGAGTCCTGAGATAAAGATACCGTGTTCTGGGTTGTCCAATCATTGGTACTTGGGTGCTAATGGGATGCTAAGCTAGTTGGGTTGGGGTTTTTGGGTGCTACGGTATATGGTAGGCAAACCACTGTATTCCGGGGTCCCATTATCCTGTGCATAGCTCTGTGTATGTGCAGAAACCCTATGACATGGCGCGACCAACGTGGGGCTGCTTATCTGCGAGACGCTTGAGTAGTACTTGTGCTTGTCCACAAAACCCTCACGTACGCTTCCGGAGGCGTAAGTGACGGTGATACCTCCTATATTGAACGTTTTATAGGTTCTTTCAAGCTTGAAGTTATTAAAAAGGTTACATAACAAACCCATTTTGTGCTCCCTGTTAGGTTGTCGAATACAATTGTTTAGTTATGGCTGGTGTGGCGATAGCTGCACATAGCCGAGGACCAATCCGAGAACACCTAGGTGTATACGGAGTGCCCGATGCTGGGGTCGAGTTGGTCTTTGTGGTTCAAGCCGATCCGGCTTATCACTTTGAAGTGTTTTACACTTGGATCACTTTTGAAGCGGTGGATACAGGTGATAAGCTGTTTCATGAATATAAACCCACCGCTATTCCTGCTGCCTATCGACCCTATACTACTCTTGAAGTGCCTCTCACGGCTTGGCAGCACCGTGTTTGGTTTAATGGCGCCCTCCCACAACCAACTACCGCAGTTCGTTTAGGCCCCTTATCAATTCAGGGGGCCACTTGGCCTGTATTGGCCGGGTATACCCCGCATCCACATTATCTGGCATTACCGATTGCGGAACTGCGCACTATGCATACCGAACTGGTGCGAGTGCATCGAGCCTTAGTGACATACGTTACAGGTAGCCTACATGGAGCTGCCCCTGTAGTCGCTGGCCAACCAGCTGTTGCAGCTGGAGTGACCATTAGTCCTGTCATGGTAAATTCTGTGATGGGCAAACGCCCACAAAGTAAGGACGATTATCCTTACTGGCTTGCCGAAAAGTTCGATCAGATAGAAGCGGTGTTTCCACATACGTCCCCAGTGGATAAACATCGCATCCTTACGATAAGTTTGCCAAAAGACTTAATCCCCGATTTGACATCATGTGAAAACTGGGGTAAGGTATTCGCAGCAGTTTATTCAAAATGTTTTGGTACTCCTTCCATGACGGTTCTACCCTCTGTAATTAAAAAGTACAGGACGAACATGGCCCTGAAGCGGCTGTGGAATTAGGGATGAGACTAGTGGGAGTGTTTGATGTAGTAGCTGAACTGATCCTTGGAAATGTCAAGGGCGATGCTATGAACTTTCAAGTAGCGAATGCTTTGGCTTTGGTCCCAGAGTTGGACAGGCCCCGCGAATTACCGAAAATTATAGCCCGGGCTTATAAAACAATTGGAAGAAATAGCCTAGGCAACAAGCCTTTTGTAAAAATGCAAACTCAATCGCAACCACAAATTACACAAACAAAAAGTACATCTGAGAAAGATGATAGACCAGTCTTCACTAAAAAGAGTTGGAGACAGAAAAAACAGGGTAAGCAACAAAAGAAGCCGGGGTCGAGAGGCGCTTCCCCAGTTTCGGTTTCTTCTGAACGTACTTATGATTTACGTGATAGGTCGAGAATTAAATCACCAGAAAGGTTTCAGAGCTCTGATACGCGTTCTCCTCGTTCTTCACAGGCCCAGACGTCGTCACAGGCTGGTGGAGGAGGACGGCAAGATAGAGGAAGGGGCCGAGAGGCTCCCCAGGAGCGAGACCAACCTCGACAACAAGTCAGAGGGAAAGCAGAAGACTTTCACCTTCCTCGACCGCAATTTCAGAAGAAAAAAGTTGCCGCTGTAACAGCGAAATATGCCACAGACCGTGAGAACGAGACTCCAGAATTGGACGTGGGCAGTGACCTCCTAGACAGCGCCGCGGAAGTTACCATAGTGCGGGAGGCGCTACGTCCTCATATGGAGGCGACAGCAACTGAAACATTCGTTACTGTAGAAACAGCTGACACGAGAGTGGCACCCCTGACAGACTTTACAACATAGTCATCCAAATTGAAGGTGACATACCGCGTGAAATAAAAGGGATTTTTGGGAAAATCTAACCTCTTCATATGACATTTTGTTAGCAGAGGTGGATTGGCCACCCCCATTCGTTTTAGCTGCACATAAAGGAGAGGAGGTAATCCTTCCAAGCTTTTCACGGCATGTCCCAAAAGACAAAGCTGAAGCACTTGCAGCTGAGTGGGCTGTGTACCTGGCACCAGCGTTATACCGCAACCATGTGGGATGGGATGAAGAATCACCTCCTCATGCAATACCTTTGCGGTCACTACCGCAGCCACAACCCCAATATCCCATCAAACGGCAGGCAAAAGGCCCCGTCTCCGAAATTCTGACACAGTTGGAATATCAGGGAGTAATCGAACCATGCGTATCACCTATGAACAATCCCCTTTTCGTGGTTTCTAAACCCGATGGATCGTACCGCTTAGTTTTGGATTACCGGCATTTAAATTCTCATTGTCGGAACTTTGCGGTGCAGAATACACACAGTTCTGCGCTTGTAGACAGTCTTGTTCGTAAAAAATATAAAACGACACTTGACCTTTCAAACGGTTTCTACACGCACAACCTAGCCCCGGAGAGTGGTCAATGGACCGCATTCACTTCCGGTGGTAAATTATTCCAGTTCCGGCGTTTACCCATGGGCTACAAAAATAGTCCGGGTATATTCGCCGCCCGTGTTGTTTCTTTGTTAAATGACATTGATCAAGACGCATGTTCGTACGTAGATGACATCTATCTGACAGACGACGAGTTATATCAGCATCTGTCCCGTGTGGACCGCATTATTCTTGAATTTGCGGAGCAGGGTTACAAATTTAACTTTGCTAAGTCACACATTGCTGAATTTACCGTTCTGTTCTTGGGCTATGAGCTCAACAACGAAGGTAAGGGCTTAGCCCCCATTTCTTGGAAAAATGTGCACATTTGTGCCCCCCAAATACTCTGAAGAAACTTCAGTCTTTGCTGGGTTTCCTGAATTTCGGGCGTACTTACATTCCCGAATATGCCCAGCGTATCAAGCCTTTGTATGCTTTGATACAACCTACTTATTCAAGGTCTTGCTGGCTGCCTGAGCATACCTCGATTTTGCAGTCTTTGCAGACAGACCTATTGGAGTCTAAATATCTTTTGACTCGTGATAACCACACAAACCTGGTGATTAGAATAATTCCGGGGCGGTGGGATTCACATACTTAACCTTTAATGAAGGTGATACAGTACCCATCGCATACAAGTCACATCTGTACACATCCGCTGAATTGCGCTTTACATCTGTCGAAAAAGTTCTAACTGCAGTGCAAATGGCGATTCTAAAAGAACGCGCACTGGCACAGGGTAAGCGAATTCTGGTGGTAACACCCTGTCCTGCCCTAGAGGCAGTAACAAAGGCAAGTGTACCGAACTCAAAAGCAATGCATCCCCGTTGGATACAATGGGCTACCTCCTTGACGTCTTCGGACGTCACTTTTGTTTTTGATTCTTCTCTTCAGACTCAGGAGTATTTGCAGTATGAATTCGTTCATCCTCCTCCTTTGTTTTTACTGCCGCTTGAGGATTACAAATGTGTGATCTACACCGATGGTTCGGCGCAACCGGCCACTGGGTCCAAGCACGCTTATTCAGCTGCATGTGCTATTGTTGCGGGTTCCTTTGTAAATGGAACGTTCAAATCCTCTGTAGTGCACACTCGCACACTTGGAGATAGTACCGCACAATTGGCCGAGCTGCATGCATTGCTACTTGCGCTTGAGTTCGCTTCTCAGGATGAGACCACTCTTATTGTATGTGATTCCTTCTACTGTGTACAATCTTACAATGACAATCTGTTTTTCTGGTCGAAAAATGACTACAAGGACGCAAAAGGGAGCACAATTAAGCATAAAATGCTTTGGGTTCGAGTGGCAGAATTACAACAACGTCTGCCCCTCACACAGGTGGTTCACACCTTAGGCCATCAGCGGGTGGGCGCACACGCTATTGGTAACGATCTGGCAGATGAAGCTGCCCGTTCAGCAGTAGTCACGTGTTCAGTAGCAGCGGTTACCAGGTCCATGTCTAAAATAGACTCTGTTATTCTAGCAGCTATTGCTGCAACCAAGGAAGGTGATAATTACCCTACAGGTTTCCCTTCCAAGTATTCTTACAAATTAAGTCCCGGTCAGGTTCCTTATGTAACAATACCTGACGTTGGAGATCGGCTGATCCCCAACGCGGACCGCAGGAGTGCCTTGATATCAGCTGCACACGAAGGCATGGCTTCGGCTCATGCAGGTGTCAGCTACAGTTTCCATCTTGCAGCAGCGTTATTGGTGGCGTGGATTGTATAAAGACACCCGTGCTTTTGTGCTTTCTTGCGATGTTTGTCAACAGATTAAGCCTTCCACGGTAACACGCCCACCACAGACCCCGCTCTGCATTGCTAACAGACCCTTTGGGTGTGTTTACTTGGATCACTGCGGTCCATTCTCATCAGACACTGCCTATAAATACATCTTAGTAGCAGTGGACTCGTGCACACGGTTCCTCTGGGTCTGGCCACAACGTAGTGCTGACGCTCGAAATGTAATCAGGGATTTGCGTGTCTTTGTGGGAATTTTCGCATGCGGCACCTTCCATTCGGACCAAGGTCCAGCGTTTGCCTCTAGGGCTTACAAGGATGCAATGGCTTCGCTTGGGGTGCGGGTGAAATTTTCGTCTCCGTATAGGCCTGAGGGCAATTCTATCGTTGAACGAATGAACCATGACTTAAAGCAATCCTTAACAGCTAGAGTTATAGGTACTGGCAGGAACTGGCTGGCCCACTTGTATACCGTTCAGCGTGCACTTAATATTCTCCCTAGAAGACCTCTGGGTGGGCGGACCCCATACGAAATGCTCTTCGGCATAAGAATGTTTGTGCCTGACCTTGAGGGTCCAGACATCGCGGCGCAATCCGCCAAGTTTGATGTAGATAACCATTCTGCTATGTTACAGGACTTACAAGAAGCCCGAGACAAACTTGCAACTACACATTTGCCTTCAGCCACAGATCCTGCGTTGCAGATTCCGGTAGCCGGCTGGCTTCCAAAGGTTGGAGAACTGGTTCGAGAGAAGGTTGAAAACAAAAAAGAATTCGGCCCCTCTTTTCGTGCACCGGTTCCAGTTCTGGGCTTGAAGGGAACACGTACAGTCATTTTACCACCGCTTCCTGGTCGCAAGGAGAACAGATACATCTCAGTGGAAAATGTCAAGCTACAGCGCCTGGCCGATCCTGAATAGTGTCACACCAGCGGTCTCTTGTCCTGCCATTTATCGGACATATGTTCGTGGCCCATCTACACGAATGGTCGCTGATGCTGTAATTGAGATGGTTGATTTGCCTGAAACTACAATTGATCCCCAACTCTCCACCAATATCGACGAGGACGAGTATACTTATCCTGCATCTGAATCGGTGGCACATCAACCAATAACGCCACTGAGCCCGACTCGTTATTCCTTTGATTCGGATTCCACATCTTCAAAAGTCCCATCCAAGTTCAGTCTTTTTGTATCCTGGTTTAGAGACAATTTTTTGATTCCGCCCTGGACATACCTCTGGTTGGTACTTTTCTTGATTTTTCTGTTCATGTCCATTGGCTTTGTCACAGTGTTTTTTCTACTAATCAATGGTCACTATTTACCTGAACGCTCTGCTGTAGACTATGTTTCTGGAACTTTGGCTCCTCATTCCTCGTCTCACATCATGAAGCGTGACCACACATTTGTGAACATTTCAGCTTTTCCAGTTGCTGATGGCATCGTATGGGATGCAGTGAACTATCAAATCCATGGTCCGACAGAAATTATTAATGTACCTAATGTCCTTCGTGTTTCAATGGGTGATGCAGTACAAAATAACATTCATTCTGATGATTGGGATGTGCATGCCGTTGAAGCATTGTTTGCCGATTTAAAATATTATGCATCTTTTAATGCTGAAGATTTATATATGAATTCTGCGAATTATGCCGATTTGTATTGTTACCAACATTGGGGTAATCATTTTCTCCATAAGCCAAGTGCCCTGCGTAGTTCTGTTAACTACACCCAATGGGAACATTGTCCAAACCCCTTGCCAGGTAGCTCACAAACTCTTCGAAATAAGTTTACCTATTTTACTGATTTTAATCGGTCAAACCCCGCATCCTATTATTTTAGATTAAATACCACGTCAACTCAGAAAATTATGTTAACACACACCAAATTGCTTTATTCGGGTTCCTTTTTAAGTGCCCTAGCAGTGGGTGGTTATGAGTACTGGGAGGATACAATAGATTTGAAATCCATTTGGGGCTCCAAGCCATGGCAGGTACAGGGAACCGAGGCGTTGCATCGTGCTTGCCTCATCCCTACCCAAATTATGTTCCTAAATGCTTCCATCTATCAAACTACGTGTTGGGGCTTAGCTACCACTAAACAATTAAACTCGCCCTCAATTCCATCCCTGTCGAGTTTTCCCAATGATAGCTCACGTTTTAACCTGTCCCTGACGACCCTACAGGCTCTATTACAAAACAATTCATTTAATGTTTCCGAACTGGATCAGTCACCCTGGTTGGTATGGCCTATATCATCTAATGCGTGTCAAATGCGTTTTCACGACTCAGGTACTGGATACACACAGGATAGGCCTGATCCGAGGTTTACTGCTTCTCGTACTGTCACTACATATTCTGTTGGTAAATTATGCAAACAATGGCTGCAACATTCGTCCCTTGATTCTGTTAAACAACATTTGTCCCTCCTTTCAGGCAATATTGATCTGTCCGACTTCGTTTTGGGACCTCGTGGTCCCCGACCTAAAAGATTCATTTATGAGACATATAATGAACTCTGGAAGCTATCACAAATGGAAGCTGCTTCCCGTCTTCGGGAAATAGATCAAGCAAATTTGGAAAAGGTGCTTGCTGTTGTTGACAATAGTATTAATACCCTGTCTTCTCGCATTTATACTTTAGAGAATATTGTGTCCTCTGTTGTTGATATTGTACAAGATGATGTTTCTGTGTTATATCATGGTCAGAATCAATTGCGTTCAGTTATGCAGTTTGCATGGACTTTACAAACGCTCAAGTTAGGTAAAGTTCCTTGGCATTTTTTGAACACCTCTGCCTTATTTCTACCTTTTAACTTAACTGACAAACAGCAATTTATGTCCATGAAAGATGCAACTTACACTCTATTACATATCGAAAAGATGGATCCTTTGCCGTTCTCTGTTGCAGAACTTGATTCTGCTGTGTGGCTAGTTCATGGGGTTATCGCTTTACCTTTTTCCTTGTTTGAATTTGACTCGTGCATGAAACATTATCCTGTGGGCCGTTACCGGCCCTTGGGCAGTGCTTTCCTGCATGAACTCTGGTCCTTGCCTTTCATGTATAAATGCCTTCGGGATGGCAAGGAAGTCTTTCTCACGGGGGAGTACTGCGACTCGACTATGGGTCATTCGCTTATTTGTAAACACATTAAATTGCATGGCTCATGTAGCGTTTCCGCTCCTAATCTTGCTTGTGTGCTGAAAGGTATTCCTGCTCCTGTTATTTCTCCTACTTTCACTCTCCTTTCCAATGGTAGTTATTTACTTTTGAATAACGAAAACTGTTGTGGCCTGCAGGCTGGCATTCCTTACATTGTAACAGTTTCGCACAGGGTTGTCTGCTGCAAAAATGTGCTTTTTCCTCCCCCTCATGGCAAGGTTGATATCTCTATTTGGCCTTCCATCCCTACCATGGAGGCAGATTTCAATAGACTGAGCAGAATAAAGGCACTATTATTGAACGAGGAAGTTATGCTCACGTCCGCCCGGGAGACATTCATTCTCCAGGTGGCGAGTACCCACAGTGAAATACAGGCCCTTTTGAACACTAATCTCCCCCAACATTTTGGGGAGTTAATTCATCGTATTTTTAACGCATCTAACACAGAGGGTTTGGTACACTTTTTTAAAGTCATGGGGTCTGGTTTAGTGTCCTCCTTCCAAACTATTTTTGGTGTCATCCCGGCATTTATTCATTCTATTTTTTCCAGCGTCTTTGGCGGTTTCCCGTTGATCATCGCCTTGGCGGCTGGTGTCCTGTTATTAATTTGTTTTATGCGCAATGGCTGCTCCCCGATGGGACCTGCTCGATCCAGAACGCCTCCAGCTGCTTCGTGAGCGCCTTTTGGCTGGTTTTGGTGTCTTGCCATTGGCGACACTGAGTGTGTCATATACTCTTTCCTTTCGCTTTGCGTATTTCACTTGCGTGCAACCTGTAATGACTTGCATCCGCTGTCCTTTCACCTGGACCTTGGATTATTGCCTCTCCAATTCGTCATTGTCTGTTCCGGATTTTGTTCAGTTGATGGGTCCCTTAGAGGCCCATGAGCAGGACTGTTCCGTTGCTGGCTGTATGGCGCGTGCGGCTGCACTGGGGATTTTGGCGCAATGGGATATCTGGGCGGCTGCCCAGGATCTCCTACAACAAAGCTGTTTCGTTTATCACGCAAGTTGTCCCGCATTGCTTTTGGATGCTCCCTCTGCTGAGGAGCATTCCTGCTCTTTGATCTCATGGATTGGATGGCATCTATGTTTTTTGACGATTCCAATGATGCCCTTTTGGAGGGTATGGCTTTTTTCTGCACTTACACTTTCATGGATTGACTTGTTTTTCGCCGTTTGGGCGCTCCCTGTGCTCTACTGGATATTTTTTTTTGCCCTCTGTCTTGGACGCCGGACTGACCAGGGGAGGGTGTCTTGTGGTTTGTTGCCTGCCTTGTTATGTTGGCCTAGGACTAGCTGCCATGCTGCTTTTCTTTGCGCACGTTACACTGAGCCAGGGCTCCCTCGCCCTTTGCTCTTGCCAAGTTCTTTTGCGCTGTCTGCACTTTTTGTCTTTCACCTTTTCTCTTGTTCGATTTGGGCTCAGACTGCACAACATGTACAAGGTCGCATAACAGTGTATTTCGGTTCTTCCTGATATGGCCAGTCTCGCGCACCCAGACATAACATTAGGCGCAAATGACATGAAACTTTGTGTGCCTTTAATACTGGGGTTTTTACTGGCGCTGGACACACTTGGAGAAATCCTTTTCAGTGAGAAGAGCTATGATGTCCTGCTGATGTAATTCTGCATCTAGAGACTGAGGTATGGGGGTTCGCTAGTCAAAGCCCAGAGGTCTTCTATTTTTATAATAAACTATCTTACTGCACGGGGAGGGTGGTAATGTTATTTAGACATTTATCCACTGAGTTATGAAATGCTTTCCCCGTTTGTATTCTATGGAATTGTAACCATGCTGCTTATATTATTCATATGCATTATGCTATTAGTACGGACACGTGTACTGTACATTAGAGCACGTAAGTTGGAATAAACATTTTAACCTATCCAGTGTCTCTTTCTACGCACCTTGTGGACAAGTACGAGTGAGTGATGAAAGAGTGTTCTTGCTTCTGCGAGTCCTGAGATAAAGATACCGTGTTCTGGGTTGTCCAATCATTGGTACTTGGGTGCTAATGGGATGCTAAGCTAGTTGGGTTGGGGTTTTTGGGTGCTACGTTATATGGTAGGCAAACCACTGTATTCCGGGGTCCCATTATCCTGTGCATAGCTCTGTGTATGTGCAGAAACCCTATGACACTTTGACCTGGCCTTCTCGTTGGACAACAAGAACTTTCACTGCACAGAGCTAGAGGAGGCAGCAACTGTCCTGGGAGTGGAGGTTTCCACACCGAAGCAGTCAAAGGGAGCGAGGGATACAGGAACGGACTTGCGATTGGAGACGAGAGGGGGTCCTTGGTTGCAGCAGAAAAGAGGCGGCAAGAACACGGCGGGGTGACTCATGCAAAGATTCTTTGGTCTGCAAAAGTTATGAACTGCCCGAGCAGTCTAATAAGGAACAATGGGGTCAGGAGTCTACTAGGGGCCTGGCCCCCAACCACAGTGGACGCAGACAAGCTTATGTTCGAAGACAGGGTTGAGGGGAGTGAGTACTAGAGGGGTGAAGCCACGACTACTAGATAAGAAATAATCGATGGCTAATGCTAAACTCATGCCAAGTATCTATTATGAGGGCCATGGGAGCGAAATTGGGTCTGCCCCAGGAAACGCTCAAGATGAGGTTCTCTTATGGGATAGAGTGCCTCGGAGCTCAAAGTTCTGGTTTGTATCTGTTTATGTTGAATTTCTTCTAGTATCACGGTGTGTATCGATTTGACTACAAGATTATGGTCACGGTGGGGAGGGAGGGGGGGGTGGAGTATGAAGCCCTTATGGGCAAACTCAGTGAGGCATGAGGGAGGGTTCCAAATTGACTAATGGTGGTTAACTGTTTAACTTGGAATGTGAGGGGCCTTAATTCCCCCAACAAGAGGCATAGCATGTGGAAATATATGTTGGATCACCAGGTTAAAATAGCTGCCCTGCAGGAAACCCACCTACCGAGAAGGGATGAGCAAAGGCAGATTTTTCGCTCCTCAGAACACACAAAGCATAACGGGGTGGCTCTCCTCTTTCATTCCTCTGTCCCATTTCTCCTCCAGGCTTCCAAATCAGATAAGGCGGGGAGATTCCCGATGGTCCGGGGTGAACAAGAGGTAGATTATGCATTATTGCTACGGTCTATGCACCCAATGTAGGGCAACATGACTTCCTGAGCACATTTCTAACCGCGCTAGAGGGGTTCGCCAGGGGCGATATACTGCTATTGGGAGATTTTAATTCAATATGGGACCCGTCACTAGACGCAACCCACCCACACAGGGCAGCGGGGGTGTTCAGCAAGATGCTTAAAGCGGCGCTGCAGGGGTTGGGACCATACCCCTCTAGAACTGGTCTTGGACTGGTCTGCTCCGCGCTCTAAACATGCTCGGTAGTATTTCCCCAACTTTCTCAGTAGAGACCGCCTTCTCAGAGATGAGTTAAGAAAGGCAATCACGGAGTTTTTCGACATTAATGATCCCGCTCGGACTTCTCTTGCCAATAACTGGGATGCCTTCAAGGCGGTCATGAAGGGGAAGTGCATTGAATTGACTACCACGCTTAAAAATCAACGCAAGGGGGAGAGATTGCTTATAGAAGGGGAGCTACAAAAGGCTGAACATGATCACAAGACCCCTCCCTCGGTTCAGACCCTACGACAAATAGTGGGCAGGACAATTTGGGACCTCCTATGGAAGCAGAAACAAAATAGGCCAATAAATGCATATATTAGCACCCCCACAGCTACCACTTTGCAGGTTTGGGATGTCCTTACCAGGTCCACGCCCCTAACCACTTTCCCTTCCCCCTACACACCCATCCACTTCAACCCCGAGTTTACCCCGGCTCACCAAGAGGGGCCGTTCGAAGGCTGGCGGGAGGGGGGTTGCCTCATGATCTCCGATCTTTATAAACGGGGGAAGCTATTGACATTTGAGGAATGTGCTAAAACGTTCCAGCTTCAGCCTTCTGAAAAATTCCACTACACACAACTGAAACATTGGGTTCAACAACCGCAGGTACGGCTAGCTGCAACTAGAGACTTGCTCCCAATCAAAAAGTTCGCACAATCGGGGGCATCCACAAAAGGGACCATCTCCTTTCTTTACTCACTCATACGGGCCCGAAGGCCACACTCAACCCCGAGACACCAAAGGTTCTGGGATTCTATTCTAGTGTTGTATTCCGCTTTAGGTGTCCGTATATAGGTTTTCCTGAAACATGTCCTTATATAGGCACAATTCGCATTGCCCTTATATAGGCATAGAATCCCAGTCCTTATTTAGGCATTAGCCATGCACTCCAAATACAGGCATGGTCACCGACATCCGCCCACCCTAACGTCACAACGAGTTCTTAGAAACCAAACCCTAAGCCCAGCACAGGATTATTGATTTCTCCAAGAACTTATCTATTATGCATGAACCACTATTCCTTAAGGGTTCATTCCTGACGTCTTCCACAATATTAACATTAAAAGAGATGTACTGGTGGCCTGGAATGAATACACAGATTCACATCTTCATCGATGACTGCATAGACTGCAATAGACAGCGTGATGCAGAACGCCACCAGACACCATGCTACGAAGTAGCCTGCCCAGTACAGACACCATTGTTAGACAGCATTAGACTATCTATGCGCAGGCGTCCTTATGGACAAATGCAATCCCACAAATACTAAGTCAAGGTTCCTATGGATATGGCCTCAGCTCTCGGCTGACGCTCGAACTGTTATAAAAGATTTGCGAGTCTTTATCGGCACATACGCAATCGGCACACTACATTCTGACCAGGGCCCTGCGTTTAGCTCTAGGGCTTACAAAGAAGCCATGGCCAGTTTGGGTGTAGCATTGCGGTACTCCTCTCCGTTTCATCCTGAGGGTAATTCTGTTGTGGAAAGGAAAAACCGGGACATAAAGCAGTCTATAACAGCTAGAGTATTAGGTTTGGGTGATGGGTGGGTCAAACATCTTTATGGGGTCCAACGCTCATTAAATAATTTGCCAAGAAGTTCTCTAGGGGGGGGGCGTCACTCCATATGAGGTCCTATTTGGGACAAGAATGTGGGTTCCTGATCTCGAATGTAAAGGCACAGTGGTGGAAAATAAACCCTTTGATATCAAAGATCGTTTGGCTGTTTTACAGGATCTAGATGAACTAAGATCGAAACAAAGCAACGTGTTCCTGAAGCCAACCACCACTGGGGAAAAACCGGCAGTCCCAGCAAGGCCTGTCTGGATCTCAAAAGTTGGGGATCTAGTCAGAGAGAAGATTGCGGACAAGAAGGAATTTGGACCTTCTTACAGACAACCAGTACCTGTCCTAGCCGTACACGGAACAAGAACAGTACTTCTGCCGCCCCTTGCTGGAAAAACGAAGAGAAAAGATTTGTGTCCATCGACCTCATCAAACCACAGTATGTGGCCAATACTAAATAGTAGGCCTCGTGGACTCCGACCTAGTAGCAGAAGCATTCCTCTCGCTACTATCCAAGAGGTTCAGACTGAAAGACTCATAACCATCGAGAATTCAGCAGTAACAGATGAAGGACTAAGCAACAATGCTATGGAACTCATCCCTCTTGAAACTCAAGTAACAGTTCGTCCAGATACACCCGTCTACACCAACGTAACAAGTGATCAACTGGTTCCAGCGATTTCTACAAATCCTGATGCAATTCCAACAATTGACAGAACTGCTTCTGGTTATTTCATTAACTTTGATACGTTTTCTGAGGATCCGAGTGAACCTGAAACGACGCCAGCATCAAAAACTTTCAAACAGCAAGTACAAGACCTTTTTCATTTCCTGAAAGAGATTTATCTGGTTTCACCATGGATTGAAATATGGATTATTTCTGGAATATTTTTCTTTCTGCTTTGGCTAGCTTTGGTTATGACTATCAGCGTGCTTATAAATGGCAGATACATCCGTTTGGACACAAAGTAAAAATGTGAACTCACTTTTGAAACCACACAAATCATCCCATCGTGAAGCTAGAGACTTGTCAGCAGTGAACATCACAGCAGTTCCTATACAGGATGGTATAGTGTGGGACAAAATCGATTTCGATATCTTCGGCCCTACGGAACTTTTGAACATTCCACATTTATTTAAAATTTCACTAAGTGATTTTATTACCTCCAGTACCTATTCTGATGATTGGGACTTTGAGACTGTAAATGATATGATGTCTGATCTAGAAAGGTCTGCTGCATTCTCTAACAATGAATACTTAGAGGGTTCATCAGACTATGAACATTATTGTTACAACCACTATGGTGATCATTTCTTGCATAAATCTGCAACACCTAGAAATGTGTTTATGTTTAACCAATGGGAACATTGTCCTACACCACCAAAAGGTAGTTCAAAACGTTTGCTAAAAGTTTCCCTATTTTTCAGGGTACAATACATCTGATCCAGAAAAATTTTACTATAAAAATGTAAACAAAACAGGACAGAAAATTATGTTAACTAATACAAAACAGATTTACTCTGCAGCATTTATTACCCAACTGTCTAGACATGGATTTGACTTGTGGAAAGACACAATAGACACGAAATCTGTCTGGGGTTCTAAAGATTGGCAAGTACAGGGGATAGAAGCTTTGTTTAGAGCATGTATCATCCCTCAGCAAATAATGTTTTTGAATGACACTGTGCAACAAACGTCTTGCCTTGGTTTAGCCAAGATCAAAGACATGAAAACACCTTCTGTACCAACACCTGCAAATAATAACACTACACAGGGAGCGGTTACAGTTGACACAATACTACAAACCAACAGAACAGATCCAGATTGGAAAAACTGGTTACTCTGGCCTACAGACACAAACATCTGTCAAGAAAGATTCCTGAATAGAAGACAGGGCTTTACTATCCATAGGCCAGACCCACGATACGTTCAAAGACAACATCCGGGAGTAGTAACAACATACAGTGTAGGAAAATTGTGCCTCGACTGGCTACAAAAATCTACACTTGAGGATGTGAAACAACACTTATCTTTACTTAAAGAAGACGCAGACCTTAGGGAATTCTTGCTAGGACCAAGAAAACCGCGTCAAAAATGTTTCATATATGCCGGCATTTATGCTGCTTATAGTGAAGTATGGAAGGTTTCACAGGCAGAGGCCGCAGAACGAATACGTGAACTTGATCGTATTAACTTAGAGAAAACTCTCTCTGTGGTCGATAATGGGTTAACAACTTTGTCATCCAGAATTTATTCATTGGACAACATTGTATCCTCTGCTATTGACATACTGGAACAAGATTTAGCCATGTTACAACAAGGCCAATCTCAGTTACGTTCTACTATGTTATTAGGCTGGACGCTGCAATCTTTGCGTGCGGGCTATGTGCCTTGGCGTTTTATCAACACGTCGGCTCTGTTTGCAGAATACAATCTAACTGATAAACAGATCGAACTGGCACAAAGGGGAGCAAAGTATACAGTGCTGAGCATTGAAAAACTGGAAAAATTACCATTTACAGTAGCAGGAAAACCAGCTACAGAATGGCTTATCCATGGCAAAATCACTCTGCCTGTCACTACTTTTCAGTTTCAATATTGCCTCAAACAAATGCAAGCAGGCAAATATGAAAGGTTGGGTAAAGAATACATTAAGACATCCTGGGATTTACCTTACGAATACAGATATTGGAGTGGGGATCGTGAAGTGTTTCTAAGCGGTACACACTGTGAAAATGCACTAAGCGGTTCACTCATATGTCAGGACATTTCTTTACATGGGGCTTGTAATGGTTCTGTGGCAAATTTGTCCTGCCACCAGCAGGGTACACCGGCTACTGTGATTAATCCAACGTTTGGCCAACTTTCTAACGGGAGTTACCTCATGTTGAATGATCAGAGTTGCTGTGGCATGTTGCCAGGCATCCCATATCTGGTAACGGTCGACTCCAGGGTTACTTGCTGTATGCAAGTATTGTTCCCCCAATAGACACAGTCAGGGAGTCGCCTCTATGGCCTTCATTGAATGTTTCTTTTATACGTTTTGATACTTTAAGCAGAATGAAAGCCATGCTTTTGCAACAGACCGTGCCTCTGACCTCGGCCAAAGAAATCTATGATTTACAAATTGCAAGGACTTTGGCTGAGATACAGGCTTTAATTCGTACAAACTGCCCTATACATTTCACAGAAATGATGGGACGTATCTTTAACATGTCTGATACGAGCGGTATTGTACATGTATTTAAGATCATCTGTTCCGGACTATTAGCACCTTTCCAGGCAGTCCTCGGAATCATCCCAAACTTCGCACATTCGGTGTTTGGTGGTGTGCCATTAATTCTAGCACTTGTTGCAGGAATCCTATTTCTATTCCTACTATTACGCTATGGCAAGCCTATCCACCAACATCACTCCGAGCGATGTGGAGAAAGCTCTCCTAGAACGGAAGTGCCGTGAGCGCATAGTGCAGCTTTTGGGCATGCCTCGTCTACGGGAACTTAATACAACATGGTTCCTGTCATTCAGACCAATCTGGCAAGATTGCATCTTACCTGTTCTACGCTGCCTGCTTTGCGGTGAAGAATGCGTGCTAGACACCTGTCTAACACTCCCATCAGTCATGCCAACGGATATCGATACTCTGCTGGACCCGGTAACGGCCCATGCTCTGTGTTGTCCCCAGAGGCTACCAATCCTGATGACGGCATTCATTGAGATCTCACAGACGCTTCCTGCTGCTGTTGAGGTACGAGATGGATCAACAGGCACACAGGTAACAACAGACGCGAACATTGCTGCGGGATCTTCTGCTGAAGGCGATGTTTCTCATCTCTGTGCAATTAACCTTCTGAACGAGGTGTTCCAAATGTCACCAACATCGGTAGATGATATTTTGTCTACAGAAATAGATGATTTCATGTTTACACCAGACCCATACACTGACTTTGATTCTGCTCACAGTGTACCAGCAATGAATTTGGCCTTCATATTTTCAAAGCTTGGAACTCTTCCTAAAATTGAACTTTTTCTTTTTGAAAATACATGGCAAAACAATCTGCTTACAGTAGAACTATTCTTATAAAACGGACTTCTTTGAATACTTCCAGGGACACATTGTCACCTTATTTACCACAATTTCATTTAGTACCATGATATGCAATGGCTTTGATTTTTAAAACTTGTCAACCATTTCATCAGATATATATATTTCTGTTTATTCATTCATGTTGCATTTATTTCCAATATATGCTTAGAATGAAAATATGCTTTAAAATGTACAGTACCTATTGCATTACATGTTTTCGCAACAGTTCTTTTAAAAAAAAAAACTTCTTTTAATATGCTTTTAGAAATGTTTTTAGCAATATGTGGTACTCAAGCTTAATGTTTAGCATTTAGGATTATCGTTCATTCGAAAGTGGAGTGGGTGTTGTATTCCGCTTTAGGTGTCCGTATATAGGTTTTCCTGAAACATGTCCTTATATAGGCACAATTCGCATTGCCCTTATATAGGCATAGAATCCCAGTCCTTATTTAGGCATTAGCCATGCACTCCAAATACAGGCATGGTCACCAACATCCGTCCACCCTAACGTCACAATGAGTTCTTAGAAACCAAACCCTAAGCCCAGCACAGGATTATTGATTTCTCCAAGAACTCATCTATTATGCACGAACCGCTATTCCTTAAGGGTTCATTCCTGACGTCTTCCTCTGTCCGACTTCACGTCAATGCTAACATTCCAAGGCACCTACCAGGTATAAATATACCTTCCCTTGCCCAAGCAAGTTAGAGGAGACCTCGACTTCAGAGGAGCCCGTATCCCGGCCTGACGCACTGAGAAGACGCTGTCATCCCTGCTCGCAGAGAATCCAGCTTCCAGTGTTCTGACTCCCTTCGCGGGGTGTTAGAGTTTGAGATCTGGCAGGAGATTCCCACCTCTCTCATTCTCAAGGTATGGAGCTGACTAGAACCTAGAGGGACTCTTGGCATACCAGACTCTAAGTATACCATACTATAGAATACTTCACCTACTTCTTACCTTGCCCTACACCTAGACTAGGTTAGGTACACTGGGGTAGAACTAGCTTAGAGAAGCATCGTATGAGTACTCGCATTTTTAGCTCATGTTATTTATGTATGTGAATATATGCTAAAAGATAATGCTAGCGCAGTATTATTTATTTCTACTGCTTACGCTGTACATTATATATCTTGCATACTGTCTTGTGATCATAACAGCTCATATCTCTTACACGAGAAACAAGACTGTTCAATAAATCCTTTTATTGAAACGCCCGTCTATTCTTTCTGTGCAACTCTGAAGAAACTAAGCATGCACGATTAGCTGAGTGAAACTGTTATCTATTGTTTCCACGATTCTGAGAGTGTTCTGATTCTAAAGGGAAACAAAGTTGTCATGTTTATGCGGTTGCCAGAAACTACTCCCTTCTTGTTTACAAGGAGTTTCTAGTGGCCTCTGAGTTAGCTGGCACAAAAGTAATTAAGTTTAATATACTCGATAGGGACATACTGACCTCAGTCCTATGTCAAACCTATAGGATATATTATTCCAATGCGCAGAGCCTATTAGGGAAATAGGAACTACACTACACTAGCTACCCTGTTGGGGGAACAATGGAGCTCCTTATACAAAGACATCACCAAATACAACCGCTCCATGTTTTTAAGGGAGGCTCACTATAAAATCGAGTGGTATCTGCACCCCCAGAAACTGCACAAAATATTCTCTAACACCTCAGATAGATGTTGGACGGCTTGTGGGCTCCTGGGGGACTTCAGGCATGTTTGGTGGGACTGCCCCTCAATCCAGCCCTTCTGGAAAGAAATTATATCCCAAATTAAATCGACCCTGGGCTATCCAATTCCCGCTTCGATGGAGCATACTCTCCTGGGGATTAGGGATCCCTGTTTGAAGTGTCAAACACAAGGGGACCACTCCGTGATGTGGCTGTGCTTGGGGGCCGCTAAGATGGCAGTAGCTGCAGCGTGGAGGCTCCCTCTCTTACGCAATGACACGCCAGGTTATGGCGGGCGCTAGCGATGGAAAGAATGGCGGATATAGTGGCGGACTCGAGAAAGGGGTTTGACTACACATGGGCTCCGCTGGTAGAATACTTGTCGGTAGGTCTACCCCTGTTTGCTTGTGGGCCCAGACTGAGGTCCCTCCACCTCTTCCATATCTAATATTACCGGTCGGCCGCCACTCCTGGGTCGGGAGGCTTCGGGGGCGGGCCTGGACCTCAATGGAAAGTCCTCACGTTTGACCAAGATTGAACTTTTACTGCAGTGATACTGCTGTTTGTTTAGTTTTGTTTATTTTTGAGTTATATGGGAAGAATGGGTGTGGATGGGAGACGCGAGTGCCAAACAATAATATGACCCACGGTGAGAGCAATATGAGAGGGGGCACTTGGTCAGCCTACAAGCAGCCAGCAGGGGTCATGAAGGGGGTTGTCACTGCGGATTGAGAACTAGTACACAGGCTGAGCACTTTATTTGAGATTTCTGTACATCTTGATCTGTGAGCCATACTGGTGGCTCCCACCAATGTTTGTCTTGTATCGTTCTGAAACTAAAATCAATACAAACATTTTGAAATAAAGAAATATTGTGTGGACAGAATATTGATTAAAAAAATTGGGGACCAAAATATTGAGTAGGTATGTTTAGATTTACTATTCTTTAATCACATCTATGTATCTTGACAATATTCATAATTCCACTTCTACATACCGTGACAATATATATTATCAAGCTACATAGATGTGGAGTTAAGTATAGTAAAACGTTGCTTACCCATAGAAACTTCCTCTCACAATAATTTAGTCATCGATATTCTGTACACAATATTTTGTCCACATGATATTTTTTCCTTCGATATTTTGTCCAAACACCTGTCAAACCTTAACAGATACAGTTAGTGGATGGGCAAGTTCCGTGCAAATCCGCCCATGTGGTCAAAAGTTACAGGCAAATCAAAAAATGCCTTTTTAATGGAAAGTGTGCCCGAACCAAAACTACCCAGTGGCGACAACCATGGTGCAAAATATATATAGTACCTTTTAACTTTGCATAATTCCAACAGGGATGGTACCTGAATGTACCAATTATGCTAAAAGTTAGGAAATGATGAACAGACGAGATGTGTTCTATTTTCATGCAATACCTTGCACAGTGGTTCGCACTAGCACTTTATATTCCCTTACAAAAATGCTTGGATAGGTATTTATACCAGGATGTATCCGATAATTACATTTTAACTTTGCATAAATTCAAATGGTGCATTTTTCCAGTATGTAATAATTATGCTTGAAGTTAAGGAGATCTTGACTCAACTGGATGTTGTCTATGTCTATGCGTTACTTTGCACAGTATGCACCTGTCACTTTAAATCAATAGAAAGAGAAAAAAGGCAAAAAAAGCAACAAAAAAAACAAACAAACAAACAAAAAAAAAATGGGAGAAAAAAAAAACTGTGTATAAAAACTGACCATTAACTGTGTGGCCATCATGTGATCAAGGCTCTACGGAGCCGAAACGCGTAATGCTGCTGGTGCTTACTTGAATATAATAAACAAAAATTTGCACCTACTTGTGGTCCGTGCTCCTGTGCCTGCCTGTTTGAGGAAATCAAAGGTTGGAGTTTTTGTGAGATATATATATATATATATAAAAACGGCTCCAAAAACACTGCAGGGCACTCACGGGGTTAATTCATCCTCATCTTTAATGCAGATGCATTTCGGCGATAAATCGCCTTTCTCAATGCTTCAACAGGGATTCAACACGCACAGTCTATCCGGTACATTTAAATGTGAGAACCCCCGTCCTCATTGGTGGGTTCCCAATCATGACGATCAAAGAGGAACTTCTATTTTCTCCCACATCGCGGCTGCCATGTTGGAATGGAACATTTTGGAGTATGTATTATACAATTGTCTGCACACATCATGACCTAGTAGATAAAGGAACTATAAAAGTTTAGGACATCTCACACCATGCCATGTGAAGACTGAGGGATAGAATATCCTAAGTACATTGCATACCATGCCCCAGAAAGACAGAAGAATTAAATGAGTTAGGGGCACACCTTACGAAGGCAGGTATATGGAATGAGCTAAAGTCAGTACAAGCCATGTCCCATCTGAAGAAGTGTAGTTCTTCACTCAACATACCCCAGAAAAGCAGAATTTAATGAAAATTAAATATCACAGTCCACAACCCTGCAATTGATTTGGAATTATGGGGAATACAATATGCATAGAACAACTAGGAAGATGAAAGAATGGGGTGAGCACCAGGAAGGCAGAGGATGGACTGAACAAAAGACAAGACGAAAAACAAAATAATGAGATGACAAAATATACTTTCTTGCAAAACAAGTAATCAGCTACAAAAATCTTTATTACTACCTGATCCCAATCCAAAATAACAAAAACAACATTCCTTCCAATTAACTTTTCAAGGCCTCCTTGTTCTCGGAGAGGAACTGGTCAAAGCTCTTGACATTTGGGTTGAGCTGGTGTGTTAGTTCGATGTTGCGGTCTATCTTTGTATGGTAGAAACGGAACATGTCAGCAAATTCCTTGGCCCCAGGGAATCCCAGCTTCTCATAACTTTCGGGAGAAATCTAGTAAAAGATAGCAGATGGCAAAAACATACAATTAGTCAAATATTTAGTTGCAATAGCCAGTTACATCTTTCAGGGCAGTTTCTTAAAAGACGTTTAGATCACCAAAATAAGACCATAGCGAAAGACTGCAAGAGGTCATCTGGTGTAATTCTCTGCAATGGCTCATGACGTGTATGTGTGTAAGGAGACTAACTGCACGGTCTCTCAAAGTGGCAATTTAGAAGGCTAAGCAACTCGACTATATTTTTATTACAAGATAGGAGCCTCTATTATGAAGTCTATCTTCTAGCTGTATTTTGTACAGCACTAGAGCACTACAACTCCCACAATCCTGCTCCCCTGGAAGTTAACTATGGACACGGCTATATTACAGTTCAAGTAAATAATAACAAATTGATAGAATGCTGTACTTTTACCATTTTCAATTCTTAAGACCCCCAGTAAATTTGGAAGTTATTATTGGTACTAATGTCCTGAAAAAGATGAACTTGAGATAAGTCTCATATTTTTATTTTGGACGACGGAGGTACACCCAATTGGGGTGGGATCCGCTGTTCAATGATGAATACATTAGGTCCAAGATCAAAAGTTTGATAGAGAGGAGTGTTGGATCTAAAATAATGGCAGAGTGCCGAAGATCAATAATATCTGAGAAAGCGGCCATAACTCTGGGATTGGGAGCTAAAATAGTAACATTATGAAGCAAAGGTGGGAAGGACCCTACAAAAGGTGCGGATAGGTCATGGTCCTAGTGCCCAGATAAATTGTGTGTGCCCTAGGTTCCTGTTTCACGTATTTTGTGTGTGGCTGAAGAGGGAAAGAAATTAGGGGTCAATTGGACCCACAAACAATTTCTGGTTGTGCCCAAAGGGCTCGGATGGGTGTTTCCCAGGACCGGTAGATATGAGGGATGTTTCACCCGCCAGGGAACTTTCTACATACACTTCTACCACCCGCAGTATGGAAACTCATGCTGAACATTCTTCCCACAAAAAAAAGGGGAGGACACGGTGTCGTCAGCAGAAGCCAAGCAAAGGGAGGTCCAATATCAAAAGATCAGTGGGTATTACAGACAGTGAAAATGTTTCAAACCGAATTCTATGCAACCCCAATACAGACCAGGTGGCCTTTGCCAATACATTTTTCTCAGAAAGGTTGGGATCTGGTCACTGTAGCGGTGCAAGAGTTGTCGCTTACACCCCCAGGGTTTTCTCAGAAACATGTTTCTACTGCAGAAGAACAAAAATATCGTCCATTAATAAATTGGAGGGAGCCCAACCAATTCGTTCTGTACCGCCATTTCAAAAGGGAGAAAATCATATGCCGGAGGAGCATCCTCCTTTAGGGGGGGACTGGATGGTGTGTCTGGTATTACCACGTAGGTATATTTTAAATCCAATCTGCCAAGAGCATAGACAGTACCTGAAGTTTCTGTGGCAAAGACATGTTCAGATTGAAGCCCCTTCCAATCGGTCTATCCTCTGATCCTTGGTGCTTCACAAAAGTGATGAGGCCTCTGGGGGCAACCCTCCCTCAAAGCACAGGAACTGAGGATGGTGGAGTACCTGGGACATGAGAGGGAGGTTGGTGAATCAAGATCAGGGGGCCTCAGAGTTGATTCAGATATAGGGTTTCATTATCAATGTGGAAAAAAATGAAGCTGGTGGAATTGAGTTTTTAGTGGATTCCGAAAAGATTCTTCAGTTGTCATAAGCAAAGTTGAAAGTGATAAAGAAGGAGTTGAGGGTGCTGTAACAACATCAGACATCCCTCTGTCAATTGGCAAGGCTGGTGGGCCAGCTCTGGTCCTCAATTCAGGCAATTTTTTTCAGGACCCCTTCATTATAGGGCTCTCCAGAACATGAAGATAAGACACCTTCAGATAGGTCTAGAACATTTACAAACAGTCCCTTTAGACCAGGAGTCAAAAGAGGAGTTAAGTTGGTGGCTAAGCCATTTAGATGCATGGGATGGACAAGCCATCGTCCCTACGTCCACAGATCATGTCTTAATATCAGATGCAAGTCTTGGGGACTGAGGTGCAAAATGTGGCTGTTACTCGATTGGAGGAGGATGGTCCAGGAAGCATTCCTTAATGCAAAAAAGCGTTTTAGAACTTAAGGCTTCTTTGCAGTCCAGAGCTTTGCAAAAATCAGGGTCAAACGTGTGATCCTCCTTTGCATGGACAACATTACAGCAGTCAGGTACATAGACTTGGAAGAACAAGGTTAAAACTACCGGCAGGTCTAGGTAGGTCCCTTTGGTAATTTTGTCTACAAAGGAAAATATCCCGGTTGGCAGAATACATTACGGAACCGACAATGCAATAGCGGATAAGCATTCAAGGACCACATATGAAAGCAGCGAGTGGTGTCTTGATCTTCAAGAATTGCAGACTCTGAACAAGACACGGGATCCTTTCAGAGTAGACCTCTGCGTCCTGCTTGACAGCTCTACTAGGAAAATTTTACAATCAGAGACTGGATCCCAAAGCTCTGGCAACAGATATTTTTCTTCACGAGTGGTCCATTGGAAATCTTTATGCTTTTTCAAGATGTGCTCCCAAGATCTGCAGACAGTTTCCGAACGTCACATTTGCAACTCCTTTGTAGAGGGTGCAGCATTGGTTCCCCTCAGAATTGGCAGTCGATTGTCAAATTCTCACTCCAACCTTTCCGCAGCTGTTATGGGACCCTCCTGGGCACTTTCACAACATGATTTTAGAAGGCAGCCTCCCTCTGGTGGCATGGAGCCTTTCAGAGTGCTCACAGGCATGACACAGCTTTTGGAATCAGCTACTACTTATATCAGAGCATCCTGGGTTAAAGGTACAAAAACGGTCTAAAAATCAGAATAGAACACCAGGAGTTGCTGGTGTGTGGAAAAAGGTATTGATCCCATTTTCTCTCACGTCATAAGTGTTCTAACTTTTCTGGCACACTTAGAAGTGGGACAGAAGGCTAACAGATCTATTAATGCTTATAGACCAGCTATATCAGCAGGACATCAGAAAGTTGAAGGTAAACCGGTTGGGAAGCACCTGCTGGTTTGTAAATTATTGAAGGCTATCAGGTATACGCTTCTACCTAAGCATTGGTATTCCACTTTATTGGATGTAGAGATGGTTTTACAACTTATACTATCATAGGAGGACAATAACAGGTTATACTTTAAACTCGTCAGCAAAATTGGTAATGTTGTTATGTTTGGTCTCTTTTTGAAGGCTAGAAGAGATTAGAAAAGGGGTGTGAGAAAATCACATAATTTGCTTTCGCGTAATAAAGCAAAACTACGTGCATTTACCAAAAATGCAAATCCGTCATTTCATGCTATATTTTAGCACAAAATGCATCCTCATGTCAATTTTTGGAATGAGGATGTGTTTAAACAAGGGAACTGGGAACAACATCGGCTCGCATTTTGTTATTCCTGAGCATTTGCGGTAATTTAGTTACTGCAAATTACAGCAAATTGCACCATTCATGGTAAATTTTTAACTTGAATGGTGCATAATTACATGAAGTTGCGTAATGGCATAATTTCAAGAATTTCGCTTAACAAATGTAATGCGAAATCCCCAAAATACGTAAATTACATGGGTGTATTTAAAATTCTCCCAGGCTTAATGTTGGAGTGCTAGACATTTTTGCCATCTATTTTTCTCCTGTGGGGGCTCTTTATGCAATATCAAGACATACCACAAATGCCTCTACTTCCATTGAGTTCTCTGCCTTTCCTCTGCAACATGAGTGGAGTATGGTCAGATGTCTGAAGCAGTAGATGCACGTAACAGAGAATTTGAGGACATCTGATCCACAACTTATGATAGCTTCGCACAAGCCTATTAAGCCTGTGTCCTCTACTACCAGTCGGTGGGTTAAAAGTATAATGGCCATTGCAGGGGTAGGCAGGGATTCTTGGGGGGCACACTCAGCAAGGGGTACAATGGCTTCAAAGGCTTGAGGAGCCAGGTCAGAGGATATTTTTTAGAACTGCAGATTGGTCAAGGGTATCCACATTTAAAGCTTTCTATTACAAACCCGTAGAGCATGCAGCTTCAGCAGTACTGCAAAGGCTTTGAACCTGCATATTAGAGCCTCCTGTTTGAAACATAAGTGCAGATTCTTCTAGATATTGAAGGAGAGTCTTGATTTTAATAAAGTAAAAGGAGGTGAATATTATCCCACCTCTGATACTTGTTAGCCATTGCTATGGCAATATATCTGTACGATTACTTCTAGTGCCAAGCTCGAGAAGCCAAGCAACGGGTTCAAGCATCTAACCATAATCTGGCTGGACAGTGGCAAGCAATGAAAGTTGAACATTGGCCTGGGAGGAAGATGAGCAAAGGAAAAAAGTTATTTGGCTGCTTCTTTGTTTCTGCTATCATTTGTGATCATTCATTTTTTCCATGGACTGTAGACTCAGCAAGAAAAGAGGAAATGGTGTGTAGACTATTACAAACTATAGGTGGAGATGGCCATTGTGTCTGTTAATAATTTCTTGCCTAGGAGAGCAGGATAATGGGAGATGTAGTCTTTTTTCAAGTGCTGTACAAAATAAAGCGAAGAAAAGAGACTACATAATATTCCCCTTCTTTGCCTTTAATAAAAACATGACTTTCCTTCAATATTACCTAGGATAATCTCCAATTCTGTTCTTGTACAATGTATCGTAAACATGCAATAAGCATCAAGGTATTTACAGGAAATTTCGTGTAAAAATATTTCTTCAAAACAAGGGTTACAAGATATCACAATAAAATCAGTTGCCTTTTCCACTGGAACTTAGGGTCTGATGTGCAGAGCATCCTTTGAGGTCACAAATCCTGAGATTTGCAAGATTACAAGAATGGCGAGTGCAAACATGATTTATGATATGTATTAAGCCCATTTTGCAAGTCAGAAAAACTTTTGATTTGCAAAATGGGTATATCGATCCTCATCAAATTGATATTAGAAAAGGGCATGAAAGGGGCTAACTCTCCTACCTGCGATTGAGAATGGTATGTAGCAATGCTATGAGACCACAATTGCTGTTGAAAACCATAGAACACTTACGCCTAAAATAAGGTGGTAGCAAGTTTGCGCAGAGGAACCCGTCCACGTTGGACAGCATGGGGAACATGTCAGGCGACCCGGGGGAGAGGGGTAGGGGGGTGGAAGGTGATTGGGTGGCAACAGGAAGTAGTCTAGAGGACAATTGACTGCTCCCACCCAAAGTGTTCCCAAATGATAACCTTTTATTTTATCAAAGCAAATCGGTTCATTTAAGGAACATTGAGGAACGCAAACACAGGCTGTTGGTTTGTTGTTCCTTGCAGGCCACTGTCCCTGTGTTTGTAGCCAGTAAGAGGGGGGGGTGTCACTAATAGTGACCTGCTTGATTCATAATCATAAGTCAGGCTGTTTTGCAACCCCCTGTGGCTAGAGATTTTGCAGTGTGACCCATTAGTACTTTGACTATCATGAAATTAAAGTCTAGTCACACAAAGTATTATTGGTGAACACTACTATGAACAACTATCTGCCCAATGCTTTCTACTTCATGCTTACAACTAGAAGGGTGTACGTGTAGGAACTTACACACTGACCTCTTTTTCATCATCCTTAAAGCTAAATGTTGCTAAATCATCTAATGTTACAGTGAATAAAGCTTTTGGATCACACTTGTCTTAAACCAGTATCCTCGTTACTCACAATAGGTGCACCCCATACCAGAGGGTGCCCCGGTGACAACCTGTAAAAACTGAGATACATCCCACCCGATATTGAAGAACACCCTTTGCTGTTGACTGAAAGGTACTGATCTGTCTCCCAGCAACCCTTGGCACCTTTAACTGGAACACCTGACAGTAAACTGCCCTCTCCCTTATCAGGGCACCTACCCTTCCAGTAACACCATGTCAACTTCCTCTCCAAGAACCCAGCCATTCCTCCAACCATTTGTTGATTTGGTCTTTGCCTTTTAGCCTGTAAAGTGCTTTGCTGCCTTTCTACTAGCTTTGCACTATACAAATACCAAATACATACAAAGATACATAGCACCTCATTGTATTTTAGACCACAATATTTCATTTGGCACTGAGGTAGCAACTAGTCTTATTGGAAGCAATTGTGTTATTTTTGACACTGGGATTTAGTTGCCATGGAAATGTACAGAATGTCAGAAAGATTCTGATGCATGTTTGCAATCCCTCTCTTGCCCTTTGATTTATTGGCCAAAACTTTACTTCCAAATACCCAAATGGATCCAAGATTACCACCCGGTCCTGCAAAGAGCGAAGCATATGAATTAATAACTATCTTACTTCGAGGTACTTGGTCACCCTTGAGTCCACCTTATGGCTTCCACTGCTGCTTGAAACTTCTGGCATGTTTCGTTCCTTTTCCAATCAGTTGCCCTACCCGTCTATTGTCTACAAAAATGTATTTTTACTCGTTAACGCATGAGGTTGGTGTTTTACCCACCAGTTCTGACATTTGGCATATCAACATTGGATATAATATATTTATCTATCAGTATCCCATCTCAAATTGTCAGCACTTGTATGCAATGCATGCCCTGTAGGAGTCAATCAGGGGCCACCAGCTAATGGAAGATTAAAAGTGTCAGAAAGTCTTCTCGGTTCTGTTGAGAAAGTCAGATCAGGGAAGAGTAAGTGGTCACAGACTGTGCAGTCAAGCTGGTGGGCCGAAACAAGGAAACAATGTTGTGTTTGGCTCCTCCGTGTCTCAGATTCCCACGCTTTTCTTTGGCTGGATTTGTTTTTTAAATTTTAATGGTGGGTGTTTCTACCCCACCTGATTTTAAGTTTTATAGCTATTGTTTTAAATATGCTGGTGGTATGCCTCCCTTCATGTCCGCCACAATCTTTAGGCGTGTTTTTCTACTTTTTTGCCTACAGGGCGCCGGGTGATGAGCCTGTGCTGTGTGCACCAGCAGTGATTGAATGCTTAACCTCTAGTAGAATCTGCGGCAGAACATCAGTGCATGAAAGGGGACCTCTGAAAACAGGATTTTAGAAGTCGCTATAGCATCAATTGCAATAGAAAGGTATTCATCAGATTAAGTAAGGCAGAGAGACGGGAAGATGCGAGTACAGGGGGTTAGAAGAACAAATGTTCCCTACGAAATGTTGAGACAGCCCTCTTATAGTTAGGAATAAATCAAACCCATGGGTGATCCAAGAGCCAGCCTCTCCTCCGTGGCCCAAGCTGATAACCCTATGGCAATAATACCCGGCGGCATATAAAAGTGACAGCAGACGTGGAATGGACTTGGGGAACACAGGTCCTCCCCCTGCTGCTTCTGGCCCAGATTACTAATAATGGATAGCCTATGAGATACCCAGCCCAATGAGCTTTGTGCTTACCTCTGAGTGACAGTACTGGGGAAGCGTGGGTTTCTGATAAGGCGGCTCCCTCACACAAACAAAGTCTAGCACCTTAACAGATGTGTGCCTCAAAACCTTCCAGACAACTTCTTTGTTGAACTAGTTGTGGATAAGCAGCTGAAGTCAACTAAAGACCCATCATCTACCACAGCGTTCTCCAAAGTCAGTCCTGGAGGGCCGGATCCATGCCAGATTTTTAGAATATCCCCATTTAGATAAATATAACTATCTTACAATTCTGGCATGAATCCAGCCCTCCAGGACCGACGTTGGAGAACCCTGATCGACCACAATGCCAGAGGTCACACTAGAAACAATTTTGAGTGAGCCGTCATCGATAAAGCTTCCTGGCGCTCAGTTGAGTAAAACACTGAAACCCGCTAATAAAATGGTTTCTATTAGAAATGATTTAGCCACTTTAAAACTCACTTGCTTGTGGCTGAAAACAGGCTGGAATCAGAGGAACAGAAACTGGCAGAATCATCTGATTGGGAGCAGGACTATTGCAGCTTACACAATAAACTGACTGAGTTGGACGACAGAAAGTGATAATGTCCGTTTCCCAGGAGTTTAGGAGATGATGGAAAAAAAATCATATGGTTCTTCACCCATTTTCCCAGTTAACAGGACTGACCTTCGGCCCGCCCCTCAAATTTCAGAGAGTGCCTCGAATCAGATCCAGGGACCGCAACAAGAGTCTGGGAACAAATCAAATAATTGGCTATTTTTTGAGACCGTAACAGGCACGTCAAATGATTGTGGCTACAAAACATGGTCCAATTTCCTTTGAAAACCACAAAATCTATATCTCACATGAGTTCACACCTGCAACCAATCTAAAGCGGAAGAAATTTTCACTCTTCAGGCCACAACTGCGGAAGTCAGACATCGGCTTTGACCTACTTGACCAGCCACAAGGCTGATAACGACTGATGGAACGACCAAAGAATATGAGGACCTTTGTTTTCTGGAAAAAGACACTAGACTCGCTCAACTCATCAACGATGGACACTGCATCCAGAAAAACCCCACCAACCCCACAGACCATCAAGGCATGACAAGTGAGTTTGCTGTACTGGCTTTCCCTTAAATAGCCAGTCTAAAATATTTTTGTTCGACTGACCATATCAAGTCATTTTTGGGTCGGTCTTTATCCTCTTTTTGTTTATTCTATATTCCCACTATTGTGCTATCCAGCTTTGCTGGATGTAGTTAGTTTATGTCTTCAGCAATACAAAAGCCTTCTCTATCCTTTCAATGAATATTAGTGTGCTAACAAACTTTATAAGAAGCATTGTCAAAGCCAATAGGTCTCACCTATGTGAAATTCAATGGCTTTGTTGGAGTGGAGTGGCATGGAGTGGTGCGGAGTGGAGTGGCATTGTGTGGCGTAGCTTACTTACTTATGCCTACTACCCCTTATGGGGTATAGGTCACCAGCTAGAACTCTGCAGCCATCTCTGTCCTGTTTTTTTTTTCCAATCTGACTTCAGGTGTAATCCATCTCCTTGCCGTCAGGATCGAGGCCTCAGCACCAGGTGTTTCTTGGTCTTTCACTTTTCCTTTTCCCTTGAGGGTTCCAGGTCAGGGCTTGCCTGGTGGTGTTTGTTGTGGGCTTGCAGAGGGTGTGACCTATCCAGCCCTTCCATCTTTTCATGATATCTTCATGAGCAGGGAGTTGGAAAGTCTGGTACCATAGGTCGTTGTTGCGGATGGTGTGTGGCAAGTAGATTTAGAGGATTTCCTCAGACAAGTGTTGATGAAGGTCTGGACTTTGTTGGTGGTGGTGGTCATTGTTGTCTCAAGTTTCTGCTCCATACAAAAAGCCTGATCTTGGTTTGCAGCATTAGGTCCTTGGAGCTCCAGATCTTCTTTAGCTGAATGAAGGAAGCCCTTGCTTTGCTGACTTTTGCCTTTACATCGGCGTCTGTGCTGCCCTGCTTGTCTATGACACTGCCCAGGTAGGTGAAGGCCTTAACCTCTTCCAGTGCATCGTCTGTAAGAGTGACTGCAGTTGTCCAGGCCATGTTAGCCTTCAGGATCTTGGTTTTTCCCCTGTGGATGTCGTGGCCAAGTTGTGGCTGCCACATTGCCGGTCTTCTCTTGCATCTGCAGATGGGTATGGGAGAGTGGGGCCAGGTCATCTGCAAAGTCCAGGTCATTCTGCTGCATCCAAGGTGTCCACTGTGATGGAGCAAGAACTCACAATGAGACTTGCTCGTAAGCAATCTTCTCGCAGTATTAATTATTAATCTTTGTAATGTCTGTACTAACAAATGCACACATGAATACAATACGAGAGAAGCTTGCCTATGTGTTTAAACTAACAAATAACGCTTGTCTAAATCCAAAATGGCCGCTAATACGCGGGAAACTCATTGCGCATGTGTCAGCCATATCACGTGGTATGACGTCTTTTCTTTGCTTGGAGTGAAACCTTTGCTTCTGCGCAGTGTGTATTAAAATGGCTGCTTAATGTTTTCACGTGCTACAGCTTGCTCATATGCTGCAATTAAAACTGTGGTATTCTAATGCTATTAATGCGGGATAGATTTTTGATTAAATGGGAATAGAGTAGAAAGTGTGGGTATACAGTGAAACCATTTATTTTGTGATTTTTATATTTTCTTCTTTGACTTTTATTAGTTCATAAATGGGCCTGGGTTTGGTTGAACTGCAGCTCGAGAGACATGCGCCCTGCAAGGCTGACCAGAGGAAGCGATGAAGTCAACTTGGAAGCCCTCCAAGGTCGCGAAGCCTGGTTCACAAGTTCATCTGAAATGTACCTGAAGTCGATACAAATGTATACAAAATGTATTGCTGAATCAATGGGAAACGGGTGGGAAATAAAGCAAATGTATTAATTGTGATGGGCGGTACTTTAAAACAATGGGCTTAAAGAAATTGAACTAAATTGACATGGTGTGAGGATCAACCCCCTGTCCCTGTCCAATCAGAAGTAATGGTCCCATAATTTGGAAACATTAATGGGAGGTACCTGGGAGTAGAAGGGTATAATAGATATAGAATTAGCAAATTAGTTAGCGTTGGCATTAGCATTAAGGCTGTCAGCTGGGAGAACCACAGAACGAGCTGATCGATTGCAGACTGAACCGCTGTCCAGAGAGGTCCTGAGGTGGGGGCGGCGGAGTCCATTAGAAGGAAGACACCGGAGAAATCAAGGAGAAGCGAAGTACCAGAGAGAGGGGAACGACGCAGGCGTCGTTGATAGAGAGGTCACCTGTCCTGTCCTGAACCTGGTCCGGAGGTCTTTGCTCTTCATCCTTCCTGAGACCTATCTTTCCAACTCCTTGGCCAAGGGGTTTGGTTTCTCGCACCTTTAGGTAAATATAAATGCAACCTTTAGCTGTGCTGCTGTCTCTATCTTCTCCTTTCTGAGGAACCGTCATTGATCGATAATTGATTATTATGCTTCATCCTTGATATACGATTAAGTATCATGTGGTTCTGTATTTTAATCTGCTAAAACTTTAGATAAACATTTTAAAACTTCCTGACTCAGTGATTATTTCAGGATTATGAATTGTAATGAATGTCACTCATTTTAAACTTCCCAATTAGCAAGGGGTCTATTGGTAAGTCATTACTCTTCAATCAGAAAAGTAATTGGTAGCAGGGATTTTGATAAAGAGTACAACTGACCCACCAGCGGAAATTGCTAGCGTAGTATGAATGAATGGGCCCAGGTGAGTATTCGGTGTATGAATGCTTGTTGCTAGTAACCCGCTGGATCAGTTTTCTGGTTATCAGAGGATGGTTGTACTTTGTTAATTGGGTAATGAGAATTTTATTTTTATAAACTAACATTCGTTTGTTCAAAAGTTTTGTTTTATGTTGTCCAGAATTCCCGGGGAAAATTGAATAGCGGATGGTAAGTGGAAGCCATACTGCAGTGAGGTTATCTGTCAGGTAGAAATAGTACTGAAAAGTTAAGCAGGGCTATCAGTACTCGTTAGGGACTCTATGCGTGTGAGTAATAGCAAAGGAATACGTTGGTAAAAATTTGATGTTATATCACCTAGAAAGGGTAACATTGAAGAAGTAGCAGGTATTTTCTGAAGCTTACGTGAAGAGTAAACGGAAGGGTTTTACTCGTAGTGTATGTTTAGTAAACGGAAAGGTTTTACTAAGTATGAGAGAAACTATCTTTTCTAATTTAGAGAAACTGGCACGATAGCGAATGTTTTATGTTGTTACTGAAATTTAATAAGAAGAACAAAGAAAATAAAGTTTTGCGTACGATTTTGTAAAGGGAGGGTCAGCTACCGGAGTGGAAGCTGACGTCACAAAACGCCGCGCTGGGATTGGTTGAAACCGCGGGCGTGGAAAGACTCTTGTAAAGGAGGGGTCAGTAGTCAGGAGTAATACTGACGTCACAAAATGCCGCGCTGGGATTAGTCGAAACAGCGAGGGACAGAGAAGTGCAGATTGTAAAGGAGGGGTTGTCAAACAGGCGTCACTAAAAGGCCGAGCTAGGATTGGTTCAGAGACAATTGTTAGCTGGAATTTAATTGGTTGTTAGCATAGAAGTCGAAATCCTAGTGGATAGTGAAAATTATATGTTGAAACGCGATCCGACTTTAATAGGAACTCGTCCGGATAGGAGATTCCTAGGTTTTGCAGAATATAAATTTATACACAGAGATTTACCCCAAATGTACGGAGAGAAGAGAAAAATGTCAGTTCTACAAAAGATTAAGAATTATTTTAAGAAAGATAAACCCATCAAAACTAGAGAAGGAATTATCATTCCACCAGCTAAAACGCCCGCTTCATTCATGATGATGGAGAGAGGTTATCATACTTGCGTATGGTTAGAAAATTGGATAGAATATACCAAAAATGATGGAATATTAGCATTCCCAGAGAATGGCACTTTCAATGGGAGAATTCTTCAAAATTTGAGATTGAGGATGAATGACTTAGAACCCAGACCAAGATTAACTCAATACGAAGCCTTAGAAGAATGGGAAACAGAGGCATTCGAACGTGACCGAGCAAGAAGCAGTAGGGGTTATCGGGGATTTTTCCCTAGATACCAAAATGAGTCAAGGGACGGTCAAATGAAACAGTGGAGAAGAGCGATGCTTACAGAAGGTTTGTATCCAATATTAATGGCAGAAGACTCGTTAGGGAGTAAATGTACAGAAAAGACAAAACATTTGACGGGGAATGGAGACTCTGAAGATGAATTTATGGAAAAATATTAAAGAATCCACCACATCAGGAAGGGACAAGTGGATGTACCCCAAGCGCACTACTTTTAAAGACACCATTAGTACCGCAAGTATTACATAATCCACAAGTTAATAGGGTACTTCAGGATAAAGAGAAGGAAGCTATAGACAGAAACAGAGCAGAATTGATACAGAAAATAACACAATTAAATGTACATCCTGATTCCCTGACCATACCTGTAACGATTGGTCCAGTGGTTCCACTGTATGGTGACAAAGTAAATTATCCGAAACCATTAGTGATGCCTACACCTGTAGAAATTCCTAAACCCGAACCTGTAATAATTGATGATCAAATCAGTGATTGTGAATCTATGATATCCTTAATGGATTTACCAATTCGAGGATCTGTAAATAGCACTCCTAGAAGAATAACACCTGGTTGCTCCAAAGATGTAAATATAGTAACATCATCTGGAACTAAGAGTGCCACAGTAGTAACACCAGAAGACTTAGAAAGGTGGGCACAAGGATCAGACAGACAGAGTTCACCCCCAAAGATCATGGACATCAACAAATTAAAAGTCGAGTTAGAAGAAATGATAGCAGGAAATGTGGGAGTAGATCGTTTAAATACTTACGATGAAGAAGAGCTATTGTTTGTATGTAGAAGCATCACTAGAAATGTAAAAATATTTCATGAGAAATTATCAGATTTGGCCTTACAGATGGGAATTGAAATAGGAAAGTCTAAGGTGTTACAGAAACCCTATAGAGCAGACTTCTCTGACAAAGATTTAGAAAACATGAATGCCTCTGGCCGAAAATTACAAGTAAAGGAATTAATGTCAGTTTTACAGAAATGGGGAGATCTAGATAAATGGAAAACTAGATGGACAAAGAAAAAGGAAGAGGTACGGTACAGTAGAACAACTTCTGAATATTTATTGAAAGAAACAGGGAAAGCAGATCAGATGTACCCGATGCGAGAAGTACCTGGAGGATGTTATGTTCATGTCCCATGGAGCAGGCAGGATATCTTGTCCTTTACGAATGATTTCCCAAAGTTGAGAGAAAAGCCAATTGAATGGTACAAGCAAGTTGAGGTTTGTGAAAGTGTCAAAGGTATTGTTGAAGGATTTGGATGATTTGTTCGACATAGTGGTACCTGCCGATTTGTGGACAGATTGTAAAATCACAGTTGATTGGCCGAGTGAAGAGTATCCTAGAGATCCAAAGACAGGTGCCCCATCAAGTGATGTAATGAAAAATTATCAGCAGGTGATTACTTACCTGAAAGGGAAAATACCACCGAAAGAAACAGATTGGGTGAAAATAGACAGGACTATTCAAGAAGCAAATAAATCAGTACATGCCTATTATGAACGCTTATTGCAGGTATTCAAACAGTATAGTGGATTTGAGGACATTGGAGATAAAAATATGAGTCAGTTTGTTTACCGATTTGTTTATGGATTAAAACCAGAGATTTGTCAGATGATTAAGCAGCACATGTTGTGCTGGCAAGGGAAACCCATAGACGAGATTCTGAAATATGCCAAGTATTGTGGAGACGACATTGAGGATAGGCATAAGAAACTGCAAGAGAAGGTGATGTGGGCTCAGGTGAAAATAGCTGAGCGACAGGGAATTAATTTGGATAATCCAAGTGATAATCAGGGAAAAGATTCTGGAACGAATGGTGACACTGGGAATAGTGGTAACGTGAGAGGACGAATGAGTAGAGAAGAGGCTAAAAAGAAATTTCCTTGTCATGGATGCGGAAAATTGGGGCATTGGAAAGATTAATGTAAAAAGATTCGAAATAATAATGGCCCAAATCAAAATTTAAATCCACAGACGCAGAACGACTCACAGCAGGGTGTAAATCCTCAGAGTCAGTTACCACCTGCACCTATACAGGGTAATGTAAGCAGAGCAAAGCACGGTACAGACGTCGGATATCAAGGAGGAAGTGGTAAGAATGATTATGTAACTTCACAATTTCTTTTACAGGATGACTTTTGTTCATATAATCAATGACGGTGCCTAGGAGAGGGGAAGAAGGAGTGCGTACTTGGCGCATCCTTGCCAGTAGACCAGACAGGTCCATATGTGGAAGGGAAAGTAAGAGGTAATGATATTACTTTCCTTTTGGACACTGGTGCTACCAGGTCTACTGTGAGAACAGCAGACATCCCAGACCTTCCTCTCGCTGGAGAAGCTATCCAAGTTGTGGGTGTAGCTAATCGAAAGATTAAAACACCTCTTACCGAACCAATGGAAGTAAAAATTGGAAACTTTAGAGAAATGCATCAGTTTGTAGTGTGTGATTCCAGTCCAGTAAACTTACTGGGCCGAGATTTGTTGTGCAAAATGAACTGTACAATTTTCTGCACACCGGATGGTGTTGCAGTTCAGACCCCAGATGAAGACCATGTATATAAAATTATGATTGCAAAGCAAGGTACAGAAGTAGATGAGATGTTCTCTTTGATAACAAAAGACGAGTTGCCAGAAGAATTAAGAACTACAGTAAATTCCATAGTATGGGATTTCACCGGGAAAGAAGTAGGACTTATGGCCAAAATAGACCCAGTAAAAATCACTGTAAAGGAAGGTGCAATTTTTCCAAATACCAGACAGTACAAAATGAGTGCAGAAGTAAAAGCAGGAGTTATTGAGGAAATTAACAGAATGGTAAAACAAGGCATATTAAAAGAAGTAATGAGTAGCCCTTGTAATTCACCGATCATGGGTTTGAAGAAACCTAGTGGAAAGTATAGGATTGTTCAGGATTTACGCAAAATAAATAAGATTGTGGAACCTTGTTGTCCTATAGTGCCAAATCCTGCAGTAATCCTATACCAGATTCCCTGGAGTGCAGGATGGTTTACTGTGATTGACTTATGCCAAGCATTCTTTTCCATACCATTGCATCCAGATAGCCAGTATCTTTTTCATTTAAATTTGAGAACAAAGTATATGTATGGAATCGTGTTCCTCAAGGGTACACAGAGAGTCCTTCCATCTTTAATCAAATATTGAAAAAGTGTTTAGAGAAGCTAGTAATGCCAGGAAGTTCAGTCTTAGTGCAGTATATAGATGATCTGCTAGTGGCATCTAACACTAGAGAGGACTGTGTTGTCGACTCCATTGCACTATTAAATCATTTGGCTGAAGAAGGGCATAAAGTTTCACCTGAAAAACTACAGTTTTGTACAACAGCAGTTAAGTATTTAGGACACCAAATTGAGAGGGGAAAAAGAAGGATAACCTCTGAAAGAGTAAAATTAATCAAAAGAATGCAAATGCCTGTAACTCAAAGAGAAGTGAGAATGTTCCTTGGAATAGTGGGATATTGTCGACAGTGGATAGTAGGGTTTTCTCTGCTAGCAAAACCATTGATTCAAATGGCGAAAAAGAAGGCAAAGGACCCAGTCGAATGGGATGATGAGAGCGTAGGAGCTTTTGTAAAATTGAGAAGTGCTTTGTGTGAAGCACCTGCCCTAGGCATGCCTGACTATACAAGAGGATTCGCATTATTCTGTCATGAGAGAGAAAATTGTGCACTTTCAGTCCTAACTCAGACACATGGTTTGGACAGACGTCCTATAGCATATTTTTCTGCTACGTTGGACCCAGGGGCAGCAGCGTTGCCAGGTTGCTTAAAAGCAGTAGCTGCTACCTGTTTGAGCATTGAGCAAAGTGAATCAATTGTAATGGAACATCCTGTAAAAGTGTTTGTTCCACACTCAGTTGTGATTCTGCTGACAAGAACCAGAACTCAGCATCTTACTCCTAGTCGGCTGACTAAATATGAAAGAATAATTTTAGATGCTGAAAATGTAACTATTGTCAGGTGCACAATTGTAAACCCTGCTACATTATTACCAGATCCGTATCATGAGGAAGTCAAAGACGATGAAGAGGAACATGATTGTTTACAAGTCACAGAATTGTGCACAAAACCGCGTCCTGATATACAGGAACTGCACCTCAGAGACCCAGACAGGGAGCTGTTTGTGGACGGCTCATGCCAAAGGCATGAAGATGGTAAACTAAGTGCAGCATATGCAGTATGCGAATTAACTGGAATAGTCGAAGCATCCTATTTACCAGGAGTCAAATCTGCACAAGTAGCTGAATTGATTGCTTTAATTAAAGCCTGCAAAATTGGGAGGAATCAGAAAGTAACTATAGTTACAGATAGTCAATATGGTTACGGGGTTGTGCATGATTTTGGCCAACTATGGATGCAGAGGGATTTCATGACTTCTTCAGGATCCCCTATTAAAAATGGACAGTTTGTAAAAGAACTGCTGGAAGCAATACAATCGCCAAAAGAATTGGCTATGGTGAAGTGTGCCGCACACCACTCAGGAGATGACTGGGTGGTAGTCGGTAACAGATATGCAGATTTGGTGGCTCAACATTGTGTCAAAAACAGGTTGTCAGTAAATAAAAGGGTTGAAAGGATGGGAATCAGCTGCCAACTTATGCTATATGCACCACCTGAAACATGGAATGATGTGAAAAGACTGCAAGATGATGCTGATGAGAGTGAAAGAAATGCATGGATTAAAATGGGATGTTCTCAAAGGGCAGATGACGATGTGTGGATTTATGCCGATGGCAGACCAGTCATGCCCGACTGTCTGATTTCACAAATGGCCAGAATGTATCATGGAGACACACATGTGGGAGAGATGCTATGATTAGGCTTTTCAGACAAAATTGGTACAATCCAAGGTTTAGGGCTGCAGCAGAGAGTCTTTGCCAGAGATGTTTAACCTGCCAAATGAATAATCCAGGAAGAAAAACAGTAATTGGGTTTGGAAAAATCGGAAAGGCAGAGGGCCCATTTGTGAGATTGCAGCTTGATTTTATTCAGTTACCACCATGTAGAGGACTGAAATATGTACTTGTCATAGTGTGTCTGTTTTCAAAGTGGGTGGAGGCTTACCCTACCAGAAGGAATGACAGTCGCAAAGTTGTTGCTACGAGAACTCATTCCTAGGTTCGGTTTCCCAGTAACGTTGGAATCAGATAGAGGAGGTCACTTCAACAACGATGTGATCAGAATAATCTGTGAAGCATTCCAAATTGAGCAAAAATTGCACTGTGCATATTGCCCAGAGGCTTCTGGAGTGGTTGAACAAATGAATGGCACAATAAAATCCAGACTGGCAAAAATGTGTGCATCAACATCGTTAGATTGGCCGGATGCATTGCCACTTGTGTTAATGGGACTCAGAAGCATTCCCGATAGAAATACCGGATTGAGTCCGCACAAAATAATCATGGGAAGAGCAATGAGACAAGCACATGTTCCTACAAGTAAACTGCTGAATATAACTGATGATATGGTTCTGGATTATTGCAAAGGATTGGCTGACCTAGTGCGTTCTGTCTCTCACCAGGTTGGGGAAGACGCAGTTTCCAGGCAGCCTGAGCAAGAGCATGATCTGAATCCCAAAGACTCTGTGGTTGTGAAGCATCACACGAGAGAAACGTGTCCATCACCCAGGTGGGGCGAACCCTGTCAGGTTAAACTAGTTACAAACACAGCAGTGAAATGTGCAGGATTGCCTAATTGGATTCATGTAAGCCACACCAAAAGGGTACCGGAGCCTGAAGAAGAAAATCCTCAGATAGCATCAATAACTGAGGAAGCTGAAGGTTGCCCAGCTGAAGAATCTCAGGTGAGAGATTCGAGAGAAGCTGAAGAAGAACAACCGAGCACAAGTCAGGACTGGATACCAGTGGTTGACGTACCAGAAGTTTACAACAGAACAAGAAGCCGATCAAATTTAGAAGAAATTAGGGAAGACCAGATAGGTGAAGAAGAAGCAGCTCAGGAAGAGAAAAATGAAACAATAAAAAGACCTGAGAAGGACCAGATAGGGAGAGGAAGTTGGGCTCAAATAAACAATGAAACAACAAAATTTGAGCAGGGACAGACAGGTTTAGAGGAACGCGGTCAGGCTGCAGAAGTACAAAGTGCAATAAGCCCTGATCAGGATCAGTTAGATTTAGGAAAATACATATAAGAAGAAGATCACGAGAATCTCAAGCATGAAGACGCAAATCCTGAATAAGGTCAGTTACCAGAAACTCTCAGTGGAGCAACGGAAGAGAAACGAATAAGACTTGAAAAAGAACAAATAGAAGAAGAAACTGAAATCGAAGAAAAACAAACTGTGCCACAACTTGAAATTAAAAGAATTTTTGAAGAAATAAGAAGTAAAGAAACAGTGCAAACAAAGAAGGTCAGAAAAGGTGATCATTGGCCTAGTGTCATTAAAAGAGTAAAATACCATATAGAAACCAGAAGTGAAGATCCAGAACAAGTAAATGAAGTAACAAGCCTAACTGGACAAGCAAACGGAACTGCAAAACAAAAAAGCAAAAGACTGAAACTTGTGAACAATAAATTTAAAGGTCCTGATTGGACTTATATAATCCTTGAAGACTACGAAAGTTCAGAATCAAGTGAAAGTGGTGACGAAGGAACAAGTGCAGAATTAACCTATGAGAAAGAAATAAAACCACCTTGATAACGTAAAAAGACTTGAAATAAAGATAAGAGAGAAATCTTCCTTGTCAAAAATGCCTGATGATAGAGTTGCTGGGAGATCGAAACAGAAATGTTGTAAACGATGCTGTGCTATATGCATACGTAGTTTGGTAATGATGCTTATAGTATGGTTAGTTGTGATCGTAGCAATTCCTTACCTTCTGACACTGGATAAAAAGATTAACAACGAAACGAAGGGAAGGACAGATAACTTGAAAAGTAATAGAGTAGAACTGAAGGCAGAAGATGAACCAGAGTTTCATCATGAAGTAACAGATAACGACACTAGCTTGAATGTTTTTACAAAATTATTGTTTCAATATGTAGATACCATGGAAGTTAGTAATTGTTATGTCTGTATGAAATTACCTGAATCAGTAGCAGAAGGGTTAACATACCATCATTTACCATTAACTTATGGCATAACATGTAGTGTATTAACTAGTTTATTTTACAAAACAGGGAGACTTCAGTATTATTATTCGGATATAGATGTGATATTTTCTGAGGTTCCAATTCGAAAGAATATGAATCCAGTGCTTAGTAGTAAAGCTGCACAGTTTATGGGAGAATTTTTCTTAACAATGAAATCGATAGACATAACACATGCACATAGAAACAATCTAACATGTTCGGTACATGAAGAAGAAAAGATATTTTTGAATTTAGTAGAAGATAGAAGACAAGATTTCCAAAAGAAAGCGTCTGAGCATAAGGCTCATCTGCTTCCTTGGGCTGAGAAAGAGGGTAGTTACACGCCTGGCAAGGCTCAAGCTGCTATGGCTCTGGATTTTGTAAAGACAGGGAAAAGTTGTCTACATAGGTTAAAGACTGAGTATAACAATATTTTCATCGGTACCAGTGAATGTGAACATAATTTCTTAATTCTCGGAGGTTGGGGACTAAAGGGAGGAACAGATTCAGTTTTCCCTGGAATCTATTATGTGTGTGGGAATAAGGCTTACTTTAGGCTTCCTGCACGGTGGTATGGAAGTTGTTATTTTGGAATAGTATTTCCAAAAATATACCACGTAAAAAGAAACACTGGGAGCAATGAAAATAATAGTGGATTAACACGTAGTAAAAGAGCTAGTTTTTCTGAAATTGTAGGCGATATATTCGGTGCATTGATACCTTCAGTGGGAATAATTCTGAACTCAAGGAAAATATGTAAATTGTCTACGTAGTTGATCGCTTATCAACGGACACTGCTGGAGGATTTCTTATGATTAATGCGGAGATGGTTGTGATTAGATCTATGGTTATGCAAAATCGACTTGCTCTTGATATAATATTAGCAAAAGAGGGCGGAGTCTGTAAATTATTGAAGACGAAACACTGTTGCACTTACATACCTGACAAAAGTGCAGAAATTGGAACATATGTACAGAATATAACAAAACTTGAGAATGAATTAAAACCACTGGAAGTTGATAGTGTATGGGAAAAATTGACAAATAGTATTTCGTCAATTGGTACCTGGTTTGCTAATGTAGGGAAAGGACTTATAGGTCAAATATGAGCACCCTTAGCAGGTATAGCAATAATAGTAATGTCAATAATAATATGGTGCAAATGTTGTAGAAAGAATGAGATGTATAGAGTGACAGGAAAAGGAAAGAAACGAAAGTTTGATGAAATTGAACTAGAAGATCTGAAAAGTGAATTATACAAGAAACTGAAAGGAGACGTTAAAAATAGAAAATGTAAAAATGATGCTGAGACAATTGTATGCTAAAGTTGGCATCTGGTTGTGGGTAGTATTTGATGGCTTAGATACGCCATCAGAGAGGGGATTGATGGAGCAAGAACTCACAATGAGACTTGCTCGTAAGCAATCTTCTCGCAGTATTAATTATTAATCTTTGTAATGTCTGTACTAACAAATGCACACATGAATACAATACGAGAGAAGCTTGCCTATGTGTTTAAACTAACAAATAACACTTGTCTAAATCCAAAATGGCCGCTAATACGTGGGAAACTCATTGCGCATGTGTCAGCCATATCACGTGGTATGACGTCTTTTCTTTGCTTGGAGGGAAACCTTTGCTTCTGCACAGTGTGTATTAAAATGGCTGCTTAATGTTTTCACGTGCTACAGCTTGCTCATATGCTGCAATTAAAACTGTGGTATTCTAATGCTATTAATGAGGGATAGATTTTTGATTAAATGGGAATAGAGTAAAAAGTGTGGGTATACAGTGAAACCATTTATTTTGTGATTTTAATATTTTCTTCTTTGACTTTTATTAGTTCGTAAATGGGCCTGGGTTTGGTTGAACTGCAGCTCGAGAGACATTGGTTCTGCACATGCGCCCTGTAAGGCTGACCAGAGGAAGCGATGAAGTCAACTTGGAAGCCCTCCAAGGTCGCGAAGCCTGGTTCACAAGTTTATCTGAAATGTACCTGAAGTCGATACAAATGTATACAAAATGTATTGCTGAATCAATGGGAAACGGGTGGGAAATACAGCAAATGTATTAATTGTGATGGGCGGTACTTTAAAACAATGGGCTTAAAGAAATTGAACTAAATTGACATGGTGTGAGGATCAACCCCCTGTCCCTGTCCAATCAGAAGTAATGGTCCCATAATTTGGAAACATTAATGGGAGGTACCTGGGAGTAGAAGGGTATAATAGATATAGAATTAGCAAATTCGTTAGCATTAGCATTAAGGCTGTCAGCTGGGAGAACCACAGAACGAGCTGATCGATTGCAGACTGAACCGCTGTCCAGAGAGGTCCTGAGGTGGGGGTGGGGGCGGCGGAGTCCATTAGAAGGAAGACACAGGAGAAATCGAGGAGAAGCGAAGTACCAGAGAGGGGAACGACGCAGGCGTCGTTGATAGAGAGGTCACCTGTCCTGTCCCTGGTCCGGAGGTCTTTGCTCTTCATCCTTCCTGAGACCTATCTTTCCAACTCCTTGGCCAAGGGGTTTGGTTTCTCGCACCTTTAGGTAAATATAAATGCAACCTTAGCTGTGCTGCTGTCTCTATCTTCTCCTTTCTGAGGAACCGTCATTGATCGATAATGGATTATTATGCTTCATCCTTGATATACGATTAAGTATCATGTGGTTCTGTATTTTACTCTGCTAAAACTTTAGATAAACATTTTAAAACTTCCTGACTCAGTGATTATTTCAGGATTATGAATTGTAATGAATGTCACTCATTTTAAACTTCCCAATTAGCAAGGGGTCCATTGGTAAGTCATTACTCTTCAATCAGAAAAGTAATTGGTAGCAGGGATTGTGATAAAGAGTACAACTGACCCACCAGCGGAAATTGCTAGCGTAGTATGAATGAATGGGCCCAGGTGAGTATTCGGTGTATGAATGCTTGTTGCTAGTAACCCGCTGGATCACACTGGATCCCATTTCTTCTCCTTGGTATGGATGTCTTCATTCTATAGGCAGCAGGAAGAGGAAAAGGCAAGAACAAACAACCCTAGCAGACTCCAGTACTCACTTGGACGGCTTCCATGAGTTGTCCTCCATGGGCTATCTGGCAGGTCATTCCCTCGTAAGAGTTCCTGATGATTCTTATGAGCTTCTCTGGTGCATCGTAGTGGCAGAGGAGTTTCCAAAGGGTCTCTCTGCCCATGCTGTTGAATGTATTTACGTAGTTGATGAAGTTGACAGAGAGGGGAGTTCCGTTCCATCGACTGTTCAATGATGATGCACAGTGTTGCAATCTGGTCTGTGCAGGATCTCGCTTTATGGAAGCCAGCTTGCTGGTCTTGCAACTGAGCATCAACATGTCCCTTCATTCTGTTCAGGATTACTCTGTTGAACACTTTGATTGGGGTTCATAGAAGAGTTATCACTTCCTTACAGTCTGATGGCACTTTTTCCTCTTCCTAAATCCTTCCAAACATGTGGTAGAGCAGGTCTACTGATGTTTCAATGTCTGCCGTCAGTGCCTCTGCTGGAATGCTGCCTGGTCCAGCTACCTTTTTTTTAATTTTTTTTTTATGTCCTCATTCTGCAATAGTTTGTGTAAGGAGTTGTCGGGGACCCTTAACTTTCTTGTTCCGACCCTTCACTGCCCCGCATGTTTGGGTCTGGTTCGGGGAGTTTCCCTCCGTTATTCGTTAGGGTCCCTTTATTTCCATTACCAATAGATATTATCCGAGGTGGGGGAGCTAGCCATCCTGGCTACTCAAACAAGCATTTTGCTTGTTAGTTATTGCTATCGCGTAATCATTGGACTTTGTACATTCGAATTGGTGCATTATGGTGACTGATTGAACTGTTCCCAAATATTATACTTTTTACTGTGTCTCCCACTTCTATCCAGCCTGTTTATCCTGTGAATAGATGCCAGCCATTCCCAATGTGTAGGTGGCGAGGAACGTATCCATTTAACACAAATTTCCCTTCTGGCTAGTAGTATTAACAGGAAGAGTAGATTTTCTTGCTTCTTATTGAGCTTGTGTAAGCCTTCCTCTATTAGACCCACCCCAAATATAACGAGGTCAATACTTACTTCGATTGGTCGTTCTAGTAGACTCTCTAATACCTTACCCACTTCATGTCAGAACTTTTCGAGCTGCGGGCACTGCCGGAACATGTGCAAGTCGTCTGCTTTCTCCTCTCCACATTTTGGGCAGTTTTTCGTTTTCTGCCCGCTGAATTTGGATAACCTCTTCGGAGACCAATACGCTCTATGTGTTGTAAATAAATGATTTCTCCTTAAAGCAGCAGATTTTACAATAAACCAACATTTTTCCATAGATACTTGCCATGTTTTTGAACATCCAGCGTCGGCAGTTCTTTCCCCAGGTCGCGTCTGGTATTATGAAGTCCTCCTCGCCAGCTAGTATAAGGGCCCAATACCATTGTGAGACTTCTTTTTTAGAGTCCCGCATTTCTGCATTTTCATCTCCAATTCTCTATTTCCTTTTTTACATTCTACTAGAGGCTTCACCCAACTTGAAAGTTGATAGAATTTAAATTTTGATAAAAGTACCATTTGTTATATTTGCCAGTTGGTCCCAATCAATGATGTTATTGTCTGCTATCAGTTGACCCCATTTGAGTATTCCTGCTTGCCTTAATGGAATTGCGAGCCTATCCTTAAGACATTCTGGAGTCCCTGGTGAGTCCCACATAGGAGCATATTCACTGTGGTACGGTATCTTCAGTGTTCTTCTTATGTGGTACCATAATTTTGCTGCTGACATGAGAACCTTCAGTTTGATCTTTTTAAAATACTTCGGATGTCCAAATTTGTATAGGTAGTTTCCTTCTGCACCAATCATTGCTTGCATGTAGGCGGGATACAGCTCATATTCGTTTAATAGAACCCTCATATATTTGAACTGGAAAGCTCTATAATATTCTAACATGTCTGGGCTTGCTATCCCACCTTGTTCTTTTTCCTCCTTAACTTTTTCCAAGCTATTCTTGTCCCTTTTGATGGCCATATAAAGCTATTTAGTTGCCCTTGTAGTTTCTTTATTGACTCTCTCTTAAACTCTAGTGGGATTGAGCTAAAGATGTAGGTAAATTTAGGTAAGATTGACATTTTTATTATATTTGATCTTCCCATGAAAGTCAAGGGAAGACACCCCCAGACTTTAAGTAATTTTCTAACCTCTCCAAAAATCCTATTAAAATTTATTTGGGCTATTTTATCTATATCCTTGACCAATTCCAGACCCAGATATCGTATTTTCTCCTTTACGAGTTGATTATTACTGTAGGTGTTCCGTTCCATAATTTCCGTTTTTGACTGATTGATCGAATATCCAGAGACTCTCCCATATTGCTCCAGGGTTTTTTCTATAGTATTAAGTGACCCTGCCAAGTTGCTAGTAAAAATCATTAGGTCATCCGCGTATAAGGCAACTTTTTTCTCCCACCCTAGATAGGAAAAAGGGGATATTTCTGGGTTGTTCCTGAGATTGTGCGCTAGAGGTTCAATGTATAAATTAAAAAGCAGAGGGGACAAGGGACAACCCTGTCTCGTACCGCTCTTGATCTTTATCTTTTCTGTAAGGTTACCGTTAATTAAGATTTTGGCCATAGGATCTCTATATAACCTCTTGCCCATTTCTTGAAAGTTTTCCTCCAGCTTGTATTTTTCCAGAACGCTATTCAGGAACGACCAGTTGATCCTGTCGATTGATTTGGCTGCATCGAAAGTAATGATAGATAAGGGCATCTTTTTGTGTGATGCTATGTCTATTGCACCTATTACCTCATGTGTCAATTCCTGGATCTGTCTTCCTTTCACGAAACCCTTATGATTTATATTGATTAAAAATCCCGCAACTTTACTTAGCCTTTTCGCCATAATCTGCGTGAATATCTTGTAGTCGCAGTTTAGGAGGGAAATAGGCCTGTATGACTCACATTTCCCAGGGTTCTTCGCAGGCTTCAAAAGAATGTTAATTATTGCATCATTCCATGAATCCGGGAGGTCTCCTTTATCAGCAAAGATATCGTTTATCAACTCCGTAAGGGGGGGGACCAAGACATCTCTTAGTTTGATGTATAGCTCGTTGGGTAGAGCATCTGGGCCAGCGGCCTTTCCTCTTTAAACCCCTAACGACTTCCTCTAATTCTTCATTTGTGATTTTTCCATTTAGGTCTTCTCTCTGGTCTTGTGTTAGTGATGGGAGTTCTAGTTTTTCTAGGTAACCGTGAAGTTGTTCTATTGTTGGAGTAATGTCTTCTGTGTATAAGTCTTCAAAGAATTTCACAAACTCCTGCTTAATCACAGTATCTTCAGAACTTATTTCCGCAGAATTCCCAACCTGGATACCTGCTATCTTATTTCTAGATTGATCTGTTTTTGTCTTCCAGGCCAGCATCTTACTACACCCCTCTCCATATTCGTAGTGGGACAGTTTACTGGCCTCCCATTTTTCTCTCACTATACACTCCAGGGTCTCTGCGAGGGCTTCTTTTTTTGCTTTCCTTTTAGTCTCTATTCTTTTTATCTCTGATGTTAAAGTTTCTTTTTCTAATTGTGTGTCTAGAAATGTTATTGCATCTTCCATTTGGCTGATTATGTGCTTTGTTTTTTTAGATTTATATGTCGCGATGCTTAGTATCTTCCCTCTGATTACCGCCTTATAGGCGTCCCAGGCAACTTGCCTTGAGGTACCCTTTTTATTTGCCAGGAAAAATTGCTCTCTGTTATAAGAGCTTCTATGTTTTGGGGATCCACCAGAATTGTACGATCGACTGTCCACCTTGGAGGTGCAGTAGCATGCCTCATCTGCAGTTTTAGCAAGACCGAAGAGTGGTCAGATAAATGGGCTGGCAGATGTTCTACCCTTTGTGTGCCGTTAATTAGGTTCCTATCCAACAGGAAATAATCTATTCTAGATGAATGCCCTAATTTTTTGTTTTGAAAAGTAAAACATTGGACTTTATCTCCTTTCACCTTCCAGATGTCGGCTAAACCCAAGTCTTTTATACATAGTCCTAACCACTCTCATTTTTATGAGATTTACCTCCTTTCTAGCTGGGAGTCGGTCCACCTTGGGGTCTAAAATTATATTAAAATCTCCCCCATAATTATTGGGGATGAGGCTGTTAGTAGCTGTGTATATATCTTTTGTAGTGGTTCTGGATCATCTGTATTGGGTCCGTAATAACCAACAATCGTGTACTGTTTATTAAATATTCTTACTCTTATTATCACCCATCTCCCTTTCCTATCCACCTCGGATGATTCGATCCTTACCTTACGAGACTTTTTAAATAATATAACTACCCCCTTAATGCAACATTCTTGATTTGTACAAACATATGAGTCCATCCATCTTTGATTCTTTATTATTTCTTCCCATTCCTTTTTCAGGAGATGTGTTTCTTGTAATATTATGATTTCGCTGTCCATTGTTTTCAGATATTCGAAAATTCTCCTTCTACGGCTCTTAGTTCTGAGGCCGTTAACATTCCAGGAAAGGATATTAACTACTGCTGGGTCTTTCTTCATTTTTTTTTTTTTTTTTGAAGCTGGGGTCTTCCTGCCATCTTACCGGTTCCTTTCTCCTTCATTTTGCATTGTAAGGACTCTTTTTTGTTTTTTTCTCTATTATGCTCCCCACCCATGTGCACATATTTTTTCCTCGTTGTCTCTTTTATCTTTGTTTCCTCCCACCCTGGAGAAGCCTCCCTCTTATCTTCACTGGGCAGTATTGATTGCCCTTTATGAGCTCCGTGCTCTCCAAAACGCCTATTCTATTCTTACTGTTGCGCTCGCATTTGTTCCAAGAAGCACTCAACCTCCTTGGGCTCTCTGATGTTGTACATTTTGTTCCTCCACATTATTCTCAGGGCAGCAGGGAAGCGCATCTGGACTGTTGCGCCTAGGGACCTTAGGTGTTGCATCTGCTGGCCAAGCTCCCACGGTCTGTCTTGTGTTGCCTTAGAAATGTCTGACCGGATTCTGAATGACCAATCATCTTTGGTGCAGGTGCCTTTCTTTAGGGCTTCACTCAGAATTTTTTCTTTGAGGGTAAATGTTTTAAAATTTATCAGGATTTTCCTCGGGGTTTTCCTCATCTTGCTTTTACCGAAAGGGTCTCGGTGCACCCTCTGGATATCTTCCACTAATGCAGCTGATTTTGTCCAGGGGAAGTTATCTTCTAGCAGCGAGATTACATACTTTTTGATGTCCTCCCCTTTTAGTCCTTCTGGCACATTCAGAATTCTTAAGTTATTCCTCCTTGCTTGAGTTTCTAGGGATTCTAGCTTGTCCCTGAGGCTTCCTTCATTTGACTTGAATACTTTAATTTCCTTTTGATGTAGTTCTACTTCCTTACTCAAAGTTTCTACTATTGTCTCAACTGCTGTGACTCTCCCTCCTAGTGCATTCCGTTTAGTATCCTGGTCCAGTTACCTTACCATTTCTCTGATGCTTGGTGGCTTCCTTGGTTGGTCTGCTGCAGTTGATTGGCAAGATTTTGTCAGCAGGCTGCATGTCTGGTGGAGACTGTGGTATGGGCTGGTTCAGCAGTTCTTCAAAGTGCTCCACCCATTTTCGTTGGTGGCCTTTGTTACACATGATTGTTTTCCCAGTTTGGTCTTTAACAGGTCTTTCTGGCTTGCTGAATCTGCCGGAGAGTTTCCTTGCTATGTCGTACAGTTCTTTCAAGCTTCCATGGCTTGCTGCTTCCTGGGCTTCTGTGGCAAGACCATTGATGAATCATCGATCTGATTCTTTGTTGAATGGTCTAGTGACACCCAAGGTTGCCTTGTGTATTCTTTTGTGTGGGAATAAACCACCACCTGTGGTGTGGAGTGGTGTGGCATTGTGTGATGTGGAGTGGCACTGTGTGGAGTGAAGTGGAGTGATATTGTGTTGTGTGGAGTAGTGGGACATTGTGTGATGTAGAGCTGCAGTGGAGTGGAGTGGCATTGTCTGGAGTGGAGTGGCATTGTGTGGAGTGGAGTGGCACAAAGGGGTAGTAGGTGCTATAAAAATACAATTGCAAATGAGTTGAGTGGGGAGATGTGAAGTGGAGTGAGATTGTGTGAAGTGGAGTGAGATTGAGTGGAGTGAGATTGTGTGGAGTGGAGTGAGATTGTGTGGCGTGGAGTGAGATTGTGTGGCGTGGAGTGCCATTGAATGGAGTGGAATTGTGTGGAGTGGAATGGCATTGATGTGGAGTGGCATGGTGTGGAGCAGCATTGTGTGGCATGGAATGGCATTGAGTGGAGTGGCATTGTGTGACGTGGAGTGGCATTGTGTAGGTGTGGAGTGTCATTGTGTGGAGGGGATTGGCATGTGCAGCGTGGAGTGGAGTGGCATGCGCAGAGTGGAGTGGCATGTGCAGAGTGGAGTGGCATGTGGAGTGGCATGTGCAGCGTGGAGTGGCATGTGCAGCGTGGAGTGGCATGTGCAGCGTGGAGTGGCATGTGCAGCGTGGAGTGGCATGTGCAGCGGAGTGGCACTGTGGAGTGGGATTGTGGGGACTGGCACTGTATGGTGTGGAGTGGGATTTTGTGGAGTGACATTGTGTGAGAAGAAATGGAGTGGCATAGTGTTGTGTGGAGTGGATTGGCATTGTGCAGCATGGAGTTGAGGCGTTGTGTGGTATGGAAAGTTTCCTGAGTTGTCAGTGAACTGCCCTATAGTGCTTCAAAGCAATGTGCTAAATAAATGTAATTATAATATGTTGCCAATTTTTCCAACCTAAGATCCATGTAAACATCTGATGCCTTAGAAGCAATACAGGAGCTTGTTAATATGTACAACACTTCTGCAAGAACTGGTTTGTTTACAAATCAATGAATTTTAGACCAAGAGGGGCTTGTAGGCGAGGGAGCAACATTTATCGTACTGGTTGGCGGTAAAGGAGAAGGAGCCAGGTAGCTGCAGTGTTGTGAAGCTACAAATGTTAAAAGCCTTTCCTAAACATGAGTAGCAGATGTGCTCAGTACTCAATCATGATAGAAATTGATAATAACAATCATCTTGTTGTGAGAAGAAGCAAGCAGAACAGACTTTCAGAGTTTTATACCAAAGATATTCCAGAGTTGAAAACCGGCGAGCGCCGGACGATTCTATCAGATGCTGGGGGGAAAGGTGGTATGGGAAGAACTTACACAGAGAAGGGGAGGTTGAGAGGGGGAAGAAGCACCAAGGACCGGGCGGAGTGGAAGAGGAAGAAGAAGAAATAGTACCTCAATCAGAGAACGAGGAGTAGACTAACAATAATTAAAATTAATCAATCTGTGCTTGGTCCATGCTTCAAAAGAAAGAAAAGGAAGTGACACATTAGATGGCAGCAAAGAAGAGAGACAATGATGCCAAAGAATGGTAAGCAATGGGCTGGTTCCAATAGTAAATAATACCCCCTGCAGCAACAGTGCATGCAGTGTCGGCAGGTGAGACCTAAAAAGGAAAAAAGTTCTTACTGCCTTTGGTTCCAAGTGCCCTAAAATAACTCTACTCCAAGAATCTCACCTTTCCCAAAAGCACCAGCAACAAGTTGAAATATGACTGGGCAGGGCGAGTAAACTGTAAGTAACAGACATGAGGCACACCACAAACATTCTACCCTCGTGGCCCACATGGAGGCAGGAGTGGCTATATTGATCAAGAAATCCTTTCCTGAAGTGCATCTTAAAGACTTGGACAGACAGTGATGGAGGTTTTGTTTTCATTAAGTTAAAGGTGCAGGGCATGACTTTGGTAGTCAGCTCAGTGATGGCCCCTACTGGTGACAGGGGAGACTTTCTAGCTGTAGTGTCCAGAATTCTACTTGAAAGGGGAACATTAAGGTTGTGATGGGCAGTGATTAGAACCGGGTGCCAGACCCTGTACTAGACAAATCCAGTAGACCCAACAAAAGGCACAGCAATGACAAACATTTTATGACAGACCATTGCATGGTTGATCCGTGGAGACAGCTCCATCCATCTGACAGATTACACTTTAACATCATGCGTACACTGGTTCTGCTCCTGTATTGATTACGCCCTCATTTCTGCCTCAATACTCCATTATACCAAACAGCGTATCTGGCCACGATATGGTCCAGTTGTAGGTGGAGGCAGGATATTTTGGTTCCCTCTCGGGAAGCTGGTTAATGAAGGTCCACTGCTATGAAATGCCTACTGAAAGGTTTTGATTGCAATTTTATCTGATTAAATACTTGGAGGATAGTGAGGGCTCTGTAACATTGGCCCAGCTTTTGTACCCAGTCAGGAAAGCATGTGTAGGCATATATCCAATAAGACATGCAGCCCTAGCCAAAACGTTGGCTATGAATCATAGAATGGATTATACAAGGCTAGTGCTTGGTCCATGCTCCACAGAAAGAAAAGGAAGTGCCACCCGGCACGTGGTGGCCAATGAGGAGGCAGCAAAGAAGAGTGACAATGAAGCTAACAAATGGTAAGCAATGGGTGGGGTTTAAGCCTTTTACAGTAAACAATACCCCTTGCAGGGACAGCACATGTGCTGTCGGCTGGCGAGACCTAAAAAGGAAAAAAGTTATTACTTCCCTTGGTTCCAAGTGGCCTGACATAGCTCTACTCCAAGAATCTCACCTTTCCTATTAGCAAAAGTGACAAGTTGAAATGTGACTGGGTGGGGTGACTAATCTATGTGAATAATAGAAATGAGGCACACCACAAACATTCTACTCAAGAAGCCCACATGCAGGGAGGAGTGGCTATATTAATCAAGATATCCTTCCTGTAGCACATCTTCAAGACTTGGACAGACAGTGATGGAGGTTTTGTGTTCATTAAGTTTAAAGGTGCAGAGTGTGACATTGGTGGTCAGCTCAGTGCATGGTCCCTACTGGTGACAAGGGAGATTTGCCAGCTGCAGTGTCCAGAATTCTACTTGAGGTGGGGAACACAAAGTTTGTGATGGGCAGAAATATTTACTGACGGACCATTGCATGGTTGACCCATGGAGACAGCTCCATCCATCTGACAGAGACTACACTTTAACCTCATGTGTGCACTGGTTCTGCTCCTGTATTGATTACTTTCTCATTCCTGCTCTATACTCAGTTGAGTATTGGGAGCCTCCATTATACCAAACAGGGTGTCTGACCAGATATCCAGTTGTAGGTGGGGGCAGGTTTTTTGGTTCCCCCTCTGGAGTCTGGTTAATGAATGTCCACTGCTATGGAGTGCCTACTTACAAGACTTGACTGCAATTTTACCTGACAACATACTTGGAGGATAATGAGGGCTCTGTGACATTGGCCGAGCTTTTGTACGCAGCCAGGAAAGCATGTGTAAGGAGATTCTAAATGAGCCATGCAGCACTAGCCAAAACATTGGCTAGGAATCACAGACTCGAGTATAAAGAGAAATTGCTGATGTAATATTTCAATATAATACATATCCAATACTTTGGATTGTGATGATTGATAAAGGCGAAATATGATCAACTCATTAATACGCAGCAAGGAAAAACATTAAGAGAAGGGGAGAAATAGCAGACACTTTATTAGCTCTGCAGCTCAGCAGAAGGACTCAAGGACACCATGCCAGCGATTAGTGAAGAGAATGGTTCTTTGCTGACCAGTCCAGTCGAGGTCACTTTGGTAAAGGGTACAGAGAGTTACAATGAACACTCCACCCCGGTCCAACTATGTTTTGCGATGGTTCCACTTGAGCCTCACCGGCCCTGATGATCACCATGGAAAGGAAAATTATGGTATTATTTTCGAGTCATGGTCTAGATTGAAAGCCTCAGGCTTCATGCCTCAGCAGAATCTAGAGGCTTATGCCAGCCGCACATAGAACATTGCAGGCTGTCACATCATTTATCACAGGTTATGTACATACTGCTCACATGCAAGAAAATGTAGGCCTGGGTACTCATGGCAGTGTTTTAATCAGGAGACAGACTAGTCGCTCTGTATATCAAGGCATGATGAGATGGTGAAAGCCAAACCCCTATTTTATAGTCCTTGCTTTATCATTGGTGCAGAGTACATAACAAGTTGAGAGTCCGATGTAGTTTACACACAAGGCACCATAGTGGTTAAATGGGGAAATACTGATTGACAGGAGTTTCATAACCTGCACCAGTTGGAAAGTGGATTGCATCCAGAACTGCTGTAGATGGGCATTTGAAACTGTTCACTCACCTCCAACCTGACCATACTAGGGGGTACTGACAACTAACCCAAGCCTTTGTGGCCTGCTGGGCCAGACACCAATAGAATTAGCCCAGTGACCCATCCTGAAATATATACACCCACTTGTGGTCCTACATGGGAGCAGTGTCAGGTCTTTACGGAGTCATCAAGGATCATTGTTGCTCACATTTGACAGTTCGGCATCCCAGACAACGGTGGGAATGGCAAATTGCGATTCAGTACTTGACGGACGACTGAGATGCCTTATTCAGGGGACTATGGAAGACTCTAAGGGCCCGGACCTGTGATACTTGGCTGAAAGGCATGTTTGAGATGGCCTCCAGTGAGAAAGTGATATACAAGTTGAATGACTAGTTACCCAGATTTGAAGAGACATGGGGTAGTTTTTTGATTTCTTAATCTGAGTTGCAGGCAAGGAAAAGGGACACAGAATGTGGAGCTCTCTACAGAGATAGTATAACAATGGAGTGGTGATGCAAGAGGGAGGGTTTCCTGCTGTATCATTTTATTTTAGGTTTCCTTTCTGTTTGGCATTAGAGCTTGTTGGAACTTAGTGTTTGGGCCTTGTATCTGTGATAGAAGACTTTTCAGAATGCTTGAAATGGTCAACACATCATCATAGTTATCCATTCTCTGCAATCGTTTATTATCAAACATCAGAAAACAATGTAAGACTGCCCTCAGCCACTGTGCTGATGCCAATCATTCCATCCTTATTTTTGACCTTGTTCTTCTGTCAGTCCTCTATGATGCTCTATTACTTTCCACCTGGGTTTGCGAGTGAAATACCAATACACACATATATTATACCATTCAGGCGAAATAAACAGATTTTCACAACACAAAAAGTGATGGATTCTGAATTGTCCTACCTTCATAATGAAAGCCAAAAAAAAAAAAAAACTACCTATGCCAACATTTAAATTAAAAACAGGATTTGATACGTTCCATTCCCGCCATGGGACAACTACAGAAGTCCTTATTTTGTCGGGTCCATGATGCATAATGCTTTGAAAAAGCAAACTGTGAGGCCTTGCTGCTCCGAACACTTTGTTCACTCCAGAAGAAAGAACCCGTCTGTATTCACTCACTTGGAGTAAACAGAGAGGTCAGACAATGGTCTCAGATGGTAGAGTGGAAGTGAGGCAGCCACCGATGCCATCCTGTTGAACTAGAGCGCAAGCTTCAGGAAATTACCAAAATAGAGCTTAGTTATACATTCTCTAGGAGCTAGAACCGGACTAATCAGTACCAATCTTCAACCTTTTAAGACTGATGAGTTAGTTTGGCTCATGAGAGGCTATTCCCCTTTCATGGGCAAACTAGTAAGAGGTGATAATTGTCACATCCAATAAATTCCAAACACCTTGTTGCCTAAATCACTGCATCTAAAACCTGGCCATTCGTAATGACGGCCAAAGTGTTTTAACTGTATTGTTATTTTACAAAAGGTAGCTGCTGGTTTAGAGGACATTTAGAGCAGGGCGGTAGGGCTAGTATTGGCACAAATGGTTTCAGCATTTTTTAATGCAAGGACCTCTAAGCAAATTGTGCTTGCTTTCGTATTTGCTCGGCCACTGCCAGTTGGTGCACCAAATGCAATACATGGGGAATTCACACACACAACATACACCGTTAGCATGCATTACTCTTCAATTTTAATTCTGGAGAGGAAATGAATCCCATACCCGAGTAGATGATGTTTGCACTGGGTTGGTTTTGCACCTGCAGTTAGCACATGGCTGGAAAAAATACTCTTATTTTTCTCTCACATTTTATTTGCACACAAAATGCTTCTCACCTTGGAATCCAGCACGGTCTTCCCCATGTGCTTGGTCAGTATCTCTGCGTACTGCTGGACTGTCAGACGGTCAGCGCTCAGTCCAATGGCCTTGCCAAGGTAACCATCAGGGGATTGGAAGATGCTTTCCACGACCGGTCCGATGTCAGCCACGGATATCCCATCCAGCGGAATGTCCGCCATGGGCAGCACTAATGTAGAAAAGAGAGGTGAAGTGTTAGCAGAGATTAAGTGAGCAAGGTGAGTGGGGAGAAGAAGGGAAATAACACTCTCCTGTTTGGAAGGAGACACCTATTTTGGGTATTGGTGTTGCTATTATTGGCTCACCTCCTTCCACCCCATAGGTCTGCATATAAATGGCATCTTCTTCTCTACCCACCAGAAAACCCGCAGATGTTATAGACCTAGAGGATCATCTGAGCTCATGAAGTTCTTCCCAAATGCCTCCGTTGTCTTCTTGAAGGTACAGACAGATAGCGACACCTCTACCAGCACACTGCAAAGATGGCTGGTCCATTGCACCTCACCTCCTAGTATTCAAAAGCCAACTTACAGGCGAGACTTGCAGAACACTTGTGTCACCAAGACAAGTGACGCCACCAAAAGAGGTCATGTGCTTAAAAGGTCCACATTTTAGTACCACCCAATTACAGATGGCCAGAAGTGCATACCTTATGGAGGGCACAAGCGAATGTCAGATTTGATCTTCCATTTGGTACCTGGCGAGTCTGCTGACTTTCTTAGGTTATTCAAAAAAAAATACATCCTCAGGAGGTGTATTTTATAGTTTCACAATAGCCAGATCTGATTTTCAAAAATTTCGGAGAGCACTAGCAAACAGGCCTTCTTGCGATATGATACCCAGGCTATAGGAATCACCTTGCCAGGTACCTGAGGCTTGCTCCCTCCTTATAGTGCTTCATGGAGAGTGTCATCTCTTCACTATCTTTCATCCCTTGAACTAATCGCCCTTTTGCTTTCGCGCACTTCCTATCCCTCTCACCTTCTTCAAAGTACTTCATGTGTCTCTTTTCTGTAAACATCCAAATGTGCTTCTGAAATTCTGTAGGTGTTACACATTTCTTTTGCTATGGGCAGTCCTCTACTACCCAAGTAAAAGTTTGAGTCTGATCAATAACTCCAATAAAATAAAATAAATTATTAAAATGCATTTGCTGTGGTTAATAAGATTTTTAGGATACAATTTATTTTTTTAGGTCATCTGCACAATAAAGATTGATAAATAAAAGCCTATCTCTTGAACTTTATTTGATTCCTTGCCAATGCTTGAAGTTAGCCCTGCTCCCCTCCCATAGCAGGCTTTAATGTCCATTAGAGGCCTGCTGCAGCATTATATATTACAAGACTATTAGAACATTCCACCCCATGAGTTCATATCCACTCGGTCATTGCAGCATGCCCCTGCTGTTCAGAACTTTCATTGGCTTGCTTCCTTTTCTGTTCTAGAACTCTGAAGAGGCCAAGGTGACATATAGTGCTTTATAAAAAAAATGCTATAAACAAATAAAATGTACCTCATAACTGTGAATCAGACTTCCGCATGTTGATTTCCTAACATTGAACTTCAAGATCTTCTTGCCTCCCTTATGTATTTCCTCCTGCATGAGTTACCTTAAAATTATTGCTCTTTTGTCACCACAGCCCTTCTGGTCTGGCACTATGCTAAATATACGAATAAATGAATTTTTTTTTTTTTTTTTTTAAATGTCTTTATTGGCATTTTATATTAACAAACATACAACATCAACCAAAAGGCCAGTTGCTTCACATTTTCTCATGAACCAGCTTTGTACAACTTTGCATGGTATGGCTTTTCAGGACTTATGTCCTGCTTGTCTTGTTTCGTTTTTTAAAAGCAAACAAAGCATGTTAGATATTGTAGATACAATACAAGGTTGGTGTGGTCTAAACTTTAACAATTTCAAGTGCAACCAACATATGTCCTAAGAGAAAACAAAAATCATGTGCATTAGCTGGAATAAACAGGTTAGGTACAGTTCTATTAAGTCTAGCATTAAACTTTGTCGCACAGCTGTGACATTGAGCCTGCCTGTTGTTCTTCGGGTGAATTAGGGCGGTCTGGCACCACCTGTTGGCGTGCGCGAGCCCACTCCAAGGGGCCCCATATGTCTCGTGGCCGGGATGCTGACGGCAGCAGCTCCCAGAAGGTTGATAACTGTGTTTGACTGAATGTTACATCACAAATCCAATCCTTCATAGACGGAGAACCTCTCCTCCCCCAATGAATAGCAACTCTACGCCTGGCTATCAACAACAAGAGAGCATGTAGCCTCCGGGTCCCAGTTGGTGTCTCCTTTACATATCCCAACAGTCCTAACAGGGGGTCTGGGTCGCTGGCCGTGCCTATAATGTCATGTATAGTGTTAAAAACTGAAGACCAAAAGTCAGCCAGTTTAGTGCAAAACCATGCCATGTGTGAGAACGCTGCTGGAGCAAAGCCACATCTCCAACAGCCGGCGTCTTCCCTAATCCCCATACGGTGAAGCTGAGATGGAGTTCTATAGAATCTATGTATGAATTTGAAATGAATTAGGCGAAGTTTGTAGTTTGGGGACAGTGCCGTGAGCTGGTTACAACAAAATGACCATTGTTCCTCAGTGATCGCAGTGGGCAAGTCCACATTCCATGCCTGTAAGGCCTTGGGCGTCAGAGGGGCCATGTTTTGCATGTTATTGTAGAGCCTTGTGATTAGTCTGCGAGGTGAGTCAGTTTTAAGTACATTTTCAAGCGCCATCAGCGTGGGGGGTGGACTCGGGAATGTGTCATGCAGTGTTCTGCACGTGGTCTTCAGTTTGTGATAAAAAAATTGTTCGGAGAATGGAACTGGACGCCCCTCAACTGGTTCAGGAGGAGCCCTAAATGTCTCCCCCGGGTATAGGTCCGCGAATGTGCGCAGGCCCAACCTAAGTGCCAGTGTACTGCTTGTTCCCTCTCCCATGGTGGGTAACGACGGGTTGTGAGCTAGGGGGACAGATGGGGCATACAAGATTTTAAGATGTGCTCTTTCCCGTAGCTTGTCCCATGCCCACCTCAGTGTCTCCACCGTGTCTATGTCCCCACGAGGGCGCCTATACGGCTGATATAATGCCACCTGAAGAGGGACTGGTGCCGCCACATCCAACTCCATGGCTGAAAGGGGGTCGGGTGCACCCAAAAATGCAAAAACTGTGCCTGTGCACTGAAAGCGTACAGCTGGATATCTGGGGCGCCCATTCCGCCCTGAGACAAGGGCAAAGTCAGCAGTTCCCATGAAATCCGCGCCGGTCTGCCCGCCCATACCACGAAAATCAATAAGGAGCGAAGGGAGTTAAAAAAGTTTTGCGTAAGCGGGATCGGGATATTGACAAAGAGGTATAGCAGTTTTGGCAGGATCACCATTTTTGCAATCGCTATTCTCCCAGCCAGGGAAATCGGGAGATTGGCCCACGCAGTTACTTTGTCTTCCAGCCACGACACTGTGCGCCCGAAATTCATGTCCCAGATTTCTTGTGTGCTTCTGCTAAGCCAGATCCCTAGATATTTAACTGGCCCGTCTGCCCATTTCAATGGGTATTCGAGAGGAAAGGGCATTGTGGCATCGGTTAGGGGGAATACTGTGGACTTGGACCAATTGATCGTAACTCCAGAGAGGCCACCGAATTTGATCAGTTCCCGAAGAAGGGGAGCCGTATTCGTCTCTGGGTCACTGATGTATAGGGTGACGTCATCTGCGTACATTGAGATCAAGAGGCTCCTTGTACTAAAGCCCAGGCCTCGAGCTGTGTGGTGCTGCCAGATACGGGCCGCCAAAGGCTCCATCGCGATCGTGAAGAGCAGAGGAGATAGCAGGCATCCCTGCCTCGTGCCCCGCGATATATCGAATGTTTCAGATAGCAGTCCGCTCACTCGAACTCTGGCGGATGGCCTGCGGTAAAGTAAGCGCACCAGGCTTAGAAAAAGGGGGGTAAAGCCCATCCTTTCCAGTATAGTAAAATGATATGACCACTCCAGTGAGTCAAACGCTTTTGTAGCGTCGAGGAACACAGCGATGGCCTTCGAGTCCGGATGTAGATAATGACCACTGAAAAAAAGGTCCGAAGATTATGTGAAGTTGATCTCCCAGGGATAAAGCCGGATTGATCTGGGCGAGCGTTTAGCGGAAGGAGAGGCTGCAGACGATTAGCCACCAGTTTAGCCAGGATTTTGACATCCACGTTGATTAGCGACAGAGGGCGATAAGAGTCGAGTTGGTCTTCGGGTTTCCCCGGCTTAAGCAAGGTAATTATAATAGCTTCTCGCATAGAGGGTGGTAAAATCCCCATGGTTTGAGCCTCCTCGTATATCGCTATTAGCTGTGGGGCTAGTTCTTCCGCATAAGCTTTGTAGAAAGCTGTGGTCAACCCGTCGGACCCTGGTGCTTTGTCAGATGGAAGACTTCTTATCACCTGTCGGACATACTCCACTGTAAATGGATTGTCCAGGTACTCCCTTTGTCCGTTACCCAGCCATAACAGTTCGAGCAAGTCTAAGAACGGCGTGAGTGCGTCCTGCATGGGGCACTGGGTTGACGTGTACAGGGAAGTATAAAACTGTGTGAATCTATTGAGTATGTCTAGTGATCCTCGTGCCGTATGTAAAGGGCCCCCCCCCAGTCTCCGTAATGTTCGCCGCCGTGCGTGGGGCCCGGAGCAGTGCCGCTAACGTTCTCCCAGGTCTATCGCCTTCACCGTACCTCCTGGCCTGAGTGTATTTGCCTAAAAATTTAACTTCGGGTTGGGCCCCTTCTTCAAATTCTAGCAAGGACTCTTTCAGCTTTGCTACCAGGGTAGGGTCTTCGGTAGCATAGAATTTTGTTTCCAATTCCTTAATCTGTCTCTCTAGGGATTCCAGCGTGCCCCTTATTGCTTTCAACACCCCCGCTTGACGCGCTATGCACTGACCTCTGATGACTACTTTGAACGCCTCCCATAGGGAGGCCTGGGTTGGGACTGAGCCACTGTTGTTAGCGAAGTATTCTGTTATACCCCCCCTAATCTCCTCTTTGAACGCCTCGTCCAGTAATGCATATGGAGGAAGCTGCCAGCTGAACATTTTAGTGGGAGCGTTGGGCAACGTGAGGCGCAACAGACTTGGGGCATGGTCCGATAAGGACCTCGGGAGGTGTGAAACTGCACAAGTCCATGACGTCACATCTCTGGACAACAGCTCAAAGTCCAAACGGGACCAGGCCATATGAAATTCTGAAATACATGTGCCTTCCCTCACATTCCGGTGTCTGTGACGCCAAATATCTATTAAGTTGCCATCGTATAGGATTCCGTTGAGGGCCACAGTTGCGTTAGGGTGTAGGGAACGAGAATGCCCCTTCCTGTCTAGTGTGTCATCAAGTATTGCATTAAAGTCACCCCCCAGATGATGGTATCACATTCAGTCGCTCTAACCCTGGCCCATATTTCCTGGAAGTATTCAGGGGAATCCACATTGGGTCCATAGACCGCCACTAGAACCAACCTGGTCCCTCCCAGGGCTCCCTGTATTATAACGTACCTGCCCTCTGGGTCGGAGTATGATGCCCTCTCCTTCCAATCCAATCCCCGCCTCACCAGTACCGCCACCCCTCGTGAGTAGTTAGAATATATCGAGGAATAAACATGTCCCCAGCATTTGTGTTGCAAACTGTTAGACGTGGAGGTGTTCAGGTGGCTCTCCTGTAGCATACACACGTCAATGTGATGTCTTACTAAATAAGCTTGCACCAACCGTACCTTCCTGTAATCATTTAAGCCACGAATGTTCCAAGTCATAAAATTGAAACTTGTCATCGTACAAACTCTAAAATCCAGCACAATTCTGTGACGCAATCCCTGTGCACATTTACCTCTGCAATAACAGTGCTGAGTAAAATTACAGTGCATTGAGATGACCACCAACCATTAAAACATATTGAGCATGAGAGCGGTATGATCCACAATTTCCAGGCGGAGACATTTTGACTGTGAAGCATTGAACTGACCAACAAAATAACATTAACCCCAACCCTCCTCCCACCACCCACTCCAACCCCCCAATCAGGTTGTGTAGAAGCCACCACACCAAATGTTGTATAAATAAGGGTAGTGCCCTGAGTAGGGCAGAACAACCAGCGGGACATCTCCCTGGGGGCGCGATGTCACCGGCATACACCCCCGCAATACGCAGGGTGGCCGAGAGTAAGGTGGAGAGGCGATTACAGAGAAATTTAGCACAGTACGCAGTCCCCTCTGAAGGCTCGCCCCCAACCTAATAGAACTAAGAAGCGACACTGCAATTTTTTAAGAACAAGTGATATCAAGCTTAAGTAAAATAGGAAACAACACTTTTATGAATCTCAATTAAATCTGGTGAAGCTCAATCATTGTCACTTAGCCTGTCTCCGGATGCCTCCATGGTACTCGTACTCTGCACCTGCTTCTTTTTCCCCCTACATGCTTAGCAAATTTCAGTGCAGATTTGGCGTCCGTGAAAAAATGAGCCGCTCCTTCATATGACACTTTGAGCTTGGCGGGGTACAACAACGAGTATGGAATCTTGGCCTGCAGAAGGATTCTTTTTGCTGGCAGAAATTCACGACGTGCGGCCTGCACTGCTGGCATGAAATCCGGGTAGAAGGCAATAAATAGTGTTCCCTTTGTGAACAATGGTTCCATGTTCTCTTGCCAGTCTGAGGATGAGGTCGCGGTCTTGATAGTTCAAAATGCGGGCCAGGATAGGCCGAGGTGTAGCACCCACTGGTGGCCTGGGGCCCAAAGTGCGATGTGCACGCTCAATCGCGAACACCGCCGATAAGTCCGGATCGAACAGTTCATGAAGCAGATCTGCAATGAAGCTTTCCATTTTTGATATGGCAGTCGTCTCCGGAATTCCCGGAATTCGTAAATTGTTCCGGCGGGAACAAGCCTCTAAATCTTCGTTCTTTGAACTGATCAGGCTGAGCACCTTATCCATGTGCAGAAGCTGTTCTTTTGTCTCGACCTGAATTTCGTGGAAGTCCGAATTGCGGTTTTCCAACACGTCTAGTCTCGTTTCGTGTGCACCGACCTGTTGTTTAACGGCATCTAGTTGTGATGTGAGTGTATCTAGTTTTGTGTCTATGTTGCGAAGGCTAGAGCGCATCTCCAGCATCAACGTACGGAGGTCCTTGCCATGATCCTCGACCTGAGACTCATCGGGCGGTCCGCACTCCCCTCTGGATCTTGTTCTGTTGTCCTGGTGGTTCGTCTGTTCTCGAACGTTAGCTTGGGCTGTTTTGCATCCTGCTTCCCCATTGTAGTGAGGCAATGTAATTCGGACTCCATCGCCCGGCCGCTTCCGCTACGGCCCAACTGGGCGCTCCACCTCCGATCTCCTGCTTAACTTCACTGGTGCGTGGGCCGTAGCCCCTGCCAGTTATGTACTGAAGATCGACCCTGGCAGGAGATAGGGGCAAGAGGCACGACCCTGCCGGCCCAGCACAACGACCCCCAGGTCCGGAGATGGAGCGGTTTAGGCTGCCCCAGTCGAATCACATACATCCGAGTTGCCACCGAGCGTGGACCGCTGGCGCCACTCCGAAGGTCCCGTTTTGGTCCAGTGGGGAGCTCCTAAGGATACCCGGAAACAATAGCGGGCCGCTTCAGGACCCCCAACGACGGGGCGGCCAGCTCTGCCCTGTAGGGGAAGCCAACTATAGAGCTGCAGACAGGTTTGACCATCCGCTGACCTGCACCTTTGTTCCGACCAGAACCGCCAATGCAGCCCCGTCAGCCAAAGGGCCCGGCCCGCCTGGATTCAAAATGGCGGCCGCCCACAGAGCGGTGTATCAACAGGCCACGGAGCAGCTATGGCTGGTGCCGCACGTGGACCCCAGAGCTGTGTGTGCTTGCCCCTGGGCTGGCTCCTACCACGGGGGATGCCACGCCTCAAGGGGTAGGGAGGTATCCAGCAGCGGTATAAGCATATACTCAGGCAGAGTTCCACTTCTCTTATCAGGCCAGGAAGGCCCGCCGGGGCCGCAATGGGAGGGAAGGCGGGACCCCGCAGTCCGGGTCCCGGGCCGCAAGTGTGCTCCGATGGGGATCTCCGCGCCGGACCAGCCGCGCCCCGTCTAGCCTCTCACCCCCGACCGCCCGGAACGATTTATTATGTTCCCCCGGGGCTCCGGCAGCTCCGCGCGGCACTCACCCTCACAGTCCTGAAGGTCCCTCCGCGGGGACCCAAGAGCGCCATCTCACAAGACGAAGTATCTCAGGCGGATTGCTCGGCAGCTGTCTCCCGCGCCGGCTGCGAGCCGCCGCGCCCCGGAGAATCAGGATGCTTGCGTGAACTCCAGTGCGGTACGCTCCTCACAGGCCGGAGATGCTGCTCACATCACACAGGCCGCGCCAGGTTCAGACCACAAACGGTGTTGCTTCCTGTTGTGGCTGTCGTGGCATGCCCACACAGCACCCCCGGATATAGGCGAGTCACAGAGGTATTTTTAGAAGCGCCGATGCCCCTCCATGTTGCGGATTTGGAAAGGATTAATTTCCCGGCCGGCCGAGCTCGCTCTTCAAGCGGCCAACTTGCCGTGCGGCCAAACCACGCCCGAATAAATGAATTATTAATCCTTACCTAATGAGTGTCAGCCCACCTCTAGCAGAGCTAGATACTGTTAATATGTAGCAAGGCCTTTTATACAGTTACAACCAGACTGGACTTTTGTACAGTGCAAACACAAGCAGATGATGGACTGAGCGCTGAAACTTTTCAGACTCTCAACACCTGTCACAGATCTGGGTTGAATCCATAATCGTTCTTTAGCTCACTTCATCACCCCAGTTCAGACCCAGCCATATGCAAATCAGTCTTGACCCTGTGCCTCAAGGGAACAGTCCAGCCTGAAATGTCAAGCCAGGTCTTCCTTGGACCGGAAACAAGCATCCTGGGACCGGTTTCGGGGTAATGTGAAAATATAAAATCTGAATCTCTCGTTTTTTTAATTAAAGCTGTGCTTCATCCATTTTCACCCCTGTCCTGTTTTCAGCCTGGCTCTATCCTTGACACCGCACCTGCATCAACATTGGTAAAGAATCTAAATTGAGACATTGTAGGCTGCGTAAACATGCAAAGTCAGAACAAAAGAACAGCTGATGTCTGCACTGGGTTTCGTGTGTTTGTTAAACAATGGTAAAGCCTTAGCTAAAGTTTGCTTAGATAGCCTATCTTGTTGTGCAGCTTCAGGACGCGACAGTTACACAAGGCACCAAGGTTGTTGGTTCTTACCGATTGTCTCATTTGTGTGTCCTTTCCAAAGCTCTATTTACCTCTGGGCGTTACTGGTCTGTGATCTTATTATAAAAACTCATGTAACCATTGTTCAGTGTGTTCCCTCCTTGGGTATCTTGATGGTACTTGTCGGATGGAGCCCCATTCATGAATGCTTAATAAATAACCTATGGTTTGACTTCGCTCCAGTGTCGTTTCCTCCTTACTTGTTAAAGAACCCGTGGCGAAGTGGTGATCCCTGCACCAGCAGGTTATTAATTAATCTGCTCCACAAATTGGCACCCGAACGCGGGGCCCCATCAAAGGCTTGCAGTTGGACCGGGGGAGGAGATCGTGTCGGTGAGACGAACTTTGCTGAGGGGCGCCCCACCTGAAGAGACTAGTGTTGCTCATGGTCCAAGGTGATTTTTTAGCTCTCCGACTCTGATCTTCCTGGCGGCTGCTGGCCTTGACTGGGGCCTTCGGTCAGTGATTTTCTTTGGATCAGGGAGGATCGACAGGTGGGAGTCGAAGACTACGTAAGAGGTAAATCTGTATTGAACCGGTTCATTTGGTTAGGATCTGTTTGATCTTTGCTTGACTTGGCATTTGTCTTGACTTGGTATTTGTTTGGTAATCCGTTCGGAATCTGCTTGGAATTTTGAAACCTAGGATCTGTTTGGTATTTTGAAACCTAAGCTTTGTTTTGAGATTTGCTATTTTGTTTTGACTAAACATTTTTTCTTACAAGTAAATGTGAGAATATTTTTTATTTCTCTCTGTTTATAAGTTTTTTTGTATCTTATATAACATGCCTTTACTTAGTACGATTTGGAAGTTTTGGTGTTGCTGCTGCGATAAGCAGAGCATTTTGGAAGCAAGTCAGCCGGCGCCACCAGAAGGTACGCCGAATTTTGAGATGTACATCAAATATGGTATTTGTCCCATCATGTATAATGCATTGTGGAACAAATATACAAAAGGGGATCCCCAGTTACAATGGCCATTAGAGGGAACTATGGACCCTCACAAACTCTAGTATCTAGAGAAACGATTGTTTTTAAAGAAAATTAGGCCAGCTATGTTTGACAGTTTGCGTATGTGGAGGAAAGAAGTGAAGGAGCGGCAGCTCAAGGCAGAGAAGGTACAAAGGAAACAGGAAAGGAAGACAGTATCAAAAGTATAAAGAATTGAAGGATAAGGAAGTTCAGGAGAAAAAGGAATGTTTAGATAGAGAGCATAGATTATTAACATCCAAGGAATATATAGTTAGACCAACAGTAGCAGTTCAGGTCCACCAAGAAGATGTGGATTCAGATATTGATGGGTTGTTGATTGAACGACCCCCGCCCCCATATGTGCCCTTAACACCTCTTCCCCCTGGACCACCAAATGTCGCCCCCCTTGTACCCCTGGCTCCCCCACCTTTGCCCGCGGTTGTCCAGCTCCCTATTTTCCAACCAGTACCGGTACATTCCTTACCCCCTCCAACCCAGGCCACTGTGCCCCCATCCCAGGCCTCTGCGCCTCCACCTCAGGCCACTGCAACCGAAATGACTGATGATCCCGTACTTCCTGCATCTGTCCTGACCCCTCGAGTTCTTCGTTCTACTGTACCTCAGTTTCGTCAGGATGCGATAAGGTTAATGGTATTAAATTGGTTAAGTGATCTAGAAATGGAAGTAGAAGAAATGATAGATTTGCCTCTATGGCTGTCCGCTGACCAATTTCTTCTTTTTTTAAAAATATTTTTTATGTCCATGTCAGTTAAGCTTTGGGAAAGTTAGTAAAAAAAACACATTTTTTGTCCTCTAAAATTTAGGCCCAAACAACAAATACAAGAAAAATGTAAAGGTATTTTAGAGTAATCCAAAAGATTCTTAAATTATAAAACAAAACAAAAAAAAATCAAAGAAGCGGAATAGCAATGTTAAAAACGAAAACAGGATTTTTAAGCTACATGTTATTAAAAAAATGTCAAGACACGAACCGCTGGGCAGTATTTGTTGTCTCCTGCCTGGCACAAAGACACTTTGATAAACAGTGGCAAGAGGAACACGTAAAATGTGTAAATTGTAGAAGTGTTCACTGTGCTCAAAGGAATGCACCTGACTGAGCTTAAAACAGACACCCAGTGAAGAGCTGATCTCGGTCCACTTACCAAAGGCCTTTTGTCCAGGTGAAGCCATTAACAGTATTCACAAGGCCTCTTCACTTTTGTTTTCTTTTCTTAGAGAATAATGCACAAGTTAACTAAATCCCATCTTAAGTAGGGGAGTGCGAAATTCACATAATTTGCTTCTGTGTACTTATGCGAAATTTCTACTAAATTATGCGAATCTGTCATTTTGTGCTACATTTTAGAGCAAAGTGCGTCCTTGCATCAATTATGATGTGAGGACACATTTCTATACCCCCAAAAAATTGTGCAGAAAAACAAAAGCCCTGCAAATAGCTGCTCGCGTTTTGTTGTTCCCGTGCGTTTGTGGTATATTTTTACCATGGAAGGCTCATAATTAAGTGAAGTGGCATAATTTTGGGAACTTTGCGTAACAAGTGTAATGCGAAATTCCTAAAAATAAGCAAATTATACCACCATAATTTATAGATCGTCTTGGCCTAATCTTGAGTTTTTCACATTCAACAAAACAACAGCTATTTTGTCATTATCTAAAAGACTTGATGGCGTTATGGGGAAAGCATTGAGTAATTATTGACACATCTCCCGGTCATCACTAGAGCACTGGACATTTTTTCCAGGAAGAGAATTTTTTCATGGATTGCTTTGGCACTGATTGGGTTCACCTAACACGGAAACACCGAGGTTACGAAGCAGTTCTCCATGTGAGTGATTTGCTTGCTGCCTCCAGTAGATGGCGCAATTTTGCTACTTCCTATTGCCAGCTGTTCCCCCGGAAGTAATCGTATTTGCATGCTTCCACAGAGTTCCCTTAGAGAAGCATGTAGGTGCCCCCACATTTTTGAGGAGAGAAAGATTTACTGTTCTAACTCCAGTCCTCGAATATTTGGGAAAAGAGTATAGTCAAGAGCCTTGCCAGGCTTCACTGCCTGGATGAAGAAAGGAAAAAAATAAAAAAATAAGAAATAATTTCTGTTTTCTGTCTATTTGCCCTAGACATGAGACTGGGTGTACAGTTAGTGACCCCATGTCTCTGTTCATGCGGATCCAGACCGTGGACCCGGTCAAGAAGTTTTGGGTGGTAATCGCGGTAAAGGTTCTCAAATGGTGCTTCCTGACCCGTTGTAGGTCAGTGACGTCTTACGTCCCAGCCGTCCTTTTATGTCGCTGCGGTTACATTAACTGTGGGGACTGTCTACAGACCACAAATGTATTCTGCTTTTAGCGCATTAGTCGCCGCCTGGCGGTTTTCGTCCTCATAAGGGACATTTCTTAATAGTATTGTTGTATCCCTGTTACTTTGTAAATGTCCTTTTTTTATGCAGGGGAGGCAAAGTGGAGAGCCGGGTGACCACGAGCAAGGATGATGCTTCTCACCCCGCCTTGCCTCAGCATGGAAGCAATGTTTGATTTCTGTGTTTTTTTTATAAATAGTTTACTGTAGCAGTGATGCTCAGAGGGCATTATCTGCCCCTGTGTAAAATAGCTCAAATGCCATGCATTGAAGGTACGAGTAGAAGTCCCAAAATTGGGCAAAGAATTGAAAAGACGAGTCACTAAAGACCAAACGGTACGCTGTGCTGCCGCCATGGGTGGAGCCCGGAGTTGTCCTCTCTTAGAGACGCGTGTGTTGCACATTCCATACCACCCTGTTGCCCTCGTAACCCTAAGGTACCAATGCCTGAGGGATGAGTGGTGTTATAGGGTTTTGAGATGAAAGCAAATCGGAGATAACAATGGTGGACAAGATGAGTCACGATTGTGGAGTTTTTAGAGTAGCAGCTCTTCGCGCTGCTCTTAGTGTGAGATGCGTCATGTAATCCTCATGGCTGTAAAAGAGCTGTTCATGTGTTTACCTCCCACGCTCCTGCCAGCATATGGTTCTTTGCTCAAATCAGGTAGTCAGCTGGCGGCCATTTTAGTTATGGTAAACACTGACCCCCACCTTCCCGAAATTGTCTAAAACTAAAATGTTCCCCCTGTATTTTTGGCTGCTTTTTGCCTGTTGGTATTATCCAGGTGGCTTTTTCTCCACGTGGACCTTGTAGAAGCCACCATTACTCTTGCTTTTATCTTCAAACCCTGCACAGGTGAAGCTGGGAATAGGCAGGGGGTCGGAGGCGAGAGAAGTATGTGTTTCATTGCAAAGTCTGCTGCTTTTTTTGTACAGTGTGTAATTTTGTGCCACCCGGAAGTGTGTAGACCAGCCCTTTCCTTTCTTCTAGCCTTTTCTTTCTCTTCATGGAGCTGTCGACTTAGGGCGCTGTGACATACTCTGACCATTAAGCATATGCAAGTTCTTTTTAAGGAATCTGGAGGGGCCAAAGTCCATATATATATATATATATACATATATATATGTATATATGTATATAATTTAATTGATTTTGGGGGGTTTGCATGTGCAGTATTAATGAGGTTGTACACTTTCAGGGCAGAAGGTTCACCAACACCAAGATCTATGCTTGTGCAACTGAACAGATTCCTGTGTTGCTCATGTGCATTGTGACATTAATCTGAAACCTGCATGTGCACCTCGACAGCCATCTGAAATGCGTGTGGGCAGTGGGACATGCCAGCCGGAGAGCTGTTCCTGTACAGTGATCCTGAGTTACACTTTAAAATGTGCAGGATCCCTGCTAAGATTTTACAAGATTCCTCTGATGTCATCTGCATTCAAGTCGGCAGACTCTGCTCTTTTGTTTACTTCCTTCTCCCCTTAAACTCTCCCCCCTCCGGGTTCGGTCTTCGCCCACTGTTGGTAATGGGAATATGCTGAATTTGTTGCTTGTAATCCCATGGATGTTTAGGGAGATTTAATCCTATCTGTGTAAATATTTTGTTCGTTTTTTGTAAATTTCACTGAAAGGTTCCACTACAAATTACATAAAAATGTGAAGTAAGGTACTTTAAGTTAGAATTAGAGGCCGATGAGACGCAACCGCGACCATAATTGCCCTGGACCTGGTAACACGCAGGTTTGTCCATTCAAAATAATAAAAAAACTCTGTAGGGATTGGGGCATTAGCCCACTCAGGTCCCCGTTGCACGTCTAACAGAACGCGTTACCTAATGAAGGGTTTGGGGGTAAAACAGAAGTTCCACGCTGCAAATTATCCTCAAGCAGCGGGTCTGGTAGAAAGATACAATGCCACATTGAAATTAAAACTTGCAAAAATTCAAGCCACAACGGGCCTTAATTGGCCAGATGCCTTGCCTTTGGCCCCATTATCTGTTCGTTCCATCCCACACAGTAAAATTGGACTTTCTCCCTACGAGATCGTCTTTGGTAGGCCTATGAATGTATGGGGACCCCCAAGGCCAAATATGATAAAAGAAATACCGTACCCTGTTTTAAGTGATTACTTGAAAGACTTAACTGAAAAACTGTCTCTGATTTATCAGCAGGTGCATGAAGCTATTCCAGACAAGTCAGAGGGTCCGGCCCATGGTCTTCAACCTGGAGAATATGTCCTTATAAAGAATTTCCAGCATTCTAAAAACTTGGAGCCTCGCTGGAAGAATCCGGAACAGATCCTGCTTGCAACTCGAACTGCTGTCCGTGTCACCAACAGACGCCACTGGATTAATGCAGGGCACTGCAAGCGAATCCCAGCAACTGTTCTCCAGCCAGAAGGCAGAAGCGATCTGAAAGATATCTTACAGACTCAGAAAAGTGTTGCTCCTCTGAATGAAGATACTTTGTTTCCTGATCAAACTACGCCTTCAGCAACAAGGTACTATTTACGACCAAGGAAGGGAAGGAGCAGATAGAGATACCGGAGGACCGATTTCAATTAGTGGAACGGTTCGACTGTGACACGGTAGGATCACAGAATCGGCTGAACTAGGTTCAGTGGGGATTGTGTTACGTGTTCAGTGGTACCTGGATCTCTCTCCAACCTGTGGTTGTATTGATACTGAGAAGGAGAACTGCAGAAATTGGGATCTAAGTTGCAGATGCGAAACAAAGACAAGCCGCTGTGTATGGTGATTTTGATTATACTCTTGATAATCTTGGCAGCAGTATTTTGGACAATGGAGAAAGTGATTCCGGCCCGAACCCTATTGCTCGCTACTACTCCTGTCCCCACAGAACATGTGTACTATACTCTTCCCTACCATGAACAAAAACACTGCATGTCCTACCTCAATAACACTTTCATACAAATGTTACATCATACCCACAATGCTACGAACACTACCAACTGCTGGGTGTGTGGAATGATGCCAGCTCATCAGAAGAAGGGAGGAACTTTTATCCCCTTGCCATTCTCACATAATGGCTCCTGTAGAGCCTGGTTTGCATTATTGTGGGCCTCTGAAATAAGTCACAAAGTTTTTGCTGATGTAGGAAGACTCAATGCCCAGTTAAATAGGGTATGTTACCCCGATGAGGAAGGAGATCCCCAAGCCAAAGGAACTGTATGGGAAATGGAGGAGTATCGCAGAGGGAATTCCTCCACCAGATATGTCTTCCCCAACACTCGAACAGCCAAGGGTAATGGGCCTCCTGTTATCGCTGTAACCAGAGCCCGAGCAGAACTTTGTGTGAGCAGTATTGGAAGTATTCCAGTGGGAAAAAGTGACTGTACCACTGTTTTAAATATCACTGGAACGAACAATAGAACCTTTCTATCTTCCCATAACACTTACTTTATCTGTGGAAACAAGGGTTACTATCATCTACCAGTCAGTTGGTCTGGCATCTGTTATGTGTCTTTCTTACTTCCTCCTGTGTTTTTAGCACCTGCCTCTTATCACAAAGACCTGAAATTATTTAATGACATCTCTTTAAATAGATTCAAACGGACCATAAATAATGATGAAGTAGATCAGACCGATACAGCCTTGCAGCAATATGTAGATTTCAATTTGGGACTCTTTTTCTTCGTTGGTGCAGCCCTAAACAGTAGAAAAATTAGCTGCTGCGTGTTCATACCGGACCACGCCCCTTCTGTCTATAACGCCATTTCCAAATTACATAAAATAGCTGCAGAAATACATCAAGACCGAGGAACCTGGTCCTGGTCTGAATGGTTACAGGGACTTATCTCCACTTGGGGTTGGAAATTATTAATGGGAATAGTAATAATAGGAGCCATCTTTCTAACTTGCTGCTGTTGTATTCAATGTGCCCCTATGATATGCACCACGTGTATAAATGTTTGCAGTAGTATTAAACCCACCCCAATCAATGTTCATGAATTAAATAGAGAAATGATTATGCACACTGAAATTAATGAATATTAATGTACACGACTAATACATGTACCCCTTAGAATAGATTCAGCACAGCTGAAAAAGGAAGGACTGTGAAAATGTAAAATCTGAATCTCTCGTTTTTTAATTAAAGCTGTGCTTCATCCATTTTCACCCCTGTCCTGTTTTCAGCCTGGCTCTATCCTTGACACTGCACCTGCATCAACATTGGTAAAGAATCTAGATTGAGACATTGTAGGCTGCGTAAACATGCAAAGTCAGCACAAAAGAACAGCTGATGTCTGCACTGGGTTTCGTGCATTTGTTAAACAATGGTAAAGCCTTAGATAAAGTTTGCTTAGATAGCCTATCTTGTTGTGCAGCTTCAGGACGCGACAGTTACACAAGGCACCAAGGTTGTTGATTCTTACCGATTGCCTCATTTGTGTGTTTTTCCCAAAGCTCTATTTATCTCTGGGCGTTCCTGGTCTGTGATCTTATTATAAAAACTCACGTAACCATCGTTCAGTATGTTCCCTCCTTGGGTATCTTGATGGTACTTGTCGGATGGAGACCCATTCATGAATGCTTAATAAATAACTTATGGTTTGACTTCGCTCCAGTGTCGTTTCCTCCTTACTTGTTAAAGAACCCGTGGCAAAGTGGGGATCCCTGCACCAGCAGGTTATTAATTAATCTGCTCCACAGTAACACCCCTCATCAGCCAGGCTAGCTTGAATCCAGTGGCCAAGTGAGCTAGGGACCCACGTCTGGGCATTCCCGGCGAACAAAGCAAACACAAGGAGATGATGGACAGAGTCTTCCCTGGACCTGAAACAAGCATCCTGGGACTGGTATCGCGGTAACACTCTTCATTAGCCAGGCTAGCTTGAATACAGGGAAGGCCTGGCTTGGCAGTTCGGGCTGGACTGTTCCCATGAGGAACAGGGTCAAGACTGATTTGCACATGGCTGGGTCTGAACTGGAGTGGCGAACTGAGCTAAAGAACTATTATGGATTCAACCCAGATCTGTGACTGGGAGTGAGTGTCTGAAAAGTTTCAGCATCTCCTTGTGTTTGCTTATGTACAGTGATGAGCCTTCCCCTTGACTGGGTCAATAGCTCTGTTCTGCAGAGTACTGGTCGCGAGATATCTCAGTGAGTTAAGGTTTTACTTAGAGGAATCAAAACAGCTATTCATTCTTCTAGTGTGAGATGAGATAGATATAAATTGATGATAAAGTGCAATGTGGGTATCGGATTTATAACAATACTGTGATTAAGGAGGCTGGAGCCAGCTCATGTCACTGCATATTTGCCTGGCTCACAGAGCACCACAATAACACCTCTCAGGCAGGATCCAGCTGTATTCTTTATCTGAAACGACGGTAACCGCAGCTAAAGGCATCCCAGTTAAGTTACTCACAATCTGCACCATGATATATATATACTGGTTAGTTCTATACTTCAAGGTTCAGGCACCCATAGTTGAGAGTTTTGTGCAAAGTGAAGGTAACTGTGAAAGTAACTGCTCAACCTTCTCTTGGACACAGATTGTGGGAAGGGTCTCAGAATCATGAAGGTAATGCCCACATAAGCCCTACAACCTGGGCCATGTGTGTGACGTACCTAGGTTGTAATTGTCTCCGTCCTGTGCCTTCACTGGCTTCATGACAGTGAGGAAGTTCTCAAAGTAGAAGCTGACGCGGACACTTGTCATGGGCACCCCTATGTCCCAAAAGTACTGCTCCACCTCTCCCTTGCCGTCAAAATGCAGCACTTCCAGCTTCCCGCCTGTGAGCGCCTTCACGTTCTCCAGCCCACTAAAGACCACGTGCTTCGTGCCCAGTCGCTTCGCTACATCAGCCACCATTATGCCCTGTGGAAGAAAGATGTTCCTTCAGTCAGAGAACATATTATGCAATGTCTCCAGCATGCATGTGTATAGAAAAGCTTTTCTTTATTGAAGTTATAAGAAGTAATTGTAAATGTTTCACTCCTTCTAGGAGAAGAATGCTAACTTTAGAGTCTTGTCAACCAATTGGAACTCTTGGCCCTTCTACAAAGAAGATTCACAGATATACATTGTACAGCATCAACTGGGCATCATCTCTGTAGCCATACCTCTCCCCTATAGAAAGGGGGAAGACAAAGAAGCAACTTTCACAGAATCAGCACTTCATGCATTGCGTCCGCAAGCACATATGCTCATAAACAAAAAAATAAACACAAGACGAGGCAGCAGCTCACACAGTATCAGCACTGCAAACAGTGTTTTAAATGGGCAGGTACCAGCCCTTCCCAGGTGCAATCAGGTATTCTTAATAGTGAGTAGCTGCACTTCTATATTTACATTTAACGCACTGACTGCAAGCATGAGCTCTGCAAGCACACTTTCCCCTATGCAAACGCTGAACAGCAGGCAGACCTCTTGCAGTACCAGCACTGAATGCATCACCTCCACAAACACCTATCCATATACCAAGAGTCTCCAACATTTTCTATAGGGAGAGCTACTTCTGATCAGTGAAGATCACTGTGAGCTACTGAAGGCTCAACAGCTCCCCAATTGTTACCAGACACCCCCATGCCCATCTTCATTGACTTTAAGGCTAATGTCCATAGAGCCAGATACTATAATAAAAAAAATACTTGGTCTAGGGGTACTAGGTCTAGGGGTACTAGGAGAGGATTGCTATATGTGTCAGTGAGAGGGTGGTCTTATGGATGTATGAACATGTGTTCATATGAAGGGGATATATATCTATGAGTGGCTGTGCGCCTGTGTCATATGTACCTGTGGCACAGGACATACTTCTCGCCATATGTGGCACCATTACATGTATAACACAAACATAGAACCATTTTTTTAAATGGGAGAAATTTAAAGTGCAGAGAGATGTTCTTCAAAATTTTCAAACTATCGAACATTTTTTGCACTTTAAATTGCTCCAATTTAAAAACGGACTGTATTTTTCAGTTCTACATATGGCACAGTGTCTACTAGCCATTAGAAGCCTGTTTGCAAATGCGACACTTTAAAATGGGAGAAAATTAAAGTTAACTTCATCATTAAGGTAACTTACATTTTCTCCCATTTAAAAGCATTCAGAAACATTTTGTTTTCACCTCCAACATGGAGTTGACAAGGACTTTTATTTAAGAGTTAAAGACCTTAGTGCTTCAATTCTTCACCTCTGTGCCTCAGCCTGGGTCATAAATCTGACTAAGCACTGCTCAGTATCAGGCCCTGCTATCTGAGGCCTGGTGATAAAAATGTCAAATAAACACAGCCTTCCCTTAACTTTAAAAGGAAAACGGCACCCTGTGCTTATTTAGAAATGAACTCCAGGCTGCAAGCTACTCTGAAGGTGTCTGGGAGCTACTGGTAGCTCACAATCGACTGCTTGGAGACACCTGCCATATACAAACACATAAGCCAAGGCATCAATTCTTGCAGTCCCAGCACTGCATGCATCTTTTTTACAGTCATACCTCTCACCTATAAAAACACAGGCGGCGAGACAGCAACTCTCGCAGTACCAGCACTGCACACATCATCTCCGCAAACGCACCCCACCCTATACAAACACAGCAGACAAAGCAGCCACTCTTGCAGTATCAGCAGAGCATGCATCATCTTTGGAGAAACATCTCTTCCCTATGTAAACAGAAGACAAGGCAACAAGTCTTTTGACTATAGTACCACATGCATCATCATAATCTCCAAATGCGCTAGGGACTAAAACAAAATTCACCGCACCTCGTATTATACAAAAGCAGCAAACTACAAAGTGTAAACTCCTGTAACATCAGCTCTGCATGCACTGTCTTTTCAGACACACCTCTGCCCGATGCAGAGGCACAGGAAGGAAACACACCACCGCCCCTGCGCCCTCAAATCAGACACAAATGTGATCGTGGAGGGCCAGTGCTCAACTTGAGCGGGTGGTTTCCAGTGCTCGCAACTGGCACGTAATTGTCAACACTGGCGCTTGTGACAGTCTGCCACAAAGTGGCGCTGTCTGACTAATTTAGAGAGCACTACAACAGTTAATTTATAATTCAATATACACTAAAAATAACTATTACCTGCCGCCCAAGCCATTCTTATAGCTTTCGGGGCCTGAAATAGTCCGAATTGTCACACTTGTAGGAGTGTGATGGTTAGTAGTTGTGTTGGTACAATCACTGGCAGCATAGCAGGGGCAATGTGGGGTGCAAGCTGCAGTGGCCTCCTGACAAGAGCCCTGGCACTTATTTATGTTTTATTTTTTTACAAATTAAACACTGGTGGAGGCGGGCACCAAAAACAATGCAGAGAGAGGTCAGCGGAGCCTGTTGGCAAGCCTGCATTTCATCAGAGCATCATCAGTAATGGCTGCTACGCTAGAATGAAGCAAGGGAGAGGAGGAGGCAGACCAGCAGGGAGAGGATAGAGAGTCGGGAGAGAGCACCCTCGGGTGGAAGAGCGCATCTCGGGCCAGAAGCCCCTTAAGGTGTATGGGCCAAGAGCAGCTACAGCAGGACCAGAGCAGATCTATGCCAAAGGGTGAAGTAGAGGGACAAAAGGGTGCAGGAAGGACAGCGAAGGAGCGGGCTGGGGAGAGAGCCGAGAGTGAGGCCACAACAGGAAGGACAGGAGTGGGGGAGATAGGTGTGGGTCCCAGATGAGGACAAGAGCAAAGAACAAGTAGTAGACAGCAGCTCTTGGGCCTTCAAGGATCCTTAGAGGCAGCCAAGCTGAAGAAGCAGCACTCTGGAGAGTCTTGTGCAACTCCACTACCCCGAGCGGAAGCAACAGCACAGTCAGTTGGGTGTAAGCAGCCCGACCTCGGCGTGGGATGATGGTGCGAAGAGATGGAGAAGGTCTGATGTGGGCTGCTTGGCAGAGCAGGCATGGCAACCAGCAGACGAACAGTGATGTTGGCGTGGGTGATGGCAAAGTGCGAGGAGACCTAAGCTTGGGGATGCTGGGGTCAATGTTCCCTCTAATTTCTTTCTTCTGTGTGCAGCAGTGTAGGGTCTCTGTGCGCTGCAGCCACGGCTATGTGCGCCAGGAACCAGACTGCGCGTGTGGTTGCTGTGCCAAATATCACTCCAAAATATTGCTTAAAAAAGTGAAAAGACGATGCATTTCCACACATACAGCGCCACGTTAAGGTTCTTAAGGCAGGTTTGCAACTTGGATACACACGCCATGACATAAATTGGTTACACAGGCAAGTACACTTGGGGTTTAGAAAAGCACAAGACTCCAACGGTGGTACCATCATAGGATTTTACTGCTGTAGGTGTAATGTTACTTGTTGTATTATTTATCTGGATGCAGAGACAGAAAAAAGCAGCAAAATACCTGCCGGGCGGCACACTAGGCTAAGCAGAGATTTCTAACTTACGTGTTACCTAAAAGAAATGCAGCGAGTCCAAAAGCACGACGTGTAAAGCACACGCTGTGCTTTTGGACTTGATGCATTCCTTTTAGGTAACACCTAAGTTAAGAAATCTCTGCTTAGATAGTGTGCCGCCCAGCTAGTATTTTGCTGCTTCTTTCTGTCTATACATCCAGATATATAATACAACAAGTAATATGCCACCTGCATCAAGTCCAAAAGCACGACGTGTAAAGCACACGTCGTGCTTTTGTACTTGCTGCATTTCTTTTCTTAATAGAGCGCGGCTGCGGGCATTTGTGAAAGTTTTCCTGTTAATTGCAGCACCGTCATGCGCTGCAACTAACATCATAGCTGCCAAGTTTTCGGACCTCATATGTGTCACATTGTGTTTTCAGTGTGATTATGTGCGACATTTCATTGCTTAATGAGTGACACTGTAGTGAGTAGAATCAAGCAGTTGTACTTTGTGCCATCATGAAAACACATCGAAATACAGACCTCTAAAATTCGCTGAGTTTGCATGGGCGTTTAGATCTGCAGCACAGAAACATGTTTACGCTGATTGATGCGAACAATAAATGGGATCACATGAAATGGAGCCGTTGTAAACCACCAGGCGACTGGACCTAAAGTATTTAATACAGACAAACGAACTAGCAAAGCCTGATGGTTAACAATCAGTCTGTCAGTGGGAAAATTGCACACAAAAAAAAATGAGGAATGTGAAGTGCCCTAAGCTATAAAGCTAGGGCTAGAAGGTGTCAGTCAACAAGAGACAGTGTCCTGAAAGCCATCTAATGGTCATACGCACACAGTGCAATATGAATGAGGATTCTCAGGGAATGGCATTACCCATCCTCAGACAAAGGATTTTTAAATTTCCATATTTGTCAATTTAGTTAACCTGTCTTTGTAACTAACAAACTGTTCGACCTGCAAACATCAATATGCTATGAAATTAGTTTTTTTTTTTTTTTAGATTTGTTTATTGGCATTTCATAAACATAGTACAACAAACAACAGTGCCTCGTTCATGCTCCAACAGTGCATATATAGTACAAATTTACATGAGAGTACAATATGATCGAATGTATTGCAGCATTAAAATAAAACAAGAAAAGGAGAGAAAAATGAAATAACGGGCAAAAGACAATAGGTACCCAGGGCCCCCCCTCATTATAAACTTCTTCATTTACGGAACTTAGCTCGGCGTCATCCCAGTGATAGTGGATTCAACAGAATAAACCCCGCAAGACATCTCCAACTCAGGGTCATCTAGCCTACCTAGGTCACTCACCAACCCGCACTTTTTCATATCCCACTGCTAGGGTCAACCCGATACAGCTCCAATTCTAGTTTCCCCTGACCTCATCTCATGGCGGGGCAGCTGCTGGGCTACTATGTTCACGTATCCACTCTATAAATGGTATCCAGATATCTTTCGGTCTCGAGGCAGATGGCATCAATTCCCAGTAAGTGGACAGCTGGGTTTGACCAAACACAACATCCCTAAGCCAATCTTCCTTAGATGGGAGCCTCCTGCTGCCCCAGTGCATGGCCACGCGGCGTTTCGCAAATAATAAAAGCATAGCGTGTAGCATTCTACAGGTGTGTTCTTGACATATCCGAGCAGCCCCTGCATAGGAGTGAGAGTGTCAACTACGCCTATGATTTGCTGTATGATTTCACCCACGTTTGACCAGTACGTCCCCAGCCTTGGACAGTCCCATGCTACATGAAGGAACCCAGCCGGTGCAATACCGCAACGCCAGCAACTATCCTCGTCTTTCAGTCCCATCCTGTGCAGGCTGATTGGTGTTCTATAAATCCTGTGTAGAAATTTAAAATGTATGAGACAAAGTCTGTAGTTCGGGGACAGCGCCGTGAGCTGGCCACGGCAATAAAGCCACTGTTCTTCCGACAGTGGGGTCGTGAGTTCAGCGTTCCACGCCGCCAATGCATGTGATTGCGTAATGGGAGCTGACGTCTGTGTGGGATTGTAAATTCTACTAATTAGTCTCCGTGAGGAAGCCTTTGCAAGTACATTTTCTAAAGCCGCTATTGTGGGTGGAGCACTCGGGAATGTGTCATGCAACGACCGGCATGCCGTTTTGAGTTTGTGGTAGGCGAAAAGTTCAGCAAATGGCGCTAGGCCATCTTCCCCAGCTTCCGGGGGTGGTCTGAACTGCCCGCCCGGGTAAAGATCCTCAAATGTGGCCAGACCCATCGTGTTCGCCAGTTTTCCTCCTAGTCCAGCATCGGAGGGGAAAAGCATCGGATTTTTAACCAGGGGAATGGATGTCGCATAAAGGGTTGGTGCACCTGTTCTCTCCCGCAAGCCATGCCAGGCCCAACGCAGCGTCTCGACCGTATCTATTCCCTCTCGTGGGCGTTTGTACTTCCCGAATAGTGCGACTCCCAATGGCAAAGGGCGAACCATAGCTTCCTCTACTACGGCCACATGTGGTTGAAATGGGGTGGGGTGCACCCAAAAGTGTAGAAATTAAGCTTGTGCACTCCAGGCGTATAATTGCATGTCAGGTGCTCCCAGACCCCCCTGTCGTAGAGGCAGTGTGAACAATTCCCAGGATATCCGGGCTTGTCCGCCTGCCCAGGTTAAGGAGATTAGCAAGGATCGCAGGGTAGTGAAAAAAGCCTTTGTGAGCACGAGAGGAACATTTACAAAGAGGTATAAAAATTTGGGCAATACCACCATCTTTGCCAGCGCTATCCTTCCCGCCAGCGAGAGCGGCAATCTCGCCCAGGCTGTAACCTTCCCCTCCAGCCAGGATATAGCGCGACCATGATTCAGCCTCAAAGTTCCTGCATATCCCTGCTGACCCAAACACCCAGATATTTCACTGGCCCTGTTGCCCATTGCAGAGGAAACTCCGACGGCACTTGTGCTGTATTATCGGTCAGTGGGAAAACGACCGACTTCGACCAGTTTATAGCTAAACCGGAGAGACCACCAAACCTGATAAATTCCCTCAGGATTGGATCGAGGTTATGCGCCGGATTTAGTATGTACAACGTGACGTCGTCAGCATAAAGGGATATCAGTAGACTCCTTGCACTAAAGCCGATCCCTTTCGCGGTGTGGTGTTGCCGGACACGAGCCGCAAGTGGCTCCATCTCGATGGCAAAGAGTAATGGGGAGAGCGGGCACCCCTGTCTCGTTCCACGAGAGATAGGAAATGGGTCAGAGAGAAGGCCATTCACCCTCACACGTGCTACTGACTGTGTATACAGGAGTTTTATCAGGTCTAGGAACAATGGACTGAACCCCATACGCTCTAGTATGGTGAAGAGATAATGCCACTCCAAGGTGTTGAATGCTTTTGTGGCATCCAAGAACACTGCCGCTGTTTGTACATCCGGGTGCAGATAATGCAATACTGAAGAGGGGGTTCTGAGGTTGTGTGCCGTTGACCGGCCCGGTATAAATCCCGACTGATCGGGGCGGGCAACTAATGGGAGCAGAGGCTGCAGCCGATTAGCGATCAATTTCGCAAAATTTTTTACATCTACATTTATCAAGGAGCGCGGTCTGTAAGAGTCCAGCTCATCCGCCGGTATATCCGGCTTTATCAGAGTGACTATGATCGCCTCTCGCAGTGACAGAGGCAGCACGCCCGCCTCCAATGCTTCCACATAGAGTTCATGCAGTTTGGGGGCTAGCTCCTCGACATAGGTTTTATAGAACGCGGTGGTCAGGCCATCGGACCCTGGGGCCTTATTGAGGGGGGAGACTTTTTATGACCCTAACTATATCCTCCACCTTGAAAGGGGAGTCCAGATAATCCCTATGCCCCTTGCTCAACCACAGCAACTGTAGAGAGTCGAGGAAGGGAATCAGTCCCTCCGGGATTGATCGTTGAGTGGTAGTATATAGCCCCTGGTAAAAGCCTGAGAACGCCTCCAATAGGTCTTTCTGTCCCCTTACTTGTGTCCCATCCTCCTTGGTGATCGTAGTGACAAATGTGGCATTGCGAGGCGGGCGGAGCATGGCGGCCAAAGTCCTCCCGGGGCGATCCCCCTCCCCATATCGCCGCGCTTGAGCATGTTTTCCTAGGAACTTTACCTCCCTATCTGCCTCCTCTTCGAACTCGAGCAGAGCCACTTTTAATGATGCCAGAGCCATAGGATCACCAGTTGAGAAGAACTGCGCCTCCAACTCCTTTATCCGTTTTTCTATCCTTTCTAAGGATCCTCTAATGGACTTCAACACCCCCGCCCGTCTGGCAATGCAGTTCCCCCCTCACCACGGTTTTAAAAGCTTCCCAGAGGGTAGCCATTGAAGTCACTGACCCAGTGTTTAGCTCGAAGTAATCAACAACATCTTTCCTAATTTCTTCTTTAAATGCTTCATCGAGTAGGGCATTGGGCGGCAAACGCCATGTATATACCCGCTGTGCGTGATTGGGCAGATCTAGTCGCAAGAGGCAAGGTGCATGATCTGATAGAGACCTAGGAAAATGTGAAGCCTCCCTCACCCAAGTAGTCACATCCCTGGACACAATCCAATAATCAAGTCGGGACCATGCCTTATGGTGATCTGTAATGCAAGTACCTTCCTTGACTCCCGGATGCAGATATCTCCATACATCCACCAAATTCCCATCCTCCAATATAGCCCTCAATGCTTCGCTGGCCAATGGGTGCAGCGCCCGAGCAATCCCCTTCCTATCCAACGCATCGTCCAGGACAGCATTAAAGTCTCCCCCCCACACTATTGTATTGCAATTAGTGGCTTTTACCCTAGCCCAAACATTTTGAAAAAAATTCAGGGATATCGGTGTTTGGGCCATAAATTGCAACCAATACCATCTCATGACCTTGAAGAGTGCCCTGTAGTATAACGTATCGTCCCTCGGGGTCCAACTGTGCCTGTCTCTCCCTCCAGTTGAGCCCCCTACGAATCAAAACTGCAACCCCCCTAGCGTAGTTTGAATATACTGAGGAATATGCTGGCCCCCACCGTCCATGTTTCAACCGCGGGGAAGGGTTAGCACGTATATGCGTCTCCTGCAGTAGACATACATCAATGTGATGTCTCGTCAGGTAAGCGTGAATCAGTCGAGCTTTTCTGCCGTCATTAATCCCTCGGATATTCCAAGTAAGGAAATTCAGAGTGGTCATTATAGTGGGACAGCTCAGGTGGAGAACAGCACAGGCACCCAAGTGTTTGTTCAAAAGAAAGCGATTGCACTGTCAGAAATCTGAATCCAGCAAACAGAAAAACAACCCCCACTCTCCTCGCCCCACCCACTCCAACCCCCCCAATCAGGTTGAAGAGAACCCATCCCCAATACGGAAACAGTTCCAATAACGCAAGGGAGCTCTCCCCTGGAGGTGCAGTAGCGCCGGCACTCTCCCCTGAGTTCTCAGGGTGGCCGGAGACAAATATGAACATTGTGCTATATTCTGCAAAATTTGCACTGGGAAGTGGGCATCCTAACACTCAAACGCAACAACCAGTGGCACATCTGTCTAGTGGTGCAAGCAGGAAGACAATGAGATAGCAGACTTTCCACATGCCAATCGCCCCAGTCCACCCACAATAGTCCCTGTACCACTAGCAGCACCACCCAGTACTTCAGCTATGTATATGCAAATCAATATATACTCAATAACAGCCTAATCTCAGGTTTAGCATGCATTAGAACAATAACGAGTGTAATGAACAAGGCATAGTAAAGGAGCCCAACGGGCAATCAGTCATTGTCACTCAAACTTGCGTGATCCGGGGTCGCTTCTTTGGGGCTTTGTCTTGCTGCCTTCCCACCAACATGCTTGGCAAACTTTAGCGCTGACTTCGCGTCTGTGAAAAAGTGCGTGGTCCCCTCATAGCTGATCTTTAGCTTTGCTGGGTATAGGAGCGCATAAGGTATCTGTGCTTGAAGGAGCAGTTTCTTTGCCGGCACGAATTCCCGCCGTGCACTCTGCACCGCCGGGGTGAAGTCGGGGTAGAAGGATATGGTGTTCCCCCCCCATACACGATAGTGCCTTTGCCACGGGCCAAGCGTAACACTGTCTCTGTCCTGGTAGTTCAGGATTTTGGCCAATATCGGGCGGGGGGGGGTGCCTCCCACTGGGGGCCTAGGGCCCAATGCATGGTGCACCCTCTCCACCGAGAATACCGTGGACAGGTGGGGATCAAAGAGTTCATGAAGCATCTCAGCCACGTATCTTTCCATTTTCTCGATAGCTGTCGTCTCCGGGACCCCAGTAATTCGAAGATTATTTCGGCGGGACCGGGCCTCCAAATCTTCATTCTTAGCCCTGATGACGCCGAGGATTTTGTCCATGTGCAGGAGTTGCTCCTTCGTCTCCACCTGAAATTCGTTAAACTCCAGTACATCGAGTCTAGTATTGTGCGCCTCCACCTTTGACTTCACCGCATTTAGCTGGGAGGACATCGCGTCCAGTTTAGTGTCTATAGTGCGAAGGCTAGACCTCATCTCTAGCATGAGTGTGCGTAGGTCTTCCCCCTGGTCTTCTGCCGTAAGCTCCTGTTGTCGATCCGCGCCCGCCTCTGTATCTTGCTCCGTATTCCTCGTAGTTCGACGTTGATCGAAGTTTAACTTTGGCTGTTTTGCGTCTTGTTTACCCATTGTGGGACTGGGCGGAGATGAGGCAGTCAGGCACTTATCGGACCAGGGCAGCCTTGCACATGAGCGTCTAGAGCCGACCTGCACCCAACAGCGTTCCAAGGCTATGATGTGCGGTCTCTCAAATTCCAAAAGCGCAGATCTCACGCCCCTCCAGTTACCCCTACACGGTACCCAGCACAGCGAGACAGCTTTGAGCCACGAGGTGTGGGCCAAATAATATGACCTTTGCCGCCAGGAAAGTCAGTTACCCGACCTTGCGTATAGCCGTCTGTCAGTTGCATCAGGCAAAGGCTGGCTCTCTTGAGATATAGTTACTTCAGACCACCACGCCACTTGGGGCTCCGCTCCCGCCGCTTGCCAACCCTGTGGGGTTACAACAAAGGAGTCCTGGTCGCAACTCGGGCTCCTCAGGGGGATCACCAGACTAAGTCCCGAATCTGGGCCAGTGGGTTTTTAGGGAGCTCCGCAGGGCATTGCAGGTCACGGTCGCTCGAAGTACAGAACGCCCCCCCACAGGAGCCCCCAGCGAGGTCGTGTCTCCCACCAGCTATCACCAGTCAGCCTCTGTATGCACGTATCGCTGCCAACACACCACAGTCACTGTATTGCAGTGTAGGGCCTTCCTAGGCCTCGCGCCCACCGAGGATATTATTCACCCCCCCGGGACGCGAGCGGGGCGCAGCCTCGAAGTTTCTGTTCCCGGGGGTACTCACAGCTGTAGTCCGGCAGCCTCCGATGTCCAGCCCTCACCTCTAGGGCCCGTGTAGCTCTCTGGTTACACGTCTGCCCCGGTGCGGCCTTCGGGAGCCGAGGTCTCGATTTTGGAGTCAGGCCGCCGCCTACCTCCACCGCGGTCCAGGCCGCTCTCGTCGCCGCACCACGGAGCCCACCGCACTTCTCCCCGGGCTCCGGTACGGACCTGCAGGGTATTGCTGGCTTCCTGGCAGTTTGCGATTCCCAGCGCGGAAGTTATTATTTATGTTGCACTGCTTCTGCGGTGATAAATGTAAGATTCTAGCTCCGGCCGGCGGAGCACGCTTAGAAAGCGGCCATTACGCGGCACGGCCAGCCACGCCCCCATGAAATTAGTTTTACATTCAGATTGTAGCACCAGTCCAGGTCCACTTCTTTCACAGTAAGGAGTTGAATCCGTTGACTGTTACCTTAGCATTAGCGTCATGCCATGACAAGTCAGGATGTTGATGAGATGCTCTCAAGCGTAGCGGTCACAAGTAATCCTCACGTCATCATCATGTGTGAGATCTTCAGCCAGTAGTTGCTTTCATAGCCAATGGCATATTGCATTCTGGTACATGTAGTTTTCTTTTTTCATATAGTCTGTGGCCTAAAAATTCAGAATTTGCTGAAAGTTCATCATGCTCATCTCAGCCTTCCGAATATATCACCGAACTTTGAGATCAATAAGTAGTTGAGTGGGTGTGTGAGAGGGCTGCAACCACTGCTAAACACCTTTAAAAAACCTGCAACACAGCTGTATTGTCGCTCACGGCTCATTTTGTAGACAGATTTAATGAGTTTTCCCAAACAATTGCATGGCTGCAATCACGTTTGTGTTTGCTGGTTTGGATGAAGAATAGGAAACAAACATATTTTTATTATTTTGGTTAGCAGGTTATTTCTGCAAATGTATCCTCAGGCTCGAGCCTGCATTCCTGGTCATCATAATAAGTAAATTCTCAGGGATTACTTTGTCAGGGTAATCTGGCGCTGGCAGGGATAAAGGGAGCCGTGAACAATCTTGTTGCCAGCCCAGAACACCCCACAGAGAACTGTCTTACCGGCGACCCTCACACTGCTCGCTCTGCATTGGGGGCCAGCAGCACATCTTTGGACAGGTGCCGATCTGCAGCTGCCCCAGTGTCAGGAATGCACCGGTGCACCGCCTGATCACCAGGTATGCATGCATGCATGCCTCTGATGCGGCCGCAGCTCCGTTCACTGTCGGGCCGTGGAGAGCTCCGAACAGCTGCTGTGCTGCGATCACAGCTGATTCCTGCCAGGTCACTCCAGGGCCGACAGTGTGCCCGATTCCTGCTCCAGTGCAGGAGAGTTGACAAGGGCAAAGGAGGTAGACGTAGATGCCTGGTCTGCGCTCTGCTCTCACTTGCTGCATTTCTTAATGGAGGGCGGCTGCGGGCTGATTGTGGGCATTTGTGAAAGTATTCCTGTTAATTGCAGCACCGTCATGTTCATGCCCGCAGCGGCGCTCCATTGAGAAAAGACAAGCAGCAAGTGCAGGAGCCACTTGCTGCTGAACGTGTGCACAGGCTTCCCCCCCAACCAGACAAGCACTGTTTTTCGCGCCGCTCGCGTTTTAAAAGCTGAGGCGAACGTTATCCCGGGATGTGCTGTGTGCGCACTGTACATCGCGCAATAACCAGTCCATGCAGATGTTAAGCGTAAAAGGCCATTTATTAGGACCAGGCTGCACAACATATCAAATAACAATAAACTCAATTAACCAATAACAAACCCCCAACATCAACTTTTTCATCCACTCACTCCCTTCACACCACCCGAACTCACCTCTCAATCCAATCCATGATCCGTTCAGTTCTTCATCCACTTCTTCACTTCTCTTCTCGCATCCTCCCCTGTATCACCTGGCATTACATTCATGCCTCCAGCCCCATCATTCACTCTTCCCTCCCCGAGGGATGGGTGCGCCCGTCAGTGACTCCCCCACCACTCCCAAGTACCGCTAACCCTGCAACCTGTCCTAAACTGGCACGCTCAGCCTACCCAGCCCCAGAACCCTAGTAAACTGTAGGGTGGACAGGTGGCCTTTTCACAACCCTAACCCTCCCGATGGTGCCAGAACGCAGGAAGAGGAAGTCGCCTTCCTCCCCTGCATTCTTATACCCCACCCCCAAACCCCACCCCTTGACCCCAGCCTGGCCCTCCTGCGCGAAAGACCCCGGGGGAAGACTATTCTGCGACTCTGCTTCCCTCGGGGCCCACCATCGCGCAATAACCAGTCCACGCAGATGTTAAGCGTAAAAGGCCATTTATTAGGACCAGGCTGCACAACATATCAAATAACAATAAACTCAATTAACCAATAACAAACCCCCAACATCAACTTTTTCATCCACTCACTCCCTTCACACCACCCGAACTCACCTCTCATTCCAATCCATGACCCGTTCAGTTCTTCATCCACTTCTTCACTTCTCTTATCCTCCCCTGTATCACCTGGCATTACACTCATGCCTCCAGCCCCCTCATCATTCACTCTTCCCTCCCCGAGGGATGGGTGTGCCCATCAGTGACTCCCCCACCCCTCCCAAGTACCGCCAACCAGGGAACCCCCTTTAGGGCGGTTACCTACCCCCTCTCCCCCCTGGGTCATACTGTGAATCTTTCGACCATCTAATCAGGCATTCCTCTTACACCAAATAGCCTCATTCCACAACTTGCTGACCACATCCCTCATTTCCATCATATAGTATGAGTTTCCTAGTCTCGAAAGATGCACACCGTCATCCCTGAAAAGTAGTCGTTCCTCCAGTCTCAGTCCTGTATGAGCAATCACCTTGATGTCTTTTTCCCCACAAAAAACCCTCATCGCTCTGTTAAGTTTCCTCCGGGCTTTCTCGACAGCCCCATGTTTAACTGCCACACTCTCCGGGGAACAAATTCTGTCCATGCGATGCAGGTCCCCGCCATTCTTTGCTTCATGACTTCCAAGTCTCTTTGCATCAGCTGTAAGAGCGCCAAACCCGACAGCCGAACCAGATCGTTTTCTCCCAAATGCAGTATTAACAAGTCCGGGCATCCTTTCTGTGAAACCATCTTCGCGAGCCAGGGCAATAGTGCCCCCATCGCATCGCTCCTTTCCCCCACCAATGCACCTCATGATGGCTTCCTTTGAGTTCCAGGTTACGGCCGTACACCTGTTGCTCCGCATACTTGGAGGCCCAATGCACAAACGAGTGACCGACGATCCACGTGACCGTCTTGGCCCCCGGGCCACCCACGCAACCTACGGCAAGAAAAAGCATTAGTACCACACGTCATGACAACCTTTTCTCCCCCCCACCAAGCTTAGCCCCCGTCCCTGCCCCCTTCATTTACGCACATAGCACTCGCAGCATCTAGATTTCCACCGCCCAATCTGCTGAATCCTATCCCAGGACCACCCCAGACGCGCTGCTGCCGTCACCGCCCCAATCCGGAAAGAGTGAGTCCCAAAACCCGCCGGATTCATCCCCAACCGTCGCAAGGCCATGCGCAACACCGCTAGCAGTTGTGACGCCGTCACCCTTGCCCCTGACGCATGACAAAAGATTTCCCCACTGGGAGCCCCCGTCGCCTGTATAAACCTCTGCCATTCTGCCACCGGACATGCCCCCACGCAACCACTCTCGCTCAACCAAACCCATTTACCGCGCCCCAACTGATCCGTCTTCGACTGCCCCAACCAAATCCCCAGGCACCCCTCATCCAATCTAACCTCTTCATACCTTCTCCAACCCGCTCCCCTCGTACCCAACAGCTCAGACACCCTGAAAGCCCCAAAAAACATCCACACCATACATAAACGAAACACCGCAACCTCAAAACCGTCGTAACACCCAGGCAAAGCCTCAACCAGCCAGGCCAACAATTCATAAGTAATCGCTTCCCTCAGTACCCCTTTCCTCCCCCCCCTCCCCTCTCCCTGCCCCAACCCTTGAGCACCCTGCCAATGATCACATCCTTTGTGGGATCAAACCCAAAAAACAAACTGCAATAGAAAGACACTCCAGCCAACTTCCCCGCGATCGCCGCGGAAGACAGACCTTTGTCCATGCAATGTAAGACAAACTGTAGCACTCCCTGTTCCATGATTGAGCGGTCTCCAGACGCCGACTCCCCACACCAGTCCATAAAGGCTCCAAACTCCACCCAGGCCAGTCTGTAGGTCCGCCTCGTGGGGTCAGCTATAGATTTCTCCACCAGGCCTATCACCCTCACTCCCCCCAGGCCCAGATGGCGTCCGGCAGCTTGGTCTTGTACTGATCTGCTCCAGGTGCCAGTGGCCGGAACCGTCGCCACTGCGAACGAGACAAAGCATCCGCAATGTCATTATTCGTCCCAGGGACATGTTTCGCTCGAAACACCACATTCAATCGCAGACATTTCAGCATGAAGCTTCGCAACGATCGCAGCACTCTCAAATCTCTTGCTCTCTGCCGGTTGACCAACTCGACCACAGTCATGTTATCCACATGAAACAGTACCGACCGATTCTGGAATTCAGAACCCCACACCTCCAGTGCTACCAACAGGGGGTGAAAAAAAAAAAAACAATCAAGAAACGCAATGCTTCTCCCTTGCTTCACCCAATGAGCCGGCCAGTCCTCCGCGCACCACCTGCCATCCCAGAAGACCCCAAAGCCCGCTGCCCCGGCCGCATCGGAGTAAATTTGCACTTGCCAAACCGTTTTATCTTCCACAAATTCCAGTGACACCCCATTGAAATCAGTCAAGAAAGTCAGCCACGTTCTCAGATCTGCCCGGACCCCCATGGAGATACGAACCCTGTGATGCGGTAAGACCGCACCCGACATGACCATGCCGAGCCGTCTGCAGAACGTCCGTCCTGCCCTCACCACCCTGCACGCAAAGTTCAGGAAACCCAACAGTTGTTGCACCGCCCTCAACGCGATCCTCTTTTCCCCAATTGCCCACAACAGGCACACTGTTATTTCTGTCACCTTCGCGTCAGGGAGCCAAGCTATCCACTGAACCGAGTCTAGCTCGCTTCCCAAGAAAGTCAGCCTACAGCTGGGCCCAGCCGTCTTTTCAGGCGCCAGAGGGACTCCGAAATGATGGGTCATCTCCTGAAAATGTGACAGCGCCCTGCCACAGTTCCCCGAATGTGCCCGTCACAAAAAGAGGAAGTCATCGAGGTAGTGAGAAACTTCCCGATGCCCACTTATCTGAGTAAAAGCCCATTGTAAGAATGTGCTAAACATTTCGAAAAGCGCGCAGGAAATCGCACACCCCATGGGCAGCACCTTGTCCACGTAGATGGCACCAGCAAATTGCATCCCCAGGAGGGAGAAATCCGGAGGGTGTATGGGCAGCAGGTGGAAGGCCGATTTCACGTCGCACTTTGCCATTTCCGCCCCCGGCCCACACACCCTCACTAGGCGGACCACGTCATCCACAGAGGCGTAGAGCACTCTCGAGTCCGCTTCAGCTATGAAATCGTTCACCGACTGTCCTTCAGGCCACGAGAGGATGTATCATGCGAAACTCACCCTGCTCCTTTTTTGGCACCACTCCCAATGGGGAGATGATCAAGTCGTCTACGGGCCAGTCGACAAACGGGCCCGCTATCCTGCCTTCGTCTACCTCCTTCTTCAGCTTGGCAGCCACCACCTCCGGCAATTCCTTGGCGGATTTCAAATTGTCTGCCCATCTCCTCTGCCTCGGGACCTGATACCCCACCCGAAAGCCCTCCGTGAAACCCCACTGAATCTTCAATGCCGCCTCCGTCGGGGTAACGCGAGAGCCAAGGGCCCATCGCCTCAACCTTAACTGGTGTAGGCGCCCTTCTACCCAGTCTGTCCCCTCCCTTTCGTGGCCCGCCACTGTTCTGAAGGCGTGGCCAAGGTAAAGCATTGTGTAAGGGCATGTCGCCCTCCACACTTGGAGCACTCATGCTTGAACTTACAGGGGTAACGGGAACAATAACCCCTGTTGTAGCTCCAACACGCTCCTGTATTGCTGCCACCCGGTTTGGGAGGTGGCCCTGAACTTCCAGCACTGGCAGTAGTACCCCCCACCCCACCGTGGACGGGACGCAGCGGAAATGACCAGTACGTGACCGGTAAGCCACTGGCTGTGTGGGTGGACGCCGAAGATTGTGTGGATGACATCCACTGCTCCTGATCCACTCCCCCCCCCCCCCCCAAGGTTTATCCGGGTTTACGTTAATCCGCGCCCAGAATTCCTGGTCATAGCTCAGCCAGGGAAAGCCCCCAAAATGCATCTGGGCTTTCCTAATGATATCCATATATATTTCAGAAGCGCTATGGCCCTGTCCAGGTGCTTCTCACAATAGATACTCGCATATATGATAAAGGCCGATGTCCAGTTTTCCATATTTACCGGCACCCTAGGTCGTCTCGTAAGCTCCCATTCCTCCTCCTTAGAGTCCTCCTTCACTTGAATTTCCCTGTGCAATAACTTAAACACGTCCACATATTCATGTTTCCATATTCTATTTCTAGTCTTATCCGACAAGTGTGACCCCAGCGGCATGGCCAGTCCCATATACGGCAGTTTTTTGTGATGTCAATGCCCTTCTCCCCTTTATCACCCTCCCCATCCGTCTTGTCAGTCTGTACCCCCGCTACGGACACTTTCTTGCCTTCCCCGTCCCTCTTAGCACCCCCACCTGCTCCGCCCTGCGGTATCACCATAGCGTCCCTCACTGACCCATCTCCCACACCCACCGACCGGCAGGCTTTCTTCCGCCCCTCCTTTGGCCCACCGTCCCAAGCCGCCCACCATGTCCCCTCACCTGTCAAGGCCGTCTGTCTCTCCAGTCCTTCCTTTGGCGCTGCTCTGTTTCTGGTTTTCCGCCTTCGCCTTGCCCTTCGTCGGTTTCGCCACCTGCAACACACCAAGTCTGCTGTTGCTCTTTGTCCCCCTCGTCCTGTCCTCGTCATCCCTCACCTCCCCGTCTTCAAGCTCCTCACTCCGTGTCATAATCCAATTCCACTTCAGGCTCCACCTCAACAGGCGTCCACAAGACCTCTCGCACCGCTCTCTTCACACCTTTGCTCTTTTTCACATTCAAACCACTACCACTTGCCACACACGCCGCCGTTGCCCGCGCCGGAGGGAAGGCCGCCGCAGACCCCCCTACTGCTTCAAGCCGGCGTCCCGGGGCTGTCTTGTGCCCCGCCGGGCCACCCAGCAGACCTCCGCCGGCTTGGATCCCCTCTTGCCCCCCAGGTCGCTCCAACCTGGGCGTGCCCCAGAACCATCGGGCCTCAAAGCCGTCCTGGCCGTCCCTACACCTGCTTGAAAACGCCCCCTCTCCCCTGCCCACCCCCACTTACCCCTGGCCTCCCGGTCCCTCTCCTCCTGTTCAGCCCACCGCTCCTCTTCGGAGGTGGGCGTAGGCGGCCCCTCAACCTCATCTTCCCAGCCCGCCCCACCACTGGCCGCATTCATCGCAGCCCACCGCGCTTCTGTTTCCTGAATGATCAGGCGCTGTTCCCTGATCTTCTCCGCCAGGGACATGCCCACCCAGCGGGGTAGGGTGGGCGGCAAATGCCCCACAGCCCCCACCCCAGGATCCAAATCCCCAGGCCCCACAACAGGGAGAAGCGGCCTAGAAAGACCCCCGGCCCCCACCCCGCCATGCAAAACCGGCCTAGGAGCGCCCCCAGCCCCCACCCGCTCCACATCCCCCAACCCCTTCCCAGCACCACCTTCGGGCCTGCTGCCAAGAGCTCGAGCCCCTGGCGAGAGGTCAATGGGGGCGTCATCCCATTGCCCCTCCTCCGTCTCTGGGTGAGGGTCCCCCAGCACCAGCAGGGGCAGCTGTTCACCGGTCAACTCTCTCCCGCCCTCCCCCTGGCACCCCTCTGGGCCCGCGGAAATTGTGCCACCCGCTACCGACAGGGTCCCCGCCCCCCCACTCCCCCTCCCAGCAGGGGCCCAGGTGTTGCCGTGTCCTGGAGCCCTCCCGGCTTACTCCTGTCACCCGGGGGCCCGCCCGCCTCTCCCAGTTCGTCAATGAGACGCGCAGGCAGTCTCCGGCGCCGGCCTTCTTGTGCAGCCCCCTCCTTCTTGGGCCCGCCCCCCCCCTTCCCCGACGCACCTCTCACGGCCGGTGGTGGCTCCTCCATGCATGCCACCACCGCAGCCGCAACGCCGGCCGAAGCCGCTCGCGGGGCCCGAGTCAGCCTCACCTAATACGCCGTGCCTGAGAAGGTCTTCCTGGCTGGCGTGGCCCAACACTCGCAGGGCCTCCCTCACCCCCTCCGCAGATACGGCCGCCATGCCACGATCCACCGGACGTCCTACGCGCTACTCCGCGACCCTAGAGACACCAAACCACCGACCAGTGGCTCCGCAACGCTCCTTCCGTCCCTAGACTCCTCTCTGCCTTTTCACAACCCTAACCCTCCCGATGGTGCCAGAATGCAGGAAGAGGAAGTCGCCTTCCTCCCCTGCATTCTTATACCCCACCCCCAAACCCCACCCCTTGACCCCAGCCTGGCCCTCCTGCGCGAAAGAACCCGGGGGAAGACTAGTCTGCGACTCTGCTTCCCCCGGGGCCCACCACAGGCCACTGTGCGCTCTGGGTCAGAGAGGTGCGCGCGCGCGCACCTTACAGGGAACACTGGCGAGGGTGGCGTCAGTTTTGGATTAGGAAAAAAATTGAGGTGGGAAGTTGGTTGAAGATTTGGGGGATATGAAGGAGCAGCAAAGCAGTACTGCTTGGCAGAATATATTCAAGGCCAAGGGTGGAACGGGCAGAGAAAAATCAGACAAGATGAAACCCGGGCCGGGGAAGGCGCAGCCGGACCCAATGGGGGCCCAGGGCAAATGCCGCCCAGAGGTGGGAAGCTCCCCCCCCACCCCCCCGTCGCGAAGCCTGCGAAAGGAGGGACGACCAGGATTGGTTGCCCCAGGATAGCCAACGCCCCCCCCCAATCAAGGGGCGGGTTGAGAAGCAGCTGGGGGGGTTAAATAAGGGCGCGAGGCCCTGAGTAAGCATACAACTTCTGCAAGGAGAAGAAGGAATCGTCTGTTCGACGGCAGGGACCAGGCCGTCGAGGAGGAAGACGGCGCCAGGAGTAATCGAGCTGCAGCGAGGATCGGGCTGTATCCGGCGGGAACCGGTTGAGGAGCCTACAGCCGGTACCATGATCTACAGAAATGACGAGTTCACCATCCCAGTTACCGGCAGCCAGGACGGGGGTGCGAGGAGGCCTCGGGCGCCTGATGACTTCAGCAGGCAGCAATCAGCACTGGGGTGCGTGGTGGCGGGAACAGCTTCATTGTGGAAGGTATCTGAGGAAAGAAACACGAGAAGCATGTTGCAAGGTGGCCAAGCCGGGGGTTGCATATCTTCGTGAAGAGCACAGCATTTAAAAGCCTGCTGCTTACAATTTTCTAAAGATTTTTCTAGTATCGGGGAGCGGCGCCGAAGAACAGCTTTTCGTGAGAGGCCCTCGCCGTCGGGTCGTTGCGGAGATACCCGCAGGCGACGCGGGCAGGAAGGTGGAGCAGGCACTCATGGGGGCCTGCCTGCCGAAAGCTGATGACGAACATGGTTACCACCATTGCATGGGAGGCTTCATGCAAAATAATCCCCAGGAAGAGGAGCTCGGCTCACCAGAAGCAGCTGCAGGGATGGGCAGAGCTGGCGAGGGCAACTAGCGGGCCATGGAGGCACCTGCATCCAGGACGGCGGTGCCTGGGACGTGGCCTAACTTTTCAGCATGGAGTGGCAAGCCGGCATTGATAGTCCAATCTGGAGGCGCGGGCCCTGGGAGGAGGACTGGTTTGGTCAGGCCCGTACCACACAGGTAAGCAGGAGGAGATGCACTTATGCCGGCGATGGTCACGGAGCGGGCAGAGGCCAGAGTCAATGGCGCCAGTTGCGGAGGTGAGTTGGACTTGTGAAGCCCCACGTAACAAGAATAGACGGGTTGGGGCACGATATCGGACGTTGTTCTGCTCCGCACGGAGCTTAGTCTCATCAGTCGCAGGTAATCTAGCCTGATTTCGCGCTTGCAATAAGGGTCATAAGATTAGTCTTAATTCACTGTCCATGCATACTGTGTTGCGTGACCTCCAACAAGTCAAGTAGTGATAGAGTGCGGGGCTTGCTTTTCTAGGCGCCAAGTCTTACTACAGCACACTCCGTTACTTTGAGGGTTCTAATGGTACCGTGCCCCAATTGGGCTGCACATACGGTGTCCAGTAACTAAGACCGTTGGTTACCCGTTATTGCTTTGGTCGCGCCTTGTCCGCAACTAATAGCAGTAGTTCCAGGCACTAGATACCGCATGCCATGAGTCGTAAGTGTAAGGAGAGCCGGGAGGAGAGCATTGTTAGCGCATTACTCAAAGCGGGTGGAGCTGGAATGCGGCTCTAATGGAGATGTGCATGCCTCTCAGCACACTGGTTGGGCAAGAACAGGATCAGTTTCACTGGACCAGAAAAGGCTAATTTAGTGACAGCTCAACGTCTTTACGGTGGCACGGCGCTCCCCTAAAAGGCTCCGTTACCTTGAGGAGTAAAGGAGCAAGCGGGAAGAGTGAGCAAGATCTGAAGACCTCAAATCGATTCAGAAAGCTTTTCACAAATGCTCACAGATTGGGTGGATGGATGACCTTAAATAGGGCTTAAACAGATGTTCCTAATACCATTTGCCTTAATTCATGTTGAAGTGGGAGAGATAGATATTTTGCAGAAATATGTTGTGTTGTTTCATGCAAGCATCCATACAAAAAATTACTTTTGGATCAAAACGGGAACTCTCAGAGTCAGAGGACACAGGGAATACGTTTAGTAGTACTAGTGGGATGTCACAATATTGCATGTCACTATCGCCCAATATTAGATGTAAACACAGTTAGAACTTGTACCATTGTCCTATGCAGTGGCAGTGACCTGGCCAGATAGGGCATGACAGAGCTGAAACTTTAATGCATTTAATGTTGAAGGGTCCGTTGGCTTCAGTTAAACTAATTAGACTTAAACGCACGACAGATGATTTGTAAGTGACACGACTAAAGCTTAATTGATGGCATGTCGAGGGAGATGATTAATGTCCGGCCAGGGGAGGGATGGGAGTTTTTGTCAGGGGGAATGGTTATCTGATCAAGAGGCAGTAGGCAAGGTTAATGGGCCCGCGGCAAAGACAGTACCAGACGGAGCACAACGTTTATGGCAATAAATAGGTCAGTGGGCCGGCGCGCTGTCAAGCAGAGACATTAAGACATGGGTAAAGTAGGCCCTGGCCCAGGGCCCCAGCCCTGCAGGGGGGCCCGGATAGAACCAACGCTGTTTTCTGGAGAGTTTTGCCCGGATGGCCTTGAATAATGCTTAAACAGATGTTTCAAATACCATTTTCCTTTCATTCATTTTAATGTGGGAGATGTATGAGTCTTATAGATATTTTGCAGAGAAATATTGCGTTTGTTTCATGCAAACATCCATATAAAGTTACTTTTAGATCAAAAAAGGAACTCTCGTAGCCATAGGTCATAGGGATTATTTGTAGCATTATTAGTATTATTAGTGAGCTGTCACAATATTGAAAACACGTCACTATCCTTGTATTACGCGCAGTATGGACTAAAAGGTTAAATCAGAACAATGAGCCATTACCGGTTAGCAGGGAGCTGCATCTAACTACGAGGTGCAGAGCAAAATGGTACGACTTCCCCAGTCTTTCATTATCCTGACGCTGCAAAAAGGGTTCAGTTGGGCAGAAACCATGGTCCAACGGGTTGGTTCTGAGTTTGTTTTTCTCTGTGCCGAGTACTGGTAGTCATTGCCCGTACACTGCTTCAAACACAGAAGATTGATGCTATTGGTGTAAGGTTGGGGTGTGGTATAAGGTACCTGTCTCCCACCTGTGTAACTGTTTTGAGAGACGGACTGAAGCATAGCTTAATGTGCCCTTAAAGTTGGTAGGCTGGGAGACCACGAATAATTTAAATAAGGGAAATGCAGCCAAAATCACTGCATTAGATGGAAATTATGGGGAAGCCACGCTGCCTGTTGCAAGACGGCCTCCTATCGGCATACCACTTGGGGCTGGGAAGTAATAGTTGAATCAGTAGTTCGCATTCACAGGTTCAAATTCCACCAATTTTCTGCTACTGGGAGCAAGCACTATAGTCTCCCACAACTGTCAGCAAAGCGCAATAGTGCAGCCCATTGTTGTTGCAGTACTACGGGAAATAATATGGGCACTAGATGAGGGAGACTCCATGGACCTGGAGGCTAAGCTGTTTAGGGCAGCGGTCAGACTGGCATTCGTTGGGGACATGCAGGGTCAGTGATATTGGGGCTCCCGCGGGTAATAACTCAGGAACGGCCTACACACGCCGGGCAGACGTGGAATTGGGGGCAGGTTATATGAAGATCCTCCTGCATCAGTCGAAGACGCAGAGGGGTTTCTGGTGAGGAAGGAATGGAAGGGAGAGCTCTCTCCGATCGCAAAACCGTAGGTAGAGTGCGGAAGAAACCCAGGAAAGATATACAAAAGAGAGAAAATTTACTAGAGGTAGATGGAAGGCTCACACAGTGTCCTTGGGATGCCTCACGGCAGGGGCACTGAGGGAGCTAATGACGGCACACAGCCACAGGCAGAGTAGATGTGACGCTCCCACAGGGTCCTTGGGATGCCTCATGGCAGGGGTACTGAGGAAGCTAAATGATAGCATCTCATCTACTCAGCCTGTGGCTGTGTCCTAACACAGGGTCCTTGGGATGCCACACGGCAGGGGCCCTGAGGAGCAGGCGAGGGCCCAACAAAGGGTCCAGGGCAAGCGGAACGGCACTTGCAGCCCGGGCAGGTCCTGACGGACACCCACCAAATTCGGTAGCAAGTTGAAGCCTGGAACCGGACACAGAGGCCCGGCCGAAGGGGCACTTCGCAAAACTATACTGTTTGGGAGCAAATAACAACAATGGATGTACAAAGACAATGGAAGTATACAATAACATGGATGTTATGAATGACCAATGAAATTGCGAAATGTACAACCATGTTATGTCTGAATAAAACTGCGACCTTTTAAAGCACCAAATCATGTTGTCAGTGGTGTGATGTAAAGGTAAAAGGGACGCAGTTAAGTGGGCATGGGGGGGGGAGGGGGACTCGTCCCTGGGAGGTGTTTGGAGTTTTGCAGGACATAAGGAAGCAGAAGACACGGTCTACGGAGCAAACAAGGGCGCTGGAGATGAGGTCGCTGCCGGGACAACAGTCTTCCACCCAGTCCCTGACTTTAAAGCCAGGTAGGAAGACCGAGGTCAGCGCAAAGCTGGAAATGGTATCGAAAGGGGTTAGGGAGAGCTTGAGGTGCCACAGGATGGCTGGGGATTGAAACTACACAAGGGCAGGTAAGTGTCCGACCAAGGTGTGGGTACAGAAGGCTTTGAGAAGAATGTGGCAGATGTTGAGAAACAGACGGAAATACTTTGACTGAAGATGGAAAAGGAGGGAAGCAGAACGAAGGAGGGGAAGAAAGAAGGAGAGAAAGGAAGGGGACACGAAAGAAGGAGAGACTGGAGACAAGAGTAAAAAAAGAAAGTAAGGAGCTTAAGGTAAAGAAACTGCCCTATATCGGGATTAAAAAGCCCTTGGGGCATATTTGATGGCAGCCACGAAGGAGAGGATATAGAGGTCTTCAAACTATTGCACTGACAGGTGCAGGCAAAGGAGGGCTCAAAAGAGTGGGGGATTAAGATTGGCGAGGATGCCCAGGACAACAGTAACAATTGATGATGGGACAGTGGTGTTTCTGATCTACGCTAATGTATACTGTGAGCATAACCCCAAGCGGAGTGTGGCACTCTTTAAATACATTGATATTTTTAGAAAGGCACACATTACCTTTTGGGGAGAAGATGAGACGAGGAGTTCAGGGGAAGGCTGCAGGAGGATGCGGAGAGAAAATGAGGGGGGGGTTAATGACTTATGGCAGCCCACAATGGTGCCTGCTAGGCCGGTACCAACAGATTTCACAGCTAGTGGTTGGCCGTTGGTATATTGTCCCTTTAAGTGGCATCCCACCCAAGGCAGTGGGTAGAGAAAATGTAGGACAAGGGGGTGCTTGCTGGGTCTTCAACAGGGGCAGCTCTATCAGTACTGTGAATTTAGACAGGATTGCTCAAAATGTGGGGCACGCCACCTACTTATACACTGCATATGTAACGTAGTAGGGGGGTGAATGGCAGCAGCTGAACCAGAGTGGTGGTAGAGGGGAGTACATGGGCCCATGGGGAAGAGCTCATACTCCAGTTAAACTGGACAGGTCAGCATACTGTGTGATGGTATGACAACAAGATGGACGGACAATTGTTACTCACAGGTCTTCAAAAGGGGTCCAAATTGGGGTATGACGGGCAGAGGGGTAAGAGGTGGGCAGGGAATTTGATATCAGCAAAGGTACACCACAAGGTGGTAGGAGCCAATTTGTCAAAGGGGACACAGGAAGGCAGAATGGCAGGTCCATTTCAGGACTGGCCCATGGACAGGCTGAATGTAGTTAGCTTGCTATCAACAAGGTGCTGGCGTAGCTATGGAAAACAGTTACTAGATAAATGCTCCCACGCGAACAAATCATACAGTTGCTCAAAAGTTTCCACTTTGCTACCCTTCACCCAGCAATCCATTGCTCTTCAAAAAAAAAAAAAAAAAAGACACATATTCGACCCAAGTGGTACCCTCTAACTTCTTACAGGTTCTAAATCTCTGCCTGTACATTTCTGGGGTCAAACCATATCGTGTCATCAAGGCCTCTTTCATATGGGCATACACCATCCTGCTCTCTTCAGGCAGATCCAACAGGGTATCCCTTCCATCGCTCACAAAACGTCCCCACAACCCTGCTCCCCAATCCTTCTCAGGGACCTGGTGGGACACCATGGCTATCTCATATGCGGCAAACCATTGCCCAATATCCTCACTCTTATGGAAAGCCTTGATGACATCCTTGGGTATATACACTCTACTCTTGGTAGGTACTAACGGTATGCTGCCACCAGAGGGGGAGATCTCTAAACTCTTAGCCTTGATCTCCAGCTCCCTCAATATTCTCTCATGCTCCAGTTTCATTTTCTCAAGTTCAAATGTCAACCTGTTATTCTCAATATCCAACTTTTTACTCTCTAGGTCCTTCTGACCTTCTAATTTGGCCATCTCCAAACTATGCCTTCTATCTCTCTCCCTGTCTTCCATCTCTTCTGGAGACAGGCCCTTTGATGACACGCTAGTACCGGGACTGGAAAGGGCTTTACCTCCCCCTAAATCCACTTCGTCATCCTGCTGCCCTCTGGCATTCTCTCCCCCGTCCCCAGGCTCTCCCCCATTCCCGGGTGACTCTCTCGCCTCCCACCAGGCTTTTAGCGCCTTCTGATACTCCTTCCTAGAGAGACCTGCAAAAGGGGCGGTGAATTACTTGGCTCCTCAGCTGCAGCGGCCCACAATAGCGATAGCAACTTTCATAGGATGGCAAATGCGGGCACTCAGCGGCACAGCTCCTCAGCTGCAGCGGGCCACAATAGAGATAGCGACTTTCATAGGATGGCAAATGCGGGCACTCAGCTGCAGCGGCCCACAATAGCGATAGCGTCTTTCAGCCCGCGTTCCCCGCAGTAGAACCAGAGGCTTTGGAATTCTCAACAGAGGCCTCACCTGCGGGTAGGATCCCCCTCAAATAGGCTGATGGGTGAAGTCTAATGTCCCTGAGACTTTAAAAGGAGGCGAGCTCAAATCAGGCCCTTGGGTAGTTGCTTCAGCAAGATGGATGAAAGTTTCAAAAGTCCTTTCCCTCTTAGTTACACGGACAGAGGTTCGTCTTGGCATCCAGAAGTAACACACCGGGTAGGGGTTTCGCGCAGATCTTTATACCCCACAAGTCTTTGTTCTCTCAAATGTCACAAGTCACTGAACCCAGTCAGAACCAGTTCGGGGAGGTCCTGGGGGCACGTTGTTTATGAGGCGGCATCCTGCCTTTGAGGAAGAGGGGTCTGCTATCAGACGCACAGTGGGGGCTGGAGCCATCATTCACCTTGCCAGGCCCAGCCCTGCTCAGACCAAAGGGTCACCCCTCCCCATACTCCAGCTGCAGATTCCTCTACTCGACCCAGGTCGGGTTCAGCCTACCCTGTCCCTCCAAAACCAGACGGCCAATACACATAACAGCAGAGCACACTGGAAGACTTAGGCAAGAGAATACCCACTTTCCCAAAGTGGTATTTTCAGACACAGAATATAGAAATAACCCTCACTAAAAGATGTACTTTAATATTCTGAGCTCAGGCATGCCAAATTCGACTTTCCACTTTACAAGCTGCTTCTGTGGGTGGCGCAATCAGCGCTGCAGGCCCACCAGCAGCATTCGGTCTACCAGCCCTGGGCACGCACGGTGCACTATACTAGGGACTAACAGGTAAACCAAATGAGCCAATTATGGGAACATTAATTCATACAGTTAATTTACCATAGGGAGCATTCGCGCTGTGGCACGGAATGGCCGTGGCACAGCGCCCAGAGCATCTAACACCAGCACACAGAGGAGACAAAAAGCGAGAAATGGAGGGGAGACCCACGCCAATGGTGCCAGGTCTAACAAGGTGCTTTTCAATGTGGACATCATAGAGGTAGTAAGTATTGTTAACCAGCAGTCAAGTATTGAAGCTGTTGCAAGCTTCTGTCTTGGGCTGTTAGCGATTCAACATCATGTTTAAAAAAAGGCATGTACCATGAAGTGACAATGAAATTGTGGATGCTTTATCTTGTTCACACTGGAGGATAATCTGTGGGCTTGCATTGGGAGTGGATCATGAGAAACATCTCATGTTGCTGGAGTTGTGGGAAATAGGTGTGTGAGAATTTTTGAACTGCTGCATAGGTCATTACCCCATCAACACAAAGGATGCATGATCAGGCATGGAGTGAATTCTTGGAATCTGGCAAGGAGTGAATTCTTGGAATCTGGGGCACAGAGAGGAGAGGAAGTAAGGGCAACGGTTGGGGGAGAGGCGATGTGGCACATTTCATAAGGGATATGACAGAAAAAGGTTTTTCGCTGGTTACCATTGTGGGTAAGTTGGCTGGCATAGCCTTTTTCAATAAGTAGTTATGCCCCCACAGGGGGTGAGTTGGAAACCAGGTTTTTGGAAGGCTGGGCACAACAGAGAGGCAAAGAGGGCAAAGTAAGGAGGCCACTGCTTTGGTCAGTGTTGCGGAGGGTTGTGGGAACTCTATTGCAGTTATGCATGAAATGGACAGAGTTCACACTCTTTTCACTGTTGGTGCTGTGGATGTTCTTTGTGGCATTACAGGTGTTGGAATTGTTGGTGCAAAAAAGGGTGGTGGGGTGGAAGTGAAGGACATGGAGGTAAAAGTGGGGGCTGGATATAACTGCGAAGAAGTAGAAAATGGACCAGCGAGCCAGAGAGAGGAGAGTGCTGCTGAGGAGCTACCCGGTAAGGCGTCTTTGCCCAGTATAGTTGTGGCAGCACTACACTGAAGAGGGGACGGGTGGCAGTCGGGTGTGTTTAGGCATGGGAATGGGTGTAGAATTAAGTCTTTTCAGTCTCTAGCAGTGCTTTGGAAGGAATTGAGGAAATTGGGTCTTCTGGGAGAGGACTAATGAACACACTAATTTAGGATAGGGGCAACTACAGAGGCGGATAAGCGAGGTTGGTCTGCTAAAAGGATCAGGCACTTGGGGTGGTGGTCATCTGATAGTTACAGGTTATATGTGTCCAGTGAGCAAGAGGCTATCTGAATTAAGATGTTTAATTGTTCTTTGCTGGTTGTTTTCTAGGTTCAGTACTCCATGAAGGGTGATTCGACCATTTGGATTTGCTGATATTCTTTTATAAAGTGGTTGGAGACACAGGCGGCAATGAGGAGGCATGGGAAGCAATTGGGGTTTGATAAATAGGAAACCTGGATTAGAATGCATGGGAAAGGATGGATGAAATGGGAAGAGTTGATACCAGTGCGGAACAAGTTGCTTTGCAGGGATGGCTGCCCCAACATGGTAGTGATTTATCTAGGGGAAATTATTTGATTCAGTTGAAAGGTTTGGATTTGATTAAAGTGATGAAGAGAGACCTTAAGGAGATAAAGGTACTCTGGTCCGGTACATGTGTGTTATGCACAGACGATGGGCCCGATTCACAGGACTAACTTAAGACAAAATCCTAAACTTACTACCATTTTGGTATTCACAGAAGGCACTTACTCATTTTGGTATTCACAGAAGGCACTTACTCAATGAGTAAGTGCCTTCTGTGAATACCAAAATGAGTAAGTGCCTTCTGTGAATACCAAAATGGTATTAAGTTTAGGATTTTGTCTTAAGTTAGTTCTGTGAATCGGGCCCATAGTACCCAGGCAGGAGTGGAGAGGGGCTGGCAAACCAATGGCAGTGGACCCAGTGAGAAGGAAACTGAATGGGAAAGTTGAAGAGGGAATGGACAACGTTTTGTAGGGAGATCGGTATTGGCAGGGTGCAACATGCGAAGATAGGGTATAAAGAAAGCCAGAAGCTTGGAGGGGATGCCTAGTGAAGTTGACATTTCAGTGAGCAGGAAGAGGTATGAAGTTCTATAAGTTCAGGATGATTACAAGTTTTGTAGTGTTGGAGCAGGCCGCCACACTAGCTCCCCAATCCAAGACTGGCAAACCCGTAGTCAGCCCGCCCACAATATTCCGACTGGAATACAGGTTGGGCAGTCCTGCGGCGGCGGTCCCATGGCTACGGGTCATAGGAGAGCCATTGAAAGGCACCGTTGTGGGAGAGCCACAGCCCGTTCCTGCACGGACCGAAATACACAATGTTGTGCATTTCATTCTGTGCAGGAACAGGGGGTACATACAGACAGGGGGCACACCATGTGCCCCCCTGCATGCACCCCCATGCACAGAGGCAACACGGGGCACTGTAGGGCCCCCTTAGTTTCCTCACCCCTGCCCTTTTCATGGAAGGATCACTGCCATGAAAGGGGTTACAGTGAGGAAACTCGTAATATCCTTGGCGGTGCCGCAGCGGCATGCCAGCATTTTGCGGCCTCACACTGCTGAAACACCGCTGAGGGATCATGAATCCCAGCAGTTGCAGCGGTCCTGTGGCAGTACAACTGCCACACTCCTAATACGGCGGTTGGACCGCTGGTGCGGCAGCACTCCCGCCACCATGGGTAAACTCGTAATCAGGCCCTAAATATTTTACACATTTCAGGGTGCAACATATCTACAAGTTCCCATTGAGGGTAAATTTAAATAAACATGGGAAAAGGCCCTTTATAGGAAGGGCGGTACGTGGCATGTTGCACGATGATCAAAGTAAGACTTTCTGGTCTTACCTGCTGCACTTCCTTCTCCTTGCTGAAGCTGTCAAAGAAGTTGGTCACCAAAAAAGTGCCATGAGCCCCATTCATGGCCTCCTCCACACTCTTCTGGTTGTCCAGGTCTCCTTTCACCACCGTGGCTCCCAAGTCACGAAGGGCCTGTGATGCCGGCCGGCTGACATCGCGAGTAACAGCTCTCACTGCAAAATCAGGTCTCTGCAAGAGGGCTCGCGCAACCGTCCCGCCCTGAGCACCTAGGTGTACAGAACAGACATGGTGTAGTGATTTAAACTGTGTTTCAACATTAAAAGTGTATAGGCCGCACCTAAGAGTACGTTACTGTAAAACATCAGGTATTTTGGCAGACAATAACAGGGGTAGGTGCAAGGGCAGGCTGTAGTACCGTAGAAGCGGTATGGGAAGACGTCACAGTGGTAAACTGAGGCTTGAGAGCAGAATACAAACAGTTTAGAGAGGTGAGTGACACCACTGTTGTCGTCCGCACACAGAGGAAAGAAAGAGCTAGGACCAATTAATGGGGTGTGCAGTTGAGGGGGTTGCGTGGTTGGATTAGCCTACAGAGGGTCAGTGGGTACGTAGGAACACTCTGGACTCTTGTGATACCAAAGTGTCAAAAAATGAAGAGTTTGATGGCTCCTCATATGACTGGGAACATAGAAACATTTGGGGAAAAAGAGATTGTGTGACTTTCGCCCCAGCATGACTTCAAGCAATTATTCTTAGCCGAATTGTTTTGAGGTTTTTTTGTCCTTCCCGGTAAAACCACCTTTAACCATTTAACCGCCATCAGAAAACTAAAATATAGGGTATTGTGCAAGTGCCACATTTATAATATATACTTTATACCACAGGTAAAACATCAGCATGAGTAAAGTGATACATTATAGGCCTATTGGGAGAGTAATCTTCGGAGCACCCGTTGTGAATCGACTGATTTATTTTACAGCACCTTTCACAGGATGAACATTTGAACATGTGTCTCAGAGAGACATAAGATTTGCAGAGTTAACACAGAGACTCGTTCAACGACACAAAATCTATCAAAACATGTCAACATTATTTTAAAGCAGTATAAGATATTGGAGAAAAACTGCAAATGAAGAAAGGTAATAAAATAGGAAAATATTCTCCAGGGATCTTGCAGAGTTTAAAAGATTAATAAAAGATCATGAAATAAAAGTTCACAGCTTAAGTTAAATATGAGGTCTAAAAGAATGAAAAAAAGAAAAAAAAAAGTTTTGCACACATGATGAGAGAAAGGAAGTGCACATAAGTATGAAAGCAGTTTGCAATAAAACAGAATGAAAAAGTCAAGAACAAAGAAAAAGTAAATCCAAATAATTTGTTTAAAAAAGCGAAATATTAGGCTGAAAAAAAGGTCCAATTTACAAACACATTGAAAAACTAGTGTAAAACTGAATGTGGGTATGCAATGAGGTTAAAGAGAAGTTTAGAAGTGTTTGGTTTAAGTTATGTTTAAGGGTTAGGGTTAGTGTAAGGCAATGTATATGGGTTAGGAGGGGGTAAGGGATAGGTTAATGTTAGAGGTTAGGTTAGAAGAATTGTCAGAGTAAGAAATAGTCTAAAGTAAGATCTTATAGTTTGGGCCAGAGTACGGGTTACCATTAGGTATGGGGTTAAAGTTGTGGTAAGAGATGGGTTAGGATAAGAAATTAGGGGTGGTGGCTAATCGAAGAGGTATGTGATAGTATAAGAAGATGTGGGAAGAACGGGGGCACGGAATGAGAACAGGGGTATTTACCCATAAAATGGCAGAGCACCATAGTGTAAGGGAAAAATGTACTGATAAAATTTTTACCTTTTTACTCTTCATTTATTTTTCATATACATAACTTTAAGACCACTATTTTACCTTCAATTTTTTTTTACCGCATCATCTGTTATTTTATAATCTAATTTTTTACAAGCAGTCGTCCCATGCACACTATGTTACTAGAACCAAGTAATACCTGGCTGATGGGCCCTAACTAGGGTAAAACCAGTCCTGGATATTTTGTGTTCTGGTACAGGAAGGACCTGACCTGGCAGCTCGGGCTGCACTGTTCATATTGGAGCAGGGTCGAAATTGATTTGCGTATGGCCGGGTTTAATCTGGGGTGGCATGGTGTGCAAGATAATGGACTGAGAAGCGTCCTAAGTAATTACCACTGACTGACATTAATTCAATCATTCTATCCATCACCTTTTTGCATACATGTGCCACCTCCAGGCACCCACTTCAGAACCATCCTGGTACCAGAGTAAGACCAGAAGCGGACTGGACTAGCTGCCTGCGACCTTAGCCCTGAATAACTAGCCCTGCTCTCTTGTACCCTGGACAAAGAATTGGACTCCTGGGGTCATAACACTGACCTCCTGTTCAAGCTACAAGGATACAACAAGCTACAACAAGCCTTTCCAGCAACTGCCCAGCTGACCGGTAGCAACTGGACCTGAACTGGACCCTACTGTTGACCTCTGCCCGGCACCCTGTAAGTCTTTAAGTGCCTCTCCTGAGGTCCTTGGGAGATGTAGTGTTCCTGTGGTAGAATGGGCCTTAGAGGACTGTCAGAAGGCACATTTTTTTACCTGGATGAACCCAGTTGGTGTATCCGACTTGCGCTCCATCGTGGTCAGCATCAAATTGGCCTAGGTCCTGGTCTACCACAACCATTGGCACTTTGTGTTTCTTGGGCTATTCCGACTTACAACTTTCAAAATTCATACCTACGGATCCCATTATTAGATTTTTGTCAGTTTTGTGTCATTTGTTTATTTAATTTAACTCTCTGTGTAATTCCATTTGGGATTTTTATTGTTTTGCATTTCAACTTTATTGCTGTCTTGGCACTGCATAAATACTTTACACGTTGCCCTAAGGTAAGTCTTTCTGCTCTGTGACATAGCTACCAGGGGGCTGAGCTCAGGTTAATTTAATGGCTTTGAGGGTTAACCCTAACAAGGGTTGTGATTATTCCTTGAGGTGGGTAGTCACCCACCTGAAACAATAATCCAGTTTCTTCACACACACTTACTTTTATATTTTTTAAATATTTAAAATACATTAAGTTAAATATGCCAACAGTAACAAAAGTAAAAAATTATCTAACATACACAAAATCTAATTTAAATATTACAATTAATATAAAAAATAATATAGTCAAATAAATAATATGTATATATTCAAAAATATGTATTTCAACAATTAAGACTATCAAAAATTACTAAGAAATAAAAAATATATTAACAGTAGCATATCGCAATTCACTTCAAATTTTAAATAATCTTTTCAAAAAAGTACATTTAAATAAAATATATATTTCTTTAACAATGATATAAACATTAAACAAGTACATAATAATTTACAAATTAACAATGATAAAAAAAACACTAGCAAAATTGCTGGACTTCAAAGGAGTGAGATTAAACTAATCTAATTCCAATGTAAGCAAAAATAGAAAAAGTACTAAATTTTGGAGGAGTTACATTTACTACTCCCCCTACAATGTAAGCAAAAGTAGGGAAAGTGTTGGATTTGGGAGGGGTTAAATTTACTATTCCCACTCAAATCAAACAACAGTAGGGAAAATTATGGACTGAGGGGTTACATTTACTAGTCCCACTACAACGTAAGCAAAATTATGGAAAGTGTAGACTTTGGGGCAGATAGATTTATTATTCCCACTCCTGTCTAAACAATAGTAGGGAAAGTATTGGATTTTGGCCGGGTTGCATTTACTATTCCCATGAACATCAAACAAATGTAGGGAAAGTGTTGGCCATAGGAGGGGTTACATTTACTATTCCCACTCCAACATAAGTGAAGACATGGAAATTGTTGGAAGGGTTACATATAGCATTCCAAATCCTAATCATTTTCAAACAAACATTTAAATAGCTAACATAAAATTATTAAAACATATCAAAATAAAAAATATATAGTATATAAACAAATCAAAATTTTAAAAATGTAATTAATAAAAATATCCTTTAACTAACTCCCGGCCTATCCCACTACAAATCTAACAACTTGCAACTAAAATATAAATTAGTTATTTAACTATAGAATAAAAAAATACATTTAAAATCACAAAATACACTTCAATTTTTAAAATAAATCAATTTACCCAATTAATCAGTTCAATATTCATTTAACATAAATTAATAAAAAATAAAAAAATACATTTAAATAACTTCCCCTCCGATTTACCTACTAACCCAACAACCTGTTACCAAATTATACATTACTAATTAAATGCAAAAAAAAATATTACACATGAAAAATTATACGCTATACTTAAAAAGTGGTAAAGCAATTACATTAATGATATAAAACACAAAAGTATTACAACTTATATTAATTTTAAAAAAATGGTATCTAATACAACTATATCAAAGCACTGATATTGTATACAACTATATTTTCTAAAACCATATTATATATAAAAGCTGTATAATTGTAAAAAAGAAAAATGCCTATAAAAGCATTCAATTTATACAAAGCAATTTGAAAAATTGTAATGAATTAAAATTTTTGATGTGTGTATTTTATAAAGTTTGTGACTTAAAGGTACTTCACCAGAAAATAAATTAGAACAAGGTTCAATGTTAGGATTTAAATTGGGTGATGGTGGTAAAAGGAGGGATGTTTCCCTTTAAATGGACACTCTTGACACTGGAACTTGATGGCCCAGTAGAAGGCTTTTGCCGAAACGCGTTGGCCTGTTGTATTCAGCAAGGAGCACTTTTGGATTTGAAATGAAAAAACTAAATATACATGAAGCGAGATCAGGTTTGTGCCACCTCCCATTCTTGAAGTAAAAAAAAACAATACAGAGTCAATTCAGAGGAATAAGGCTTGGGCTCTTACCTCACATGTGAATGCGGCAAGTCGGACCGCACAGGACGTGCACCCGATCGAGAAGCAGTTTACATCCGGCATTGTCACGAAGGAGTGTTTTTGGTTTCACTTAGTCTGTCTGCGAGTAAATGGGATTTGCCGGGACGAAAAAGCAATTGAAAAGTCTGCGATCAATATTGGATTCAGAAACGGACAACTTTCAATAAGGACGGTAAGAGTGGCTTGTGAGTGCGGGAGCGGAGTGCTGACGCAGGTGAGGCACTACCGCTAATCCTAGGGAGGGTGACGCGTGCGTGCTTAGTCTTGTGTTAGGCGACCCGCATCACAGGTTTAACCCCTTAACGTGTACCTCTTTGTTTCGTAAAAAACATATGTAAACAGCGGTGCTTCATTTTATGAATGAAAGTATGTAACAGTGTACTTTATAAATGCGAGCACGGGCGCTGCAATCGTGATTACATGAAAGCAGTACTGGATCGTATCTCGCACCTCACCTGCCTGTTAAACATATCACTGCTTGCCTCACCCAGTGAAGATAGTTCTGGAAACAGTTGATATTCCCATCTCTTACGAACATAGTTCGGCCCATGATCAGTGGTAGGCTTCATTTTCATCGGGAATGAAGGAAATGAAAACAAGTTAGTGTCAGTTTCACATTAATTGGACTAACAAACCACTCTGGTCTAAAAGGGATTATCCGGTGGATGGCTTCAGCAAAAGTATAATTTGTGATCTGAGAGAAACAAATAAAGTGCTCCAGTGTCTGATAACAATTTGTTGAACCTGTCAATAAAGATAACCATTTTTTGTCATAAACTTAAAAGGAGAGAAAAAAAAGGGGATGAAAAAGGGAAAAGAATGGCAAACAGAGTAAAAGAGAACAACTGGTGAAGGAAATGTTTGACAGTAATAAAGATGGCAGTGAAACATCAAATTCTTGCACATCTGGGACAAGTCAGGTGAATACTCCCAAGAAATTACTAAAAGATCTGGAACAAGCAGGTAGAATAGAAATTCATAAATGCTGGGAGAGTATTACACTTAAAAAATACATGGAGTGCAATAGAATACCGCGAGGTCTGAGGATTTTTGTGTTACCTACACAATGATATGGATCCAGACTTATTAAAACAATGGCAAATGGACACCACTGAATGTTCAATAAAATTGTTCAATACTTTGATAATACATGCAGAATGACAACTGTCAGTGGCCTCAAAAAAGATCAAGGAATTGGAAAAAAGTTTGGAAAATTATAAAAGCACTGAAGGGGCAAAAGCCTTTGTGGATTTGGAGAAAGTTTAAAAGAGATAAAATAGACTATGATGCAGGAAGAGTGTATACATTTGCATAATGCTTTGATGCTCTGTACAATAGGCAAGCTATGGATCAAGCACAGGAGAAAACTGCTGTTCCTTCAAGTGCTGAAAGCTCTGAAGTAAGTTCGAGGAACGAGGGTCCTTTAACTGGTTGGCAGAAATTGGACTTCACGGGAGAAATGTGCCTATTTCAAATGACAACAAGAATGAGAGGCAAGACAACAATGAATACGGGAAATCAAAAACACCAAGAAGGGGTCGTAAAAGGAAAAGGAGGCAAAGGAAAAACAAAAATACAGTGATGATAAAGGATGATTTAGAAATAAACTTGTCAAAGGGACTTGAAAAGAAACATTTGGATCTATTAAATAAAGGCCTAACATTCTGCCCCAATGCAAGGTTGGATCTAGCAACAGCAAGAACCAATTTACATAAATTTCGTAGAAAACTCAAACTGAAAAAATACTTTGCCACAAAAGGTGGGGCTAGAAGGAAAACAACGGTATTCCAGCCTCTATCCATACTAACAGGTGAGGATGTAGCCCCGAAGAGAATACTCTCCTCACTGGAAAGAGGATCAAATGAATTGCATGACAGTGAATCAAGGAGGCATCTGATTTGGGATACTGTACAACCATGGGGATTGAAACAAACAGATCAATAAATAGTGGATGGAGAGAAATCGAAATTGTCCACAATTACCACCTGGGAATAAAGTGGACCTGTTCCAAGAAATGGTTTCCGAAGAATTGAGAACAATTGCTATGAAAACCAATAAGATGAATCACAGGAGCAATATGACACAAAACAATTGGTGGGATTTGAAAGATCTACAGGAGGATCCATCTATAATTATAAAGAACTCTGATAAAGGAAGCAACATAGTGATTATGGACAAGATAAAATATCAAAATAAAGTCAAACGATAATTGAGTAACATAAGTCACTATGAGAGATTATCCAGTAATCCCATAGACAAGATCAAGGCAATTTTTCATGCTAAATTAAAGTGCTGGCATGAATGGGGACTTCTGGAAGATGAAGAATTTTAGTATTTGAAAAAGGATTTTCCCCATCACTCCCACATTATACATATTACCAAAAGTTCATAAACATTTAGAGAATCCTCCTGGACGCCCCATCGTGAGTTCCTGTGAATCTCTTTCAGAGAATGCATTAAGATGTGTAGATATTTTTTTTATTTCCCTATGGAGCCAATCTTCCCTCTTATATGAGGGACTCCATGGATGTTTTTAACCGAATCAATGGAATTCCAGGGAAGGACAATTACATCATGGCAACAATTGATGCAGTTTCTCTTTATACCTCAATTGTACACAAAGATGGTGTGGAAGCGTGTAGATACTTCTTACGCCTAAAATTGTTAAGTCTCCTAGAACACACGGAGATGCTAAATGATATCATGGAATTCTGGTTGACAAACAACATCTTTCTCTTCGATGACAAATTTTATATCCAGAAACAAGGAACAGCAATGGGCACATCCTTTGCCCCAACATATGCCAATCTAACGATGGGGCACTGGGAAGCATAAACAGTATGGACAGAGAAAAATAATGAAGTTCTTGGAAATGTAATTTTATGGGTCAGCTTTATTGACGACTTGTTTTTGATTTGGAAAGGTGGTGAGAATGAATTGATCGATTTTTTTAAATCATTGAATAATAACCCTCAAAAGCTGCAATTTACATACGAAATCAGCAATGCCAAAATCAGTTTTTTTAGATACTGAAGTCTAAATGGAACAAGCATTGGCATAGCCAATAGGTCTCGCCTTTGGGACCTTATAAGTGTTTAGCCATGCAACAGTTAATGTTGTTGCACCAAGGATATCGTGCTGCATAACTAAATACTTATAAGGTCCCAAAAGCGAGACCTATTGGCTATGCCAATGCTTGTTTTTTTAACAGCAGTAGAGTTTTCTAAATGTTTTAGCCAGGAAATGTAACACACAAATACACATACATGTTTTCGACACACAGCCTTAAAGGCACACAACCCACCAGCTTTACAACAATACATAAAGCACATACAATACAAACATTGGCAATGCAAACGGCTTTAATGTGGGAACGCATCGAAATATAGGCATACACAAATGCAGTTTGCATTAATCAGCACATTAAAGTCAGACTTGTTGAGTTTGCCAATGCTTGTTTACACTTAGAATAAGCTGCTCGTGGCACCTGGTAAAATGGAAGACGCTTCTAATGGTGTTCCGCATCGGGTTTTTGACCCAGGACCCACAGAAACTTCAAACACCCAACCTCCAAAATATACACTGGAGAGAAACAGTCAACTCTGCACCTGCACTTTAAAGTCTTCAACGCTAAGGCTGCCTTACCCCGTGCTTTTCTACGTTATTTCCGTTGCATGCCTCTGTCGTGCTGCACATGCGCACACCTGCCCGCCTCTTTGGGCAACATAACAGCACACGAGTGACAGCAAGGACAAACACTAAAGAAACAGAAGCAGGTGGTGCAAATTGTTTTTGTCACTTTACATACCGCGCACACAAAATCTTAGCCTGCTGAATATTTGACGCTTGACTAACCTATTACTGGCTGTGCATATATATGATAATTTAATGCGGAAGCAAACAAACGTAATATAGCTTGATTAAAGTGTCACGTGTAACACAGGGCCATTAGGCAGCTGCTTTTAATCTCACCTTCTGTGGAGTCAGTCTTGGCGCTATGGCCCTTGGCGCTATAGCCCTTTATAGTATCCGTTAAATGTCCCAGTCTCATGAGCAACACGTCCAGCCAGCTCTGTCATTTGAACTTCCAGACCTACACATCACCGGGCACAAAAATACTGGCTTGAGATATTCAGTCAATCTACACAAACATGACATTACCTAAGAAACAAAAGCACTGTGCAAAGGGCCAGTCCCCCACTTTCCCTAGTCGTCAGTCCAACTATCTTCACAAAATCCTCACAAGAATGTCCCTGCCAGCCCTCCCTCCACCTCATTGACGTCAACGTACTTTGTTTAAGGGTTAAAAAGGTACACTGGTGCTCCGAAAACTAGAATCTGTTTTGGTAAAACAACGAGTTAACACTAAAACAAAAAAACACGTATCGCCCTTCACAAAATGTCCCGTGTGACTATATATATATATATATTTTTTTTTTAACTCACCACGGTTCTGATTTTATCGTCCTCGGAAGGATGAATGGTTCAGTTGGGCTCAGCAGAAATTATAGTCTTACAGATATCTGCCGCAGGCGCGCAGCCCACTGAGCTATCTTTCCAACAGCCAGTTGTTCCCTTTCTGTGATACCGCAACAGCGCGGGGTGAACGACTGCAGCCGGCCTGACATCACGTCAACCAGTGATAGTCCCAGGGCTGCGCACAATCTAATTGCGAGTTTCCGGTGGAGATTATTCCGGCCTGAGTTCAAGGCGGCTTCCTGTGGGTAAGTACATACAGGCGCATCACCCGCATGAAAGGCCCGGCCCCTGCGCCTTGTTATATCAGGTGTCTGGGGCAGGGCGGCCCGCACAGCTGCTCGACATCTGCCAATCTGACCCCGGGTCGGGGGGAGGCGACGGCCCCAAGGGCAGAGCTACGTGAGAGGATTTTGTTAGGGCTATGCATAGAGGTCTGTAGGAAGGTGTGTTGAGTTCAGGCATGCTGTTAGAGATGCTCAGCCAGGCTGTGTGAGTAGCTCAGAAAATCCGGACAAAATATGTCCATGCGCAGAACTCAGTGAGTCCATTTGAGTGGGATAACAGCGCTGTGGTACGAGATCGGGGTGCTGGCCAGCAGGGCCATGCCGGGAGCCAGGAGGGAATGTTAGATGTTCAGTAGAACTGTGTGCTGAGCTTAGTAAAGTAGTTTGAGGATTTTAGTTGGTGCTGCAGCGAGCTGGGCAAGGTGGTGGGAGGATCCTAATAGACGTGTTTGAAGCTCAGTGGAGCAAAAAGAGTACCACCGCATTTCCATGAGAGTATTGCCATCAGCAGTATTTTTAATAGTGAAAACCTGGTGCAATGGCATTAGAGCTTTTTACAACGGGAGGACCACAGCTGTTCCATGCAAGTATTGCTACCGGCAGTATTTTTAATAGCATCAACCTGGCACAATTGCATTAGAACACTTAAAAGCAGAATCAGGCTACTTTACACACTTTTTCCTTCTTAGGCACAATGAGATTAAGTAATTTACAGGGATCACAGAACGTTGAGCCGAGGATGGGATTGGAACATGGTTCCCTACATCTGTTTTCACGGATTTATATTTGTCCAATCTTCTTGTCCCAATTGCGGTCGCTAACTCTGTATATTCAGCAGCAACAAAAAATCCCAAAAATGTCCAAAAAATGCTGACAAACCTTTCTCGTCCAAACTTAAAATATCTGGATATTGCTAATGAAATACTTTGGGAAGTGTTCAATGCTTCGGAAGCCGAGTAGGATGAAAGAAGAGAGGCAGCGTGAACCATAGCCAAACTGAGCTGTTTGAATGGGTCGGCTGGGAATGGTTCCTTACCTCCCCGCAAAGACTTGCAGACCTCTTCACATAGCCCTGGTTACCTCGTCACATGGTGCTTCTAAGCACCTGACAAATTGCTTCTGCGCGCCTCTCAAGCGCGTGCAGAGCTCCTTACGTAGCCCTACAGAGCACCTTCTGTGGATCTGTTCCTCTCCCGTCAACCCGGCTGAGCTCCTCGTATGCGCCCGCTGACCTCCGCCCATGGCCCAGCCAAGCTACATACATCCCTGCTGTGTGTGTGTATGTGTGTGTGTGTGTGTGTGTGTATATATATATTGTTAGATAGCGCCTCGATCTAATATTGGTCTCCTCGCGCAGCTCTGCTGTGCGCCTTGATCTGTCCCTTTCTACAACTCCGTTGTGCTTCCACAAGAGACGAAGAGTGACAGACACCTCACTATGGGTGGGTGTACACACATACATAGGTCCTCTTTGGGATAAGGTGGTTGTGTGCGAAGAGATGGACAGAAAACACGGATTTATATTTGTCTAATCTTTTTGTCCCAATTGCAGTCGCTAACTCTGTATATTCAGCAGCAACAGGCGTCCAAAAAAATGCTGACAAGCTGCCTGCTGCTCTGGGCCATCTGCCCCTCTGGCCAAGCCAGGGTGGGGGAGAGAAAAGGGAGAGCCAGACAGAATGATGGGAGGAGCTGCTGCTGCCTCTCCCATCTGCTCCCTGGGCAGCCTTCCGGATAGAGAGGGATTGGGGGCGGCCACACCGGGGACAATTAACCCACACGCTGGCCTATTTATATAACCTGCTCGGACCAGTTCCTAAACACTGCTCTCTGAGCCACGGGCAAACTATAAGCCGTTCATGCGTCCTCGCCCAGTCTGGTTCTAAGAAACCCCCTTTGAAAAGATATAGAAGACGAGGCTAGACAGTGAGCATAAAATGATGCCCAGAATCACACAATGTAGTCTCGTGGAGGAGCGGGGATTCGCACCCTGTTCTTCGAATGTATACCTACATTTGGTATTTATATAGCGCTTACTACCCCCGACGAGGAGGTCAGTTCGGCTAATATCGCTAGGTAGCGGAACACAAAGCACACGTTGCACAGGAGGGACAGGTCTGCGACATTCAATGTGGTGCCGGAAGAGAGCTCGGTTCGGAGCAGGGGGGCCCGGCTGGCAACCCTAGCTCCGAGTTCAGTTTCCTTGCCTTCGCCCGAGCACCTAGTGCTGAAAAGCCCCTGCGAGCTCTTTTCTCACTGCAACACGCATTCTGCGAAGGCAGAGGGCAGCTCGGGTTACAAGCTGCCTTTGAAGAACTTCACACCAGGCAGCTGAAATATGTGCGGATTACCTGCATGGGTGCTATTTTAAATCGGGCAGCGCTGGGAGGGAGGCTGGGCTACCATGCCAGCATTCCGACTCACGAGCAGATGGTCCTGTTTAAGACGTGCGGAAGCACGAGATGAGCGGCGGGGTGTGGCTGAGGAGAGCAAAGGAATGGTGGGAGGGAATTCAGATCCTGCTTAAAATAAACAAGTTGGGTGAACAAGTTTAAAATAAACGAGTGGTGCGCGCGCTGCGAGCAGCAGGCGTGACCACACGCTCGTGCACCATGGCCTTTTGCTTGCGTGTAACCGCACGGAAAAGGCCATTGTGCACGAGCGTGTGGTCAGCTTTCAAAAGCCCCTTACATAAAGTCTCGCAGAGTAGCGCTTGCGCGCTACTCGAGGCTCGACCTAAAAAGGAAAGATGTGCACTAGACTGCATCCAAAACCAACAAGCTGTAACAGTATTTTATATGCCAACAGTGCTCATCCAAAAGCATTCAAATGGAGCGTTCCTTATGGAGAGTTTAAGAGTAAGGAGGGATTGTTCTGAAACTGATGAATTTGAATTACAAGGACAAGAAAGATTTAAAAGACGAGGAAATCCAACCAATGTATTGAAAGATGCCTTAACAAGAGCAAGATTGAGACCAAGAGATGAACTACTGCTTCCAAAAACCTCTAAAAGAACAAAAGAATATCGTAAGTTATATAATGGATTTCAATCAAGCAGATGTGGAAATCAAACAAATGTTGAATACTTATTGGAACATACTTCAAAAAGATGTAAGGTACTTCACCTCGAAAAGCTGTATAATTGCAAAAAAGAAAAATGCTTATAAAAACATTCAATTTATACAAAGTGTTAGAAGGTGGTTCTGACCATCTTAGCTGACCGGATTTTTCGCTTTTTGAACACCTAGTTGTTGAGCTTTTACTGTGGGAGAGCCTCATAAGTTGGGACTCACCCACAGTGAAGTGAACTCATGATGAGAGATTGCATGTGGATTTTATCGGTGTCCCCCTGGTGAGAGTAGGCCGCTGCGCTACAGCTGGAGTAAGGGGCACCGGGCTGGTTACATGCAGACATGTGTGTACATGCGTGTGCACACGTGTAGGGGCTGCGCAGGGGAGATTCCTGGGGTGCGCAGCCCAGGAGCAGGTACAGATAGAATGGTGTGGTAGGAATTATGCAGAGCTGGGTGGTGACATGGAATGGGCTCTATACAATGGGAAGAAACATGTAGGGGAAAGTCAGTGTGCTTTACTGTTTTCACTGAAGGACCACTTCATTATTCTCCTATGAGGATGGGGATCACATGGGATAGTTTCACTTCCCTAGGGCCTACAAATTCCAGACACGCACTAAAGTCCACTGTAACTTAGGTGAGAAGAAGTATTCTGCTGAGTCCAAAGCCATATCTGTACTGCTTTAGGGTCATCCAGAAATGTCATATTCCTCTGACTCAGCTCATAACCAGAGCCTGGCTGGGTGTGACCCTGCGAGGCTGGATTAATGACCTTCCTCCCCAAACTGAAGCATCAGAGGCCTAGCCCTTCACAGCAAGCATTCCAAGGGCGAAGGTCTCCTCTCCAAAAGTGAGAGAAGGTGGGTGGAGCTACAGGTTATCCATCAGCAGCTGTCACCTGGTGCCAGGCACCAAGCTGCTCTAGAGAGAAGGCAGCAAGGGGGGGGGGGGGGAGGGGCTTTTCAGAGACCATGTGGCATGAGACCCCTGGAGGACGGCACTTTGAACTATCCCAGAGGCCTGGGCAGGAAGGAGGGAGCAGGGGCAGAGAGGTGATGCGTCGCTGCCTGATAGGGCAAGCGGAGCCCCCTGCCAGCCCCCTCCAAATTATTTTAAAAGAGCTTGCACAGGAAGAGGAGCTCTCTCTGGGGTGTGGTCTGCTGAGGAAGACTGGTGCTGGAGCCTGGCGCCATGGGCAGTTGGAATCCTCCCCGCCCCCCCCCCCCCCCGACTGTCCCAGGACCCGGAATTGCGCCAGGAGGGGAGTCCAGGACCAGGGAGCCGAAGCCTGGGCCTCTGCGCAAGAAGAAGAGAGGCCCAGGAGAAGAGCCAGGCGAAAGGCTGGCGCAGGGAGCCAGTAAAGACAGCTCCCTGCGGAGTTTACCCTCCTTGAGACTAGGAGGGCGAAAGAAAGTGCTCCCAGTGTCTGGGGCGCGCCACCAGGAGCAAGAAGGACAAAATGGAACAAATTGGCCGCCTGGGGGCCGAGATACGCCCCCCAGAAGGTATGCGACCTTTGAAGAGGACCGATGAGGAAGCGCGTGGGGCTCCGCCGCCGGTCTCGGATGTGCCCCCGGGGCCTGCCCCACAAGAAGTCACGTCAGGGAGCGCTGTCACGCTCCCCGTGAAATTGCCCCAACCGGGGTGCCAGGAGCCCACCCTGGCCCCCGAAGACACTGGAGGAAGGGGAGCGCCGCAGTGCCCCCCCTCGAAGGAGAAGAACAGTCGGAAAGCTCCGTCGCAGTCCCCGTGAAGATTTTCCAGGGGCCCGGGACCCCAACTCTGGGCCCCGACGAGAAGGCGGAAGTCAGGGAGTGCCGTCGCGCTCCCTGTGAAAATGGCCCTGGGGGGGCCCAGGATCCCCAACAGCAGGCCCCCGTGTGGTGGAGAAGGAGGGGGGGGGGGGGGTCTGCACCAAGGTATAAAGGGCTGAGCTGGGGATGTCTGGAGAAGGGCATCCCCTGGAGGTGGAGGGGTGCAATTGCACGAGAAGTGCATTTACCAATGTTATTTCTATTGAGAGACTGAAAGTCACATGTGTAATGTGAAGTCATAAGCAACGTGGGGTTATGTTTCTGGACATTCCTGCTAGGGTGTCTGGCTGTATATGCTTAATCCTGTGATTATAACTGTGATGCCTTTTAGGGGCTTTTATTGCAATGCATTATAATGGTTATCAGCTATGATAAGTACTGCCATTTTAAGTGATGCTTAAACATGTATTCTTGCTGCTACGTTAGGTGAAGAACAACGCAGACTGTTAGCCCCTAAGATGTAGAGGTGTATACTGTAGGGTCAGTATGAGATGCTCATTCAGGGTTATGTGTCACCAGGGCAGGTGTGCCCATTTTAAATGCTTGTTGAGATAATGGGGTCGGTCGCCACTGGGATGGTGCCAGTGGGCAAGGCCCTCACTCCAGGTTATGTTCAACCCACTACATTAGGGGGCAAGATGATGTGCATACATGGGAGTGGTGGTACTAGACCCCTCACCCCCCTGCGGGAGGGGTGGGAATGTTATGCAATGTCACAAAGTAATTCCAACAGCTTATGTACATTTGTAAATTGTTGCATAGTATTGAGTAGTGTGTGTGTTTAATAAAAGTACTCTTCCTTTTATAAAGCAAAGTACAGACTGGACAATCAATTATCGAGTGTTATTTCTGCGTACTGGTAAATGGTGATTACTAGCCCACACCACCTCCCTTGAGTAAGCCTTAGACTGCTCTGCAACGCTACCCTGAGAGTCAAGCGCTACAATGGGGTGTTTGGTTCCCAGTGAAGGACAAATGTAGTCATGTTATTTGTGCAGGCCTCACAAGTACTGCCTCGTTTTCCAACACAAAGCAATTTGAAAAATTGTAATGAATAACATTTTTCGATGTGTGTATTTTATAAAGTTTGGGACATGGAGGGACTTCACCAGAAAATAAATTAGGACAAGGTTCAATGTTAGGATTTTAATTGGGTGATGGTGGCAAAATTAGAGAAGTTTCCCTTTAAAATGGACACTCATGGGGGGGCGTGGCCAAGATGGCGGCGGAGAAGCTGCGTTTTCCCGGAGCTCCGCTCGCCGAGGCCGGGTCCCTATCAAACAGCTTTAATGGGTCGGTGACCAGCCCGAAACTGCCCTCATGTCCATCGGGCACACACAAAGCAGCTGAGGGGCCCAGTGAGGTGCGACGGGCCAGTGTTGGCGTCGGTGAGGAGGCCGCTGGCACCCCGGGTGCAGCGGCATGGCTCGCGGCGGGGCCTACTCAGCACATAACTGCCGTCAGGTCTCCCGGGCACACATTAAGCAGCGGAGGGGCCCAGGGAGATACGGTGGACCTGTGGCTGAAGGGCGGCCACCGGTTGAAGCAGCGTTGTGCGCGGCGGGGTCTGCCCGGGACGTCAACCGTGTGCCTGACCTCGAATGCGGAGCAGGCCCTGCTGGTGCTTGCCCGTCCTGCGGCCTAGGCGCACTGGAGACGCCTGGGGGTGACCCCCAGCCGAGTCAGACCCGGCCCCGGAGCTGAAGCGCTCCTCCCTGCTGCCTACGAGAAGAGTGCGGGGACTGGCACACAGCGTATAGACGGTAGCTGGAGCAAGAAGCCTGCTGAGCAGGGGGAGCACCTACTGGGGCCAGTCTAGAAGAAGAGGCCTGAACACGCTGGGGCCCGCACGGGTGGGATCGCGCGTTGCTGGGCCTAACAGAGTCAGACAGGGCCCTGGGAGTCACGACCCTGCCTACCCCCGGTGGCCGGTTTGGGCGGCGGTGAGCTGTGGACCCCGGGGGCGAGACCCATTATTGGTGTCTACTTGAGCACTGGGGCACGACGAAGCTGTGGAGCCGGGAGTAAGAAAGTGCCCAGATCTGCCCAGGCCCGAGCTTCAGGAATGGGCCTCGCCCCATTTAGCTTCAAGGCCCTGCCATCACTTTGCGGCCACGTCTGGTCAGGGAATAAAGTTGACTTGGCCCCTAGGAGAAGGATCCAGTGACTGTGGCAAGAGCCATAGGACGTGGCAACCTGGAGGCCTGATACCGCAAGCCAGGGTCTTCAGGCGGTCTTGTGAACTTGAGGCAGCGCACTAATACACGTGTCATGCCTAAGGCAGCATCACCCCCCCACGGACTGAGCCCTACCGCCGGCCTCAAGATTGAGTGGTTGGCAGAGCCAAAGGACATCGGCCCGAACCCTGCAGCATCGGATCTGCGCACAACAGTCAGCTGGAGACCGGGCGCGAACGGAGCGATCCCATCGCCTCACTTGGGCAGGGTCCCCTGAACAGACCTGAGATTTAGCCCGATTCGAACCCGGACGTCGGGCTGACGGAGAGCGTGAGTCCGGGGCCTGCAGAGAAGTCCACGCACCGCACAAAGAAAGATCCCACAATTAAGGACCTCCTGCAGAAACCAGGCTCTAAGAAGGGGGATCAGTCGATGGCCCAACAACAGGAGAAGGAGGTAGACTCTCCAGGTGAGCGTCAAGAGGAACCCATCACTCGGGGATTCCTGGAGCAGCTATTCGGCTCCTTGCGAGAGGACTTTGCGAGCCGGAGACAGGACGTTGCCTCTGACATCAAACTGATTAGGGCAGAGGTGCAGGAAATCGGCGACCGGGTTGACTCGCTGGAAAGAAACGGCGACCGGAGGGAGGAGGAGAACACCGAGCAGACCCGAGAGTTGCTGGAGCTCAGGGACAGAAATGAGGAGCTATATCTCCGCCTCGGAGACCTGGAGAATCGCTCTCAAAGGTCCAATATACGCATCAAAGGCGTTCCTCTCCTGGCCGACGGGGGGGAGGGGGAGCGAGTTGGAAGAATGGGTGACCCGCTTCTTCCGCCATGTGGCACCTGCGCTTGGCGACAAGGACATCATTCTAGACCGCACTCACCACGCGGGTCGCCCGGCGAGGGATCCAGGACAACCACAAGACATTCTCACATGCCTTCACTCTTTCCAACAAAAAGAGCTCATCATGGCTGCCACCAGGGACAAAGCGACACTGGAGTTTGAGGGGCTTCAGGTTGGCATCTATCAGGACTTATCACCATTGACTCTCCAACGACGTAAGGCTCTGAGGCCAGCCACGGCATACCTGCGTGACAAGGGAGTCAGGTACCGGTGGGGCCACCCATTTCGTCTTTCCTTTGTGTGGGATAAGGAGCTGCGCTCTGTGCGGTCACTGAAGGAGGTGCAGGAGGTACTTAGGCTCGATCTGGAGGAAGGGGATTCCACTGGGCGGTCCGCAGAAGACAATGCTGCACGCGAGCCGAAAAAACCCGGTCGTAGGAGGGAAACCAGACACGAGAAGCCCACCAAACCCACATCTACGGAGAGGCAGAAGGAACGCGAGGCGCTGATACGCCAAATTCAGAGTCGAGATGAAACCGGGGACAACCTGAGCGTCTGAATGTGTGTCCGGAGGCTTGCCTATACTGCTGTGATATAGAAACGCTGTGTTAAACCCAGAGATGAAGAAACCCGGCCTTGGATGAGGGAGCCCATGGCCAACGACGTGATGACCACCTTACGGACATATGGACCCATGCACGACGGTGCGATCTATGCCAGGTTTTTGGCACTCTCTCAATGTTTGCTCACATGCTTGTTTTCTCTATCTCTTCTTTTCTCTACTTCTCTTTCCTTTGCTAGAGGGGCTTCTTACCTCTACCGCAGTCACGGAGGGGGTGGGGTGATAGGGGAATGGTCTGGGGTCACACCGATTTAAGGGGGGGAATCATGGTTCACGCACTGGGGGGTGGGGGTCGGCATCAAATGCGGGGGCCGCTCCCATCTCATATGGTGTCCTAAGCCTGTGCTTGGGGCACTACAACTTACTTGATACAATGGTTGGGGCATGGGGAGACCCTCAGCTCGAGGCCCAACGATCTTGGAGTGGTGGGGCCTGGTGGGAGATGGGATGGGCCACTTCTGCCTATGAATCAAGGTACCACAGAGGGTCATGGGTGGCTTTGGAAGGGTGGGGACGGGTCCCTACTTTGGCGCAACCTCTGACATGGATCCCTGCATGCTGTCCAGGAGACTAATATGTCTACGATTAAGGTTAAGATAATGAGCTTTAACGTTCGGGGACTTAATACCCCGGTCAAGCGGCGTGCCTTACTTGCACTGCTTAAAGAGGCGGGTTGCGACATTTGCTTATTGCAAGAGACCCATTTAATGCGCGCAGACTGGAGGTGTCTTGGTTCCAAATGGTTTGACAGACAATATTTTTCCTCAACTCATGATAAGAAGGCGGGGTGGCCATACTAGTAGCTTCCCACTTCCCTGGCACTGTTAGGGAGGTACATGCAGAAATTCCAGGCAGGATGCTAGCACTGCGAATACCAGTGGGCTCCCACACATACACAATAGCCTCCATCTATAGCCCTAACAAACATCAGGAAGCTTTCTTTTGGGATACATTAAACGAAGTCGGGGACTCGCCAGATGAGGACTTGGTACTGGGGGGGGGGGGGAACGACTTTAACATCCTGCCGGACTCCCAGCTGGACAGATCCGCATCACGGGTGGGCCATTCGGGATCTCTCTCGGAGTCTATGCTCCAGAGACTTGGGGAGATGGGGCTGACGGATGCCTGGTAACACGGCAACCCTACAGCCTGAGAATATACCTTTTTCTCGGCGTCCACCAAACCTATGCGAGGATTGACTTATTCTGGGGCTCCCAACGAGTATTGGGCTACATCCAGGATGTGACGGTGGGTACTGCGGCCCAGTCAGATCACTCCACAATCGGTCTGGTCCTGTGCCTTCCGAGGGGGCCACCCTGACAACGCTCGTGGAGGCTCAATCATAAATTACTCACATACGACTCCAACATTGCTGACATACGGGCTGCGATTTGAGATTATATAGCAACTAATGATGGCGGGTCGGTCCTGCTTCCCCAGGTCTGGGATGCCCTTAGGGCGGTAATTAGGGGTCGGTTCCTGTCTATTTCTGCAGGGCTCAATAAGGAAAGGAGACATAAGAGAGAGCTACTTGAGGCACAGGTCAGGGAATTAGAAGGGGTTCACCGCAGTACGGGAGCAATCCAGGCGCGAAGGCAACTTAATACTGCGCTGAAACAATTAAAGGCGCTGGATTACGATCGGGCGGAGTACGCACTCCTACGTACTAAGCAGCAATATTATGAAGGGGGAAACAAGGCTGGGAAGTTGCTTGCATACCTCTTGCGATCGCAGACGAACGCACGTCGTATTGCCGGCATAAAGAACCCATGCGGAGAGCTTCTCCAGGGGGGACGCAGATATTGGGGCGGAGTTTGAGGCCTTTTATACCTCATTATACACAGCGGAACACTTAGATGAGACTGCAGCCATGGAATATGTTCAACAGGCGTCGGTGACTCCCCTTCCCCCGACAGATGCTGAGGCAATGGACTCAGACATTCGTCCTGAGGAGGTCCCGCGCGAAATACAGAAACTCCTGGCAGATAAGGCGCCAGCGGGGGATGGATTCCCAGTAGATTTTTACAAGGCTTTTGCCCCGGAGCTTATCCCCATCTTGGTCCGTCTTTTTAATGGCTTCAGTGACACAGGCTTGATAACCCCCACAATGACTATGGCAGAGGTGGTTGTGATACTGAAGCCTGGTTAAGACACTGCGGAGTGCGCCTCATACCGTCCGATTTCTTTATGGAATGTAGATCTAAAGATATTCACTAGCATTTTGGCGGCATGGCTGGCTCCGCATATGCAAGGTCTGGTTGACCTAGATCAATCAGGCTTCATCCCCGAGCGCAGCTGTAGTGACGGAACGAGGCACCTCTGCCACTTACTGGACAAAACCCAGCGCATACAACATCCTACGGTTCTTTTATCAGTCGACGCCTAAAAGGCGTTTGACCGGGTACACTGGCCATACCCGAGACGAGTCTTGGACAGATTTGGGGTAGGGGTTCGCTTTCAACGATGGGTGCAGTGCATATATATCGGGCGCCGGAAGCGCGTATTAAAGTGAATGGGATAACCTCCAGGCCGGTGCAAATAGGGCGAGGGACTCTCCAGCGGTGCCCTCTGTCCCCCTTACTTTTCGCGCTTTATTTGGAGCCATTTGCTGAAAGCGTCCGTCAGCTCCAGGCGATTACAGGGATCCGCATGGGGGACAGGGAGCACAAAATATCCCTTTATGTGGATGACGTGATGTTGTTCCTTACACAGCCAACGTTGTCACTCGCCCCCCTGGCTGGAGGAGTTCACAGCATTTAGTGGCGTCTCGGGCTTTAAGATTAATCTAAAAAAAAATTTTTTTTAAAACACAAGCTCTTAGCCTTACCCTCCCACGCGTGATGCAGGAACAGTTGAGGCAGGAATTCCCCTTTGCATGGTCACATGGGGGCGTCCCCTACTTGGGGTTGCAAATATTCCCCACGACCAAAAGCACGGCAAAGGCCAACTACTCCACCTTGTTGGACGAAACTCGGCGTGAACTCCTCAGTTGGAGGAAACACGCCATGTCCTGGCTGGGTAGGCTGACGTCCGTTAAAATGACCCTCCTGCCCGCATCCTTTATGTGATGCAGACGCTGCCACTAAGCCCATCACCCCAAGTGATGGTGCAACTACAACATCTAACAGGGAATTTTATCTGGGAGGGGAAAAGAGCCCGTATGGCGCGACATCAAACCTTCCTCACGCAGGCGGACGGGGCTCTCGGAGTACCACACCTAGTGAAGTACTTCCAAGCAGAGCAACTGCGCTACATGGTTGAATGGTATAAACGGGAATCTGAGAAACATTGGTGTTTCATTGACCGTGGCGTTGCCGGGATGCACATTTGGAAGGACCCCTTGGCTACCCAAACGATATAGGCCAGTAGGAGCTTATTTATTACCAGTACTGAAAGAGACTATGGGGCCCTGGGACAGAGTTCAGGAAACCAGTGGCCTTTCGCCCCCCGTTTCCCCGCTAACCCACATCATAGGCAACCCAGACTTCCCCCCCAGCGCTGGAAGGGGATGGGTACTTGAAATGGCAAGAAGCCAACTGTAGGTGGGGAACGGACGAGGTCCCGACTAAATTAGATTGGCTGTATTGGATATGGGAGATAGTGGGCAAGGAAAAGGGTAGGTGACCTATTTGACGAGCAAGGAATCATGGACTTTGACAAGTTGATATCTGGATTCGGACTCCCCCCGGGACACTTATTGGCAGTACTTGGCGATTCGACACTGGGTAACTCGACCGCATATGCAACCTCATACCAGACACCCTCTTACAAAATTTGAACTATGATACATCACACGCACTTCAGACAAGCGCCTACTCTCTGACATCTACTCCTTCCTCACTAAACCTAAACACAGTGATAAAACCCCAGCGCAGCGTAGATGGGAAGCAGAGATGGAGCGGGAATTCTCCCCCAAAGAATGGCAGGACATCATCCATAGGGCCAGAGCCTCCTCTTGCAGTATGGCAGGGAAATAGATGTTTTTAAAGATAGCCCACCATTAGTATTGCACCCCGGTTAGACTTGTTAAATGGAAACCCGGTGCAAGTGATTTATGCTGGCGCAACTGTGGTCAGCCAGGTACGCTAACTCACATCCTCTGGCAATGCCCGAAAATACAGCCCTTCTGGAACACAATCCTTCAGGGGGTAGAGTCCATACATCACACCGAAATACCCGGATTCCCCAGTTACACCCTGCTGGGATTGCCTAATCCCCTGACCTACCCTCTTAAGTCATGCAGAGGAAGAGCTATCACTTTAACCCTGGGAGCCGCCAAACAGGTGTTACTGTCTAGGTGGGGAACGGACGAGGTCCCGACTAAATTAGATTGGCTGTATCGGATATGGGAGATAGTGGGCAAGGAAAAGATTACGGCTGGCTTGTCTCGTACTCTCCCCAGGTTCGACAAAACGTGGGGTACCACTATTGACTTTCTCTCCTCCGAATTTGTGGAACTCACCTGCCCAAGATACCTGCGAGTTCTCCGCCTCTCCACCACACAGACCCAGACGGGCGATCAACCCCAGCTAAAGTCATAACCCCTTCTGTGACCCCCAGGAAGACAGGGACTTTTCTGCTGCCCACTCTAGCTGCTATTTTCTCCATTTCCTATTTTCCTCCTACATTTCTTCTTCCTTTCCTCTCGTTACCCATGTTGAACGATTTTCAAGTAATGATCCCCACCGGCCAAAGGATGTAGGTGGCGGCTAATGTTCATCTTTGCATCTAAAATTAATAAAAAAAGATTTAAACCATAAAATGGACACTCATGACACTGGAACTCGATGGCCCAGTAGAAGGCTTTTGCCGAAACGCATTGGCCTGTTGTATTCAGCACGGAGCACTTTTGGATTTGAAATGGGAAAAAAACAATAAAATATACATGAAGCCAGATTGGGCTTGTGCTGTCTCCCATTCTTGAAGCCAAAAAAACAATACGGAGTCAATTTGTAGGAATAAGGCTTGTGATCTTAATAATATATATATATATATATATATATATATATATATATATATATATACATACACACACACACATACATACACACACACACGTGTGTGTGTGTAAAGTTTATTGTTCAGTTAATTTAAACCATAACAATTTTGTTGCATGTCAACTTTGACTAAAAACAGACATTTAAAATCAGTTCATCAACGAATATATCACAATGTAGTATCTCAAAGTTATAAAAATCTTCAATTGTCAATTAATACTCTAAAATCCAGTAAAGTGGTGTCTAAAACATATAAGGCCACTGTTTTGTTGGGGACAGATGGGTATAAAACCATCAGTTAACAGGTGACAAACTTATTAGCTTCATTTCCGGCAAGAATTGGTTGCAAATAAAATATAGGAGTCTTAGTCTCTTATATTACTGGATTTAAGCAATAATTGACCCTGTGCGGGTCGCGTTTGTTTCCTGCCTGGCGATTGTAGCTGTAGGCTGCGCCCAGTACCGTCCTTGAGATGGCAATCTAGCAGATCGGTTGCTGCATGCATGGTTCCTTCAGTAAGTGGACCCTCGCATAGGGGCTTAGACTTCACAGTCTGATCATGTATGTGAAGGAACTTAACCAGTTTGCAGTTCATATTAGGGTCAGATGAATCAAGCCCTTTAATCATAGCAGTCCTGCAGGATTGTATTCCTCTGTCCAGGAAGGCTTTCTTTAATAAAGTGACACGTGCTGGATGAAGTTTCTGACAGATACATATCAGGTGGATAAGATCTTCATTTTGACAGCCACACAGGCAACACATTTTTTAGCCAGTGTTTTTCAACCTTGGAGCATCTGAAAGTGAGGGATATTTTCTAAAGCGCAGCGCCATTAGCTGTTTTTTTAGATGGACCGAAAAAGTTAGATCTGGCTAAGCTGCCAGTTTGAGGACTTTATAGTTGTTGAGTGCTGTCCAGGAATGGGATCTTTGGCTAAGAATGCTTTTGTCCAATGGTAGAGAATGAAGTTTTGCTGCTTTGTTTAGTGCTAACTTAAATGTTGAGAAGGGCAGATTTTTGTTCCAAAGGTCCAAAGTGCAAGTGGATTGAAGTGCATTGTGCAAAAAGTCAGTGTATGGTGATTTTTTCCCTTTCTCAAGTTCTAACCACAATGCCTCGTTGAGGCTAGAGTTCTCTGTTTTCTTTTATGCAATACCAAACTTTTATTAATGAGTAGAGTCTGCCCAATGTTTCGTTCATTAGGCCGAATTCCAGGCGCGTTTGTGCCGGCGAAGCGATTTGAGGGAGTTGAAAAACCTTTTTAAAAATGCTAGTTGTTAAGGTATTAAGAAGAGTGGAGTCTTTTCCATGAAGGGCTGCGCTCGCATATGTTAAAGTTGGAAGTGTTTTGGCTGTTATTCCCGAAATCAGTGGTCTGAATGATGGCCCCTCCAGTTTCTTTGCCAATGACTTATAAGCAAATATGTATGCACTTGCCCGTTGAGCCATGTTGTTCTTCTGGTCACGATGAATTAGTTTATTATCAAAGTAAAATCCCAGATATTTATAGCTAGACACATTCTCCAGAGATTTGCCTTCTAGCCAGATGTTATACAAATGGGCTGGCCAATTACTGATAATCATAGTTTTTGTTATGTTGATTTCTAACTTATTTACCTTTAGAAATTCTACAGGTTCAGTTATTAATCTGGTTAGACCAATCTTGGTTAAACTGAGTAAGACGATGTCGTCGGCATAGGCAAGGTGCAAAAGGGCTAAAGTGCCAAGATGCGGGGAATGGGAGTGGAGTGTATTAAGTTTTACTAACAGGTCGGATATGAAAAGATTAAATAAATGTGGAGCCAACCCACATCACTGCTTCAGGCCCTAATTCGTATATAATTTTCTTGAAACTCGAGCCGTCCCCAAGTTGCACTCTTACCCACGCGTCAGTATAAAATAACAATCCTTTTAAAACTCTTTCTGGGATGTCCCATGCGCGTAATTTGGCCAACAGAAGTTTCGGGTCCACACTATTAAACGCAGCTTTTAGATCAATAAAACAGAGATGCAAACTCAGTTTGTTTTTCTTACATTTCTCTGCGATTAGGGAGAAAGATAAGATGTTGGACATGGTTCCTATCCCCTTTCTAAAGCCGGTCTGGTTCCTCCGCTTGGCTGGGTTCAGAAGCTCTGACTGGGGCCTCGGTGGGCACCAGGGTGGGGGGCCTCCCCCATACAGGGCCTGGATTTTTTCAGTGAATTTCTATTGTTTTTTTAAATATTATTTCCCAACTATTACGTCCCTGTGACCTTTGTTTTTTTAAGTGAATATATAGACATATACATACACACGTGTGCAGGTAACTGGTTCCAATCTTGAGAAACATTTTCCATTGACTATGCAAAGGAAGCAGACATCATGTGATGTGTTGCAAGTCATTGTAAAACTTCATTTTTTGGCCGTTGAAAATATGAAAACCATTGACTCTGAAAGCAATATTATTTAGTACCAAAATCGAATGTGTACTACATAAATAGCAGCTTAGAGTAAGTAGACATATGATCATGATCCAATGGATATTATTGAAGAAATTTAAACGGGATCCAATATAACAGCACCAACTCTTATTCTGGTATCAACGCTCATGGGTTCGGTGATGTAGGAAGCCTTCCTCATCTCTTGGCCAAGTATTGAAGAGATGAGGCAGTTTACATCTTTTTGTTTCCCCATGTGTCCTAAAGAATCTGGGAGCCAAGACTTTTTTCTGATTACTTAGGGACAATAAAAGCCTTCTATTCACAAGCGAGCTGGTTGACTTTTCTCTTTTATCTACTCTCTACTTTGTTTTCCAGCACAGAGCACAGTCTTAAGGAGCAGCTTGTAAGGTCGGCTTTTTTTTTTTTTATGTCTGGCGTTAGCCCAGACATTTTGATTTTAGTAAAATTCCACATTTATGGTTTAAATCTCTTTATTATATTTCCATCATAGCAAATACCAGAAGTCAAATAGCCTGTGGATCACAGGATGCATTACATAAATGTATCTAACTTCCCCAAAACTCCCCCCTCCAACCCCACCCTGGACCCGGACTGCCTTGTAATAACTAGTAACAACGGTATTGCACTCACCCACCCAGCCTCATCCGGATTCAGGGCTTTGGAGTGGGAGTCATGGGGGCTTCCGAGAGGCACAGTAGGCGTAGATACTTAGGGCAGGTTAGTTCGCGAAATTCTGACGTCAGGAGACTCAGAAATGGCTTCCAGAGCTTGGGGAAAGCTGAGCTTTGACTCATCAGTGTGAGGGTAATCCGCTCCATTTCCATAATGTACCACTGTCTATGCAACCAGCCTTGGTATGTCGGAGTATGGTCTGTACCCTAGTGCGATAGTATATTCTGCAAAGATAAGTACGAGCCCAATCTGCCTGCCTCTACAGGATTTTAGTGGAAAAGTGAGTGCATTGGGAAGACCCAAAATGATATAGGCGGGGAATCTCTGGAGTTCTGTTTCAAAGAATTGGTCAATGTCGTTAAGGACCCTTGTCCAATATGGCTCTAATTTGGGCGTTCCCATAATATATGTGGTAAAGTGCCAGGAAGGCCACATTGACGCCAGCAGTCTGGGGATTTGGACGGTGCGAACTTGTGAAGTCTGATGGGGGTAATATACCAGTATGTTATAATCTTCGTCGCTGTTTCAATCCCTGGTATGTTACGGGCTGTGTGCCTAGCGCGATAGTGGATTTCTTGCCATTCCCTCAGGGTCAGATCCCGCCCAATCTCAGACTCCCAGCGGAGTTGACCTGCGGTTTTAGAAGGTGTACTCGGAGGTCTTAGGAATCTGTAAAGGTGTGTGATTAGGCAAAGTTTGTGGAGTTTGAGAGTCGCCAGCATTCAAAAGGTGCGAGGTGACGCTTTGCCCCTGGTTGGACTGCTGGTTGCATCACCCAATGACGTATCTGCAAATAATGCCAGCGCTCACTTTCAGTAAGCCCGAGATCTGCACGGAGGAACTCGAATGGAATGGGGCCCTCTGTGTCGAACAAGTGTCCCACTGACCTACATCCTAGTTGGTTTAATCGATGGAACGCAGGTTCGTTCAGGGCCGGCGTAAATTCAGGGTTCCTACTATGGGGGGTCAAAGGGGAAGGGAAGGAGGTTAGGTTTCTCTGGGATGCCAGTTTGTCCCAGATATTTAATGTTGATTTGGTGATGAAGGTCAGGTATAGGTTGGAGGGCCGGGCTCTTTTGGGGAGGAAGGGGATCTTCCATAGGGGTTGTCCTGCCAGAGTCCTTTCCATGAACAACCAGTGTTTTTCCTGACTCTGCTCGGGACCATTCCACAAAAATTCTCAACTGGATAGCCTGGTAGTATTGTTTTGGATCTAGAACCCCTCTGCCACCTTCGAGTGGAGTGCGGTAGGCAATATCTCTGGGAAGGCGGGGGAGTTTGTCTGCCCAAATAAAGCGGTTTACCTTGTTTTGGAGGGTGCCGCGGTGGGGGTTCTACTGGGAGGGCTTGGAACCAGCCAGGAGAGGGGGTGATGTCACCAGCGAATAAGGTCAGAGCGTATTTGGCGAGTCAGTGCGCTGTAGTTGAGAGCAACCGTGGCTGGGATTGTAGGGGCAATTTGGAGTCCCAGATAGGAGAGATGTGACAGGGCCCAACAGAGAGGAAATTTGTGCTAAATAGTAACCATGTATGGGGCTGCAGGTTCAGGCCCTGCGATTTATGGATGTTCATTTTAAAACCAGCTGCCTGGTCGAACGTCTCTAGTTCTTCCAGGAATGCTGGTAAGGAGGTGGATGGCATCTCCAAAGTTGCCAGAATGTCATCTGCGTACAGGCTAACTACGTGATGATCTCTGCCAAATTTAATCCCCATTATCGCTGGGTTGGATCGAACTCTATAGGCCATGGGCTCCATGTATATTGCGAAAAGTAACGGTGACAGCCCTGCCTGGTGCCCCTGGTTATTGGAAAGGAAGTGGACGTGTGGCCGTTGACCCGAATCGTGGCTGTAGGGCGGTTGTATGCACTGAAAATCCAGCTTCTAAGCCGGTTCCCGAAGCCGAAGTGCTCCAGCGTAGCCAATGCACTCTATCGAATGCCTTCTCTGCATCCACCGCCAGGAGCATCCGCTCCTGGTTGTATCTCTGTGCTCGGTCTATGGTATGGAGAACCCTACGCGTATTGTCTCCACATTGACGTTGGGTGACAAATCCGGCTTGGTTTGAGTCAACAAGGCCCGGGAGGAGCGGATTAAGGCGGGATGCCAAAATATCCGTAAAGATTTTAAGGTCCACGTTTAACAGGGAGAACGGCCTGTATGACGGGCATTGTGTTTTGTCCTTCCTGGCTTGGGGATCACCACTATTGATGCCATCTGCATGGAAGGGGGAAGGACCGCTGAGTTCCCCAGTTCATTAAATAGACGAGTGAGAATGGGTGCCAGGGCCTTGCAGAAGGTCTTATAAAAGATGGCTGGGAAGCCATCCGAGCCGGGGGATTTAGATACCTGTTGATGGGCGATGCAAGAGAGGACTTCTTCGATTTGGATATGGCGGTCTAAGTCAACCCTCTGGTTTGGGGTAAGGGCGGGTATACGCACGTCCCTATGGTAGGCTGGGATGTTTTCTGGGCATTGTAAAGTTCTTTGTAATATTGTCGAAAAGCCTCCGCTATGTCAGGGTCCTCATTCTGTACTTGGCCCTTAGAGTCCTTAACCTCTTGGACTCGGTGTTCCTGTCTTTGGGCCCGCAATCTGTTGGCCAAGAGTCGCCCGCATCGGTCTCTCCCTATATAGTATCGGTGTTTTAAGGCGGATAGCTGCGTATTCCGCTCTGTCAGTGTCTAGACCGGTCAGCTGAGATCTGGCAGCTTCCATCTGTCTCCATATTCTAGGGGCACCAGTCCTTTTATGAATGTGTTCAAGTTCTGCGACTTGGAGGGATAGTTGTTGGTGTTTTTCCCGGCGTGTGTTATTTTCGGCCGCCGATATGGCAATCAGTTCCCCCCTAATCACCGCCTTTAGGGCGTCCCATAGCGTGGACGTGTTCATACCCGGGGTATCATTTATGGCTAGGTAGTTATCTATGGCATTGGAGATCTGTTTTATATTTTCAGGTCGTTGAAGGAGGTTATCCCGCAGGCGCCAGGTTCTAGTGTGTGAGTTGTATTTAGGGATCTCTAGTGTAATTACTACCGCCGCATGATCGGAGAGGGATCTGGGTTCGATAGTGACACCCTGCATTCTAGTGATGAGATCTGGTGTGACCAGGAGGTGGTCCAGCATGGCATAGGTTGTATGAGCGAATGAGTAGTATGTGTAATCTCGGGTCTGGGCATGTGCATGTCTCCAGATGTCTGTGAAGCCTGTGCTTTGAAACCACTGTAGTCCACCTTTGGAAAGGGCACCCGTCTGGCCATGTCTTTGCGCCGACCTGTCCAGACCGGTCTCCCCCCACGATAAGTGATCGAGTCTGGGACCCCAGCACCTCCGTCAGGGCCCTCCATAGGAAATGTTCCTGTCCCTCCTTAGGCGTGTATAAGGTGGCTATGGTGATCATACTTGGGCCGGTTTGTATTGAGTAGGCCAGCATCCTCCCCTTAATCTCAGCCTCTTTAGAGAGCACCCTACCCCTGAAATGCCGGGAGATCAGGATAGTTACTCCTGCGGTTTTATTCGGAAGGGACGAAAAATACTGCTGGGGGAAATGTTGGGAGCGGAGTCTATGTTCATCCTTGGGGAGGAGGTGGGTTTCTTCTAACAGGCAAATATGGGCCCCGGAGTGTTCCAAATACGATAAAATGGCACTCATTTCAAAGCGAAATTGAGGCCTATTACATTCAAGGTATGAATTATTAAGCGGTCCGACAAAGTAGTGAGGGGACTAACGCTACTTAGGTCGCTTTGGGGTAACCAAGCTTGGTTATGGGCAGGTAAAAAGTGAGGTCTGAGGCTAAGGGTAGCAATGTCATGATATTGTAATGGTAGTACCCAGATCCAACCAACAAAAAATAATACATCGCCCAACATAATGGCGAGTAACCATAATAACATAAGTTTAACTATTGTAAAGACAAAGTCCATTTCCCATAGGTCCATGGAATGTTCTCGAAGTGGGGTCGTAGAAGCCCTCTTCCGCCCCCACCCCAGCCCAGGGTAAAACCCTTAGCTTCAATGCAGCTAAGTCCTGATACAGAGTTGGGTGGTGGCCCTGGAACTGTATGAGATGTTTCTCCTTCGCCCGTTAGAGGATGCGCTCCTTCAAAGGGAAATCAGGAACACAGGTGAGGATGTCCGGTGGTGGAGCTTTATACGAACGTTTAGGGCCCACCCTGTGTGCTCTGTCCAACTTGATGTCCTCCTCCGGGGGGGGGGGCCTCCAGTATTGATCTGAAGAGATCCGTTAAGAAAGTGGAAATATCTGATCCCTCTGCGCCGGAGGGCACGCCTCTTATGCGGATGTTGTTGCGGCATGATCTGTTCTCTAGATCCTTTGTGTGTGCATGGAGGTCTAGTTGCAGGTCCCTAAGGCGGAGACTCTTGTTGAAGTTGTTCGATCTCCTCATCCCTGCTCGTTTCATGATCTTCCAGTGTGAAGATCCTGTCCCCAAGTCCATCCAGGTCTCGCTGTGTTTCTTTAAGCTCTTGCGTGAATTCCCTCTTGAAGGACTGAAGATCTTCACGCAGTGCTGCAAACAACGATTCCAGGGAAGGGCGGGTGACTGGCTCCTCCGGTGTTCCCATACCAGCAGGCCCCTCCGCAGGTGCCCCCACCGTGGCGTCACTCGACTGGGCCCCTGTTGTTTTGAGAAGCAAGTCTTTAAGGGTGTGGTCCTTCTTTCCTTTCACAGACATCGTGGAAGGCACGATGTATCCCAGGAGGGAGACCTAGGACGTGTGGTCGGGAGCCCAGGGACTCGCAACTGGATGGGACCGCCGTCCCGATGGGTAGGTGAAAGTCTCGTAGCCGGGTTCGATTCTGCAGCTTCGTTTGGTGCCCCCGGGAGGTCCGGTTGCCAGCGTTCTACGGGTCGCTTGTTGTGCGCCAGTGATGTTTGCACTACAGGTTCGTGCCAGTGGAGCCCCCGTCAGGCCCTCCCATCCAGGATTGTTCCGTCCCAGGTGGGACTGATGGACCTGTGACCAGCCACCGCTGGGCCCCGTGCTCTTCAGAGTGTCGAGGGCCTACCTCTTTCCTAAGTCGCTGCACTCTGGCCCCGCCAGTTCAGAAGAGTCCACTCCTGAGGTGCGAAATGCCCAGTACACTGAGGGTTGAGAAGTTCTCAAGACCGGGGGGGCCAGATCTCGTCCCCCCTTTAAGGGATCTCCGGACACAACAACACGGGCTTCTGCCTGTTCCGTGCTATACTGTATCTGGCTGTAGGCCCCCGGGGGCGCGAGGGCCCCCGCCGTTTCAGCAATCAAATGTCCTGGGGCCTGTCGGTGGATAAGCGAAGCGGCCTTTCCTCTCTTAGGAGGGTGCTTGCTGTCTCCTGGCCTATTTCTTTCTAGGCTCTCTGTTCCTGTTCCAGGGGCCTCTTCAGTGGCCCTCCGGGTGCTTCCTGCAGTGCCTGGGGCACTGTAGGGGCCTCCCCCCCCCGGGAACCAGTTCACCGTCTCACTTAGCAGGGGGCGCTTCCTCACGGGCCCGTCAATGTCCCTGGCCCTGCGCCGATAATGGCGCCTGCTCCCTTTGCCGGGCGGGCTCGTTGTGCACCACTCAGGAGTGCTTGGGCGGCCCGATCACGACCGCCCCGCGGGGTCCCGGGTCTTCCCCGGGTGCCCCCTCCGCCTCCCGCCAAGGGGGCACCACAGCCGTGCCGCTCCCCGGCATGCCGCCGGGTCCGTGCAAACCGTGGTCCGCTCCTACCTCCGTCTGCCGGTCTGTTCCTTTGGCCCCGGAGGGCAGTGACCCAGCCCGGGTGCCGCACACTGGGGTTTCAGCCGACACACCAGGAGGGGGGATGGATCAACGAGCAGGATGCTCCCGAACACCGCCGCCTGACCCCAGCCGGTGAGCGCGCAACGTGGACGTCCGTGCGTCGGCCTCAGTTCTCTCGGTCGCGCCCGTCTGTTTCCGGGAACCGGACCGCCCAACTGACCTCCACCTCGACTCCAGGAGACCCCCACCGGCAACACATAAGGAGTGGGGTGCTGCGGAGGTCTGCCCCCATGTTTAGTGCTGTTCTGGGCGGATGGGCCTGCGGCGGGGACGGAGAGACTCGGAGACACGTCTCACCCGTCCGCTATCTTGGCCACGCCCCACAAAATTCCACATTTTATATACTTACTTATAGGGGCTTTTAGCCAGCCCTTATCATGCATTGGTCTATTGTTGTGTAATTTACATTTCGCTTCCACCCACTACCACAAACAGCATGGAGCAGTGGGTCAGCCCACTTCAGCTATTGGCTAACATCATTGTGAGTGGCAGCATGCTGTTCTTTCACAAGGAGAACATCCGGACACAAAGTAGTTTCCTTCAATTCCAGTGACTACAAAGGCAATATGTGTTTTTTGAGACAAAATATGTTTACTTTTTTCCTATTTTTTTTATTTTGGCGAGGGCCCAGCAGCTCCCATAACAATGACATTCTATAAAAATTATGGAAAAACAAACATTGACTAAACCAAACACTGGCAGCCAATGCCAAACTGATTGTATTTGACAATGCTTGTTTTCTGGGTGTCTTGTGCTCCCTGGCATACTGTCCGGCCTCTCAAGTTTGAAAACTCTTGAGCTCGAGGCACCACTTGTGCATCACCAGGCCAGTATATTGATGCACAAACCTACCAGAGTAGGAGGATTAATCTGCGTACTTCATCTCCACTACTTTTGCACAGGCGAAACCACCTGACTGTCGCTCTTTGAGGAACGATCCTTGGCAACTGCCTGACTGAACACAAGGCCTAAGCCAATCCTCCCACTAATATTGCAGGGTCTTTCCCAGGAGTCAGAGCCTAGAGCTCCGTGGCCTCCCCACAACATGACCTAGACAACATTCCTGGAGGACGCACATTCTAAAGTTGTAGTGTACACAAGAGAGTTGTGGACTGGACCTGACGGAAGTGCAGGAAGGATTCAAACGAGGTCACGTTCTCCTGGTCTTAAATACCTGACCTGCCTTGCCATGGTCCAGCCCTGCCATCAGTGCTCCCAGATGCATGGTTTTTAAGGTGCCCATCTGGAACAAGAAGTGGTAAACAGGTGAGGACCTTCCCAGTGAGTCATGACACCCCTCACCTAACTCCACCATGTCCAGGCAGAGAGCTTCCATGCTCACAAAATCACCAAGAAGTGATGGAATAACTAGCCTGGCAATAAAGGTGCTCTCACCTGCAGATACAGGAATGCCTACTTGAGACAAGTATTCCACTCAAGACCTGGTTATGAGGGCCATGGAGGGGTGTTGTGTATTTATGACACATGATAAAATCGGTACCCCTCCAGGGTTCCGACTTTACTGGGTGTGATAAACACCACCTGTTCAGGTTTTCCACCATTAATTCGGAATAAAATGCAGATGTTGGTGTTTAATGCACCAAATGTGTATTTCCCAGGAATTACCAGGCCTTCTACACCCATTAAATCCCGGCAGGTTTGACCTGATGATATTTAACAGGAGATGTGAATTTTATCACACATGATGATTACCAGCTGCACTAAAGTTGCACAACTAATATTTTTGCCTTATACACACACACACACACACACACACACACAAGTTTGCACAGGGGATGGATTTATTTGGCCCAGTTGTAATCAAGCCCTTAGTCCTGAAATAAAGCTAGTCATCGGACCAGATTCTGCCCCGCAGGTTTTGTTATCTTTGGAGTATATTTCAAACTACTTGGAAATTCTGGAAGTTTTCCAGGAGTACTTACAGGTGTATATTTTGTCATGTAAAAATTTCCATCCAAGTGCAATGCACTTGCCAAGTTTTACTTTTTGTCCCGCAAGGAGAAAATATTTTGCACATGGGAGTAACGCCTTCCTCTAAATCCCATCAATTCTAGTGATGTTTCCTGTCCATTCCTAACTTGAAATCATATTTACTATTACCCTTAAAGGAACCATCTGGTGAATGGTATCACTATAGAACTCAAAACCCAGCTGACCTCTTCTAGCAAAGGCATATTCTGGAATGCCCATTGCTGGTGATTTTTAGAGATGTAAAGAGAGCAGGTGTTCTCTACAATGGACAGTTCTTGAACAGGAGTAAATATGTGATATTTGCTGGTATGAATGGACTGGGTAAGAAGTTAGTAAGTAAGGACAAACTGACAAGTTTGAGGACATTCACAAACTCTTCAGAGTATCCCAGCCCTGGAACGTCCACTCCAGCCATTTGATATTACACCATGCTAGTTTAATATTATGCATGACTAAAAAGATTTTGGAATGCAAATTCACGTTTTGTGACTTGGAAACATGTATTTTTTTACACATAAATCAAGCCATCTTCTCGAATGGCTTTGGTGTATTAAGCCCATTGGGTTTCCTAACCTTAGAACCTAGTGAGAGGTACTGAGAAATACCGTCCTACATTGATCTTCGATATGGTCATGCTCACCAGTCTCAGAGAATTTTGCGTCTAGGAAAAGCCTACTTTGGAAAGTCCAGTTTTGGTTCTGGAAAGCACACTCAAGGAATCATCAACTTCTCAGTAATGAACGTTATAAGCCATAGGTTTAACAGTAACAAATTAGCTGAAGTAGTCTTCTTGTATGTAACCAAAGTCTTTGACGAGTATAACACACAGGACTGATCTACAAGCTCATTTAGCTCAGCTTCCAAGCTACCTGGCAAACCTGCTGACCGCACCTTTCAGGTAAGCGTACAAGAGGAATGCTCAACAGTATGACATATTCTAGCTGTGGTGCTTCAGGGATCTATTCTTGGACAATTATTCTTCAGTCTTTTCACAAATGATATTCCCACAGACTTAAGACAGACTTTACACTTTATGCGGACGATGTAGAAAAACGACAGCCAGGTAAGGTACAGGTGTTCAAGAGAAGAAGCATTTTTTGGTGCTGCAGAAAAATGTCAACTTGCGTATGACAGCAAAAGAAAAAAATCCTTGGAATGGCTTTGTGACAGAACAACAAGTCAACCCTCACACTTTAGACACATTCAGCTGTATGTGTGTGTGCGCATGTATGTGGATGCCAGTGTTTTAAATGGAAATAAAAAAGCGCAGGTACTCACTATTAGAGTGTCTGTTTGCTAATGAGAAGTTCTGGCACTCATTAAAAGTATTGCACCATTTCGGAGTAGTGCGCATACTCTCCCCATACATAATCAGATTTAAACATTTTAAGCAAACAATGCTGCTTTGCAGTGAAAGATAGTTGAACAAATTAATGTGGGTGGCAAGGTACAGTGTCTGCTTTTTAGGTCAAGCCTAGGCAGCGCATGCGCTTTCTCTTTGAGATATGATGTATCTACTCAGTGGGAGTACAGCCCGCCCATTGCCTTTTTATTCGTCCCTTTGTTTGTTGTTCAAAAATGCTTGCTTGCTAGTGGTTAATCCTTCCTGTTTGCCCCTCCTTTTTACGGTCGAGCCTGCGATAAAATGCGCTAGCGAATGCATATCGCTTGCGAGACACTTAATAAAAGGGGCTTGGAGTCCGCCCTGTTGATTACAATTTGTAGGCTTGCATGGCACTCTTTACAGCCTTGTAACTGGTCACTGCAGGCCTAACATAATTTCCGTTCCTCTCTGTCAAGCAGGGACCCAACACTGACTGATTTAACTTAATCAGTGTCCGTCCGCTGCACCAGATGTGATTGAGGTACTATTTCGTTCTTTTTTTACTTCAAGTGCCCTGCCAACAGAAGGCGTGTGACTGGCAAAAACTTACCCAGCAGGACAAACAAAATTGCAAAGTTTAATTATCTATAGTTAACTTTTATTTTGCCAATTCTTCTTTTCTCACTGCACTCCTGTTTGGTTTTGTTTTTGCTCTTGGACGCTGTTCTCAAAAGACGACAAGTATCTTATTCTATACATTGCAAAGGGACATGGTTTCTTTGGTATGTATAATTTTTAAAGTTATGCAGTGCAGAACACCCCAATCCACTCCAATCCACCCCAGCTCACCCCACACCATCCACTCAATTCAAACCACCCCACTCAATCCAATACACCCCAGACCAGTCCACCCCACTCACCCCAATTCACTCCAATCCACCACACTCCAATTCTTCCAACCCACCCCACTCAATCTGCCCACTCCCGTCCAAAACAATCTGCCCCACTGCAATCCAGCTGTCAAAATCAATCTGCCCCACTCCAATCCAGAACAATCTGCCCCACTAGAATCTGCCCTACTCAATCCAAAGCAATCTACCCCACTGCAATCTGCCCTACTCCAATCCAAAACAATCTGCCCTACTCCAATCCAAAACAATCTGCCCCACTCCAATACACCTCACCCCCACTCCAATCTGCCCCACCCCATTTCAGTCTAGTCCACTCAAATCCAGTCCACTCTACCCCACTTAGTCCAATCCACCTCATCTAATCCAATTCACCCAATCCAATTTACCCCACTCGAATACAGCCCACCCCACTCCAATCCACGACACTTCAATCCAGTTCACCCCACTCCAATCAACCACAATCCACCCCACTCAAATCCAGTCCAACCCACACCAAAAAAATCCACCCACCCCAATACTCCCCAGTCCAATCCACCCCACTCAAATCCAGCCCACCCCTCTGCAACCCAATTCCAAAGAAATTGACCCCATTCCACCCCAACCCAATCCACCCCACCTCAATGTAATCCAGTCACCCCAATCCAACCCACCCAATCCATCCCACTAAGGTACACCCCTATCCAATCAACCCCACTCCAATCCAACCCACCCCAGCACACCCCAATCCTATCCAATCCACCCCACTCAAATCCAATCCACCCCACTCAAATCCAATCCACCCCACTCAAATCCACTCTAATACACCTTATTCCACTTCAAGTCACCTTACTCAAAGCCACCACTCTCCAATCCACCTCACCCTCATCATATCACTTCAATGCAATGCACCCACCTCAATCCAATCCACCCACTGCAATCCAACTCACCCCATTCCAATCCACTCCACTACCTCAATCCACTCCACCCTATTCCACCCCACTCTAAGCCACTAAAATCTATGACACTGCACTCTTCGACACACACTGCCACTGAACCATTGAACTCTGCTCCCCTCTACGGCACTCATTTTACACCACTCTGCGACACTGTACTCTAACAAATCCACTTTGCAACACTATACTCCCACACTCCACAACACTACCTTTTAGCCATGCTAAACAGCAGCCACACTAGAGTACAACACATTGCAGAAGCCAATAGCTCTTGCGAGGCCTATTGAATTTGCCAATGCTTATTGCGTTTTGTTTCCTCCCACTAGCACCACCAAATTACTAGTACGTTTACGCTTCTGTGTTCGTTTTGAGAGACTATTAATTTTTCTTTGTTTCCTGTTGGTGTTTTGTCCATGCTTGTTTAAATTGTTGCTCGTGTTTCTTGTTTTCCCCATCCCACCACCCCTCCACGCGGTCCTTGCTTCCACATACACCCACCCTTCCCCCATCTTTTAATTGTTGTTTGCCCCGTCAACGCTGGCTGCAGTCATAGCGCTTTTCATTTCAAGCAAAGTGTCACTTAATTGTTTAATTAAATCGTTCCAACTACCACACAAGGAGTGTGGCTACCCAGCCCCCGTCCCCATGCGATTTTACAGAGTTTGTTACTTTGAACTGATTTGAGCCATCCGGACTGTACTCTATCGTGGAATAACCTCACTGCTCCCAAACTCAAACGCCATCAGGGAAGTTTCGCTTTGTTTATTTTAACTCACCGGGCAGATAACTAACTATATTCCAAAATAACTGTAAGAACCTGATTTGTTTTCTTTGTCAGACCAAAATATATCTCGTGTGATTTGTAAAGTCAGATGGTGAAATTAAAACCGGCAACAACTGATGGTGTACTGGTTTTGCCTTTTCACTACGTTAGTTCCAGTAGAGTGTCTCTTCGTGTTACGGTTTCACTAGAATACATATAGCATTGAACCAAATCAAAGATCGTTTGCGTTTAGCAAACCCGTTTCTCGTGTGTGTTATTTTTTTTGTAGCACGGGCTCACAACCTTAAGCCCCAAATATGTAAACACTTTAATCAGCAAGATGTCTAGAGTAACCCCTGTATATGCCGCGGGAATTCTGACGTTCAAAACGCGAAATGGGCTATGTTTTTTGCCATATGTGCAGTACAACGACAGTGCCCAGTAATGATTAAAAAAAAACGTTTGTCTGTTACTTTAAGTGCAGAACATTATTTGAATACCATTTGCTTCTATAACTAACTGGCAGCAGTTTTTAGTTTTTTTAAATTTATTTACTGTTTTGGCATGGCCAAAGGCAATTTTAGATAAGTAAATTAAAACAAATATTTATATATATGCAAGGAATGCCAATGCAAAAACACAATGGCATAGCCAATTAAGTCGGCCCTTCCCTTTTGAAGGCGGGACCTATTGGCTTTGTCAATGCTTGTTTCTGTGTTGCTAGTTGCACATTAAACAGCTGAGGAGGTGGGGCACCCCTCTAGGGAGTAGCGACGCCAGTGTTTCTCTCCCCAGCCCATCACCGCTTTATCATGTGCGTTTGTTTCAGTGCATTTCTGAGGGTTTTTACCAGCTCACGTCCACTTTTTCCTCGTGCCGATTCGTCTTACCTGTCGCCCCAAACACGGTGATCACCCTCTTGGCCGCCGCCATTTTACTTGATCTGCAAAGTTCGTGCTCGTTGGAAACCTGGACGACTACCAAGGAGCGGGAGCAGCTGCTGCCAGGCCTGGGAGTTTCTGCAGCTTTATAGAAATGCGCTTCCTAAAGTCAGCCCTCCCGCCCCTCCCTGACGAGGCATTCTGCACAGACTCGTATGTCGCCTATGACCAGGCATATCTCGGGCCCTCCCCACGCTGCCTGCACTCCTACACAGAGAGAGTGTTTATTGAAGTGGGGCCGCCACCGCACGGGGCTTTCTTTCCACGGTAAAGCAAACAGTGTTCGTGAGTGAGCGCTGCTTGTGTGTCTTATTAACCCCACCCAGGCCGGATATCATTATCTGTGCAAGACGCTGCACGTGCAGAGTGTGACGCTGCAGTTTTAAAACCAAGGTAGCCGCGGCCAATTCCAGGATTTCTAGTTCCACACACAGCTACTCAACCACTAGATGGATATATATTCCTTGCTCCTTTTGTTTACGTGAAATGTCACTGCTTTTTGGCATTCATTCTTTGAGCCTGGGTGGCAGGATCGAGCCACATGAAAGCTCAGCTTCAGCTTGAGGGTTCAAGAGGACTTCAGTCTGAGGCAGAGCCCAACATCTGGCTGAAGCTGTCTAACTTTCAGTCTCTGGGGGGGGAAGGGGGAGGAGGAGTGGGCGCTAGTGTGCCGGCTGCAAGATGGCCGCCACTTAGTGAGGCTCTGCAGGCTGCAAAGACAATCCGGCATTTATCCTGCAGTTCGGGGGCCCATCGGCGTTTGTAAACGCGTGCCTGTGCTCCCACTTTACAGCAGCTGTCGCCGCATACCTGTCTTGATGGCTGAGAGTGCTCCCCGGGGCTGATCTGGAGCGCTGATCGTGCGACCGCCGGGCAGACGAAAATGGCGGCCCTGCCCTGAGCATCAGAGCCTGCTTGGGAGCCGGAGCTCCGACTGTGACCTGAGACATCTGGCTCTGCGGTGGGGGCGCCTGGAGTGCGGGATGGACCCCTCGCGGCCCAGAAGCCAGTCTGCTGACGCCATCCGCGACGGGCCTGTGTGCCGCGATACCCGGAGGGGCCAGCGATGGGGGCTGCCTCCCCCGCTCCTCGGCCGACGCAGGTGAGGAGAAACCGGCTGGGAATTTGCCCAGCAAGGGGGGAAGCGCCGCTGTCAACATCTAGTGCTCCGGACGGCTTGGGAGGCCTGGACGGCGTAAACTGCTGAGGAACCCACCTCGGGCCCGGCTGGGCCCGCGCTCCGGTTGCCGTTGGAGAGGTGGGCTGCCGTGACCTGCCGCGTCCCGCTGGGGCTGAAAGGTGCGTGGGGCCCGAGTTGCCGGCCGGGGAGGGCCGACCAGGCTGAGACATGCGGCGGACCTGCCTGGACCTCACTGATCCCGCGCTGGTCGGTCCTGCGCCTCCCCTGTTCCTCGGCGGGCTGCCACGTGGGATCCCTGTTCACGGCCTGCCTGTCCGCGGGTGGCCTGGGGATCTTGCCCGGGGGCGGAGGGACGGAGCCTGCGGTCTGAGAGCTGCGCCGGACTGGACTTGCCTGCGGCCGGGACCTTGCTGACCGTGCGTTGGAGGCCGCCGCATTGTGGAGCCTGACGGGTGGCGGCCATTGACTGGCGGTCTGGCGAGGGAGGCCTGGTGGAACTGCTACCTGACTGCTGATCCGTCGCTGCCTAACGCCCCTGCTCCCCACCGGACTGTCTCTTGGCGCTGGGTGACCGGAGCTGTGGGGCGGCATCCCTGCCCTGTGAGGGGTGATTACTGTGTCTGGTGGCTATTGCTGCTATCGGCGTCCGGCCCGGGATTGAGCCCTCTGCCCTTCGCGGCCCACCCACTGCTCGCTGGTGGCTAGATGTGAGCGCCGACTGCCCTCCGCGTGATCGCGCCATGCTGCACGCTCTCCTGTGCCGTCCCAGAGACTGAACAGATCTGCACAGGTGACAGCCCTATCTGGCTGCTCCCCGGTGGGCTGGCCATGGGTAAGACAGACGCGAGGCAGCCTAAGCTCACATTCGAGCAGCGGAAAACGCAGAGAGGGACCACCTCGTCGTTGGAAGTTTCGGACACAGTGACCATGGAGGCCTGCGGGGTGGATGGGTGAAAAGTATATAGCGGGCTACTCCAATTACGCCAGGGGCACTGCTATCATCCTCAATAAGGGCCTCCCTTGGCGCACACGAACTGCGATATGCGACCCCCAAGGGCGTTTTACGCTGGTAGCGGGCATCTTGGCCGGCCGCCCGGTTAGATTCATGTGCGTGTATGGCCCTAATTCAGATGACCCCCAGTTTTTAGGTCTCGCCTGACCCAGCGCATGCGCTGGTCTGGTGAGACTTTTAGTGAGGGCTCAAAAAATGCTACCATGGCCAGCCTAGAGCTACAGTGCATGTGCGCGGGCGCGGGCTTACGAGCAGAAGCGCCATATGGCTTTCCTAGTCATGCTCATTAAGCGCATCGCTCGCCGCGCTTGATCGCGATCACTTTCGCGGCCGCTTTGATGTTCTCACGGCCGCGTTACTTTTACGGCCGTGCGCCAGTATTAACAAGCATTGGCATAGCCAATAGGTCTCGCTTTTGGGACCTTATAAGTGTTTAGCCATGCAACAGTTGCATAACTAAATACTTATAAGGTCCCAAAAGCGAGACCTATTGGCTATGCCAATGCTTGTTTAGTGAAGTGTGGAGGCTGGCGGATTCCCTGGGTCCCGGGACGATCTTCTGGGGTGGAGACTTTAACGTCATTCTTGACTCAGACCTTGACAGATCGAGCGGTTCCCGCCGGCCCCACCTCCGTGCAGCGGTGCAGCTTCGGACCCTTATGGACGATCATGACCTGATAGACATTTGGCGGCGCACCCACTTGCATGATCTGGAGGGCACTTGCACATCCCCCGCGGGCCCTTCATGGTCTCGAATCGACTACTGGCTCGTCTCTCGTAACGCGGACACCTGGGTGAGACACTGTACTCATCTCGCCCGAATGCTTTCAGACCACTCCCCAGTCCTCTTAGAATTCCAACTGCCGGACGTGCCGACTAAAGCCTTCACCTGGAGACTCCCTGCTGGAGCGCTTCGAGATCAGGTGTTCCGGGAGGAAATCGGGTCCGCCATACAGGACTTCTTTGAGACTAATGTCGGCTCGGTGAGCTCCCCAGCCACGCTATGGGAAGCATTTAAAGTTGTCATCCGGGGGAAATGCATTGCCACGCAAACGGGCGTTTTGCGCTCATTAAGGGACGATCTGAGGCGGCTTGAACGAGAGATCCGTGCGCTTGAGTCAGAATTCTTCGCATCCAATCGGCTTTCGGTCCTCGGACACATTAATGCCAAGATAGCAGAGTTCGAGGAGGTGGCGCACAGAGAAACGCATTACCTGGGCCGTGAGGCGCGCGCCCGTCAATACGGCGAGGGCGACCGGGCCGGCAAAACACTGGCGGGCCTTCTTGAAAAGCCCTGGGCAAACAACTATATTGGCGAGCTTCGTAAGGACGAGGGCGCAGTTGTGGCCGGGCAGGAGCCGGTTCAGGAAGAAATGGTCAAATACTACTCCTTGCTATACGCTGCGCGGCAGCTGGAGGCTCTTCCTGACTTGCTTCCCTTCTTCGACTCTCTAGAACTAGTGTGGCTTAGCGATGCGCACCGGAAGTACCTAGACGAGCCATACTCGGAGGAGGAGGTGATTAGATTGATGGGTGCTATGCCAGGGGACAAAGCGCTGGGGGTGGATGGCTTGACTCCTGCTTTCTATAAGGAGTTCCCCCCGCTTCTTGTACCACACCTCCTCAACATGTATGAGGTCTCGCTTGAAGAAGGCGCTCTTCCGCCATCTCTTTGCGAAGCACTGATAGTGACTATTCTTAAGCCGGACAAGGACCCGCTCCTCTGTGATTCGTACAGGCCGCTGTCAATGATTAACGTGGATAATAAGATCCTCGCGAAGTTATTAGCCACCCGACTTCTCCCGCTGCTCCACACGATACTCAGACCCGACCAGTGTGGTTTCGTGCCTGGCCGGAGTACTGCCCACAACCTCTGCGCACTATTTGCGGTGATGCAGGGGGTAGACCCTCTCCTCCCTGCTGCCACCGTCTTTCTGGACACGACTAAGGCGTTCGATACGCTTGAATGGCCTTACCTGTTCTCGCTACTGACCCGTATCGGCATGAGTCCCGCTTTTCTTCAAAAGATCGCACTACTATACACCTCTCCGACTGCTAGGCTTCGGATTAATGGCGCGATTTCGCCCCCGATTTCGATAGCCCGAGGTACGCGGCAGGGGTGCCCGCTGTCACCCCTCCTCTTTGCCATAGCAATGGAGCCGCTGGCGGCCAGATTGCGGCAGCATCATGCCCAACGGGAGCTCGACTTCACGCCCCGTATTACATTGGAGTCCATGTATGCAGACGATGTGACTCTTTATGTAAATCACCCAGAGATCAATCTCGACCCCCTCATTCGGGAAATAACTAGATTCGGGGGACTATCCGGCGTTTGCATCAACTGGGGGAAGTCAATTATTTTCCCACTCACGGAAGTTACGAGCCTCTTTCAGTCCGAATTCCCTCTTAAGTGGACGACCTCGCCGGTGAAATACCTCGGTATTTGGATCAGCAGGGATCACGAGGAGTTGTGGAGGTGCAATTATGGGAAGCTTATGGAGTGTTTGGAAAGCAGGCTGCCCCGCTGGAAAGCGCTCCCCCTCTCCTTAGCTGGCTGGATTGCCATCGCCAAGATGGTGATCTTACCAAAGTTTCTCTATGTCTTCATGAATCTCCCACTCCCTCTCACAGTTGCATTCAAGAGGAGGCTTCGTTCAAACTTGATTTCGCTCGCGTGGGCAGGTGTGCAACCCCGGGTAACTTGGGAAGCCCTCACGCTCCCGTTTGAGCAGGGGGGGCCTAGGAGCGCCTGACATGGAATTGTACCATAGTTGCGCGCAGGCCCAATTTGGATTCCACTGGATCTACCCGACCCTTTTCATGGCACACACCGCCCCTGAGAGCGATCTGGTGGACCCAGTTCCACTCCACATGGCATTATTCCGCGTGCAGCGACGCCCGCGGCCTGGGGTAGACACTGTAGGGTGCACGGTATGGGCGTGGCAGCAGCTCCGCCGCAGAGCGCGCTTGGATGTTATGTTCGCACCGTCGGTCCCGCTTACTAGACACCCAGCGTTGCCCTTCACGATGGAGGCAGGGGTATGCCAACGTTTGCACAAGCAATAGATTCATACATTTGGAAATGCTTTCCCTGATGGCGTTTTTGTTACCTTAGACGATGCATTAAAAGAGGACCACACTGGACTCCTTGAGAGGTTGACCTATTTCCAACTGCGAGCCGCGCTTCGAGCCCAGTACCCCTCGTTCCCGATCGCGCCCCCAAAGTTCCAGGTCCTGGAAACGTTCCTAACCAATCCTTCGCCCGCAAACTCATCTCACGTATATACACTGGTATGCAGCGCGAATCTCCAGTCTGTGTGCCCCCCGCCCAGCGTGAATGGGAGGCGTGCCTGGGCACTCCGTTTGGGGGGGGCCTACTGCTGCGCTCAATCAAAAGATTTGTCACCCAATTACAGACTGCGACTAATTCATTTTAAATTCCTGCATCAGTTATATAGAACCCCTGTGTGGCTGCACAAGGCGGGACTGAGTGCGGATGCGAGGTGTGTGAGGTGTGGAATGTCCGAGGCCTCCTTTATGCACTTGGCCTGAGAGTGCTTAGAGGTAGCTCATTACTGGATCGGTGTGTTCGACGCGCTGAGTGAAATGCTGGAATACAGGTTGGAGCGCTCCCCATTTCTCGCTCTGCTAGGTTATGTAAAGGACCTCCCGGTAGACGTCAGGAGACTGGCGGCCATGATGCTGTTGCTGGCCAAGAGGCGGGTGGCTATCTGCTGGGGCCGCATGCGTAAACCGTGCAAGGATGACTGGTTTAAAGATGCCGCTTTTTGCCATACCCAATTATCAGACTTCTGGGAGCTTATGGCAGCACAGTCACGCCCTCACGACATCTGGAAGCCCCTGCAAGATTTCCTGCAGCTCCTATCCGCTGAATGTGCGGTGACCCCTACACCCGCGGAGTGATCGATCATGATACTGCACGCCCCACGCACTGCCATACTCCTTCCTTTGCACTCGACCAGGGAGGTAATCCCACTACCAATGCCCTTCTACTCGTTACCCTATCCCCTCTGCCTACTCTAACCCTCTTTCTCTTTTCTTCCTCCCCCGTTCTTAGCTGCATGGCAACCGCTGCTCTTTGAGATGGAGCACCAGCCCAAAAGGAATATGGACTTCCATAGACATTCTAATCCTTGGGTGGATTATCTACTTCGCAAACTGCTGGTTGTACTACCGTTTACGTATGATTGCCTGTCATTACAGTGATTCATTAATGTTTTCACTCTCGGAGCAGTGTGCTGCAGCTTTGTATTCACTCAAAAGCATAAATAAAGTTTAAAAAAAAAAAACTTTCAGTCTCTCGCCATCCTCTAAACAAGCATTTGCAATGCAATAGGTCTCGTATTACTGAAAGTTTGAGCTATTGGCGTTGCATTATTATTAGCAACGCTAATAGTTTCGTAATGCAAGACCTACTGTATTGCAAATGCTTGTTTCTTTTACATGAAACAAATTATTTGAGTTAGGTCTGCTTCTAAGCGATTAGATAAGGAACCCAAAGGATATTAAGATAAAACACGGTTTCAGAGAATCACCCAATATTAGTCACGCAGTGAAGCCAGGGCAGAGCTACCAGCGACGAGTTGGAAATGTGTACTGGTGCCACAGGGCTGTTATGCGCTTAGTTGCAGCCCCCGCTCTGGGCATGCCTGCACATGACTGCACACTATTGTGCCATGCACCATGCCTCTGTACGACTGCTCACCATTACGCTGTGCACTGTACAGGATGCCTGTGTGCACTGTACACTATGCCTGTATGTGACTGCACACCACTGTGCTGTGCACCTAGCGTCTGTATGAATGCGCACCATTGGACTGTGCAACATACAGGATGCCTGTGTGCACTGTACACTGTTCCTGTCAGTCGTGGCCGGCACCAGTCGGTGGGGGGGAGAGGGGGTTAAGGAAAATTAAAATAATACAAAAATAATTTTAAAAAACTTACCATACCGCTGCGTCTCTCCTCCGTCTCCTCCTCGTGGCACAGCCGCACCGGAACAATTAGGAAGCACACCCAGTCTCCCTAAGCCAATTACAATGCATTCGGCGCTCCGCCAGGGAATGAGAGCCTGGGCATGTTCTCCACCCAGGCTGTAATGCAGGACAAAATAAAATGATAATAACCTTGCGTTATTATCATTTTATTTTTCCTTTATTTTGCTGCTGAACAGCAGTGGGGCGACGCTCCGCCACCTTAGCGGAGGAGCCGCCACTGCACACCACTGTGCTGTGCACTGTGCCTCTGTACGACAGCGCACCATTGAACTGTGCAACATACAGGATGCCTGTGAGAGTTGCGTGTATGTGTCAGATTGTTAAGTGTGTCTGTCAGAAAGTTACGTGTGTCTGTCAGATGTGTTGCAGTATTTTTCCAGACATGACAGAAAGCACTGCTGCACCATGAGACAGCATACACACCGCGTTGCACTTGGCATGTCTTTATAGATGCAAAGCTGCCAATTGTAACCATAACATTAGTACAAAGGCACTGTAGGTTTCCTTGAATCTATACCGTGATTAGAAGAATGCAACCTTTTATCAAAAGAGGCAACTAGGCACCGGCGGGACCTGTTGAGGCGGGTGTGACTTCTACAGCCGTGCGGGCGTCCGCGGGTTCCAGCACTTACAAGGTGCAGGTGGTACATTTGTGCCATGGTGGAACAGGGAGACCCCCGGGAGCGGAAGAGGAGGTCGGACAGAGCAGCGAATGCTGCGGGAGGAGGAGTGAGTATGGAAGAGGCGCTGCCGCCTCATTAAGGGAAAGGTTGCGTTTGTGCTGAGTGGGGGGAGGGCAGTGGCGGCTGGTGACATTTGAAAGTGGTGAGGCGGAAACATTGGGCATGACTTTTATATAGCGAGCAAAGTGACCAGGTTTAATGGACAAACCTAGGATCCAGGGTGAGTCCCTCTCCCGAGAAAGAAATGAAAAAAAGATTGCCAAATGGTACATTTCAAAGCAAATGAATGTAGCGATAAAGCAAGGCTTATAAAGCAGTGGGAAAGTATAATCTTGAAATATTAAACACATTAAAAACTGCCCCATATCCTACTGCATTAATATGTTGAGCAGTTAATGTAATGTGTAAATTGTACAGCGTGATAACTTTTGCACTTTAAAATGTATGCTTGCCCACTGTCTTGCACTGCATGCAGCATTAACTTTGGAAAAAAATGCTCTAACCACCAGGGTTCGGGAAGCACCCACAGCTGCTGGCTGCAACCAGTCATATAGAAATACGTGCAGACAGGCCTGGGATAAAAAAAGTAGGGGCTCTCTATAAAGGAACATGTCAAATACATTTCTGTATTCCCATAGTGTGCCAACCGACTGGTTTCTCTCTGAGATGTAATTGTATCCAGATAAATGACATAACAACTGATCTACACCTAAACCCTTTCGCTCAGTGGCGTAGCAAGGGGGGGGGCGGTCCGCCCCAGGCGGCACTATTTTGGGGGCGGCCGCGCGGCACTGGTGGCCCGTTGCGGCCGCGGCGGCCTTTATAATTTATTTGGGGACACAGTGTCCCCCAAATAAATTATAAAGGCAGCCGCAACGGGCCATCAGTGCCGCGCGCGTGGCCCAATTTGAAAGTGCAAGCAGCGCACTGCGCGCACCTGACCTGCTTGCTTGTAGTAACTGCTGCGCCAGTGCGCCAGCGCCTGCAGTGCTGCCAAAATTGCCGCCGCGACGTCCGTCCCGCGTTTGTGCTTGCTTGACCGTTGGTCCGTCCCAGCCTCCAGGGCCGTCAATCTTGTAGCGCGCGAGCGCTACCAATGACGGCCCTGGGCATCATTTTGACCAGCCCTCGCGATGAGAACGTAGCAGTGACGCGTCACGCGCTTCACCACTACGCGCTCTCGTGAGGAGTCAATTCTGGCCTGGGGCAGCAGTTAGTGGCAGTGCTGCTGGGCGATTTGCTGGCTGCTGCAGTGAACAGAAGTGAACGAAGTTCGAACCAACCCCTGCCTGCCATAGAGACCCTGGAGAGAGTGAGGTAAGAGGAGAGCAGCAGGAGCTAGCTAAACGTTTTCAGAGGGGTGGCTGAGTGGCTCATCACCTCCGCCACAAATCCACTTTCATATGTGAGTGCATTTCCGCTGCAGATAAGAACATTGATGACGCCCAAGTCCCTTTGACACAGTAAACGTCCGACCTCCACTTATGCCGTTTGATTAGTAAATAATCCGCGCTCGATGCACAAGGGATACAAACAAAGGTATTACTAGCTCTTGAGCAATGTAAGCCCCTCTGAAGACCCCTTGGCCCAAGAAGAAAGAAGGCATGACATCCGATGAGCAGTGAGGCAAACTCTGACATTTCCTGGTGCCCTGTGAGCTGTTAATGTCCAAAATTAACATAGGAAGGAGAATTTGCAATTGGTCTGATAAATAATTAACTTAGTAATGAAGTTTCGTGATTTACCTACATATTGTAAAACTGTTTTGCCATCCGACTCAATCTTTTGAGATTTGATTACTACTTCGCATCAAGAGCTTACCAAGAGTTCTGCCAAGTGTGGAAAAATGTATTACAGGCCAGCGTTCGAAATACGTTCCGTGAATATTTCACCATTGAAAGGCGGGAGGATTTCTGAATGCCTGCCTGCTGAAATATTTCATGCTTTGTGATTGAGAAATTTGTCAATCTACACTTGTGCGCACCTGACAGTGCTGGACGATTTGTGTGGAGGTAAGGTGAGTGGGTCTGGGTGGGGTGCTGCTGCAAGGGTAATGAGCCGGGTAAGTTTACTTTGTCAGCAACATATGGTGCACAGGGACGGGGAGGGTTGAGTAGAGGTTGAGGCAGAGTTTGCTAGGGGGGCCGGCTGGCGGCCCTGGTGCGGCTTGTGGGGGGCAGTTTGGTGCATCTTGGTGCCTGAAACAGTCGAGTGAAGTTGATGATGTTGGCTACCTGGCTGAACCAATTCTAGCTTGCTTTAACTGCTAGTGTATGGAGCATCGAGGTTGCGCTGATACACATTGACATCCGTATTAGTATTTGTGTAGCATTCTAACTCTTCCATTCCCCTGACTACCATGGCAACCTGGGTTGGCTTGTTTTTTTTTGCCTGCTTTTGGTCTGTGGAAGTGGCTTTTGTACCTAAGACCAGGGCTTTAAGTGGGGGAAAAAAACTGGGGGTGCTCTAAAAGGGGCGTGGCAAATTTCTTAAAGGGGTGTGGCCTATCCGAGTAGGGGCGTGGTCTAAATCAAGATAACTAGCATTGTGTGCTTAAGAAAATCATGAAGTCGCATCCAGCAAAGGATAATAAAATAGGCAAAAAGGTATATTTATTAAGTATAAGCCATAAAATACCAAACACTTTAAAAAACAAGTAAAAAATATTTACATTACTTAGAAATCTATTGCAGGTAGGGCTGGAGAGGCATCACAAAGGTAAGTTTCCTTTTCACTGCTGCTGGATTCTGTTGTAGACCCTCGTCCCTCGCTTGCTTTAAGGCAGAGCAGGGTCACACTGGTTGCTGGAGAAATCTTGCTGCAGGCCGTAAAAGCAGGGTCATGCCGGTTCTAACCAGCTGTTGTTGTGCCGATGGCTGGCACGATGACGTAGGTGGCGCTGCGTGTTCAAAGAGAAGGGAAATCCCGAGAGAAAGTGTCTCTCTTCAAAGGATTTCTCTTCCTGCTACAATGACGTCACGCCTTAAGCAGTGCGCGCGCATGCTCACCCGAAACACCAACAAAAACCGGGACGTCTGGTCACCCTACCTTTGACCTTTGAGGCCCGAAAATAGAGCCCCCTAGAGACCCGTTTCGAGGCCCCCCCAAAAAAACTGGGGGTGCTCAGACCCCCACAGACCCCCCCCCCACTTAAAGCCCTGCCTAAGACCATTCTTCTATCATTTGATAGCCTGATAAAATGACTTTGAGGCGGTTACGTACGTTCTAGTCATTTGATTGCTACAACCAATTCCACTTCCTCTAACAACCTCTTGAAATAAAAAATAAAAAAATCTATAAAAAAAAGTCGCAGTTGTCGTATCCTACAATTTTGACTTTTTTCCTCGTGGCTGCTGCAGCAAGTGAACTAACCTATGATTGCCATAGAGACCCTGGAGTGAGGTAAGAGGAGAGCTAAACGTTTTCAGAGGGGTGGCTGACTCCGAAGCCTCTAGGGTAGAGGACCTCAAAGTCTCTTAAAACGTCAAACCTACTCTTTATCAGGGTCCTCACCTCTCGTTTGAAATGATGCCCCAATACCCTTTGCGCGAGCGTGCCTTCCTTCAGTTGAGCCTTAGCCAAAGAAGTCTTCAAAAGGCTGTTGTACAAGGAGGAGGCCCTCAAATGCCTCTTGAGCGAGGATACTTAAGTTTTTCTAGGACAAGGCCCTTCGTTGACGGCCGCACAAACGGGGCAGGTGTAGTGCACTGCAGGAGGTATAGCCAATAGCCTCAGCCAGTAAGTGCGCAAACCAGCTTCGACGCTCTGCCCCAAAAGCGGACCCCAGGAACTGCCTGGCCTCGGGTGGGGCATCAGAAGTGGGCACGCCATGACCGTGAGTAAGGGAACCAACCGCAAGACTTGGCTCCGTCGCTGAGGAGGGCTGTCACTCACAGGCTCAGCAGCCCTGCCCTGGCGGCAGCGCTGCCTCCCAGCTCGTGTCTCTCTCGGGCAGTGACTCCTGGCTCCCTTCCCATGCCCTGGGTAGACTTGGGGGGTATCGGTTACAGGCTCAGCCCACAGGCAGCTCTCAGCTCCCCACCATTGGCTGCACTTCCAGCCCATTAGGAAAATGAAGCCCTCTCTCCAGTTTCCCGAGCGGCTAATGCCGTTTTCTGGAAACCCGAGACATCCTGCGGTGGGTCACGGAGGGCACGCAGAAGCACAGGGTGCAGACATTTCTCTCTACTGTACGCACCCCCCCCCCCGCTCTTGGGATGCCTTTCTTCCCCAACCTGTGCTATGCTTACAGTGTCCTATGCTACCCTGTGTTTTGTTAGAAAAGCTTGAGTGCTCACAACCAAGAACTGAGTCGCCTCATGGCACTAAATTGTTTTTCTTTTGTAAACATGTCATGCTCACCGCCGCCACTCTTCATCCTCTTCCTCACTCCCTGGCCTCTCTTCCTCCTCTTCCTCACTCCCTGGCCTCTCTTCCTCACACCCTCCTCATTCTTTTCATCACTCCCTGGCATCTCTCCCTCACACCGGCCCTCCTCATTCTTTTCATCACTCCCTGGCATCTCTTCCTCACACCCTCCTCATTCTTTTCATCACTCCCTGGTCTCTCTCCCTCACACCGGCCTTCTTCATTCTTTTCATAACTCCCTGGCCTCTCTCCCTCCACTGGCCCTCCTCATTCTCTTCATCACTCCCTGGCCTCTCTCCCTCACACCCTCCTCATCCTCTTCATCACTCCCTGGCCTCTCTCCCTCACACCGGCCCTCCTCATTCTCTTCATCACTCCCTGGCCTCTCTCCCTCACACCGGCCCTCCTCATTCTCTTCATCACTCCCTGGCCTCTCTCCCTCACACCCTCCTCATTCTCTTCATCACTCCCTGGCCTCTCTCCCTCACACCCTCCTCATCCTCTTCATCACTCCCTGGCCTCTCTCCCTCACACCCTCCTCATCCTCTTCATCACTCCCTGGCCTCTCTCCCTCACACCCTCCTCATCCTCTTCATCACTCCCTGGCCTCTCTCCCTCACACCGGCCCTCCTCATTCTCTTCATCACTCCCTGGCCTCTCTCCCTCACACCGGCCCTCCTCATTCTCTTCATCACTCCCTGGCCTCTCTCCCTCACACCGGCCCTCCTCATTCTCTTCATCACTCCCTGGCCTCTCTCCCTCACACCCTCCTCATTCTCTTCATCACTCCCTGGCCTCTCTCCCTCACACCGGCCCTCCTCATTCTCTTCATCACTCTCTGGCCTCTCTCCCTCACACCCTCCTCATCCTCTTCATCACTCCCTGGCCTCTCTCCCTCACACCGGCCCTCCTCATTCTCTTCATCACTCCCTGGCCTCTCTCCCTCACACCCTCCTCATCCTCTTCATCACTCCCTGGCCTCTCTCCCTCACACCCTCCTCATCCTCTTCATCACTCCCTGGCCTCTCTCCCTCACCGGCCCTCCTCATTCTCTTCATCACTCCCTGGCCTCTCTCCCTCACCGGCCCTCCTCATTCTCTTCATCACTGCCTGGCCTCTCTCACACCCTCCTCATCCTCTTCATCACTCCCTGGCCTCTCTCCCTCACACCCTCCTCATCCTCTTCATCACTCCCTGGCCTCTCTCCCTCACACCGGCCCTCCTCATCCTCTTCATCACTCCCTGGCCTCTCTCCCTCACACCCTCCTCATCCTCTTCATCACTCCCTGGCCTCTCTCCCTCACCGGCCCTCCTCATTCTCTTCATCACTCCCTGGCCTCTCTCCCTCACACCGGCCCTCCTCATCCTCTTCATCACTCCCTGGCCTCTCTCCCTCACACCCTCCTCATCCTCTTCATCACTCCCTGGCCTCTCTCCCTCACCGGCCCTCCTCATTCTCTTCATCACTCCCTGGCCTCTCTCCCTCACACCGGCCCTCCTCATCCTCTTCATAACTCCCTGGCCTCTCTCCCTCACACCCTCCTCATCCTCTTCATCACTCCCTGGCCTCTCTCCCTCACACCGGCCCTCCTCATCCTCTTCATCACTCCCTGGCCTCTCTCCCTCACCGGCCCTCCTCATTCTCTTCATCACTCCCTGGCCTCTCTCCCTCACACCCTCCTCATCCTCTTCATCACTCCCTGGCCTCTCTCCCTCACACCGGCCCTCCTCATTCTCTTCATCACTCCCTGGCCTCTCTCCCTCACACTGGCCCTCCTCATCCTCTTCATCACTCCCTGGCCTCTCTCCCTCACACCCTCCTCATCCTCTTCATCACTCCCTGGCCTCTCTCCCTCACCGGCCCTCCTCATTCTCTTCATCACTCCCTGGCCTCTCTCCCTCACACCGGCCCTCCTCATCCTCTTCATCACTCCCTGGCCTCTCTCCCTCACACCCTCCTCATCCTCTTCATCACTCCCTGGCCTCTCTCCCTCACACCCTCCTCATCCTCTTCATCACTCCCTGGCCTCTCTCCCTCACACCGGCCCTCCTCATCCTCTTCATCACTCCCTGGCCTCTCTCCCTCACACCGGCCCTCCTCATTCTCTTCATCACTCCCTGGCCTCTCTCCCTCACACTGGCCCTCCTCATTCTCTGCATCACTCCCTGGCCTCTCTCCCTCACACCGGCCCTCCTCATTCTCTTCATCACTCCCTGGCCTCTCTCCCTCACACCCTCCTCATCCTCTTCATCACTCCCTGGCCTCTCTCCCTCACACCCTCCTCATCCTCTTCATCACTCCCTGGCCTCTCTCCCTCACACCGGCCCTCCTCATTCTCTTCATCACTCCCTGGCCTCTCTCCCTCACACCCTCCTCATCCTCTTCATCACTCCCTGGCCTCTCTCCCTCACACCCTCCTCATCCTCTTCATCACTCCCTGGCCTCTCTCCCTCACACCCTCCTCATCCTCTTCATCCCTCCCTGGCCTCTCTCCCTCACACCGGCCCTCCTCATTCTCTTCATCACTCCCTGGCCTCTCTCCCTCACACCGGCCCTCCTCATTCTCTTCATCACTCCCTGGCCTCTCTCCCTCACACCGACCCTCTTAATTTTTTTCATCACTCCCTGGCCTCTCTCCCTCACACCGGCCCTCCTCATTCTCTTCATCACTCCCTGGCCTCTCTCCCTCACACCGGCCCTCCTCATTCTCTTCATCACTCCCTGGCCTCTCTCCCTCACACCCTCCTCATCCTCTTCATCACTCCCTGGCCTCTCTCCCTCACACCCTCCTCATCCTCTTCATCACTCCCTGGCCTCTCTCCCTCACACCCTCCTCATCCTCTTCATCACTCCCTGGCCTCTCTCCCTCACACCGGCCCGCCTCATTCTCTTCATCACTCCCTGGCCTCTCTCCCTCACACCGGCCCTCCTCATTCTCTTCATCACTCCCTGGCCTCTCTCCCTCACACCGACCCTCTTAATTTTTTTCATCACTCCCTGGCCTCTCTCCCTCACACCGGCCCTCCTCATTCTCTTCATCACTCCCTGGCCTCTCTCCCTCACACTGGCCCTCCTCATTCTCTTCATCACTCCCTGGCCTCTCTCCCTCACACCCTCCTCATCCTCTTCATCACTCCCTGGCCTCTCTCCCTCACACCCTCCTCATCCTCTTCATCACTCCCTGGCCTCTCTCCCTCACACGGCCCTCCTCATTCTCTTCATCACTCCCTGGCCTCTCTCCCTCACACCCTCCTCATCCTCACTCCCTGGCCTCTCTCCCTCACACCCTCCTCATCCTCTTCATCACTCCCTGGCCTCTCTCCCTCACACCCTCCTCATCCTCTTCATCACTCCCTGGCCTCTCTCCCTCACACCGGCCCTCCTCATTCTCTTCATCACTCCCTGGCCTCTCTCCCTCACACTGGCCCTCCTCATTCTCTTCATCACTCCCTGGCCTCTCTCCCTCACACCCTCCTCATCCTCTTCATCACTCCCTGGCCTCTCTCCCCTCACACCCTCCTCATCCTCTTCATCACTCCCTGGCCTCTCTCCCTCACACCGGCCCTCCTCATTCTCTTCATCACTCCCTGGCCTCTCTCCCTCACACCCTCCTCATCCTCACTCCCTGGCCTCTCACCCTCACACCCTCCTCATCCTCTTCATCACTCCCTGGCCTCTCTCCCTCACACCCTCCTCATCCTCTTCATCACTCCCTGGCCTCTCTCCCTCACACCGGCCCTCCTCATTCTCTTCATCACTCCCTGGCCTCTCTCCCTCACACTGGCCCTCCTCATTCTCTTCCTCTCTCACCTGTTGGTCGCCCCCTTAAGTATGTGCATCCACAGTCCCTCTACCAATTTGCCTGCCTCTACTCCTTCATTACCTCCCGCTGCTCTGACACAAGCCTGTCCATGTTATTGCACGTTCTCTTTTCTTCCTGCATCGCGTCCTCTTCCATGAGGTCCCCTCCCTGTCAGGAGTGTGTCTTGCTGTGCATTGCCCTCCCAGGTTCTTTCGTGTCCTCCGTCCCCACCTCTCTTCCCTTGCAGTGGCAGTGCTGGGCGATTTGCTGGCTGCTGCAGCAGAAGTGAACCAACCCCTGCCATAGAGACCCTGGCTCTGGCTGCCACCACTGTGGAGTGCTGCTGGAGGCTGAGTGAGGTAGGAGCTAAACGTTTTCAGAGGGGATATTTAGTGAGTGGCAGCATAGCTGCCAAGGTTTCAGATGTGTGACATTTTCTCATAACTTCAGTGTAATTATGATTGACATTTCAACGACTATGAGCATAGCTGCCAAGGTTTCAAATTGCTATGTGTGACATTTTCATAATTAAATTGTAATTATGAGTGACATTTCAACGACTATGAGTGACACTTTTTGCGAGAAAAACTCAAGCAATGAAGACGAGGGAAACATATATATATCAGTAATTACACCCATTTGAGCAATGAGAAACTCTAAGAAGACTAAAACTGGTGCAAATGTCTGCGGCGGCGGACTCATAATTACAATAAAATTATGAAAATATCACATAGCAATCTGAAAGCTTGGCAGCTATGCATTTTGAGGCTGCTCTTTACCAACTGACGTTGGAACTACTCAAAACAAAACAATGTACAGTAGAACGCTTCTTACTGTGTATCATCTGTGACTTGTCCATGCACATCAAGGGTTGAATCTCTTTGGCAGTACCCCCATATAAGTCATGTAGATTGCACAATTTTCTTCTCTAATGTATAATTCAGATGTAGCTTACTCAAATTATTTTAACTTAATGTGGTAATATATTTTAATGGGCACATCTAACAGGGGGTCACAGTAGTATAGGACAATACAGCCCATCCCATAATCTCCATGATTATCTCATGTACATCCAGGGTTCGATTCCCGGGCTTTACATCCCTTCATTTTCAGTTTGATTGTTATTGTCTTCTTTAATTAGGCATAATGTGTGGTATTATTTTGGCAATATATTTAAATACACACCCAACAGCATCTCATGTAAGTTTAGCATAATGCAGCCTACCTGGTTTGCTCAAGACTCACCTATGTACATCTACTTCCTTTAATCTAGATGTATTTCACTTGTATTTTAGCAGCTGACAATCACACTTAACGTGCTTCATGTCGTCTTTGTCTTGTATCTATTTATTTGCCCTGCACATTTCTTTATTTCGAAACATTGACCATTCTTGGCCCACATCACTGTGGTAGAACATGCTTCACCACCTATCAAACATTAATCCTCAGGGCTTGATTCTCACGTAGCATCTTTCAACATTCCATTGCATTGTTTGCTTTCTTTTATTGTAATTAATTTCCGAATTACATTTGTGACGGTTAACCCTTAACGTTGCGCCGAATCTCTGTATTTCCACCAGAATCACAGGCTTCAACACTGTTAAGTTGGTTTTGGGTCCCCAGAGCACATCACGTTTGTGCAGGTCCCCACTGCTTTAATGGGGGGACCATGATGTATGGTCATTTAATGTCAGCTGTAGATGATGGATCCCTGAACAGTGTCATGTATGTGCATGTTTGCATTGTGCTGAGGGGATTACCAGGTAATTGTTCACGCAGCTCTCTGATGGATGTCACATGCGGTTTTTCTGAGTCCCCAGATAGATCATGCTGTCTGTGTGTTCTCTTTTGTACTGCCAGTTACCGGTGTATTCAACTGTGTAGCCTTGGACCGTGTCATGTATGGGCAAGGTCGAGGTAACTATTAGCGGCGATACTACGTGTCTGCAGTTTATGCAGCAGTTGATGGATTATCTGGCAAATGCGGCAAGTTCATAAAAATGCTGAAGACACAACAGCTCCAAAATTATATAATTCCAATGGCCCTTACTAAAAGTAATGCAAGTTTTTTGCATTTAGCAATTGCCATGTGTAATAAACTCCGAAGCTGCCATATTTAAACAGATGGTGCTGCCCTTATAAAAAACTGTAGCGAACAGACAATGCCATCCGTATACAAGTTATGCTGTTTTTGCAGTATGTAAACACGCCTGTGTGCACTTTTAAACAGGGAGGCCCTCGGCGAACGCTGTTGTAGTTATTGGAGTGAAACATACCAGCCAGAATTGTTGCATCTGTGGTGGTTCATTTTGAGTCTGAAATAATGAGTCAAACCCACAACGGATATTGGATAACTTGTTGTTAGTGCCCCAGGGGTAGACATTGGGAGAAACATGTATGTTACTTTTACATGCAGATGGGGCTCGAGCCTGATTAGTGCCGCATTTGTTAAATCAAAGCACGTTAAATAAAAGGTATTACTTTTCACCAGTTTTAATGGTTCTAAGGTTTGTAACTTAGGAAGGATGGAATTTTAAGTAGGCCCTGCCAGAGCTTGAAATTTTAACCCATAAACACTTTATTTTCTCGCTGCAAACACAATTAACTCACTGAGCCATCCTGCAGCCTATCACAGCTTCCTTGGGTTAACCCTTTTTCAACGTTTGCCCCTTATCGGCTTCCTATTATTTGCTTAAGTTGCATGGAGAGGATAACATGGGAATCTCGAAAAAACTTTTAAAATAGTTGCTTACTTTATATTCCCTCAGTAAGGAAACCTTCTATAAGAAGTAGCAAGGTATTTTTGTGCGGCAAACACAATGAAGTCCCTGAACCATCCTAAAGCCTATTGGAGAGGATGTGGCCTAACGGCTAGAGCAGTCTATCTTGGAGCTGGGGAACCGGGTTCGAGTCTCAGCAGAGGCGCTCAACATCCTGTGATCTGGGCAAATCACTTAATCTCCCTGTGCCTAACAAAAATGAATCTGTCCGTCTGTCACGCAACTGGTGCTCATGTAAAGCGCTCTGATACCTTCGGGTTTAGTTTTGCGCTATATAAAACTCCCCCCCCAAAAAAGCCTATAGGAACTTCCTCAGGTTAACTCTTTTGCAACGTTTGTCCCTTTTTGGCTTCCTATTAGTTGCTTAAGCTACGTGTAGAGGATGAAATGGGAATTTACAAACAACTTTTTTAAACCCCTGCTCATTTTATGTTCACTCAGCCAAGAATCCTGCGAAAAGAAGTAGCGGGTGTACCAAAAGGCAGGCAAGGTGTAACAGGCTGCTCCAATTATAGACGTATATCATGGATACATTTACACCCTTAGTTCGGTCTTAAAGTTAATGCATAGTTTATCGCGTATAGCAATTACTATTTTGAAAACCCTCCGTACCCTTGAAATTTTTACAACGTATATCTCCAGCTATTTAGACATTTAACTGGAACCCACTCCACAACATCAGAGCACTTCTGTCGTGTAGTTCCTATATATCCTATACAGGATCTGCGCGTTTGGATAACATAAACTGTGGGTTTGGTGGCGTACTGATTCTGTGCACCCCCACCGGATACGTTAGCCTGTCTGTATTAGCTAGCTCACAGTGCCACTAGAGTCTCCTCTTATCGGGGAGAGAATAGTTCTTGGCAACCTCAGAACATGACAACCCTGATCCCCCAGGATCATGGGAACAATATACTACCTTTCGCTCAGTAACTCGTGCTCACTTAGTTTCTCTCAGAGATACACAGAATAAACATACTGGGCGTTTGTCAATAAGGATTTATTGAACAGTTGGTATTCTAGTGTAGCATAGATGAGCTGCAACAACCATTAGACAGTAGCAGAGATATATGATTAGCAATATTACAAAAGTAAAGGGATGATATAGTTCTACCATCTTGCAGAAATCATGAATATATACATGTACCTAAAACACATGATAAAAAGTGCGTACCCCTACGATGACTCCCTAACTAGATGTACCTAAATGTACCTAGCATCTATGTAGGTGTTATGCCAAGAATCCCTCTAGGATCTAGTCCACCCCATTACCTGAGAGTTTATAGAATGTGGGACCCCGTCCTGGTCTCGAGTTGGACACCCCGCGAGGGAATGTTAGACCACTGCGAGCTGGAGCGTCTGCATGCAGGAACCTCAGCGTCTCTGGTCAGTTTGTCAGCCCGGGAAGTCACGGTCTCCTCTATCTTCCTAAGCAAGATGTCCTGTATATATACCCATAGGTCTCCCCAGGGGTCCTACCTTGCTGTGTTACTGTGTCGGCCTAAAGGATGACGTTGGGCCTGAACTTTATACAGAGATATTATACAGGAGATGGTAATCCTACTGTTAGTCCTGCTGTGCTTCCAAGAAGCCTCATGCATAATGTATGAGAATCGAACCAGGGAAAAACCCGCGTTCTGAATGCATTGTCATATCTAGGTAAAAGGTCAGTGCATAAGAACCGTTATGTATGTAATATAGGGAAGAATATAGGTGAAAGGGTGCAATGTTACCTGCACCTATATAGGGCACCTATATGGAATATAACACCCACTCCTCTTCCGACTGGACGACATATGTAACCTATTACTGTACTACTAGCATAACTAGATAGCGGTACGCACAAAGTTTATAAAAACATCTCTTTAGCAAAAAATGTTTAAAAACTTCTAAAAATTTCTAAAAACTTAAAAATGTAAAAGAAATTTTTCAAGCCCTAGCTCTAAAAGTGTCCGTAATTATAGTCCGAACCACTATAAGCATTAAAAAGCCATGTATGCCCAAAAAATGAAAGGAATGTCAATTTAGTTTCATAGTTCCAAATTTGAACTCGTTTAGAAAAGGGCGAATTTCTCCCAGCACATGACGAGCCAAATGAGTCAAATGTTTGTGTCCTGGCTGGTAGATGCAACATTTCCATTGTTTGCTTCCGCAGTCGATGGCTCCTGTAACAACTCGCAGAGGATGTCAATTGAGCACAGATAATGTTCCACGCTGTCCGCAGCGGGTGCTGGGGCAGCCTGTGCGCCGTCCAAAGCCTGGGTGTCAGTGGAGGAGCCGGTGTTCAGACCAACAGGTGCAGTTACTACCTGCGGTGGCTCAAGGAATGCCGCCATCAACATTGGAATACGCTGAGGACACTGCAGAACATGGGCCGTTATCGCAACCAGTAACGCATTCACGTCCAGTGGCGCACATGATGGGAGTGTCAAACACAGGTCTAACACGCATTCTTCTCCACAAAACAGGCATCGGAGGACAGGTAAGATGCAGTCCATCCAGACTGGTCGAAATGACAAGAACCAAGATGCACTTAGTTCTCTTAGGCGATGCGTGCCTAGATGTTGTACCATACGTTCCAGGAGTGCTTTTTCCATCTCCTTGGTGACTGGGACGTCCATTGCGTAGCAAATATAAAACAATCAGGATACCTGCTGCTAGGAACAGGATGAGCGGAAGTCCTCCAAAGATGCTTCCAAATACGGAGTGTATGAAGTTTGGGATAACTCCAAGTACCGTCTGAAAGGTGCTCAGAAGTCCAGAACCTATGGTCTTAAATAGGTGGACATTGCCTGTCGTATCAGACATGTTAAAGATACGATTTACCATTTCTGCAAAATGGAAAGGGCAGTTTGTATGAATGAGCGCCTGTAAATCTGCCGAAGACCTTGCGATCTGGAGATCAAAAGTCTCTTGAGCGGAGGTTAATGGCACAGACTTCTGTAGAAGCATGGCTTTCATTCTTCCTAGAGTATCAAACCGTATTAAAGAAACATTCAGTGAAGGCCATAACGGCGCCTCCCTGACTGTATGTGTCGGTGGAAACAATACTTGCATACAACAAGTAACCCTGGAGCTCACAGTTACCAGATATGCGATGCCCGGGAGCATGCCACAGCAGCCTTGACTGTTCAGCATCAAGTAACTCCCATTTGACAGTAGCCTAAATGCTGGAATAATCACAGCAGCTGGGGCGCCCCTCAAATGGCAGGACAGGTTCGCCACAGAACCATTACAAGCCCCATGCAGCATTATATCCTGGCATATGAGTGATCCACTTAAAGCGTTCTCACAGTTTGTACCGCTCAGAAACACTTCTCGATCCCCACTCTGGCATCGAAATCTGTATGATAATACCCATGATTCCTTAATGTATTCCTTACCCATTTCGTCATATCTGCCTACTTGCTTTTGTTCAAGGCAATACTGAAACTGAAAAGTAGTGACCGGTAGAGTTATATGGCCATGAATTAGCCATTCTGTGGACGGTGATTCTGCCACTGTAAATGCTAATCTATCTAGTTTTTCGATACGCAGCATTGTATATTTAGCTCCCCTTTGTGCCATTTCTATCTGTTTATCTGTTAGATTGTATTCAGAAAACAGAGACGTACTGTTGATATAACGCCAAGGCACGTAGCCCGCACGAAAAGATTGCATCGTCCAGCTTAATCACATAATAGAACGTAACTGTGATTGCCCGTGTTGTATTATGGCCAAATCTTGTTCTAGTATGTCTATCGCAGAAGATACAATGTTACCTAAGGAATATATCCTGGAGGTCAATGTAGTTAACCCATTGTCTACCACTGCTAGAGATTTTTCTAGATTTATACGGTCTCTCTCTCGTAGTCTCTCTGCGGCCTCTTGTTGGGATATTTTCCATATTTCATTATAGACAGCATAATAGAAACGTTTCTGACGTGGTTGCCTGGTACCCAATAAAAAATCCCCGAGATCCACATCCTGTGATAGTAAGGATAAGTGTATTTTCACCTTTGTGAGTGTTGAGGTTTTTAGCCAATCAAGGCACAACTTCCCAACACTGTAGGATGTCACTACCCCTGGATGTTGTCTCTGTACATAACGTGGATCTGGCCTATGGATACTAAACCCTTCGGCTTTACCCATGAATCTTGCCTGACAACTATTAGTGTCTGTGGGCCAAATCAACCATTTTTTCCAATCGGGGTCTGATCTGTTGTATTGTATGATGTCATCTACTGTAATCTCTTCCTGTGATGTTATGTTACCCTCTGTGTGTGATGGAGTCGGCAGCCGAGGTGTGTTCAAGTCTTTGTTTTTGGCTAGTCCAAGGCAAGACGTCTGTTACACTGTCTCGTTCAAAAACATAATTTGTTGAGGGATGAGGCATGCTCTAAACAAAGCTTCTGTTCCCTGAACTTGCCATTCTCTAGTACCCCAGACTGATTTTAAGTCTATGGTGTCTTTCCATAAGTCGAAACCTTGTTCAGACAACTGGGCAATAAAGGAAGCAGAGTAAATCTGTTTGGTGTTTGTCAACATATTTTTCTGTGCTGATGTTGGTGCAACCTTTTAATAATATGAGGCTGGGCCAGACATATTGAACCATGGAAAAATGGAAATTTCTGTGTAAATGTTTTTGAACTACCTTTCGGTGGTGTTGGACAATGTTCCCACTGGTGGTATGTGAACACATTTCTAGGATTTGCAGATTTATGCAGAAAATGATGACCATAATGTTGATAACAATACAATGTCTCGAAATCTGATGTGCCTTCCAATGTTTCACTATTAGAAAACGCAGCAGATTTTTCCAAATCAGATAACATGTTATTAACAGTTTCAAAATCCCAATCATCGGAAAATGTACTTGAGGTAATGATATCACTCAACGATATTTTAAACAAATGAGGAATTCTTAAAATTTAGCTCGGACCAAATATATCGAAATCAACCTTGTCCCAAAATATACCATCAGGTATAGGAACTGCTGTAATGTTCACTGATGACAAGTCTCTTTGTTCTCGATGAGATGATAGGTGTGGTTTCAAAAGTAAGTTCACCTTTTGGGCTACAGAGCTTTGTTGAAGGTATCTTCCATTAACAAGCATGCTAAAAACTATTACTAATCCTACCCAGAAAAGAAAGAAAAGTATCCCGGTGATTATCCATAGTTCCACCCAGGGTGACACCAGGTAAGTCTTTTTAAGAAAGTTCAGAAAGTCTTTTATTTGCTGTTTGCATGATTTTTTGGCTGGCATAGTTTCTGGTTCGCTTGGATCCAAAGAAAACGTATCAAAGTGTATGAAGTAGCCAGAAGCAGTTCGATCAATTGTTGGTAGTGCATCAGGATTTGTAGAAATCGTGGTTTGCTCGTCGAGGCATGTTGATGTAGACATCTGTATTTGGTCAAATAGCGATTTGTCTTTGATTTTGAGTTTGATTTTGAAGTTGAGCTTCAGGTTCAAGAGGAACGAGTTCCACACTATTGTTGCATAGTCCTTCATTCCATGCAGGGGACTCTTCGAACGTGATGAGTCTCTCCGTTTGAACTTCTTGGATTGGAGAGCGTCTGCTACTTTGGAGTCCACGGGGCCTACTACTCCGTATCGGCCACATTGTGTGGTTTGATTAGGTCGATTGAGACAAATCTTTTCTCCTTTTTTCCGGCAAGAGGCGGTATAAGTACAGTTCTTGTTCCTTCAATTGCTAGGACCGGTACAGGCTTTCTGTATGATGGCCAATGTTCCCTCTAATTTATTTCCTCTGTGTGCGGCAGTGGAGGGTCTCTGTGCGCTGCAACCGTGGCTATGTGCGCCAGGAACCAGACCGCGTGCGTAGTGCCAAATGTCACTCCAAACGTTTGCTTAAAAAAGTGAAAAGATGGTGCATTTTCACACATGCAGCGCCACGTTAAGGGTCTTAAGGTCGGTTTGCAAATTGGATAAACACGCCATGACATGAATTGGTGACACAGACAAGTACACTTCAGGTTTAGAAAAGCACAAGACTCCAACAGTGGTACCATCATAAGATTTTACTAAATATTCTTAACTGGAGCACTGTTCATTGGGTGGGGAAATGTTGAGAGCCTATACAATATCACATATACACAATAAGTTACAAAATTACATAACATTTACAATTTGATGTGAAAGCTACTGAGTAATGTTGGGCTATCCCGCCAGAGATAGTTTGTAAAACTCTGACATTCAGGCAAACATGAACTGTGGGAGAGGGCCGTTCAGACACGTCAAGTGGCATCACTAGATGGGTGACAGGGTTGCTTCTCACGGCGATCCTTGCCATTTTTCCAGTGCTGATAAACTCTATCGATGTCAACTTTCCCATTCAGGAGGTAGGCCTTTGTCCTCATCAGCATATCCAAATGCTTCTGCTCTAGTCTATTCCTCAATTTACTCATGATAGTATTCATGAGGCTGAATCCTCGTTCACAATCTGCACTAGATGCTTGAAATGTTGCGCAGACATCAACAAGCTGAGACACCACACTATACTGAGCAGCATTGCGTACAGTGAAATTCACCATGTCTTGAAAGTTGGTAAATAACCCACCCTTTACATGTTCTGCCACCACATATTTATAGTCTGTACTGTCGAACAACATCTTCTGGTGTTTTACAATCACCCAGGACCAAGACATTTTTATACTTTTCAACAAGTCTTTGTATATTCTCAGTCCCAAAATCAAAATGTGATTGTGTTGCTATTGCCTGGATTTCAAAACTTGCCCATTCTTTCAGTTCATCTTCAGGGAACCTTTTTTGCATGTGCTCACAAAGAAGGGAAACAAAAGACAAAATAGGCCCACTGTCAAACTCTTGCCTTTCCTTGTACAACACCATCAGATCTCTTACATTGCTGCTCAAAAAGACAGTGTCCCCCAAATACTGTTCCTTAATTTGGCCAATCTTTGCTCTTGCATACTGTACAGCTTCAACAGTAGTCAAAGAACTTTTTTGAAACAGTTTGCACAAAGATGCAAATTCACTCAGAATGTCATTAAGTACTGCAAGGGAAGTATGGTAGTTTGAGTCAGATAGCTTTTTGTAACAATATTTAGCAACTGGATCATTCTCAACTTTCTCATGCTCAAAGTACTTAAGAACAGCCTCGTAATTCCGAATTAGTGCACCAACTGCAAAATGCCTTGAAAGCCACCAGACTTCATTCAATGGTCGAAAAGAGACCACTTCACAATCAGTGACCGATGCCATTTCATCCAGCTTGGACTTCCTTGCAGGAGATCTGGAGAACACAGTGTAGACAGTCCTCAATAATGTCTCCATCTCTTTAATCATTGGAACCCTCTTCCAGGCATCATCAACTCCCAAATCTTCTCGATGAGCGACACAATGCTGCTCAACTAGATGGGGAATGAATTGTTTAAGGCGAGTAGCAACACCATTATTTTTACCCAGCATCACAGACGCACCATCGGATGTGAACATGACCATTTTCATGAGGTCCAGTTCATTGGCAGTGTAGAATTCTTTCACAGCAGTAGTGATAGCCTCAGCATTACAACTAGTCAGCTTCACTATGCCCCCAAACAGTGTTTTGTGCTCTGTTGAGGTTACAGGTCGGAACTTGAAGTACAGGATGAGCATTTTTGTAACAGAAATATCTGTGCTCTCATCAATTATCAATGTGTGATACAAAGCGTCACGAAGTTCTGCCATACCTTCACAGTGTATCACGCTATTGATGGCCTCAAGGAACTCAAAGGCATAGTTCTTGCTCCTCCAGCTGTCTGGTATCTTCACATACAAAGCTAGGTGGTCATGGATGTCTTGTACAGATAACATTGAAGTATTCATCTTGACTGCCAGCAACATGTTGTTGATGAGAATCTTTATCTCCTCAGGCAGGGATCTTTGTCGTTCAACTACTTCCATTCTATTTGCTTTGTCAGTGGCAGTTTCTGTCAGCATTGCCCGCACTCCAAAACCAAACCTGGCAGCAGCACTTCTGTTTCTCAATATCACCATGGCAGACTCGTGAACTTTGCTAAGTAGATGGCGTTTCAGGTAATCCAGTTTCCAGCCATCACTCCATTTCTTCCCTGTAGAAAAGTCCCCAACAATCTTGGCTTCGGCGCATGCTTTACAAATCAAGCCCACGTCTGGACTGTATTGAAATAGTTCCCCAAGTTGCACGCGAACCTTGCTTCGTGATTTCTGTGTCTCAGCCTCCACAATTTCTTTCATCCCCTCTTCCTTGAATACAAGGCAACATTTCTTCCTTTGTGGTGAAGCATCACACTCTGCAGAAGGTACAGCTTTGCGCTTGAACATATTTGCGATAACTGGGTTTAGCCTGCTATGCCACAAAGCCTGCAAAATAAAGGAACATGGCTAAAGTTGATGCCTATGCTCATGATTGCAATCTGTCACATAGTACTGAGACATCGCCGGCTAAACGTAGAGTGTAATTACCTGGATTTTTCTGTTCACTGTCCTGCCCTTTCAAACTTAAATGTAGCACTGTCCGTAGAGCCTACAATAGAAGTAAAGATTGTTATAGCACATTGTGAATTTGTGATACAGCAATATACCATGTGCACCATAAGGGAACTCCACCAAACAATTACCTGCTCTGCTTGTACTCACGTATGCCCGTTCAAATGTGTGGGGTACTGTCTGCGAAACCTGCAACAGAAGAAAACATAGGTAAGGTATGTTGTTATACTACAATGTACAAGATGCACCACAGTTCAACTCTACCAAACAATTACCTGCTCTGCTTGTACTCATGTATGCCTGTTCAAATGTGTGGGGTACTGTCTGCGAAATCTACAACAGAAGAAAACATGGGTAAGGTATGTTGTTATACTACAATGTACAAGATGCACCACAGTTTAACTCTACCAAACAATTACCTGTTCTGCTTGTACTCGCGTATGCCCGTTCAAATGTGTGTGGTATTGTCTGCGAAACCTGCAACAGAAGAAAACATGGGTAAGGTATGTTGTTATACTACAATGTACAAGATGCACCACAGTTCAACTCTACCAAACAATTACCTGCTCTGCTTGTACTCACGTATGCCTGTTCAAATGTGTGGGGTACTGTCTGCGAAACCTACAACAGAAGAAAACATGGGTAAGGTATGTTGTTATACTACAATGTACAAGATGCACCACAGTTTAACTCTACCAAACAATTACCTGCTCTGCTTGTACTCACGTATGCCTGTTCAAATGTGTGGGTACCGTCTACGAAACCTGCAACAGAAGAAAACATGGGTAAGGTATGTTGTTATACTACAATGTACAAGATGCTCCATTTTAACTCTACCAAACAATTACCTGTTTGTTCTGCCTGTACTCACGTCTGCCTGTACAACTGTATTTGTAGCACGGTCTCACAAACCTGCAAAAGAAAAGGGGTGCAGATTGTGAATCTATTTACCCAGCACCCCCAAATCCAATGTGGAACATAAACAGAATTACCTTGTCTTTGTGGGTACTCATGCCTGACCATTCAAATCCAAATACCTTACAGACTGCAAACCTGCAATTGAAGACAAGATGGTTAGCAAAGGCTCTAAGAGTTACAAACAATGAATGGGACTGGCCCAGATACTCCAATAGGAAAAACGACCAAATAGTTACCTGGGATTCCAGTTTAGGCCAAATAGGCATGTGCTTCGTTATTAGCATCCATTACGCTAAACTGGTCTACAAATCTGCATTGTGTGTTACACCTTCTGTGATGCAGCTTTTTCCCGGCATTCAGACTGCGCAAATGGTTGAGTTAGGTGAACTAGGAAATTCACAAAGAGGACTGAGCAGCACACAAGACATCAAAAGATCCCACCTGATGATGATGCAGCAAGACCATGGGTACTCGCAAATATTTTCCCAAGGGCCAACAATATTTGGTTGTGGTGTGACAGAGGGCCGCACTGATGCCTGCAGGGTAGTGGTCAGGGACTTGGGAGGTGTTAAGGTGGACTTAGAGAAGAATGTACATTTAGTGGCTGAATTAAATTGCACAATGTGGTACCAGAAAACTTGGGATCAATACTGGCTTCTCCGCTTCACTTTGGCTGAATAACTCTGGAGATTGATGGACCTGCTGCAGAGAGATCGGAGTTTTGTCTTGTGGAAGTTTTGACTCATCATAAAGTAGCGGAGGAGGTCAAAATGCCTGATGCAAAGCAGGTGAACCATGCAGATCACAAATTGCATGCAATGTAAATAGATCACTGCATTACTGCTTCTGTCAGAGAGCCCCTTTTGTTACTTGCAGTTTATAAGTTTAAATCCTAATATAGAAAAGTGAGCTATTAACTATCAAAGAGCTGCATGCAAACTGCAAGGTATAGATTAGAGCATTATGAATTCCCCCCCCCCAGTCTTTCATTATCCTAATGCTGCAAAAAGGTTTAACTTGGGTACAAATCAATTCTTATTAGTAAAGCCAACCCCCAACCATGGTGTTAAGTTTTAAATTCTCAGTGTGTGCTTCTTCAGACGAAGCACTTTTTTTTTAAAAAACTCTTTTTATTAACACAGCTCATAAGACCATACATTGTATCATGACGTTCGCAGCTCAAAATCAGTTTATACATACACAGTACATTTAGCAACAAGGGTGTGGGCTCATGCCTATCCTCCTGAGTCCCCGCTATATTTTGCAGCCTCAGTCCTCTTCTACTATACTCGGGGTATGGTACTTCCTCCAAGGTGACCAGATCTTCCGCCACTTTTTGGTACATCCCCTGCTCCTATACACCACTTCCTCTGCCCTCTGGCACCAATCTAGGTCCCTCTTCCAGTCAACCAGCTGCGGTGGCGCCAGCGCACCCCAGCTCCGTGCAATATTGCGTTTGGCCACACCTGCTGCTAGGGTCAGCCACAGCTCTGTGTACCTGGGCCATCCCTCATCTCCCTTAATTTGGAAGATTAGCCATCTTGGGTCTAACGGCACCTCCCTCCCCAAGACTCTGGACATGCTACCCGTGATCTCTGCCCAGTACGACGCAATCTCAGGGCATTCCCACAATATATGAAAGAAAGAGCCTTCTTGGTGACACCCCCGTCTGCAATGCCCCGACTGGAGCCTGCCCCAGCGGTGTAAGAGTGTGCAGGGATAGTATGTGCGGTGGAGTATTTTTAACTGTACTAGTCGGAATCTGGCCCGGATGGCGACCTCCCTGGGACTCTGTAGCGCTTCCTGCCAACTGTCGTCATCTATGTCCCCTAGGTCTGCCACCCACGCCGCTCGCAGGGGGATCAGTGGATCAGGGCAGTTATTCACCAGCTTACGATATATCGTAGAGATGGGTTTATCAATAATCGGGTCTAGCAGCAGGCGGTCCTCGAGCGGCGAGTAGTCTGGTATCTCCATCCCGGGTTTAACGTGTACTTTGAGGGCGTGCATGAGTCTGATGTAGTGGTACCTCTGTGCCGGGTTCATGTCATATTCGGCCTGTAAATACTCAAACGTCCGGGGGGAGTCACCCCTCCAGATGTCACCCAGGTACTCTACACCTATGAGACGCCACCCCCTGAATCCCGCCAGGGCAGTCACCTCCCGGAGCTGGTCTCCCAGCCACAATGGGGTCTTGCCCGTTAGTTTCCGGTCCCAGCCCAGGAGCCGATTAGCCTCCCTCCAACATTTCACTACCACCCTGGTATGCTCTGGCCAGTTTCTCCCCACCCTTTGGGCGTAAAGAAGAGACTCACATGCACCCCCCTCCATTGCCTCCCTATCTACCCGATACGCCGGTTCTGAGACATCCGCATACACCCAGTCGTTTATGACCTGTAAATGTGACGCCCAATAGTACAGCTTGGCGTCTGGGATTGCTAGACCACCATCGTATACCCCTCTATGGAGTTTATTCAACGCAATCCTCGGGGGCCCCCGTCCCACAGCAGCATGCGCACCGCTTGAGCCACCTTTTTGAAGGAATGCGGAGGTACCAGGAACGGCGTGTTCTGTATGATGTAGAGGATTCTTGGTAGCGTAAGCATTTTGTACAAGGCCGCCCGGCCCATGAGGGAGAGCGGAAGAGCGCGCCAGTGGGCGACATCCGTCCCCATACGAGCGAGCAGCGGCTCCAGGTTTGCAGCTAGGAAGTCATCCCTATCCCTTGTAATGTATATTCCCAGGTATTTAAACCCACCCGTGACCAGCGGTGCCGCGCAGCAAGCTGGGATACACGGTGGAGGGCCCGACAGTGAAAAGACTACTGACTTCAGCCAGTTAATCCGGTACCCGGAATAGCTGCCAAAGAGCTCAAAAATGTGCATCGCCCTGGCAAGCGAGTTGTACGGTCTGGCGAGGTAGAGGACAATGTCGTCCGCATAGAGCGATATCCGCTCCTCCCACCCCCCGGGCGACACGATACCCCATATCATGGGATCCCTCCGTATCCAGTGCGCCAAAGGTTCCAATGCTAGGGCAAACAAGAGGGGCGAAAGCGGGCACCCCTGTCGCGTACCCCGCCTCAAGGGGAAGGACCTGGACACCGCCCCATTAACCCTCACCCTCGCCAACGTATACAGCAGTTTCACCCAGCTACAGAAGATCGGCCCACAACCCAGTCGCTGGAGGGTCATGAAGAGATAGGGCCATTCAATGCTGTCAAAAGCCATGGAGGCATCTAATGCGACCGCCGCTGCCTGGGTCAAGCCCACCCCTTCTGTCATGTGGAGCACCCCGTAGAGTCTCCTCAGATTGTGGCGCGTACTCCTTCGGGGCATGAACCCAGATTGGTCCACATGTACCAGGTCCGTGATGACGGACACGAGTCTCCCAGCCAGGGCCTTTGCCAGGATCTTTGCCTCCACATTGATTAGAGAGATCGGGCGATAGGAATCGCACCTGTCTGGTGGTTTGCCTGCTTTATGGATCGTTACTATAGTGGCTTCTCTCTGGTCTGGAGGGAGCCACCCCACTTCCCTGGCCTCAACCAACATCTGTAGGAGAGGACCCAGTACCACTGTTGCTTGTTTCTTATAGATCTCGACCGGTAACCCATTAGGCCCGGCCGCCTTCCCCGATTGTAAGGAGCCCAGGGCAAGCCCCAGTTCCTCCACTGTCAGGTCAGCCTCAAGTCTGTCCCGTGCCTCCGGCGAGAGCGAGGGGAGGGCAAAGTCTCGCAGGAACTCCCAGCAGTCCGCCTCTGACCTCACACAAACCGGCGAATATACCTGTTCATAATGCACAGCAAAGGCCTCTGCTATGTCGCCACTGGTGGAGCATAGCGCTCCCGATTTGTCTCGTATCCCTGGTACCCAGGAGCGGTCCCTATTACGGCGCTCCAGCCACGCCAGCAACTTAAGCCCCTTGTCCCCTACATCATATAGCCGGTGCTGTGTCGCCAGCGCATAGGCCCGCGCCTCCTCTCGCGCCAAGGCCCTCAGGTCCTTCTGTTTCAGAGACAATTTGTGCTGTAAGTCAGCTGACTCCGTCAAGGCCGGGTCAGCCTCTAACGTCTCCACCTCCCTCTCAAGTCCCCTGATCTGTAGCGATTCCTCCTTTTTTTTGCCCCCCAATTAAAGCCTGCGCTTGGCCTCGCAAGACCGTCTTAAATGCTTCCCATATCGTGATCTGGGAGGCGACAGACCCCTGGTTCTCTTCAAAATAGAGTTTGGAGCCCTCCCTGAGTTTATCGCAGAGGGTCGGGTCCCGGAGTCGCCAGGGATCTATCCTCGGGAAGGCGGCCTTGTTGACTACTGGTCCCTGGAGAAACACCCTCACTGGGGAATGGTCTGAGATCCCCGCGCCATGTGCCTGACCTCTGTAAAGTCTCCCATATGCGTGAGCTGGGTGAAAAAATGGTCAATTCTAGAGAATGATCCATGTCTGGCCGAATAGAAAGTATATTCCCTAGTCAGAGGGTGGTGCGCTCGCCAAATGTCGCTCAGGCCCATGGCCGAAATAAACCCCGCCATACCCCGCTCCTCCCGCGCCCCCAGTCTCGGATTGGACCGGTCCGTGGATGGATCCATCACGGCATTGGTGTCTCCCCCTAGAAGGAGAACCCCCACAGGTAGGTCTGTTAAAAAGGCACCTAACTTTGGAAGAAAAGTGGAATGCAAGCCCGGGGGGAGATAGCAGGAACAGAAGACCAACGTCCTTCCCTCCCATGTGCCCGCAGCTGCCGTTAGGCACCCAGAGGCGTCTGTCCATGTGTTAATAAGCACTAAAGGCAGGGAGGCACGCACTAGGATTCCCACCCCTCTGGCCCCAGAGGAATATCCTGCGTGTGCGATCATTTTGTATCCAAAGCGGTCTAGGGCTTTGCACTTATTTCCCCTCAGGTGTGTCTCCTGAAGCAGGACTACATCAGGGCTATGCCTCTTTAGGTGTTGGAGGACCATGGTACGCTTTATTTTATCACCCAGGCCGTGGACGTTCCACGTCCACACCTGCAGTTTAGCCGGGTCTCCCATCTGTTGGAATTAGTAACAGTTTGTCCCTCCGATCCCGCCCCCCTGTCGCTACTCCTTGCACGAGCTGCCATCGATACCCACAATAGTGGTCATGAGCTAACTCCCGTGTCCCCCCCAACATAAGAAAAATCAACAACCCCTGTCTACCCCACACCCCCTCCCTGCAACCCTGCTAGGTGAGTCCCCAACCACCCACCCATGAAACTGGCAGAGTGCCTGTCGCCCCATATCGTAAGAACAAACAAATATATGGGGTTGCGTGCCTACAGCCACAAGAAAGATGTATGTGTGAATGACTACATTATCCGCCCATTTCTCCCCTACTCAGCGGGATCCCCTCAGACTGCGGTTCACCATCCCCTCCCCTTGCTATCCCTCAGCGCCCCCTCCAGGTGTGAATGCATTGGACACCCTATCCCCCTGTCTGCAGAAGACATTCCCTAGTGACTCTAGGCATTTGAGGCAATTCCTCTCGTAGTAGTCCCCCATAGTCTCGGCTTTCTCGGCCTGTAGTTCTGTCTCAGTCCCAATGTTCGCGCCACCCTCCCGGGATCACTTATCTGGTCGTTGGTCTGGTCTCTGGCCGTTTGGTCTCCTCCAGTCGTCCGTCTCCGTTTCTGCCAGTTTCTGGTGAGAGTCGGGGCGCTCGTGCCTGCCCCCCTGTCGCACCGTGCGCCAACCCTCAAGCCAGTCGCTGGCCTCCTCTGGCCGTTCGAAGAAGTGCGCTTTCCCTTCATCGATGATTTTGAGTCTGGCCGGGAACAGCATCATATATTTCACCCCTTGTTCTCTGAGGGATCGTTTCACGCCGTCGAATGACCGCCTGAAACGTTGCACCCGGAGGGTGAAATCCGGGAAGAAACGGATGGTAGCATTTTCGATATGCAGGTCTCCGGTCGGGCGCGCGGCTTGGAGGATAGCGTCTCTGTCTCTAAAGTTGAGGATCCGGGCAATGATCGTCCTGGGCGGCGCCCCCGGCCGCGGTTTGCCCCCCAGCGCCCTGTGTGCCCGTTCCACCGAAAAGAAGTTAGATAGGCGCTTGGGTTTCAACTGGTTGAGGACCAGGTCCTCGACGAACCAGTTCATCGATGGGCCCTCCATGCCCTCCGGAACTCCCACTATGCACATGCTATTTCGCCTGGCTCTCCCTTCCTGATCCTCCAGGCGCGCGTATATGTCGTCTTGATTTTTAGTGAGTGATGCCACTTGCTCCTCCAACCTCTTGGTTTTTGCCTGCAGACTCCCAATCCCGGTTTCAGCCTCCGATACCTTCTCTGACATTTTCCTGAAGTCAGCCCTCAGGAGTCCAATTTCGGCTCAAGGGTACCCCTGAGGTCTCTGATTGCCCTCATGATGTCTTTAAGGGAGGGGTCAGGGTCTCCATCCTCCACCTCATGCGAGCTGCCGCTTGAGCCCTCATCTCGCCCCATGGCCACTGTATACTTGTCTATTTGATTCGATTGCCCCGGGCCTGGCTGTCTGGTACGGCCCATGTCGTGTTGTCCGGACCTCCGCCTCTCTCGTCCAGACAGGTCCAGGGGCTCCCTTCCCGTCTTCTGCCGCAGCCTCTCCTCCAGGCTCAAGTCTGCGCAGATCTTGGCCGGCTGCCCGGCCTTTGATGATCCACAGCGCTCACCCAGTCGGCACTCACCACACGACCTTGTGTTGTCACTGCCTCCGACGGTTAAGGTCTTCCTGCTCCCCTCCGCTTACCAGACCCCCTCCGCGGTTGTAGCCAGATGCGAGGTCTCGCTCAACTCTGTCCCTTCAGCCGGACTCTCACTCTGGGGGCTGGTTCTCACCGGCTTCGCTGGCGCTGGACCTTTCACAGCATGTATGGGAGGAGGGGGGTCTCGTTTCCCCCGGGCGACTATCTGCTCTGATTGCTTTCACCTGGGGACTCTAGGCGGCCACGTCTTCACCCGCTCAGGCACTATCTAGTGGGTGAACACTCCTGTCACCCCTTCGCGGCTCCTCTTTCCAGCACCTCTTGCCTTGTCCCGGGTGGATACCTCTCTGAGGTCTCAAGACGACGCTAGGCTGTCACTCGGGTCCCCTATGCCTGCAGGTTGCCTGGCGCTCCGCCCTCAGTGCCTGCCACGTCCGACTTTTCACCGCGCCACTCACCGCCTGATCTTCTTTCTGTAGGGCGCCGCGGAGGGAGGGCTCGGCCCTACACTATCCCTGGTATGACGCTGCACCGCGACACCACCGGCCGGCTCCTCTGCCTGCCAACGCGGTCCCGCACTTCACACCGGGACAGCGCCACCGCTGGTGTATGTGTCACCCCTGGTCCTCCTCACCGGCACGCTGGGTCGAGCCTCTTCTCAGGATCACTGTGTCTGCGGATTTCCCTCAGCCCCGATCCAGAGAGGGTTCAGAGGGTTTTCACGCTATGCGGCTCCGGCCGCCATTTTAGGCCGTCGGCGTCTTGTAGGCTCCGGCTGTCTGTTGGTGTGCTTTTCCGCCGGTTTCGCGCCCGCTGAGTCCCGCTATTAGAGGCACTATCGTTCCGGTGCCCAAAATTATTTCCGAGAGTCCCGCTACGTCTCGGATGATGCCGGAGTTTGGGCCGGAGTCCTGACTGTTAGAGCAGCTCCACTAGCCCGCGGCCATCTTCCGTGGTGGCAAGCCACGCCCCCCCAGACGAAGCACTTTTAAACTATACTGTCTACCAGTATGGATGACTTGTGCCTCCTACAACTTTTAGTCCTCTGCCTGATGTAACATTTCCTGTACATTGATTTACACACTATGATTCAGTGTCTCTGTGTAATGTGTATGCGATGTAAAGTGGGGTGAGGTAGATTGGGGTGGAGTGGGGTAGATTGGGTGGATTGGAGTGTAATAGATTGGGGTGGAGTGGGTTAGAGTAGTGTGGGGTAAGTGGTGTGGGGAGAGTGGAGTGTCATGGCATGTTGTGGAGTGCCTTGGAGTGGAGTAGCATGTTGTACAGTGGACTGGCGTAGAATGTAGTGGTGTGTCAGAGTGGAAGGGTATAGAGCGAAGTGGAGTGGTGTAAAGTGGCGTATGCATGGTGTGGTAGCGCACTACCAGTACAGACAACACATTTTCAATTGAATCAATCAATCACAGAATTTGTAAAGCGCACTACTTACCCGCGAGGGTCTCAAGGCGCTAGGGAAAAAAGGGGGGGGGGGTGCTGCTACTGGTCGAACAACCAGGTCTTGAGTAGCCTCCTGAAGGTCAGCAGGTCTTGGGTCTGTCGTAGGCTTAGTGGAAGGGTGTTCCAGGTCTTGGCGGCGAGGTGGGAGAAGGATCTGCCGCCGGTGGTAGTTCTTTGAATGCGAGGGACGGTGGTGAGGGAGAGGTCGGCGGAGCGGAGTTGGCGGTTGGGGACGTAGAAGAGGAGTCGTCTGTTGAGGTAGGCTGGGCCAGTCTTGTGGAGTGCCTTGTGTGCGTGGATGAGGAGTTTGAAGGAGATTCTCCTGTCGACGGGGAGCCAGTGCAGGTTCCTCAGGTGGGGGGTGATGTGGCTGTGGCGAGGTACATCGAGGATCAGGCGTGCGGAGGCGTTTTGTATGCGTTGCAGTCGCTTGATGAGCTTGGCCGGGGCTCCCGCGTAGAGGGCGTTCCCATAGTCAAGTCTGCTACTGACGAGGGCCTGGGTGACTGTTCTTCTTGTGTCTGTCGGGATCCACCTGTAGATCTTGCGAAGCATGCGGAGGGTGTTGAAGCAGGAGGATGAGACTGCGTTGACTTGCTTGGTCATGGAGAGCGTTGAGTCGAGGATGACTCCCAGGTTGCGTGCGTGGTCGGTGGGTGTCGAGGCTGCTCCCAGCGTCGTTGGCCACCAGGAGTCGTTCCAGGCTGAGGGGTTGGAGCCGAAGATGAGGACCTCTGTCTTCTCCGTGTTCAGTTTTAGTCGGCTGATCTTCATCCAATCGGCGACAGCCTTCATTCCTTCATGGAGGTTGGATTTGGCGGCGAGGGGGTCCTTGGTGAGGGAGAGGATCAGTTGAGTGTCGTCGGCGTAGGAGATTATGTTGAGGTCGTGCTGTCTGGATGATGCGTGCGAGCGGGGCCATGTAGATGTTGAACAGTGTGGGGCTGAGGGACGATCCCTGGGGTACGCCGCAGATGATCTCGGAGGCTTCGGATCGGAATGGTGGGAGGCGGACTCTCTGGGTTCTGCCGGCGAGGAAGGAGGTGGCCCATTCATTGAAATGAGCATTACATTTATACCGAAATAGGGTAAAACTCCACACAAACGATAATGTGTGCATAAGTCATCACCTAGTGTATTGATGTGTTTTAATCATATTCAAATATTTGTTTCCAGCACTCTTTAGAATTACAAATAGAATTGCTTCATTTGTAGTGATATTAATCTATTTTGAAAAATCAGCACAGTTCATTTTTTTATGTGCTAGGAAAAAAATCCTACACCCTCTCCTCTTACATGGATGCTCTTCAGGATTATCGCATACATTCTCTCACTTTGAAGTTAGAGAAAGAAAAGTAAACACCAAGCCCCCTCTGAAGAGAGTGCTTGACATTTGACCTCTGTCTTTGAATGCACAGCAAATGTGACCAGATAAGACCAAGATGTAAAGGCCTGTTTACAGAAAGTGAGTTTGTGGAAGAATACAGTAAACAAAGTCTGGGCAACGGGAGGGACGAACTCAAGCTGGACAGCCTAAAGCAAATAAAGCCAGCAAATAGAAAGCATGAAAATGTGAGTTACAAACCCCAAAGCCAACGGTAAGCAACGGGCAGAATGCATTCCTAGGTCAGCTTTCTGAATGTCTTAAAATGTCTTTAGCAAACCAGACAGCGCAAGGCTTTCAGCTAAAAAAATGAAAGCTGGCAGGAAAACGACACATTGATGCAGGTAGGCAGGGACGAAGTTCAGTGACAGACCAGGGGATGACAAGAATGGGCAAAATTGCTACAAGTGGGTAGGGAAGTAGTGCAGTCACGGATCAGGAGGTGGCAGAAATGGAAAACCTTGGTGTAAGGGGGCAGGAAAGAAAAAAAACTTGCTGGGGTAGAGAATAACAACAGCAGTGAAAGTGGCTGGGAAGGGCGTGTGGTTAGCACTGAGCACTCAGTTAGGCTACAGTAAAGCAATTCATGTTACACCTCAGGGTTTAGTTTATGGATTAAAGCTTATTCAGAAGATGCAATCCTTTTATGCAAAACCGACTACCATCAGAGTGGGTGAGGAAAGAGCATATTTGTAAGAGACAAGCATGAATGTCACCTCAATGGCACAGTAGCCCACTTTACCTTATACTATATTTCAGGAATGCAGTGATCCCAGACATGGTAAGTTGATGTCCCAGGAACTAAGATGCCACAACAAGTTTTAAATTCCTGTTTAAGCCACCCTGGTATTTGTCAGTATTAACGCATGGAAGGAATTCAAAATTAGTTTATCTTGAAGGTTTATTAGTGAAAGAATGACAAATGTATAAACTGACGTTTCCCATGTCCCCACACTTCAGGCATGGGACTTGCAGCAGCATTGGAAGCAGTCACATATTGCTGAAGCAAGGTGACTTTACATGCTCTTGAGAAGTGGACAGTAGTTTAGGAGATAGTGTAATACTTTCCATGACTGCTGAAGGTGCGCGCACACCTTACAGGGAACAGAGCTTGGGATTGATGCAGCCTTTGCAAGCTGACCAAAAGTGCATACTGTCTAATATCCAGCTAGGGTATCATCACAATAGTCTGTGATGCACATGGAACATATCACCAAAAATGTTTTTTTTTTTGCAAAGCTCTATGCAATTGCCATCTAATTATTTTACATAGCCAATGAATGATCGCCCTAGTTATAAAAGAGGAAGCCATATTAGTTATTGGGAATGTTGATAGCTCCTCTTAAGACAATACCTTGTCAGAGGTCCAAATTGGCTGGCGTAGACCTTCTGCATCAACATTTAACAGCATACTTTTTTCCTAAAAGTTTCATTAAGAACATTGTACATTCAGTAGGTGAAATGTACCCATAGCATTATGGCCCTTCTTTCTTGGGCGATCCAGTTTATAAAAGTTATTTTCCTCATTAATGGGCCTCACAGCAGCAAATCTTTAACAACTGCAGTCTTCCTAGGGCCACTATGTCCTGGATAATTTGTTTACTTGCTGCAGTTCTCTTCTTAATAGATCGGGACTGCGGGGTAATTGTGTGCCTTTGTTAAAGTTTTCAGGTTAATTGCAGCTCATGGCGGGCACTGTGATTATCCTGAAAACTTTAACAAAGGTACGCAATCACCCCACAGCCCCGATCTATTTAGAAAGGAAATGCAGCATGTTTACAACACAGCGTGTGCTTTTTAGGTTAACCTGCCTTACCAATCCAACCCTGCTGGCTCCCCACTCAGCGGATCTGACCGTTAGGTCACATTTCCTCCCCTCCTCTTACATGTGTGAAAGTGCTTTCATGCAAATACAAGTGAGTTCAGCGACATCACTTATAGAGGAGATAACTCACTTCAATTCAGCATTAGATACAGGAAACATCGCCAGGGTCCCATGCACTACTAATCTCGCATTTAACAGACAAAATCATCAATTTTCTTTGTTCTGCCTACACACCACTTGTTCTCACTAAAGGTAAATTGCTACCAGTGTTCACCAGCTATAGAGTTAGAGGGAGTAGCTTTAAACTGTATAAAATATTAATATCAGGATTCTGCTTTCAATTCAAGTGAATTTGCCCAAGCTCAAGCCAATTTACTTGAATAAGGGAGCGATAAGTAGAAATATGCTTAACAGTTCCCTAAAAGATTTGAACACGGCTGCGGGGCAGATTGTGTGGTTTTATTTAAGTATTCATGTTAATTGCAACCCCCTTCACGATCTGCGATTAACAGGAATACTTAAATAAAAGCACATAATCTGCCCGCAGCCGTGCTTTACTAACAAAACAATACAGCAAGTCTGCAAACAAGGCAGATTAACCGCAGTGTTTTTAAACTTACTGTATTGTTTTGTTAGTAAAGCACGGCTGCGGGCAGATTATGTGCTTTTATTTAAGTATTCCTGTTAATCGCAGATCGTGAAGGGGGTTGCAATTAACATGAATACTTAAATAAAAGCACACAATCTGCCCCGCAGCCGTGCTTTACTGACAAAACAATATATTATGTCTGCAAACAGTGCGTGTGCTTCTTAAGGTCAATCCAAAAGCACACGCGGCGTTTGCTTTTAGAAGGTCTTAGTATCGCAGCTGGGGGGTGCTTTGGCAAGTAAGTGTGCAGAAATCACAGCAGCGTCATATAATGCACACGTTTATGTCCGAGGTAACACTGTTACCTCGGACATAAACGTGTACATTATATGAAACTGCTGTGATTTCTGCACACTTACTTGCCAAAGTCTCCAGTGCCATCCAGTGGATTTTTATGGAATTTACATTCTGAATAAAAGGCCAAAGAGATGATTGATCGAAGAATTGCACTCGGAGCAACCCCTCGGGTCCTGGACAATATGCAGGATCTAGAAGGCGGCCTTTTGCAGTCGTGCCGATTTGCTCGCCTGCAGCACCCCAAGGCGAAACCCCTCAGTGGCATGTGGACATCCCCTAGCAGACTGTCAGAGCTGCGTGAGGAGAGGTTTCAAATTCTTCGATCACCTTTCCATCGCCGAGACAAAAGTACAGAAAGTGCCCACATCTTAATGACCAACTTACCTGCCGCTCCCGAGTGTTCGTTTTCGCCGCCCTCCGCAATCAGGAATACCCATTTTTCGCGCCGCTCGCCTTTTAAAAGCGGCGGCGCGAATACTCTCGCGGGATGTGCTGTGTGCGCGCGCGCCACACATGGCACTGCACGCTCGGGAGTATAGAGGTGCGTGCTCGCGCGCGCGTTATTGGGAACAGTGATGATGGCCCAAATTATTTTTTGTCCGCTATCTTCTCTCTGACCAGATTCCCGACTTTTGGGATCCAGACAGGCCTTGCCGTGACTGATTTGACTTCCCTAGTGGTGGTATGCTTCAGGTGGACATTACTTTGTTGTGTCCTGGATTCATTTAGATCCTGTGAAACAGCCAAACGATCATGTATGTCAAAAGGCTTTTCATCCGCCACTGTGCCTTCACAATCAAGATCAGGTACCCACATTCTTGTCCCAAATAGGACCTCATGTGGAGTGAGCCCCCCTAGAGAACTTCTTGGCATATTGTTCAAAGCTCGCTGGACTCCATACAGATGTTTTACCCTACTTTCACCCGTGCCTAATACTCTAGCTGTTAAACATTGCTTTAAGTCCCTGTTTTTTCTCTCCACAACCGAATTTCCCTCGGGATGGTATGGAGATGAGTACCGCAATGCTACACCCAATCCTCGCATGGCCTCCTTGTAAGCCCGAGAGCTAAACGCAGGGCCCTGGTCAGAATGTAATGTGCCAATTGCGTATGTCCCTATGAAGACTCGCAAATGTTTTATAACAGTTCGAGCATCGGCCGAGCGTTGGGGCCACACCCATAGGAATCTTGAGCAGGAATCCACTGCAACCATGATATACCTGTAAGCCCCATCTCTTTGTAAGGGGCCGCAGTGGTCCAAGTAAACACACACTAGTGGTTTGTCAGATATTAATAATGGTGTCTGTGCTGGACGTGTTACGGTGGAACCTTTCATCTGCTGGCAGATGTCGCATTTCAAGACATAGGGGCAGATTCCGATCTCGGCCGGTAGGGCACCGAATCGGATTCGGCTGAACCGGATCCTATTCGGAGCCCTTTTTCCCGACCGAATCGTACGTGCGTCCGGGCGAACGAGTACGATGCGAGCGCGTGCAAATTCGCCGACCGACTCGTACGCCCGTCCCAACCGCACCGACCGACTCGCACGGATGCGCTGCGCACCTTGCAATGGAGACGTTCCCCGGCCGGGCAAGTACGATGCGCGCCGCGAGCAGTCCGACCGACTCGCGCCGTCCGGCTCGAAGAAGCAGTCGGAGCCGTACTTTGGGGGTCCGTGTTGGACCCCCCTGTACCCGTAGCCGCGCGAGTCGCACACAGGGGGACCCATGGGTCCCTCTACCTGTGCGTGTACGGCGCGAGTCGCTTCACCACGTACACACTGTAGGGGCGCCTTGTCCGCCTCGCACCCATTGAGTCAATGGGAGCCCGCGTACGCGTTGTGTACGACAGGCTCCCATTGACTTCAATGGGAGTCCGACCGACTCGAGTCCGATGGCATACGTGTGCATCGTACTCATTCGGTCGGGCTGCACGGGTCCGATTCGGTCGGAAATCTCTCCGGGTCCGGCTCGGTCGGAGAGATTTCCGACTCGAATCGGAATCGGCCCCATAGTCTTTAGTCTGCTTTGTTATCCCAGGCCACCAATAGCGTTGTTTCAATAAAGAAACAGTCGCCGTAACTCCTGCATGTGCAGAACCTATCCCTTCGTGTGCTGCTAGAATTAAACCTAACCTACGATCCATGTTTGGAATTACTCTATCCCCCACTCCAGGAATCTGAGCAAATGGAATGTTATTGGCATCTAACTTGTAGGAGTACTTGAGTGGAAACATTTTTGGTACTGCTCCTCTGTTTTTGCGACAAGCATTGATAGCTACCATAATCTCACCATCTATTCTAGTTTTAGAATGAGTGATTGCAGCTACGGAAGCTGTGTGTACAACCCCCTTTGCGGCTTCATCAGCCAATGAATTCCCTTCAACGTGAACGCCATCTCGCTGATGACTCAGTGTATGTATCACGTGAGACCTCGGTAGTTCGGTTTTCAACTCCACTACCTGTTCCCATAGCATTTTATGCTTAATTGTGCACCCTTTTGCATCTTTGAACCCGTTTTCAACCCAGTACTGCAAATATTCATTGTAAGACTGCACACAGTAAAAGGAATCGCTCACAATTAGTGTGGGGAATTCTCGATCCGTATTTACTAGTGCCAGCTGTGCCGTGCAGTCTCCTAGAGATTGCGTTTTTGTGCAACTTGGGTGGAACCTTCCATCCCGCATGCGACCTTTAACGATTGTGCATGCCGCGCTATATTGTTGCTTACTTCCTATAGCCGGTTGAGCAGATCCATCAGTGTAAATTATATATTCATACTGATCTAGAGGCATTATTTCGTTTGGTAGAGGATATTCTTGTTCGTATTACAGGAATGCTTGTGTCTTTAAATTTGGGTCGTACCTGTATTCTACATCTGTTGCAGTGAGAGAATTAGCCCATTGTATCCATCTCGGATGTAAAGCTTTAGCATTAGGAATGCTTGCCTTTGTTGCAGCCTCTAAGGCTGGAACCGGAGTTACTACTATTATTCGTTTCCCCTGAGCCAGTGCTCTTTCTCTCACTACAGCAGTCTGTACTGCTGTCAGAATCTTTTCTGTAGATACGAAGCGCATCTCAGCATTTGTGTACAAATGTGATTTGTATGCAATTGGTACTGTCTCACCTTCATTATATGTTAGATAGGTGTACCCAGATTGACCCGCAACTATACGGATCACCAGGTTGCGTACGTTTACGCGTGTCTGTAAGTGTTTGGAAGCTATCATGTCAGCTTGTAAGGAACGAAGTGTATCTGTATGTTCCTGTGTCCATTGTTTTACTGAAAAATCAGGTTTTATTAAGTCGTGGAAAGGTTTCACTCTTTCTGCGTAATCCAAAATGTATGTTCTACCAAAATTTAGGAATCTCAGAATTTACTGTAAATTTTTCAATGATTTTGGAGGTTGGAGCAGCGTGCATTTTTCTAAAAAATTGGCTGCCAGGCTTTTTCCTTCACTTGAAAGCTCATATCCTAAAAACAGGACACTGAGATGGGCAATTTTTGTTTTTTAAAGTTGCATTTGTAGCCCTCAGATGCAAATCCCAAAATTATGGTATTCACTCTGTTCAAGTGCTCTTCTAGGTCATCGTCCGTTAGATAAATATCATCCACATAGGACAATGCCTCTTCATCCAAATTTTGAAGTAACTCAGTTACTCTAGCCGAAAACAACCCCGGGCTGTTCTTATACCCTTGGGGGAGTCGACAAAATTGCCGTTGTGACCCTAGCGCTGAGAAGGCTGTCAGATACCTGCTTTCAGACGCTATATTTTGGCAGAAAAATCCATTTGAGATATCAAGTGTTGTTTTATATTTTTTCCGCACAATGTTATTCATTAATGCGGCACTGTGTGCATTTTGGACTGCAAATGTCTTAGTGCAAGTGTTTAAATGTCTGTAATCTAAAAGTAGACAATATGAATTGTCAGGTTTCCTGACAGGAAACAAAGGATTGTTCATTGGTGAGGTGCAAGTTTCAATCACCCCTTGGTTTTCAAGTTGATCTAAGATCTCCCTGACCTGTTTTTTAGCTTCTTGCTTTATTGGATACTTCCTCTGTGCAGTCGGAGTATTTTCCAAAGGAATTATGTGGTGGGTTGAATCCTCATCCCATCCAACATGGTTTTTGTATAATGCTGGAGCCTGGGCTACCGCCCACTCCTGCACATATGTATGTTGTAAGTGCCTGGGAATATGATCTGAGAAGGCCAGAAGAATTACCGTTTCTCCTTTAAGGCAATCCATGACGAATGCTGGCGGCCAATTTTGTTCAGCTAATAAAATATCATAGCCAAACGTCAGATTCTCCCAAAAGAGACCTCTCACTGTTCTACATTTGTCCCCCTCCATTTAGAGTGTTATTTCATATACTTTATGTGGGACACTTACCCTAGTATCGGGTGTTTCTACCGTGATATAATCATTCAAGTCCGCTGTCACCAGAAATTCCTTCAGGTTCTCACGAGCTATTGTTATTTCTGCCGCACTGTCTAGCATCGTCAGAGCCCATTCCCCGTTCAGTAGTCGAGTCCTCAGAATTCTGGGCATGTCTGATCTTTTGACCTGCAACCTTCTTCTTTTTGAACTGTGGCTTTTGCTTTGGTTTCTCTTCTTTTTTAGAAGTGTAATCTTGAGCGTGCTGCTTGTCTCTGGACTTTGTACGCTCTTCTTGTCTGTCTGACCGTCCTTCCCTCTCGGAGTTTTTCGATGAACCCTGAAAGGAACGAGAGGAACGTGTATCAGTATCCTGATACCTGTCCGGTTTCCTAATATTTTCCCTATTCCTAAGGTTGTACCTCTTTTCGGAGGGCTCCTGTGGAGGAGATCTACCTCGGGATTGAGATCTATTTCCTTTAAAGTTTTGTTATTTTTTATTGTCCCACTTCTTCTTTGTCGAAGCAGGTGTCTGCTTAAAAGTGTCCTTTTCAGGACTGCCCATCAGTTGTGGTTTGTAAAGCTTTCCCACCCAAACTGTCTCTGCCTAATTCTGCATATGCGGTTTCAATTGTTTTCGGTAGTTTGTGTTCTTGTTCTAAAGGACTGAACTCCCTTAGGCGTTGGCGGATAGCCACTGAAGCTGCTTCCCCCTTAATGTTAGCTAATATTATGGCTGATACCTGGGCATAGTTACCTAGTAACTTCATCCCTAAGTTTAGGGCAGGTTCTGCTCCATACTCGTTTTGTATTTGTCTCAAAACATCAGGTACTACTGCTAATGACGGGATACCATGAGTTCTGGTATAAATGGCAGCAAAGACTGTACCCCAAGTGGTACAATTCTCTACTTGTGGAGTTATCCCCATGGGCAAGCAGATTGTTAGCATTCTGTGTTTTTCATACGGGGTAGTATTCGGGAATACTGCCTCTAGCTGTGTTATTTTCTGAGCTACCCAGAATGGCATTTGTTCACGTTTTGCGGGCATTTTACCCATTACCGCGTGTAATGTTTGTGGTGTAATTTTAGTTGCTGTACCCTGAATTTGAGTTCCATTTGTTGCAACTATTGCTGGTTGGACTGTAAGTGTCCTCATGACGAATTGCGTCAAGTTCCTATAGATTTTAATTACATTTTTATGTTGTATGAGTAAGTCTCCTGGTGGCATTGTGTCAATGTCAGGATGTGGTGTGTAGGCTGCTAATATAGGCCATGTTGCCCCTTCTCCTCCGAGCGGGCCGAGTCTTACTCTTCTTCTTGTATGGGGTTGGGCGCCTTTAAACCAGTATAAATGTTTCTGGTACGTGAGCGGAATCTCAATGTCCTCAAACAGACAGCATTTCGCTGGTGCATCTCCTTCTGTGTAGGAGTGAAATGTTTTTGTTCTTGCATTTGCTGCTGGGAATGTAACCCACAAATAAAATACCTCTGTTCTGTTTGATTTGTGTGCCTCAATCACGAAAACTACTATGCCACCCCTAGATGATAAACCATTCTCTAGTAGTCTCAGGGTGACTGTATTTCTAAAATTTTCTGCAATTTGTATTGCATCTGCATCTTCTTCTCCGGCTGAGAGGTGTAGATCGACTCTTGCGTTATCTCTGTCCTCAGTCATTTTGTAAAGAAGAAGTTTTTAAAGGGAACTAAAATAAGGTGTTTTTGCACAATTTAGGAACAATGTGTCCTTCAAGCTTGATTAACCAACAGCCAATAAATAGGATTTTTTAGCCTACTCAGCTGTGGCGGAGTTTGTGCCCACCCACTCCAGACGTCTCTGGTGTTTTGTGAGTAGGGGACTCTGAGAATAGCACGACTGAACTACTCAGATTCTACTGTTAAATAAGTACCCAACCAACGTTGGCGGCGCCATGTCGTGTAGTGAATGCAGTGTGATATCTAGGTAAAAGGTCTGTGCCTAAGAACCGTTATGTATGTAATATAGGGAAGAATATAGGTGAAAGGGTGCAAAGTTACCTGCGCCTATATAGGGCACCTATATGGAATATAACACTTCCCACAATTAGGCCTCTCTTGTGAAAACCCTCCCTCCACACACGCAAGCACCCACATGCTTATTTGTGGGAAGTGCTCTGATTTTTGGAGTGGGTTCCACTTATATTTCTTAAGAGGTGGAAATGTACCTTGGGAATCTTGCAAGGGTACAGAGTTTTTTACACCTGGTAATTGCTATATGCTAATGGGACAAATGTAGTAGCTTCTGACACTTTTTTTTGACAAACTCAAAAGCATCATCGCCGTGCCACTGCAATTATTATATAGCCCACCAAGGCTGTTTACGTCACACTTTTGGGTTTGCGTTCCACACACATCACCCCCACAGTTTTATATTCTTAACTCAACTTTTGGTTTAACAAATGTAACCCTTAAAACACACATTTAACCAAACCAAAACAATTTACAGAACCCCAAAGATTACATACCCAATTCTGCAAAGTTTATATAAGAAAAACACACTTCAGTTTTACAAAAAAAATAATTTTAATACGCACACTGGTAGTAAATTCACTCAAAAATATTTTTTCCCAATATAACTTTTCCACCATATTGCCAACTTTATATATTTAAACTTTTAAAGTTTATACTACCGGTACTATTTTGGCTATCAGAATAAACAATTTGGGACAAATTTTAAATGCTATATGTGTGTCTACAAAAGAAAAAACATTTTCTAAAAAAAACACCTTTTATTTACTTATACTTAGTTATTTGGGAAAATACATAATTAAATGCTAACCAACATATACCACTACACCATCACATTACCTATCTCCTTTCTATACTACCAACTAACATACACTACCTTCCTAAATCTTCTCACACTATATAACTAGTACACCTCTCACATTCCACCCTCCCTCCAAATACCCCTTTCACTTACACCTTTATCTTTCTCTACTACTATCACTAAAAAAACACTGACACCAATCCTCTTATTAATCCATCTTCTAATAAACAAAAATACTTCTTTAAACAAGTATTACCTACGCACTCCTTCTTTCTCTTTCTCACACAATATTTCTCCTCCTGTCTCTCAATATTAATAACAACTACCTCCATAAACTACATATACCACTCATTCTTCCTTTGTTATGTTATGTTACTGGGTATTTGTAGAGCACACGGCTACTCCTTAGAGTGTCCCGGCGCTATCTCTTCTCTGTTACTACTATCTATTCACAATACCACATAATTCTACTACACAAATAAACTATACAACACATAATTCATCACCACTAAAACGACAACCATTGTAATACAACTGATATAATTTCACGACACACCACATACAATCACTACACTACACAACAAACACATTAAAAAAACAATAACATTACAACACCAATAACTCTAAATATAACAAGTGTGAGACCTATTGCATTGCAAATGCTTGTTCAATTTGCCTCGGTGGCTTCTTGGAGGGTTGCTTTGATCGTCTGGCTTGTGGCGTCACGCTCTTTCACCTGGGTTGTCATGTTACGCTCTTTCACCTGGGTTGCACTGTCACTCGTCTCGTCTACATTGCCTTGTCAAGTTTTCTTGGCTAGGTTGCTGTGTCACGCTGTTTAACCCCATTAATTGTCTGTTCTATTAGGCCGTGAGAACGTGGCTGAAAGTGCTTCTTAAGCAGAGGCAGGTCTCTTCTTTTTTTTGTTTTTCACTTTTATATAGCTGGAACGCGACCCAAAGGTTTTGGAGACCTACACATGAGCATTAGTTACATTACACAAGATCACATTCATTTTTTTTAGGCACAAGGAAAATACAGGGGCATATTTAACAAAAAGTCACACAGCGCAGCACGACACCTTGCTGCTCTGCATGACAGGGAAAGGGCAGGAATGCCTCGTAGTTAACATAATACAGCGCATTCCTTTCTTTTCCCAGCGCTGGCGCACAATTTGTTGCCTAGTGCAAACTCAAGCACCCTTGCATTCTGGTGCAAGGGTGCCTGTTTTGTAGGCGGGCTTATTTTTGTGCAGGAAGGGACACCTTCCCGCACAAAAACAATCCCCTGAGGCATTTTCCTCTTTCTATGTGTGCTACAGAATGCAGCACACATAGAAAGAGAAAGTAACAAGGAGAAATAAAGATATTTCAGTTCGAGGGGGCCCCCTCAGCACAGTACCCTGGCCCGAGAGCTCCTGAGTGAGTCTGGAGGGGGGCCCCTCCATGTACTTTGCAGAGGGGACCCCTCAAGTTTCGTTATGCCACTGCGCCTCCCCTGGGAAGGCGTAGCATTCTGACGCATTCCCAGGTCTACCAGTATTGGTAAATCTGGGAATGCTTCAGAATCCATGGGTGGATGCCTGGGAACACCCACGCTCCACCCGTGGAACGCCTTCCCAGGGCTGAGTAACGCAACACAGTGATTTGCACTGCTTTGCGTTACTCTGCAGTTATCAAGACACTTAGAGCCACGCAAGGTGGCCTTGCGTGGCTTGATAAATTAAGCTTACGGGGGTTGCGTCGTTTTTGCACCCCATTGCGTGGTACAACTGCAATGCAACCCTATGATAAATATGCCCCTAAGTGATATGCCGTGAATCACAGGATGTTGAGCCCATAGCAAGACTTAAACCTGGGTCTCCAGTTCCAAAGTCGACATCTCTAGCCATAATGCCACATCCTCTCCCTTAGATAAAATACAACGGATTTGAGTAGCAGGTTGCTCTCCTAACTTGATTTATGGTAAGAAGAATACATCTAACTCTCCTGACTGCAGGCTGATAATCCAAATTTATTGTGTCAAAGTTCTTTGAAGCGGCTGAAAAGATTTGTTGGATACTAAACAAAGCATACTAAATATGGCTCAAAGCAGAGAGGCAACAGTGGTGGAGAGAGACTCCTCAAAAAATGTGTCTGAGCCTTACCTGGAGCTGGGAGCCTTGAAACAGATATATCTTCCCGGCTTTATGGCCTGTTTTTCGCACAGACTGGGGCAACCAGAGAAGGCAGCACCTCATGTTGCTTACAAGCCTGCTACAAATGGAGTTGAGCGCTCAGCTCTGTGCATCATAAAGTGGAGCAGTCAGGAAAGGAGGGGCAGCGTTTCATGCAACTATGGTGTGTGTTGGGATAGAGTGAGTTTGTTTGGGCCCATCTGCTTGTTTCTTTCAAAGGTTGCTGAAGAGCAGAGGGGCTAGGCCTGGGCATGTGTAGATAGAAAATGCATGTGCCTTGCTGGGGCTGCTGAAGTGCAGTGGGAGGCCCAGGGAAGGTGTAGGGTAGAAAGTGTTTGGTTTTCGCTGGTTCTGCCGAAATAGGGGAGATGGGTAAGCCCTTTGTAGTCACATCTTTGACTTTGCCTCCACATTGTATTCAGGGTCACAGTTCCCATAGTTTTTGTATGAATAAAATTGCACCGCTGTCCCTTTGGGGGTGGCCTTGGTGACAGCAGCCTGATTGTGTGACCAGCAAGGTAGTCATAACTACTGGAAGCAGGGTCGGATAGGATATGAAACAGGCCAGAGCACCAAAATAAAAGTTGCCCCAGTAGCGAATCAGGTTGTTAAAAAAGTGTCCCAGATTTGCAAATTGGGGCAGGACTGCATTTGACACACTGCGTAGGTGTTTTGCAAGGTATGGCCAGAGCCACAGGAATTATGTGGCGGGGAGGGACAAATTACGTGGAACAGTTCAGTAAATTATGCAGCGTAATGCAGCACATTTTGTAATAGTATTACTTCATTATTTTGTCCTTTTTAGACTTGTTAACACTGTCTGGGCATTGGTTGCACCTCATTATTACCAATTTAATATCCAAATACAGCAGTACGCAACAAAAAGGTCAATAGTCAACTTTTGCGAAAGGGCTTTCCACTGCGCAGCAACACGTGTCGCTGCATTTTTAGTACCTTTTGAACAGTGTGAGCTACAAACAAATTGTCTTTTTATTGAAATATGTGGATTATGCAGCAGATGGCTTATGTGGCAAATTCAGCAAATCCATGATTATTCGAAAAACGCTGCTGCAATCGCATGATTCCAGTGTCCCTGGGTCTGGCAGACCGCATGCATGTGCACATGCGACAAGCAATGTTTGTAATAATATCAGGGAAATCAACAGTAAAAATCAGCCCACCAGACCATAAAACCGGCCCGCAAACAGACAAACACTGACTTGTTGGACCAGCCCTTCTGGGCCCGCTAGGTTTGCCCTACAGACTAATCCGAACATGCCAACACACCACAGCAGAAAGCACTTAAATCAGAGAGATTTCTTAACTATGAAACTGCAGGCCATAAACACTTTCAGTTTCGCTTGTTTGGTTTGAAAGTGCTTTTTTCCCAAAAAGGAGTACATGATCAAAGATTTTATCTGATTGATAAATCCAAAATGCTTTATTGGGGGCCTCTTGTTCGACTAAAGTGATTGGAAGGCTAGACTGCTGTAGCCCTAAGGCACAGCAAACACATTGCTCAGGGCATCTGTTGGCAATGCACTTCCATTAATTTGCAAATCTGCAATAAACATAGTGCCTAAATCGGCAGCCCTCCCCTGCAAAGTGGTACATGGCTACTAAGCACACAATGAATCAAATAAATCACACAGCAAATGGTTTGGTGGCAAACGGTTTGCTGCAGGTTTATTTCATAAATGAAATGTCTCAACGTGATGGGTTAACTTACGGGTGATCCAAGGGTAGGCAGGGATGAGCAACCTAGGCTCCCTCCCCACCTGACAAGCCAAACGGCACTTTAGGCCAACCCATTCAGTGCTACAATTTTATTTGGGGAGTTTTTTCCCTTCAACACTGTGTACCACCAGTCCCGGATTATTACTCACGCCTTTTTAGGGGCAGAGCATCACCAGGCAAGCCCCCCGTTGCTCAGGCTTGCAACCGCCAGAGGGACTAACGGGGCACTGTCACTTACATCCTAAGGTGCTACTGTAAAGACTCCTGGGGTTTAGCATAGAGCACCCATGCTGTGCTCCCTGAGATGGCACCCCTCTGTACCAAACTGCCTCCGGATTGCCCTGTAACTCCGCCTGCAACACAAATAAACAATTAACAAGCTCAGCACAGGAAGCAAAACTCCGCCACTGGCATGCTGGGTACAGGATAGGGTGGATGACAGCATGTCCGGCGGTAACAAAGAGACCGGCACCTGAGTGGGGCAGGTATAACTAGCTGTCCCCAGCCCCCCAGATGCCGGAAATGATGCATGGAGAGCACCAGAATAGAGGGACTCCCGCGGGGGTCCCCACAAGTGGAACAAGGTGAGTGTGCCAGAATGCGGCACTAAGGGACCGCCCTCTTAAGAGGGCACACTGCATGCACTGCGGGCAGCCACATAGTGCCGATATCGGCAACCCTCCCCTGAAAAAGGGTACATGGCTACTTAGCACACAATGAATCAAATAAATCACACAAAACACGGTTTGGTGTAAAACAGTTTGCTGCAGGTTTATTTCATAAATGAAATATGCAAACGTGGTGGGTTAACTTACGGGCGATCCAAGGGCAGGCAGCGATGAGTAACTTAAGCTGCCTCCCCGCCTGATGAGCCAAACAGCACTGTGGGCCAACGCATTTGGTGCTAAAATTTTATTTGGGGAGTTTTTTCCCTTAAATTCCGTGGACCACCAGTGCCAAATTATTACTCATGCCCTTTTAGGGGCGGAGCGTCACCAGGCAAGCCCCCAGTTGCTCAGGCTTTCAACCACCCAAGGGACTAACAGGGCGCCGTCGCTTACATCCCAGTGTCGTGACACAAAGGCTCCTGGGGTCTGGCTTAGTGCACCACCGCTGTGCTCCCTGAGATGGTACCCTTATGTAACAAACTGCATCCAGATCGCCCTGTAACTGCCAACGCCTTGGAAGTGGCCACCCTCGCATCCAGGGCTCCCCCACCAAGGCAGGCTCCCTAATTACCTGCAACCCGCAGTTACCAGTGCCTCTTGCAGGACCACGTTGATATCAGCCTCTGACAGGTGTACCCGTCCTTATCAAAGTACCCTGTGGTACTTGAATTGATTAGGCCATGCCTTATGAAACCAGAGCCCCTCTGCTAAGTGAACTTGCGAGTGGCTCTATTTACCCTTCTGCTGGGAATGTTCGATGGTATCCCCAAATTTGGCCCATGCCATACCGTGCTCGGGAATATCTCGGACAACCCTAACTCACAGTGATCCATGAATTAGCAGATTTCACCTATGGTAGACTTCATTGCTTTGATTAGCGCGCAGCTCCCCAGGGAGTTGAGGACCAGCCACCAAGGTGAATTACTAAAATGAGAGGTGGGGACCCGCCCTTCCGCTAATCTCTGCTGCAGCTTTGTGACCAAACTGCACGATGTATGCGGGGGAGACACAGTCATGCTATCCAAGTAAGGGAGAACGCTTCAAAGTGTCATAAGTATATTTGTTAATAAGTTATTGCTTGCGGACACCCAAATCATTTATCTTTACCCGCTACCACCATTTGTCCACTTGATCAGCGGTCCCCGAGGGACCGATTTGAAACTATTGTTCTCTTCGTTAACCACAGTTCCGTTTGATATACTCTATTGCACACTGTGTGCAAGTTTGTGCCATTACATTTAGAAATTGGCTATGCCCTGTGTTTACCCCCACACTTGACAGGGCCCAAAGTTCAGGGTTCAAACTGAAAACCATATGCAGCACCAGCAAGTGAAATAGGGACCCACTGGAGAGGGTCAACGGGAGGGGACAGGGTAGAGTCTTGTACCCGCATTGCTCGAACTGGCACCTTAGGCATGGCCCTCCCAATCATAAGAATTTGATCACGTCTCATAGAATTTAAGCTGTGTCATGTCCTTTCATGGACATAGCCTCATATTCGCCCTCTGCCTTTAAAGCGCAGCAAACATGACAAGTCAAATATAGAGACGTGTGTGTGTGTGCCACACCCTCTGTAGCTTGTTGTAGCATTGTCAACTCAGGCTCTCAAACTTAAGAGGTGACTAAATGGGTAGAAGTCAAATATTGCTAATGCTAATTGTTTCTAAACCTGTTTCAGGAAAGCACTTTGGATAAAAAGTAATGTATAAATAACACGTTGCATTACTAATAAACAACTCATTTTCGCCACCCTCTTGTTACAGTGTGAAGTTGTTCTTTCACCTGGCAAGAAACAAACCGCCTTCTCCAGTACGTCACAGCCAAGCACAATTCTATAATATGGTGTGCTTCTCATCTGTAAGGGCTGACTGTCACAATAGAAAGGGGTATGGTGAGCAGTTCGCTGTGCAGACTCTTGGGCTCCTTATATCCCCAAAAATGCTGACCCAGAGCAAAGGTGGATGCAGCTGAGAGGAGGGGAACACACTGATATGGCAGTCTAAAAGTATACCAACGCATATAATGATTGCATATCCCAGCAGTCACTATTCAGGTGGTTCGCCTGTGTAACGTGATCTCAGGTGGCCCAACACATGGGTTCACTTGTCATTAACTTTCCGGTAAAAGACAATGGATGCTCAGTGGCACTAAAAAGTGGTGTGTATCAGTAATGTCTGGGGCTGTAAACTTTGACAAGTGGGCCTAACAGTACTCCAGGATTGTACAAAGTTATCCCCTGTACTTAATTTTATGTTTGGTATTGTCTTTTTCTATCTTTGTGTCTCAGCCCTTGAGACTGCCGCAGTGTAATGCTGTAATCTAGTGTATCCCACCACTGGTGAAGGCAACAGCTGTTTGGCCTTAACCAGTGCTTGCTTTCCAGCCGGTGGTATCTGGTGCTGAGCACCGGCACTTAATTATCAAAAACTGGCACTATGACAGTCTGCCCCTGGTGACACTGTTTGTTTTTGAAAACATTTTTTTATTGTATTTATTAGGTTGTACATTAAATGAGAAACATGTCACGCTTCTACAATTTAAACAATAAGTAGGGCCCATTACAAAGTGTACATTCTTGAAGCCTTAACATGAATATGTACCATCAAAAACGTAATGTGAACCATTTAAAAAAAAAAAAGAAACACGAACAAACAAAAGCCACAGTGAGACCATTCGGCGGTCATAGCAGGCACATCTCCTTATCTCCCGTATTACATTCAGTCGTTAGATTAGGAACACAGATTGATCACAAGCGTCCGTGCCACATTAATTAAGACTATTAGCATTTATCCTACATTGTCCTCCGTAGCAGGAAGTGAGTCCGTGGTTAAAGGGTCCTTCCCAGCCAGGAATGTTTGGTATAATCCCCAAAAGTTCTTGGGGCGACTTCGGGGGGGAAGTAGCTCACTATACAGTTCAGTCTGAGTGTTGCAAATCAACATACCCCGGACCACTCCTGCATCGTGGGCGGAGGGCCTCGTGCCCAACCCATTGCTACTCTGCGCTTTGCAATTAAGACACCCATTTCAATCAGTCGTCTAATTCCCTTCTTTAATTTTTTGGTATAGCCCAACAACGCAATTAACGGATCAGGGAGTATTGGTGTCTCGGTGATGTCACTTAGTGTCTGAAATACCTTTTCCCAGTACCTGGCGATAGCTGGGCACAGCCAGGCTACATGTAGGAAATCTGCCGGACACACCCTACACCTCTCACACTCAGCCGTTTCACGTAGCCCATAACGAAAAAGACGCTCCGGAGTATAGTAGACTCTTTGCAAATATTTAAAATGAATTAGTCGATGTCGTCCGTTCAAGGACACTCTGCGGGTCATCTCACAACTATACCTCCAAATATCGTCGTCTATATTCATGCCTAAGTCCCTTTGCCACTCCAGCCTAGACTTTGTGTAGAAGTTCTTGCGATAGGCTTGCGTAACTCCATAAAAAATAGACACTAGCTTGGCAGGTGTTTCTGCTTTCAGCAAAAGTGTGAGTGGGGTGACCTTGGGGGGCTCCGCCATATCTTTGCCTAGTATCTCATGCAGAGCGTGCCTCACCCTATAGTAGTGGAACTGGACTAATGGAGTGACCACCATGCCCTCTGTCGCTACCTCGTCCCACGTACGAGCTTTCCCTTCGGCGAAGAGGTCGCCTGCTACAGTTACGCTCAGAGATTGCAACGCCTTGAGCGCTGCGCGATCTCTGCTCATAGGGAGCCAAGCACACCATTCCAGCGGGACCAACGGGGAGTATAAGATATTGCAGTCTTGCCTTTTGTTCAACATCTGTTTATTGAGCAAGAGCAATTAGAAAACAATACTTGTCACAGAGAACAAAGGAAAGGGGCAAGGGAGTAGCAGATAATGAGCACAAAGAGCAAATCCCTCACAGGAAAGTGCAAATATTTGGTATGCAAACAGAGAAAAAGCAAGTTGGAAGGATGACAATACTTATGAATTTGGGCCGAGGCAAAAGTCCAGAATTTGAAAGTCATTCATGTAGGGGAAGATTCTCCTACACAGCCCAGAAGGGCCTAAAGTGAACCCAGGATCTAAGGGCCAGTATAGAAAGGATGGACTATCCCTGAGGGATCCCAGCTATACATAGAAAAGCAAATAGGGACACAAAACTGACAAAATTCGGCTAAACAAGGCCCCCGCCCATTCTTAAGGCTCAAGACAGTGCAACCGCACTGATAAAGTTTGTCACAATCAACATGTGAAACTGTATTAAACAAGAAAAGAAGAAGGAAAATAAGAGAAGTATGAAGAGAAGGCAGACGAGAAAAAATAAAGATCAAGAAGAGAAAAGAAAAGAGCAATGAGAAGGGGAGAAGGAGAGATGGATGCGTCAGAGGGGAGTAGGGGAGGGACTAACAATAAGTCCCAGAGGGGAGGGCGGGGGTTGCCGGAATCAGGGTGGTTGTCTACCATGCGGCCTAAATTACTCCAGGGAATCCAGCCGTCCGCCTCTAGAGTAAGGTTCCAAGGGACTATCAAACAATTGCAGGGCCCTCAATCGAGGAGGCATTAGGCGTGAGTGTTCAGTTCTAGTAAAGTGATGCACTAGGGGACGCCAGATGCGTTCAAAGCGAGTGTCAGAATGGGCAAGACGGGCTGTAAGCAACTCAAGGGAAAGAACATCCCATAGGCGAAGAAACCATGCAGCAATAGGCGGGGGTGGGGACGTTTCCAGCAGGAGGCAATGGTCTGACGCGCTGCGCCCAGTAAGTGAAGGATGAGATGCCAGTGGGCTGAGGTCATGGCCCGTAGCACGTTGGGTCGAATGCTTAGGAGTGCCAGGGACGGAGTAGAAGGGACCGGGAAACCCACAATGTCCTTAATATGGCTGAGTACCTCCTTCCAAAACACAGTGAGTTCCGAGCAAGACCACCAGATATGTAAGAAATCCCCCCTAGCAGCCTGACACCTCCAACAAAGCGGAGAGGTGCCTGGGAACATCTGGTGAAGGCGAGTAGGAGTATAGTACCACCGTGTCATTAGTTTATAGGCAGATTCACGCTGTGGGATACTACGGTATACCTTAGGAATGTCCTTCCATAAGCGGTCCCATTCTTCCGGGGAAACGTCAGTAGCCAAATCAGCGGCCCAGCGAGTTTGGTAACCGTGGCTTGGTAGATGGCCAGAGTGCTGAAGAACCGAGTAGGTCCTATAGATGAGGCCTTTAGATCCGTCGAATCTACGAACCAGGGTCTCAAAGGGGGGGAGCCGCCGAGTCACCTCCCGGGAATATTCGGGAGCGGAGAGCCAGTGGCGTACTTGGTAGTATTGTAGACGCTCCTTATCAGATAAGCGAAAAAACTGTTTACATTGATCAAAAGAGCGGAGAGCAGAGCCCTGGAAAAATCCTGGAGGACCCGGCGACCCTCTATAGTCCAGGCCTCAAAGGAGCGGGGCTGGAGCGCAGGAGGAAACGCTGGATTGCGTGTGAACGGCGTGTTAGGAGAGGGGAAAGTCGTGAGCCCCCGGGAGAGCGCCAAGCCATCCCATATCTCCAGGACTGTTCTCGTCGGTGTTGCCAGGTATGCACTGCGTGGGCGTGCGGAACGCGGGAGCCAAGCGAGGTCCCAAAGTGGTCTACAAGCTACCGCACGGTCCATGTGGAACCAGTGTTTTTCACTTTCAGGGACTATCCATTCAGAAGTAAAACGAAGGTGGCAAGCCCAATAATATTCCAGCAGATTGGGGCAGGCCAGTCCTCCCCGCGATCTGGGAAGCAGGAGTAGCCTGTGGGAGAAGCGAGGGCGCGATTTCCCCCAGATGAACTTAGTAAATTCTCGCTGCAAAGCCTGAATATCCGCACGCGGAACGGGGGTGGGTAGAGACTGAAACAAATAGAGAATTTTAGGGAGAAGGGACATCTTAACTGCGTGAAGACGGCCCAGCCACGCCAAAGGAAGCCCCTCCCACCGTCGCATCTCCTCGCGAACAGAGTTGCGAAAGCGAGGCCAATTCAAGGAGGTCCAGGATGAGAGCGTAGGGGTTAAGTCCAGGCCCAGGTACCGTATGGACTCATCAGTCCACTGAACAGGGAGAAGATCCCGTAGACGCTGAACCTCCTGTGCTGGGAGCGTGAGGTTAAGAGCATGAGATTTCTCCAAATTAATACGATAGCCCGAAGCCATCTCGAAAGAGTCCAAGAGTTCAGCCACCGCAGGCAGGGAAGACGACGGAGAGGATAGAGATAGCAACAGGTCATCAGCAAAGAGGAGGCCTTGTGCTCCATCCCTCCCATACGGATGCCCCGGATATCCTGGTGGCAGCGGATGGCAATGGCCAGGGGTTCAACAGCAAGCGCAAAAAGAAGGGGAGAAAGCGGGCACCCCTGTCGTGTTCCCCGGTGAATAGAAATAGGGGCAGTGGTAGAGCCATTAAAACGTATACGAGTAGTGGGTTTGGCATAAGGGGCCATCAATTTAGATATAAAGCCCGGTCCCAAGCCAATCTTCCGAAGAACCGCCCATAAGAAGCCCCAGTCCACTCGGTCGAACGCCTTCTCGGCGTCAAGGGAGACTAAACAGGCGGGGATGGCTCTGATACACGATTTTTCCACCAGGTGGGCAATGCGCCGGATGTTATCAGCGCCCTGACGATGCCGGATAAATCCCACCTGGTCAGGGTCAATAAGTCCCGGTAGATGGAGTTCCAGCCTATTCGCTAGAATTTTTGTGAAGAGTTTAGCGTCAGTGTTTAACAAAGCAATGGGGCGGAAGGAAGCTGCCAAAGTCGGATCTTTCCCAGGCTTAGGGACCAGGACAATCTCAGCTTCATTCATCGTAGGCGAAAGGCCCGTAATATCCGTAAAACTATTAAAGAGATGGAGGAGATGTTCCCGTAACTGCAGATAAAAAACTCGATAAAAAGTAAGCGGAAGCACATCAGGCCCCGGCGTCTTGCCCGTCGGGAGTTGCTTCAAGGCTTTAGCAAGCTCTTCCTGAGAGATAGGTTCGTCAAGCAACCCCTTAAAGTAAGGGTCAATCGGATCCCAGGGGCAGGCCTCAAGAAACTTCTCGATCGCCTCCGGGGAGCAAGGAGCCTGAGCATAAAGCTCCTTGTAGAAGGCCATGAGGGTATTGCTCTTATCCCTCTCCGAGGTGGCCCAAGAGCCATCAGGGCCTCTGAGCTTAGAGATATGGGAGCGGGCAGTCTGGGCTCTTAAGCGACGAGCCAAGCACGCTCCAACCTTGTCGCCCCCGACGTAGAATTTCTGTTTAAGGTTGACAAGCAGTCGTTCAGCCTTGTTAGTGCGGTGCAGGCGAAGTTGGCCGCGCAGGGCAGTCAGGCGGCGTTTATTAGCAAGAGATGGAGAGGCATGGTCCACATGTTCCAGGTCTTTAATATCGCGGGAAAGAGTGGTCTCAACCAAGCGGGCCTCGCGGGTCCGGGCAATGGATATAGAGGTGATGACCCCTCGATTAGTAGCCTTGAAGGCAACCCATCGAACAGCCTCAGGCGTATCCTCAAGGGTATTAGACACAAAGAAAGATTCGATCTCTTTACGGATATCTGCCACGTCTACCGGGTCGCGAAGGGCTTGGAGGGGCAGGCGCCATTGTGGCAGGGGATCATCTCAAGGAGCGGGGAGTTGAAGCGTAATTAGGACATGCGCATGGTCAGAGATAGAAATATCTGAAATATCCGCCGAACAGAGATCCCGCATCAAGGGGAGCGAGAGAAAAAAGTGATCAATCCGCGAATATGAACGGTGAACATGGGAATAGAAGGAGTAGTCCCTGGAATCTGGATGAAGGTATCTCCAGGCATCGACCAAGCCCAGGTCAGTAATGGTATTTTTCAGTTGCGCCGACATCAACCCCGAGACATGGTGCGTCTGTGCTGTACGATCCCACTCAGGATCCCAAACTAAGTTAAAGTCACCTCCGAGAACAATAGGGGTAGAGACCGCACGCAGTAACATCCCCAACTGCTGTCGCAGATATACATCCTGTTTCTGGTAGGGGGCGTAGATATTAACAAAAGTGCAAGAGCTCCGACCCCAAGCCATATCGAGTTTTAAAAATCTCCCCTCATCATCAGCTAAGCATTGGGAGGAGGTCGCTCGCCAGCCAGACTTAAAAAGAAGCGCTACCCCCCCCAGTCTTAGTATGGGAACTTGCCCAAAACTGGGTGGGATATTTGCGGTGGGACATGAGGTGAGTATCAGAGGAAAGCAGGTGAGTCTCCTGAAGAAAAATCACATCAGGATCGCGCTGAGAGAGATAGCGCCAAACCTGGCGGCGTTTAGAAGGAGAGTTGAGGCCCTTTACGTTAAGGGAGAGGAAATTGACAGTGTGAGTCATTGTGTAGGAGAAAGGGTGCAGCGCGCATTAGGGCCAGCAGCAAGCAGGAAGAGGCAGCACCGAAAAACAACTAGAGGGAGACGTAAGGTAAGGAAGAAAATGGATCTCAGTCTCAAAGGAGCCAGTAGTCCACCCAAGCGCACATAAGCGGTAGGACGGCAGAGGGACAAGGGCGTCTGCAGCATCCACAATACAAGCAAGTGGGCAAAGACCCAGCCAATCCCCCCCGACAACCACCAATACCCTTCCGCAAACCAATTGTGACAACACCAATCGAAAAACAATCCCGACGCATCCGAAAAGGACAGAGAAAAGAGAAGAAAAAGAGAGAACCAAAGAGAAAAAAAAAGACATAAAAGATAAACAGGCCAACTGGGCCTCAGTAATGTAGAGTCTAAACGGGACAATCCGGTATCCCGAAGGCGGATCATCTCAGAGAAGTCACTCCCTTATAGGACTCCAACAAGGGGGGGGTGTTGGACATACACGAGGTACAGAGCGTCCGTCGGTCGCTTCCCGTGCAGATCTGGAAATGAGGCACATTGAAGACCAGTCACTGGGTCCTAGCGCAGGGGCCCCACTGGAAAGGCCCAGGATGACGGCCGAGCCAAAAACATCACAGCGTCAGAGGTGGCTAGTTCGTAAGGGACGGTGAGGCACTCAGGGACCGCACCTGATCGATGGCCTCCCGTTTAGCCTGTGCGGAGTCAATATCTCTGGAGAGGCGCCTAGAACGAGGTGGAAGAACAGTGGACCACTCCGGTCGAAGAGAGCCCATGGGCCGAGTACCAGAAGGCGGAGGAGCATCGTTTTCAGGGTCAATAGGAAGATGGAGAAGACGCTGCGCCTCTTGCAGGGAGCGGATACTCCGACGTCTACCCTCCCAAGAGAACATCAAGGCGAAAGGGTGGCCCCACTGGTATTTAATTGCAAGGTCCCGCAGCTTGTCAGTCACAGGTTTGAAGCTCTTCCTGCGCCGAAGAGTAGAGGGCGCAAGATCCTGGAAGATCTGGACAGAGAGACCATTGTACGAGAACGTTTGCACTCCCTGCACCTTGCGAAGGATGGCCTCCTTATCTGTATAGAAGTGGACCCGTGTGATGATGTCTGGGACAAAGTGAGGGCGGTTGCGAGGGGCATATAACCGGTGTGCCCTGTCAAGCATGTGCAGAGAAGTGCCCTCCCCCTCTCGGATGGCGTGAAGGAGGTCTGCTGTATATGATAGAATATCCGACCCTTCCGTTCCCAATGAACACCTCTAATACGGAGGTTGTTCCGCCTACTACGGTTCTCCAGGTCTTCCTGCTTCAGCTGAAGGGTGATATTCTGGTCCTCTAGCTCAGCTACTTTCTTCCGTAAGCCATCGACGTCCTCCGTCCGAGCATCCATCGTGCGTTCAAGGCCATCCACCCTATCACCGAGTTCAGTAACGTCTCTGCGAATGTCCTGCAGCCCAGCCTTGAAGTCCTGACGAAGAGAGCCAATCTCGGTCTTGATCTTCTGCAGGAATGCCGACATATACGCCTGGGTGATGGGCACCCCAGAGGCCGGCACCTCAGACGGTGGCGAGGAAGAAGCAGGGTCACCTTGCGTGTTGGGGAGTGATTTGGACCACAGGGAGGCCACCGGATTCCCCCGGGGGGTCGCAGCATCAGGATCCTTAGCCCCTCTATGCTTGGGAGGCATAACTGCGGTACGCAGGGGTGGTGAGGATTCTGTCTCAAGGGGGCACCCACAATGAAATCAAAGAGCGTGCAGACAATGCCCCGGGAGAGGCCAAGCAAGCAGTAGGGGGTGTGGGTGCAGAGCTAGCTCGGACTCCGGATCGCCGAGCGATGTCGAGGGCTCACAGTTCCCAAGTGTGTTGCAGGCGTAACAAAGTGGAGTTCAAGCAAAGGCAGCGGTGTTCCAAGGGGCCAACAACCAGGATTACCAAGCCAGGCTACACCCCCACAGAAGGCCGTGGGTTCCAAGCTACGTGGAGGGCACCATGTTGCAGTAGGGCTAGGCAGGCCAGGCAAAGATCAGCATTAAAGTCAGTGGGTGAAGGCACGACTGCGCTGGGCCCAAGGCTGTCCCTCTCGAGAATCAGGGGGTCCCCAAGGCCCACAATGAGCTATGGGAGTGCTCAGCGGGGCCCAGGGTGCAGGAGACATCAAGGCAGCCAAATTGCAGAAAGGAGAGTCACATTCAAGGCCCCAGGAAGATGATCCTCCCAGCCGAGGGCCAGGCATCAGGCAGTGGCACCAGCGTCAGGGTCAGGGGTGTGTAGGCCTCACAGAAAAGACAAAATGGCGGCGGGGCCGGGGAACACCACGGGAATCCCCCGAGCCACCCACGCCTGCAGCAGCGCACCCACTGCACCGGTACCTCCGGCCTCCTAGCGGCCCAGCAATGTCCACCCTGCACGGCAGGTCCGGTGATAGCGGCAATGCGCAGGATCCGCGGGGCTCAGCAGGCCTCTGTCAGCTCTCCGGCCTCCTCCAGCAATCGACAGCACCCAGCAGGGGAGCCGGCCTCCCGCAGACCCACCGATGGTGCCCAGGCGTCGCAGTGCTCCTGATTCCCCCCGGGAACCAAGCGCCTCGCAGCAGTGTCGCAGGGGAGGGCGTCCGCCGCCGCTCGAGGCTCCACCGCAGCAGACAGAGAAAATGGCGGCGGGAGCGGGCGGACCGTCAAGAGGCAGATTCCTCAGAGCGCCGGGTCTCCGGACGGCTTCCACAGCAGCAGGCATTCGCAGCGGTGGACCCCAGAGGTCATAGGGGCCAGCAGCGAGTGATAAGGACCACAGCGACCGGGCAATCAGCGATAGCGGGAAGCGCCGGAGCGGAGACGCGATGGAAGGCGACTCACTCCATGCGCGCCCAAACCAGTCTTGCCTTTTAACCAGATCGTGCCATGCATGCACCGTAGAATTTATGGAATCCAGGATTCCCGTGCGACGATCAGGAGGTCTAAATAAGCTAGCGGGAAGGTCAGAAGGGTCGACCGCCAGCCTCTCGATGTGCAGGTGCGGGGGGTCCAGTGCCTGGTGTACCCAATGAAACGCGTGGGAACTTTGCGCTACTCTGTAGTACAAGTCCATGTCTGGGGCTCCCAGATCTCCAAGATAGTAGGGTAGTGTAAGGACTTTCCACTGTACTCTCGGTTGCTTTCCAGCCCACGCCAATTTTGTCAGTATGGAGGTTATAGTTTTAAAGAAGTATGCTGGGAGGACCATAGGAATATTTAAAAATAAAAATAGGAACCGTGGCGATATCACCATTTTCATCAGCGAAATCCGCCCCAAGAGTGAGATAGGCAAGCGCCTCCATCTTTCAACGTCTTCCTCCAGTTTAGTGACTGCCCTCCCGTAGTTTTCTTTGAAAACTGTCTCTGGGTCAGTATGAATTTGTATTCTCAGATAGCGGACCGGCTCCGTGGTCCAGGTTAAAGGGAAATCTAGTTCAATAGGAGTGGTGGATGGCGTCAACGGGAAGATTATGGACTTAGCCCAATTGATTTTTAAGCCGGAAAGTTCCCCAAATCGAACAACTTCCCTAAGCACTGGGGATAGGTTGACCTCTGGGTTCCTAATGTAGAGTAACGTGTCATCTGCGTATGACGACACTATTAAGTTATAGTCCGGAAACCGGATTCCTCGAAATGTATGAAAATGCCTGAGAGCACAAACAAGGGGTTCTGCTACTATGGTGTATAAAAGGGGTGACAGCAGGCATCCCTGCCTAGTACCCCTAGAGATTTTTACTGGGTCAGTGACCATCAATTTCAGGAATATCTCACCCACCCCCATTCTTTCCAGCACTGCCCGCATAAATGGCCATTCCACCGATTCAAACGCTTTTTCTGCGTCTAAAAATACCGCTGTAGCTTTAACCTCTGGGTTGACATGTTGCAGCACACCGAAGAAGGTGCTCAGGTTGTATGTTAGATTACGACCCGGGACAAACCCTGCCTGCTCTGTGCTGGCCAGACACGGAACCAAGGGAGCAAGACGGTTGGCTAGTATTTTGGCGTATATTTTGGTGTCCACGTTTAGTAGTGATAGCGGATGGAAAGAAGAGAATTCCTCTGGGGGCTTACCAGTCTTAAGTATAGTGACAATGATGGCCTCCCTCATTGAAGGGGGCAGCTCCCCTGACTCGTAAAGCTCTTCGAAAAGCGTTACTAAATGTGGAGTAAGGAGGTCTTTAAATTCTTTATAGAAGGCCACTGTCAAGCCGTCTTGCCCCGAGGCGCTGCCGGATCTCATATGGCGTAAAGCCTCGTGTATTTTCCAGGCCTCTAGTGGCCGCATCAGGTACTCTTGTTGGTCATTTGTGAGCCAGGGTAATTTTATGTGCTCTAAATAGTCCCGAATCGCACTACCATCTGCCTGCAACCGAGAGCGATATAGGGACGTGTAGTACTGCTTGAATTGGTTGGCTATACCTTCAGGATCTACCAACAACTCGCCCTCCTCCGATCGTATTGCCGTGATCGTTGATGCCTCTCTCCTGTTTCTCAACAGCGCCGCGAGTGTGGCTCCCGGCCGCTCTCCCTCCCCGTAACTTCTGGCTACCGCGTATTTTCCCATGTGTTGGACTTCACTGTCAGCAGCCTCCTGATATTCCACAAGCGTTTTTTGCAGTTCGTCATCGCCCTCCACCACCCCGCCACTACATAATGCCATTTCCAACGCGGACAGTCGTTTCTACGGCTGATCTAGCCTGGTCCTAATCGCGCGTAACACCCCAGAGTGCTTAGATATAGCTATGCCTCTAATATATACCTTAAAGGTTTCCCAGTCTGTGGAAAACTGTGATACCGATCCTATGTTGTTTGCAAAGGAGTCTTCAATTGCCTCAGCCAACTCAGCTTTGAAAGCTGTGTCCAGCAGGGAATATGGAGGGAACCTCCACGTGAACGGGGCAGGCCGCCTCAATGGGCTGCGCAGAACTAAGAGTATAGGAGCGTGGTCTGACAGAGTACGTGGGTCTACCCTACAGTCTCTGACTTCCGAGTACATTGTCCGTGACAATAACCAATAATCTATTCTTGTGTGGAGACTATGTGGAGCAGAGTAATGTGTGTACCCCCCTTGTCCCGGGAATCGTGCCCTCCAGACATCCACCATATCTAATCATATTGTTGTATCCGTGATAAGTTTAGCTGAGGCCGAGGTACGACGTTCGGGGCCTCCGGAGCGATCCAACATAGGATCTAAGACGCAATTAAAATCACCTCCGACTAACAGTGGGAGCGCTGCGTCAACACCCGGGGATGTGAAAAGGGATTGGTAGAATTGCGGGCTATCAAAATTGGGTCCATTCACATTAATTACCAGTAAGTCTAGTCCCTTCCCCCTGCACCTGGAGATGGTGAACCTCCCCTCTATATCAGTCACACCTGTATCAATTGTAAATTCAGATTTCGGGTTAACCCACATGAGTACCCCTCTGGCATGAGAGGTGAACCCCGAGGCGTGAAACAAGCCCTGGAGCACACTCTGTGATAACATCGTGCTGTCCGTTGGCAGATGAATTTCTTGCAGAAGGGCTATATCTATAGAGTGTCTTTTAAGATATGCAATTACATTTCGCACTTTGCGATGGTTGTTAAGGCCTCGGACATTCCATGTTAAAAATCTAATTGTTTGTCCTTCCTGCTGCGTCATCGTATAGTGATACAGGGAGCGATAGGAAACAGGAACGGCCCCACCATGCCCTCCCTAACCATCAGTTTAGAGTAAATGGAATGTTCCTCATGTTCGTTTCTTTTACTGTGGCTCAAACAAAAATTCCCAACAATCACCCCCCCACCCACGTTGCGTCAACCCGTACTGGACACTAACGATTATCCCTCCCCCCCCAAAACTCAAACAATAATGGCATAGTGCCATCTAGTGGTATACACACAGGGGCGGATGTTGCCGCTCCACCGTTGCGCTGACGGCTACCGCCAAGGGTGACCTACAGCCATTTCAATACTATTATGGCAGATCGCATTCTGTGCCTTGTTAAATCGCTCTCGCACAGACTACCCAGACTTCTGGAGTCCATTAGCCATCGCCCAAATTCAATGTGTCATTCACTCCACAATTTGCAACTACAAAATCGAGATCCCTGCTACCTTCCGTATTAAGGCTGCTATCATCCCATTATATCTAGACGATAACAAGGTGCCCCCGAGGGGCTAGCGCTTTCTCACCTACATTGAAGACACAAGTCTATGAAGTAAACAATCCCAGAGCCCACACAGCCCTATATTCTGTACCCATGTGTGAAGTGATGCACAGCTATAACACCCCAACTATTATGGACAGACTTAATGGTGCAGGTTTATGAGGAGCGTCCCGTACTGCAGCTATCTGCTAAAAGCAATCCAATGCGTCACTCAAGCTGACTGACAAACAACATCCCAACCTGGGCAGTAGCAAGAAGAGTCAATAATCCACCTCCTCCCCCGTCCCCACCACATCATAGCATCTCACTGCGAGGAATGCGTGCAGTGCAGTTCTAATCATTTTCATCCATGGTGCCCCCCTCTGCTCCCTGCGATTGCTCCACTGCGGTTGCACGTTGTTGCACCTTGGTGTAGTCCTTTAGCGCTTTCTGCAGTGACTTTGGATCTAGAAAGATCTTTGAGACACCATTCATGGTAACTCGCAGACGCGCAGGGTAGAGCATGGCGTAGTCCAGTTCTTGAGCGCAGAGTGCGCGTTTTAATAGGGCAAACTATCTCCGTGCCTCTTGAACTTTAGCTGTAAAATCGGGCAACAACGATATTGTGGAGCCCTCGTATTGCAAAGACCCCAAATCTCTGGCCTTTTTCAGGGCCGCATCCTTGTCCCTGTAATTTAAAAACTTTGCGATGATCGGGCGCGGGGGAGCGCACGGGGAAGGTCGTGGGCCCAACGAGCGATGCGCCCGCTCAATAACAAACTTGGTGGAAAAAGTGTTGCGGCCCAGGAGTGTGACACGTAGGGTTTCAGTGAAGAGTTCCATATTCCCGGTGGATGTAGACTCGGGTAGGCCCGTGAGGCGTATATTGCTCCTTCTAGACCTAGCTTTAAGGTCTTCTGCTTTATCTTGCAACTGTGTTAGGGCCTTGCTCATCTGCTTTTGCGTTGTATCGATCTCCATATGGGCCGCCTCAATCTCGGTAACTCGCCTCTCTGTCATGTCGAGCCTCTCAGTGTGTTTATCCAGGCGTTCAGACATTCGATCAACCCGGTAGAGCAACGGGTCTATCTTCCCATCTATAGGGCTAAGACTGGATTGTATCGTGGTCAGGATTTGGCGGAAATCCGCAGGGGTTACTTCGCCTCCATCACCCTGTTCAGGAGGGGGTTGGGAATCGTCACGCTCCCGAGTCCTAGACTTTCGCTGCTCGAATGGAAGCTTGGACTGCACTTTGTCCGCCTTCCCCATTGCCACCGGATTGTGACACAGGGGGAGCACCCCAAAATCCAACCACTTTGGGATCGCAGCTGCACTAGCTGACCTGGCACCAACCCCCCTATCGGCTCACTCAGGTAGGCCGCAGTGCCAATAGCAAGGTAATGAGGGGCAGGAGGGGAGGCCCCAGTGAGCCCCGCAGCGCCCTGTGGAGCTCTCCGGTGCTAACTGATCGTGGCGTGATACCGTAGATGATCAGGCCCACCGTCACCCTGGGGGTTTATCTGAAAGCTGCTAGATGTAGGGCCCACCCGCTGGGCCTGTATCACCACACTTCAGTGTCTATCACCTTGCGTGCGCACTGTGCTCCTGGCCGAATCTGTGCAACTCAGACTGCTTGATGCTCCCTGACGTTCCGCAGTCGCGCAGGGGTACCCCAGATCGCTATCTTCCAGGAGCCAATTCAGACGGGCGGAACCAGGCCCCGTACAACGCAACTGTACGCCCCTCACGCCCGGCAGGATAACATCCCGCAATGTTCCAGGGGGGCCCCACTTCACCACAATCGTTAATAGTGGGGGCAGGTAAAAGGCGCTATCGATGGGCTATTCTAAAGTCTCCCGCTTCTCACCGTCACTTTAAGCAGGGCTTCAGACCTCTGCATGCAGGGTGTATCACAGGGTGCCTCCAGATATCTGCGCCACTCGCTGCCGCTCCGGTCCAGGCCTTCAGCCCCTCGGTGCTCGGCGCTGCCACGCCCTCATGCAGGCCCGCCGGCCGGTCTTCGTAAATCGAAGGGAATCCGCTGGGGCCTCCAGTCACCCCGCTCACCAGCGTAGACCAGCTATGTCAGCATAGCAGTCTGGCGGTCGGGCACTTTTCTTTCCTCCGGAGCACTTCACAACAGAGCGCCACAGCTCGCCGAAGCCCTCAGGCGGACTTCGGGCACCCGCCGCCGAGCGGCGGGCGTATCTCCGTTATTTCGCCGAGTTTTCAACTCGGAGTAGCGCAGATCGGTACCCAAGGACCTCCGACCCTTCAGGCGCTCAAGTTGGTACTGCTCAGAATACGAGGTCTGCCAGGATCTTGCAGGATTATACAATGGCGTAGCGGAGCTCCGCTAGCCCGCGGCCATCTTGTTGAGCCGGCAAGCTCTGCCCCCCTGGTGACACTGTTTGTCTCATGTACAATTAAGCACAACATCAGTTGTTTATGAATTTAATATACATAAAATTACTAATACCAGCCGCCAAACCCATTGTTATAGCATGGGGGCCTGATATAGTCCAAATTTTTCCGTTTGTAGGACTGCAATGGTTAGTCGTTGTGTTGGTACTGTCATTGGTAGCACTGGCTAGTGCAATAGGTGGTGCAAGCTAAAGTTGCCGCCTGACTGGCCCTAACCCATCTGTGTATGTAGAGTTAAATTACAAGAGGGGTTTTCCCTTGCCTCTGTCTTTGTAGTTGTTTGCTGGTATACCTACCAAGTGGAATGAAGAAAAGTGAGTGAACTTTGTTTGTTAATTTGCATATGACCTCCTTTAAATAATTGCAAGTGTGTTGGTCTGTAAATACATGACAGTATTTATTGTAGCCTATAGGTCAACAATGATAAAACTGGTGGCAAGAGCTGCCTATCTGTAGCTGCTCAATGCCAACCTGGTGGGCAAGCCCCACAACAAGAGGTTAGGTATCTTCTCTGCGACACATCAGCACGCCAAGAACCTTAATAACCCTAGTATGGCTCTCCTCGCCTGAGCTGAGGGGGGGTAGTGACTAGCCGGTACCCAAGTGAATGCTTCACCCCTGTCTCTAATGTGCCTGACCCATGCTAAAATTCCACCCAATGCCACACAACCAGGGGGTAAAAGGCAGGGTCCGGCTGAACGGAGTCTGTGAGACCTAAGGGAAATCCAGAAGTGATGCAAGGAATTTGCCTACTGAACGTGGATTCAAGTTCCCAGTGGGACAACAAACTACTGGGGTCTGGAGGCCAATGTTGCTGTCCCAACACCACAAACTGTACTTGATTAACTATTTCTCTCAGTGTGAAAAACTGAAGTTGGTGTCCCTTGGAATGTCTCCAGTTCCAATGAATCCCCCACTGATATGTTGAACTAGTATTGTAGAATAAGATGGCAGATACTCTGAGGGAGTAGGGTGCAGAACTTCTAATGACGACCAAGGAATAGCTGTTGGCCACTACTGATGGGAAACTTGGCCCAGAGTAGAAGAGACTGGGCTCCTATGGCGGAGATACAGGCCTTGCACAAACAAAAGCATTTCCGCCGCCGGAAAGATACCAAATCAGCTTTAAATCATGGTGCCATACAGGTGATCATGAGAACATTAATAAGCACCACAATTAACCATGGCCCCTTTAAGTGTGTCTGCAGGTGGGGAGCTGGAGAACATAGACACAGGCAATATGCAAGAAAATGAGGATGGCTTTAGCGGGGAGGGACTACCTTCCTGTTTCCGAATTGGTTACCACTACTTTTCAGTAAGGGACCGCCTTCCTGTTTCCGAATTGGTTACCACTACTTTTCAGTAATCAGTAAAATATGAATGTTTTGCAAATGGATTTCGGTCACATAACATTAATACATACCACAAGGAATTGGCATTTGAAAGGGACTCCCTAAACACGCATCTTCCAAGTACCAATTCGATATGGTTTCCTAAACCAATTTAGAGAGTCGGCAAGCTGTTAAAATGGGTTTACTGCATTTGAAAAAAGAAATTTACTAGTCGCAAACCCTGCGCCATACCAAATTACAGGGCTTGCGACTAGTAAATGTGTTTATACAACCGGCCCAAAAGTTGTTTAAAGTGATCCTGCATTAGCCTGAGTGTCTGCAGTGGCATATTTAAACTAAAATGAGGGCATGTATTGGTGGAAACATCCAGAGTCTAAACTTCTGCCACAGTATAGCAGGGGCAGCGCATCTGCATGGGCGGACTATGTGGTGCCCCTTGAAACCACTTTATGTGTGGAGCTAAATTTGACTAGAACAACAATTTTTAAATATTAACATGTTAAAAAAAACATACGTGGGATGCGGCCGTAGGGCTCACCTTGGCGCTATTTATTTTCCAAATCTAGAGCTGTCTCTAAATTCAACAGTGAAGTGTCTTGAATAATCGTTGTGTGGTTGTGATTAATTTCAGCTGCGGTCATGGGAGATTTAGGGGGCAGCCGACCAGAGGGAGGTCTGCCCCCGGGTTTTTTGGGGAAGTGAAGCAGTCTCACGACTACTCGGGGTGTGGGCTATTTTTGGGCTACTTCGTAGCGCAAGGGTATAAAAACTGCCATTTTGAGGTACCAACCGCCATTTTGCCTGGTGACACGGTGGCTGGTACCTGGTAGCATAAGTTTTTGCTCTGTTAGTAGGTCTAGTGGTGGCTTCGGCCTAGTTAGAGCAGGTTAGTGCGATTTAGCGGAAATAATATACCTTATAGAGATGGCGGCAAGCAGTGCACAGGCGGACCTGATGGTCCACGCGGTGAAGCTTCTCTCCGAGGCCGGGCACCTGGATTTATTCGTAGAAGGTGTGCCGCAGCCCAGCGGCCGCCCCGTCCGGAAGACAGCAGGCGGGGTTGTGGCTGCCATGTTCGCATGCTCACTGCCACGCCGGACCCCTGGAAGTGAGCAGAGTGTGAAGGTGAGCAAGAGGCCCTGGGGAGAGGAAAGCAGTGAGCATACTAGGAATGAGCCCATTGCGGCCTGTGGGCGTGTTGAGGAGATACGGGAGCACCCCGCCGAGCGTTCCCTGTCCGCGACAGTTAGAAGCAAGGCCTCTAATACGCAGGAGGAGGCCTCGCGGTGGCTGGAAAGGTGCGGGCTGTCGCTGGAGTGTGCGCGGCCTCAATGGACATTCACATGGTGCACTGATAATGATCTCATAACCCGCTACTTGGATGATTTCTTTTATGTTAGAAAACCCGGTTCCGCTGCCTGCCAGCATGCGCTGGACAGTTTCCAGGAGCTCATGGGTGACATTGGTGTGCCATTGGCACCAGAGAAAACATGTGGTCTCAGCACAGTGTTGTCTTTCCTTGGAATCACGATAGACTTGCAGGTTATGGAGGCCCAGTTGCCTGAGGAGAAAAAGCACAAAATGCTACAGCTGTTAAATGCCATGTTAAGCAAAGCGAAAGTCACGGTAAAAGAGGTGCAGGTCTTAATGGGCCATTTGAACGTTGCCTGCAGGGTGGTGAGAGTAGGACGGACATTCTGTAGAAGGTTAGGCAAGTCCCCTGTTTGACGAGCACAGCTCTCTTTCTTTTCACTACGAGGCTGTTTCAAAAACAACCTTGCCTTCCTTTTTAGCGGAGGGCTTGTTTACTTTCCTGGCGCTGTTTCTGGTTTGCAGATGACTATGCGAGGCCCCTGTGGTATGCACTCATTTGCCATTCATAATTTGCAGGAACTAGGCTGGCTCATTCTAATGGAGTCACATAGCAGCATTAACACTGCTGTGCATGCCTCCATTAATAAATTCCTGGCAAAGCCTTCGCTGTTGCAGTAATCAGTCAACTATAAAGTATTCTTTGCAGAGCTAAAAAAAAGAAATGCACTCCTTTGATAACTGCTCAAATCGTCTTTCTGGCTCCTGCTGTTTTCCCCCGGGCAGTCTCGCAGCTGGAGGCGTCAAATGCTGCCTCCACTGTACTTCAAATCATGCATCAGTACCCCCTTTGAAAGAATTGGTGACCCTCTGCTTTATCCAGTGTGTCATATTTATACTGTGCTCATTGTGGGGCAGCTGGCCTGCATTTATTTTCATGCTTTCTTATGTCTGTAAATGCTTAAGATATGCTGATTGGGGGACTGGCCTGCTCTTATTTTCGTGCTTTCTTGAGTCTTTAAATGTTTAAGACATGCTGATTGTGGGACTGGCATGGGTTTGTTTTTATATTGTCTTACGTGTGTAACTGTTTAAAAGGTGCTGATTGTGGAGCTCATGGGCGTTTATTTTTATTAGGGTCTCTTGTAATCTCCTGAAGATATGCATTTGTAGTCCATTGCTTTAAAACCTGTTACTCTTGAGTGACGTGTGTGTTACGTACCTTGTACAGGACCACTCTGTACTTCTCTGTATCACTGTAACTTCAGTATAGGCACACATTCAGCTTCACGCTGTAAGTTACTTCTGGACAGAACAAAACCATAATTTCGCATTTTGACGTCATGTGGCACACATCCTCATGCACCTCACATCCACTTCCCCAGCACAGTATCCCCATTCTATTCTTGTCGTGTAGTTCCTATAGTACCCATGCAGGACCTGCGCGTTTGGATAACATAAACCGTGGGCTTGGTGTTAGACTGATTCTGTGCACCCCCACCACGTATGTTAGCCTGATTTGCATTAGCTAGCTCACAGTGCCACTAGAATCTGCTCTTATCGGGGAGAGATTAGTTTCTGGCCACCTTAGATCATGACAACCCTGATCCCTCAGAATCGTGGAAACAATATACTACTTTTCGCTCAGTCACTCGTGCTTACTTATTCAGAATAAAAAGTCTGGGTGTTTCAATAAGTATTTATTGAACTGTTGTTATTCTAGTGTAAAATATATGTGCTGCAGTAACCAGCAGACAATAGCAGAGATATAATATCAGCAGTATGATAAAAGTGAACGGATAGAACAGTTTTACCATGTTGTAATAATCATGAGTACATATAGGAATATAAAAGCATTATGAAAGTGCGCGTACTCCTACGATGCCTAACTAGATGTACCTGAGTGTACCTAGCATATGTGTAGGTCTAAAAGCCTAAGAGCCAAGAATCCTTCTAGGATTTAGTTGAACCCCCATACCTGAATAGAGAGAGTGTGGGACCCCGTCCTGGTCTCGAGTTGGACACCCCACAAGGGCTGTGTTAGACCGCTGTCAGCTGGAGCGACTGCATGCCGGAGCCTCAGCGTCTCTGGTCAGTGTGTCAGCATGGAAGTCTCGGTACCCTCTGTCTTACCGGAGTAAGATGTGGTGTATTTATACCCTGAAGACTCTAGTTGCTTCGTATGGTTTGTATTGGGCCTTGTTAGACTTGAGGAAGACGTCAGGGGTGAACTTTGTACATACATATTATGCAGGTGGTGTATTCCTAGAGTCATGCATAGTTGATGAGTACAGTGTGGGCCTGTGTTTGGGAAAAACCCTGCTGTATTCAAAACCACAGGCTAGATAACGTTCAGCCCACAGAGCTCGTTGTGTACTAGCGAGGACCAATGTAGGTGAAAGATCATGCCTATATAAGGAATCATGACTATAATAGGACATGTACAGTTATGACCGTAATAGGGCATATGCGGCTTTGACCATAATAGGGCAAGTACGAATATGACCGTATTAGGGCAAATATGAATACGTCCATTTTAGGGCATGTATGAACGGGTCTACATTAGGGCCTCTATACGGGACATAACACCCACTCCTCTTCCGAATAGGATGACAATGACCATACTTAAATCTGGACAATTTAAAAACATTTTAAAAGCAAGTAAAAACATGGTTTTAAAATAAAAAAAAAATAAAAAAATCTTCCTAAAATGTTAATAATTCAGCTATTTCCAATTGCCACTAAAAGAATGTCTATTTTGTTTCTCTATATAAGTTGCTTCACTCAAAGCGGAAGAAGGCCATGCTTTTCTCAAGCGAAAAGTATCAATTTAGGAAATGTTCCAAATTTACTCTGTTATTATGAAAACGAGTGGAGAAGCCGAATTCTTTCGCAGGACGCGATGAGCCAATTCGAGATTAGGTGTCCTGGCTGGGAAGCACAACATTATCGGTGTTAGCTATCGCAGACGACAAATCCAACGCCTCACAGAGAACGTCAATCGCACATAGATGGTATGTAGCACTGCCAACAGTCGGTGCTGCGGCAGTTGTTACCTGGGTGCCTGTGGAGGAGTCACCTAACCCAGCAGGAGCAAACGGCACCTGTGGATTCTCCAGGAATGCGTTCATCAGAATTGGAAGCCGCTGGGTACAACGCAGAGCGTGGGCCTTTATGGGGTCCAGCATTGCATCCATGTCCGGAGGCGCATCTGATGGAAATGTTAGACAAAGATCCAACGTGCATTCTTCTCCGCAAAACAGGCATCGAAGAACAGGTAAGATGCAGTCTACCCAGACTGGTCGAAAGGATAGAAACCAGGAGGCATTGAGTTCTCGCAGGCAAGAAACGACCAGAAGTTGTACCATGCGTTCACGGTATTTCCGCTCCAGGAGCATGTACGCCATTCCCTCGGTAATTGGGCCGTCCATTGCGTAGCAGTAGTATTATAAACAGGACCCCTGCAATCAGGAATAGGATAAGCGGGAGTCCTCCAAATACGCTTCCCAATACGGAGTGTATAAAATTTGGGATTACTCCGAGGACTGTCTGAAAGGTGCTTAACAGTCCTGACCCTATGGTCTTAAATAGGTGTACAATACCGCTCTAATCAGACATATTGAAGATACGACCCACCATTTCTGCGAAATGAATGGGGCAGTTTGTACGTATGAGCGCCTGTATCTCACTCGAGGTCCTTGCAACTTGAAGTTCATAGGTTTCTCGAGCGGAGGTTAAGGGCACGTGTTGCTGTAAAAGCATGGCTTGCAGTCTGCTCAAAGTATCAAATTGAGCATGAAAGAAACGTTCAGGGAAGGCCATAGCGGCGCCTCCCTGACTGTGTTCAGTGGCGGAAACAATACTTGCATACAGCAAGTAACCCTGGAGTTAACGGTGACCAGATAGGTGATGCCCAGAAGCATCCCACAGCAACCTTGATCATTTAGCATCAAGTAACTCCCATTCGAGAGTAGCTCGAAAACCGGCGTGATCACTGCAGCTGGGGTCCCAGTCATGTGACAAGATAGGTTCGCTACTGAACTGCTACAGGCTCCGTGTAGAGAAATATCCTGACACATGAGAGAACCGCTTAAAGCGTTCTTGCAGTTTGCACCTCTCAGAAATACTTCTCGATCCCCATTCCGGCATCGATATCTATATGGTAACTCCCAAGATTCCTTAATGTATCCCTTACCCATTTTTTCATATTTGCCTGCCTGCCTTTGCTCAAGGCAATATTGAAACTGAAACGTAGTGACCGGCAGAGTGATTTGGCCATGAATTAGCCATTCAGTTGATGGTAATTCGGCTACAGTAAATGGTAACCTTTCCAATTTCTCAATACGCAGCATTGTATATTTGGCTCCCCTTTGTGCCATTTCTGTCTGTTTATCAGTTAGATTGTATTCTGAAAACAGAGACGTGATGTTTATAAAATGCCAGGGCACAATAGCCTGCACGCAAAGATTGTAGCGTCCAGCTTAGCATCATAATAGAACATAGCTGAGATTGCCCGTGTTGTAACAAGGCCAGATCTTGTTCTAATATGTCAATTGCCGAAGATACAATGTTGCCTAAGGAGTAAATCCTGGAGGTCAAAGTTGTTAACCCATTATCCACTACAGCTAATGCCTTCTCTAATTTAATACGGTCTATTTCCCGTATTCTTTCTGCAGCCTCCTGTTGGGATATTTTCCAGTTTTCATTATAATAGGCATAAATGCCAGCATATATGAAACGTTTCTGACGTGTTTTCCTTGGGCCTAGTAAAAAATCCCTACGGTCTACATCAGGTGTGAGTAAGGTCAAGTGATGTTTCACTTCTGTGAGTGTTGAGGTCTCTAGCCAATCAAGGCACAACTTCCCAACACTATAGGATGTCACTACCCCTGGGTGTTGTCTCTGTACATAGCGTGTATCTGGCCTATGGATACTAAACCCTTCGGTTGTATTCATAAATCTCTGTTGACAGGTGTTTGTGTCAATGGGCCAAATCAGCCATTTCGTCCAATCAGGATCTGATCTGTTGTACTGGAGAATGTCATCTAATCCTACCCCTTGTGTAGTTAAATTCTGCCCCCCACCCATCTGTGATGGTGTAGGAAACCCGGATGAGTTCAGTTCCTTGTTCTTGGCTAGTCCAAGACAGGATGTCTGTTGCACAGTTTCATTCAGAAATATAATCTGCTGTGGAATGAGGCATGCTCTAAATAGCACTTCTTTCCCCTGGACTTGCCAGTCGCTAGAACCCCAGATTGATTTTAAATCTATAGTGTCCTTACATAGGTCGAAACCCTGTGTAGACAACTGGGCCATAAAGGAAGCAGAGTAAATCTGTTTGGTGTTAGTTAACATAATTTTCTGTGCTGATGTTTTTGCCACTTTGTAATAAAATGACTTTGGGTCAGATGTATTAAACCCTGAAAAGTATGTGAACTTCTGTGCAAAGGTTTGCGAACTACCTTTTGGAGGTGTTGGGCAGTGTTCCCACTGGTGGTATTCAAATATATTTCTAGGTGTTATAGATTTGTGTAAGAAATGATGACCATAATGTTGGTAACAGTACAATGTATCATAGTCTGAAGTACCTTCTAACATTTCATTGTTCGGAAATGCTGCAGTTTTTTCTAAATCAGACATTATATTATTTACAGTTTCAGTGTCCCAATCATCGGAAAATGTACTGGAGGTAATGATATCACTTAAAGAAATTTTAAATACATGTTTAAGCTTTAAAGGTTCAGTCGAACCGAATATATTGAAATCAATCTTGTCCCATACTATACCGTCCGGTATAGGAACTGCTGTAATGTTCACTGAAGACAAGTCTCTTGGTTCACAATGTGAAGACTGGTGTGGTTTTAAAATCAAATTGACTCTTTGGGCTGTAGAGCTCTGCTGAAGATATCGTCCATTAATAAGCATACTAAAAGTTATGATTAAACCTAGCCAGAAAAGAAAAATAGAATCCCAGTGATATACCATAGTTCTATCCAAGGTGACACCAGGTAAGTCTTTCTAAAAAAGTTCAAAAGTCAATGAGTTTATGTTTGTGTGATTTTTTGGCTAGCGTAGTTTCCGGCGCGCTTGAATCCAGTGAAAACATATCAAAGTTCATGAAATAGCCAGAAGCAGTTCGATCAATTGTTGGAATTGCATCGGGATTTGTTGAAATTGGATTTTGCTCTTGACGAGGCATGTTGACGTAGACATCTGTAGTCGGTCTTATTGCAACTTGGTTGTTAAGTCGATTTTCTTCTTGAAGTTGAATTTCTTGTTGAAGTGGAACAAGTTCCATAGCATTGTTGCTTAGTCCTTCATTCCGTACAGGTGGCTCTTCAAACGTGATGAGTCTTTCTGTTTGAACTTCTTGGATTGTAGCAAGAGGAGGGCGTCTGCTACTGTGGAGTCCACGAGGCCTACTGTTTAGTATCAGCCACATAGTGTGGTTTGATTAAGTCGATTGAGACAAATCTTTTCTCCTTTTTTCCGGCAAGAGGCGGCAGAAGTACAGTTCTTGTGCCTTGGATTGCTAGGACCGGTACAGGCTTTCTGTAGGATGGTCCAAATTCTTTCTTGTCTGCAATCTTTTCTCTGACCAGATCCCCAACTTTTGGGATCCAGACAGGTCTTGCCGTTACTGCCTTGACTTCCTCAGTGGCGGTCTGTTTTAAGTGGACGTTGCTGTGTTGTGTCCAGGATTCATTTAGATCCTGTAAAACAGCCAAACGATCATGGATATCAAACGGTTTTTCATCCGCCAGCCACTGTGCCTTCACAATCAAGATCAGGTACCCACATTCTTGTCCCAAATAGGACCTCGTAAGGAGTGACACCCCCTAGAGAGCTTCTTGGCTGATTGTTGTTTATTGCTCGTTGGACCCCATAAAGGTGATCGACCCATCTACCCCCTTTGCCTAATACCCTAGCTGTTAAAGATTGCTTTAAGTCCCGGTTTTTCCTCTCCACAACAGAATTTTCCTCAGGATGGTACGGAGAGGAGTACCGCATTGCTACGCCCATTCCTTCCATGGCCTCTTTGTAAGCCCGAGAGCTAAACGCGGGGCCACGGTCAGAATGTAACGTGCTGTGGTATCCTGCTGCTCAGCCAGAATGACTGCCTGATGGAATGTTAGTGTTTGGAATGTGTGCGTGCGTGAATCAGTTGGATGAAGGGCCTACATTTTGGTACCAGGAGTGCTGAATTTCTTCAGCCTGAAGAAGCCATCATCCCACGCTCAAGGTAAAGGACTCTCTCCAGATTTAAAAGCTACGCATTTTAAAGTTTAACTGGCACCAACGAGCCCCACCAGTGACCTTCCACCGGTCGCCCACAACACTTATGTGCCAGTTCCTGCCATCTTCCACTTTAAACTACCTGTTTGCCTTTCTGCCTTCACTTTAATCCATTCTACGCTCTTTCCTGCCTGCTATAATCTGCCTTGGGATACTACCACCCCTTGTGTGAGGAAGAGCGTCAAGTACTATTTCAATTTTATTAGCCTCTTATTTTGCGAAGGGTGAAGCCTATAGTTTTACTATGCTTTCCACTTGATGTGCTGCCCTTTCGCCTTGCTGCATAGTTGTCCTGCCGCTTGCTGTCTGCTGTAGTGCGATGCCCTTCCCACAGTGTTTTCATCATTACTGACTGCTACGTTTGTGGAGAAGATGCCGTCTCTGTTGCTGCCTTCGTTGCGCATTTTGTCTGCCTGCTGCAACCAACCTGGGAGAGCTTCAAAGGTTTATCAACGGTTTGAGCTGCTCGTTTTGTGAAGTGTGGAGCCTTAAATCTTCTGCTACGTTCCTCTCCAACTTCCTAAATTACTGCTGCCTGTAACTTCATTTGTGTTTTTTCTACGGCACGATTTTGTTTCTACTCTACTCTGGCAGTCGTGATGGAAGGAGATTTACGGACTAGCTCATCAGCAGTGCTTCGGACGTTTACTGTGAGCATTTTCTTAATTTTACAATTACAATTGTACTTTGCCTCTGTATGTGCACTCTACCATGGCAGTTTAACCGCCATCTACCACATAATCAAAAGTCTCGAGCACACACAGAGCCCGCTCGCGCTCTTACCGTCATTCCTGCTGCTTTGCGAGTCCTGCCTTCATTTCTTTGTGACGTCTCCTGCAATTAGAGCTGCGTTGTTTCCTCTGGACCCCTGCATGCATCTACGTGCCTGGAGCCACCCGGCACGTCGTAATGCTGCGTGCCTCCATCTTCTGTTGCTGGATACCACAAGCTCTGCTGCAATGTTTTTCCCCTGCATTCCGGTCGTTTTCATCTTTGCCAACCACGCTTTTCTTTGTGTCAATTTCAATAAAGTTATTGAGAAAGGCGTCACTCCGTCCTGTCATCAGCACCTCAGTGAAATCTTCACACGTCTTGGATTTGTGCTGACACCGTGTGACTCTTTGGGTTACGCTGTCCTTCGAGGTCTGTTGGTATTTCAGTGAGTCGGACCTTCTTGAGCTAATATTGCTCCGTACAGTGTCTTCATGCGCATTTTCTTCCCGACTGTTTTCACCTAGACTTGCAGCAGTACATAGTAATGTAGGGATAACATTAGACATTTTATCTTGCTGCAGCTTTCAGTTACGATTTCAACAGTGCAACCCAGTTAAGAATGTGAAATATGTAAAAGTTTCTGTAGAGTGGTTTCTCACTCATTTGACGTGAGAGTTTTTCATATTGGTTGCCAATTACTTTTTACTGTGTTTAGAGCACCATCTACTGGGCATGTTATTCAATAGCAAAGTTTTATCTTATTGTTTTCATATGGACAATGCTCATATTTTCATATGATTCTATGTCATTCTACAATTACATAAATAGTTTATCATTTTTCTTAATGGTTTATGGGGCTATTTTACGCCATTTTTCATATGAATTTTGTTGTCTTCTTTTAAAACTAAACTGCACAAGTTTTTCTTACATATTGCATGTACTGTGTGGCATTATCCATACACTTAATGTATTTTACTTTGTACTGGTTTCTATGCATTGCATTTTACAGTGTGGTAGCTTCTTCGCCACACCTAGTTCTCTTTGAAATTTACACTTTGTTTCATGTGGTACTACCACATCTTAAGCGCATTTTACATATTGCATTCACATTGTTTCATGTGGTACTCCCACATCTGTTGCGCATGTTGCATTTTACATTTTTACGTTGTGCTGTGTGGGTCCCTCCCACACCTTCTTCTCCTTTACCGTACGATTGTTTCATGTGGTTCATCCACATATGTTGCACATGTTGCATTTTACATTTTTACCTTGTGCTGTGTGGGTTCCTCACATTTTGTGCTGTGTGTTTTATCCCACACGTTCCACCCCTGCTAGCGCTGGGAGAAGTACTGCATTTTCTACGTGTATATGCCATGTGGTCTTTCTCCACACATTCCACCCCAACCTCTCTTTGGGGTAGTTCTATTTTTTCTGCATGTTACACTTACGTTGTGCTGTGTGGGTCCCTCCTACACCTTCTACCCATCTCCTTTGGGGTAATTCTGCATTTCTTGTATTCTATACCTTCCACCCATCTTATTTTTGGGAAAGTTCTCTGGTGTTTTTCCATTTCTGCTACTTTCCTATTTCTGCGTATTCTACACCACTTTACTTACTTCTTCACTTTTTCTTCTTTCTAACACCCTGTACTTTCCTGTTTGCCTGGCCAGCATACATGATCTTAGTACTTGGTTTCCTCTTTAGTCTGTTGTACGGGTTTGTATTTATTTTTGTGTTTCTGTGGAAAGGAAGATGGTGTAATAGTAGCTTGTACTTGTCTTTTCTCTCACTTCCTATCCACTTTACTTCCTCTGCTTGCTCTTTCCATATTTCATTTTCACGCCTTCTTTCAGTGTACCACTCACTATATTTCATTCTCTTATTTTCTTGCCTCTTTTTGATGCCTAAACAAAAATATCACATGATGATCACAACTTCTACCTAAAATGGATCACCGCGAAACCAACCTATATGAATTAATTGTGTTAAACAGATGACATCCTGTAGTAAAAAAACTTTCTTCCTTTGCGTTGAAAAGGGGGGAGATATGTGGTATCCTGCTGCTCAGCCAGAATGACTGCCTGATGGAATGTTAGTGTTTGGAATGTGTGCATGCGTGAATCAGTTGGATGAAGGGCTGAGCAGCAGGGAATCTGCTCCTGGTGGGGCTCCTACTTAGACTCTGACTTTACCTCTCTGTATCTAACTTACCACCTCAATAAATCTACGTGGTAAACTACCTAGCTTGGAGCGTCCTTTCTTCAATACTACACGTGCCAACTGCGTATGTGCCGATAAAGACTCGCAAATCTTTTATAACAGTTCGAGCGTCAGCACAGCACTGAGGCCAAACCCATAGGAATCTAGAGCAGGAATCCACTGCAACCATGATATATTTCTTGGCCCCATCCGATTGTAGGGGTCCGCAGTGGTCCAAATATACACATGCGAGAGGTTTGTCAGATTTTAGCAATGGTGTCTGCGCTGGGCGTGTTACGGTGGAGCCCTTCATCTGCTGGCAGATGTCGCACTTCAAGACATAGTCTTTGGTCTGCTTTGTTAACCCTGGCCACCAATAGCGCTGTTTCAGTAAAGAAATAGTCGCTGTGACGCCTGTATGCGCAGAACCCAAACCCTTGTGTGCTGCTAGAATTAAGCCTTGCCTACGATCCATATTTGGTATTACTCTATCCCCCACTCCAGGAATCTGAGCATATGGAATGTTTTGTGCATCTAACTTGTAGGAGTACTTGAGTGGAAATTTATTTGGTACTGCTGTGCTGCCTTTGCGTGATGCATTGACAGCTACCATAATCTCGCCGTCAATTCTCGTTTTTGAACGAGTGATTGCAGCTACGGCGGCTGTGCGTACAGCCCCCTTTGCGGCTTCATCAGCCAATGAATTCCCTTCAACGTGAACGCCATCACGCTGATGACTCAGTGTATGTATCACGTGAGCCCTTGGTAGTTCGTTTCTCAACTCCACTACCTGTTCCCATAGCATTTTATGCTTAATTGTGCCACCTTTTGCGTCTTTAAACCCGTTTTGTTCCCAATGATGTAGATATTCATTGTACGACTGTACACAGTAAAAGGAATCACACACAATTAGTGTGGGGAATTCGTGTTCCGTGTTTACAAGTGCCAGTATCAGTGCTTTTAATTCTGCCAACTGAGCCGTGCAGTCTCCTAGAGATTGCGTTTTAGTGCAACTTGGATGGAACTTTCCATCGCGCATGCGACCTTTAACGATTGCACACGCCGCGCTGTAAGCTTGCTTACTCCCTATGGCTGGTTGAGCAGATCCGTCAGTGTAAATAATGTATTCATACTGTTCTAGAGGCAAAATCGCATTCGGTTGAGGATATTCTTGTTCATATTGCAGAAATGCTTGTGTTTTTAAACTTGGATCAAATCTGTATTCAACATCCGTTGCAGTAAGAGAATTAGCCCATTGTACCCATCTGGGATGTAAGGCTTTCGCATTTGGAATGCTAGCTTTTGTAACAGCCTGTAAAGCCGGTACTGGGGTTACGACAATTATGCGTTTCCCATGAGCCAGAGCTCTTTCTCTTGCTACAGCGGTCTGCACTGCTGTCAGGATTTTTTCTGTTGAAGTGAAGCGCAACTCTGTGTTCGTGTACAGGTGTGATTTATATGCGATTGGTACTGTTTCTCCTTCATTGAAAGTTAAATAAGTGTACCCGCATTGACCCGCTATTACTCGGATCACTAAGTTGCATACGTTTACGCGTGTCTGTATATGTTTTGAAGCTATCATGTCTTCCTGTAGTGAACGTAGGATATTGGTATGTTCCTGTGTCCATTGTCTGACTGAAAAATCAGGTTTTATTAAGTCGTAGAAAGGTTTTACTCTTTCTGCGTAATCCAAAATGTATGTTCGACCAAAATTTAGGAATCCCAGAATTGATTGTAAATTCTTTAATGATTTTGGAGGTTGGAGCAGCGCACACTTTTCTAAAAGTTCGCTGCTAGGCTTTTTCCTTCACTTGACAGCTCGTATCCTAAAAATAGGACACTGAGGTGGGCAATTTTGGATTTTTGAAATTAAATTTATAGCCCTCAGAGGCGAATCCCATAATAATGGTGCTCACCCTGGTCAAGTGCCTCGGTAAGTCATCGTCCGTTAGATAAATATCATCTACATAGGACAATGCTTCTTCATCCAAATTTTGGAGTAACTCTGTTACCCTTGCTGAAAATACCCCCGGGCTGTTCTTATACCCTTGGGGGGGTCGGCAAAATTGCCGTTGCGACCCTAGCGCTGAGAATGCGGTCAGATACCTGCTTTCAGGCGCTATATTTTGGCAGAAAAATCCATTTGAGATATCAAGTGTTGTTTTGTATTTTTGTCGCACAATGTTATTCATTAATGCGGCACTGTGTGCATTTTGAACTGCAAATGTCTTTGTTCAAGTGTTTAAATGTCTGTAATCCAAAACTAAACGATATGTGTTGTGAGGTTTTGATACGGGAAACAAAGGATTGTTCATAGGTGAAGTGCAATTTTCTATCACCCCCTGGTATTCAAGTTGATCTAGGATGTCCCTGACTTGTTTTTTAGCTTCCTGCTTTATAGGGTATTGCCTTTGAGTATTTGGGGAAACTTTTAACAGGATCACGTGGTGGGTTGAATCCTCATCCCAACCAACATGATTTTTGTACAATGCAGGAGCTAGGGCAACCGCCCACTCCTGCGCATATGCATGTTTTAGGTGAATGGGAACGAGGTCGGAAAATGCTGGAAAAATTACCTTTTCTCCCTTAGGGCACTCCATGACGAACTCTGGTGGCCAGTCTTGCTCTGCTAACAGGATGTCATATCCAGATGACAGATTTTTCCAAAATAGACCCTTAACTTTTCTGGGCTTGTCCCCCTCCATCCGGAGTGTTATCTCATGTAACTTATGTGGGACACACACCCGAGTATCAGGTGTTTCCACCGTGATATACTCACTCAACTCCGCTGTCACCAGAAATTCATTCAGGTTTTGGCGAGCTATTGTTACTTCTGCCGCGCTGTCTAGCATCGTCAGAGCCCATTCCCCGTTCAGAAGCTGTGTCCTCAGAATTCTGGGCATGTCTGATCTTGAGACCTGCTACCTTCTTCTTTTTGAACTGAGGTTTTGATTTTTGTTTATCTTCTTTTTTAGGTGCGTAGTCCGCAGCGCGTTGCGTGTCTCTGGACTTTGTACGCTCCTCTTGTCTGTGTTCTGACCGTCCTTCCCTCTCGGAGCTTTTTGATGAACCCTGAAAGGAACGAGAGGAACGTGTATCAGTACCCTGATACCTGTCATGTTTCCTAATATTATCCCTATTCCTGAGGTTATACCTCCTTTCAGAGGGCTCCTGTTGAGGAGACCTACCTCTGGATTGAGATCTGTTGTCTTTAGACTTTTGTTGTTTTTTATTTTCCCACTTCTTTTTAGAAGAAGTAGGTGTCTGCTTTGTAGTGTCCTTTTCAGGACTGCCCACCAGTTGTGGTTTTAATGCTTTCCCACCTAGACTGTCTGCCTAGTTCTGCATATGCAGTTTCAATTATTTTGGGTAGTTCGTGTTGTTGATCTACTGGACTGAACTCCCTTAGGCGTTGGCGGATCGCCACTGAAGCTGCTTCCCCCTTAATGTTAGCTAGTATTATGGCTGATACCTGATCAAAGTTGTATAGTAACTTCATCCCTAAGTTTAGGGCAGGTTCTGCTCTGTACTCATTTTGTATCTGTCTCAATACGTCAGGTACTACTGCTAATGACGGGATACCATGTGTTCTGGGATATATGGCAGCAAAGACTGAACCCCTAGAGGTGCAGTCCTCTACTTGTGGTGTGATCCCCATGGGCAAGCAGATTGTTAGTATTCTGTGTTTATCATAGGTGGTAGTATTCGGGAATACCGCCTCAAGCTGAGTTATTTTCTGAGCTATCCAGAATGGTATTTGTTCGCGTGTTGCTGGCATTTTGCCCATTACCGCGTGTAATGTTTGAGGAGTAATTTTATTTCCTGTACCCTGAGCTGGAGTACTATTTGCTGCACCTGGTGCAGGTTGGATTGTTAAAGTCCTCATGACGAATTGTGTCAGGTTTCTGTAGATTTTAATTAAATCTCTGTGTTGTATGAGTAATTCTGGCTGTGGCATTGTTCCAATGTCAGGATGCGGTGTGTAAGCCGCTAGTATCGGCCATGTGGCCCCGTCTCCTCCGAGCGGGCATAATCTTACTCTGTTTCTTATGTGGGGTAGGGCGCCATTAAACCAGTAATGATGTTCCTGGTAAGTGAGTGGAATCTCTATGTCCTCAAACGGGGCATATTCCGGTGGTGCATCTCCTGCTATGTAGTAGTGAAATGTCTTTGTTATGGCATTTGCTGCTGGGAATGTAACCCATGAATAGAATACCTCTGTTTTGTTTGATTCGTGTGCCTCAATCACGAAAACTACAATGCCACCCTTGGCTTGTAAGCCATTTTCTAATAGTCTTATGGTGACTGTCCTTCTGAATTTTGTGCAATCTGTATTGCATCCTCAGGATCTTCCTCGTCGTCTGACAGGGGCAGTGGCATTTGTAGTGGATCTAAGACCGCGGTAGTCATCGTGTATAGAACACAGAATAATGTTTCATAGAAACTATGATAAGGTTTTAGGCACAATTTTAGGAACACTAAGTCCTTTCAAGCTTGAATAACCAACAGCCAATAAATAGTACTTTCGCAATACTCAGCTGCGCGGAATTTGTGCCCACCCACTCCAGACGTCTCTGGGGTTTTGTGAGTAGGTTCTCTGAGAATAGCACGACTGAACTACTCAGATTCTACTGTTAAATAAGTACCCAACCAACGTTGGTGGCGCCATGTCGTGTAGTTCCTATAGTACCCATGCAGTACCTGCGCGTTTGGATAACATAAACCGTGGGCTTGGTGTTAGACTGATTCTGTGCACCCCCACCGCGTATGTTAGCCTGATTTGCATTAGCTAGCTCACAGTGCCACTAGAATCTCCTCTTATCGGGGAGAGATTAGTTTCTGGCCACCTTAGATCATGACAACCCTGATCCCTCATAATAGTGGAAACAATATACTACTTTTCGCTCAGTCACTCGTGCTTACTTATTCAGTTTGTCTCAGAGAGTTACACAGAATAAACAGTCTGGGTGTTTCAATAAGTATTTATTGAACAGTTGTTATTCTAGTGTAAAATATATGTGCTGCAGTAACCAGCAGACAATAGCAGAGATATATTATCAGCAGTACGATAAAAGTGAACGGATAGAACAGTTCTACCATGTTGTAATAATCATGAGTACATACATGAATATAAAAGCATTATGAAAGTGCGCGTACTCCTACGATGCCTAACTAGATGTACCTGAGTGTACCTAGCATATGTGTAGGTCTAAACGCCTAAGAGCCAAGAATCCTTCTAGGATTTAGTCGAACCCCCATACCTGAATAGAGAGAGTGTGGGACCCCGTCCTGGTCTCGAGTTGGACACCCCGCAAGGGCTGTGTTAGACCGCTGTCAGCTGGAGCGACTGCATGCAGGAGCCTCAGCGTCTCTGGTCAGTGTGTCAGCATGGAAGTCTCGGTTCCCTCTGTCTTACCGGGGTAAGATGTGGTGTATTTATACCCTGAAGACTCTAGTTGCTTCGTATGGTTTGTATTGGGCCTTGTTAGACTTGAGGAAGACGTCAGGGGTGAACTTTGTACATACATATTATGCAGGTGGTGTATTCCTAGAGAGTCATGCATAATTGATGAGTACAGTGTGGGCCTGTGTTTGGGAAAAACCCTGCTGTATTCAAAACCACAGGCTAGATAACGTTCAGCCCACAGAGCTCGTTGTGTACTAGCGAGGACCAATGTAGGTGAAAGATCATGCCTATATATGGAATCATGATAATAGGACATGTACAGTTATGACCGTAATAGGGCATATGCGGCTTTGACCATAATAGGGCAAGTACGAATATGACCGTATTAGCGCAAATATGAATATGTCCATTTTAGGGCATGTATGAACGGGTCTACATTAGGGCCTCTATACGGGACATAACATTATCTTTCCCCTCCAATAGCCTCCTTTGGTACTCACCCCCCCAGCCTATGCAGTTTATCTCCCGTCCACTTCCCTGTACCCACTCCAACCGCATGTTCCCACCCTAAGCAGTGCCTCTTCACTGGTCACTGTCTCTCCCAGGGTATTGTTTCTTCTCACTGTGTACTGTACTCCCCCAATGCATTTACCTCCTTATAGTCCCAGGTCACCTGAGCACCAGCGCAGCACCACCACCTCAGCATCACTCAGCACCACCTCAGAATCATTGAGCACCACCTCAGAATCATTCAGCACCACGTCAGTATCACTCAACATCACCTCAGCACCACCACAGCACCACCTCAGCATCAGCACAACACCATCTCAGCATCACCACCTCCTCATCAGTTCACCACCAACTATGAATCAGTAAAGCACCAGCGCAGCATCACTTCAGCACCAGCGTAACACCACCTCAACATAAGCACAGCACCATCTCAGCATCAGCACAGCCCCTCAGTACTAGCGCAGCCTTACCTCAGCAGCAACTCAGCACCAATTCAGCACCACTTCAGCATCAGTGCAGCACCACCTCAGCACCAACGCAGCACCACTTCAGCATCAGTGCAGCACAACCTCAGCATCGGCACATCACCACAGCACAGCACCAACTCAACATCACTCAGCACCACCTAAACACCAGCTCAGCACCAGTTCAGCAGCACCACAGCATGAATCAGCACCACAACAGCATGACTCAGCACCACCTACGCATTACTCAGCACCATCTCAGCATCACTCACCACCATCTCAGCATCAGCACAGCACCACCTACGCATTAGTGCACCAACACCAGTGCAGCCCCACCTCAGCAGCACCACAGCTCCACCTTAGCACCAACGCAGCACCACTTTAGGTTCAGCGCAGCACCACCTAAGCATCAGTGCAGCGTCACTACAGCACAGCACCAACTCAGCATCACTCAGCAGCACCTAAGCACTAGCTCAGCACCACCTGAGCACCAGCGCAGCACCACCACGAGAGACCTATTGCATTGCAAGCTTGTTCTGGGTGGCAGTTGGCAGAGAAGTTGCCATGGTTTACCGAAGTTTATAGTTGTTGGCAGTTCAGGCTGAAAGGGAACGGATAGGCAGGTTCACGACTGGATGAGAAAGTAAGTTAAAAGTTAGGTAGGCAGTTTAATGGGCTAAGAAGTTAATAGATTTAAGAAAGAGGGAAAGGTTGTTAGGAGGTCTCAGTTACATTTGAGCAGCCCTGGAGCAGATACAATATTGAGGTATTAAGTTGTTATGAAGGGGGGAAGGATATCTTAGGGGAGGGCGTAGATCAACATAGGGTTATCATTGTATAGTGAGGTTGTAGCTTTGTAAGGTTAAAGGCCAAGGTTGTTTTTGTGATGTGCCCCTGTTTCAATAAAGCAGCCTTTTCCACACAAACACGGTGTCAGTGGTCTGTGCTGCTCCCCTCCTCCCCAAAAGCCATGATTCGGCTGCCATTGGCTATCTTTCAAAGCCTCAGCCGCGTTCTCTGCACGTGCTGCGTATTGCACATATATCCGGCCTGGTGACTGTGGGACACACAGCAGCGCTCACTCGAGAGCACTGTTTGCTTTACCGTGAGAAGGCCCCAAAGGGGGTGTAGTGTCGTGACACTGGAACAAACGACACTGACCCAAGGTATGGAAGATTAGTGGAGCTTTATTTTACATACGTCTGCCTTCTTCCTCTCCCTGCTCCTTTCTGCCGGTCCTAGCTCCTCCTGTTCCGCTTCCCTTCTCTCCTCCCACCTTTACTCTTGCTGCGCCGGTCCTAGTGTCCCTACACATTCTACAACATTACATCTCCCCCCTTCTTGAACGACTTGAGTCACCTGAGATGTGTCTTTTTATAACAGGATAACAGCAAAAAAAAACCAACAACATTGTTACAGTTCTTCAATGAGACGGACGGGTCTTCGATGGAGATGCTGCGGCCGGTGGGCTACCTCCTGAGTCGACTGCTCCCCTTCGCCAGGAGAGGTGGAGGGCCGGTGCTCACTTCCCATCACAGGTGCGACCCCTTCAATGCACTGTCAGGCACAGCCAATGCTTCTCTGACAGTGGGTGTGCATTTCTGGAAATGCGCCACATTCCTTGTGATTCTCTTGTCCTCTGAAGCAGCCGTGACCATAGTCCCCTTTTGTTTTGTCACCAACAGTGGGCAAGCATGATATCGACTGTCTGCTTTTCTTTGTTGTTCTTGCCGTAATGGATGACTGTTTAGCTTTCCGCCGACTGTCCGCGTATTCTTTCATCTTATCCTTTTTTAGTTTGTCTCTTGCTGCTACTTCTTTGTGATCAGAGTCTTGATGAGTACGACTAGTTATGGCTTCCCAGGCCGGTATTCTTGTGCGCACCGTGCGACCTAACATCAAGGTTGCGGGACATCTGTCTGTGGTATTATGTGGTGTGGTTCGATATGCTCGTAACACCTCATTTAATGCCACTTGAATATCACACTTTGAGAGTTCAGCTTGCTGAATGGTTTTTTTCAGAGTCGCCATAAATCTTTCTACCATTCCATTGGCCTGTGGCCACAGGGGAGTCATCTTCCTGTGTCTGAAATTGAGGTGATTGGCAAATGCAGCAAACTCTTGTCCTTCGGTATACCCCACGCTGCAAAAACTTCATCCAACATGGGTATGATGGTGGCAGCTTTGGTTGATGATATGAGGTGCGCAATTGGAAAACGTGAGTATTCATCCATTACGACCAGAATGTATTTGCCAGATTGTAGCGGGCCAAAGAAGTCTACTTCGACATGTTGCCAGACGCCTTCCGGCAACTCTGACATTTGTAGGGGTGCAGGTGGCTCCTCTCGACTTACTAGCTGACACTGCGGGCAGTCTTACAGTGTGAGTTCAACCATCTGATCAAGGGTGGGGAACCAGACCCGTTCACGCAGCACTCTCTTCGTGGCTACAACACCTCTGTGCCCTTCATGTGCTAAGTTGATAACTCCTTGGCGCAGCTGTTTCGGAATGATGATTCGCTTGTCTCGTAGCAAAAGACCATCTGAGGTAATGGACAATTCATCCTTCACATGTCTAAAAGAGGTCAGTTCATGACTGTCAACTTGTTTACTCTGTCCGGCCTCTTCCAGATGTCTCCAGCTGTTTGTCTGGATGCTGTGTTTCACATTTTGTAAGGTGACATCCTCATTGGTGGCTTCAAGAATGGCCTCCAGAGGGACTGCTGGTGGTTTGGCTTGAGCCACTACAAAATGATGTATTCCTCCGCTAATAACGGATTTGATTTGTAAGTTGACTTAGGATGTCTCGACATATAGTCAGCTGGATTTGCAGCTTTTCCAGGTTTGTGGACGATAGTATAGGTATACTCTTGAAGACGGATGCCCCAACGCTCTATTCTGGGTGGCATTTTGGCTCAGGGGTTTCCAAAAATAGTTAGCAGGGCCTGATGGTCCGTGATGAGCGTAAAGTGTTTTCCATAGATGAAAATGTGGAAATGTTCACAGGCCCAGGCTACCGCCAAGCTTTCCTTTTCGGGCTGGTAATATGCTCTCTCTGTGTCTGTTAGGCTCCGACTGGCGTAAGCTACGATATATCGTTGATCACCCTCTCTGTCATACTGAGCCAATATAGCTCCAAGGCCCACGGGACTTGCATCCACAGTGATTTCAGTTTTCCGCCGAGGGTTGAAATAAGCGAGATTATTGGCAGACTCAACAGAAGCTTTAATTGAGTGAAAGGCTTGATCACATCTAGTGGTCCATTGGAATGGGTGGCCTTGTTTGGTCAATTTTCTCAGAGGGTAGCTGAGAGTGGCATAATCCTTGATATAACGTGCACAGTAGCTCGCCATGCCTAGAAACAAACGCACATCCCCAGCGTCTCGGGGCCTAGGGGTATCGTACAACGCTGCGATCTTTTCAGGATCGGGTCTCATGCCTGCGCCTGAGAAAATGTCTTCCAAAGAACTTCAATGTGGATTTGTGAAATTCGCATTTGTCTTTATTTAATGTTAGGTTGGCGTCCAAGAGAGCATGACATACCCGGTCCAGCGCCTTGTCATGTTCTTGTATCGTCGCTCCATACAAGAGAATGTCATCACTGTAGTTTAGAGTGTTGGGAATGTGGTGAATGACCCTTCTGATTGCCTCTTGAAAGATCTCAGCTGCAGACAAAACCCCAAAGCTGAGCCGTTTGTATCTGAACAGGCCTTGGTGAGTCGAGAATGTGGTGATATATCTCGATTTTTTGTGGAGTTCAAGCAGGTGATAGCCCTTATTGAGGTCTAGTTTGGAGAATATTTGCGCCCCATTGAGCGACGTGATCATGTCACTGATATGGGGTCCCGGGTGTCTCTCCCTTTCACTGGAGGTATTGGGTGCTCTCATATCAACACAGAGACGTACTTTGCCATGTGAGCCCTTTTTCGGTACTACGACCACTGGAGGGACCCAAGGAGTGGGTCCTGACGTTCTCTCAATGATGTCAGCCCGGAGAAGATCCTGCAGTTCCTCCTCCACGGACTGCTGAAGATGAAATGGAATTTTCCTGTGATGTTGTGCTATGGGTGTCACACGTTCATTTATGTGCAATCGAACTTGACAATGAGCCATCTTCCCGAGCCCGGTGAATAGTTTTGGAAACTTGTGAACTATGTCAGGTTCGTCATCAACTCAATACAATATTTTTACTAGTTGAAGTCGTTCCGCCGTGGGCAAGCTAAGAAGACAATCTGCTTCAGGACCTTCAATGACATGAATGCGAGCTGGAATGGTCCTGTCCTTGTATGTGAGATCAGTCTGAAATTGTCCTAGACAAGGGAGGGGTTCCTTTGACATCCATGTATATACGCGCACGGCAGCTTTGTGCAGGTGCGGTTGTGGATTCATTTTATTGTATTCCGCAACTGAAATGTAGTTGAGGGATGCCCCACTGTCCAGTACAAACTTGGCCATGTGTTTGCCCATTTGAAGATGGAGTCGCGGGTATTTCTTCAGCCTGTCAGGATCCGCGACCATGCAGACATATTCATCACTGTCTTGCGATACTGGTGAAGGCGACCTCGACTCTCGAGATTCTGATTGTCGCGATTTGTATGTGACGTGAGAGCGAATGCTGGACCGTGATGAGCCGGTGGAAGGGTCTCTGCGGTCCCACACTGCCTTGGCATGATGGCGAGTATTGGGTTGTCTTGATTGTCTGTGAGTGTCTTTGCGAGGTGCTCTGCAAACGTTCTCAAAGTGATTGTCCCTGCCACACTTCCTACATCTCTGACCTAATGCAGGGCATGTCTCAGTGTGAGGGAAATCATATCCACAGCGATAACATTTAAGTTAGCACTCCTGTCTTTTGTCAGTCCGACTGAGACTGCGACGACGACTTGGACGGTGAGAATGAACCTTGGACCTCGATGATCGTTGCTTTGCAGGAGAAGACCTGTCTGTGTTACGAGATTGGAGCCGGAATGCTTGTTCTCGTTTTTCACCTCTTCCAGCTTCCATTCGTTTTGCATGTTCTTCAGCCTGATCATTGACTCGCGTCATTTCTTCAATTTCATCAAGGGAGTAGCTTTTCTTTAAAAGGCGTCTTCGTAAAGACTCAGACTGACATCCTTCGATGATTCGCAAGCGAAGAGCGTCTTCCGTCGTGAAAGAGTCAAACTCGCAGTAACGGGCCAAGCGTTTGAGGCGCGTGATGAATGTTCCCATAGACCAGTGGTTCCCAATCTGTGCGCCGCGGCGCCCTGGTGCGCCCTCCAAAGTAGCCAGGGGCGCCGCGCTTCAAAGGTTTCAGATTTTCGAATTCGTCATAAATTGCCGGTAACATCTTTGAAATGTGCAGTTATTTAGTAAAAGCATAACACCTCTGTCCACCAGATGGCAGCAGAGCATTCCTTATTGAGAGTGCAGAACCTAATGTTACTGATTGAGATGGATTTCTCGTATTTCCTGCTTAAGAAGCCAGCAACCAAATGCGAGGAAAAGCTGAGTCGGAAGATTATGGTGAGCGGAAACCTGGCGTGAACGGGGGAGAATGGGACAGGATAGGGAGAGAGAAAAGGGAGGAAGGTGGGAAGCGAATTTTGGGAGAGTGTCTAAAGCACAAAGAGAAAAAAGGGAAGGATATCAAAAGTTTCCTGTCTGTAACAACAAAGGAGGGAAGGTTAAGGTCTCACTCACGAATTCTGTCAATATATTTGACAGAGATTTATCTAGTCCTGAGTTACCGCCTTGGTCACTGCAGAGCGCCGGATAAGTGCTGTTGCACTCAAGCAGTCTGGCGCCTGGTTTGAAGCTGTGTGCTAGAGGCAAGTCCTCTGGTTTCCCGTAGAAGTGCTCAATCTGGGGGAATGCGGGGTTACCCATTGAGATTCTTTCACCTTAGGCACTGTATGGTGGGGATTGGTGTCACAGGCCTATTGCCCCCTGGTTTTGGGTGGTATTCTTTCTTCCACTGAAGTTCAGCTCTGAATCAGGCCTTAGGCCTGCCTACATCCAGGGGCAAAACAAGCCCATTTATTTTCGAGGCTCGCCTTTGAAAGCATTTGGAGCTTAAGGTACTCATAAACAGAGACCCCGAGCCACTGCAAGTGCAGGAGAATGGTGCCCACCCGCACATGCCAGGGCCCATCACAGCAGCCAATCATTCCTGCCGATCTGCATGTGCATTGTGGGAAGGATGTGACTGTCATTCAACACGTTCAGTCCCAGTCTAAAATCTTTCACTAGCAGAGGGGTACACCGTAGGAAGAACACGCTGCCACAATAGCTGCTATGGGCATCGAGCATGCTAAAAAGGCATTGGCTAGTGACCGGGCAGAGGCCCTTCAGGAGCGCTGCAGAGTTTCTAAGTCGTCTCTAGACCATCACAGTGATCTAGACACTGCCTTAGTAAAACTGGCTTTATATATGTCATTGATGGTCAGACAGCCCACAGCATAGTTTTAGCTACAAAGTAACCACAAACATTTACTCTGAGAACAGACTGCAATATTTGGCTTCCTGAAGTTATAAAGTACATCTTCCTAAGGTAAATTAAGTCATTTTTCCTTCTTATAAATATAAAAGAATTGACATTTATTGTGTGTGATAAATGTCCCAACTAAACTAGGCGTTCCATCCCATTCTACATCCGTCCACTCCACCCACAAAAAAATGTCACATAATAATAGGGAGCCGCGGCCAACGATCAATAAGCCAAGGGAGCCATGGGTTGAAAAAGTTTGGGAACCACTGCCATAGACTCATCTTTTTCTTGTGATGCCAGATTGAAGGTGTAACGTTCATAATCAATGTTTCTTTTGTGAAGAAATTTCCTGTTTAGTGCGTCACGCACATCTGCGTAGGACGACGCAGCATCAGCCGGAAGTTCCTTTATAATCTGTCCAACATCTTTCCCAATTAAATTGCGTAGTGCAATAAGTTGCTGATCCTCATTAGTTACGTGCGAACCTTTCATGAAGTCCTCAAAATCTTCTATCCATTCCTGCCAGCGAAGGCCCATTCCTCCCCCAGATATGAGAACTAGGGGTTCCGGCGGGCGTAGAAAAGGGACTCCCAACATGGCAAGTCTGTGGCCTCCTGTCTGGGACGTTAATGTAGGAGATTCCGGCCTGGTGCTGGCGCCAGGAGAGGAATGACGCTGTCTCGATGTGGGAGAACCAGACATGGTGGAATGTTATGCAAATGAGCGGCAGGGAGGTATCCGAGCACAGGAAGCCTCACAGCGCCTGTCACCTGGCGCAGATGCAGCAAAGTAGATGATGACAGAACTTGTAGAAGGGTGGAGGATCAGCAACGAGGGGCCAAGGAATGCAGCGGGTGCAACAGCTAGCCTACGAACGCCCAAACACCACTAGCGTTGACAGTCTTCATGAACATGCGGAACGAAAGTGTGTGTTCCACTCTGACTTAGAAGTAGTGTCATTTAGTTAGGTCCTTTTGCAGTTTGAATGCGGTTCCAGACGAGTGCCTTACTTAAAAATGGCCGCCGTGGAATTCTGGCAGTGGATTGGATGAGGCGCCTGACCTCAAGATTGCCGCCGGGTGAATCTCGCTCCTCGCGAGATTGCAGGCCAGAAGCAAGGCAGAGGTCATCGGCAGCGTGGGAGCTGCCCAGCGAGCACGTACAGTAGGTAAAGCAGGCACTGGGGACCTACTTGCAGGCAGATGCAGCCACCGGGGCCAGGACAGTCACCAACATGCCTCGGATGGATGCCCAAGGGCAGGACAGCAAAGCGGGAGCGCAGCTCAACCTGGATCCTGCGCGACCGGGGTGGGCTCCCAGGTCGCGTCTAAATGCACAATCGGCAGGAACAGCAGGAGGAACACGCGACTGGGGTGGGCTCCCAGGTCGCGTCCGAAGGTGCAGCATGCGGCAGACACAGCAGGGAGCCCACCCCGGTCGCGGCACAGCACAGCAGCTCCGAGGCAGCGGAGCGCTCGACGTGACACCACTGCAACAGACGATATGCAGCCAGGGTCAACGACCACCTTCGTCGCCAGCTGTAGTGTCGTGACACTGGAACAAATGGTATGGAAGACTAGTGGAGCTTTATTTTACATACGTCTGCCTTCTTCCTCTCCCTGCTCCTTTCTGCCGGTCCTAGCTCCTCCTGTTCTGCTTCCCTTCTCTCCTCCCACCTTTACTCATGCTGCGCCGGTCCTAGTGTCCCTACACATTCTACAACATGACAGGGGGCAGGGGCTTCTATAAACACGTTCTCAATGTCAAAGGGCAGGCTGCATGGGGTGGGCTTGATATATGCCTTGTCATGGTGACAAACTTGAAATCTGAGTCTGATGAAGAGTGCCTTGAAGAGGGGCGGGAGGGCTGACTGCAGAAAACGCATTTCTAGAAAGCTGCAGAAACTCCCAGCCCTTGGCAGCCCTTCAGGTTTCCAAAGGGCACGGCCTTTGCAAAACAAGTAAAAGGGCGGCCAAGAAGGTGATCACCGTGTTTGGTGGCGGCAGGTAAGAAGACTCGAGGAAAAAGTGGACGTGTATTGGTAAAAATGAACTAAAACAGACATGGTAAAACGAAGGTAGGGGAGAAGCAGTGGAGTCGCCAGTAGAGGGAGGGGGCAGTTGGTGGTCTGATGGGGGATGTTCTCTAGCTCTGTTTGTCCTGCCCCCCGCCCCCCAATGTAGGCAGCTGTTAAATGTGCCAGGAGCAACCCAGAAATAAACAGAGACTTTGTCACACACATTAATTTGTTCAAATACCTTTCATTGCAAAGTAGCATTGTTTGCTTAAAAAGTGGAAATTTGACTGTGTATGGGAAGAGTATATGCATTTCTCAGCAATGGTGCAATATATTCAGGGCCACTGGAATTATGCGATTCTGTGGCCATTCATTTTTTCGCATATTTATGGATGTTCCTCATTTGCCACATAATCTACCATCTTCTGCATAATCTGCAGATTTTAACCCAAGAAATTTTGTTTCTGGCTCAAGCGGATCACAAGTTACTAAAAACGTGTCAACGTTGGTTCGGCGCCGTGGAAGGCCCTCTGCAAAAATTAACTGGTTATCTTTTGGTTGTTTTTTCTGTATTTGGTTGCTAAATTCGTACTAATGAGGTAAAATCTTTGCTCAGACAATATTACCGTGTGTAAAAATTACAAACTAATTAAGTAATTGTACCAAAAAGTGTGCCACAATATGCTGCCTAATTTGCCTTTTCTTCCCGCACAAATTTAGTCGACCCTGCCGCATAATTTCGTGCTCCCCTGCGGCATAATTCCAGTCGCCCTGAATATATTTAAAGGGAGAGTACCAGAACTTCTCATTAGCATAAAGTATGAAGTCTGTCTTAAATCCGTGGGAATAGCATTTGTAAAAAGACTGAGGAGAAATGGTCCTAGAATTGATGCCTGAGGCACCCAGCAAGGATAGGGCGCACTGTTGAGCATTCATGTGGTATGGTCACGTGAAAGGTGCGTAAGTAATTAGTCAAAAGCTTTACCAGGTAGATCGGAAATGTGAGTTAAATGAGCTTGTGGGCCAGTCCTGTGTGTCATACTCTGTCAAAGGCTTTGGCTTCTTGTGCCAGTCTGTGCATCAATTTACTGGCCTGGTTATGCATAAGGCCGGGGTGCCTCAAGCTTGAGTTTTCAAACAGAGGGGTGAGACTGGAGAGGCTTCACAGCATGCCAGGGAGCACAGACACCCAGGAAACAAGCATTGGCAAAGACAATCAGTTTGGTATTAGCTTCCAGAATGTTGGTTTCGTCACTGCTTGCTTTGCCATTTTTTTTTATAGAACATTATTGATATGGGTTATCCTGGGCCCTTGGCAATATAAAAAACATTGGAAACAAACCTATTTTTTTCTGTCTCAAAAAGCATGCATTGCCCGATTAGTCCCTGGAACTGAAAGAAACAAATTTGCTCCTGATGTGCTCCTTGTGAAAGAGCAGATTGCTTTCAATCACAGTGAAGTTAGCCAATGGCTGAAGTGGGCTGACCCACTGCACCCTGCTGTATGTGGTAGTGGGTGGAGGAGAAATCTGAATTACACAACAACAGACCAATGCATGAAGAGGGCTGGCTAAAAACCCTTATTAGTAAGTATATGATATGTAGAATTTTACTAAAATCAAATAACCTGGACTAACGTCTGGCTTAAAAAAGGCCGCCCTTACAAGCAGCTCCTGTCACTGCAGTGAAGACTCCGCTCTGTCATGTGAAACAGGGCTAATAGTAGATAAAAGAGAAAGGCCAACCGGCCCACTTGGAAGGCTTTTTTTGTCTCTAAGTAGGCATCAAAATTCCCACCTGACACTCTTTAGACCATTAGGGGAAACCAGTGCATAATTTGTAAAATAATAAGTGCCAGGGCCCTGACCAGGAGGCCACTGCAGCTTGCACCACCCATTGCCCGTCATCTCTGCCAATGATAGTAACAACACAACTACTAACCATCTCTCTCGCCTGCAAGTGCGACAATTCAGATTATTCCGGGTCGCTAAAGGAAGGGCTGGGGAGGCAGGTATTCGTATTTTTTAATGTATATTGTATTCATGGGCAACAGTTGTCCTGCTCATCTCTAAATTAGATGATCAGCGCCACCATATGGCAGACTGTCCTAAGTGTGGTGATGATAATTAAGTGCCGTGCCGAGCACCGGAAACCACCTGCTCAAATTAAGCACTGGGGGAAACAAATAAATGCAATCTGCATCATCACTTCAATAGTTGGCCAAGATATGACATAGATAAGAAGGCTTTCTACATCACCGAAAAAAAGAGTTACAAAGAAACTGTGAGCGTTGATACCAGACCTGGAGCTGATATCTGGGGTCCTCTCTTCATCCCTTCAATAATATCCAGTGCATCACCATGATATTTATAATTATTTTATTCTTTTTATATAGCACAAGTTGTTTTTGGCACTTGATAACATTGATTTTAGATACAATGATTTTCATGTTTTTAATGTCTAATGAATGAAATCTTATAAGGACTCAGACTCACGCTACACAGATCACGTGCAGATGTCTGCATCACATGTATAACCCATGGAAACATTTTCTCAAGATTGGAACCTGTTACCTGCAGCTCATACAAGGTACTGTGCAGAAAGCACTCTAACATTACTACTGCACATCTGTAGTGACTAGAGCCATTTACAGAAGCACGTACACTTACTATGTGAGATTGGGAGGGCTTAAAGTCTGCATTTGATTTGTAGTAAAGGCAGAAGGAATTATGCTGAACTCACTATGCAGCCAAGGCCTCCTGCTCATGGCCTCTATCATCACACAGTGAGATTTGGATACAGGACCTGCCCTATACCCCAAACTCACATGCAATCCACCAAGCTGCCAACCCCTGCTGTGCACAGCCTTTGATATTATACATCACCCAAGCCCTGCATCAAACCTACGTCAAAGGTTGGCTACACAACTTCTGCTGTGCACTGCCCTCTGGCATCAGCGTTTGACTGCAGGGCCCATTCAAAAGTGGTTGACCAGAGGGCCTGTCCTGCGGCCAAACCCTTCCATCAACCCAACATACAGCCAACCTGGCAAGAATGACTGAAAGCAGGGTAAATGACAAAAGTATTGAATTAAAAATATGGTGTGACATGAATATCATGTCAAATATCTTTTCACTATAAAAATATTGGGCCCGATTCACAGAACTAACTTAAGACAAAATCCTAAACTTACTACCATTTTGGTATTCACAGAAGGCACTTACTCATTTTGGTATTCACAGAAGGCACTTACTTACTCATTTTGAGTAACTTACTCATTTTGAGTAACTTACTCATTTTGTGTAACTTACTCATTTTGGTATTCACAGAAGGCACTTACTCATTGATGAGTAAGTGCCTTCTGTGAATACCAAAATGAGTAAGTTACTCAAAATGAGTAAGTTACTCAAAATGAGTAAGTAAGTGCCTTCTGTGAATACCAAAATGGTAGTAAGTTTAGGATTTTGTCTTAAGTTAGTTCTGTGAATCGGGCCCATTGTGGCTACAGATTATTGAAGGTAACAATATTCTTTTTTATGTCTATAATATCGTTTAAAAAAAATATAGTTGTATATATTATCAACTACTTTAATACAGTTGTATTAAATATCATTTTAAAAATAATTCAATATATATTAGTTATATAAATGTTAGTTAATATTCTGAATGCAATTGTCTTTAAAAATGTTAAGTATAGTTTTCAAGTGTAATTATTTTTCTACACGCAATTGGTATCAGTTTGTTATGTTAGTAGGAGAATAGGTGTTAGACCTGGCATCCTTGGCGTGGGTCTCCCTTCCATTTTTTCGTAATGCCTCCACTGTTGCCGATATGTTTTTGCTGGACTAGATGCTCATGGCGATACAAAAGGGGGATGATGGACGGAACGTTTGAGCCAATCAAACACTCACCCCCAGTCAACTGATCTGGGTTTAATCCATCATCATTCTTTAGCTCACTCTACCACCCCAGTTCAGACATGGCCATATGCAAATCAGTCTGACCCTGTGCCTCATGGGAACAGTCCAGCCCGAACTGCCAAGCCATGTCTTCCCTGGACCGGAAACAAGCATCCTAGGACCGGTTTCTGGCATTTCAGCCGTCATCAGCCTGGCTTGCTTGAATCCAGTGGCAAAGTGAGCAAGGGACCCACGTCTGGGCATACCCCCGCCAACTTAGGGCGACCAAAGCGATACAAAAGGGGATGATGGACGGAACGTTTGAGCCAATCAAACACTCACCCCCAGTCAACTGATCTGGGTTTAATCCATCATCATTCTTTAGCTCACTCTACCACCCCAGTTCAGACATGGCTATATGCAAATCAGTCTGACCCTGTGCCTCATGGGAACAGTCCAGCCCGAACTGCCAAGCCATGTCTTCCCTGGACCGGAAACAAGCATCCTAGGACTGGTTTCTGGCATTTCAGCCGTCATCAGCCAGGCTTGCTTGAATCCAGTGGCAAAGTGAGCAAGGGACCCACGTCTGGGCATACCCCCGCCAACTTAGGGCGACCAAAGCGATACAAAAGGGGATGATGGACGGAACGTTTGAGCCAATCAAACACATGGGCACTTTGCCGCTGCTAATCAGTGCCAAAGTGCAAGTGCTCCCTATCGTTAATTGATATATGTATTAGTGACTCCATGATTGGATGATTGGTTTACTTGTCAGTCCCTAGTACAGTGCACTCAGTGTGCCCAGGGCTTGTAAATCCAATGCCGCTGGTGGGCTTGCAGCACTGGTTGTGCCACCCACAGAAGCGGCTTGTAAAATGTGTCTCAGGCCTGCCATCGCAGAGCCTGTGTGCAGCCTCGGGCTGCCATGTCGACTTGGTGAGTACACCCACTTACCAGTCCCTAAACCTTCCCTTTACTGCATGTTGGTCACCCCTAAAGTAGGCCCTAGGGCAGGGTGCATTGTAAGTATAAGGTAGGACATGCCCTGGTGTGTGTGGCATGTCCTAATAGTGAATTACAGCCATTTTCGTTTTTCACTATTGCAAGGCTACCTGCTCCCCATAGGCCAGAATGGGCAGACTGACTATTACACCTTATAGTCAGAACTGACCCAGGGAACATGGTAGAAAAACGAATTTAGTATGCCTGAACTCAGGATGATAAAATACATCTTTTAGTGAAGTTGGTTTTAACATTCTGTGTTTGAAAATACCACTTTTAGAAAGTGGGTATTTTCTTGCCTAACTATCCAAGCCTGCCTCTGCTAGGTTGTGTATTCCTTGTCTGGAGATTGAGTGACAGGGGCTGGGGGTGGCTACAGGAGACAGGGTGAGTCAGCACAGGGCTGAATAGAAAGATCTGCATCCAGAGTGGAGGGAGGAGTTGCACCTGGGTCTGAATAGGGCTGTGCCTGCCTTCCACAATGCTGGCTCCACCTCCTGCCGGGCGGCTGAGCACTCTGCCCCACATTCTGAAAGGAAAGAAGGAGTCAGAAAAACAAAGTGCTCCAGGACTGACCAGAACTGGTTTTGGACTAGGCAGAGGCCTCTCTGCCTCCAGAGAACAAAGAGAATCAGGGTATAAGAGGGGCACCCAGACCCCAGGAAAATTAGATCACTTTTGGGAACAAGAAGAAACCTTTGCTGAGGAGCGGAACCAAGAAGAAACTGAGGAGAGACTATCCCTAAGCCTGAAGTGCTGCTTGGGGGATTGGCCTGCAGTGGTTTGCCTGACTGCCAAAGAAAGGAGAAAGGAACTTTTGCTTTTCTGTGACTTTCATCAACTTGTGAAGGATCTCCAAGGGCTTGGAAGAGAGCTTGCCCCCTGACCGAAGTCCCAGGACCATTGGACTTCACCCCCTTTGTGAATTGCTGCTGGAAACACTGTTTCAGTGGCTGCAGAGGTAGGGAGCTGTGACCGACTCTCACGACCAACTCGGTGTCCTGTAAGCACCGCATCGAAGCACCGTCTCGCCCTGCAACGCACGGCCCTGGTCTCACCGACTCCGTCAACGAGCCGCTGCCTGCACCGCATCGAGGGACAACGCGTCCTGCAACGCTTCGCTACGCCGAATCGAACTGGTCCAACCGACACGGTCACTGCTGCTGAGTTCGAGTCCTGTGACCGCACCGGAGTTGGGCACCGCTCGCACGCTTTGCAACGCACCGCCCGACTCGCACCGCTGTCCGGACTGATCGACGCCAGCTCCTGAATCCGGCTCCGTCGCCGCACCGCAACCTGCCAGCACCGCATCGAAGCACCGTCTCGCCCTGCAACGCACGGCCCTGGTCTCACCGACTCCGTCTCGATGATGTCAACGAGCCGCTGCCTGCACCGCATCGAGGGACAACGCGTCCTGCAACGCTTCCATTTTTTGCATCGCGACCGCGACGAACAGCCATCCGGCTCGCACGCCCGTGCCTGCCGCTTCAAGTAAAGGTACTGTGACCGAGTCTGTCTACGCTGTGTTGGCCCGTCTCGACGCGGTCAGCTGGATTTGTTAGACTCTGTTTGTTCTCGACATCGCCGTAGCCGGAGGAGGCTACCGACTCGCACAGAACCTTGAATTAAGCCTTTTTGATCAGAACTAAGTATTCTTAACAGTATTGTGGATTATTTTTGTCGTTTATGGTCTTGTGATAAATCTATATAAAGTATACCTATTTTTATAAATATATAACCTGTGTGGTGTCCATTTGTAGTGCTGTCACTTGATTACTGTATGTGTTCACAAATGCTTTACACACTGCCTCTGAACTAAGCCTGTCTGCTCGTGCCAAGCTACCAAGAGGGTGAGCAGGGGTTATTTCGGGAGTGTACCTACTTTCCCTGACTAGACTCAATGGTCCCTATTTGGACAAAGGTACCTACCTCTGCCAACTAGAGACCCCCAAATCTAACAATAGGGTAGGAAGTTACTTAGCTTATAAATTATTTTTTATTGCATTTTTTAATGTTAATTAAATATTTGATTGGTAATTAATTAGGTAAATTGATTAATTGATATTTTAATAATTCAAGGTTGTTTTGTGATTTTAAATGTATATTTTATTATTGTATAGTTATATTACTTATTTAAGTCTTAGCTGCGGGTTGTTAGATTTATAGGGTAATAGACTGGGACATAACTTAAATTGCCAAATATTTTTTTGTTTTTATGTTAATTAAATATTTTATAAGTAATTAATTAGGTACATTTTTAGTTTATTATTTGTAATGCAAATTAATTATTTTGAAACTGATTGTTAAGTGATGAATACATGTATTTAATAATACAATATGTAAAATGTATTTTAACTTCATTATAAGTTAGAATGTTATTTATTTCATTACTATTTTAATGTTATTATTGTTTTATTTATAATTTAATATAGTTTGTTTGGGGGTAGAATTGTTTTGGGTCACAGGGAGCAAAGTATAATTATTTTATATGTATTTATTTTTCTCTTTTATTAAATTATTTTTGTATTATTAATTTTTTTATTTAATTTCTTTATATACTGAATATTATGTTTTTATTTTGAATAGAATTTAATACTTTTATGCTGTTAGATATTAAAATGTCTGTTTAAAAATTATTAGGATTTGAAATGGTATATGTCATCCTTTCTAAGTGGAACACTTTCCATGTTTCGCTTATGTTGAAGTGGGAATAATAAATGTAACCCCTCCAAAGCCCAACATTTTCCCAACTGTTTTTTAGATTGGCGGGGGAAAACTAAACCAAACCCCCCCCAAAGTCCAACACATTCCCTGATTTTGCTTACGTTGAATTTGGAACACTAAACCGAACCCCTCCAAATACCAACACTTTCCATATTGTTGTTTAGATTGGAGTGGGATTAGTAAATATAACCCCTTCAAAGTCCAATATTTTGCTAAATTTTGCTTACGTTGGAGTGTGAATAGTAAATCTAACCCTCCAAAGTCTAACACTATCCATGATTTTGTTTATGTTAGAGTGGGAATAGTAAATCTAACCCCCTTGCTAGTGTGTTTTATTTTTGATTGCTTGACTGTTGTTATTTTTATTTAAATAATTTCTTTACTATTTAGATTATATATATATATATATAATATATATATATACACACATATTTTAATTGTACACACATATTTTAATTGTTGAAATATTAATTTCATTTTTTTTTTTAAATTGTGATAAATATTATTGTGACTACCCACCTCAAGGAATAATCACAACCCTTGTCAGGTTGAACCTTCAAACTAATCTGAGCTGAACCCCTGGTAGTTATGACACAGAGCAGATAGGCTTTACTTAGGGCAATGTGTAAAGTATTTATGCAGCACCAAACCAATAATAAAGTTAAAATGTAAAACAATACAAATCACAAACCAAATGATAAAATAGGGTAAAGTATAATAAATAAAATGACATCAACATGATAAAAATACGATAAAGGGAATCAGAGCTGTGATTTTTAAAAGTTTTGAGTAGGAATAGTTTTAAGAAGCACAAAGTGCCAATGACCGGGACTTAGGCAAAATTTGATGCTGAATGCAATGGAGTGCAGGTCAAATACACTAACCAGGGTTGTCCTGGTCAAAGATTTTACCTTCTGACTTTAGTCTCTTAAGACCCAATCCACCACAGGAGTGCCCTTCTAAAGCAACCCCAGGACCTCAAGAGAGGCACTTATAGACTCACAGGGTGACAGACAAAGGCAAAGGCCAACAGTAGCGTCCAGTCTTGGCCGACTTACCACTGATCAGCTGGGTAGTTGCAGGAAATGCCTCTTGTAGCTTGTTGTATACCTGTAGCATAAACAGGCGGTCAGCCTTATGACCCTTGGAGTCCACTTCTTTGTCCTGGGTACAAGAGAGAGCATTTCCTGGGCATGCCTAACAATGGGGTAAAGGTTTCCAGGGCCAACTCAACCCACTTTGGGCATTTTCAAGATGGTTTTCCCACACTAAACCTCGGCTCTAATGGCTGGTGGTGTGTATGGGGAGTGTGCTGTGATAATCCTAGTGTTCTCTTACATCTAACATTAAAATATAGTTTGGGTCAGTCACTGTACCCACAATAAACTGAGAGACAGAAGTCTAGTAGAATTAAAGTAGTTGTTTCAGCAACCAGGCAGCGCATACACAAGAATTGTTTTGGCATCCTGTTTCCATTCCTTTCCATTGCACCCCTAAATCCTTTATGTATTCCCGGCAGACCTGTCGGGCAGGATTTGACATTAAAGCATGATTTGACATTGTAGGGATGCTCACAGCCCCAACCATCAAATTCTGTCAGGTTCAGAGGAGCCATCTCTGCCCATTCAGGTTAGCCTACTGTTTGCTCCTGGGGGGCACTTCACACGTTTTTCCCACCTATTCAACTGCTCACTGCTGGCTGGAACTTCAGGCAGGGAAAAAGTAACATTCTCAAAGTTACTTATCTTTAATATTTATTAAAAATCCATCTTCTCAATTGAAGTAGATTTTTAATAGCTAGGGGTGACCCTTTCTGGCCCAGGACTACTGGCACCGGCACCCTTAGCGGCAGGAGCCAACAGGCCTGCAGCACCAGCGGGCCTCTAGGTGCATAAATCATGCCTGATTCCCTCGCAACACGGGAGACCTTTTCTGGACCAGGGCTAAGGGCATTAGCACCTTTAGCAGCAGGAGCTGCCATGCCCGCAGCACCTGATTCCCCCGCAGTGCGGGACACACGCAGACAGTGCCCAGGCAAGGCCCCGGCCAAAAGCAGGCCCGTCATAGCCCAAAAGAGGCTGGCCCCCCTCTGAGAAGCAAGCCCTCCTACCTGTACGCAGTAAGTTTTGAATTTGTTTGCCTATTATTATTTACCATTGGACGGACCTGCCCTTGTTTCCCATGAACACCTTGGGGATAAGCTGTTCTGTGCCGTCATGGTAAAGAGAAAGTCTACTCACGGGCTGGCATCATTGTATCCTATCTCAGGAACGCTATGGGGGCACTTGAACAAGAGATAGGATCCATTGAAAGTCTGTGGCTGGGAAGGGCAGTGGGGTTAAGGCCAACATCTCAAACGAAACAGGGCGCAACAGCAGTACCTCAAAGCGGCCAACTGGTATTAATGCTGGCAACCCATGTGTAGCAAACCCCTCCGAGGAAATATTTACATTAGACCTCAGAGTAGAAAAGCCCACCATTCCATCAGATTCCTTCTGCCTGTCACCACCAGCAAAGAAAAAGTGCCCCCAGCACAGAAAGGGGAAAGCTGACCAGGATAACTTCTTGCCAGCTGAGTGGATTCCATCACAAATGTCAGGCCTTGAGGCATTGATTACAGACCTGGCTAGCAACATTGTCCCCCTGGAAGCGAAATTAGGGGATTTTATCTCCACTATCCTGGTCCGGCTTGACTCTCTAGAGGCCCGTATTTAGAATTCAAACTTTAGTGGCCCCCTACCCAAGCCCCAAGCTAAGGCTTTGAGTACAGATTTTGGTATGGGTAGGGGACATGCAGTGGAACAGAGGGACACTTCATTTACCCCTAGACTCACCTCCCAAATGTGGGCAACCGAACAGTGCCTCCTTCCTGCACAGGAGAACTGCAGCAAGGAGGGTCCTGGAGACTCAACTTACCCTAATGACCAGAGAAAGGACCTGCAAACTATGCCATACTCACTGAGTGAACAGCGCCTTCAGCTACCTCCTCAGGCCACCCCTTATGTGATCATTTTAAAAGGCGCCCCTTGATTGAAGCCAGGTACCAGAGAGAATCACGACAACTGCTAAATAAGGTGGTGCACTGTCTAAATGCAAAATTGGGTGGACTGGGACAATTGCACAGTAAAATCAACCATGTGCAGAGGGTGTCATGGGAGGGAAATTTACAGAAACCCAACACCAATGACTATATTGTCGTAAATTTTAGGAACAATACTACTGTTGAGCATATGCGGGACAGACTGAATCCTGCAATGCACAACTATTCAGCTATTGAAGTTCTCCTCCTGGGCTACATTTATAGACCAGCTGATACTCCCAGGCACCCATCCCAGGCTATCGCTAATCCTGTTATAATCCTGTTATGACTTGGAACAGATTCCTGCCACTTTCAGGGCTTGACCAACAGGACTGACCCGAATGTGAACCAACTGCCCTAGAGTCTACTCTGGGTACGGGCGCAGAGGGGGACTGGCTTGTTCCTCAAGTCAGACTAACTGATTCACCTTTGCCATTGGAGGGAAGTCCAGTACCCCAGAGGTTTAGCAATGATGGACATAGGGTAAATAAAATTTGCGTCATGGAATGTGGCAATGCTGTGTGTGAAACTGCAGAATTTAGACTGGTTAACCTTCATTAAGCCTTAAGCAGTTCTCTGTTTACAAGAAACTTGGTTGCTAGATTCTGCTCATATAGATGGACTTGCGACCTACTTCACTCCTGCAATCCAGGAGTTATGCGCAGAGCCAAAGGAGGACTAGTAACATTGGTTGCACTTTCTTTCCCAGGCTGCATTATATGGACTAACCTGGCTTTGCCTCACTATCAGACTCACCATATGAAACTCAATCATGAACACATATTATTGGTGAATTTTTATAATGTTTTTGATGCTGACAACTCTACTATTGTGAAACTCCTGCAGGAGGACTTAGAGCTATATTTAGGCTACCTTCAGGGTAGCTATGCACGTATGTGGATGGAGGACTTTAACGCCCATTTCTGTCACAACTCACTGGGAAATGACCTAAATATGCTCCTATTTAGGTTTAACTTGATTTTTGCTTTTGATTCTACCAATAGTGGTTTAGTGAATACACCTACTTTTGTGGGGCACGGCTGTTTCAGTCTTATTGATTTTATGCTGCTCTTGCATAATCTGAGAGCATGGCTAGAAACTTATGAGGTCTTAGACTCCCCTTTGAGTGATCATAGGTTGATCTCGGTTAGGATGAGCGATACTCTCTGTGGGAAGCAGCATGTGTTAACCCATTTACAACCTATACCACTTTCCTTCGCCCCCAATAAGGGGGTCATCATGAGTTGGGGGAAAGTAGACAAGGATTCTTTCTTGTCAAAGCTAATTTCTGCTTCCTACAGTGATTTCATGATATGTTTGGAGGAGAGCAAGGGGGGAGGGGGAGAGCTCGAGCTAATAAGTAGTTATGATAAAAATCTGTGGAATCGCGCAAGAAATGCTCACAATCAAATTGAAGACCCACCATAACAAAAAGGCAAGATGGTTTGATACCTTCTGCACTAAAGCCCACAAACGTTTATTGTCGGCACTTAAATCAGTACCAAGAGATTTGGAAAGGGTGCGTACTTGTAAAAGGGGTTATAAGGCGACTCTACATGCCCGATAAAGGACGCTAGAAGAGTAAGCATATCATAATCTAGTAAAGGCCAGTGAAGTTAAAGATAGTAAGCTTTTCTGGCAAAAAGTAAATAGGAATTACCTGGGTAAATGCCAGGAACCTGGTCTTGACTTAGTAATTCCCCCGGAGGCATGGACCAGACACTTTCTGCAGGTATATTCGGACCCTACCATATCCGAGGGATATATCCCATGCAGGTCTCAGACAGGAACATCTCTAGTCTCAATAGCCTCTGCCCAACCTTTCTGTAGTCTACACATCGAAGTTTCTGATGTAGTAGAGGCTAATAAGAGGTGTCTGCCTTGTAAAGCACTAAGCCCGACAGAATTCCGGCAGATCTTTTTGGGGCAAATTTACATTTGTGGGCTCCTCTTTTGACTAATGTGCTTCAGGCTGCCCTGCATGTGGGCCCTCCCAAGGCATTGTCACATGCAACAATAGTGCCAATTTTAAAAAAGGGGTCCAGGGGTGACCCGAAGTGTTATCAGCCCATTTCATTAATAAGCTCAACTGCCAATATAATGGGCTGGATCCTCCTGGAACGACTCCAAACCTGGACCAATGATGACAATTTCCTCTCCGATCTCCAGTTCGGTTTTCGTGCCAGCCTGGGGACCGTAGATCAATGCGTAAGTCTGTATTTGCTAATAAACAAGTACGTAGTGGCCAAGGAGGCCAAAATCTATGTAGCTTACATAGATCTAAGCTCAGCCTATGACTCAGTCAGTAGGTCGAAACACTGGGCCATAATGGCTGAGCTGGGGATTGAGTCCAGTATTATAGACTTCCTGAGGAAACTCCACACGGAGGTCACTGCCAGTGTAAGATACAGTCCAGGTGGTGTGTACCAGGGGTGCAAACTAGTCTTCTTCCTTTTTCCCCTGTATGTCAATGATCTAGAGAAGCATCTATTGAAACCAAAAATTGACTGCCCCATGGTAGGCAAGCGTAGTGTTGCGGCCCTGATCTACGCCAATGACACTGTACTGATGGCAAGGACCGCCAATGGACTGCAGCAATTATTAGACCAATTCTGCACCTTCATGTCTAGTTTAGACCTGTTGCTTAACCAGTCCAAAACTCATGTCATGGGATTTGGATGCCGTGATCAACACAGCAGGACGTTTTTTGTTAGTGAGATAAAGATCAGCAGGGTTCCCTTGTACACCTATTTGGGAATAATATTTGATGACAGGATGACCTAGTGCATTTTGAAGGCCAGCAGTGAAGCTGACCTAGCCAGGAGTACCGAAGCGGTCTTAGGTTTTGTGGCCAGGCTAAGCAGTAACACAATCAAAGATCTGATAGAAATCTATAAGGCTAAGTGTCATTCTGGCACAATATATGGAGCTGGTGTCTGGGGCCTTTGCGCCCAATCAGGGCCAGAGAAGGTAGAAAAGGGGTTTATTAAAAGATTGCTTGCTTTACCAAAGTCCACCAGTAACTACATTTGTCACTCGGAGACGGACTGGGGTACATCAGTGACTTTGTGAGACTCCAACCCCTCCTGCTAAGGCCGAGAATATGGACGAAGGAGGAGACCACGTTAAATCGCTTAATTGTAGCAGACTGCCTTAAATTAGAAAAGAGCTCTAAAATACATTGGCTGTCATACATTTCCAAGCTCTGTAACTGGCTGGATCTAGATGAGCTGTTTCCGAGCCCTACCACCTTTAGAGCCAGTTTTCATAAACCCTGAAGAAACTTTTTCTGGAAAAATGCACAGAGGAAAGGATGACAAAAAACCCTAGATTGCCGAGAGTCACTGCCTATGCTCAAATTAGTACAGGCCTCAGTCTTGAGGCGTATCCTTTATGGGTCAACAACTTACACCACAGGTTTCTGTTAGTATGACTATCCCTCAATACTGTCCACTTTCTCATAGCTCACCCTAGACAAGGCCCTTTTTCTGCAAATTCCCCTGTCTACCCTTGTGACGGACTGTCTGCACAGAGCAACCTGATCTTTATTCTGTTCTGCGAACATTATTCCACATTGGTCTGCATATATTATACCGCTTCTGAGGCAGCCAAATATAAGGCAGTGCAGGGTTGCCATGGAGTTCTTGCAGAAGTTATCTACTCGATTGCAGTTTGTATACAGCGGTCTATACGCCTATACTTTACACTTGCCCCATAAAAGCTTTGGCCCACTTTTTGCCCGTGACCCATGCCACTGGCCAGAACCCCTCCAGCTTTTATATGGTAATGGATTTTTTATGGTGTTTTTATATTTGTGTTCCATGACTGTACATTGATTTTATACATTGACTCCCTGGATAATGAATAATGCGAGAATTTAAACTAAGGTTAGCAGGGCTACTGCACTTTTAGTCTTGCACTTTGGGAATGTTCTATTTTTGACCGTTTCTAAAGGGTACATCATCACATTCTGCAACATAACGGACCTATTGAGGTTTTTGTCAAAGGATGCGTTTATGTAACCAGCGAGTAATGTTGTCCTATTATACTGAACTGTTACTCTTTTCTCTGCACTAAGCACTTTAAGATCTGTTCAGAGAGCCATCCTATGGCTCATGCTCCTATGTAGCTTTTATATACATGATGTACTTTGTTTTTTATTTGAACTTTTATGATTTTACTCAAAATCGAATAAAGGAGTAAATGAATAGCTGTGAAAAATTGTTGTTTAATTACTTTTCTAGCTAGTCCCATTCCTGAGATATAGTATTAGGATTCAATTAGGGTTTCAGCAACTAGACAATGATACACAAGAATTGTTTTGGCATTCTGTTTCCATTCCTTTCAAGTGTACCCCAAAGTGTTATATGTAAACCAAGCAGTACTGAAACAGAATTTTAAATTAAAGCAGAATCTGACACCATAACATCATAAAGGATTCTCACAGCCCCAACCAGCATATTCTGTCAGATTCAGAGGCGTCATCCCTGCCCATTCAGGTCAGCATAGTGGTTGCTCCTGGAAGGCACTACGCTCCTTTTTCACACCTATTCAAATGCTAATTACTGGCTGGCAAATGCGGTACATCAAATGCAAATTTAGCCTCCAGGAACTACAGGCAGGGAAGAGATAACTTTCTAAAAGTTACTTTACCTTACTATTTAATAAAAATCTGGCTTCACCATTGAATTGGAGTTTTAATACCTAATAAAATAGTTGTTTAATTTTTTTTCTAGCTAGTCCCATTCCCGAGATAGAGTATTAGGATTTTTATTCTGTTTTCTACATATGACAGCTAGGCCTGCCACAGTGAAAAATAGCTTTTGGGTGCTAGTTACTGTAAATACGTTAACATAAAATTTCTGCATGCCCTTCTTTTAAATATCATGCACCGTGCCTTGTGGACAACAAGGCCTACATGGGATGACTTATTAATATTTCAGAGAGACGGGGTGTGGCTGGCAGGATGGCGGACCAGCAGCACTAGAGGGGAGGCCTGGGGAACAAATCCTGGAGCATCCTGTCACACTGAGGCAGCGACGAGTGCAGTGGTGAACACCGCAGCCCTCAGATGACGTTGGGGCACATTTGAAGCCCTCTTGGTGCCCCAATAAACACCGGGAGGCCTGGATGTGAGAACCGTCCCTATGCGAGGACTGCGCTGGCTGGTTGGCCTAAGATGGCGGCACACCGTGGGTCTGGGCTGATTCCCGAGTGATGCCGAAGACTGGTAAACCGATGGAGAAAGTGGCCCTGGTGGAGGCTTCCCCAGTGCCCTCATCTGTGAGGGGGACGAGGCTGGCAAATGGCGACAGCTCCACGTGGGAGCCACTGCATCTCAGCGGTTGGGGTGCCGGCACTGGGGCCTTGCTGCGCTGCTCATCGCGGTGAAGAAGGGAGAAGAGAGGAGCACCTGCATACGAACTGGAGCCCGGGGGTGCTGGAGTCGGGGTGAGACTGGAACACTGTGTATTCTGGAGATTTTGGTTCCCTACCCCCTTGTCCCCCATCTACATGAGTTACTTGGTGGCCCCTAAGTGAAAACGAGGGGATACGGAGCAGACGGGGTGTCCAAGAAGAGATAACTGGGACCAACTCAGCGGCAATGGACTCATGGATCTTGCGGCGCACATTTCAGGTTCTGGGCAGCCGGTAGAACTTTCCCTTCAATGTTGAGAGGCCACAAAAGGGGCAGCTGCTGGGGGAAGTCCTCTGCCTGCGGCCCCCACAAAGGTGGATCCTGCTGTGGGCCGTTGAGCTGCCACCAGCTGCAGCCGAGCCCGAAGAGACTGGTCACTCGATGACCCCCCTGCAGAATGCCGGGCGATACAAGCTGGCTACATTGGGGCATAGAGGTAAACAGGCAGGGGCCTGACAAGGGTGGGTTAGTCTTTGGTCTCATACATTACTGTTACTGGTGACACCCCTGTGTGTTGAAAATGGGAAAATGGGCAAGGACAGATGCTGTCCTTCAGGTGGTCAGGCGGCTGGGGGATCCTATCGTGTATGCTAAACCCCTCACAAGCATGTGGAACTGCAGTGCATGGATAAGTGCTGGGAAATTAATGGATCGCTGCATTTCTGCTTTTAGATTTGAATTATTTCATTGGTTCTGCAATCTCTTATTGTTTGATAAGGTGCGATTTGGTGTCAAAGTGTCTTTGCATGTGGTGGTGGGTATTTTGTTTTTGTTAGCCTAATGGATGTGATGGGCACTGATTGATATGGAATGTCGCTCAGTTGCATATTAACAAATCGTAATTTGTACCGTTTCAAGATGGCCGCCATGCCCCATACAAATAGAGACATGTTTTGGTGGGGGTGGCGCAATAACAGAGACTTGTGACGTTAAGTGATTTCTTCACCTATGGGTTGTGGTTGTATTAAGAAGGGATTTCCTATTGGTTACACTTGAGGAATGAAGCGCGGTGCTTTCGATTCACAATACAGATTCAGGTAAGACGATATTATGTCCTTTCTGAGATACTCTGTCTTATACATGGGCTAATGGAACTAGCCACATAGGAAGGCTTTGGTGGACTTACTTGTGGAACCATTTGCTGGTGGGAAGGCACCACAAATTGGAATGATTTAGAGGTCTGACTACTGCCCGATTAGATATGTGGGTGGGTGATTGGTGTTATGCCCACGCCTCAGTTTACGAGTCTGCGGGCTGGGTGTAAATGGATCTAACTGTCCCGAATCGAAAGAGGTATCATGTTGGGACCTAATATGGGAGATGACTGGTGCATTTTTTATATTAAGAGATGGCAGTTTGGAAGCGGGGACGCCTTGCCGTCCAGTTCATGGTTATTATGGAAACGCAACGGTAGTCTTGAACAGTGCCGTCTCGAGGCTCTTTCTCTATTATACTTCATTTGTAGCTATGCCCCTTGATATACGGGAGGACCAAATTATTATCGTCATCCTTTGCAGCTTCTGATTACAAAATTTGTTGTTGGTTGAAAACAATAGGGATTTCTAACATTTATGGGCCAGGTGCTCTTGGTAGAATTTACACCAGTATCACTGTTGAGTAATGACTGTTTGGTTACAATTTTTGTAACTTTCTTTACAGGTATTGGATTAGGGGAGGGATAACTATCCCCTTAGAACATTCAGTGTAACTTTGGCATTCATTCACGACGGTGAAATGAAAAATATAAAAAATATACGTAACAACTGAAGGACGAATTATATTTCAAGAGGGATACTCAACAATATACAAATACAAGGTATGTTTCAGATAAAAAGATATGGTATTATTATAGCAAGTGCTTAGAGGAGGCTGCAGGAGTCAATATTCTCACTAAATAGAACAGTGCGCCATATTTTACGTTATTCTGTGCTGTCTTCCATTGCCCTACCTCCATTCCAGATATGTAAATGGATACAAACACCTATATGTGAATTACACAATCAGCATATATAACAACCAATCATTAACATAAGAAGATAATGGGCTTTGAATATTATATACTATTTAGGCTATTTCTGGACATATATTTAACATTAATAGTAAAATAACCTGCTTCTGCTTTGCATACAACCTTAAAATACGTTCCCAATAACACAGTGAATAGTAATATCCCGTTTCTGGAGGAATGACATCAGAAATAATATATTGTAAATAAATACAAAAATAATAACAAGATGGTCTAACAATTTTAAACTTACAAACTAGTGAGCTAGTAGAATTTTGTTGATGCCATTTTCTGTGTATTTTTTCTATATGGACCCTCTAAACTTTCATGATTAACAAATAAGTATTAGTCAATTGTTATGGAGCTCTGAGAAGTGTTGTATAGTCTTATTGTGAGTGTTTTTTCATTTACTGTTAAGGTCATGTCCTAGAGTTATTCATATGTTTTTGTATGTATATGTATGATTTTGTAGTACATGTTTGTACTCATGTTGAGTCTTTATATGTATTATTTACAGCCCTGACGAAGTTCAAAACTGCTTGAACGAAACGCATTGGCTGGATGCTTTTTACTGATTGAATTTTATGATTGTGAATAAAGTTGGAACTTTCCGAATGGACTTAAGGACTCTTTGATTAGCTTGTTTCTGGGTGCACCATTCTACTTGTTGTATTGCCAAGACTTTGCCTGCTCCTGCAGTAATACCATACAACGGCTGGTATTGGAAGAGAAGTGCAGCCACCGTACTCTACTATTTTGAACTGTATGTGAGGTGCAGTTGAGTGGTCCACCGTTGCTTTCTGTATACCGCTTCGAGGTGTTTTATTCTTGGGTTACATTTCCCGCAGTTAACGCCAATGACAATTTTTTTCATACTTACACAGCCGCTGCTCCTCCAGCAGCGTATCATCCGTATGCGATGATTGAAGTTCTGTTGACGTCCTGGGAGCACACTATTTGGTTTAATGACGCCCTTCCTCACCCTGTCTCTTTCGTTCGAATGGGCCCCTTGTCTTTTGATGGGGCCACTTGGCCTATTTTGGCTGGTTTTACACCACATTCCAATCATCTCAATGTTACTATCGTGGAGCTACGTCTGCTATATACACAATTAGTTCATCTTCATAGACGAGTCATACAGTTTATGTCTGGTGCACTTCAGGCAGCTCCGGCTGGAGCTGCTCCTCCGGCTCCAGGTCAGGGCAGAGCACTTGTGATTAGTCCCGTCATGATTAACTTGGTGATGGGAAAATGTCCCCAGAATCATGAGGACTTACCGTTTTGTATTGCACAAAAAATTGAGCAGCTTGAGGCTGTTTATCCACATACATCTCCAGTTGAGAAACACACAATCCTTGCGATGAGTTTACTGAGTGATCTGATTCCTCCTTTGGTGGACTGCAACACTTGGGGACAGTGTTTGCTTCAGTGTATACACTGTGCTTTGGCACCCCCTCCATGAGCGTTTTGCAGAGCGTTCTAAAACGCGTACAGGGTGAACACAGGGCTGGTCCAGCCCTGGATTTGGGGATGAAGTTAGTGGGCATGTTCCCTATTGTCTCCGATATGATCCTGGCCAATATTAAGGGTGAACAGTTTGCTTACAGACGCTGATCGGGAGCGACAATTGCCGATTATTATTGCGGATGTATATACGTCCTTAGGTCGCAATAGTTTGGGGGTCCGACCATTTACACAGACACAACGTAAACCCCCTCCTGAAAAGGAGGGTCGTTCAGTCTTTCCAAAGAAGACATGGAATAAGAATGTGCGGCAGCAACAACAGAAGCCTAGTTCTCGTACTGATTCGCCTCCACCTGACGCTTCTGAACGTAGATATGATTTACGTGACCGCTCTAAAATTAAGACACCCGTGAGGTTCCAGGTTCCTGATCCTCATTCTCCTCGGTCCTTTCAGAAATCGTCGGATCAATAATTCAGCGGAGGAGGGTGACAGGATCGCAGACAATGCGAGTCTACTTAGACAAGGCGAGACTCTCAGCGCCACTTTGACGTGAAAGTCAAGCAAAAGGAACCACCTCAATATCGAGCCCCATTTCAGAAGAAAAAAGTTGCTGCTTTGACTGCAAAGTATGCCTCAGATGGTGAGAACCCTCCTCCTAGACAGGAGTTGAGCGATAACCCTCCTCGACAGCGTGGCGGAGGTTACCTTGGTGCGGCAGACACTCCACCAGCATCTGGAGGCGAAAGCAACTGACACTTCTATTACTGTTGAGACCGCTGACAATCGTGTTGCTCCTCCTGATAGGCTTTATGAAGTGAGCCTCCAAATTGAGGGTGATATTAAACGCACTGTCAAAGCAGTCATTTGGGAAATTCAAACTCTTCTTATGATATTTTGTTGGCGGAGGTTGATTGGCCTTCCCCCCTTTGTCCTTGCTTCCTCTAGGGGAGAGGAGGTAATTCTACCAAGTTTTTGCAATATGTCCCAGAGGAGACTAAAAATGCTTACGCGTCAGAGTGGACCCTAGCCTTAGCTCCTGATTATCTTGCAATCAGGCGGGTTGGAACAAGGTTTCGCCAGTGCATGTTATTCCTTTGCGTTCTATGCCACAGCCCCAACCGCAATATCCAATGAAACGTGATGCTAAAGCATAAGCATAGTCCTGGGCACACGCGGTGAGGGTATAGGTAATGTGATATGCAGTATAAATGCGTTATTCAAAAGCGACGGTCGACATCAGTATTTGTCCAAATAGATGATTTTTTTATTTCAACAACAACTGTGTTGAAAATAGTACATCAGCCTAGTAAACCAGCCGACACGTGTTTCGTCACCGGGAACAAACCCGTGACTCATCAGGGCTAAGGACCGGAAGAGTGTACGACGGCCCGTAGGGGTTAAGTCGAATTCAAGATAGTAAAGAAGGTAGCACGAAATGGGGGGAGCGTGGCGATGGCATCAAGGACGCAGTGGGGAGGGAAACGCGTTGAGTTCTCCCTGGGCAGATGCCCGTGTAGCGAAGGGGCGGATACGCCTCGGTCGAAATGAGATGCAAGATTTAAGAGTAACGTGGGAGGCTGTCCAGTGTCCGGCTCGACAGGAAATGCACTTAGTCGGGTGAGCGGGGTGCGAGGATCAGGCCCGGGTGCGGTAATTGGAGAGGATACAGGAGGTATATACGGCAGGGTAATGGGACCGCCTGGGATCCGGATCGGAGAGCAGCGAGGGAGCACTGGAGCCGAGGAGCAGCGAGTGCTCCCTCGCTGCTCTCCGATCCGGATCCCAGGCGGTTCCATTACCCTGCCGTATATACCTCCTGTATCCTCTCCAATTCCCGCACCCGGGCCTGATCCTCGCACCCCGCTCACCCGACTAAGTGCATTTCCTGTCGAGCCGGACACTGGACAGCCTCCCACGTTACTCTTAAATCTTGCATCTCATTTCGACCGAGGCGTATCCGCCCCTTCGCTACACGGGCATCTGCCCAGGGAGAACTCAACGCGTTTCTCCCCACTGCGTCCTGATGCCATCGCCACGCTCCCCCATTTCGTGCTACCTTCTTTACTATCTTGAATTCGACTTAACCCCTACGGGCCGTCGTACACTCTTCCGGTCCTTAGCCCTGATGAGTCACGGGTTTGTTCCCGGTGACGAAACACGTGTCGGCTGGTTTACTAGGCTGATGTACTATTTTCAACACAGTTGTTGTTGAAATAAAAAATCATCTATTTGGACAAATACTGATGTCGACCGTCGCTTTTGAATAACGCATTTATACTGCATATCACATTACCTATACCCTCACCGCGTGTGCCCAGGACTATGCTTATGTTATAAATTGTGGATCTCGTGATCCACAGATTCCCCAGGGGTTATCGGGTTATTCCCCTGATCTGGCAGCACCGCACTACCAAAGGTTCATTAATAGCACACGCAATTGCCAGAGCGCCAATTTTCCTGACTAAACACAAAAACCCCCATTCTAACCTCCGTGATGCTAAAGCATCCGTTGGTGAAATTCTGACTTAATTGGAATATCAGGGTGTGATTGAACCCTGTGTTTCGTCAATGAATAATCCTCTTTTTCCGATATTGAAACCGGACAGTTCATATTGTATAGTTTTAGACTACAGACACTTGAACAGTCTTGTTCGCACTTTTGCAGTACAGAACACACACAGCTCTGCGATAGTAAATAACATTGTTCGAAAGAAATATAAAACTACGTTGGACATTTCCAATGGATTTTTCAGTTACACCTTGGCTGCTGAAAGCCGTGACTTGACTGCATTCAGCGCTCTTGGCAATCAAAGAAGATATACGAGATTGCCAATGGGATAAAAGAATAGCCCAAGAGTGTTTGCGGCATGCATTGTGTTGATCTTACATGATATTGACCCTGATGCCTTTTCGTACGTCGTAGACATCTATTTGATGGATGATGATATGAAGCTGCATCTTATGCGTGTGGATCGCATTATCACACATTTTGCGACGTTAGGTTACAAATTCAATTTTACGAAGTCGCATATTGCCTTTTTGGCTGTTCTTTTTCTTGGTTATTAGCTCAATAACAAAGTTAGGGGGCTGGCCCCCCACTTTTTGGAGAAATGTGCTCAATTGCAGCCTCCATCTACCCACAAAAAATTGCAATCTTTGCTGGGTTTTTGGAATTTTGGCAGGACTTACATTCCTGATTATGCCCATCGTATCAAACCACTATACACATTGATACAACCTTCTTTTTCTTCTTCCAGTTGGCTTCTGGAACATACCGCAGTACTCAGGTCTTTGCAATCTGATCTGCTCGTGACTCAATTCTTGTTGACAAGAGACAGTACAACTAATTTAGTCATACAGATTGTGCCAGGAGCATTTGGATTCACCTATGTGACTTTCAATGAAGGGGACACAGTTCCCATTGCTTATAAATTGTATTTGTATACTACTGCCGAGATGCGTTTTTCTTCGAGCGAAAAGATTTTGACAGCAGTACAGATGGCGATTCTGAAGGAACACTCTCTGGCTCAGGGGAAACGCATTTTCATGGTTTCGCAGGTGCCAGCGTTAGAGGCTGTTACAATTGGATACAATGGGCTAGTTCATTGACGTCGGCTGATGTCAATTTTATCTTTGATCCTTCCTTGCAAACACAAGAGTTTTTACAATATGAACATGTTCATCCTCCTCCTTTATCACTACTCCCTCTTTATCAGTACAGATGTGTAATTTACACTGATGGGTCTGCACAGCCAGCCATTGGTTTTAAACATGCTTATTCCGCAGCCTGCGCAATTGTAGCAAGCACGATAGTGGACGGTGATTTTAAATCCTCCTTGGTTCACACACCATCCCTTGGGGATTGCACAGCACAATTGGCCGAGTTACGTGCTTTGGTTTTGGCTCTTGAGTTTGCTGATCCTGAAGTGACTACACTTGTAGTGTGCGTTTCCTTTTACTGTGTACATCCTTTAACGGCAACTTGTTCTTTCGAAAACAGAACGATTTTCATGATTCAAAAGGTAGCGCAATAAAGCATAAAACGCTTTGTGTCCAAGTGGCTGCTCTTAAGGAACGTTTGTCACTCACACATGTTAACCATACCTTGGGCCATCAGCATGTGGGAGCACATGTGGTTGGTAATTCATTGGCAGATGAGGTTGCCAAATCTGCAGTAGCCACATGCTCAGTAGCAGCTGTTACTAGGTCTATGACTAAAATTGATTATGACATTTTGGCGGCTATTGCCGCAATGAAGGAGGGAACACAACATCCCCAGGGATTCCCTTCTCGTTACACCTATCACTTGACACCTGATCAGATTCCATTTTTAACTATTCCATCGGTTGGTGATCGTTTGATTTCCAACGAGGACCGCAGATTTTCTGTGATTGTCGCTGCCCATGAAGGCATGGCTTCTGCACATGCCGGAGTGACAGTGACAATTGCGCTTTTACAGCAAAGTTTTTTGGTGGCGTGGTTTATACCAGAAAATGCGCAAATATGTCCTTTTCCTGTGACATTTGTCAACAGATTAAACCTTCTACTGTTTCACGTCCACCACATACTCAACTTTTCATCTCAAATCAACCGTTTGGTTGTATTTATCTTGATCACTGCGGTTCTTTGACATCGAATAATGCTTTCAAATATATTTTGGTTGTAGTGGATTCGTGCACTAGGTTCCTTTGGGTTTGGCCGCAACGCAATGCTGAAGCTCGAACTGTTATAAAACATTTGCGTGTCAAACGTAATGTTGCGCAGATATACTTTCTGCGTGTTTACTTCATCATCATATAAGTACCAATAAAAAGAGTTAAAAAAAAAAAGATTTGCGTGTCTTTGTAGGGACTTTTGCCTGTTGCACCTTCCATTCAGACCAAGGTCAGGCTTTTGCCTCTAAGCCTTACTGGGATGCGATGAAGTCTATGGGGTTGCAGGTGCAATTCTCGTCTCCATATCCGCATGACGGCAATTCTGTTGTGGAACGGATGAACCGTGACTTAAAGAAATCTTTAACAGCGAGGGTATTAGGTACTGGTCGGGGCTGGTTGACTCATCTATAAGGAGTACAACGTGCACTTAATAATCTCCCTAAAAGATCTCTGGGTGGGTGGACCCCGTACAAAATGCTTTTTGGCATTAAAATGTTTGTGCCAGACCTTGATGGTCTAGACATTGCGGCGGCTGCCGCAACGTTTGACGTAGATAACCATTGTGCTATGTTAAAGGATCTACAAAAGAATCGTGACGCTCTTGCAAAAACTCATTTGCCCTCATCTAATAATGCTGCAATCCTGATTCCGGTTTCTGGCTGGCTTTCTAAAGTTGGTGATCTGGTCCGAGAGAAGGTGGAAAACAAGAAGGAATTTGGTCCATTGTACCGTGCACCGGTCCCAGTGCTTGGTTTTAAAGGGCACTCGTACTGTGATCTTACCTCTGCTACCTGGTCGCAAGGAGAATCGCTTCATTTACATTGAACATGTCAGGTTACACCATATGGCCGATACTCAATAGTATGCCTACAAGAATTCCGCGTCGAGATGTTTCACTTCAGATGAATTCTGTTTCCCTGAATTCTTGCCAGCTACTGGAAATGGAGTCTTCCATTGATTTAATGCCTGTTTTGCCTTCTACAACTGTGGAAAACGAGTATGCTTCCCCACCAGTTGAAGTTATAGTTGATGTTCCTGAAAGCACAATTCATTCACCTTCCAATGAAGAGCAGCTCCGTTGTTTTCAGCTCGGTTCCAGTGGTTATTATATGGACTTTTCTTCAGATACATCTTCGTTGTCTTCGTCTGTGGCGGTGCCTTCTATACAGATTTGTGTTTTCATTTCCTGGTTAAAGAGAACTTACCTGGTCCAGCCATGGACATACGTCTGGATGGGGTTGTCGATGGTGTTCCTCTTCATGTGGACTGGCTTCGTGACTGTCTTTTTCCTTTTTATTAATGGCCACTACTTACCTGAACGCTCTGCTGTAGATTTGGTTGACGGAGTTCTGGCGCCTCATACTTCGTCTCATAAAATGAAAAGAGATCAAGCCGTAGTTAACATTTCAGCTTTGCCAATCACTGATAGCATCATTTGGGATAAAGTGCCATTTGATGTATATGGTCCTATGGAGATCTTGCAAATTCCATATGTATTTCATTTTTACATGGAATCCACTCCGATGACTGTGATGTCAAAGCTGTTTACTCATTGTTTTCTGATTTGCAATATTAGATTGTATTTGATACTGAAGATCTCTATTTAAATCCTGCTAATTATGCAGATTTATTTTGCTACCAACATTATGGCCATCATTTTTTGCACAAAACCAGTACTCAAAGACCACAATTTAATTACACGCAGTGGGAGCATTGCCCAATGCCATTTAAGGGAAGTTCAATAACACAGAAAAGAAAATTTGCATATTTTTCTAGTTACAATCTATCAGACCCTGGATCCTATTTATATAAATTAAATAAGCCCACCCGCAACAAATACATGCTTACCCACACTAAATTGGTTTATTCCTCTTCCTTCATAACCGATCTGTCCCTGAAAGGTTACGATTATTGGAAGGACACTGTAGATTTAAAATCTATTTGGGGAACAAAAGGTTGGCAGGTGCAGGGTATGGAGTTCTTGCATCGTGCATGTTTAATACCATCTCAACTAATATTTTTCAATCATACGGTTCAGCAAACTACCTGTTTCGGTTTAGCCATTGCTAAAAATTTGAATACTCCCTCCATTCCGTCTTTGAGTGACTATGACACATGGCGTACACCTACAAACTATACGATTGAGGACTTGACTATTATGTTTCAAAACGGTACTCTTAATTCATCTAGTATTGACCCTTCTGGTTGGTTACTGTGGGCAACGAACACAAATGCTTGTCATTTACGTTTTACAAATGCCACAAAAGGGTTTACTCAAAGTAGACCTGACCCTCATTACCCCCATTCTCATTCAGTTACCACGTATTCTGTTGGTAAATTATGTCAACAGTGGTTGGAACATTCCACGGTCGTCTGTCAAACAACATCTTTCCCTTTTATCAAGTAACATTGATCTTACTGATTTTCTTTTAGGTCCAAAATCCCCTCACACTAAACGTTTTGTTTATGCAGCATATAATGAGTTTTGGAAATTGTCACAAATGGACGCAGCAGTTCGCTTACGTCAAATTGATCAGGATAATTTAGAAAAAGTACTTGCTGTGGTTGATAACAGTATAAACACTCTGTCTTCTCGTATATATACTTTGGATAATATTGTATCGTCTGTTATTGACATTGTTCAAAATGAAGTGTCTACTTTGTATCATGGTCAGAATCAGATGCGTTCTGTTATGCAATTTGGTTGGACCTTGCAAACACTTATAAATGGGCGAGTACCATGGGATTATCTGAATGCTTCCGCTCTGTTTTTAGCATTTAATTTGACAGATAAACAAAAACTAATTTCAATGAAAGACTCGACATACACTATGTTACACATTGAGAAACTAGATCAGGTACAATTTTCTGTGGCAGAAACTGATTCAGCTGTATGGTTGATACATGGGGTTATTTCATTGCCCATCTCACTTTTCCAGTTTACAGCTTGCATGAAACACTATCCTGTAGGTAGATATGAACCGCTTGGGAGCAGTTATATTCATGAATTGTGGTCATTACCGTTCACGTTCCGTTGTCAGCGAGCGGACATGGAACTTTTCCTTACAGGGGAGGATTGTGATTTTACAGTAGGACACTCCCTTGTCTGTAAGCAAGTAAAACTTCACTGCGCTTGCAACAATTCGGCCCCTAATTTGGCTTGTTTTTTAAAGGGTCCCCCAGTCAGCTATTATTCCCACACTGACTCTGCTTTCTAATGGCAGTTATCTTATTCTAAATAATCAAAACTACTGCGGCTTACGGGCAGGCATCCCGTATATAGTAACAGTTTCACAACGTGTTACATGTTGTAGCAATGTCCAATTTCCACCCCGCATGGGATTGTAGATAGTTCGCTGTGGCCTTCCATTCCTACTTTGAAAACAGATTTCAGTAAGCTAAGCAGACTGAAAGCGCTATTGTTTCAACAAGAAGTGGCTCTCACATCAGCTCGTGAGACCTTCAAATTGCAGGTGGCGAGAACATCAAGTGAGATTCAGTCACTGCTAAACACGAATCTCCCCCTACATTTTGGAGAATTAATTCACCAAATATTTAATGTGTCTGATACAGTAGACCTGGCCCACTTATATAAGGTTGTGGGATCCGGCCTTGTCACCTCGTTTCAGACTATTTTTGGAGTAATCCCAGCTTTTATTCATTCTATTTTTTCCAGCGTCTTCGGAGGGTTTCCCCTGCAGCTCCTCTTGGTTTGCAGAGTTTTGGTACTTCTACTACTGTTCGGTAATGGCTGCTCGGCCTGTGGTACTGCCAAGCCGGGACCAGTTGCAGCTGTACTGTGATCGGATGCGGCAGCTTTTTGGGTTAATGCCATTAGAAGCTCTTAACATCGACTATTGGCTGACCTTCCGTTATGCTTACTTTACCTGCGTGCAACCTGTGTTCTACTGCCTCCGGAGCCCTTTTCAAAGGGCCCTGGATGTCTGCCTGTCCACTACGTAACACGCTGCCCTGGATTGTGAACTGTTGATGGGTCCGTTGATGTCCCATGACCAGGACTGATCCATGGGTAGGCGCTTTGTGTACGATCCTGCACTTGGACTATCAGCAGACTCGAGTACCTGTGCTCGTGCACAGCGCCTCTTGGAGTTTCATCTAAGTCAACGGAGGTTGCCCTGAAATGCTCCTGACTGCCTTTGGATATGAGGAGCATGTCTGCTCATTCGAATTGCTTAATTGGATGGCTTACCTTTTTAGGTATTGAAGGTTCTGACAGCTTGTTTGAGCTTATGGCATTCCACTTATCCTGCGAAATCTTTGGCCCAGAGGATACGCTGTGAATGGATATCATATTGAGTACAAATTTTTTTTCTCTCTTCATTCGGCTTCGTTTTTCAGTCCACCGTGATTCTACTTTGAATTTGAGTTGCTATTTGGCCTTTTCACCAAGACGTTTTGCCTCTGCTTACCTCAGATTTCTATTTTAGTCCAGGGCTACCGATCTGGCCAAGGGGAGGGTGTTACATGGCCCATGGGGACATTGTCGTCTTCTCTAAGTTAGCATGAGCACGCTGCAGACTGCCTGCTGCTTTGCGCACATTACTACATGAGTTTATTTTGGAAATGTCTCTTTTTTTTCACATGAGAACCTACCGCTGTGTTCACACTCTGCAGGTTCCTGGGATGTAGCCTGAACATTGTGAGCAAGGGAGATCAACAATGCCCCTTGTTATTCTGTTCTGGTCAGGCCCTAGCACCTAGGCAAAACATATTGATACAGCTGTTGTTTGGGAATACGTACTTTGGTCTTATTGGAATACACGAATAGGTAGCACACACTTTGAGAGGGACCTTTCCAGTGAGAAAAGCAAGACAGCACCTATGATGTAGATTTTCCATCTATAGGCTGAGGTACGGGCAGTGCTTAATTTGAGCCAGTGCTTTCCGGTGCTCAGCACCGGCACTTAATTGGTTTCCGGTGCTCGTCACCGGCACCTAATTGTCAACATCATACTTAGAACAGTCCACCACATGGTGGCGCTGCTTATCTAATTTAGAGATGAGCAGAACACCGGTAGTTTAGGACTACAATATACATTAAAATTGCTAATACCTGCCTCCCCAGCCATTCCTTTAGCTTTAGGGACCTGGAATAATCTGAACTGTCGCATTTACATGCGAGAAAGATGGTTAGTAGTTGTTTTGGCAGCAATGACAAGGGCGATGGGTGGTGCAAGCTGCAGTGGCCTCCTGGTTAGAGCCCTGGCACTTAATATTTTACAAATTAAGCTCTGGGTACGGGGGGCCCGATTCACAGAACTAACTTACGACAAAATCCTAAATTTACTACCATTTTGGTATTCACAGAATGAACTTACTCATTTTGGTATTCACAGAATGAACTTACTCATTTTGGTATTCACAGAATGAACTTACTCATTTTGGTATTTACAGAAGGCACTTACACATTTTGTGTGAACTTTCTCATTTTGTGTAACTTACACATTTTGTGTAACTTACTCATTTTGTGTAACTTACACATTTTGGTATTCACAGAAGGCACTTACTCATTGATGAGTAAGTGCCTTCTGTGAATACCAAAATGAGTAAGTGCCTTCTGTGAATACCAAAATGGTAGTAAGTTCATTCTGTGAATACCAAAATGGTAGTAAGTTCATTCTGTGAATACCAAAATGGTAGTAAGTTCATTCTGTGAATACCAAAATGAGTAAGTTCATTCTGTGAATGCCAAAATGAGTAAGTTCATTCTGTGAATACCAAAATGAGTAAGTTCATTCTGTGAATACCAAAATGGTAGTAAGTTTAGGATTTTATCGTAAGTTAGTTCTGTGAATCAGGCCCGGGGTCTGCAGATAACGCCCAGAGATCTTCTAATATATAATCATTCTGCTTCCATACAAGGGGAGAGAGTTTAGGCTACACTGTCTTTTCATAATGACAGCTCCTTTCAAGATTTACGGACTACTTGCTATGCTGACCGTATTTGTGTTATGCATTTTCCTGCTTATTGTGGCACTTATACTGTATATTAGAGCACGTAGACCCTGAAGCGGCGGGTCAGTCGCTGCTGATGCTGTGGGGTCACTGTAGCATGGGGAGGACTGCAGGAACGGAGCACTCTGAACAGCTGCAGCGGTGAAGGTCGAGGTGGGTGCCGCTGCACCAGGTAGTCACGGAGACTCCTGCAAGGACATACATGCATTGGCTTCATTGGACCAATGCACTTTTTCTTGAAATGAGGTGCAGTGCCTGGAGAGGCAACATATGGTAGAGTGGGAGATGTTCCCTTAAGTCACCCCCCCCTTGTTTCTTTTCTTTCTTTCTTTACTTCTCTCTTTCTTTCTTTTCCTTTTCTTTGCTTCCCCTTTCCTTACTATATATTCTCCTCACCTCACTTCTGTTGTCCACCTATTTGCGGTCAGGCTGTGAGAGAGGAGTGGGGAGGACGGTGCGGAAGGGGTGCTTGCCGTGTGTGGAGTGTGGTGGCTACCTGCTGGTAGTGGAGGGCAATTAGGGGTCAGAGCGTGTCACGGAGCACTCACTTGTGGGTCGGGTCTGAGTTGTAGCTCACCCACATGATACTATATAGTTGCTTCTATACAAGGGGAGGGAGATTAGGCTACACTGTCTTTTCAAAATGACAGCTCCTTTCATGATTTACGGACTACTTGCTATGCTGACTGTATTTGAGTTATGCATTTTCCTGCTTATTGTGGCACGTATACTGCATATTAGAGCACGTTAGGTAAAATAAATATTTTAAACTTGTTCGTGTCTCTGTCAGATCTTATTGTGGACAAGTACAAGAGTGTGAGCAAAAGGGTGTGTCTTGCAACCGTGATTCCTGAGAGATTCGGGAGTGTTGTGTTCTGGGGTGTCTAATCACTTGTTTGACTGTGAGTGAGTAGGAGAGCAAGTGAGACACTATAGCTAGTCGGTCCTGGGCTCAAGGGTACTAAGGTGGTAGGATGACTCGGTCCCTATACACTAAGGTCCCATAATCCTATGCATAGTTCTGTGTTTGTGCAGAATCCCTGCAACAAGAGGGAGGAGACACTGACACAACTCCAGCTGCAGGTGAGGAATCAACAGACAGGAGACAGGGAACTGATAACAGCGTAGCAGATTTATGGGAAAGACTGGACTGCTACACGAGGTGAGAGCATAGGCAGAGGCTTCACAGAGAGGGAGATAAGTCGGGGCAACTACTGGCGTGGCTGCTCAAAAGAGAGAGACCCCCGTTGATTCGATCATTGGTCAGAGCAGACGGCACCTCTGTGGCGGGTCAGCTTGCGATAAACGTGTTATTACGCAATCACCTGGCTGGGGTGTACAGGGCACCTGAAGGGGGAACAGTGCATGGGGTGCGGTCCTTCTTAGAGAGGGTTGCTGTGCCCTGGCTCACAGACACCCAGAGGGAGGAACTAGAGGAGGAACTCCTGTAGGAGGAAATACAAACAGATGCATGCAACGTGGCCCATGGGAAATGCCTGGGACCTGATGGATTCCCAGTGGAGTACTACCAGGCTTACTCTGATTTACTGATACCCAAGCTCCTGGAGGCATTTTTGGAGGCCAGGCGCCACAGTTCCTTACCAATGCCAATGCGATAGGCCTTGATTATGATGTTCCCTAAGCCGGACTAGGACCCAAGAGATCTGGGATCCTACAGGCCGCTGTCCATGTTGAATGTGGACACAGAGATACTCTCAAGGGTGTTGGCGACAAGATTGCGGCACATGGTGACGAACCTGGTAGGCGATGACCAATGTGGGTTTATGTTGGGACGGGGGACTCACATAAATCTCCAACGCCTATCACACGTGATGTGTTTGGTTCAGGGGACGGACATGGAGGTGGCATTGGTGGCACTAGATATTGAAAAGTCATTTGACACCCTGGGATGGGAGTAAGTGTGGGAGGTGCTGCGGCATATGGGGATGGGGTTGGGATTTTTGTCCTGGGTGCGGTTGTTGTACATAGTCCCCACCGCAAGGGTGCGGATGTGGAGTGTGGTGTCCGACATTCTTCACATAGGGAGGGGCACGAGACAGGGCTGCTCCCTGTCCCCACTCCTCTTCGCCTTGGCCATGGAGCCGCTGGCAATATACCTGAAACAGGAGCTTGGGGATTGAGGGATGCAGGTTGGGGACACCATCCAAATTGTGTCAATGTATGCATATGACACCCTCATATACCTGACTCAGCCAAAAGATTCGCTACCAGTGCTTTGAGTCATAATGGAGGACTTTAGGTGGCATCCGGATTGCATGTCAACAGGCACAAGATGGTCCTCTTTGCCTTGGCAGGCTTGGGGACGTGACCGAGATTTGACCTCCCTGAGGTGGGAATCCCCTGGTAAGCGGAGTGCTTCAGGTACCTGGGCATACAGGTGGCACATGCCTCGGGCCCTCAATATGACCGCAACATGGACTGGGTTGTTGAAGGTCCAAGCACTTCCATAAGTTTCTGAAACACTACCGGTGTCGGTGATGGGTACGGTAGCCTGGAGTAAAACGGTGCTGCTGCCCCAGCGTCTTTACGTGATGCAGAACTCCCTCTTTGATCTATCGAAATCCCTATTCACAATGCTCAATAGCCTTCTGGTGTGGGCGGATAAGAGAAGAAGAGTCAGGCTGGAGATCCTCAAATTGGACCCTCCAGAGGGGAAGCTCGGACTCCTGGATCTTCCGTTGTTTTTACAGGGCTGGGATTCTGCAGTACGCTGCATTGTGGAGCACAAACGGCAACAATTGGGAGAAGTGTCTCCTGGCAGACCTGGTGAAGGACAAGGACCTCCCCAGAGTGTTGATGCATGGGCATGCGGTGCCGGAGGATCAACCTGACATAGAGTGGCAGGTGGCTAGGGTATGGGAACAAGCGGTCACTCGAGTGTTGGGTAGATCCCTGTATGCTAAGCTGCTTCAGCTGTGGTGGTTCAGCTCTTTATGCACATAGATTAATTTATGGATATGTCCCAATGAATGGTGGATGGTTGTCGGAATGCTGTGACCTATACACGGGAGATCTGGGTGACAATCCAGGTAGAGCTGGAAGAATCCCACACTCTTAGGATCATACTGGACCCGGGGTCTAGCAGGGGTCTCATCTCCTGACTATATGCGGCACTGAAGGAGGACAAACACATAGTGCCTGATTTCAATCTTGCCGGACAGGGTTACTCCGTCACAAACATGACGGATATCCCCTCCGCCAAATTACAATTCCATTATAACCTGTGGAACTTGTAATACGGCAGACGGATATCCATCACGTTTGTTACAGAGTATCCCATCCGCCAAGATCGTAATCAGGCACATAGACATGAGAGCTGTTCGCAACAGTTGGACTCCGGATCTGGATGAACTGCTTATCGATGGCGAATGGAAATGCTTTTGTACCCAAGTGAAAGACACCACTAGTAATGCGCGGTTTAAGCTCACACAGTTCTATTATCTGCACTTAGCTTGTCTCACACCACAGCGTTTGCACAGAATATTCCCAGACCATGCAGACAGGTGCGCCAGATGTAGGGTGACCTCAGCTAATTTTCCTCAATGGGGGTGCCTCAAACTCGAGGCCTACTGGACTGAGAGTGTGTGGACACTCTGGGGTGTCACCGGTGTTAGAGTAGAGCTGACGGCTCGCCACTGCCTCCTCGACCTTTTACCAGCCCCCGAAAAGGGGAGGAAGATGAGGTATAGATTTGCTTTATTGGGACTGGTGTTAGCTCAACGCCGCCTTGTGATTCATTGGATTAGTCCATAACCCCCCACACTGCAGAAATGGCTCACAGACCTACAGTATTCGACTGTACCGGAGAAGTGTAGACTAAAAAGAGTGTGGACTGACGAGAATGCAGAGCGCGACCTGCAGATATGGGGAGACATGGAGGAGCAATTGGTGGGGGAAGAGGAGGAGGATGGAGACCCCCAGGGCGTGCCCCCTACTGTTGAAGCAGAGTCCCCGTGAGGAGATACCAGTACTAGGTAGTGGTCTGCAGGTCGGAGAAACAGAGCACCCCCCATTCCCTTGCCCTCCCCTAGGGTTGACTCTGGAAATGGCAATGGTAGTGGCAAAAAGCGTATATCGACTAGAAGTGTGTTCTGGACTGAGGGCCTTATTTAGATCTTGGTAGTGTTACTGTTGTCCCACCACAGCGGCTGTCCCAAGTACTCCGTCAAGCTAACGGTGTTCCGTCGGCGTTCTTTTCTGCTGGTTACCAGTACTCTGTCACCGTCATGCCGGCAGGTTTGCGCCAAGCATATTCATATGTTCCCATTATGCTGGCGATGTCCTGGCTGAATGAGGCTATGGTGGTGTGGAGACAGGCAAGTATTACTTATCATTATCTCACTATATATATGCATTGTGTAACTGTAAATATGTGTATGTAGGTAATGTGTAATGCCCTTTTTTGACATATATCATTGCACACCAACAACATACACACACTGTTGAATGTACACCCACAGGCACCACGAGCACAGCACCCACAACCACCACCACCAAATAAATATTTTTTTAAGTGTCAATACAGGTTACCATGATAAGTGGTAAGATGTACACTTATGCATGACACATAACAAAATTGCATGTAAGTGCAATGTAAGAATACATGAGGCTAATGCAAATGTGACCACGCTATTCATAGTGAGACAAGTGACACAGAAACATACCTTAGATTCCGGCGACAACGGGGCGGCTTAGCGTCGTGGCAAAGTAGTAGCAGCACAGGAAGGACCTGGGCGACGGGGATCAAGAAGGAAGCAGAAGTGAGAACACATAAAAGGTAAGTTTTCACCTCTTTTTCTTCATTACTGCCAACCCGAGGTTTCCCCGCCAGATTTTCCCCAATGGAAAGTCACATTGTGATTAGATCGGCAGTAATCCTGACTTGACTCCGACAACTGCTTCTGCCTCTGATGCCATCGAGGTAGGAGGGATATTCTGGCAGAATCGGCGGAACTCGGTCAGCCTTTCGTTCAGGAACCGCCAACATCTAAATTGAGCCGGTGGATGGCCAAGTAGGTGGGCGGTGATACTGTCGAAAAAGCGACGGCGGGACAAGGTCCACCAACATCTAAATCAGTCAATGTTATTTGTAATCGATTGAAAAATACTTGGATGAGAACCACCCACTGATACCTCCTGGTCTGAACATATCGTGGACTGTGTATCGCATAAATGTATTGGTTATCAATGTCATGCCGCAATGTTGAACTGTTGTTGTATTTTAATCTTGTCTCGTCATGTAAAATGAAAATAAAGACAATTACAAAAAAATATATATATGTTTAAGAGGGAGGTTTTGAACTGTCAAAGGGGTTGATTTTGGCAGGTCAAAAATGCAGTTGTTACACTGCTGCAGTCAGGCTACACTTGTAGTCCTGAAGCTATGTTTTACACTGTCACTGTAGTGGATGGCATAATAGGTGCTGCAATCCACTAGTGACATTTAACTTTTAGGCCCTGGATACACTTTGCACCACATACCAGGGAACCAGGGACTTATAGGTAAGTTAAATATCCCAATTAAGACTATGCCAAAACCAGAAAAATATAGGGTCCAGCATTAGGCTAAATATAAATATATATATATATATATATATCCAGTCAAAAAAGGGTGCCCCTTATGGGCACACCAGGTAGAATATATTCCTGCTCCGGCCGCGGAAGAAGCCCCGCTGCAAGCGCAGCGTTCCTGAGGTGAGGCCATCGGGGTGTCATTGCAAAGGGAGGTAGTCCTATCACGGAGGATTAAGAATGCAGTATGTTTTCAACAAGATCGTACATCATCCCACTGTGGTTTTTAAGTGAACTTTAATTTCATGTATTTCAGGACGGACTCATTGGAGTATTAATCATGTGCACTACGAAAACCACAAGGCCAGAGAAGTGGTCACGCCCACTGGGGCGGTCTAAGTGAATTTAAATTGAGTTGCACATTGCCGGTCCTGCTCTACGTGTGTTTGCCAATGATTAAGAGTCAGGAGGACTCGAAACGCGTCTGACAGTTAATCCACGATGACGTCTTTGCCAAAACCTGCATGCAGCCCCCGTGGATAAAGTTATTGGAATTTATCCTACCTGTTGTGGCTCTTCCATAAGGGGCACCCTTTTTTGATTGGATTTGAGCGGCCTGCTCCGGCCGCGGAAGAAGCCCCGCTGCACGCGCAGCGTTCCTGAGGTGAGGCCATCGGGTGTCATCACAAAGGGAGGTAGTCCTATCACGAAGGATTAAGAATGCAGCATGTTTTCAACAAGATCGTACATCATCCCACTGTGGTTTTTAAGTGAACTTTAATTTCATGTATTTTCTGGACAGACTCACTGGAGTATTAATCATGTGCACTACAAAAACCACAAGGCCAGAGAAGTGACCACGCCCACTGTGGCGGTCTAAGTGAATTTAAATTGAGTTGCACATTGCCGGTCCTGCTCTACGTGTATTTGCCAATGATTAAGAGTCAGGAGGACTCGAAACGCGTCTGGCAGTTAATCCACGATGACATCTTTGCCAAAACCTGCATGCAGCCCCCGTGAATAAAGTTATTGGAATATATCCTACCTGTTGTGGCTCTTCCATAAGGGGCACCCTTTTTTGATTGGATATGTATATATATATTTTCTAATGCTGGACCCTATATTTTTGTGGTTTATATATAACTCAATATTTTTGTAGACAATAATTTTGACACAATATTGTGGTGCCGCGATAATGTTGTTCACTATATTATGTCATACAACTAGTTGGCAGCAGGGACTAGGTGTGGGCGACGAATTCTGCTCTGCTGGTGGAGTTCGTAGAGGTTTACTTTTTTCACGCAGAGTTCCGAAAAACTCAGCGAAGCAGCATTTTCCCTATCGCGCGGCTCGCCAATGTTAAATTGGCGAGCATGAGTGAGAAAAACAATATGCTAGACCCCCTCCAGGTGAGATTTCTTAACGTGGGCGGTTGCGGCAGATCGCTACCACTTGTGTTGAGAAAGCTGCCGCTCGCGTTGAGGATGATCCCTCTCAAGTAGAACATCTACTCGAGCAGCAGAAAGAAGCAGCGCCCTCTTGCGCTGTGTGTGGTGCCGTTCACACTGATTTTACAGCACAGCAGAAGAGTTTTTTTGGCACTTCGCGGAGTTCCGCGTTGCAGAACTCCGTAAACTCAACCCAGGCCCAGCAAGGATTGGTCCCAACTCACCATGCAGCCATTCACTAGAGTGCATGACCTTTGTGTACAGCTGGGGTTGGCTCCAGTGATTTCCAACCTCTGTACCCAACCTGGCTTTAGCAAGTGCACAGCAGGAGTTGGCCTCAGGGCCTGGGCAAATGCCCATCATTCCATTAGGCCACCCCCACTGCCCATGGCCTTTGACCATGCACAGCAGGGTTTGGTTGCAGATCTGGCCTGTAGCCAATCCCTCCTTCAAACCTCCAGTGTGACACCTCCCTCTCATGAAAGGTCTTCAGCTGTGCTGAGCAGGGATTGACCGGAGGCCAGGGTCTTTGCTAATCCCACTGTATACTGAACATCTGATGCTCACACTGGGTTGGGCAAAGGATCTGGCCTTTATTTGCGTGTGGCATAGGTTGACTGCAGGTCAGTAGCCAGGCAATGTTCCTATCCTGTGTACAGATACTGAGCATGTGCATCAATAGTTTATGTAAGGCACTGAATTCAATCTTTCTTGTAACTGGCCTTCCGTGCAGATGGCCCTGAGCTCAATTCACAACCCTTTCTGCTCAAGCTTCTATGCAGTGTAGGTAGGTTGTGATAGGCACCTCGCCAGCCAGAAGGTGCACTCCTTGGACAGTCAGAAAGCATGTTTGTATGAAGCTGGCTCACTATATAGTGTACTAAAAAGAAGTACACTGTGCAGAGAGTCTAGTGAGTCCCCAATTGATTTACAGAGGCTAAAGTAGATAATACTAATGCTCTCTTTTGTGGTAGTGTGGGCAAACAGTTAGGCTTATCAGAGGGTGGTGCTAAGCATTTGTTGTACTCACAGAGGCAATAACTGAGACACACACTCAAAGAATAAATCCAAGACCAAATTAGAAAAAAACACTTCTTTTTATATATATTTCAAACTCAAGAACTTCGTTTCAAGGTAAGTACAGTTTTCGATAAAAATATTCACAAGTAAGTAAACGTTCAAACCTGTGCGCTTTTAAGCTCAATGGAATCCTATGGGTGGAAAAGTCAAGATGCATAAAGGTAGGTACAGTCAGTTTCAGGGGGTTCACCTTCTGGGATCGGAGTAGTGGTGGGCCATGGTTCAAAGCACTGCCAGCAGTTCTTCGGGAATCACCTGGGTTCTACCGGGACCATGGTGCTGGAGAGGCTGGTAGCTGGCGCTACGGAGAAGGGGGGCCACCTGAAAAGAGGCTGCATAAGGGGACTTGCGGGCAAGTCCGAGGGCTCCCAACCAGGAGTAGAGTGGTTTGGTCAGCTGGGCCAGGTGCACAAAGATGCACCTCGCAGTCAGGGACAAATAACTGGCAGGGGCAAAATCAAAGCAGCTGGGCCAATCTCCAAGTGGGTCTCAGAGATGCTGACACCCCTCGACCGCTGCTTGGTCCTGGTGCAGTGAGAATCTGGACTGGACTCTCGCTGTTGGTGTTCACGCAGGGCGTTCAGTACCCCAGGCGTTGGTGCTGCATGGCTTAGGTTGGTCCTGATGTCTTCACACTCAGTGGGGATACAAATATGATCTTCCAGAGCATGAGTACCTTCTCCTGGTCGTCTGCAGTGCAGCTGGGGAGCTGTAAGGCGTGGACCAGACTCTGCTTGTGGGTGCCTGTGGACTGCAGGGGAATCGCTTCTTTACTCCAAGGGAGACAGTTGGTGGTTTTTGAAGTGCTGATAGTTCTCCAGCTCGCAGGACAAGTCACTCTGTCACAACTGTCGAGAGAGGGCTGAGGTCAGCAGGGTGTCGTGCCAAAGTCCAAAGTTACCCTGTAGTTCTCGCCAGGCAGTGATTTTTCTTCTTTTCTTCATCCTTCTGCTTATCCATCGAATCTGAGTTCTTGGGTTCAGGGGTGGATCCTAAATACAAAATTTGGGGGGTGTTTACGGGAAATGACAGGTAGTAGCCAATGAGCTACCTATCTCTAGGGTGTCTACACCCTCTATATGACCACTTCCTGTGGGAAGTGGGCATAACCCTGACCCTAGAAGGCTAATTCCATCCAAAACAACATGGAGGAATCTGAAAAGTGGGGTCCACATCAGTTGACTCGCCCTAGGGGTGGTGCAGGCTGAATGTGGGCACACCTCCTAATCTTGCTAATTTTCCCGCTGGTCTTGCTGGCAAAAAGGGGAGTCAGGACAGAGGGGTGGGCAGCTCCACCATCTGGAGACGCCCGAGGGAATACCCATCCTTCTTGGAGGAGGAGTGAACACCTCCGCCCAGAGCAAGCTTTGTTCCTGTCCTCCGAGAGCATAGGCTCTCACCCCTGGAGGTCAGAAACCTGTCGATGGTGGCTGGCTGGTCGAGACCAGTCAGTAAACACTAGTAGTCAGTAGGTTTTCAGGGGGCACCTCTAAGGTGCCATCTGGATGCCATAAATCCAGCACTGGCATCAGTGTGGGTTTATTAAGGCACGGTGTTTGGTACCAAACACCTTGGGGTACAGTGAAGCCATCATGTAGCTGGGGAACTTGTAATGACGAGTGTCCAGCCCATGTACTTGTTATAGCTTCCCTGTGCCCTGGCAATATTTAAGGGTGAACTTAGATATCACCGGGACATATCCACTCTCCAGTTATGCCCACACATGGGTATAGTGCACCGTGCCTTAGGGGTATAAGGCCTGTCGTAGGGACACAAGGACATGGCATGGTAGGGACACAAGGACGTGTGCCATGTTGACTTTTCAGTTTTCTCTGCACCAAGATACGCAGGCTTCAATGGAAGATTGCATGAGCTTGGTGAGGCATCCCTTAGGGTGGCATAATTCATGCTGTAGCCCTTAGGGACCCTCTTTAGTTCCAAGGCTTTATATACCAGGGGTACCACTTACAAGGGATTTACAGGGATCCTAAAGGGGTGCCAATTGTGGAACAATCATACAGTTTAGGGAAAGAACACTGGTGTTGGGGACCTGGTTAGCAAGAACTCAGCACACTCTCAGTCAAAGTTGCACCAGATACCAGGCATAAAGTGGGGGATAACAATGTCAAATGGGGCACTTTCCTACAATGTTGATGGACCCCTTGCTCACCGAGTGATTATGCATCCATGGTGCCTGGACCACAGTGTAATTTCTGGCACTCATTCCGTGTTGGGTGTTCAACGAATTGCACAGGTCATCAAGCATGAAGGGTGGATGTAGGACTGCTCAGTTCTGAGATGCCCAAAGAATGTCAAATCTGGGGTTCATCTTCATTGGCCAAACTGAAGCCATGAGTTTCAGAAATGGGATGTAGTCAGGACTTATGAACTACCCTTTCCAAGATGGTGGTCTGTCCAGAGAATACTAATGAAGGTTCCCAATCAAAGGTGAAGTAGAGTCTTTTCCTGTGATATCAGACCTGTTTGCATCATATATAAGGAAGCACTTACAAATGATGGATATGTTGCAGATCCTATGCTCCCTTACTTTTCGACACAGTCATCATCCCACTTGCTACAATTCTGCCATTTTTGCTGTGTACAGTTCAGACTTATTTTGGATCTTCTTCTGGATGCTGCTTGGCTCTTTTTAGCTCCCTGGTGTCAGGGGGAATTCTGGTAGCTTGTCATTGATTTTTGCTTCAAGTTTTGTCCTCTATTAAGAATAAATAGATTTACAAGAAGGTTTTTGATCTTTATGAGCTATTTCTTCCAAATCTGACACCTTCCACGGACAGTATTAAGTGCAGGGTTGTCGTGTAGTTGCTATATATCCTATACAGGACCTGCACGTTCGGATAACATAAACTGTGGGCTTGGTGGCAGACTGGTTCCGAGCACCCCCACCGGATACGTTAGCCTATTTGCATTAGCTAGCTCACAGTGCCACTAGAATCTCCTCTTATCGGGGAGAGAATAATTTCTGGCAACCTCAGAACATGACAACCCTGATCCCCGAGGATCGTGGACACAATATACTACTTTTCGCTCAGTCACTCGTGCTCACTTAGTTTGTCTCAGAGATACACAGAATAAACAGTCTAGGCGTTTCAATACGGATTTATTGAACAGTTGTTATTCTAGTGTAGAATATATGAGCTGCAACAACCATCAGACAGTAGCAGAGATATATGGTTAGCAATACTACAAAAGTAAAAGGATGGTATAGTTCTACCATCTTGCAGAAATCATGAATATATACATGTACATAAAACATATGATAAAAAGGTGCAACCTAAAAAGTACGTACTCCTACGATGTCTCCCTAACTAGATGTACCTAAATGTACCTAGCATCTGTGTAGGTGTTATGCCAAGAATCCCTCTAGGATCTAGTCAACCCCCATTACCTGAGAGTTAGAGAATGTGGGACCCCGTCCTGGTCTCGAGTTGGACACCCCGCGAGCGACCACTGCTAGCTGGAGCGTCTGCATGCAGGAACCTCAGCGTCTCTGGTCAGTGTGTCAGCCGGGAAGTCACGGTCTCCTCTGTCTGTCTAAGCAAGACATGATGTATATATACCCACAGGTCTCCCCAGGGGTCCTACCTTGCTGTGTTACTGTGTCGGCCTAAAGGATGACGTCGGGCTTGAACTTTAACAGAGATATTATACAGGAGATGTTAGTCCTGCTGTGAGTCCTGCTGTGCTTCCAAGAAGCCTCATGCATAATGTATGAGTTTCGAACCAGGGAAAAACCTGCGTTCTGAATGCAGTGTTGAATCTAGGTAAAAGGTCAGTCCCTATGAACCGTTATGTATGTAATGTAGGGAAGGATATAGGTGAAAGGTTGCAGTGTTACCTGCGCCTATATAGGGTACCTATATGGAATATAACACCCACTCCTCTTCCTAATGGACGACATATGTAACCTATAAGCGTACTACCGTTCTAACTAGACATTGGTAGCACCAAGGGTTAAAAACATTTCTTTAGCTAAAAATGTCTAAAAAATTTCTAAAAAGATTTTAAAACAGAAAATTTGTTGCAGGCCCTAGTTCTAAAAGTGTCCTTTGATATAGTCCGAACCACTATAAGCATTAGAAAGCCATTCATGCCCAGATAAATGAAAAAGGAATGTCAATTTTGTCTGAGTTCCAAATTGAGTTTGTTATAAAAAAAAGGGCGAATTTCTTCCAGCTCATGACGAGCCAAAATTAGTCAATTGTTTATGTGTCCTGGCTGGTAGACGCAACACTTTCGTTGCTTGCTTCCGCAGTAGACGGCCCCTGTAACACCTCGTAGAGTACGTCAATTGAGCACAGATGATGTTCCACGCTGTCCACAGCCGGTGCTGGGGCAGCCTGTGCGCCGTCCAAAGCCTGGGTGTCAGTGGAGGAGCCGGTGTCCATACCAACAGGTGGAGTTACTACCTGCGGTGGCCCAAGGAATGCCGCCATCAACATAGGAATACGCTGAGGACATTGCAGAACATGGGCCGTTATCGGGTCCAGTAGAGCATTCACGTCCGGTTGCGCACATGATGGGAGTGTCAAACAAAGGTCTAACACGCATTCTTCTCCACAAAACAGGCATCGGAGGACAGGTAAGATGCAGTCCATCCAGACTGGTCGAAATGACAAGAACCAAGATGCACTTAGTACTCTCAGGCGAGGCGTGCCTAGATGTTGTACCATTCGGTCACGATATTTCCGCTCCAGGAGCGCTTTTTCCATCTCCTTGGTGACGGGGACGTCCATTGCGTAGCAGATAGAAGACAATCAGGATACCTGCTATTAGAAACAGGATTAGCGGAAGTCCTCCAAAGATGCTTCCGAATGTGGAGTGTATGAAGTTTGGTATAACTCCAAGTACCGTCTGCAGTGGCGGTGCGTCCATTGGGGGCGTTGGGGCGTTGCCCCACTAAGCCACATGGACGAACGTCACGCTAAAATTACATTCCGTAAAGTAAAACAACAATTACAATACAAGTAATGTAATCTCTCGCAGCGCAGTCTCGCTGCACGCTACCGGGACAAGCCCGACTCAATCGGACGGCGCTGTGGGTGGGGGCGGGGCTGCGGCAGCTTGCTTGAGTGAGCGCGGGCGGCACTATAGCGCAGCAGACCCTAGTGCAGCAGCAGTGCGCATGACCGTTTTCGGGCTGGTCATTTTTAAGACCAGCCCGAACATGCGCACAGTAGTACTATCTGCCCCCTAATCCCCTTTACAGACAGCGAGTCAAGTGCGAGGGAGGGACCCGAGGGTGCTGCTTCATACCGCAGCCCCCGGGTCTCATAATGGGCAGGGAGTAACCCTGCTCTTAGCCAATCCTGGCGCTGCGGCGCAGTGGCGCTGCTAATGCAGCGCCAGGATTGGCTGAGACACCGCGCAGCCTGAGCCTGAGGGCAGGCTTCGCTGTATGGGTGCCGCGCGTGGGTGGTGGCACTGCCGCACTTGTATGGCCAATCACTGTGGCTTATGTGAAGCCATGCAGTAGTGATTGGCCATTTCTCGCTGTCGTGTCCTCGTAGCGCAGGCAGCAGACCGGGTGACGTCACCACGCCACACGAGTCGCACTCGCACCACACACAGACCTCGTGAGTCGTGCCGGTGTCTAACTCTACTACAGTGAAGTCTACTGCTCGTGGTCGTGGCTAATAATCACCTGTTATTCGTGAATCCATCGACCGTTGGAAACAAGTAAGAGTCGGGCGAGGGCCCCCTCTGTGTGACCCGGGCCGGCACACCCTCTGGCCGGCCCTCGTATAATGTGATGATCACTGATAATAAATATATGGGGTTGACTTAACTTTTGTTGAGGTCCCGGGTGTGGGGGATAGTTACATATGTCAGTTTTAATTGCTGCTAGCATATTTAAAAAAATAAAGGATAGTCACTTTTCAGTAGGTTTTTCACTTTCACAGACCATCTGTTCTGGCTTTTCCTGGATTTGCTCTGTAGCATAACCATCGGAGCCCTCTGTAAATTGTCTCGTTTTGGGGGCACGCTTTGTCTTAGTTTCTTCGGGAAATAGATAAGCCACCTGAAATAAAGTGCAGGGATTAGATCAAAAATTGTTTTGTTTTTCTTATGACAAACTCCTGGATGTTGAAGTTGAGTTTGCCTCTTTCTCAAAGAGCCGTTTTCCAAAGAAATTGGATGCACGTGAAATGATTCCAAGTCACAATCTTTTTACATAAATGCATAGTTTGCTGACATTTCTTCAGACAGAACCATTTTGTGAAGAATTTTCAGTGTAAAATACTGATTGCAAACTTCATTTTTCACTAAAATATGCAGCTGCGATTTTTACCCATAAGTGAACAACATCTTCGAGATGTACAGGCACTATATTTTACAGAATCGACAGTATTCCAACTTCCACTTCTTGTCCGTTGACGATTTTGACATTCCAAACAGTTGAACTATCTAGCGACACCCACGGCACGCATTGTTCCCCTACAGTTCTTTTTCTCAAAATCAGACAAGTTCTTTTACTTTCAATATATTTTTGTTACGTGAACAGTTGAGATGGCTGTGTGGGGGCAACATTTCTCTGTGTGTGGCTTATTTTCTTTGTTGTTGGTCTCATGATGCATGGGTGCAGGATGAGCAAAATGCTGGTCCAAAGTCTGTCGGGAGGATTAGGAAGGCATAATCAATGTAAATGAGCACTATTATGTCAGTGGGGTCCGGTCACGGTGCAGTGTCAGTGTAGTACTACACACTAATACAGAATTAGGGCCTGTCAAGCCAGAAGAGGAAGTATCAACGGAGGGCGGCGCATCCTGTGGCAGGCTCGGACTTGCACTGTCTTCAGCAACCTGCTTTTCATCACGTATTTCTCAAACAGTTGCAACATATGAAGCGGCACTATCTTAAACATACATCGCCACTTCGCCAGCATGTTTGCTGACTTCATACTCTCGGTACCCTGCGGTCACGGTGTTTTTGTAGCTCCCCTTAAAGGGTAATGTGACGGTAGACCAGAAATCAGGCCTTCATGGCCGCAGCGCTGTCTTCATGCGCGGTTCTTTTGAGGCCCGTTGCGGTCACAATCAACGCCGCATCTCCAGTTCACTCCAAAGGGAAGAAATGCAAAGAACACATACAGGTACTTAGTGCCAATATCGGCAACACTCGCCACCCCACCATACAGCAATCTCCTATAGAAATAACCAAACAAGACACCTTCTTTGTGGAGAAAACTGCTGCAGGTTTATTAGCATTACAAATATGCCAACATGGTGGGTTATCTTACGCCCCACCAACATACATCATGTGACGTTGCCTGTTCTGAGCCACCCCGTGGCACCGCATTCCTTCTACACGAAACTGATGCGTACTGTGTTGATATCCTTCCTCACAGCAGTTAAGGTAAAGCAGGACGACCATAACAAACTTTGTATCCAGGCACATTAATCAGACTTATGCCACCAGAACCACAGCCTGTGCCCATGGGAGAATTGAATATAAACTTTTCAAGCGCGGATGCTGAATCTAACCTAGGTTGCTGCTATACTCTTGCGGTACAAACTTCTTGGCTATGTAGGGCACAACTATGCCAGCATATGCATCTTCATTTCAAACTTAGTGCAAATCTGACCCCATGGTCATCAGGTCTGAATGCTTCCCGAAGCGCAGCACCGGCTGATGTGCAAGGAAAAACTATCTGACTACGGCCTTTCATTGGTGACTAAAATATCGAGACCCTTTAATAAAATTCAACCATGCATGTATGGCGCACTGTCATCTAACTAGGGCATAGGTGTGATCATCTACCCAGTCCCAGATGCCTATGTAAATGTTCCCTCCGTGCGGGCCGAGCTGGCACCCACCTCTGAAAGTGACAACACCATCATGTCCACAACCAGGAAAACCAGCCATAGGTTACACACCAGACTGCACCAACTTGAATGAACGACGACGCGATGTGTCATTGCAACGCCCACAGTTTGGCCACAAACAAAATGGAAATCTGATGGTAGAAATGAACAGGCCGCTCGCGGAATATGCAGGAAGCTCGACCATACCCGCTGTCTCTTCCCCGCAACTGTGTTCACCATCCGCCATACGTCAAGAGGTGAGGCACGGCCAGTCTCGCTGAGCCACCCACAGATCCCCAGAGAGGCTTAGGAATGCTGACTTACTAGTAATGCTCCATCACCCCTCTAATTAGATTTCCTTTGCCAGGTTGCTGGTACTGCGCGAGTACTCTGGCCAAGTTCTAATTGTGTTTGCGTCAATATTCAGGGGTAGTGACTCGTGATTTCGACATTGGAACTCAGCAGCAGCTCACTAATATTACTGCCAATAATGTATCCCTATAAGCCAACTTGTTACCTGAAATGTGGCTGTCTCTGACCACAAGCCTACAACCTGACTAACACCAACGCTGACAACCACTAGCATACCACCAGACTACCACCGATGCTGCCATCGACCCTGTCGCCCTGCGTTAACTGAGTGGGACACCCTTCCTCGTGCATGCAATGTGGCGCCCACTCTGCCTGACGACCTTGACCAAAACCAATCATACTTAGTACCAGGAGCAGTGTTCTAGACACTGTCAAATTCTTTACCAGCATCGATGTAGCCCCACTATTTACTTCATGCGGGCAGGCCCAATGTCGCGCCAAATCCATATGCGTGGTGCAGTGCCTAGCCTAGAGAGACGCCCTGCACCATTGAAATGGTAATACCGTTTCCACTAGGTTAATTTAGGTCTCCCTGAAAGGGCCAGGTTCGCTTCACTATAAATCGGTCTCTGTTCTCACGGACACACTGTATCTAGGTTCTGTAAAAAGGTAACTGTAGACTCCCTGTAAGAAACAAAATTTTTAACAATTACACTTTTCCATGGGGTCTTTCAGGTGTGGAGGCAATGGCCCAGCCTAAAAACACCTCCCTGCTGGCACTGTGTCCTACTCCCAGACTGGTGTGTGATAGATATTCTTTGTGTGTCAAAGGAGATGCAGTACAAAGTCATGAAACTAACCGCTTGGACCGATAGCCACATTTGGAAATTTGTTCATAATTGACATAGCGTCATGCCCCTAGTCCAAAGGGGGAATCTAGCAGCAACAAATTGCTGGCTTCCTTCACTGGTTTCGGTCCATATGCTCTGCACCAGCATAGCTGTGACGCTATATTGAACACTATGCATGCCTAGTTTGCAGAGCTACCTTTGTACTGACTGAATGCCAACCAAGAGCAACCCTGTTGCTAAATGCAGCCTGCAGGGATCGGCCCCAGGACACAAGCTGACCATGTGAATCCAGTTGCACCCCCGCTTCCATTTGCCTCTCGCTGCATAGACAGCAAGGACTACTGCCGCAGCCAATGTGAATGATCCCCTATCCTACGCCTTGTTTCTACACGTGACCACCAGTTGCGTACCCCAGGGACACACCCCTTACCTGTCACCCTGCTTGTAAACACCTCTTTCCTAGTGATAACCACATGCATTTGAGCTATGTCCCACAACATTTCATCGCATGTTCTGCTACCCAGAGCAGAGTTGCGAACCCCCATTGGCAACGTCTTAGTCTCCTCAGGTGAACCCCTGTTCCCTTTTCTGGATGTAGTTCGGTGGGTAGTGGTGCCCACCACTTGTAGGCGTTACTAGAGGCATGTCTAGTTAGGGTGAAGCGATCCCTGGGATATGCTGGGTTCTTGTCGGTCGGTCCCCAGGCACGGGGCCAACTGCGCATCCCGTGCGCGGCCCTTCTCCTTCAGAAACTGCTCGCCCAGCGCCTAATATAACTTGAGACCAAGGCATGGCCTGCAATCAATCCGTACGTGACCCATCCCCCTGATCCATGCGCAGGGCAACAGCGCAAGCTGGGCGCGGGCCACCTGAATCGGAAAGTGATCGCCCTCGTTGTGAGTAAAAGGTTCGCATATATGTCTATGAAACAAGAGGCCTGCAGCTGCTAACCCCCGCAAGCATTGTCGCTACGGGCACCGGTAACATGCGTAATTTTTTTTTTTTTTATTTTATTTTTTTTATCGCCTATTTGTATATTTAATAGGCTGATGTTGCTGCAGTTGCATTTTTATATAGCGCGAACTCGGCCCTCAGATGTTGACGCGCTTTCCCCGAGCCCGTATTTGCCTTACACCTTCAGCCACGGGGAGATAGTGATTATCCCCGACTGCATATTTAAAAGGCTGAAATTGCATGTTTATATCGCGCAAACTCAAACCGCAGCTGTTGGTGCGATTTCCATGAGCACCGTATTCACCTTACGCCATCAGACACGAGGAGATCAAAAGATTAGCCCCCGACTGCATGTTTAAATGACTGAAGTTGTTGAATTTGCATGTTTACCCCGGGCGGACTCGACCCGCAGCTGTTGGTGTGCTTTCCCTGAGCACCGCATTTACATTACACATGCCTAGCGATTATGTGGTTAGCCCCGACTGCATATATCGACTTAGATGTTGCTGCTGTTGCATGTTCTTATAGCGCGAACTTGACCCACAGCTCATGGCGCACTTTCCTTAATCACCGTATTTACACACACATGCAGACACGGGGGGATTAAGTCAATAGCCCCGACTCCCCGTATGTGGACCTGACCCCGAGGCTCGAGACCTGGTATGAGGCCCAGGTCGGTGGTCTAGCCGCCGGACCCCAGCCTCCTAGACCTGAAGTATTGGTGCGATTCACACGAGCACCGTAATACTTTGGCATTCCGGCACTGGGAGTAACAATGGTTTGGCCCGCCTCACCGGATGTGAACGCGACCCCGCAGCACACGCCCTGGTTTCCGGCACCCACGTCGGCATTGGAGACACCGGACCCCCTCCTCTCACCGGAGATATTGGTGCGCAGAACACGAGCACCGTCAAGCCTTAAGGCTCCGATCCTCTGTGCCAATTCGGCCTCATGGCTACTCCCCAAGCTCTGGCCCCCACCCAGCTGCCGCGGGGGAACCACGCGGATGCCCCCCCCCCCTGCAACGACCAAGCCTTCATGTCGATGGGTAGTGCGGCTGGCGTGGAAGTGCCACGCCGGGGTGAGGCAGGCCGGCTCTCTGCCTAGCAAACAGGCGGAACAGGCCCTGACTGACCAAGGCTACCGGAGGTGAGGGCGGAGAGCGGGGTTCCGAACGCCCTCCCCCAAACTTACGATAATGCTCCTGGCCCCCCGTCGCTCAGCAGCGCTAGTCTGGCTGCACAAACTGCCCATCTCGTCCACGGGGCGCCTCCTGGCCAGGGCTGCCCCCACAACACGCCTAGCTTGCTGGCCTGAGCCCACCGGGAGCTGCCCAAACCCCTCCAATCGTACCACAGCCTCGGCGATGGCCGGGCTTCACCCCCAGCTCATTAAGGGGTTTCTTAGGGGGGAGGGGAGGTGGATCGTTAACTCACTGCACGAAACAGCTCCCGGCGAACTCGGCGCACGTCAAACGGCGTCAGGGGAATGGGCCAAGAGGGCGCCCAGGGGGCGGGGAGAGGTATATGTACCTCGCCCCCTCCCCGGAAGAGACGCGGCACCTGGACCACTGAGGGTCCCAAACACTGGAAGGCTGCCTCCTGTGCCCTCCTGTGGCACTAAGGTGGCCGCCCTCTTAGCGGGTCTCCTTCGTGGACCCCGGGCAGCCTGCATTGCAGACCGCTCCAGACAGGCGTCGCCGGTTATCTTAATTCGATCTCTAGTGAAAATCGTGTATTCAGCACAGGGATTGAATGGCGCGGCGGGGACTGGGTGCTTTGTCGCTCAGTCACCGCCTTTATTAGTGTGCGTATCCTTGATAACCTGCACAGCAGCGCAGTCTACCCCTTGCCTTCACTGTTGTATCCTATCCTCCCTATTTGCCACATCCAGTACCCCAAGAGGCCCTCCAGTGTTCTAATCACTTTAAGCACCTAGCGAAACCATTCCAACACATCTTGAAGAGAAATTGTGATGCATACATTACATAACGACGAACAGTAAAGCATTCCTCATCACCTTGTGCCGCACGGTGCAGTAATTGTGCACAATTCTTACAAGAAACCTTAATTATGTGGCTGCCCCCTCCCCCCGCCCTTCTGTTCCCGTCAATACTCTGATTAAGTATAGACTGGAACCACGGACGTGAAAGTTAACAATTCTCATCCAGGGTGGCGTCAGATACTGCGGTACCACGGTGTACCACGGTGTGTCAGCTAGTCTCAGGTTTGTTTGTCGGCAGGAGCCATTTTAAATGCTCAAGTCAAGTGTAAATGTTCCATCAGCTTGCCACATGCTGTGATCACGGGGGGCTCGCATGGACTTTGTGGCAGTCGCGGCTCCTGGAGGGAGTTTGGCGGGCGATACGTGCGGCGGGGGAGGGTCAGGGTGGGGGTAGTAAAACCGGAACCGGCTGAACACAGGTAGTTAGCAAATAAATAAATAAAACGAATTTCGTAGCGCGCGCCGCATAGCATTTGGCGATGCAGCGCGCGCTACGAAATTCGTTTTATTTATTTATTTGCTAACTTACCTGGATTCGGCCGGATTCCGGTTTTTACTACCCCCCCACCCTGCCCCTCCCCCGCCGCACGTCACCGCTCGGTGGAACTCTCTCCAGGAGCCGGGACTGCTTTGTGGGCACTGGGCTGACCTAGTAACGGCTCGGATTCGACGCCGACCATTTCACTGCTGCATTTGTTCTGATTAGAGTGACAGCATCTGCATATAGTAACATTTTTTATTCGACATCGACGACCATTGCACTGCCACATAGGTTCTGATCAGATTTTGTTTGCTCTAGTAAGTGGTAAAGGGAAATCTTTTTATAAATAGTGAAAGGAAACAGCCTTATGTTTCATCACATTATAGTTGAAATAGATGCAAGACTTTCCCATTGGTAACTATTTATGGCGATAATATCGTCCAAATCAATCGGTGCTAAGATCACAGGTTTAATCCTGACAGGGCTGGACTGTTCAGGCACAGTCTTTCTAAGGTCGAAAATGAGCAGAACTGACGTTGGTACTGCAATCAAAACTTATATATCGTTCAGTTTGTGTTCTGCAAAGGTGCACTAATCACTCCTTATTTAGAGCATGTTTTGCCATTTAAGGTGTGTTGGACTGGCTGACTGACAAAACGGCATGGATTCTATAATATTATCAAGGTCTTTGATAGGTGCACAGTGCAACTGGAACTGAAAACAGCCCTAAAGGGACACTGAATCCAACAAGCATTAAAACGTCTTTGTTAAAATCATATTGCAAATATGTCAACTTGGTATCGTTTTTATGGTTGCAGTGTGAGTTCATTTTGCATATATAAGCTGGTGTGTGTTGTTTTAATTTGTGGATTATTTTTAGGAACAAAACAACATTTTAGTGAAAGTGATTTCCTGAATCAAGCATAAAAGATAAACGTACTGATAGCCATTATTAAAGACTCTTTAATAATGGCTATCAGAAGATATTGCTGTTCCTGTGTAATTAAGGTGCTAATTGAATTAAATGGCTGCGGTAATGAGCAGATGAGCAGCATAAAAAGTTAAAAGCCAGATGAGATAGGCCAATTAACGGAAGAGCTCAGCATGATTTATAACATTTGAAATACATGCAGCTCTGTTCCGTGCCCTGTCACCAGTACTCACAAAACATGTGGAAGTTTTGACTCATGGAAAGGTAGCACAGAAGGTTAATGTGCCTGCTGCAAAGAACATGTACCTGATGCAGATCACAAAATGCACATGATGTAAATAGGTCAGTGAGTCACTGCTTTTGTCAGAGAGATCCTTTTGTTACTTGCAGTTTGTAAGTTAAAATCCTAACATACAACAGTGAGCTATTAACTGTCATCTAAGAGCTGCATGCAAACTGCAAGGTAAAAATTGGAGCGTTATGTTTTACCCCCCCAGTCTTTGTTTGATTACCCTAATGTTTCAAAAAGAAATTGTTATATTTTTATTTTCAGCACCTGGTAAAGCCTGAGAACCTGAACCATTACCTAATTTTTGGGAAATTTTTGGACGAAGAACAAGAGGCCCCAACCTCCTTTGCTGCTCTTTCATCCCGGCTACGACCCAGCAAACAGTGTTAAAGGTAAGGAAACTGATGATATTTGTTTTTAGATTGGAGTTAGGGCTATGTATGTGGTCACTCTACATGGTGGTTGGGGTGGGTGCACATTCTGAACATTGTACCCTCAGTGGATGGAATTTACTAATACTGAGCCTTAGCCCTGTGCTTTGGGCAATAATGGTTGTTAAAGGCACTATCTATTCCTTGCCTTGTTCAAGGCCCTCACGCAGTGTCTGTTTCAGTGCCTTCAGCAACCACTATGGCACACAGAGGCAGCAGGCAGTAAGGCTGTATTTTTAGCAAGTCATGTTGTCCAAAGGGGAGCTGTTGGAGATATATTGCGATAATGCACAAGATATATGTATTTATACTGAAATTTGATATTAGTGCACCAAATCTTATACGTTGTACTTTGACTATTGACAGGTTTCTTTCATATTGGTAAGGACAGCATCGGCATGATGAATACAGTAGAACAACTAATTACACTGTCATTCCATGCACGGCCACTAGAACAGAAACTACATATAAAGAGATTAGGACCTGATCGGCCTGACCTACAACTACAACAAGTTACTCAGGACAGAGGAAAATCTTACAAACGTACATTCTCAAACACCTGGTACACAAAAGCTGATTGGCTTACAGGGTGCCCGTCAAGAAACAAACTGTTCTGCTTCCCCTGCTTGCTGTTTAAAGGTGAATTTTCTTGGACAAGAGAAGGAGTCATAGACTTGAAGCATTTGTCTGAAAAATAAAGAAGCATGCACACACAAGAAAGCATATGGAAAATCTGACGAGACTGGGAATGTTGGGAGACACACCGATTGAGCAGCACATAAACGATGCATACCGCCAAACAATACAGAAACACAATGAAGCAGTTGATAGGAATAGACACATACTATCAAAAATAATTGATTGCATTCGTTTCTGTGGTGCTTTCGAACTGGCATTGCGAGGCCATGATGAATCAGAAGGTTCCCCAAATCCTGGAATATTCAGAGGCCTTGTGGATTTAATAGCAAGCATAGACAAGGAAATGGAAGCACATTTAGCAAGTGCTACAGTCTTTAAGGGCACCTCTAAAACAATACAAAATGAACTGCTTGAGTGTATGCTAGAAATTATGAGAAGCCATATTGTCCAAGAGTTGCAAAACACAGACTTTGTGGCTATTCAGGCTGATGACACCACTGATGTGGCCACACAAACACAGTCCGTATTAGTCTTTCGGTACCTGGACAATGACAATAATGTTGTGGAGAGGTTCTATGGTTTCACACATTTAAGAGACTCTAGTGCAGAAACCATTACTGCAGCTATACTGCGTCAACTGAGCTTAATTTTTCCAGAGGTGCCTCAAAAAAAAAAACTTATCGCACAAAGCTATGATGGTGCGTCCGTAATGAGTGGAAGCCTTGGTGGAGTACAGAAAAGAATTAGAGATGTGTACCCTAATGCTCATTATGTGCACTGTTACGCCACCAACTTAATCTTATTATGCAACAGGCAGTATCAAAGATCTCCGAGACACGAATTTTCTTTCGGGATGTAGGAGGCATGGCAGCATTCTTCTCACGTTCCCCAAAAAGAACGGAAGCACTTCAGGAGATTGTGGACAAAAGGGTTCCAAGGGGATCCTCAACTCGTTGGAACTTTAACATATGTACAGTCAAACTAATATATCAATATAGGGAGGACCTTGTGAAATGTTTTGAAGCCATAGAAGCCAATGAAACCTTTGATTTCAAAACTCACAGTGAAGCCCGTGGCTTTGCTAGAACACTAAAAGACAGAGAGTTTCAGTTCTTTCTGTTTTTATTTCATGACATAATGTTAGCAGTCGAGAATTTATACAATCAGTTACAAGCACGAGAGATAGATACTGTCTCTGTGAAAAGATATACCACTATGTTTGTCGAAAGCATAAGCAAAGTGAGAGATGAGATTGGCAATTTAGACAGCAAACTGCCAGAGGCTTCTACTTTTGCAAACCACAGGAAAAACATCACCAGTCTGGTCCGAAATGCAAAGGAGATATGTGACATTGTAATTGTGCATGCACAAGAACGTTTTGCTTTCACAAAACATTTGGTGAGTGCCGCATTATTGGAAAGTGAAAACTTTGCAAAATATGATGAATCCTTCCCTGAGCGTGCTCTGAATGAGGCTGTGGAAGCTTATCCTATGCTCAACCAAGAGGACCTGAAAACTGAGTTGACTGTACTGTACTCAATGCCTGTGTACCGGAAGGCCAAAGGTGCCAGGTCTTTGCTGGCTTTAATTCATAAACTTAATATGGAAAAGTCACTTACAGAGACAGTGGCTTTACTAAAAATTGTCATTACCACTCCTATGACAACAGCAGAGTCAGAACGATGTTTTTCCACCTTAAAGAGGATTAAGACATTCCTGAGGAACACCATGCTTGAGGAAAGACTAAATGCTTTGGCAATGCTCTCTATAGAGAGCAAGCTAGTTCAAAAAATCCCAGACTTTAACGTTCAAGTTATTGAAAAGTTTGCTGCTCTTAAAGACAGACGTGCTGATTTTACATACAAAAAGTAAACAATATGTCGAATGCTGCTAGTTTGCGACCTGTTTAGTTGTTTGCTAAATAAAAAACATCTGTGAGGTACTCAGAAATGCATTATATCTCAAAGTCTGTTATGAAGCTCTATGGTTATACTGAATAAGCAGCTACCTAGGTTATATGACATCTCTTTATTAATGTAATAACTGCACTTTCACAATTGCTTTATTAACCTTCCTGCTTTCTCAAATTTGCTTGAAAATGCACCATTTTTCCACTCTTTTTTCAAACTTTTCTCGGGGGGAGAACCCCCACGAACCCCCCTTAGGGTGTTCGAGCTCGCTCGCTTCGCTCGCAACGGTCCAGTATGACAATCCATCTACGCCCACCACTTTCAAATGTCACCGTCCGCCACTGACCGTCTGATAGGTGCTTAGAAGTCCAGAACCTATGGTCTTAAATAGGTGGACAATGCCAGTCGTATCAGACATGTTAAAGATACGATTCACCATTTCTACGAAATGGAAAGGGCAGTTTGTATTAATAAGCTCCTATATCTAATCTGAAGACCTTGCGATCTCGAGTTCAAAAGTCTCTCGAGCGCAGGTTAAGGGCACAGACTTCTGTAAAAGCATGGCTTTCATTCTGCCTAGAGTATCAAACCGTATTAAAGAAACATTCAGTGAAGGCATAACGGCGCCTCCCTGACTGTATGTGTCGGTGGAAACAATACTTGCATACAACAAGTAACCCTGGCGCTCACGGTTACCAGATATGCGATGCCCGGGAGCATTCCACAGCAGCCTTGACTGTTCAGCATCAAGTAACTCCCATTCGATAGTATCCCAAATGCTGGAGTAATCACTGCAGCTGGGGCACCCCTCAGATGACAGGACAAGTTTGCCACAGAACCATTACAAGCCCCGTGCAGTAGAATGTCCTGACATATGAGCGATCATCTTAAAGCGCTCTCACAGTTTGTACCACTGAGAAACACTTCTCGATCCCCACTCCGGCTTCGAAATCTGTATGGCAATTCCCAAGATTCCTTAATGTACTCCTTACCCATTTTTTCATATTTGCCTGCCTGCTTTTGTTCAAGGCAATATTGAAACTGAAAAGTAGTGACCGGTAGAGTTATGTGGCCATGGATTAGCCATTCTGTGTGCGGTGATTCTGCCACTGTGAATGATAATCTATCCAGTTTTTCGATACGCAGCATTGTATATTTTGCTCCCCTTTGTGCCATTTCTATCTGTTTATCTGTTAGATTGTATTCAGAAAACAGAGACGTACTGTTGATGAAACGCCAAGGCACATAGCCTGCACGGAAAGATTGCAGCGTCCAGCTCAATAACATAATAGAACGTAACTGAGATTGCCCGTTTTGTAATATGGCCAAATCTTGTTCTAGAATGTCTATGGCAGAAGATACAATGTTGCCTAAGGAATATATCCTGGAGGTCAATTTTGTTAACCCATTGTCTACCACTGCTAGAGATTTCTCTAAATTAATACGGTCTATTTCCCGTATTCTTTCTGCGGCCTCTTGTTGGGATATTTTCCAATTTTCATTGTAGGCAGCATAAATACCAGCATATTTGAAACGATTTTGGCGTGGTTTCCTGGGACCTAGTAAAAATCCCTTAGATCCATGTCTTTTGTGAGTAAGGATAAGTGTTGTTTCACCTCTGTGAGTGTTGAGGTTTCTAGCCAATTAAGGCACAACTTCCCAACACTGTATGATGTCACTACCCCTGGATGTTGTCTCTGTACATAGCGCGGATCTGGCCTATGGATTGTGAACCCTTCGGTTTTTCCCATGAATCTTTCCTGACAACCATTGGTGTCTGTGGGCCAAATCAACCATTTCTTCCAATCGGGGTCTGATCTATTGTATTGTATGATGTCATCTAATGTAATCCCTGTTTGTGATGTTTTGTTTCCCTCAGTGTTTGATGGAGTCGGCACTCGAGGTGTGTTCAAGTCTTTGTTCTTGGCTAGTCCAAGGCAAGACGTCTGTTGCACTGTCTCGTTCAAAAACATAATTTGTTGAGGGATGAGGCATGCTCTAAACAAAGCTTCTGTCCCCTGCACCTGCCATTCTCTAGTACCCCAGACTGATTTTAAGTCTATGGTGTTTTTCCATAAGTCCAAACCTTGTTCAGACAGCTGGGCAATAAAGGCAGCAGAGTAAATCTGTTTGCTGTTTGTCAACATATTTTTCTGTGCTGATGTTGGTGCGACCTTATAATAATATGAGGCTGGGTCAGACATATTAAACCCTGAAAAATATGGGAACTTCTGTGCAAATGTTTTTGAACTGCCTTTTGGCGGTGTTGGACAATGTTCCCACTGGTGGTATGTGAACACATTTCTAGGATTAGCAGATTTATGCAAAAAATGATGACCATAATGCTGATAACAATACATTGATTCATAGGCTGATGTGCCTTCCAATGTTTCACTATTGGAAAACGCAGCAGATTTTTCCAAATCAGACAACATGTTATTAACAGTTTCAAAATCCCAATCATCGGAAAATGTACTTGAGGTAATGATATCACTTAATGATATTTTAAATAAATGTGGAATTTTAAAAATTTCTGTTGGGCCAAATATATCGAAATCAACCTGTCCCACACTATACCATCAGGTATAGGAACTGCTGTAATGTTCACTGACGACAAGTCTCTTTGTTCTCGATGAGATGGTTGATGTGGTTTTAACATTAAGTTCACTTCTTGGGCAGCAGAGCTTTGCCGAATGTATTGTCCACTAATAAGCATGTTAAAAACTATAACTAAGCCTAACCAGAAAAGAATCCCGGAAGTTACCCATAGTTCTACCCATGGTGTTACCAGGTAAGTCTTTCTAAGAAAGTTCATAAAGTCTTTAACTTGCTGCTTGCGTGGTTTTTGGGCTGGCGTCGTTTCAGGTTCACTTGGATCCAAAGAAAACGTATCAAAGTTTATGAAGTAGCCCGAAGCAGTTCGATCTACTGTTGGAATTGCATCAGGATTTGTTGAAATCGTATTTTGCTCTTGTTGAGGCATGTTGACGTAGACATCTGTATTTGATCTAACAGCTATTTGTCTGTCATTTTGAGTTTGATTTTGAAGTTGAACTTCAGGTTCAAGGGGAACGAGTTCCATGGCGTTGTTGCATAATCCTTCATTCCGTATAGGTGACTCTTCGAACGTGATGAGTCTTTCCGTTTGAACTTCTTGGATTGTAGCAAGAGGAGGGCGTCTGCTACTTTGGAGTCCACGTGGCCTACTGCTTAGTATCAGCCACATAGTGTGGTTTGATTAGGTCGATTGAGACAAATCTTTTCTCCTTTTTTCCGGCAAGAGGCGGTCGAAGTACTGCTAGGACCGAAGTAGAAGTACTGCTAGGACCGGTACAGGCTTTCTGCAGGATGGCCCAAATTCTTTCTTCTTTGCTATCTTCTCTCTGACCAGATCCCCGACTTTTGGGATCCAGACAGGTCTTGCCGTGACTGATTTGACTTCCCCAGTGGCGGTCTGCTTCAGGTGGACATTACTTTGTTGTGTCTGGACTCATTTAGATCCTGTAAAAATGCCAAACGATCATGGATGTCAAAAGGCTTTTTATCCGCCACTGCGCCTTCACAATCAAGATCAGGTACCCACATTCTTTTTTAATTTCTTTTTATTAAACATGAACAGTACGGCAATCAGCATACACTTATGAGACATTGGTTCAGAAATGGCATGCACATCTTGGCGACACACATATCTGGGACAACCCACAAATATCAGGAAAAGGTTTCAGGGAGAAAGAGACTCATCCTCCGAGGGGACATTTGGGGCAGCACATATACTCCCCCGGTAAACATTCCACTTACACCATACAGAGGACCACTTTTTGGGACATCCCCGTGCTATGTAGACAGTTTTTTCTCTGAACATGCACCAGTCTAAATTCTTTTTCCGTGCTTCCAGAGTCGGTGATGTTCCCGCTCCCCACATTAATGAATGTTTCGTTTTGCCACCATCAGGCACAAGGTAGCCCAGAGTTTATCCATACAATTCAGATCAGTAGGTTCCCAAACATTAAGAAGACACCTTTTGGCCTCAGGGCGTATATCCTTCTTCAGTACTTCCCTCATGACGTCGTGTATCCCCCGCCAGTACAGTTGTATATGTTCACATTCCCAAATTATGTGCAGGAAAGTGCCCACTTGACCACAGTGCCTTCTACAATCTCCCTCCTCCCCTCTCCCCATATGAACCAGTTGGGGCCCCGTGACATATATCCTGTGTAAGATTTTTAGCTGGACAAGTCGCAACACTTCCCGAGGAGAGGCCACCGCCTCCCTCCACTCCTCATCATCAAGCACTAGGCCGTCTCTTTCCCAACATTCTCGTAAACGTTCGAGGGGATCCGGGGTGTTATTGATCAATTTTTTATAAGTTAAGGAGATTGCTTTCTGTGGGAGGTATCCATCGAGTAATCTGTCTTCAAGCGGTGAAGACTCGGGGGGTAGGGGGGAGGAGCCCCTCTGCAGGTTTGTTACGAGTGCATGGCGAACCTGGAGGTAACGAAAATACTCCGAGCCAGATAACTCGCACTCCCGCCGCAATGTGTCAAACATGATCATCTCGCCTTTCACCCAGAGATCTCCAATCCGGGAGATTCCGATGAGGTCCCATTTGTCAAATCCCTTCGAGGACCGGAGATTTCCCAAGTGTTCCGAGTCCCACAAGGGAGTTGCCAATGTGAGCTTCCGGTCCCATCCCAAGCTTTTATTTGCTGCATGCCAGACCTGGACAGCGTGTTTGGTCGGACCAGTTAAAGGGAATTTCCTAGGGTTCGAGTACAAGGCCCTGTTATAGTTCCCGCCAGGCAATAGCCATCTATCCATGGTATACCCTGGATCGTCTGGCCGGCGGTAGGTGCCGTGATTGATAGCGGCGAGATGGGAAGCCCAATAATATTTCCTGACGTCAGGGAGACTTATTCCACCATCGTACCAGTTTAAGAGGTCCCCACATTCTTGTCCCAAATAGGACCTCATAAGGAGTGACACCCCCTAGAGAACTTCTTGGCATGTTGTTAAGGGACCGCTGGACCCCATAAAGATGTTTTACCCAACTTTCACCCGTGCCTAATACTCTAGCTGTTAAAGATTGCTTTAAGTCTCGGTTTTTTCTCTCCACAACCGAATTTCCCTCGGGATGGTACGGAGATGAGTACTGCAATGCTACACCCAATCTTCGCATGGCCTCCTTGTAAGCCCGAGAGCTAAACACAGGGCCCTGGTCAGAATGTAGTGTGCCAATTGCGTATGTCCCTATAAAGACTCGCAAATCTTTTTAACAGTTCGAGCGTCAGCCGAGCGCTGGGGCCACACCCATAGGAATCTGGAGCAGGAATCCACTGCAGCCATGATATACCTGTAAGCCCCATCTCTTTGTAAGGGGCCGCAGTGGTCCAAATAAACACACGCTAGTGGTTTGTCAGTTATTAACAATGGTGTCTGCGCTGGACGTGTTACGGTGGAACCTTTCATCTGCTGACCGATGTCGCATTTCAAAACATAGGGGCATATTAGCAAGACCCACGTTAAAATTATCGCCGTTTTAGCGGCAGGAAAATGCCCCTAAAACGGAGAAAATGGGCTTGCTAATATGCGTTATAGAATTCCAATAGAAGCCCATGTTAGATGTGCAGGACATCTAACCTGGGCTTCTATTGGAATTCCATAACGCATATTAGCAAGCCCATTATCGCTGTTTTAGCGGCAGTTTCCTGCCGCTAAAACGGCGATAATTTTAACGTGGGTCTTGCTAATATGCCCCCTGGTCTTTAGTCTGCTTTGTTAAACCAGGCCACCAGTAGCGTTGTTTCAATAAGGAAACAGTCGCCGTAACTCCTGCATGAGCAGAACCTATCCCTTGGTGTGCTGCTAGAATTAAACCTAACCTAAGATCCATATTTGGAATTACTCTATCCCCCACTCCAGGAATCTGAGCAAATGGAATGTTATTGGCATCTAACTTGTTGGAGTACTTGAGTGGAAATCTTTTTGGTAATGCTGTGCTGTTCTTGCGTGAAGCAATGACAGCTACCATAATCTCACCGTCTATTCTCGTTTTAGAATGAGTGATTGCAGCTACGGAAGCCGTACGTACAGCCCCCTTTGCGGCTTCATCAGCCAATGAATTCCCTTCAACGTGAATGCCATCACGCTGATGACTCAGTGTGTGTATCACGTGAGTCCTTGGTAGTTCGGATTTCAACCTCACTACCTGTTCCCATAGCATTTTATGCTTAATTGTGCCACCTTTTGCGTCTTTGAATCCGTTTTGAACCCAGTATTGCAAGTATTCATTGTAAGACTGCACACAGTAAAAGGAATCGCACACAATTAGTGTGGGTAATTCTCGATCCGTATTTACAAGTGCCAGTATCAGTGCTTTTAACTCTGCCAACTGTGCCGTGCAGTCTCCTAGAGACTGTGTTTTTGTGCAACTTGGATGGAACTTTCCATCCCGCATGCAACCTTTAACGATTGCACATGCTGCGCTATATTGTTGCTTACTCCCTATGGCCGGTTGAGCAGATCCGTTAGTGTAAATGATATATTCATACTGATCCAGAGACATTATTTCATTAGGTAGAGGATATTCTTGTTGGTATTGCAGGAATGCTTGTGTCTTTAAATTTGGGTCGTACCTATATTCTACATCTGTTGCAGTGAGAGAATTAGCCCATTGTATCCATCTCGGATGTAAGGCTTTAGCGTTAGGGACGCTTGCTTTAGTTGCAGCCTCTAAGGCTGGAACTGGAGTAACTACTATTATTTGTTTCCCCGGAGCCAGTGCTCTTTCTCTCACTACAGCAGTCTGTACCGCTGTCAGAATCTTTTCAGTGGATGCGAAGCGCATCTCAGCATTTGTGTACAAATGTGACTTGTATGCAATTGGTACTGTTTCACCTTCATTATATGTTAGATAGGTGTACCCTGATTGACCCGCGATTATACGGATCACCAGGTTGCGTACGTTTACGCGTTTGTAAGTGTTTTGAAGCTATCATGTCAGCTTGTAAGGAACGTAGTGTATCTGTGTGTTCCTGTGTCCAATTTCTGGCTGAGAAATCAGGTTTAATTAAGTCGTAGAAAGGTTTCACTCTTTCTGCGTAATCCAAATTGTACGTTCAACCAAAATTTAGGAATCCCAGTATTGATTGTAGATTTTTCAATGATTTCGGAGGTTGGAGCAGCACGTATTTTACTAAAAAATTGGCAGCCAGGCTCTTTCCTTTACTTGAAAGCTCGTATCCTAAAAACAGGACACTGAGGTGGGCGATTTTTGATTTTTTAAAGTTAATTTTGTAGCCCTCAGATGCAAATCCCAAAATTATGGTATTCACTCTGTTCAAGTGTTCCTCCAGGTCATCGTCCGTCAGATAAATATCATCCACATAGGACAATGCCTCTTCATCCAACTTTTGAAGTAACTCTGTTACCCTTGCAGAAAACAACCCCGGGCTGTTCTTATACCCTTGGGGGAGTCGCCGAAATTGACGCTGGGACCCTAGCGCTGAGAAGGCTGTTAGATACCTGCTTTCAGGCGCTATATTTTGGCAAAAAAATCCATTTGAGATATCAAGTGTTGTTTTGTATTTCTTCCGCACAATGTTATTCATTAATGCGGCACTGTGTGCATTCTGAACTGCAAATGTTTTAGTGCAAGTGTTTAAGTGTCTGTAATCTAAAACTAGACGATATGTATTGTCAGGTTTCATGACCGGAAACAAAGGATTGTTCATTTGAGAGGTGCAAGTTTCAATCACCCCTTGGTACTCAAGCTGATCTAAGATCTCCCTGACCTGTTTATTAGCTTCTTGCTCTATTGGATACTGCCTCTGCGCAGTTGGAGTATTTTTTAAAGGAATTATGTGGTGAGTTGAATCCTCATCCCATCCAACATGGTTCTTATATAATGCTGGAGCTTGGGCTACCGCTTTCTCCTGCGCATATGTGTGTTGCAAATGTCTGGGAATATCATCTGAGAATGCCAGCATAATTAACGTTTCTCCTTTAGGACAGCACATGACGAATGCTGGCGGCCAATCTTGTTCAGCTAATAAAATGTCGTAGCCAAAAGTTAGGTTCTCCCAAAAGAGACCTCTCACTTTCCTACTTTTGTCCCCTTCCATTTGGAGCATTATTTCATATACTTTATGTGGGACACTTACTTTAGTATCAGGTGTTTCCACCGTGATATAATCATTCAAGTCCGCTGTCACCAGAAATTCCATCAGGTTCTGGCGAGCTATTGTTATTTCTGCCGCACTGTCTAGCATCATCAGAGCCCATTCCCCGTTCAGTAGTCGAGTCCTCAGAATTCTGGCCATGTCTGATCTTTAGACCTGCAACTTTCTTCTTTTTGAACTGTGGCTTTTGCTTTTGCTTCTCTTCTTTTTTAGAAGTGTATTCTTGAGCGTGCTGCTTGTCTCTGGACTTTGTACGCTCTTCTTGTCTTTCTGACCGTCCTTCCCTCTCTGAGTTTTTCGATGAACCCTGAAAGGAACGAGAGGATCGTGTATCAGTATCATGATACCTGTCAGGTTTTCTAATATATCCCTATTCTTAAGGTTATACCTCTTTTCAGAGGGCTCCTGTGGAGGAGATCTACCTCGGGATTGAGATCTGTTTCCTTTAAAGTTTTGTTGTTTTTTATTATCCCACTTCTTTTTAGAAGAAGCAGGTGTCTGCTTGGAAGTGTCCTTTTCAGGACTGCTCATCAGTTGTAGTTTTAAAGCTTTCCCACCCAAACTGTCTCTGCCTAATTCTGCACATGCAGTTTCAATTATTTTGGGTAGTTCGTGTTGTTGATCTAACTGACTGAATTCCCTTAGGCATTGGCGGATTGCCACTGAAGCTGCTTCCCCTTTAATATTAGATAGTATTATGGCTGATACCTGGTCATTGTTACCTAGTAACTTCATTCCTAAGTTCAGAGCAGGTTCTGCTCCGTACTCGTTTTGTATTCGTCTTAATACGTCTGGTACCACCGCTAATGAAGGAATAACATGAGTCCTGGTATAAATGGCAGCAAAGACTGTACCCCAAGTGGTACAATCCTCTACTTGTGGTGTTATCCCCATGGCCAAGCAGATTGTTAGCATTCTGTGTTTTTCATATGGGGTAGTATTCGGGAATACTGCCTCTAGCTGCGTTATTTTCTGAGCTACCCAGAATGGCATTTGTTCACGTTTAGAGGGCATTTTGCCCATCACCGTGTGTAATGTTTGTGGTGTGATTTTAGTTGCTGTACCCTGAAATTGAGTTCCATTTGTTGCAACTGTTGCCGGTTGGACTGTGAAAGTCCTCATGACGAACTGCGTCATGTTTCTATAAATTTTAAATAAATCTTTGTGTTGTATGAGTAAGTCTGTGTTATACATGGTCTAGTGTTTGTGGAACACTATGCCCTTGTTCTTATCCCTTAATTCTAGGTTCTTGTGTTGAGAGGCGTTCGGTTCCAAGTCAGTTATAGTGCTGGCTTGGAGGCGTCCGCTCTCTCTTCTCATCGCTCCTCAATAAACACCCGTCTCAACTACTTACCGTCTCCTGTGTGGTCACTATCTTCAATAGTCTGCCTGTGGCATTGTGTCACTGTCAGGATGTGGTGTGTAGGCTGCTAATATCGGTCATGTTGCCCCTTCTCCGAGCGGGCCTAATCTTACTTTTCTTCTTATGTGGGGTAGGGCGCCTTTAAACCAGTATAAGTGTTCCTGGTACGTGAGTGGAATCTCTATGTCCTCAAACGGACCATATTCCACTGGTGCATCTCCTTCTGTGTAAGAGTGAAATGTCTGTGTTCTTGCATCTGATGCTGGGAATGTAACCCACGAATAAAATACCTCTGTTTTGTTTGATTTGTGTGCCTCAATCACGGAAGCTACTAAGCCACCCCTAGCTGATAAACCATTTTCTAACAGTTTCAGGGTGATTGTATGTCTGAATTTTTCTGCAATCGGAATTGCATCTGTATCCTCTTCTCCTGTTGAGAGCTGTAGATGTACTCTTACGTCATCTCTGTCATTTTGTAAAGAAGAAGTTTTGTTCAAGTGCACTAAGAGAAGGATTTTATGCACAATTTTAGGAACACTGTGTCCTTCAAGCTTGATTAACCAACAGCTAATAAATAGGATTTTTCGCCTACTCAGCTGTGGCGGAGTTTGTGCCTACCCACTCCAGACGTCTCTGGTGTTTTGTGGGTCTCTGAGAATAGCACGACTGAACTACTCAGATTTTACTGTTAAATAAGTACCCAACCAACGTTGGCGGCGCCATGTCGTGTAGTTCCTATATATCCTATAAAGGACCTGCGCGTTCGGATAACATAAACTGTGGGTTTGGTGGCAGACTGGTTCCGAGCACCCCCACCGGATACGTTAGCCTATTTGCATTAGCTAGCTCACAGTGCCACTAGAATCTTCTCTTAGCGGGGAGAGAATAGTTTCTGGCAACCTCAGAACATGACAACCCTGATCCCCCAGGATCGTTGAAACAATATACTACTTTTCCATCAGTCACTCGTGCTCACTTAGTTTGTCTCAGAGATACACAGAATAAACAGTCTAGGCGTTTCAATAAGGATTTATTGAACAGTTGTTATTCTAGTATAGAATATATGAGCTGCAACAACCATCAGACAGTAGCAGAGATATATGGTTAGCAATACTACAGAAGTAAAGGGATGGTATAGTTCTACCATTTTGCAGAAATCATGAATATATACATGTACATAAAACATATGATAAAAAGGTGCAACCTAAAAAGTACGTACTCCTACGATGTCTCCCTAACTAGATGTACCTAAATGTACGTAGCATCTGTGTAGGTGTTATGCCAAGAATCCCTCTAGGATCTAGTCAACCCCCATTACCTGAGAGTTAGAGAATGTGGGACCCCGTCCTGGTCTCGAGTTGGACACCCCGCGAGGAATGTTAGACCCCTACTAGCTGGAGTGTCTGCATGCAGGAACCTCAGCGTCTCTGGTCAGTGTGTCAGCCGGGAAGTCACGGTCTCCTCTGTCTGTCTAAGCAAGACATGATGTATATATACCCACAGGTCTCCCCAGGGGTCCTACCTTGCTGTGTTACTGTGTCGGCCTAAAGGATGACGTCGGGCTTGAACTTTAACATAGATATTATACAGGAGATGTTCGTCCTGCTGTGAGTCCTGCTGTGCTTCCAAGAAACCTCATGCATAATGTATGAGTTTCGAACCAGGGAAAAACCCGTGTTCTGAATGCAGTGTCGTATCTAGGTAAAAGGTCAGTCCCTATAAACCGTTATGTATGTAATGTAGGGAAGGATATAGGTGAAAGGTTGCAGTGTTACCTGAGCCTATATAGGGTTCCTATATGGAATATAACAGGGTGGCACCATGGCTACTAGGAGGAATCTCCATTGTCTTGAGAAGTCAAGAAGGGGCCTCAGCAGACCTTCTCTGCAGGTGAGGGGAAGTCACAGTAGCTGTGCAGGCTGCTGCGAGCTGCCCGGTCGGAGCTCCACTGTGGGCCTGGCCCCAGGTCTCCATCGGTCGAGGCAGGAGCAGTGGGAGTCCAGGGCTTCGCGCCTGCACCATTGTTCCTCGGGCGCAGCTAGCAGGCGGCGCTGGATCACCCAGGCACCAAAATGGCCACCGCCTCCCAGCTACAGGGTCAGCGATGCTGTTGGTTCTTTTAGGTGGCTTCCTGCATAGGTACCCCAGGAATCCGGGCAAAATCCCCTAGCATTCGTGTCTAAGGAGGGAGAGCTATCAATTCTATGTCAGGACCCGGAGGCAAGGATTAGGCTGTAATCTCTCTTCGCTTTAATAGTACCATTTTCTGCAGCAGCCATTTTTACATAAGATTATTCAAGTGCAAACTACAAATCCCATGACCACCTGGAAAAACAATAGAAATAGTCCATCCAATCACAGCACAGAACGCGGTATAATGTCCCCTGTAGACACTCCATCTGCCTCTTGCTTCGCTGCTCTAGCAGCGGTTCAGATATGTGCCTTGCTTTTCCTCTTTATCTTTGATTTTGTTGCTGTTTATGTTTATTGTGCAGTGTTCGCGCTATCGCTTTCATTGAACGTAACAATGGAGGCTTGCAACACTCCTATGCGGTCATAGACCTGGTTTCCTGATGGCTCGCGTGCGAGGTGCAGTCTTCTGACCGCCAGAGGGCCCCCGCACTCTGAATTTGCACGCTGCACGTCCCTGACCCCCGGCAGCCGGACCACGTCAATTTCACTGTCAGAGTACTGTGAAGTTTTCTGGCTGCGGCCGACATGGGGGAAGCTCCTCTTAATTACCGCTCGCGCTTGAACCGAGCAAAGGTTTTCAGACTGGAATTAATTCATTGCGAGCCACTGCCTGAGGCATAACACCCTACGGGGTAAGACCTACCTATACTTGGGACCTCCCAGGCGGTATCTACCCCAAATAACACAGGGGTGCCATCCCACCTGTCCTATTTGCTCTTGAACTAAGGGCTTTGCCCAATATACTGCCTTGTTGTCCTCCCACCTGGGTGGTTGTATGATTATACAACGCATGCATTCACATCGCATGCTATTAGATCGCGGTTTTTACCACGCAAGTCGTTACAACGACTTTTGTTGGAGGGCGCTGGACTTAGGAGTAGTTAAATTTACTATTCCAACTCCAGCCTACGTACAGTAGGGAAGGTGTTGGATAGTAAATTAAACTATTCCTTGTCCTATAGCGCCCTCCAGCGCAAGTCGTTGTAACAACTTGCATTGTAAAGACCGCTATCTAATGGCATGCGATGTAATGCATGCGTAGTAAAGGTTGTTTCCCCACCTGGGTGCACCCATAATGGAATTTGAAGAGACTGCGGAATATATGAAGGAGGAAGAGATTACCTACCTCCCTGTGGATGACCGCTTCTGTGAAGTAATGGATGCATCCATCCTCAGAGCAGTCTCCCAAGTGGTAGCCCCCTTGGAGAGGAAAATTCTGGAGCTCCAGGTGCAGTGCCAACAACCCCTCCAAGCGAGGGAAGACCTCACTTGGCCACTGGCCCCCTCACCTCCAGGGCAGTTGGCTACCCCAACCCTTCCCTCTCCCAAAACGAGAAACGCAAGCGCTTGGAAGACCCCGGGGTTGACCTAGATGGTTTTGCGCTGCTGAAAAAGGCGTTCTTAGACTCCCAACCCCTGCCAGACACACAGACTCCTGACCCTTCAGGTACAACTCTGGCTATGCCCCTAGGGGACCAAGGTGATGGGGACGATTTACCCAACACCTCGGATGGGGATGGGGATGGATCCAGGCCTTGACGCCCTATGGCCAACCCCTCACCGGATGCCCCCTCGCCATCTGCTAACACACAGCCCCCGGTTGGGGATCTTCTGGATCCCCATGATCTGTTGGATCCGCGTTCGGCAGAATGGTGCCCCGCTCCCAAGGTGGCAGCCTATATGGTGAGCCGCCTGAGATAACCAGTGGATAAGGAAGTGAGGGGCTGCCTTAAGGCGGAGTGTCCCAGACCTTCTTTGGAAGGGAAGGCGGCCGCCACTCTGGAGATAGACCACAAAATGGCCAGTTTCCTGGCCAAGTTTGTACGGGACCCAAAGACAGGTATTGACAGGTCATGGCGCTCATGTCAGGATAAGCTCTTGGATGTGGCTGGGCCCTTGGCAAAAATGATGGATATGGCGGAGGACGCGAAAGCTTCGGGTCCCTTATTTTCCCTGATGCTTTGTCCAGCTGGGCTCAGAGAGCTATTATCTTTATGGGGAATGCACACTGCGCAATTTCTACAGAACGGCGCAGGTCACTATTATTTAAGATCGACCCCAAATTAGGAGAATTATCCACATCGGAAGCAGGGGTCATTGCTCAGGGAAACCTGTTCGGGACCCATTCATTAGGGAATTGAGCAAATTTGTCAACACGTTTACTTCCCTAGACAAAGCTCCATCCTCGATTAAGAGGATATTCACACCCTGTGTTTTTGCAGCAGCCGGTCGAGGTAGGAGGTGCTAGACCGGCCGCCCCGTCCAGCAAGCCTCCAGAGGTGATGATTCCCGCCGCAGACAATGGCAGGACCCAAACAAATTCGGAAATTTTAACCAGACCAAGTCCTACCACGCCGCCGCGGAGGCAGAGGTGGAGGTCGAGGCGGCAACTTTAACAATACACAAGGTGAGGACGCAGAATGCTGGGGGCATTCATGTGGGGGGTCGACTGGTCCTTTTTCGGTCGAACTGGGAAAGTCTCTCCTCCGATGCATGGGTCCTTCAAATGATTGAGGGTTTTCATATCGAGTTCTACGGCTCTCCATGTCAAACCCACTCCCCCCGACCACTGGTCTTTTCCGAGGAGCAACGTGCCCTGGTGGACCAAGAGATAACCAGCCTTCTACAGAAAGGGGCAATAGCGAAGTCGGTGATTCATCCCCGTGGCTTCTTCAGCAACCTCTTCCTGGTGGAGAAGAGGGATGGAGGACAACGCCCAGTGATAAATCTAAGAGAGTTCAACACGTGGCTCCCATACCGCCACTTCAAGATGGAGGGCATCCATCTCTTGAGGGATCTCCTTCAAGGATCGGATTGGATGGTCCGGTTGGACCTGAAGGACGCCTACCTGGTGGTCCCCATATTTCTGCCTCACAGGCGTTTTCTGCAATTTCGTTGGGGCTAGCAGGTTTTCAAATTCACCTGCCTTCCTTTCGGTCTATCATCGGCCCCTTGGTGCTTCACCAAGCTGATGAGACCGGTCGTCGAACATCTGCGAGCTCTCGGGATACAGTTAATCATCTATCTCGACGACATTCTGATCATGGACCAATGTCCACGCCGTCTCGCATTGAATGTCCAAATGGCAGTGGATCTACTAGAATCCCTGGGATTTGTCATCAACACAGAGAAGTCTGCGCTGGTTCCATCCCAATCAGTAGAATTTCTGGGATTCCTTATAAGCTCGACCGAAGCGACCCTCAGTCTACCGAAACGGAAGCTGTCAAAAATCAGACACGAGCTTTGGAGGACTATTTCCAAGTCCCAAATTTCCCTTTGACACTTGGCACGAATTGTAGGCCTCCTTTCATCATCTATTCAGGTGATCTTCCCAGGTCCACTTCATTACTGGGCGATGCAGCACTTGAAAATAGACCACCTCAGGAGAGGTCTCTCTTATTCCCAATTGATTCCACTCTCAGTCGAAGCGCAAGAGGAGAAGTGTTGGTGGTTGACCCACATAGAGGCCTGGAACGGCCGGGCGATCTTCGGATCCCAATCTGACCTGGTAATCAAATCAGACGCCAGCGGCTCAGGGTGGGGCGCACGTTGTGGGGAGTTCTCCACCGGCAGAAAATGGTCCTCCACTGAGCAGTCATTGCACATAAATTGCCTGGAACTAATGGCGGGCTCCTTTGCTCGTCGGTTTTTTACCAAAGAGAGGATCAAGTGTTCAGTCCTGCTGAAAATGGACAACGTGGCAGCAGTTCGTTATGTCAATTATCTGGGGGGCACGTGGTCCAAGACTTTGTCGGACCTTGCCTGCAACCTTTGGGAATATTGCCTGGCCAACTAGATTTCACTAACAGTGGAGCATCTTCCAGGTTGCGCCAATCAAGTAGCGGATTGGCACTCTCGTCACTGGAAGGACACCAGCCTCTGGAGGTTGGACCCTCATCTTTTTTGACAACTCCAGGCCCGATGGGGCCCTTTTTCCATGGACCTCTTTGCCTCCCGTCTGGATTACCAACTTGAACGGTATTCCAGTTGGAGGCCGGATCCCCACGCGGTGGCCACTGATGCCTTTCTCCAGGATTGGAGCAAGGAATGAGCCTACACCTTCCCACCCTTCGCAATGATAATGTGCTTGACGGCTCAAACACGGAGACAGGAGGCGGATCTGGTAGCGGTTACCCCGATCTAGAGATCACAAGCGTGAATTCCAGCGATGATGGAACTTTCTATGAATTTTCCAATCTTTCTACCTCTGTCTCCCAAACTCCTCAGGGGTCCCCAGAACAATCCCCATCCGCTGATCCTAGCGGGATCTCTCCGCCTCATGGCTTGGAAGGTTACCGGCAACTGGAAGTCCCGGGTCTTTCACGAGAGGCTTAGTCCCTGTTCGCCAGGACTTGGGCGGACACCACAAATACACAATATCGATCCGCCTGGTCCAGATGGACAGGTTGGTGTATTCAACAACAGGTGGATCCCATGGGGGCAGACGTTACACACATCTTGAACATCTTGACGAATTTAGTCTCGCAGGGTTTTGCTTACTGGTCAGTGAATACCTTCAGATCGGCAATCTCAGCGGGCCATCTCCCAGTGGATGGCAGCCCGATTGGAGAACATCCACTGGTCTGCAGGTTATTGAGAGGCATCAGGCTCTCAGTGCCCTAGAACCAAGATATTCTGCATTTTGGGACATTAACAAGGTCCTTTTTCTTGTTCAAATCCTGGCCTTCGAATAAATTTCTCTCGAGGAAACAACTGTCGGTGAAGTTAGCAATGCTTCACTTCTTGATATCTTGTCGTCAATAATCGGATGTACGAGCCCTGGATATTACAGGTAGAGTTTTCACCCTGGACGGGGTGACTTTCTATATTTTGCGACTAACAAAATGTAATTCCAAGTTGGTGTCATACCCTGCTTTTCCTCAGATTCCAAAGTTATGTGCGGTACAGACACTTAAGAGGTATGAAGTGGTTACAGATGACCTTCACCCACATGGTGAAAGGCAATTGTTGATTGCCCTCACAAAACCCCATAGAGCGGTGTCTTCCCCTACGATTGCCAGGTGGGCCAGATGGGTCATGCAGGAAGCAGGTATTGACACATCCCGATTTGGAGCCCATGCAGCGAGAGTGGCGATGGCCTTGAAAGACTTCTGTCTGGGAGCACGTCTTGAGGATATCCTCAATGTGGCAGACTGGTCTTCAGACTCTACCTTCAAGGCTTTCTACATTAAACCAGTCCCATCCCTGGCAAGCGTGGTGGTTGATAAGCTTTAAACCAGCCTAATCCTCGCCTCCGGGTCCTGACATAGATTGAAAATTTTCCTAGCTAACGTAAAGGAAAGTTTCAATTCTATTAAGGACACAGAGGCGAGGATTAGCCCACCCTATATCACAATTAATGGCTTGTCCCACCCTACGACAAGATGATCATACTTCTCGTAGAAGGAAAAAATGGTTCTTATGATGTTTGGTTTAACTGGGGGGAAAGTAAAATTCTCTGTTAATGCATGTTTGCTAATGTTTCAATGTGTTCTGTGCCATGGTGGCAGACATTATGTATTTTTGGTCCATTAGGGTCGGAATCTAACAAGCAAGAATAAATCAGATGGCGAACACAGCCTTCGCAGGAAGAAAGAGGCAGATGGAGTGTCTACAGGGGACATTATACCGCGTTCTGTGCCATGATTGGATGGACTATTTCTATTGTTTTCCCAAGTGTTCATGGGATTTGTAGCTTGCACTTGAGTAATCTTATGTAAAAATGGCTGCTGGAGAAAATGGTATTATTAAAGCAAAGAGAGATTACAGCCTAATCCTCGCCTCTGTGTCCTTAACAGAATTGAAACTTTTCTTTACGTTAGCCAGGAAATATTTCATTCTGCTCTCTGTAGTGCTCGCGGCACTCAGGATGTCACAGGATTCATCTGGGGCCATCGGATCTCTGCATTTCTACCTCCGAACAGCCATCTTGCTAGGCCACATCTCATATTCTAATATTAGACATCTATTGGAGTCGTGCAAGCTTCTATTGTTAGAGATTGGTATGGCATCCTATCGGATTTTTGTAGTTAGGAGATGACATTGCAGCCGGTTCTGAGGTTAATATCAAGAGACCGGATTATGATTCTTCACAGCATGGGCAGCATGGTTTCTGATGGAAGTGTGTCCTCGGCGGAGCAGATGGAAAGTCCTCATCTTTTCCCTGTGCTTCTGTGGTGACAGTGCAGTTGTAGAGGCTTCTCGCTTTGGAAAGCTGCGTGGGCTTCTCATCTGCAGTGGGTGTGAGTGTCCCCAAAAACAGAAGAAATTATTTGTTCTTGTCTGCTGGAGAGGTAATCTTCACAATTCTCTTTACTGGAAGTAATTATGGCTTTGCTCACATCATTGGATCATTCGAAAGCTGACACATCAAGGCCCTGTTGGATACATCATCTGCTGTATTGAAAGAGATTTCAACATGCAGGCTGGAATCATGGAGCCGCAAAGCTCACTTATGCACATTACTACTTCTTTTTAAATGACACAGGGGCATATTAGCAAGACCCACGTTAAAATTATCGCCGTTTTAGCGGCAGGAAACTGCCGCTAAAACGGCGATAATGGGCTTGCTAATATGCGTTATGGAATTCCAATAGAAGCCCAGGTTAGATGTCCTGCACATCTAACATGGGCTTCTATTGGAATTCTATAACGCATATTAGCAAGCCCATTATCGCCGTTTTAGCGGCAGTTTCCTGCCGCTAAAACGGCGATAATTTTTACGTGGGTCTTGCTAATATGCCCCTGTGTTTCTTGTAGTCACAGGCGAGAACCTTGACTGTCATTAGGAGACGTGCCTCAATATTTTCAGATTCTCCAGGGCAATCCTTGATATCTCAAGGATTGAGAAGCAGCTACATTGTCTCTATACCGTTTGCCAGAGCACAAGCAGGCTTTGCTAATTTACTGGAGAGCTTTGGTAGGAGTCCGAGTTTGAGAATCCGAGCACTCTCTTCTGTTGCAATTTTAATTCCTTTAATAGGTTTTATGTGGCTTTGCTGTTCACGTTTTCCACGGAGAATCAAAGACTTTTCGTTCAAAATGATGGTAATGATGAAAATATAATGTTGTACCTCCAGGTATGTTTACATCACTTATTGCTACCGCTACATTGTACTACAATTAGGGTGGGTTTTAGTACTCCAATTAGGGTTTTAGGGTCATCAAATTGTTCCTCTTTTCCCTTTTTGAGCATTTTCTTTACATATCATTTTTTCCAGCATATCACTGTTTTCATGTTGGTTACCCCTTTTGATTTAATCAAAATGAACCAAGACTGCAAAATGATTGTGTTTTCCTTTCACAATAATTTGTGAAAGGAAAACAGAATGAAAATATGGTGTAGTCCCAACACATAGTGATCTGGCAACCTTACAGAATGAGAACTAGTGATTCAACAAGCTCTTACTTCCTGCTCCGGGCGGAGCTTTGCGCTATGTCACTCTAGTACAGTGGTCTTCAAACTTCCTAATGCTGTGCCCCCTGAAAAAGAAAAATCCTCTGCCCCCTCAATTTTTTTCACAATTTTTCTGCTGAGTTGGCAATGTTTAAATAAGTCTAAACATATTTAAGCATTGCAGTTAAGCTCTGTTACCACCTTTTACACATACTCCCAGTCAGGATATAAATGACAAAAGTTGTTAGTGATGGTCCATTACAAAGTGGCTTACTGCCGCTCAAGTTTTTAACACTCAAAACAAAGCATGATTCTTCTCTTGGCCAGAGACTGGTGCCCCCCCCCCGAGATCACTTAAGGTGAGTTTAAAGAGTTTTTTTAGTGAGGAAGTAGGCAGTGTGAAAGGTTTTGAGCACTGCATCAGGTTCAAACCTCTAGCCCCACCCGTGGTCCACAAAGTAAGGCCTGTCCCATTGAGTGTCAGGGAGGAATTGAAACTTATGTTACAGAATTTATGTTCTCAAGGTATTATAGAACATTGTGATTAGTCACTCTGGGTTGCACCCATCGTAGTTGCACGAAAAAGGACAGGGGAGATTAGGTTGCGCTCTGACTTAAGAAGTCTTAATGCAAACATACTGATTGATTGCCACCCTCTCCCTAGCAGTCAGGAGCTTTTAGCTAATTTAGGTGGTGCCAAGTGGTTCTCTTTGATTGATTTAAGGTCAGCCTATCACCAGGTAGCTCTAGCAAAGGAATCACAGGAATTGACCACCTTCGTCACACCATTTGGGCATTCAAATACCTGAGATTGCTGTTAGGCCTGGCGTCAGCTGCCAGTGTATTTCAAAAGCTGATGGATTATCTGTTCGGCAATCTAAGGGGCGTACATGCTTATCAAGATGATGTCCTAAGTTTTGCAGACCCTACTGAAGAACACAATTGGGTGTTGGGACAGGTACTTACTGTGCTTTGCAAATAGGAATGACTATTAGAGAGGACAAGTGTAGATTTGCTACTAGTGAGTTGGAATACATTGGGCAAACCATTTCTGATTCAGGAATCAGACCCAAGTGTTCTCTCATCAGGGCAATTAAAGAAGCGGAGGCTCCTTCTGACAGGGATGCTCTGCGCTCTTTTCTTGGCCTTGCTGAGTATTATGCCAGATTTGTTCCTGGTTACGCGCAAGTTGTGGAACCTTTAAGAGCATTACTGAGGGAAGGTGAGAAATTTCTTTGGTCCATTCACCAGGAGAGTGCTTTTAATGAAGTTATAGTGCTCATTGAAAAGGCTCCTATGTTAAGTGCATTTCAGGAAGGACAATCTTCAATCATCACTGTAGACGCTAGCCAGAGTGGTCTGGGAGGAACACACTGTGGCCTTTGCATCCGGATCACTCAAGCAGTACGAAAAACAATAGCGCACTATTGAGTCTGAGGCCCTAGCCTGTGTCTGGGCCGTTCACACATTTAAGATGTATGTCTGGGGCTGTAAATTTGAGTTGAATACAGATCACAATCCTTTGGTGCATATTTTCACAGCCGGTTCAGATAATCTCTTGTCAGCCAGATTAACTACGTTAGTGTCTAAACTCCAAGAACTTGTCTTTGAAATCAAGCATGTTCCAGGTGGAATTTATTTTCGTGGGGACTGTCTTTCACACTTACCAATTGAGGATATGAGTGTTGATTGTATGTTGGATGATGTGGCGTCAGTTGGCGCTGTCAGTGGGAAATGCTGTACAGGTATTCATGAATCTGAATGGTTGTCTCCTTGTCCAACTGATGTCAACTTGAACAGCGTGAGTGAGTATATTGTTTTATGGTAGCCTGAGAAGAAACATCTTGTTGCGGAGTTGACATCATTTGCTCAAGTGGCTAATGAATTGTCCCTAGCGACTGGTCTGCTTTTGAGAGTGGATTTATATGTACCTCTCACCAAACTACGTAATACCATTATTACACAAGCACATCAAGGTCATCTAGGTACAACCAAAAGTATAATGCATTTAACAGTAATACTGGTTGGCAGGTATTGACACACATGTCAGAATTCTGATTGACAAATGTCCAGAATGTTTATTGTCAGATAAACACTGGAAAGTGCACAAGACCCTATAACATCCTGCAGCTTACCCGGATGCCCCATGGGAGAAACTAGGTATGGATTTTTCTGGGCCATATGTATTATTACCTGACACCATGAGATTTTTGGTTTTAGTTATGGATTACCATTCGAAGTGGATGTACATTTAATTTGTTAAATCACCTGACACAGATTTAGCAACTAAATTATTGGAGCAGATGTTCAGTTTAGAAGGAACACCCAGAAGTATTGTTATCGCCGATGGGACACACTTTACTTCTGATAGCATGTCTAAGTTTAAAAAAAAAAACATAATGTCACCCATTTGCAAGTAGCTTTGTATTCCCCTTTCTCCAATGGATTAGTAGAAAGAGGTAACAGGATCTGCAAAGAGGGCGTGAAAACTGCTTTAGCTGCAAATCTGGATGCAAAGTCATTTCTAAAACAGAAAGTACGGTGTTAGAACACCACACCACACTGTACCACCGTGGTGACACCATTTTCTTTCTTTAGAGGCAGAAGTGCCCATACTGCTCTCTTTCCCACTTGATTGGAGAAACATGTTGGGAATTCTGGAACTAAAGGAAAACCTTGTCTCAAAGGTCATTGCAAATCAAATTAAAATGAAAATGAGTTTTGATAATAGACACAAAGTGTCTTTCCAAGATTGATGTAAAGGGGACAGGCTGTGGATCAAAAGTCCAGTCAGAGTACGGAGGGTGACTCTGTTTATTCCACGCCAGTCAGACTCAGCGTCAACGGCTCAGCTTGTAATCAGACTTGCTTGGATCAGCGAGACAGCATGAACCTCGGCACACTATGCCTGAATGCCACTTCAATTTTAAAATTAAAGATCCCCCTAATCCACTCCAGAGAATGCGGTATTGACTCATCAGCAAAGCAGCCAGCCACAAACAACACTTGACAATGTTCCAGCGGGATAATTAAACAAGCATTTGCAATGCAATAGGTCTCGCATTCACGCGAGTTTTAGCTATTGGCATTGTAAATGACAATGCCTTTTATTTATGTTTTGAGTTTTAAAACATAAATAAAAGGCATTGTCATTTACAATACTAATAGCTTAAACTCTCGCAAATGCGGGACCTATTGCATTGCAATAAGGGGCCTTCTTGACTGCTTGTTAGATTGTAAATATCAGAGGAAGAGACTGGCCTGCAAAGTCTTTAATACCTTGGCTGCGGCGCGAATTCCGCCACGGTGCTGAACATTCCAATCGCGGCCGTGGCTCGGACGGCCCCCGGCCGTCGTGCGCACACGCCCACCGTGACTCATGACGGCCGGGGGCCGTCATGAGCACGGAAGGGGTTAAAGTAGTAATAAATAGTGCAGTGAAGAAGATGTGTAAGTGTTGTAAATTACACAGACACAAAGTGTGAAGTGAGAGTCACATATGATCCGAGCTATAAACACTAACAAAGCGCTCCAGCACCTTTCGCTCTGTGATTACACTGTCACGGCTCAGGAGGAAGAGCGGGGGGGGGTGCTATTTCATGCCCTCTCCGTTATTTGAGTGTGCAGTGTGGCATTGCGTAATGTCATTGCTATCTTTGGCCTAATAAAAAACACTCCAGCTGTAGTAGGTCCCTGGCTTCACCTCCTGGTGCAGGGCGGGCTGTGCTTTATGGCAGGCATGGAGGGAGGGAGGGATGGATGGTCTCTGCTGCACTCCAGCCTCGTACAGTGCCCTTGCTATTACTAGTGAGCGAAAGGCACTGAGGTGGTGGTATTGGTGGTGGTGGTATTGGTGGAGGTGGTGGTGGTATTGATGGTGCTGGTATTGGTGGAATTGGTGGTGGTGGTATTGGTGGTGGTGGTGGCATTGGTGGCGGTATTGGTATTGGTGATGGTGGTATTGGTATTGGTGGTGGTATTGGTGGTGGTGGTACTGGTATTGGTGGTAATGGTGGTGCTGGTATTGGTGATGGTATTGGTGGTGGTGGTATTGGTGGTGGTATTGGTGGTGGTGGTATTAGTGGTGGTATTAGTGGTGGTATTGGTGGTGGTATTGGTGATGGTGGTATTAGTATTGGAGGTGGTGGTATTTGTATTGGTGGTGGTGGTATTGGTGGTGATATTGGTGGTGGTGTTGGTATTGGTGGTGTTTGTATTGGTAGTGGTGGTATTGGTGGTGGTGGAGGTGGTGGTATTGGTGGAGGTATTGGTGGTGGTGGTATTAGTGGTGGTGGTGGTGGTATTGGTGGTGGTTGTATTGGTGGTGTTGTTGTTGTTAATACAATAGGCTTTTGAAAACAACCCGTCAGGTGGCTTAGTGCAGATGACATGTAACACAGATGTGCTGTTGTCAGCTTCAGCCCATTAGCACACGATTATGTGCTACCTGGAATTCATATGACTTAATTCGCTAATCATTTCTAAATCCATTTTACTTGGGGGGGGTTGAAACAGACACAAGATAATGCCGGGTTAAAGTGATTGAAAGCGGGTGCCCATGTTACGCGAGCGACCGTGCTGCTTAAAAAAACACAAGCGGTTTTAGCTGAAGCAGCGCATGTCCGGCCTGCAGTAAGAGAAACTCAATAAAGGAAATAGTGCTTACAGACTAAATAACAGGTCCCGTGTAGCAACCAAAGTATAGGGGCCAGTAGCCATGGGAGGTTACAAATGATGACAAGGCCTTACTAAGGAGGGACTAACAAACCAATTAACGAATCCGAAGGCAGCATTTACAAAAGACAATGACACAAGCCAATGAAAAATATAGGCGGATAGTGGGCGCGGCTTCTCTCCCATACTCTACTACAGCAGTCTCGCAGAGCGAGCAGTGCATGCGCCCTGCCGCTAAGCTCGACCTAAAAACAGGTAACACGATGAAATTTGCACAAAATGCGTTGATGGGCGCGATAAGTTTAGGGTCCACTCCTCGCCAATGTGTAAGAGATCACGGACTCTACAAGTAGTTTGTAAACACGAGGTTTATTCCAAATACACGCACCCACAGTGCACGGCGACCAGCCGGCCAGGTTCACATCAAAGAATGTCTCAACTGTTGAAGGAATCCTTACTGACGGCCCACAGAGCACGCAAGGCTATTTAATAGAATACATGCTATGCTATACTAACACATGCCTGTTGCTTACAAGACAAACTACGTGGCAGGCACATGACAAATGCTATGTCACACTCGAACACTTCTCCTCCAGGATGCTTCCGGGGCATGTCTCACTTGCAGTGAGAGGCAAACTGGATCTGCAATGTCTAGATATCTTACACTGCTACAGAGTGTGACCGACCTTTCCAATGACAATATCCCAGTTTTCCATAACATCATTGTAGTACCAGCGACTGAAATGAGTGATACTGTGGGGAGGGGATTGCAGTAGCTTAGGGAGAAGGATCTGCAACTGTAACCCACTCAATCTAGACTGATTGAGGGGGGGGGCACTCGACATGTGTCCCCCTCCGCTCCACTGCCCTTCTAGGTCTGCCACATGCCAATCACATCCTAGTCCCGCCCATCCTTATCCAGCAGCCAGCTGCAGCCAGCCGGAGGGATTGCTGGTGAGTGGAACCCACATTATGAACTAAAGGTTTGTTTCTATGAACTTTTTTCATTTTCATCATTGTTTTGTTGTCTTATTGAGTTACTGTATTGTAACGTTTTAAACTTCTCTGTGTTCATATGCCTTCATGTTAGTGTGTTTTCTTATTCTCATGCGTGCTTTTTTGAATTTTTTCATGATTGTATGTAAAGAATTAGATTACAAAACAGAAGAAGAGGTAAATAGTAAAAATAGAGGGGAAAATGGTCTAAATGTATGTATAAGAAAAAAGAAAAATGTAAAAGTAATAAAGGAACATTTTTTACTAGTAAATTTTTCCTTTCTCCATGCTGTCTTTGCCATTTTATGGGGACATACCCTTTTCCTCATTCCCTACCCTCGTTCTTTCCACATCTTCTAACACCGTGATACTCACATGCGGCCCCCTGGTCAAAAGCAGCATGGGCTGGTGTTAACTTTACTGAGCACTAACATTCAGAATGATGTTAAATAAACAGGGAAGCATTTATTTATATGTTACCTGCAGATAAAGAACGGAGAGTAACTAAGCTGTTCAGAACTGCTTAACTTTAGAAACTCCTTCATTTTTAAAGACATCTTAGAACAACCGTGTAAAAATTGTATAAAGACTCTTCAAAATTTAAAAAGTGTATTTCATTAACATATAGAAGCGTTTCACCTTAGTAAATCAGATCAAATTGCTGCATTGAGAGTTTTTTTTTTAATGGTAGTATTCAAACATGTATTTAGAAACATTCTTGCTTCCAACCACCCAGACATCAATGCCAATAGTGAACTAAGAGGCAAACCAGTTGTCATGTGCATCCTATCGGTGGCCTGTGTTGCTATTAAACATGGACAACGTTATGATGTACTAAATCAAACTCAAGAGAAGGTTTTGTACTGCATATGTCCTGAACTCATGTATTTTGAGGTTCTCTTATACTTGATAATGAAGAAAAGGGAGACAAAGTGAAAAATATAATTGCCAAGGATCACACAAGTTGGTAAAGTGGGGAAGCCAGGGTCCAAACTATAGTACAAAAAAACTGGCACATTCTAAATGGAGCAGGAAAACAATGGCCCAAACCCTTGTTTGCGTTTAAAAGAAATACGAACATCCGTGATGAACTAGTCCACGCGAAAACACTGCTACCACTAATCCAAGACCAGGCAACCCTATGGGAACACCAGCGACCAGTGGGCCACTACCCCTGTGGCAATTGTGTGGCATGTCAGTATACACACCACACAAAAGAAGTAGGTATCAAAACAGGGAAACCATGAATTTTAAAGAACTTCACGAACTGTAATAGTGAAAACGTCATCTACCTCATTACGTGCCCTTGCGACCTCTTCTACATAGGCATGACAAGAAAATCAAAATGAGAATCAATGAACATCGCAGTACGATTAGATGTAGAAGAAACAACACCAAACTGACACGTCACTACCTTGAAAAAGGTCATAAGGATGGAGATCTGAAATGGGTGGTCCTCGAAAAAATGAGCCCCAATAGCCCAAATATACAACAAAGATTTCACACTCGGGAACAACGTTGGGTGTACCGCCTAAAGACATTGGAATCCAGCCTCAACGATGATATACCATGGCTGCAAATTGGATGAGATAGCCACTAACACCATTGACCGTACAGTTGCTGACACTGGTGGTACAAGCCTACACGAACACTTGCTAATGTAAACAGTATACCCCCAACATCTCCATCAAAACCTTTTCACCCAGAACTACTCGTGACATAGGGCAATTTTGATAGATCAATAAGCTATGATATAACGTTTGTCCATCAAATGAGTTATTAATGCACATTAATATGGCGCCCTTGTGAATAGTTTCTAGTGATATTCATAAGGAAAGGCTGTACGATCATTTATTTTGGACATACCAATAAAAAAAGAGTACAGATGTGCGATTAGTTTCCTAAACATCCTTGAATTTTTTAATCACTGTTAAAATCCCTTAAAGTATAACACACCCTCATATTTTTTAATAATGAGGAAGACGCTTTCCCTTTATCAACCGCATTCTTTTCGGTTGAAGGACATAGGCGTGTATTTGCCAACTAAATCTGAAAATTCAGTCTGCGGAGCAACACCCATGCGCAACCCGAGCCACGCCCTCCCGTCAGGTTATGCAGAGACTGACGAACGGGACACGCGACCACCCGTCATCTCCAAGTATGATGCTGTACGCAGGCAATCCGGCATGAGACACCCGATCCTCTTTTCTGCAGGCATTTCCCTTACACGGTGACGCATCCCGCTACAGCAGGGCCTCAGCTGATCATACTCACTAAAATTACACGCAACGTCCAGGCAATCACCCGGACACCGGATCTTGAGCCTCCCAATTCAGCGTCAACTGCCGCCAATTAATTCAATTAACCCTCTTTTTCTAACCACGCGGCACCTATAAAAACAGCGTATCCACGCTCACTCCGCCACCAGCGGGGAAGAAAACATCGGGGGATGCACCTTGAGGCAGTAAGAGTGTGGTTGTGGTGTATGCTTGAGATTTCAGGGCTTCACATTTTAGAACCCTGTTTTAAGTGAATGAACAAAGCATTTGTGCAATTATTTACCCCCCAAATATCTATTTTTATTCCTTCCTACTCTGTTGTCAGAGTGTTACTGCAGGGGTCCCTCAGCCCCACCCCCCCCTTCCCATGGGGCACTCCAGCCCCTGACTTGGGGTAAGATTGTGAGCTGGTCTCACAGTACTTGTATATTTGTAATATGTATGAGCGCCACATTTGCAATGACACGTGTTTCACATCCACAAGCGTAATTTTGTTAATATGCATGATGTGATTATTTCTGATTCTGTATACACGCTTGAGCAAGCCCTCTTTGACACTTTGTTAGCCTTTATTTTACAGGTTTCAAGGAAACCCCACCTTTAGGTAGAAATTGACAAATGTCATTCTACATGGTGGTAAAATCTAAATCAGAAGTGATTAGATAGGAGCCCTAGTATTCTCGTCCTGATGAATGCCATGGACCCTCCGGGCCAACACGGCAGAAACATGTTGACGACATTGATGGCGATGGGGTACTAGTTCCCCATTTCTCCACACTTGCTTTTTAATATCAAGCAAACACCTAACAAATAAATTGCTTTTGGTGTTCGCATTGGTTTTTTACCTCTCACTCTATCACGGGCCCCCACTTACTTTTTAGGTCTCGCCCTGAGCCAGCGCTTGCGCTGCTCTGGCCGAGACATTTAGTAAGTGGGTTTTCAAAGTGCTACCCACAGGCTTTTGCTGGCCTCCAGCTTGCGTTCACGATGGCGTGCACGTGCACAGCTGCCATCTGGGTTTCTGTAATGGCTCCTCTGCTCGCACTACCCCCTCCCTTCTCCCCCTCCCTTCTCCCCCTCCCTCCTGGTCAGCTTCATTCATGCTCCTCTGTTTGCACTACCCCCTACCTTCTCCCCCTTCCCTTCTCGTCAGCTTCATTAGGTCTCGCCCTGAGCCAGCGCTTGCATTCCTCGCATCGCTCCAGGCCCCATCTGGCTTTCATCTCACTTGCTCGACCCCAGGCATCCTCTACTGCCCAATCTCTGTGTAATGCTTTTTTTTTTTTACGAAAGCAGCATACGATAAAGGAATTCCTGTGAAAACGGCAATACTAAAACTTGGAAATAAGTACTTTTGCAATATTTAACAGTCTGTGTAATGCTTTTTTTTAACGAAAGCAGCACACGATAAAGACTGTTAATGCTTTTTTTAACGAAAGCAGCATACGATAAAGGAATTCCTGTGTAAACGGCAATACTATAACTTGGAAATAAGTACTTTTGCAATATTTAACAGTACTTAAATCTTGTACGTACCTTCCAGATATAACTATTGGGACGATTTGTATAATAAAATTGCACTACGGAAAATATACTAACACTGTTACAACAGCGCTCCTTCACTTTGGCACCTCCTTGTAGCATTTCTTCACTTTGCACAAATAAATGTCGCTATGCTCCAGCTCCTCCACCTGGACCCCTCCTCGCAGCACTCCTTCAGTTCTCGCTGACTCAGCTCACCCGCTTCCAAAGGCTACGATCGCGCCCCAGTCACTTTCTGTAGCATTACTTTTTGTAACTTTTTGTCCTGGAACAAGCAGCTGTGGCAGGACAAGGAAACAAGCACCACCACAACACCACTCAACACCACCTCAGCATCACCACACCACCACTCAGCACCACCACAACACCACTCAGCACCACCATACCACCACTCAGCACCACCACACCACCACTCAGGACCACCCAGCACCACCACAGCATCACTCACCACCACCACAGCATCACTCAGCACCACCACACCACCACTCGGCACTACCACAGCATCACTCAGCACCACCACAGCATCACTCAGCACCACCACAGCACCACTCAGCACCACCACACCACTCAGCACCACCACAACACCACTCAGCACCATCATTCAGCACCACCATACCACCACTCAGCACCACCACACCACCACTCAGCACCACCCAGCACCACCACAGCATCACTCACCACCACCACAGCATCACTCAGCACCACCACACCACCACTCAGCACCACCACACCACCACTCAGCACCACCACAGCAGCATCACTCAGCACCACCACAGCATCACTCAGCACCGCCACACCACCACTCAGCACCACCACAGCACCACTCAGCACCACCACAGCATCACCTCCACACCACCACTGAGCACCTCCACACCACCACTCAGCACTACCACACCACCAATCAGCACCACCACACCACCACTCAGCACCACCACACCACCACTCAGCACCACCGCACCACCACTCAACACCACCACAGCACCACTCAGCACCACCACAGCACCACCACAGCATCACTCAGCACCACCACAGCACCACCACAGCATCACTCAGCACCACCACAGCATTACTCAGCACCACCACAACACCACTCAGCACCACCACAACACCACTCAGCACCACCACAACACCACTCAGCACTACCACAGCATCACTCAGCACCACCACAGCATCACTCAGCGCCACCACAGCATCACTCAGCGCCACCACAGCATCACTCAGCACCACCACTCAGCACCACCACACCACCACTCAGCACCACCACAGCACCACTCAGCACCACCACAGCATCACTCAGCACCACCACAGCACCACCACAGCATCACTCAGCACCACCACTTAGCACCACCACAGCACCACTAAGAACCACAACAGCATACCTCAGCACTACCACAGCATCACTCAGCACCACCACAGCATCACTCAGCACCACCACAGCATCACTCAGCACCACCACTCAGCACCACCACACCACCACTCAGCATCACTCACCACCACCACAGCATCACTCACCACCACCACAGCATCACTCAGCACCACCACACCACCACTCAGCACCACCACACCACCAGTCAGCACCACCACAGCATCACTCAGCACCACCACAGCATCACTCAGCACCACCACAGCACCACTCAGCACCACCACAGCATCACTCAGCACCACCACCACAGCATCACTCAGCACCACCACCACAGCATCACTCAGCACCACCACACCACCACTCAGCACTCCACACCACCACACCACCACTCAGCACCACTACACCACCACACCACCACTCAACACCACCACACCACCACTCAGCACCACCACAGCACCACCACAGCATCACTCAGCACCACCACAGCATCACTCAGCACCACCACAGCATTACTCAGCACCACCACCAAGCACCACCACAACACCACTCAGCACCACCACACCACCACTCAGCACCACCACTTAGCACCACTCAGAACCACCACAGCAGACCTCAGCACGACCACAGCATCACTCAGCACCACCACAGCATCACTCAGCACCCCCACAGCATCACTCAGCACCACCACAGCATCACTCAGCACCACCACAGCATCACTCAGCACCACCACAGCATCACTCAGCACCACCACCACAGCATCACTCAGCACCACCACAGCATCACTCAGCACCACCACAGCATCACTCAGCACCACCACACCACCACAGCACCACTCAGCACCACCACAGCACCACTCAGCATCACCACAGCACCACTCAGCACCACCACAGCACCACTCAGCACCACCACAGCACCACCACAGCATCACTCACAACCACAGCATCACTCAGCACCACCACAGCATCACTCAGCACCACCACAGCATCACTCAGCACCACCACAGCATCACTCAGCACCACCACAGCATCACTCAGCACAACCACAACATCACTCAACACCACATCAGTATCACTCAGCATCGCCTTTGCACTAGTACACCACCACATCATCATCACTCAGCAAGACCTAAGTATCATTCAGCATCACCTCAGCATCGTCTCAGCACCAGTCACCACCACCACTACCACCTCAACATCACTCAACACCACCTCAGCCTGCTCTCGGAATCTGCCATCTGTTGATTCTCCCCTAGCGTCTGGCCGCTGCTAGTGTTATAATACAGGTACTAGTTCACAACCTTCAACCTCCAATTGTTAATGCCCCCTCAAAAAAAAACTTTAACAAACAACCATTGGAATAGGCAAAAACAAGTTGCCAGCATTGCAAGAACAAAAGCAAAATGAGGAAATGTTTTATTGTACATAATTTTTTTTAATATGGTCGTTCTGTTGGACATAATGCCTTTTTGGTCATATATAAGGTAACAAAAATGCTTCTGGCACTTTTTTATTACAACTTTTCAGCATGCTGCACAGCAGCCACACTTCTCTACAGCACAGCTTAAACACATTGGCAAAGTCAATAGCTCTGCCTAAACACTTATAAGGCCCCAAAGGCGAGACCTATTGGCTATGCCAATGCTTGTTAGAAGTGCCTCCCTGTCTCCAGGTGTAGGCCCGCTTTCTACCAAACGCAGTTTCTAGAGAGCGAGGACTGCCAATGATGAAGCATGACACCTGGTGGTGTGTGAGGACAGTCCTTCACATTTTTTGAGATGCCCTGCACCTCACTTAATCAAGTGCTTGTTTTTGTGTATAGAAACAGAGATTTATTCAGGGTAGCTTCTTTTGTGTGTACATATTAAGCTTGGAGGCCATCTCACCCTGAACACCCAGTAGCCTCTAGTTCCCTCCCCTAGCAAGCTCTAGGGTTATGTGTGTGGAGAAGCCAGGATTGATCCCAGGTTTTCTGATTTAACATTGCGCAATTCAGCTACTAAATGTACATGCTTTGCTTCCCCTACACCCACCTTACACACATTCCTCACCCGACCAACACCTTGCTTGCATCAGTGTGGCCCTCAGTCACTTCATAGACCATACTTTGTACCCTGGAGAAATATTTGCGAGTACCCATGTCTTACACTAACCCGCCTCTGTCCACAACCCTAACTCCATTCCTAATAGTAACCCTTACTCCATCCCACACCATCACTCATTACCATAAGACCTTACCTTAGACTATCTCTTACTCTGACCATAATTGTTACTCAACCCCAAATATTAAGCTATGGTTTACCCCTTTCCAGATACTAACCCATACACCTTACCTTCATTAATACCTTACACTAACCACAAACCATAAACATAATGTAAACCTAAAATGTAACTTATTTCTAACACCAACCCATACCCACATTCATTTTTACACTAGTTTTTCAACATTTCTGCATATTGTACTTTTTGCTGCAAACTGATTTCATACTTCTCTGCACTAACCTGTTCCCATCATGTGTGCAAAAGTCCTGTGACAACAGCTGCTGTAAAATAAATATGTTTCACAAAGTGTGCTCCCAAGATGGCCTCCCATCTGCCTTTCTGTTTGCATATCGCACTGTATGCCGTATCTCTGTTAGGTTCCATAATATAACTGTACTAAATGGGTCTGTAATGTACCACTTTACTGTTGCTGGTGTTTTACTTGTGGTATAAACCATATCTTATAAATGTGGTACTTGTATAGAACCCTATAGTTTTATTTTGTTGTTTGAAGGCGATTTTACCAAAACATTGTTTTCTCAAACAGTTCCACTAAGCATAATTGCTTGGGGCGAAAGTCACACAATCTCTTTTTCCCCAAATGTTTCTATGTTCCCAGGCATGTGAGGAGCAAGCAAACTCTACATTTTTTGGGCACTTTGGTATCATGAGGGTCCAGCTGAACTGCGCCAGAGCGTTCCTACGGACCCTCTGTAGGCTAATCCAACCGCGCAACCCCCTCAACTGCACACCCCCAATAACTGGTTCTGGCTCTTTCTTTCCCTTTATGTGCGAATGACTACCGTGGTGTCACTCACCTGTACTCACCTCTCTAAACTGTTTGGGGCTTATTTACAAGCCCCTTGCGCCACCCGTACCTCACTTTTCCCATGTTAAAAATGGCGCAAGGGGCTTGTAAAAAAGCCCCTTTGTATTCTGCTGTTAAGCCTCAGTTTACCTCTGTGACGTCTTCCCAAACCGCATCTGCAGTACCCCAGCCTGCCCAGGCACCTACCCGTTATTGTCCCCCAAAATACCTGACCTTTGTGCAGTAACGTACTCTTAGTTGCGGCCTATACATTTTTAATGTTGAAACACAGTTTAAATCACTACTACACCTTGTGTGTTCTGCACACCTAGGTGCTCAGGGTGGGACGGTTGCGCGAGCTCTCTTGCAGAGACCTGGTGGCTTATTTACACGCCCCTTACTCCGCCGGTACGTCACTTTTTCCCATATTAAAAGTGACGCACCGGCGGCGCAAGAGGCTTGTAAATAAGCCCCCTGGGTTTTCAGTGAGAGCCGTTACTCCTTTGCCAACCGTCCAGCATCACAGGCCCTTCGTGACTTGGGAGCCACAGTGGTGAAAGGAGAACTGGACAACCAAAGGAGTGTGGAGACGGCCATGAGCGGGGCTCACATGGCCTTTTTGGTGACCGACTTCTTTGACAGTTTCAGCAGGGAGAAAGAAGTGCAGCAGGTAAGACCAGAGCGGCTTCCTTTGATCATCGTGCAACATGCCAGGTACCGCCCTTCCTATAAAGGGCCTTTGCGCATGTTTATTTAAATTGCCATCAATGGGAAGCTTTAGACATGTTGTACCCTGAGATGTGCCATATAATTAGTGTTGCCCCACTTCCAACTACGAAACAATCTTTTTCTCTTTGATGTACTTTTTGGAATGAGATCTGTGTTGATAAATTCCCACTCTAGGGCTTGGCCAACACACCACGCATTCGGTTCACCTGTTTTACACTATTTTAATCTGTATTAATTTTTAGTACATTTTATTGCAGTAGGTTAGATGATATATTACTTAGATATTTCTGCTGCTTGTAGGAAAATACTTCTTTGTAAGCCACCCTGTCATCTATTGTGACTTGTGTTCATTATTTAAAACTGTTTATAAATAAAAACACATGACATGTTTTGCAACGGACATGATGCAGTCACACATGCAGTTATTATAAAACAGGCTCTGGCCTTAAGTTGTGAATAGGAGATGGGTCAGTATCAAAAGAGGGCCAGCTCAGTACTAATTTTACATAAACTTTATGTGTGGCTGTAAATAACTGAAGGGGTTCATTTTAGGAGAAACCCAAGACAGCAATATTAAGAGTGGATTGGAAGGCTCTGTGTAGTTCATTCACTCAGGTCTGCTACTAAGGGGCGGAGTCACATCTCAGAAACAACTCAAACGTTAGCCGCTCCCCCAAGGTCTTCCTGGATAGATTACTCAGTTTAAACAACTTCCTTCTCCTTAGGCACGCAGGACAGAAATTATGGGCCTCATTTATGGGTTTTTTGCCGTAGGGCAGCGCAGCATGCCTTGCTGCTGCGCTGCCCTACGGCAAAAGAAAAGGGCAGGAATGCGCCATATCTATCAGAAGGGAAACCTTCCTGCACAAAAACAATCACGAGGTTTTTCCTCTTTCTATGTTTGCTGCAGAATGCTGCACACAAAGAAAAAGGAAAAACAAGGAGAAATAAAGCTATTTCTCCTCGTTGTGCCTCTCTTATGTCCGCTCTGGGGAGGCGAAAGTTTTTGGCGCTGCCTCAGTCTTACGATTCCTCGTAAATCTGGGGCAGTGTTAAAAAGCCATAGATGTTGCTGGGAACGCCCCCAGCAACACCCATGGAACGCCTCTTTCACGCAGTTTTCTGCATGAAAGGGGCACATATTTATGAGGCCATGAAAAGCCACGTAACGTGGTTTTACGTGGTCTTATAAATATGCCAGTGGCACATTGCGCCACCGGAACATCAAAAAAAGTGACGTTACAGCGGCGCAAAAATACCGATAGTGCTTTATAAATGAGGCCCTATGCCTTCACATTGTTTAAGCTTCAGTGCCCAGATCCAGTTTTGTTGGTGGTTTTCTGAACATCCAAAACTCATAGCTAGATGTGGCCCAAACTTTGGGGCTAATGTACAAGCCCCTTGTGCCACCGGTGCGTTACTTTTTATTACGCTCTGGCATCGCTGAGTGCAGACCCATATCTTCAAGACCATGCAAAGCCACTTTGTGAGGCTTTTCATGCCTTCATAGCTATGGTGTAAGGCAACACAGCACAAGTTACTGCGTTGCCTTACACTGTGTCAGGGAGGGGCGTTCCATGGGCCTTGTGGTGGGTTTTCCCACGCAACAACCATGGGTTTTGACACACTGCAGCACAAATAGAAAGAGGAACAAAGCCTCCATGGATTGATGGATTGATTTTGTGCAGGAAGGTGTCCCTTGACCTGCAGACCTTCATTACCTGGACAGTGGCTTCATGGGAGTTCCCTAGTAAGCGAAAGGCTCTGGTAAGGCACATGCCACCCTGAGGGAAGGAAGAAGGGGATGGAGAGTGGTACTGGTTTGTTATAAACAGAAGTCAAAGTCTTTCACTGCTAGTGCCCAAATTATGGACTTCAATGATCATATGAAATTCTGCTATGCCTGATTCAGAGAGGGCCAGTGTTCCCACACAGGCTTTCCCAGGTGTTGGAACACCAGACCCTATTTTTCAAATGATAATTCCACCTGGAAAAGGTGCATGAGGCTTTGTTTGCAGCAGCAACCAAGCCCATTTCCTGTTTTATGCATAACTTATCTTCCCCTTTCCTTCCCACTCCTATAAACCTCCTTAGTCCCTCCACTACTCCAAATAGAAGTTGAAGCATATATTTACCACCTGCTTAGGTAACTTACACCTTCATGGTATGTATAGTGCTAAGGTATCATATGTGGAGTGAAGTATAGTAAACATATACATATCTATAGGTACTGTTGATATTTAGGTCTTCAACATTTTGGCTACAATAGTTTAGTAAATAAAGATTTGTACTCGATATTTGGTACCTTCACCCTTCTCAAGCAGCTGGTCCAGGATAGAAAGGCTTGATCGAGGCCCACGCATGAGGAGCCCCTATGGGTTTGGACATGTTTTATGTGACCGTAAATAGAGAAAGGAGAGGTACTCAGGAGAATACTTTGTATGAAATTCAGATGGCATTTGTGTTTGTAAGTCTAAATCAGCGAAGCAGGAATAAATCTATCTAAAAAAGAAAGTTTCTTCTGCATGTTATTTGCACAGAGCATCCCATACAATCAATCAATCAATCAGGATTATTAAAGCGCAACTAATCACCTGATAGGGTATCCATGCAATTGCAGATCCAGGAGGCTTATTCGAACATCTAGGTCTGAGCTGATGGTCTGAAGGGACGTGGTGAGGCTGTTCCAGGTCTTTGCTGTGATGTGGGAGAAGGAGCGTCCTCCACTTCTGCTTCGGTAGATGCGAGGAGTGTGGGCAAGTAAAAGGGAGGCGGAGCATAGTCTTCTCGACGGTTGGTGTAACTTCAGACAGTGGTTAATGTATTCGGGTCCTTGGTTGTGTAGAGCCTTGTGTGCATGGGTCAGTAGTTTGAATTGGCATCTCTTCTGTACGGGAAGCCAGTGGAGTTGCCTGAGGTGGGGTGTGATGTGTGTTCGTCTGGGAAGGCTGAGGATTCCTACGTAGAGGGCGTTGCTGTAGTCCAGTTGGCTGGTGATAGGGGCCTGTGTCACGGTGTGTCTCGTGTGTAGGGGTAGCCACTTGAAGATCTTATGTAGCATGCGCAGAGTGAGTAATCAGGCAGAAGAGATGGCGTTGATTTGTGATTTCCTGGTGATCTTGCTGTCAATGATGATTCCGAGGATTCTGGCATGGTCGGAGGGGGTGGGTGTGGATCCTAGGTCTGATGGCCACCAGGAGTTGTTCCATGTGTTGCTGCTGTTGCCAAAGATAAGTACTTCCGTCTTATCTGTGTTCAGCTGCAGGCAGTTGTTCTTCATCCAGTCGGTGACGTTTGTCATGCATCTGTGGAAGTTGGTTCTGGTGGTGATGGGGTCGTCGGTGAGTGAGAGGAGGAGTTGGGTGTCGTCTGTGTAGGAAATTATGTTGAGACCATGGAATCTGACGATGTTGGCCAGTGGGGTCATATATGCGTTGAAGAGCATGGGGCTGAGGGATGAACCCTGGGGGACACCACAGGTGATCTCCTTAGGTTCAGAGGTGAAAGGTGGATCCTCTGGTGAGGAAGGAGGTGATCCATCTGAGCGCGTCCCCATGGAAGCCGATGTGGTGGAGTCTTTTGATCAGCGTGTGGTGGGATACAGTGTTGAAGGCTGCAGAGAGGTTGAGGAGAATGGCGATTCTCCAAGCATAGTGAAATGAGAATCAACATTTCATTAAAGACACGGAGGCTACCATTATGCATTACATCCTTTAATGCTACTTCTGCAGCACCTTCAAAGAACTTTACAACAATTAAAAACACTAAAAACAAGAAACTTCTAGTCCATAAATAACCCTTTCAATGAACATTCCTCCTCTTTTAATGAGGCAATATATCTTTTCTCCCATCATCTCTTTTCTATCCCCCATAAACGTTTCCAAAACGTCTCTTCTTCTTATTCTGCAGAGGGAAAAACATCAAATACAACAAAATTCCTTATTTGTGTTCTTTTTTTAAAAACATTTTAATGTATCATGAATACAGTTTTTTGATAAAATATATATATGTCCCATTCCCCTCTCTTTCCCTCTCATAATTGTCATCACTTTACCTTATTTCTTTTTATTATTATTATTTCTTTTTTTACTTTTCTCCGAGGGTTGAGGAGGGTGGGATAATGTTAGCCTCCATGCCTTTAATGTGTGACGCCGTGAGAGGAGGACGCTGAGGGAGGTCCAACAGGTGCTGTCGGAGGCCTGCTGCAGAGCAGCCCGGAAGAGACGGCTGACGGTTAGGGAGACAGACAGTCCGAATACCTTGTGGGTGACGGACGCGAGTGCTCGTTGTTTGCCTATCCCCTGGGTCGGGCCCCAACCTGGATTGCCAGAAACAAACGGGGGCTTACATGAAGGTGAGGAGAAGGGGCGGCCAACATAGAGTGGATAGGACTATGCCGCAATTGTCGAATGCTGCGTTGGTGGCTAACGTGGATATGAGGAGCGGAGATTGAAGTGCTCACCCCACTGAAGTGACTTATGATCCTCCCTGTGGCGCATTGGCCCGTTAGACGAGCGGCATACTTAATCCCCTGCCTGGAGCTTGGTCAGCAGCTGCGGAGCGGGGAGAACACTGTGGGCCATACGCGGTAGGGGGGAAGAGCTGAAATATTCCATCCCTGGCAGGTCTCCAGGCTACTAAGCTCATGCCTTGATGCATTGCTCACCTTAAAATCAGTGAAACATCGACGTTTGGGACACTTAGGAGCCAGCTACATATCCTGCAGCTGCGTACGCCAGAACTGCCGTACAGCTATTGCTCAGTCGAATCGTGGCTGATGCTCGTTTGGCCCTACTGGTACTACTTCATTGGAACCAGATACAAACATGCATTGTACCACAGTCAACATGACTTCACCTGGATCTGCCTGAACCTGCTGGTGGAGCGGAGATGAGGAGAGCAGAGACTCCAGCCACACGTGCTGCTCGGACCTGCTCGTACCCCTTGGTTGTTTTACAGAGGTGAGGCGGGGCTGCGGAGGACACAATGCCGCTCTTTGATTCCACTGTGCGTTTGTGCACAGCACGGGACCAAGACAAAAGCACAAGGAGAACTGCATAGGTGTGCACAGATGCCGCTGCAGAGCATGGAGAACACCGCGGACCGTACGCGGTAGGGGAAGATCAGAAATAGCCCCTCGCTGCCGGGCCTCCAGGCTACTAAGCGGTTGCCTTAATGCATGGCTCACATTAAAATCAGTGAAACATTGATGCTTGGGACACTTAAGAGCCGGCTACATATCCCCCAGCTGCGTGTGCCAGAACTCCCATACAGATAGTGCTCAGTCAAATGGTGGCACCTGGATCTGCCTAAGCCTGCTGGTAGCGTGGAGATGAAGAGCATGGAGACTCCAGCTACACATGCTGCTCGTGCCCCACAGTTGTTTTGCTGGAATGAGGCAGGGCTGCAAAGGACCTGACACCACTCTTTGATTCCGCTGTGCGTTTGTGGCTGAAATAAGCTCAAGGAGAACTGCTTAGGTGTGCACAGATGCAGCTAATCCTTGGGATCGTTACACAGTGCTACAGCTTGCTCCTGGGGAAGCCACGGGCATACGCCCCTTGATAACACCATGAGGAAAATAGACGCTAAACAGACTAAATTTCAATTTGATACCCGTAGATCCACTTGTACACCAGATGGAAACACCAAACAGAACGCCTCGGAGGACTCCCCCCCCCCATGGAAGAGTTGACCGATGCCACTGACATGAAATCGCTTCTACTCGCTATGCAGCAGAGCCTCACCTCCATTGAATCCAAAATTAATACCATGTGCTTCAGAATGGACCCCATCACGCAAAAATTGGATAAGCATGATGGCCGCATTACCGAAACAGAACACAGGATATCTGCAGTTGAGGACACCGTCTCACACAGGAGTGAACAACTCTTAAACATGGAGAAAGTACTCAAAATTATTTCTGCCAAGAACAAAGACCTGGAGGCGAGATTCCGCAGAAATAATCTGCACATAATTGGTATTCCTGAAACTGCGAACACAGGCAAAATGGAGGAGTTTGTGAAATGCCTGCTCACTACGATGTTTGGAGCTGATTTCTTCTCCAAAATGCTTATTGTGGAGTGGGCCCACTGAGCGCTGATGACTCACCCCCCACTGGGTGCACCTTCATGACTGATCATCACTTGATTACTGAATTATCCCAACAGAGACACTGCTCCAAGGCTAGCAAGGGAAAAACGCAGGCTACAATTTGAAGGCAATGCAGTGGCCATCTACCCGGACTTTACCATAGCATTTCAGGAGGCACGTAGGAAATACGTGCCCATCAAGCAGAAGCTGCAGCAGACCAACATCCTGTATGCAATGCTTTATCCTGCCAGACTTTGCATTACTCAGCAGGACAAAGTCCATGTTTTCAACAATCTACAACAGGTTGGCGAATTCCTGAAACGCAGCATGGATTGTACTTCCCCCATGACCCACATTTCACAAACATCCAGACCCTCTTTGCCGCTTTCGGAGGTGGGATAGTTCCATGGCATGGGAAGGATCGGCGACCTAACTGACATGACTCTGAGGGACATGCAATGCCTCCTTGAGTGTACATGAGGTGCGCAGGATGAAATCGCTCATCCACTATACAGTACCTGAGGTTTTACAGTTAAAACAGCCCTAGAAGAAACTACCATGATGGCGTACTGATCAGATCCACGAGATCCGTTTTTGTTGCGGTATGGCATTTGAGACACTCACGCTTGTTCCCTGGACAGCCTCGTTTACTCAAGGAGGACCCGTCTGGCTCTCTGGCTGCCCCCTAACTTGCTTTACTGTCTGCAGACTATCCCTCACTACAACACTTTATCTCTGCCTTAGCTGAATCCACTTCTATCCCCCTTCCTCTTATTTCTTATTCTCCATTGACGTTTCCCTTTACCTCAGCTTCTCAGTCATCTCTTTCTTCTATTCTCTGCTTCCTTTTCTATTCTTTGCTACTAGTTCTAAACTGATTAACCCTGGGTCACATGTACTGTTGTTTTTTCTTAAAAAACGCATACCTATCATGGATCCACTTGCCGACATTAAAACTTTTTTTGCCATTATCTGTTGATAGGGAGGGGGACTACTTCCTGGTGGGATTGGGCCGCCAGAGAGGGAGGAGGGAGGGAGGTATGTCTGTATTTTTGTGCACATCCACTCATGGTGACACTACCATGTTTGCTGACCCCGCGAACACTGTTTTGGGAGACTTGGAGCAATCCAACAGAACATCAATACCTTACTTGGAATGGCTGAACCCAGCCCGACCCAGAACAACAATACACAGGTTTGTTATAATTGCTTAACCTGAAATGTCAGAGGGTTGGATGATCCACGCAAACGTTATCACATGCTGGCACGATTTTTTCGTCCAGATCAAGGGTACCGCGATGGGATGTCCCTTCGCCCCAGAAATGGCGGTGCTGTACATGGCAAGATACGAGGATAAATATGTATACAATAACAATCCATTCGGCAATCATATTTTACAATGGTATCGATACATCAACGACATTTGGTGCATCTGGAAAGGGAATGAGGGAGATCTCTTGAAGTTCCATAATTGGCTGAACGACAGAAATCAAGACATTAAATTCAGCCAAACAAGTCTCACATTCCTCGATGTAGAGGTCAGACCGTCAGGCATGGGACTAATAACCACTCTATACACAAAACCCACCGACAAGGACACTGTCTTGCACTTCAAAAGTTTCCACCCTAAAAGTTTCAAAGACAACTTACCGTATGGTCAGTTTTTAAGAGTGCGACGCAACTGCACATGAAGAGAGGACTACGACTTACATCTGGGCGAACGCTGCTCTTTCTATCAGTTTGCCCCGGAAAGGTCCATTTGTAATGGGTCTGTAGTTGTCAGGGTTCAGCGGGTCCAAGTTTGTTTTCTTCAGTAAAGGGCGTATGTGTGACTTTTTGAGTTCTTCTGGAAATATTCCGGTAGTTAAGGAATCGTTGATGATTCTTCTTACTGGAGTGGCAGCAGAGGTTGTTAAAAGAATTGTCTTGAAAGTTTGTGGTGGACAGGGGTCAGAAGGGCTGCCGGAAGGCCTGCTTGCTTTGACCAGGTCTATAAATTCATCGTGTGAGATGTGTTAGAAGGAACGGAGAGGCTGGGTTAGAGTATTCTTGGATTGTTGTTTTGTACAAAGGTTAGTGCTGGTCCTTTGTTTCTGTTTTAAGTACGAGTCCAATGTGTCTGCTTTGTCCGTGTAATGATTTGCCAGTTTGTCTGTGAAATCTTGAGTAACAGGATGAGTTCCTTCCAGGCAATTTGGTTTACCAAATTCATTGATTATTTTATAGAATTCTTTATTTGCACATTTAGCATTTTGAATTCTGTCTGAATAGTACCTTTTCTTAGCTTTTTTGATAGCTGACTTGTATAATCTGCTAATTTTCTGTAGGTGAAGTTTGTCTTGTTTGGCGTTTGTTTTGAGCCAGGTACGTTGCAGCTTTCTAATTTGTTGTTTTATGTCTTTTATTTCTCTGTTTCTCCAAGGCGCTTTTTTCTTTTGTTCTGTTGTGTGGTTTTGATTGGAATCAGGATGTCAAAAGCTTCCTGTAGCCACTCATATAGATGTTGAACAGAATTTATTTGTTCCAGATTTGTACTGGATGTTAGTTGTGTTTCTGAGTGTTCCAAATTGAGTTTGTTCCACGGCCGATAGGTGGATGGATGTAAGGTAGTTTTAGGTGAGTCGCTTAGTGTTGTTTTATGTTGGAAAGCAAGCAAGTGGTGGTCTGACCATGTGACTGGAGTTATAGTTTGAAAGGTAACTAGTTCAGTATTAGCAAACATGACATCTAGGATATGTCCAGCGATGTGTGTGGGTTTGTGGGCAATCTGATGCAGGTCAGTGCGTCTAGGCCAGTGATTATTGTTTTTGGATGGGTCATATTGGGCTTGTCAAACCAAATGTTGAGGTCACCCAGAACGCATAGGTTTGAGTGTATTGTTATCAGGTTTGAAACTGTGTCTAGAGGTGCGTCTGGGAATGTCGCCTTGCTAGGTGGAGGTCTGTAAAGGAGCAGGAAGTTAAAGGAGGAAGACGGTGTAGGATTGCATCTTGTTAGAAGAGCCTCACAATTCTTTATGGAGATGTCGTCAACTTTAGTGTTATGTAATGTTTGCCTGAACACAACAGCTAGACCACCTCCTTTTTTGCCTATACGATTTTGGGTGATCGTTTGATAGCCTAGAGGAACGGCTTCATGCAGGACTGGAGCCATATCATCTACCAACCATGATTCAGTTATGAATAGTATGTCTGGTTTTGTATCTGTGAGAAGGTCGTAGATGTGATGTTTGTTTTTAGAGAGGGATCGAGCATTTATTAGTAGACAGTTTAGAGAATGGCCTTTGGTGATAGTGAGACTTTGTTTTGTAGAAGAGTGATCAGTATTGTGTGGGTTTGTTGCAGGTGTGTTTTTAGTGCTGGCATTAGCTGTATTAGGATAGCAATCGTGTAGCTGTTCTGTATCATGTTCCTCATCCAGCATGCTAAGAAGGCATTTTGATGGGTCTGTGTATGTATGTGGTGGAGATGGTGTTTGAGAGTGAGTTGGTGTGCTGTGTTTTAGTGGTGTAACATTGTTGTGCAGTAGACTTGGGGAAGCGAAGTTGTGAGGTGTGGCACGTTGCTTATATTGTTTGTGTGTGTTTAGGGCAGAAGGTGTATGAGTCAAGGGTGGTGGGGCAGCATGTGGGTCATGTAGTAAGGTTCTAAATTGTCCAATGGATGAGAGGCGGTTAGAAGAGAGTTGCTGTGTTGCTGTCTCTGTGTTAGGTGTGGTGGAAGAGAGAAAGCTTGGCATTGGAGTTTGTTCCTTTGTGTGGTTTGAAAGGTGGGTGTATGTTTGTATTTTGTGATGGTAAGTATTATGAGGTGTTGCGCTTTGAAGATCTTGTTGTGCTGGTGTGTGTGATATGTTTTGTTTTTGAGGAGTAGTGAAAAGGGGTGCTGGTGTATTTGTTTCATGCAATGGATTTGGTTGTATAGTATTGTTTGTGAGAGGAGGTTGTAAGGTAGAGGGGGTGGTGATGTGTTTATGAGTAGAGTATGTTGTGTGTAGGAGGGAATGAAGTAGAGGTAAGAGTGTTTGTCTTAGACTGGTTTGTTGCAAGAGTTAAAAAGTGTGGTTGTGTGCAGTGTATGTGTTGTGCGTAAGTGTTATTATGGTAGAAGGAGGAGGAGGGTGTTGGTTGGACAAATGATGGAAGGCTGATTATATGTTTGTTAGTGATAAAAGGTGGTCAGTTAGGAGTAATTAGAGCAGGGAGTGTGTGTCTGGATGGGATGTAGTTATGTATGGTGTTGAATGGCATTGTGTTAGTGATGAGTGGATTGGTTAGTGGTATAGGATAGAGTTGTGTACTGTTTGTAGATGATGGTGGGTATGTGTGGTAGTTGGGATAGAAGGGTGTATAGATGTGGTTTGGTTGGTTTTGTAGTGTATGCTGGTACATTGATTTGTGCATAGGGTTGTGTGTGGTGTACATTTGGTGTGAGTGTGTTACTATGTTTGTGGATGTGGATGGTGTGGGGTGGGTATGACTGAATGGGAACATGGGCAGCATTTCTGGCCCTGGTCCCGACCAGTCTCGAACAGGCTCAAACAGGCAACTGCCCTTGTCCTCTCCGCCCTTAACAGGCTCAAACAGGCAACTGCCCTAGTCCTCTCCACCCTTAACAGGCTCAAACAGGCAACTGCCCTTGCCCTCTCCGCCCTTAGCCTCGACGCCCGGGCTGAGACGCCCTAAGCCTGGCCTTTTATAGCCCTAGTAATCAGGTGACCCCTTCAGCCAATGGGAACCCTAGCCCTAACACTATCCAATCACAACACTACCCCTAAAATCTAGAACCAGTAGGTGACCAGGACCTTACAGCCAATCTTAGCCCTAGTCCAAGCACCCAATCAGTTTCAAAAACCCTGATCTCTACGTCCAATAGAGGCCCTAGCCCTACCAGTAGTCCCAACCCAAGTCCAAGAAACCAATAGCACAGGAAGCCCTAGTCCCTACTTCCAATAGAAAGACTAACCCTACTCTTAGTCCCACATCTAGTCCAGCAACCAATCACACCAGAAGCCCTAATCGCTAAGGGTGGGCGTAGTGTGCGTAGTGGAGCTATGCGGAGTGCCACGGAGGGGGAAGCAATCTCTGCACACTCCGCGTAGCCGCACTACGCGCCACCGCCTCCCTCCCGCCCTATTAACAATTAAACAAAAAGCTTGAAAAACAATATAAAAGTAAGGAAAACGGCTTACCTTAGCGGCGGCGTCCCAGGGCTCCCTCTTCCTCCTCCATCGCGACTTCTTCATCAAAACTGCTCATGCGCGGCCCGCGCATGCGCAGTTTTGATGAAGAAGTCGCGATGGAGGAAGAGGGAGCATCAAAACTGCCCATGCGCGGCCCCGCGCATGCGCAGTTTTGATTTTGAAGTTGCGATGAAGGCGGAAGAGGGAGCCCCGGGACGCTGCAGTTAAGGTAAGACGTTTTCTTTACTTTTATATTCTTTTTCAAGCTTCTTATTTAATTGTTACTAGGGCGGGAGGGAGGCGAGGGGTGGTGGCAACTCCGCTCCGCTGCGGTGTGTGTGGGATGCTGCCTATTCCACCTAATCCGCGAAACGCGGAGTAGGCACCACTCCGCACATTCCGTGGGCGGAGCGGAACTCTCCGCCCACCCCTACTAATCGCTACTTCCAATTAAAGGCCTAACCCTAGCCCTAGTCCCACCCTAGTCCCAACAACCAATAACACAGGAAGCCCTAGTCCCTACTTCCAATAGAAATCCTAACCCTAGCCCTAGTCCTAACCCTACATTGATTGAATCACAGACCCAGAAACCAATCAGAACCCTTAAATACCCAACCAATGAGGACACTAACCCTAATCCAATAGAAACGCCAGATTCAACCACCAATCAGTGTACACATGTACCAAACAATAGCAGACTATACCCAGCTACCTCAGACAAGGTTTTCTGGCCAGGGAGTTGGAAGCTGCTCCTCTATTCAAAAATCTCCTAGGAGACAGACCGGCTCAATCCACACTTTGGACTTCTGCAGGTAAGGGCCTAACAAACTTGTCCTCTAACAATACTGTTTGTATAAAACTTTACACCCTCTCCTGGCCAAAAAACAAACTGCACAGTCCCTATTAAACACAGTGTAAACAGCTCACAGCAGATTACTGCTGTCTCAGAGCACCCTCTGATGTAGAATATCCCTGTTGCTGGGGGGGCGTAAGATGGCTGGTTTCACTGATTTGTTAACACAAAATGGTGGCTAGGGGTACACTGCTTAACATACAGGTCTTAACCACGAAAAAAGGTTTGGGTCCACTACTACCTTGTCAGGACCACTCAATTATCAAAAACAGCAAAATGACCAGGTAGTTTTTTCTTTTATAATTCAACAGCACTTTAAACCAATAATTGAAAAGTACGTTTGGTTTTATTTTACCCAAAGTAAATCATTTTTTATCAATATAATGTATTCAAAAAAACATGTGATGAACATACACACATTATGCATTATAACAACATTAACTACACATAAAACTGTACATATCTCATTGCAATACAAAAAAAGTGACATTGATTATTTACAACAAAAAACACCAAGTTTTTCTAACAAGCACTCTCCTAAAAATAGGGAAGGCTCCAGTCCATATATATTTCAGAAAAACACCGGCGGACCTCTGCCAGTTCTAACGGTCCTGCCTAGATTGGGCTGAAAAGGCAATGCTAAGCGAGGGGTCGTGTGGTTATAGGGAATGATACCATTTAAACAGATCCCAAAGACTGAGGCTAAAACATTGCTTGAGAAAATAGCAAAGGATATAGCGACTTTTAAGGACCATACCATCAATTTTAAGGTCAACAAATTTGAAAAGGATAAAAAAGCATTCAATATCGAAATTGTTTATCCATATCTCAAGGAAGATTTTTATACCAGACCGGATTCGACCAGGTACCTTAATACGTATCAAGGAAGATCAAGAAGAAAGTTTTTGACCTTTTCGGACACTTCGTCATCTGAATCAACAGGTGACTCAGACCCAGGCGAAGGTCCATCAAACAGGCAGAAACAGAACAGGCCTTTTTTAGGACAAGGCCAAAAGCAACCGCGCAGCAGATTCAAACCCCCACAATGGGAGATGACAACGCGGAGACAACACTACAAGTCTTGAATAAATCACCAATTATTAATTTGACGAGCCGGTCATTAACTAAGGAAGAAACCGAAGTGCTTGAACTTGGACTTTCTTTTGTCCCTGGAACAACTATGGATTTCACAAAGGTCAAGTTGGAAGTCATTGAATTGTTCCCAAAAATTCGGTTGCGAGCATTTTTTGAGAATAAGGAAAGTCAAGTTGATCATGAAGCATCTGGATTAAGGAATAAGTCCACATTCTGTCCTCCTGCTCACAGTGTTTCTAAAAATATCATCTCTTTTGAATATACTGTGTTATCAGCAATGAATGTCTTAGAAAAGAAACGACCTTTTATCAAACAAAATGTATCACAGGTCCATAAAGATGCCATCACATCTTTGAGGAACCAAAAAACCGCCATCATTAGGCCGGCGGACAAGGGTGGGGCGGTGGTCCTATGGTCAAAAGAAGCTTATCTGACAGAAGGACGCAGCCATGTATATAATCAACAATGGTATCGGAGGATTAACTGTGACCCCTCAAATGAAATCATGCAGGAGATAGTGGCAATAATTTCAGAAGCGAGAGACCAAGGAATTCTAGGTCCAAAAGAGTCGGATTACCTGATGAAGAAACATCCACGTACACCGTATCTATATTTCTTACCAAAGGTGCATAAAGATGCAGTGACACCACCTGGTCGCCCGATTGTGTCCGGGTGTGATTCAATATTGGAACCAGTGTCCAAATTTGTTGATGTATTTTTGAAGCCCTTTTTAAATGATGTACCATCGCATCTTTGCGACACTATGGACTTTATCAATAAGGTTGAGGGCTTTCCGTTCGACCCAGAGATCCATGTCCTGGTCACAATGGACGTGACATCACTTTATACACAGATTCCCCAACAGGATGGATTAGAGGCCATGGAAGTATACCTTGAAACGAGACCTCGCCCACATCGTGTACCAACCGAATTAATTCTTAAGTTGGCCTCTATTGCACTACGCCGTAACTTCTTTAAATTTGAGGATGAGTTCTTCCTTCAAATCAAGCCATGGGCTGTCCATTTGCGCCGGAGATGGCTGTACTGTATATGGCACAATATGAACAAAAATACATTCATCACAATAATCCCTTTGAATCCCACATCAAACAGTGGCTCAGGTATATTGATGATGTGTGGTGCATTTGGGAAGGTCCAGTATCAACACTAATGGAATTTCATGCATGGCTCAATGATCGTAGCCTTGACATCAAATTTAGTTTGGCTCATAGTTCAACAAGTCTGCCCTTTTTGGATGTCGAGATGAAAGTAACGTCGGAAGGATTGGCGTCTACTCTGTATAAAAAGCCGACGGATAAAAACAATGCCCTACACTACCAAAGCTACCATCCACGCAGTCTTAAGAATAATCTACCCTATGGGCAATTCCTTAGAGTGCGGCGGAATTGTTCCAACATAAATGATTACGATCTGCATGCCAACAGTTTGTGCAAAAAACTACTGGAGAGAGGGTATCCACGAAAGCTGTTAAAACATTCACTGAAAAGAGCACGTTGGACACCAAGGGAACATCTTCTCAGTAAAAAGAATAAAATACCGACTCAACGCATTGTTTGCGTCTCTACATTTGGACCCCACACAGAGCCAATCAAAAAGATCATTCGGAGTAATTGGCATCTTATTGAAGGATCCATCCCGGGCATTGGCCCACCATTGTTCGCCCTTAAAAAGAACCGCAGTATTGGTGAACAAATTACAAGTACAGCAGCTCAACAAAAGACAAAAGAAATTCAGTCTACATTGTTTCATTTACCGCCAGTTCAAGGACATCATAAATGTGGCACTTGTTCAGTCTGTGACGCAACACTAGAAGGAACACTGTTTACGGACGGCAAAAAGTTCTGGAAACATAATGATTTTACTAATTGTAAATCAAAAAATGTGATCTACTGCATAATTTGCCCGTGCCAACAAGTGTATATAGGCAAAACAAGTCAAGAAGTTCGGCAACGTATTGTGCAACATCGATCGAGAATTAAGAACAAGACAGTGACTGCTCCTTTGGTTAATCATTTTATTGAGAAGAACCACACACACGTTGATTTCAAATGGACAGTGTTAGCAGCAATACGACTATCACCGAGAGGAGGTGATCCATCTGTGCTTCTGGCTCGTAAAGAAGCATTTCTCATAATGAAATTTGACTCGGCGATTCGAGGCTTGAATGAACTTTCAGAAATGAGCAATCTGCGATGAGACTACACGACCCATAACACACTGTGGTTTGCAATCCAGTCCGCATTTTCCTTTCGGTACCAGTATTTGAAAAAACTCACCTCTTTCAAATCCCCAACTGCTGCACGCCGATAATATACGGATTGACCAACAACGGAGTATGATGCAGTACCTAGGAAGCATAATCGAAGGCAAGTCAACAATACAGCGTTTAGCGCGATAAGCGCACTCTATAACACGTAGTCTGCTGCCAACCTTTTACATCTATGTAAACTGCCCTTTCAATTTTAATAGAGAATCCTTTTCCTTGACAGGATAACAGTGTGCCAAAATAGAACGTCTCTTTGGGAGAACAATTAGACCCGTTCAGAATACCATATCGGCCCACATGAATTTGAAGAGGTATGATTGCATTTGGCTCTGATAACACACTATTATGAGCTTTAGAGATATACATTTTTAAATCTTTGAGCTAGTTGCTCATCTGTACGTCCTTTTTCCCTTTAGCTGCAATAAATAATCCACCACATCGGGGATTCTGGCATACGTCTATAAAACAGGTATTTTGCTTCACTCTTGAAATGATATAGTGAGGTCATTGAAAACTAGGGGTTTTCCTTTTTCGTTAGTAGTGACACCACTTTTTCTATATTTTTTTCAGTTGAATTCTTCCTTCCAGTCCCGCCCTGAGGAGAACCCTTGAACATCACAGGGTTCGAAACGCGTTGGCATTTGGGTTGAGGCAAATTAACTTTGGGGTGTCTTTGGGATCTGTTTAAATGGTATCATTCCCTATAACCACACGACCCCTCGCTTAGCATTGCCTTTTCAGCCCAATCTAGGCAGGACCGTTAGAACTGGCAGAGGTCCGCCGGTGTTTTTCTGAAATATATATGGACTGGAGCCTTCCCTATTTTTAGGAGAGTGCTTGTTAGAAAAACTTGGTGTTTTTTGTTGTAAATAATCAATGTCACTTTTTTTGTATTGCAATGAGATATGTACAGTTTTATGTGTAGTTAATGTTGTTATAATGCATAATGTGTGTCTATGTTCATCACATGTTTTTTTGAATATATTATATTGATAAAAAATGATTTACTGTGGGTAAAATAAAACCAAACGTACTTTTCAATTATTGGTTTAAAGTGCTGTTGAATTATAAAAGAAAAAACTACCTGGTCATTTTGCTGTTTTTGATAACATACAGGTCTTAGCACAGAGCAAAGGAGAAATTTGGAGGGAAAAAACTGATGGTCACGGGGAATGAGAGGGAAAAACTACAGAGTGTGGACTGCAAATCCCACAATTCAACAGGTTAAATGGAAGCAGTCACAGGCAGGAAAAACCACAAGTGTAAACACAAAAACATGGGATAAATTATGCAATCACGGGCAGGTTAAAACTACAATTTTAAACTGTAACAACCACAGGCAAAGACAGTTAAAGAAATTTAAAAAAAATTAAAAAAAAGATGCAATCACAGGTAGGGAAAATCGTTTTTTAAACTTTTTTAGGAAAGAGACAGCACTAGTCTGCCTCCTTACCACTTCCTGGACTCTGCTCACTGCAATCTGGGGCACAGGTAGGCTGCAACTCACAAGATGGAGGCGAGTGATTTGGGGTGCACCCAGCAAAGCCTTAAGGGGCCTGGGCAGGTGAGAGGAGGGCTCAGATTTGCTTGGAGCTGGGGAAACCAATCAGCAGTCCCAGGTCTGCTGGCCTGGGGGTGGGGCTGGGGAGCTGCTCTATTCAGAAATCTCCTAGGAGACAGACAGGCTCAATCCACACTTTGGACTTCTGCAGGTAAGGGCCTAACAAACTTGTCTTCTAACAATACTGTTTGTATAAAACTTTACTCCCTCTCCTGGCCAAAAAACGAAGTGCACAGTCCCTATAAAACACAGTTTAAACAGCTCACAGCAGATTACTGCTGTCTCAGAGCACCCTCTGATGTAGAATATCCCTGTTGCTGGGGGGGAAGGGAGGGGCTAGTTTCACTGACTTGTTAACACAAAATGGTGGCTGGGGGTGCACTGCTTAACATACAGGTCTTAGCACAGAGCAAAGGAGAAATTTGGAGGGAAAAAATTGATAGTCCCGGGGAATGAGAGGGAAAAACTACAGAGTGTGGACTGCAAATCCCACAATTCAACAGGTTAAATGGAAGCAGTCACGGGCAGGAAAACCCACAAGTTTAAACACAAAGACATGGGATAAATTATGCAATCACGGGCAGGTTAAAACGACAATTTTAAACTGTAACAACCACAGGCAAGGACAGTTAAAGAAATTTGAAAAAGAAAAGATGATGCAATCACAGGTAGGGAAAATCGTTTTTTAACTTTTTTTAGGAAAGAGACAGCACTAGTCTGCCTCCTTACCACTTCCTGGACTCTGCTCACTGCAATCTGGGGCACAGGTAGGCTGAAACTCACAAGATGGAGGAGAGTGATTTGGGGTGCACCCAGCAAAGCCTTAAGGGGCCTGGGCAGGTGTGAGAGGAGGGCTCAGATTTGCTTGGAGCTGGGGAAACCAATCAGCAGTCCTAGGTCTGCTGGCCTGGGGGTGGGGGTGGGGCTGGGACTGGAGAGCTGCTCTATTCAGAAATCTCCTAGGAGACAGACAGGCTCAATCCACACTTTGGACTTCTACAGGTAAGGGCCTAACAAACTTGTCCTCTAACAATACTGTTTGTATAAAACTTTACTCCCTCTCCTGGCCAAAAAACAAAGTGCACAGTCCCTATTAAACACAGTTTAAACAGCTCACAGCAGATTACTGCTGTCTCAGAGCACCCTCTGATGTAGAATATCTGTTGTAAATTAGTTCTTCATGTATTATGGCTGACAGTGGTCGTTAGCCCTTCCTTTGTGTCCTTACCTCCCTAGCCTCACAGAATACCGATGTGTGTTCTAACTTGTACCGGAGTGTTCCACTCTTGTCAGTTGATGGTCTGGTCAGCTGGCGAGGTGTGCGCTCAGCTGTGTCCTACAATAAATCTACATGTAACTAACTAGAAGTGTCCTGAGATCTATCTACAACAATTTCGCGACGATTTAGCTGACCAGACCAGAGAAAAAACCATCACAGCTTTGAGCAGCACCTCGCACCAAGAACCCACGGCAGTCCACCCACCTGCTGCTAGTACGTGGTCATAAAAAGCAAGAAAAACCTAAAAAACGAGAGAAAACTAAAGTAAAAGAAATGAAGAAACCCTTCTACTGCCTGTAACATTAGCAAAAAGAAACTGGTAACCTGAGCAACGTGTTGAAACCTGCCGCAAGTATTCCCCAGCTGTTTCCAGAAACAAGATAAACGAGAGGATCACCGGAAAAAGAAAACAATCGCAGGTACCAGTTGCAAATACACTGCTGCCAGTAAAGAGACACAAAGGAGAAACTCACGGTGTTAATCCCAGCTGCTGCCATCCCGACGTCACTCGTCTGAATCGTGAGTCAGTTACTTGTCAACGTTTATTTATTCCTGCGTGCGCCATATAAACTGTTCACCACTAGATGGAAGTGCCAAGCGAGGGCTAAGATCAGACCCCAATGCTAATTAATCCGGTTTGGCAGTGTTGATTGACACCATGAAAAGAGTTGATCGGGGGCAAAGATCGGGCCCCGGTGTTAATTGTTGGAATTGCCTATTCTGAGCAAGGCATTTGCATCTCAGACATCACGGTGATACGAAACGGCTTGTTGTGGGGAGCAGACATCGTGGCGCTACTGGGTGCATTAAACTTATGGTAACTGTGCGAATGTTATGCGCCATTGATGTTGGGCCGTTAATCTTGTTGGCGCTCGAGCGCACTGCCAGGCATTCTGTGCTCACGAGCCCACCTACGCGACACAAAACGTGTCTCCGTCACTGAGCGTGTCTCCACCGTGACACAGAACGCGTCTCCTTCACTGAACGTGTCTCTATGGTATGCGCATTTCGCTAGTGGCTCCCGACATCACCGTCCATGAAGCACACAACCCGCAGCTATGAAGCAACAAGGGCAGACTTCGCAGAAGTAATGAAAGGCAGACTGCATAATGAAGGTAAGAGCGCGCGCGGACTCTGTGTGTGCTCAAGCAATATTTGAATGCGAGTAATATTAGAAAGCAATACAGAGGCTGTTCATCTGCCAAGGGAAGGCGCACTATGGAGGCAATGAGAGAACTAAAAAAATAAAATAACCATAAAGTGCTCACAATCAACCCTAGATATTCGGAGGAAACTCGAATTCCAAAGTGTCTGACTCGGAAAGCTTGGCATAGACCCCATCAGGAGGAACTGCAGTAGAAACTGCATAGTTCACAAAATGAGGAGTTCATAGCTTCACATTCCAAAGGCTGGTCACAACAGGTTGAAAGAAGTGCAACGTAGCATGAACTGACAGTAAGCAGGGTTAGTAGGCAGCAAGACGAATAGGTAGTATAACATAGGGAACGGCAAGTTCAAGCACTTTCTATTCTATGCCAAGCCTGATCATTTTTGTATCATTACCCCAAGACGGACAGCTGTCTCACCTGGCGCAGTACATGCTATTTAGTGGGTCTCAGAGCCCATGATACCAGAATGGCTACTAAGAGCCTAACTAGAACCAGGACAGGGAATATAGTACTGGCTCTGAAAGTCCAGAACCGGGAAAGCCAAAAACTGCAGGAGAAAGCGCAGAACCGGGACAGCGAGTCCAGAAGCGGGTCAGTGAAAAGGGACCCAGAACCGGCAAGGGACAAAAGTCACGGAACCACGATGGAAAATGAGAGCGCAAAGGTCCCAGAACCAGTACAAAGAGGGGCAAAAGTCCTAGAGCCACGATGGAGAGTCGGAACAGAGAGCTCACAATGGGGACAAAGGTCCCAGAACCAGAAAAAAGAGTTGACAAAGGTCCCAGAACCAGTACCAGAGGGGACAAAGGTCCCAGAACCGACAATGGTCACAGAACCAGTACCAGAGGGTACAAGGGTCCCAGAACCGGCAATGGACAAAGTTCACAGAACCAGTACCAGAGGGGACAAAAGTCCCAGAACTGGCAATGGACAATGGTCACAGAACCAGTACCAGAGGGTACAAGGGTCCCAGAACCGGCAATGGACAAAGTTCACAGAACCAGTACCAGAGGGGACAAAAGTCCCAGAACCGGCAACGGACAAAGGTCCCAGAACCAGTACCAGAGGGGACAAGGGTCCCAGAACCGGCAATGGACAAAGTTCACAGAACCAGTACCAGAGGGGACAAGGGTCACAGAACCGGCAATGGTCAAAGTTCACATAAGCAGTTTGAGAGGGGACAAAGGTCCCAGAACCGGCTATGGACAAAGGTCCCAGTACCAGTATTTCAACCAGGACTAAGTGTCCACCCTTGAAGAAAGAAAGAAACCTTCAAGCTAGGAAAAAAAAAAAAAAACTCCAAACATCACATGCAGTACTGCACTTGGAAATCTCGAGGAGTACCCAGGACTGTAGTACCTGTAAAGCATGGAGGCATCTGTTGAGCTGTTCATCTTCAACTTGGAGCGGAAAGTGATGGTGGACAGAAACAGATTGAAGAGAGTGAACTGTCTCTTCCTGTTTTTGCTGGTCAACGACAGATTGGAGAGAGTGGACTGTTTTTTCCTGTTTTTGTCAGTCTAAAGGGAGTAGGTGGTGGTGATACCCATTAGTTGTTTTGGGTGATGTGTCTCACCTCACACTTCATTCTTAACACTCTTTGCCCCTAAACGCTCGCATGTCTTCACGAACTAAGAATAGTTCAAGACATCTTAGACCTCCTATCTGTCTTAATGATTATTATTGTTGTTGTCTCCCATACATTAAGCTTCATTTTTGTGATTTGTTATTTATTTCATTTTTTGTGTAAAGGAGGAAGATGTGTTGTAAATTAGTTCTTCATGTAATATGGCTGACAGTGGTCGTTAGCCCTTCCTTTGTGTCCTTACCTCCCTAGCCTCACAGAATACCTATGTGTGTTCTAACTTGTACCTGAGTGTTCCACTCTTGTCAGTTGATGGTCTGGTCAGCTGGCGAGGTGTGCGCTCAGCTGTGTCCTACAATAAATCTACATGTAACTAACTAGAAGTGTCCTGAGATCTATCTACAACAATATCCCTGTTGCTGGGGGGGTGGGAAAGGGGGACTGGTTTCACTGACTTAACACAAAATGGTGGCTGGGGGTGCACTGCTTAACATACAGGTCTTAGCACAGAGCAAAGGAGAAATTTGGAGGCAAAAAACTGATTGTCACGGGGAATGAGAGGGAAAAACTACAGAGTGTGGACTGCAAATCCCACAATTCAACAGGTTAAATGGAAGCAGTCACGGGCAGGAAAAACCACAAGTTTAAACACAAAAACATGGGATAAATTATGCAATTACGGGCAGGTTAAAACTACAATTTTAAACTGTAACAACCACAGGCAAAGACAGTTAAAGTCTTTAAACACTGGAAATTTCTAGAAGGTATGGAAGAAGGCATACATTTGGCAATTACTTAAGAAAAACAACTTGGACCATAACAGGTATAGATCGCTCTTCAATGGATTTCTACTTGGCAAAGTTATGGAGGGAGTAGAAATTTTCCAAATCGTGGATTTTGTGAAGAAAATCAACTACTTAGAGTGGCAAATAGGATCCTGGAAAGGAAGAGGGACTGAATCTATCCAAATCTTAATTTGGGATCACCTAAAAAACTAAGTTGACAAAACTGGTGTAACTGCATACTGTCTCTTGGACTTTTCAGCATCTTTTGACATGGTCTACCATGATACGTGGATTATTAGACTCAAAGAAGTCCATATAGACTGTACTACTCCCTCCTGGGATACCTTCTCCCTAAATAACAGGTCCTACCTGAAATGTATATATTCACTGAAAAAATCAATTTTGTTTAAGTGAGCTTCTACAATTTTCGGATTTTCTTTCTATAATTGGATATTGTACATTAGAAATATATTATACACCACAACTTTTTTTATTTGCTATGTGTTTATCAGTAAGTACATTAATAACTGGTTTTAATCTTAAGAATTTTGTGAGCCGGCACAACATTATCGCATTTATTGTGGAGAATCTGTGATCAGCAAATGTGGTTCACATACTAAAAATACACTTAATGTATTTTTTTAAATAAAGATTGAGTCTAGATTTTTAGCAAGATATTGTTTTAACTTTTCTTTTGTGATCAATTTGTGGAAAAAATCATCTTTACAAAAAAAATGTTATATTCGCGACTACCAACGTCGCACGTAGTGTACAACATATATAGACACATTCTACAGTACATTTAACAGTAGAGCTTTATTAGTCTACTTTTCAAAGTCATATTTTTGTAGTGAGTTTACTGACAAATTGTCCTCAAAGACTATTTTCCCTGTTCGCTGTGACGCCGGGCATCGTGATGACGTCTGTATTCGCAATTCCCCCAGGCATGGCGCGAAGAGGAAAACAAAAGCAGGCAATCAATGACCACCAACACATCCAAAAATAATATGTAAATAAATCCATTCTGAACATTGCCCTACACACATTACTATATACATACTTCTTTCAAAGCATGTTTATACTCATATTTTTGTACTAAGTTTCTTTAAAAACCATCTTTCAGACCTATTTTCCATTTTTGCGGTTCTTCGATGCCGTAAAGACATAGTTTACCGTGACAATCGCACCTTTTCTATGAAGTGTAAAAAACATATAGCCACACATATTACAGTATTTTACACACTAGGGGGGATATTCTCAAGAACGTGCGATAATCATCGCCAAAATAGGTTAACACAATTTTTCATATCGCCGTCTATCGCGGGAAAATAACTGTGTTAACGTCATATTCTCAACACGGCGGTAACATGCGATAGTTTCCTGATAACGCGTCAAATATCCGCGATAAAATTACGGGGACGGCGATAAAAATCTAAACCCGAACGGGAAAAAAGTTGCGATGGGCCCAACTGCGATAAAAAATTCAGCAATAAGCAGCGCCAGGCCTGCAAGTCCCACAAGTCAGGCGGGAAAAACCACTATAAAAGCGGCAACAAAAAACACAAACAAAACACAAACAACTGCGAAGCACCATGGAGGTAGCCGGAGCAAGTACAGAGGACAACCAGAACCCCACAAGCCCCACGGAGGACCAGCCTGGGACCTCGGGGTCAGGGAAGGGCAAGGAGAAGAAGAAGAGGAACACGCGTTTCAGTACGCAGGAAAACCAGATCCTCATTACGGAGGTGATAGAACACCACCACCAACTGTTCATCACCTCCACTGTGTCATTGGCAACTAAAAATACAATATGGCAGTCCATCTTGGCCAAGGTGAATGCAGTCGGAGTGAAGAGAAGGGAAGTGGACGACTGCAAGAAGCGCTGGACTGATGTGAAGCGCAAAACCAAGCTGAAACTCGCAGCCAACCTGAAAGCAGCAATGCAGACTGGAGGTGGGAGTCCAGCGACACACCAGGAGCTGGATGAGATGGAGGAAATGGTGACCCGAGTCATCATTGGGGAGACAGTGGCAGGAGTTGGGGGACTGGACACTGCACAACATGACCTGAGCCAACAGCAACAGGGTGAGTAACGACCAGGGACTGGGGGGATGGGAGGAGATGGGCACAATGGCACACATGCACAATTCAGTATAGCACATCTGCGGACAAACCATGCCCAAGAGTCACAACTCCGACCAAGAGCCCAATTTACCCAAGTCTGCAACATCTCAGCACTGTATAAGCACAGAAGTGAAAGGCACACCGCCTGAAAGGGATAAGGGCCAGCCAAATCAGACCTGAAGGGGCAACACACTAACAATGCAGCACACACAAAGAATCAGAGCACCTCAACATTGATAACAATGTGGTACAAACTGCAACACTTTCACAACAGAACAGAGGACACAACTGCTGCCGCTTGTGTGTAGAAAATGGCCATTCGCATTTGGCATAGCAGGAAATTGTGAGATGATAATGTACAAGTACAACCTCACATCCCTGATGGTGTAGAAATGTCAATTGTACCGCATCAAATAGGCATCTTCTCACACACAGTCACAATGTACATTGTCATGCAGTCTGTTAGTAAACTTGTACAATGCGTGAACATACATGTGAACACAATGTCAATCTGCATCTCCCCTTCACATTGCAGAGGGAGAATCAACACCTCCTGCAGAGCAGACCCAACAACTCAGCACTGATGATGAAGAGGACCTCCCCAACATCGACGCCCTCCAACAGCTCATGGACAGCTTTGGCACCCCACCTCCAGGAGCAGGGCAGCCCAGCTGCATCGAGGAGACCCCACCCCCTGCACAGACCACACAGCAGGAAGCACCCACCACCACAGCTGTCTCCCAGGCCCCCACATGGCATTCCAACGCCGTGTGTTAGGGTGCCAGGAGAAGATGGCTGATTAGCTGCGGTGGGGTTAGACCTCATGGCAGCCAAACTAGATGCCATACGTGGGTGTCTACGTCCCATCAGGGACGACTTACAGTCCCTAACGGACACCCACTGTCCGCTCCTTGCTCTCCAACAATCCATGGCTGACATCGCTGTAGTCATGACTCTGAGCCAAGAACAACTGTCTAGTCAGAGTGGCACCAGCGATGTCAGCCGGGAGTTGGGACACATAAGGAGAATGATGGAGAGCCTGGAGCGGATGCATGCGGAAAGAATGGTTGCCACGGCTGCACACCAGCGAGATGTAGCTGTAATCTTCCATGCCCTGCAGATCCTCGTCATGGCATAGCCGCCACAAGGCCTGGCGCGGATGAATGCTGCTGCTACTACTCCATCCACATCTCCGCCCCCTGAAGTGTCAGTGCCACACAGTGCGGCAGACATTCCACCTCCGGCCCTTGATGTGTCAGTGCCACACAGTGATGCAGACTAAACACCACCACCCACATGTGAGGCACCTGACACATCAGAGGACGAAGATGATAATGAATCTGGCTTTGTGGTAAGAATGAAGTGGTAGCATTCATCTCCGCCATATGGCCTGATTCAGCTTGGTTCTGCCCTCTGCATCATGCCCTGGAATAACACCTTCCACTGTCCCAAGATACACTCAGCGACACTCACCTTGGACCTCGACATGGACTGCCATATTTTGTTTGGTTACCAATGACACAGCAATCACACTGCGGACTGAAGTCTTCCTCTTCCGATGAACTTGTCAATCCCTAAAGGACTCTGGCTGGCCCTCCACGGGGCAACAATGTAAAGTGGGGTTTGCATGGCCCTGTACTGGTCCAGCTTCAACACTCCACTAAATGCGAATAAAACATTCTAATTCACACAGATATGTCATGGCTATGATCAATCAAGTATGAAAGTATGGATGAATGTAGGGACAGTGATTCCACGAAAAGGTACTCCCTGGGTAATGCTATCAATGCGCATGTATGGCCGAGACCCAGATAGGCAGTGAGACACACATTGTCATTCAAATCAACACTCATCACAGTTGAATACAAGTGAAGGTGCGTAGACTTTATTAGCATATGCTTGTCAGTACGGGCAAGATAAGTGCCACAACATGCAGACCAATGCAGCAGTATGTCAGAATGAGGAACGTTGCCAAGCGCCGCTGCCCACTCCGGGGGAGTGCCTCACCTTTCACAGGTGTGTGTTAACCCGCGTTGTTGTCCGCATATGTATTCGGAGTCCAGGCGAATGCAGCCATGTCCACTGTTGTCGTGGGATATGTGACCTGATCTCCAAGATGCAACAAGGTGTTGGGACATGTGCAATGGGTTCCAATCTGTTGTGGCTGCAGGTACGTAGTTACTCGTCCATGAAAGCGATTGCAGCTTCGTAGGCTATCATTTCCAACATGAGGTCGTTGTCGACTTCATCAAACAGGACGGCGAGGCAATCCATTAGCAGGTCCGGACAGATGTGCTGCGTCCACCCCCTTTCACCAATTAGCACTACAGCCCAATAGGGGAGCGGTTCAATGTGGTCACTGCACACGAGGAGTTGTGCAATCTCCCAGGTCCAGCTGCCAGCATGTATGCCAAGTATCAAGGCATCCCATAAACGGGTATCACGGTGACACTCCTGGTCGTGGGCCAACAGGGGGCGCACACACATATCAAAATCCAGTTCAGCTACCGTCCTGTTGGATAGGCAGACATCCATGGACCACTCGAATATGCACGATCGACAATGCAACATAGGCTGAACGCAGGGGACGTTGGCAAGGCGGAAGCTTAGCCGGTAACTGATCCGCAGCACTGCCAATGGCAGTGCCCCCAGTAAATGCAGCATACGTGCACGGTACAGTTCCATGTGACAGGGGTTGTGCATGTGTCCGGGATGTTCTGCCATTGCGTTAGTGGCTCTGGTTGAAGCGGCACTGTTCTGACCTGCGCCAGTTCTGTGGATAAAATGCCACAGCTCGGATCAATGAGTTGTTTTAGTGTGCAACGGTTGTACGCCTGGGATGGTGTGGGTGTAAGTGTGAAGGCCATTCCATGCAAGATAACTTCGAGCAAGGACTTCTGTGTGTGGGGTGTGTATACGTTGGTCTTTCGTCGGGCTGTGCGTAGTGTGGGAGTCGTCATCAGCTGCTATAGTATCTGTCAGGGGGTGCTGGGCACATGCAATTCCGAGGTCAGAGGTGCAGATGTGCTTCCGCCTGATAGTTCAGACAAAGGAGCTTTCATCCCTAATGTTAGTTTGTCATCTGCTTGCATTCAGGAAATGTGATGTGGCTTGTTGGGGGTGGGGTGGGATGTGTGCGACTTTGGGATTCATGTTTGACGTGTCTTGTATGTGGCAAATGAGCGGCATCACTTTGTGTTACGTTGCCTCACAGCTGCTCCTCCCTCCCCCCGAGCCTATTTACTTGTGTGCGCTGCGCGGTTGCATTACTTGCACTCCTATGGCACACCATTGTCATACCTGTCTGTGCATGTCCACAAGCCTGACAACGACACTGTGATGTTGGCCGTTGAAGGTGGGCGGCCACGTGAGTGTAGGCCTATGGTAAGGATAGGGCGGACACAGATGTAGAGTTCATGCCTGGCTGAACTCGCGCTGCGATTAAGGCTAGGCATTTGGCTCATGCTGCGGCAATACAGATACACACAACACTTGGCATGTATGAGCCAAGACCCCGAGCGTTCTTGCGCTCCTTCATTTCTCCGTTCGTGCGAGCCCGCCCTCCGGGTGCATGCTACATTGCAACATTGTTGATTGCGGGCCGGGTGGCGCTGACACTACAACAGGGACACACGCATTAGTTACTTCCTTGTCCAGGCCAGAACTGAACCACGCCCAGAGCCCCGGGCAAATTCTTCACACCCCTACGCTGGACTGGCGTACGCCGGCCCAGCCACCTCCACTTACACTTACAGGGGGGGGCGACAAAGCTACGTGTCCAAGGTCTTACCCACTGCCTGAGGTGACATGGTTGCATCTGCTGTCCACAGCGAAGGTACTGGAGAAACATATGAATCAGGAACTAGTTGCATTTATCGAGAATAATCGTATTTTGGATTCCACTCAGTACGGTTTCAGAGCCCAGCACAGCACTGAATTGGCCCTAATCACTGCAACGGAGGACGTCAGACGGGCGGTTGATAAAGGAGGATCGGCAGCTCTGATATTATTAGACTTATCAGCCGCCTTTGACACGGTGGATCATGGCATTCTAATACACTGGCTCCAGGAAGTAGGAGTTGAAGGCCTAGCTCAAGCACTGTTCGGATCATTCTTGCTCAATCGTGAACAATTTGTTGAAGTAGGAGGTTATAAATCTAAATGCTTTAGGCTTCCTTGCGGGGTGCCACAGGGCTCATCATTGAGCCCTACCCTTTTCAACATTTATGTTGCCCCTCTGGCGCGTATGATCAAAACTCATGGGTTTGAATTAGTATCATACGCAGATGATACCCAGATTATTGTATCAATCTCGAGCAATAATCCTGATATAGCCCAGAATTTTAAGGAGTGCATGAGATGTGTCAGTGATTGGATGGCCGAGAACTGTCTCAAATTAAACTCAAATAAGACAGAGGTTCTACTCTTTGGGAGAGACATCCTTCTGGTCTTCAGAATGGTGGCCATCGGAGTTGGGGACTCTCCCAGCACCAGTCACTAGGGCAAAAAATCTTGGATTCATCATAGATACCTCCCTCTCCTTTTGCCACCACGTAAATACACTCACTGCATCCACCTATTACCTTTTGAAAATCTTGAGGAAAATTCTTCCATTCATACCGGTAGGATTGCAGAAAACAGTGGTGGCAGCCTTGGTGCTGTCCAAACTTGATTATTGCAATGGACTACTGGTTGGAGCGAATAAATCAGTAATGGCAAAATTGCAGGTACTTCAGAATTCCACCGCCAGATTGCTCTTTGGTCTGTCCAAATATTCATCAGCCAAACAGGCCTTGAACATCTTGCATTGGCTGCCTATTGTGAAGCGCATTAGATTTAAGGCATTGTGTATCGCATTTAAGGCCTTACAGAACTCAGGTCCCACCTACCTGGTAAAACGCTTCCAATGGCATACACCGGCCCGTACACTTCGCTCGGCTTCACTGAAGTTGGTGATAGTGCCATCCTCCCGTCTTCAGAGATAGGGTGGAAAAAGCTTTTTCAATATCACCACTAGATGGTGGAACAAGCTACCTTTTCAATTGAAGAACTCTACTGATCTCTTGTCCTTTAGGAAAGGACTGAAGACCTGGCTTTATACTCTGTAATTTTGTAAGCACTGGTTCTTTACATCAAGCAGCTGCTTTGTGGGCTACCTCTACAAGCGCCTAGACGCCCTCGCGTAGTAGTGCGCTATATAAATATATAAATAAATAATGTGGTAGGGCCCGGGGCCATCATGCATACATAATGACCACACAGACACACTTAGATAGATAGTGGAACTGGCTACGGGCACGTGCGCCCGGCCCCTTTCTATTACCATGGTCACATGTCCAGTGAGGCCTGTGCTGGATGGGTGTGGGGTGAGTGTAAGCCAGCCCTCAGGGAGTGGTTGGTGCTGGCAACAACTAGAACAGTAATCATCGGATCACACACACAGATTCAATCATAAAGGGTCCATGACTTGCAGTGCACTGAGGTAGGGGCACCAGATCAGAAATCACACACACAAGATTCAATCATAAAGGGTCCATGACTTGTGGTGCACTGAGGTAGGGGCACCAGATCTGAAATCACACACACAAGATTCAATCATAAAGGGTCCATGACATGTGGTGCACTGAGTTAGTGGCACCTGAAGAACTGAGCAGGGTATCAAGCTGATGATGGCATCCAAGACAGGTGTGAGCAACTTTGATAGGCTGGCTGTAAGACTCCTCCGACTCTGGCAGTTGTTGGTTGGAGGTGGTCCTGGTGGTGGTGGCGGGTGTGCAGCCAGCGATGATGGCGTGTCCTTGCAGGTCAGGATTGGATTTGATATGTGTGAGCCCTGCTGACCGCAGTGTAGGCCGGAGGCAGCGGTCAGCAAGGGCCCACAGCCACGTGGCGTTGACTTGAGCTGCACAGAGTTAGTGGCACCTGAAGCGCTTAGCGGGTGCGCAGCCTGCGATGATGCGTCGTCCGGGCGGGCCGCCCTGGAAGCAATGTCTGTTGCCTACTGGACTGCGCCATCAATAAATCAAGACTCGATTTGAATTGGGGGACCTGCTGACCGCAGTGTAGGCCGGAGGCAGCGGTCAGCAAGAGCCCACAGCCAGGTGGCGTTGACTTGAGCTGCACAGAGTTAGTGGCACCTGAAGCGCTCAGCGGGTGCGCAGCCTGCGATGATGCGTCGTCCGGGCGGGCCGCACTGGAAGCAATGTCTGTTGCCTACTGGACTGCGCCATCAATAAATCAAGACTCGATTTGAATTGGGGGACCTGCTGACCGCAGTGTAGGCCGGAGGCAGTAGTCAGCAAATACATGACTCCGCGGTTCTGTGCCGCTGGGTGCGCTGGGGGCCTGTGTCGCGGAAGCCAGCGATCGGCTGAGGAGGCTGGCGGTCACGGCGGCGGACTCGTGGCAGGGTAAGGGGCGCCGCCCTGGCAGATGCGTTGGCCAACCCGGAAGTGAACCACGCCCAGAGCGCCGGCCTATTTATTCACACTCCTACGCTGGACTGGCGTACGCCGGACAAGCCCACTCCGCTTACGCTTACAGGGGGGGACGACACAGCTACATGATCGAGGTCTTCCCCACTGCCTGAGGTAACATGGTTGCGTCCACTGTCCACAACACTACAAACACCAGCAGTATATGTCCACATGGACATGTCTGTGCTCTGCATACTGAAGTCTGTCCAGCACATCACCGCCACACTTGGCATTGTGTACATTCTTATTCATGGGTGATTTGCCTCCTTCACACATACTTGGTTCCCACCTCTCCCCACATTCTGCAATTGTGTGGTTGAGGGGCCATGCCGTTTTCGGAAGGTCATCTGTCTTGTTCTGCGCTGCCTCGGTGGTAGTCCGGGGGGTGGGGGGGGCAGGGGGTGGTGGCGGTGGGTGTTGTGGACCTCTTGTGTCTCTGAGCTGCATGAACAGTAGCTCCATGACATGTGTTGGTCTTCAGATGTGGCTCTGGGTTGGGCTCCCTTTCATACTGCAGGTTGTCGTCCTGCTTAACACCAGTAAAAGGCAGGTGTTAAATCCCTGCTGCTAACGCGCCTTATCGCCTGTTTTTGGATCGCATCGCAGATCTGGCTGGTCGTTGAGAATATCGCGAAGTGGTGTTTTCATGTGTTTTTGCACTGGAACGCCTACTCTGCATATCATTAGCGTTAGTTGTCGCTCTCATCCGTGGCGATGTTTTTTGCGGCAGCTATCGCTGGAAAACTGGCGATATCGGCAGTTTGCACCAGCTTGAGAATAGGGCGATAAATCTATCGCCACTTTTGCGGCGCTAAAGTGCCGATAAATCGGCGATAAGTCCTTGAGAATATGCCCCTAGGAGTTTCTTACAGTATTCTCTAAAGTCATGTTTTTCTAGTGTATTTCTAGAACAACTATCTCTAAAACCTATTTTCTATTTTCGCCGGGAGGCCGGAGATCGTGATGACATCGGTAAGCGTGATCCCTGCGGTTACGTAGAGAAAGCAGAAAGCAAAAGCAGGAATTCAATAGCTACCACCACATAAAAAAATTATAACTATATTATTAATTCTAACCATCACAGTAGATAACTCACTATATAAATAACTCTATAAAAACATTTATCAAAATCTCAATATCTCTATAACAATGCATATTAAGGATTCATTGATATAGTTTTTTATATTTCCACCAATATTCGCGATGACGTCGATAGTCGCGATGTCCGCGCGATGGTACATTGGGGGTCGTGCTGGCGGTTGCGGCGTTGTCGTGAATATCGCACGCGATTAAAAAAATCTATTTTTGACACATAACTTGTGTCACTAACACCTCAATTTCCCAACCATGGGGTCAGAGTATCTCCGCCCTGACCCCTTATGGGGGCTTTCACACAGATTTTCAGCCCCGGGAACCGTTTCCGATAGATAAAATGGCGGTCACAACTTTCTATTCAGGTTGTGTCCAGCCGCGTTGGTGCGTGCATTCGCGATTCATCGCGATACCTTTGCAAAATATACGCAGCCAGAGATATCACTATAATTTTAAACTTACATTTCTCAAAAAGTACTGAACAGATTTACACCAAATAAGCAAAAGAAAAGTCCGTTCAGCGGTTCAGGCTGTAGAGGTGGCTAAAGGTATCTATGGGAATTAACATTACAAATGCAACCTTATTTCGCACCCCAAATTCTCTGTCCCCACTGCACAGATCACCTCCAAACTTTCCCAATCAATAGCACCCACCGTGACATTTTTTGGGAAACATCTCATGCAGATCGGTCAAACGACATCAAAGTTATAGCCAAGTCAAAAAATGCTCGACCGCATCAGTGAGGGAAAAAAAAGAAGAAAAAAATGTAAATTCCAGCAGCACGAAGAAACGGAGGTGAGCACTAATGAAGTATTCATTGCCCGTAATTGTGGATTCAAATGCTGGCCCCTGGGGGAAGTAGGGTCGACAGACCAGTCTTCCCCCGGAGTGTTCGCGCATTAGGAGGAAGGACACGGTGAGGTGGGGTCAAGGGGTGGGACTAGGGGTGGGGTTTAGGCCGAGGGGTTATAGGGGGCAGGAGAGGAGGTTTCAGCCTCTTCCTGCATCCCAGCGCCATTGGGGAAGGGTGTTAGGAATTTTGGATAGCGTAGGTTTAGGTATATTGGAAGTGTAGGTAGGCCCAATCGGTCGATTGGTGCGGGTAGGCAGGTTTTGTTTCGCAGTGCTCTTTGCGAGTGAGATGGAGCCTGTTTTACAGTATTCCCCCCAACTGGTTCCCACTGCTCACCGGAATCTTTGGCTGGGGCATGGCGGCGCCCGATGCGGAGGCGGTCCGGGCTGCGTTACAGGTGCTGGGCCGGGCTGGCAGGGCAGACCTCCTGCGGCCTGGCGTCCTCGAGCAGGCCTGGGTCGGGATGGCCCGCACCCCGAGGTCTGCATCAGCAGGGGTCGCTGCAGCGGTGGTGGCGTGCCTTGATGAGCCACCACCGCCTAGAAGAGGTACGTCGGGCAGGGGGTGGGGGCCCGTGAAGTCTGAGACGGGGAAGCACAGGGGCCGGCGTAAGAGCCTGCCCACGCGCCTGCTTGAAGACGCGGCCGCGCTCAACGTGATTTCAGGGGGGAGGGGCAGGGGGAAGATTTCCTCGCGCGGCAGCGCAACGCTTCTGCGGATGCGCTTGTGTGCCTCCCTGGGCAGGGGAGGGGCCAGGGTGTATGGGAACAGCCTCGGCCATTTGCTGGGCCTGTTGGGGGCATTGAGCACGCTACGGAGGGTGAGGAGGGGGATGATTGGGGGGAGCCAGTGGGAGATGACTTTGCCCTGCTGTTGTCCGGTAGTGAAGGGCAAGAGGGGGAGGAGGGGGCTGGGATGACGCACCTATTGACCTCACATGTGGAGGGATTAGAGCACCCACGCCTCGGGGAGGGAGGGGGTGGGCACGCAGAGTGATGTGCCTCAGCCTGTGCCCAAAGGGAGTGCAGGGGCCAGTGGGACTGGGCAGGATCGGGGGGGGGCTGTACATGGTTGGGCAAGGTCCCCCGCCATCTTTGCCCAGGTGGAGAGGCATGTCCCTGGAAGAGAAGATTAAGGACCAGCGCAGGCTGATTCAGGAGGCCGAGCAGAAGTGGCAGGATTTATGTGTCGACAGGAAGGAGAGGTTTGGTGGGGAGGTAGAGGGGCCCCCTACTCCTACATCTAAGGAGGAGGCCTGGGTGGAGCTAGAAGCAGAGGTCACAGGGCAGACGGGCAAGTGGGTGTGGGTGGAGGAGGTGAGGCACCCCTGGACGGGGTTAGGGACTGCCGAGACGGTGCAGAGACCCGATGGTGCTGGGACCTCCTCAGGTTGGAGCAGCCTGGGGGGGGGGCGCAAACCAGCGGCAGAAGCTGGTAGACATGTGGGTGGGTCGGCGGGGCGCACTACGTCTCTGAGACGCCGGCGGGAAGCAGTAGGGGGGTCCGCGGCGGCCTGCCCTCCACCGAGGGATCAGGCTACGACAGCTGCGGCGGCGGAATGTAGTGGTGTGCCTGGAGTGACTGGGAAAGGTGTGAAGAGAGCGGTACGTGAGGTGTTGTGGGCGCCTGCTGAGGTGGAAGCGGAAGTGCGCCTGGATTATGATGAAGAGAGCGATGAGTTGGAAGAGGGGAAAGTGCAAGAGGATGAAGAATGGAAGAGGGTGAAGAATGGAAGAGTGTGCCTGCGGGCTCAGCGGGGACGGCCACAGGCAAAGTTGGTGTTTTACAGGTGCCACCGGCCAGCACCAGCAGCAACAAGACGGCGACCCAGAAGAAGGTTGGCGCCAAAGGCAAGGACCGGGAGCCACCCGCTAACTTGTCAGGTGAGGGTGACTGGTGGGCCGCTTGGGACGTTGGCCCTAAAGGGGGACGGAAAAAAGCCTGCCGGTCGGTGGGTGTGGGGGAGGGGTCGGTGAGGGACACTGGGGCGCCAGCGCCTGCAGAAGGAGGCAAGGAACCTGGGGCGAAGCTGATGGTAGTGGCGAGCGTTCAGACGGACAAGGTAGATGGGCAGGAGGGGAAGGATGACAAGGGTGACGACAAACATCACAAGAAGGTGCCGTACATGGGTTTGGCTATGCCGTTGGGGTCTCATTTGTCCGTAAAGACTAGGTCCCGGATTTGGAAGCATGAATATGTTGACGTTTTCAAGTTGTTCCATAGAGAGATTCAGGCCAAGGAGGGTTCGGAAGAGGAGGAGTGGGAGCTGACGAGGAGACCCCGGGTGCCGGTCAACATGGAGAATTGGACCTCCGCTTTTCTTATTTATGCCAGCATATATTGCGAGAAGCATCTAGATAGGGCGATAGCGCTACTGAAATATATGGATATTATCCGCAAAGCTCAGATGCATTTCGGTGGTTTTGCTTGGCTAAGTTATGACGAGGAGTTTCGGGCTCGTATTAGTGTCAATCCTGACAAGCCATGGGGAGAGGTGGACCAGGAGTTGTGGATGCAGTGGATGTCATCCACACAGTCGTCTGCATCCACACACACGGCCAGTAGCCTGCCGGTGACGTATCGGTCCTTTCCGATGCGTCCCGCCCAGGCAGGGGCGGGAGGACACATTGGTCACACGGGGAGTGCGGGTCCGTCACCAAAGCCAGGTGGGAGTACCACGGGAGCTTGTTGGAATTTCAACAAAGGCTTCTGCACCCGATACCCCTGCAAGTTCAAGCACGAGTGCTCGAAATGTGGGGGACGCCACCCGCTCACACAGTGTTTTACGTTGGTCACGCCCTCCGAGCAGTGGCGGGCAACGAAGGGCAGAGGACAGTCTGGGCCAAAGGGCTCCTACCCCAGTTAGGGTTGAGGCCATGGGTCCGTGGCTCTCAATGTACCCAGATAGAGAGGCCGCGTTGCTGATTCAATGGGGTTTTACAGAAGGTTTCCGGGTGGGTTACCAAGGTCCCCGGGAACGGAGGTGGGCGGAGAATTTGAGGTCAGCCAAGGATCTGCCAGGAGTTGTTGCAGGTAAATTGGGGAAAGAAGTGGAGGAGGGAAGGATAGCGGGCCCATTTGACGATTGGCCCATGGAAGATTTGATTATCTCACCCCTTGGGGTGGTCCCTAAGAAAGAACCGGGAGAGTTCAGATTGATTCACCATCTGTCTTGGCCTGAAGGGAGGTCAGTTAACGACTTCATTGCCGAGGAGGATTCAAGGATACTGTACGCTTCTGTGGACGATGCGATCCGCCTAGTGCGAGTGTGTGGGCGGGGGACGGAGATGGCAAAATGTGACGTGAAGTCGGCCTTTCGCCTCCTTCCCATACACCCCGCGGATTTCTCGTTGCTGGGGATGCAGTTTGAGGGGGCCATTTATGTCGACAAGGTTTTGCCCATGGGGTGCGCGATTTCTTGTGCGCTGTTTGAGACCTTCAGCACATTTCTGCAGTGGGCATTCATGAGGAGTAGTGGTCATCGGGAAGTGTCACACTACCTGGATGACTTTCTGTTCGTTGGGAGGGGCCAGTCCGGCGAGTGTGGGAGGGTGCTTGGACAGTTCCAGGTTTTGGCGCAGAAGTTTGGGGTCCCCCTGGCGCCGGAAAAAACAGCGGGCCCAGCTGCGTTTTGACATTCCTGGGTTTTGAGTTGGACTCGGTTCTGTGGGTGGCCAGGTTGCCCGCGGGGAAGGTGTCAGAAATGCAAGGTTTCTTACTACAGGTGGTTGGGGAGAAGAAGATTGACTTACGGAAGGTGCAACAGCTTATGGGGTTTCTGAATTTTGCTTGTCGGGTGGTGAGAGCTGGGAGAACATTTTGTCGCCGACTGGGCATGGCTATGTCTGGGGCGGTGCTTCCCCACCACAGAGTCAGGATTTCCATGGGAGTGAGGGCGGACCTGAGGGTGTGGCAGAGTTTTCTGGTGGACTTTAATGGTGTGTCAATGGATTTTGTGGACGACAGGACTATTTGGCAGGTGCAATTGTTTTCTGACGCTGCAGGGGCTTCCGGTTTCGGGGTCTTCTGGGACGGGCGGTGGTGCGCAGAACAATGGCCAGAGCACTGGTTCCGGCAGGGGAGGAGCATAGCCTTTTTGGAATTTTTTCCCTTGTTAGTGGCTTTGGCTGTTTGGGGCCAGGAATTTAGGAACAGGTCAGTGCTTTTCCATGTCGATAACATGACAGTTGTTGACTTGGTGAATAACCATAAGGCAAGGGATTTGCGGGTTTTCGCTTGTTGCGAAGTTTTATGCTGCAATGCCTGCGTCTAAATGTAATCTTCCGCGCGCAACATGTTCCTGGTGCAAGCAATGACATTGCGGATGCATTGTCTTGTTCGCAGTGGCAGCGTTTCCGACGTCTGGCTCCGGGAGCGGATGCTTGCAAGACCGAGCTGCCGGACGGCATCTGGGCCTGGGGGGAATGAGAGTAGTGGGCCTGGTTGAAAAATCCATAGCAGATTCTACGGGGCGCAGATACAGGTTGGCGTGGGCTGAGTTCGGCGCATTTCTGGGATGGACCAGTGAGACATGGCACATGTCTCGGCAGGAAAGTGAACAGGGAGTTATACGTTTTGTTTTAAGTTGCATGGACAGAGGTTTGTCTCCAACGACGATTGCGGGTAAACTGGCAGGGATTTCTTTTTACAGCAAGTTGTACAAGGGTTTCGATCCTGCCAAAGATGAGTTACTGAGTAGGATGCTGAGAGGTTGGGGGCGGGAGGAGGGAGTGGGGGTGGCGCCTAGGGAGGCTATTACTTTTGATCTGTTACAGAGATTGTTGGCTGAGCTGCCCCATTGTTGTTATGACGTTTACGAGGTTTCGGTGTTTTGCCTGTGCATGGTGTGGATGTTCTTTGGGGCCTTTAGGGGTCCTGCCGCGTGGCAGGGTGCCCGGGACAGGGTCCCGCGGGCCTGGGGAGGCTGCCCCTGTGCCTCTGGGCCCCGGGTTGGGTGCTCCAGCCCTAGGCCCCGTCCCCCGGACTGCCGCTCCGCCAAAGGCCCGGGACGGGGTTCCGTCGTGCCCGTGGAGCCTCCCCCTGCTCGGCTGGTTTCAGGGGCCCCGGGGAGGGCGGCCTCCCCACCCCGGGCTCCGTTCTTGGTCCTGCCGTGTGGCAGGGTGCCCGGGATGGGGTCCCGCGGGCCTGGGGAGGCTGCCCCTGTGCATCTGGGCCCGGGAGCCCCGGCTGGGTCCAGGGGCCCTGCCGGGCCCCGGGTCGGGTGCCCCAGCCCTGGGTTCCATCCCCCAGCCTGCCGCTCCGCCAAAGGCCCTGGACGGGGTTCCGTCGTGCCCGGGGAGCCTCCCCCTGCTCAGCTGGGTTCAGGGGCTCCCAGGGGCCCCGGGGAGGGCGGCCTCCCCATCCCGGGCACCGTCCTCGGTCCTGCCGCGTGGCAGGGTGCCCAGGACGGGGGCCCGTGGGCCCGGGCAGGCTTCCCCTTTGCCTCCGGGCCCGGGAGCCCCGGCTGGGTCCAGGGGCCCGCCAGGCCCCGGTTCGGGTGCTCCGGCCCTGGGCCCCGTCCCCCGGCCTGCTGCTCTGCCAAAGGCCCAAGACGGAGTTCCGTCGTGCCCGGGGAGCCTCCCCCCTGCTTGTCTGGGTCCAGGGGCCCCGGGGAGGGCGGCCTCCCCACCCCGGGCTCTGTGCTCGGTCCTGCTGCGTGGCAGGGTGCCTGGCTGGGTCCAGGGGCCCCGCCGGGCCCCGGGTTGGGTGCTCCGGCCCTGGGCCCCGTCCCCTGGCCTGCCGCTCTGCCAAGGGCCGGGGACGGGGTTCTGTTGTGCCCGGAAGCCTCCCCTTGCGGCCTCCCCACCCCGTGCTCTGTTCTCGGTCCTGCTCAGCTTCGGAACTCCGCAAAGTGCAAAAAAAACTCTGCCATGCTACGTGGAGCTCCGCAAGCAGCGGAGTGTGTTAGATAAATGCCGTTCACGGTGATTTTCAGTGCCATGTGATTGTCCTCACTGTGTAATCATGGCGAACGCCACCATGCACAGCGCAAGCGAGCGCTACTTCCTTTCTGCCGCTCGAATAGATTTTTACTCGAGCGGCAGCTTTCTCAACACGAACGGAAGGTTTCTCAACGCGAGCGGTTGTGAGCATACGCGACCACTTGCAATGAGAAATCTGATAGTCCGCGTTGATAAATCTCGCCGTGTGGTTGATTTTCCGCGCTCGCCAACTTAGGGCCCGATTCCGATCTCGGTCGGAGGGGCTCCTGACGGCATCCGTCAGGAGCGACTCCATCTCGTACATGCGATTTCCGGATGACTCCTACTGCTTTACGAGTGAGCAAGTACGATGGGAGGATAGCCTCGCGCTCCGACCGACAGGTACCCGTCATCGACGCTGTCCGGACGACTCCGACTTCATCGACAAGCACCGCGCAATGGGTCCGATTCCCGAGCGACCAAGTATGATGCGCGCGTCGAGCAGCCGGATCGACTCGGACACTCCGACATGAAAAAGCTCCGGGTAGCGGACTTCGGGGGGAAAGTAGCGGGCCCCCCTTCACCTGTAGCCCTACGACTCGGTCACAGGGGGGAACATACATGTACGGTACGGGGGGCACCGACGCGTCCCTACGACAGGGGGCGCCCTTTTCCGCAACGTACATTTTTCGCAATGGAAGCCTATGTACGCAACGTACATCAGGCTCCCATTGACTTCAATGGTGCTCCGGCCGACGCGAGTCCGTCAGCGCGTACTTGCATCATACTCGGGCGTTCGGAGCCCAGGAGCACGAGTCGGTCGGAAAGCTCTACGGGACAGAGTCGGACTTAGGGCTTTCCGAGCGAGATCGGAATCGGGCCCTTAATGTTGACGATGGTGAACGAGGAAAAAGCTCACCGGGCGCTGGATTTTCCTTGCTCGCGCTCGCCAACTTGACGTTGATGAACGCGAGCGAGGAAAAAACTCCGCTCCGTGTAGTTGTTTTTCACAACTCCACGAGCTCCGCGTAAAGCGGATACCCGGAAAGCTCCGCAAACTCCGCAAGCGGAGCGGAGTTCATCGCCCAGACTTAGTTTTCATCCTAAAAACAAAGAGCTGCTTTGTTTTCCTTGAAACATGTTGAAGATTATTGTGCCCCCACGTTAGCGTTTTTTAATGAGACCCACTGTGTACCTATTGTGTATTGTAAGGAAAAGGATCTGACCTTTGATCCACCTCAGCGAAGTCTGGAAAAACCCCCAGGGAGGGCCAGGGCCTGGGGTTCGCTGCAAAGAGCAGATCTGCTTTTAATCCGGGGAGGGGCTGTGTGTGGGGCCCACTCCCCAGAGCTCAGAAGGCACCGGGATCCCAACCTCCTGGCCTGGTTTTATCCACAGGGAACCAGGACCCTCAACATACAGAAAACCATGCTCACAGAAACAATCTTCGCCTCATTGTCTTTTCAGAAGGGGTGGAAGGGACGGTGCTTGAAAAATTCCGGGAAGTTTGGATCTAATTTTGACTCCTGTCTGACCACCCGTCTGCCTGCTTTTTGCTGGATCACGCCCACCGATCACTAGTACAGCGGCCTCTGCCCAGTGTCCCCCCAGGCCCATCATGGCCAAAATCCTTAACTACAAGGATAGAGATGCTGTCCTCAAGGGAGCGAGATCAAATGGGCCCATACTGTTTCAGTCTAATCGTATTCTCATTTTCCCAGACTACACTTGCCTGGTCCAGAAGCAATGAAAAGCCTTTGACTCAGTTAGGCAAAAGCTCCAGGCAGTGAACCTGTCATACATGCTTATGCTTCTACCCAAGCTAAAGTTCCTCTATGAATCCCGCTCTTCTTTGATTCCATGGAGGCGGCCTTGGACTGAGCTGTAAAACGCAAAGTACTCAGATGTCACACATCACCCCCTTCAGGTTGTTGGCTGGTTTACAACCAAACAGGCCTGGTGCTGATGCAACAGTGGGGGAGCCATCACAGGCAAGCCGAGTTCTTCCAATGGCAAGAGTGATCACTGCAATGATGTGGGTCGGGAGGCCAGTCACGACGGGTGAGGCTTCCTTGCCCCTCTGGCTCTGATGGAGTGCAGGTCCTGGGAACAGGTTGAGACTTTGGAGGCCAGTCCCACACCTCAGTGACTGAAGTGAATACTGCAATTACAGGTGCATGCTTTCTGCTACCGCCTTTGGACTTATGTATGCTCAGCCACCAGCACTGTATCCTTTACTCTTATATGATGTGTGTAGAGCAGGTGTCTCCAACCAGTCAATCGTGAGCTACCAGTAGCTCGCAGATACCTTTAGAGTAGCTCCCAGCCTTAACTAAGAACTGCAAAAAGTGTTGCATTTTCCTTTTTAAGTTAAAGAAAGTCTATCTTAATTTTACATAATTATCAGGCTGCAAATAGCAGAGCCTGAAAATGAGCAGTGCTCCACTCAGATAAATGACCCATGTGGGTCACAGAGTTTCAGAACTGAAGCACTGAGGTATTTAACTCTTACATAAAAGTGGTTCTCAACTCAATATTGGAACATGAGAACAAAATGATATATTCGTAGCATGTGTTGGCTGCAGACACACATGCTATGCATACTCCTGCCATCTAGTGTTGGGTCTGATCTCTGCAAGCTGTGTTTTTTCTGTTTTCCACAAGGAATTTTTATCGTTGTGTGTCGTATCCCCTCCTCCTCGAGGCATTGCGCATGTTCAACGGTTCCTTTGTTAGATAGTTTTTTCCGCTAGCGTACTTGGACGGACGGCATCGGAGCTCTTCAGGTTTCAAAACCTAAACAGCCTGCAGAGTAAAATAATAATAACCAACATGATTTGGAGTTGAGTATCCAGCGACCAATGTCAACACCAATAAAGAATGCCTTTCTCTGGGTTAAGGAGACGTGTGTAACTTGTGCTTATCACCTGAGCAGAAGGAACGAGAGTGTGCAGCGTGCAACTTGTTTAAAAACAAAAAGACACTTGGAATAGAAGAGATCGGCAACAAGCACACAATATGGAAATGGTGTCCGAGGCTGAGTTCTCCCATGACAAATCGCACAGCGAAGAGATCGACATTGATACAGCAACACAAGGTGGGGCAGTCATTGCAAGCCCCCATTATGTCGCCTCTGTAGAGTCCAGTTGAGATGAGGAGACCACACCGAAGACTATGCCCAGAACCGTGAGTAATATCGATCCGCCACGTGCCAAGAAAATCTTGCACACACCTCCCCCTCCGCTCCACGGTGCGTCACAGCCCTCAGGCTCAGGTCGACGCTGCAAGCATGCCTCTGAGGCCCAAAAGGGACGAAAATTTTCTCGATCCCAATCGGGCGACAAGGTCAAAACATGGGGATGGCACTGACACAACACCAGCATCAAAGCATAAATTGGCATTGAAGAATGCTTCAGAACCAACAAAAACAAAACATGCTTCAACACCACACAAGACATCAGATCCCATGAAGCGCTTGGAATCGAGCCATTCAGACTCCAAAAAGCATCAACTCCGGAAAGGAGAAGGAACATGGGCAAACTTCAATATCAAAGAAAAGCCATGTGTCTGTGACAGGCATCTTCCACAGCCATACCACTAGCAGTAGGGAAAAAGACACATACCCATATGCAGGAGGAACAGGGTAATCTGTTTGAAGGACTGCATACATATATGCAACAAAAACACAAAGACTCTTCAAAAAGGCAGGCAGAAGACCTACAAAGTCTACAGCCTCCACCAAAAAGAATTGCCACTGAACATAGGGCCACAAGCCCCATATCATTCAGTCAACCACAAACCCCAGAAACAAGATCCCCCTCACCAAAACAGGAGGAGGAGGAGGGGGATATACCTCAACAGGATTATGATGCTGATGGTTCTCAAGAAAATCAAAGGCACAGCCCAGACGCATGGCGTGATTATGATGTGGTTCTACCTGATGCTGATAACGAGCCACCAATCCCATCAAAAGTGTCACCGCCAGATGGCACTTCATCCCATCAGTGTTATCCAGAGGGCTGAGGAATGCCACGAACTTCCTATGCACACCACAGAGGAAGAAACAGATTTTTTGGTAGAGACACTATCACACACAAAGCCCAAAATGCAATAGCTTCCTATGATTGGCTCTATCTTGCAAGTAGCTAAAGACATATTCAAGAACCTTGTAAAATCAAGGGTACTTATGCCATGTATCGAAAGAAAGTACAGGCCTTCTCTAACAGACCCAATATATATATAAGGGACCACCCACCAGCTGACAGCCATGGGGTTACAACTGCTAGAAAAAGGGCAGCTTCACAGGGCACTGGAGATGCACCTCCTCCTGATAAGGAGAGTTAGCGGATCAATGCAACAGGAAAAAGGATATCTACAAGACATGCAAACCACTGGAAAATTGCTAAATTCATAGGATTGCTATCTCGTTATAATAGCAACATGGAATGAGTTGAAAGAACTAATGCAACATCTTCCAGAAGAATATAAAAAATGAAGAGAAGAGTTGGTGAATGAAGGCAGACAAATTTCAAACGCTAGCATTAGATGTGCACTAGATGGGGTGGACACTGCTGCAAGGGGCATCAGCAGTTCAATAATGCTGCATAGACATGCATGGCTGCGTATATCTGGGTTTAATCCTGAGGTAAAACAGCACATTTTAAACATTCTATTCGATGGGGAACATCTTTTTGGCCCAGAGGTAGACTGCATGTCTACCTCTGGGCCAAAAAGATGTTCCCCATTGAATAGAATGTTTGAAATGTGCTGTTTTACCTCGGGTTTAAACCCAGATATGCGTAGCCACGCATGTCTATGCAGCATAAGAGAAGATAAAAAAGACACAGACACTGCAAAATCAATGGGTGCTTTGCAAGTCACACCACAAAAGTTGCAGTGCTTTCAGCGTTATCAAGGGAGAGGGGACTCCAAAAGTCCTAACACAGAAAACACCCCCTACCAGAAGCAACAACAACAGTACCACCAACAAGCAAATCGTGGTTACCATAGAGGTGGTTAAAAAAAAAAAGAGGAGCCTCTACACCTAAACAATGACTTTCCAACTCTTCCTCCGATAACAAAACACCTGTAGGGGGAAGGCTGCAACAATTCCATCAATTGTGGCCAGAAATAACATCAGACCAATGGATGCTACAAATTGTCAGGCAGGGATATTGCCTAGAACTAACACAACAACCGCCAAATATCCCATCATGAAGACACATACTAAATCCATAGCATCTACATCTGCTAAAGAAAGAAGTAAAAGCATTACTTCAGAAAGAGGCCATAGAACCTATCCCATTCAAACATCACAACAAAGGAGTATATTCTCTTTACTTTCTAATGCAAAAAAATGGAATAGGCCACGTTACAACGCATGTGTTTACAATGGATGCCATTACAATGACCGCGTTGTTACGCTGCATACCATTACAACGCAAGTCGTTACGACGACTCGCTGTAGGGGGTGCTGGATTTTGGAATAGTATAATTTACTATTCCAACTCCAGTCTGTGCAACAGTAGGGAAGGTGTTGGATTTAAAATCCCACACCTTCTGCCCCCTACAGCAAGTTGTTGTAACTACTTGCATTGTAATGGTATGTGATGTAACAACGCGGTCGTTGTAATGACCACATTGTAATGGCATGCGATGTATCAAAAAGGATGGGTCGCTATGCCCTACTGTAGACCTACACCCACTAAATGAATACATGCTATCGGAACACTTTCACATGGTAACGCTTCAAGACGCAATACATTGCTTTAAGAAGGTGACTTCATGAGTGCATTAGATCTATAACACGCATACTTACACATCCCAATCCACCCAGCACATTGCAAGTACCTCCAATTAGTGTTAAGTGGATGTCATTACCAATTCAAAGTGCTACCATTCATGGTAACAACTGCCCCAAGGGTATTCACAAAATGCTTAGCAATAGTAGTAGCAAAGCTAAGGAGGGAAAACATACATGTATTTCACTATCTAGACGATTGGCTGATCAAGAGTCCCACCAAAACAAAATGCCGAAAATAAATTCAAAATACAATCAATCTATTACACAGATTGGGATTTTCAATAAATGCAACAAAATCCCATCTACAACAGCTGCAAATACAACTTTATATCGGAGCCATACTAAATTCACTCTTGGGGACAGCGTACCCCAATCCACAAAGGGTTCTCAATCTCCAGAACCAACTGGATCTTTTTCAGCCGCATCGTCACCTACCAGTCAAAATAGTGATGAGACTTTTAGGTAAAAGGGCAACTTGCAAAGCAATAGTCCCTCATGCATGACTATATATGAGATCCCTACAAGACTGCTTGGCATCACAATGGTCACAAGCAGAGGGCATCATCCAAGATCTAGTGTTAGTTTCACCCAAAGTCCATAAGGTCCTACAATGGTGGAACACCAAGAACATACTAAAGGGGAGAGCCTTCAAGGACCCAATCCCGCATGTGAAAATCACAGCAGAAGCATCACTTATGGAGTGGGGTGCTCATATGGAGAATATTTTGGTTCAAGGATACTGGTCAGTACATCAACAGACATTACACATCAACATGTTAGGCTTGTTGGCCATACAAATGGCTCTCAAAGCGTTCTTACCCAACATACCAGGGAATAATGTCCTTCTACTAATAGACAATATGACAGCAATGTACTACATTCAGAAACAAGGAGGGACACAATCCATACAACTGTCACAGTTAGCGCGAAACATACGGAAATGGACAATCAGTCACAAAATTCTCCTCCTAGCGCATTACATCCCAGGGGAGGAGAACTCCCTAGCAGACTTATTAAGCAGGACGCAACAACAAGTTCACGAGTGGAAAATTCACACTCTTTTAATACATCAATACTTCCAGTGGCGGGGAACTCCGGCAATAGATCTCTTCTCCACAACCAAGAATGTAAAATGCCAAAACTTTGCATCCAAACACTCACACCCTCAATCCAAAGGGAATGGACTGTGGATGAATTGGTCAGGGATCTTTGCTTATTGCTTATTCCTTACGTGGTCAGGAAACTCAGACAGACTTCCTTAACCATGATACTGATAGCTCCAACCTGGGCTCGACAGCCATGGTACACAACATTAACAGAGCTATCCCTAGTAGCTCACGAGAAGCTCCCCAACTTCCCAAACCTCCTTACTCACAGTGGGGACAGAGTCAGACACTCAAATCCTCAACAACTCAAAAAATTAATCTTGCAATCTGGCTCCTGAGGTCATAGAGTTGGATACTTAAATTTACCTCCTGAATGCATTAACATTTTAAAGGAGGCCAGAAGACCAACAACAAGATCATGTTATGCCTCGAAATGGCAACTTTTTGTCCACTACTGTGATTCGAATTACATTAACCCATCATCACCATCAGAACAACAACTAATATGTTACTTATTACATCTACAAAAAGCAAATTTAGCGTATTCTTCAATACGCCTTCATTTAGCAGCTATTGTAGTTTACGTACAAAATAGAAAACACCAATCCCTTTTCCGCATACCTGCCATAAAGTCTTTTATGGAAGGATTAAAAAGGGTAATTCCACCACGTACACCACCTTTACCTAACTGGAACCTAAACATTGTGTTAACAAGACTCATGGGCCCACCCTTTGAGCCATTACACAAATGTCAAATACAGTTCCTAAAATGGAAGGTTGTTTTCCTGGTGGCAATCACCTTCCTATAAAGAGTCAGTGAAATACACACACTTACTATTGAGGAACCATATTTTTAAGTATTCCAAGACAAAGTGCGACTACGCACAAACCCAAAATGTCTACCAAACATCAACTCACCTTTTCATTTAAATCAAACTTTGGACTTACCTGTTTTTTTCCCAAAACCGGACACAGTAGCAGAAAGAGCATTATGTACACTAGATGTCAAATGTGCTCTTATGTACTGTCTAGCAAGAACAAAACCCTTCAGAAAAACACAACTATTTGTAGCATTTTTCAATCCACGCAAAGGCAATGCTATCTTAAAATCAGGAATAGCAAGATGGATAGTCAAATATATACAAATTTGCTGCGCAAAAGCCTAAAGAACACTAACAGCTATGAAATGAAAATAGGATTTCTAAAGCGCACTCATACCCGCGGGTGTCTAGGTGCTGAAAGCTCCAGGGGGGAAGAGAAGAAGGGTAGCAAAACCCCAGACAGCAGCGAGGCTCCCGAGAAATGAAGGAACATATTTGAACTAATTATTAAAAAGCCAGGTTTTCAGCGCTTTGCGAAAGGTGAGCAGATTGTTTGAGGTTTTGAGGGTAAGTGGCATAGTATTCCAGAGTTTAGCCGTCGTGACTGCAAAACTCTTTCCTCCCCAGGTAGCCCTCCTAAACTTGGGGACAACCAGAATAGCCTGGGAGGCCGATCTTAGGTTTCTGGCCGGGATATAGCGATGAAAGAGTTGCCTAATAGAGACTGGTCCCTCGGAGTGCAGGGCTTTAAAGGCTAAGCACAAGGATTTGAACATAACCCTTTTCTTAACCGGGAGCCAGTGAAGTGATGGTAGAGACTTGGATACCGACGGATGTTTTGGAATCCCTAACAGCAGCCTGGCACCCACGTTCTGGACCAATTGCAGTTTGTCTAAGGCTTTCTTGTGGGCCTTCAGGAAGAGCCCGTTGCAATAGTCTATTTTAGCAAAGACTAGAGTGGTGATCACCGCTTTCCGCAGGTCCAGAGGGATGCAAGGGAAAATCTTCCTGAGAGATTTAAAAATGAAAAAACAAGATGAGGTGATAGCATTGGCATGTCCCACAAAGGAAAGTTTTTCATCAAACTGAATTCCCAGATTTTTCACCTTTGGCACGGGAGTAGGGAGTGGACCCATTTCCTGAGGCCACCAACTGGGGCCCCAAAATGATCGTTTGTTGCCAAACAGTAGCACCTCCGTTTTATCAGAGTTCAGTTTCAGGCAGTTGGTAGATATCCATTTCCCTATCTGCAGCATACATTTATGGAAACAGTTAGCTGTGTTGTTGGCATTCTCTGTGACTGACACCACAATATGGGTGTCGTCAGCGTAGGAGACAACTGAGAAGCCAAGGCCTTTGATCAGTAAGGCCAGAGGTGTAACGTACAGATTAAAAAGAGTGGGACTCAGTGAAGACCCCTGTGTAACACCACAGGGAAGGGTGAAAGAAGTAGATCTGTGGCCGTTACATTCCACGTACTGCGTTCTGTCAGAGAGGAAAGAGCTGAGGAGACTAAGAGCAGTACCTCTGACACCTATCTCGAACAACCGGTTGATCAGGAGTTGATGGTTGACAGTATCGAACGCTGCCGAAAGATCAGGTAAAATTAGGGCAGCATTCCCTCCTTTGTCTAAAGTTGCTCTGACATATTCTGCGGCTGTGATCAATGCTGTCTCAGTGCTATGTTGGCATCTGAAGCCAAACTGGGAGGAATCCAATAGATCGTGTTCTTGGATGTAAAGAGAGAGCTCTGTGTTTATGGCTTTCTCTATCAGTTTGGCTGGAAAGGGGAGTCGAGATATTGGCCTATAGTTATTAGGAATGTTAGCGTCCAAATTAGCTTTTTTTAAAAGAGGGAGAATTGACGCGACTTTCCAGCTTTTGGGGAAGTAGCCAGATCGAAGCATTTGATTAAAAATCCCCAGAAGATGACCAGGAACTATGCTTGATCCCAATTGGAGCACTCTAGGCGGGCATGGGTCGAACGGTGATCCTAACTTAATTTGCCTGATCAGATTTGTAACTTGGTCTATCGTAAGGGGTGAGAAAGTCAGAAAAGTGGGGTTGTTAGGTTGGGAAGGTATCACCACGTCTGGCTTTAGAATAGCTTTTCCTCCTTTAGGAGCGTTAAACCCAGCGGCCTGAGGGTTGTCAGAAGTACATAGTCCCCCAGGGTCAGCACTTGTGGTTAAGGAATTAAAAATCACTTCTACCTCGGTTTTAAAAAAGGTGGCAAGGTTGTTGCAAAAAGAGGCATCTACGTTCAGGTTACTGGCTGGGGAAGGGTTGCTAAGCTTGACCACAGTTGAGAATAACTCCTTAGGAGTATTGAGAGCGGAGTTGATCTTATTTATAAAGAAATTGGATTTAGTTTTGGTCAGGAGTTTTTTGTACTGTTGCAGTTTCTCTTTATAGGAGTCTTTGTCCTCCCTGCAGTAGTTCAGCCTCCATTTCCTTTCTAGCCTTCTGCATAATTGTTTGGCCAGTCTAAGCTCTTCATTGAACCAAGGTTCAGATGGAGAGGTTCTCTTATTGTTTCCTCGTTTGGCCGGAGCTAAGCGATCACTAGAGTCACTGATCCATTTATGGTAGTCCACCGTTGCTTGATCCAGGTTAGGAGCTATTGGCATGATGGAGTCTTTAAGGGCCCTTGAGAAAGTGCCTTCTGAGATCAAGTGCCAAGGTCGCTGACTAGTCCTAGGTACGCTCTTGGACTCTTTCAGACTGTGATCTCCTAAGTTCAGATGGAACATTACTGCCCTATGGTCTGACCAGGTTAGCGGTAAAGACTGGGTGACCTGAATGAGAGGACAGTCTGAAAAGATGCCATCTAGGGTATGGCCTGCGGAATGCGTAGGACCGCGGACTAGTTATGATAGCCCTAGAAGAGAGAAGAGGCAGTAAGATCTGGAGTATCTGGATCCTTCAAATTCTCCAGGTGAAAGTTGAAATCGCCAAGAATAGTGAAATCGGAGGAGTTGGCTTTTATGTCCCATGGGGACTTATCCATATCTAGGAAGGGCTTTCTAGGGCCAGGAGGTCGATAAATCAGGACTCCATTGAAGGAGTAGTGGCTGGTAAGACTGATTTTAAAGATCAAGGCTTCGCATCCAGGGTGATGTAGCGGGTCAAATCTGACTTTAAAGTTGACTTTAGAGATAATTGCTAGGCCACCGCCTCTATTCCCAATGCGGTCCAGTCTGATTAGCGAGTAACCAGGAGGGGTGGCAGTAACCAGGTCTGGGCCAGATGCGAGCTCATTCAACAAGGAAAAAGGAGCATCAATGGCTTTTCTGGGGAATATTCCATTACTTTCTTTTTTAAAACAACTTTATTGGCATTTTTATGATTCACATTTATATCATACCAGGATTTTTACAATCAGTTTCTTTACGTCAGAGAATACGTTGACAATCTGCAATGCATCAATCTAGTATACATTTCGTGTTAGCATACGGTCCATATTCCACATTTTGTGTACTATTCCCATTATTTCAACTCCTCAGTACTTCCCCCTTTTCGTTTGCTATTCGTGTGATTTTAACTCGTGCCAACATTATCCCTCAGCTCCCTCTCCCCCTTGTGAATGTCTACTCCACGTCTGAGTACGAGGACGTGAATTTTCCATTACTTGACATCTGCAAAGCAGCAACATGGATAAACCGCATACTTTTATTAAACACTATTGTGTAGATGTGCCAGCCAGACAACAAACTCAAGTAAGGCAAACAGTTCTTCGCACATTATTTTAAACAACTGCACCATCTCATGCCTAAAGCCGCAGCAAGAGGGATACTGCTTAGCTGTCTATGCAAAGCATGTGTATCTGCAGCCAACAAATGCTACGAATGGAGTATGTTACTTACCCTGTAAGCATCGATTTGTAGTGTGTAGTGCTGCAGATTCACATGCGCTCTCTGGCCTCCTTGGCTGGTATTAGATGGTGACACAAATACACGCTGTTAGAAATGGGGGTCTCTGGTTGGCACGAGCAGTCAGGCTTATCTTAGAGGCAGTGTGTAAAGCATTTGAACATAACCAACAGTAATACAGTGAAAACACTACAAAAGGACACCACACCAGTTTTAGAAGAATATCCAATATTTTATATACTTAAAACAAGACCAAAACGATAAAAATCCACAATACAGTACCTAAAAATGAATACTTTGCAAGAATACTTGAACAAGACAGTTCCTTGAAGTCGGTAGCTCCGTCCGGGGCTTCCACGGCGTCGTGAACAACAAATCCAAACAATTCTGGCTGACCGCGGCGTCGCGGGCCAGCTACGGTGTCGGGAAGACCCACAAAACAGTACCTTTAGAAATGTAGGGCGTTGGCGACCTCTCATTGAGCTCTGATGAGCCAGCATCAGCAGGCGTCTGTTCTGAAAGTCAGTGCAGGTTTCGTCGGGCCCTTGGAATCACACGCGTTGCAGATCGAACTCCTCGCGGTTGAAGTCGGGAGCGCTGGTGTCGGTAGGCATCAGGTGCTGCGGTGCAAAGTGCGGCGGTGCGGCGCCCTCACGTCGCGGTGCAGGCAGCGGCTCGGTGATGGTCGTCCAGCGGTGTCGGTGAGACCAGGGCTGCAGTGCGAAGTGATGCGGTGCTCATCGCGGTGCTGGCAGGTCACGGTGCAAGCAGTGGCGTTGTCGTTGCTGAAGCACTGTCGTCGGCTGGAGTCTATGGTGCCGTTGGCCAAGGCTGCGGTGCGGGATGAGAACAGTGCGTCGTGTAATTTAGAAGCGGTGCCCTCGAACCACGGTGTAAGCAGCGGCGTCGATGTCGGCGTGGAGCGGCACCGTCGGGGATACCAAGGCAGCGTCGTGAAGCGAGGCGGTGCGAAGTGCGGTGCCCTCAGGTCACGGTGCAAGCAGCGGCTCGTGGCGGCATCGGGTGGTGTTGTCGGTGGGACCAGGGTTGCGGTTCGGCGTGCGGCGGTGCCCTCCGTGGTGCCTTCAGGACACGGAGTCGGCAGCAGCGTCGTAGACGGTGTCGGGTTGCATTTTCTTCTGTTGCAGCACAAAACACACAGTCCCCAGTGCTGATGGCAGAAGAACTTGAAGTCTTTGCTGTTCCTGAGTCTTCTTGAACAGGGGGCAAGCTCTACCTCAAGCCCTTGGAGAAACTCAATAAAGAAGTTGCAGAAAGTTCAGTCCAGTCCTTTCACTGCCCAAGACCGATGCAGCCTCTGCAGGCTAACACAGCAAAGCACTCAGCAAAGTGGTAGTTCCTCCTCATAGCTTCTCTAGCTCTTCTTCTTAGCAGTCTTCTTGATCTAAAAGAGTTCTAAAGTTCTGGGGTCTGGGCCCCAATATTTATACTCCAAATTCCTTTGTCCTCTCAGGCAGAGAGTGTCTGTGCTTAGTCTAAACCAGTTTGGTCCTCTCTGGCCCAGCTTCCCAGCAGGAGGCGGAGACAGCATTGTCTACAGCAGACCAGGCCCATTCAGGTGCAAGGAAATCTCCTCCCACTACTCTAAATGCAGACCGGGCCTATTCAGGTGCTAGTGAAAACTCCTCCCACTACTCTGAATGCAGCCCAGGTCTATTAAGCCCAGCCCTGACTCATCCAGACTCTCTTGAACCACTGCACATCCCCAGCCCCTGTCACTCCAAAGTCAGACAGCCAATACACATCCTAGCAGAGGCACACAGGATGGCTAAGCAGGAAAATAACTACTTTCTAAACGTGGTTTTTTCAAACACAGAATGTAAAAATCACCTTTACTAAAAGATGCATCTTTAGATTCTGAGTTCAGGCATACTAAACTTTATTTTCCTATCTAGTCCCAATGGGAAATTATATTTATAAGATGTTATAAATTAACTCTCATGCTTTCCTATGGACCAGATAGCTGAAAAACGAAATTGGCAGTATTTCACTATCAGGACATGCCACACACATCAGGGCATGTCTTACCTTTCACATACACTGTACCCTGCCCACAGGGGTACCTTGGGCCTACCTTAGAGGTGACTCACATGTAAGAAAAGGGAAGGTTAGGGCCTGACAAGTGGGTGCACTTGCCAAGTCGACATGGCAGTACTAGACTGCACAGAGACACTGCAGCGGCAGGTCTGAGTTACCTTTGAAGGGCTACTTGTGTGGGTGGCACAACCAGTGCTGCAAGCCCACTAGCAGCATATGATTTACAGGCCCTGGACACACACAGTGCACTGTACTAGGGACTGACTAGTAAATCAAATAACCAATCATGGAATCACCAATCCATAACACAAGTTACACAGAGAGCATATGAACTTTAGCAGTGATCAGCAGTGGTAAAGTGCCCAGAGTCCTAAAACCAACAAAGACAGGCCAGGAAAAAATAGGAGGAAGAAGCAAAAAGTTTGGGGATAACCCTGCAAAAAGGGTCATCTCCAACACACGCCAATACAGCATGTTCATCAGCAAAGCTAAGTTAGCAAACTATATCCTCACTTCCTATATGGCAAGGGGAAAAAACGTGATCTAACAAAGGAACTGTTGAACATGTGCAATGCCTTGAGGAGGAGGGAATACGATGCACGACGCCAACCATAAAAGTTCCTCGAGGAAAACAGAAAAAAATCAACTTGCAGAGTCTAAGCCGAACACTAGATGGCAGGAGTATGCATAGCATGTGAATCTGCAGCACTACTTGTTACGAATAGATGCTTACAGGGTAAGTAACATACTCCTTCTGAATGCTTTTAAATGAGAGAAAATTACAATGAATCTTTAACTTATTAATAAAGTTAACTCTTCATTTTAATTTTATCCCTTTTCACAGTGTCACATTTACAAACAGCAGGCATCTTGCTCCCAGTGGCTGGTAAACACAGTGCCATATTTATAAATGAGAAATGCAGTCATTTTCCTTTTAAATTGGAGAAATTTAAAGTGAAGAAAAATGTTTCTATGAAGCATTGTCTTAACGTCTTGCTCTACTTTAAATTAAGCCAATTAAGTCCTAATGTTTTATGAAGCATGTTTCTTCACTTTAAATTCCTAACACTTAAACAAATTACTGTATTTTCCTGTTATAAATATGGCACCATGTCTACAGGCCATTAGGAGTAATGTGCCTGCTGTTTGTAAAGGCACTTTGACATGGGAAGAAATTTAAATGATGAGTTTTATATAATACATATAAAGTTAACTCTTCAGATGAATTTCCTCCCATTTCAAAGTGTCGCATTTATACACACCAGGCATCTGACTCCCAGTGGCTTGCAGACACGCTGACATATTTAAAACTTTAAAATACAGCCATTTTTTTAAAACGGGAAAAATGTAAAGTGCATAAAAATGTTCCATCAAGTACAGAAAAAAGTTCCTTATTATAAACATTTTTGCAGAACATTTTTCTGCACTTAAAATTTCTCCCATTTAAAAAACAAATGGCTGCATGTTTGTGGAGTACATGTAACAGTGCCACATATGGTGAAAAGTATGTCCTGTGCCATGAGTACAAATGACACAGGCTCTCAGTCACCCATTCACATATATCCCATTCATTCACACATGTTCATACATCCTCACAGACCATTCACTCACTGACGTACATGGCAGCCATATCATAGTGCCCCTAGTCACAGTATTTTGTTCAAACCATAGTATCGGGCTCCATGGACGTAAGTTTTAAAGTCAATGAACCTGGGCAAGGGTGTGTCTGGTAACAACGTGCAAGTTACTTGGCATTCAGTACCTCACCACGATTTTCACTGATCAGTAGTAGCTCTCATTACAGAAAATGTTGGAGACCCCTGGTGTAGGGGACTAAAGCCTCTCCACGCTCCTTTGTTGTTTGGCTTTACGAGAGAGTTTGGGCGGAAGATGCTTCCAGGGTTGAAGTGTAGGGTGAGGAGTTGTTGGGCGGTTCATTGGGGGTTGATTGCATACGTTTCTTTCATTCCCTTTTGTTTCTTTCAACCACACTGCACACGCATCCAATGTATCCATGTATCCATTGTACCATATGGCTGCCAGCTTCATTCTCCTCCAGTGCAGACCAGGCAACTCACTCTGCCAGACAATCTTTTCATTACTATCCTTCCCTGGCCACAGACCAAAGTCAGTGTTTAATATTATGACTTGGAATGTCAACAATCTAAATGACCGTATTAAACGAAGTGTGATGCTTTGTGTCACCTCACAATGCTGTTTCTTCAGGAAACACACCTCCTTCAAACCCGCTGTCCGGTTCTTGCCTGGTTTTGGTACCACAGAGTTTACCATACTGGCCATGAAAGGGGTTCCTGAGGTGTCGCTTATACTCCTCCACAAAACCTCCCACTCTCGGTCACTCAGTCAGCATCAGATGCTGAGGGGAGGCATGTCCGGATAGAGGGTCTCCAGGAGGGTAAATACTAAAACTTCCTTAATGTGTACATTCCACCACATCTGATCCGGGCATCCCTGGGACGCATCTGGGACGTCATCCTGGAATAACTAGCAGGTCTTACCATTATTGGCAGGTGTTTTTAAAAACATAATTGACCATAGCCTAAACACAACAGGGGCGCGGGTGACATCCTCACAATCTTCTTCACCACGGGCGGAGTGGACTACATCTCTAGGTCTCTGTGATACCTAGCGAATGTGGCACCGTGGAATGGCTAAATCGACTCACCTCTCCGCAGTCCACAGTAGTATTTCTAGGATTGTCTATTTCTTTCTCATCTCCACAGAGATCCCAAGTGTAGAAGCCACACATATTCTACCTCGGGCATCTCCGACCATGCTCCAGTTGTGCTGCAATATGGGTAGCACTCAGAAAGTAGCAGGCCTCTCTGGCACCTCAATGCCTGGTGCCTGGTAGATGCACATTGTTCCGCCAACCTATCTCTGGAATAACACACTTATTTTGACCTTAACACCGGATCGAGTGGCTCCAAAGGGACTTTGTTGCTGGCTGGCAAGGCGGTCCTCTGGTGTAGAAGGGTTTCTTCGCGGACAGGCCAATGCTCGACTTCAGTGTGTCTTGGACCTAGAAGCAGAAATTATAACCCTTGAGTGTCGCAATCGGCGGAGTAGGGATGACTACTCCCTGCGGCAACTAGACAACTGCAGAACCTCTCTTTGATGACTGTGCTTAGAGGAGGCCAAACAATATTGGCATTTATGAATGGGGGGAGAAGATCTGGGAAGCTCTTGTGCTGGCTGGCAATGCCCGAAGCAGCCTCTAGACTGGTCCCCATGATCCGTACCCCATTGGGACAGTGCCTCCACACCTCAGATTCTGTTTGCCTCTTACTACGGTTCCCTCTATGAACAGCACCACCGCCCCACATGTGTGCCCACTCGCCCTTTGATTGCCAACATTCCGCTGATAACTCTAACGGTGGCAGACAGGGCAGTTCATGAACTAGCCCTGACTATGGAAAAATTGACGAACACCGTTGTCAGCCTGCAGTTGGGCAATACACCCGGGTCAGATTGCTTCCAGATTGAACACAATAAGAAATGCCTGTCATTACTTTCCCCTCACCTCCTAAACTTTTACCTGGAAATGGTGGACAAGAGTCACTTCCCTCCCGAACTTGACCTTGCCACAATTGTGGCCTTCACATGCTGGGACAACCCCCCCAAAGGTTGTCCAACATATCATCCAATCTCCCTTATCAACAGGGAAATAGAAATCTTTGCAAAGACCCTCGCTAACTGCCTCCTGCCATTGTTGTCCTTCTTCATCTACCCAGATCAATGCGGTTTCATGCCTTGTTGCAGCATCTGAGACTTCATCCATCGAGTGCACATTGCCGTGGAGCATCGCCAGCACTTCAGGGACCCTGCCGCATCCATGCTACTGGATTTTGAGAAGTCATTTGACTCTATGTACTAGGGATTTTTGTTCCATTCCTCTCCATTGTTGGATTCAGACCCCGATTTCTGTCCTTTGTCAAGGTACTCTGTGCTCATCCCCAAGCACGGGTTAGAGTCAATGGTGTCCTTCACCCACTTTCTCAATCTGCAGAGGCACTAGATAAGGATGCACGGCTCTTCACTTTGGCGACTGAGCCCTTGGCAGTTTGGGTACTCTGTGACGCTCAAATCTGGGGCATTCAATGGTCTGAACTGCCATGAGGACCGCATTGCACTATACGCAGACCAAAGTGCATACTGATATACTGATATTTCTCTGTCAGCCACACATTACTGGGCCTTGGCTGTTCCAGATGTTCCAGTTATATGGAGATACATCAGGGCTGGTGGTCAACTGGGCCAAATCAGTTCATGTCCCCTAACAAGGTGGCTGTGAGGTCATTGACTGACAGGACTGTCTCCCGGTCCGGAGATTGAGCTTCCCATACCTAGGGTTGGTCGTCGCCTTGGAACCCGAACTGACTAGGATTCTTAACCTTACACCAGTGCTGCACTGTACTTGCCAGAATTTGGTCAGATGTTCCGCCCTCACTCTCAATGTCCTGGGATGTGTGGCACTCTTTAAGATGATTGCCCTCCCAAGTTAGTATATGCCTTGCAGAACTTCCCCCTGTTTGTACCCCGATCCTGGTTTGCCGGTTTTCTTGGGTCAGTGCGTTCCTTCCTATGGGTGAACAAGACTCCGGGGATAGCTTTCCACAACTGTGTTCAATCACCATACGAGGGTGGGATGGGGATGGCTGACATTTGTTTGTACTATTGGGCCTCACAACTCCAAACCATTAATCACTGGATGTTCAACTATTCCGATGAACCTGCCTTCCACTTATAGGTTTCACTTGTGGGCAGACAGTATATATATTGCTTTTTATATGGTAGTCCCATTCTTCACTCTCTACCTGAGGCCACTCTCTTGTGCTGGCAGTGGGCCCTCAATTGGTTTCTGTCGGACAGTAGGCTTACACAGGCGACTCCCTTGTAGCATGGCAGGTGGACCCCCAAGGTAACCTATGAATGGGTTAGAACAATGGGACATTATAGGTATTTCTCACTTCGGAGACATCTGGGAGGGCTCATAAATGAAGACATTCCAGGACCTACAGGAAGAAATAAACTCCTCAAATCCAATTCTACAGTGGTGTCATGCATTGCCAGAATATAGCCCACTCAAAACCCATGGCCTTTCAGCGCCGTTAGGCTGAGGTGGCATCTTGCGGGTATATTGCTCTCTGGTCCTTAACACACCAGAGCCCTTTGGAACGCTTTGGGCTAAATGTGAGGGCTGGGTTGGTACACTAGACAATAGCGACTGCAGAGATGCCTAGATGGCTCCACAGGAGTTGGTTATTCCCTCTCCCTTATGCCTGATTCAGTTGAAATACCTGTATGTTTAATACCTTACCCCACAGCAGCTGTGGAGGATGGGAGTGCTTCCCACCTCTGCACACCCTGGGTGTGCACATGATGATAATGATTTTCATCATATGGTAGGTTTCTGCCCGACTATCGCAAAGTACTGGCCCTCAATGTATACTACATTATCTGAAGTTTTATAGAGGCCAGTTCACTGCTCGCCCGCATTGCATTTTTGGGCATATGATGTGGGTGGGACTTCGTGGAGAATGCACTCTGATCGGCCTAGGCACTGTGATGGCTAAGCGTGATATTGCTCAACATTGGAAGTCCTCATCATCATCTACTATCACAGAATAGTACTCTATGATGGACTGGTGTGCTAAAGTGGAACAGCTCATTTACAATGCCCCGCAAACGTGAGAAAGTTTGAGGGGTGGTGGCGGGCGTACTACAACCTGGTCGGCGAATGACATGTTGGCGCTTTTCCCTTTTCCTGCCTGTAGCTACTGTTGTGGTAGTAATATGCTTTGTTACTGTGTACTATTTATCACCCTGGTTGCAGAAAATCAAAAACCCTTGATTATAAAAAAAAAATAACCACCAGAGATGGTGACTTTGCAAGTTAAGAGGGGATGCTGAGCATGATGGCTTTGTAAAGGATGCAGCTGGGTTTCAAATGGTACAGACTGGCAAAAGGAGTTCCATCTGGATGGAAGTGATGTGATCATATTTCTTCCAGTCCTAGAGAAGGCGTGCTGCAGCATGTAGGATGCTCTTAAGGGATTTCGGTGTGGAATCTGAGAAATCATGTAGCAGGGTGTTACTGCCAACCAAGTGGGAGAGTATGAAGGCTTGAAAGAAAGTTCTGAAGTTGCTTTTTTGAAGAAAAAAAAAACAATTTCACTTTCTTAACATGATAGAACTGGTATCAGGCCATCTTTTCGTTGCAATGTGTTCCTTGAGGGTGAGGTTGGTGTCCAAGGTGAATCCAAATTATTTGGCATTGAGTAATCAAGGTTCATGTCATTAAGTCAGGTTTATACTATTTATTTCCTGTTATTCTTGGCAAATGACAGGAATTCTCTGTTGGTTGAGTTGAGCTTTAGGTAAGCATTGGGCGCACATGAATGGAAGAAGTGCATGCAGTGTTGTGTATCACCATTAGATTGGTGAATCTTGATGTGGTTACTTGTGACTAGAGCCAAGGGCAACTTAATGTAGAGCATGAAGATGACAGAAGACAGCATGGAACCCTGGGGAACTCTGCAGGAGATAGGCATCTGTTGAGACCTGGAGGCGGCTGTTTGATCAAACTGATGTTGATTGGAAATGTAAGAGAAGAACCAGTCAAGGCCATAGCATTGAATCCTATTCGAGAAGGAAGGTAGAAGCCTCCATCTCTGCTCAACCATGCCAAGATTGTAATTACTCTTTGGGGTTGTGTTGTGTAAACTTGATAGGGTTGAGACAGGTGCTTATCAGTGAATTTTATTATGTGGGCATAATAACAATGTCATATTATTCAAGGTAAAACCTTTCATTAAACATTGACCTTTCTTTATTGCCATGACAAAATTTTTGTTCCATTATACACAGTCATGGGCCTTTACATAGTACATACAGCTTTATTTTTGACACTGCAAAGTGCTTCTCGTAGCTGACAGTGCAAAGCATGACAGTGGTGTAGAGACACATGTGCCTTCTTTCATGCATGTGTGATTTAGCACATTTGCTGTGCCTGACCTGTATCAGTGATGTAAAGATTAGACTGTCTGTTCTGTCTTTTATCTCCCATTTACACAGACTTCCTCTTTACCTACGCTTCTTACACGCTTTTGCTTCATCTAACATACATGTGATGTAGGGAAGTTTGCTCTTCCTTTTCTGGAAGGGTCATTTAGAAAAGCCTTACAGGCCTGGAAGCCTGGTTTGCTTGTAATGCACTAGTTAGTTTAGAGAAGCTGGATCTACCTCTCCTGCACCTGTGGTTAAGGGAAGTTTGCTGTGCTTGTTCATTTATTTATAAAGTTTTGTATAGCGTGAACAAGAACCAAGAGGGTATCAGTGCGCTTCACATTAAGGGAAGGTAGGATACAGTAGTAGGAGAGAAAAACAAAAAGACATTTGTAAGAAAAGTGTGCATAGCAAGTTTAAACTGGGATTCCCAGATGTACAATTATGTAGTAATCAAACAGAGCCTCCAAATAGAGGGTAGGTTAGTAAACAGTAGGGCTAAGTCCTTTTTATGGCAGAAACTTTTTCATTAGGGTTTTTTTCACTTCCTTTTTGAAAGAATCGGTGGATGAGATTCGACGAACTTCTGGTGGAAGAGAGTTCCAGATCTTCGGGTCAATGCCTGAGGAAGCTCTTTGACTCGTTCTCTTTTTGTGGAAGATCTGTGGTTTCAAAAGCAGTGAACTTGCACTTCGTGACTGCCTGCAACCCCCTGATAATTCTAGCTTTTGAGCTAGATAAATGGGGGTCTTGAAATGTAGGGCTTTGTGAGTCATGCAGGCAATCTTTAGCTGTATTCTTGGCAGCCAGATTAGGGTTTTTAGGGCTGGGGAAATGTGATCATTTTGTTTTGTACCAGTAATCAATCTGGCTGCAGCATTGATGGAAGCCCTTAGTGGGGCCAAACTATGTTTGGGAAGACCACACAACATGGAGCTACCGTAGTCAAGCCTAGGCAGAACAAGAGCCTGTACCACCAGCTTAAAGTCTTCAGGAGGAAGAAATGGTTTGAAATTCCTTAGTGTTCTCATCTGATGTTTAGCTCCCTTGGCTGCATTGCTGATATGCTTCTGATATGCTTCTGCATGTTCAGGTGCATGTCTAGAGTGACTCCAAGGGATTTAGCTGAATCAATGATGAGGGGAGAGCAGTTGAAGGCTGTAAGCTGTTTCATCTAGGGGTCGATCTTGGGAATGTGATTAGGGGTAGCGATGAGGAGGAATTCCATTTTGGAAGTGTTGAGCATGATATGGTTCTCAGTGAGCCAGTTTTGAGTGTTTGTCAGAGTAGAGTTGAGTGAGATGAAGTCTTCTGGGGATGTGATTTTCAGATATAGTTGGGTGTCATCCGCATACATGTGGAAAAGAATGCTCGAGGAGTTCAGAGCATTAGCTAGTGGTTCCAAGAATAAGTTGAAGAGTATGGGTGAGAAGGCGGACCCTTGAGGAACCCCCATAGCAACTGTAGAGGGCTGAGATAGTGATTGGTTCACCATCACTCGTTGGGAACTGTTGTGGAGGAATGATGTAAACCATTGAAGTACCGGCCCTGAAAGGCCCATCCTGTGTTCTAGAATGGAGAGTAGTTTCACGTGATTAACAGTGTCAAAGGCCGATGATAAATCAAGGAGAATCAAGAGGCATGATTCATTGTGGTCTAGCATTTTTAAAATGTCATCCATAATGTGAATGAGTGCCGATTCCGTGCTGTGATCTCTCCGAAAGCCTGATTGATGATGATCTAAAAGTTGGAATTTCTCAATGTGTAAGCAGAGTTGCGATTGCACACACTTTTCTAGAAGTTTCACCAGGGTGGGGATATTGGAGATAGGGCAGAAGTTATTAAGAGCAGCCCTGTCTGAATTCATTTTTTTTTAGAATGGGGGTTACCTGCACTTCTTTTAGGCAGTCTGGGATCGTGCCTTGCAATAGAGAAGCATTGACAATCTTTGACCATAGAGGGAGGATGGCAGTTTTAATTTCTTTGAAAATGGAGGGTCCCTGAAGTGGTTAGATGGTTTGATCGCAAGAAGAGTGTTGTAGATGTCACTTTCGCTGAGGGGAGTGAAGGTATGCCATGAAGCATTATTCCTGGGGCTCACGATAGGGTGAACGAGCCGATCCTGGGGGACAGGAGGAGCAGCGTACCCAGAAATAGGAAGAAGGGCCCTCTTAGAATCTAGGATGATATTAATGCTATTTGTTTTCTCAATGACAAAGGTGGCCAATTCGTCACATGATGGACCACCATCAGCTGGGTCAGGGCGGTTAGGAGCGTTGACCGATTGTTGTTTAACAATTTCGAAAAGTTTCTTGGGGTGGTTTTTGGCTTGATTCAAATGAGTTCCTGAAAAAGTCTGCTTTTGCAGTCTAGATTTTTCTATTGTAAGAGTTCCTAACCGCTCTCAGGAGGTGACTTAGATGTTCGGTGGAGGGTAATGATCTCCAGGATCTTTCCGCTACCCCTAGGTTGCGACGTTCCGAATTTGGGTTGTCATTGAACCAGGGTTTGGAGATTTTGGAGGAAGCATTTTTTTGTTGTAAAGGGGCTATAGAGTCCAGGATGCCAGAGATAGAGGAATTATAGAAATCTGTGAGGACATGAACATGTTTCATGTCTGCTTGGGAAGTCAAAGCCTTTATACATCGGGTAGTTAGATCTTCAGTGTTTCTGAGGTTCCTTTTCCATAGCTTCGCATTCTTTGGCTGGTCCCTCTTAGGTGAGACCTCCCTGTTAATAAAGAAGATTATGCAGTAGTGGTCACACCAGTCAATGAATCCAGTGAGATGGTGTTTTCTTTGGAAATGATGAGGTCAAGAGTTTCGCCCTTGTTATGAGTTGGGCTGTCACAGAATTGTGTTAGCTCATGATCTAAAAGGAAGGATTTTAGACAATTCACTGCATGATCATTTGGATCAGACCAAAGGAGGTTGAAGTCTCCCAGGAAGATTTGGGACACTAAAGGATCATCATTGGATGAGATGATATCTATTAAATGCTCAATGAAGGACAGATTGTCTCCTGGGGGTGGTAGAATGTGTGTAATTTGCATACAGGGGAGTTTTTGCTTGAAATGTTGATGCATAAATATTCACTGGAGGGCGGAGAGGTGGTATCAGATAGCGAAACCAAGAGTGTATTTCGGTGAATACACGCTATTATTCTCCCCTGTTTCATCAATCTGTCCATTCAGATTATGTTGTGGCTGGGTGGGACTAAGAGGTCAAGGATAGGGGTGGAAGAGCCATTTAGCCAGGTTTCCATGAGGATAATGATATCCAGCTCGTTAGCTAGTATGAGATCAAAGATGTCGGGCGTGTTTACTAGCTGATCTGCAGTTGAGTAGAACGCATTTCAGTTGGTTAGAAGAGTGGGAGGTAGGAGTCTAAAGGATATTAACTCGCTTGAGGTTGTCACTATTTATACCTCTGAGGTTGTGGGAGTGTTCTCTGTACGGGTTAGCGTGAATGGCTTGGATTTGACCTGGTAGGGTCTTGTGAGTGTCTAGTGGGTGGGAGTAAGAGAGGAATAGATCCCGAATATCGCTGGTCGAAAGATCAGTCTTAAGTCTATTGGGGCGGGAGGATGCATTGGGGAGGGGTAGAGATTTCGAGGTATGGAGAGTGGTGTGCGGGTCAAGGGCAGGAACTGAACCTGTAAGGGCGATGGGTCGGGTCAATAGGGTACTAAACGTTGTGAACAGGGGGAGATGTTCGATAGTGATAGCTTTCAATTATTGGAGTTCATCCGTGAGAAGGCGCAGGTGGGTAGAGATCTCGTCGAGGCGAGCGGCCCAGTCTGATTGTTGGTTGAGGGTTTGTTGAGCGTTCCAATGAGGGGGAGGGGCCTTGAGGGCTAGCTGGAAGATCAGAGGCAGGATTGGTCTGGTCAGAGGGAGCGAGTGAGTAATTGAGGGCTTGTGGAGTCCCAAGTAGCGTGGAGAGAGGAGCCGGAGATGGGGGGAGGGTGAGGGTGCATATGTGTGGTGGGTGGGGTGTAGGTGAGGATAAGTTGGACGTGTTAGGAGGGATAAGTTCTGAGGAGGGCGGTGGCCAGGAATCATACTGGACAGGTGGTGAGTTAGGGTTGGTCATGCACGGAAGTTCCCCAGGGGAGAGAAAAAGCGGAGGAGCGGTAGGGGTTGCCCTGGCAGGGGTCCCATAGTGTTACTGCGTCGAGAACGTGGGTGTGTGTGTCGCAGTAGGACCACTAGCCACTTGATTCCATGGACATGTAGACAGTGAGGGTTCTGGCGATACTAAGTCAGGGAACTGGGAGGAATAGAGACCACTTGAGGAGTTAGGAGAGTTATTTGAGCTTGGAGTTACCCAGGACGTGAGGTGGGGTGAGAGGATGACATTTTGGGGAATAGGGTGGTTTAAGAGAGTGTGAGAGGACTTAGAAATCACAGTTTTCTTGAAAGCAGGGAAGATATTATCCATCTTAGCTAAATTGTCATTTGAGGCTTGAATTAGGATAATACCGTTGTTGTAAAGGGAGATGGTAGCATTTGCATTATAGAAGGTCGAGGGCAACGCTGATAGTTTGAGGCCATACAGAGTTTTTCTGTAACCAGTTATATGGAGCATGGAATAGAAGACGTTCCTCCAACGTGCCCGTTTTCTGGAGTAGAAGATGAGGTCGTTGGTTAGTCTACCCTTGTTGGCACAGAAGTAATAGTCTGAGATAAGTGTTTCAGGTCGGGTTTTGAGTATCCGATGTTTGAGCTTTTTGGCCGCATTTTTAGAAAGATTCGGGGGGTAGTTAATAGAGAAGGCATGCAGACCGGCGGGGTCAAGCCTTATATCCATTTTTTTTCCTCGTTTTTTGTTTTTTCCTTCTTTTCTTTCTCTATCCCTTTTTCTCCTTTTTTTCCTTTTTTCCCCCTTTTCTTCTTTCCTTTCCTCTTTCTTCTCTTTTTATTATTATTTTATTCATTTATTTATTTTCTCCTTTTTTTCCTTTTTTACCCTTTTCTTTTTTCTTTATTCCTTCCCTTTAATTTCCTTACTTTGTCCCCTTTTTCCTTTCCTCCCTTTTTTAAGAGAGAAAATAAAAGCTGCTTCTATTCTTCCGATAGTCTTCCTTCTTCACACTTCGTCTTCTCTTTCATCATTCTTCCCCAATTCCTCGTCCTTCTTTCTTCTTTATTAATAGAACTCATCTGTAATTTCATGATTTCAGATCAAATTCCAGATTGAGTTTTACTAACTTTAATTTATTTCAATAGATCATTTCTGCCACAATAGCAGGGCTGTGATCATGGAGTGGTCCTCTTTTAGTTTCAGTTACCGACTGAAAGAGAGAGAGAGGGATAGAGGGGCGCCATTTTCTGAGGATGAGCCCCGACCAAAAGCAAGAGCAAAATGGAGGTCTGGGCCCCTGAGGTCAACACAGAAGGGCAAGCCCTGCTGGCTACCACGCTCCCCTGGTAATGAGCGGAAGAGAGCACCCACGCGGCACCAAGTCGTAGGACCACCCAACCAAACAATCAGGCCACCAGTCGGCAAACAAGGCTCCAAAATCACCCAGCACCGGGCCTGGGCAGGGTGCAGGAAAGCATGCGTAGGCCAAGACCCAACACGCTCCCAGGCGCCTCAGCAGGTCTGGCCGCGGCTGCATAGAAGAACCAGCACTCCCCACTGTCCTGTCCGCAGGCAGGCGACACCAACGCACTCACCTCGGAGAACGAGACCCTCTCACGAACAGTGCGGCACCCTCGATGTCCAGGAAGCACCACGTGTAGGGACCTCCAAATCAGCAACCCCCGCCGTGCTGAACCATGCCGTCAGTGTCAACGGAGGGGGGCGATCGGAGCCCACCGCCCAGTCTGCTGAGCATCGGCATCCACGGGTGGACAGTCCGACCCTCCCAAGCGATCACAGAGGTGGGAGGCAGGGTCTCCCAGCCTGACCCCGATCCTTCAGCTCCTCGAGCAAGAGGAGTTCAGCTCCGACCAAATGAAGCACCGACGATCCGAGCGCCACGGGCCCACCAGCACGCATGTCCGGCGCCGAGACAACATCCAAAACCGCCGTTAAGTGGATGGGTGGGTGGCTGAATCAGTCGCAGCAAATGTCCTCAACACCACGTTGTTTCTGACCTAGATGCCGAGGGTAAACAAGGGATATGTCCCGATGGAAGATCCCAACCCCAGGTGCCCTAAGGCTCCACTCCTACTTCGCGGCATCATGGTCAGGTAGCACGTCTTAGTTAATTGGCACTAGCTTAGAAAAGCTTGCTGTGCCTGTCCTGAACCTGTGGTTTTTGGGCAGCTTGTTTTGACTGTTCTGCACCTAGAGTTTATAGAAGCTTGCTCTTCTTGTGCTGAACACGCAGTTTAGTGAACCCTGTTCTGCCTGCCCTGCACTTTGAGAAGCTTTCTAAACTTGTTCTGAGCCTATGGTTTAATGAAGCTTTCTCTGCCTGCCCTGCACCCATTGTTTACATAAGCTTTCTCTTTCCATTGTTCACCTATAGTTTAAAGACACTTGCACTACTTCTCTTGGATCTATAGTTTAGAGGTGGACGCTCTATTTGTTCTACACCAAATTATTAGAGAAGTTAGTTCTCCTTTTCTGCATCTCTGTTGTAGAGAAGATAGCAATGCCTGTCCTGCACATGTGCTTCCTGCACTGGGGCCGGTGACACCCTTGCTACGCCACCGTATGCTAATTACAGGTGCGCGTTCGGCTGGAAGATTGGTTATATTATTCAACTTTCTTTTGCGGCGTCCCCTACAACCCTAAATTCCTTTAGTCGAGCTCACATTTTAGGAATAATAAAATAAAACTGTGAGAAACAGAGGTATGTTCGCGATCACACAGTATGATGTAGTGGGAAAACCGTTATTTGCCTCCGGTTGCCTAGGTTACAAAAAACCTCAACCGCGTTCCCTGCACGTGCTGCGTCTTGAGTAACTATGCCTGCGTGACGAGCCGCTCACCCTCGAGACGAGAGCACTGTTGATTTACCGCGAAAAGGCCCCGAAGTGGTAGGGGCGGCCTCATTAAACACACTCCTTAAGGGGCTGGCCCGAGATATACCTTATCATAGTGAGAAACATGAAATTCGAGTCTGGGTAGAGTGCCTTGTCAGGGAGAGGTGCTAAGGGTGTATTTAGAAAGAACACTTTTATAAAGCTGCATAAACTCCCAGGCCTGGCAGCAGCAGTGTTGTATATGTGTATTATACGCATTACTAATAAAGCTAGATGTATCCCATAGTTAGTTTTCACCACACTAGCACATTAACGTGTTTGCGCATTGTGATGTCATTATAGAACCTTTTACTTGTATATAATGTGATGTCATAGAATGTTGAATCAGATTCTGCCAGCTGCTCTACTTGTTAGCCACGCTTGTTGCTGGCTGCTTGTAGGCCTTAATATCAATACATTTTATTGATTTTACTTATGCTGTGAGGACCGTCTTTCTTCTGATGCTACAAATTGGCGACGAGTTATTGACAGCACTTGAAGATTTTAAACAGGCCTGTGACAGCCGAAGCTTCTTTGAGGTAACCGCACAAATAGGAAATAAAACCAGGGACATACAAACTGAGGCAAGTTCACTATTTGTACTTTTTCCTAGACTGCTGTTACCATTACAAATTAACGTGTAATGTGCGATTAGTTAGTTCAATCGCAGCAACATACCGTTATTTGTGGCAGTTGATCCTAACCGTTAACGGCTCCTGTTCCTCGCGAGCCGCAACTGATCTGTGACGTGCAGCAAGCGTCTAATTAATGAGTCACTACGCACGTAAAGCACGTATACGTAACGTGCGTGACTCCATCTTTAAATCATGCAAAAGAATTGATGGACGGAATGCTGGACAATGCAAACATTCACCCCCAGTCACAAGGATCTGGGTTAAATCCATCATTCTGTTGCTCACCACACCACCCCAGTTTGGACCCAGCCATATGCAAATCAGTCTTGACCCTGTTCCTTGTGGGAACAGTCCAGCCCGAACTGCCAAGCCAGGTCCACCCTGGACCGGAAACAAGCATCCTGGGACCGGTTTCAGGGCATCACCCTTCATCAGCCAGGCTAGCTTGAATCCAGTGGTGTAGTGAGCACGGGACCCACGTCTGGGCATACCCTTCCCACTTAGGGCGACACATGCAAAAGAAACAATTGATGGACGGAATGCTGGACAATGCAAACATTCACCCCCAGTCACAAGGATCTGGGTTAAATCCATCATTCTTTTGCTCACCACACCACCCCCGTTTGGACCCAGCCATATGCAAATCAGTCTTGACCCTGTTCCTTGTGGGAACAGTCCAGCCCAAGCTGCTAAGCCAGGTCCTCCCTGGACCGGAAACAAGCATCCTGGGACCGGTTTCAGGGCATCACCCTTCATCAGCCAGGCTAGCTTGAATCCAGTGTTGTAGTGAGCACGGGACCCACGTCTGGGCATACCCTTCCCACTTAGGGCGACACATGCAAAAGAAACAATTGATGGACGGAATGCTGGACAATGCAAACATTCACCCCCAGACACAAGGATCTGGGTTAAATCCATCATTCTCTTGCTCACCACACCACCCCAGTTTGGACCCAGCCATATGCAAATCAGTCTTGACCCTGTTCCTTGTGGGAACAGTCCAGCCCGAATTGCCAAGCCAGGTCCTCCCTGGACCGGAAACAAGGATCCGGGGACCGGTTTCAGGGCATCACCCTTCATCAGCCAGGCTAGCTTGAATCCAGTGGTGTAGTGAGCACGGGACCCACGTCTGGGCATCCCCTGGGTCTAAACTGGGGTGGTGTGGTGAGCAAAAGAATGATGGATTTAACCCAGATCCGTGTGACTGGGGGTGAATGTTTGCATTGTCCAGCATTCCGTCCATCAATTGTTTCTTTTGCATGTGTCGCCCTAAGTGGAAATAAAACCAAAACTAGATTTGGTAAAAGCTATTTCTGATGCTCCTAGACCTGATGATAAAGATTCGCTAAGATCTTTCTTAGGTCTTAGTGAGCATTATTCACGCTTTATTGAGAATTTTGCAGATAAGGTAGAACCCTTACGTGCTTTATTAAGAAAAGCCGAAAAATATATTTGGAAGGATGAACAAGAATTTGCATTTTGTGAAATAAAAAAAGCAATTGTTGAAGCACCCACTTTAAATCCTTACGATTCAGAAGGCAATAATATTATTAAGGTTGATGCAAGCTCAGTTGGTATAGGAGCCGTTTTTACTAAAAAAGATAAGGGGCGGTGTACATATTGTAGCATTTATTTCCAGATGTTTACACAAGGCCGAGCTCTAATATAGCACAATAGAGAGAGAAACATTGGCTTGTGTGTGGGCTGTGGAGAAACTTAAAATGTATTTTGGGGCAAACATTTTGAATTAGTAACAGATCACAAGCCTTTAACATTCATGATGGACGGATGTGAAAGAGGTAATGGGAAAGCATCTGCTAGACTTGTAAGATTGTTAGCTAAATTACAAGAATTTAATTTGACTATTAAACATATTTCAGGAAAAGAAAATATTAGAGCAGATTGCTTATCAAGATTACCAGTAACAGATTTGGAAACAAACATTGAGGAAGACACTGAGGGGCATATTCTCAAAGAGCTATCGCCGAATTAACGGCACTTTATCGCAGCCAAATCCGTTATAAATGTATCTCCCCATTCCCAAGCTGGTGCTAACAGCCCATAACACCAGTTTACCTGCGATAGCATTCGCAAAAAACATCGCCACAGAGGAGCCCGGCAACTAACGCTAATGATATGCAGAGTAGGCGTTCCCGTGCCAAAAGCCGCGACAACACCACTCCACAACATTCTCAACGACCAGCCAGATCGGCGATAAGATCCCAAAGCATGCGCTAAGCCGCGTTACCAGCAGGAAACTAACACCTGCTCCTACCTGGTGTAAAGTCGGACGACAACGGGCACCAGACAAGGGAGCACAGCCCAAAGCCACACATGAAGAACAACAGATGCCCTGGAGCAACCCATCATGCAGGCCTGAGCCCCATTAGGACAACAACACCCACCGCCACCATCCCCAGGACCCCACCCTCCCACCCCCTTCCCCCTACCCCCCAGGACCCCCCATGGACAAAGATATTGCACATCAACCCCACGAAATCATGAACCAAACAAATCACCTGAAGTCGCACAATGACAACACCCAACATACATGTGTGGCCAGAAAAAGGGAAACATACACCCATATCAAAATATCCAAACAATACGTTTATTACAGAACAAAGCAAAAAAAAAGAATCTGAAGAGGCATGGCGGGTCGTCTCAGGACATCCTGTAAGTCACAGCCTGCTAAACAGAAATCTGGATCAGAAGGTGTGCCATGCGCCCATCAAAGTACAGAGGGAGAGAGCGAAAGAGAGGGAGAGAGAAAGAGAGGGAGAGAGAAAGAGAGAGGGGGAGAGAAAGAGAGAGGGGGAGAGAAAGAGAGAGGGAGAGAGAAAGAGAGAGGGAGAGAGAAAGAGAGAGGGAGAGAGTGCCGACACTGCGGATCTAGGCCTCACTGCTCACCTGCTGCCACCGGTGTGTCTCCAACCACGTGCCAGTATTCACAGCAGTCCCCCAGGTCCCTCATCTGAAACAGTTTCCAGAGACATGAATGGCAGAGTCCATACAGTTGCACACGACATCATCGCTTGCCCGCCCCTGCACACACAGGCTGATGCACCCCAGCCCCTCCCGCCGCCCAGCGGTGATTGCTCGCCCCTGCGCAACCCGGCCTCACTGCTCACCTTCCGCCACCGGCGTGTCTCCAAGAGGGCCCACCACGTTCCGGAGGGATCTCCAAGCCCGGTGCCCACGACCATGGCACCCTCCACATCATGCAGCCCCGCACCGCGGGCCACCAGGTCACACACCTGACTCTGGGTCTTGATTACGCAATGGCAGAGACCACATCAGTGCACAGGGCATCCTCGCAGGCTGCACACCCGCTCAGCGCTTGAGGTGCCACTAACTCTGTGAAGCGCGACACAACGCCACGTGGCGGGAGGGCCGCACTGCCCGCTGGCCCAGGCCTACACTGTGGCCCAGCAGGGCTCACACCAATACTTGCCAGTCCGGACCGCCAGGATGGCGCATCATCGCAGGCTGCACACCCGCTCAGCACTTTAGGTGCCCCTATCTCACTGCACCGCAAGACACCGTCCCGTGGCGGGGTGCCTGTGCCTGCCGCAGTGTATCCGGTGCCACCAAGTCTGTGCCCCGCTAGCCATGGACCCTGAACGATTGAGTCCCGTTGTGCGGACGCCATCATGTCACCACCGGCACTGGGCAATGTGAGGTGGCAGGGCCCTAGGCCCTCATGCACACATGAGAACCACACGGAGACACACAGTCAGAGAGAGTGGAAATGGCGTCCAGCACGTGCGCCAGGCCATTTTTATTGCCAGGGTCACATGTCCTGTGACGCCAGTGCTGGATGGGTGTGGTGTGGGTGTACACCAGCCGTGAGGGAGTGGCTGTGGCATGCTGACAACTAGACCTGTGAGCTGCAGATCCCCACAGTGATGACCTAGGACATGAAGCACTGTCATCCCCCCCTGTGTGCGTAATCGGAGTGGGCTGTCCTGGCGTATGCCAGTCCAGCATAAGGGTGTGAACAATGACCCCTGGGCGTGGTTCCGTCCTGGGCTGGACAAGGAGGTGACTCATGGATGTGTCTCCGTTGTAGTGTCGGCGCCACCTGGACCGGAATCGGCAACTGTCACCCTGTGACAATAGTCCCACAACATGGGCGACATGGACGTAAGGGTAAATCACTGACCCTACATTCATCCAAACTTCCACACTTGAAAGATCATAGACATGACACATCTATGTGGATATGAATGTTTATTACACATTCAAGGGAGTGTTGCAGCTGGAGCAGTACAGGGCCATGCCAACCCCACTTCACATTGTCGGCCCGTAGAGGGCCAGCCAGAGTCCTTCAGGGAATGACAGGTACATCAGGAGAGGAGGACTTCAGTCCGCAGTCTGATAACTGTGTCATTGGCGGGCAAACAGAATATGGCAGTCCATGTCGAGGTGAGAGGTGAGTGTCGCAGAGTGCATCGGGGGACAGTGGAAGGGGATGATGCAGAGGGCAGAACCAAGCAGAAACAGGCCACATGGCGGAGATGAATGCTACTGAGTCCTCCTGACCACGAGGGTGGGTTCATCCGCATCTTAGTCCTCTGCTGTTGCCTGTGCCTCACATGTGGGTGGTGGTGTACTCTCCCCAGCACTGTGTGGCACAGACACATCAGGGGCCGGAGATGAGGATGGGGTGGTAGCAGCAGCATGCATCAGCGCCAGGCCTTGTGGCAGCAATGCCATGAGGTAGGTCTTCAGGGCATTGAGGGACCCAGCTACCTCTCGCTGGTGTGCAGCCGTGGCAGCCGCACTTTCCGCCTGCGTCCACTCCATGTTCCCCATGATCCTCCGCATGTGTTCCAACTCCCGGGCGAGATCGCTGGAGGAACTCTGTCTAGACAGTCGTTCTTGTCGCAGAGTCAGGACTCTTGCGATGTCCGCCATGGTCCTGGACTGTTCCCATGAGGCCTGGACTGTTCCCATGAGGCACAGGGTCAGACTGATTTGCATATGGCCATGTCTGAACTGGGGTGGCGGAGTGAGCTAAAGAATGATGATGGATTAAACCCAGATCAGTTGACTGGGGGTGAGTGCTTGGAATGTTCAACACTCCGTCCATCATCCCCTTTGGTTTTGCTATGTTCGCCCTAAGTTGGCAGGGTATGCCCAGACGTGGGTCCCTTGCTCACTTTGCCACTGGATTCAAGATAGCCTGGCTGATGACGGCTGTAAGCCAGAAACCGGTCCCAGGATGCTTGTTTCCGGTCTAGGGAAGACATGGCTTGGTAGTTCGGGCTGGACTGTTCCCATGAGGCACAGGGTCAGACTGATTTGCATATGGCCATGTCTGAACTGGGGTGGCGGAGTGAGCTAAAGAATGATGATGGATTAAACCCAGATTAGTTGACTGGGGGTGAGTGCTTGCAATGTTCAACATTCCGTCCATCATCCCCTTTGGTTTTGCTATGTTCGCCCTAAGTTGGCAGGGTATGCCCAGACGTGGGTCCCTTGCTCACTTTGCCACTGGATTCAAGATAGCCTGGCTGATGACGGCTGTAAGCCAGAAACCGGTCCCAGGATGCTTGTTTCCGGTCCAGGGAAGACATGGCTTGGCAGTTCGGGCTGGACTGTTCCCATGAGGCACAGGGTCAGACTGATTTGCATATGGCCATGTCTGAACTGGGGTGGCGGAGTGAGCTAAAGAATGATGATGGATTAAACCCAGATCAGTTGACTGGGGGTGAGTGCTTGCAATGTTCAACACTCCGTCCATCATCCCCTTTGGTTTTGCTATGGTCCGTTGGAGGGCATGGAGCGGACTGTTGGGGTCCGTTAGGGACTGTGAGTGGTCCCTGATGGGACTTAGACACCCATGCATGCCCTCTAGTTTGGCTGCCATAAGGTCGAACCCCACCTGCACCTGTTCAGCCAGCTTCTCCTGGAACCCCAACACACGGCGTTGGAAGGCCATGTGTTCGTCGTGGGGGTCCTGGGAGGCAGCCGTGGTGGTGGGTGCTGCCTGCTGTGTGTACTGTACAGGGGGGGGCTCCTCATGGCAGCTCGGTTGCCCTGATCCTGGAAGTGCACTGCGGAGGCTCTCCACGAGCTGTTCGAGGGTGTCTGAGTCAAAGGTGTGGTGGACCTCTTCGTCATCAGAGAAGAGAGGTTTGGACTGCTCTGCAGGAGGTGTTGGATTTCCCCCTGCAATGTGAAGGGGAGATGCAGTTTGACATCGTGTACACATGTATTTTGACGCATTGTACATGTCTGCATTCAGACTGCATGACAGTGTACATTGTGACTGTTTGGGGGAGCTGCCTATTTGATGCGGGACAGTGGACATTCCGACTGCATCACGGATGTGAGTTTGTACTTGTACATTGTCAACTCACATTTCCTGCAGTGCCATATGTGATTGGCCAGTTTCTACGCACATGCAGCACCAGTTGTGTCCTCTGTTCTGTTGTGGACGTGTTGGGGTTTGTACCACCTCGTTGTCAATGTTGATGTGCTCTGCAAGTTGTGTGTGTGCCGCATTTTGGGCGGAGTCGCCCATGCAGCTCTGATTTAGCTGCCCTCCTCCCTTCCATGCGGTGTGCCTCTGGGTTCTGTGCTTCTGCAGTGCTGAGATGTTGCATGCCTGTGTGCATTGGTCTCTTGGTGGGAGTTGTGGGTCTGGGGCATGGTTTGTCCGCAGATGTGCTGGGCTTAATTGTGCATGTGTGCCATTGTGCCCATCTCCCCCGTCCCCCCAGTCCCTGGTGGTTACTCACCCTGTTGCTGTTGTGTCCGGTCATGTTGAGCAGTGTCTGGACCCCCGACTCTGGCCACCGTCTCCCCACTGATGACTGTGGACACCATTTCCTCCATCTCGTCCAACTCCTCCTGTGGCGCAGGACTGCCACCTCCAGTCTGCATTGCTGCCTTCCGGTTGTTTGCGAGTTTCAGCTTGGTTTTGCGCTTCACATCATTCCAGCGCCTCTTGACCTCATCCATTGTCCTCTTCAGCACTCCGACTGCATTCACCTTGTCCACGATGGTCTGCCATATTCCATTTTTGGTTGCCAGTGACACAGTGGAGGTGATGAACAGTGATTGATGGTGTTCTATCAACTCCGTTATCAGGATCCTGTTTTCCTGTGGACTGAACTTCGTCTTCCCCTTCTTCTTGTCCTTGCCCTTCCCTGACCCCGAGGTCCCAGGCTGGTCCTCCGTGGGGCTTGTGGGGTTCTGGTTGTTCTCTGTACTTGCTCCAGCTGCCTCCATTGTGCTTCGCTGTTGTTTGGCTTTTGTCAATATGTTTTTTTCTGCTTTTATGGTGCATTTTCCCGCATGACGCGTGGGAATTGCAGGCCTGTGGCTGGTTTTCGCAGATTTTTGTATCGCGATTGGCGTCATCGCTACTATTTCCGCGTTGGGGTTTCGCGTTTTTGCGGCGTCGCGTTGTTTCTAACGCGTTCATTTGACGCGTTGTCCTGTGACTATCGCATGGTACCGCCGTGTTGTGAATACCGCGTTAACACGGAGTTGTTTTCCCGCGATGGACTGCGATGTGGAGGGTTGCGTTAAGCTTACAATAGAAGGAGTACACCCTGGAGACATAACAATGTCTACGAGGTATAGGGGGAGGTGCACAAAAAGGAGAATTCCTCCTTTTTTAAAAAGACCCCTCACTCACCAACCTAGTTGGTGACATGCTTCATCATAGGGGTCCCACCCGAATAGCCGAGTGCTATCCGGGTGTGCTTCAACACCTGATTACAGTGGAGCAGGTTTTTTCGTGGTGCAAGTGGGTGAAAAAAGTGAATTAAAAATTGGCCAGATTTAACTCCCTCAAAGACTTTAATCTGGAGCAACTGGACAATAATAAAAATTTGTTGAGATGCCGTGCTCGGTTAGATTGACCTCTGGTATCTTGGTAGTGATAAACAGTGAAAGAATGGTCTACATGTTTCAACCTGATGGCGATAACACCAGGTGTTATATTATGTTCTAAATGCCTTTAAAAAAAAGGGAGCTGTTGTATATGTGTATTATACGCATTACTAATAAAGCTAGCTGTATCCCATAGTTAGTTTTCACCACACTAGCACATTAACTTGTTTGCCATTGTGATGTCATTATAGAACCTTTTACTTGTATATAATGTGATGTCATAGAATGTTGAAGCCGATTCTGCCAGCTGCTCTACTTGTTATCCACGCTTGTTGCTGGCTGCTTGTAGGCCTTAATATCAATAAGAGGACCGTCTTTCTTCTGATGCTACAAGCCGCTCCCTCACCTCTCCTTGGCAGTGCTCCATGTTTCCAAAGGGCATGAACTTTGCAGAACAAGCAAAATGGCGGCGAAGAAGGTGATCACAGTGTTTGAGGCGACAGGTGAGAACTGCAAACTTGAGAAAAAAAGCTGAATGTGGATGATGAAGGCTTTAGATGTGTACTGTACAGGCAAGATTAAACGAGGGTGGAGGCCTGTGCCACAGCACTATTAGTCCTACCCCCATCAGCCCCATCACAGCTGTTCAATGTGCCAGGAGCAACACAGAAAAAAGTTTTAAAAAGCAGACGCTGCACCTTGCCACACTTGACTTTGTTTAACTAGCTTTCACTGCAAAGCAGTGTTATTTGCTTATAATGTTTAAATCTTACTATGTATGGGGAGAATAAGTGCACGTCTTAACAATGGTATAATACTTTTAATGGGAGAGTACCAGCACTTCTCATTAGCAAGCAGACACTCTGGGATAGTAAGTACCTAAACTTGTTTATTTCTATTTAAAACACTGGCACCCACACACATGCGCACACACACAGCTGAATGTGTGAAAAGTGTGAAGGTGTACCCGTTATTCTGTCGCAAAGCCATTTCATATTTTGTTTTGCTGCCATACGCAAGTTGACATTTTTCTGCAGCATCAAAAATGGTTCATCTTTTGCAAACCCCTGCACTCTAACCTGCCCGTCAGGTTTCATTTTGATAAAACATCAGCATAAAGTGTGAAGTCTGTCTTATGTCTGTTTGTCTATCGTTTGCAAAAAGATTGTAGAGAAATGGTCCAAGAATTGATGCCTGAAGCACCACAGCTAGGATAGGGCGTACTGTTGAACATCCCTCAATTCGGTGAAGTGAAAGGTGCATTCCTCCATGTAGTGTCAGCAGCTTTACTAGATAGTTCGGAAACTTGAGCTAAATGAGCTTGTTAAACAGTGCTGTGTGTCGTACTCGGTCAAAGGCTGTGACTTCTTATCCCACTCTGTGTATCAATTTACTGGCCTGGTGATGCCCAAGTGGTGCCTCAAGCTCAAGAGCTTTCAAACCAAGGGGTGAAACTTGAGAGGCCGGACAGAATGCCAGGGAGCACAAGACACCCAGAAAACAAACTTCAGCACAGCCATTCAGTTTGGCATTGGCTGCCAACCTTTTGTTTAGCTTGTTTTGTCATGGTTTTTATAGAATTGTATTGTAATGGGAGCTGCTGGGCCCTTACCGATATAAAGAAAAACATATTGGTAAAAGTAAACATATATTTTGTCTCAAAAACCACACATTGCCTTTGTAGTGCCTGGAACTGAGAGAAACTATGTTGTGCTCGGCTGTGTTCCTTGTGAAAGAGCAGAATGTTGTCAGTTACAGTGAAGTTAGCCAATGTCTGAAGTGGGCTGACCCATTGCACTATGCTGTGTGGTAGTGGGTGGAAGAGAAACTTGAATGACACAATAGACCAGTGCATGAGAAGGGCTGACTGAAAGCCCCTATAAGTGAGTATATCATATGGAGAATTTGACTAAAATCAACAAGTCTGGGCTAATGCCAGACTTAACCCCTTCGCTGCTAGGCCTTTTCCCCCCCTGTGCTAAGCCTTTTTTTGGCTATTTGGGGTAGTGCGCGCTTAGGCCCCTGTAACTTTTTGACCACATAAGGTATCCACGCCAAATTTGCGTCCTTTTCTTCCAACATCATAGGGATTCTAAAGGTACCCAGGGTTTGTGGATTCCCCTGGAGGGTCCCAGAAATTAGTCAAAATACAGCAAAATTTTGTTTTTTTGGGAAAAATGGGAAAAAGGGCTGCAAATGAAAGCGTCTGGGTTTTTCCCTGCAAATGGTATCCAAAAGCGTTTGTGGGGCTGAAATCACCATTTTCCCAGATTTTAGGGAATGACAGACTTTTGTCAGAAAACCAACATTTTTTACACAGTTTTGGCATTTTTCTGGGACATAGCCTATTTTTGCTATTTTTGTGCTTTCAACCTCCTTCCACTTAATGGTAGAAATGGGTATGAAAGCAATAATGAATCCTGGAAAGCTATACATTTTTGAAAAGTAGATAAAATTTTGAATTCAGCAAGGGGTCATTTGTGTAGATCCATCAAGGTTTCTTTATAGAAACGTACAGTTAAATATAGGAAAAATTGAAAATTAGTTGAAAAAAACAGACTTTTGTGTCAACGTTTTCACCTGTAACTTCTTCTAATTATGACAGCTCTTTGAAAGCAATATACCGTTACATCCGCTGGACCTTACTGGTTGTGGGGATATATAGGACTTGTAGGTTCACCAAGAACCCGACGAACCCAGAGTAAAAAACTGAGCAGCAATTTGCAATGGCTTTTTATTATGTACCGGGTATATAGCAATTATTGTGGGAAAATGTATACATGGAAAAATTGGTATGAACGACACCTATGTATTTCTGAAATGGGAACAAGTTATAGAGTTTAGAAACAGTAGATATTTGCACATTTTTGAAATTGGGAATACTCATACTAGCATGAGAATTATCGGTCATTTTTCAAAATGACTTTTTTTTACACAATGTCTTTCATTTGGAAGGCAGAAATTCATCGAAAGTCAATAGGTAATAACAGTTGCTTTACAAATCTGAATTACCCTAAGTCTCCCGATAAAAATGGTACCTCACTTGTGTGGGTAGGCATAGTGCCCACGACAGGAAATGGCTCAAAACCCAACGTGAACACTCCACATTTTCTCAATGAAAAATTACCCTTTTTTTGCAAAGTGCCTAGCTGTAGTTTTTGAACCCTAGCTCTCCCGGCACCTAGGGAAACCTAGCAAACCTATACATTTTTTAAAACTAGACACCCAGGGGAATCCAGGATGGGGAGACTTGACTGCCTCCCACCAGGTTCTGTTACCCAGAATCCCTTGCAAACCTAAAAAATTGTCAAAAAATACACATTTTCCCCACATTTCTGTGCTGGAAAGTTCTGGAATCTGCGTGGATCCACAAATTTCCACCCACCCCGCGTTCCCCAAAGTGTTCCGAGAAAAATGGTACCTCACTTGTGTGGGTCGGCCTAGTGCCCGCGGCAGGAAACGGCGCAAAATGCAATGTGGACATACCTCAATTTCGCAGTGAAAAATGACCCTTTTTGGCAAAGTGCCTAGCTGTAGTTTTTGAACCCTAGCTCTGCCGGCACCTAGGGAAACCTAGCAAACCTATACATTTTTGAAAACTAGACACCCAGGGGAATCCAGGATGGGGTGACTTGACTGCCTCCCACCAGGTTCTGTTACCCAGAATCCCTTGCAAACCTAAAAAATTGTCCAAAAAACCACATTTTCCCCACATTTCTGTGCTGGAAAGTTCTGGAATCTGCGTGGATCCACAAATTTCCACCCACCCCGCGTTCCCCAGGTCTCCCGATAAAAATGGTACCTCACTTGCGTGGATTGGCCTAGTGCCCGCGACAGGAAACGGCACAAAACGCAATGTGGACAAACCTCAATTTCGCAGTGAAAAATGACCCTTTTTGGCAAAGTGCCTAGCTGTAGTTTTTGAACCCTAGCTCTGCCGGCACCTAGGGAAACCTAGCAAACCTATACATTTTTGAAAACTAGACACCCAGGGGAATCCAGGATGGGGTGACTTGACTGCCTCCCACCAGGTTCTGTTACCCAGAATCCCTTGCAAACCTAAAAATTGTCAAAAAAACACATTTTCCCCACATTTCTGTGCTGGAAAGTTCTGGAATCTGCGTGGATCCACAAATTTCCACCCACCCCGCGTTCCCCCAGGTCTCCCGATATAAATGGTACCTCACTTGCGTGGGTTGGCCTAGTGCCCGCGACAGGAAACGGCGCAAAACGCAATGTGGACAAACCTCAATTTCGCAGTGAAAAATGACCCTTTTTGGCAAAGTGCCTAGCTGTAGTTTTTGAACCCTAGCTCTGCCGGCACCTAGGAAACCTAGCAAACCTATACATTTTTGAAAACTAGACACCCAGGGGAATCCAGGATGGGGTGACTTGACTGCCTCCCACCAGGTTCTGTTACCCAGAATCCCTTGCAAACCTAAACAATTGTCAAAAAACACATTTTCCCCACATTTCTGTGCTGGAAAGTTTTGGAATCTGCGTGGATCCACAAATTTCCACCCACCCCGCGTTCCCCAGGTCTCCCGATAAAAATGGTACCTCACTTGCGTGGGTTGGCCTAGTGCCCGTGACAGGAAACGGCGCAAAACGCAATGTGGACAAACCTCAATTTCGCAGTGAAAAATGACCCTTTTTGGCAAAGTGCCTAGCTGTAGTTTTTGAACCCTAGCTCTGCCGGCACCTAGGGAAACCTAGCAAACCTATACATTTTTGAAAACTAGACACCCAGGGGAATCCAGGATGGGGTGACTTGACTGCCTCCCACCAGGTTCTGTTACCCAGAATCCCTTGCAAACCTAAACAATTGTCAAAAAAAACACATTTTCCCCACATTTCTGTGCTGGAAAGTTCTGGAATCTGCGTGGATCCACAAATTTCCACCCACCCCGCGTTCCCCCAGGTCTCCCGATAAAAATGGTACCTCACTTGCGTGGGTTGGCCTAGTGCCCGCGACAGGAAACGGCGCAAAACGCAATGTGGACATACCTCAATTTCGCAGTGAAAAATTACCCTTTTTTGGCAAAGTGCCTAGCTGTAGTTTTTAACCCTAGCTCTGCTGGCACCTAGGGAAACCTAGCAAACCTATACATTTTTGAAAACTAGACACCCAGGGGAATCCAGGATGGGGTGACTTGACTGCCTCCCACCAGGTTCTGTTACCCAGAATCCCTTGCAAACCTAAACAATTGTCCAAAAAACCACATTTTCCCCACATTTCTGTGCTGGAAAGTTCTGGAATCTGCGTGGATCCACAAATTTCCACCCACCCCGCGTTCCCCCAGGTCTCCCGATAAAATGGTACCTCACTTGCGTGGGTTGGCCTAGTGCCCGCGACAGGAAACGGCACAAAACGCAATGTGGACAAACCTCAATTTCGCAGTGAAAAATGACCCTTTTTGGCAAAGTGCCTAGCTGTCGTTTTTGAACCCTAGCTCTGCCGGCACCTAGGGAAACCTAGCAAACCTATACATTTTTGAAAACTAGACACCCAGGGGAATCCAGGATGGGGTGACTTGACTGCCTCCCACCAGGTTCTGTTACCCAGAATCCCTTGCAAACCTAAAAATTGTCAAAAAAACACATTTCCCCACATTTCTGTGCTGGAAAGTTCTGGAATCTGCGTGGATCCACAAATTTCCACCCACCCCGGGTTCCCCCAGGTCTCCCGATAAAAATGGTACCTCACTTGCGTGGGTTGGCCTAGTGCCCGCGACAGGAAACGGCGCAAAACGCAATGTGGACAAACCTCAATTTCGCAGTGAAAAATGACCCTTTTTTGGCAAAGTGCCTAGCTGTAGTTTTTGAACCCTAGCTCTGCCGGCACCTAGGGAAACCTAGCAAACCTATACATTTTTGAAAACTAGACACCCAGGGGAATCCAGGATGGGGTGACTTGACTGCCTCCCACCAGGTTCTGTTACCCAGAATCCCTTGCAAACCTAAACAATTGTAAAAAAAAACACATTTTCCCCACATTTCTGTGCTGGAAAGTTTTGGAATCTGCGTGGATCCACAAATTTCCACCCACCCCGCGTTCCCCCAGGTCTCCCGATAAAAATGGTACCTCACTTGCGTGGGTTGGCCTAGTGCCCGTGACAGGAAACGGCGCAAAACGCAATGTGGACAAACCTCAATTTCGCAGTGAAAAATGACCCTTTTTTGGCAAAGTGCCTAGCTGTAGTTTTTGAACCCTAGCTCTGCCGGCACTTAGGGAAACCTAGCAAACCTATACATTTTTGAAAACTAGACACCCAGGGGAATCCAGGATGGGGTGACTTGACTGCCTCCCACCAGGTTCTGTTACCCAGAATCCCTTGCAAACCTAAACAATTGTCAAAAAAAACACATTTTCCCCACATTTCTGTGCTGGAAAGTTCTGGAATCTGCGTGGATCCACAAATTTCCACCCACCCCGCGTTCCCCAGGTCTCCCGATAAAAATGGTACCTCACTTGCGTGGGCTGGCCTAGTGCCCGCGACAGGAAACGGCGCAAAACGCAATGTGGACATACCTCAATTTCGCAGTGAAAAATTACCCTTTTTTGGCAAAGTGCCTAGCTGTAGTTTTTTAACCCTAGCTCTGCTGGCACCTAGGGAAACCTAGCAAACCTATACATTTTTGAAAACTAGACACCCAGGGGAATCCAGGATGGGGTGACTTGACTGCCTCCCACCAGGTTCTGTTACCCAGAATCCCTTGCAAACCTAAAAATTGTCCAAAAACACATTTTCCCCACATTTTGTGGTGGAAAGTTCTGGAATCTGCGTTGATCCACAAATTTCCACCCACCCCGCGTTCCCCCAGGTCTCCCGATAAAAATGGTACCTCACTTGCGTGGGTGGGTCAAAGACAGGCAAGGGCCCAAAAGCTATTGAGGCGACATCAAAATTACCTATCACAAACCAACCTGGTTTTGCATGGGGGTCCCATGAGTTTTGGCCCGGGGCTCGGCATCCATGTAGGAAACCTACCTAACCCATATATTTCTGGAAACTAGACACCGGGGAGTCCAGCGAGGTATGGCTTGCGTGGGTCCCCCATCATTCTCCTACCCATAGTCCCCTGCAAACCTCAAATTTCGCTGAAAAATCCACTTTTTCTCACATTTCTGTGTGGGAAATTTCTGGAATCTGCGTGGATCCACAAATTTCCTCCCACCCAGCGTTCCCCCAGGTCTCCCGATAAAAATGGTACCTCACTTGCGTGGGTGGGTGAAGGACCCGCGACAGGCAAGGCCCCAAAAGCTATTGAGGCGAAATCAAAATTACATATCACAAACCAACCTGGTTTTGCATGGGGGTCCCATGAGTTTTGGCCCGGGCTCGGCATCCATGTAGGGAAACCTACCTAACCCATACATTTCTGGAAACTAGACACCCGGGGAGTCCAGCGAGGTATGGCTTGCGTGGGTCCCCCATCATTCTCCTACCCAGAATCCCCTGCAAACCTCAAATTTCGCCGGAAAATTCACTTTTTGTCAAATTTCTGTGTAGGAAAGTTCTGGAATCTGCGTGGATCCACAAATTTCCTCCCACCCAGCGTTCCTCCAGGTCTCCCGATAAAATGGTACCTCACTTGCGTGGGTAGGCATAGTGGCTGCAACAGGAAATGGCCCAAATCGTACTGTGGAGACTTCAAAATTACCTATAGCAAAACTACCTGGTTTTGGGGGGCACCTGAGATTTTGGCCCGGGCTCGGCGCCCATCTTGGGAAAGTACCAAACCCAAACATTTCTGAAAACTAGACACCCGGGAGTCCAATGAGGTATGGCTTGCGTGGATCTCCAACGTTTTCCTACCCAGAATGCCATGGAAACCTCAAATTTAGTTGAAAATAACACATTTCCCACATATTTGTGTGTGGAATCACCGTGCCGGCACAAATGTCCTACCACCCAGCGTTCTCCTTGTTCTCCTGAGTAAAATGATACCTCACTTGTGTGGGTGGGCCAAAGGCCTGTGGCTAGGAGGAGCCCAAAACATAGAGATTTAGAGTATAGCACCGAGAATTCTAAGCGCTACATTTTTAAAAAAATACGTTTTTAGCCAATTCTACTTTGGACACCACCACAAGTGAGGTATCATTTTACTCAGGAGAACAAGGAGAACGCTGGGTGGTAGGACATTTGTGCCGGCACGGTGATTCCACACACAAATATGTGGAAAATGTGTTTTTTTCAACTAAATTTGAGGTTTGCATGGCATTCTGGGTAGGAAAACGTTGGGGGATCCACGCAAGCCATACCTCATTGGACTCCCCGGGTGTCTAGTTTTCAGAAATGTTTGGGTTTGGTACTTTCCCAAGATGGCCGCCGAGCCCGGGGCCAAAATCTCAGGTGCCCCCCCAAAACCAGGTAGTTTTGCTATAGGTAATTTTGAAGTCTCCACAGTACGATTTGGGCCATTTCCTGTTGCAGCCACTATGCCTACCCACACAAGTGAGGTACCATTTTTATCGGGAGACCTGGGGAACGCTGGGTGGGAGGAAATTTGTGGATCCACGCAGATTCCAGAACTTTCCCACACAGAAATTTGACAAAAAGTGAATTTTCTGGCAAAATTTGAGGTTTGCAGGGGATTCTGGGTAGGAGAATGATGGGGGACCCACGCAAGCCATACCTCGCTGGACTCCCCGGGTGTCTAGTTTCCAGAAATATATGGGTTAGGTAGGTTTCCCTACATGGATGCCGAGCCCCGGGCCAAAACTCATGGGACCCCCATGCAAAACCAGGTTGGTTTGTGATAGGTAATTTTGATGTCGCCTCAATAGCTTTTGGGGCTTTGCCTGTCGCGGGTCCTTCACCCACCCACGCAAGTGAGGTACCATTTTTATCGGGAGACCTGGGGGAATGCTGGGTGGGAGGAAATTTGTGGATCCACGCAGATTCCAGAACTTTCCCACACAGAAATTTGACAAAAAAGTGAATTTTCCGGCGAAATTTGAGGTTTGCAGGGGATTCTGGGTAGGAGAATGATGGGGGACCCACGCAAGCCATACCTCGCTGGACTCCCCGGGTGTCTAGTTTCCAGAAATATATGGGTTAGGTAGGTTTCCCTACATGGATGCGGAGCCCCGGGCCAAAAACTCATGGGACTCCCCATGCAAAACCAGGTTGGTTTGTGATAGGTAATTTTGATGTCGCCTCAATAGCTTTTGGGGCTTTGCCTGTCGCGGGTCCTTCACCCACCCACGCAAGTGAGGTACCATTTTTATCGGGAAACCTGGGGGAATGCTGGGTGGGAGGAAATTTGTGGATCCACGCAGATTCCAAAACTTTCCCACACAGAAATTTGACAAAAAGTGAATTTTCCGGCGAAATTTGAGGTTTGCAGGGGATTCTGGGTAGGGAGAATGATGGGGGACCCACGCAAGCCATACCTCGCTGGACTCCCCGGGTGTCTAGTTTCCAGAAATATATGGGTTAGGTAGGTTTCCCTACATGGATGCCGAGCCCCGGGCCAAAAACTCATGGGACCCCCCATGCAAAACCAGGTTGGTTTGTGATAGGTAATTTTGATGTCGCCTCAATAGCTTTTGGGGCTTTGCCTGTCGCGGGTCCTTCACCCACCCACGCAAGTGAGGTACCATTTTTATCGGGAGACCTGGGGGAACGCTGGGTGGGAGGAAATTTGTGGATCCACGCAGATTCCAGAAATTTCCCACACAGAAATGTGAGAAAAAAGTGAATTTTTCAGCGAAATTTGAGGTTTGCAGGGGATTATGGGTAGGAGAATGATGGGGACCCACGCAAGCCATACCTCGCTGGACTCCCCGGGTGTCTAGTTTCCAGAAATGTATGGGTCAGGTAGGTTTCCCTACATGGATGCCGAGCCCCGGGCCAAAAGTCATGGGACCCCCATGCAAAACCAGGTTGGTTTGTGATGGGTAATGTTGATGTCACATCAATAGGTTTTGGGCCATTCCCTGCCGCAGGTACTTGGCCCACCCATACAAGTGAGGTACCATTTCTATTGGGATACTTGGAGAAATGCTGGGGGTTGGAAATTTGTTGTTACTTTCTGCAGTGTGAAAATTTGGGCACAAAAATGCAAGGAAAATGTCAGTCACATTTTGAGGTTTGCAGGACATTGTGGGTAAGATAACTTGTTGGGATCCACAAGAGAGACATCTCCATGCACTCCCATGGGTGTTTAGTTTACAACAAAAACTACAGTTGTTAGGTTATTCTTAAATGAAATGTACAGCTTGGCAGAGAGACAAAACAGACAAAGATTACTGCACCGCCATCTATTCCTCAAACATACACACATACTGGGTGGATTTGGCACGAGGGCGAGTGATGGTTCAGTATATAAAATTGTATTAACAAGAGATTTCACAAAAATGAAATGCACTGTCAATAATTGAATGGACAAAAACTGAACCAGTGACTCGCAGCTCGTGAGCTGTAAAGCCACTTCAAGGCACCAACCGCTTTACAGGCCATTCACACACCTTTCATACATGATACACACAAGACCATTCACACCACCAGGCACAAAACCAACACATTACATTGACAAAAACAGAAAAGACCCATTTTTATCCACAACCACCTATTCCTCAAGCACACATACATACTGGTTGGATTTGGCACGAGGGTGAGTGATGGTTCAGTATATACAGTTGTATTAATCAGAGATTTCACAAAAATGAAATGCACTGTTACTTGAAAGGACAAGAAACTGAACCATTGACTCACAGCTCGTGAGATGTAAAGCCACGACAAGGCACCAACCTCTTTACAGGCCATTCATACACCTTTCATACGTGTGACACATACAAAACCATTCACGCCAGCCGCGGGCCCAGCACATTACAACACTCATACCAGCAGACAGCGCCATTCAAGGGCCCATCACTTTCACACGCCCACATTCCTGACACAGCAACCACACCAGCTCACGGATTGCGTTGAGTGGCGTTTGGCTAGCAGTGTGTTTAGTGACCAGCAGCTAGTCACTACTCGCACACCGCCAGCCGAGCGCCAGTCCACGCACACTGCCAGCCACGCGCCAGTCCACGCACACCGCCAGCCAAGCGCCAGTCCACGCACACTGCCAGCCAAGCGCCAGTCCACGCACACTGCCAGCCAAGCGCCCGTCCACGTACACCGCAAGCCAAGCGCCAATCAAAACACACCGCCAGCCAAGCACCAATCAAAACACACCGCCACTCCACGCACACCGCCAGCCAAGCGCCAGTGCAAACACACCGCCAGACAAGCGCCAGTACAAACACACCGCCAGCCAAGCTCCAGTCCACGCACACCGCCAGCCAAGCGCCAGTACAAACACACCGCCAGCCAAGCGCCAGTCCACGCACACCACCAGCCAAGCGCCAATCCAAACACACCGCCAGCCAAACGCCAGACCACGCACACAAGCGCCACTCCACGCACACCGCCATCACATTTAGGATTTTTTAAAATAAAAATAAGAAAACACAAACAAATTGCAAATAGATACAAATCTACTAACACAACATCTGAAACTCAATACACTACACAAATGCCAACCTTGAAACTCAACCAAAAATATTAAACAATAGAGGCCAGGCAGTTCACTTTACCACTCATGGATGCTCCCAAAAATTCTTTTGCGTGTGGTACATTCTAAAACAAGCAGGCACACACAGCCCAGGGTTAGAAGGACACTCGGGCAGTACATGCGAGTCTCCTTCCGCATACCTCTTCGCCAACAGACTCTACATCTCCTACTGGGAAAGTCTTTTGAGGGTGTGGGAGGAATGTGATCAGGAAAGTGGCGATCTTTCAATCTAGCAACATCCTCCACCAATCCAACTCTAGGAACACTTGCCTGTTCCACTAAAACAAGGCTGCCTATTACAGACTCTTGAAACTTAGCAAAAGTCATCTTTGACTCAGGACAAGAATCCTGGAACACAACAAAAGCATTAAAGGTTGCCAAGTGGAAAAGATGGATAGCCAACTTCTTGTACCAAATGTAAGCCTTACGAAGAGCAGCGTAAGGTTCCAACCTCTGATCTACTCTGTCAACACCACCCATGTGCTTATTATAGTCTAAAATGCACACAGGTTTGCGCGCTTCAGCAACCTGACCCCAAACAGTCACAGGTGCAGTGCTTTCATCATGGATGGTAGACAGCATGTAGACATCTCTCCTGTCTGAAAACTTCACAGCTAGAAGCTCCTCGCAACGCACTGCACTGTCCCCGCACAAACTTTTTACAAACAAGTTCTTTTGGGAAACCTTTACGGTTAGAGCGGATTGTGCCACAAGCAACAGTGTCCACTTTGGCCAATTCCCTGAACAACCGCACACCAGTGTAGAAGTTATCTACATATAAATGGTGGCCTTTGTTAAAAAATCCTCTTCCAAGTTCCCACACAATTTTCTCAGTCACTCCAAAAGTGGACGGACAACCAGGGGGTTAATACTGGAATCCTTACCGGTGTACACTCTGAAATTAGAGACATATCCAGTCCTACTGTCACACAGCATATACAGCTTAATTCCATAGCGTGCCCTCTTACTAGGAATGTATTGCCTAAAAACCAAGCGGCCCTTGAACAACACCAAAGACTCATCCACTGCAATTTCTTTCCCTGGAGCATAGATCTCAGAAAATCGATCAACAAAGTGATCAATGACAGGCCGAATCTTAAAAAGACGGTCACATTCAGGGTGATCTCGTGGCAACGCTAAACCATTATCGACAAAATGCATCATCCGAAGCAGAAGCAAATACCTATCACGACTCATGTCTGCCGGAAAAATAGCAGTTGCCATCAAGGGACTAGTAGACCAATATGAAGACATTGATGGCTTCCTTAGCAAGCCCATCAAAAAAGTTAAACCCAAGAACTTCTTCATCTCTTCCAGATTTGTGGGAGTCCACCGGGTAGCTCTAGAGTGGGGCTTAAGACTGGCACTGTTGTCCCTCAAAAACTGTTCGGCATACAAATTAGTCTGCTCAACAATCTCTGCCAAAAACACATCGTCCATAAACAACTGAAAAAAATGTATCGGCAAAAAGTTTTCAGTATTCACTCTACACCCGGGAACACCAGTAAAGTCTGGCAATGCCGGCTGCACCATGCCTGGGGCAACCCAGAGGTCAGCACTTTCAACGGGAAGCCTTGCAGCCCCATGCCGCAGCCCAGGTGCCTCTTGCCGCACTATACCAACGGGAAGCCTTGCTGCCCCAGATGCCTCTTGCCGCACTATATCAACGGGAAGCCTTGCAGCCGCAGGCTGCAGCCCAGATGCCTCTTGCCGCACTACACCAACGGAAAGCCTTGCAGCCCCAGGCTGCAGCCCAGATGCCTCTTGCCGCACTATCGGCACATCAATGTCCTCCTCTAACACAGGCACTTCATCCACACTAAGAGTATCTTCAGTATCCGATGATTCCATGTGGAGAGAAAACTCACTGCCTGAATCGTCCCCTGCCTCCTCTGCCTCAGATGCAGAGTCAGTCTCTGAACCATGGTCAGAGGAAGACTCAAAAGCATACCAACAACCTGCTGAGCAGTAATCCTGCGGCTAGCCATTATCCTTACTAAGAAAGGAGACTGCACAAACAAGTCAACAACAACCAACACTGTGTAAAGCAAGTAAGTAAAAAATGTGTGCCTTTATCACAAAGATCTATATACTCAAAAACTATACAATTCACTTACAAGAGACAGCTACACTCACCAGCACCTACTCTGCAGAGACACAGCAAAAACGATATCCCACTAGAAAGAAAAAAACAAAACCAATTACTCACAAGACAACAAAATACACATTGAGCACAAATGCAAAATGTTTTTGACACTCAAAAACAGAAGCCAAACATACTGCTATTATTACACCATTTGCAAAAACAAATTCATGCAGAGAAACTCATTTACATTGTACAAAAAACTCTCTTACCAAACACGTGCAACTACACAAACAGCAGAGCCACCAGTAACGAAACCGCAACCTGGAACAGTCTAAAGAGCAAAAGCCTTCAACTAGAACAAAAAAGGAGAAATAAAGCATTACAATTGCAATTCACAAAAAATAAAACAATTAACATTATAACACGCTATGTTACTACCCAAATGGTCAATCGGCCAGATGGGCCTTCAAATAGGGCTGAGAAAAATAGGGGTGATCTTGCCCAAGGGATCGGGTGAGGTTGTCTGCCAGGCCAATCTGCCTCCCAGGTGGGGCAGAAAACAGCAGACAGAAATTTGCCCCTTGCAAAAGTAATAAATCCCTGGTTCCTAGTGGTGTTTTCTGCCCCCCGGGGGCAGAAAGGGCAAAAACTAGGCTGATCTGCCCCCAGGGGGGCAGAATACACATATAAGAATCTGTCCCCTGGAAGCGACCCTTGCCCAAGGGGTCGCTTCCATTTTTATTTAAACTACTTCCCTGGTGTCTAGTGGGGGTTTCTGCCCCCCCCCCCCTGGGGGCAGAAAGGCAAAAAAACAGGCCGATCTTGGCCCCCTGGAAGTGACCCTTGCCCAAGGGGTCACTCCCATCACAATTTAAAGAAACTCCCTGGTGTCTAGTGGGGGGTTTCTGCCCCCCCTTGGGGCAGAAAGGCCAAAAAAGGGGCAATCTGCCCCAGGGGGGCAGAATGTCCAAACAAAGAAAAATGCTCCCCTGGAAGCGACCCTTGCCCATGGGGTCGCTTCCATTTCATTTTAAAAATGAATCCCTGGATCTAGTGGGCTTTTCTGCCCCCCCTGGATCCAAAATCGGCCGAAAAACGGTCGATCTGTCCCCAGGGGGGCAGAAAAGTCTTTATAAAATGTAGGTTCTCTAGGAAGCGACCCTTGCCCAAGGGGTCGCTTCCATTTCATAAAAAAGAATCCCTGGATCTAGTGGGCTTTCTGCCCCCTGGATCCAAAACGGCCGAAAAACGGTCGATCTGGCCCCAGGGGGCAGAAAAGTCTTTAGAAAAATTGGCCTCTAGGAAGCGACCCTTGCCCAAGGGGTCGCTTCCTTTATTTAATAAAAACATCCCTGGTGTCTAGTGGGGCATTCCTGCTCCACGATCGCGACGCTGTGCGCGATCGTGAAGCAGGAATGCCCTGCATTGAGACATCAGGGAGAGGAAATACTCTTTCCTCTCCCCCGATGCCTCAAGGCATGCTGTTACAGCCCCCCCGCCCCAACAAACACTCACCCTCCCTCTGGACGCGCTGGAAAGAAATGATTTCCAGCGTGTCCAGCGCTTCCTGATGACGTCGGCGCGCGCTGTGCGCGCTGACGTCATGGGGAAGCGTGGGGGGCCGCGAAAACTCTTCCGCTGCCACCCCCCTCTGTGGGGGCAAGATCGATGGCCCAGGGGGGGAGCGCCAGCGCTTCCCCCAGGGGCTGTGCTCATGACGGAGCGGTTCCGTCATAAGCACAGCCCAACCGATGCTCATGACGGAACCGCTCCGTCATGAGCATCGAAGGGGTTAAAATGGTGGTCTGTTGTGATGTCATTCCCATGATTTCCAGAATGTTGATGGAATCTGGGAGTAGAATGTTGTAGAGGGTTCGAGCTGCGTGTTCGAGGCTCTGGCGGTTATTCCGGAGACCTCTGAAGCAGCTGGGTGTGTCGGGTTCGTGTTGATGACTTCTAAATAAAGAAGATACCTACTACCCTATTCAGCTGTGATTCATTCCAGAGAACCTATGTAACATTTGGCGACGATCGGGATACTGGCTGATACGATACTTTTCACATCTATTTCTCAACACGTCCCGGCCACCTTCGCCCTCCTTCAAGACGCGTGGTGACTGGACTGAAGTTACCCAGTGACTGGACTAAAGCTACAGATTCCAGTGGTGAATTGGCTACAGGTCGTATAACATTAATCGTAATTGTTATATTTACCCCTCGAGGCCTTCCTTGCCACACCAACTGCCACCTCGCGAGCGCATAACTTTTCCTGGCACGCACTTTGGAATTCCCGCACGGCTCCATTCTTCTGCCTGCGTCCTCTCAGCCTAGAATTCCCAGTGCGTTTTTGTTCGCTTGCCTTCAGCCTTCCCCGCGTCTTCACGCCACGTCAGGACGTGCATAACATCACGTTGGGGTCACGCAACGTGCCGCCATTTTGTCAGGCACCAACGTTGTCCTGCGCGGTGATGCGCACACCTTTTCAGCATTAATTCAATTAAATACTCAAATAATTTGCATTGCGCGGTGATGCGCACACCAAATCGTTAGCGCAGCCCTCAGCACAGATATTCGGTGATGCGCACACCATTAAATATTATTTGAAGGAGTGGTAATCCTTTCACGCGCTCACCAAGCTTCAAGTCTCCAGAGTTATTGGCATTCATTTATATAATTGGTGATGAGCACACCCTATTTTCAACACTTTCAACATTTTATATGTAAATGCATTTATTGTGTACTTCGGTGATGTGCACACCTTTATTCACAATTTAATACTTGTGTGTATCATTTTGAGATTCATCTCATTGTATTTTTCGCAACTTTAAACTCTTTTTTTTTTTTTTTCTTTTCAACTGATCAACATGCAGAACATAACAGTCCCTCCACATTTTTTACCAGAACCTGGGCCTCTGAAAACTAAATGGAAACAGTGGTTCAAAGGTTTTGCCAGCTACATAATAGCGTTAGATGGATCTAAATTTGAACCAGTCAGTAAATTAGCTCTGCTTTACAATAATTTAGGTTCTGAAGGCCAACGTATTTTTGACCATTTACCTGTCGTTGTCCAACCTGATGAAACTGATTGGGATGTTTACAAAGAGGCTGTAAGCAGACTTTCAAACTATTTCAAGGACGACACCAGTATTGTGGTGGAGAGACACAAATTTTACACTAGACGCCAAAATGAGTTTGAAACCATTGACAACTTCCTAGCGGAACTAAGAGTTCTAATTGCCACTTGTGAATTTGATGGCAACACTGATTCGTACTTAAGAGACCAGCTCATTGTTAACTGCTTTAACAAAAAAGTTCAAGAAAGACTGTTATGCAGTAGAAATCCTTCTTTAAATGAAACACTGGAAATAGCTAGGGGCATAGAAAGGTCCGTGATTGCACAAAAAGAATTGAATAAGTTTAAAATTGATCCTGTTATGGAATCTGTTAATGCCATTGGTACCAAACCCAAAACATCATACAACAAAGTTCCTGAGACTAAAAAACAAAGTTTCTGTTTTAGATGTGGCTCCTTCACACATTTAGCCAATGCAAGGAATTGTCCAGCCTTAGGGAAACCCTGTACCAAATGCAAGAAGTCTGGTCATTTTGCTCGTCTCTGCAGAACTCCTTACAAGGTAGCTGCTCTCGAAAACTTGGAAGATTTTTCTGACCCGAATGTCTCTACCATCAAAAGTTTCAGTAAAATTGTACTGTCCATTGATTCTGATGATGATGATAAGGGACCTTTTTGCAATGTCTACATTGGTGATGTAGAAATTCGAGTGACCGTAGACTCTGGTTCCCCAGTCACTTTCGCTTCCGATGTTTTATTTTTCAAACAATGGAATTCTTTACAATTATTACCCCCGACATTCGCACCATTGCCTTTGGTGGACACAACATCGATATGTTGGGTTTTTTCCTTGACAATATTAAATTTGAAGACAGAGTAATATTCACCAAAATTTATGTGGCAAAAAAAGGATACAACATTTTGGGTTGGAAGGACCAACGGAAATTTGGCATGGTTCTGAGACCAGGTACTGCTTGTCCTATTTCTCTAATAGACATTCCTGAAGTCAACTCCTCCCTGCAACAATTGTTACTCAAGCACAATGCTTTATTTGATAACAAGTTAGGTCTGGTGCACAGTTTTGAGCACAAAATAATTTTAAAAAAAGACGCAGTACCTGTCATACATAAGGTCAGAAACGTTCCACTATCCATTAGAGAGCAATTAAAACAACACTTGGAGATTTTATGCAAGGAATATGTAATAGAACCAATTGACTCATCAGAGTGGATTTCTCCGATAGTGGTCGCAAAGAAAAAGGACACTAAAGACATTAGGCTCTGTATTGATTTGAGATCACTTAAGAACATTTTAATCGATTGTTTCCCTTTACCGAAAATCCAAGAGATGTTAGCTCTTCTAGGTGGTGCCAAAGTTTTTTCTTGTCTCGACTTAAAATCCGCTTATCATCAGGTAGAACTTTCCAGAGATTCACGTTCACTTACTGCATTTAACACTCCATTCGGTGCTTTCAGATTCTTAAGAATGCCTTTCGGTCTGGCTTCGGCCGCTTCTGTATTTCAGAAATTAATGTTTAAATTGTTTAACAAGTGTAAAAATGTTCTTGCATACCAAGACGATATTCTCGTATTTTCAAAAATACTGAAGAATACCTCTTGATTTTGAGCAATGTATTAGATATTTTAGAGTCTAATGGCTTCACTGTAAAAAAGAAAAATGCAAATTTATGGTAAGCAATATTGACTATCTAGGTCATCACATTTCAGAGTCTGGTATTAAGCCTAAGGCTGACCTTGTCAAGGCAATTTTTGACAGTCCTTCCCCAGAGAATAAAGATCAGTTACGGTCCTTTCTCGGACTTTGTGAGTATTATTCTAGATTTATTGACAGTTTCGCTTTTCAAACAGAGCCTTTGAGAAAGCTCCTTAGGAAAGGTGAACAGTTTACTTGGAAAGAGACGGAATCCACAGCTTTCAGCAATTTAAAAACCTAATAGTGAAAGCTCCTGCTTTACATCCTTTCAGAGATCATCTCCAATCCATTGTCACAGTTGATGCCAGTGGAGTCGGAGTAGGTGCCGTTCTCACTCAGTTAGTTGAGGGTGTTGAACATACAGTGGGCTTCGCCTCAAGATCTCTTTCCCAGACGGAACGCCATTACAGTACCATCGAAAGAGAAGCTTTGGCTTGCGTTTGGGCTACCAAACACTTTGAAACCTTTTTGTGGGGCCGAAGATTTGTTTTAGTCACCGACCACAAGCCCCTTGTCTTCTTATTATCAAAAAATGATCATGACAAGGTCAGTCCTAGACTTGTAAGATTACTTTCCAGGATGTTTGAGTTCAATTTTATAATTAAGCACATTCCTGGAGGGAAAAACACTCGTGCTGATTTTTTATCCAGGTGCCCCCTACATGAAGAACATTCCATAGACGATGATTTTGAATGTGTCGTTAGATTGGTCGATGGGTTGGTTGTCCTAGGAGGGTCTATCAGCAATTCTGAATGGATAGATTGCTCTATTTCTGATGAGGTGCAAAATGCAATTAAGACTTGTATTTCTAAAGGGTGGCCTGATGAAAGAAATTTGACTGAAGGTTTACGCCCTTACACAAGGTAAAGGATGATCTCACCATTGAAAATAACCTTATCATGAGAGGCTCTTTGTTAATTCCTCCAAGAACCCTCAGATTAAGACTAATTAATTTTGCCCACCAAGGCCACCTTGGTATGACGGGCACGAAGAAACGTCTTCGACTCTACTATTGGTGGCCGGGGATGGATGTTGAAGTGGAGAAATTTGTAGGCCATTGTAGCAGCTGCTCCATAGCTGTTAAATCCTTAAGAGTACGTAACACTCCCCTCTTCCCAGTGGCCTTTCCTAATGGGCCCTGGGAAAAACTTGGCATAGATTTTATTGGACCGATGTATAATCTCAAGGTCAATATGAGATTTGCATTAGTTGTAGTTGATTACTTTTCAAAATTGGTGGAGTGTAGATTTTTGGCGGAACCTTCTACCACATCGGTAATTGACTTACTTAATGATCTTTTCCGGCGTGAAGGTATCCCCAAAGTTATTGTCTCTGATAATGGGGTTCAATTTAAGTCCCATTTCATGCAATCCTTTTTAAATAACATGTGTGTCAAACACTTAACAATGGGCCTTTATAGTCCACAAGGTAATGGCATGGTTGAAAGGGTGAACAAGATGTTAAAAGAAACCATTCAGATGGCCTCTGCTCAAGGAGATTCTGTTCATGATGCGGTCCAAGAAAGGTTATGGAGTTACCATAATACTCCACACTCGGTGACTGGCACTCCTCCTTTTGTGTTATTAAAAGGACGTTTTGGTTCCTCCAAACTTAGTCCTAACTGGGTTTTGGAACAAACCAAATGCTCAAACAAAATTCCCAATATGGAACATGTGCGTGATACAGTTTCCAAAGCACAAGTCAAAATGAAGCGAGTGTATGACACAAACAAGAAGGTGAAAGACATTCAATTTTTTGTTGGAGATCTTGTTAAGGTTAAAAGGCCAGTAGGAGTCAAAAGTCTTAGTTCCAAATTTTTTCCCATGACTCGTATAGTCAGAGTCTCCAAACATGCGGTTCTACTAGAGACTGGCAAGTGGTGGAGTAAAAGGAATGTGGTTTTAGTAAAAACAATGTATGTGTTAATTCTCTTAGTGATTCTTCTTCGGATTGTTCTACTTTGTCTCTACCTGATGTTCATTTTGCTACTCAACCAAATGACACTGTTTCTCATCACTCTGGTGGTGGAGATCCCTCTTCTTCTCAAGTGGCTCTTAGTGGAACTTGTTCCTTGTCTGAGCATGCCCAAAATCATTCTGGTTTGTTAAGAGGAGAAGGAAGTGTTTGTACTGATACTGATACCAGTTCTTTCCCCAGTACGTCAGCTATTGCTCCTAGAGAAAGCAAGACGAGACCTTATCCTCCTCATTATTTGAAAGATTATATTCTTAATTGATTTCCTTCTATTTTCCTTTGTCTCTTTGTTCTTCATTTTTCCATTTTTCTTTCCTTTTGTGTCTTATTAGTAGTTTATAGTTTTCTTTGTTCTATTGTGTTAAGGGGGAAGAAGTGTTGTGATGTCATTCCCATGATTTCCAGAATGTTGATGGAATCTGGGAGTAGAATGTTGTAGAGGGTTCGAGCTGCGTGTTCGAGGCTCTGGCGGTTATTCCGGAGTCCTCTGAAGCAGCTGGGTGTGTCGGGTTCGTGTTGATGACTTCTAAATAAAGAAGATACCTACTACCCTATTCAGCTGTGATTCATTCCAGAGAACCTATGTAACATGGTCCTTACAAGAAGCTCCTGTCGCTGCATTGAAAGCCCTGCTCTTTGCTGTAAAACAAGGCAGAGAGTAGATAAAAGTGAAAGGGCACGCTGCCCACTTGTTATTGGAAGGCTTTTACTGTTCCAAAATAGGCATCAAAATTCCCGTCCAGATTCTTTAGGCTATTAGGGGAAACAAAATGATGCAAAATGCCTCATCATTTCACTAGTTGGCCAACATATGACATTGGTAAGAAGACTTTCTACATCGCCGAAAAAAGGAGTTACTAAGAAACTGAGTGTTGATACCAGAATAAGAGTTGAAGCTGATATCCGGGATCTTGTCTTCAATCGTTCAATTATATCTAGTGCATTATAATCATATGTGCAATTACACTAATCTGCTATTTATATGGCACAATTTATGTTTTTTGGGCACTTAGCAATATTGCTTTCAGGTTAATGGTTTTCATTTATTCAATGTCCAAAGAATGAAGTCGTGCAAGGACTCAGACCTACACCACACACATCACAAGTAGATTGTTGCATCACATGTATAGCCCATGATTTTTTTTTCAGGATTGGAACTTGTTATCTGCAGCTCATACAAAGTACTGTGAAAAAAACACTCAAACATTACTACTGCAAGACTGTTGTGACAAGTGCCATATTCAAATCACACACACACACACGCACGCGCATCCACACACACACTGTGTGTGAGACTGGGAGGCATAAAGTCTGCATTTTATTTGTAGCAAACGCGGCACAAATTGTGCTTCCTATTGCCGTAAGCTATGCTCAGTTGGGGCTGGCAATAAGCCAGACACTGTGCCCATAACCACTGTGCAGCCAACCTGTGATGCACACAGCCTTTGGTTTTGAACAGTACTAGTTTGTGTCCAACCCACCATGCAGTCACGACCTCCTGCACATGGCCTTTGTCCTTTCAAAGCAGGGGATATCTACAGGACCTGGCCTGTAGCCCAGCATTACATGTAATCCACCAAGCTGCCAACCCCTGCTGTACCCATCAGCTAAGCTTTGCGTCAAACCTCCTATGTAGCCAACCTCTTCTGTGCCCTGGCAGCAGCATTTGAGTTTAGGGCCCATGCAGAATGGTTGGCCAGAGGGCCTGTCCTGTGGCCATGCACTTCTCTCAACCCAACATACAGCCAACCTGGCAAGAATGACCAAAAGCTAAGTGCAGCAGGGGCTAGCAGCATGAATGACAAACACATTGAATCAAAAATATGGCGTGGTATGAAAATATTTTCAAAAATATTGTCACCTCGGAAATAATGAGGAATAGCATTTCGAAGGTAGCAATATTGGTTTTTATGTATATTAGTTATATTAATTTTAGCTGTTAATATTATTAATGTAATTGTGTTTAACATTTTTAAGTATAGTTTGTAATTTATTGTTTTTTATTTTCAATTATTTTTATGTTAATTAAATATTTAATTGATAGTTAATTAGGAAAATTGATTAACTCATATTTTAATAATTTAATTGTATTCTATGATTTTAAATGTATATGTTTTTATTGTATAGTAAAATTACAAATTTAAAATTTAGTTGCAGGTTGTTGGATTTATAGAAAAATAGTTATTTCAATACTAGTTTTATAAAATTATTTCTATGTTAATTAAATGTTTAATTAGTAATTAATTATGTTAATTTTAGTTAATTATTTCTTACACACATTATTTGTTTTTATTTGCTTGTTTGTTGATTATTAAGTGTATTTAATAATATTTGTAAAATGTATTTGAACTTTATTAGTGGGTTTATTTTTTGGGTGTTATTTAATGAATATGTTAATGTTATTATTGTTTTTATTAATAATTTATTATACTTTGTTTTGGGGGATCTAGCACAGAAGGAAGTGTAATTATTTTCAATTATTCATATGTTACATTTAATTTAATTTATTTATATACTGTGTATATTTTTGAAGTTTTGAATTTGATTTAATATTTATATATAGTTAGGTAATTAAAAGACTGTTTAAAAATTATTAGGATTTTGAGTGGTATATGTAATCCTTCCTGAGTCCAACACTTTCCATGTTTCAATTATGTTGAAATGGGAATATGTAGTAAATACACAGGTACAGAGTTGATTTCCTTAAGTTTATTCCTGTAAGGCTACACAGTAGACAGCACTTCACAGCCAGCCTCCCATCCAGCTCCAACCACCAACCTTGCCTTTGAAAGAATACCATCCCAACAGAAAGGCTACTAAGCAACCATAGAACCTCTGGGAGGGGATGACATAGGAGAAAAGAACACTCTGCTCCCAGCACCTCCCAGCACTATACATAGATACTACATATCCTCCTTTCTCAATAAAAAAAAATGGGAAAAAAAACTACAAAGAAAAATTACAACATAAAAATAACAACATAGGAAAAAAACAGCATGGAAGAAAAACACCAGTTCACACGCGGTACCTGCTAGGAATGACCGTTGTCCTGGAGCTTCTCCTAATAGAAACGCCAGAAGAGTCAAAAGCACCACGAGCTTGCAAAGAACCAGGATTCTCTTGATAACTACTCTTGAACTTAACAATTTTCCCCACATTCCACCATTTTCCACCTTCAACCTGAACAGCATTCCTACCCACCTTTATAACAGAAATGGGTGCACCAAATTTGCTTTCCCCCTTTTTAACATGGACAGGAGACTTGATGCGCACCAAATCTCCCACAACCACAGGAACAGTCTTGACAGCCCTCTTTTGATCAAACCAACAATTTTGTTTGGTTTGGGAAATCAACACATTCTCTCTAGTAATATCCATGAGACACTCCACATCAGACACTGACTTAATCCACTTGTCATCCAACCAGGTTTAAAGCTGGTATTAGCTCTCCTTCCCCTTAATAACTCAAACAGAGAAATTTTGGGCGTGGAATGTGGAGTTGTCCTATAAAACCATAACATGCTGTCTAAAGATTTCACCACATCATGGTTTCCAGACTTAGCCCACATGATGCACTCACCCACAACATGGTTCAAACGCTCCACAAGACCATTCGTTTGTGGATGATAAAGAGAGCTTTTCAAGTGCTTAATGTTGCAAGACACCAGAAAAGATTGAAAAACAGCACTCACAAATTGTGTCCCGTTGTCAGAAACCAAGACTTCAGGAAAGCCTTCTCTCATACAAACTTCTTTGAGAAAAAGTACCAGGTTAGAAGCAGAAGGATCCCTGACTAGCTTAATTTCAGGCCACTTGGAGAAATAGTCAATGAGAACAAAACTAAAACGAAATCCACCAGCCAAAGACTCAAAAGTACCCATGACATCCAAACCAACCTGGACCCATGGTCCTGAAGGACATTCAATGGGAAGAAGAGGTGGAGTGACAACCTTCAGACTTTTGTCTGCAGACCCACACACAACACAACTCTCAACAACCTCACAAATCTCAACATCCATACAAGGCCAGTAAAAAGCCTCACGAATGCGCCGCTTGGTGAGGGATGCACCTAAATGACCCTCATGAGCTTTGGAGATGATGACCCTTCTAATACTGTATGGAGGAATAAGCTTATCAGAACGCAACAGAACACCATCCTCTAAGGATATTTCTGTTTCAACCTTCCAATAAGGTTGAAGGAGAGGAGATAACACTCTCTCCCTGGGCCAGCCACTCTTGACAAAGTTACAGACCTGCTACAAAACCTCATCATCCCTTAGAGCACTCATCCAATTTTCTTCCGAACAGAGGTTGAGATCCAGTATATCTAGAGCAGCCACAAAACAGTCTTCAGAATCTTACTCGCAAAATTCATGAAAATCGTGATCTCCTTCTACACTTTTCAGAGGAAACCGAGACAAAAAATCGGCTCTATAATTTTTACCACCAGAGATGTGAACAATATCAAATTCATATTGCATGAGGCGAGAAACCATTCTTACTGTCCTAGGAGTGCAACACTTATTGGTGCCTAAACCAAGGATATTGACCAAAGGCTTGTGATCAGTTCTTAACCGAAAACGTCTACCCGAAACATATGGGCGAAACTGTTCTACAGCCCAGAAACAAGCCAAGAGTTCCTTCTCAATGACGGAATACTGCAATTCCTCATCCTTAAGGACTCTTGAAGCAAAAGCAACTGTATTTTCATCATTACACAAATTTTGCGTCAACACAGCACCTAAACCAACTTGGCTGGCATCAACAGTTATGCACGAAGGGAGGTCAGGATCAAAGGGCTTGAGGGCTTTACTTTTGCTCAAACATTCCTTGACACTCTGGAAGGCAGAAGCACACTCATCAGACCAAACAAATTTCACCCCTTTCCTGAGTAGACTGCTAATTGGACGCACAATGGTAGCAAAATTCGGAATAAATTTAGAGTAATATTCAAAAAGTCCAAGTAGTGATTTCACCCCAGTTTTGTCAACAGGCGTGGAAGCTTCAAGAATGGCATCCAAAAGACCCTTCCTCGGTCTAATCCCTTCTTTCGAAATGAGATGCCCAAGATATTCTATTCCCTCACTCAGAAACTTACATTTCTCGGACTTAACCACAACACCATGTTTCTGAAAAATGTCTTAACACATTTGCACAGGATGATGTCATGCGATTGAACATCCTTAGAATGAATTAAAACATCATCCTGAAAAACTAACACACCTTCAATACCACCCAACAAATTCTGCATAACTCGCTGAAAAACAGAGGCAGCTGACGCCAGTCCAAAGGGCATCCGCTTATGCTGAAACGTCCCTAAGGGTGAAACAAAAGCTGTCAAGGGACGTGAATCAGGATGCAGCTCAAACTGATGATAAGCGCTAGCAGGATCTAATTTGGAGAAAAACTTCGAACCTCTAACACACGCAAATTGGTCACAGATCTTGGGTAAAGGATGGGAATCCCCCCAGATTTCCTTATTCAAGGACCTTAAGTCAACACAGACGTGTAATTTTCCACACCTCTTGCGCGCTACAACCAAAGGTGATAGCCACAAAGCTGACTCTGTAGGCTCGATAATTCCTTGGACACACAAAGACTTCAACTCTCTGTCTAAGTCATCTCTGACGCTAAATGGGACACCTCTCAATTTGTGCTTAACAGGCAAAGCACCATCTTTCACAATGATTTTGTACTTGAACCCTCGTATCTTCCCTAGACCATCACCAAACACAGAGGGAAACCTTTCCTTCCACTTGCACTGTAGATCATCACTAGAAACCACTAAGACTTGTTCCTTGGAACCTGGTCTGAGGACCATACCGAACAACCCTTGATGATACCAGCCTAAAATATTTAAACCCATGAGGGCAACATAAACTTCGCCTTTAATCTTCCTTCCATTGAAAACAAGAACATCTTCCAAATAGCCTAGAAGTTCAATCCTCCGCCCTTCATAGGAAACTGGAGAACGGTCAGGAGGCTTGAGTAATCTCTCACCCCAAGTCTCCTTGAACAGGTTTGTGAGTAATCATATTAATCCTGGCACCAGAATCAACAAGTAAATTGAGGGATTTACCTCCGACACTGATTTCAACAATGGGATCAACACAGCTTGATGGATCACCCTCCAAAGGTTCAGAGTCATCAGACAACGCACATACATCAGTGACAACTGAATCTACTTCCGAATCAGATTCATAGTCAGACTCTACCACACATGCTACAGCCTTCTTTTGATTCTATTTCCTCAGACACACCTCGGCAAAATGTCCCATTTTCTTACAATAGTTGCATACAACATTTGCCCCAGGACATCTTCCTCCTTTTTGATGGGGAGGATTACCACAACGAAAACACATAGGTTTTGAACTGGTATTGTCAAATGGATTTCTACTTTTGACAGTTGCTGGAGTGAGAATGCGAAAATCTTTTTGCTTCCCTGTTCCATTTCCAATAACAACATTAACAGATTCAAGAGTTTTGTCATCTAACTCCTTCAGAGAGATTTGCGAAATTTCAATGCTCTTGGCAATTTTGATAGTCTCTTCTTATGACGGCTTTCCCAAAGATAACAATTTTTGTCTGATTTGCTTGTCCTTACACTGGCAAACAAATTGATCTCTGATCAACTGGTCAGTAAAAGTTTGAAATAGACAAACAGAAGCCAGTCTACGTAAAACTGAAATATAAGCAGTAGCGGCTCGTGGAGGGAGTGCCGCGGGCGGTGGGCGGGGCGGGGAGGAGCAGGGAGGGTAGTAAACTACGGCATACAGCCGAACAGAGGTAAGTAAACAAATAAATAAATAAAACGAATTTCGTGTGCGCGCTGCATCGCATTTGGCAATGAAGCCAGCGCAACGAAATTCGTTTTATTTATTTATTTGTTTACTTACCTCTGTTCGGCCGTATGCCGTAGTTTACTACCCCCCACCCTGCTCCTCACCCGCCGCCCCGCGGCACTCCCTCCACGAGCCGCTACTGAATATAAGCATCCACATCTTCTCCATCACCTTGTTGTCTTTTGAAAATTTTGTGTCTAAGGACCATGAGACTTGGCTGCTTATCGAACCTGGTCTTAAGTTTCGTAATAGTATCTTGATATTCGTCTAGCTTGTCCCCAGGTTGATGTGTCAGCTCGGGTAAATGTTTAAAAATGGACCTTCCCTCAAAACCCAAGGAGTGGAGAAGAAGGCATTTTTTCCGCTCAGCACTGAATCTCAAAGCTCCACTAGCCCCAAGATAGGTTAAAAAAGCGTCGAACCATACCTCCTATCTGACAGGAGGTTCGCCAGGACTATCTAAAAATGAAGGAGGAGGAGCAACAGCTTGCATGGTACACATTATAAGAAAAATAGAAAGAAAGAAATGGAAGAAAGAAAAGTAGATGAGACAGCTAGCAAGAAGTAGGTGCAAAAAAATAGTGGAATAGATGTAGAGAAATGGAAACAAACAACAAAAGGAAAACGTCACTGAACTACAATATATACAGTAGCAAATAGTGTGCAAATGACTGATCAGGAAGAAGAAGTGTGCGAATCACTGATCCGCAAGGAGTTAAGACGTATAAGAAAAACACAAGTGTGCAAATCACTGATTTGCTAATTGCACGTAATAAATTGCGTGGTGGTAAAACGATCCGCTTGGTAAGTATGCGAATCACTGCTGCGCAAGAAGTCAAAACGTATTGAAAACAGAAGTGAGGAAAACACTGATTTGCTTTGTACAAAGTGATCCGCTTGCATAAATCTAGGGTGTGCAAATCACCGTGTGGAACACAATTTAGGCAAAAGGCAGAAGAAACAATGGTGTGCGGATCACCGAGATCCGCGAAATGAAAAGCTCCGGCGTCACAGAGGGATGCGTCGCTAGGCAATGATGTTAGCGACTCCAGGCATTCTCAACTCTGGCAGATTGGTTGACGTCACAGAGGGACGCGTTGGTATGCAACCATGACAACAGCTCCAGGCATGACGACGAGTTATGTGAAGAGAAGAGTCAGGCAAAAAGAACACATAGGACGCAGTGCGTGGAAAGATACGTACATCCGTAAGGATCAGGCACAATCAGGCAAGGTCATCAACGTTGGGCCTGGTGCATGACGTAGAGGTCAGGCAAAAACAGGCACAACGGCCCAGGCGTTGAGAAAAAAAAAAAAAATGTAAATCAACACAGTCATGCTGCACAACGCAGGGAGGCAGACGGAGATATGAACGGCTGAAATGGTGAATTGGAGGGGACGCAAGCAGATGGACACAGCGGTTGGAGGAATCACTGAAGAACGAGGTAAGCAACTCGAAGATAGCCGAGTCGAAGCGCTTCAACACGAAGGATTAAACGTAGGTTTGAAGATCTTTGCACGCATAGGGTTCAGCGTGTAGCCAACTCGTTGTCACATTTTTGTAGTAAATACGCAGGTACAGAGTTGATTTCCTTAAGTTTATTCCTGTAAGGCTACACGGTAGACAGCACTTCACAGCCACCCTCCCATCCAGCTCCAACCACCAACCTTGCCTTTGAAAGAATACCATCCCAACAGAAAGGCTACTAAGCAGCCATAGAACCTCTGGGAGGGGATGACATAGGAGAAAAGAACACTCTGCTCCCAGCACCTCCCAGCACTATACATAGATACTACAGAATAGTAAATGTAACCCCTTCAAAGTTTAACATTTTCCTAACTGTTTTTAGATTAAAGAGGGAATAGTGAATCTAACCCCTCCAGAGTCTATTTCTTTCTTTGATTTTGCTTTGTTGCAGTAAGAGTAGTAATCTGAACCCATCCAAGTGTCAACACTTTGAGTACTTTTGTATAGATTGGAGTAGGAATAATAAATCTAACCTCTCCAAAATCAAGCATGTTCCCTGATTTTGATTATGCTGGAGTGGGAGTAGATATTCTAACCTCTCTAAAGTCCAACACTTTCCCTACTAGTGTATAGACTGCAGTGGGATTAGTAAACATAACCCAGCCAAAAGTCCAACATTTTCCCTGATTTTGTTCACGACAATATTATAATCTTATCATAATAGGTCTAAACTGTTCTTTCACTATATTTAAGCTATCTATTTACAAGTCACACAATTTTCTTATAATAAGGAAACTTGTGGTGCCACTAAGTTGTCATTCTTCTTTTGCACAAGGATTTCATTCAAGAGTATTTTCTTCTTTGCCTCATGTTGATCCTTTGGCTCCAGTAGCTTCTGATTACTTGAATCAGTTACAGAAATATGGAAAACATGTCTGTGAAAGTTTACATCGTTCTCAGGTCAGTATGAATGGTATATGTTGATAAGTCAAGGCCAAATTCTCCTCCTTTTGCTTCTCAGGTTAGTCTGACGGTCTTATAATTTCTTCCTGTTTATACACTGAGGGGCCGATTCCGATCTCGGCCGGTAGGGCTCCGAATCGGATTCGGCTTAACCGGATCCGATTCGGAGCCCTATTTCCCGACCGATCCGTACGCGCGTCCGGACGAGCGAGTACGATGCAAAATCGCCGACCGACTCGTCCGGGCGTCCCGACCGCTCCGACCGACTCGATCCCGGCTCTAACCGCAATGGAGACGTTCCCCGGCCGGGTAAATACGATGCGCGCCGCGAGCACTCCGGCTCGAAAGAGCTGTCGGAGCCGTACTTTGGGGGTCCGTGTCGGACCCCCCTGTACGCGTAGCCGCGCGAGTCGCACACAGGGGGACCCATGGGTCCCCCTACCTGTGCGTGTACGGCGCGAATCGCTCGCCGCGTACACGCTGTAGGGGCGCCCTTGTCTGCATCGCACCCATTGAGTCAATGGGAGCCCGCGTACGCGTTATGACGACAGGCTCCCATTGACTTCAATGGGAGTCCGATCGACTCGAGTCCGATGGCATACGTGCGCATCGTACTCGTTCGGTCGGGCTGCACGGGTACGATTCGGTCGGATATCTCTCCGGGTCCGGCTCGGTCGGAGAGATTTCCGGCCCAAATCGGAATCGGCACCTGACTGTCTAAATTTCAAACCCAAATGTTTTGGCTATTAGATATAACTGATCTGATCTATCCTGTGGCTTTTTGGTTGAAGTCACCCTCATACATGGAAAATTCATTTTGTTTTTCATTCTTTCCAATTGAAGCCCCATGTTCGTGATCCTTATCGATGTTACTGTCTAAACCTCAACCTGTTATGTTACAAGGACAACAGAACATGAGGTTGAAAAACTCTGTTATTCTCTGAAGTTAGGATGTCTTTAATTCCTGATCAACTTGAAAGATTTCCCATTCAATTAGCTTTCTTGGGAAGATGCATCTTTTGTTCATGCTCCCTTGTTGGATCACTTTATTTTTAATAGCATCTTGATAAACCTGGAGCTTCAAGAAGGTAGAATACTGCTAAATCTCCACAAAGGGATTCCCTTTGGTTGTAAGCTGTAAGTAGAAGCAGTAGAAGGTGCACTCCTTGCTCAATCAGGAAACATGCTGATGGATGCCATGTTCAGTGTGTGGTTGTGCATCCATGCCGCCTGGACCTCAATATCATTTCAGACACACATTGCCCTGGGATGGAGGTGTGGTATTCCATGAGTTGCACAGAGGATCAGGTACAAACTGTGCTGCAGGCCTATGACTTCTGAACTGGGCAAAGGATTTCAAACCTGGGTATCTTCAGGCACCAAACAAAGCAGTGAGTTTCAGATAAGGGACATGGGCAAGTCATATGAATTACCCTTTCCAAGATTGCAGTCTTTCCAGAAAATGCTATTGAAGGTTCCCAATCCAAGGTGAAGTAGTCATTTACTTTGATGTCAGTCTTGTTTGTATTTTGTCCAGCATATCTTTTTCAGGTATGTTAGTCCTGTTGATTCAATTGAACTGAACAGAGACTGCAACTCCTACAATACAATAATTTGTGAAAGGGAAACCGAGAATGAATAATTGTGTCCTCCCGACATGGAGTGAAATGGCAACAGGCAGAGTTTTACTCCACGAAATTCTGCAGAGTTACATAAAAACGCCACAAGATTCTGCGGAGTTCAGCGAGCGGCAGAATTAGAGCACATTGCACTGATTTTTAGTGCCAGGAGCTTGTTCGACACTGTAAAATCAACACGAACAGCACCACGCACCATGCTGGAGGGCGCTGCTTCTTTCTGCCGCTTGAGTAGATTTTCTACTCGAGCGGCAGCTTTCTCCACGCGAACTGTAGCCCACGTTGAGAAATCGCGCGAGACTTGTCCTAGCACTCAATTTTTCTTGCTCGTGCTCACCAACTTAACGATGGCGAGCTGCACATGAGAAAAACGATGTCACACGGTGGTTTACAGAGTTTTTCTGAAACTCTACACTCCTGGAGGAGCGCGGAGTGGGCGAAACTCCGTGCACTCTGCCAGAAGGGCGTAGTTTACTGCCCATCCCTAATGACAACCCTACATAATGAGAACTACTGATTGAACAAGCTCAACATCAAATGTTTCTTGACGACATGAGCCAACACCAATGCACTCCTTCTGATTTCATCTTTAACCTATGCTCCAAGGCAGACTACTAAGCTCTTTTAGGACCAAACTCTCAGCCCTCTACACCATGGTATCAACAGGAGCTCAACATACAGAAAAGGCGCCTCTTCAAGCTTGAAATGGACTGCAACAAATAAGGCTCCTCGAAACCTCAAAGTTCTTCAGGAAGCCCACAAGCACATAAATAAGTGTCATCAAAACCAAATGCATCTATTACCTCGAGTGAAAACTTAGGATTCGGGAACCTTGTCCACTATGGACACATACACACGTTTACGCTGTCTAAATAGGGAAACTAGAGATAGAAATTAGATATTTTGTACAAATGGAAGACACTCAAACAATTGATTAACTAATATGCAACACTGACAACAGATGGACCATGTCAGTTTTCATTCCTTAAAGAGGAGGTGCACAAATGTTTGGCCCAAAATGGAAAAATATGTGGTGAATGGGTTTGGCACAAGTACATAATGCCACAAATGGTCAACTGTAAATGTCTGGTTGCAGATCCATTTAAGGCATAATCCCACCTTCATTACATAACAAAATAACTGATTTCTGAACTAGCCAATCAGAGACAAGTGGGTCATCCTTAGTCAGAGGGTCATTTTTTTCCAGGTCACTAAAGAAGCTTAATGAAACAGATGGAGCCAAATCGTTTCACCATGCTTGACCTGCAGAGACATTTTAACTAGATCCTATTTTGAAATTCTCCTTCATTAGCATACTTGAGAAAAAATGATTTTTGATGATTGACTTTCGAATCTGTTCCACATCTTAACTGACCAACTCTCGCAGTCCTACAGGGGCAGAGAGCATCTGGGGAGACAAACCAGTATAAAACCTGCTATTTCCTGCTCCGAGCAGGGCTTGCCTCTTCTTGCAGCATGCATCTGGGGCATGTCTCACATGGAGTGAAAGGCAAACTGGATTTTATAGTGGCAGCAAATACTGAAATGGACACATTCCCCAAATGCAAAGAAGTTCAGGAAGATGACAGACCCCACAAATCATCATGTTATGTCTTATATATTTCAAAAACATGTACCCTACTTTATGCTACATCATCCCAGTTTTTCATGACATCATTGCAGTACCAACCGCAACAAGAAAATGATGTCTGGGGATTGATAAAAAAGCAATTATTTCGCCAAGGGAAAAATATATTATTCCCCTACGTGGGAGCCTAGTCCCCAAGTGTTACTCACAAACAAGAGCCTTCCTCAATTCTTTCACGTCTCTTTTTAATCTCTTTTTTGATAAAAAATATATATATTTTTGATGACACTAAAAACATTGTACATACAAAACTCAATCTTCCAACAAAAAACTCCTAGACCTTTCCATACCCATCCATTTTGACCCGGTTGCAATATAATACATATATATATAAGCAATCCGAGGGAGGTAAACCTTACACACAAAGAATCTGAGGGAAACTCCTCCTCTACTCAGTCCATGTATTGTGTGTGTTGTCACATTCCTATATCCATATTTTAATTCATTGGACTCCTCCTCTTCTTCTGGTCCGCATCACAGTACCAGCATCTAAAATAAGCAATGCTACTGCTAAGGGAGGGGATTGCAGGAGCACAAGGAGGCGGATCTGTAATTGAAAACCATTCAATCTGGACTGATTGAGAGAAGAGACACTTGACATGTACCTGCTCTACTCTACTGCTCTAGGTCTGCCATGTGTCAATCTCACCTCAATCCCGCCCATCCTTATCCAGCAGCCAGCTGGAAGGATTGCTAATGAGTACAGTCTGCATCATAGACTCAAAGGAAAGGCTGTTTCTATTAACTGTTTTTTTTTATTTCCATCAATATTTTGTCTTTTTACATTCACTGATTGTAACCTTTTAAACTTCTCTATGTTTATATGTTAACGTTCTCTATGTTCACATGACCTCATGTTTGTGTTTTCTTATTCTCACACATGCTTTTTGGAATTTTTTCATGATTGTATTTAAACAATTAGATCACAAACTAACAGAAGAAGAGGTGAAATAATGAAATTAGACATAAAAGTGATCTAAATGTATGTATAAGAAAAAATAAGCTTTTAAAAGTAATAAGGGAACATTTTTTCCTTACACCGTAGTATCTCAGTTGTTTTATGATGTGACACCCCGGGCCTCATTCCATGCCCCCATTTTTCCCACATCTTTTTACTCTAACTTGCCTTTTACCACAACCTAACCTCCATTTCTAATAGTAACCCTTACTCCAACCCAAACCATAAGGTCTTATCTTAGACTATCTCCTACTCTGACCATACTTATAACCCAACCCCTAAAAATACCCTGTAGCTCAAACCCATTCCTAAACCTAACCTATATTCCTTACCTTACATAATATCTTGCACTAACCCTAAGCCCCCAACATAACTTAAACCTAGCACTAAACTTCTCTTTAATATCATACCATATCCTCAGTCATTTTTTACGCTAGTTTTTCAACACATTTTTGTAAATTGTACTTTTTTGTAGCCTTTTTTTAGGCCTCACCAACACAGTGCATGCGCAGTGTTGGAAGTAGTATTGGTTACAATAAATGGGCTTATTACTCTCCTGCAGTGTACCACTGGTTGTTTTCTTTGTCACTCTCACTTTCAGTCTTGCGATTGCTTAGCTCCCTTGGCTTCCTTTCTTATGTTAGCTCACCCTGGAGCACAGACCAAGTACATGTGTCCTTCCTCATCTTTGTTCTTCCTCGTCTTTTTGCAATGCACAATTGTTTTATTTTATAAGAGCTTCTATATTATTCCTGGACGTGCAACGTGCCTTACTACATTTTTAACACAGTTTCTTAATTATGTTGCTTTCACCCTATCTGCAGTCTCTATTGATGCTTTAGTTACTTACACCCACAACTGTACTACTCTTACTACTCTATGCCACTCTACTTTACACTACTCTAATTAACGCCACTGCACACTACCCTGCTGCACTCTGCGCCACACCACTCTAATCTATGCCACTGCACGCTACTCTACATTACTCCACTTTACTCTACGCCACTCCAGTCTACTCCACTCCTCTCTACTCTCCACCTCTCCTCTTTGCCACTCTACCCTACCCCACTGAATCCTATGCCATTCCACTGTACTCTACGCCACTATGCAGCATTCTACGCCACTCCACTCTACGCCGCTCTTCTCCAATCTGTGCTTCTCTATTCTAAATCACTCCACTCTATGCCACTGCACTCTACTCTACACTACTCCATGCCACTCTACAAAATTCTGCTCTATGCCACTCTACACTACTCCACTATACACCATGCCACTCTGTGCATGCCTCTCTACTCCACTCCAAACCACTCGACTCTTCACCACTGTATGCCGCTCCACTCTACACCACTCCATTCTACTCTACGCCATTCTACTCTACGCCACTTTACACAGCTCAACTATACACCAATCTACTCCATTCCACTCCACGCCACTCTACTCTATGCCATTCTGCTCAAAGCTACTCCACTGCACACAATGCTACTCTATGCAACTCCACCCAGCTCTACTCTATGCCACTGTACTCAAATCCACTCCACTCTGCAGCGCTCTACGCCACTCCACGCCAATCTACTCTGCGCCACTTTACGTCACTCTACCCCACTCCACTTTATGCCACTCCACGGCACTCTATGCCACTCCACCGTACGCCACTCTACTCTACACCACTGTACTTTACCCTACTGTACTCTATGCCACTTCATGCTACTCCACTCTATGCCACTCTACTCTGTGCCACTCTATTCCACCCCACTCTATGCCTTCCCACTTATTGCCACCACACTCTAGTCTATACCACTCTTCTGTGCGCCACTCTACACCACTTCACTCTACGCCACTCCACTCTACACTACTCCACTCTACACCACTCTATGCCACTCCACTCTGTGCTACTCTGCGCCACAGCACTCTACACTACTCCACTTTGTTCTGTGCCACTCTACAACTCTCCACTCTGCGCCACTCCATGCCACTCAACTCCACACCACTCTACTTCCATCCATCACACTCTATGCTCCTTTATGAAACTCTACTGTACACCCCTTGTACTCTTCGGCACTCTATACGACTCCACTTCATACCAGTCTACTCTATGACACTCTAAGCCACTTTATGCCACGCCGCTCCACTCCAGTCTGTTGCGGGGATTCTGCACATATACAAAACTATGCGCAGGAAAACAGGACCTCAGTGTATGGTGGTGTACCAACCATACAACGTAGTGCCCAAAATCCCAATCCGACTAGCTATAGTGTCTCATTCGTTCTCCGTACTACAGCGAAGCTACCAATGATTAGACATCCCAGAACACGGACTCTTTCAGGAATCGCGGGAGCAAGAACACTCTTTCATTACTCACTCATACTTGTCCACAACGTGCGTATTAAGAGACACAGTATAGTTTAAAATGTTTATTTCAACTAACGTTCTCTAAGACACAGTACATGTGCCAGTACTAGCAGCATAATGCATAAAGACAAAACAGTAAGCATTGTTACAATTCCATAGAATACAAACGGGGACAGCATTTTATAAAGACAGTGGATTAAGGACGATAAGGCCTTGCCACCCTCCCCGTTCTAGTAACTAGTTTATTATAAAAATAGAAGACCTCTGGGCTTTGTCAGGGGGACCCCCATACCTCAAGAACTAGATGCAAGGTTTACATCATCGGACAAGCACAGCTCTTCTCTCTGGAAAGAGTTTTCTCCAAGTGTCCCTCCAACAGGGAGGTCACAATATTAAAAGCACCCGAATTTCTCCAGTGCAGCTGTGTTTCATGTTATGCCTAAGTGCAAGGGGCTGACTGGAACAGAATAAGGGACGTTGTTTTTCGACCTTGTACATCATGTGCAGACGAAAACCACAGAGAACGGCAGAAAACGTGAAAGGCAGAAATGTCGACAGTTCTCATGAACATAGGCACAAGCAGAGTCTGGAAAAACAAAGTCACGAAGTAACGTGTGCAAAAGGGGCATCATGGCAACTAGGCCTATGCTAACTTAGCAATGTCGACCATAAGGCCACAATCCACACTACACCCTCCCCTGGTCAGTCTATAGGTCAAGACATAGGACGAAAACAGCGTTCAAATAGATGGAGCAGAATGCAAACGTCCATTGGAGGGAAAAGTTTTTGGTAAAAATGGAAAAAATCGAAATAGGGCCAAAACAAAAAAATGGTCACTCAAAGAGGATAAAAAAAACCCTGATATGCAGTTTTTGGAGAGCCAACACAACTAATCCATCAGAGTGTAAGCGCAGAAGACAGCAGCACCTTCCAAAAGACATCATTGTCATCATTAGAAAAAGGAGATGCCATCCAGTTCAACAAATCAAAATGCATTCATGTTCCTTACAATAGGGAGCAGCGATTAGCATTGCGGGACAACTTGCGTGATATTCAATATAACTTTGTTGTAGGAGATTCTGAGCAGCCGCACAGATATCCCATTGTGCCAAGACTCCAAGTGCAGCCGCACGCGCCATTAATCCGTCACCGGAACATTCCTGTTCATGGGCCATTAAGGGGCCCATCAACTGGTCGAAATCCGGGTCAGAACCAGACGTATTGGAGAGGCAAACATCCAAGGACCAAGAGAACGGACATCGTAAGCAGGACATCACAGGTTGCACGCAAGTGAAATACGCAAGCGAAAAGATAGTCCATAAGCCACGCTGAGTGTCGCCAGCGGCAGTACACTGAAGCTGTCAATCATGCGGTCATGGAGCATCCGCAGTCGCCCTGGGCTGTGTAGGCCCACAAGAGGTGCAGCCATTGCGCAACCGGCACAATAAAAGCAATATTCCAGCAGCTAAGGCTAGGATCAATGGGAAGCCACCAAAGACGCTGGAAAAAATAGAATGAATAAAAGCTGGTATTACACCAAATATAGACTGAAAGGACGTCAAAAGGCCAGAGCCCACAACTTTAAGAAAGTGTACAAGGCCGTTGGTATTAGAGGCATTAAATATACGGTGAATCAGTTCACCAAAATGTTGGGGGAGGTTAGTGTTTAAAAGGGCCTGTATTTCACTGTGGGTGCTGGGCATCTGGAGGACGAAGGTCTCCCGTGTGGAAGTTAGCATAACCTCCTGGTTTAATAATAGCGCCTTTATTCTGCTCAATTTATTGAAATCTGCCTTTAAAGTCGGTATGTAAGGCCAAATGGAACTATCTAACTTCCCACGCGGGGTGGAAAAAGCACATTTTTGCAGCACACTACGCGTTGCGAAACTGTTACAATGTAAGGTATGCCAGCCTGCAACCCACAGCAATCTTGATTATTTAAAAGCAGATAGCTACCATTAGCAAGCATAGTGAAAGTAGGTGATATAACCGGAACAGGAATGCCCTTCAAAACACATGCAAGATTCGGGGCAGAAACATTACAAGCCCCGTGCAATTTAATGTTTTTACAAACAAGGGAATGACCCACTGTAGAATCGCAAGACTCCCCTGTGAGAAATACCTCCTTGTCATCCCTAAGGCATCTGTATGTGAAAGGTAGGGACCATAGTTCATGCAAAAAGGCACTACCCAAAGGCTCGAAACGGCCAACAGGATAATGTTTCATGCATGAACTGAATTCAAATAAAGAAAAAGGCAAAGTGATAACCCTGTGTACTAGCCACACTGCAGAGTCAGTCTCCGCCACAGAGAACGGTAAAGGATCTATTTTTTCGATATGTAGAAGAGTGTATGTTGCATCTTTCATGGACATGAACTGCTGTTTCTCAGTCAAATTGAACGGCAAGAACAATGCAGACGTGTTTAAGTAATGCCATGGAACCTGCCCCATTTTCAGAGTCTGCAAAGTCCATGCAAAGTGCATTACTGAACGCAATTGATTCTGACCATGATATAACACAGACACCTCATCCTGTACAATATCAACAACAGATGAAACAATATTCTCTAATGTATAAATGCGGGAAGACAGGCTGTTGATACTATTGTCGACAACAGCAAGCACTTTTTCTAGATTTGCTTGATCTATTTCCCGTAAACGGGAAGCAGCTTCTATTTGTGAAAGCTTCCAGATTTCATTGTAAGTCGCATAAACAAATCTTTTAGGTCTTGGACCTCTAGGTCCTAGGACAAAGTCGGCCAGATCGATGTTGCTGGATAGCAGGGATAAATGTTGTTTTACGGAATCTAAGGTAGAGTGCTGCAACCACTGTTTACATAATTTACCAACCGAATATGTTGTAATTGAATGTGAATCAGAAAAACGTGGATCTGGTCTATCCTGTTTGTAACCAGGAGCAGAGTTATGAAACCGCAGTTGGCAGGCATTAGAAGCTATGGGCCACACCAACCATGCCGATCGATCTAGCGCTGAGACATTAAAGGAGTTATTTTGAAACAAGGCTTGCAACCTATCAAGGGAAAAATTTAAATGCAAGCTCCTGTTTGGCCATGAAGACAACGCAGGAGTGGTAGGTGCATTCAATTGTTTGGAAGTCGCCAAACCAAAACAAGTTGTTTGGTATATAGTAGTATTTAAAAATAATATTTGGGCCGGGATAAGGCAGGCTCGGTGTAAGGCTTCTGTACTGCGTACCTGCCAGGATTTAGTGCCCCAAATAGATTTCAAATCAATGGTGTTTTTCCAGTGCTCATAGCCACCAACAGCTAATGCGTCCATAAAGGAACTGGAATATAGCAATTTGGTGTGGGTCAACATCACCTTTGGATTTGAAGAAATGTTCAATTTAAAATAATAGGACCCTGTGTTTGACCTATCAAAGTCTGTAAAATAAGTAAATTTATTTAATAGTGTTTGGGAGCTACCTTGCAGAGGGGTCGGGCAATGTTCCCATTGGGTATAATTGAAACTTCCTCGAAGTGTACTTGGTTTATGCAAAAAATGGTTACCATAATGTTGGTAACAATACAAATCGGCATAATTAGCAGAATTTAAGTACAAATCCTCAGCATTAAAAGCAGCATAATATTTCAAATCAGAAAATAACGATTCAATTGCATGCACATCCCAATCATCTGAATGAATATTCCTTTTTACCACATCACCCATGGAAACACGTAGCACATTTGGGACATTAATAATTTCTGTCGGTCCATGAATTTGGAAATTCACTGCATCCCATACGATGCCATCTGCAACTGGAAAGGCGGAAATGTTCACAAAGGTGTGGTTACGCTTCATGATGTGTGAAGAAGAATGCGGAGCCAAAGTTCCAGCCACAGAGTTCACCGCAGAGCGTTCAGGCAAGTAGTGACCATTGATGAGCAAGAAAAAACTGTCACAAAGCCAATGGACATGAACAGGAAAATCAGAAATAGCACCAACCAGATGTATGTCCATGGAGGACCAAATAATTGTCTCTGAACCAGGATACAAAAATACTGAATTTGGTTGGGACAAATGATGAGGTAGAAGACGAATCAAAGGAAAAACGAGACGGGTTCAGTGGTGTTGTAGGCAAATGAGCCACTGATTCACTTGCGGGGTAAGTATACTCAGTTTCCTCGTTGCAGGAGAAAGCCGGGAGGTTGAGCAGGCGATCTGGCAAAGCGACCATCCCAATGGAAACATAGGCACATGTGTTAACTGGAGGGCCACGAACAGGAGTTCTTGAAATTGCCGGACATGATACCGCAGGTGTTACACTAGTCAGAATCGGCCAGATGTTGTAGCTTGACATTGTCCACTGAGATGTATCTGTTGTCTTTGCGACCAGGAAGCGGTGGTAAGATGACTGTACGAGTACCCTTCAAGCCAAGAACTGGAACCGGTGCACGATAAGAGGGGCCAAATTCTTTTTGTTCTCCACCTTCTCTCGGACCAGATCTCCAATCTTTGGAAGCCAGCCGGCAACCGGAATCTGCAGCGCTGCGTCTGTGGCTGAGGGTAAGTGTTCGCTTGCAAGCTTGTCACGGGTCTCTTGTAAGTCCTGTAACATAGTAGAATGATTATCTACGTCAATGATTGCGGCAGTCGCCGCCATGTCTAGACCATCAAGGTCTGGCACAAACATCTGTATGCCAAAGAGCATTTCGTATGGGGTCCGCCCACCCAGAGATCTTCTAGGGAGATTATTGAGTGCACGTTGCACGCCATACAAGTGGGCCAGCCAGTTCCTGCCAGTACCTAAGACTCTAGCTGTCAAGGATTGCTTTAAGTCACAGTTCATTCGCTCCACAATTGAGTTGCCCTCAGGCCTGTATGGAGACGAAAATTGCACCAGCACCCCCATTGACCTCATCGCATCCTTGTACGCCTTAGAGTCGAACGCTGGACCTTGGTCGAAATGGAAGGTGCAACAGGCAAAAATTCCCACAAAGACGCGCAAATCCCTGATGACATTTCGAGCGTCAGCACTGCGTTGTGGCCAAACCCAGATGAAACGTGTGCACCTATCAACTGCCACGAAGATGTATTTATATGCAGTATCAGAAGAAAATGGACCGCAGTGATCAAGATAAACACAACCAAAAGGTTTATTAGAAATGCAGAGCTGTGTTTGTGGCGGACGTGTAACCGTAGAGGGCTTAATTTGCTGACAGATGTCACAAGAAAGGACATAATTACGGGTCTGTTTATATAAACCACGCCACCAGTAACGCTGCTGCAAGATTAAAACAGTTGCAGGCACGCCAGCATGGGCCGAAGCCAAGCCTTCGTGTGCGGTTGTTATCAAAGAATGCCTGCGGTCCGCGTTGGGAATCAGCCGATCACCAACGTCTGGAATTCTTACATAAGGAACCTGGTCGGGACTTAAGTGATAAGAGTACTTGGAAGGGAAACCCTGTGGGTAATTAGAACCTTTCCTTAGTAGCAGCAATAGCTGCCAAAATCTAATTATCTATTTTTGTCATGGATCTTGTAACGGCTGCTACTGAGCACGTGGCTACTGCTGATTTGGCAGCTTCGTCCGCCAAACTGTTACCGACCGCGTGTGCGCCCACACGCTGGTGGCCAAGAGTGTGAATCACCTGTGTGAGAGGCAGACGTTGTTTAAGATCTGCTACTCGAACCCAAAGCATTTTATGCTTAATTGCGCTGCCTTTAGAATCTCTATAGTCGTTCTGAGACCAAAAGAATAAGTTGTCATTAAAAGACTGAACACAGTAGTAAGAATCGCATACAATAAGTGTAGTCACATCCGGGTCTGCAAACTCAAGTGCGAGCACCAAAGCACGCAGCTCGGCCAATTGGGCGGTACTGTCTCCCAGTGCCTGCATGTGCACAACACTCGATTTGAACTCACTGTTCACCATAGTACCTGCCACAATAGCACATGCTGCTGAATAAGCATGCTTAGAACCCGTGGCCGGATGCGCCGAACCATCGGTGTAAATGATACATTTGTACTCCTCAAGCGGCAGTAAAGACAGAGGAGGAGGATGAACAAATTAATACTGCAAGAACTCCTGTGTCTGAGGAGAGGAATCAAAGATAAAGGTGACATCAGGAGACGTCAAAGAAGTAGCCCATTGTATCCAACGGGGGTGCAAAGCCTTAGAGTTTGGTACACTTGCCTTTGTCACTGCCTCTAGGGCAGGATAGGGTGTTACTACCAAGATGCATTTTCCCTGTGCCAGTGCGCGTTCTTTAAGAATCGCCATTTGCACTGCAGTCAAAACTTTCTCCACAGTTGAAAAGCGCAACTCAGCAGAAGTGTAAAGATGCGACTTGTAGGCAATAGGTACTGTGTCACCTTCGTTAAACGTCCAGTAAGTGAAACCCACTGCGCCTGGCACGATTCTGATCACCAGGTTCGTGTGGTTATCACGAGTCAACAAGAACTTAGATTCAAGTAGATCAGACTGCAAAGAATGTAGAATAGCCGAGTGTTCCGGAAGCCAGCATGACTTCGAAAAGGTTGGTTGTATCAAGGTGTAAAGAGGCTTGATACGCTGGGCATACCCGGGAATGTAAGAACGCCCGAAGTTCAAAAATCCCAGCAAAGACTGAAGTTTTTTCAGGGTCGTTGGAGGGCGCAGAAGTGCGCACTTCTCCAGGAAGTGGGGAGCTAAGCCCCTACCTTCATTGTTGAGCTCATAGCCCAAAAACAACACAGCGTACTCTGCGATGTGTGATTTGGCAAAATTAAATTTGTAACCGAAGTCTGCAAATTCAAGAATAATGCGGTCTACTCAGGAAAGATGCGGCCATAGTTCGTCGTCTGTCAGATATATATCATCCACGTACGAATACGCATCTGGGTCTATGCTGTCCAACAAAGAGACAACACGGGCGGCGAAGACCCCGGGCTGTTCTTGTAGCCCATTGGCAAACGCCGGAATTTTATTTGTTTTCCACCGGAAGTGAACGCGGTCCATTGACTGCATTCAGGGGACAAATTGTGTGAGTAAAATCCATTGGAAAGGTCAAGTGTTGTTTTATATTTTTACGAACAAGACTGTCTACTAGCGCAGAACTATGGGTATTCTGCACCGCAAAGGTTCGACAATGAGAGTTTAAATGCCGGTAATCTAAAACTAAGCGGTACGACCCATCGGGTTTAGAAACCGCAAAAAGGGGGTTATTCATTGGTGACACGCATGTCTCAATCACTCCTTGATATTCTAACTGTGTCAGAATGTCTGAAACGGGACCTTTAGCTTCCCGCCGGAGGGGATATTGGGGTTGAGCCTGTGGCATAGACCGCAACGGTACATCATGGGGGGGAGAATCCTCATCCCAGCCCATGTGATTACGGTGTAGTGCCGGGGCCTGGGCCACAGCCCATTCAGCTGCGAAAGCCTCCGCATGCTCCTTGGGGACATGACGAGAAAAACTCGGAAGGATTACTTCCTCCCCTCTCGGAGCAGCGGGAACAAATGGTGGTGGCCAATCCGCCTCCGCCAATAATATGTCGTAAGAAGAGGTCAGATTTTTCCAAAAGATCCCTGTAATAACACGCTCAATGTCACCTTCAATTTGAAGGACTATTTTAAATAGTCTGTCAGGGGGTGCCACTCGGATGTCAGCTGTCTCGACAGTAATGAAAGTGTCAGTTGCTGTCGCCTCCACATGAGGACATAGTGCCTCCCGCACTATGGTAACTCTCCGCGACGCTGTCTAGCAGCGTCACAGCCCACGTCCAATTCAGGAGTCTCGTTCTCACCGTCTGTGGCATATCTTGCTGTTAAAGCCGCAACTTTTTCTTCTGAAACTGTGGGCGAAAACGTGGGAATTCTTCTTGTTTCCCTTTGCCAGGTCGCTGAGGTTGGTTTCGTCCCTGTGGGGCGTCGCGACCCCTGCCTCTTTCCTGGCGATCGCCTCCACCAGCCTGTGAGGTCGATGGTGCCTGTGAAGAACGAGGAGAACGCTGGTCAGGGAACTGAAATCTATCAGGAGACTTCATTCTTGCTCGGTCGTGCAAATCATAAGTGCATTCAGAAGATACCGAAACCGGTGACGCAGCACGCGACCCTGGTTATGGTTGTTGCTTACCCTGTTTCTTTAACTTCCAGTTCTTTTTAGAAAAGAATGGTTTCTCGTCTTTACCAGACTGAGATGTTGGTTGTGATTGTGGTTGAGTTTGCGCTTTAGCAAAAGGTTTAACTCCCAAACTATTGCCGCCAATGGTTTTATAAGCCTGTGCAATAATTTTCGGTAATTCGCAAGGCTTGTCCAGTTCTGGGACTAAAGCCAAAGCATTAGCTACTTGAAAGTTAACTGCATCACCCTTGACAGTCGCAAGGATCAGATCAACCACTACATCGAACACTCCCACTAGTCGCATCCCCAATTCTACAGCCGCTTCAGGGCCATGTTCATCTTGAACACGCTTAATCACGGCGGGGAGGACCGTCATGGATGGAGTGCCGAAACACTTCGCATACACTGCCGCAAATACCTTACCCCAGTTGTTGCATTCTGTCAACTCGGGAATTAAGTCTTTTGGCAAACTTATAGTCAAAATCCTGTGTTTTTCCACAGGAGAGGTATTCGGAAACACCGCCTCCAGCTGGTCAAATTTTTCAGCAAGCCAATAAGGCAAATCATCCTTACTCTGTGGGCGTTTGCCCATAACCGAATTAACCATGACTGGACTTATAGTCACACCGCCAAGGCCAGCTGGATGCGCCGCAACTCCAGGAGGGGCCATCTGGACGTTGCCTGTGACATACTGTACTAAGGCTCTGTGCACACGGACCAAAGACGTATGCATCACGCGCAGTTCATCTACCGGAACCGCCAAATAACGTGGATGCGGGGTATACCCGGCCAAAACAGGCCAAGCATCCCCATATATCGATAAAGGGCCTAAACGAATCGGGGTGACTGGGTGTGGGAGGTCGCCATTAAACCAAACACGGTGTTGCCATGCCGTGAGCGGAACTTCAAGAGCCTGATAAGGCCGATAAACATTAGGAAGGGCCGTGGGAGCGTAGACGTGGAACAAATTATCCGCTCCTTCCACTGCCGGAAAAGTGACCCATGAGTAAAATACCTCAAAGTGGTAAGACGGATCAGCTTGTACCACAAAGATGAGGGCGACACCCGCGTCAGGTACTCCATAGGCTGTTGAATGAGCACGGAGCGCGGCGCGGCTCTGTGCCGGGATATTTATATTCACAGCCATCAAGACTAAGAATGAAGAACAACCTAGTGCGTGGCAGCGCAATATAGGGTAATAATAAAGACAATACCTTTTAATAACTTCAAGCTTGAAAGAACCTATAAAAACATCAATATAGTAGGTTACACCCACACATCCGTTTCCGGAAACAGAAGTGAGGGGAATTGTGGACAAGCACAAGCACTACTCGAGCGTCTCGCAGATAAGAAGCAGACCAAACGTTGGGCGCCATGTTGCGGGGATTCTGCACATATACAGAACTATGCGCAGGAAAACAGGACCTCGGTGTATGGTGGTGTACCAACCATACAACGTAGTGCCCAAAATCCCAATCCGACTAGCTATAGTGTCTCATTCGTTCTCCATACTACAGCGAAGCTACCAATGATTAGACATCCCAGAACACGGACTCTTTCAGGAATCGCGGGAGCAAGAACACTCTTTCATTACTCACTCATACTTGTCCACAACGTGCGTATTAAGAGACACAGTATAGTTTAAAATGTTTATTTCAACTAACGTTCTCTAAGACACAGTACATGTGCCAGTACTAGCAGCATAATGCATAAAGACAAAACAGTAAGCATTGTTACAATTCCATAGAATACAAACGGGGACAGCATTTTATAAAGACAGTGGATTAAGGACGATAAGGCCTTGCCACCCTCCCCGTTCTAGTAACTAGTTTATTATAAAAATAGAAGACCTCTGGGCTTTGTCAGGGGACCCCATACCTCAAGAACTAGATGCAAGGTTTACATCATCGGACAAGCACAGCTCTTCTCTCTGGAAAGAGTTTTCTCCAAGTGTCCCTCCAACAGGGAGGTCACAATATTAAAAGCACCCGAATTTCTCCAGTGCAGCTGTGTTTCATGTTATGCCTAAGTGCAAGGGGCTGACTGGAACAGAACAAGGGACGTTGTTTTTCGACCTTGTACATCATGTGCAGACGAAAACCACAGAGAACGGCAGAAAACGTGAAAGGCAGAAATGTCGACAGTTCTCATGAACATAGGCACAAGCAGAGTCTGGAAAAACAAAGTCACGAAGTAGCGTGTGCAAAAGGGGCATCATGGCAACTAGGCCTATGCTAACTTAGCAATGTCGACCATAAGGCCACAATCCACACTACACCCTCCCCTGGTCAGTCTATAGGTCAAGACATAGGACGAAAACAGCGTTCAAATAGATGGAGCAGAATGCAAACGTCCATTGGAGGGAAAAGTTTTTGGTAAAAATGGAAAAAAATCGAAATAGGGCCAAAACAAAAAAATGGTCACTCAAAGAGGATAAAAAAAAAACCCTGATATGCAGTTTTTGGAGAGCCAACACAACTAATCCATCAGAGTGTAAGCGCAGAAGACAGCAGCACCTTCCAAAAAGACATCATTGTCATCATTAGAAAAAGGAGATGCCATCCAGTTCAACAAATCAAAATGCATTCATGTTCCTTACAATAGGGAGCAGCGATTAGCATTGCGGGACAACTTGCGTGATATTCAATATAACTTTGTTGTAGGAGATTCTGAGCAGCCGCACAGATATCCCATTGTGCCAAGACTCCAAGTGCAGCCGCACGCGCCATTAATCCGTCACCGGAACATTCCTGTTCATGGGCCATTAAGGGGCCCATCAACTGGTCGAAATCCGGGTCAGAACCAGACGTATTGGAGAGGCAAACATCCAAGGACCAAGAGAACGGACATCGTAAGCAGGACATCACAGGTTGCACGCAAGTGAAATACGCAAAGCGAAAAGATAGTCCATAAGCCACGCTGAGTGTCGCCAGCGGCAGTACACTGAAGCTGTCAATCATGCGGTCATGGAGCATCCGCAGTCGCCCTGGGCTGTGTAGGCCCACAAGAGGTGCAGCCATTGCGCAACCGGCACAATAAAAGCAATATTCCAGCAGCTAAGGCTAGGATCAATGGGAAGCCACCAAAGACGCTGGAAAAAATAGAATGAATAAAAGCTGGTATTACACCAAATATAGACTGAAAGGACGTCAAAAGGCCAGAGCCCACAACTTTAAAAAAGTGTACAAGGCCGTTGGTATTAGAGGCATTAAATATACGGTGAATCAGTTCACCAAAATGTTGGGGGAGGTTGGTGTTTAAAAGGGCCTGTATTTCACTGTGGGTGCTGTGCATCTGGAGGACGAAGGTCTCCCGTGCGGAAGTTAGCATAACCTCCTGGTTTAATAATAGCGCCTTTATTCTGCTCAATTTATTGAAATCTGCCTTTAAAGTCGGTATGTAAGGCCAAATGGAACTATCTAACTTCCCACGCGGGGTGGAAAAAGCACATTTTTGCAGCACACTACGCGTTGCGAAACTGTTACAATGTAGGGTATGCCAGCCTGCAACCTACAGCAATCTTGATTATTTAAAAGCAGATAGCTACCATTAGCAAGCATAGTGAAAGTAGGTGATATAACCGGAACAGGAATGCCCTTCAAAACACATGCAAGATTCGGGGCAGAAACATTACAAGCCCCGTGCAATTTAATGTTTTTACAAACAAGGGAATGACCCACTGTAGAATCGCAAGACTCCCCTGTGAGAAATACCTCCTTGTCATCCCTAAGGCATCTGTATGTGAAAGGTAGGGACCATAGTTCATGCAAAAAGGCACTACCCAAAGGCTCGAAACGGCCAACAGGATAATGTTTCATGCATGAACTGAATTCAAATAAAGAAAAAGGCAAAGTGATAACCCTGTGTACTAGCCACACTGCAGAGTCAGTCTCCGCCACAGAGAACGGTAAAGGATCTATTTTTTCGATATGTAGAAGAGTGTATGTTGCATCTTTCATGGACATGAACTGCTGTTTCTCAGTCAAATTGAACGGCAAGAACAATGCAGACGTGTTTAAGTAATGCCTTCCCCATTTTCAGAGTCTGCAAAGTCCATGCAAAGTGCATTACTGAACGCAATTGATTCTGACCATGATATAACACAGACACCTCATCCTGTACAATATCAACAACAGATGAAACAATATTCTCTAATGTATAAATTCGGGAAGACAGGCTGTTGATACTATTGTCGACAACAGCAAGCACTTTTTCTAGATTTGCTTGATCTATTTCCCGTAAACGGAAGCAGCTTCTATTTGTGAAAGCTTCCAGATTTCATTGTAAGTCGCATAAACAAATCTTTTAGGTCTTGGACCTCTAGGTCCTAGGACAAAGTCGGCCAGATCGATGTTGCTGGATAGCAGGGATAAATGTTGTTTTACGGAATCTAAGGTAGAGTGCTGCAACCACTGTTTACATAATTTACCAACCGAATATGTTGTAATTGAATGTGAATCAGAAAAACGTGGATCTGGTCTATCCTGTTTGTAACCAGGAGCAGAGTTATGAAACCGCAGTTGGCAGGCATTAGAAGCTATGGGCCACACCAACCATGCCGATCGATCTAGCGCTGAGACATTAAAGGAGTTATTTTGAAACAAGGCTTGCAACCTATCAAGGGAAAAATTTAAATGCAAGCTCCTGTTTGGCCATGAAGACAACGCAGGAGTGGTAGGTGCATTCAATTGTTTGGAAGTCGCCAAACCAAAACAAGTTGTTTGGTATATAGTAGTATTTAAAAATAATATTTGGGCCGGGATAAGGCAGGCTCGGTGTAAGGCTTCTGTACTGCGTACCTGCCAGGATTTAGTGCCCCAAATAGATTTCAAATCAATGGTGTTTTTCCAGTGCTCATAGCCACCAACAGCTAATGCGTCCATAAAGGAACTGGAATATAGCAATTTGGTGTGGGTCAACATCACCTTTGGATTTGAAGAAATGTTCAATTTAAAATAATAGGACCCTGTGTTTGACCTATCAAAGTCTGTAAAATAAGTAAATTTATTTAATAGTGTTTGGGAGCTACCTTGCAGAGGGGTCGGGCAATGTTCCCATTGGGTATAATTGAAACTTCCTCGAAGTGTACTTGGTTTATGCAAAAAATGGTTACCATAATGTTGGTAACAATACAAATCGGCATAATTAGCAGAATTTAAGTACAAATCCTCAGCATTAAAAGCAGCATAATATTTCAAATCAGAAAATAACGATTCAATTGCATGCACATCCCAATCATCTGAATGAATATTCCTTTTTACCACATCACCCATGGAAACACGTAGCACATTTGGGACATTAATAATTTCTGTCGGTCCATGAATTTGGAAATTCACTGCATCCCATACGATGCCATCTGCAACTGGAAAGGCGGAAATGTTCACAAAGGTGTGGTTACGCTTCATGATGTGTGAAGAAGAATGCGTAGCCAAAGTTCCAGCCACAGAGTTCACCGCAGAGCGTTCAGGCAAGTAGTGACCATTGATGAGCAAGAAAAAAACTGTCACAAAGCCAATGGACATGAACAGGAAAATCAGAAATAGCACCAACCAGATGTATGTCCATGGAGGACCAAATAATTGTCTCTGAACCAGGATACAAACATACTGAATTTGGTTGGGACAAATGATGAGGTAGAAGACGAATCAAAGGAAAAACGAGACGGGTTCAGTGGTGTTGTAGGCAAATGAGCCACTGATTCACTTGCGGGGTAAGTATACTCAGTTTCCTCGTTGCAGGAGAAAGCCGGGAGGTTGAGCAGGCGATCTGGCAAAGCGACCATCCCAATGGAAACATCGGCACATGTGTTAACTGGAGGGCCACGAACAGGAGTTCTTGAAATTGCCGGACATGATACCGCAGGTGTTACACTAGTCAGAATCGGCCAGATGTTGTAGCTTGACATTGTCCACTGAGATGTATCTGTTGTCTTTGCGACCAGGAAGCGGTGGTAAGATGACTGTACGAGTACCCTTCAAGCCAAGAACTGGAACCGGTGCACGATAAGAGGGGCCAAATTCTTTTTTGTTCTCCACCTTCTCTCGGACCAGATCTCCAATCTTTGGAAGCCAGCCGGCAACCGGAATCTGCAGCGCTGCGTCTGTGGCTGAGGGTAAGTGTTCGCTTGCAAGCTTGTCACGGGTCTCTTGTAAGTCCTGTAACATAGTAGAATGATTATCTACGTCAATGATTGCGGCAGTCGCCGCCATGTCTAGACCATCAAGGTCTGGCAAAAACATCTGTATGCCAAAGAGCATTTCGTATGGGGTCCGCCCACCCAGAGATCTTCTAGGGAGATTATTGAGTGCACGTTGCACGCCATACAAGTGGGCCAGCCAGTTCCTGCCAGTACCTAAGACTCTAGCTGTCAAGGATTGCTTTAAGTCACAGTTCATTCGCTCCACAATTGAGTTACCCTCAGGCCTGTATGGAGACGAAAATTGCACCAGCACCCCCATTGACCTCATCGCATCCTTGTACGCCTTAGAGTCGAACGCTGGACCTTGGTCGAAATGGAAGGTGCAACAGGCAAAAATTCCCACAAAGACGCGCAAATCCCTGATGACATTTCGAGCGTCAGCACTGCGTTGTGGCCAAACCCAGATGAAACGTGTGCACCTATCAACTGCCACGAAGATGTATTTATATGCAGTATCAGAAGAAAATGGACCGCAGTGATCAAGATAAACACAACCAAAAGGTTTATTAGAAATGCAGAGCTGTGTTTGTGGCGGACGTGTAACCGTAGAGGGCTTAATTTGCTGACAGATGTCACAAGAAAGGACATAATTACGGGTCTGTTTATATAAACCACGCCACCAGTAACGCTGCTGCAAGATTGAAACAGTTGCAGACACGCCAGCATGGGCCGAAGCCAAGCCTTCGTGTGCGGTTGTTATCAAAGAATGCCTGCGGTCCGCGTTGGGAATCAGCCGATCACCAACGTCTGGAATTCTTACATAAGGAACCTGGTCGGGACTTAAGTGATAAGAGTACTTGGAAGGGAAACCCTGTGGGTAATTAGAACCTTCCTTAGTAGCAGCAATAGCTGCCAAAATCTAATTATCTATTTTTGTCATGGATCTTGTAACGGCTGCTACTGAGCACGTGGCTACTGCTGATTTGGCAGCTTCGTCCGCCAAACTGTTACCGACCGCGTGTGCGCCCACACGCTGGTGGCCAAGAGTGTGAATCACCTGTGTGAGAGGCAGACGTTGTTTAAGATCTGCTACTCGAACCCAAAGCATTTTATGCTTAATTGCGCTGCCTTTAGAATCTCTATAGTCGTTCTGAGACCAAAAGAATAAGTTGTCATTAAAAGACTGAACACAGTAGTAAGAATCGCATACAATAAGTGTAGTCACATCCGGGTCTGCAAACTCAAGTGCGAGCACCAAAGCACGCAGCTCGGCCAATTGGGCGGTACTGTCTCCCAGTGCCTGCATGTGCACAACACTCGATTTGAACTCACTGTTCACCATAGTACCTGCCACAATAGCACATGCTGCTGAATAAGCATGCTTAGAACCCGTGGCCGGATGCGCCGAACCATCGGTGTAAATGATACATTTGTACTCCTCAAGCGGCAGTAAATACAGAGGAGGAGGATGAACAAATTAATACTGCAAGAACTCCTGTGTCTGAAGAGAGGAATCAAAGATAAAGGTGACATCAGGAGACGTCAAAGAAGTAGCCCATTGTATCCAACGGGGGTGCAAAGCCTTAGAGTTTGGTACACTTGCCTTTGTCACTGCCTCTAGGGCAGGATAGGGTGTTACTACCAAGATGCATTTTCCCTGTGCCAGTGCGCGTTCTTTAAGAATCGCCATTTGCACTGCAGTCAAAACTTTCTCCACAGTTGAAAAGCGCAACTCAGCAGAAGTGTAAAGATGCGACTTGTAGGCAATAGGTACTGTGTCACCTTCGTTAAACGTCCAGTAAGTGAAACCCACTGCGCCTGGCACGATTCTGATCACCAGGTTCGTGTGGTTATCACGAGTCAACAAGAACTTAGATTCAAGTAGATCAGACTGCAAAGAATGTAGAATAGCCGAGTGTTCCGGAAGCCAGCATGACTTCGAAAAGGTTGGTTGTATCAAGGTATAAAGAGGCTTGATATGCTGGGCATACCCGGGAATGTAAGAACGCCCGAAGTTCAAAAATCCCAGCAAAGACTGAAGTTTTTTCAGGGTCGTTGGAGGGCGCAGAAGTGCGCACTTCTCCAGGAAGTGGGGAGCTAAGCCCCTACCTTCATTGTTGAGCTCATAGCCCAAAAACAACACAGCGTACTCTGCGATGTGTGATTTGGCAAAATTAAATTTGTAACCGAAGTCTGCAAATTCAAGAATAATGCGGTCTACTCAGGAAAGATGCGGCCATAGTTCGTCGTCTGTCAGATATATATCATCCACGTACGAATACGCATCTGGGTCTATGCTGTCCAACAAAGAGACAACACGGGCGGCGAAGACCCCCGGGCTGTTCTTGTAGCCCATTGGCAAACGCCGGAATTTTATTTGTTTTCAACCGGAAGTGAACGCGGTCCATTGACTGCATTCAGGGGACAAATTGTGTGAGTAAAATCCATTGGAAAGGTCAAGTGTTGTTTTATATTTTTTACGAACAAGACTGTCTACTAGCGCAGAACTATGGGTATTCTGCACCGCAAAGGTTCGACAATGAGAGTTTAAATGCCGGTAATCTAAAACTAAGCGGTACGACCCATCGGGTTTAGAAACCGCAAAAAGGGGGTTATTCATTGGTGACACGCATGTCTCAATCACTCCTTGATATTCTAACTGTGTCAGAATGTCTGAAACGGGACCTTTAGCTTCCCGCCGGAGGGGATATTGGGGTTGAGCCTGTGGCATAGACCGCAACGGTACATCATGGGGGGGAGAATCCTCATCCCAGCCCATGTGATTACGGTGTAGTGCCGGGGCCTGGGCCACAGCCCATTCAGCTGCGAAAGCCTCCGCATGCTCCTTGGGGACATGACGAGAAAAACTCGGAAGGATTACTTCCTCCCCTCTCGGAGCAGCGGGAACAAATGGTGGTGGCCAATCCGCCTCCGCCAACAATATGTCGTAAGAAGAGGTCAGATTTTTCCAAAAGATCCCTGTAATAACACGCTCAATGTCACCTTCAATTTGAAGGACTATTTTAAATAGTCTGTCGGGGTGCCACTCGGATGTCAGCTGTCTCGACAGTAATGAAAGTGTCAGTTGCTGTCGCCTCCACATGAGGACATAGTGCCTCCCGCACTATGGTAACTTCCGCGACGCTGTCTAGCAGCGTCACAGCCCACGTCCAATTCAGGAGTCTCGTTCTCACCGTCTGTGGCATATCTTGCTGTTAAAGCCGCAACTTTTTTCTTCTGAAACTGTGGGCGAAAACGTGGGAATTCTTCTTGTTTCCCTTTGCCAGGTCGCCGAGGTTGGTTTCGTCCCTGTGGGGCGTCGCGACCCCTGCCTCTTTCCTGGCGATCGCCTCCACCAGCCTGTGAGGTCGATGGTGCCTGTGAAGAACGAGGAGAACGCTGGTCAGGGAACTGAAATCTATCAGGAGACTTCATTCTTGCTCGGTCGTGCAAATCATAAGTGCATTCAGAAGATACCGAAACCGGTGACGCAGCACGCGACCCTGGTTATGGTTGTTGCTTACCCTGTTTCTTTAACTTCCAGTTCTTTTTAGAAAAGAATGGTTTCTCGTCTTTACCAGACTGAGATGTTGGTTGTGATTGTGGTTGAGTTTGCGCTTTAGCAAAAGGTTTAACTCCCAAACTATTGCCGCCAATGGTTTTATAAGCCTATGCAATAATTTTCGGTAATTCGCAAGGCTTGTCCAGTTCTGGGACTAAAGCCAAAGCATTAGCTACTTGAAAGTTAACTGCATCACCCTTGACAGTCGCAAGGATCAGATCAACCACTACATCGAACACTCCCACTAGTCGCATCCCCAATTCTACAGCCGCTTCAGGGCCATGTTCATCTTGAACACGCTTAATCACGGCGGGGAGGACCGTCATGGATGGAGTGCCGAAACACTTCGCATACACTGCCGCAAATACCTTACCCCAGTTGTTGCATTCTGTCAACTCGGGAATTAAGTCTTTTGGCAAACTTATAGTCAAAATCCTGTGTTTTTCCACAGGAGAGGTATTCGGAAACACCGCCTCCAGCTGGTCAAATTTTTCAGCAAGCCAATAAGGCAAATCATCCTTACTCTGTGGGCGTTTGCCCATAACCGAATTAACCATGACTGGACTTATAGTCACACCGCCAAGGCCAGCTGGATGCGCCGCAACTCCAGGAGGGGCCATCTGGACGTTGCCTGTGACATACTGTACTAAGGCTCTGTGCACACGGACCAAAGACGTATGCATCACGCGCAGTTCATCTACCGGAACCGCCAAATAACGTGGATGCGGGGTATACCCGGCCAAAACAGGCCAAGCATCCCCATATATCGATAAAGGGCCTAAACGAATCAGGGTGACTGGATGTGGGAGATCGCCATTAAACCAAACACGGTGTTGCCATGCCGTGAGCGGAACTTCAAGAGCCTGATAAGGCCGATAAACATTAGGAAGGGCCGTGGGAGCGTAGACGTGGAACAAATTATCCGCTCCTTCCACTGCCGGAAAAGTGACCCATGAGTAAAATACCTCAAAGTGGTAAGCCGGATCAGCTTGTACCACAAAGATGAGGGCGACACCCGCGTCAGGTACTCCATAGGCTGTTGAATGAGCACGGAGCGCGGCGCGGCTCTGTGCCGGGATATTTATATTCACAGCCATCAAGACTAAGAATGAAGAACAACCTAGTGCGTGGCAGCGCAATATAGGGTAATAATAAAGACAATACCTTTTAATAACTTCAAGCTTGAAAGAACCTATAAAAACATCAATATAGGAGGTTACACCCACACATCCGTTTCCGGAAACAGAAGTGAGGGGAATTGTGGACAAGCACAAGCACTACTCGAGCGTCTCGCAGATAAGAAGCAGACCAAACGTTGGACGCCATGTTGCGGGGATTCTGCACATATACAGAACTATGCGCAGGAAAACAGGACCTCGGTGTATGGTGGTGTACCAACCATCCACCTTAGTGCCCAAAATCCCAATCCGACTAGCTATAGTGTCTCATTCGTTCTCCGTACTACAGCGAAGCTACCAATGATTAGACATCCCAGAACACGGACTCTTTCAGGAATCGCGGGAGCAAGAACACTCTTTCATTACTCACTGATACTTGTCCACAACGTGCGTATTAAGAGACACAGTATAGTTTAAAATGTTTATTTCAACTAACGTTCTCTAAGACACAGTACATGTGCCAGTACTAGCAGCATAATGCATAAAGACAAAACAGTAAGCATTGTTACAATTCCATAGAATACAAACAGGGACAGCATTTTATAAAGACAGTGGATTAAGGACTATAAGGCCTTGCCACCCTCCCCGTTCTAGTAACTAGTTTATTATAAAAATAGAAGACCTCTGGGCTTTGTCAGGGGACCCCCATACCTCAGGAACTAGATGCAAGGTTTACATCATCGGACAAGCACAGCTCTTCTCTCTGGAAAGAGTTTTCTCCAAGTGTCCCTCCAACAGGGAGGTCACAATATTAAAAGCACCCGAATTTCTCCAGTGCAGCTGTGTTTCATGTTATGTCTAAGTGCGAGGGGCTGACCAGAACAGAATAACAAGGGACGTTGTTTTTCGACCTTGTACATCGTGTGCAAACGAAAACCACAGAGAACAGCAGAAAACGTGAAAGGCAGAAATGTCGACAGTTCTCATGAACATAGGCACAAGCAGAGTCTGGAAAAACAAAGTCACGAAGTAACGTGTGCAAAAGGGGCCTCATGGCAGCTAGCCCTATGCTAACTTAGCAATGTCGACCATAAGGCCACAATCCACACTACAAGTCTATGCCACTCCACTCTACGCCACTCCATGCTACTCTACACAATGCTATTCAACGCCATTCTGAGCCACTCCACTGTACGCCACTCTACTCTACACCACTATATTTTACTCCACTCTACTTTACTCTGCGCCACTCCACGGTATACCACGATACTCTACACCACTCTACTCTATTCCACTCTGCTCTATGTCACTCCACTCTACACCACTATATTTTACTCCACTCTACTTTACTCTGCTCTATGCCACTCCACGGTATGCCACGCTACTCTACACCACTCTAGTCTATTCCACTCTGCTCTATGTCACTCCACTCTACACCACTCTATGCCACTCCACTCTGTGCTACACTGCACCACAGCACTCTACACTACTCCACTTTGTTCTGTGCCACTCTACAACTCTCCACTCTGCGCCACTCCATGCCACTCAACTCCACACCACTCTACTTCCATCCATCACACTCTATGCTCCTTTATGAAACTCTACTGTACACCCCTTGTACTCTTCAGCACTCTATATGACTCCACTTCAGACCAGTCTACTCTATGACACTCTAAGCCACGCCGCTCCACTCCAGTCTGCCACTCCACTCTATGCTACTCCACTCTACGCCACTCCATGCTACTCTACACAATGCTATTCAACGCCATTCTGAGCCACTCCACTGTACGCCACTCTACTCTACACCACTATATTTTACTCCACTCTACTTTACTCTGCTCTATGCCACTCCACGGTATGCCACGCTACTCTACACCACTGTATTCTATTCCACTCTGCTCTATGTCACTCCACTCTACGCCACTCTATTCTGCAACACTGTACTCTATGCCGCTCTATTCTACTCTATGCCACTCTACTGTATGCCACTTTACGGCACGCCACTCTAAGGCACTCCACTCTATGCCATTTCACGGTACTCCACTCGTCTATGCCACTCCACTGCCCTCTTTGATACTCTACTTTACTCTAGCCCTCTCTACGTGTCTCTCCTCTACGCCAATCTATGCCACACCACTAACTTTTAGCATGCTAAACAGCACCCACGCTTCTGTACAACAATGCTAAAAGAAATTGGCAAAGGCAGTAGCTCTCACATAGGCAGGATCTATTGGCTTAAGTAGTTCTAATGGTTTACTGCAAGCTGCTTTCATTCTTCTCTGCACTTTCCTTTTCTCATCATGTGCGCAAAATATTTTCTTGCACTTGCCTAAACCTCAAATTTAACTTAAGTTGTGAACTCTTATTTTATGTTATTATATTAGTCTTTTAAACTCTTCACTATCCCTGGAGTGCCTGATTCTATTTTATTTCCTGTCATTATTTGCAGTTTGTCTTATACTGCTTTGATATGATGTGGACATGTTTGTATAAGTTCTGTGTAGTTGAACGAGTCTCTGTGTTAACTCTGCATATTTTCTGTGTCTCTGAGAAACTTCTTCAGATGTTCATGCTGTAAAATAAATATGTTGTTCCACAAAGTGTGCTCTCTCTCGCTGTGATGTAAACCATATCTTATAAATTTGGTACTTGTACAATAACCTATATTTTGATTTCCTGATGATGGGTAAGTGGTTGAAGGTGATTTTGCCGAAAAATTGTTTTCTCAAAACAGTTAGAAAAATAATAATTGCTTGATATAATGCTGGGGCGTAAGTTACACAATCTCTTCTTTCCCAAATGTTTCTATGTTCCGAATCACCGACTCCAAGTAAGTAAATGCACTGGACTTTATTGCTGTATTTCTGCTTCTTTTTAACTCCACCAACTAACCGCTGTCCCTAGCTCCTCCTTTTCCGCTCCTCCCGCCTCCCACCTTTCCTTTTCCCTTGTCCGCAGGTCCTAGCGCCCCTGCATGTATTTTCCCACAACATTACATCTCCCCCCTTCTTACACAACTTAAATCAACTGGTACATCTACCACAGGGCAAAACGATAAACAAACGAACATAGTTACAGTTCTTCAATGAGGCGGGTAGGCCTTCGATGGATGAGCTGTGGCCGGTGGGCTACCTCTTGAGTAGATCTCTCCCTCTCACCAGAAGGGATGGGAAACTGGTGCTCACTTCCCATCAAGTGAGTGTCCTCCTTCATTGCACTTTCTGGCGCAGCCAATGTCTCACTTGTGGTTGGTGTGCATCTATGAAAGTGCGCCACATTACTCATTATTCTCTTGTCATCTGAGGCGGCCGTGATCATAGTCCCCTTTTGTTTTGTTACTAGCAGTGGGTGAGCATGATATCGACTGTCAGATTTTCTTTGTTGTTCTTGCCGTACAAGTACCCAGTCTCCTTCCTGGATGGATGATGGTTTAGCTTTCCGACGACTGCCCGCATATTCCTTCATCTTGGCTTTCTTGAATCCGTCTATCGCTGCTAACTCTTCATGATCTGAGTCCTGACGAGTACAGCCAGTTGAGTCTTCCCAGGCCGGTATTCTTGTGCGCACTGTGCGGTCCAACATCAAGGTTGCTGGACATCTGTCCGTGGTATTGTGTGGTGTGGTTCGATACGCTCGTAACACCTCATTTAGCGCCGTTTGAACATCTCGCCTTGACAGTTCAGCTTGCTGTATGGCCTTTTTCAGAGTGGCCATAAATCTTTCTACCATCCCATTGGCCTGTGGCCACATGGGGGTGATCTTCCGATGTCTAAAGTTGAGATGGTTAGCAAATGCAGCAAACCCTTGCCATTGTCTGTTTTAACTACTTTCGGTATACCCCACGCTGCGAAGACTTCATCCAACACGGGTATAGTGGTGGCTGCTTTGGTTGATGATATGAGGTGAGCAATTGGGAAGCGGGAGTATTCATCCATTATGACAAGAATGTATTTGCTTCACTGCAACGGGCCGAAGAAGTCTACTGCGACATGTTGTCAGACGCCCTCCGGCAGTTCTGACATTTGTAGAGGTGAAGGTGGCTCTTCTCGACTAACTAATTGACACTGAGGGCAGTCTTTCAGTGTGGATTCGACCATCTGATCAAGAGAAGGGAACCAGACTCGTTCACGCAACGCTCTCTTTGTGGCTATGACGCCTCAGTGCCCTTCATGTGCCAAGTTGACAACTCCTTGACACAGCTGCTTTGGAATGATAATCCTTTTGTGTCTTAGCAGGAGACCATCTGAGGTAATGGACAATTCATCCTTTACATGTCGAAAAGAGGTCAGTTCATGGCTGTCGACATGTTTATTATGTCCGGACTCTTCTAGATGTCTCCACTGTTCGTCTGGATGCGGTGTTTCACATTTTGCAGGGTGGCATCCACAGCGGTGGCTTCAAGAATGGCCTCAAGAGGGACTGCGGGTGGTTTTGCTTGAGCCACGACAAAGTGTATGTATTCCTCCGCTAACGACGGGTTTGATCTTGAGGATGTCTTAGGGTGTCGCGACATGTAGTCAGCTGGATTCGCTGCTTTTCCAGGTTTGTGAACAATTGTATACGTGTATTCTTGAAGACGGATACCCCAGCGCTCTATTCTGGGTGGCATTTTGGCCCGGGGGTTTCCGAATATGGTTATCAGAGCCTGATGGTCCATGATGAGCGTAAAGTGTTTCACATAGATGAATATGTGAAAGTGCCAGACTTTCCTTCTTGGGCTGGGAGTAAGCTCTCTCGGTGTCAGTTAGGCTATGACTGGCATATGCTACGATGTGACGTTGATCACCTTCCTTGTCATATTGAGCCAATATAGCTCCAAGTCCCACAGGGCTGGCATCCACGGTGATTTCAGTTTTTCGACGACGGTTGAAGTAAGCCAGATTGTTGGCCGACTCAACAGATGCTTTGATCGAGTGAAACGCTTGATCGCATCTAGTTGTCCATTGGAATATGTGGCCTTGTTTAGTTAGTTTTCGCAAGGGATAGCTGAGGGTGGCATAATCCTTGATATAACGTGCGCAGTCGCTTGCCATTCCTAGAAACGAACGCACTTCCCCAGCATCTCGAGGTCGAGGGGTATCGTTCAAGGCTGCGATTTTTTCAGGATCTGGTCTCATTCCTGTGCCTGAGAAGATGTGTCCATAGAACTTCAAAGCTGATTTGTGGAATTCACATTTATCTTTATTGAGTGTTAGGTTTGCTTCCAGGAGGGCGTGACATACCCGGTCTAGTGCCTTGTCATGTTCTTGTACCGTTGCTCCGTACATGAGAATGTCGTCACTGTAGTTGAGGGTGTTGGGAATATGATGAATGACCCTTCTGATCACCTCTTGGAAGATCTCAGCCGCAGAAGAAACTCCGAAGCTGAGCCGTTTGTATCTAAACAGGCCTTGATGAGTCGAGAAAGTAGTGATATATCTCGATTTTTCATGAAGTTCAAGCTGGTGATAGCCCTTGTTAAGATCTAGCTCGGAAAATATTTGTGCCCCATTCAACGACGTGATCATGTCACTGATGTGAGGTCCAGGGAGCCTCTCCCTTTCGATGGCGGTATTTGGTGCTCTCATGTCAACACAGAGGCGTACTTTGCTGTCTGATCCTTTTTTGGGTACTATGACCACTGGAGATACCCAGGGAGTAGGTCCCGAAGTTCTCTCAATGATGTCTGCCCGGAAAAGGTCTTGCAGTTCCTCCTTCACGGACTGTTGAAGTTGGAACGGTATTTTCCTGTGATGTTGGGCTATGAGTGTCACACGTTCATTGATGTGCAGGCGAACTTGAAAGTGAGCCATCTTCCCGAGCCCTGTGAATAAGTTTGGGAACTTGTGGACTATGTCAGGTTCATTGTCCACTCTATATAATATTTCCACTAGTTGAAGCCGTTCAGCTGTGGGCAAACTAAGGAGACAGTCTGCTTCAATAACATGAATGCGAGCCGGAATAGTTCTATCTTTGTTTGTGAGATCAGTCTGAAATTGTCCTAGACAAGGAAGAGGTTCTGTCGACATCCATGTGTAAACTCGCACAGCAGCTTTGTGCAGGTGAGGTTGTGGATTAATTTTGTTGTACTCCGCGACCGAAATGCAGTTGAGAGATGCCCCACTGTCCAGCACGAACTTGGCCAGGTGTTTGCCCATTTGAAGATGTAGTCGCGGGTACTTCTTTAGCCTATCTGGATCCGCAACCATGCAGACATATTCTTCACTGTCTTGCGATACGGGCGAGAGTGACCTCGACTCCCGAGATTCTGAGCGTCGCGACCTGTAGGTGACGTGAGAATGGAGACTCGATTGTGACGGACTGGAGGAAGTGTCCCTGCGGTCCCATACCGCCTTGGCATGATGGCGAGAACTGCATTGCCTCGACTGTCTGTGAGTGTCTATGCGTGACGCTCTGCATACTTTCTCAAAGTGATTGTCCCTACCACACCGCCTACATCTCTCACCTAATGCAGGACACGTCTCAGTGTGGGGGAAGTCTTGTCCACAGCGATAACATTTAAGTTGGCGCTCCTGTCTCTTATCAGTCCGGTTGGGACTGCGACGACAACTTGGTCGTTGAGGATGATCCTTAGACCTCAATGGTCTTTGACCTGCAGATGAGTGTCTGTCCGTGTAGCGAGATTGGAGCCGAAAGGCTTGTTCTCATTTTTCAACTTTTCCAGCTTCCATTTTTTTTGCATGTTCTTCTGCCTGATCATTGACTCTAGTCATTTCTTCAATTTCATCGAGGGAGTAACTTTTCTTTAGAAGGCGTCTGCGTAGGGACTCTGATTGACATCATACGATGATTCGCAAGCGAAGAGCGTCTTCGGTCGTGAAGGAGTCGAACGCACAGTAACATGCTAACCGTTTGAGGCGCGAAATGAATTCTCCCATGGACTCATCTTTCTTTTGGGAGGCCAAATTGAAGATGTAGCGTTCATAATCGATGTTTCTTTTGTGAAGAAATTTTCTGTTAAGTGCTTCGCGCACATCGGATAGGAAGACGCAACATCAGCCGGAAGTTCCTCAATAATCTGGCCAACGTCTTTTCCAATAAGATTGAGTAGTGCAATGAGCTGTTGATCCGGGTCAGAAACTTGCGAGCCTTTCATGAAGTCCTCAAAATCTTCCAACCATTCTTGCCAGCGAAGACCCATACCTCCACCAGATACGAGAGCCAGGGGTTCCGGCGGGTGCAGAAAAGGGACTCCCAACATGGCAAGTCTGTGCCCTCCTATCTGCGACGATGATGTAGGGGACTCTGGCCGGTCTCCTTTGTTCTGGGAATTGTGGCGTTGTCTTGTAGTTGAAGAGACAGACATGTTTGATTTCTATGCGCACAGGTGACAGGTGCTTGTCTTGGCTCAGGAAGACCCACAACGTATGTCACCTGGCACTATCACTGCAATTTGGAGTACTGCTGTACGTGGGGCTGGAGAAAAAAAATGACGAGAAGCCCAAGAATGTAGCAGGCGCAGTAAATACCATGTGAGGTAATGTTATAGATGTTGTTGGTATTATTTCTGAAGAGGATTAATGTATGATTGTCTTCTTCTTCTGTCTTTTCCTCACTTTTTGTAGTTTTCTTGCAAATGCCTGACTCAAAGATGGCCGCCCTTGAATCCTGGCAGTCTATTGGAGGACCCGCCTGAGCTCAAGATGGCCGCCGAGGAGGGCTCACTCCTCGTGAGAGTTCAGGGGCCTGAATCAGAGGCTCGAGGCAGCAAACAGTAGGCAGGCTGCCCAGTGATAGCACGCTGCTGCACACACAGTGTGTAAAGCAAAGCAGGCAGTAAATGGAGGAGCCTGGGACCGGATCCAGCCTCCGGGGCAAAGACAGGCACCAAGCGATAGGCAGGTGCACGCGCCCAGGGTGGGCTCCTGACGGCGCGTCGGCACATGTGGTGGGCAGCACAACAGAAATAATGCGCGACCGGGGTAGGCTCCCAGGGTCGCGTCTAAGCAGAGGCAGCTCCGCGACAGCAGGTTCGCGTGCCCAAGGCAGGCCGCGGCACACCGATAGGCGTGTCGTGGAGCGAGGATTGTAGGAAAGTGGCTCTATATATACTGCACCAAAGTAAGGTACAGTGTGTATAGGATCCACAGTTCCCCAATGGTAAGGCAGAGGCTAAAGTTAGATATAACCTTACTCTCTAAAGTGGTAGCTTGGTCGAGCAGTAAGGCAGTATCAGAGGACAGTGTAAAGCATTTGTTGTACACACTCAGTCAGCAAATGGTCTCACACACTCAAGAACTGAACTCTAGGCCAATTGTTTGTATAAAAATATATAGTTGTTTTATTTTAGAACCACAATATGTACCAAAATATACTTTCTCAGAATGGATTACCTTAGTTAAACACTTTTCAAATAGGCAATAGACTTTTTGATTACAGTAGTCACCGTTGTTGCAAAAGGCAACACAATGTCAAACACAATGCAACATTGAGCTCAATGGAAAGTTTTAGTTAAATGCAATTAATTACTTTGTGGATTACTTTTCTAACCACAGGACGGGATCTTGGATTCAGTCCCGGGACACTTCCTGTAAACAGTTGAGTAAAAGCGTTTTGGTTACAGTAGTGATTTTTAAGGAATGTTATTGTATTTTAAAAGTAGACACTTAGAAACTTTTCTAGGTAAAATTACCAATGTTATCCTATGAAAGGAATTTCAGTTTGCAGGTAAAGTATGTTTACGTTCCTTTTGTAATCCAGTGCTGGGCTCTCAGGTTCAGCACTGGGATATCTATCTAAAACAGGCAAGTAATTACGTTTATATCGTTGGCACGATTTTTAAAGAATATTTGTAAGATTCAGAAAATCGACAAACTTTTTCAGCAAAAAGCAGGCAATGATATCCTATGGAAGGAATTTCAAGTTACTGGTAAGTACGGCTAAAATTACTTTTCAGGGTCAGTACTGGACTAAAAGATGCAGTACTGAGGTCTCTCCTGATAACAGGTGAGTAAATCGGAATTCGTTATTGTTGTGATTTTTAAGCAATATTTTGGTATTTCAAAAGTGGGCACTTAGAAGAAATTTCACAGAAAACCAGTCAATGGATCCCTATGGAAGAAAATTGAGTTAGCGGTAAGTAACGTTGTGATTACTTTTCAGGGTCAGTGCTGGGCACCAAGATCCAGCACTGGGATCTCTCCTAATAGCAGGTGAGTATTTCCGTTTTCGTTACTCGGTTGATTTTAGGTGAATATTTTAAAGTTGAGAAACCCCACACTTAGAAGAATTTTCAAGTAAAACCAGTCAATGTTACCCTATGGAAGAAAAGTGAGTTATCGGCTTTTGGGTAAGTACTCGACTGGCAGAGTTAAGGTTCTGGGCATAGACTCAGGGGTCCCCCAGGGTCAGGTAAGTACAGTTGTTACACCCTCAGCGGCACAGGGGCGGCCGAGTGCAGAATGAGTAGGCCCAATGTTATCCTATGGACGGCAGGGGGCCTTCGGTTAGTGGCTGCTGGCTAGCAGGCCACTCGGCTGTGGGAGCAAAGCTCCTGGTCACTTACTCAGGGCAAGTGGGGAAGTCGAACAGGGTAGTTGGTGCACCCTCAGCGGCACTGGGGCGGCCGGGTGCAGTGGGCTTTTGGGCCGTCGGGCGCCCATTGGTTTTCAATGGGAAAGATGTGTGCCGAACAAAGACTGCAAGCTCGGGGACGGTGATTCTTCAGGTGCGACCATCACTTCGAGAGTTAAGTTGGGAAGCTGTGGGAAGGGTAGGCACCCAGGAGTTGGGCACAGGAGGCCGTGGGGCGTCGGGTGCAGGGGTGTCTTTAGGCGTCGGAAATCTTACCCTCGGCTGGTCGCGGGTGGAGGGGTCCCTGGTTCTGAGGCTGCAGGCGTCGTCAGGAGCGTCGAGGAGGGTCCTTGGGGGCTGGATTCTGGGTCACAGTCGCCGGGGGGACGTCCTCGTGGTATTTGCCCACTCAGGCACAGGCCGGGCTCGGCGGGTGCAGAGGGTGCAGGATTCGCGGTTCCCGGTTGGCACCAGGGGTTGCTGCTTGCTTTGAGCAGTACCACTGCTCTTGGGAGTCCCAGGTAGTTAGAGTCACAAGGCAGTCAGGTCCTCCGGGGTTGTGAGGTTGCTGACCACTGGAGACGCCGGGGTTTAGCAGGAGCAGGTTCGAGGGTCGACAGGCCGGTAGGGCTGGGGCCAAATCAGTTGGTGTCTTCCTCTAGTGAGCAGCTGCACGGCAGGTCTTCTTGTTTCTTGTTCTTCTTTCTTGTTTCGGAATCTGGAACTGAGGAAGGAAGGTCCAGGGAGCCCCTAAATACTGAATTTAGGGGTGGTTACAGGTAGGTAAGGGCAGGGACCAATGGGTCCCTTCCCTGGGGTGGGTACACCCCCTATTCTGCCACTCTCCAGTGGGAGCGGGGCAGGAGCCTGTCCCTGGTTGACTGGGTCCCCCCATCCTCAAGATGGCGGGGACTCGAGTTTGTGCTCCACCTCGCCTCCCCCACCTTAGGGGTGGAGTTGGCAGAGGTGGGCACAACCCATTTCCTGCCTCTGGTTTTCCCGCTGGTTCTCCCGCCAGAAGTGGGGGTAGAACCAGTGGGGACCAGTTTGCTGGGAGCAGCAAATGGTCTGGGGAAGCTCAAAGGCGGCAGGCCTTTGAAGCTTCCCCTGCCCATCCTGGGGAGGAGGCTTTGGCACCTCGCCCCAGGATGCGCATTGTTTCAGGCCCCTGAGAGCAGAGGCTCTCGACCCAGGGGTCCAGAAACATGTCTGGTGGTGGCAGCCTGGGCAGCCACTCAGTCCGGACACTGGAGGTCGGGTTGGTTTCAGGGGGCATCTCTAAGATGCCCTCTGGAGTGCGTTTACATTAAATCCCACACTGGCATCAGTGTGGGTTTAATGTGCTGAGAAGTTTGATACCAAACTTCTCAGTTTTCAGTGGGGCCATTATGGTGCTGTGGAGTTTGTAATGACAGCCTCCCAGCACCATATACTCTTAATGGCAGCACTGCACTTACAATGCCCAAGAATGGACTTGGGCACTGTAGGGGCACAGGGCTCATGCCTCTGTGCCCTCACCACTGGCATAGTGCACCCAGCTAGAGGGGTGGCTGACCTAGGCCAGGGCAGTGGTTTGTAGGCATGGCACACAGGGATGTGTGCCATGTCGACTCTTCAATTTTGTTCTGCACCAAGACACGCAGCCTGCAAAGGTACAGGGTCCCTAAGGGTGGCACAACAAGTGCTGCAGCCCTTAGGGGCCTTCCCTGGTCACAGTGCCCTGGGTACCCATGGTACCATTTACCAGAGGCTGACCTGTGGCGAGGGATGCCAATTGGGTGTAGGCATCAATGCAGTTTTAGGGAAGGAACACAGGCCCTGGGTACCTGGTTGGCAGGAGCCCAGGGCACACTCAGTCAAAGCACATCAGCAATTCAGCAAAAAGTGGGGGCATAAAATGCAAGAAAGATGGCACTTTCTCACAAGGATGCACTCTAGATGGGCTCCCGACTTCGCTTCGCTGTCTGCACGAGGGTGGTCAGCAGGGTTCCGACGACTACCCTCGTCACCAGTTGTCGTGCCGTTTCGGCAGGACAGATGACACCGACTCTAAGTAAGTAAATGCACTGGCCTTTATTGCTGTACTTCTGCTTCTTTCTAACTCCACCAACTAACCGCTGTCCCTAGCTCCTCCTTTTCCGCTCCTCCCGCCTTTCCTTTTCCCTTGTCTGCAGGTCCTAGTGCCCCTGCATGTATTTTCCCACAACATTTCAATATGGGGAGCCCTCAAACTATACATTTTTTGGCAGTTTGGAATTATTACTATCTAGCCAAACAGCACCAGACTGTCCTTACGGGACCACTGACACTCTGTAGGCTAATCCACCCACACAGCCCCATTAACTGGTTCTGGCTCTTTCTTGCGGCTCTTTACGGGTGGACGGCTACAAAGCTGGTCCCATCTGCACTCACTTCCCTAAGCTGTTTGCCCTTGTCCATCTCAGTTTACTGCCCTGGCACCTGTGGTGTACCACAGCCTGCCCATGCACCTACCCTCGTTACTGTGTGCCAGACTACCTGACATTTGCACAACTTGCTCTTAGGTGTGGCCTATACATTTTTAATGTTGAAAACACAGTTTAAATCCACTACACCATGTCTGTTCTCTGCACCTAGGTCCTGAGGGTGAGGTTGTCACTCGAGCCCTCTTGCAGAGACCTGGTTTTTCAGTGAGAGCCGTTACTCGCTTTGCCAACCGTCCAGCATCACAGGCCCTTCGTGACTTGGGAGCCACGGTGGTGAAAGGAGAACTGGACAACCAGGAGAGTGTGGAGGAGGCCATGACCGGGGCTCACGGGGCCTTTTTGGTGACCGACTTCTTTGACAGTTTCAGCAGGGAGAAAGAAGTGCAGCAGGTAAGACCAGAGCGGCTTCCTTTGATCATCATGCAACATGCCAGGTACCGCCCTTCCTATAAAGAGCCTTTGCTCATGTTTATTTAAATTGCCATCTATGGGAACCTGTAGACATGTTGTACCCTGAAATGTGTAAAACACTTAATGTTGCACTAATTCCAGCTTTGAAGCAACCTTTTTATCTTTGATGGACCTTTTTGGATGAGTTCTGTGCTGATAAATTCTTAGCCCAGGGTTTGGTACCCCTTTTGCACATTCGGTTCACCAGTTGTAACTGTTTTACACTATTTTATTTCATTTTCTTAAAAGTTATTGTATTTTATTGCTGCAGCTTATATGATTTAATATATTACTTCTATATTTTCTACTGCCTGTAGAAAAATGCCACATTGGTGTGTCGCCCTCAGTTGGACGAGTATGCCCAGACATGGGTCCCATGTACACTGTGCCACTGGAAACAAGCTATATCTGGCTGATGAGCCCATAACTAGGGCTAAACCGGTCCTGGGTTGCTAGTGTTCCAGTGCAGGACCTGGCTTGGCAGTTCGGGCTGGACTGTTCCCATTGCAGCAGGGTCAAGACTGATTTGCATATAACTAGGTCTAAACTGAGGTGGTATGGTGCGCAAAATAACAATGGGCTGGGATGCGGCCCGAGCAATTGCCAGTGGCTGAGATTAGTTCAATCATTCCATCCATCACTATTGTATACTTTACTAAACCTATACATACCTATAAGTACTGTTGATATTTTGGTTTTCAATATTTTGGCTGTGATATTCTAGCAAATCAATATTCTCTACTCGTTATTCCTTAGAACCACCTTTCTCAAGCAGCAGGTCCAGGATAGAAGAGCACCAGTGGGCCTGGCTTTTTTTTATGAGACCAAAAGTACACAAAGTAGAGCTACTCAGGAGAATCATTTGTATGACATTCAGATTACATATGTGTTTGTAAGTCTAAATCAGTGAAGCAGAATTAAACCAATCTAAAAAAGAACGTTTTTGCTACAGGTTATTTTGCATAGAACACCGCATACTATCTACATCAAAACGTCTTACTCTGCAAGAGCAGTTTTAATGGAGGAAAGGCTGGCCTTGGACAGATGGACGTATTTGCAGTTACAAAGTACTTTTGCACTTGGTGTAGTTTCTCCGTGCTGCATTGTCTTCTATGATGATATAAAGTCGAGTTGCATCTGCAGTGAAGTTGCATGTAGTGGTGATGTTGTGGGAGGTGCTATATCGTTCACTATGTTTGCATAGGTGAGTCATGCATCTGCAGAGATGGCCCATCCAGTGCTGTGAGCTTTCTTTGTAGAAGGGCCGAGATTGTCAGTTGGTTGATGAGGCTCTAAAGTTGGCATACTCCTCCTTGAAAGGAGTAAAACAATTCCCAATAACTTTTTTTATCAAAAAAACCCTTCTTATATACGTCAATGCTGGAAGTAATTCATAACTTGTTCTCTAACTGAAGAGATGTCTTCTTTCTTCTACAGGGCAAAATGGTGGCTGATGTAGCGAAGCGACTTGACACGAAGCACGTGGTATTCATTGGGTTTGAGAATGTGAAGGCGCTCACAGGCGGAAAGCTGGAAGTGCTGCATTTGGACAGCAAAGGCGAGGTGGAGCAGTACTTTTGGGACATAGGGGTGCCCATGACAAGTGTCCGTGTCAGCTTCTACTTTGAGAACTTCTTCACTAACGCAAAGCCGTTGAAGGCAGCGGATGGAGACCATTATAACCTGGGTATGGGACATACATGGTCCAGGTTCTAGAGCTTATGTACCCAGGACCTTAATGATTGTGAGACCCTTCCCAAGATCCAAGAGAAAGTTGAGCAGTCGCTCTCACTTTACCCACAACTCTAAACTATGGGTGCATGAACCTTTGAAGTATATAACTGACCAGTATACATAACATGGTACAGATTGTGAGTAGCAACATCACAAAACAAAATGATGGACAGAGTGTTGAAACTTTTCAAACACTCACCATCAGTCACAGATCTGGGTTTAATCGATTGTTATTTTGCTCGCCACGTCACCCCAGTTTGGAGCCAGCCATATGCAAATCAGTCTTGACCCTGCTCCCCATGTGAACAGTCCAGCCCAAACTGCCAGGCCAGGTCCTCCCTGGACTGGAAACAAGCATCATGGGACCGGTTTCGGGGTATCACCCCATATCAGTCAGGCTAGCTTGAATCCAGGGACGCAGCAAGCAAGGGACCCACGTCTCTGGGCATACCCATAGCCACTTAGGGCGCACATAGCAACATCGCAAAAAAAAAAATGATGGACGGATTGTTGAAACTTTTCAAACTTTCACTCGAGTCACAGATCTGGGTTTCATCCATCGTTATTTTGCTCGCCACGTCACCCCTATTTGGACCCAGCTACATGCAAATCTGTTTTGACCCTGCGCCCATGGAAACAGTCAAGCCTGAACGGCCAGGCCAGGTCCTCCCTGGACAAGAAACAAGCATCCTGGGACCGGTTTCGGGGTATCACCCCTCATTTATTTTATTTAATGCGATTTTATATAGCGCGAACATTACCCGAAGGTGTCAGAGTGCTTTACAAAAGAACCAGTTGCGTTACATAAGGACTCTGAATTACATGAGTTACATAAGAGATATAAACAGGAAAAAAAAATGCAAATGTACCAATGGAGCAAAAGGAGGGAAAAATTGCAAATGTACAAGTTGTAAAGTCACTCAAGGAAGAGATACAAACAGATAAACTCTAAAATCACATAGGAATGGTAGTAGGTACAAAGGTCTACTACATATACTAGTGGTTAGAGTTATATATACAAGTGGAGTGAAAGGAGGGAAACAATTGCAAATGTACAAGTTGTAAAGTCACTCAAGGAAGAGATACATACAGATAAACTCTAAAGTCACATAGGAATGGTAGTAAGAACAAAGGTCTACTACATATACTAGTGGTTAGAGATATAAATATATACAAATTGCAAATTCACTCAGGATTACATTTTAACAGTGATTAGGCTAGGACAATTATATATTACATATTTACAGAGCAGGAAATTCTTGCCATCGTTCAGCCAGGTGTTCAGGTGGTGTTGCATTCAAGGGTGGTGGTCTTGGGTCTGGAGGGATCCACCGAGTTGGAGATGTCCATAGGGGTAGAAGGCCGGATGGTGGTGAGGGAAGCAGCATGCTGGATACAGGTTGTGCTGGGCCACATCAGCCAGGCTAGCTTGAATCCAGTGGCGCAGCGAGCAAGGGACACACGACTGGGCATACCCTTAGCCACTTGTAGGTTGGCTCTTGAATACCAGGAGGTGAGGTCCAAAGGACCAGCCATCTTTGCTATGCACTGCTGGGGGTGAAGCTCCATGTCTGTGCCTTCAAGAAGACAACTGAGGCCTTTTGAAAGCACTTCATGAACTCAGGTGTACATGGGGTGGACATATTATACAGAGGGATGAAGACCAGACATCTCCTTGATCCTCTAGGAATCTAGGGCATCTGCAAAATGTTGGAAGAGATTACTGTTTCCCTTCTTCTCCCCACTCACCTTGCTTACCTTGTCTCTGCTTCCACGTTATCTCTTTTCGTTTTTCTACACTAGTGCTGCCCTTGACGGACATTCCGCTGGATGCAATATCCATAGATGACATTGGACCTGTCGTGGCAAGCATCTTCCATTCCCCTGAAGGTTACGTGGGCAAGGCCATTGGACTGAGTGCGGAACGCCTGACAGTCCGGCAGTACGCAGAGATACTGTCCAAGCACATGGGGAAGACAGTGCTGGATTCAAAGGTGAGAAGCATACTGTGCGCAAATAAAATGTAACAGAAAATAATAGGATCGTTTATAGCTATGTGGTAAGTGCAGATGCCAGAACAACCCAGTGCAAAATTCATCTGTTCCAGGTATGGTATCTATCTCACCGCCAGAAACAAAAAAACAGGAGAGAATGCATACTTCCAGTATTTGTGTTTTTGTCTGTGCTCTTGAAACCCCCATGTTGTGGAATTGGCGCAGGCAGTTACCACCAGTTACCAGCTGGTAGTGGCTGGGCAAAGATCCGAGCAGGCACAATTTGCTTTGAGCTCCTTGCATTAAAAAATGCTGAAACAGGGACAAATATAATCTCTGCCCCTACTAGCCCTACCGCCCTGCTCTAAATGTCCTCTAAACCAGCAGCTACCTTTGTAAAATAACAATACAATTAAAACACTTTGGCCGTCTTTACGAATGGCCAGGTTTTAGATGCAGTGATTTAGGCAACAAGGTGTTTGGAATTTATTGGATGTGACAATTATCACCTATTACTAGTTTTGCCCATGAAAGGGGAATAGCCTCTCATGAGCCAAACTAACTCATCAGTCTTAAAAGGTTGAAGATTGGTACTGTTTAGTCCGGTTCTAGCTCCTAGAGAAAATGTATACGAAAAGCTCTATTTTGGTAATTTACTAGACCTTGCGCTCTAGTTCAACAGGATGGCATCGGTGGCTGCCTCACTTCTACTCTACCATCTGAGACCATTATCTGACCTCTCTGTTTACTCCAAGTGAGTGAATACAGACGGGTTCTTTCTTCTGGAGTGAACAAAGTGTTTGGAGCAGCAAGGCCTCAAACATGTTGGTTTTTGAAAGCATTATTCATCATGGACCCGCCAAAATAATACTTTTGTATTTGTCCCATGGCAGGAATGTAGTACTTAATTTGAGATGGTGGCTGCCAGTGGGGGGCACCGGCACTGACTTTTGGGAACAGGCACGTATTTTTCCTCAACAGCCATTTAACAAGCACAAGAGAGGGAAAAACGCATAATTGGGAACAAGGAGGAAGAGAATGACCAAAAACATTGGGAAGGTAGAAAGCAGGAACCCACAGGAGTCGAATAATGGGGCAGGGAGTGCTTGGTAGGACATTAAAGAGGCATGAGGTGAATTCATGGCTATGCAGCCTGGGTATTCAGTGCACCAACATTTAATAGCGCAGGCTTGCGGACGTGAAATCAAAGCTTTGGGCACCGACACTCATTCAACCCAGTTCAACAAACATCTGTTCCAGGTATGGGATCTTTTTCACTGCCAGATAAAAAAATGTAGAATTTTTGGTTCCATTATGAAGATAGGGCAATTCAGAATCCATCACTTCTTGTATCGTGAAAATCTGTTTATTTGGATTGAATGGCATAATGTAATACATGCATTGGCATTTCCATAGCAAGCCCAGGTAGAGAGTGAACCTGGGTGGCACCATACAGGGCTGACTGAGAAACTAGCTTAAAGATAAGGATGGAATGATTGGCATCACCACAGGGGCAGAGGGAGGGCAGTCTTAGGATGCAATTTTTATTATCAAAACATCAGAAAATAGAGATTGGATAAGTATCATAGCATGTTAACCATTTTAAGCACTGTGAAAAGTCTTCCTCACAAATATAAGGTCTAAACACGAAGGGCCTGATTACAATCTTGGCAGATGAGATACTCCGTCACAAACATGACGGATATTTCGTCCGCCATAATACAAGTTCTATAGGACATAATGGAATTGTAAGCTGGCGGACGGGATATCCGTCACGTTTGTTACGGAGTAACACTGCCCACCAAGATCGTAATCAGGCCCTTAGTTCCGACAAGCTCTTATGTCAAACATAAAAGACACCAATAGAAAAACAATATAGCAAGAACCAATCTCCAAAATCCCAGAAGCCCTCCCTCCAGCATCACCTCTTCATCGTTATACTGCTTCTGTAGAGGGATCCCCATTCTCTATCCTGTTTCCCTGTCTTCAAATCAGACAAGGACATCAAAACACTACCCCATTTCACTTCAAATCTGGTCATTCAGTTTCTATATCCCCTTCTCATATGAGGCCATGCCAAATATGCCTTTCAGCTACGTGTCATAGGTCGGGCGCGCAGAGTCTTCCAGTCCCCTGAATAAGTCATCCCTGTCTTCCTCTAAGTACTGAATCCCCATTTGGCATTGTCTGAGGCCCTGATCAATCGTGTGTGGGAAACAATGATCAATGGTGACTCAGTAAAGACCTGGCACAACTCCTTTGCAGAACCCCCAAGTGGTTATTAATGTTTCAGGATGAGTGACTGGGGTAATTCTATAGGTGTCTGGCTCAACAGGCCACGAAGGCAATGGGTTCGTTTTCAGGACCGCCAGACCTGGAAATTCGGTAGCCCATACTCAGTGTGGAGGTCAGCGAACAGTTAAAATGCCCATCTGTCAGCATGTTATCAGCGGTCGATGTCACCCACTTTCCAACTGGTCCAGTTTATGAAACAGCTGTGAACCAGTACTTCCCCATTTAACCACTATGGTTTCTTTCATGTAACCTACATTGGATTCTCAACTTGTTTTGTACTCTGTCAACCTAAAGCATGGACTATAGAAAAAGGTTTTGGCTTTCTCTATCTAATAATGCAGTGACATACAAAGCAACAAGTCTGTCCCCTGACTAAAACACAGCCGTTCCATGAGTACCCAGGCCTGAATATCCATTCATGTGAGCAGCTTGTTCTTAACCTGTGAAAACTGATGTGATAACCTGCAATGTTACATGTGTGGCAGGCGCAACCTTCTTCACTATGTTGAGTTTATGAAGCTCCAGGCTTTCATTCTAGGCCTTGGTCCTCCCCAAAGAAAAGCCTTAATTTTTCTTACCAAGGAGTTCATAGGTTATGGTGGGCAGTGTTTAATTCAAGTCAGTGGTTACCCAATGTTCATTTTAACTATCTGTACCCTTCCATAAAGTGACCGTGAGCCATTCTCTTCACTAGCCACTGGCATGGTTTTCCTTGAGTCCTTCTATTTGAGCTACTTAGCTAATAAAGTGTCTGCTGTTTCTCCTTGCTCATAGTGTTTTTCTTTGCTGCACATCAATGAGCTGAGATCATATTTCTCCTTTTTAAGTCATCTAATACAGAGTATTGGAGGTTTGTATTAAATTGAAATACAGCGCATTAGGGGACATATGTTGAAATGTTATCTCAGCAATTTCCCTTAATAATCAATTATGTGACTCCTATCTAATGTTTTGGCTAGGGCTACATGTCTATTTGAGTGTCCCATTACAAATTCTTTCCCGGCTGCTCACAAAAGCTTGGCCGATGTTACCGAGCCCTCATTTTCCTCCAAGGATATAGTAAGGAAAAATTGGAATCATGTCTTGTCTGTAGGTATTCACCAGTAGTGGACATTAATTAGCCAGGCTTCCTAGGAGGAACTAAAAACTCCTTCCTCCAACTACAACTGGACAATATCTTGGTCAGACGCACTGCTGATTATAATGGAGGCACCAAATACTCAATTGAGTATCGAGGCAGAAGTGAGGAAGTAATCCATACAGGTGCATGACCAGTGTATGCATGAGGTTAAAAGGAAATCTTTTTCAGTTGGGCGGAGCAGTCAGAATGGATCAATCATGTATTGGTTGTTCATTAATTAGTCTGTCTCTACTATGCCTGGTATTGGGTCTACTTGATTTATCTAGTGCAGTGTCTGGCACCAGCTCCCAATAACTGCCCGTCACAACCTTAGTTCTCTCCGCCTCCGTTAGAATTTTGGACATTTAACCTACAAAGTCTCCCTTGTCACCAGTAGGGGAATGCACAGAGCTGACCACCAATGCCAGCCCTGCACCTTTAACTTAATTTACACTAAATGCCTCATTACGAGTATGGCAGTCCTCAGGACTACAGTACTCACAGTGGCGGTCTGACCACCGCCACCACTGTGCAGTATTCTGAGTATGGTGATCAGACTGCCGAGTCCGCCGGGATCCAGGATCCTGCAGTGCTGGCTCAGCAGTAAGGGTCAGGAATATGCTCATGGTGCTGCTACGGCACCGCCTAGCATATTCTGAGTTGCTATCCCACCTCCCATTTCATGGTGGTGAGCCCACCATGAAAAGGGTGGCAGAGATGCAACTATGGGGGCCCTAACAGGGCCCCCTGCCGCCTCTGGGCCTGGGGGTGCATGCAGGGGGGCACATGTTGTGCCCCCCTGGAATTGCACCCCGGTTTCTGCACGGTGTAGTACGTGCATGCCACACCGTGCAAGAATATGAAGTTGGCGCTCTCACTGAGGTGGTCTTCTATGAGCCTAACATACCACCACCGTGAGACCGCCCCTGCACCACCTGCCCACCCTGGATTCAATTCGGAATCCGGCCGGTTGGGGCAACAGGGCCTTGGCAGACTCTCCTGTGGGCACAGCAGTGGCGGTCCTACAGGAGGACCACCAAAGACGTAATAAGGCTCAAAATGTTCATCACTGTCTCAAATATTAGCCCTACCACCCTGCACTAAATGACCTCAAAAACGAGCAGCTACCTTCGTAAAATAACAATACAATTAAAATACTTAGGCCCTCGTTATGAATGGCCAGGTTTTTGATGCAATGATTTAGGCAACACAGTGTTTGGAATTTATTGGTTGTGACAATTATCCCCTATAACTAGTTCCTGTGGTATTTCTTCAAAAGTTCTTGAAGATACGCCACAGCAAGGGATTTCCTGATTAATATAACCACTCCTCCCACCCCACTTGAAGTCAAGGGCGGTAAGAACGTTTTTTATAAAGTGTGTTAGGCCACTAATATTCAGTGAAAGGATGAAGAGGTCTTTTGTTTTGCTGAAGACATTAACTGACTACATCCAGCAAAGCCGTACCGAGAAGAGAAGGTACTAGAGATGACACCACGCCATAATATTGTACAAAGAGAAGGTTCAGGCCCACAGGCGTGGAGTGCAAGTGCTGAGGGGTGGCATGGACTCTGTATTGCTGAGAAAGGCTTACTCAAAGAGATGTTGATTGTGAAGGAGTACGGCTGAGTGCCAGTTAAAGTCGTGAGTTGTGCACAGGTGGAACCTAATTGTTTTTCAAGAGTGAAGAGAGACTTGAGGAAAGTGGTGGGAATAGAGAATGAACAAAATCAAGATCAAGACCGATCCAAAAACCGCTCAATATGGTCATTCGGACAACAATACTTTAGACCCGATATTTAGGGGAAAGTCAGGACAGTGAACTCACCTGTCATGCATTCTGACATGAAACATAGGCCGGAAAGTCAAATCAGTACCTCATTTCTGGTGTTACAGTCTTATAGTAGCATTGGAAGCACTTAACCTGTTTGACCCAAGCTAATGAGTAGGTGTTTATCACATGAAGAAAAGCCGATTTTCATTCTACATCTATGTATATCCTAACCAGGGTCAACAGCAACTAAGTTCTGACAATGTGCCCCAGTATATGTTTGTCCTCAGTGTAAGGTAGACACAATTCCTCCCCCTACCCCTAAATGAAACAACATAATGAGCTAACATTAACAATTAAAAAGCGCATATCACATCACCATTTGGTGTACTTCTCATGTCAGCCATTCCATGGGACCAGCTATCTGATTTATCACCCAGAGAGGGCCACGGGTGCAGTGTCCGTTATGATCAGGAGTTCTTAAGAAGTTATCTTATGTGTCTCTGGGCTCTTTTTGTCTTCCATTTCTGTTCCTGTCCCCAAAATTCCATGGCAGACGACAGCATCCGGTCGCTCTCTTTTCTCCAGGTGCTGGTCCATTGTATGACAGGTCTTGGTAGTTTGTGGGGTTGGTGGGGATTTTCTGGCTGCAAAGTCTGCATCTTTGATGAATGCAGGGAGTCCGGTAACATTTCCAGTGAATTAGGTCCTCATATTTTGTGATCTTCCCATCAGCCGTTACCAGCATAGTAGCCGAATCAAGTAAGCCAAAGTCGATATTTCACTTTCTCCGAGGTGACCTGAAGAGTAGATATTTCTTCTGCTTTAGATTGGTTGTAGACAAGACGTCCTGTGAGATCTATATTTTGTGTCCTTGGAATGAAACGGGGCCATGTTTTTTAGCCAGCTCAATCACTTGATGTGCGTGTTGCTGTATCAGAAAACATGCAATTATTTGTCTTGGTCAAGGTCGCGTGTTGCATTCGACGTCAACCCTGAGAAGTCTGGTACCGTCATGCTCGCCTTCGAAGGACAGCCTAACTTTGACGGCACATCGCCGCTGTTCGACGTTCTTATCGACTGCAAGACCGACCTCAACGCTGAAGACAGATACAGCACTGCCGTCATGCTCTTTTTCAGTGTCGGCATGTACGGCAAGACCTTGATCAACGTCAAGATCTCACTGATTGATGTCATTCGCCGTCAGGGTCACATCATTTGACGTCAAGATCACGCCACTCTTCGACGTCGAAAAACTCTGCTTCGAAGTGGCATGCCTCTCCTACAAGATCTCCGGTGCCGTCTAAAAGACAGTGTATAACGTCGAGCACCCCTCACTCAACGTCGAACATCATTCAGGTGGAGATCTCTTCATCCTCTTCTCGCTGGTCTGGTTCACCCCAGCATATGGAACCTTCCTCACCGGAGCAGAATACAGGTCTTCCACCAATACGACCTGTTATCTTTCCTTCTGATCCTCTTCAGATTCCTTTGCAACCTCTTAATATTTAGCCTGTGCAACAACACTCAAGAGCTACATCAATGTCGCCTATCTGCAAGTGGAAAGCTCATTCACCTATTAAATCTAAGACCCAGAGCTCCCAAACGCCCACTATCACTGTCAACATTATCACGAACAGGATCTCCAGATTCCTCTTCTTCTAATACACCAACATCTCCGCCTCGCTCTCCATCTGGATCTTCTCCTGTTGATGACATTGTCACTTTTCAGGACCCTCTAGCCAGAGGCGCTTCTAAGCTCAAAATACAAGTTGATACCCCCCAACCATCAGAATCGGTTATACTGGAAACTTTGCAACCTAGAGCTACACCAAGGCCTCTTTTACCTCTTCTTCCAGGCCTATAGACATCGTGCAGAAAAGGTTTCCGACTCCAGCTACAGTGGAATCTGCAACTCCGAAGCTATTAAAGAAATACAATACTCCTCCTCAGGATCCAGACTTCCTCAAGGCTGATCCTAAACCGGACTCTGTGATTGTCACAAGAGTACACAGGAAACATGCCTCTGCTCCGGAGACCACAACTCCACCTGACCGAGGATACAAACAAATGGATGCGATTGGAAAGAAGATGTGTGGCACAGCATCTACACATTTACGTAGCACTATTGGGTAGATATCACAGGAAGATTTGGGAAGGAACGAAGTCGTTCATATTGGATCTGCCAGATCACAGACAATAAGATTATATAGAAATAATTAGAGAGGGCACTCTCATTTCCAACCAATCCATCAGCGCTGCAGTTGACTCTGTTGATCTGTCTGCTACTGCCTTTTGCCATGGTATTTCTCTAAGACGTACAACCTGGTTGAAACTCATCTTTAAAGCCAGATGTACAACTGAAGATTGCTAATCTGTCTTTCTCCGGATCCTCTCTATTCGGACAGCACACGGAAGAGGAAATGTTACGAATGTAAAATGAAGTGGAAACGCTTAAGGCAGTAGGTTTCGAAGAGCAGAAAAAATTCTTCCAACAATTAAACACAAAGACGAAAGACATTTCTACCATAGGGTTCAAAACCCTAGGTGGCCATAACAATGCCAACAACAACAGAGACAGCCTCAGCGGTCTTTTCAAAGCTGATACCAAAGACGAAGATCCTCTCCGCACAAACCCTTGCAAACCAAAGGGAAAAAGGTTCTCAATCAAAACAATGAGGATCACATACTCCCTCCAGAGTTACCCACTCTGGTGGAGGAGCATGCACCAGGAAAATACAACACTGACAGTCTACACTACAAATGAATGGAAAATGTCTTTCAGCGATGAACACTATACAGATCCTTTTCCTGGATATTCTAAATATATGAAATAAGGTGTTCCAGGCTTATGACTTCGATGAAGATACCTACGATGCAGAACTTTACCTACAGGTATGTAACTTTTGCCTTTGTGGCACTTCCAGTTGAATACATGGCCAACCACTGATACTGGCAAAACCCTCCCATAGAAAATAATGAAGGTGGGTACAAAAAATAAAACTCCATAGAAAATGTTAAATTAAATTATTTAAAATATTTTAAAATATAAATACATATAAATGAATGTATAAAATATTAATATAGTATATATTTATTTAACACAGTTATGAAATGTGTTATAATTAAATAATAAATATGTACTATTTTTATAATATATTTGTTGGAACCAGGTTTATTGAGTCCGCCACGGTAGCATGGCGCGAAGCGGGAAAGCACGCGAAGGCATTGTGTAAGGCAGTTGTGCAGCACACTCTTACTTTGACTCAGAAATGCGAACGCAATAACATGACACCACACCAGGCTTGTGTATTTAAAATCAAGATCTTTTATATATAAATTAAGTTGGCATCAGATGAGGCAGATTAATTCAGATCTACATTCAAATTCATTGCATTACTCAACTGGCGCACATTTTAAATAAAGCATCATAGCTCATCAACATTGTAGGCCACTAAGAGGCCGCAGGAATTATCTCCTAAACGTAGCACTTAATAATGATCTCAAGGTACGTTAATAAAACAGGGGCCTAAACATGCAGTTCACTTTAGCATATTCAATTACTTAAAAGAAGGCTTTTCACTTTACATTTAAATAGGCCTGCATTAATCTAGGCGCGCCCACATTCAGTACAGTGGGCGTCGCAATTCCAGTACACCTGTAACATAAAACACTTCAACTCTTGGCGGTGTACACTTCAGCTCAATTCAATTAAACACTTTCCCCCTGTGGTAAAGACTTAGTAGTTAAAAGCATGGCCTAGGCAGTAATTACAATAGGCATCTGCAATAAATTATTAAATACTGTGGGGAACCCCTCAACATGTCCTGTATCCTGGGGCTTCTATGACCCTTAGGGGTTAACTCCAGGCTAGGCCCACTCCTCTCCGGGGCCTCGCCTCATAGGGAAAGTTACACAATTACTTATGGGGTTAATGGTGGCCCCCAGCCCCCAGTGGCGTTTTGTGGGCCCTAGGGGCCTCCTGGGCTCACCTGTTGCCTGTTCGTTGGTCGCGCTTCTCTAGCGACTGGCACTCCCCCAGGCCCGGCCCGTGTTCTGGAGGGCGGGGCCCAGTCGGGGTACCTCGGCCTTCAGGCCGGACTGACTGGACGTTGCGGGGGCCGGTATCACCTTCCTCCGGCACCCGGGATCAGGGAATGAAGCTTGCGGCTCGTTGCGGGGGCCGGGATCACCTTCCTCCGGCCTCCGGGATCAGGGAGTGACTGTGCGCGGGCTCAGGGTCTTTGGGGAAGGGAGCGGGAGCCGGCAGTCCTCTCCGGCCGGCTCCCCGTCTCCCTCTGCACGGCCGGGGCTCTTCCTGGGCCTCCGTCGGCGCTGGGGGCGTGACCGGAGCCGGCGCCCAATCGTTGCGCGGCCTTCCTGGGGGCGCGGCCGGCGTCCCCGGCTGCTTGGAGACAGCGTCGGCGGGGCCTGGAGGCCTCGCTGGTCGCGCTAGGCCGCAATGGCGATTTCTTCGGCCGCGACGGCGGCGGGGGTGATTTCTTCGGCCGCGACAGCGGCGATTTCTTCGGCCGCGGCGGCGGTGATTTCTTCGGCCGCGGCGGCGGCGATGGGGCCCAGGGCCCGGTGGCAACAATTTGGGGCAATTTACAGAGGCTTCGGTGAGGGCGCGGACGGCGCACCTCACCACATATACTTGAGGGGCTTCCCTCACCTCAGCGCTCCCTTCGGTGAGGGCGCGACGGCGCACCTCACCACACGGCACTTCTCCTCAGGCGGCGGTGGCCGCGGCGGTGATCTCCACACAAGGTCAGTGACCTGAGGGGTGGCAGAACGCAGGGCGCACCAGCAGCCTGTGGGCAGGGCTGACTGGAAAAGTACTTGGGGGCAGCCCAGCAGCAGGCAGAAATGAAGAGGGGGTGAAGGTCTAGCGCTTCAGGGTACGGCGCTTTACCTGGTGATCCCCAGTTGGGCAGTTTAGGCTTCAGGCCTGGCTGGACGGTCAGGCCTCCTCAAATTAAGGTGTCTTGCGACTGCTCCAGCTTGGTTGCTTCTTAGGCGCTTCTTGTTAGGAGTTTCTTGTCAGAAGTTCCTTATTATAAGTTTCTTGTCAAAGTTTCTTGTCAGAAGTTTCTTGTCATGAGGGGGGATGAGTTGGTGGTCTGGGAGTGCTTGATGTTCCTCCCCGCACGCTGAAGGTGGTTCCCTGGGTCCCCTCACACTGGGCAAGGTCAGTGGGTGGTGGGCGTTCCTCAGCTATCTTACTACAGCAGGGCCTCAGCCCTGTCAGCAGCAGTAGTGTAGGTCTCCCCCTAGGCCCTAAAGCCTATACTCCGGCGGAGGTTCTCCCAGGTTCAGTGGTGCCTCATCAACTGACTCCAACTGACTAAAAGTTTTCCCTCCAAGCCTTTTATACCCCTAGGTCAGGTGACTCTCCCAAAGGCGGCAAAACATAACTCCTCCCACAGCCCGGAAGGTTCTGGAACCTTCTACATGCCTGGCTATGTGGCCCAGAGGCGGGGACGGAATGGATACTGTATCCCTATGTCCCAGCCTGACCCTGGCTACTAGTGTGTATGCGTGTAAGGCCCCTCTGCAGTAGCAGGGACCTGTGGCAGCCATCTTGAGTGAGTTTCACACATGGTAAAACGGCTAGGGGAAAACGAAAAATTTCTGGGAAAAAGGGCCAAGTCCCCTCCCCAGCCAAAAGCCAGGGTAGACCGATCAATGCCTTGATGGGCTTCCCTGCTTCGGGCGAGAAAACTTGGACGCGGGCCTTTTCCCCAGCTGCAGGAAGGTCATGCAGGTCCTTCTCCACTCTGGAACCCGGTGGTTCCCTCTCTCAAACCTCCCTGGACCAACGAAGCCACCCCACTGGTGCTCCCTAGTTGTCCGCGGCCAGGACCAGGCGCTAGGCCGTCCAGATGTCTCTGGCCCTTGCGGTCTCACAGAGCGGGGGCAGTAGCCCCAGGCCCGTTGGCCACTCTCCTTCTCCTCCTTGCAGTTCCAAACTGCCACTGGTCCACCCACCTGGGGTCCGCACCCTCAGGCTGACCAGCAGTCAGGGGCGAGCCTCTCCTCCCCCTACCTCTCCTTCTGGGGTTCCGCCCTCTCCTCCTATGCGGGGCACCCTCATACCACCACTCTCTCACTCTTCCAGGGCCGTGACCCTGCATCCGATCCACCAACCCAGGGTCTAAACCCTTAGGTTGCCCCGCTGCCAGAGGCGAGTCCTCCCTTCCTCTGCACCCCCTCCCAGAGTTCAGCACCCTCCCACCTGGAGAAGCACCCCTGGGAGTCAGCTCCGGAGGGACACTGCTTACAGACGTCCCTCCCGCCAGGTCAGGCAGCCCCTGAACCTGGCACCCCAGCCCAGGATCTAAATCCTGTGGCTGGGCAGACCCCAGAACCCCTGGAGCTCTGAATACATACGCCCCGGGTTCTCCTGTCACTGGGGGATCCCCTTCCATGGATGGCCCATCGGGACAGCCTAGGCTCCCAACCTGGGGTTCCCTTATGGAACTCTCCAGGCCCTGAGACTGCGGTTGGGGCACCTCGGGACACCTCCCCGTCTCACTCCTTCCTATGGATAGGATGTGAGGCCCTACAACCCGCTCACTATCCTGGGACCTAGCTGGGCTATTCTCCACCTCTCCCACCTCGCTGGGTTGGAAGATCCCTGCACCACTCCCTTCAGGATCACTCCCCAAACTGGCTATCACCTCCCTTGGTAGATAAAATTTGGGCTCCTGTGGAACCCCAGCAGGTACGCTGCCACCATTCACTTTGCCCTGCATCTCCATCTGCAAGGCTCGGAGCTCTAGTTCCTTCAGGCTAAGCTCATGTACAAGCTTCCTTTCCCCCATGGCTAGCCTTGCCTGTTCTCGCTCCCTTTCCATCCTAGCAAGTTCAAATGTTAATCGCCTCTGCTCCCTTCTGTCCTCAAATTCCTTTGCCGACAACCTCCCCCCTGACGCCCAACTGCCTGCCCTGGAACGTCTTCCTGCCAAACACATTCTCGCTAACATCAATGCGCAGTAGGTCCAGTTCTCCTGGGTTGTCTGCCTCCCCCTGCTCCTCGTCCCCTCTTCCCTCCGGGTGGGCCATTACCCATGCCCTCAAAGCTTTCTGAAGCACCTCCTTCCTGGCGCCTCGCTTGACGGCCACCCCCCTCTCTAGGCAGAACTCCTTGAGCTGTGTCACTGTATACCTTTCTAGGTTGGCTAACTCAAACTCCATCCTCCTAGGTGGGGTCCCAGACAATTTAAGGAAAGGGTTCTAGACTGTAGGTAGCAGGTCTAACGCAGGAATGTACACAATCGGCAATTACAAAAGAATTCCTAGCACTTTCATTACAATAGGTGTCTAATTGCGGCGCACACTGAGTCACTGTAGGGTGCTGCACAAACACCAGTCCTTATCCCACCGCTGCCACCAAATGTTGGAACCGGGTTTACCGAGCCCGTCACGGTAGCATGGCGCGAAGCGGGAAAGCACGCGAAGGCATTGTGTAAGGCAGTTGTGCAGCACACTCTTACTTTGACTCAGAAATGCGAACGCAATAACATGACACCACACCAGGCTTGTGTATTTAAAATCAAGATCTTTTATATATAAATTAAGTTGGCATCAGATGAGGCAGATTAATTCAGATCTACATTCAAATTCATTGCATTACTCAACTGGCGCACATTTTAAATAAAGCATCATAGCTCATCAACATTGTAGGCCACTAAGAGGCCGCAGGAATTATCTCCTAAACGTAGCACTTAATAATGATCTCAAGGTATGTTAATAAAACAGGGGCCTAAACATGCAGTTCACTTTAGCATATTCAATTACTTAAAAGAAGGCTTTTCACTTTACATTTAAATAGGCCTGCATTAATCTAGGCGCGCCCACATTCAGTACAGTGGGCGTCGCAATTCCAGTACACCTGTAACATAAAACACTTCAACTCTTGGCGGTGTACACTTCAGCTCAATTCAATTAAACACTTTCCCCTGTGGTAAAGACTTAGTAGTTAAAAGCATGGCCTAGGCAGTAATTACAATAGGCATCTGCAATAAATTATTAAATACTGTGGGGAACCCCTCAACATGTCCTGTATCCTGGGGCTTCTATGACCGTTAGGGGTTAACTCCAGGCTAGGCCCACTCCTCTCCGGGGCCTCGCCTCATAGGGAAAGTTACACAATTACTTATGGGTTTAATGGTGGCCCCCGGCCCCCAGTGGCGTTTTGTGGGCCCTAGGGGCCTCCTGGGCTCACCTGTTGCCTGTTCGTTGGTCGCGCTTCTCTAGCGACTGGCACTCCCCCAGGCCCGGCCCGTGTTCTGGAGGGCGGGGCCCGGTCGGGGTACCTCGGTCTTCAGGCCGGACTGACTGGACGTTGCGGGGGCCGGTATCACCTTCCTCCGGCCCCCGGGATCAGGGAATGAAGCTTGCGGCACATTGCGGGGGCCGGGATCACCTTCCTCCGGCCCCCGGGATCAGGGAGTGACTGTGCGCGGGCTCAGGGTCTTTGGGGAAGGGAGCGGGAGCCGGCAGTCCTCTCCGGCCGGCTCCCCGTCTCCCTCTGCACGGCCGGGGCTCTTCCTGGGCCTCCGTCGGCACTGGGGGCGTGACCGGAGCCAGCGCCCAATCGTTGCGCGGCCTTCCTGGGGGCGCGGCCGGCGTCCCCGGCTGCTTGGAGACGGCGTCGGCGGGGCCTGGAGGCCTCGCTGGTCGCGCTAGGCCGCGATGGCGATTTCTTCGGCCGCGACGGCGGCTGGGGTGATTTCTTCGGCCGCGACGGCGATTTCTTCGGCCGCGGCGGGGGTGATTTCTTCGGCCGCGACGGCGGCGATGGGGCCCAGGGCCCGGTGGCAACAATTTGGGGCAATTTACAGAGGCTTCGGTGAGGGCGCGGACGGCGCACCTCACCACATATACTTGAGGGGCTTCCCTCACCTCAGCGCTCCCTTCGGTGAGGGCGCGACGGCGCACCTCACCACACGGCACTTCTCCTCAGGCGGTGGCGGCCGCGGCGGTGATCTCCACACAAGGTCAGTGACCTGAGGGGTGGCAGAACGCAGGGCGCACCAGCAGCCTGTGGGCAGGGCTGACTGGAAAAGTACTTGGGGGCAGCCCAGCAGCAGGCAGAAATGAAGAGGGGGTGAAGGTCTAGCGCTTCAGGGTACGGCGCTTTACCTGGTGATCCCCAGTTGGGCAGTTTAGGCTTCAGGCCTGGCTGGACGGTCAGGCCTCCTCAAATTAAGGTGTCTTGCGACTGCTCCAGCTTGGTTGCTTCTTAGGCGCTTCTTGTTAGGAGTTTCTTGTCAGAAGTTCCTTATTATAAGTTTCTTGTCAAAGTTTCTTGTCAGAAGTTTCTTGTCATGAGGGGGGGATGAGTTGGTGGTCTGGGAGTGCTTGATGTTCCTCCCCGCACGCTGAAGGTGGTTCCCTGGGTCCCCTCACACTGGGCAAGGTCAGTGGGTGGTGGGCGTTCCTCAGCTATCTTACTACAGCAGGGCCTCAGCCCTGTCAGCAGCAGTAGTGTAGGTCTCCCCCTAGGCCCTAAAGCCTATACTCCGGCGGAGGTTCTCCCAGGTTCAGTGGTGCCTCATCAACTGACTCCAACTGACTAAAAGTTTTCCCTCCAAGCCTTTTATACCCCTAGGTCAGGTGACTCTCCCAAAGGCGGCAAAACATAACTCCTCCACCAGCCCGGAAGGTTCTTGAACCTTCTACATGCCTGGCTATGTGGCCCAGAGGCGGGGACGGAATGGATACTGTATCCCTATGTCCCAGCCTGACCCTGGCTACTAGTGTGTATGCGTGTAAGGCCCCTCTGCAGTAGCAGGGACCTGTGGCAGCCATCTTGAGTGAGTTTCACACATGGTAAAACGGCTAGGGGAAAAACGAAAGATTTCTGGGAAAAAGGGCCAAGTCCAACAATATTGTTTACCATTAATTCACTAATGAGGTGAAATCTTTGCTAAGACAGTGCTAAAATGGATTTAAAAAAATGACAAAATAATGAATTAATACTATCACAATTGTTCGCATGACACCGCAGTTTGTTTTTCATGCCCCATAATTTAGTCAATCCTGCCTCATAATTTGGTCCTCTTCTGCAATGTAATTCCAGTTGCCCTGTCAATAGGTTTGCAATAGAAAGTTTATAAAAATACCCTTTACCAATCTGCAGTTATCAAACTATCCTCCAATCTTGCCCCAGCCCAAAAAGCCCCAGAAGCCTTAGAAGCCATTACACGCTTTGCTGAGTGAAATCCCAAACTATCTGGATCTATCCCTGCCATGACCATTTTACTTTTAACCAATTGACTATGGGTAGTAGAAGACAAAGGCTTAAATGGCTTGTACAAAACTGTCAAAAGTTGCGGATGAGATGTCCTCAGACTCTCTATTACTTGTACATACTGCTTTAGACATCTGACCACATGCACCTTAGGTTGTAGGGGAAAAGCAGGGATCTCAATGGAAGTAGAGGCATTTTTGGTATGTCAACCAGTCTCACAGGAGACAAATGCATGGCAGAAAGATCTAGCGCTCTATTATTGAAAAGCAGCCAAACTTAACAATATTACTAAGTTTGCTGACAACAGTTTCAAGTTTAAGCTGTCATTGTCCTCCAATGATGCTATAAGCTGTAGAACCGTCTCTACATCCCATTAAGTGGAAAACCTAGGTGGATGCGTGCATCTGATAATCTTCAATAATTTACAAACCAGCAGGTGCTCCCAAACTGGTTTAACTTCAACTTTCTGAAGTCCTGCTGATTTAGCTGATCTATATGCATTAATAGTTCTGTTAGCCTTCTGTTCTTCTGTTAAGGGTGCCAGAAAAATTAGAACACTTGTGATGTGAGAGAAAACGGGATTGATACCCCACCCACTACTTCAGGTTTCCTAAGCTGACTTTTCGATATATGTTGTATCTTTTCCCCAGGATGCTCTGATATAAGTAGAAGCTGATTCAAAAGGCCTGGCCTGCCTGTGACCACTCCAAAAGATTCTATGCCACCAGAGTGAACTTGCACTCCAAAGCAGGTTGTGAAGCCACCCACAGGGTCCCTCAACAGCTGAGGAAATGTTTGAATATGAATTCGTCGATTGACTGACAGTTTTAGGAGTGCCCTCCACAATGGAGCAACTACTTGCCAACCTACTGCCAATCTGGAAACACATCTTGGAATCATGAGAAATGGTGGCACAGAATAAGGATTCCCCCTGGACAAATCCTAAAAAGCATCCATTGCTAGAGCTTTGGAAACTGATCTTGAGCTGTAACATCTTCCTTACTGAGCTGCCAAGCGAGGCTCAAAGAGGTCTATGCTCAAAGGACACCGTTTTATGTTCAGAGTCTGAAATACTTGGCGATCCAGACACCAATCTGCTACTGTATTATCCGGTCCCGGTAAGTATTCTGCCTCCAGAGATATATTCCTCTGAGGTAAAAATTCCCAAATGGACCTGACTAAACCAGCCAATAGCTTTGACCTTGTTCCTCCCAGTCTATTTATTTACCTGACATCTGTAATGTTGTCCATGCGAAGGAGCACTGCACATTTGATCCTTTCTTTTGCAAAGCTTCTGATTGCAAAGGAGCCTGCACGAAACTCTAAACAATTTATGTGCATTAAGGGTTCTTTACTGGACCATACTCCTCTGCTCGAGTAACTGCCACATCTTGCATACCATTCTTTCAGACTTGCATCGATCTGATTCTAAGACAAGATCTGGGACTTTGGGAAAATAGCTTGCCCATTCCGTGTGTCTACACAATTTAGCCATCGTCTTATCTCCATCTTTTGACTCCTGGTCTAAAGGGACTGTTTGTGAGTATTCTAGACCTCTGTAAAGGTGCCTTATCTTCGGGTGCTGGAGAGCCCTGTAACAAAGGGGTCCTGGATAAATAACGGCATGGAGTTCTGTAGAAAATGTAAACTGTTCTCTCTCTCCATTGTAACAAGACTTTGGTTGATATTTGCTATTTGCTCCTTTGAATAGGGATGAGTATTGAGAATTTTATTTGCGAGAGACTTCTGTGGTGTTTGTTCTCCCTTTTTCTTTCCTCCTTGGATATCTCTGTATTTGCTGATTAAACAATATGCTGTACATTTTCCATTTATATGTGGACAGTGGGGAAGGGAGATGGACATCTCGAGTTGGACTCCTACTTGAATGTGTTGTTTATGTATTATCCCTATATGCCAATAAAGTTATTTAAAAAAAGGGGGGCCTAGAACAATTGCCTGAATTGAGGAAGAGAGCTGGCCCACAAGCCTTCCCAACTGACAGAGAGAAATCTGATATTGTGTAAATTTCACCCTCAACTCCTTCTTTATCTTCTTTAACTTTTCTTCTGCCTACATTAGAATGTAATTTTCGTGACCCATCAGAAACCCCAAGAATGCAAGACACTAACTCCCATTTTCTCAAAACAACTCTCTGGCCACCTGAGCTTGCTTCACCAACATCCTTCTCTCCTTTCCCAGGAATATGATATCACCTAGATACACCACCATCCTCAGTCCCTGTGCTCTGAGGGCAGCGGCTGCTAGAGGCCTCATCAACTTGGTGAAACACCAATGAGCTGATGATGGACTGAATAGATGGGACTTGAAACAGAACACTGTCCTTGCCACAGAAAATGATGGTACTTTCTTTGCTCTTGACATTTTGGTACTATCAGTTAGACATCTTTTAAATCCAGATGCACCATCCAGTCCCCAATGTTTGCTTAAAAGTGTTACAATTTTGGCATCCAACCCCGGAGTTATGGCCGTTTTGTCAGATATTAATCGCCTTGGTTAGCCTGCTCTCCTTTTAGATCTAACACTCAGGTTCACTGAACATTTTATCTTGGACTTAATGTATTCAACAATAAACGGTAGAGGAGCCCACCCCCTGATTTTATATGCTGAATGAGCCCAGGCTCAAACATGGGAGTACCTCCCTCATACAAAACAATAATATGAGACTGATCCCCAGTTTTCATCTTTATCAGGACATTAGTACCATCATCTACAACATCATTGCAATGATTGCCATTGTCATATAATTCATCAAAATTCTAGGAACATAACTAATCAGAGTGCCTCTTACTCTGACCCCCCCATATTAACCACAATTAGGTTTTGAGATGACATCAAATTATTATCTCCCTGCAAAATTGAACTACCACCAAATGTATCTCTCATGCCCATAAGGGGAAGCATAATTTTTCTTCATCATTCATTCTTCACCATGGCTACATAATTCCCCTTGCTGTCTATTTAACCCGGAATCTGCAAGAGCTTGGAAAAACAATTGCCACTACATTTTCTATATCAGTGAGCCCCCAAGATTCAATCATTCGAGCCAAAGGAGCTAGATAGAGATTAAACAGTGCAGGTCTCAGTGCTGAGCCCTGTGGAACTACGTATAATAGAGGCTTAGGGGCGGACGAAAAGGGCTGGGTCCAGCATGTGTCCTGCAATGTGTGTAGGGTTGTGGACAATATGTGTCAATCCAAGGCTGCTCATACTGTCGAGGTGATGTGCAGTGTTTTTGTCGTTGGGGTCATCAATGTGGAAATTTAGGTCACCAAGGAAGATGTAGTCCTTGGAGTCTAAGGTCAGGGAAGCAATGAAGTTTGCGATGGTGTTGCAGAAGCTGGAGCGCAGGCCTGGGGATTGATATGTGAGGGTGCCACTGATGGTTGTCTTTTCATCCGTGTGGAGCATAAAGTTGAGATGTTCCGTGGGGGTGGTGGTGTTGTTGGTGGTGATGGTACACAGTATGGTCTCTTTGTGGATGATGGATGTTCCTCCTCCCAGCTTGTTGGTGCGGTCCTGGTGAGTGAATTTATATCCGTCAGGGATTGCTGTGGTAATGTCTGGGCAGATGTGGGGTTGAGCCAGTGAGGAAGACTGTCAGGTGTGAGGGTGGCGATGAGGTTCCATAATTCAGTGGAATGCCTGAAATTGCCCAATGTGGCCAGATCAGCAGTAGGTTTCTTCTATAGAGGCCGAAGAAAAGCATGTTGCCACTCAGTGGGAAAAAGATATAGTGCTAGGGATTGGTTCAGAATTCTGTTGAACACAGGGTAAATAGTTGGGGCAATCAGTTTTAAAATTCTAATTGGACAAGGAGCTGGTGATCCCGATTTACATATCTTGAGTTCTTCCAAGGAAACTTCCTCAGAAATTGCGAGGAAATTTGGGAGTTCATGATTGTGGGTTGTCACCGTATCTGTCAATGTTTGTAATCCAGAACTCAAGTAAAAGGTAGCATAAATCTTTTGAATTTTTTTGTCAAAAAATAGAGATAAATCATCACAAAGTTCCCTGGAAGGACTAAAATTACTATTAACAGGCTCCGGAGAGAGAAATGAATGAACAGTTTTAAATCCCGTGGAGTATTGGGCACCACCAAAACATTTGTGAGGAGAAATACTCTCTCTGTGCTTCAAAGGTAGATTTATGAAAGTTTCTTAACGCTTCTTTATATTGGATCTTAGCTTCCATTCCATAGGATTTCCTCTAAACTCACTCCAGCTTTTTACAGTGGCTTTTTTCTTCCCTTAGTACAGGTGAAAACCATGGAGCCGAAGTTTGCTACTCTTTGCTATCAGAGGTATCAATGGTACAGCCTAGTCCAGGGCATCGGTGATCCATTTATGAAACTTGTCCACATCAGTGTCAGGACTCCCAGTTAGAGACGGGGTCGTGGATTGTAACTTTTGAGACAGGGATGTCTATAATTTTATGCCATGCTCTGGAAAAGGGTGGAGGGGAGACTCTCTTATTCCGATTTGGCAGCTCATTAAAAGAAAAGAGAAATTAAAAATGATCAGACCAGATAAGACACTGTGCTGGGGTAACCTACAGATTGAGCATATGTCCTGCCTTGTATGTGGGGGATTGAACCCATTGAGGAATGTTCATACCTGCCAGAGTAGCGATAATGTGTACTGCCTGAGAGCATTTCAGATCATCCATATACAAATTAAAATACCCAAGAACAGTGAAATTTGCATAATGCAGAGAAAGTTGGACAATTGTGTAAAATAGTATAAAATAATGGGGGAAGACCATTCTTTGAGCCTGGAGTCTATATAACAGAATGTCTGAGAAGGAAAAAGAGGGAGCTTATTAAAAGCTGAAGATCAGACCCTCAGCACCCTTGTTTTGCCCTAATGGAGTAGAAGTACCCTCAAAAGTATACCTGAAAATAACAGCGCGCCCCCCCCCCACACACTTTTTTACATTCTCGGTTGACAAATAGAATGCGTTATCCTGGGGGAGTAGCTATTGCTAGGTCAGGAGCTGGTGTTTCGTTCAGCCATGTTTCAGTCAGGAACATGGAATCCCAGTTACTATCAGAGAGTAGATTGAACACGTCAAAGGAACGTTCGAAAAAAAGAGAGCTACAGTTGGTGAGACAGGCTCTATAAGTCAAGCACGTATCCTGAGAGGGACTCACAGCTATACTTAGTGACTCGCTCAAATTACAATAAGGATCTGATCCAGCTAATGGGTTCCCCCAAAGAACAGTTAGGGCAAACCCACAGCCTTTGCAGCGCTGATCCCACAATTTCTCTAAATTAAAACCCACGAAGGGGAGCAGCAACCCTTTCTTAAAGTGAAAAGCACCTCCCTAGGGTATGGACTCACTGGGGTAGGCCTGTATACATTCGGTCAACGTGGTTGGCTTGACTGGACGTGGACGAGCCCAGACAGGCCTTTGGTGCGCTCGCTGTGTGTGCCTGCGGCATGAGCAGCTTTAAATCTTGGCAAAAAAGGGAAAGAGGAGGAGAGCCGCCTTGTCAGCCCAAACACTAAAGCGTTAAACACACAAAATGGCGTCACTGTGGTGGTGCAGATATAGGAGTAAAAATGGCGGCCTTCTCCACAAAGTGCTAATCGTATTTAACTTCAAAAGACCAGATCTAAGCTGGATCCTGCGCAAGGTACGCATTTCTAAAAAACCCATTAGGCCCGTAAATAACTTTATTTACATTTAAACTCCAAATTTAAAACATGCGTTCTCCCCAAACAGTGAGTTTGTTAAAATATTAAAAAGCATTAAAAAGCCCTAATAGTCGTAATATTCATTAGTAAAGCAGATTTTAGTTGTGCGGTCAGTCTCCGCTCCGTTCAATTCCACATCGAGCCTTGAAAGCAGAAACTTGTGTGAATTTACTTAATTCAAAACTTCAGTTTAAACACTAACGAACCTGAAATAAATCTACAGCAAATCACAATCCAATGCTAACAAGCAGCACCTATCTCTAGCAGCGAGGAAAGAGGAAATGTAATGGTGTACTGACTATTGCTCTTTATAAGCGGGGATGTCCTCTGTCTGTGTTAATAACGTCCTGCCCAGGAGAGCAGGATTATGAGTGTTGTAGTTTTCTTCTAAATGCTGTACAAAATAAATCAAGAAGAGCGACTGCATAATAAAAGCTCCTATCATGTAATAAAATTATAGTTGAGTTGCTTAACCTTCTGGAATGGGCACCTTGATGAGAGACAGTGCAGATAGTCTCCCTGCATGCATACAAGTCATGAGCCATTGCAGAGAATGACACCGGTTGACCTCTTGCAGTCTTTTGCTGTGGTCTTATTTTGGTGATATAAATGTCTTTCAGAAACTGCCCTGAAAGACATAACTGGTAATTGCAACTGAATATATAGATAATTGTGTGTTTTTGCTATCTGTTCTCTTTTACTAGATTACTCCTGAACAGTTTGAGGATCTGGGATTCCCTGGGGCCAAGCAATTTGCTAACATGTTCCGTTTCCTCCGTACAAAGTTAGACCGCGACATTGGACTAACACATCGACTCAACCCAAACGTCAAGAGCTTTGATCAATTCCTCTCCGAGAACAAGGAGACCTTAAACAGTTTATAGGAAGGAATGCTATTTTTTTCTCTATTGGAGTCTGGGAACAATAAAGATTGTTGTGGCCGATTACTTGTCATTTTGTAACAAAGTGTCTTTATCATCTCATTATTTTGGTTTCTGTCTTGTCCTTTGCTGTGAAATCCTCTGATTTCCTGGTGCTCACTCCATTCCTTTATCTTTCTAAATTTGGCTTATGACATTCTATGCACATTCCATTCCTCTACATTCCAAGGGAATGGTGGGAGATATCCTGTTCTCATTTTACCCTTGTTTCTTCTAGGATTGTGGAGCATGACATCTTCTTTTAATTACATTCTGCTTTTCTGAGGCATGTTGTGTGAAGTCCTACATTCAGTTAGATGATACATGGCTTGTGATGTCTAGCTCATTCCATTGCTATGCATTCCTAGATGTGATGCTTGTTGTCCCTAACACACTTACTTCCTCTGCCCTCCTGGGGCATGGTATGCAATGCTGTTGGTATGTTATATCCTTCGGTCTTCCCAGGGCATGGTGTGAGATGTAGTAAATCTGTTTAGTTCCTCTACCTACTGGCTCATGGTGAGTGATGTAGCTCTTTACATTCCTTGGGCTTCCTAGTGCATGATGTGTAATATCCATAGATCAATTGTTTCTTGAATATTAATCTACCTTGAATAAACAAAAGACAAGAGTTGTTTGGCAAAACAGGAACAGTTGGTTTAATTAAACACTTCGGCCAGGAGTACAGCTTACAGAAACGGGTCTGAGGACTGTCTCAAAGTACAATCAATCCGAGCATGTTTTTATACAGTTTTGGGTATCATAAAAGCACACCCGGGGATCCCTGTTTGGTAAAAGAATTCATGCCTTGTCTGTGGAGTCGTAAATAAAAGGTCCCAGATAACAAATGCAGGTGGGCCTTGACCTTGCGTGGACACAATGTGGGCCAGTGGGTAATGTGTCCAGATATCCGAAATGAGGGGCGCGTAATCACTGCGTTTGCTGTGTGTGCTGTGTCCAGATTGGCTGTGTGTTCCTAACTCTATGTGGCATCTGACTTTATGGTGTTTTGGGAATGTGTGCACCCCTTTCGCCATGTATGCTTTATTGGGGCCATTTTATCAGCAGGGAATGGAGGTGGTCGGAAAGCTGTCCGTTGGCTGCCGTGTGTTTCTAATATTGCAGTGTCTGAGATTGGACGTACTGTTTGCTTCAGATGGTGTGTGTAAGGCCTGGTGTGTTGGCTGACTGCTAGGCCTGATAAGGGGGTGAGCATATTCTCGAGTTCTAATCTCGTACGGAGCTGTGCTGGATCTTTTCGGAGTCCCTGTTTCCCTCAACACCCCCCTCTCCCTCTGGCCCTTCTTTTCCTGGGTAGTTGGACTTGTGGTTCCCTGCTGTGGCTAGAGACCCCTTAACTGGCGACACACTGATTTTGTTATTTTGGAGGGGCACAACCTGGTGAGCAGGCTTTCGGATGCTTGGAAAATTTTGAGGGAGGAGAAAACATTGCTGCATGGAGAACCTGGAATCTAATGTCAAGAATTTGTCGAAAATTCGTCCAATGAAGGTGATGGACTGGAATAGTTGGTTGTTCAGGCAGACCTCCCCTCCTCACTGATTTGGCAGCGCGCAGCGCCTCGCAACGTGTACGATTCTTTGCGGTGGAGGTGATGGAGCCTTCACTATCCTGAGCGTACGGGACCCTGGCTCCTGACACGGGAGAACAGCTGCGTTTCGGACATTAAGAGGGGGCCTCCATTGGCTGAAGGCTGCTAGCTTTTGGAAGCGTGGTTGGAACCTCACACCATGAAATAATTTTGGTCCCAGGCTGGGGACCCGAGAATGGGTTCCTTTCGGTTTAGTGATTGGATCCCGTCCAAGTTGACTTGTGGGTGCAGGCGCCTGGGTACCTGCTTTTAAGGACTGGATGAGGAGCCGCCCTGCCCCCCTCATCAGACTGCCCTTCCCCTGGGGTGTGGTCGGCCTGCCCCGCCCAGGGGGATCAGCAGCAGAGTGGGGCTAAGGCTCCAGGGGCACTCGGAATGGCAGACTCTAGTGAGGATACCCGATCGACAAACCACATCCAGCAGCCCTGAACTCCCGAATTAAAGTAAAGGCTTGAATTCCTAATATTGTCACATTGTTCCTTCTTTTGAATTTTGGTACAATGAATTGTGAGATGGGCATGACATGGATGGTTCATTATTGGGGTTTTTGACTTGCTGCATATTTGAGTTCAGCGTTTGCGTGAAGGCATTCCCTCCCCAGACAGTTACCCCTCACTCCCATGGTTCTTGCCCCGGTCCCTGCTGGGCTGGATGCCCGGTCTGTTGTAGCTATGCGTTTGCCCAATTACCTGATCCCTGTTGCAGTGGTGCGGTAGCTAGCTGACTTCCCCGAGGCTGTGTGTATGGTTGGTTCGGGTCCCCCTGCATTTGGTTTTGTGGTTGGGGGTTTTGCTGGGACTGGTCCATGTCTATCAACCTCTGTCCGTGATAGGCTTTTAGCTCACATTGGACGGCCATGTGGCCCATCCTGTGGCAATAGTAACATTCTTTGAGGTCTGGCTGCTGCCAACCTCCTTGACTCCTGCCATTATAGTTAGGTTGAAACCCTCTGGGGTTTTGCGGTAGGCCCCCTTCAAGACTGGTGCCATTTGTACGCTCGCGGCCAACGCGGCCCCCTCGAGGACGGTCTTTTTCAACTTGTGTTGGACCAACTTAGAGCATTGAGACATCGATAAAAACACAATATTCAGAAAAAATACAGTTGCATTAATATACCAGCACCATGGTATCAAATCATCACAACATCAAATACCTTGCATCAATTTCAATACTACAATAAGAAAAAAAACTGACAGAGAAAAAATGTTGACTTTGTCAAAAATACCTTAGCCCTGCTATCCTGTGACCAGGGGAAGCCCTGCGCGGTACATGGGACTTAGTGAGCCTGATAGTCAATATCGGCTCCGCGACAAAGAAAACGACAATTTTTTCACTGAGAAAATGAAGAACTTGAAGAACCACAGGCCCCTCTTGGCCAAACACAAGCTACACCTGATCTTTCCCTAACATCCAATTTGCACTCCGTTTCACACCCAAGAGCTTAGCGTACCATGTGTATCACACCCAGCGGTCCAAGCGAACAGCACCTCTCTCTTCTTTCAGATACCAACAGCGTTTAAGAGACCAGTAGTAGTGATAAAACCCTTTTAGACTAAAATATAAGATCGAGATGTGGGCCTATATCACACCCAGGGCCATGCGTACCATCTGTGTAACACACAGTGAGGCCTCAGTCCTGTATCACACTCATGGGACAAGCGCACCATCTGTTTCACGCCCAGTGGTTCAAGCGACAACCAATTCACCCTTCCTAGCATGCTGACCATCGAAAAAAGGTGACATCCGCGGGAACGCCTCCGAGGCTGCCATGCGCTTCTTCCTAGTTTGCCATATGCCAAATGCTAGGGACTAAGGATCAGATGTGGTCTCTTACCCTCTGATGGCAGATTCAGCAGAACTTCCAATCAAGTGCAATGTCTGCTCACCTTCCTTGCTGCTCAGATGTCAATCTTTCCTGGGGGGTCCTTTTCCTTCAGCTGCAGTCGGACTCAAGGTACCAGTCTCTCCTGGCTGGCTCACCAAAATGTTGGTCGCATATGAATTTACCTTGAAAAGACAAGAGTAGTTTGGCCAAACAGGAACAGTTGGTTTAATTAAACACTTTTACCGGGAGTAAAGCTTACAGAAACGGGTCTGAGGACTGTCTCAAAGTGCAATTAATCCGAGTAAGTTTTTATACAGTTTTGGGTATCATAAAAGTACATCCGGTGATCCTTGTTTGGTAAAAAATGGTGAGTCTTATCTGTGGAGTCGTAAATAAAAGGTCCCTGATAATAAATGCAGGTGGACCTCGACCTTGCATGGACACAATGTGGACTAGTGGGTAATTTGTCCAGATTTCCAGATGAGGGGAGCGTGATCACTGCGTTTACTGTGTGTGCTGTGTCCTGATTGGCTGTGTGTTCCTAACTCCATGTGACATCTGACTTTATGGTGTTTTGGGAAAGCGCCCACCCCTTTGGCCATGTGTGCTTTATTGGGGCCAACTTCCCTGAACCATTGTAGTGTTGCTGCACTTATCTGGGGTATGGACCTCAGTTTCCTGTTCGCGAGTTTGTCCTCCAGCTATGTGCGACCCCATCCCACCTGTGACCTGTCAATCAGTTACCATGGGCCTAGGTTGCAGAGCCTGCCTGATTGCGTATTTCTGAGTCGGGTTGATGTAGAGTTCATTACGGGTGAATTTGATAATAGTGATGCGATTTTGTTTGTGTATGCTAGTGTATCATTATAAGCATTGGTATCGATTTTATCAATATCAACATTATCCATTCCTCTGTCTTCCTAATGCATGTCTGTAATGTTCGTAGATCCTCCTGCCTTCCTGATGCATGATTTGTGATGATCCTAGATCATTCCATTCCTTTTTCTTCCAGAGGCATGAAAAGTGTGATGTTGTTAGCTCATTCCATTTGTCTGCCTTCCTGATGCGCAATTTGTGATGTTCTTAGATCATTCCATCCCTCTATCTACCTTATGCATGTTATGTGATGTTCTTAGATCAATCCCTTCCTTTGTCTTCCAGAGGTATGAAGTGTGAAGTTCTTAGCTAATTCCATTCCTATGCCTTCCTGTCGTATGGTGTGTGGTCTTTTTAGATTATTCCATTCCTCTTCTTTGCTTCTGTTTGGTGTGTGATGCTGTTAGATCATTCCATTTTATTGCCTTCTAGAGGCATGGAGAGTGATGTTCATAAATCATTTAATCACTCGGTCTTCCTCATGCATGGTATGTGATGTTCTTAGCTCCTTCCATTCCGTTGTCTTCCAGAGGCATGGAATGTGATGCTCTTAGATCATTCAGTTTCTCTGCCTTCCTGATGCATTGGTGTGATGCTTTTAGATCAATTGATTCCATTGCCTTCCAGAGGATTAGTATGTGATGTTCATAGATCATTCCATCTCTCTGCCTTCCTGATGCATGACTTGTGATGTTCTTAGATCATTCCATTCCTTTGTCTTCCAAAGGCATGGAGTGTGATGTTCTTAGCTCATTCCATTTCTCTGCCTTCCTGTCACATGCTGTGTGTTCTTTTTAGATCATTCTTTAGCAGTGTGAACATTGATTATTCTTTAAACTGAATACATACTAGATTTAACACTGATAATAGCGTATCACTTTACACACATTGGCAAAAAACATCACAGAAACAGAAAAGGTTAAATTATCAACACCCTAAAAGCATGCTTAATTAGCTAGAAACAGTAGGACTAATCAAATAATAACAATAGCAAGATGTTATGAAGACGAATGAGTAGTTTACCATTTCTATTGATTTCAATTGCAGGGTGTCTTCACAAACTTGATATTGGTGCAAATCAATGTTGGTAAAGATTTGATGTTTGAAACTTTCAGAATAAGTACGTAACACCCTAAAGAACATACATTAATGAAAACATTTTGTTCTAATGATCTTCAGAATTATTTTACATGTTGCTACTTTTAGAATTTGTATGGGTAGGCCATATTCAGGATTGTTCATTTTTATACAATAATCACTGATAATACTACCATTATTATTTAAATATAAAACGTTTGATTTACTTTATAATGTTGTGAATAGTTATAAATAAGTTGATTCACTAAAATATGATTTTAATGCATTGAAATTCTCTTGCTTAGGCTGCATTATTTCATGGCCTAGTGAAATGAACTTTGACATTTTTTTCCAAATGTTGCTTTAAGTTTTCCTGCCTAATGTAACAGTTCAACTATGAATAAAGCCTTATTCCTTGTGTGTCGGAATTGGTGGGAACTAATCCTTGGACTGTACCCATGAAGTAGCTACAAATACATTTTTCTTTTTGTTACTAACCTGTGAGGATGGCAAAGACTGTGGTTTCTCATGACTAGCTTGGGAAAGAATGCTGGAGTAACAAATTGTACCTGACAAACGGAAGATGACCTCACAATGGACAGACCACATAAAGACAAACTCCCTGAAGGAGAGGTAGAGGATGATGATGATGATTTTGGTTCAGGATCAGATCAGAGCCAGAAGGAAGAGCTCTCTTACTTTTTTTTTAGAACATCTTTTTATTAGGCACATGGTAAAACAAAAGCAGGCATGTACACCACAAGAATTACACATGAGTACAGCAAGTGTATATAATGCAATCCAACCCCAGACAGTTTCCCTGACTATGTTACAACATATTCCCAGCCTGGTGTAGATCAGATGTCGTATAGCTGATATTCCCAGCCCCCGAGGACAGCACGATGGGGGCGGCACACGGACTCCCCGTAGACATTCCAATTGCCCCAGATCTGTTCCCACTTTTGAGGGCAGCGCCTGCTTTCATACACCACCCTCTGAGCCACGACGCACCAGTCCATTTCTCTTTTCCAATCTCTGAGGTGTGGAGCAGATTCTGCCCACCATAGACAAGCTATGTTTTGTTTAGCAGTCACCATACCCAGGATCACCCAGATTTGTTCCATACGATTCAAGTCTGTGACATCCCAAACGTTAAGAAGGCACCACTAGGTGAAGGTGTGAAATTGCCCCCACCCACACTATTCATACAAGTTACTAAAGATTCCCAGAAGTCCTGGATTGCTGGGCACTCCCAAATGATATGGAAAACCCCCTCCCGCCCACATTGCCTTCAACAAGTTGAATCAGTCACCCTGCCCATCTGAACCATGAAATTGCGGACAAATAGGACCTGTGGAGTATTTTAAGCCGAACTTGTCTAAACCATGCTCTGACTGCCTCTTCTTTGGGGGAGGCTATGGCCTCCAGCCAGTCTTCATCAGCCAGGCCACCTAGATCTGCATCCCAGTGGTGGCGCAAGGGAAGGACCATATATGGGAAGTTATTAATTAACTTTTTATAGGTGAGGGATTACGCCCCTCGGCTCATGTAATCGTCTAACAATCTATCCTCTAATGATGATGATTCCTGAAGGACCTCTCTCCGGGGGATTGCTGCCAGAAGGGCATGTTGAAGTTGCAGATATCGGAATATCTCCTCAGTTCATATTCTTTCTGTAGTTCAGACCAGAGATCCCCTACCTTGGAGATACCAATAAGGTCCCATTTATCAAAGCCTGGTCTTTCCCTCAGTGTGCCTAGCTTCTGAGAGTCCCATAGAGGTGTGGCCTGGGTAAACTTGCCCCCAACCCAATGCAATGAGTGTCATGTGCCAAATGTGGACCGTGAGTGCGGTCGGTCCCGTAAGGGTCAGACATTTTAGGCGAGTGTAAACTGCTTGTAGATACCCTCACGGGTGTAGCATATGATGGTCCATATGGTACGCTGGGTTGTCTGTGGGTTGATGAACTCATTGAATAATTATTTCCATTTGCGCCGCCTAAAGTATTCTTGAATGTTGGGTAGGGCTATTCTTCTGTGATAACAATCTCTGGTCAATTTAGTTAGGGTGATACGAGGGGTCCCCCATCCCATAGCATGGTTCTAACTTTGCCCTCTATGGTTTTAAAATAGAGTGCGAGAATGGGGAACAGTGTATTCTGCAGCATGTACAGGAACCGTGGTTCGACCCGACAGCGACCAGCGCCAGGGACCCTGGATCTCCGACCATCCACCGCTACAACTCAGCTGCCCTCCTTGCACTCAACCCCTGAAGAAACAACAACTGCCAGCCATCCGCGCCCGACACTACCCACGGACAGTTCTCCTGCTGTCACTGCCGCCAAACCTTCACCACCCTCCGCACCCCCACGGGCTTCCCCCACATCGGACGCCAACACCACCGAAGCCCTGAAGTGCATCCTCCTCAACGTATGCTCCCTGCACTCTGTAGAGACCTGGGACCTCCTCGACACCCTCTCGCCAGACGTCGCCTTCTTCACAGAAACCTGGACCAATGACTCCTCCGCCCCGACATTGCCACCGCCATCCCCGACCGATACAAGATCCAGAGGAAAGACCGCCCCAACCGCCCAGGACGAGGACTCGCCATCGTACACAAAAGCTCCCTCCGACTCTCCACCTCCACCACGAATGACCCCCTCTCCACCACCAAACACCTTCACTTCCAGATCCAGACCAGCCCGAGAACAACACTTAGTGGCACCCTCGCTTACAGACCCCCCGGACCTCGCAACTCATTCGCCACGACCATCGCCGACCTCATCGCACCCCACGCCATCACCTCCATGGACTACATACTCATCGGAGACCTCAACTTCCACCTCGACAACCCCAGCGACGCCAACTCAGTTACCCTCCTGGACAACCTCAGCCTGAAACAGCTCATCACCACACCCACCCACAAGGCAGAACACTCCCTCGACCCCATCTTCGCAGGAGGAAACAGCATCCACTTCAGCCACACCACACAACGCTCCTTGACGGACCACCACTGCATACACTTCGACATCCACAAACCCAGCACCCCCAAACCAGCATCACACCCTCCAAGAAGGAACTGGAGCAAAATCACAGAACAGCAGCTCAACTCCACCCTCAACCGGGAAGCCCCCACCACCTCGACCGACGCCATCGCGCAGCCAAAGAGCTCCACAGATGGATCTCCAACTGTGCAGATGAGCTCGCACCCCTACGAAACTCTGTTAGACAGCGCCCCAGGAAGGCCACCTGGTTCACCACCGACCTCCAAGAATCCAGACGCACCTGCAGGCGTCTCGAGAAGAAATGGAGAAACAGCAAAACGTCAGAAGATTGCACCAACTACAAGAAGGCCATAACGGAATACCACCAACGCATCAGAACCACCAAAAGGACCTTCATCCAAAACAAGATCCTCGCCAACTCCAGCAACTCCAAGGAACTCTTCAGTATCATCCAAGAATTCAGCAAGCCCCCCAGCAAAACCAAGGACATCATCCCCTCCCAGGACCTCTGCGACAAGCTCGGATCCTACTTCCATCTGAAAATTAAGGGCCTCTACGACCACTTCGGCGACCAGACACCCGACTCCGAAACCACCTCTCTCTCCAGCAACGCCAACCAGCCCACCATCTCCTCCTGGACCTCAGTTACCACCGAAGACACCACGTCGACCATGAAAGGCATCCACTCAGGGGCCCCCACGGACCCCTGCCCGCCGCACATCTACCACAGAGCCGCCACCAGAACTACCACGCACCATCAACACCACTTTCAAGACCGGCATTTTTCCCGATGACTGGAAACGCGCAGAAGTCAGACCCTCCTCAAAAAGCCCTCAGCAGACCCCACGGACCTCAAGAACTACCGACCCATCTCCCTCCTCCCTTTCATGGCAAAAGTCACCGAGAAGATCGTCAACGCCCAGCTAACGACATTCATCGAAGAGAACTCCATCCTCGACCCCTCCCAATCCGGTTTCCGCAGCAACCACAGCACCGAGACCGCTCTACTTGCTGCCACAGATGACAACCGCACCCTCCTCGACCAAGGCCACACCGCAGCCCTCCTCCTACTCAACCTCTCTGCAGCCTTCGACACCGTCTCCCACCACACACTCACGGCCAGACTCCAAAACGGCGGCATACAGGGAACCGCCCTAGACTGGCTCCAATCCTTCCTCACCGGCAGAACCCAAAGAATCAGGCTACCACCCTTCCTCTCCAAACCCACGGAAATCAACTGCGGAGTACCCCAGGGATCATCGCTCAGCCCCACGCTCTTCAACATCTACATGGCCCCCCTCGCCGCCATCGTCAGACAGCACGGACTCAGCATAGTATCCTATGCCGACGACACCCAGCTCATCCTCTCCCTCACCAAGGACCCCATCACCACCAGACTCAACTTCCAGGAAGAAATGAAAAACGTTGCATCCTGGATGAGCGGCAGCTGCCTGAAGCTCAACTCAGAGAAGACAGAGGTCCTCATCCTCGGACCCTCGCCCTCTGCTTGGGACAACACCTGGTGGCCTACTGCCCTCGGAAGCCCTCCCACCCCCACAGACCACGCCCGAAACCTCAGCATCGTACTCGATTCCTCCCTCTCCATGACCCGACAGGTCAACGCCGTCGCCTCCAGCTGTTTCACAACACCCTCCGCATCCTCCTAAAGACCTTCAAATGGATCCCCCCTGAATCAAGGAAAACCGTCACCCACGCACTCATAACCAGCAGACTGGACTAGGGAAATACCCTATACGCCGGGATCAACAAGTCTCTGCTCCACAAACTCCAGACCATACAGAACACCACAGCCAGACTCGTCCTCGGCATCCCTCGGCACGAACACATCACCAAACACCTGCGCAACCTCCACTGGCTCCCCGTCGAGAAGAGAGTCACTTTCAAGATACCCACGCCTACAAATGCCTCCACAACACCGGACCCCAATACCTCAACAAGAGAATCTCCTTCCACGTACCCAAGAGAATCCTCCGATCCGCCGACCTCGCCGAAACCCCGCACATCCGCAGAGCCAGAGCAGGTGGACGTGCCTTCTCCTTCATCGCGGCCAAGACCTGGAACGAGCTCCCGAACGACATCAGACGCGCCCCCTTCCCTGAACATCTTCAGGAAGACGCTCAAGACCTGGCTCTTCGACTACACGGAGCTGCTCTACCCTCCCCCCAGCGCCTTTTGACCCTCACGGGTGAGTAGTGCGCTTACAATCCCCTGATTGATTGATTGATTGGCAATGCCATCATTTCTAACAAGGCCGCTCTGCCAAGCAGTGAGAGTGGGAGTGACCTCCAATGTTGAATATCAATTTTAAGATGCTGCAGGGAGCCTTGAAGACTATTAGCTTAGAACAGCACAGGATGTGTGGTGACGTAGATTCCAAGATAGCGGAATCCATCTGTCACTGTACGTGCCCCACAGTAGGGTGGTAGGCTTGGCGTCTTACCACGGAGAACAAATACCGTGGATTTGGACCAGTTAATGGTATAACCAAATTATTTACCAAAATTGGTGAAAATATCTAATATTCTGTAGATGGAGGATTGTGGGGCAGCGATATACAACAAGATGTTGTCTGCATAGAGACATATCCTATCCTCTCACTCCTCCGCCCAACGCAGGCCGATAATCAACTGGTCCATTTGCACCCATGCAGTCAAAGGTTCAAGGATCAGAGCAAAAATAAGTGGCGAGAGAGGGCATCCGTGCCTTGTCCCTCGTTGGAGGGGGAACACCCGGAAAGTCTGAATATTCACAACCACCTGAGCTAAAGGTTTTGCATAAAGAAGTCGCAGCCAGGACAGAAACTTGGGACTAAAGCCCATGCGCTCTAACACAGCAAATAGGTATGGCCATTAGATTGTGTCAAAGGCCATACATGCATCAAGTGACAGGACCACCGCATCTTCTCAAATTCTGTCAACGCAACCTAACACTCCATGGAGTCGCTGCAAATTAAGGGCCATATTCCTGCCAGGAATAAAGCCTTATTGATCAGGATTCACCAATTTAGTTATTATTTGAATACATCAGGATGCCAGAAGCTTTGCTAGGATTTTTGCTTTTGCGTTGAGGAGCGAGATAGGTCTATGGGAGGTAGATTGGTCTGCTGGTTTACCCTGTTTGTTTATTACTACTGAGGCCAGTCTTTGATCCTCAAGGAGAGTACCTTTTGTTCAGCTCTCTATATACATCCCTAATAAGGGAGGTGCTATATTGGATGCTGTGAGTTTATAAAGCTCTATTGGGAGACCATTGGGTCCCATCACCTTGCCCGATTGGAAATTTCTAGCACAACGTCCTTCTCAGTGGGATCACTCTCCTTGAGAGAACTGTCCTCCACGGAGAATCGGAAGGGGTAGATCAGCTTAGACTTTGTGAGAGTCTGCCATAGTAGTCGTGCCTACGGGATAATAAAGATGGGTATAATAAGTTGCGAAAGCATTGGGGATATCTTGTGGATCCCTCAGGTATTCCTCATTCGTAGATCAAATATCCGTTACCCAGCAGCTCGTCCTCTCACACCTGTCTAACCATGCAAGCAGTTTCCCCGCTTTGTCTCCCATTTCGTACATGATATGCTGCATCGCACAATGTCTGACCTTAGCTGCCTCTGTCACTAGATCCCTGTATTCTTGTTGCTTGAGGTCCAGAGTGTGTCTAGCGTCCCCGGTCTCGTCCACTACCAGAATAGCTTCAAGGTCTAAAATGTCAGGTTCAAACTTCTCTACCGTGGCCCTTTTCTCTTTATTGTGCTGATCATCAGAGAGAGGGCCTGTCCCTTAATGACTGTTTTGTAAACTTCCCAAAGTATTTGTGGAAGTCCACCGATGTCACGTTTTCTGTGAAATATTGCTCTGTGTCTTTCACCAATCCCTCCCACATGCTCCGGATTTTAAGATACCAGGGATTCAGTGTAATGGACCTCCGAGGTTGCGGCCTGTCTAGACTATAGATCGCCCATACTGGGGAGTGATTGGAGATCCCCCTCGCCAAGTGACGTACATCCCGAAAGTAACGAATGCGGTCGGCCAATGTTAAAATAAAGTCAATTTGGGAAAGGCTACCATGGGCCCCTGAGAGGAAAGTATACATTTGTGCAGTGGGGTTATGTGTCCGCCAAACATCAGCTAACCCTAGGGCTGATAGTAAGTCCGCTAAGTGGAAGCGGGAAGGCGTTGCCTTCCTCAGGGGTTATGATCTTTATTATCACAAAGAGTCATATTGAATCTCACCCCATGAGGAGTTCTCCCATAGGCAGTTCAAGCAGAAGTTTGCCCAAGTCTGGGAAGATGACTCTTATGTATACCTGGTTGGACGTATACAGACAGAATATTGATCATTTCGCCCTCCTACATCCCCGAAAGGGCTGCTTATCTACCCAGCTTATCAGACCAAGTTTGATTAACAGTAAGGGAAACTGTTTTCTAAGGAGTATTCCCATGCCCCTGAAACCAGAAGTGAACCCAGATGGACCGCCATCTTGTACCCCCAATGCTCCAGAGCCTTGCAAGCATTACCCATGAGATGTGTCTCTTGTAGGACACACATCTGAGGAATGCCATTTAATATACTGGAGCACTACCCCACGCTTGATTGTATCCCCTAAACCATTTACGTTCCAGGACAAGAGACGAATCTCAGAAGTAGTCATTATAGGCGCCATCCTCTCTCACTAATCAATTCTTTCCATCAATTCCTACTTCGGCAGTCCTACTAGGTGGCTTAAATAAGAGCAGATCACACACATACACTATTACAAGATCAATCAGGGTGGTGAAAAAGAAAAGTTGGTGCCATTCAGTCAAATTAACAAGAAAAACAGAACAACTAAACTGACCCACCACCCGTTGAATTCAAACCCCCCTTCCTGCCTCCCTGCAAGATGGTCCTAGAACTGCCTGTCCCCCCCAACTCTGCAGAGCGCCTGTCGCCCCAACATAAAACACTAAAGAGAGCATGGTCCACCCAAGATGCCACCCACTGCTCCCCACCTAAGGAACATAGTATTACCAGTGGCCTATGATATAAGAAGGGGGCACCTTAGGGGATAGTGACTCACGCCAGCCCCTGGTCACAGTAATCGTCCCTCTGATTGTGAGTACCCAGTTGCAGAGGAAATGGTGTATTCTAAAGCGATAAATGGTTATGTAACAACAAGCACAGTATCAGGGCCCTCAGCTGAGTCCACAGCATTCAAGGTTAGTGTTCGCTATTGAGAGGAGAGGTATAATTGGTCATGAAACTTTTGTTGCATCGATTCATTTCCGTCCCGGTCCGATTCCCTCGCTGTCTGCCCAGTTGACCTCTCGGGGCGCTTTCCACGCCACCACCGCCGTTCCTTGGAGCCACTACCCCCCACCATCTGCCATCCCTCGAGCTACTCCCAAGCTTCCTCAGGAGTTGAGAAGAACCAATTCCGTCCCTCTGACTCCAGTCACAGCTTAGCAGAAAAAATCATCGAGTACTTGACTGCTTTGTCCCTCAAGGCCCTTTCGACTTCTAGGAAACTGCCATGTTGCCTCTTGACCTTAAGCATGAAATCAGGGAAGAAAGTTATTGTCGCATTGTCATAAGTCACTGGAAGAGCACTACGAGCCGCCAGGAGTATTACGTTCCAGTCCGAAAGATGGAGATACGGGCAATAATGGGGCGAGGGGGGTAAACCAGTTTGGGGCATCTACCCGGAACACAGTGGGCGTGCTTCACTGAAAAGTCTTTAGAGATGCCACGAGGTTGCAGTTCCATGAGGATAAGATCTTCAACAAATAGGTCTACTGCCAGTCCTTTTGCCCATTCTGGGACCCCTAATATGCACACATTATTGCGTTGAGATCTACCTTCATAATCCTCCAGATGCGCCTCCATTATTTTACTTGTAGCCTGCAACTCACTGACCTGAGCCTTGAGGGCCTCAGTGTCACGGTGTAGAGAAACCATTGAGTCCTCCATCTCCTTGATTCTCGTGTTCATGTTACGGAGATCTGCTCTCAGCAATGAAACCTCAGTCATGGTTAAGTCGATTCAGACTTCTAGCGCAGCGCTCACTCCTTGAATTGCCGCCATAAGATCGTGTAGCATCAAGGGTGTCTCTTCAGTTGTTGATGGCACAGTGAGTGGGCCTGCTCCTGGGACCGATCTAAGGTTTTGATGCCCTTAGGAAGTGCGTACTTGTCCAATTTTGTCTGATGGGAGCCCTGAATGCCTTTGACGCCTGTCATGGTATCTAAATGGGCATGAGGGAAAAAGGGGGAGACACTGGGGCCACGGAGATACTTACCACCGCCTGCCTTTGGTTGCACACTAGCACTCCACGCATCCTGTCTGTTTTCTCACCACGCGTGCGCCGCTCCCCCATATCCCAACTTTGCACACTTCAATGGCTCCACCGGTCAGTGGGAAACACAGTACAAATGGCAACTCAACAAGTCTCTCTTGGACCAAGCGACAGTAGAGAAGGAAAGGCAAAAGTCCCCGGGGGCCCTATGCGTGTAAGAACGAATAGGGAGCAGTGTAGCAGAAGAGGAGTTGATGCGGGCTACAGTAGCAGGCTATATAACACAGGCGAGTTGTCAATAATGGCGCTTATTCCCACAGAGAGGATGCACATTCAGGTCCACAGAAATTGGAGAGTGGCAGCTTCAATTTTGGCACAATAATTTCCACAGTTATGGGCATTCCCCACCCCCCAGGCGTCTCCTCCTCTCCCACTCACCGCTCTGACTGGCTCCTCCAAATGCGGTAAGTCTCCCTCTGTGCCACTTGTAGTGCAGTGAAAGGAGCAGCTCCAGACTTTCTCTGCGACCCGTCCTCGGGCTGCTGTTCATCCGGCAGGGTGGTCACCACTATTTTCAAGAGTAGGAGGCCGCACCAGACCAATGTTTCCTTCACCCCTCACTCGTTGCCCGGCAGCCTAGACAATCGCTGGGCCGATCGGCTCCCTTCTCGCACTCCCCAGCGCCGCTTTCTCCACTGGTGTTGCCTTGTCAGGGGGAGGACTCCCTCTGCAGAGGCGCACCTCACCGACCTGTATCCCCGTCCCGCCCAGTAGGGAAGTTTACACCGCCAAGGTGCAGCTGTGTCTGCGTCACTCGCCCCCTGCGATGACTCTGCTGGGGCACAGGTCAAAATCAAGGCTGGGGCTTCTCCACACTACCCGGGCCTCAAGTGCGTTAGCCCCACAGATGGCATCCGAGCGTGGATTTGCTGGGCTCACTGGATATCCCACGAGCCAGCAATCAACGGGATGGCAGCAGATTGCTGCTGAGGGACATATGAGTGGACGCATTATAGGGGATTCTGCAGTCTGGTGTCAGAGACGCTTTAACAAGCGGCCATCTTCATCGGTGATTGCCCCCCCCAGTTTTTTTACTTTTAGGTGTTTTTCCTCGACTTGGGATGCTTTTGCAGCTGCTGCTGTAATTGCTGTTTGATTTAAACTCCTTTCCTTGCCGACAACCTGAACTCAATGCTTGATTTTCTTTTCTAATGAACTTGCTTATTGAACTCTTTTTGACTATTTGATGAGATACCAAATCTGAACTTTCCTGATTTTGTTCAAATTCCCTTTATTTCCATATTTGTGGACATTTCCTTAGTGGACTTTAACTTGACCCCTTTGTCCCTTCATTGAATGAGTTTTTCCCTGTTTAACCATCCTCCTGCTTTCATTGGTAGTGGGAATCTATAATGTTCAAACCATTTTCCTTGGAATCTTTGATTAATGTGTGGTTTTATACTATGTGCTATTGGCATTCTAACTGAGCGACTTAAAATGTTGCTTGTATGCATTGATTTTGGATCGTTAGTACAATAACAACATTTTCTAAATTGCCTGAGTCTGTTATTATGTCCTGATGTTCTTTCTTTAAACTGTGTTATTAGTTTGAATCTAAATGACTAATAGACCTCGTCATCAGTTGTTTTTAGAACATCAAGTTCTATTTTTTTTTTAACACATACGTTCTTGATTTTCACAATTAATTCCAAGACTTGGACAAAACTGTTGTTGTTCTGCATATAAGGACATTATAAAGAAGGAAGCCAAGCAAAGGGTCCGGCAGTGTCCATTATGGTATTTCAGCAATGATGTACGTATGACCTTGTCAGCGCCTTAACAGCAGGTACTAGCATCGTAAGACAAGGTATCAATTATCATATCAATAAAGGAAAAGAAGAAAAAAGAAGAAACAGCCTCCCCAACACCCCCTATCCCTCCCAACCCTGTCCTCCTCTCCCCTCCCTACCTGACTCACTCCATCCCATTCATGTACTATGCAGGACTTAGTGTAGGTTTAGATGTATGAGCGATCCGGCCTGCGCTGCCTGTAGGTGATTATACGATCGCAGAGTAGCCGGAGGGGGTCCAGCACTGTTCCTTTGGTAAATATATTCTGTAATGTTTGGCCTAAAGTGTATTACATTGGTAGAGGTTCTAAGGTGACAAAATCTTCAAGCATTGTGTCCCAATCTAGTGTAACATCAAGTTATGTTGTTTTTATTTTGTGTGGCAACAGCAGAGTTATTGGTTTGTATCAATTTGGTCAGACTAAACTTCTTCAGGAGGTTGGGTCTTACAATCGCAGTACTTTATTTTTACAGTATGGTTCTGAGGGTAGTTTATTTGAACCTCATTTCAAACTTGTGAGTTGGCCACTAATTAATGGTCCTCATTGGGTGTGTAACTGTTTTGGGACATCCTGAAGTCTTAACCCTCAGTACAACAGAAAAAGATTCATCAGAGGATCAATGCCTCTGTGTGTTTAGAATAAATTGTGATCAGTAGCAAATACAGTTTTCTTATGAGCCCAAGGTGGATGCTGTAGTAGAGATTCCGTTGAAAAAGCCTTCCGCTTCATCAAAACTTTGGTAGCAGATCTATGGTTCAATCTAGTGAAGTGAGAGTTTAGGGTGCCAAAATAGATATCCCTGTCCAAGTCCAAAAAGTCCAAGAGTTCATAGTCCGGCAAAAGGAGTGATGGAGTACTGATGATGAGATCTCGACGACGAGTAGCAGCAAAGGAGTGTGAGAATTAATAGGGATGTGCGATGCAATTGCTTTGGCTTAGAGATTGTAGTTTTTCAACATGGCTGTGTGTTGTTGAGCAGAGTGAAAAAATGGTTCAAGTCCATATGGTAAAAGTCCATGTATGATTGTGGTGCTTAATGCAAAGAAGTTGAAGTTGTAAACGGGTCTGTCGTGGCCTAAGATCTCGAGATATTTATCTATGTGGTAGTCTCAGTGTAGAAGACACTGAGTAAGTTGCCTGCTGGTTGTTGTGAGACATCATGAGACGTCGTCGGTAACATCTTATGGTGAAGGGTTCTCTAATGTGATAGTGGTACATGGTTGGTATAGTTGATCTCAGATGCACAGGAAATAACTGTATCAGTTAGGGTGAAATCCCGCTGGTCGAGATTTCATTTGGAGTGAATGATTATAGAAAAGTTTAGTTACCTTGTGAGAGTTGATTTCCTTTACTGGAGCATACAGGTTTAATTGTTGCTTGCATTGCATTGTTTATTTGCTTAGAGAAAAACGCAGTGAAGAAAACTGTAAAGGAGGGTGAGCTGCTGCGAGGAGTGAGACTAACATCACAGTGTGTTGCACTAGGATTCTTTGATTAGTTTAAAGCCACCCTGAGATTGGTTGACAACATCATAAAAGGTCGTACTATCATTGGTTGAGATTGTCAAACTAGAGTATTGTGGGAGGAATATATTTCCTAGATTTTACGGAAGTTCATTTGTGAAATACGTAATTGAATAAAAAAAAAATGTTCAAAGCCTTACGAAAATTCATCAAGGGAGCTGAGACTATACCTGCTAGAGTAGTAGTAGAGGCACCACCTGAGGGCCAGCCAGGATAGATTGTAATGATGGACAAAGGATTACATCCATGTTTTTGGCTTGAATATTGGCACAAGCTTACAGAAAAAGACGAGGCTCTACAGTTTTCTTGTTATGGGACATTTAATTTGAGAATCATTGAGAATTTGAGGAGGAAAATATACGAAATGCCTCCTAGAGCTGCCCAATGTGAGTCATTAAATACTTGGGAACGAGAAAGAAAAATACCAGGGAGATACAGAAGAACACTAGTTCATTATGCAGAAGCTGGATGGGATGCACAACAGAAAGCATGGAGAGCAGATGTTACACAGGGAACTAGATTGTATCCAATGTTACCAGTTGAAGGAGATGTTATGGGGAAAAGAAAAGAGGAAACACATAGATACAGAAAAGAGTTCCTGGTAAGGAAGGAGAAGAGAGTGACATAGATGACGAACTATTGAATGATTTGTTTATGAATCATCCACCACCATATAATGAATCCCAAAATGTGGATGTGTCAAGTAGTACTACCATTAAAATTTGAAATGCTCCTGTACTCCCTGAAATATCAAAACAGCCAACACTTGTTACTCCTTAAGAGGGAGAACAGAAATAACAGCTCCAGTGAATCAGATTGAATCAAATAATTCAGATGCTTTGGCTGTTCCTGTTACTATTGGATCTGATGTACCTCTTTATAAATCTGGGTTACAGGTAAACACTGTACAAACTTTGACTGTATCTGGTGAAATAAATAATGTACATACTAATATGCTAGAACTGACAACGAAATCTGTGCTTTAGACACCTATAGTCCAGACTCAAAGTACTACTCAGGAACTAGGAGTACAGGTTCTATTCTAAATCAGACACAATTTGACCCAACAAATGTAATGATTAAGAGGTTTCCACCTTTCTATTCCCATGGAATGAGTGGACCTCCTGAAATGAGTTATCTTCCTGAAATGATTGTACCAATAGGAAGTACAACTCCTGATTATATATGCGCAAAATATTCAACCTGAAACTATTAGAAATTTGATCAGAGTAGATATGATTTTAAATCTTTCTAAAGAAGAATCAGGATTTACTCCTGAAGAATTCGATGAATGGCTTAAATGATATAGTACCTCAAAGAATAATCAGAGTGTAGAAACCATTTCAGTTTCAGCTCTAGTTCCAAATTCGACTCAAGTTCCTGCTTTAATATCAGTGCCAGGTTCAGCTCCAGTTACAATTCAAGGAAGGGAATATGTATTAGATGTAAGTAGGCTAAAGATAGAATTAGAAGAAATGATTCAGGGAAATCTTAGTCCATCACGATTAGATACCTACTAGGAGGAGGAACTCTTATTTCTCTGCAAAGACATTACCCAATGACCTGGATTGACACATGAAATATTAATTGAATTGGCTCAGAAATATGAAATTGACATTCAGAAATCCAAGGTTCTAAAAGTAGTTACAGATTAGATTTTAAGGACCTAGATTTTGCAAACATGAGGCCAGCTGAAAAGAAATTGCAGATTAATGATACTGATTAAGAAATGGAATGAGAAAGAGAAATGAGAAGGAAAATAGTCAAAAAGAAGTAAACAAAGAAAGGTAGGGTGCATACACCTTAAATGCTGAATGATGGAGGGAGTAGAGAAATACAGATGCTTCCTATGAGTGAAGTACTAGGTGGAGGATATGTACATGTGCTTTGGACAAGACCTGATATTTTGTCATTTATAAATGAATTCGCGAAATTGAGAGAAAATTCAGTAGAATGGTATAAGCAGATGGAAATAGTTGTGAAATTTTCAAAGGTTTTGTGGGTTGATTGAAATACCTTGTTTGATATTGTGGTTCCTGGAGATTTATGGGCAGAATGTAAAGTTTCTGTGGATTGGCCCGAAGCAGAACCAGAAAGAGATCCTAGAACAGGTGCACCATCTCCAGTGGTATTTAATGAATACCAACAAGTGATAAATCACCTGAAAACTAAAGTGTCTCCTAAAGAGATTGATTGGCAGTACATAGACAGAACAACTCAAGAGCTTAAAGAATCAGTTCATGCCTATTACAAGAGATTGGTGCAGGCTTTCAAGCAATACAGTGGAATGGAAAATGTGGCTGACAAAAATATGGGACATTTTGTTTTCAGATTTGTGAATGGTTAGAAGCCTGAGATTGCATCTATAATTTGCCAGCAGTTAAACTATTGGCAAAACAAGCTGCTTGATAAGATTTTACAATATGCTAAATACTGCGGAGTTGATATTGACATGAAACATAAGAAGTTGAAGGAAAAGTTAATGGTTGCTCAAATGAGAGCGATGCTGATATGTCAGAGTCAGCTAGGTTTTGAAAATGCAGTTCCGGTACAGGGAGGGCATAATTAAGTGTGGGCGGTAAACTCTGCTCCGCCGGTGGAGTTGATGGAGTTTTTGTCACTCCGCATGGAAGGTGGAGTTTGTCAAAGCCTATGCCGCGTAGCGGAGTTTACCGGCAAGCACCAACCACCACTACCACTTGTCACCTGTACGTTCCTGTTCTTTTTGGGCTTGTTTTGGTAGCTCTTGAATTGGGCTCCTTTTCACAGGGAGTTGAGCTTATTTCCTTGGTTTCAGGCCAACATTTCCCACTAGTGGGCCGGCTCCAGCAAGATGCTGACTCAGTCTTTGCCGAGTGACTTAGTGTTCTGTGAGGCCCCGCGGTCGGCGGCCACTGCAGCCCAAGCCCCTCCATGCCCAGTGAGGGCTGTGAGGAGCAGGAGCGGCTGCAGTGCGAGGAGCATGAGGAGTGGAGGTGCCGGGGCCGCCTGCAGCTCTACAGCAGAAGGTGAGAGGTTGAGGGGCCTGCGGCAGAGCGCTGTGCTCCCCTGCTTGTGATTACCGGTTACTGCACTGCTTGTGCCAGGGCCTTCTTTAATTCTGTCCCCATGCTATCTACTGCACTTAAACCTCTGCCTGTGCCTCTAACTGCAGCACAAGTACCATCTGCCTCTCGGTGCTGTCCTTCTGCATCTGGTTATTGCCCTGGCTGCTTCTGCCAGTCTCTTCTTCCACCCCTGTTCTACCTACCACTTGCTACTGCACTTAACTATATGCAACGCACTACAGCACAAGTGCAGCCTTCCACGGACTACTGCACTTGCACCACTGCCTGTGCCCTTGTCTGCTGGATACAGGACACTCGGCCCCATTTGCAATTTTGCATATATATGCTGCTGCCACAGTCTGCACGCTTTGGTGCTCTCTGCAGTTTTGCGGCTGTTGAACCTGATGTTCCAGCATCCCGAAGATATTTAGAACTGTAGGTTCACACTTAATAAGTCCAAGGTATGCCTGTAGGCTTCTTGGAACGTCTATGCTGCTGCTCAAAAAGCCAGGAGTGAATGAGTGGTGCAACTCCACCCTTTCGCGGAACTCTGCGGAATTCAACAGAGTTTTTATGGAACTCCGCAGAATTGCGCGTAGTGCAACTCCGCAAGCTCTGCCCACCCTTAGATATAATCAAGATCCAATGATGCAAGGTGTTAATGGTTTTCGACAGCATAATTTCTAGTCTCAAGGTAGAGGTCCTGGTGTTCTAGTAGATCTTAGAACGGGTGTTGGTATGTCAGCTTTGAAGAAAACAAACCCATGTCACGTGCAGGAAATGTGGGCTTTGGAAATGTGTGTAAATTTAATCCTGTAAATCAGATACAGAATGGAGGAAATGCACAATTTCAGGGAGATAACCTTGTTCACACACAACAGACTCAAAGACAGAGAACACAAAATTCTAATGCTTCTCAATCAATGCAGATACCACTAGCTCCGATGCCTCAGCAGAATGTTCAGGTTCAGAGATACAATACAAATCAGAATCAGCAGAAGAATAGAAATTCTTTCCAAAATCAGAATGCAACTCAACAGTACTTAATTCAGACAAACCCATTGGGGACGCTGGCACTGCTGCTGTGGCCGGGGGGACTTCATTGCCCACAATCCTGTGCTCTCCCAGGAGGGAGGAGCTATGCCGCACTATCGCGCTCAAAAGCGCTCAAGACACCCGCTGCGTGGGACGCTGACACTGCTGCTGTGGCCGGGGGGACTTCATTGCCCATAATCCTGTGCTCTCCCAGGAGGGAGGAGCTACGCCGCACTATCACACTCAAAAGCGCTCGAGACACCCGCTGAGTGGCACGCTGACACTGCTGCTGTGGCCGGGGGGACTTCATTGCCCACAATCCTGTGCTCTCCCAGGAGGGAGGAGCTACGCCGCACTATCGCGCTCAAAAGCGCTCGAGACACCCGCTGCGCGGGACGCTGACACTGCTGCTGTGGCCGGGGGGACTTCATTGCCCACAATCCTGTGCTCTCCCAGGAGGTAGGAGCTATGCCGCACTATCGCGCTCAAAAGCGCTCGAGATACCCGCTGCGCGGGACGCTGGCACTGCTGCTGTGGCCGGGGGGACTTCATTGCCCACAATCCTGTGCTCTCCCAGGAGGGAGGAGCTACGCCGCACTATCGCGCTCAAAAGCGCTCGAGACACCCGGCCACGCCCGGGCCAAGGGTGGGCCTGTCCTTGCCCGTCATTGCCAGGAAGAGGCAGGGCAGGGCCACCCCCCTTACATCTGGTGGCCAGATCACGGACCGTGTAACTGCCTACCTGACTATATCCCCTCAGGTTTGTCTAATTGTGCTGTCATCTTGTAAAATTCAAGAATTCTTATATTGAACTCTGTGTTCGTCGTGCTTGTATGTAAGGGGTTTCAGACTAATCATTGTTGATTGTCAATATCAAGCCCTTGCAAATTGTGAATTAGACCAGTTGTTTCCCAATCCTTAAAGTTTTGAGTATGGGGAAAAGGAAAACAATGGAGGGGAGTGGAGGAGGGGGTGGCGGGGGAAGCGTTGGGAGGGAATACAGGGGGAAAAAGGTCAGGAAGATACAGAAACAAAAACATCCAGGAAGTAACTGCATCCTGGACAGAATAGATACACTCATTAGCGAGTGCGAGGGTATCTTAGAGGGTGATACATCCGCACAGGCTGTTAGCACTGAATTATCCCAACGCCCGCACATTCGACTAACCATAGCCCAGGGCGACAGTTAACCATTCCTGCAATGTTTCGTAAGCCGGCTGGAGGAGGAAGCCCAGCAACCCAAATAGGAGGAACTACAGATATGGGGGAGGGAAGATTGGCTCCCAGTAAGACTAAAAGTGACAACTTTCAGTTGCTGGGAGCTGTAGTCGCTTGTACCAACAGTTTCTCTCCCCTAGTAGATCCACTGGAGGGAGACTGGGTGGACACCTTGCTGTGCAATCCCCCTTCTCCGCCATGTATTCCCTCTCCTCTGCCTAGCTCACGGTTAAGCACTAGTTTTACCACAGACCCCAGGGAACGCATTCCCTCATTAACGCACTAAGGTTGGAAATAACATCTATGCGAACAATGATTGTGGAATTAACATCTATGGTCAAACTTATATTACAAAAGGTCCCCGCCTATTCAGAAACCACAAACCCCAATTTAAGGCAGCCAGTGCAACCTAGTCAGGTGAACCATCACACACACAATGCAAGTACTGCAATTAAGGGCTCCCATAGTAAGGTCCCCACTCAGTCCCGCTGCCATTCTACATCGGAAAAGGAAGCAACCCCTCCTGTGTGGCCAGATCGCTCAAACGTGACTAATTCAAACTCGGATCCAGTACAAACACAAATTAGGCGTCCCCCTCTACTAGGAATAGGAAATCTCCCACACAACCCTCAACAGCAAAGGTTTATCACGCCCAGTTCTAATCTGCCCCAGGCCTCTACAATCTATATGGTTAATGTACCTAAATATGTTAATAGGAACGGCACAGAAAGCGTAGATTCCCTTACCAACAAAGCGATACACTGGATCCGCCATGTTAGGGGCTGCCGTTCAGTTATTCGAGAAGATATCATCAGAGCACAAAGACTCACCTCCCGAACTCATCCACTAGATTGTATTGAGCTAACATTTAAGGGACAAGACCTCGATGAAAATCTGCTTGCTCTGGAATTCCGTACATCCTCCCCAGACTACTCCTCCATCCAGTTTAGACGTTTCCCATTTACCAATAGCTATGGATGTTTACCAGGGCAACAAAATTCCCTTCTAGCTGGGTCCTCCACTTTGGAGGCCAATGATTGACTTTTGAATTTGTCCCATAAAGATCTGGAAACTGAGGACGTTCTTTCATCTGGTAGAGAACTCCTCCTCTGTACCTCTTTCATTAGCGAGACACCATGTACCATTAGCAACTTGCTTCCATGTAATACATTGGTAACATCAAATTCCGCAGAAAGAGTCGGGTAGCCCCAGAGGAATCTTATTGAATATTCCTAATGATCAAAGGCCATGCCAAAATTTCTCAGCCGGACTGTCTGTGATATCATGGAACATAGCTGGGTTAAGATCAAAGATTACATCTCCCGACTGGCACACTTTTATTGACCAATTCGACATCTGCCTCTTACAGGAAACCTGGACGGTGGATCCTTTCTACCGCGCGGGCTACTTAAATTATTATACACCAGCCACTAGTGGCGGAAAAGGCCGACCCTCTGGAGGTCTAATAATCTGGGTCCGCCAAGAAATTGGCTTTGTTGTTCAGGTTCTTGAGTCTCATAGTAAGGACATCCTAGTAATTAGGGTGAAGTGGGGCCAACAGGAGACAGTCGACATCTATAATGTCTATGCAAGGGGGACAAATGGGAAAAAATCGGAAGTTATAGCGGCTCTCGATATTTTGCTAGATCAGTATTCCAGGGGCATGAATTTAATAATTGCGGGTGATTTTAATGTGACCTTTGAGCCTCTTACAAATGAGAAATGCAATTTCACTGATGAGGAAGACGTCCAGTGGGGAATCCCTAAATTAGATCTAGCTCCCATAAAAAAATGGTCGGATGTGGCGATCCAAATAAATTCCATCTGTCTGGAGAAAGGTCTAAGGGCGGCAAATGGCAGATCCCCATCTGATAGACATGGGGCTTGCACATTTAATAACGGTCTCAGTGCTAGCCGCATTGATTATTTATTGTCCAACTTCCAGTTATGGTATGCTCTAAGGGACATGGTGGTAAGAGAGCGGGTAGAGAGCGACCACAACCCCCTGTGCTCAGTTTTTGATCTATTGATGGAGAAAGAAATTAATCCTCCTTACAGTGAATTAATCACCCTAGATGTGGCCCCCACAAACGATATGAGGCGACTAAAATGGGCAAATTTACTTGAGAATTCTGACGTCCCTGGAAAAATCTCCTTAGACACTAATAGTGCAATAATTAAATTAGAAGCACTCTTGACCAATTTCGCAACCCCTGAGTCTGTAATAGGATTCCATGAAGAATTCTTTGCTCAGCTCCGTACCTACTTTTATAAGCATTGTAAGACTAGGGGTAATTACTCTAGTAATACTTGCAAATGGTTTAATGATGAATGTAAGGAGGCACGTAGATCTCTAGGGGGTGCAATCAGAGAAGGAGACCCCACCAAAGTGCGCACTGCAAGGCAAACCTACAAGAAAGTACAGTAGAAGGCCAAGAAAACATGGGATGAGAATAGATGGCAGGACCTCAAACGTGCTTGCAAAAGCAAAAATCCTAAACAATTCTGGGATGTCGTAAAGTGGGGCAGAGGTGGCCGGCCGCCAGAGCCAATAAACCATGTAAGTCAGGATCAATGGGTTAGACACTTCAAACCCCAATATGCTCGTAGTTTAGAGGACTATGAGACGGCTGAGCTCTCATACTCTTATTACAATGGTACGGCTTTCAATGAGGCTGATGTCAGCCTTGCTTTGGGAGCTGTAATGGGAGGTAAAGCTCCGGGTCCCGACGGAATCCCAGCCGACATATTTCTTTTCGACAAACACAAATGGAGTCAGTATATCATGATTTTAACAAATGAAATTGCCAAGGGTACACCAGTCCCGGACTCATGGAAAGGAGCTGAGATAATCCCCGTTTTTAAAAAGGGGGACAAATCTCAGCCTGGAAACTACAGACCAATTAGCTTAATAGATTCCTTCCAAAAGATCATGGGACGACTTGTGCTAAATAAGGTTCAGTATTGGGTTGATGAGCAGGGTATACTATCACCACTCCAGGCAGGGTTTCGGGCACGTACAAGTACTATCGATCAGATATTCAGTTTCACATTGCTATATTGGAAGACAGTGGTCCTGGACAAGGGCAGCTTATATGCTGCCTTTGTGGACCTTAAGTCAGCTTTCGACCTCGTCTCCCGTAGCAAACTATGGATATTACTGCAAGATCTGGGGATGCCCCACAAATTATTATCTCTTATTGCTAGACTCCATGAGGGAAACTATGCAAAAATTTGGTGGGGCACACAGGGACAGGCCACAATTCCCTTCCCCGTAGAAAAAGGGGTGCGACAAGGCTGCGTAATGGCACCAACACTGTTCTCTCTGTTCATTAATGGGATCGCAAAATTTCTGGAAGCTACCCCCACTAATGCCCCTGCCCTAGCTGGTGTGAGAATTCCCATCCTAATGTTCGCGGGTGACACGTTGATAATCGCTAAAACACCGAGCGGTCTGCAACGAGCCCTGTCACTCTTTGAAGAGTTTTGCCAATTGCGGAGCTTGGAAATCAACGTCTCAAAAACGAAATTTATGACATTTAACCCTCATAGATCATTTAGAGGAGGTGTGGTGATGAATAAGCGGCCCTTAGAACAGGTAAAGGACTTTACATATCTAGGAGTTATTATGCAGGGAGACATGAGGTGGAACAAGTAGCTTGACATGGCCATGCTGAAGCACCGACAACTGGCTGGAACCCTGCTAACTGAGTTTAACGCATCCCTAACTAAACCAGTTAGACCAGTTTTGCAAATATATAATACGAAAGTTGTTAGTTCCGTGTTATACGGGGCAGAGCTCTGGGGATTCAAGAACCTTTCTAAATTAACAACAGTGGAAAATAGGTTCCTACGGAAAATTACTAACCTTCCGCAAAGTACCCCAGTATGTCCATTGCTTCATGACCAAGGTAGGAAGGCATTGGCCGATATAGCCAGATTGCGCCCCTTGCTATATTGGCGGAGAATCTGGTCAACACCGGAATTGACAACTTATGCTGCGGGCTTTAAGGATTTAATTAGAGCAGATTGCCACAAAAAAATCAAATGGTTGCAGGAAGTTAGACTCATCTTAATAGTATTGGCATGGCTACTCTATGGGAGATCCCAGAAAGTACCCCGTTTCCCACCAAAGCTCTGTTAAAGGAAAGGTATGGGGGTTGGGTGACCGATAACATCTTTAGGAGTAGTGACTCTTCAACACTAACGGGGCACTTTCTAGATGTGAAGCCATTACAAAAGCTGGAACCATACTGGGATATTATAACCAAGCCACATGATAGAAAGCTATATTTCCAACTTAGAGTTGGCTCATTACCAGTAAGGTCGTTCACGGCAAGATGGGACTTGTTAGACAATACTTCTTGCCCCGTTTGCCATGCACACTCGGAGTCTTTGGCCCACCTGTTATTTGTCTGCCCAGCTTACACAGCTCCGCGTCGCATGTGGTTGGCCCCAATTTGTAGATCTCTGGGAACTAGAAGAAACGACGTAGCGCTCAGACTATGCGCTCAGAAACAATGGCACCTCTTGTCATTGTCCTGGCAAAATTCTTAGGATGGGCATGGACTATTAGATCCCAGGCAATTTCTGTAGTGTAGTGTTCTGTATCTGCTTTAAGTACATGCTTCTAGTTTCTTGGCCGCCATTATGACTCTCAGACCCATTTTCCATTTACTGACAATAAGAAATTGTAAGGCAAGGGTTGGGTATGATATTGATGAATTTCTCCGTAATGCACAGTAAGATACACAAGGAACTATATATGTATTCAGTATCCAGTATAGTTTTATTGGAAGTTTTTAATGTTTTAAATAATTATCGGTCATGAGTTATTTTTTGTATTTCTGCTTTGATGACTAAATTGTCGAATAAAGCTAATATGACTGACTGACAAACTCATTGGCATGATGGTGACTGTGATGGGAGGAGGACTGCGTGCTAGGGTCCTTCGAGGATTGACATCTATTTGTGGTGTGCGATTCAAGTCCAGTGACTCTGCTAGGACGTGATCTGTTATGTAAATAAATTGTTCCATCTATTGCACACCAAGAGGAATCGGATATCATACAAGTGATGAAGATGTTGTTTTCAAATTGTCCAGACAAAAATCTGAAATGGGAGTGTTCCCTCTCCTGATGAGAGAATCTCTACCTATTGAACTGAGAGACACTGGGCCCGATTCACAAAAGTAATCTGAGACAAAATCCTAACTTTACGACTTTCGGTATTCACAAAGGGCATTTAGTAGTAGTAAAGTTAGTATTTTGTCTTAAGTTTGTCTTAAGTTTTGGTCTTAAGACAAAATCCTAACAAGTTTAACTTAAGTTTAACTTAAGTTTAACTTAAGTTTAACTTAGGATTTTATCTTAAGTTTGTCTTAGATTTTGGTCTTAAGACAAAATCCTAACTTAAGTTTAACTTAAGTTTACCTTAAGACCAAAACTTAAGACAAACTTAAGACAAAATCCTAACTTTACTACTACTAAATGCCTTTTATGAATACCGAAAGTCGTAAAGTTAGGATTTTGTCTCAGATTACTTTTGTGAATCTGGCCCTTTGTGTTACCTAAAGTCTGGGACTTTACACATAAAGATATTGGATTAATCATAGGTGTTGAACCAGTATGAATCTCCATAAAGCCAGATGCTGAATATCCAAGAATCCCACAATACAATTTGACTCCAGATACTATTACCGTAATTACTCCTCTGATTGACTCAATGATTGAGCAAGGGATCTTGAAGGAGATAAAAAGAAGTCCCTGTAACTCTCCCATTATGGGCATGTAGGAGCCGAATGGCAAGTATCATATTGGGCAGGATTTGAGCAAAATAAACACCATTGTTGTCCCTTCTTGTCCTGTGGTACCGAATCCAGCTGTGATAATATTTCAACTTCCATGGGAAGCCGAATGGTTTTCAGTCATCGGTTTTTGTCAAGCCTTCCTCTCTATTCCTCTTCATGATGATAGTCAGTTCCTTTTTGCTTTTTGTTTTGGCAATCATGTTTTGGCTTGGTGCGGAGTACCACAAGGGTATACTGAAAGCCCCTCTATTTTGAACCAGATCCTTAAAAAGAATCTTGAATCTTTGGTAATGCCATATCATTCAGTGCTAGTGCAGTATATTGACGACCTATTGGTGGCGTCAAATACTAAGGATGCTTGCAGGATTGACACTTTTGCCCTTTTGAACCATCTTGCAGAGAATGGACATAAAGTATCCCTGACTAAGATACAATTTTGCCAAACTGAAGTCCTGTTCTTAGGATACCACATTGAGAAAGGAGCGCAGAAAGTGTCACAGGAAAGAATCGCAGTGATTCTTAGCATGAATCCACCAACTACCCAAAAAGAAGTCCGCATGTTCTTAGGAATGCTGGGCTATTGTTGTCAGTGGATTCTGAATTTTTCTTTGATAGTAAAATCTTTTCAGAGGTTGTCAAAGATGCGTCAGATCTGGTACCTTGGGAGGACAGTTGTATGACCTGTTAGAATGCCTTTGCAGGGCACCAGCTCTGGGAATGCCTGATTACAACAAGTGCTTTGTGCTATTCTGCAGTGAAAGAGACGGCTGTTCTCTTTCAGTGTTGACACAAATGCATGTTTTCTCAGCGACTCTTGATCCTGTAGCCACAGCATTACCAGGATTTTTCAAATCGGTTGCATATGCATGTGTGAGTCTTGAGCAATATGAAAGTATAGTAATAAGACATCCATTTTTTTATTTGAATATTTCTTTATTAATGATGTGACAACCATAAAGGAGATAACATTTGGCAGTGAATACCGGCATAATACTTGTTTTTTACCTCTAACAGGATTATCACAGTATACTGTGTTTACACCTTGTACGTTGCTTCACCATCTGCATATCTACATGAAAACTCTAAAACTAAAATTACTATTATTCGAATCACATTGCAAGAAATACTCGTAGCATATACCATGTAGAGAAATCAACTGTGTGACCTCAACAGAATGTTGTATATTGCCAGAGATTATTTGTAGTGTGGAAGAGGAACTTGATAAGTGCTGAAACATTAAGGAGGACTAGTGCCACTGTGGGTAGAGGGAAGGCATGGGAGGGAGGGGCGGCTTGTGCCACTGATAAGGTGCGATCTGGGCAGTCAGCGCAACCCCCAGTTTGTGTGAGCCCCAGTATATTCTATCATTCAGGTGCGAGCGCCCATTAGTCTAGCCTGAATCACTGCCAGATATGTCTTCCAGTCTGGGGGGTTGGGTGTGACCGAGTGTCCCGACACAGCACCATACAATATCTCCAGTCTGGCTACAATACCACTACGTAGATCAGTAAGCCATAATGGATGGGAGGTGCTCATGGCTATCTCACGTTTGTCTACCACTAGCGCCAGGTCTAGAAACGTATTAAGGGCCTTGCACGCTGCCACTAAGGAGGTGACCCCCAAAAGAAAATGCGGACCGTCCATTGGTACAGTGTCACCGACAGCCTCAGATAAAACAGCTGTTATCACCATCCAATAAGGTGTCAAATGTGAGCATGACCATACTTTGTGGATGAAATTTAGTATTGGGGTTGTGGCAGCATGTGCAAGATTCTGGAGAGCCCTGAAATATTTGTGCAAGTCCGTGGGGCGTGAAGTGTGTTTGATGAAGATAATTGAATTGGGTGTATTTGAGTCTGGCATTCATAGAGATGCATTTCGGTGCCCCTAGACACTGCGCCCATTGCTTGTTGGTGAACGTTGTAGAGTGCTCTCCATACCAATAAGCGTGGAGCATGGTAAGGAGGACATCCCTGTCCCTGCATATAGAATTATATGACATTGTAATAGCACGACAGCCAGTCCTGTGTGTAAGTATGGTTTGAAGGATTCTAGATGTTTCGGATTCATCGTGTGTTTTACCCCAGACTTTATGTAAGTGCCAAATAAGCAAAGCATACAAGAGGAAGGAGCCCGCCGGGATCTCATAGTCATCCACCAGGTTCTCAAATGTGCAAAGAATCCTGTCAGAGAACAGGTCTCCCCAGTACATGAGGCCCGTATTGATCCAGGCGGTGGCTTCTGGCCAAGACCCTAGGTCTATACAATCTCGCTTCACCCAGAGGGGTAACTCAGGTATGTAAGGGGTAAAGGGCTGCTTCTTGTACAGTTAAGTAATCCAACAAGAACGGGCCGTGGATATAAGGATGTTCCCTACCTTCTTCTGGATTGTACCCTCTGAGCCCAATAGCCATTCCAACACCTTAGTCGGGTGTGTCCAGGTTGCCCATTACCCCAGATCTGTTACATTTTGGCTGGGTAACCAGCATATTGGCCGCTGTAATTGTGTGGCTGCATAATAATATTAGTAATTTGGGGAACCCAAGCCTCCCTCCACCAGGGGGGTATATAATTTCGCAAGAGACACCTGCTTTCTACCTTTACCCCATATTAAGGCAACTAAAAATGCCCTAAGGTCCTGTAAAAACTTCTGGGGAATTAGGACTGGGAGAGCAGCAAACAAATATAATTATCTGAGTATCACCAACATCTTTGAGATAGCTATGCGGCTCATAGCAGAAAGAGGTAGCACAGTCCAGAATGATAAAGAAGACCTGGCGTTGGCCACCGTCCTACTCAAATTGCCATCCAACAGATCTTTTGGTGAGTGATATACTCGGACTCCTAGATATTTAAAGGAATCACAAGACCACAGAAGTAGCGTGACTAGGAGTGCCCTCCTTTGGTCAGGAGATAATAAGGTCATCAGGAATAGTTGGGATTTATCTCAGTTCACCTTTAGGCCTGATAATTGGCCTAACTGATCCAGTAATACAATAAGATCCGGGAGTATCGCTACGTCTTCCTGCAAATATACCAATGCATCGTCTGCATACAAAGATATTATATGCCAATGGTTATTTGCTCTTATCCCCCAACTCGTAGCACGTTGTCTAAGTGCGCAAGTGAGTGGCTCCATAGCCAGTGCAAAAATAAGAGGGGATAGGGAGACACCCTGTCGGGTGCCTTGCTCTATGGCGAAGGGATCAGAAATGGTGGTTCCTGTTTTTACCCGTGCCACTGGTGAGTTATAAAGTAATGAGATCCATTTGAGGAAATTAGGGCCCAGCCAAACTTAATAAGCACTGCCATCAGGTAACTCCATCCCATGGTGTCAAAAGCCTTCTCGATGTCGAAGGAGGCAACCCATGGGTGTGCACCTGTCACACGCGCCCAGTTCATCAACATAAAGAGTCTGTGCAGATTGAGGAAGGTGTCCATGCCCGGTACGAACCCCTTCTGGTCATGATGCACTACAGTTTGCACTACCGAGATTAATCTGTTGGCCAGTACCCGTCCAAGTATCTTATAGTCTGAATTCAGAAGAGATAGTGGTCGATATGACCCCAAAAGTAATGAGTTCCTGTCTGGTTTGGGCAAGACCACCAGCACCGCTTCCCAAAGAGAAGGGGGCAATTCTCCCTTAGCATAGGCCTCGGTATAAATATGGAGGAGGCAGGGGACCAATTGCACACTGTAAGTAGAATAGAATTCCAAAGTCCAGCCATCCGCTACAGGGGTTCTGCCCTGTGCCACCTGCTTAATGTTGTCAGTTATCTCAGTTTCCGTAATGGGGGATTTCAGCTCCTCCCGCTGCAAAAGTAGAATGCGGGGGTGAGCGACTCCCTCTAAAAAGGACTGTACTGCGGAAGGATCCTCCACTTGTGGGGCCTTGTACAAGGAAGCATAATATGAGTAAAAAGCGGTGTTGATGCCTTCATGCATATTAATGACATGCCCCGTGCCATCTCTTATAGCCGTGATCGGGTTCGTAGGCGAGTCCGAACGTAGCAGCAACACCAGCACTCTACCGGCCTTGTCACCCTCAGCATGTCGTCTAGCCAAGTGTTCCCTGTGATCGAGGGCTCCCAGCTTTCTAGGGTGGTTTTATACGTTAGTCTGGCTGGAGCCAGTGAAGCTGCAACCGACTGGTCAGTAGGGGATAACTGCTCGTACCAGCGTATGTCAGTCTCTAGGGTACTGAGCTCCCTGCGAAGGGATAGTTTAGTGCTGTAAACTGCTTTGATCATATAGCCGCGGAGAGCGACCTTAAAGGCATCCCACTCAACCCTGGCTCCAGATGCGGAGCCATCATTGTCCTGAAAGTATGAAATTGCGTGATCAGAGTGAGTAGAGTGGAGTGGGATGTCACATTGGGATTTTAGGTTTACTTCTCTTCCAGGTAAATTGTAGTTGTAAAGGACAGTGATCTGAGAGGGTGCACCCAAGGTATTCTGCCCGTGACACCCTAGCAAGGACATCCCGCGAGCAGTAAACAATATCAAGTCTGGTGTGTAGATCGTGCAGCCCTGAATAGTATGAATATTCCCTTGTGTCCGGATGCAGACCCCGCCAATCGTCTTGTACCTGACTGTCAGTGGCCCATGTCTGCAAATCTTGTTCGAGAGATATCGACTGCGCTCCTGGCTGTGGGGGGTGGGAACAGTCTTTGTCGAGATCAGGTGTGCAGTTAAAGTCCCCCCCAAGTAATTTGAAACCAATGCATTCCACAGCAGCGTTGAGGGCATAGATTGCTGGAAGGGAGCCTGGTTAGCATTAGGAGCATAAAGTGATATTAATGAAAGTGGGAGACCATCAACTAATCCTTGCAGCACAGCGTAACGGCTCTCAGGGTCAATTCGAGTATGCAAAACCTCTAGAGACAACCCGGGAGCCACCCAAACCAGGCCCCCCCGGCATAGCTGGAGTATGTGGTTCCTATTAACCCCCCTCTGCAATGCCTGCGCATAAATTCTAGTGTTTGTGATGTGAGGTGTGTCTCCTGGAGGACAGCAATTTGGATCTTTTGTCTACGGAGATATTGGTACACCCAGTAACGCTTAGCATAACCAGCCAGGCCATGGACATTCCAGGTCAGCAACAGAACTGAGGATCCTTGAGCATTAAAATTTAGAGCCATTGCATTGTGTTTAGTGTTACCCCCCTCCGACAATACCTACCCACCCGTGTCCCCGCAGCCCCTCCACACAAACAGCATGTTACATCCTCCAGTAAGAGAAAAGAAAAGTCCACATTGTGAATAACATAGAAATAACAATGTTAACGCCCAACTCCCATACCTAGCCCACTTCACCAACAGACGGCAGGCCATCAGCCATATAATGCAATACTAATAACTCTAAACAATAGTCTTTACCAGTGGAAATTTGTAAGCAGGGGGGCAGTACCCAGTGACAGTGGTAGGCTGTCGCAGGAATTCTGCACATACACTGAACTATGCGCAGGAATATGGGACCTCGGTGTATAGGGACTAAGCCTTCCAACCACCTTAGTGCCCACGAACCCAGGACCAACTAGCTACAGTGTCTCACTCGCTCTCCTACACACTCACGAAGAAGCAAATGATTAGACATCCCAGAACACAACACTCCCGGATCTCTCAGGAATCACGGTAACAAGACACCTTTTGGCTCACTCTCTCGTACATGTCCACAATAAAAACTGACCGAAACACGAATATAGTTTAAAATGTTTATTTTAACTACCGTGCTCTAAAATGCAGTATACGAGCCACAACAAGCAGAAAAATGCATAAAACGAATACAGTTAGCATTGCAGCAAGGCGATATATAATAAAGGAAGATGTCATCATATAAAGACAGTGGATAAAGGACTATAAGGCCTAACCACCCTCCCCTTGGTAAGAAGAAGTATAATTATATAATAGAAGATCTCTGGGCTTTGTCAGCAGACCCCATACCTTAGTGCCTTGTTGGTATGTCTACATCATATGAACCGCATTGCTCTTCTCCATGGAAAGCTCCCTCTCCAAGTGTGTGTTTCCTAAACATGCATCCCCATAATATCAAAGTATGAGTTTCCAGCAGCAACTGCATTAGCATGTTTTGTCTAGGTGCTAGGGACTGACCAGAACAGAATAACAAGGAGCATTGTTTATCGACCTTGCTCACAGTGTTCAGACTAAACTCCAGGAACAGGCAGAGAACGAACAAAGCAGATAGTTCTCATGTGAAAGGCATAAACAGAGTCTTTGCAAAAATAAAGCCATGTAGTAACGCGCGCAAAAGCAGCATCATGGCTGCCGGACTCATGCTAACTTAGCGATGTCGACAATGTCCCTATCGGCCACGTGACAAGACCTGCAAGATGGTAGTCTCAACCTGTGCCTTCTCTTTGGCATCGATCATTAAGACATGTGCCAAATGATATAAAAAAAGTGTCCACTCACTCGGGTCCCCACCAAACCTGGAAGGAGTGGATCATAGTAAGTCCTCAGCTGTCTGCAGTGTAACTGGTGGGCTGTCGCCCTGTAGCGCGGCAACCTGTGATTCAGTCATTGCTCTCCGTGGGAGAGGGGCCGCTGCACTTTTCTCCACATCCTCCACCACGCAGGCCCTTTCCTTAGCTGCTTGCTCCCTGGTGGGACCCCGTGGTCGATACCTGTTTCATGATTTACGTTGTCGCTGTTCTTGCCATGGAGTGGAGGGGTCAGTTTTTCCCCCAGATGACGGTGCTCTAGCCAGGACCAGGCATTCTCAGGAGCTGCACAGAAGGTAGTGGTGTCCTCGTGGAGCATCTGAAGGGTTGCAGGAAACTGCAAGGCATATCTGATCCCAAAGGAATTTCTTCACCTCTAGAAAGGAAGATCTGCATCTCTGGACTTCCAGGGTATTGTCTGGGTAAATGTGCACTTAGGCAGTCTCAACAGTCCAGGGTCCCCTGGCTCTCGTCACCTGCAGGATATGGTCTCTGTCCCTGTAATTAAATAGGCATGCAACCACCGGCTGCAGAGAGGCGCCCTTGCGAGGAGGTCTCCCAGGGACTCTATGGGCCCTCTCAACAGAAAAGAAAAGAAAGTGGATTGTTTACCCTGAAGAATTGTGTTCACAGGCCAGACCTCGAGGTACAGTTGCATGTTCAGGCCCTCTGCCTGCTCCGGGAAGCCCACAATTAGCACATTATTCCTAGTCTATCTATATTCTTGGTCCTCAACTCGTCAGCGCAAGTATTCTACCTCTTCCTGCATGGCATGAAGATGTTTATCAGAATCTGCCACCGGGGGTTGCAGGGAAGCCAGCGTGGTTTCCGTATTAAAGAGTCCAGCTTAGGTTCAAGAGTGGATTTAATGTTCAGAATGGCAGATAGGAGTTTGTCGAATCGACGAGAATAATCCGATGGTGTGGCTGCCAACATCATGTCCACAGGCTCGCCAATGTTTTTGTGTTCCTCGTTCCTGTGGGCACCCCCAGTCGCTGCCGGGGTTCTATCCCTCTTTGTCTTCACCATTTTGAGGACAGTAGAGTGATTGGGTTTACTCCACCCAATGCGACGAGCTACAGCGGCGTTGAGGAGGCGTTAGAGTGAATCCAGAAAAGCGTTATGGTGGGCAAGGAACAGAGAGACCCAACAAGCCCAGTGCTTAATATTCCATATCCCAGCAAGGAGGGCTCGGCAACCACAATCAGTGCCTTAACTCCGCCACACCACCACAGTAGGAACAGTGGCCAGGCAGTTCAAAACTATGATTTTATCATGTGGACCGTAGAGGCATGAGAAATCGATCATGTCCAACCGGCGGTGTCAGAAAAGTTTGTCGCCTAAGGTGTACCACTCTGGGTTCAACAGCATCGGAGTGCCGAAGGGGGTACTGCAAGGAAACTAATGTCCAGTTGATATACATAGGCAGTGGGAGTCACCTCAGGGTCCCCTTGTCATCTAGCCTCTGGGTGGGAGCTGATCAATGTTCGAGCGCACCACAGTGGGCCACCCCTTTCCAAAATTAATATAGTTTGCTAGATGCCAGGCAGTCCTGTAGAGCATAAATAGAAGAGCAGTACAGTTGGTAAAGGCCATGTTTGTGTATGGCATAATGTGGTTCCAAAAGTAGCAGAAATGCATCAGGTAGGCATTCGTGCCCCCATTTATGTTGGCTCACCTTCTTGCCTCGGGGTCTGTCACAGACATACAAGTGGAGTCTAGAAGCCGCGCTGGGCCCCAGCACCTCGGTTTTCCAACTTGTTCTTCCCAATGCCTCTAACCCTCAGTGCACGGGGACAATGCAACCCGGGAATCAGGTCTCCCACCAGGATGAAGCAATACCCCAGTCACCCCGTCGAGGGGGGCAGTGGGGGAGTAAGGGGCCTCCGGGCCCCCACAGGTGGAACTGCACCACCCGTGGCCAAGAGTCAAACAGTGTCAGGCTGCCCGGTCCGTTACACCGCGTTATCACAAAGGGTGCGGCTTGGTGAGCAGTGAGGCCTATGTTGCCTTCGGAGCATCGATACAAGGGGCACATCCACCAGGGAGTGGCCCGCAGAACACCCCCAAGGCTAGTCCAATCTTATGGAGTCCCAATACGGGACACAACGATGGTGTGCAGCCTACGACCTTCACCGTCTGGGCCACGACAGCCCCTGGCGGACCACGAGGCTCGGCACAGTCCTCAGCCGTACAGCCACCAGAAATTGGGGCCGCCGGTCGGGCACGGCTCACTGGGCCTCAGCTCCGACACTGCTGGTGTTCGGTCTCACGACTCAATCCAGGCCAAGTACAGCTTCCCAAGTCTTCATGGCTCCAGAAACGCCGCTGTCCCACGGTAACAAGTGGGTCACGGGAAGATGAACAGGATTATTAGCGGGCCTGACTCGGAGCTCTTCACTGAGCATCTGGCCCAGCCGCAATCTTGGCCACGCCCCCCCGTAATGGGACATATATTAACTGTATTTGTACCCTATTTAGTGGAGATACTCCTACTCAGTATGTGGCGAACAGTTGTCTTACAATATATGAGCAAATTCTTTTAGGTGCAAAGAACGTGACTGATGCACGGTTTTAAAGCCATCTTCTCTGTTTACATTGCCTTGAAATGAAACTGTGATTGATGAAGCTGAACAGGATTGTTTGGATGTGACTGAATTATGTACCAAGCCCCGTCCTGATATCCAGGATGAACCGTTGCTGAATCTGATTATGTGTTGCTTATTGATGGTTCTTGTTTGAGAGACAGTGAAGGAAATTTGAGAGTGACTTATTCTGTTTGCACAGTTGCATGTGTTGTGGAAACGTCGTGGTTGCAAGTGGCAGAGCTGATCGCGCTAATGTGAGCCTGCATTTCAAAATGGGTTGAAGCTTATCCAACAAGGCGAAACGACAGTTTAACAGTGGCAAAATTGTTGTTAAGAGAGTAAATTCCACTTTTTGGATTCCCAACTTCAGTCTGACTCAAAAGAACAACTCATTTGAATAATGAGGTCCTGAATTTGTTATGTGCAGTACTACATGTTGAGCAGAAGCTCCACTGCAGTTACAGTCCAAAGGCGTCTGGACTTGTCGAACAAGTCAATGGTGCATTGAAGAACAGTTTGGCGAAGATGTGCGCTTCAAGGACCTTGTAGTGGCCCGAAGCATTGCCTCTTGTGTTGATGAGTTTGAGAAGTACACCAGACAGGAGGACAGGATTGTCATCCCACGAGGTGATAATTGGACGAGTGATGAGACAGCCAGATGTTCCTGTGAATGCTTTAATCAACATAACAGATGGTCTTATCTCAGACTACTGTAATGGTTTGGCTGATGTGGTATGTTGTGTCTCACCAGGTTGGAGAATCTGCCCTTGCGGCTCAAGAAGAGCAGTGCCATTGTCTCAGTCCTGTTTACTGGGTAATGGTGAAGAAGCATGTGCTAAAATCGTGCTTGGAACTGTTAAGAACAAAACACAATCATGAACATTCTGCGCCATCTTGTCTGATGAAAGTTCCTACGTGCACATAAACTACAGTCATTCTGATTTACCACAGCCATTTTGTACTCTGTTGGTCACCTTCATTTCACCCTGTCCTCTAGCAGCCTTCTGACTCTCTGACCAAACCTGATATGTGTGCTGGGGGCTATAAACTATTTCCACGACAAACATCAACATCACCTGCTGCCTCAAACTCGTCTTTTCTCTCATCCCTGCACAAACGGGTTACAAATACCAAACAGACTCTTGCAAACATGGTTTATTGCACTACACACAGCAAGACTGGTTTTTTGCCAACAATGGGACCTGTTCTTATCAACAGAACGGACTCTTAGATCTGGCCGGTCTCACTCGTTTTTAGACCCTGAAGCAAGGTCCAGCTGCAATTAAATTGTCTGTTTTTGACCTGGGTGGGAGGAGAGTTAATGTTGGGCTTGTGTAACCATGTTGATAAAACAATGTCAGGCTTGTGTGACAACCTGCCCGGGGCGGAGACTCCAAGCTTGTAACCATGATAAAAGAAACAAATACATTGTGTAAAACTGTATAAAAGGAAGAGTCAGAAGCATTGCCAGTAGAACACCTCCCTGAAGACATCCTGGTGTCAGCAGTTGACGTGGTCTCCTCTAAGAGTAATAAACCTTTTTCTTGCCTTCCAGCTTCCAGCGCCTGCCTCGTTATTTTAGACAGTGAATCCAAAGTGGATTAAAGGTGACTTTGCGCCGGGCAGCATTGGGGATCCCAGGAGACTCGCTGCTTTTCACAAATTGGCGACCCAACGGGGGGCCCATCAGAGACACGTGGGTCCAGTAGAGAGGTCCTAACGACGGAGTGAACGACTAAATGATTGGAGTGCACCTGCCTGAAAGAGACCCTCGTCTGGCTGCCAATCGACTGAACTTCACCGGTTCCGAACGGACCTCTCTCGAGTGAGCTACGGTCCTGACTGGGGCCTTACAGGAACGCCGCATTGATTGTTGGAGTAAGAGGACAACCAGGCGCTGGAAGGGGAATACGAAGAACTGTCCATATGGTCCGGGTAAGGTCGTGAGAAAACATGACTTAAATTGATTGATTGATAGAAATACTAGTATTCCTTTTTGAGTTATTTGAGACATTCCCTGCTTGCAAACAACGGAGAATAGGAATATTCTCTCTTTGCAGACAGCGAAGGACAGGTAGTGCAGACTTTTGTCTAACATTAATTGAGATATTCATTTTGACCGCTAAATACGTCATGCCTGTTTTCTCTAGATTGTTTGATTGTTTTGGACCGGACCGTTTGTTAGAGGTCAGTCATCCGGCACCGCCGGAAGGCACCCCTAACAAGGACATGTACGTAAAATATGGATTAGCCACCGTAGCTTATAGCAAACTATGGCATAAGTACACTAGGAAGGGCCGGGTAAATCAGTGGCCACTGACGGGATCTTTCGATCCCGCTAAAATAGAAACGTTAGAATTAGCTCTCCACAAAAAGAAAGCTAGACCAGCCATGTTTGATAGTTTTGGTTTATGGCGAAAAGAAGCAGCTCAACGAAAGAAAAGAGACGAAGTTAGACAAGATAAAGAAACGCGAAAATCAGCTTACCAAGCCTGTAAAAAGTTAGAAGAAGAACTAAAAGAAAAGGAAATCGATAAAAAGGAACAGGAATCAAAAATATCAGGTCAATGCCCTGTTAGAACGCCCTTAACTCTTTACCCCGAGTTACCAGCAAAACAGGGGGTAGATGATGATTTATTGTTAGGTCCCCCAATGATATACATGCCACCCCCTTACGCCCCTACTCATCCCGTAGTACAACGCCAGGACCCCCAAAGTATAGCTGGAGATGGCACAATCGCCTCAGTCTCCACCACCTCTGCTCCCACCGAGCCACCCACACCAAATGCCTCATCAAAGGAGGCAGTAGTAGAGGTAGGAACCAAGGAAATAGGAGCGCCCAGGGTCCCGCGATTAAGTAAAAATGAGCGAGCAGGCATTGATAAAATAGTTAAAACCCTCATAGATAGGAAAGAAACAGAAGAACACGTAACAGACATATGCGACTCCTATGTTGAAAACCGCAAACGATACTTTATTGTACGTCTCTGTTACCACACCCTTACTGCATATGAAGAGAAGTACCAAAACGTAGGGCCCGAGCGATTAGTGGCTCTCTACAGGAAGGTAGACATCGGAGATGAAGGCGACAACGATGTTGCAGAACTATTTTCATCCACACTAGAAGTATTGCGTCACCTCATAGAACAAGGACAGATAGATAGGGACAGGACAACTAAGGTAGCAGGACCCCCAGTGGAAAAAACAGATAGCATGATGCCAATAAAAGAAGCTGCCCCTTACTGGGTACCTCCTAGAGGACAAGGGACTAATGACGATATAAACCATCAAGACGCTAGAGGAAGGGTGGTCTACAATTGGGTGTATCAGCCATGGGACAGACAGGACATCCTGACCTTCCGTAAATCTTTGCCGGATTTACGAAAGAACCCCACCGCCTTTACGCCGAGCTAGGTACCGCTCTGGGATCAACAATAATGACACTTGCCGACATAGACTTGTTCTTCGGGTTATGTTTGCCAGCAGATGTGTGGAAACAGGTTAAGAAAGTAAACCATACCGAACTGTTTGGTCATACCTGGGAACAACTCGACACACTAGATAAACAGCGGAACCCTGGTCAAAAACCAGTTAAAGCAATATTAGACCTCCCTGACAAAATAGTGCAGAAAGTGAAAACGCTGATCCCAGAGAAAAAGATAGACTGGTCCATAGTAACCGCATGCCGCCAGAAACCACAAGAGGACGTCTCAGAGTACTTCTCCAGATTTGAAACTGTGTTCTCTGATTACAGTGGACAAGACATGTCCACCGCAACCGGACACCACTTATTTGTGCAGAACTACGTCAAAGGATTACTGCCAGATGTATCCCAGAAACTACAAGCCAGCGAAAGTAGTTGGGCAGCATCTAAACCGACGGCCATTCTCCAAATGGCCCAGTACTACGAGCATCAGAGAAACGAAAATGACAGGGCTACAGAAAGGAAAAAGAAGGACTTGAAGGAAAGGGTAATGATAGCACAACTCCAGGGGGCGAATACAGGAAGGGAGCAATATAGGGGAGGAAACCAGCAGAATACCCCTAGAGTACAGCCACCTAGGAACAATCCATCTACATCATATGTAGGACGCCAAGACCTAGGACAGGATCAATGTGCATTTTGCAAAAATATGGACACTGGAAATCCCAATGCCCGGCTTTGTTAGGAGCTGCTAGGGACAGAGGGGCGAGGGAAATAGCAAGTGGACAGAGAGGAAGAGGACGTAGAAGAGGGTACGCGAGTGAAGCAAGCGAGAAAAGGCCAGGAAGAATGAACGCATTTGACCATCCCAGACAGAATCAGTACCAACAGACAGATTATGACAATACGTACGACTTTGCATAGGACAGCCAGGGGCAAGGAAGGGATCCAGTCGAGCTCTGCATTGATCAGCAAGGCCCTTATGTTACCGCTGAGGTCCTGGGCACAAGGTCGCCTTTTTGGTAGACACAGGAGCAACACGTAGTGCACTATCCAAACGACTGATTCCAAGGGCACCCTTGTCAGGCTCACATGTGACCTCAATAGGATTTGACGGTACGCCCTCCACCAACCCTTTGTCCCGACCCATCCCTTTTAATCTTGACAGCAATGGCGTCGAAACGACATTCCTCCTCTCATCTAACACCCCAGACGCCATTATGGGCCTCGACCTTTTGAAACACTTCCATGCGACTATCAGATGCTCACCAGACGGAGTGCGTGTCATCCTGTATGACAACCCCCAACGCCATAGAGAGAACCCTTTTCAGCACATGTTTTCCATCTCTGAGACTGACACATCCCTACTGGACACTTTGCCATCACACTTATGGGCTAGGGCTGATTCAGACGTAGGACGAATGATGATTGACCCAGTACACGTAACAATACGACAGGACGCAACCCTACCGAAGGTACCGCAGTACAAAAAATCGCCAGAGGGTGAGAAAGCACTAACAGAGATCATACACTCTTTGGTAGAGGCAGGGGTGGTAGAGGAAGTAGTGAGCAACATTTGTAACAGTCCCATTCTACCGATTGTAAAGAGACAGGGAGAGGGAGATGGGAAAGCCTACCGCTTCATCATTGACCTGCGGGAGGTAAACAAAATCGTAGTACCACAATACCCAGTAGTTTCCGACATCACGACAATTTTGACTTTAATCCCCTCCACTGCCACCACCTTCACTGTGATCGACCTCAAGAACGCCTTCTTTTCCATACCTATACACGAGGACAGCCGCTATCTTTTGGATTTACCCTAAATTCCCGTTCGTATAGATTTTGTAGAGCACCTCAGGGGTACACTGAGAGCCCAAGTATCTATAGCCAGGCGCTTAAAAGACAGTTGGACGCCATACAATTGCCAGATGGAGTGGCACTAATACAATATGTAGACGACATCCTTCTAGCAGCAGACACCATACCAATAGCCGTCACAGCCACCATCAAACTACTCCATTTCCTTGCTGAGAATGGTCACAAGGTCTCCCGAAAGAAACTGCAGTTCTGTAAATCACAAGTGACCTATTTGGGTCACCTTTTATCAAAAGAATGGAGAAAACTCACGCCTGACAGGATCCAGACAATTCTAGGCACCCCTGTCCCCAAAAATCAGAAGCAAGTCCGCTCTTTGATAGGCCTCACCTCATTTTGCAGACAGTGGTTACCGAACTTTAGCCTCATTGTCAAACCCCTTCTCTCCCTCCTAGCTAAGGACATCCCCTCACCTCTCCCCTGGACCCCCGAATGCCAGACAGCCTTTAAAGAACTACGCAATACCCTTTGCTCAGCACCAGTCCTAGGAACCCCAGATTACTCCAAACCATTCTTCCTCTACACACACGAAAGGGAGGGATGTGCATTGTCTGTCCTAACACAATCAATTGGTCACAAACAACGCCCTTGTGCATATTTTTCTGCCACCCTCGATCCAGTAGCCAGAGCACTGCCAGCGTGCCTGCGCGCTGTGGCAGCTGCAGCAGTATCAATACGCCAGAGCGAAGGAATAGTGCTCTCCAATCCAGTCACTGTTTTAGTACCCCATGCAGTCGACACACTACTGAACCAGACCAAAACCCAACACTTGACTAGCGCCCGACTGACAGGATATGAGTTGACCCTGCTAGCACCGCACATTACCCTAAAGCGATGCACCACCCTCAATCCAGCCACGCTGTTACCCCTACCCGAGAACGATCCTAACGTGGCTCCACTACATGACTGTGTGACACTAACCGATGAACAAACAAAAAGTAGAGTAGACCTCAGAGACACAGCCTTTCTAGAGCCAGATGGAGAACTATGGGTGGATGGTTCGTGCATCAAACTCCCCGACGGCACCACCTCAGCTGCATACGCTGTCACCACAGCCCGAACCATTTAGAAACAGCCCGTATTGCCCAACGTTCCGCCCAGGCAGCAGAACTCATTGCCCTCACACGAGCATGTATTTTAGCAGCTGGCACGACAGTTAACATATACACCGACAGCCAATACGCCTTCGGGGTGGTTCACCATTTCGGGATTCTATGGAAAGAAAGAGGGTTCCTGACTTCACACGGTACACCCATCCTGCATGGAGATTTAGTCTCCGCCTTGACGGAAGCAGTCCTCCTCCCCAAAAAGCTAGCAGTGATAAAATGCCAAGCACATAGGAAAGTGACAGATCTCATTGGACAGGGAAATGCGCTAGCAGACGTTACTGCCCGAGCCACAGCAGAAGACAGAACCATGACACGAATGTATGTGACCAGGTCACAAGCTGAACAATGGACTGATGCTAGGACCACTGTAAGGGACATACAGACTACAGGCACACAAGACGAATTGACCGAGTGGGAAAAGGTGGGACTAAAAGACGAGGAAAATTGCTGGAGAACTAAAGACGGAAATAAATGGCTGTTACCCAATGCCTACCTCATCCCCATATTGACCATGGCACATTTACCAGCACACATAGGCTCCACCCCCATGATTGAACTAATCACAAGAGTATGGCATAATGTCAAGATAACAGAATCTGCAAAGCGCCTAGTACAACAATGTATAGTATGCCTACAACACAACCCAGGGAAAGGGACAGTAGTACCACGGGGAGGGTTTGGAGTCCCTGATCACCCCTTTGAAGTCCTTCAAATGGATTACATCCAACTAGAGAGATGCCATGGTCTAAAATATGTCCTGGTGGTTGTGTGCGCTTTTAGCAAATGGGTGGAGGCATATCCCACCCGCGACAATACTGCCATAGCCACTGCAAAAGTATTGTTGAAATAATTCTTCCCCGGTACGGCCTTTGCAGAATTTTATGGAGCGACAACGGCCCACACTTCGTAGCCGAAGTGATACAGAACATACTGAAAGGGTTGGGGGTAAAACAAAAATTCCATGCCGTCTTCCACCCCCAATCAGCGGGCCTGGTAGAGAGACACAATGCAACATTGAAACTAAAGCTAGCCAAAATAGTTGCCACAACCGGGTTGAAATGGCCCAACGCCCTTCCATTGGCATTGCTATCAATGCGCTCCACCCCGACCAAACACAGACTGACCCCGTATGAAGTGGTCTTCGGCAGGCCTATGAACATTTGGGCGGCACCAAGACCCACCTCCATTAACGATGTCCCGAACATATTAATGTCAGACTATCTGCATAAATTGACAAACGAGCTAACAATTATCCACCAACAGGTGCAGCAAGCCTTGCCTGACATATCCAGGGGCCCAGGACATGTGATAAAGCCTGGGGACTTCATCCTAGTTCGCAACTTCCAAAGAACGAAGAATCTGGAGCCCAGGTGGACGGGCCCCTGGCAAGTCTTGATCACCACTCGAACTGCCCTCCGAGTGGAAGGAAAACAAAATTGGCTGCACGCCCACCACTGCAAGAAAGTCCCTCCAACGCTGGCAACCTGTGAAGAGGTGGAGGTGCAAGAGGAAGTAGTCGCAAAAGACCGACCAGCTCTGAGTTGCTACCCACAAGAAGACACCCTCCAACTGTCTGAATTTCCCGACCCAACGGTGCCATCCAAGGAAGGGTACAACCTAAGATCGACGAAAAGGGGGGAGCTCCAACAACCAGGCCACTAACTGAGTCAGAGTCTCAGATCGGTAGCACAGCCAAACGACGCAACCAGGAAAAACACCAGACAAAAGTCTGTGGTCCTAACAGTTGGTGAGCTCCTCGAAGATGATGGAAGAAACGGAACACCTGCAAAGCCACCGCAAAGACACCAAGACTTTTGAACTGCACAGTACAAAGACAATTGCACTTGTAGCTGCATTTCTCACCTGCCTCCTGCTAATGGTCACACTCTGGATCATTGAAGAGAATGCACCTGCATACAGAACATTGTCACCAACCATGCAACCAATCACAAAGAAAGAACACTACCTGGTATCACTACCGCCACATCTCCGAGAACGACGCAAAGAATTCTGGAATAATTATTTCGTACAGATGCTGCACCAGCACAATCTTGCCACCAATGCCACTAACTGTTGGGTCTGTGGGCTGCTACCACATGCCACTGAACATTCCATCCCTTTCATCCCTTCACCCTTTTCTGTTCATGGATCTTGCCTTGCCTGGATGATGCTCCTACAAGAAAGTTACAAAGACAATGCCACTTCCGATGGGACAATTGCTCAGTTCTACAACGAGTTCTGGCTAAACCAAACAGGAAGAACAGCAGCTCCCTTTTGCCCTCACACCTCCAATACGACATTCCCAATGAATGTCCCCTCCAAAGAACGAGTGGAAATACAAGTGTTCAATAATCCTGTCAGAGCCACATTTTCCTACCTGAAGAAAAGAACTGCTGCAACACTGACTGTGGCCCTATCTGTGGTGAACGTCTCTGGCCTTGTATGCATTGAAGGCCGTGGGACTAAGAATGTGGGTCACAGCACTTGTAACATTGTAAGGACTTTGAACACTGCCAATCCTCCAGCATTTGTTGCATCACCCAATATGTACTTTGTCTGTGGAACCAAAGCCTACACCTGGCTCCCAAGAAACTGGGGGGCACGTGCTACATCGCCTTTGTTTTGCCACCGACCTACACAGCCCCTGCAGAGCATCATCGAGAAAAGCGTTCTAAAGACACTGATCAAGCAGACTCTGCCGCATCACAGTTCGTTGATGCAGCAAAAGGGCTCGTCCCGCTATGGGGTCCGATGGCAAACAGCCGAGCCATCAGACATCTGTCTCAAGCGGTAGAAACCGCCCTGAACGTCACAGCTAGCATCCTCACCAACAACACTGCCGAGCTTCAAGCGGTCCGTCTGGTGGCCCTACAAAACCGCATGGTCCTGGACGTGGTACTAGCGGATCGTGGAGGAGCATGTCGCATCATTGGTGCCAGTTGCTGCATATACATCCCTGATAATTCACCCTCTGTCTATGAAGCAATCGAACATCTCCACAGACTGTCTTCAGAAATTCATCAAGGATCAGAGACTTGGACAATTGGAAGTTGGCTTTGGGGCATCTTAAAGGACTGGGGTTGGAAAATATCAATGTTTCTCTTGGTCCCAGTATTGGCAATATGTGGTTGCTGTTTGGGTGTACACTGTATACCACCTTTGTGTTCTCTTTGCATAAGTGCCTTGCGCCCTAAGACTATGGACACTCAGTTAACAAAAATGAGAGTAATGTATGAACAAGAAATACAGGACATTATGGAGATCGAAATAGACTGACAAGATGGCTAGTTATGTTCAAAGGGGCGACTGTTAAGAACAAAACACAATCATGAACATTCTGCGCCATCTTGTCTGATGAAAGTTCCTACGTGCACATAAACTACAGTCATTCTGATTTACCACAGCCATTTTGTACTCTGTTGGTCACCTTCATTTCACCCTGTCCTCTAGCAGCCTTCTGACTCTCTGACCAAACCTGATATGTGTGACGGGGCTATAAACTATTTCCACGACAAACATCAACATCACCTGCTGCCTCAAACTCGTCTTTTCTCTTATCCCTGCACAAATGGGTTACACATACCAAACAGACTCTTGCAAACATGGTTTATTGCACTACACACAGCAAGACTGTTTTTTTGCCAACAATGGGACCTGTTCTTATCAACAGAACGGACTCTTAGATCTGGCCGGTCTCACTCGCTTTTAGACCCTGAAGCAAGGTCCAGCTGCAATTAAATTGTCTGTTTTTGACCTGGGTGGGAGGAGAGTTAATGTTGGGCTTGTGTAACCATGTTGATAAAACAATGTCAGGCTTGTGTGACAACCTGCCCGGGGCGGAGACTCCAAGCTTGTAACCATGATAAAAGAAACAAATACATTGTGTAAAACTGTATAAAAGAAAGAGTCAGAAGCATTGCCAGTAGAACACCTCCCTGAAGACATCCTGGTGTCAGCAGTTGACGTGGTCTCCTCTAAGAGTAATAAACCTTTTTCTTGCCTTCCAGCTTCCAGCGCCTGCCTCGTTATTTTAGATAGTGAATCCAAAGTGGATTAAAGGTGACTTTGCGCCGGGCAGCATTGGGGATCCCAGGAGACTCGCTGCTTTTCACAAATTGGCGACCCAACGGGGGGCCCATCAGAGACACGTGGGTCCAGTAGAGAGGTCCTAACGACGGAGTGAACGACTAAATGATTGGAGTGCACCTGCCTGAAAGAGACCCTCGTCTGGCTGCCAATCGACTGAACTTCACCGGTTCCGAACGGACCTCTCTCGAGTGAGCTGCGGTCCTGACTGGGGCCTTACAGGAACGCCGCATTGATTGTTGGAGTAAGAGGACAACCAGGCGCTGGAAGGGGAATACGAAGAACTGTCCATATGGTCCGGGTAAGGTCGTGAGAAAACATGACTTAAATTGATTGATTGATAGAAATACTAGTATTCCTTTTTGAGTTATTTGAGACATTCCCTGCTTGCAAACAACGGAGAATAGGAATATTCTCTCTTTGCAGACAGCGAAGGACAGGTAGTGCAGACTTTTGTCTAACATTAATTGAGATATTCATTTTGACCGCTAAATACGTCATGCCTGTTTTCTCTAGATTGTTTGATTGTTTTGGACCTGACCGTTTGTTAGAGGTCAGTCATCCGGCACCGCCGGAAGGCACCCCTAACAAGGACATGTACGTAAAATATGGATTAGCCACCGTAGCTTATAGCAAACTATGGCATAAGTACACTAGGAAGGACCGGGTAAATCAGTGGCCACTGACGGGATCTTTCGATCCCGCTAAAATAGAAACGTTAGAATTAGCTCTCCACAAAAAGAAAGCTAGACCAGCCATGTTTGATAGTTTTGGTTTATGGCGAAAAGAAGCAGCTCAACGAAAGAAAAGAGACGAAGTTAGACAAGATAAAGAAACGCGAAAATCAGCTTACCAAGCCTGTAAAAAGTTAGAAGAAGAACTAAAAGAAAAGGAAATCGATAAAAAGGAACAGGAATCAAAAATATCAGGTGAATGCCCTGTTAGAACGCCCTTAACTCTTTACCCCGAGTTACCAGCAAAACAGGGGGTAGATGATGATTTATTGTTAGGTCCCCCAATGATATACATGCCACCCCCTTACGCCCCTACTCATCCCGTAGTACAACGCCAGGACCCCCAAAGTATAGCTGGAGATGGCACAATCGCCTCAGTCTCCACCACCTCTGCTCCCACCGAGCCACCCACACCAAATGCCTCATCAAAGGAGGCAGTAGTAGAGGTAGGAACCAAGGAAATAGGAGCGCCCAGGGTCCCGCGATTAAGTAAAAATGAGCGAGCAGGCATTGATAAAATAGTTAAAACCCTCATAGATAGGAAAGAAACAGAAGAACACGTAACAGACATATGCGACTCCTATGTTGAAAACCGCAAACAATACTTTATTGTACGTCTCTGTTACCACACCCTTACTGCATATGAAGAGAAGTACCAAAACGTAGGGCCCGAGCGATTAGTGGCTCTCTACAGGAAGGTAGACATCGGAGATGAAGGCGACAACGATGTTGCATAACTATTTTCATCCACACTAGAAGTATTGCGTCACCTCATAGAACAAGGACAGATAGATAGGGACAGGACAACTAAGGTAGCAGGACCCCCAGTGGAAAAAACAGATAGCATGATGCCAATAAAAGAAGCTGCCCCTTACTGGGTACCTCCTAGAGGACAAGGGACTAATGACGATATAAACCATCAAGACGCTAGAGGAAGGGTGGTCTACAATTGGGTGTATCAGCCATGGGACAGACAGGACATCCTGACCTTCCGTAAATCTTTGCCGGATTTACGAAAGAACCCCACCGCCTTTTACGCCGAGCTAGGTACCGCTCTGGGATCAACAATAATGACACTTGCCGACATAGACTTGTTCTTCGGGTTATGTTTGCCAGCAGATGTGTGGAAACAGGTTAAGAAAGTAAACCATACCGAACTGTTTGGTCATACCTGGGAACAACTCGACACACTAGATAAACAGCGGAACCCTGGTCAAAAACCAGTTAAAGCAATATTAGACCTCCCTGACAAAATAGTGCAGAAAGTGAAAACGCTGATCCCAGAGAAAAAGATAGACTGGTCCATAGTAACCGCATGCCGCCAGAAACCACAAGAGGACGTCTCAGAGTACTTCTCCAGATTTGAAACTGTGTTCTCTGATTACAGTGGACAAGACATGTCCACCGCAACCGGACACCACTTATTTGTGCAGAACTACGTCAAAGGATTACTGCCAGATGTATCCCAGAAACTACAAGCCAGCGAAAGTAGTTGGGCAGCATCTAAACCGACGGCCATTCTCCAAATGGCCCAGTACTACGAGCATCAGAGAAACGAAAATGACAGGGCTACAGAAAGGAAAAAGAAGGACTTGAAGGAAAGGGTAATGATAGCACAACTCCAGGGGGCGAATACAGGAAGGGAGCAATATAGGGGAGGAAACCAGCAGAATACCCCTAGAGTACAGCCACCTAGGAACAATCCATCTACATCATATGTAGGACGCCAAGACCTAGGACAGGATCAATGTGCATTTTGCAAAAAATATGGACACTGGAAATCCCAATGCCCGGCTTTGTTAGGAGCTGCTAGGGACAGAGGGGCGAGGGAAATAGCAAGTGGACAGAGAGGAAGAGGACGTGGAAGAGGGTACGCGAGTGAAGCAAGCGAGGAAAGGCCAGGAAGAATGAACGCATTTGACCATCCCAGACAGAATCAGTACCAACAGACAGATTATGACAATACGTACGACTTTGCATAGGACAGCCAGGGGCAAGGAAGGGATCCAGTCGAGCTCTGCATTGATCAGCAAGGCCCTTATGTTACCGCTGAGGTCCTGGGCACAAGGTCGCCATTTTTGGTAGACACAGGAGCAACACGTAGTGCACTATCCAAACGACTGATTCCAAGGGCACCCTTGTCAGGCTCACATGTGACCTCAATAGGATTTGACGGTACGCCCTCCACCAACCCTTTGTCCCGACCCATCCCTTTTAATCTTGACAGCAATGGCGTCGAAACGACATTCCTCCTCTCATCTAACACCCCAGACGCCATTATGGGCCTCGACCTTTTGAAACACTTCCATGCGACTATCAGATGCTCACCAGACGGAGTGCGTGTCATCCTGTATGACAACCCCCAACGCCATAGAGAGAACCCTTTTCAGCACATGTTTTCCATCTCTGAGACTGACACATCCCTACTGGACACTTTGCCATCACACTTATGGGCTAGGGCTGATTCAGACGTAGGACGAATGATGATTGACCCAGTACACGTAACAATACGACAGGACGCAACCCTACCGAAGGTACCGCAGTACAAAATATCGCCAGAGGGTGAGAAAGCACTAACAGAGATCATACACTCTTTGGTAGAGGCAGGGGTGGTAGAGGAAGTAGTGAGCAACATTTGTAACAGTCCCATTCTACCGATTGTAAAGAGACAGGGAGAGGGAGATGGGAAAGCCTACCGCTTCATCATTGACCTGCGGGAGGTAAACAAAATCGTAGTACCACAATACCCAGTAGTTTCCGACATCACGACAATTTTGACTTTAATCCCCTCCACTGCCACCACCTTCACTGTGATCGACCTCAAGAACGCCTTCTTTTCCATACCTATACACGAGGACAGCCGCTATCTTTTTGGATTTACCCTAAATTCCCGTTCGTATAGATTTTGTAGAGCACCTCAGGGGTACACTGAGAGCCCAAGTATCTATAGCCAGGCGCTTAAAAGACAGTTGGACGCCATACAATTGCCAGATGGAGTGGCACTAATACAATATGTAGACGACATCCTTCTAGCAGCAGACACCATACCAATAGCCGTCACAGCCACCATCAAACTACTCCATTTCCTTGCTGAGAATGGTCACAAGGTCTCCCGAAAGAAACTGCAGTTCTGTAAATCACAAGTGACCTATTTGGGTCACCTTTTATCAAAAGAATGGAGAAAACTCACGCCTGACAGGATCCAGACAATTCTAGGCACCCCTGTCCCCAAAAATCAGAAGCAAGTCCGCTCTTTGATAGGCCTCACCTCATTTTGCAGACAGTGGTTACCGAACTTTAGCCTCATTGTCAAACCCCTTCTCTCCCTCCTAGCTAAGGACATCCCCTCACCTCTCCCCTGGACCCCCGAATGCCAGACAGCCTTTAAAGAACTACGCAATACCCTTTGCTCAGCACCAGTCCTAGGAACCCCAGATTACTCCAAACCATTCTTCCTCTACACACACGAAAGGGAGGGATGTGCATTGTCTGTCCTAACACAATCAATTGGTCACAAACAACGCCCTTGTGCATATTTTTCTGCCACCCTCGATCCAGTAGCCAGAGCACTGCCAGCGTGCCTGCGCGCTGTGGCAGCTGCAGCAGTATCAATACGCCAGAGCGAAGGAATAGTGCTCTCCAATCCAGTCACTGTTTTAGTACCCCATGCAGTCGACACACTACTGAACCAGACCAAAACCCAACACTTGACTAGCGCCCGACTGACAGGATATGAGTTGACCCTGCTAGCACCGCACATTACCCTAAAGCGATGCACCACCCTCAATCCAGCCACGCTGTTACCCCTACCCGAGAACGATCCTAACGTGGCTCCACTACATGACTGTGTGACACTAACCGATGAACAAACAAAAAGTAGAGTAGACCTCAGAGACACAGCCTTTCTAGAGCCAGATGGAGAACTATGGGTGGATGGTTCGTGCATCAAACTCCCCGACGGCACCACCTCAGCTGCATACGCTGTCACCACAGCCCGAACCATTCTAGAAACAGCCCGTATTGCCCAACGTTCCGCCCAGGCAGCAGAACTCATTGCCCTCACACGAGCATGTATTTTAGCAGCTGGCACGACAGTTAACATATACACCGACAGCCAATACGCCTTCGGGGTGGTTCACCATTTTGGGATTCTATGGAAAGAAAGAGGGTTCCTGACTTCACACGGTACACCCATCCTGCATGGAGATTTAGTCTCCGCCTTGACGGAAGCAGTCCTCCTCCCCAAAAAGCTAGCAGTGATAAAATGCCAAGCACATAGGAAAGTGACAGATCTCATTGGACAGGGAAATGCGCTAGCAGACGTTACTGCCCGAGCCACAGCAGAAGACAGAACCATGACACGAATGTATGTGACCAGGTCACAAGCTGAACAATGGACTGATGCTAGGACCACTGTAAGGGACATACAGACTACAGGCACACAAGACGAATTGACCGAGTGGGAAAAGGTGGGACTAAAAGACGAGGAAAATTGCTGGAGAACTAAAGACGGAAATAAATGGCTGTTACCCAATGCCTACCTCATCCCCATATTGACCATGGCACATTTACCAGCACACATAGGCTCCACCCCCATGATTGAACTAATCACAAGAGTATGGCATAATGTCAAGATAACAGAATCTGCAAAGCGCCTAGTACAACAATGTATAGTATGCCTACAACACAACCCAGGGAAAGGGACAGTAGTACCACGGGGAGGGTTTGGAGTCCCTGATCACCCCTTTGAAGTCCTTCAAATGGATTACATCCAACTAGAGAGATGCCATGGTCTAAAATATGTCCTGGTGGTTGTGTGCGCTTTTAGCAAATGGGTGGAGGCATATCCCACCCGCGACAATACTGCCATAGCCACTGCAAAAGTATTGTTGAAAGAATTCTTCCCCGGTACGGCCTTTGCAGAATTTTATGGAGCGACAACGGCCCACACTTCGTAGCCGAAGTGATACAGAACATACTGAAAGGGTTGGGGGTAAAACAAAAATTCCATGCCGTCTTCCACCCCCAATCAGCGGGCCTGGTAGAGAGACACAATGCAACATTGAAACTAAAGCTAGCCAAAATAGTTGCCACAACCGGGTTGAAATGGCCCAACGCCCTTCCATTGGCATTGCTATCAATGCGCTCCACCCCGACCAAACACAGACTGACCCCGTATGAAGTGGTCTTCGGCAGGCCTATGAACATTTGGGCGGCACCAAGACCCACCTCCATTAACGATGTCCCGAACATATTAATGTCAGACTATCTGCATAAATTGACAAACGAGCTAACAATTATCCACCAACAGGTGCAGCAAGCCTTGCCTGACATATCCAGGGGCCCAGGACATGTGATAAAGCCTGGGGACTTCATCCTAGTTCGCAACTTCCAAAGAACGAAGAATCTGGAGCCCAGGTGGACGGGCCCCTGGCAAGTCTTGATCACCACTCGAACTGCCCTCCGAGTGGAAGGAAAACAAAATTGGCTGCACGCCCACCACTGCAAGAAAGTCCCTCCAACGCTGGCAACCTGTGAAGAGGTGGAGGTGCAAGAGGAAGTAGTCGCAAAGACCGACCAGCTCTGAGTTGCTACCCACAAGAAGACACCCTCCAACTGTCTGAATTTCCCGACCCAACGGTGCCATCCAAGGAAGGGTACAACCTAAGATCGACGAAAAGGGGGAGCTCCAACAACCAGGCCACTAACTGAGTCAGAGTCTCAGATCGGTAGCACAGCCAAACGACGCAACCAGGAAAAACACCAGACAAAAGTCTGTGGTCCTAACAGTTGGTGAGCTCCTCGAAGATGATGGAAGAAACGGAACACCTGCAAAGCCACCGCAAAGACACCAAGACTTTTGAACTGCACAGTACAAAGACAATTGCACTTGTAGCTGCATTTCTCACCTGCCTCCTGCTAATGGTCACACTCTGGATCATTGAAGAGAATGCACCTGCATACAGAACATTGTCACCAACCATGCAACCAATCACAAAGAAAGAACACTACCTGGTATCACTACCGCCACATCTCCGAGAACGACGCAAAGAATTCTGGAATAATTATTTCGTACAGATGCTGCACCAGCACAATCTTGCCACCAATGCCACTAACTGTTGGGTCTGTGGGCTGCTACCACATGCCACTGAACATTCCATCCCTTTCATCCCTTCACCCTTTTCTGTTCATGGATCTTGCCTTGCCTGGATGATGCTCCTACAAGAAAGTTACAAAGACAATGCCACTTCCGATGGGACAATCGCTCAGTTCTACAACGAGTTCTGGCTAAACCAAACAGGAAGAACAGCAGCTCCCTTTGCCCTCACACCTCCAATACGACATTCCCAATGAATGTCCCCTCCAAAGAACGAGTGGAAATACAAGTGTTCAATAATCCTGTCAGAGCCACATTTTCCTACCTGAAGAAAAGAACTGCTGCAACACTGACTGTGGCCCTATCTGTGGTGAACGTCTCTGGCCTTGTATGCATTGAAGGCCGTGGGACTAAGAATGTGGGTCACAGCACTTGTAACATTGTAAGGACTTTGAACACTGCCAATCCTCCAGCATTTGTTGCATCACCCAATATGTACTTTGTCTGTGGAACCAAAGCCTACACCTGGCTCCCAAGAAACTGGGGGGCACGTGCTACATCGCCTTTGTTTTGCCACCGACCTACACAGCCCCTGCAGAGCATCATCGAGAAAAGCGTTCTAAAGACACTGATCAAGCAGACTCTGCCGCATCACAGTTCGTTGATGCAGCAAAAGGGCTCGTCCCGCTATGGGGTCCGATGGCAAACAGCCGAGCCATCAGACATCTGTCTCAAGCGGTAGAAACCGCCCTGAACGTCACAGCTGGCATCCTCACCAACAACACTGCCGAGCTTCAAGCGGTCCGTCTGGTGGCCCTACAAAACCGCATGGTCCTGGACGTGGTACTAGCGGATCGTGGAGGAGCATGTCGCATCATTGGTGCCAGTTGCTGCATATACATCCCTGATAATTCACCCTCTGTCTATGAAGCAATCGAACATCTCCACAGACTGTCTTCAGAAATTCATCAAGGATCAGAGACTTGGACAATTGGAAGTTGGCTTTGGGGCATCTTAAAGGACTGGGGTTGGAAAATATCAATGTTTCTCTTGGTCCCAGTATTGGCAATATGTGGTTGCTGTTTGGGTGTACACTGTATACCACCTTTGTGTTCTCTTTGCATAAGTGCCTTGCGCCCTAAGACTATGGACACTCAGTTAACAAAAATGAGAGTAATGTATGAACAAGAAATACAGGACATTATGGAGATCGAAATAGACTGACAAGATGGCTAGTTATGTTCAAAGGGGCGACTGTTAAGAACAAAACACAATCATGAACATTCTGCGCCATCTTGTCTGATGAAAGTTCCTACGTGCACATAAACTACAGTCATTCTGATTTACCACAGCCATTTTGTACTCTGTTGGTCACCTTCATTTCACCCTGTCCTCTAGCAGCCTTCTGACTCTCTGACCAAACCTGATATGTGTGACGGGGCTATAAACTATTTCCACGACAAACATCAACATCACCTGCTGCCTCAAACTCGTCTTTTCTCTTATCCCTGCACAAATGGGTTACACATACCAAACAGACTCTTGCAAACATGGTTTATTGCACTACACACAGCAAGACTGTTTTTTTGCCAACAATGGGACCTGTTCTTATCAACAGAACGGACTCTTAGATCTGGCCGGTCTCACTCGTTTTTAGACCCTGAAGCAAGGTCCAGCTGCAATTAAATTGTCTGTTTTTGACCTGGGTGGGAGGAGAGTTAATGTTGGGCTTGTGTAACCATGTTGATAAAACAATGTCAGGCTTGTGTGACAACCTGCCCGGGGCGGAGACTCCAAGCTTGTAACCATGATAAAAGAAACAAATACATTGTGTAAAACTGTATAAAAGAAAGAGTCAGAAGCATTGCCAGTAGAACACCTCCCTGAAGACATCCTGGTGTCAGCAGTTGACGTGGTCTCCTCTAAGAGTAATAAACCTTTTTCTTGCCTTCCAGCTTCCAGCGCCTGCCTCGTTATTTTAGATAGTGAATCCAAAGTGGATTAAAGGTGACTTTGCGCCGGGCAGCATTGGGGATCCCAGGAGACTCGCTGCTTTTCACAGAACCCTTTTGGAGAGGTCCATACCAGGTGATCCTGGTTACCAACAGTGCTGTGAAGTGTGGAGATCTCCCAACTTGGGTACAGACCACCCATACTTGCAGAATCCCATGTCCCCTTGATGATACAATAGCTCCTTTTCCTGATGTGACAGTGGTTACAGTGAGAGAGATGGATCAGGTTAGTCAAGCTGTAGGGGACCAGCAAGCTGCTAAGGCAGCACTCGTTTGGCCTGAGGGGGTTCTGAGGGAGTCAACTGTTGTCAATGCCCAAGGGTCTCTGCAAATAGAGTTGACTACGAGAGAAATAAATCCTAGCGAAGGGCATAGTGCATCAAGAAAGTGAGTAGTACCTGGAGACTGTTGGCCTTGAAGAGGTGAGACCCTGAGAAGCTGTTTGACAAAAGGATGATTACCACCAACAATTTCTGAAAGTTCAGAAAAGTCTGAACAGAGCGACAGTGATGATGCACGAACAGATATAAGGAGATCAAAAAGAGTAAGAGTACCCAGCCAAAAGTACTCAACTCCTGAATGGACATATCTGGCTGCAATGAATGGGAACAGGAGTTCATCAATTAGTGTTTTAACCATACGAGTCCACCTGAACCTCCTTAAAACAAACTTTGTGGGAAATTGGAATTTCAGTCTTGGTGAACTGCTTGAAGGACTGACGCAATTTATTCAGAATATACTCGTCAACAAAGCTGAACTGCATATTTCCTGTATTAAACAGAACTATTGAATTGTACTGTGATAATTTCGGCATTTGAAAATTGCCGAATTGCTCAAACCACCTGCTGCTATTTTCTATTCCTAATTACTAATTGGTTAAGTGGTCTGAAATTTGAGAAGCCATGAGTTCTAACATTAAAATCTCTTATAGATACAAACGTGTATCTAGTGGAATTGTTTCTGTTATTATTTTGATATTATTTGCACTACTTATTGTTTTGAATTTACCATATTATGTTCTGAAAGAAGATTTTAAACTTACAATTTCTTCTAAAACTGCAAAAATCAATAGCATTGATTTTACCACCTTGAATGATAATTTTTTAGATCATGGCTTTCCTAATACTGATTATTCACTGAACACTTACACTGATCTATTGGATAAATATGTAAATACTAGGGTTGTTGGCGATTGCTATGTGTGTATGCAAATACGTACATCTGTTGCTGAGGGCATAACCTCTCATAGCTTGCCATTAACGTGTGGAATTTCTTGTAGTGTACTTGCTAGTTTGTTTTATGGAACTGATCAATTACTGTTTTATTATTCCAATCAAGATCGGATCTTTTATGAATTTCCTGTGCTAAAATGCTTAAAACCACATCCTGAAGCTTTGCAAGTTGAAACAATGGGCTATTTGTTTAGACCAACTCAATTTTTAGTTTGGACATGGCTTATGCACATAGGAATAACCTAACATGTAAAATATAGAGAGCTGAAAAGAATTTCATAGAATTAGAAGAGAGTAGACAAAATAATACATTTAAAAAAATACAAAATCAAAATAAATTCCTTGGAAATTACCACAAGAAAAAAATAACCTAATAGAGGGAATGGCTGCATTAGCTTTAGACTGGCAACATAAGGGAAATGTTTGACAATACAGAAAAAGATCAAATACTAACACTCATTTTGTAGGACTTAGTACTTGTGAACATACTTTTGAAATTTATGAAAACTGCGAAAGATATTTAAGTGGAGGTGATCCTATCTTTCCTGGAGTGTATTATATTTGTGGAAAAAATGCTTATTTCAAGTTACCCAAAGGATGGTATGGAAGTTGTCACATGGCAATTGTTTTCCCAAAAATTTATCATGTGAAGAATTTTTAAAAAAGGAAGGGCGACAAAGGGAATATGAAGAGAAGTTTGAGTGCAAGTGAAATATTGGGAGATATTTTGGGGGTTTTAATATCTTCTGTAGGTGTAGCACTAAATTCTCAGAAAATTAGAAAGCTGTCTACTATAGTTGATAAATTAGCTACTAAAATAATATGGATTACTGATTTCTATCTTAAGACCATTAGGGGAAATCTCTTTGCACATAATGTTGATAATATTAGCAATCAAATTCTGTAGGTTCAAAAAGGACAAACGGGGAGTGAAAAGAACGAGAACTGATCTTGAACTGGAAGACAAACAATGTAACTATTGTGACAAAAACAAAATGACATTTTTGGAGGAGTTTAGAAGGAAAAGGCTTAACAAAATGATGTTTTGTGATGATTTGATGTAGTTTGTGATGGCTTAATTCAACATCAGAGGGGGACCTGTAGCAGCGTCAATATCGACTATTCTTTACACAACATACATACTAGATTTTATACTGATAATAACATGCACTTTACACGCAATGACGAAAAACATCACAGAAACAGAGAGAACGGTTAATTCTCAGCACCGTAAAAGCGTGCTTGATTGGCTAGAAACAGTAGGACTAGTGAAATAATAATAATAACAAGATGTTATGAGGACAAATGAGAAGTTTGGCAGTTCTATTGATTTCAATTACAGATAATTCAATTCATTACAAACTCGATATAGGTGCACATCAATTTTTTTAGAAATTTCATGTTTGAAACTTTCAGCAAGTACTAACACCCTAAAGAACGTATATTAATGAAATGATTTTTAGAATTAGTTTACATGTATGAGTAGGCCATATTTAGGATTGTTCATTTTTTACAATAATCACCGACAATACTATCATTATTTCTTAAATATAAAACGTTTGATTTACTTTATAACATTTTGAATAGTTATTAATTAGTTGATTCACTAAAAGAAGATGGTTTTAAGGCATTGAAATTCTTTTGCTTATGCTGCATCATTTCATAACCTAATGAAATGAACTTTGACATGTTTTTTTCACATGTTGCTTTAACTGTTCCTGCCTAATGTAACAATTAAACTATGAATGAAGCCTTATTCCTTGTGTGTGTGAATTGGTGGGAACCAAACCTAGGACAGTGCCCATGACGAAGGTACAAATACATTTTTCCCTTTGTAACTAACCTGTGAGGATCGTGAAGACTGTGGTTTCTCATAACTAGCTTTGGAAACAATGCTGGAGTAGCAAATTGTACCTGACAAACAGAAGATGACCGCACATTTGGCAGACCACTATGATCCGATTGTTGATGTCATAACTGCATCATCTATACTATAAAGACGAACGCCCCAAAGGAAAGGTAGAGGATGATGATGATTTTGGTTTGGGATCAGATGAGAGACAGATAGAAGAGCTCTCTTACATTTTAGTGTTTTTGCTCGACTTGGGATGCTTTGCAGCTGCTGCTGTAATTACTGATTTATTTAAACTCCTTTCCTGGCTGACAACCTGAACTCAATGCTTGATTTTTCTTTTCTAATGAACTTGCTTATTGAACTCTTTTTGCCTATTTGATGAGATACCAAATTTGAATTTTCCTGATTTTGCTCAAATTCCCTTTTTTTCCACGTTTGTAGACATTTACTTAGTGGACTTTAGCTTGACCCCTTTGTCCTCTTATTTAATTAGTTTTCCCTGTTTAAACCTCCTCCAGCCTTCATTGGTAGTTGGAATCTGTAATGTGCAAACCATTTTCTTTGGAAATCTTTGATTAATGTGTGGTTTTATACTACGTGCTATTGGCATTCTATTGAGTTACTTAAAATGTTGTTTGCATGCATTGATTTTGGATCATTAATACAATAACAAAATGTTCTAAATTGCCTGAGTCTGTTATTGTGTCCTGATGTTTGAATCTAAATGCGCAATAGAGATAGTCATTGATTGTTTTCAGAACATCAAGTTCTGTTGCTTTTATTTTGTGTGGCAACAGCAGAGCTATTGGTTTGTATCATTTTAGTCAGACTAAACTTCTTCAGGAGGTTGGTTCTTCCAATCGCAATACTTTACTTTTACAGAAGGGTTTTGGGGGTAATTTATTTGAACCTCATTTTGAACTAGTGAGTTAGCCACTAATTAATGGTTCTCATTGGGTGGCGTAGCGTATAGAACCTCAGACAACATACAATGGTTCATAATTGACATGATAGGACTTTCAATAATATGTCAGGGCAAACAGGAAGTTATCAGAACAAGTACATAGTAGATAGCTGGTAATGTTTCGGCATGAGTACATAAAAGTCATCGAATATAAATATCTGTCATTGATTCCACAAACATTATTTATGGAAAAATAAGTCTGTGCTAAAATTGAACAGATAGTTAATTGTAGGGGTTGGCCGAATGGTCCGTTCTGCCCGCGGAATTGGCAGAATTTTGGCCACTCCTTGTTACACTTTAATGCAGAGGTCTAGTTGAATTCCACCAATCGCAGCGTGGCAGAGTTTTTCTCCCAAGAGGCTCTAGAATATGCAAGCTGGTGAGATGAAGCGAGATTTGGAGTCCCCTAGTGCGATTTTCTAACGAGGGTGGTCCCTGGTGTTTGTGAGCGGTCGCGGTCAGAGGGCTGCCTCTCAAGTAGATTTACTACTCGAGCAGCAGCAAAATCAACCCGAATGGCTGCGTGCTCTTGCATGGTGCCATTTGTGCTGATTTTTAGCGCTGCTCACACTGCCGGTGCTAAATTGCAGCACGAGCTGCATATTTTCTGCCCATTAGTGTAATTCCATGGAATCTCGCAGCGCTTTTCTGTAACTCTGTGGAATTCCACAGAGTAAAACTCCGCGAGTTGAGACCACCTCTAGTTAATTGCTGTTTGTGCTTGCTGCTATAGTTGCATATTAATAAGTGAAAAAAATGTATGTGTCCTTAGTAATTACATGAACGCTGTAAATTTTTCCACGTAACACTTGTCAGAGTAGAGATATATGGTTTCCTACATTTGATTTGTAGATTTATCACAAATTACAGTGTGACTGTCAGGCCACTCACCTGGAGAACTTGCCAGCAGAGACGATTTTGGACTCAACTCACTCCCAACACAACACCCAACCAAGGAATGATAACCTCAAATAAGGCTATGTCCTCGGAGGGAAGGGAGTCGGGACAAAATAATAAAAGAGACAAAGACTTGCACCCTCTTGACTGAGGGAATGCCCCAAGTGTCTCCCTCTTTCAGGGTGCGTCTTCTAGGGGTGTAGAGGAGAGTAACTAAGGAGAAGGAACACACACTATATTAGCATTGATACACATTGACATAGTTAGTTCAAGTAACATTTGAGCAATGGAAGTGCTTGCATTCAGAGATATTTATAACAACACAGAAAATGTGTATTCTTATAGTTCTTGTGGGATAGAATTACCCACTCCTTTCATGAGCTTCAAATATCAGTTCACAGTTTTCCCCCTGTCAGCATATTACGTCATATGCTTTTGTAATGTGACTGTTCTTCCATTTTTTTTATTCTCCTTTTCTCTTTTTTTAAAAGTACGCAAATTGTCTCTTGAACTTCCAGCAGATAGTGTGGGGTTCTTAAGTCGAGATTATTCACAAGGCTTCAAGTTTTTATTTTGTAAAATTGTTGCGGGCGAGTTTTTGAAAAGAAACAAAGAATAGTGCACTATCCTTGTTTTCTCTTTTGCTTTTTCCTTCCTTTCATTGCAGGTTATGCCGTTACAATGCCAGGATGACCAACGGGCCGGCTCCTGAACAGCTGCAGTCGCAGAGAGGATTCGCCGCCGTTGCTCAACGTTACGTCTTTTCTGGAATGTGAGGATCGGAGAAATCTGATGAGCTGCTCAGAATTGTCTGCGGGAGCCCAGCTGTCACGGGGCCAGGCAAGGAAGCTTGGATCGGGGAGAAGAGGGTGCGATGATGAAGGAGAGAAGAGAAGCATTCTCTTTTCAGGAAATAAAGTCAAGCTCCCTACTGGGGTTTGGCTGAGTATTCTTAGGTGGGCAATTCTTTCTAGAAGAGCACGTGTTCTGGAAAGTCACTGACTGCAGACACATGGATAATTACCAACAGGAGTATAATTGGTGGTAATGAATTACCCTGGAAAGTTCCTGACTGGAAAGTCCCTGTATTGGTGGCACCTGAATCACCCTGGAAAGTACCTGACTGGAAAGTGCCTGACTACAGGCACATGGATAATTATCAAGCACATGAATAATTGCAGCAACTGAAAAACGGCCATCAGAGAAGCGAAACTTGTGCAAACATGTGGAACAAAAACATTAGGCCTTTTAGTCTAACCTAGGGATAATTACAAGCACATGGAACTTGCAAACATGAAGATAACCTAAAGGTTTGGTATAGGCAACAATGAAACAACACTTAGCAAAAATACTTAACCTAAGGTGTGTGAGATTGAGGAGCGAATACATGATTTATAAAGCGATGGGCTGTTGAACATATGGTACATGCTTGGGTGCAGGAATTAGTGATCGTAACAGTGACATGTTTTCTACAATTTAGCGTTGGTGCAAAAAATGATGCAAAAATATTTTGCATCATTTTTTCTTATTGTGTAAGTAGGATCACACAAACAGATTTGTCTCCAGTCTAAGTATCAGCCATGTTATATAAAGTTCTGTGCTAGTGCAAACCCCTCACAAAAGAAACACACTGATTTGCACTGTTTTTACTTAGTTCCTAATAGGGAACTCAACAAATACATTTTGCTTGACTTAATTAAAATTGCCACGTTTGAGATCTAATCTAATCAATTTACTACTCTTTTACTATTTTCTACTAAGTTAGCAGCCAAAAAAGTACAAAATAAAATAAAATTTTATATAAAATTCTCTTTTTAAGCTTATACTTTTATTCAAATTTTTCTCCAAAATGCTTTAAAATGCATCACTTGGCGCTCTATATCTTAAAATGTTCATGCAGGACAAAAGTCCTCCATGAACCCTCTTCGAAACACTTGGACTCATTCACTTCCTCAAAGTCGCAAATTACTTTTATGCCCCACTACTTTTAAAAGTCACCAGCTGCCACTGAAAACGGGACTCCATGTGTTCCTTCATAAACATAGAAAACAATATTTCTTGACTATATAGCAATGAATGTTATATATATATATATATATATATATATATATATATATATATATATATATATATATTCACTGAAAAAACCATAGGTTTTAGGGACAGTTATAGTTAGTTGGACATTTCACTCGTACAAAACCATAGAAATTCCCCGTTATAGTTCGTTCAGCTAACTATAACTCGCGCCCGCAATGCACTGCTGATGACGTCACATATTACATCACTCATGACATGGTCAGTGACATCACTGATGACATCACTGATGACATCTCAAATGACATCACTGATGACATCATCCAGTGACTGTGTGTTTCTGTAAAGTTTAAATATGTTTAATATATATAGGGAAAGGCGTATTGAAGAATGAGTGGGTGTATAAGTGTCTGAATGGATGATTTAGTACGTGAGTGACTGACTCTACAAGTGAGTGATTAAATGTATCTTACTGAATGCATGGGTTAGTGACTAAACTGTGTGAATGTCTGTATCCGTCTGTCTGTTGGTTTGTAAGCGGCTGCATGGCTTTCTGAATAGCTACATGAGTGTCTACATGGGTTATTGATTGATTGTCTGAGTATCTGTATGGGTGCCTGAGTGTTTGTGTGGGTGGGGTGTGTGTGACTCTGTGCATAGATGTGTGAGTTGGTGATTCACTGGGTGCATGGTTTCAAGAGTGCATCTGTGATGGACTGTATGGGTGGGTGAGTGTGTGTATGGGTGTGTTAGTGATTGAATGTATATCTCAGTGGTACATGTGTAAGTAACTACATATGTGAAAGGCAGTATATATGTGTGTTGGAGTATATAAATGGCTATAAGTGAGAGTGTGTGATTGTGAGAGTGGCTGTATGGATGAGTGTGTACTTGTATCAGTGATTGTATAAGAGTGTAAGAATGTGCTAGTATTTGTATGAGTAAGTGAGCTGGTGTGTGTATAACTGTATAGGTGAGTAAATGGGTGTGTGATTACGTTTTTGCATGACTGACTAGGTGTGTGAGTACCTCTATGGATGAGTGGCGGTGTGTGTGTTTATATAGGTGTATGAGTGCATATGATAGTCCTGTACTGAGTGACTAAGTATGAGTGACTGTACGGGTGAGTGAGTGGATGTGTGTGTAGACCTAAGAATCAGTGAGTGGGTATGTAGTTTTTGGTGTTGGAGTGTCTATGGTTTTGAGAATGGCAGTCTGTAATTTAGAGTGGGTGTATCAAAAGTTATATTAGGGTGTGAGAAGATGCATGAAATTATCACATGGATGATGTCATCAGTGATGTCATTTGAGATGTCATCAGTGATGTCATCAGTGATGTCACTGACCATGTCATGAGTGATGTAATATGTGACGTCATCAGCAGTGCATTGCGGGGCGCGAAGTTATAGTTAGCTGAACTAACTATAACGGGGGAATTTCTATGGTATTGTACGAGTGAAATGTCCAACTAACTATAACTGTCCCTAAAACCTATGGTTTTTTCAGTGAATTTCAAAGGTTTTTTAAATGCTAATTTCTAACTATAACGTGTCTGAAACCTATGGTTTTTCAGTGAATTTCAAAGGTTTTTAAATGCTAATTTCTAACTATAACGTGCCTGAAACCTATGATTTTTAAGTGAATTTCAAAGGTTTTTTAAATGCTAGTTTCTAACTATGCCTACAGAGGTAGGACATGTGAAGAAAGAAGAAAAACGCACAGAAAGAAGCAAAAGATGTGCAGAAAGAACCAACAGAGGAGCAGAAAGAGGCCTTGTTGCAAAATCATCCTGTGCCCACAACTTTTTAGACGGGTACTGGTGGTAACTGACTCTGACTAACCAGAGCCAGTGCTATGCTAAAAGACACTTAGAATACAGTGAAAACACCTACATACACTAGGGAACACTATGCGTTGGGGTACCCCTGTGATTAGCATGACCTCCTCTGCAAGTCCCTAGTACATAATAGGGCAGGGGATTAAAACTACCTCTTAAAACGCAGCTACAGGGCGCGTTTGCACAGTGGTGAAGGGAGGGGGGCCTGAGGTGACGTGTGCAAACGCACCCTGTGGCGCGTTTTAAGTTGCGAGATTAAGTCCCCTTGAATTCTGAGGTCCCTGGGGCCCAACTAGCCCCCAGGTACCTACAGTTAGGACCACAGAGCTGAGTTGCAGAGAGGCGTTCCGAGGCCACGCACCTTTTTCACCTCTCTGCAACGCAACTCTGTTGTGCTTACTGAAGGTACCTGGTGGGCTAGTTGGCCCCAGGGTCCCTCAGGATTCAAAGGGAATTAATTCCCCAACTTAAAACGCACGACAGGGCGTGTTTGCGCACATGTCACCTGAGGCCCCGCCCCTCCCTTCACCACTGTGCAAACGCGCCCCGTGGTGCGTTTTAAGTTGGGGGATTAGGTCACCTTGAATCCTGAGTGTCCCTGAGGCCCAACTGGCCCACTAGGTACTTCCAGTAAGCACCACAGGCCTGCGTTGCAACGCCTGTAACAAATTGTGCAGTTGTGTTTAGGTAGTGAAGAGGGTCGTGCTGGGGGTAGTGTTTTAAGGTTTAGGGTAGTGCAGTGGTGTTTGTGTAGTGTAGGGGGTCATGCTGGGGGTAGATTTAGGGTTTAGGGTAGTGCAGTGGTGTTTGGGTAGTGTAGGGAGTCGTGCTGGGGGAGTGTTTTAGGGTTTAGGGTAGTGCAGTGGTGTTTGGGTAGTGTAGGGGGTCGTGCTGGGGGTAGTGTTTTAGGGTTTAGGGTAGTGCAGTGGTGTTTGGGTAGTGTAGGGGGTCGTGCTGGGGGTAGTGATTTAGGGTAGTGCAGTGGTGTTTGGGTAGTGTAGGGGTACTGCTGGGGATAGTGTTTTAGGGTTTAGGTTAGTGCAGTGGTGTTTGGGTAGTGTAGGGGTACTGCTGGGGGTAGTGTTTTAGGGTTTAGGGTAGTGCAGTGGTGTTTGTGTAGTGTAGGGGGTAGTGTACCAAGCGTAACATAAAAAGAGTCATAGGTGCCTGCCGTGAAGAGATGGAGAGATGGTGGGGCTTGCCCCTCACGTTACGTGGGAGGGCCGCCATGTTTAAAATGATATCACTTCCTTAATCACTTTATGTTCCCCAACACACGTATTGCCCAATTCCTCCGGAGACCTTCTCCGTGTTGGAGGGCGATCTAAGAACCTTGCTGTGGGAGGGTAAACATCCCAGAATAGCCCAGTCGATTCTTCAACGCAATCAATATAGTGGCGGTATTGCCCTGTCACACATAAGATCATATTACTGGGCATCCCACCTTATCAACATCAATGGTTGGATAGACCACTACACTTTCAGATTAGAAAGGTCCCAATGAGCGACAAAATCCTGTCTTCACTACCTATATGGGGATCACGGGACACCTCAGCTCCTTCCTGCCACTCAGGTGGCAATCACAGCATGGGTTAAGGCAGCGAAATTTACTGGATGGAACCATAAACCCACTAGAGTAACGCTATTGTGGGAAGGGAGATGGTTGCCTGAAATAAATGAACTAAAAGGCTTTTGGGCCTGGGACTTGATACTGATCTCTAGGGTGGCTGATCTTATGGAACATCGGGACATTGTTCTGTTTTCCTCACTTCAGCGAGACTACGACATGCATAGAAACCACTTTCTTAAATACAAGCAGGTGCGACATGCATTGAGAGCACAGGGCATTCCGGGGGAGGTAATCCCAGACTTTGCCCCATTGGAAGGAAGGGTGCAGATGGAAGAACAGGGGCATGGTGCATTATTCCTCCACCTATAGGTCAATCATGAATAACAAACCCAACTCACTAAAAGGCATGCAATATAAATGGATGGCTGATGTAGGTATCATGGAAGATATTGACTGGGATGCGGCCTTAGTGCATCCCAGAGAAGTTGCAAATCAGGCAAGACTCCTACTAGTTCAGTATAAAATTATTTATTGTGTCTACTATGATAGTCTGCATGCCGTGGGAAGGGCTCCTGATCCACACTGTTTGTGATGTAAAGGTGCTGAGGGCTCCTTTTTTCATACCATTTGGACTTGCCCTCACATACATTCCAGTAGTGGCTCCTCCGCTAAGGCGGAGGAGCGTTGCCCCACTGCTTTTAAGCAGTGTAAATAAAGGAAGCATAAAATGATAATAACTCAAAGTTATTATCATGTTATGTTTCCGTGCTGCTTTGCGGGCGGGCAGGCGTGGCTGCTCTGCTCTCAGAGCAGGACAGGGGAGGAGTGCTTTGCCCACTATAAGTGCGCAATGACTGTTTGGCCGGCCGGACGGCCGGCCGGCATTACAGCCTGCATGGAGAACATGCCCAGGCCCCCAGTTCCCGTCTGAGCACCGAACCATGGCACTCAGACCAATCACAACGCTGCATTGCAGCGTTGTGATTGGTCATGGGAGCCTGGGTGCTTCCTGGTTCCTGTTGGGCGGAGGAATGATGCGGTAATTTTTTTTTTTTTTTACATAGTGCAAGGGTTTCTGAGTTGCAGGGGAAGATTGTTTATGTGCAGGAAGATGTCCCTTACTGCACATAAACAATCAATGGCGTTTTGTTGTTTCTATGTGTGCTACACAATGCAGCACAAATGGAAACAGCAAAAACGAGGAGAAATTAAACATTTCTCCTCGTTGCGCGCTGTTAAGACCTGGGGCCATATTACACATTATCATTCTTTGCACCTGGCGCACCTTTCAAAAGGTGCGCTGGGCGCAAACAATGATAATTGATCCTATTATGGTGAATGCGCTGCACCCAGGGCAGCCGCGAACTTGCGCTGCCTTGGGGCCGCGCATTTATGTGAAAACACGGAGCAGCTGCTCCGTGTTTTCACTGTGCAGGCGGGACCCGCCTGCACTTTCAAAGGGGATTAGAAATCCCCTTGCAGGCGGGTGCAGTCAGTGACAGCATCCGCCTGCAAGGGGATGTCCTGGGGGGGTCCATGGGACCCCCGTTCCCCCTTGCAGAGGGCTGCTCTCAGGGGGCGCACTGAAAGTGCACCACCTTTTAAGTGGCGCACTGTCAGTGCGCCTCCTGCGGGCTTCTTTGACTCTGCGCCCTTGTCTCTAATATGACGCGGGCGCAGAGTCAAAGGAATTCCCTCATTTGCATAGGGCACGCCCCTATGCAAATGAGGGAACACCCTCTGAAGGTAGCGCTGGTGCATTAAGTGCGCCAGCGCTATCGGTATTATAGAAGGGGACGCACAAGCGTCTGCGCCCCCTTCTATAATACCAAAGTGTCCCAGGGGCACGCAAAGCGGGCGCAAACGCCCGTTGCGCCCCCGGGGCACCTTCTGTAATACGGCTCCAGGTCTTCCACGGTCTTAATTTTGGCGCTGCCCCATATTTATGCCACCCTTGTAAATATGGGGCAGCATCAAAATCAATGGGTGTTGCGGAGGAACGCCCACCGCAACACCCATTGCCCTCCCCTTTCGTGCTAACCATAGCGTGAAAGGGGGCCTTATTTACAAGGCAGAGGTAAGCCACGCTAAGTGGCTTAACGCTGCCTTGTAAATAAGGCGAAGCCCCTATCGCCACCACAAAGTTGTGAAAAGTGACGTTGTGGTCGCGATAGGGGCTTGTCAATATGTCCCAAAGTCTCTGAGACACCGACTAAGCCATGGGTTCGGCCGGAGATGATACCGCTGACGTTGTGAGCGGTCTAGCATCTCACCGGTGGCCCGAGTGGTCTGAGTGTCTGTGGGTACTCTATTCTCCTCGACTGTGCGATTGGGACTCCCTTGGCTAGGGACAGTTTCATTATGGCTTTCCTCCTTCTGCCAGCTAATCTCCTCTATGTTGTCTTGGGCGGGTGGCTGCTGGTTGGTTGTGTCCACCTCCCTTGAACATGAGATGTTTCTTGCCAAGTTCTCACTGCCTTTTCTTGCTGTGATCATGGTACCATCAACTCTTAGCACTGTTCACACCTCTGGTTCGAAAGGTGTCCTAAATTTCCACCCAGGTCTGCGATCTTTGAAAGCGACTTTGTCTCCTGGCAGGACCAACTGACTCTTTCCTCGCCATGTCTGGCTCATATGCATGTTGCACCCGGTGCACCGGGTTTGAGTCTCTTGGGGATCGGAGGGCAGCGGGGTCTATAGGATATTTGGAGTAGCTGTAAATCAGGACCAACATGATCCTTCCATCAGGAAAAATCCTAAAGACAAGGCTTAATTTAGACCACGGGGTGGTGCATGGTTCTTCCGTAATGATGTGCACCGGACTTTCAGGAGGGCTTGTGATTTGGCACACTGGGCATTGTCGCACCACTTCATCTACCATGGTCTCGGGTCAGGTAACCACACCCTTTCTCGCATTCGGGACTTCATCCACATGGTTCCTTGGTGTCTGCTGTGAGCGAGCATCACTTGGTGATGTAGCGTTGGGGGTATTACAAGTCGGTGTCCCCTCAGCAGAATGTTGTTTTATGGTTTAAATCTTTTTATTGATTTAGAAGAGAACAATAGCCGCCACCTACAACCTCTGGCCGGTGGGGAACAAAATAATATTCAACACAAACAAGAAAGAAAGATAAAGAAGAAGAGAGAGATGAGCCTGTGTAGTCTAGGGAGAGGGGGCAGTGTCATGTTGTAGTCTGCTGTAGCTGTCGTGGGGGTTCCCGGTGCCTGAGTGCTTAGTTGTCTATGGGGGAGGCACTTTGGTGAGTCTTAGTACCCGGAGGTATCTCGGGCATGTAAGCTCCAGAAATTCTGTGGATAAAAATTGTAGGGTAGTGCTCCAGGTTTTGTCAAATTTGGGGAGTGAGTGTGTAATGCCTGCTGTAATCTTTTCCATACCCAGCATCTCCCACAGCCTGCGCAACCAATCCAGTCGGGTCTGCACTTCTTCTGTTCCCCATCGGGATAACAACACCTGTTTAGCTGCGCCTAGCACTAGGGTGATCGCTCTCCCTCGGCAGGATTTAAGAGGATAAGTGATAGCGTTGGGGAGCCCTACCAGTACATAGCCGGGGAATCTCTGAATGTCCGTTAGGTGTATGTTGTCTACATCGTGTAAGATCGAGTCCCAGAATGTTTGTATCTTCGGGCAGTGCCAAAGAATATGTGAGAGGGTGCCCCGCTTCCCGCATTTGCGCCAACACAGGCCGTTCCCTCCTGGCTTCCACCTCGCAACCCTAGCGGGGGTATAGTACCAGTAGTGCGCTATTTTTAAAAACATTTCCTTACCCGCTGTGCTGCAAGAGGAGTCTCTAGCTCTGTGTATGATGTCATGCCACTCCCTGGAGGAGAATTAGCGCTCAAGTTCAGATTCCCACCGGCACTGCGCAGAAGACTTACTGTGTCGAGGAATGCATATATCTCTGACAGCAGGCGCTTATCTGAGGTTCGGGTGATAAACCACCGCTCAAACTTGGTTAGCGGGTGGCTAGCATGAGGGTACACCTGTGGCTGGGTCACCAAGTGGCGAAGGGCGAGGTACTGCCAGTAAGCATTCCCAGGGACCCCGAAGTCTGAGACCAAGCTGGTGAACTCCATCCCCCCTTTTCGTCGAACAGATCCCCAATTCCTTTGCAATTAGCCTCTTGCCAGCGAATATAGCCATTTCCCGTTCTTGCCGGGGGGAAGTCCAGATTGCCTATAAAGGGGGTCAACGGTGACATAGAGGTCGAGAGGCCACACGATTCCTGCACTCTATCCAACACTCCGAGGGTAGTTCTCAGAACTGGAGACACCTATACTCCCGGTGGACGGTGTCGCTTCAGGAGCCATGGTACTTTCCAAATATGCATACCCGATATCGAGCGGTCGATAAAGCACCAATGTTTCTCCGACTCCAGCTTATACCACTCGGTCATGTACCGCAGCTGTGCCGCCTGAAAGTAGCGCTCCAGGTGTGGGACGCCAAGCCCCCATCCTCCTGTCTCAGATATGTCAAATGTCGGGCCATCCATACTTTTTTCCCTCCCCATATATAGCTCCAAATGAGCTGCTGTAGCTATGTCACCAACCTAGTTGGGGCCGTAGCGGGAATGTCTGCATTATGTATAGAACACGTTGCAAGATAGTCATTTTAATAGCCGCCAGCCTACCCAGCCACGATGAAGTGTGCCGTTTCCAGTTTAAAACTTCCCCCCTGATCTCAGCTAGGAGTGTTGTGTAATTCACCTGTGCTATTTTGTAGAGTGCGGGAAATATCTGTAGCCCTAGATAAGGGATGCCTTCGGGGGCTCACTTAAATGAGAACTGTGTCGCCAGCTGCTGTTGCATAGTCTTAGGGAGCGTCAAGCTAAGGGCCTGGTTTTTTTTGGATGTTGACCTTAAAGCCCGAAGCCCGACTGAAAATTTCGGTCTCACTCAGCAAGGGGGGTAACGAGGTCATTGGTTTCATAAAGAAGAATACAACGTCATCCGCGTAAAGCGATATTTTATGTTCCCTGTCTCCCATTCCAATCCCTGATATGTCAGGGTTTTGGCGGATTCTCTCTGCAAACGGCTCCATATAGAGAGCAAAGAGCAGGGGCGATAAAGGGTATCCCTGCCGTGTCCCTCTCCTTATCTGAAAGGGTTTTGAGGCTACCCCGTTCACCCTGATCCGCACCTGCGGGTTGTTGTAGATGCAGTCCACCCATCCCATAAATCGGTCCCCGAATCTAAATCTGCCTAGCACCTGTTTCAGGTATGGCCAGTGGACCCGGTCGAATGCCTTCTCGGCATCCACCAAGAGTAGCACCGTGGGCAGTTGAGTGCGTTGGGTTTTGTCTAGGAGGTGACACATCCACCGCGTCCCATCGCTGCAGCCACGCTCCGGAACGAAACCAGATCGATCCGGGTCCACCAACCCCTGCATATAGGGTGCCAGTCTAGCCGCCAATATACTCGTAAAGATTTTCAAATCGACATTAAGTAAGGATATGGGATGGTAGGATGCACAGTCCAGTGGGTCTTTGCCTGGCTTCGGCATTACGACAACCTCTGCCATGGTCATGGTAGGAGTCAGGGTTCCAGTGTCGCTAAAAGAGTTAAAAAGGTGGACCAAAAGCGGGGCTAGGTCGTGGGCAAAGGTCTTATAGAAGTCAGTCGGGAATCCGTCTTCCCTAGGGGCCTTCCCCGAGGTGAGTCCTCGGATAGCTCGTAGAACCTTGTCTAAGTGGACATCAGTGTCCAATGATGCCGCATCCGTGGGGGGGAGAGAGGATACCGGCGCATCCCGCACATAGGCCACCGCCGCCTCTGGTTCCAAACTGTCCGCCGAATATAGATCAGTGTAAAAAGTCTCAAAAGTCACCGCTATGTCCAAGTCCGCCCGAAGGATCTCGCCCAGTGGACATCTGATCCCTGTATTGCAGCGCGCGTTTGTTTGGGCATGTAGCAGATTCGCTAGAAGTTTCCCGGATTTGTTTCCCCTTCCCCCTTTGTAGTAGCACTGATTAGTGCAAAGGAGAGAGTACTCTGCACGATCATAGTCCAGTGCTTTTAGCTGCTGTCTAGCCGCTTTGAGCTGTCGCCTAATTTGGACAGCGCCTGTTTGGCAGTGCACCCCTTCCAACTCCCTGATCTGCGATTCCAAGTGTTCCCGCTTTTCTCTCCTATCCCTATTCAGACTCTTGCAAGAGACAGATGTCGCAATTTGACTCCAACATGGCAAGAAGCGCGCATTGCTTAACCAGTGAATTAAGGCCACTCACATTAAGGCTCAGTATCCGCACTCTAATTGCTGTCATGTGGTCTGACTGTAGGATCTATTCGAAGCCCAGTTACGGGTGTTTCAGGTGACTCAACCCCCCGATCTCCCTCTGTTTCCTCCTCCCTCCACCCACCGACTTTTACCCCTAGCCTGCTGCACCTCTACACCCCACCCACCCCGTCCGTGACTTCGCTATACCTAGTTCGAGGCCCCTTTCTAATAATAAGGGGGATAATCGCACAATCCCAAGAAGAGAATGGAAAGAGAGATAGAAAAATAGAAATACAAAACTGGAAGATTGCTCAAACAAGGAGCGTGTCCTCCAATGAATATTACACACAACATCGTGGTTGGGTCCATTTGGCCGAAGGCCAGTCGACATCTTCGGAAGAGGGAGCACCTTGCCCTATTTCAGATGTCTTCGGGACCCCCTCGTCATATTGCAGGGTCAGGGGGTACGATTTGCCTACAGGTTGACACGGGTCAGTCTTTGTTAGGGTCCTCCTGGCCTGCATTGTTCTGTAGCTGTCGGAGCAGAGCTTCTCTCTCTTTCTGGTGTTCTTGTTCCGTGGGCTTTGCGTGTTTCCCTCTTCCAGTTCTCCGATGCCGTCTCGGAATCACCGGTCTCTGGGATGACCTGTCTCCCAGGTGGCCGATCCCAGGCACTACCTCCTCCAGGTCCACGCCGAGGGCCTCCTGAGCCTCCTACAGGGAACGCACCATCCGCAGCTCCTTATTCCAGATGAAAGTTAGCCTGAAGGGGTGTCCCCACTTATAGCGAATTCCTTTCTCCCTAAGAAAGCTTGGGGCTGGGCTGGCTTCAGGGCTCTGCGATGCTGGAGGGTGAGGGGTGAAAGGTCCTGGTACAATCCGACCTGGAGGCCCTCGAGCTCGATGGTTGTCCTGTCTCTAGTGGCTTTCATTCTGACTTCTTTCTGTCTGAACGAATGGAGGCAGGTGAGGATATCTTGCTGCTGACCCGGGCCAGATGCCGGCCTCCCAGCTCGGTGCGTGCGATCTAGTACGATCTCGCTGTCCCAAGCTCCGGGGCTGCATGTCTGAAGAAGCGAATCACCCAGTCCTCCAATTTCCCACCATCTGCCTGGAGTGGCACACCTTTAAGACGGATGTTGGACCTCCTCGAGCAGTTTTCCAGGTTGTCCAAGCGTAGGTGCAGCACTTCATTGCGGTCCCTTAGATCTAGTAGGTCTCGGGGTCAACCGATCCAACATGTACCCATATCTTCCAGCCACTGACTTGTTGCTTTCACTGTAGGCCTCTCTACATCCGGGGCCCTCCCAGGCCAAACCTTGCTTAGGCCGCTCCTTGTGGATCTGTGCGGCCCCTCCGCGGGTCCTTAATCACTGCCCAACTCCTCTTGAGTCTCTGGGCGATGGCCAGCTTCAGGCCGTGTGTTCCCAGTCTGGCCTTTGGCACCTAAAACGGCCGCGGCCCAGTCCGTCCTCCTCCCTGCCCTAGCCTGGACGCTGCCGGGCCAGGCTCGCCTGGGCCCAATGGAATCGCAGCTCACTGCCTCTCTAGCAGGTGGAATAGCCAAGTGCCAAGTCCGTTCCCAGTACAGTCTGAAAAAGGCCCCGAGAGGCCAATGCGGAGGTGGCGCTACACACTACTCCCCGCCCGGCCTCCCGCGCTCACCTTCATGATGACTTGGGCCCTGGATTAGTTGGTTCTGCGATCTTAATGCCCGATTTCCTCTGCGCAGTTCGGGCTTATTCCTGCTCCGCCTGTCCGGAAGTCGGGCCGCTGTCGCCACCTCGCTTCACGGCGCACGGCCTCCGACACGGGCCCACCACTTGCGGCTCCTGGTGGCATGCTCCGCAGGACCGGGTGCTGCCTTACTTCGCCGCGAACTCCCACCGCTCCCCCCACCGTCTGGTCTCTGCGGGGGTCTCGTCTCGCTACATGACCGCCTCCTCAGCGGCAGCCTCTCCGATGTCGCGGCGGTCACCAGCCTGCACCCTGAGTGCTTCTTCCTCCGCAGGCCACCCGATAGGGTTCCAATGCAGCTGCCAGCCGATGCCTCGTCCCGCCACACCTTCTCCTCCCTGGATCCGCGGTCGCCCGGGTGCCATCCGCCTCTACCGCTCACCGGCCAAGGTACATGTACCCTGTTGGACTGTTTGGGGGTCCCGGGATGCCCTTAATTCAGCTTTATTCGGCCATGGTGAGCGGAGCTCCAGGGAGTCACTGCTACTCCGCCGCCATCTTGGCCACGCCCCCAGAATGTTGTTTTAGGTGGTACTGAATTTGTCACGTACTTTCCACATTTTGACCCGCTTCTCTTTGTCGTGGCTGCTCCATTCATTGGCATCTCGCAGAAAGTTTTGCCAGGACACTCCCTGCACAGCTGCCCATATGCCTTCATCATCACAGTATCTTCTTTTGTGGCTTCCTCAATGTCATTAAGGCTAATCCATCTTGGGGAGCAGCCTGCGAGATCATTTGTATGTATCCTTCCACAGCATCGGCCTAGTCAGCCCCAGCTTCGTCTGTTTGAGGGGGGGTGACAGGAGAGGCAACACTTGCATAGATGTTTTGGATCCGAGCCGATACATTACTTCCATGTGGTAATGCTGCAATTGGATGGCCCACCTCTCGATTTGCGGTGGTAGATGTAGTGCTGAGCCTCCGAAGAGTGGAATGAGAGGCTGGTGATCAGTGACTACTTTGAAAGGTCTGCCACTCAAGTATATGTGAAAATGCCTGCAAGCACACTTGATGGCCCATGCTTTCCTTTCAATTTGGGCATAGTGCATCTCAGTCGGGGTCAGCGCTTGCTGGTGAATGCTAGTGATGCCCACTTGCCAGGCTCAATCTCTTGAGTGAGGACTATCCCCAGCCCCACTGGGCTTGCATCTACAATCAGTTCTGTTTGCTTTTCAGGATTGAAGTATGCCATTGTCATGTTGTTCAGGAGAGTGTCTTTTATTCTCTGGAACGTGTCATCCTCCTTCTGGCCCCATGTCCAGCTGACATCCGCCTTGGTCAGGGCTGTTAGTGGTTTGGCTAGGGTTGCGAGATTGGGAATGAAGCGGCCTCAAATTGTGGCCATGCCAAGAAAACTGCACACTTCAGAGACTTTAGATGGCGCAAGGGCATGCTTAATGAATTGAGACTTCCAGGGATCAACTTGCATCCCATCGTGGTTGAAGATGTAGCAGCCAAGGAACTCAATTGAGGGTTGGAAAAAGGAAAACGTTTCCCAGTGTAACATGACCCCATGTTCCCGGAGGCATTTCAGGGCAGCTCTTAAGTGTTTGTGATGTCCTTGACACGGTTCGTGCTTGCTGGCGGCTTACAGTTGGTCCACCGCCGGAGCTGCTTCCAGGGACGTCTCTGCACCAGTGGCTGGCTTGTGTTGATGGATGTAAACACAAATGGGGCTGCCCCTAGTTGGGATTTCTACAGGTCTTTTAGAGATGCGTGTGAAGTGGGGGCATCTCACAAAAAGTGTAGGACTGGCCTCACACACCACCTGGTGTCATGCTTCCTCATAGGCCGTCCTCGCCCTCTAAAAACTCGGTTTGATAGAGGGCGGGCATACACCGGACGACAGGGATGCACTTCTAAACTAAGTGGGGGCCCGTGAGTGGTGAAAGTGATTTAAAAACCATTACAGTTGTCATAAAGACTAGTTTTTAATTAATTAGGCAACTGTATGGTATTAAAAGAAGTGAGCGGTGACTTGGGAACTGATTATCCCTTCACCGTGATGGTTGTGGTCAACATGTTTCTGCTAGATGTCCCCGAAGGGTACGTAGCATTCGTCAGGACCATGTATCTATGGGGCTCCGTCTTTATATTTAAATGTGAGCAAATAAAGACGAGTGGCCTGTTTCCCTCAATGAAGGTCATAGGTGGAAAGGAAAGACTATTGTTAATTTTCTGTGTTTGGGCAATATAATTAAAATAATTAATTAAAATTAATTAAAAATAACCTAACCTAACATCACCAGGCACTCATATTGTGTTCTTCTCCCACTTTTTCCAGAATGTCAGTGTAGGGGCTTTCCCCTCTCGACCTCCCATGGAGAAAGTAGGGTAATTACCTAGGGTAAGTCAAGAGAGACATTCTCTCGTCTTTTATGAGGAAGTGTAAACACGTATGAATGACACGTGTTTTGCACTTAGATACCACCACGCGCGATTAAAAATGTTGTGATGTATGGTAACTTGCGTTACAACCGACAGAAATTCACAAATTCTGTGTGTGTTTGTCTTCCTTTTTTCTACAGGCATAGTCTGGAGTACTATACCGGCGGGGATAGTGACAATACACACCCCAGATAGTGGTTGGTCTTTATTTACTCACATTTAAATATAAAGACGGAGCCCCATAGATACATGGTCCTGACGAATGCTACGTACCCTTCGGGGACATCTAGCAGAAACATGTTGACCACAACCATCACGGTGAAGGTATAATCAGTTCCCAAGTCACCAGCCACTCACTTCTTTTAATACCATACAGTTGCTTAATTAATTAAAAACTAGTCTTTATGACAACTGCAATGGTTTTTAAATCACTTTCACCACTCACAGGCCCCCACTTAGTTTAGAAGTGCATCCCTGTCGTCAGGTGTATGCCCGCCCTCTATCAAACCGAGTTTTTAGAGGGCGAGGACGGCCTATGATGAAGCATGACACCAGGTGGTGTGTGAGGCCAGTCCTACACTTTTGTGAGACGCCCCACTTCACACGCATCTCTAAAAGACCTGTAGAAATCCCAACTAGGGGCAGCCCCATTTGTGTTTACATTTCGTGTTGGAGGCTGGCTAGCCCATAGGCCCTGTGCCTCTAGTTCCCATCCCTGGCTAAATACCAGGGCTAGTGTGTTCGATTGTGTTGATGGATGCCTTCTCCGGAAGTGGCATGAGTACTTGGTCTTATCACTCTTCTCCCTTTTCTCTTGCGCAACTGTGGTAGTTGTTCACCCTGTAGCATTGTACCCCTCTCTTCTCCTTCTTCACGACGTGGCAATGTAATGTCTTGCCACACACTTCACCTGGATTCTTCCACAATGTGGCATCGTGCCACGCTCTTCTCTCCAACCTCTTCGCTATGTGGCGTCATGCCACACACTTCTTCTTTAACCAGACCTCTGGCAGATCCGGTCCCTTACTCAGGGATTCTCTTGGTGCTCCACTACATGGATGGAGGGTCACCTTTTTTCCATCTTCTACGCTTGAGGATGTCGTGCTTGCAGCCTCGAGCCTGTGCCATTGAGGCGCTTACTCCTGCCTCCATTCAGTCATGCTTGGCAGGGTCGATCACTTCGTGTGACATGCTCAATGCTGGGCCAACGGTGGCTATTCTGTGCAGCGGGTGGCCAGCTGGTGCATCCTCTTCTGTTCAGCATTGCTTTGTTTTTTTCTCGGAGAGGTCTCTCTCTCTCTCGGGCTCCTGCCTGTGTTGTCAGCAGAAGTGGGCAGCATTGCTCGCGGTGGGGGGGCGGGTACAAGGGGTTGCGGCAGGGTGGGATTCACGGGGGTGTCACGGGGGATAGTGGGGAGTGTCGCGGGTGAATAACAAAATAAAATAAATAAAATTAAACTTACCTTTCCACCGGGTCCCGCATCTTCTCTGCTCCTGCTCTCCAGCTCTGCTGCATCTGACAGGAACAGGAAGCAAGCAGCCAGGCTCCCTCCCATAAGCCAATCACAACGCTGCAATGGCAGCATTGTGATTGGTCGGGACTGTGCCCAGCCAGGAGCTAGTGGGCTGGGCATGTTCTTTGCATGGAGAAGGGCAGAGTGTGCATGACTGGTTTGGGCGGCCCGAGATGGCCGACCAGTCTTTGCGCACTCAGGAGTGGGCAAACCACTCCTCACCTGCCCTGCTCAAAGAACAGAGCAGCCCCGCCCACCCGCCCGCCTGGAATGCGCAAAGCAAACATAAAATGGTAATAACGAAAAGTTATTACCATTTTATGTTTTGGGTTACTCACACTGCGAGAAAGCAGTGTGGCGACGCTCCTCCGCCCTAGTGGAGGAGCCGCCCCTGGTTGTCAAGTTTCTGGGTGCGGGTTTCGGGGCACCTCTGACTTTGCGCTCTTGGTCCTTCATGGGCGCCCTCTTCTGGTTCTTGGTGTGCCTGATTTTCCTGGCTTGCATGGTGTTCATTCACCTCTGGGGGCATGTGTTGCATTTTCCTCGCTTGCGGTGGTGTCAGGCAGGCACTGGGGGTTGCCCGTTCCGCGCCCATCTTTCTTGTGGGGATTGCAGCCTTGACACTTTGCTGTCTGGCTGGGCAGCTTTTGGCTCCACAGTGCTCCTTGTGGAGGTTAAGAGTCTCTCCCCTCAAATGATAGGCAGTCTACAGGGGGCGAGTGGCACTCATGTGGTCAATCTCTTTGTAGTAGCACAGCAGTACTTAGACCCTAACCCCTGCCTGGGGTTAGGGTCTGTGTAACGTTCTCCTTACGTGGAGTGTGCACTTTCCCCTGGCGCTTCTCCTATGTCTGTGTCTGCACAGCTCTCCCTTTTACTGTAACTGCTCCAGTCTGTGGCAAGGCTTGTGCAGTGGTGAGTGTAGAAGAAGCTTCAGGCCAGGTACTGGTGCTGTCCTGCTTGTAGTGTCACTTTCCTTCACCAATGCTGTAGGTACCCTCTCACCTTTTCTTCTTGCAGCAGATCACTCCTTCACACTGTCTCTGGGAGCCAGTGCGTGCCACGAGCTACCGCCAGGTGACGCTGCATTCACCTGTCTTCTCTGTCCACTGCAGTCTTCCCTTACACTGCAAGCCATGCAGCACTTAATTGGTGGAAGGGGATGCTACCCTTAATGCAGCGGGCACCCCGGTAAGCTGAAAGGGGCACTGCAGGCTCTTGAATCATGTCAGGCGACAGGGCCAACCTGAATTTGCAGCGACGGCTACCTTCACTGGGGCCGCCTTACTTTGCATATAATATTATGTCCTTAAACGCTGTGCAGTAGGCTACCAATAGGTGGCACTGTGGGCCCTGTCACTAGTTGCGGCTGCTTTCCCTATGCTGCAGGCCAGCTTTTGGGGTTGCAAGTGTAGCAGTGTACACCGGGATACATCGGGGGGAGCTAGTTCTACTGACACTGCAGGCAGTTTTATCCTGGTGTCAACCCTCGCGGCATCTCGCTGGATTCCCAGTGCCTGGCCTGCTCAGTGATCACCAGGGGATGGGAAGCTATTTCGGTTCAGGCTTGAGTACATGCCTGATTGCTCATCCTTGGGTATGTGCAGTCTTTTCCCCGTGCAGGCACCTCATGTGCGAGGCATGCAATGCTGCTGAGGCTCGTTTCCTCAGTAGTGTTAGCCCCAGTCGGGGCCGCTTCATTCCAGAGTCAGTCACTCGAAAGGGTGCAGTGTACTGGGCTGCAGATAGGTGGCGCTAAAACCATTGCTCTTCTCCGGCCGCGGCAGCTTTAATGTCGCGTGTCGTTTTTCTGCTGGCGTGCGGGCTCGCTTGGGGTTATGCAGGTAGTGACTGCAGGTTAGTTGAGAATGCCTGGGCGGTTTTACTTGAACGCATAAGGGCATTAAGCTACCGGAACAGCAGCAGCAGTGTAATGATGAAAAGCATTATCATGCACATTCACAGCAGGAAACGTAACCCAGGAGTAAAATACGCATAACGATATGCAGGGTCCGCCTCAACCACAAAAACAACTGGAGATCTCGCATTGGGGCTCCATGCTGCAACAAATGTTGAATAACCGCAGTGCGGCAATTAGCCGAAATCACAACCAGTTAAGCCATTAAACAGAAGAAAGGGATTCAAACGTCAGCACCAAAAAAGGGTCAAAAAGCCTTTTAAAATTCAAGCTTGAAAAACCCATAGTAATAGGTAGTCCCTACAAACTGAGGAGGCAAAGCACTCCCATCACGGACATCTCTGGGAAACAGTGCGAGGGTATCGTGGACAAGCACAAGTGCTACTAAAGGGTCCCGTGAATAAGTGCCAGACCAAACGTTGGTGGCGCCATGTTGCAGGGATTCTGCATTGACAGAACTATGCTTGGGACCATAGAACTTTAGTAGTTCCCATGTGCCTGGGACCGGCTAGCTATCATGTCTCACTTGCCCTCCTACTCACTCACAGAGGAACAAGTGATTAAACACCCCCAGAACACAACACTCCCGACCCTCTCAGGAATCGCGGTTACAGGACACACCCTTTCGCTCTCACACTCAAACTAGTCCACAATAAGATCTGACAGACACGAGAAAAGTTTAAAATGTTTATTTTAACTATCGTGCTCTAGTATGCGGTATATGTGCCACAATAAGTAAGAAAATGCCTAACACAAATACGGTCTGCATAGTAAGTTGTCCATAAATCATAAAAGGAGCTGTCATTATATAAGACAGGGTAGCCTAACCCACCTCCCCTTCTACAGAAGCAAAGTGATTATATATCAGAAGATCTCCGGGTGTTAGCAGCAGACCCTGTACCTCAACATACACAGATGAAAGTTCTATGTCTCAGGTGCCGTCACAATCTCTTCCCTGGAAAGATCCCTCTCCAAGTGTGTTGTTACCTATCTGTGCATACATACATGACAAAAGTACGTGTTCCCAAACAACAGCTGCATCTGTATGTTTTGTCTAGGTGTTAGGGCCTGACCAGAGCAAAATAACAAGGGGCATTGTTGTTTGACCTTTTCTATGGTGTTCAGACTAAATCCCAGGAAAGAACAGAACGCGAAAACAACAGCAGGCTCTGTGTGAAAGTACAGTGTGGCACAAAGCAAAATAAGTTTGTGTAGTAACGTGCGCAAAGCAGAGGGTAGTCTGCAATGTGCTCATGCTAACATAGAGAAACCTACAAATGGCCTGCACGGGACATATGACAATCCCTCAAAGTATGTGGACGGTGGCTGGTGTACATTAATAAGGAGTTGGCATCTGTCGGTTTCTTGTACAGGGTTGTGTAAAACACACCGTGTCTGTGTTTCACCAACAGGTCCAAGTAAATGATCTCCGTGCTGCCGCAGTTGACTGTAAATGTCAGTTTAGGACATTGGTTGTTCAACCAATTGATGAAACATAGTAACTCATGCTTGTGGCTATACCATAGAAGCAATATGACATCAATGTATCTTTTCCATGAGTGAATATTCGCTCTAAATGGATTGTTAGCGTGAGAAACTTTATTTTTCTTGAATTCTGCAACAGATTGGCTACATTGGGAGCAAAAGCAAAACAAGCTCCCGTCACCACACCTTTAATTTGCTGGTAGAATTTATTTTTGAACATAAAGTAGTTTCTTTTGAGGGTGATGTGGGCCATTTCTAATGTAAATTATGACAGTGGGGTCTTGTTATCATCATTGGAGATCCTCCTGCCATTTAGTTTAATAGCTTCATCCTGCGGGATGTTGGTATACAATGACTCAACATCCAATGTGGTCAGGATGTAATTGGCTTCATCAAAGGGTATCCATTCTATTTCATTAATGAACTGCATGCTGTCTCTCCCAAAGGAGGTCAATTTGGGAACTTTCATCTTTGATATAGATGTCCACGAACCTGCACATCGATTCTAAGACAGACCCAATTGATCTAACCGGCAGATTGATTTGGTTCTTATATATCTTGGTCAGAGTATAGACACAGGGGTCTTAGGGTTTAGTTTGTAAAGAAAGGCATATTCCTTGTCCCTAATAATTTCTGGCTCTAGTGGCCTAGATGTGACCCACCTTATATCTTCTTGAATCCTGTGGATGTGGTTCCCTGGTTGTCTGCATGATGTTTTGTGACCATTTCTTTAAATATACATAGAGTGGTCCTTGGCTCCACCCAAAGGAATATCACTCTCTCACCTCATGTTGCTGACTATTTGTTGTACCATTCCGCCTTCCAGAAGTGCTCCCATTGAAATGAATGAGGGATTATATTATAACTGGGAAGTATATTCAATCATAACATTGTTTGACACATTACATTATTTATCTTCTATTTGCATTCTATACAGAAAGCAATCATTTTTGGTTCATTTTACCAGCATTGGCAAAGTGAATAGGACAAGCATCAATGAGAATTACAGCATACATGTTAACCGCATTTGTGAAAGCCTTTGTTTAGATGCATTAGCACAATAATCTCTGACCTATTGGCTTTGCCAGTGATTCTTGAGATTTGTTTTTAGGAACTGGAATCCCTTGGGTGGGTGAACTATACTGCTTTGAGGGTTCATGCACCCAGGACTAGATTTTCTCAGAGTGCCCGAACAAAACCAAATTTGGCTCTCCTCTCCCACCTTTAGTGGCTAACATAAAGAGATGCCACAATATAATAGGTGTAATGTCCAATGAAATTGCTCCCTTTACCACAGAGACAAAGGGGACAGCCTGCCTGGAATTTATATGCACCCACTTCCCATCTCTTCAACTACTTTAAGATGGGAGTCTGTGAATTGTTTGGCCCTATTTTACCCCTATGAAGTATGTGGAAACAATAAGAGGGGCAGTGGGGCAAGAGAAGGGAGAGGCACAAGGAGATTTACAGACAGGATGGACCCCGCACTGGCAGCCCGCAGGACCAGTGACCAACGGCACTGTTATTTATAGCCCCGTCAATGGGAGATTGCTGCATTGTATTACATAGACAGCTTAGAGCACCACTCAAAATACTGGTGACCCAGGTGTGGACCCAGTTCGCCCATGCTTGACGCTGGCCCGCACGCGCTGAAAGCAGTTGCGCACTGTATCTGTTCTATCTACAAGAGGAAGCGATCACTGCTGTTTCCAGTGCTGTGCCTTTTCTGTGTGTGTGTGTGTGGGGGGGGGGCAGAGGGGTTGTATCTGGCACTGCAGCTGCTGCCCCTTTCCTTTGTGTTTGGGAAGCTCACACTGCTGTTGCCCCTGTTTTCTGTGTTAGTGAAGCTTGGTAAAACCCTTTAGAAGGCCTGCTCCTCACACAGTGCTGCCAGGTGATACACAATGTCTTCACTCATCACACGGAGACCCAGTGAAGAGTAAACTAGAAACTCTTGCACAGAACAGGTTTCAAGCTCAGGCGTCATCGCTCTGCATACCTGGGTTCCATTTAAATCTTCCTCAGGACTTGTGAGGTTGGCTGCTCCAGAGGATTGTGTGCTTGATGTGAGAGAGGGTAGGTGTGACTGGGCAATGCTTGAGGAACAAAACCCCCCTTTCCATGGCCTTGACTGCTCTCCAAAGTCCTGCCCCCTACTCCATGTATGATCATACTGCGAAAATTACTCTAAAGTTGACAGGTTTGACTATTGGGAAGCCAAAATGACTGACATTGTCAGTTCTTTTTATGTGGACAGCAAAGTAAAGCTGCTTCTAGAGGCATAGGCAGGAAGCCACCGAACTGGAGGGCCTAACTTCTTTCTGGGAACGGGGAGGAACACACCAAACTCTGGGCCGGATTTAGATCTCGGGGGACGGGTTACTCCGTCACAGCGGTGACGGATATCCCATCAGCCAAAATATAATCCCATAGGATTTAATGGGATATATATTTCGGCGGACGGGCTATCCGTCACCATTGTGACAGAGTAACCCGTCCGCCGAGATCTGAAACAGACCCTATAACCCCTGCACCATTGAGTATGGTTTTTTACACACAATAACATCAGGAGCCAAGATGGGCTAGCCAAGTGGGACACACATTACTTGGGTTTGGTTGATTATCAAAAAAAAGTACAAACACCATAAGGTTTCAAGTAGGAGTGAGCAAAATGTTTCATTCCGCCCGCGAAATTGGCGACTCCTCATTACTCTTGTAACATGGAGTTCTGGCCAAATTCCACCAACCGCAGCATGGGGGAATTTTTTTCCCATGAGCCTCAAAAATGCGAGAGCATGCGAAATTTGGCGTCCCTAGTGCCATTTTCTAACACGGGCTGCTGTGGGCAGGTTTGCTACCACTCGAGTAGCTTTTCTACTCGAGCGGCAGCAAAATCAACTAGAATGACCACGTGCTCTTGCACACTGCATGTTTTTTCAGTGCTGCTCGCGCTACTGGCACCAAATTGCAGTGCAACATGCATATTTTCCACACGTTGGCTGGATTCTGTGGAATTTCTCTGAATTTTTGTGTAACGCCGCGAGTTCCGGCCAGCCCTTGTTTCAAGGTTGTGCTGTAGTAGCAAAAAAGAAGAAAGTCCAGAGGGAGGTTAGTAATTGCAAACAACCTATTATTCTGCATTTTTATTGGAATTTTTTATTTGTGTGAGTCCCTATTGGCTTGCAGTTTAAAAACTGTTTCTAAAAAAAGTGTTGAAGGAGATTCATTTACATGTATAGAGCCTCTATAATCTGATTGTGTTTAATATGTTTTTTGCGTAGAGTGTCAGGATCCTACGATCCTGCAATCGGGTGGCACTACTTGAAGACCTTCTGCGAGCCTGCTGCCATCATCAATACTAGTTTGCAGCCTGTGCTGCACTTCAGTGTTCAAACCCTCTTCGATATCAGATCCACTGCAGATTCCATTACAGGGTTTAGTCCCACTAATACTAAATAATACTTGCATGCCTTACCTTACCATGAGAGCTGGAGAGGAGACTTTTGGTGAATCATATTATACCTGGAACTATGTCTTACCTCTTCCAGCATGCCCATGTGCTCCCTTGCGTGAATTGTGGTCATATTAAGAAACTAGATCCGATCCATGTTCCACTCCGGATTTTCGTTCTACCCACTTGTTGCTTCCTGGAGCCTCTGTACACTCCTTCAGGCAGAGAGCTGGAGGAGGGAATTTGACTGCTGTACCTGCACTTTGCTGCAGCCAGTTCATACCTGTTCTGAATTCCAATCACCATGTGTGGGTGTGGGCTGGGAGGAGGGATTTAAGCCTGGCTTCTGCATTCAGGACTTGTGCTTTAAGTGCCATTTCTGGGAGCTCCTGCTTTCTTCTCCAGCTGCCTGCACTGATGAATCCTCGAATCCTTGAGAGGAGCTCCTGATTCCTGCTACTGCTTTTTGCAGTGTACTGCTTTCCTATGGCTGCCTTATGTGATTCCCTTGTTTCTCCATCTCACCTTCCTTTCAAGCCTGGTATCCTGATTTCTATGTTTTCCCTGTTGACCTTCTGACCACATATTCACTGAGTTGGTAGCAGTTCCCTTTATTTCCTTGTTCTGAACTTCTGTTGTGTCCTTGTTCTGAAATCCTGTGGTTATTCCATGTGCCAGAAGGGCATTACTTGTTCCAGTGCCTGTATGGTACAGCCTGCCCATGATTCCTGTACCCTGTTCTTGTTTTCTGAAGCCCTGTTCATAATTCCTTGTCTTGTTTTTCTCCTTGTCTGATTTCTGTATTGTCTGACCTGTATTCTGGTTATTCTCTCCACTCTGGTTTTCTGTTCCACTCCATATTCGGTCCACTGTCTGTTCCTGTCCATCTCCGTTCACAGTGTGACCTCTGTCTTGGTCTCCATTCCGATCAGGTAAGGGAAAGACTTTTGTTGTTGCGCCCAGGTCCTTTGGAGTCTTACCTGTCTCAGTGTTGTTGTCTATCTTAGTCCACCTTCCACTGAATACAACAGTCTCTATGCAGCAGGCCCCGCTATGACTTCACTGTTTGACTGTTGTTAAGAGCAATCAAATGATGTAGGTACTAAGGACTTTCCCTAAGCTATCAAGAGACCTCTTGTTGATATACCTGTACACCCCTTACTTTGATCATACTTTGTTCTTGTCTGTCTCCTGTCCTGTGCTGTTTACTGGCCTCAGTTATACTTTGAGTAGCCTGGTATTAATTTGCCTTGTCTCCTTGCTAAGTGTTACCTTTGGAATCACTCGGCCCTTCCTTCACTCCCTGACATAGAGGTGTATTTAGGAGAAGGATTGTTAAAGTGTGTGGTAGTGTTATAAGGTAGCAATTTGTCTTACCTGCAGTCCCTCGAAGGAGCTGAAAGTGTACTGGAGCTGCCTTTAACTAAGGCAACAAAACTGTGTGGAGCAGAAGCTCCTGCCCCCCTCCTCACATTGGCTGCAGGCTAAGTGATTGGGTTTAGCCCATAGTCACCAAAATCAGGGCTTTCTCCTCCACTCTCACTTCAACTGCCCCTTAAGCTGAGTCATTTGACCCTCGAGAGCTAGGGTTTACATTGCCTACATGTTATCTAAGTACTCCCATTATTTCAGGTGTTAGGGATTTTGATTGGTCCCAGGGCTTATAAAACCCAGAGTTTAGGGTTGTGATTGGACCCGAGGCTCGTGACTTTGATTGGTTCACAGGATCTAGATTTCTATTGATTCAAGGGTTAGGGTTCATTAGTTCTAGGGCTCAGGGCAAGGGTTTCTATTGGCTCCTAGGGGTAGGGTTTCTATTGATTCTTCGACTTTAGGGCTAGGATTTCTACTGGTTTTTAGGGGTAGGGTTCTACTGGTTCTAAGGCCCAGGACTCAGGTTTCTATTGGCTATTAGGCTTTTTTATTGGTTATATGGCTAGACTTTCTATTGGTCCCTTCAACTTGGGGTCTATTTGTTCCAAGGCGTAGAATTTCTATTAGTTCCAGGGCTTAGGGATATGATTTCAGTTGGTTCTATGGCCAGGGGTGGCTGGTGTTAGTGAGTATGATGGACTGGGCCCTCCATTCCTGGGAAACGAGAAGAGAGGTGGGCATGCAAGATGAGCTGAGACATAGACTGGGGGTTCTACATTGAGATAGGTTGGAGATTGTTTTTTGGGGGGAGCATACAACTGCACAGACTCGGGCGAGGACTCTCCTTGTCCTCGGTGATCAAGTCAGGGCAGTTACGTCAGCTGTGGGGCGCGGCCTTCTTTCCGTAGTAGTTGGCCAGGTGCTGAGTCAGCAGAGCCTATGAGGAGCATAGACAGCTAGGGGGAGGGCAGGGGGTAGAGTCAAGGTTGAAGTGTGTCGATCCTGTGGGCTGGGTACATGGGCGTAGGAAGTGTGGGGGATGCGGGGTATAAATCTCCCCCAGATTTTGGAGTGGGGGGACACGGGGGACAAGGGTGGGGGGACGAGGAGACAAAATCATTTCCCCTCTCCCTTCTGAGATTAGCAGGGCCATTAGCGCGTGAAAGCGCTACCTATAATGGCCTTGCACTTGACCTGTGACCTGCCTCCTGTCACAGAGGCCACCCGGCCTCTGCCCTTTGTTATGCTGCACCCCTCCACAGAAATAGCCAATGCCTATAGATGATGGCTCGGCCGCTCTGGGACGGGCAGAGAAGGAAAAAAGACTCTGTCTCTTTTCCTTCCTGCCCAGAGAAGGCAAGGGCAGTGTCCACTTCTCTTGCTCTGCCGCGGACAGCTGCCCTCCTCCCCTCTCTCACTTTATTCCTTCCTCTCATTCTGTCTCTGTCTCGCTCCTCCTCACGTGTGATTTCAATAGACAGCTCTTACCCTCTTTTGCCTCTCCTTTCCTTTATTTGTTCCACTGTGAAATGGATCCAAAAAAGAACGAAACACTTTGGCTGGAAATGCCCTCATTTGCTGACCCTTTTTTATTCCAAAGTGCAACCTCCGGACCAAGAGAAAAAAAGGATCAAAATACGAAAAATAAATACCTAAATAAAGCAATACAGAGTGGTCGCAGACAGGCCAGATGGGTGTTATTCACACCCACACGCATTAGCGCCACGTTACATAGTTTGCCAGTTATGTTATGTTATAAATTTATACAGCGCACGAATACCAACGGTGTCTTGGCGCTAAAGTGAAGCGCTACTTTATTTTTATCTTCTTTCTTTGAATAACATTGTGTTTTTTCCCAGGGTGGGGAAGTGCACCATTCCTGGAGGGACTGCAATACCTGGTTGATGGGTGGAGTGGAAAACGTTTAATGTGATCCTTTTCAACTGTTTTAATTATTTTAGCTTATAAAATGTATTCGGTGGCTCTGTGTTCAGGGATGTGGTCTTTTTAAACCAAACTCCTTACGTTTTGTAAGGATAGAAGCAATGGACCTTGAAACAGGTCCCTTCCGGGCCCTGTAGTCATGTCCTGAACTTTTCAGGCAAAAGCACTCACTGATTTCTGAATAATGAGTGTAAACGTGTTAAGGTAACCATGTTGTTCCTGCTTACATTTCACTTGCTTTACTTATCCTTGCATTCCCTATGAGTGTTTGCTTTTTCCAAGATGTTATTACTTTTTTTTTCAGGCAGGAGATTACACTTGTCTAGTGCATAATTTGAATTGAGTCGCGGCACAATTGGGTTGTAGCTGAAGGCAGTGCAAGTTTCTCTCAGTGGGACAGTATGGTGTTCAGTGGGGGGGGGAGGATGTGGCACTCTGACCAGAGCTGGCAAATTTGGAACTGGAGAACCAGGTTCAGCCTTCATGACCAGTCCACCAGACCACTCTCCTGACGGAGCACATTCCCATGCTACACCTTAGAAGGACCGATAGACCTTAGAAGCCCTGGTGTCTTAGCATCAGTAGGTGGACCCTAGAGGTGGCAAGTGTGAGTTAACCTTGAAGGCCTGTTCACCACAATGTATACTGAAGTTCACCTCCAGTCTTCGGGCAGGCATACGAAGCAGCACACCCTAGAGCGATAGTGACTCTGTCACTGAGGTCACAAGACCCTCAAGGCCAATCCACCTCACCCATTGGTATCCCCATTGGCCTTTTTCAGCAGTAGTAGTGCAACTCACCAGGGAACGGCAATGCAGGATTTGCACACACACCAAACTAAGTTTGCAAACGTCACGGTCTCTCTGCTTCATGCACTTTAAACATGTGCTGCCTGCTCTGGGGCCACTGGAATTATGCATCAATGGAGGCCAAAATTATGTCGCAGTGTTGACTAAAATATGCAGCAAAAAAAAGGCTGCAGCGTAATGCGGTACATTTATTTTATGATACTTTATTATTTTGACATTTTTATACATACTAACAGCCTCTGCAAACATTTTGCCTCATGAGTACCTGTGTAATATACAAATGCAGCAGTGAGAAAGGTGACCAGTCAAACTTTGCAAAGGGCCCTCCACTTCGCAGCAACATAAGTCACATTTTTTAAAGTAATTTTTGATCCGTTTGAGCTACAAACAATTTTTTTGTTGAAATCGTTATATTATGCCGCAGATAATGTATTATGTGGCAAATATGGTACAGCCATAATCAAGTGGAAAACATTTGCAAACTAGGATATTTTGCCATTTATGTTTAGCTGCTCTTGTGGAAAAAGGGAGGAGAAGTGCTGATGACAGAAACTGCATGGCTCAGAGATAGATGGCTTGTGATTCCACTTTTACGCGTATTTGTCATATTCTGTGATCAGAAGCATATCCCACTTTGTGAATGTATTTTAATGTCAATAACTCATATTAAACCTTAAATAAACATTTGTATCTATTGGTTGAATTAAATAACGTAATACGCTGTAACTGGTCAGTGAAATGCCAAACAAATACTAAAAATTGGGAAGTTTTGCTCTTTCTGGCCACACCTCTGACTCCGCCCACAGACCCAAATCTCAGGTTATTCTCGCCCTCTGATTCTCCGCCCACAGTTTTCCAACTTTTTTTCTCCACTTCGACCACTGCTTCCTGTTTATTGTCTTTTGAATGTCGAGGCCTCACGAACTGAAGTATTATCGGAGCCTGACTGTGGGGTTAATCATGGCAGTTGCAGATCACAGTTGGCTCAGGTGGGAGCTGGGGCTTGAAATTAGGAATCACAGACTGCATAGGGCACTTTCCCTGTGCCTTCTTACTTCACTAATGAAGCCTAGTAAAGGTACCAGATGACATTGTTCTATGTTAGGATTTTAACTTATAAACTGCAAGTAACAAAAGAATCTCTCAGACAAAAGCAGTAACCCACTGACCTATTTACATTATATGTACTTTGTGATCTGCATGGTACACCGTTCTTTGCAGCAGACATATTAACCCACTGTAGCTACCTTACCATGAGTCAAAACTTCCACTAGACAAAACTCCGATCTCTCTCAATGAAGAATATTAACCACTGGAGTTATCTTGACATTTTTATTGTTGCCTAAAAATTACTGGACAGCAGGAATGCAGCAGCAGGTACTTTTCAAAACATAATGCACTTGCAAACACCACACCTCCAACCGAAGTCAGCGACCTTTGTTTGCTTGGTGTATGAAGACGCAAGATTCATATGCATTTTTTTCTTCACATTTGGTCTAATTACTATGTGAATGTAAATAACAATAAAACATACTTGCAAACTGTGACTACATGCCTGCCTTTCTCAATATTTCACTTCAAAACTATGCGATTGTATTCGTTTAACAGGTTTACTGTCTCACACAACGGGCGATTTGTATAGGGTCACTGGAAAGTCCACAAGGTTGTCCCTGTCCCCCCCAGAATTTTTGTGTCTCCTACACCCTGGGCTGGGTATGAGTGCTGGGATCTGCCCATGACTATGTGCTATTGTTTGAATTTACAAAGGGCTTGGGAGGAGTCACTGCTCAGAGAGACTGGGACTTCTGTTTTGCAGGTGTGACAGAATATTTCAATCCGAGCTCGGGTTGACAATCACTCGCCATGCACAGCCGGTGAGTGCTTTCAGCTGTGATGATGTGTCTGCTGTTTTTTTCGTCCATGGCCCAGGTTCACGCACAAACAGCTCAGCTGTGCCACAACTGAGGTGTGTGAAGGTAGCTGGCAGGGCTTTAAGTGGGAAAAAAAACTGGGGGTGCTCTAAAAGGGGCGTGGCAAATCTCTTCAAGGGGTGTGGCCTATCCGAGTAGGGGCGTGGTCTAAATCAAGATAACTTGCATTGTGTGCTTAAGAAAATCATGAAGTCGCATCCAGCAAAGGATAATAAAATAGGCAAAAAGGTATATTTATTAAGTATAAGCCATAAAAATACCAAACACTTTAAAAAACATGTAAAAATTATTTACATTACTTAGAAATCTATTGCAGGATTCCCCAAAACCCTTGAAGATATTCACTGTGTCTACTTTGCTGGGATTTCTCACAACAATTTTCTTCAGCAGACCTTCTACCTTTTGCCAGCCAACTCTTTACATACAGCTTTGAGTCAAATGTTTCAAATGGAGGACCATTGAGTTTTACCCATAAGCATGAAGAAATGGTCTCTACAAGAAGAGAGGCCCTTGTTGGACAAGCAATTAAGTTCATTGCGCTGAAACCTCTCTCGCAATCCGCATTACTTGCTGGCAGGGTTTCCATGCAAACTACTAACTTTTTAATGCTTCAGGGGTTTTCTTTCCACCAAAATCTTTGAAAAGTCTAAAAGCTTGGATAGTATCTCTTGCTGGCAGCTGAAACTCTGAACACAGTTTCTGGATATCTGTTTCACCATAAAGAATGCATTCATCACCAGAAGGCAAGTTGCCTGCATCTAGCACACTGAAGCTGGCTATAAGTTCTTTCTCAGAATCCGGGGCACATCGTTTATTGGTATTTACAGACAGACTTTGGTAAAACTGATTTTGATTAAGGGCAACAGAGTTACTTCTACCATGGGAAAGAGGAACATTCTTGAATTTGCCCTCGTCCACTGCTCTCTGAGCCGCAGAAGCAAACTCCCCTGGTGAGTCCTTCATTGCTATAAATATACGTACTTGACTAACCAAAAGTCTGTGGGCATTAACAATTGTAATGTCCCTCCTCTGTAAGGAGAGTGATAAGTCTTTGAGCTCTTGAAGTGCATCACACATTACCCCCAAATCTCTGATAAAAGAATAGGATGTAAGCTTCTTCAAGAGACCTTCATACTTACTCCGGTCTCTTATGGGTCTGGATGGGTCTTTAGAAGCATTCTCAAAATGTTTGCACAAGGCAGGGAAGCAGTTCCAAACAGCTTTCACAGATCTGTAACTGGATGCTACCCATCTAGTATCAAGCATTTTCCCTATCTTCTGAAGCTGTACACATAGCTCGCTGGCGGCCAGATTTAGCTCTCTCTGGTTTTTTGGTGACATGCTGTATGTGGCATACAATGAGTCCATGAAAATCTTGAAGTGATTGACCCCTGCAACCTCATCAACTGTATCTGCCCCAGCAAGTTCTAGTCTGTGAGCCAAACAGTGCCATGTCAGTACAAGATTTGGAAATTCTGATTTCAGCAATGCTACTACTCCCCCTTTTTTACCAAACATTACTGCTGCTCCATCTGAACATACCGCAATCAAGATATCATGAAGCAGACTTTTTGTGAGTCCAACTTTTTCGAAGTAGCTTAGGAGAGCTGTCTTTATGCCAAGGGCATTAGTTTCTGCCAGCTACAGAAGGCCGAAATAGATGGTCACTGGGGTACTTTCATTTCCAAAAATGCCACGGAGATAGATGATCAAGGTAGAAGCATTACTAATAGAAGTGCTCTCATCAATTAATACTGTGAACTTTGGTTTGTGTTGTCTGATATAACAGACCAATCTATGTTGCATTTCCAGTGCAATGTGTTTTATTATTTCAGTTGCAGTCACATTGCTGTGCAAAACACGGCCCATTGCACTGCCATTCTTTGTCTGAAGGAGAATTAGATCATGGTGGTCCGTGAAAGGGCGATCTTTTTTTGCCAAGTAGTAGGCAGTGTCAAATACCCTGCATGTGCTCTCCATATGTTTTGCATTACATTCGTGTACTGTCACCACCAATGTATTTTTCTGCTGAGCTGTAAGAATGTCTTCAGCTGCCAAGTGACCAGCGCTCGCCTTATGCTCCATAATCTTCTTCCTGAGCTGTTTCTGCCTGAAAGCTTTTCCGTCACCGGAAGGACCAACCTCGCCATCTGCCCACACTTTACTTATGCGCATGCCCTGGGTGTTATTGTGCACTGAAAGACCTGTTGATTTAGCCTGTCTACAGGAAGAACATCCAATACTGCCTGACTTAAGATACAACCGTTTATATTCCTCTTGAAAGTAATACCACTGTTTAGTGTTCCAGCAGTCAGGGAGTTTGACGGTTTCTTTCTCTGGCACACGTTGAAGTCTTTGTAAAGGTGGACTGTCCTTGGCAGACTCTTACTGAGTTTTACAAGCCTCATCAATAGTTGGTTGCGCTGGACAAGACTCCCCTGTAACACGCTGGCGCTTCAGTGACGGTAGGAAGTCAATCATTGAAGACTGCATAGACTTGCGCTTCAGAGCAGAAGCAGATAAGCTACTAGTAGCCATGGTAAAATGTAGAACTTCCATCTTGAAGGCTGGACTGGTATATCTGAAAAAGAAAAGAAAATCTTCCTCTGCTGGTTTCCTCTGCTGATTTTGGTTTCCAGCTGATAAGGCCTTGCGTCACGCAACGAGAATATTGAGCCTCTTATCTGCAACAAAAATTGAATAGTTTACTCCAGTGATCAACAATGTTTAATTGGAGTGACATTTGGAAGGCAGATGTTACTCTTCATTTTGTGCTGCTCCTGAAAGGATCTCTCATTGTGCAGTGAAGTTGTAAGGTTTTCCTGATCTGGAGGCCCCAAAATACGTCTTCCCGGGTCTCCAAAAGTCCTTAAGAAGGCACTGGTACATCTCCTTTCACTCTCTCTCTCCTCCCCCCCCGACTCTTCTCTCTGCGTTTTGTCTTCCTCTCTTTCTGTAGGAATGAAGGTCCTCTACTGAGAAGATAACTTTACGACCCGGACCCTCTACAATATTTTATGGCTGACCCTATAATCTCCATATTCGGTCATTTGATTGAACCAAAACGGGTCAACAGACATTTTGGTGACCAGTTTTGTTTTTAGGTTTAAGTTTTTGTTGTTGTGAATCACACAAACAGCCTCTAACAAATGCAAACACCATCAATATGGAAAAGCCGCCATACAGTAGTATCTCACCCAGGAATTACGTTTCAGCTTTTTATTTTAACTTCATTAGTTAATTTTTGCAATTTTATATGGTGCGGACTCGACCCAAAGGCATTGACGCAGGAAGGTAAGAAGTACCCTTTGGAAAAACACACATCACAGAGTCAAAGATAAGCATCACGGAATTAAAAGTAACAAACAATTCGTTGCAGCGTAGACAGTCCCTTGTCAGGAGGCACTTGGCTGTCAAGCACAACGCACGCATAAAAAAACTTACATCTGTAACTGGAATCTACACGTTATACAAGCTCAACCTAAAAAACTACCGTAATCAAACTGTGGGGATAACCCAATGCACTCAGTGGTCGAAGTGGGGGAAAAAAAGTAGGGGAACTGTGGGCGGAAAATCAGAGTGCGGGAATAACCCGTGGATTCGGTCTGTGGGCGGAGTCAGAGGTGTGGCAGAACGAGCAAAATATCCCAATTTTTAGTATTTGTTTCCCATTTCACTAACCAGTTACAGCTTATTACGTTATTTAATTTAACCAATGGATACACATGTTTATTTAAGGTTTAATATGAGTTGTTGAGATTAAAATACATTCACAAAGTGGGATACGTTTCCAATCACAGAATGTTCCAAATATCCTTAAAAGTGTCATCAGCACTTCCCCACCCTTTTTCCACAAGAGCAGTTCAAACATGAATGGCAAAATATCCTAGTTTGCAAATGTTTTCCACATAATTATGGCTCTGCCATATTTGCCACATAATACATCATCTGCTGCATAATCTGACGATTTTAACTAATAAATTGTTTAAAGCTCAAACGGATCAAAAGTTACAAAAAAATGTGACTTGTGTTGCTGCAAAGTAGATGGCCCATTGCAAAGGTTGACTGGTCACCTTTCTCACTGCTGCACTTGTATGTTCCACTGGTACTAATAAGGAAAAATCTTTGCGGGTACTGTTAGCATGTGTAAAAATGTCAAAATAATAAAGTATCAGGAAATTTACAGCACCACTAATAGCAGTATAGGGTGTCAGAGCACTTTACATCACGTATGATTGCTTATCTCAGTGTAATATATGTGTGTAAATCACTGTATAGGAAATGTTACATAAGACAAAGGACTATAAGGTGTAGGAGTCACATGACAACCATACTAGTAGGCAGCATAGTTTAATAGTGATTGGTCTGGAGAAACACAAACTCAGAATGTATAACGTAATACCATGGTTGGGGGTTCTCTTTAATAATCAGAATTGATTTCTACCCAAATTAACCCTTTTTTGCAACATTAGGATAATCAAAGACTGTGGAAAAAATATAATGCTCTAATTTATACGTTGCAGTTTGCATGCAGCTCTTACATGACAGTTAATAGCTCACTGTTCTATGTTAGGATTTTAACTTATTAACTGCAAGTAACAATAGGGTCACTCTGACAAAAGCAGTAACCCACTGACCTATTTACATTATGTGCACTTTGTGATCTGCATGGTACATGTTCTTAGCAGTGGGCACATTAACCCTCTGCGCTTCCTTTCCATGAGTCAAAACGTCCACTAGACAAAACACCATCTCTCTCTACTAAGAACATTAATCCCTGGAGTTATCATGACATTTTTATTGTTGCTGAAAATTGTTGGAGGCCAGGAAGGAGACAGCAAGTGCTTTTAAAACCATATTATACTTGCAAACACGACGCCCCCACTTGAAGTCAGTGCCACCCGCGGTCCGTGCAGGTAAAATTATTTATTTAATTTTCCCTCGGCATCGTCCCTTGAAATCCCCCCTTACCCGGCCCCTCTGCCCCACTGCTGTTAGCTGCACGGATCGCGGGTGGTCAGCGCCTGGTGCGGTCGCACTGCCCTAGAGCCACCCTGCTCAAGGGTCCTTTGACCTCAGTGACAGAGTCACTGTCACTCTATGGTGTGCTGCTTCATAGGCCTGCCTGCAAGACTGGAGGTGAACTTCAGAATAAATTGTGGTGGACAGTCCTTCAAGATTAACCCATACTTGCCACTGCTAGGGTCCACCTGCTGGTGCTAAGACACCAGGGCTTTTAAGATCTTGCGGGGCCTTCTAAGGTCTAGCATGGGAATGTGCTCCCTCAGGGGGAGTGGTCTGGTGGACTGGTCATGAAGGCTGAACCTGGTTCCCCAGTTCCAAATTCAGCAGCTCTGACCATAGTGCCACATCCTCTCCCCCACTGAACACCATACTGCCCCACTGAGAGAAACTTGCACTGCACTGACCCGCTAGAAACACCTGGATGTGACTCAATTCAAATTACGCACTAGACAAGAGCAATATGCTGCCTAAAAAAAAATTAACAGCATCCTAGAAAAAGAAAACACTCATAGAGAATGCAAGATTAAGTAAAGCACATGAAATGTAAGCAGGAACAACATGGTTACCTTTTTCTTTTTACACTCATTATTCAGAAATTAGTGAGTGCTTTTGCCTGAAAAGTTAAGGCCATGACTACAGGGCCCAGAAGGGACCCGTTTCAATGCCCATTGCTTATATCCTTACAAAACATAAGCAGTATGGTTTAAAAAGACCACATTCGTGAACACACAGCCGCTGTACACATTTTGTTTTCCAATTCACCCATCAAGTAGGTATTTCAGTACCTCCAGGAATAGTGCACTTTCCCACCCAGGGAAAACAATGTTTTTCAAAGAGAGACAAGAAAACAAAAGTAGTGCTTCACTGGCAAACACTGTAAAGTGGCGCTAATGTGTTTAGGTGTGAATAAATCAATCTGGCCACCTTGCAACCACTCTGTCTTGCTTTAGCTAGTTACTTTTCATATTTTGAATGTTTTAGTTCTCTCCACCCCGAGGCTGCACTTAGAAATTGAAAAAAGTCAGAAAAAGAGGACGTTTCCACAAAAGTGTTTTTCTTTTTTGGATACATTTCACAGGGGGAGCAAATAAACGAAAGGAGGAAAGAGAAGGTAATACCCGTTTCTAAAAGTCTCAGTTTTCACTAAATGAGGAGCGAGACAGAAAGAGAGGGAAGAGGGGGAACAAAGAGGGCAGCACTTACCTATCAAGATGCGGCTCCACAGGTGAGAAATGCTGAAACCAATTTCCCCGACCCCTCCAATTCAAAACACGGCGTCCATTTCATTAAGTGTAGGTCGTGTAGGTCGTGCTGGAGCAGGCTGCCTGTGGTCGTCTGCCTCTTCAGTTTTTCATCATCCCACGCTGGCACCACAACGACGTTGCTCCTGCGGTGGAAAAAGAGAAGGTCCCACGCTGGCACCACCACGACGTTGCTCCTGTGCTGGAAAAAGAGAAGGTGACGAAGGTCCCATGCTGGCACCACCACGACGTTGCTCCTGCGCTGAAAAAAGAGAAGGGAAATCCTGAGAGAAAATGGCTCTCTTAAAGGGTTTCCCTTCCTCCAACAACGCTCACCTGGCATGACGTTATGCCGTCGTGCCGTGGACGTCATGCCGTGACCTCCACTATTCAGTGAGGAAACTGAGCTCTCACTGCAGTCCAGAAAAAAAATTAAAAAAAGAAAGGACTACCTTTGCCAGCCGCGAAAATAGAGCCCGATAGAGACCCGTTTCGAGGGCCCCAAAAAAAAACTGCCGGTGCTCAGACCCGGACAGACCCGGCCCACTTAAAGCCCTGGTAGCTGGCACACGTCAGCCCTCCATGTCTGTGCCGCATGACAGGCTGCCTTCCCTGTAAGGGATTACAGCATGCAGCGTGACACCAGGTCTGATGCTGCTCTTTTAACCCCTACAAATCACAGAGCAGGGCCTGTTATTGCACGCTGTGCTGCAGACAGTCAGAGGGCATACCATGCAGCAGGGCCACAGCTGACTGGGGCTGATGTGTGCGAAAGTGTGAATGTCTGAATGAGTGAGTGTGTTTCTGACTCACCGTGTGTGTACAGGGGCCAATGGATTATTTGGCAAGGAAAGCAGGCCTCTAATAAGCTCCCTGAAATTCAATTAAAAGAGTAAAGGGAAAGGATTATGGCCAGGGCTGCCAACTTTGGAACTGGGGAACCAGGTTCGAGTCTTGGCGTCGGTTCAACATCCTGTGATTCTGTACAAAATCACTTAATCTCCCCGTGCCTGAAAAGCATGAATCTGACCATATGTAATGTAACTAATGCTCATGTAAAGCGCTCCAATGCGTTCAGGTTGAACATACAGGGGCATATTTACGTTCCCTGGCGCATCCCTGCATATCAGCAGGGATGCACCAGGGAAAATGTGTCACGCAAGTTTACCCTTGCGCCACGTCCGATGCGCCGCATTTACAATGCGGCGCATCGTGGCGCAAGGATAAGCAGATGCGTGACGCATCTGCCGGCGGAAGGTTGGCGCAGTGCTGAAGTTGTGTCGCAAGCGCGACGCAACTCCAGCACTGTTCCAACCTTCCCTATCCCTAACATGGTGCGTCAATCCTTACGCCTGCTTGAAGCAGGCGTAAGGATTTGACGCACCAGCGTCGGAAAAGTGACTGCGTGGAATCTTGTAGATTTCACTACGTCACTTTGCCGAGGCGTTCCTGCGCCGGAACGCCCCCCCCCTGCGCCGGTACGCCCACATGAAACCTGACGCAGGTTTCATGTGGCGCAGGGGTTTACTACGTGACACATCTCCCTAGATGCGTCACGTTGTAAATATAGCGCAACGCGGCGCATGGTTTGCGTCGCCGCTGCGTCACATGCGTGACGCAACGGCGGCGCAAAAGTGGCGCAAGGGGCTTGTAAATATGCCCCACACTATATAGAATGAAAAAATAAAGAAGAGCAAATTGGATTCCTCAAACTGTGTTTTTCTTTACCTCGTGAATGTTAAGTACGTGATATGAGTTAAACAATAATATACTCTGAAGTCAGTAGGTTTGCGCGACAATCAGGTGGAGATTGAATCACCCAATGCCCCTCTGCGGCCTCCCCAAATTTTGCATTAAAACAGCTGTCACGATTACACTGCACTACATCAGCACAACATGCAAGTGCCTACCAGTAGAATTTCGAAGCATTCCACCATCAAAGGACCTGAGAGATCCCTGTATTACAGTCACCAGCACTTGCATAAAATAGCAAAAGATAAGAATTTCAGAAGAACCCTCATGGTGAGTAGTCGCGCTTTATAAGATTCTGATTGATTGGTTGATTGAACGATCTTTTTGATTAGAGCAAGCATTGTCTGCATTGTCTGCTTATGCTTTAAAGGGCACTGCTTTCTTTTTTGTAACAATACAGCTGACTTGGTTTATCCCAGCACTGACAAACTGCTCCTACTAGCCTCATGGCCCGATTTTTAGTAGTAGGGCCCTCACAATCTTTTAATTCCACCGTCCATGGCACTAGTTGCCTCGTCTCAATAAAAGTCCTTGAGCAACATCTACAAAAAACGTACTGCCAGAAAACATGACCGGGCATAATCTTTCGAATGACAAAAAGTACTGGTGGGAAAAGTGTAAAGTGAAATGGGACTATAAATATCACTGTGAAAATGGCAAGTAAAGGACCTATGCTTAAATTCCCCCGCCTACTCAATGCAGAGACCATACCCTTCTCTGTTATTGCATCACTTCCTGAAGTAGTTGCATCACTCGGCGTAGAAGTTGTGAGCTAGAATTTTCTATTGATTAAAAAACAAATGCTTTTTTCCACAAAGGCTTTGTTAGTCATTCACATGCTTTTTAAGTTGAGCTAGACAGCGCATGTGCTGTCTCTAGACCTGCTGTAATCAGTCAATTGGCATCAAGTCCATCCCCTTTTTTGCCATTACTTTTCATTTGTCTATGTCAGTGTCCTTTAAAAATGCTTTCTTGCTAGTGATCAGTCCTGCCTCTTTGTCCCTCCTTTCTCTCTTCTGTTCCTCCCACAGAGCAGGGACTTAGTACTGTCTCATTCCGCCATGGCTCTTTATCTGTTCCCTGAGGGACTATTTTTTCCTTGGTTTCCTGCTGCGCCACTGTTTGTCTGTGTTTATCTTCAGCACCCTCTCTGCTTACATTCAAATATAGCATTCTTCCTCCCATCTCTTCTTAATGCCACAGTTTTGCTACTGCTGCCTTTTTTACTGCTGCCTGCCTCACCATGGCTCCCACTCCATTATTTGTATTTTTTTTAATCAGCCTTTTTGCACTATTCGATCTCCACCGTCATTTTGGGCTTTTTCTAGTAGGATATTTGCTTGGGTCGGTCTTATTTTTAAGGGGGATGGGGCTTGTTTTTTTTAGGTATGGCCTGCAAAGGGTTTACATCCCACCCCCTGTTTTTCCAGTCTTTTCTTTGGTTCCTGTACGGGCCATTTACTTTTCCTGCAGTTGTATTGGCAGTAGCATAGTTTCTTGCATTGACCAATTCTTGTTTGTTCTACGAGGGACTCTCCTTTTGTAATCCACAAAGGGCACAACCTTCCTGTGACAACGTGTGGGGATAAATCCCGCAGCAAGTGGTGCTGGCGCACCCTTCTCTTCACAGAGAGAGGCGGCGCCGTGCTGTCAGTGTGGACAGAGCCCAGGGTCGCCTCGCTGGATAACCAGTCGGGAGTGTGATGTGTTCACTGGTGGGGCGGACCATTATGGCAGTAGCCCTGAGGGGTGTTTGTTGGACCTCCCCCATGGGCTGTATTCAGGTGGTCACTCTCGTGGCAATTGGGGGGCGGGACTATTTGCAAATAAAGAGGCCTGGTGAGTACCGGGAGTTTGAACAGAGTATCTTACGAGTGCTGGTCTTACTTACTTGTTTGGTGATCCTTGGACGCAACATTTAGCAATGAAGCGGGTGGTTCCTGCGTTTGCTGTTGGTTTTCTGCCGTGGTCCGTGGCCGGGCTGCAGACGGTGTGGAGAACGCCTCGGGGGTTTTCCGGTCCCTGCGGTGGCGTCCGGGTGCCGGCTTCTCCTTCGTTGGTGCCGTCTTGGTGCCTCGCAACTGCTCTCTGCTGCTCGGTCGGCCCCATTTGTTCCTGGGGGAATGGCCTGTTCTGCTGGGGGAGTGCGGCTCAGCTGCTGTGCTGGTGCAGCGTGTAGCGTGGCTGGGAGAGGCCTGGATGACTGCGGTTCCAGCTGGGGTGTGCACCTTGCTGTGGTGTGCCCGGGAGTGCTCTGGGGGCCGTGTCCATTTGCTGTGGGGGCCGTGGAGCGTTTGGCCTGCCTGCAGTTCCCTCTTGCTGTAAGGAACGTGGAGCATTACGTCTGCCTGGCGCTTCCTCTTGCTGGGGGTTGGAGGAGTGTTTCGCCTGCCTGGAGCTGGTGCTTGCCTGATTTTCTTTTGCTGGACTTTGGATTTCATCTTGGTCAGGCAAGTTCTGCTGGGTCCTTTTGGGGTGGTGCTCCTGTGTTGCTCTTTTTGGTCCGGGACTGTGGTGGACTTTGGAGGGTGATTTTGCTTGTCGTCCTGCTATGTCGGCCATTCCCCCTGTGGAGCCATTTCTGCTGGATGGTCCCCCGTCGGCCCAGGCTGCTAGGTGGAAGGACTGGGTGGATCGTTTGGAGACGTACTTTGCTGCCATTGACCTAGATGAGGAACAACGGCGTCCTATGCTGTTACATTTAGGGGGATCGGCTATTCACCGTTTGGGTCAGTCGGTGGTTGAAGGGGGGCCACCACACACATATGGTACTTTGAAACAAGCCCTTACCGCCCATTTTGAGCCGCTGGCCAATCCAGATTATGAGTGGTTTTTGTTGCATCAGGCACGACAGCTGCCAAATGAGTCCGTGGATGCGTTTTATGCCCGTCTGCGTGATTTGGCCAGCACCTGTACATTACCCGATGCTGCGGATGAGATCCGGGCCCAATTTATACAGGGTTGTTCCTCTATTAAATTGCGTGAGGCTATCCTACAGGTACCGGGCATGTCTATGGCTGATATGTTGATCCGGGTGTGAGAAGTTGGCCTGGCATGTGCTGTCCACTAGTTACAGTGGGCACCTTGCACCAGTCCAAACGACCCTTATTGATGATAGGTTTAAAGACAACCTTTATTGAAAGCTATCCTAGTGGTAGCTATGGAGAGCAGCCTTCAGGCTAAGTCTTGAAGGAGTGTAAAGCAGCTTGGTTTACCAGATTATAACCTCTTGAATGACCAAATGAAAGGAGAACCACACCAGGTATATATAAAATATATGTATTTATTTCTAAACACTCACTACTAATCTCTTTATGAGATTAGAGTCAAAGGTACACAATAACACAGTATTAAAACGACAGTAAATAGCACAATATACAATGGGCCCCAGGGGGGGACCAAACCATATATTAAGAAAGTGGTATAAGAACCACAACTTGACTAGACACAGTGCCTAGAGCACGTAGAATCGCTGTAAGAACACAGCCGCGAGCGCCGTAGGATTCTATGAGGAACGTCGCAGTTGGAATTTTAAAGCAAAAGGACACTTAGGAGAGGACTTTGAGCAAACCCCTTTAGACTTAAGAGGTTCTAGGGCCAACACCCACAGGAGCACCGGAGTACTCGAGTTACCTCACCCAGGGAAGCCGGGTGCATAGGTGTCAAAGGGTGTCGTGAATCGTCGTTGTTTTCAATGGCGATCTGCTGCAAAGTGCTGCTGCCGTGAAGGAGAAAAGTGTCTGGGATGATCCAAGCCTGGATCGAAGATGTGAAGAACCTGAAAGCAGAGGGGACAGAGTCTGGGTCACTAGCCAGTGACCAGGAGCGGAGCAATCGAATGCCCACCGATGTCGGGTGCTTCAGGTGCGAAGAGGTGAAGCTGGACTCTGCAGCCACGGGGTCCAGGAGACGTCGAGGATGACCAGGAGCCAGATTCGAGCTGTCCCACAAAGGATGTCGAGTGCTGGGGTATCGGTGCTCGGATTGAACACAACAAACCTTGGCAACAGCAAACCACGCAGGAAGAGAAAAGATGCTTCTGTGAGGACCAGCAAGGTCCTGGGGACTCCCCAAGCAATGGAGAGTCAGGGCACGTCTGGAGCAACCAGGGAAGCCCAATTAAAGTTAGAGTTGCCTTCTTGGGGACCCACAGGTCAACGGACCAGGGATCGCAAAGGGACCTCGAGAGGAATCACAAAATGGCAGCCCACGGAACACTCGTTGAGTGTAGGCCGGCAATCTTCAGTGTAATTACTGCTCGGGGTCAGAGCTACAAGTAACCCAAAGCTCAGTCTCAGGGGTCACCGGAAAGCTGATGCTTCTGCAAATGGTCACGGTGTCCAGGGGTTCAGGTTGCGCAGTCTCCACGAGGGATACGGGCCTCAGACTTGCTGTGGGCACAGATCGACCTTAGAGACCTCAGGAACCCACCTCCTGTGTGGCAATATTCTTCAGAGTCCGCAGGAGCTTTGGAGATGCCAACCGGTCAGTTGCATTAAAGGTGCCTGCCTTGCAGGGGAGTAACTCCTTTACTCCAAGGGAGATTCTTCAGTCATCCAGCGTAGTGTAGATTGTCGAAGTACTTGGTTTCTGTGTCAGAGTTTAGTCCAGGTGTAATCTAAAGTCCTGTAGTCAGGGGTTCCTACTTTATACCCAAGGAAGGGGTGGGACAAACTCTGGGGACCCACCTATGGGAGGGTCAGGAAAGAGAGGTGGCTACACCCATTTCCTTTGTCCAGTTTCGCGCCAGAGCATGGGCTGGTAGCCCCTGCAACCGGTTTGAGCTGGACTATGCACAGGGACACCAAATGTGCCCCCAGTGCAGACTTCAAAGCACTCTTGGAGTGCACCCACCCAGCCCCAATACACTAAAGCCTGTCTGGGAGGTGGTCACACCTCCCTGTGACAGGAAACCTATTGTCCAGGCCTCCCCTGCCGGAGTTTCGTCCAGCAGCAGGAGGGCAGACTCGTGTCTGTGGCTGCAGCATCCATTTTGTGATGCCAGGGTTCTGTTAAGCTGGTACCGGGTGTACCGGTGGTGCCATGTTTCTCCCTCTAGTAGGGTGTTATCATACCTCCCACCCCAGTTACTGGGGTGGAGGTATGATTCCAAGGTGTTTGACACCAAACACGACATGTTTCCATGCAGCCATTCTCAAGTTAGCATTTACAGCGAGGTTATAATGCACTTAAGAGTATATGGTTGGCTGCATCACAAACAACCCCGGAATGAAGATTCCGAAAGCTGCAGAGGGGCTCTGCTCATGCATGGGCACCCTCTCACATGAAACCCAGCACCCTGCCTTCAGGATTGTTCAGGCCTGCCATAGGGGTGACTGATAGGTTTACATGTGCAGTGATATGGAGAGATATAGGGAACCTATATCTCAGTAAGGGGTGGATACACCACCTTACACAGGTTGCTGTAGCAGACCTGTTATGTCATTTTGGGTGGCCTCTCAGGGCTGGCATAATACATGCTGCAGCCCCTGGGAGGCCTCTGGGGTACCTATGCCCTGGGTACATAGTATACCATATACTAGGGACTTATAAGGGTACCCCAGAATCCAATCTGGAGTGTACCTAAAGTACATGCAATCAATTTAAGGGGAAAGCAGATAGGCTGGGTTCCTGGATAGCAGGATCCCAGCCAAACTAAGTCGAAAACCAGCAAAACACCAGGAAAAAAGTGGGGGCAACCATGCAGTCAGATTCCACCTTCCTACATAACCCCCCCCAAACGAAAGGAGATAAGGCTAACCTTGCCCAGTTGAGCCTTTATTGACTAAGTGGCCATATAAGGAAGAACCTGCACTAGCATGGGTACCCCCTGTCTTATGGTCCACTAAGCAATTCCTAACCCCAAGGGTATTGGATGATCTCCACCATTTGGAATTACTACCTGTAGTGTGTTTTGGCAAAGTAAAAGGCTGGTGGAGTGTCTGAGTGGAGAAGTGAGGCCCTAATAAAGTTGGTCTCAGCTTCCTCAGATCACTGGTCACCATGGAGGCCTTTCTTTCCATGACTGAGTTGTATCCGGCCCTAAGGGTCAACCTCTGGCTGCCTACAGCTGGGGGTTGGGTCCCTTTGGTTGGAACAGTGGAGGGACATGGTAGGTTTGGAACCACGTGGTCCCAGGTTTGCCTTTGCCCAACAGAGTCCATCTGGGGGAGGTCCCTACACAATGGTAAGAGGGATCCCTCAGTGTGCTGAGGAATTTTCACCTGGCTATGGCTACTAGACTGGGTGCCCCTAATCTGTGGATGAGGGGGTTCCTCTGGACAGGGAGCCCTTAGGGGTCCACTGACCTCCCTGACCTCTGTAGCCCTGGGCTGACAGAGGGAGGGTAGAGAGGGGCAGGTTACCTGCACCAGACTGGGTACCACCTTGGAAGGGTCCCCTGCCATCAGGGGGGTTGCCAGGCCAGGCCTGCCCACCTCTGGGGCAGTTCCTTCACTAGGGGTAGGATCAGTTCCCTGAGGAAGCTGACCCTCACCTATAGTCTGGGGGGAAGAAGACTTTTCTTCAACCCTTCTGCTCTCTTGGGGAGTAGAGTGGGCCATTCTTTCCACCTCTCCAAAATTTCCCTGAGATGGGGCTGAGGCCCTAACAGCCCCACCAACCTTCTCAGAGAGGCCCAGCATTTTTAAATGGGCCTGGTATTCAACTTCAGCCCAGGCTGAAACCTCCAGATCATTGCCCAACAGGCAATCTACAGGCAAGTTTGGGGACACTGCCACTCTCTTTGGGCCAGTGACCCCTCCCCAGCTGAGATTGACTATGGCCATGGGATGATCTGTTCTGATACCATCAATGTTGGTCACCTGGTACTTGAACTCAGGTAAAAGCTGTTGAGGGGGGACTAGTTTCCCTGTCAGCATGGTGACACTAGCCCCTGTGTCCCTGAATGCCAATGCCTTCTGACCATTGATTATGGGCTCCTGTCTGTACTTGCCCAAAGTATTGGGACTCATAGTAAAAGTGGCAAATCCCATGCCACCATCACAGACTAAGGCCTTTGAGGGGGACCTTAGTAATCCAGGGTCCACCTCAGTTCCCCATGAAAATGCACCTAACTTTTTGGGTGCATTACTACCACCTGGGGGATTACTACTTGTAGTACCAGGAGGAGTGGTAGTATTGCTGGGAGGAACATTTTCCTTATTGCCAGCCTGGGAGCAACTGGGGTCATTTTTCCAGTGGCCAGGCTTCTTACAGTTATGGCAATAAGGTTTCTTTTCAGGGGAGGAAGGAGTTTGGGACCCACCCCCAGGAGAGGACTTTTGGGGCCCTGTAGGGGATTTGTCTTTTGATTTATCCCCACCTTTCTCTTGGTTTTTGGAAGAATCTTTCTTCTGGTCACCACCCTTGTTCTTTGGCTTTAATCTGGTTCTGACCCATTTGTCTGCCCTCTTTCCCAATTCTTGGGGAGAGGTCAGATCAGAGTCCACCAGGTACTGGTGTAAAAGCTGGTTTTGACAATTATTAAGGATCTGCTCCCTCATAATCAAATTGTACAATCCTAAAAAGTCATGCACCTTGCTGCCATGTATCCAACCTTCCAGAGCCTTAGTAGCACAATCTACAAAGTCAACCCAGTCCTGAGTCTGTGCCTTTTGGGTGTCTCTGAACTTTAACCTGTATTGTTCAGTGGTTAGGCCAAACCCATCAATCAGAGCACTCTTTAGGACTTTGTAATTATCAGCATCCTCTTCTCTTACAGTGAGGAGCTTGTCTCTACCTTTGTCTGCAAAGGAGAGCCACAAGATTGCTGCCCACTGCTCCTGAGGGATCCTCTGTACTTTACAGGCCCTCTCCAGTGCAGTTATCCATTTGTGGATGTCATCCCCACTCTGGTAGGGAGGGACAATCTTGTTCAGGTTCCTATGGGGATGAGTATCTTCTCTATTCCTAGGGACACTGTTGCTGCCACCATGGGACCCTAGTCCCAATTTCTGAGAAGCTCTCTGAAGCTCCAGGGATTCCCTGTCTAAGGCCAATTGCTCTCTCTTGATTCTGAGCTTAGCTCTCTCAAACTCAAGCAGTTGGAATTTCTTCTCATAAGAGGATGCCCTTTTATGAGAAGCAGAGGACCCTATAGAAGTACTAGAATGATTAGATTCCTGAGAAGGAGATCTTGATCTTCTTGGTAGACTATTAACCCTTCCAGGTGGGGTAAAGAGAACCCCACTGGGGTCTCCTTCCTCACCTTCAGGAAGAATTGGATTTTCCAGGTTGGAATCATTTTGATCCCCCTGGCCAGCATCAGAGTCTGGGTCATAGTAATGTTCACTACCTGGCCTTTCCTCTTCTGCTGCCCCACCCCCTCTGCCAACCTCATCAGACCCTGGGGTCTTTCTGAGGTCATCTGCTAGCAACAACTGTATGATGTGTTGTGTGGATGGGCTTTTCCCTGTCTTCAATTTCCTAGAGGCACACATAGTCCTCAATTCTTGGTATGAGACCTGGTCATACTTAGTTGGGAGAGACCCACTGGTTTCTGCCCTTGAAGACATGACTAGTGTGGTGTGGTGTATGCACCTACCTACTCTAGTGAGGCCTACTAAACTCTCTTGAGTTGTAGAAAGGGTGTGCTAAGCCCTTGACACACAACTCTAAGTTCAGTAGAACTTACTGTATTCTAAACTTGATTTATATGTACCTATGTACCTATAGTGGTTTTCAGTTAGTCACTCAAAGAGATTATCTGGTAAAGCAATAGCAAGCTTGAATCCAACCGCTGCACACCAATGTGAGAAGTTGGCCTGGCATATGCTTTCCACTAGTTATAGTGGGCACCTTGCACCAGTCCAAACGACCCTTATTGATGATAGGTTTAAAGACAACCTTTATTGAAAGCTATCCTAGTGGTAGTTATGGAGAGCAGCCTTCAGGCTAAGTCTTGAAGGAGTGTAAAGCAGCTTGGTTTACCAGATTATAACCTCTTGAATGACCAAATGAAAGGAGAACCACACCAGGTATATATAAAATATATGTATTTATTTCTAAACACTCACTACTAATCTCTTTATGAGATTAGAGTCCAAGGTACACAATAACACAGTATTAAAACGACAGTAAATAGAACAATATACAATGGGCCCCATGGGGGGACCAAACCATATATTAAGAAAGTGGTATAAGAACCACGACTTGACTAGACACAGTGCCTAGAGCACGTAGAATCGCTGGGACCCCACGGAACCACCCAAGGTAGTGACACAGGAGACCCACGGGGACGTGTGCAGTGTGAGAACACAGCCGCGAGCGCCGTAGGCTTCTATAAGGAAAGTCGCGGTTGGAATTTTAAAGCAAAAGGACACTTAGGAGAGGACTTTGAGCAAACCCCTTTAGACTTAAGAGGTTCTAGGGCCAACACCCACGGGAGCACCGGAGTACTCGAGTTACCTCACCCAGGGAAGCTGGGTGCATAGGTGTCAAAGGGTGTCGGGAATAGTCGTTGTTTTCAATGGCGATCTGCTGCAAAGTGCTGCTGCCGTGAAGGAGAAAAGTGTCCGGGATGATCCAAGCCTGGATCGAAGATGTGAAGAACCTGAAAGCAGAGGGGACAGAGTCTGGATCACTAGCCAGTGACCAGGAGCGGAGCAATCGAATGCCCACCGATGTCGGGTGCTTCAGGTGCAAAGAGGTGAAGCTTGACTCTGCAGCCACGGGGTCCAGGAGATGTCGAGGAAAACCAGGAGCCGGATTCGAGCTGTCCCACAAAGGATGTCGAGTGCTGGGGTGTCGGTGCTCGGATTGAACACAACAAGCCTTGGCAACAGCAATCCACGCAGGAAGAGAAAAGATGCTTCTGTGAGGACCAGCAAGGTCCTGGGGACTCCCCAAGCAATGGAGAGTCAGGGCACATCTGGAGCAACCAGGGAAGCCCAATTAAAGTTAGAGTTGCCTTCTTGGGGACCCACAGGTCAACGGACCAGGGATCGCAAAGGGACCTCAAGAGGAATCACAAAATGGCGGCCCACGGAACACTCGAGTGTAGGCCGGCAATCTTCAGTGTAATTACTGCTCGGGGTCAGGGCTACAAGTAACCCAAAGCTCAGCCTCAGGGGTCGCCGGAAAGCTGATGCTTCTGCAAATGGTCGCGTGTCCAGGGGTTTGGGTTGCACGGTCTCCACGAGGGATACGGGCCTCACACTTGCTGTGGGCACAGATCGACCTCAGAGACCTTGGGAACCCACCTCCTGTGTGGCAATATTCTTCGGAGTCCGCAGGAGCTTCGGAGATGCCAACCGGTCAGTTGCGTTAAAGGGGCCTGCCTTGCAGCGTAGTGTAGATCGTCGAAGTACTTGGTTTCTGTGTCAGAGTTTAGTCCAGGTGTAATCTAAAGTACTGTAGTCAGGGGTTCCTACTTCATACCCAAGGAAGGGGTGGGACAAACTCTGGGGACCCACCTATGAGAGGGTCAGGAAAGAGGGGTGGCTACACCCATTTCCTTTGTCCAGTTTCGCGCCAGAGCAGGGGCTGGTAGCCCCTGCAACCGGTTTGAGCTGGACTATGCACAGGGACATTAAATGTGCCCCCAGTGCAGACTTCAAAGCACTCTTGGAGTGCACCCACCCAGCCCCAATACACTAAAGCCTGTCTGGGAGGTGGTCACACCTCCCTGTGACAGGAAACCTATTGTCCAGGCCTCCCCTGCTGGAATTTCGTCCAGCAGCAGGAGGGCAGACTCGTGTCTGTGGCTGCAGCATCCATTTTGTGATGCCAGGGTTCTGTTAAGCTGGTACCGGGTGTACCGGTGGTGCCATGTTTCTCCCTCTAGTAGGGTGGAATCATACCTCCCACCCCAGTTACTGGGGTGGAGGTATGATTCCAAGGTGTTTGACACCAAACACGACATGTTTCCATGCAGCCATTCTCAAGTTAGCATTTACCGCGAGGTTATAATGCACTTAAGAGTATATGGTTGGCTGCATCACAAACAACCCCAGAATGAAGATTCCGATAGCTGCAGAGGGGCTCTGCTCATGCATGGGCACCCTCTCACATGAAACCCAGCACCCTATCTTCAGGATTGTTAAGGCCTGCCATAGGGGTGACTGATAGGTTTACGTGTGCAGTGATATGGAGAGATATAGGGAACCTATATCTCAGTAAGGGGTGGATAGACCACCTTACACAGGTTGCTGTAGCAGACCTGTTGTGTCATTTTGGGTGGCCTCTCAGGGGTGGCATAATACGTGCTGCAGCCCCTGGGAGGCCTCTGGGGTACCTATGCCCTGGGTACATAGTATACCATATACTAGGGACTTATAAGGGTACCCCAGAATCAAATCTGGAGTGTACCTAAAGTACATGCAATCAATTTAAGGGGAAAGCAGATAGGCTGGGGTCCTGGATAGCAGGATCCCAGCCAAACTAAGTCGAAAACCAGCAAAACACCAGGAAAAAAGTAGGGGCAACCATGCAGTCAGATTCCACCTTCCTACACCGGGGCCGATCTAAAGAACTGTCAAAAGTACGGGCAGCCCATATGGAGGCGGCACTCCAACAGGTGGTGAAGGTGGAGCCAGTTAAGGTTGTTTCGGCCCGGGTCCCTGACAGGAAGAAGCAGAGGAGTAAAGGGTCGGTGGAGCCCAGGCACTGTTATGGTTGTGGGGGTCCTTTTCCTCATAAAGGAGGGTGTCCTGCTACTGGGAAAAGGTGTTCTAATTGCAGTAAGTTCAATCATTTTGCGAAGATGTGTCGCTGTGCCCCGGCACGAGGTTCTATCCCTGCACCGTCCAACCAGGTGTATGTTGCTGATCGTTCAACGGAGGATGGGGACATGGACGATGATGATGTGGAGGGGGCTATACATGTCATCCATGCTCTACAGCCTTGGGGTCACCTGCGAAAGTGTATTCCGAAGTGCCATGTGATGGTGAATGGTCACCCAGTGCAGGCCTTGATTGATACGGGTGCCTCTATAAATATCATGGCCAGGTCAATGATGCTGACATTGCCTATTTCCCCTGTTTTGAGGTTGACTACTACCAGGGTCTATGCCTATGGGTCCTCTGATCCTCTTCCGTTGGCAGGAGTTTTCACTGCTGAGATGGCGCGTGGCTCTAGCTCGACAAAGACAAGGATATATGTCACCCAAGGGGGTCAAGGAATGTTGCTGAGTTGTCGGACGGCGGAACTTCTTCAGTTGGTCGCCTTCGCCCTAAGTGTACATCAAGGGAATGTGGAGGACTTGTTAGCTCAGTTTTCACCCTTGTTTGAAGGTATTGGCTGTTTGAAGGGTCGCATGATCAAGCTTCACATTGATGAAGCTATCCAGCCGGTGGCTTTACGACATAGAAGGGTGGCATTCCATCTTCGGCTGAAGGATAGGAGGAACTAGCTAAACTTGAGCTGGCGGACATTATTGAATGGGTGGATGGCCCAACTCCCTGGGTGTCCCCGATTGTGGTGGCCTGTAAACCTAAGCAGCCAGGAGAGGTCCGTATCTGTGTAGATATGCGCTTACCTCATCTTGCAATTAAGCGTAAACGACACCTCACCCCTACTGTGGATGATATTGTGGTTGAGGTTATTGGGTCACGTTGGTTTTCCAAAATGGATCTTCGTGCCGGCTATCATCAGCTGATGCTTGACCCTGCTTCCCGTGCAATCACCACGTTTTCTACCCATGTAGGGCTGCGAAGCTATAAGCGTTTAAGTTTTGGGATCTCCAGTGCTGCAGAGGTTTTTTCAGGACACGTTCTGGGGGGTCATTTCTAGCTTGGATGGTGTATTTAATGTTAGTGATGACATTTCGGTGCATGCCCCTACTTTGGATGAGCATTTTTCCCGCCTCCGAGATGTATTTCAGCGGTTGTTGGAGCATGGACTTACGCTCCATAAAGAGAGGAGCAGCTGCTCCCAGCCTCTGTCCCGGTTATGTTCGCTCACACGCTCTTCGGCAGCTAATTAGCGAGGATTGTATTATCCTGGGATTTGTAAATGGCAAGTAAAACGTAGTGTAAATTCGTAGGGATCATGGCGCATTATCTTGCTTCTGCCAGGCACCAGTGTCTCAGATGCGCGCTCGCGCTAGAACAGGGTAAAGGAGAGCTTCCAGTGTTGCATCATCGCGCCTTTTTTGCACTTTCAGTTTCTGCCCTGACGGTCGATGAAAGCAGTATTGACTTGCTGAGAGGAAGGGTTTTGAAAATAGGTTGACTGTGTTGGAGGTGGCTAGACAAAGGGGTTAGGTTCTTCGCTGGGAACCGGAAGGCCTATGTTTTATTCCTGGTTTCCACATGTGGGGGTAGATGTGAGTACCAGGACACATTCGCTGCATATCCATATTTTTCCCCTAACCCTCGGAGTGAAAAAAGTCTTTTAACTCGGCAGATTACCACCCTTCACTGGCCTTTGATGCAACTTTAAAAAGACTCGTTATAGTTATTTCACAGTTTCATCATTTCGGAACTGAAGATTTTTAAATATATACAAAAAAAACCATTGTTGTTTAACTTATGCCACTAACAACCATTGACAAAGTTATTAGTCTTGACTTCTTTTACGTGTATGTCAATCAAACATACTTCATTTCGGCATTTTCCCATTAAAGTTAGGTGTATGTCAGAGGTTGTATTGCATCTGGAACAGAGAGAGGCAGCAAAATATCAGTCAGGCAGCACACCACGCTAAGCACCGATTTTTAGCTACGTGTTTAAGCCACGCCCATAATTACTTAGGCCACGCCCCTTTGAGAGCCTTCCTAGTTTTCTCATCCCACTTAAAGCCCTGCTAGGAACCATTGTCCATTGACAGAAGCTGATATATAAAGCACAGCGTTCTAGACCTATGGCACTTGCTTTCATATAAACTTCAGTCCAAATCTGAGGCCCACATAAAAGATTACAGCTTTTCGAGCTGTGGGGCACATTACAAATGGAGCTACGATGTGCGAGCAATAAAATTCAGCATATCAATGAAAACGACATAACTGCGTCGTGTGAAAATCACTAAACACCAGAGACGCATTCTGCAGTCAGTCATCGTGTTATTAACTTCTCATCTACGTTGTTGTCAGTAGCGCTTCTGCATTTCCCAGCACTTTGCTAATTGGGAGAGTTAAAACAAACCACACAAAGCTGCAAATTTGTGACAGAGGTAAGTAAGGCTATATGACAAATATTATATCAGATGATTAGATATTTTCTATCAGATGTAGTTGCAAGTCGAAAGCACCTTTCTCCCTAGGTGTAATGTTCCTGGGCACAGGCCTAGAAGGTCCAAGTGAAAATCCTGCTCTGGTTCTATGTTACATTCAATCAATCAATCACAGAATTTGTAGAGCGCACTACTTACCCGCGAGGGTCTCAAGGCGCTGGGGAGAGGGAAGGGGGGGATGCTGCTACTGGTCGAACAGCCAGGTCTTGAGTAGCCTCCTGAAGGTCAGCAGGTCTTGGGTCTTTCGTAGGCTTAGTGGAAGGGTGTTCCAGGTCTTGGCGGCGAGGTGTGAGAAGGATCTGCCGCCGGTGGTTGTTCTTCGAATGCGGGGGACGGTGGCGAGGGAGAGGTCGGCGGAGCGGAGCTGGCGGTTGGGGACGTAGAAGAAGAGTCGTCTGTTGAGGTAGGCTGGGCCAGTTTTGTGGAGTGCCTTGTGTGCGTGGGTGAGGAGTTTGAAGGTGATCCTCCTGTCGACGGGGAGCCAGTGCAGGTTCCTCAAGTGGGGGTGATGTGGCTGTGGCGTGGTACGTCGAGGATCAGTCGTGCGGAGGCGTTTTGTATGCGTTGCAGTCGCTTGATGAGCTTGGCCGGGGCTCCCGCGTAGAGGGCGTTCCCATAGTCCAGTCTGCTACTGACGAGGGCCTGGGTGACTGTTCTTCTCGTGTCTGTCGGGATCCACCTGTAGATCTTGCGAAGCATGCGGAGGGTGTTGAAGCAGGAGGAGGAGACTGCAGCTTTGAGTTTAGTAACATTCAGACTTTCTGCAACTCTTGTGGACTACCGCCAGGATTCTCGCAGGATGTTAATCGTCTATTAGCAAAAGCATTATAACAAAAAATAGAAAAATAAAATAGAAAATGTTTTAATTTTTCAAAAATATGTATATCTCGCCCTTTTGATCTTTTAGCAGCTTTTGGCACACTTTACCACTCTTTCCTTCTCAACAAGTTCATCTTGCAGCATCTTTCGGATAGTCCTCATCTTGTGTTTTTTTTTCATTTTCATTTTTCTCTCACTTCCCTGTCTCCTGGGCAGACACTCTGTCTCTCCATCCTACATTGACAGGATTTTCTCTCCGCCCTTTTCTGTTGAAACATGTTCTCCTGTTCTGTTGGGTGCTGCATTTGTGGTGAGGTGTTCATATATTGTGGGAAAGATGCATGAATAATGGTTTTGGATTTTGAAGATCAGGTTGTACTGTTATGTTGCACTTTTTTCTTATAAATGCCACATTTGGCCACTTGGCCTTGTAGTGCTTCAGGGGCCAGTCTGTGATTGTGAGCTTGTCCATGGGCAGCCTTCTATGGATGGCATTCAACATCCAGATGTAGCCTGAATGAGTACTTTTGTTCAGCATTTCTTACAGTAAACATGAGAAACCAGTTTAGTATGGTCATAAATATAGTGTGAATATAGAAAAAACTACACAATGAAGATTATAAATTGATTATTATAATAAAACTAGGCTCAACTTGTATGTGAAGTAAAAGGGTGTATTCAAAAGATGATATTCTTTTATTTAGGGAAGATACATATTTATAAATGATAAAATGTAATTGTGATTTAAAATGCATTTATATAGCGCTTAGGACCCCTAATGAGGCATTGAAGCACTTTTGCAAGGGATTCTGGGTGAAACAACCTTGTGAGAGCCACACAAGCCAACTCACTCTTGATTCCCCTCGGTGACTAGCTTTCACAAATTTCCAAGTTTGTTATGTTTCCCTAGGTGCCGGCTGAGTGAAGGCCCAAAATCTACAGCTACCCACTTTGCAAAAAATGGGTCAGTTTTGAGTGGAAAAATGTGATGTATCCATGTTATGTTTTGGGCCGTTTCCTGTCACGGTTGGCACTAAGCCTACCAACACAAATGAGGTACTATTTTTATCAGAAGACTTAGGGGAATGCTGGGTGGAAGGAAGTTTGTGGCTCCCTGCAGATTCCAGAATGTTACATCACAGAAATTTGAGGAAAATGTGTGTTTTTTAAGTCAAGGTTTGAGGTTTGCAAGGGATTCTAGTTGAAACAACCCAGTGAGAGCCACACAAGTCTCCCCATCCTGGATTATCCCAGGTTTCTAGTTTTTAAAAATGTACAGGTTTGCTAGGTTTGCCTAGGTGCTGGCTGAGTTAGGGCCCAAAATCCAGTTTTACAAAAAAAAAAACAGGTATGTTTTGAGTTGAAAAATGTGATGTATCTATGTTGTTTTTTTTGGCTGTTTCCTGTTGCAGACACTAGGCCTCCCCGCACAAGTGAGGTACCATTTTTAGGTCGAGCTGGGCAGCGTGTGCGCTGCTCTGCAAGGCATGCTGTTTTTGAGTATGCACTTGAAGCTCAGCACACTCTCCGCCCATATCTTCCATTGGCTTGGGTCATTGTGCTTTGAAAATGCTGGCTTCTGATTTGTTAATAGGCTTGTTAGCCCCTCCTTAGTACCGCCTTGTCTACATTTGTAACCTCCCATGAGGACTGGCCTTTTTACTTCTGTTGTTACATGGTATGTTTCATTTAGTCTTTAAGCACTATTTTCTTTAATGAGTTATCCTACTGCAGGCACGACATGCTTTCCTGCAGCATTCCGCACGCCATGCGCGTTTTCACTTTCCAAGCAGCCTGGGACAATGGCGGCCGCTTCTTTACAATGAAATTGGTCTCGCATTTACGACACTTTGAGCTATTAGCATTGTAAATGGCAATGCCTTTTATTTATGTGTTAATTAACAAAACAGATAAATAAAAGGCATTGTCATTTACAATCCAAATAGCTTAAACTCTCGCAAATGCGAGACCTATTGCATTGCAAATGCTTGTTTAATATAGCCTTATAGCCCGCCATAGCGGGCTATACCGGCCATTAAAGGCCCGCTCCAGCGTTAAAGGCCCGAGCCGAAGGCGAGGGCTTTAACAAGGAAGCAGGACTTTAATACCCAGTATAGCCAAGCTACGGAGGGCTCTAAGGCTATTTGAACATTCCGCCACTAGAGGGCAGAATGTTCCAACAAATAAAACAACAGCTGTGAACAAATATTGGAATGTTGATGCTCCGGGCTTCTACCGGCCATCAGAAGCCCGGAGCACTCCATTGTTTTCAATGGAGCGCGCAACATTCCAATGTTCTAATCAGTCTTGAAATGCAACTCAACTAGTGTATAGTATTTAGACATTGATGAATTAGTGTACAAGCCTAAATGTATTTAATCATTTATTTTATAGTATTTAATATAGTGCTGATACTTTGCCTTCCCACATGCACAACTACTAGTTTACATATAGACTCATGTAGTGGGTTTATGCTAATGTAAAGCCAATCTGCAAACATTTGCCTGCCCGTTGAATGCAAAGCAATATGCTTCAGCAGCTATCTATTTGACCTACTTATATATTACTACATATCAAAAGCGCTCATTGGAACCTGACTAAAATTAATTTGTTGCTCCTCTGCACCATCACGGTTTGGTGCCTACTGACTTTAAGCCAGTGTCACATGCTGTAATTTTCTCTAATCTGATTTGCTTTCTCAAGTTTTAGATTTTTATGCAAATTTTGTACCAAAACATTCTTGGAGGATAATCCCTCACCAGGGGCGGTTCCTCCTCGAGGTTGGAGGAGCGTCCCTCCGCCTGCTACGAGTGCAGCAGGTAAACACACATTAAAAAAAAATGGTAATAAATTTGCCCCTGGGCTCGCGCTGTTAGTGTGAGGGCAGGGGGGTGAGGCTGATTCCAAAAATTTCGCTGTTATTGTAGCCCGCCAGTGCGCATGTCGATTTGCCTGCAATTTACAGCCAGCCAATCTGACCTGCACACTTCAGAGCCAGCGATCCCAGGGCTGTAAAACAGCTAAGAGATTGCAGGCACTGGCCCCCAGAATTAAAATGAGCGCTGGGTTAGCCTGCTCCAACCAATCCTTTCCTGCTGCAGTCACCCCCCCCCCCCTGAGGAACAACTAGGAACAGCTGCCCGCCGCCTCCTGCTGCTGAGGAGCTGTATTAAATTAAAATGTGACGAGTCCCATCGTCCTGCCGCAATTTCATTTGATACGAGCCATTACGTGCACCATGTATGGTGAATTCTTTGGGAATTGCGACCCTCCATATTTTAATGTTGTCAGCGGCCACTGTCCCCCAACACTTCCAACCCCTCCTGCGTTGGTCAGTCTCTTTTGCACCTTGAAAGTCGGAAACAAATTTTACACCTTACCACTTTCAAGAGTCACCAGCTGCGGGGGGCGTGGCTTGATGCCCGAGGAGCATGGCGGCGTCTGGGTGAGGCTCCTCGGACGGGCGCTGCGGTTTCACGCTAAACGGCGGTTCCCGGTGAAATATTCGGCGATAGAGGCACCGGAGGGGCTCCTGCTCAGGATGTGACTCCTCAGACCTCACCTTGTAGCAGCAGAGGGGCGTTATTCCTGAAGGTAATCTCTGGCCATCAGCGCCACGAAATCGCGGCCGCCATTTTGTATTGCCGCGCTGACGCGAGTTGAAAAAGCATCCTTTAATTGAAGTAACAACGTCTCGCTGTTGGATGAAACGAAGCCCTTCATGCTCCTTATGACTGTGCCATTTCTTCTGGGTGGTTCTTGTGAGCGGCTCAACACCCCAGTTCCCCTCAAAATTTTGTTGTGATAGCTGATATGAGGTGGAAGCAGCCGCCATTTTGTGAATTGCCTCAAATCGTTCTACACTAAGCCTGCGCCTGCTCTTTCACAGATTGAATGAATTACATGTATTTTGCTGGGCACCTCAGCTATCAACATACCAGCTCACATGGTCTCCAACGTGTCTTTTTTATGTACTCCCCCACTTCATATCTCCTCATGATGCTCTTTTTCTGAGGAACAGAACCAACGCATAAGGCCATTTTAATTTTTTTCATCATCTACTTCTCCACAATGGTTCTTGCGGATATAAGGCCATTACTCCAATATATCTGACGAGGTTCAAGCGACTCAGGATGTAATACCCTTCCATTGGATACAGTCTCATTAGGGTGTCATCAGGGTTTCCTCTTCGTGAACCCCACTTATTCTTGGATAAGACCTTCCTTCGCTCGGCAGTTGGGTGGAGCTGCGGTTTCTTCCTCAGAATCTTCTCCTTGACTCTGCTTCGTGATTAATGGGTAGATCGAGAGAATCTCTCTCTTCATCGTCTAAGTCTAAACGAATTTTCATCAAAAACTCAAAACTTTTTACTGAACTTTCCAGACTGGAGGACTCTATGGCATCCATGCTCAAGGGCTCTGTTACAACAATGGACCCCTCATCTACACAAGCTGGGAAATCCAACACAAAACGCCTGAAAAAGGACCCTCCCTCTCTGCCTAAGTCTATTTCTCCAGTCTCAATGGAGATGTTGCTAGAGGAAATAAGGGCTCTTAGACCCTTCATGGAAGAAACTAACACCAAACTGCAACTCCTCTCTGACAGTTGGTCTCAACTTGATACAAGACTCACGACAGTTGAACACAAAGTATCCTCACTAGGCGAAACTAGTGCTAGCGTTACTCATCTTCAATCTCAAGTTTCAACGCTACAGAAGCAGGTTGAGGACCTCGAAAACCGCAACAGAAGAAATAATCTTCGTATTTATGGATTGGTGGAGGGGGCGGAGGGAACGGACTCCCTCACCTTCTTCAAATCTTTCCTTCCCAAAATACTTCACATGCCAGAGGATACAGTGCTTAACATTCAACGTGCACATCGATTGAGTCGTCCTTCCTCGAATGTTTCGTCCTCACAAAGACCAAGAGGAGTCATCTTATACTTCCTAGAGTATACTGATTTGTTAAAAGTTCTGTCAGCGGTCAAAGCCTCTCAACGAATTACCTGGTCCGGCTCGACTTTATTCTTTGCACAAGATTATGCCAAGGCTACTGCAAACAGTCGCAAAGCATTCCTCAGCATGAGACCTGATCTTCGCTCGTTGGGGGCCCGTTATGGTCTTTTCCACCCATGCCTTTTCAAGGTCACGTATAACAACAGAACAACAACATATGAGGATCCGCTACGACTTAGAAGTTTCATAAATTCATGCAACACAGATCAAATGGACTTATCAAGACCCTCGTCTTCGCATAATGTTTGAATTTTTTCTGTTTTCATTTTGCAGGTTCTCATTCTTCCTGTTACATAATATTTCTTCCTTTAGCATGAGTCAATCTTAGTACATATATAAATTTAAAGCGTAGTACCACTCCACTAATTGTTTGATTGCTTGTTCGTGTGTTGTTGTTTTTCTGTTTATTGTAAACTTAATATATGTTTCTGTTCTTAGAAATAATTGTCCCTCTTCGCCTTTGCAGATGATTTCGTTCTTTTGGCGTGTCCCCCCCCGGCCCTCCGTTCAGTCGAACTCAGACGTGCCGTTTGTTCCATGTGGTTTCACCCGCCCCCCGTATCCTTGATCCCTCTTTGTAGGTATGTTTCCTTTTTGCACTTTATTTGTCTCTTTTCTTTTATATTTCATTTCAAGTCCTCTTTCTGTTCCTTCTTTAGGTGTCTCTATTGCTTATATCTCTTCCTTTCGATTTACTTCTTGGAATACTCTTGCTGCAATCCACTGGGTATTTCACACATCTTTTCTCTTTCTAACTTTGTTCAATATTTTAACTTACCTGAATTCTTCTTACCTAAATTCTCATTTCAATCATTCTCAGTGTTTATCTTCATCTTCTCTTCTCCTTTTCTTTTTCCGACATATAGTCAATATGGTCAGTTACCTGATCTCTTTCCTTTATATCCTTTGTTGTTCTTTTGATGAATTGGATTACTGTTCAATATTCCTTTGTTTTCTTCTTTTTACTATTAAGGGGCCGATTCCGATTCGGGCCGGAAATCTCTCCGACCGAGCCGGACCCGGAGAGAATTCCGACCGAATCGGACACTGGCAGTCCGACCGAACGAGTACGATGCGCACGCATGCACCTGGACCCGATTCGGTCGGACTCCCATTGAAGTCAATGGGAGCCGGTCGTACAACGCGTACGCGGGCTCCCATTGCCTCAATGGGTGCGAGGCAAACAAGGGCGCCCTCTACAGTGGGTACGCGGCGAAGCGACTCGTGCCGTACATGCACAGGTAGGGGGGACCCATGGGTCCCCCCTGTGTGCGACTCGCGCGGCTAGGCGTACAGGGGGGTCCAACGCGGACCCCTAAAGTCCGGCTCCGACAGCTCTTTCGAGCCGGACGGCACGAGTCGGTCGGACTGCTCGCGGTGCACATCGTACTTACCCGGCCGGGGAACGTCTCCATTGCGCGGTGCGAGTTGTGTCCATGCGAGTCGGTCGGAGCGTGTTGAAGCCGCGTACGAGTCGGTCGGCGATTTCGCGGGCGCTTGCATCGTACTCGCTCGGCCGGACCCGCGTACGATTCGGTCGGGAAACAGGTCTCCGAATCGGATCCGGTAAAGCCGAATCCGATTCGGAGCCCTACCGGCCGAGATCGGAATCGGCCCCTTAATGTCTTTGAAAATAGTTTCTTGGAATGTTAGGGGATTAAATTCTCCTATCAAGAGACAGAGAGTCTTAACTCACTTGGCTAAATTAGAAGCTGATATAGTATGTCTTCAGGAATCACATCTCACGACTGCTGAATCATTAAAATTGAAAAGGGGCTGGGTAGGGGAGATTTTCTTCTCCCCAGGAGATGGTAAACGCAATGGTGTGATGATATTGTGCCGTAAGTCACTGCCTTTTAAATTCATTTCATAAGACTCTGATACGGATGGACGCTGGTTAAATGTCAAATTATTGTTAGGGGATGCTCCAGTTTCTTTTCTTAATGTTTACGCCCGACTGCTGGTGACTCCTCATTTTGGTCCTCACTAGCTAAACAAATTACTCTTTGCATTGAAGATAACTTTATATTGGCTGGTGATTGCAACCAGATTTTTGACCCATTTATAGACCGAAATTCTAAGGTGTCTTTTATCCCTAATAAGCCCCATAAGGCTTTTGTTCGCACAATCTCCCAGCATAAACTCCTGGATGCATGGAGGTTATGTAACCCTACCACTAGAGAGTATACGTTTTACTCTCCTGTTCATCATACCCAATCGCGAATTGATTACTTTTTTGTTTCCCACAATGTTTCCCAAGCCCTCATGAACGCAGAAATTGGCCCCATTTTATTATCAGATCATGCCCCTGTTTTTATCCACCTTGATATATTACCAAAGATTAATGCCCCCAAAAGATGGCGCTTTAATAACAGCCTTCTTCTTGATCCAGTTTTTACCTCTTCCTTTATTGCTTTTTTCAACGAATATTTTTCGTTGAATCAAAGTTATTCTCTATCTTTCTCGATTATTTGGGACGCTTTCAAAGCCTCAGCTAGGGACTTCATCATTGGATATGTTATTAAGAAGCGCCGGATCACGTGTGCACATACCAATGACCTTCTCCATGAGATTAAGAGACTGGAGCAATCCTACTATTCTTCCAACTCGAAAGATTGTTTATCTGCCCTCTTAAAAGCAAAATTTCAATTCAACAAAGAATCCACTGGCAATGCCTCACTGTACTTATTAAATTCCAGTGCGAAATGTTATGGTGGCCAGAATAAGGCAGGGAAAATTCTAGCTAATTATTTAAGAATCAAGCACAACAAACTAAACATTGATTCTATTTATGATGAGCACTCTATCTTAAAAATTAAGGATACAGAAATATTAAATGAATTTTCTTCATTTTACAAATCATTATACTCTGCTGAAACGCACCCTACAGACCATTTATTGTCTCAATTTTTCTCCAACATTCAAAAGCCCGCATATAATTTGGGTGACTTATCTCCCTTAGAATTGGACCTAACACAACTCGAACTCCTTGGAGCTCTTCAGCACCTTAAAAAGATAAGGCGCCAGGACCGGACGGTTTTACCGTTGAATTTTTTCTTCATTTTTCCAAAATACTACTTCCCAAACTGCACTTCTTGTTAAATTCTTTCTGCCAGCCGATTAGTTCTACTGGTTCTTTTTCAGAGGCGCATATCTGTCTCATTCCCAAGGAGGGTAAAGATTTAAAATATTGTAAAAACTATAGGCCCATCTCTCTCGTTAATATTGATTACAAAATTGTTTCCAAGGCATTGGCCCTCCGCTTAGAATCCCACCTCCCTAACTTATTAGGCAAAGAACAATCTGGCTTCATCAAGGGACGACTTATAACTGATAACACGAGACTTTTTTTTACATTTTATATAAATCCTCTCATTTAAAATACCCCCTTGCAGCAATAGCTTTAGATGCGGAGAAAGCGTTTGACAGGGTTGAATGGCCCTACCTCTTTTACACTCTCAGATGGTTTATTTTTGGCCCCAAGTTTATTTCTTTAATTTCTCTTCTCTATTTCAATCCTCGCGCCGCTGTCTGCGCTAATGGTTTAACCTCTTCTTTCTTTTGTTTAGGAAGGGGTGTACGCCAAGGTTGCCCCTTATCCCCTTTTCTTTTTAATTTGGCTTTGGAACCCTTTCTTTCTAGAATACGACAGAATCAAGACATACACGGATTCGAAATCCAAACTTCTCACATTAAACTTGCAGCTTATGCTGATGATATTTTGCTTTTTATGTCCCAACCACAAGAATCTATTCCCGCATTCTTATCGGAGGTACAATCCTTCTCTTTAATATCTGGATACAAATTAAACACAGACAAATGTGAGATTTTGCCCTTAACTAAATACACTTTCAAAGAGGAATTTGCCCCATCTCACTTTACCTGGAGTCCTAATCATATCAAATATTTGGGACTATACTTTACCCCTGCAATCACAGACACAGTAAATTTATGCATGAATAAATGCATCCAAAAGATTACAGAATTAGCCACTAAATGGCATCCTCTTTATTTATCTTGGTGGGGACGCCTGGATACTATAAAAATGATGCTATCCCCCATAGTACTATGTACTATCTCTAACATTCCAGTTCCTATTTCGGCTAAAATATTCAAAAAAATTAACTCTATCCTTTCCTCCTTTTTATGGAATAACAAAAATCTCGTCTGTCCTTATTAAAATTGACTCGTCCCAAATCAGAGGGAGGGGTCAATTTTCCGAATTTTTCCACTTATCAAAAATCATTCCTTCTACGTCAAGCCTCGTATTGGCTGATTGATTCCACAGAAGATTGTCCTTTATGGACATCAGTTGAACGCTTATTCCTATCTCCATTTTCCTTTCAAGAGTATCTTTCTTTCTCCCGCAAAACACAGACCCTTTCCACCCCAATAATCAAACTTACCTCCCAAATTCTTGGAACAAATTCTTCTTTAATTCATAAAGACTCTGACTCTTTTCTCAATTCAACAATTTGGCACAATAAAGCCCTACTAATATGCAATAAGCCTTTCTATTGGAAGACTTGGAGGCAGAAGGGTTTAGTTTGGGTTCGTCAATTATTTTCACGATCGGAAATTATGCCTTTCTCTCAATTTAGTCAATTGTTTGGCTTACCGACCTCTTTTATTCCTAAGTATAATCTTCTCAAAGGGGCTGTAATAGAAGCTTGCGCCCAATTTGCCTTTACACCTGTTGATGCTCCCACTCCTGCTCCGTCTTCACACTTTGCTGCGCACCATGCCCAGAGCTTCCACTATCTATAATCGTCTGCACTGTACTGATATTATCAGACAAAAATCTAAAATAGAGATTGCTTGGGAACATGATCTTAAGACATCATGGCCGTTATCTCTATGGGAAAGGATCTGGACTAAGGTACGAAAGTCCTCAAGGGCAGCCAACACCACACAAACATTGTTTTTTGTTTATAATAGACTCCTGTTATGCCCGAATATCCTAAATAAAAGATACTCCAATGTAATGGACATTTGTTGGACATGCTCATCCCCAAATGCTGACCTGTTTCACATGCTATTCTCATGCTCAATTGTTCATAGTTTTTGGAAACGTGTATGGTCGCAAATTAATTTAATTTTCAACACTAACTTTTCTTTTTCATTTACTCATGTGTTTTTGGGAAGTCTCGCTCCCATCTGGAATGAATGTTCATCTAATGTCAAAATTGTTGATTTGTTACTAGCAGTTGCCTTTCAGCAAATTACCAGAAACTGGAAAGACTTCACCAAAATTTCATACTAGGCTTGGTGGTACGCTGTGTGCCATAATCACAGGTTGGATACTTCTTTTGTTTACCCTGCACAAATGGCTGTGAAACGTATGGATTTATGGTCACCTGTCACACTGTTTATTGACGCAAGTGCCAAACGACTTTTGTTGTTGAGACCCTCTCAACAAGAGGTGCTTAAACCACCATGACCCCCTAAATGTTCCTTCCTTGTACTTTGATATTAATTGTACTCCCTTCTTACCTTTTTAACTTTATTCTTGCCATTTATTAATCCAATTCTGGTATTTCCTTTAGACTTTCCTTGCAATGTGATGACCTTTGACTAATGCTATGTATTGTATATTGACACCTTTATTCTTTTAATAAAATTCTTTCTGAACTTAAAAAAAGAGTCACCAGCTGCCACTGATAAGTACCATACAAACGGAGAGCATGTCTGATGTATCCTTCAGCACCAGATAATTTCTGCGCAGCATTTCTAGTATTTAAGTGTGATGTCCACAGTGACCACAGGGTGGCAGCATTGCTTCTCTTCTTGGTAAGACACCACCGGCCTCCAGCGCCAAGTGCTGTTATTTACAGCTGCACAGGCTTAGAACGAGAGCGCTTCACTGTGCTTCTCATGTGCGTTGTCATCAGTATTGCAGCAGCCTCTGGTCTTCCACACACTTGGCTTTGTCTCAGCAGCACCGCATGCACCCGTGGGAAACTGGAAGCGCCCACCTCCCATACCTTTTAATATGAAACCCTACTCGGAGCAAAACAACGCGTTGCTGTCCTTAGACATGAATGGTTGAAGCTGGTTCGAGGGTAAATCGAGCTAATACTCCATTCCAACCGATGGAACACCGCTGTTTTTATTGCCTCCACGAAAAACGGTCTTGTCCTGCGAGGATGGGAGCGCTCCAAAGCAAAATGCTATTTTGTTTGGAGCACCGGCGGACACCCTTGCCTCGTTACTGGTAGAAAAACATAAGCACTGACTTCACCAACCCCTGACTCAACTTTCTTTGCTCTTTGTGACCCACCAAATACAACTTATTTTTGCTCTGAAATTCCTCTTTCTTCACCCCCCCCCCACCCGCCAGCCTTACTTCCTGCCCTCCCTCACAACAGCCTCGTCAGTGCGGCTCTGACCAAAAAATCATGGGGCATATTAGCAAGACCCACTTTAAAATTAAAACGGCGATAATGGGCTTGCTAATATGCGTTATGGAATTCCAATAGAAGCCCAGGTTAGATGTCCTGCACATCTAACCTGGGCTTCTATTGGAATTCTCAAGGGCATATTATCAAGCCCGTTAACGCCGTTTTAGCGGCAGTTTCCTGCCGCTAAAACGGCGATAATTTTAACCTGGGTCTTGCTAATATGCCCCCATATTTCACAGAGCGTTTGACTGGACATTCGTGTGTCATACCGATGCCTTGTCATTGCTTAGAGCCACAATAGGGACAAAACCAATCAGGGCCACTGGAATTATGTGGCCTGGGAGGACCACATTATTTGGCAGGATTGACTAAATCATACGGCAAGAAAAGACGAATTATGCAGTGTAATGCAGCACACTTTGTGATATAATCTTTATTTAGTTATTTTTTTCACGGGTTTACACTGTCTGGCAAAGGTTTCACACACATTAGCATCAGTTTAACTCCCAAATACAGCAATAAGCAACAGAAAGGGGGTTATTGAATCTTTGCAAAGTGCGTTCCACACCGCAACAAACATGCCGCCGCTTTTTTAGTGACTTTTGATCCATTTGAGCAAGAAGCAAATATTTTATGATAAAATCTGCATATTATAGTGCAGATTGTGGATTATAAAGTAAAGAGGGAAATCCATAATTTTGCAGAGAACGCTGTGGCCACAAAATTGCATAATTCTAGTGGTCCTGCCTGACTTTTGTGTCAAGAGAGGCACGAAAATATGTTTGTTGAGTGTGTGCGTAATTACAAATAGGAAGGGTATGTATCTTGTATGCACCATGATGTTAAGAAGGTGTGGCTGGATTACATTTTGAAATGTTGTGCCCTTGTTTTGAAATGTTCTGCCCTTGTTTTGAAATGTTGTGCCCTTGTTTTGAAATGTTGTGCCCCAGTCCACCATTGCTCATCTTTTAACCTCTGTGATCTAGCGCGCCAATTGCAAATATTGAAGTTAACCAGCTGTATTAAAACCCAAAGAGTAGTTTCCTTCATGGTTCAATGCTGGATCACTACATATGGTCACAGCGCCCTTTTCCCTTCACCAAAACAGGACCCCTTCCTCTAGGAAGCCAATAAAACATGCTAATGCTTGACTGTCGCGACTAAAGATAAACCTATCCTAATACTATAATGCACCAATTCTCTCTCACCGAGGAGGAGGTGCTCCAGGTGTTTCTTGTAACAACCTGGAAGTTGTAGTCGTGGCTCAAACGAAGTGCGTCCTCTGAATTTATAAGCCTGAAAACAATGATTTGAAGATGAGAAGGCTACAAAAGGAGCATTGCGTCCTTGGTACATGGGACCGCTGACCCGAATCAAAGTAAATGGCACACACTGTCGGACATATTGGAGCTGGGTAGGGGTACAGGCATGGCTGCCTCCTGTCACCTTTGTTATTCGCCATAGAGGTAGAACCTTTGGCATGTTGGATAAAAAGGGATCCCTCTATGAAGGGACTTAGAAGGGCTGCCTCCTAGAATGGAAGCGTTTCGATGTATGCTGCCGACGTTCTCCTATATGCAGGGTTGGCTTCAGCGCTGGTTGCGCCCGGTGCGACAATCTTTTTTGGTGCTCCCCCCATGACCTCCTTCTCTATGAATTCCTTCACTACCACTCTCCAACAGTGCACCTCATTCTCTATAGTCTCTCTCCAGCTTACATTTCGTTCTTTTATACTGCTACTTATAGTTCACTCACACTCAGTTCTGTGATCTGCTTTGCATACGTTCTTTGCAGCAGGCACATTAACCATCCGCGCTACTTTATGATGAGCTAAAACTGCCACTAGACAAAATTCTGATCGCTCACCAGTAGGAACATTAATCACCAGCAGTAGAAACATTAATCACCAGAGCTATCTTGACATTTTTATTATTGCCTGAAAAATGCTGGATGCACAAGGAAGTTTGCATGCGTGTAAACCAAAAGTTATTTTGAAACACAGCCCTCCCCCAAATAAAAGTCAGTGCCAGGTGCGGCTGCACCTGTCGCGCTGCCCTAAAGCCGGCCCTGCCTATATGTGGCGAATCCAGAGTACTCTATAGATAGAGTATTGGGAATATTTCGATTCAGCCTTATTTGGAGTACATTGTTTGGGTTCCCATTTACTTTCGTTGGCCTTTTCACAATATACCATGTGCTCCTGCAAAGTTGTGCTCTACAGCTTTTGATACCTAGTATATACATCACTCAAGACATGAAACTGTCTTATGATACAATCTATATATAATGCAAAAAAGATTTAAGACAGATGTATAGCACTGAAAATGCCCGCCTCTTTCCTTCTTGGGCAGCACTGCCCTTTATCAAATGATAATCCTGCCCAGATTTCTGCATGTCCTTCAGAATGCACCCTATTTTGGGTGCCCAAAGAGTTCTTTACCAGAGGAGATGATACTCTACAAACTTAGCTATGGGACGGGGCCCTCTGAGAAAAGCCCCACTAAAGTGTATAGACCGACCTAAAACAGAGGAAAGCACTTCCTGACCTGTGAAAATATCATGGGTCTTCACATGTGGTTGTGGTAAATGTGTACACAACCCTGTGTCCTGGTGACAGTCTGGTAGTGTTTACAAACCTGCAGGCATTTAAAATATGGGAATTGTTTGGGATATCTCTATTAGGTGATGTGAGTAAAAAATGTTTGAAAAGCTTTCAATAGCTTTGACTTGAACACAAAGGGCCTGATTACGATGTCGGGCGGACAACACAGTTGCGGTTTGGAACCGCCCGACCTTAGGTCGGCAGTTCTGACCGCATGATTACAATGCGACCGCCCATAGGGCGGTTTCAAACATCCTTTTTCCAATGGAAGCTTGTGCGGCGGGCGGAAAAGGCCAGCAGCACAAGCTTCCATTTAGTTTGTGAACATCCCTTCATCGTGTGGCAGGGACCATGTGGTGCCTGCCACATGGTGCAGAGATGTTTAGGGGGGCACCATAGGTGCCCCCCAGACTCTATTGTGAGGGCTGGGGGCAAGGGGGCACTGCTAGGGATGCCCAATATTGCTTTTCGACAGTCTTTCCATGTCGGAAAGGCCGACATGGAATGGCTGTCGGAAACCGACATCATAATCCTGACGGCGGAATCGCCGTCATTAAGGGATTATGCTGTCTTTCTGACGGGCTCCTTGAGCCCATCGGAACCACGTCGGAATCCCCCCGCAGGTTTAACTCTGACCGCCATCATCCTAGTCTGGCGGTCGGACTGTAAACCTACCATGTCGGGCGGAAAGCCTCCGACCGCTGATAGTAGGCTTTCCGCACGACATTGTAATGAGGCCCAAAATGTTTAGGTATCTACACAGAAGATATGCCCGGGCTGAACATATCAAGAACAATGCTTACTTACAGGACTATTATCCCATTGAAAAATGGGGTTCATCGAATGCTTGAATAAAAAGGCTATTTCATGGATATTGAGGACTATAATTAGGGCTCCCGGTTTTATGGTATTTATATTTTTAACGTTTCTGTCTGTATGTATACTTCTTTTTTTTCTGTCTTAGTATTAATCCATATTTATTTTGTGTTCTGTGAATAAATGAAGTCGTAATATGGTACATTTCCACATTTATTTAACTAATAAATTAAAACTTTAACACCTGTAATGTTTTAGCAAATTAAGCAGCCACACAACAGCACACCCAGAGGTAAAAATTGGCATTCTAATACAAATGGCTGCTGTTATTTAATGTAAATTCATCCTATTTTTTAAACCCCCCATGCCATCTATCTGCTCAGCTGTTGGCCTAGAATTAATGAATGACAGTATGGAAAGGCACTCAAAAGAATCCTAATGTTCTGTATTTTTAACAATAAATGCAGACAGAAAGCACATTGTTTTCGACCTGTATTTATATGTAAAAATGAGTGACGGAAAACTGGGAGCCCTAACTCTAATTAATAATTCCCCAGAAACCCTGGAATGACCTAAAGCACATTGTGGAGAAAAAAATTCTTTGGGGAACTAGATGGCAGAATGATAGGAAGCTCTGAGGTATCGGAGAAAGGCGGCTATTAGAGCTGGAGTCAGACGGGTGCAACTTAAGCGCATGGGCTGGCAAAATTTCATTTACACTGGCATAATTTCGCATTGTATCTGGTGTTTCGCTTTACACTTGTTACATGAAATGCCTGAAATTACACCATTATGACACATCAGGTAATTAAGACTTTGGGTCACAAGAGCACAGGAAGAACACGATGGAACCAAACACTAGCAACTATTGTTCATGCTACATGCCATTTTGTGATATCTTTTAGCCCAAAATGCGTCCTCATGCAAAAAAATGGACACAAGGACACATCTGCACTAAAAAATGTAGAGTATAATAGTGTGTAATTTCACAAGATTTTTTTGGGCATTTCACGCAAAGGACGTTATGAAAATATTACTCTACTAAATAGGACTCACTACACGTGTTAGACTTTAAAAAGATTGGGAAGTACTTGTAAGTGGAGGGTCTTTATTATAGCCCTATAGCCTGCCATAGCAGACTATAAAGACTATTAAAGGCCCACTCCAGCGTTATAGGCCCAAGCTGAAGGCAAGGGCCTATAATAAGGGAAGCAGCCTTTAGTGGCTGGTACAGCTCGCTCAGGCAGACCATAAGGCTATTAGAGCATTCCACCCCATGAGGGCGTAATGTCCTAATTAAAAGGAAAAGGCTTCCAGTGAGGCTGAGGGGGTTGAAACCCCTGCGGCTCTGAAGCCTTTGTTTCATAGCTTTTGCTGTGATTGTTCATTAATCACAGCAGAACACAGGTCACGGCTGTTAACTGTTGAACATACAAAGCAATAGCTGTGAAAGCAGTGCTTAATTTGACCCAATGGTTTCCGGTGCTCAGCACCGGCACTTAATCATCAACACCAGTGCTTGAGCACCAGTTAAGGACACATTCATTTTTGGTAGGCACAGGGAGATTAAGTGATTTGCCCAGAATCACAGGATGTTGAGCCGACGTCAAGACTCGAACCTTGTTCCCCAGCTCCAAAGTTGGCAGCTCTGGCCGTTAGGCAACATCCTCTCCCCATTGTAGGGCCTGTTGGTGCTGTATTAGGCAGTGCTAATAGGAGAAATGGGCTGGTCGAAACTGCCTCCTGACGAGAGCCCCAGCACTTCTTTTTTTTACAAATTAACCACTGTGTGAAAGGAGTCAGAAGTGAACCCTTGGTTCTCCCTGGGCTGGCTAGACGGATTTTCCTTGTTTAGTCAAGCCAAAGACACCCCAGAGCTGAGCAGGATTCCTCCTCCCCTCCTTCCAAGGCTCCAGTCACTCTGTGAACTATGGGAGGAGGAAGGGGTAGAGGCTCATGTGTGCCCTGCTACACAACCTCTGCCTCTCTCTCTGTCCCCTGCTCAATCCATATATTTATACTTCACAAGTGGAGCTTGTCAACTACGACTCCAAGAAGATTTTTAAAATTTCCAAGTCTTTTTCACAACCTAAAGCCTCATCAAGAGATAGTTTTCCATCGCAATATCTCTGCGACAGGCTGTCTAATTTGTTCAAAGGAAAAAATGAAACAATTCAAAAGGGCTTTGTGGATAATAGCCTAGAGTTGGATCGTTTTCGTAGCACTTCACAAGCTGTCTTGTCCCAAAATTCCTCTTTGGTAATTTTTAAGCTGATTTCCTTGCTGCAATCGGAACATGCTATTCTCTCATGTAAACCTGGCTCTCCTCTCGATCCTTGTCCGCCTGCCATCTTTCGAAAGGCTATCGAAATTGTGAATCCAGTTATAAATCATGTACTGAATACGTCACTTTCTCTAGCAGTAGTTTCAGCACCTTGGAAAGTGGCAGTGCTTAAACCTCTTTTGAAAAAACCTCCGGTAGATCCCTCAATTCTGGCCAACTTTAGGCCTATCTCGTTACTCCCCGCTCTCACTAAAATGTTGAAAAATTTGGTAAATTAACAATTAATGACCTTCTTGGAAAACTCCAAGGCTTTACACCCTTTCCAATCTCTGTTTCAAGCACAGACACTCCCTGGAATTGGCGTTGCTGGAAAAGGCTTGGTCCTAGTTCAAGTCTTTCCTTGCAGAGAGGAGACAATTGGTGTCAATTGGGCAGTTTTCATTGCAAGAGAAATCATTAACATATGGTGTTCCACAGGGCCCATCCAAACTGGAGCGTGATTGCGCTCCACTGCTAGGCACTGCTGAACACGTGACTGGTCACAAAAATACCCTGCACTTGTCCTTGCTTAACAATTTTTATTCCATTTACTCCAAAATTCGTTTTCTCATTTTCTTGCTCCATTCACATGTAAGATGGTTATGTTATCCCAATGTTTCTGATGCGCCAGATATGCCTGTCTGGGCCTTTCTCTGGGGCACGAGGGAATACATTATTCATCCATAGCAGTGTGTCTTGTTTTACCCAATGCATTTTGGGCTTCCCTAGCCCTTCCTAAGGGGTTCACTGTAACATTAAAAAATTGCCATTAGATTTCTATTCAGACCTCAATACATCAGAATTAATTATACCATCGTTTAACAAAATGTAAAAACTTCTGCCAAGTTTTACAGTCTTTCAATGCACAGTGTTATCCCTCTTAAAAACGTATGTAAACACTACCAAAATTTACCCAAAAAGCATTCTCCCGAAGTGTGCCTCCCTTAAATTTGTTCCCAGTCTACCCAGCTAAGCAACACCCATAAAGTTCCCTATCAACTGATACTCCGGCCTGCCTCAAATTCACCCGTGCCCACAACTAAAACAAACTGAACTTTCTCATCTACCTGCATCCTCTGTTTCAGTGCAATCGAATCCAACTACTTTCCGCTCCTTCCATGTAGAAATCATACAGTTACACCTGTCACGTGACCCTACATTTTGTAACTCGTGCAACGTGACCCCACCCTGATAATTAGCCAATCACTGCAACCCCACTGCTTTAAATCACCACCCTCCAAACTACAAGTCCCATAAATCACCACTTTGAGCACCTTGTTCACCCGCCCCGCTCGTCACCTAGTCTCTCTTTATTTAACATTCATACTGCCCTATTGGTATCTCTGATTAGTTCCTTTGGTATTTCGACTGCTTCCTATTCAGATGATACTCAATTGATTTTGTCGCTGGACAAAAATTATTTTGGGTCAGAACAACATTTTAAGAATTGTTTCACCAATATTATCCGCTGGATGGAAAGCAATCATCTGAAATGCAAGGCGTGCAAAACAGAAATACTTTTGTTTGGGAAGTACAATTTGTTCTCTCCTAAAATTTGGTGACCTGACTTTGTGCCCCCTACTCCATCTCCGGTAGAGGTGACCAGAAATCTAGGAATAAAATGTTATAATGTTTTGTCATTTCTGTCGCAAGTCCTATAAGTTGCGGGTACATGTTTTTTCCATGAATAAATAACAAATATTTTTTTATATTCTCCCTTTGGCAGCATTTTTGCTTATAACCTCTAGGTTCGATTATTGTAACAGCCTCTATTTAGGCATCTCTAAGCAAATTCTACTCAGGCTTCAAGTGGTCCAAAATTCGTATGCTAAGTTTGGGCCCGATTCACAGAACTAACTTACGACAAAATCCTAAACTTACTACCATTTTGGTATTCACAGAATGAACTTACTCATTTTGGTATTCACAGAATGAACTTACTCATTTTGGTATTCACAGAAGGCACTTACACATTTTGTGTAAAGTTACACATTTTGTGTAACTTACTCATTTTGTGTAACTTACACATTTTGTGTAACTTACACATTTTGGTATTCACAGAAGGCACTTACTCATTGATGAGTAAGTGCCTTCTGTGAATACCAAAATGAGTAAGTTCATTCTGTGAATACCAAAATGGTAGTAAGTTCATTCTGTGAATACCAAAATGGTAGTAAGTTCATTCTGTGAATACCAAAATGAGTAAGTTCATTCTGTGAATACCAAAATGGTAGTAAGTTCATTCTGTGAATACCAAAATGGTAGTAAGTTCATTCTGTGAATACCAAAATGAGTAAGTTCATTCTGTGAATGCCAAAATGAGTAAGTTCATTCTGTGAATACCAAAATGAGTAAGTTCATTCTGTGAATACCAAAATGGTAGTAAGTTTAGGATTTTGTCGTAAGTTAGTTCTGTGAATCAGGCCCTATGTGCTCAGACTTCCTAGAAAAAGATCCGCTTCTCAGGGACTTAGAGAACTGCGCTGGTTGCCTGGTCACAAGAGGGTTCCTTTCAAATCTTTGGTTCTGGTTTTCAGGTCCTTCCATGCTTCTGGCTTCATATATCTATCTGGTCATTTTTTTCATTATAGGATGCGGAGGACGCTTAGATCATCAAATTCTAATCCATTAAAACGTCCCACTTTTAGGCTAAGATCCATTGGAGGCAAATCTTTTGCCGCTTTGTGATTTAAGGCCTGGAACCAAGTTCCTGGTTCTCTTTGACATATGGTTAATGAAGCCACTTTTAAGAAGAGCTTGAAAACTTGGCAGTTCTCTGCCCCTGATGAACTGTGTCATCGCCTAATTTAGCTTGTTCCTGCTCAGGGGTGTTTCACTGTTTTATTTCAGGTGTTTTTTGATTGATTTATCTTGCGACGAACTGATTGAAGATTGGTGTTTGAGTTACTGCCAGGATGCTCTGTTTGAGTGACAGTGCTCTTTACAAGTACCGTTTTCATTCATTCATTCATATCCTGGAGAGGCAGGGGAAAGAGTGAGCTAAAGGCTATGGATGCTACACACCTCCCTTCCTTACAAACAACAACCCAAAGAACAGCCATTTCCTTGCATATAAAGTACATGGACAATCATTGGCAGTTACACATTCTCCAACATGTCTACCTGACACATTCACCCAACAACCTGTTACACTCAGCAATACCCACGCAGACACACACAGACAACAAATAACAGTCACAGAAACTCTGACACACCTCATGTCAATTAAAGAAACGAGACGCAACTAGACTGTGACTTTCATAACACAGTGGTCTAAGATGTGCAAGTATGTGACCTCCTCAGACATGAAGCACTACCACTGTATGTCTGAACATTCACAGTAATGCCTCGCAACAACTATGTATGTAGGACATGTAGTCACATAGGTCTAGTCATGGAACAGCCAGGGCACGGAACCCACTGACTTTCTTCAATAAAGGGTTCCCGTCATCCCTAAGTCTACACACTCAAGGCACAAAACAAAACACAAATGAAGGTTCAACCTTACATCACCTTAACTTAAAATGTTATTAACCAGACTCCAACACAAAAGCTGTCATTACAACTACACTCATACACAATGTCCCCAGATATCCACCACACTCAACTAATCTACACAGCACAACTTCTCTATCTGCCACAGCAACATACTTTCCCTCAAGGACAACACACTGCATTGCACTGGTACACACAAGAATGCAGCCCAGCACTCAAACACACCCCACATGTAGCCACATTAGCTGGTAAAATCAACATGACCAAGTGCCAGGCTGAAGAAAGCACTTAATCGGTACCCAATAGCACGCCCTATGAAAAGTACACCAAAAAAAGTTGCGACGTCTTCCTACACAATTATAACAGCCTCCAGTAGATACATAGTGAAAAATTATTGACAACACAACAATGAGACACTAGGGCCATCTAGCAATGCAACCGTTGACACCATACCACGTCAACAGGTAGAGAGGTACTTACCTACAACACACTAGAGCTACATGAAACACAAACATACTCTGCCTCCTGCACCCCCCACCTGTCACAGCATCTAATTTGTACAGAATAGTTACTGACTGGTACCAGAGCACACTCAGGTGATTCTTGTGGCATTCACCCACAACACCACAAGGTACTACACTTCCCCACATTTTCACTTTATGGGGTACTCCCCCTTGCAATCACTCCCAACGGGTTAAATCTCTTCTTCCACATCACACCCATGAAACTTGTCAGCAAAACACAGGCCAGGGGTTGCTTTTATTTATTTCAGGTTTGCTTGGATGGTATTTTACCAATCCAAAGTTGTAATACTGTGCCTGTAGTGGTAAAAGGCATTTGTCATTTTACAGCTTGGCGTGGATGGCCCTGTGCTTATCATATATTTAAACTTTGCTGTAGAAATGGCAACAGACTTTGCTCTTTCTAGCTCGGCGTGATTGGCACTGTGCTAATCTTATGCTTAAAGACTTTGCTAGAAAAATAGACATCTGAGGTGAGAAGATCCAGAGTGTTGCTGGTGTTTTAGGGTGCTCTATACAAGAGCTGCTCTCCACCTAAATTTGGAAACTACCCAGAGTTCTCTGCTCTTTTTTTGCATAATTTATGCAGCACTCTTAGCCTGAAAGGGTAATGTTTTGAGGTAGACCCCCCCATACAACTTCTAGTGACAGGGTGCTGCTCATTCCTCGGATCACACCATCACACACACAGGTGTACTACACTTGAATTTCTCGCAAAGGGGTACTACTGTTCCCCCTTATCGGTGAGATTTGGATACACTCAACAGCACTCATCTACGCAACAACATGAGATGGGCTCTTTAGACTCTTCCCCAAACAGCTAACTAGACTTCATATGGAGACTTCTAAAACAACATGGCTTGCAGTACTAAGCATTCACCACACCACAACCATCACCATAAACTGCAGTTACCAAACAACAGAAGTCAACTTACTCTGAAACCAACTAACTTGACACACACATTACCAATAAGATGTAAGTGGCACATGTCAATACGCAAGAATCACTAACCGCACTGTTCACAAACCTTATAAGCCTCACACTTAGTGCGGAAAAAAAGGTGCATTGCTAAACTGAAACATATATAAAAATACAAACTCAATGAATTCCAAATAACTGAATGTCATATTTGAACGTGCATCCTCCCTCCAACAGTCCCTGTCTCCTCTCTTCCACTCCACGGCCCACACTGACATTCTATTACATCATTTACTCTCAGCATTCCAGAACCAGGTCAGAGGGAATAGGGACAAGCAGGATTCCACTACAGACGTCTCGTACAAGGCTGTGGATAAGTTGGAGATTTCTTGGACACTTTTTGTCTGTGCTCTAGGAGAAAATTATTTTGAAATAATGTAAGAGCTCAGCTGAGTGTGAAAGTAAAATCACCATACCAGAGGACCCCAAAATCTTGCTCCTATGTGTCTGGCAACCAAATACAATGTATTCTTCTGTGACAAAGGTCTGAGGGTGGCCTGCTAGATATTGCCAGGTTGTGGGGAAGTGCAGTGACACTGACCTTAGATGGATGGTCAGTGAAGATGGACTAGTTTTGACTGACAAAAAATGTTTATATGAAGGAAAAGGTAACCCCAAAAAATGTTTAAAAATAGGGGGGAAATTGGTGAGTTCTCACAACCTAACATAGAACAAGTGATAGAAGAAAGTAAGGGAAAGAGATGGAATCCTACTGAGGACATGAAATGGTGATTAGGAAATATGATGTACAAATGACCACTGGTTGTCTGGTTAATGACGCATGCTCAATTTTCATTGTAATTTCCACAGTACACTTTTCATAAATCATATGATCTGTCCATGAGAAATAGATTTGTACTGAAAATAGTTATGAATGTTGTTTGTGTTTTAAATTGGAAAGTCAATAAAAAGTTTTTTTTAAAACACAATAAACATATGTCAGTAGCACAAACAGACTTCTGAGGCAGAAACAATGTGTGCTATGTTAAAAATACACTACAGTCTTTCTGCTATGTTTATGTTTTTATAAGAGGGAGCAGTTTAAATAATCTGCATGCTGCTGAGTCCTCCCTAACAACATGCCAGGTACTATTACTGAGTGTAAATAAACTCATGTGGCCAGTGTTGTGTGGCTGAAGAGATCAGCTTATCTTTGAAGGAATAAACGTGCAGTAGTCTGCAGGGTACACACTCACTAGACACAAAGCTGCCCAATACTCCAAGTGTGTTGCAATGTAGGAGCCCTGGGCATCTATTTAACAACCAAATGCATTACACCAGTTGTCAGTAATTAAACCAAACTCTAACAGGACAATGGCTTATGAAAGTGAAGTGTGGAGTTCTTGGTAACTAGAGCTGGGAGAAATTAATTTGTGAATCGCGAACCACATGTATTCCACCTGTTTTCTTAATTTATCTGCAGAGCGAAATTGGGCTACAAAAAGACCAAAACGTGCTCCACAGGCAAGCCCAAGAAGTGGGTGGAATTTACTAGTTTCCCACAGTATGTGCAATATAAAAGCAATCTAAGGATAGCCCATTAACTGCCCAAACTGCTCAGGATCCATACAATATGTATGGAACTTGTGGGCATCCTGCCCATCCTGTCCACCAACACGACAGCTTGCAGTTGGCGGACTAAAGAATCCTGTAAGCAAGTGAGTTACTAGTTGTGAAGGATGTTGGTCCTTCTCAAGTAATACGTCTGCACCATTCCATATAATGTTGACCTTATACCCTGTTGTTGCACATGATTCTCCCAGGGTAGTAAGACCAACTCAGTTTAGGTGGCGTGGGCTACTCTATAACCGCAATACACCCCACATATACTAGACACAATACAATGAGGTGTGGGTATCAAAAGGCCTTCTTGCTGTGAAATATCCCTATTGGGTGGGGAGGCATTTGATCCCCCGATGACCACCGGAGTAATTACATAGGCTTAGCAGGGTGATCCAAGAACTCCAAACGTGTCACCAAAGGACTCCTACCTATTAGCGAAGTTCTAACACATATGATCAACACCTCCATCACCTCTTACTGGAGGCTTGGAAAGATGCCACAGTAATGCCCCTGCTTAAGAAACCCTCTGTGGACCCAACCACGCTATTCAACTACAGATCAATCTCTGTATTGTACCTGGCCATGGTCTTAGAAAAATTCTTCAACAGGCATCTCCTTGTCCACCTCAGCAACCACCAGCTCCCTTGATGCCACATAGTCTGGCTTCAGACCCCACCACAGTACAGAAACAGCACTCATTACCGCCACAGGTGACATCTGCAAGATTCTGGACAGATGGGACATGGCGGCCCACATTCTTCTGCACCACTCAGCAGCATTCGACACGGTCTCCCACCTTATCCACATCAGACGCCTACACAAGCCTGACATCCAAGGGCCTGCTCTCCACTGGATCTGCTCTGTCTTGACGGATAGAACTCAAGCTGTCAGCATGGCCTCCTCGAAAATTCGGAAACTCATCTATGGAGTGCCTCAAGGTTCGTCCCTCAGACCTAGCATCTTCAACACACAAATGATCCCACTCACAGTGTCAAACACGCACACAACCTCAACATCCTCTCATATATTGTCGTATAGTTCCTATAAACCTATATAGGATCTGCGTGTTTAGACAACATACACTATAGGATTGGTGTCAGACTGATTCTAGACACCCCTACCTGGTATGTCTGTATACCTGCTAGCTCACAGTGCCACTAGAAACCCCTCTTACCAAGGAGAGAATAGTTCTTGGCAACTATCGAACATGACAACCCTGTCCCATCACGGATTGGGGAAACAATGTACTACTTTTCGCTCAGTCACTCGTGCTCACTTTTGTCTCAGAGAGAATACACAGAATAAACAGTGGGGACGTTTTTCAATAAGCATTTATTGAGCCAGCGTCATTCTAGTGTAAAATAGGTGTGTTGAAACAACCACTAGACAGTAACAGATATAAATGATTATAAGCACTAACAGAGTAAAAGGATGGTAGATCTCTACCATCGTGCTAAAACAATGAATACAGGCAAGTATATAAAATACATGACAGTAGAATGCGTACTCCTACGATGTGACCCTAACTAGATGTACCTAAATGTACCTAGCATGTATGTAGCTGTAAAAGCCAAGAATCCCTCTAGGATAAAGTCAACCCCATTACCTGAAGTGAGAGACTGTGGGACCCCGTCTTGGTCTCGAGATGGACACCCCACAAGGGATGTCAGACCAATGCGAGCTGGAGTGTCTGCGTGCAGGAGCCTCAGCATCTCGTGTCAGTGTGTCGGCATGGAAGTCCTTTTCTCCTCTGACTATCTCAGCAAGATATGGTGTATATATACCTAAAGTGGTACCCCCTGGGGATATACCTTGCTGTGTCATGTCGGACTAGGATGATGGAAGGAATGACCCTTATACATAGTTATTATGCAGGAGATGGTAGGCCTGCTGTCCTGCTGTGAGAAAACCCCATGTCATCTTTGGACATGGTAAGGGGGAATATAGGTGAAAGGTTAGGTGACTGCCTGAGCCTATATTGGGGTGCATATATGGAACATAACAATATCAGTGACACACAAGTAATACTCTCCCTCTCAGACTAGACCAAGTTCACAGTCTGCATGACCAAAGGCGCCAACTGGATGAAATCCAACTGTCTCAAGCTCAACAGCGACAAGTTTTTTAGCAAGAACACCTCACCATGGGACCCCAACTGGTGGATGGCTGACCTTGGACCCACCCCCAGCACCCACGCCAAGAACCTCAGGATCATCTTTTTACAGCAAACTGGACATGACTGCGTCATCATCACTGCATCCTGCTTCCACACCCTGAGATGCTGGGGAAAGTCTTCAAGTGGCTCCCAAGCAACACCAGAAAAACTGTCACCCACGCCCTCATCAGCTGGACTTTGGGCACACCCCCTATGCTGGAATCTCTAAGCAACTCACCAGAAGACTATAAACCATCCAGAACTCGGCAACCAGACTCATCCTCAACCTCTAACACTGAAAAACACATCACACCTCGGAAAACTTCACTGACACCTGATATACAAACACTCAGGGGCATATTCACAAGGAGCTATAGCTGAATTAATGGCACTTTATCGCAGCCAAAGTCGTGATAAATTTACCTCCTCATTCACAAGCTGGTGTTAACAGCCCACAGCACCAGTTTACCCGCGATAGCAGCCGCAAAAAACATCGCCACAGAGGACCCCCGCAAATATCGCTAATGAGATGCAGAGTAGGCGTTCCCGTGCCAAAAGGCGCGACAACATCACACCACAACATTCTCAACGACCAGCCACATCGGCGATAAAAACACAAAACAGGCGATACGGCGCGTTAGCACCAGGAAATCTACACCTGCTCTGACCTGGTGTAAAGTCGGACGGCAGCCAGCACCACAAAAGGGAGCACAGCCCAGGGCTACATCGGAAGGGCAACAGATGCCATGGAGCCACCCATCATGCGGCCCGGACACCCAAGAGGGCCACAACACCCACCGCCACCACCCCCAGGACCACCCCTCCCTGGCACCCCCCGACCAAAGACATGCCACATCAGCCACACCTAAACATGTACAAAATATTCCGCTTGATGTCGCACCGCACCATGAGGCCCTCGTCAGTAGCAGACTTGACTATGGGAACGCCCTCTACGCGGGAGCCCCGGCCAAGCTCATCAAGCGACTGCAACACATACAAAACGCCTCCGCACGCCTGATCCTCGATGTACCACGCCACAGCCACATCACCCCCCACCTGAGGAACCTGCACTGGCTCCCCGTCGACAGGAGGATCACCTTCAAACTCCTCATCCACGCACACAAGGCACTCCACAAGACTGGCCCAGCCTACCTCAACAGGCGACTCTTCTTCTACGTCCCCAACCGCCAGCTCCGCTCCGCCGACCTCTCCCTCGCCACCGTCCCTCGCATTCGAAGAACAACCACCGGCGGCAGATCCTTCTCACACCTCGCCGCCAAGACCTGGAACACCCTTCCACTATGCCTACGACAGACCCAAGACCTGCTGACCTTCAGGAGGCTACTCAAGACCTGGCTGTTCGACCAGTAGCAGCACCCCCCCCCTTCCCTCTCCCCAGCGCCTTGAGACCCTCGCGGGTAAGTAGTGCGCTCTACAAATTCTGTGATTGATTGATTGATTGATTGACAATCACAACTGGTGACATGCATGTGTCGTCACAGAAATGAGCAGCACACATTCACTTTCGAAGCAACAAATGAAACTTTATTAAAGTGAACATCGAAATGAAATGGAGACACATGGCCGCTCCCCTCGGGACAATTCGTAGGTCACAGCCTGTAAGACAAAAAACATGATGAGAAGGTGTGTCCTGCGCACATCAGAGGACAGAGAGAGAGCGAAGGAGAGAGAGAGGAAGAGAGGGAGGGAGAGAGAGAGAGAAAAGATGAGAGAGAGAGGAAGAGAGGGAGAGAGAGAGAGAGGAAGAGAGGGAGAGAGAGAGAGAGAGAAGAGGAGAGGAGAGAGAGAGGAAGAGAGAGAGAGGAAGAGAGGGAGAGAGAGAGAGAGTGCCGCCACTGCGCACCCAGGCCACACTGCTCACCTGCTGCCACCGGTGTGTCTCCAACCACGTGCCAGTATGTATAGCAGGACACCAGGTCACACATCTGAGTCAGAGCCGTCAGCTGAAACAGAGTCCAGATACATGACTGGCACAGTACACACACTTGTACAAGACAACATCGCCTGCCCGCCCATGCACACCCAGGCAGAGGCACCCCAACCCCTCCCGCCGCCCATCGGAGCATGCCCGCCCATGCACACCCAGGCCTCAATGCTCACCTTCCACCACCGGCACGTAGACAGGAGGTCCTACCACGTGCCACTGCAAGCCACAAGCCCGGGGCCCGCGGACATGGCACCCTCCACACCATGCAGCCACGCTCCGCAGGCCACCAGGTCCCACGTTTGGTGCTGGGTCTTGATTACTCCATGGCATGGGACATACCAGTGCACCCGGCACCATCGCAGGCTGCACACCCGCTCAGCCCAATGGGTGCCACTAACTCTGGGATCCCGGAAGCGACGCCAAGGGGCGGTAGGCCCGCCCTGCCCGTTGGCTCTGGCCTACACTGCGGTCCAGCAGGGCACACAAACCCTGAGCTGTCCGGACCGCCGGGATGGGGCATCATCGCAGGCTGCACACCCGCTCAGCAGCTCAAGGTGCCACTGACTCAGTGCACCCAAAGTCACCGTCCCGTGGCAGGGTGCCTGTGCCGTCCACAAGGCTGTGGATGCCACTAACCCTGTGCAACCCCAGTCTGCGCCACGTGGTGGTAGGTCCGTGCCGTCCGCAAGGCCTGGGATGCCACTAACCCTGTGCAACCCCAGTCTGCGCCGCATGGTGGTAGGCCCGTGCCGTCCGCAAGGCCTCGGATGCCACTAACCCTGTGCGCAACAACTCATGGGCCCTACATGAGTGAGAACCGTGGAGCGTCTGTCATCCAGTCACCACCGGAAGAGGGGAATGTGACGTCGTCGGCCCCTTATGTTGGCGGAGTCACATGGCCTGTGACGCCTGTGCCGGATGGGTGTGGTGTGTGTGAAAACCTGCCCTCAGGGAGTGGCTGTGACATGCTGACAACTAGACCAGTGACCTGCACACCACCAGCGAGTACGGCTGCGACGGGTAGCAATGAGGACCCACCCTCAGGGCGTTAGCGGAGTGGTCTGGCCTGCCGTACGCCGGACCAGCGCAGGGCTTGCAACAATGACTCGTGGGCTCGGGGCGTGGGCCAGTCCATGTACGGACAAGGAAGTGACTGATGCGTGTGTGCAATGTCGCACCCTCTGACTGGTATCCCACAGGATGAACATCATTGACACAAGGGAAGGCACTGTCCCCACATTCATCCACACATCCATACATGAATGATGTAAGACATTACACAGCAGTGCGTCACTGGATGTTTATTTGCACATTCAGTGCAGTCATGCAGCTGGAGCGGTACAGGGCAATGCCGAGCACACCACACAATATGGGCCCGTGGAGGGCCAGCCAGTGTCCATCCGGCGATGACCTGTACTGCGGAAGAGGAAGGGTACAGTCCGCCGTCTGTCTGCCGTGTCATTGGTCGTCAAACAGGATGTGGCAGTCCATGTCGCTGTCCAAGGTGAGTGCATCGGAGTGTATCGGGAATCAGTGGTAGATCTTGAGGCCATGTGCGGCACCAAGCAGAAACAGGCAAGGTGGCGGAAATGAATGCTAGTGCCTCCTTCTGATCTCAGTCCCATCCACGTCCTCAGATGTGTGCTCTGCCCCACCTGTGGGTGTTGCAGTACCGGCTGTGGCACTGTGTGCCACTGACACATCAGGGGCCGGAGGAGGATTGTCGGCCGCACTGTGTGGCAGTGACACATCAGGTGCCGGAGTGGATACGCCTGCCACACTGGGAGGCACTGACACACCAGGGGGCGGAGATGTGGATGGTGTGGGGGCAGCAGCATTCATCATCGCCACGCCTTGTGGCAGCAATGCCATGATGAGGACATGCAGGGCATGGTAGATCCCAGCTACATTTCGCTGATGTGCAGCGGTGGCTGCCATCCTTTCCGCCTCCATCCCCACCATGTCCTCCATGAGCCTCCGGATGTGTGCCAGCTCACGGCTGGTATCGCTGGAGCCACTCTGAGCGGACAGGTATTCTTCCCTCCACGTCATGACTCCAGCGATGTCAGTCAGGGCTCGTTGGAGACCATGGGGCGGACATAGACACCCAAGGATGGCGTCCAGTTTGGTAGCCATGAGGTCGAACCCCACCCGCACCTGCTCAGCCATCTCCCTCTGGCCCACCAGCACACGGCGTTGGAAGGCCATTTGTTGTTCCTGGGGGACTTGGGAGGGTGCCGGGCTGTGGGTGCCTCCTGCTGGGTGGTTTGGGTGGTGGGTGGGGTCTCATCGATGTAGCTGGGCTGCCCTGATCCTGGAGGTGAGTGGCGGATGAGGTCAATGATGTCTTGGATGGTTTGGGTGTCGATGCTGGTGTTGTCCTCCTCGTCATCAGTGAAGAGTGGCTGTGACTGCTCTGCAGGAGGTGTTGACGATGCCCCTGCGATGTGAAGGGGAGATGGTGTATTACAATGTGTCCATATGTATGTAGCCGCATGGTACAGGTTGACATTCAGACAGCATGGCATTGTACATTGTGACAGTCTGTGGGTCTGGGCGAGGACCCAGGGTCATTGTGGGTGTGCACTGTGCCCTGCTTGCTTGTGTATGTGTGCCATTGTGGCCATCTCCACCCGTCCCCCCAGTACCTGGTGGTCACTCACCCTGTTGCGGTTGTGTTGTGTCCTGTCGAGCAGTGTCCGGTCCCCCAACTCCAGCCACAGTCTCCACACTGATGACTGTCGACACCAGCTCCTCCATGTCATCCAACTCCAGCTGTGGCGCTGGGCCCCCACCTCCGGTCTGCGTTGCTGCCTATTGGTTGGCGGTGAGTTTCTCCTTGGTCTTCCGCTTGATGTCATTCCATCGCCTCTTGACCTCGTCCATTCTCCGCTTGTGCTCTCCGACGGCATTCACCTTGTCGACGATGTCCCGCCATATTCCAGTTTTGGTGCCCAATGACACGTTGGAGGTGACGAAGAGTTGTTGATGGTGTTCCATCACCTCCGTGACTATGATCCTGTTCGCCTGCGGACTGAACTTGGTCTTCCTCGTCTTCTTGTCCTTGCCCTTCCCTGTCCCCGAGGTCCCAGGCTGGTCGTCCGGGGTGCTTGTGGGGTTGCGCTCGTTCTCTGCGCCTGCTCCGGCTGCCTCCATGGTGCTTGGGTGTTGGTCAGTTTGTGTGTGGGTGTTTTTTCTACTTTTATGGTGATTTTTGACGCGTGCCAGGTGTGTGTTGCAGGCCTGGCGCTGCTTGTCGCTGATTTCCTCATCGTGCTTTGGCCCATCGCGTGTTTTTTGGTGTTGTGGTTTGTGTTTTTATCGCCATCGTGGTGGTTGTATCGCGGACATTGTCCGCGGTTTCGGCAGACTATCGCTTGCTACCGCCTTGTTGTGAATTCCACGTTGACACGGGGTTATTTTCCCGCGATAGGCTGCGATATTGAAAGTTGCGTTACGCTACTCTTGCGGTAGTTATCGCACGTTCTTCTGAATATACCCCTCAGAGTTCAAACTCCTCACTCACACATTGAAGGCCCTACACAACACAGGCCCCACCTACTTGAACAATCATATCTACTTCCACCAAGCCCTCTGATACCTCTGCTCTTCTGGACTCCTACTCACACACATCCCACGAATACACAGGAACAGATCCAGAAGCAGGGCATTCTCGTACACTGCTCCTAAAACGTGGAACGACCTCCGAATATGCACCAGAGTCTCCTCTTCTCTTCTTGAGTTCCACAAGAAACAGGAGACCTAGCTTTTCAATGAACCCCCCACCCTAGGCTAGACTACGCACACACGAGCTCAGCACCCAGATATCGTCGCAGGTGATAGTGAACTCTACAAATACACAGAACATAACATCCAAAGGCCAGAACCTCATTGGGAGGTGAGTTAGAGAAAAAGGTTACATCTTGAAGTGTCACGGGGAGATAAGTGAAAATTAATGTCGGAACTGCATTCGGGATCCTGATTTACCATAATGTTGGTGTTTCAACAGAGTCTCTAGGCCTCTCTATGGTGAAACTTTCGTTTGGTGCAGAATTCTCCCATAACGTTCAATTCATTAAAGCACTCTACATACTTCAGTGGAGCACTACAGGTGTACGTACTCACACTACTAATGCCCGTTCATTTTCAGAGGGCTGCCCAGGTCGGCACCAATCTATGAAGGATCCCGTCTGAGACAGGCTGCCTGAGCGCTGATAGACGGAGTTAAAGGGGTGAGAGGACCATAGTCCCTCTCGTTGTGCAACCAGCCCAGAGCCTCCTGCCCTAGCTGCACGGCAGCAGACCTTATCTTAAAAGGCCGACACTGTTGGTTACCACTCTCAATCAATTTCAACAGGGCTTACAGAGTGTGAGACTCATGTAGTGAGACTCAGTCATGGCAGAAGTTCACAAACCAGGTGTTCTAACAAGCAAAAAAATCCAGGGAGTCTAAATGGGGTGGAATCTATTTAACACAATGCACAATGGTCCTTTGTCTTCTTTCTTCCATGGTCGACCAAAGTGAATTTCATGGAACTTCACTGTAATTTGCATCCACGAATGAAAAAACAATTGCCAGGCAATACTGGTGATATGGGGGTTGCCTCTTCTTACAGGTTTGGTAAAGACTATTGTGGCAAATGGTCAACAACTTTAGATAACTTACTGGGCTGCAAATTGTAACCACCGGGTTCTCCAGAACATGTGCTTGAATCACTGAGCTTTTATCAGCTTTTCTTAAACACTTTTATTGCAACACAATGAGACCTCAAAACTTGCCTTGGTTTGAAGAGCTTCATTTTACCTGGTTCTACACAGTAGGGCCTATAAGGACCATGAAGAAGAAAGAGGTAGTATTGTGTGGCACACTTTTAAGTACATTACCTTGGGGCATGTAATAGTAGGTGTTGCTTTTACTTAAAGACCCTCATTTATAAATCTTTGGGATCTGAAACATGGAGCCCCTCTAAGACTTCAAGCTGGTCTCTCATGACAAGCAAGCCCCCAGTGGCACATCTTCTTGTGATTGGCACTTTAGAACACAAGTACTTTGTAAGAGCTCTGTGGGTGGGTCAGTTCTGAGACACATCCCAACTCATACTGCAAATCAGGCTAGAAGGGCATTATGAGAACTCAGAGGAGGTCTCGCTACAGGGGTACAGAGAGGTGCTGCAGGCAAAGACAGAGATGCTTTTTAGGAACTCTTCCAATGGGCCAATACTCTGAGGCAAGCGTCTGAGGTGTATTGTGCAAAATCGGTAGCTGAGGGCTTTTCAAGGAGTAGTTGGCCTTCACAGTTTGTGAACACCAACAAAAAGGCCAGTTTGTGGCTTATCACCAGGCAAACCCTGGAAATGGTTGGTGATTTAGTCCTGTCATCATTAGGAGGAAATTATTTTCCAGCTCAGAAAGAGGAATGAAACGCCCTTAAACTTTATGAAGGTGTAAAGAACAGGATTTCCCCAAGGAGAATCATGTTTTCCCTCATGAAGAAACAAAAATAAAAACAAATAAGCAATAAAAAAGGAATGCACCGGGGGAGAAAGACTCCCTATGGGCTCTGATTCCTCCATGATGGGTCTAGCCCAGGGCCGTACTGGCCGTAGCGGGCATCGGGCGTTTGCCTGGGAGGCTGGAAGGGTGGGGCGGTTTTAGAGTGGCAAGGGCTGGTTTTGTTACTGGGGCCCGTTTTGCATTGATGCTGCAATATCGGCTCACCAATAACAAAAGCAGCAGTGCTGGGGGCCGGTTTTGTTAAGCAGCAGTGCTTCATGCTTGCCACCGCCCCACCCATCCCTGCCCCAGGGGTGGGGGCCGGTCCGTCAAAATTGCCAGGAGCCATTGCAAAGACTGAGGAGTAAAAACCTGGACAAAAAGTTATTCCATATTTCATGCATTTGTATATAGTCCAGGACATCTCCTGGCATAGGTATGCAGTAGAGGAGAGTCCAATGGTTGAACAGAAATGAGCCAAGAGACTGATCAGAGGCGGGCAGTACTTAATTTGTAAAAAAATAAGTGCCAGGGCTCTCGTCAGGAGGCCATTGCAGCTTGCACTGCACATTGCCCCTGCCATACTGCCAATGATAGTAACAACACAACTACTAACCATCACACTCCTACAAGTGTGACAATTCAGACTATTTCAGGCCACCAAAGCTATAAGAATGGCTTGGGCAGCAGGTAATAGTCATTTTAATGTATTTTGAAATAATACTTAACCGTTGTTGTGGTAATGTCTAAGTTAGCCAGACAGCGCCACCTTGTGACAGACTGTCAAGCTCCGGTGTTGACAATTAAGTGCCGGTGCTGAGCACCGGAAACCACTGGCTCAAATTATGCACTGGAGGCGGGTCACAATCCCTGAGAGAGAATAAGAAAGATAGCGGCTCATAAGAGTTTGTGTTGACAGCCGCAGATCTCAGATAGGAATATGGAGAGCCCATAGGGTCTTCAGGTAGTATGCATGTTTAGTGTGAATTGGAAATAAACGTACCTTGCGATGGCTCAGTGAATTAAACGCTCCCTGCAGACATCTGTTAAAACAGATGGGGTTGCAAATGAGGCAGAGCGTTTGGAGGTAGAAACTTTTTCTGCCTAAGAACCATTGAAAAGATGTTGTGTCCATCTGAATGTTCTCTCTATGGGTCAGACGAGGCTGGAGCATGCTTTTCAGTGGTTTAGACTTTGCTGAGATGATGGTTAGGACAAGTCAGAGTATAAACCACTGCTAGGCCAGTGTAGATGGTGAGAGAGATTTTTTGAAGGAAAGTAAAGGTGAGAGGATCTTTTTTTAGCACCTTAACTTGTAGGATGGTCTCATAATAAATGGTATATAATAAATATCAAAGTCAGAATATAGAGGGTACTACATATTGAGGACAGAATATAAAAAAAATATCAACAGGTAAGTCTGTATATTCTATATCTAACTCCACATACAGGTATTTAGGCAGAACATATATCTTCAAGGTACGTATACGTGGCTCTAGGGGGATACCTCCACCTAGCAATGCAACATTCCCAGAGACACTTCTAGACACGGTTTCGAACCTGATAACACTACACTCCAACCTGTGCGCTCTTGGTGACCTCAACATTTGGTTTGACAAACCCAATATGCCCCATCCGAAAACAATCATCGCTGGCGTAGATGCACTGAACCTGCATCAGATTGTCAACAAACCCACACACAACGCTGGACACATCCTAGATGTCATTTTTGTAAATACAGAACTAAATACCTTTCAAACAATGACGGTGGAACAAACTCAATTTGGAGCACGCAGAAACACAACTAACAGCCAGTACAGATCTAGACACAATAAATTCTGTTAAAAAACTATATGAGTGGCTACAGGAAGCTATTGATATCCTAATACCACTAAAAATGACAACAGAACAAAATGGAGAAATAAAGAGATAAAAGAGATAAAACAACAAATTAGAAAGCTGCAACACACCTGGCTCAAAACAAACACCAATCAAGACAAACTTCGCCTACAGAAACTTAACAGATTATATAAGTCGGCTATCAAAAAGCTAAGAAAAGGCACTATTCAGACAGAATTCAAAATGCTAAATGTCCAAATAAAGAATTCTATAAAATTCTCACAGAATTTCGTAAACCAAATTGCCTAGAAGGAGCTCATCCACTTACTCAAGATTTCACAGACAAACTGGCAAATCATTACACAACCAAAACAGACACGTTGGGCTCATATTTAAAACAAAGCCAAAGCACCAGAACTGACCATTTTCCAAAACAACAATCCAAGAATACTCTAACCCAGCCTCTCCGTTTCTTCCAACACATTTCACATGATGAATTTATTGACCTGGTCAAAGCAAGCAGGCCTGCCGGCAGGCCTTCTGACCCATGTCCACTGCAAACCTTCAAGACAGTTCTTCTAACAACCTCTGTTGCCACTCCAATAAGAAGAATCATCATCAACAATTCCTTAACTACCGGAATATTTCCAGAAGAACTAACAAAGTCACACATACGCCCATTACTGAAGAAAACAACTCTGGACCCACTGAACACTGGCAACTACAGACCAATTACAAATGGACCTTTCCTGGGCAAACTGATAGAAAGAGCAGCGTTTACACAGATGTCACAATTCATTGAAGAGAATGACATTCTCTCAGACTTCCAAACAGGATTCCGTCCGGGAAGAGGCACTGAATCTGCCCTCCTTGCCATCTGGGATGACCTTAAGAACACATTTGACCAAAACGGGGTTGCTGCACTACTTCTCTTTGACATATCAGCTGCCTTTGGCACGGTTGACCATGACACTCGAATACAAAGACTCTACGATGCTGGCATAACTGCTCTAGACTGGATCACATCCCACCGTCACAACAGAACTAATGTCATTCATACCCCCCCTTTCTCGTCCAAACCGTACTCCGCAAAAGCAGGGGTCCCTCAAGGCTCTATCATCTCGCCCATGCTTTTCAACATTTACATGAAGTCATTACTGGTACTGATCAATCAATTTCACCTCACGTGCTATAACTATGCAGATGACACGCAAATACTCCTTCAACTGGAATGCCCCAAAGACATTGGAAACTCACAAATTTTCAGTTGTCTCAGAGCTGTGGATCAGTGCATGACGTGGAGCCATCTCAAATAAATTGAATGCTTCCTAAACAGAAATATGTGTGGCGATTGGAAAAATTATGACCCACTCACCACCTAGCCTGATGATCTGGGAACACCGTCTAAAGTATCAAAGGAAGTAAGAAACCTCGGAATGACCATGGACTTAAAGCTATCAATGAATGCACAAGTGGACAAACTAGCAAGATCAAGCTTTGTCACTATAAAAACTCTGCGACGAATCTTCCCCCATTTGGTATTTCCACACAAGGTCCAGGCTACCACCTCTCTTGTTCTGTCCAAACTCGATTATGCCAATAGCCTCTACCACGGATCACATTTAACAACTATGAAAAGACTACAACGGATTCAGAACACTACTGCCAGACTACTCCTACATGTAAAGCCACAAGCCCACATCTCCCCTGCCTTGAAGGCCCTGCATTGGTTACCGGTTGTCTGAAGATCCACGTTCAAGCTGCTTTGTATCACCCACAAAGCAATACATGAAATAGGACTGCCCCTCATCAGGAATAAAATCACCAAATACATTCAACAAAGGAACCTCCACTCTAGAGTGGCACCTCGCCTCAAAACCCCAAGACACATGAAAAAAAACATGGGTGGCACATCTTTCTCTGTTCAAGCAGTCAAACTATGGAACTCTTTACCCCCCAACATAAGATCCATGGATACCACCTTATCTTTAGAAAACTACTCAAGAATTGGTTCTTCCCCACATAACCATCATACGCAAACATAAATATACAGCATATTCCTCTGTATATGAACATTTATTTGGACTATAGATATGAACCTACATATGTGTATTGCTTTGTATAAACGTGTATAATAATTATGTTTTTAAAACTATAGATATTTGTTTTTAACATGTATATAAGTGACTGCATAAATAAGTAAATCTTTTATCATAACTATTTATCTACAATTGCTTCACTATTGAATTACAAAAATAAAAAAATGTAAAAAATAATTTAATGTACAACAACACTTGAAAGCTGGAGTTTTATTAAATGCATCTTTAATCTACATATATTTCCTTCCTTATGTATATATATAATGCGCATGTACTTATGTATCTATATCTATATCCAAAGCACTACCCTATTTCTCACCCTATACATCTATCAATATATCCTCTACTTCCACTCTCTCATTCATCCCAAACCCCATACCACTACTATGACCCCCAAAATAACCCTTTCTAGACTCTTCCCTCCTCTACCCCTCCTTAAATCATCTCATACCGCTTTTACTATTCTGAGTTCTTAAACAAGCCTTACTAAACCGTTACCTCTGACTCTTACCCTCCATCTCCCCTTTACTCATCCCAACCCCGCTTCTACTGCTATGAACTCAAAAATCAAATTCTAGACCCTGCCCTCTTCCATCCCTCTTTCCCTCTTCTATCACTCCACTATTCCTTTTCAATCCAAAAAACAGACTAACATGCCCACCACTCACACTAATTGCATATTCCTATAATAATTCCCACTAATCCTGTTTGGGTTCTGGAGTAGCGTGCTCAGGGCCGGTCCTAGGACTTGTGGGGCCCTCTGCGAAAGGGAAGATGTGAGGCACCTCTAATTTGAATGTGACATCACAAGAATTTACATAATAGAAAACCAACATCACAGGACTATTGATCATCTTTGTCATTGCTGAAGAGACCTATGGGCATATGTACAACAGAATGGAGAAGTATAGCGTCAAGCAAACATTGCTAACGCCACGCTTCTGCATTCTGAAAACGCAGGGCTGCACCATATTTACAAGAATATGATGCAGCCCTGCGTTTCCCCTGCGCTGGCTCTAAATTTAGCTGTTTAACGCTAACGCAGGCACCCTTGCACCATAATGCAAGGGTGCCTGCGTTGAAGGGAATCTTGAAATGATGTTTTATAACTTCTATGTGTGCTGCTTAATGCAGCACACATTAAAGTTGCAAAACAGCATTTTTTTAAATGATTATTTATGTGCAGGAAGGGGGACCTGGACCTTCCTGCACATATACTATCATAGGCAATTTGCTGTTTCTATGTGTGCTGCACAAGGGGCGTAGGATTGGATAGCAAATCTTTAAATAAACAAAGCCTGGGGAGGAGGCAAGCGGTTGATAGCAGAATAGTTTTGTGAGTTGCACCCTGGCTGTATAACTGCAGATCAGGAGTTTGAATCTATGCAAGGCACAATCGTCCTTCCTGGGTCCATTATATGAGCATCATTAAATAGTATAATAGTAACTACTTAGAAAAAGTGGAATGAAACACTATTATATGTAAGTGATAATTCAAATGACAGCTAAAAATACCTTTGACACACCACCACATAGGTATTGTGCGTTTCACCACTGCGTTAATACCCAATGAGTTGTGTGCATCTTAACATGCTAAATATTCTAGGCAAAGGATCAGAATAACATCACTGTTACCAAGCATTGGCAAAGTCAATAGGTCTCGCCTATAAGAACTATTGGCTTTGGCAATGTGTATGTGCTGTGTTGTACACCAGTGTGGCTGCTCTTCAGCATGGTTAAAAGTTAGTGGCATGGAGTAGCCTTGAGGGGAGTGGTAGGAGTACAGTGTCATAGACCGGATTTGTTGGAGTAGAGTGTTGTTGAGTGGAGTAGGTGGAGTAGAGTGTCATACAGTTGAGTAGAGGGGAGTAGAGTTCAGTGGCAGAGAGTGTTGTAGAGTGCAGAGTCGTGGAGTGGAGTGCCGTAGAGCGGAATGGGGTGGAATCGGGTGGAGTGGGTTGGAGTGGATTGAGTTAGTGAGTGAATTGGATTGGAGTAGATTGGAGTGGAGTGAGGTGGATTAATTTGATTGGAGTGGGGTGGATTGAAATTGGGTGAGGTGGATTGGATTGAGGTGGATTGGAGTAGGGTGAATTAAAGAAGGGTGTATTATATTAGTTTGGGGAGGATTGGATTGGATTGGATTGGGGTGTTTTGGAGTGGGGCGAATTGTTTTGGATTGGAGTGGGGCAGACTAGTTTGGTGCAGATTGGAGTGGGGCAGATTGTTTTGAATTGGAGCTGATTGGAGTGGGGCAGATTGAAGTGGAGCTGATTGGAGTGGGGCACATTGTTTTGGACTGGAGTGTGGCAGATAGCTTTGAGTTGAAGTGGGGCAGATTGTTTTGGGTTGGAGTGGGGCAAATTGCTTTCGATTGAGTGAGGCAGATTGTTGTGGGGAAGATTTTTTGAGATTGGAGTTGGGTGGATTGCATTGCAGTGGGATGGATTGGGGAGGAGGTGGATTGGGTTGAGGTGGATTGGATTGGTGTGGGGTGGATTGGATTGGATTGGAGTAGGGTGGATTGTGGTGCATTGGAGTGAAGTGAATTAGGATTGAATGGGTGGACTGGGGTAAGGCAGATTGGAGTGGGCGGATTGGAGTGGGGCGGACTGGAGTGGGGCGGATTGGAGTGGGGCAGATTGGAGTGGGGCAGATTGTTTTGGATGGAGTGGGGCAGATTGGAGTGGCACAAATTGTTTTGGATTGGATGGGGCAGACTAGAGTTGTGCAGATTGGAGTGGGGCAGATTGTTACGGGGTGGGGCAGATTGGAGTGGGGCAGATTGTTTTGGATTGGATGAGGCAGACTAGAGTTGTGCAGATTGGAGTGGGGCAGATTGTTTTGGAGTGGGGCAGATTGGAGTGGGGCAGATTGAAGTTGAGCTGATTGGAGTGGGGCACATTGTTTTGGACTGGAGTAGGTCAGATTGTTTTGGATTGGAGTGGGGCAAATTGTTTTGGATGGTGTGGGGCAGATTGGAGTGGCGCAGGTTGTTTTGGATGGGGTAGACTAGAGTTGTGCAGATTGGAGTGGGGCAGATTGTTTTGGAGTGCGGCAGATTGGAGTGGGGCAGGTTGCAGTGGGGCAGATTGCAGTGGAGCAGATTTCAGTAGGGTGGATTGGAGTGGGGCAGATTGTTTTGGATGGTGTGGGGCAGATTGGAGTGGCGCAGATTGTTTTGGATGGGGTAGACTAGAGTTGTGCAGATTGGAGTGGGGCGGATTGTTTTGGAGTGGGGCAGATTAGAGTGGGGCAGATTAGAGTGGGGCAGATTGGAGTGGGGCACATTGTTTTGGACTGGAGTAGGGCAGATTGTTTTGGATTGGAGTGGGGCAAATTGTTTTGGAGTGGAGTGGGGCATAATTGTTTTGGATTGAGTGGGGCGGATTGTTGTGGGGAAGATTTTTTGGGAATGGAGTGGGGTGGATTGGATTGCAGTGGGATGGATTGGGGAGGGGTGTATTGAATTGGATTGAGGTGAGGTGGATTTGATTGAAGTGGGGTAGATTGGATTAGGGTGGGTTGGATTGGTGTGGGGTGGATTGGATTTGAGTGGGGTGGATTGTGATACATTGCAGTTATGTGAATTAGGATGGAATGGGTGGACTGGGGTGTGGCGGATTGGAGTGTGGTGGATTGGAGTGTGGCGGATTGGAGTGTGGCGCATTGCAGTGTGGCGGATTGGAGTGTGGCGGATTGGAGTGTGGCGGATTGTTTTGGATTGGAGTGGGGCAGATTGTTTTGGATTGGAGTGGGGCAGATTGTTTTGGATTGGAGTGGGGCAGATTGTTTTGGATTGGAGTGGGGCAGATTGTTTTGGATTGGATGGGGCAGATTGCTTTGGATTGGATGGGGCAGATTGCTTTGGATTGGATGGGGCAGATTGCTTTGGATTGGATGGGGCAGATTGCTTTGGATTGGATGGGGCAGATTGCTTTGGATTGGATGGGGCAAATTGCTTTGAATTGGATGGGGCAAATTGTTTTGGATTGAAGTGGGGCAAATTGTTGTGGGGCAGATTTTTTGGGATTGGAGTTGGGTGGATTGGATTGCAATTGGACGGATTGGGGAGGGGTGATTTGGATTGGGTTGAGGTGAGGTGGATTGGATTGGGGTGGGTTGGATTGGTGTGGGGTGGATTGCATTGGAGTGGGGTGGATTGTGATACATTGCAGTGAAGTGAATTTGGATGGAATGGGTGGACTGGGGTGTGGCGGATTGGAGTGTGGCGGATTGCAGTGTGGCAGATTGGAGTGTGGCGGATTGGAGTGTGGCGGATTGGAGTGTGGCGAATTGGAGTGTGGAGGATTGGAGTGTGGAGGATTGGAGTGTGGCGGATTGGAGTGTGGCGGATTGGAGTGTGGCGGATTGGATTGTGGCGGATTGGAGTGTGGCGGATTGGAGTGTGGCGGATTGGAGTGTGGCAGATTGGAGTGTGGCAGATTGGAGTGTGGTGGATTGTTTTTGGATTGGAGTGTGGTGGATTGTTTTGTATTGGAGTGTGGCGGATTGTTTTGGATTGGATGGGGCAGATTGCTTTGGATTGGATGGGGTTGCTTTGGATTGGATGGGGGCAGATTGCTTTGGATTGGATGGGGCAGATTGCTTTGGATTGGATGGGGCAGATTGTTTAGGATTGAAGTGGGGCAAATTGTTTTGGATTGAAGTGGGGCAAATTGTTTTCGATTGAAGTGGGGCAAATTGTTGTGGGGCAGATTTTTGGGGATTGGATTTGGGTGGATTGGATTGCAATTGGACGGATTGGGGAGGGGTGATTTGGATTGGGTTGAGGTGAGGTGGATTGGAATGGGGTGGATTGGATTGGGGTGGGTTGGATTGGAGTCAGGTGGATTGTGGTGGATTGGAGGGGGTGAATTAGGACGGAGTGGGGGGACTTGGGTGAGGCAGATTGAAGTGGGGCTGAATGGAGCGGAGCTGAATGGAGCGGAGCAGATTTGTTTGGATGAAGTGGCGCATATTGTTTTGGATTGGAGTGGGGCAGATTGGAGTGGGGCAGATTGTTTTGGACTAGAGTGGGAAGATTGGAGTGTGGTGGAGTGGAGGTGTATGGATTGGTCTGGGGTGGATTGGATTAAGTGGGGCGGATTCGTGTGTTGTGAGGTGAGGTGGATTGGCATAGATTAGCGTGGATTGGAGTAGTGCGGATTGCAGTGGTGTGCATTGGGGTGTACTGCATGATTATGTGTTAAAACATCATTTCAGAAAATACACATAAGAAAAAAACAATGCAGCTTTGCAATAAAACAATCCTCATCTTTTGAGAACAGCGCCCACAAGCAAAAACAAAAGAAAACTTGAGTGCAAAGTAATCAAAGACTTGGCAAAATAAAAGAAACTTAACTAACAGGTTTTCCGCACCTAGCTGCATTTACTAGACAGCCCTTTAAGTTTAGCACTGGTGACGTGGGCTGGGAAGCAAACATGCTAGTACCTCTGTGTAAGAAAATCTAGTTATCCAACAGTATAGACCTGCGAGGCCAAGGACAGTGCCCCCCTGCCCTGGGCCTCCTAGCACTATATAACGGCTACAAAGCCCTGCGAAAGGGGCCCACTCTAGACCTTGCAGCCTGATAGAGGGCTGCGAGGCCCAGCAGCCATGGACTTCACAGCACTGGATAATGGCCCATGTCCCAGTGATAGGGGCTCCACACCTAACCTTGCAGCCAGATCCGGTGCTTCCAGGCCCAGGGGATGAGGAAACACCTCCCCTGTGCCTGGAAGCAGTAGCGAGACACGCTGCTAAACACTGCTCTACTGTGCCAGTCTGAGCTGGATGCTCCCTCCTCCCCTCATCAACCTGTCCTTACCTGTTAATGTCCGGCTCCTTTTGGAAACAAAAGAGTCTTCTGTTGCCTGGAAACGGAATACACAAAGGGCAGACAAGACTTCTCCACAGGTTTTAACAGCGGTGCTGCCCCGCCCTTGTCCCTGAGAGCCCACTTTGCTGCCATCACGTCCCCTACCTAGTCTTTCCCCTCCCCCCACTATTGCAGCCCCAGGAATGCTACCACGCCCTGACCAGCGAGGTCAAGACACCTCGCTTAACATTGGCAATGTGATCGCATTGTGGAGGGGCCCTGAAGGAGCAGGTGGGCTGACTATGAAAGTGCAGCCTTTCAGACAGAAGCGGGGCCCCATGTTTTGAACTGAGCGCGGGGCCCTGGGCAGCTGCCCACACTGCCCATGCCTAGCGCCGGTCCTGAGCGTGCTACTCACCGAAAAGTGCTTAAACACCTCATCAGAGGTAGCAAGCGCTATATAAATGCAAACCTTTTCCCTTTTCTATCCCTTCACTATCCTTCTCAATCCAAATAACTGACTAACATATCCACCGCTCAAATTACTTTCATATTTTCACTATGCTAATTCACCACTAATCCTTTATGGTTTCCGGAGTAGTGTGCTACTCGCCAAAAAAGCTCTTCGACGCCTCGTCAGGGGTAGTAAGTGATATATAAATGCAATTACAATATAATACAATACAATAATCAAGAAGCAGCCGAGCATGGATGCCTCACTTCCTTCTGGGAACCGGAAGGAACACACCACAGCCTCTCCCTTGCACCATCGGGTTCACTTCAGTCATTCGGCTTTTTACACACGAAGAATAACAAACAATGAATCAGCGCGTGATATTCTAGTAACCTACACACGACACTATAGTTTCACTGCTGGGAGTCACAGCCATCTGAATATGGTTGCAAAGAAAGTGCAAACACCACAAGGTTTCAAGGTAGTGAGTGCTGTAGTAAGTAGCAAACAGATCATTTCTGCGCAGCATTCCGTCAGTTTTTAAGTGTGTTATCCATAGTGTCCACTGGAGGGCAGCATTGCTACATCGAGTGATGCTATTGATCCTGCCAGGACACCTGCAGCCTCCCCCTCCACGTGCTGTTATTTACAGCCCTGAAGGATTAGAAGCAGAGAGCTTCACTGTCAACGTGTGCGTGGTCATCACTATTGCAGCAGCCTCTCTCGGCTCCTCCATCTCAGCACTGCATGCACTCGTGGGAACCAGGAAGCGTACAACCCCATATTTTTAATGCGAATACGTAACCTGTGCAAAGCGAATGCATTCCTGTCCTGTCCTTAAGCATGCAGTGACCGAAACTGGGTCTAGGTCCAATCATCCCAATACTCAATTAAAAAACAACGAGAAAACCTCCGCTGGTTTCATTACCTGCTCGGAAAACTGCCTTTCCCTGGTGGATGGGAGCGCTCCAAAGATAAAATGCTATTTTGCGTAGCGCGCCTTGCACAGTCCCTGTTGAAAAGGCATAGAATTCACCAGACTTGTACCTTACCCACCCCAGATCCAATCTCATTTCCCCTTTGTGACCCTCCAAATCAATCGTATTTCCGCTCTAAAAATCATCTCTCTTTTCTCCTTCCCACTGCCGCCGTCATTCCTTCTATCCAATGCCACAGTTAGTGCATGTCTGACTAGAAAATCAGACTTCAGAGAGCGCTTAACCAGTTGGGTCAAGGCGCTACATTGAACCTGACATGAACATGTGTGTGTCATACTAGCGCTTTGTGGTTGTTAAGAACTACAATATGGATGAAACTTTGTGACGTATGACCTTTGTGTCAAAGGGGCATGAAAATGGCCTGGTTACCAATTGGCAATCTTCTTCACACCGAGTCCGGGTCTTCCTCGTCACAGTCCTGACTTATGACCAAACAGTCACTCCTTTACCATCACTCCTATATGTCGTACTTCTGCCACACAGGAGACTGTTCAAAGGCGGGTCACTACCAGGGGAGGGCGTAACTCGTGTAATTCAGTGTAGCATAATCACATGAAATTACCTGTGAATTTGAATTCCGCAAGATTACACATAATTACGTGAGAAGAGAAATTCTGCATTTACCTCTATTGTTTTACTGTAACTTGCGCCCTCTCATCCAAAATGGATGGATGCTAGGATGTATTTTGCACTAAGAAATAGAAGTAAATGCAGCAGAACAGGAATAGCGAGCACGATCTATATGTGCTCTCGCGCCAAGATTTTTTTTCCCCAAATTGCTCTTAAGTACGTGAGAAGGAGTAATCACATTATTATAATTCCGCGCCAAAGAGTAACGTGGAATTACCTAAATTACTCCGGCGTAATTGAAATTCCACACAGGCCTAGTCACAATCCCTAACAGAGAATAAGAAAGATGGGCCTGAGACTTCGGCTAGGAATATGGAGAGCCCGTATGTTCCTCGGGTACGAAGCATGTTTATTTTCAATTGGAAATAAGCGTATCTCAAGATGGCTAAGGGATGTAAATGGTCCCTGCTAACATCTGTCAAAACAGATGAGGTTGTGAATGAGGCAGAGTGTTTGGAAGTGGAGTTTTTTTCTGACTGCTATCCCTTGTAAAGATTTTGTGCCCAGCTGAATGTGGTCTTGATGGGCCAGGCAAGGCTGGATCAGTCGAGGCTGGAGCTGGGTGCATGGTTTTTAGTGATCCAGAGTTTACTGAGATGAGGTTAGGACAGTGGCGTAACGATAGTCCCCGCAGCCTCTGCGGTGTGGTTGGCCCCCTCCGGCACTGAGCACTGTGCACGGCCGGCGGGCTTGAATGGGTCCGGAGCGAGGGGGGCCCCCTCCATGTAACTTGCAGGGGGTAGGGGGGGCTCAAGTTTCGTTACTCCACTTGGTTAGGACAAGCCGGATTATATACCATTGCAGTCATGGCATGCTGCTAGGGCAGTGTAGAGGATGATAGAGATCTTTTTTGCAGGAAGGTGAGGGTGAGAGGATCTCTTTTAGCGCCTTGATGTCTTGGATGGTTAATGAAGCCACCTTGGTGATTTGCATGGCATGGGAGACAGAAGATCTGACGGAGATGTCTGGGTTTCTCACTCTTGGCCATTGATGGAGGTTCTCCCATAGACTGATGGCAAAGGATGGAAGAGGGAAGGTTGAGGTTGACGTAGGTCAATGGAAGGATCTTTGGTTGAGACAGATCCACTTGATTCACACACATAAATCTATCAAGTTGAGGCAACCAGAGTCCATACAATGTATCCTTGGTTGTCCAAGAACAGCAAACAACACATCACAGAGTACAGGCGATAGTGCCGAGCCTGGGGAACCGATTAAAGGACACTGCAAGGAGCTAGCCAAGATCAGTATCTAGGGGAGGTCAAAGAAGAGTAGTGTGATGGACACCGCTCTTCCAACAATCTGTCCAGTAAAATCCATGGGACTGTAACTCACAAGAGGCGGAACTCCTGCGTCTCATAACAGCGGTAACAAATAGCATACGTGGTCACTTTACTTAGGCCGTACTATGGTAAAAACATGGAAATTTCTCATACGGTGTAGTAATCAATGTTTGTTAATACGCGTGCTCCAAATAACATGTTTTATTAGGCCACATTTATGGACCCTGGCAAGGTTTGAGCACATTTCATGCTTACATTTTGTATATAAATAACTTACACCAATTTTCCTTAAAAGCACACAAATACATTTGCTCGGCTAATTATGAACAAATATATATCCCATTCCTGTGGGACCAGATGTGAAGGTGGGCTTGAGACCTGAGGAGCATCTTTGGGAGAAGCAGTGCGCCTTGAAGCTGCTCGTGGACGTATGCTGGTACATGAGGCTCAGAAACCTAAATAATTATGATACACTGTGTAATTAAGCAGTAATGATGAAGCTGCTAATTGCAGCAATTTACCATCTGCGCAGGGCTGTATCACAGAATAACAAACATTATAGGGAAAAAGATGGAAGGTAAGCAGATGTAAGTCAAAGAGGACTCAGGCACATTTTTGCACCCCTTGTCTATAATAAAGAGAATTATCCTGGAGTTGGCGGGTTGATTTATTTGGGTTATCGCTGACTCGCAGCCTCTGCGCTAGTGAAGCTTGTGCCCTCCAGGAAATGCCAGAATAAGTGACATTCGGACCCAGATTTACTATTGTTTTGCACAGACGCTTATGCAATGCAATTTATAGTATCAATCACCAAGTATGTTTTGTGCCAAAAGTCTCTGCAAGCGCAGCTCTAAATAGCATCTCATCTCTCTAGACCCCTGATAATGTACGTAGAGTGGGTGTTACAGAGCGCTAACTGCACAAGCACCGATATGAGCTAATGAAAACTCATACCTACTAAAGCCACGCAAAGTAGCACAAACTACCATTGTGTGGGATCAAGGGTGTAGCCAGAAAATTAAAGTACCCCCCCATTGAAATGAAAGCTCTGGTGGCACAAAGCAAGCGAATGCAAGTGAGCTTACCATTCCCTAGAAGAGCTCTCCTGTCTCTTCCATCCAGACATCTATCTATTCATCCTTTCACCCGTCTATCCACCTGCTGATATCTACTATTTCCCCTTTACTTTCTTACATCCATTCATTTTTTCATGCATCATTCCATCTTTTCCCATTCCATCAATCCATTCACTCTGCCATCCATTCATCCATGGATCCATCCACTCATTCACTCTGCCATCCATCCATCCACCTTCCATTCACTCTGCCATCCATCCTTTCACTCATTCGTCCACTCTGCCACCCATTTGCTCATCCTTTTACCCACTCATCCATCCTTCAATGTCTTTACCATCCTTTCACATGTCTATCCACCTATTCATTCATTCACCCATCCATCCATGCATCTTCTGTACCATCCTTTCACCTGTCTATCCACTTATCCATTCACTCATTCTTTCACATATTCATCCATCATTCATTCATCCATCCACCCACCCACTCATTTATCCACCCACTCATCCCTCCTTCCTTTCACCCTTCCGTTTATTCAATCTTTCTTCCTTTCCATTCCTATTTACCCATCTTTCGTTCTTCCTTGCTCCCGCTTGCTCTTCTGTTGATGCTGTATTTCTTCATTGTGTTATTTATGAGATTTGTTCTGCCAAGTTGCAGTCAGAAGAGGGTCATAAAGAGCCCCAACCCTGCTGTAGCTGCCAAAGCGGGGGGGGGGGGAGGGAGGGCGGGGTTTACTACGCCACTGTGTGAAATCATGATACACAACTCCGCTTGAAATTCTCTTCTGCTTCAAGCTTTAAACACTGCTTGCCCATCATCCAGACCTGGAAGTCCAGGACCTACCAGAAGCCCAACCTAAACTAGACACAAATTGTATCATTTTCTAAGAACAACAAACAAGATACAGTACAAACCCAGCTCAATGACATGAACCTTCATGGTTTCGAACCCCAACTTCCATTGAATGCCAAGTCACATGGATTCACTCTGGACACCAACCTCAAGGAACACACTGTAAAAAAACCAAAGACGGCCTGGTTCCAGCTCGCTCTTCTGAATAAAGTCAAACCGTTTCTTCCAGAAAGCGACTTCCGAACCTTGTACTCTTGCATCTGAATGCAGTAATGCCCTACTCCATGGCCTGCCAGACTCCGTACTGAAAGCCTTGACATCATCCCAACCAGGGCGTATAGAAATATGATCACATCACTGCCACCCCCGGTCACCCCATTGGCTCCCCTTGCCAGCCAGCACCATCTCCAGAACTAACTGCATCATTTACAAAGTCATCACACCCTGCAGCCTCTCTTGTCTTGGGGACAAGCTCACCATCTCTGGTGGTTCTCAGCACTCTCAGAGCCAGACTGCAGACTAAGAGGTGTAAAAAATGAAAAACAAGACAACTGGCCTTTCCCATGTCTGAACCAAGGATCTAGAACAACATTCCAGTATCCATCAGGACTGTCCCAACGCTGCTGCAGTGTAGGAAAGAGTTGAAGACTTACCTCATTAAAGAATAGTACATCACAATGCAATAACCATCCACAACTCAGCTTCCTCTTGCATTTCTAGCCGATGCTCAACCTTTCCTTTCACCATGTCCTGCACTTCACTGCCCCTTCGCTAGATTTGTGCTATAGAAATAGCATATACATACTTACATCCTAATGCGAATGAAAACATGCACAAACAATGGGCAAAAGTTGAAGTAGGTGATATTGCATGATTTTTCTATGTGTAATTTGTGTAGCAATCACAAAGATACACTTATTACCTGACACACCTTTGGGCTGCTATCTGCACAAAGATAGTTGTACTTGAGGTTGTGGCCTGGGTACAAAGATCATGCAAAATAATGCTCAATAGAGTTTATGCCATGCAATGCCATGGTGCAAGCTTTTGTGCGCTGCGGGTGCGGCTTTATTTGCTTTTGCGTTTGCAATATTGTGATCACTGCACAACACTGGATAAATATGCCACTGTGTTAAATTTGTCAGTTCACGCTGAAATTTCACAAATCCTAGTAAATGTGTACATTTATTTTCGTGAACATTTAGATGCAATTTGTAAATGTACTACACTTCAATTCAAGAACGGGGTATACACTGAGTAACTCAGCATAGGAAGGCCCATAGTCGCAATAACAAAATTTTACTCCTACTTTCCTTTCCTCCTCTCTTCCTCCTTTCCCTCTCTCATACCCCGTGGTACCTTTCCCCTCACACCCAGACTTCTGAGGGCCACAGGGCAAGGTCCTCACAGTTTTTTTTCAGAATTTTATATAGCGCGAACTTGACCCGAAGGTGTCAGAGTGCTTTACATGAGCACCACTTATGTTACACAAGGACACATTCATTTTTGGCAGCGACTGGGAGATTAAGTGATTTGCCCAGAATCACAAGATGTTGAGCGTCCCTGCCGAGACTCGAACCTGGTTCCACAGCTTCGACGTCGACCGCCCCAGCCGTTAGCCATTAACTGAATGTGACAGAAACAGCGTTGGCTCACAGCAGACGGCGTTCCTCGCCTGTGTAACGGCCATGTGTGATGTCCTCAGAGAGCAAGGTTCTTCCTAGTGCCCCCATCTGCCTTCTAGCAGTCCATTACCTCAGCTCGCACACACACCCGTCCGCTGCGTTAGACTCCTATATTGGGAGAATCCTTATTTGAGGGAAATGCAAAAACAATGATTTATATGTTCACCCCTTGGCTCTGAATAATCGCTGTTTATTGTTACCCATCTCATTGGTACAAGCAGAAGGACCTCAGAGGCGGGGTCTGTACCTGTGACCTTGAGGTCAAGCACAGATTCATGCAGCAAATGCATTACCCCCTCATGGGTCCTCCTCGTCCCAGTCCTAACATAGTGAGGCAATCCTGCCTCCCGCCAGCCAATCAGAACGCTTATAATATTTTCAAAGGATATATAAGCCCCTCCCACCCACCGCCATGCCTGTTTTTTTTTTGCTGTCCGACGTCGGTCGGAACGCTGGTGTGCTCCGTGTTTCCTGCTTGCCGGTTCCCGAGTTTGAATGGCTGGGTTTGCGGTGCCGTGAGTTTTTTCTTTTCTTTTCTGTTGAAGTGTTTGTTTTACTTCTTTTGTTGCACCCGGCAGCACCAGTGTTCCGGTCGGCCGCGTTCCTGCTCCTTGGCCAGAACGCGCTCCCCGTGCATGTGCTGGGCTGGGGCGGGGAGCTTTCTCTTGCATTCTGGCCTCGGGTCGTTCCAGTGCTGGGGTCTTCTAGCGGCATCCGGCTCCCGCGGCCATAATGTTTGTTCTGTGGCTGTGGTGGAGACTGCGGGGCTGTCCCTTTTTCTTTCCCAGGTCTCGTGTTGCTATGACTTGGTTGTTTGGGGACAGTTTTTTAGGGGAGTTGCTGGGCACTTCCTGGTGTGTGCTGTGGCTTCCTGATACTGCTGCATGTGGCCAGGGGTGTTGAGGTTTCCGCTCCAGTGCCTGCAGGATCTTTGTTTCTGCATCATCATGTTTCGGGAGCTGCAGGTGGTTGACCTGTTGCAGATTTCCGGGTCATTCTGCTGCGCTGCTTGAGCCTTCTGCTTCCTCCTCTCCGGAGGGTGGGAGTACGTGGTCATTTTCCCTGCTGGGGGGTATGTCCATTGAAAGGTTTTTTTTGGTCATGTTGGTCGATTTCGTGAGGTTCTCGGCTTTACGCCTGCTTCATTGTCTGTGGAGGGGTGACTCCCTGTGTTGTTCCTCGGTGGTGCATGACCTGCCTTTCCATTATGTCGTTTTGGAGGTTCTGGCTGTCGCATGGCTTGAGGTCGACATGCGAGGGATTCCTCATTTTCTGGGGAAGCGGTATCACCTGACGGTGTTTGATACTCATTTTCCTGTGGTTCCTGGGTTCTATCTATTTTGACCTCCATGTCTTTTTCCTCATCTTTGTCTTCGGAGGAGTCTGCTCTCATGCGTTCTTCTGCTGCTTCTCGTTTTGGGGTTCGTGCTTGCACTTCCTCAGCCTCTGCTTTGCAGGTCCATTCTAGGGGTTTGGGTACCTGTTTGTCTGTCTTCCGGATTGGGGGGATCTCACTCCTATCTTGGTGCAGATGGAGGTCTTGACTCCGTTTCTGTCTGCTGTGTTTTGTTGCCCTGAGGGCCCTCTCCTCGGCTGCTGGGGTGGCGGTGGCTGGTAGGAGGTCTTTCTGGACCGCGCTTTGGTGCCTTGATGCTGCACTGACTCCTTGGTCCGTTACCTGCCTTCTGTGGTTCTCAGGCTGTTTGGCTTACTCCAAAGGCAGTCTGTGCAGAGGGGCTTGTCTTTTTTCCTTCTTCTGGAGTTTCTGGATTCTCTATCTTCTTCTCGGCCCTTTTGTGGTCGGGCCCGTGGTTGGGGGGCTGCGTTCCATTTGGTTCCCGGCCTCTGCAGCGCCTGCTGCTGCCCTGGGGTGTTGGTCAGATATTGTTATGCCCAGGAAGAGTCACTGTGGCCTCGTGGTTCCGGTTGCGGTCTCTTCCTCCGAAGGTTATGTGTTCAACTCCAGGTGTTTCGCTGGTTGTGAGTTCCCTGTCTACATTGTTGGCAATGTCGCAATTTTGGGGACTCGACTCGGTTGTTCCTGGATCATTGGTCTGGTCTGATTTCCGCCTGGTGGGTCTTGTCGGTCATCGATCTTGGTTACCGGACTCTGTTCCGTGGCCGTCCCCCTTTTTGGACTGTTTTCGAGGTTACCCCGTTGTCCATTGGCCCCGTGATGTGCTCTGCCATCTTCTCTGGCGTCGGCCTGTTTTTGTCCTGGGGCACTGTTTTGATGGTTCTGGTGTCGGAACGGGGCCTGAGGTTCTATTTTTCTCTGTTCCTGGTCCCGGCGCCCGATGGTTCCTTCCGCTCGGTTTCTGAATCCCCGGGCTTTGTTCAGTTTGGTGCGGCTGGGTCATTTTTGGATGATCCCCTTACTGTCCGTCGTTCCCCCCGTCTTGGTGGGTGAGTTTTTGGCTTCCCTGGGTTTGGAAGTCGCCTGTTTTCACAGTCCTGTCTATCCGGCAGGTCAGCGGTTCCTGCGGTTTGCGGTGGACGGGTTCCATTACCAGTTTCAGGTGTTGCCTTTCGGCCTCTCTACTGCTCCCCAGGTTTTTCTGCGGTGTTGGCTCCTGCTGTGGGGGTTTTGCTGAGTCTGGGTTTCCCTGTGTTTCCCTATGTTGCTTTTGTCTGGTTTCTGCTTCCACCCTCCCTGTGGCTCTTCTGGCGGTGGTGGCGTTGATGGCCTTCTTCCAGGATCTGGGGTTCATGTTGGATCTGGCCTTTTCTCATCTGGTTCCTGTTCTGGGACTTCAGTTTCTCGGAGGCCTGTTCGACGCTTTGCAGGGTGCTGTTTTCTCCCTACGGCTCGGTTCTCTGCCCTTTTGACTCTTCTGCGGGTCCTGCTGGGTCGCCCTTCTGCCCCGGCTCGGGGTTGGTTGCAGGTCCGGGGGTTGGTGGCTGCCTCCACGGCTGTGGTTCCTTGAGCTCGCCTGCGCCTCCGGTCCTTGGTGATTCTTCTGTTGGCTCGTTGGGACCCTCCCCATACAGGTTGCGTTGCTCTGGCTCTCCCCTGTTCTGGTTCCTAATGTGGTATGGTGGCTTTGCTCTCCCACTCTGGTGTGGGGGTGCGTTTTCTGCTTCCTTCTCTCCTCTTGTTGACCTCGGACGCCTGTCCTTGGGGTTGAGGGGCAGCGTTGGGGTCCTTAGTGGCTGACGAGTCTGTTGGTTCATCCCGACAATCAGGTGGCTTGTTGTTACTTGCGCCTTCTTGGGGGGTCCAGGTGCGAATCTCTGTACCTGCTGCCTTCCGTGATTTGTGTCTGGGTGGAATCTTGTCTGTTGGCTTTGAGGGCTATTTACGTTCAGAGGCTTCTGAATTTCGTAAGGACGGCTTGGGCCGCTTCCTCCCGTCCTCTGTTTTGTGCCGTCTGTCTGTTCCTCTGTTCCGGGACATTTGTCTTCGGATCGGGACTCTCTGGATCGGTCTTTTTGCTTCCCCTCGCAACGCTCTTCTCCCCTTGTTTTGTTCCGAGGTGGTCTGTCCTCAGGCTTGGGGGTTGCTCTCTCGTTTCCTTGGCCTTCAGGCTTTCTGTATGCCTTCCCTCCTATTTCCCTCTTCCCGGGGGTGCTGCAGAGGATTTGGGGGGGGGGGTGAAGGTGTCTGTGCTGTTGGTTGCTCCTTTTTGACCTCGCTACCTTTGGTTTCTGCTCCTGCTGCTGCTGGAGGGGGGCGGGTTTGGCTGGCTTCCCTTGACTCCGGCTTCGCATCTGTGTCCGCACCTGTCTTTGCCCTATCTTTGTCGCCTGCATCTGTCGGCCTGGCTCTTGTGCAGCTGTCGTTGGCGTCTTTGGGCTGTTCTTCTGTGGTGGCCTGTGGCATTCCGTTGTCGCGTCGGCCTTCAGCACTTAAGGACTGTGGTGCGCGTTGCGGCTCTTTTTTCTCTTGGTGCTCTTCTCTTGGTCTGGATCCATAGTTGGTGGTCCGGCTTCTATTTTTTTTTTTTATTAATTTGTTTATTCATAAAGCGTAATACAAATCAATCTCAAAGCAGTACAGCATCACAGCATTGACGTATAGCACACATGAGTATAAAAGGGCTACTTGAAACTCTAGTACAGGCAGATCAGCTGCAAAGCAAGATGACACATTGATTAAAAACCCATATACTGTCCCATAATTCGGGACGCAGTCCCCCCATGCTTCACAGGGCGACGCCTTGGACACACATAGTCAGGGGCTAACTGGTTCCGCAGGCCTAGCAACAGGAACAAGCCAATATTAGGTGTGTAATATAACTGCAGTGGAAACAGGCCGCTCCGGTGTAGTGCCACCATTGTCGGTCGGGTCAGTCTCCCTAGTTGACCGGTATGTAATGTAAAGACCCCAGAAATTTTTTGCCCGACTCCGAGGGGGGAGGAGATCGCTGAAATTTTCAGTTTGGGTGCTGCAGTACAGCATGTCATGCGACCACTGGGCCATGGTGGGCGTAGGACCACGTGACCAACCAATGGCCACTCTGCGCTTAGCTATTAACAGTCCCATGTCGACCAGTCGCCGCACTCCCTTGGGCGTCTGTTTAGAATATCCCAGGAGGGCCAGTGCAGGGTCCGGGGTAAGTGACACTTCAGTTATTTTACTTAGCTCTGCGAACACGGAACGCCAAAACGTGTAAATCCCGGGGCAGGACCAGGCCAGATGTAAAAAGTCCGCAAGTGGCTCCCTGCATCTCTCACAGGCCGGGTCATCCCTTAACCCATACCTGTGAAGTCTCTCTGGCGTGTAGTATACTCTGTTCAAGTATTTAAAATGGATCAGCCTATGTCTGCCGTTCAAGGAGACTCGCCGAGTATTGGAACAACAATATGCCCACATGGGGTTGTCAATATCCTTCTGCAAGTCACGCTGCCAGGCTAGCCTCGCTTTGGTGTAATGATGTGCCCTGTGGGACATGGACAATTTGTATATATTAGAGACTATCTTACGAGGTGACTTCGCCTTTATGGTGTGGGTCAGTGCTAAGAGTTCCGGGGGTTCCTGAAGATCCTCCCTAAGATATTGAGTAGTGCGTGTCTCGTCTCTATGGAATTGGAAGCGCGTTAGGAGTGTAGTAGAGTCGGCCTGTTGCTCTATATCTCCCCATTTTTTTGCAACACCATTGTGGAATAGGTCTCCCACAGTCTGGATTTGCAATGCGGAGAGCGCCCGCGTGACTCCTCTGTCCCTGCATGGGGGCAACCAGCGGCACCATTCGATTGGCATGGCTGGTGAGTACAGAATTGCTCCAGCCTGCAATTGTAATAGACGGTGCCAGGCGTGCCGTGTGGCGTTAATAGAATCTAAGATCCCGGTTCTACGGTCCGCAGCATCATATAAAATGGCCGGCAGTGGCAGTGGGTCGGCCACGGTAGTTTCTATACGGAGATGCGGGGTATCCGGCGGGCCATGGAACCAATAGTAAGCGTGGGAACCCTGTGCCGCTCTGTAATACAAACTGAAGTCCGGCGCGCCCAGCCCCCCCAAGTGATATGGCAATGTAAGCGTCTACCATTTGACTCTCGCTTGTTTGCCCGCCCAGGCCAGTTTGATCAGCAAGGAGGTGACCCGGTGGAAAAAGGAGCTAGGGAGTACCATGGGGATGTTTGTGAAAAGGAACAGGAACCGGGGTAGGACCACCATTTTCATGAGCGCAATTCTGCCTAGCAGAGACAGGGGCAGCCTAATCCAGCTATCGATGTCATCCTCGAGTCTACTGACCGCAACACCGTAATTCTCCCTGAACACCGTTTCTGGATCAGAATGCACACGGATGCCTAAATATCTAATCGCCTCAGTGGACCATTGTACTGGATAGTCCAGTTCAATAGGTGTGGTGGCCGGCGTGAGCGGGAAAACAATAGACTTAGGCCAGTTGACTCGCAGTCCTGACAACTCGCCAAAATGCACCACCTCTCTTAATACCGAAGAAAGGTTACTATCGGGATTGCGGACATATAACAGCGTGTCGTCAGCGAAGGTGGACACTATAAGCTCGTAGTTCGGGAATCGAAGGCCTTTATGGCTATGATACTCACGCAATGCACAAGCAAGGGGTTCGGCGACCAATGCGTATAAGATAGGAGACAACGGGCATTCCTGCCTCGTTCCTCTGGTAATGGCTATAGGGTCAGTCACCAGGTTCCCTATTTTTATTCTGGCTGTGGGAGCGTTGTATAGTACCCCTAGCAGTTGAAGAAAGACTGGGCCCAATCCCATCTTGAGTAGGACCTGCCTCATAAAGGACCATTCAACGGAATCAAAGGCTTTCTCCATGTCGAGAAATATGGCAACAGCCCTAGCCTCCGGACGGGTGTGTTGTAGGGCACCAAACACAGTACGAAGATTGTAGGTGAGGTTCCTGCCCGGAACAAACCCCGCCTGTTCAGGGGCCACTAGCGTCTGAGCAAGGGGGACCAGCCGGTTAGCAAGAATTTTTGCGAAAATGTTTGTGTCGACATTAAGGAGAGAAAGCGGGCGGTAGGATCCACACTCCTCCGGGGGCTTACCCGGCTTGAGGATGGTTACAATAATGGCTTCCCGCATCGTTGGGGGCATGGTGCCGGTGGCACACATATCGTCGAAAAGCTCGGTCAACTGCGGGATTAAAACGTCTAGGAACGCCTTGTAGAACGCTACAGTGAGGCCGTCCACCCCAGGGGCGCTCCCCGCTTTCATACTCGAGAGGGCTTGTATGATTTCTTCTCTTTCAATGGGCCTCATCAAGAACTCACGATGGGTATTGGTGAGGAATGGTAGTTTAATATGAGCGAGGTAGTCTAAAATGTCATCCTCCGAGCCAGTAGACCGGGTAGAATACAGATCGGCGTAAAACTGCTTGAACCGTTCCGCTATCGCAGCCTCCTCAGTTAAAGTATCCCCTTCCGCTGAATTGAGAACAGTGACCTGTTTTAAACTGCGCCTTTTTTTAAGGAGTTGAGCAAGGACCGCGCCCGGCCTTTCGCCCTCACCATATACCCGCGCTGTGGCATATTTGCCCAGGTGTTTAATCTCAGCGTCTGCTGCTTCGTGGAATTCCTCCAGCAATACCCTGATCTCCTGCGAGGTCGCCTCATCTGCGCTCGTCAGTAGGCATTGTTCTAGGACCCCAAGTCTCCTTTCCAAGTCAGTCAGTCTTTGACGGATTGAACGTAGAACCCCAGAGTGTTTAGCAATTGTGACACCGCGAATAAAAAATTTGAAAGCCTCCCAGACTACCTGGAAGCTGTCGACAGAGCCTGCATTAGTGGGAAAAAAAGTCTCTATAGCTTCCGTCAGTTCTTCCTTAAAGACCGGGTCCAGCAGGGAGTAAGGGGGGAATCTCCAAGTGAAAGGCGGAATGGCCTTTCTGGGAGTGTCTAGAACCAGCAGAAGGGGAGAATGATCCGACAGGGATCTAGGAAGAACCATGCACTCTCTAACGCCATCAGCAAGTGGCGAGGCTGCCAACCAGTAATCGATACGAGTATGTAAATTATGATAAGCAGAATAGTGTGTGAAGCACCCCTTTGCCCGGGTGTCGGGCGCGCCAGACGTCACATAGATCCAGTTTAATCATAGCACACTCCAACTCCCTAGCAGCAGCAGAGGTACGTCTCTCCGGGCCCCCCGAACGGTCCAAGCCTGGGTTTCTGACTAGGTTAAGATCTCCTCCCCAAAGGAATCGCCCCTCTTTGTAGTTACTGGCAGCGATCGCCAGCGCCTTATAGAAGGCAGGGCAGTCATAATTGGGGCCGTATATGTTAACTATTATCATGTCTAAGCCCTTCCCTTGACACCTGGAGATCACAAACCTACCGTCTCTATCCGAATCTAGTGGAACAAGAGTGTAGGGAGACCTATGATTGACCCAGGCCAAAACCCCTCGCGCGTGTGTGGTGAAACCAGAAGCGTGTGTGTTATCCCGCAAACCTCTACTGCGGAGAAGAGGACTGTTAAGCGGGAGGTGTGTCTCCTGCAATAGGGCTATGTCTATGTGATGTCGTTGTAGGTAAGTCAATACTTTGCGGATCTTCCTGTGGTCATTGAGACCCCTAACGTTCCATGTGAGGGCCCAGAGGGTGTCCACTGTCACGTTACCGCTAGTACAGCTGTTAGCTATCATAACAGGCGACGAGGCGTAATCTGTGAGTTAGTCTGCGCAGCAAAGAATTGGCTTGATCAACTTGTGCAGTCATAAGATAAACAACAACCAAAATAAATGGCATTTCAATTCGAACAACCCACCCACCCCCCACCCACGACGGACCACCCCCAACTTGGCCATGGCGATTCCCCATAGACTCCAACCCTACCCCCCCTCCCTCCCTTGAAACAAGAAACCCTCCCAAGTGTGGCACACTTGTGGGCGGATGTTGCTCGCCGAGAAAGGAGTACTATTTGGCCTAGGTAGAGCCATACTCCGAGCACCGTCTGATCAGCAATGTGCAACTACATGAAGATAAAATTACAGTCCCCATCAGCTGCAGTAGTCTATAATTCAACAAAGGTGGGCTGCCAATCATGTAGGAATAGACGGAGACACCCCCGCTTGTGGGATTCAATAGGCCAGGAGCTTCCACCCCAAAACTAACTACGGTCTAGTCCCCGCTGCGAGGCCCCAGTCACCCTGGTGGCCTGCTGGAGCCTCTCTCTGAGGGCGGCATGTAATGTACTAGTTTAGTCCTGCAGCCGGCGCCCCACCCACCGAAAAGACAAACACTGTGTCCATGCCACGGCAACCAGCACGCGGGCACACACAATCATTTAACAGTGCACAAAGCGCAGCAAGGCAACCAGCACTTATCGTCTTTGGGAGTCGACCAGCGTTCAGTCCTGTTCGTCTAGCTGCCCACCAGCCGCTTCGTCCAATTGCAGTCGTGCCGGGCTCTGACGGTTATCTTTGGACCAGTCTTTCAGAGCCTTCTGTAGAGCCTTTGGGTCGGTGAAGATATGTGAGCGGCCCTGCTTATTAACACGGAGTCTCGCTGGGTACAGCATGGCGTAGTCAATGTTGAGTTCGCGGAGCTGCTTCTTCATAGGAGCAAACTGGCAGCGCGCTTCCTGTACTCGGATAGTAAAGTCTGGAAATAGGGAGATCGTGGAACCCTCGTAGCGCAAAGGCTGTTTTTCCCTAGCAACTTTCAGCGCAGCGTCTCTGTCCCGGTAGTTAAGCAATTTGGCGATGATCGGCCTAGGAGCCGCTCCTGTGGGCGGGCGTGGACCCAAGGATCGATGCGCCCGTTCCACCACAAACATAGTAGAGAATGTGCCGTCACCTAGCAGGGTAACAAGCAGTTTCTCTATGAAGAGTTCCATGTTGCCTGTATGGGTAGTTTCCGGAAGGCCTGTAATTCTAAGGTTACAGCGCCGCGAGCGCGCTTCCAAGTCCTCCGTCTTATCTTGCAAGACCCACATGACCCTGCCCAGTTGTTTATGCTCGGTGTCCAAGGTAGTTTGCGTTTCCTCCACTTCCGTTATCCTGCGCTCAGACATGTCGAGTCGCTCCGCGTGCTTATCCAGTCTCTCGGCCATGCGGTCCATTCTGTAGGAAAGGGCGTCCATCTTGGCGCCCAGTGCCGAGATGCCTCCCTGCAAGTTCTTCTCCATGGACACCAGCAGGCCACGAATATCCGAGTTCGTCTCTTCACTGGGCCGCCCCCGCGGCCCCTCAGCGTCCTCAGTGGAGGCATCCCGGGACTTTGACCGTGTGTGCTCAAACGTAAGTTTCGGTTGGGCTTTATCAACTTTGCCCATTGTCGCCGCCTGGGAACACGAATGTGAGGGCGGTCGTCGCTCAGCAGGCCTGGGGGCCAATACCAAATCACTGGTGCAGACCGCCTGCGCCCCAGATAGAGATCAGTTCTTAGGGCGGGACATCAGGGTTCCAAACAACCACCCAAAGCTATGGCGCCAAGATCTCTGCCACAAGGCTGGACGATCACGTGGTGGTTCCAGCGACGGCCTTCCCGCCAATCGCCCCGCGCAGGCAAACTGCACGTAGGTCCCGAGTCTGAGTGCCCCCTGTAGTACTCCGCAGCAGGCGTGAGGAGGGCGAAGAGAGGGGCCCCAAACCGTGTGTCCACCAGGGGGGCAGCCCCAACCGCAGCGATCCCTCCAACACTGATCCCTCCAACACTGACAGGCGCGCTCAAGGCAGGTGGCGCATGAGGGGGCTCAGATGGCAGGCAGTGGGCAGAGGCGGCCAGGAACGTCCAAGTCCAGCATCCATGGCGTCCCGCCACTAGGAACCAAACCCACCACAGCCCTCAACACGGATGGAACCGCTCTCGCAGATGCAGCAGCAACCGCGTGCGTGTATCTCCCATCGGTCAGGCAGTCACGCAGGGCAATGACAATGTGCTGTCCCAAAATTTGCGGTCTGCAGGCAGCCAGTCTCCCCAAGACCTACTGAGGCGTAGACAGGTGATGTGGCGCAAATCCCCGCAGCAGGACACCTCCCCTCGATTTAAATGTCCTTCCAGGGCAGAGTACCGGGCAGCCAAGGTCCAAGCCGCCTCCACCACCAACCTTAGTGCCGTGGCTCCGTACCGGTGTTACGGGGCTCGCGGGTCCGCTCAGCACCGCAATCCTCAGGTGGAAAGGCAGCTCCTCAGCAGGGCTCGCTCTCAGCCGCAGCCCAGCCCCAGAGGCGTAGGGGGAAGGTTCGTCCCTGGGGGTGCGCGACATGCGTTCAGGGTCCCGTGCAATAATATCGCCGTGCAGGTGCCGGCCCCTCTGGCAACTCCAGGCCGGGGATCGAGGCCCAGCAAGTTCGGCCCTGCGCGGGCGCGCACAGCACAGACCCCCGGCGTCACACAGGGGTCGGAAGCGGCTCTTTCTGTTCCGGAGGGGCTCCGGCGACAGGGAAACGCCACTGAGGGCTCAGAGGAGCATGTAGGTGCCGGATCGATGACGGATGTTGCGACGGTGTTACGGAGCTCTAAGCTCAAGCGGCCATCTTGGTCGCGAGCAAGCTCCGCCCCCTGGTCCGGCTTCTATTCTTGTCTTTCTCCGAGATGGGTTTTTGATGGACCTTTCCCCTTCCGCCTTGTCTGCTCGTTGGGCTGTGGTTCAGGCTTGTCGGGGTCTCGGGCCTCTTTGGAGGTTGTTGCTCCTTGGGTGAGTCGTATTCTGTGTTGTTTTCGGCTTCCACATCCGATCTCTCCTGTGATTGTGCCTTCTTGGGTTTGCCTACTGTTTTGCGTGCGGGGTCTGCAATTGCACCCTTTTGTACCTTTTTTGGAGGCTGTTTGTTGTGGTTGTGCGCAACTGTGACTTTTTTGTTATCCGTCTCCTCCGTGCGACTGTTGGGTGCTTTGCTTCTCTCCTTCCCTTATTTGCATTTTCTGCTGGATGGGGTTGTTTTGCGGCTGGGCCTGGTTTTTTTCCCTGAGCTTCCTCCGGGTTCCATGTGCTGCTGGAGGTGATTCCTTCCTATTTTGCCTTGCGATGGGGATTCCTTTGTTCCTTCATCCTTGGTTGTTCGCGCCCTTCGTTTTTTCCTCTTCCGTACCTCGGGGTTTCGACTTTTCCCTGGCCTGTTTTTCTCATGAGGGGGTGTGGCTCAGGTATGATTGGTTTCTCCTTCCACCTTCACTCGCTATGTGCGTTTGGCAGTCTGCCTATCCTGTGGGTCTGAGGGTCTGCCTCCTCCGTCTCTGGTGCTGAGTCGTTCGACACGTTCTGTGTCCGCTTCCTGGGCTGAGGAGGCGGGGGTCTCTGTCCAGGTGTTTTGTGGAGCGGCCACTTGGCTGTCCCTTCACACATTTGTTCGGCATTATCGCTTTGCTTTTTTCCTTGCCTCTGTGGCCCGTTTTGCTGTTGGCGTTTTGCACGCTGCTGTTCCTTAATCCTTTGTTTGATTACGTTTTGTACTTTTGCAAGGATCCCTGGTGTCCTGTGTTTTTTCTTCTTGGGTCTCTGCTTGTGAGTTCCTCACTATGTTAGGACTGGGACGAGGAGGACCCACGAGGGGGTAATGTCTTGTTACTTACCGGTAATCTTCATTACCCCGATTAGGGTCCTCCTCGTCCCAGTCCTGTTCCCTCCCTCCCTCCCGCTGTGTTTGTCAGGACTTGTTGATAACAGGCATGGCGGTGGGTGGAAGGGGCTTATATATCCTTTGAAAATATTATAAGCGTTCTAATTGGCTGTCGGGAGGCAGGATTGCCTCACTATGTTAGGACTGGGACGAGGAGGAACCTAATCGGGGTAATGAAGATTACCAGTAAGTAACAAGACATTAGTCCACTGAGCCACCGGACCAGGAATACGTTGTACTTCAAGAGTAAACACGAGGGGCCACCCCACCCCAATAGACCGACTACAGCACTCCACCTCAAAGGTAATAGAAGTACGAACACAGAAGACACCTGTCGTGCCCACAGGCTGGCACTAAGACCCTGGGGCTCAGGGTCAGGGGGGAACAGGGGACACCGGACACTACATCCGGTCAGGGGTGGGGGGACGAGGACACTCGCCTGCAGGACCTCGAGGTGAGAGGTCAGACCCTGGGGAGCGCAGCGCCCGAATGCCGATAACTGTGTACCAGGCAATAAAGAATTGACACCACTCACCCTGTCGCGTCCTTGATGTTCCACAAGCCGCGCGACGCGACAACTGGCGACGAGGGTAGGATCGTGACCTCCGTGAGCCTGCACGGCTCGGCGAAAAGGATCCTCTGTCGTGCCCACACAAGAAAAGAAAACGGAGCGCAGCGACGCGGGAGCCCACCCCGGCCGCTGCGAGGAAAGACTGCCTGCACCGGTAAGCGCCGTAACTAAAAGAGTGAAGACATAGAATTTGCCGCGAGCTCTCGCGAGAGTCTCGGCGGCCATTGCACAGTCAGGCGAGAGGGCCAATCAGCGAGCGGAAAAGACTCAGCGGCCATTTTGAAGTCAGGCAAGGTTTCCATTGGCCGCGAAATCGCGCGTGATTATCGGCGGCCATCTTAGAATCAGGCGAATAAGCCAATCGGAAGCAAGAGTGACTCGGCGGCCATTGCAAGGCCAGGAAAAAATCGATCTGACCAGAAAAGGGCAGAATTTCAAAAGAAAAAAGAGGCAAAAGTGCACAACAAGCACTAGTAAAGGAAATAAAAGAGAAAAAGAGACAAGAGGAAAGAAATAAAGGAAAAAGAGAAGAATTCAAAAGGGCACAAAGAAAAGACAACTAAAATAACAACAAGGATAAGGCATAAGTAGAACGAAGAAACAGACAGTAAATAGATTAAAAGACATCAAAGACGAAATAAAGAAAATAAAGGCAACAGAACAAAGGAATACAAGGAGCAATGGCAGACCAGAAACAAAGTGCGCAATACAGGAGACCACTGCCGTTTAGCCTATCTGAACCACAAACTGGGATAAGATGGGAGAAATGGCTCAGACGTTTTGAAAATTACGTTGAAGCAACAGATGTCATAGAGGCCAAAAAATGGGGACTGTTCATAAACCTAGTGGGCGACGAGATCGAAGACCTACTAGTGACACTGCCAACTGCAGACACTGACACCTACGACAAATTAACAAAGTGCCTGACGAATAAGTTTGATCCGCAACGAAACACTGATTTTGAGAGGTACAGCTTCATGATTTCCTTCCAACAGGCCGAGGAGTCACTAGATGACTTCGCAACAAGGCTAAGGAAACTAGTGACTCACTGTGAATTTGATAAATTCGACAACGAGCAGGCCATTCGACTACTAATCATCGCAGGCTGTCGGGACATAGACTTCCGAACAAGAATACTTAAAGAACCGATAGCGCTGGAGAACATCCTTGCACTAGGAAGAGCGGAAGCAAGAGCCACAACACACGCGAAAGAAATGGAACGTGGAAAAGGAAGAGGTGGAGAACAAATTAATCGGATGGCAAGCAACAACAAAACAGGAAACTGGAGACAAGACAGAGGCGGCCAGACTGGGAAGAAGCAGCAAGAAGGAACGTGCTACAGATGCGGACTAGAGTTCCCACACCGAGGGCCATGCCCAGCATTTGGCCAGACGTGCCGAAAATGCAACGGACGAGACCATTACGCAAGTGTATGTCAAGGGGCACAGTTCAGAAATGACCGTGGAAGAACAAGCAGAGGGAGGATGCCGACACACAGACACATCAGGCATGTCGAGACTGAGGTGAGGAATTCGTCCGCAGAATCAGGGGAAGAGGGTGAAGAAGACAAGACTTCGCAAACGGGGCGGTTATACCTCATGACAGAGGTCAACACAGACTCAGAAGAAGACGAAGAAGAGCGAGATGAAACAATATGCCTGGTGGACAAGAAGAAGATAAAGAGAACGGAGTCCGTAAAAATAAAAGTGGGGCCACACGATACCACGTTTGTGTTGGACAGCGGCGCAACGTGCAATATCATGTGCGTCTCTGAATATGAGAAAATGAAAGTGAAGCCGACTCTAAAGCCATCCAGAGTGAAAGTATTCACATGGGGGGCAAAGCGACCAGTGATCAACTTGGGGAAATTCAAAGAGGAATTACGATACAAAGATCAAAGGCTAACGGAACAGATACATGTGCTCAAAGGAGACATGCCAGCGCCATGCTTGTTGAGCAACGTCACGGCACAAGTGATGGGGCTGATGGAAATGACGTATCAGATGTCAGAAGAGAAAAACATTCTAAAAGAATACCCCAAACTGATAGAAGGACTAGGGAAGCTGAAAGGACGGCAGATCACGTTGCACATAGACGAAACGATAAGACCAGTTGCGCAACATCACAGAAGGGTACCCATACACCTACAGCCACAAGTTGAGGAAGAACTAGAGGCCCTGATGAGACAGGACATCATAGAACGAGCAGATGGGCCGACACCATGGGTGTCACCCATTGTGGCCGTCCCAAAAAAGGACAAATCAAAGATAAGAATATGTGTGGACATGAGGATCCCAAACAAGGCGATTGAACGTGAGCGACACCCAGGCCCACATCTAGACGACATGATCAGCTGTCTCACAGGCACGAGAAGATTCTCAAAACTGGATCTCTGCAAGGGGTACCACCAACTTGAACTAGACCCACAGTCCCGATACATCACGACGTTCTCCACCCACCTAGGACTATTTAGATACAAACGTTTGAGCTTCGGGATCTCATCGGCCGCAGAAATATTCCAGGAGACAATTCGTCAAGTCATCAGACCGGTCAAGAACAGCCTAAATTACAGTGACGATATCCTGGTGTTCGGCAAGTCGGACGAAGAACATGACACGGCGTTAAGAGAGGTATGCTCACATCTAGAAAAAGCAGGCCTAACATTATATGAAGAAAAGTGCGAACTGGGGCGGAATGAGCTAGTGTTTTTCGGTCACATTTTTTCCAAAAAAGGAATGCGGCCAGACCGCAGCAAGGTAGAAACACTGGAAAAGGCAAAGAAACCGACTGATGTGGCAGAAGTGAGGTCATTTCTGGGGTTGGCAAGTTACTGCGCACGCTACATTAAGGATTTCGCCACTGTCAGCGCGCCACTAAGAGAGCTGACGAAACAAGGACATAAGTTTCAATGGACCAGCGAGTGTGACAAAGGGTTTGAAGAGATAAGAAAGGCAGTGACAGCAGTGGATCATCTGGCCTACTTCGACCCGGACTTATGCACAGAGCTGACAGTGGATGCAAGCCCCGTGGGCTTGGGAGCAACTCTAGCACAACATCAACTTGGGAGAGATTCCCCAAGACACATCGTTGCGTATGGGAGCAAGAGTCTGACAGACGTCGAGAAAGGATATTCACAACCAGAAAAGGAGAGTCTGGCAGTAGTATGGGCCTGTGAACACTACCACATGTTCGTATACGGGAAACCATTCACAATCGTGACTGACCATCAGGCCCTGATAACAATATATGGCAACCCGAATGCAAAGATACCGCCAAGAATAGAAAGGTGGGGAATCAGACTGATGGACTACAACTTCAAAATCATTCACAAGCCAGGAAAAGAGCAAAACCCAGCAGACTATGTGTCAAGGCACCCCCTGCCACAAAACTCTCAAGCAACCACAATGGCAGAAGAGTACCTGAACTTCGCACTGAAACTAAGCACACCGGCAACAATAACAGAGAGTGAACTAAATAAAGAAACGAAACAGGACGCCACCATGCAGGAGGCAATGAGGATCAACAGGGCGCAACGATGGAGGCATGTAAACAACAACATGCACGTAGGAAGAGGAATAGACAAAGAAGAACTGCTGGCACTGAAAAGAATAAATGAGGAACTGTCAGAATGCGAAAACGGAACAATAATGAGGGGCACAAGAATAGTGATGCCCCAAACGCTAAGACTGAGAACAGTGGAGTTGGCACACGAGTCACACCGAGGCATGGTAGCGACAAAAAAGATGCTGCGAGAAAAAGTGTGGTTCCCGGGACTTGACAGCATGGTGGAAGAGATGGTGACAAAGTGCCACGTATGTCAAATAATAGGACCACCGTCCAAACCAGAACCATTGCAAATGTCTCCGCTACCACAGGCGGTGTGGACCGAGCTGGCAGCAGATTTCTACGGGCCATTAGAAACAGGAAGCTATTTTCTGGTCGTGATAGACGAATACTCAAGATTCCCCTTAGTAACGCCAGTGTCATCAACGTCGGCAAACGCTACGCTACCAGTGTTGGACGACATTTTTGCTGCATGGGGCTCGCCACAGACATTGAAAACAGACAATGGACCACCATTCTCAGGGGAGGAATTCAAAAGGTTCATGGCATACCTAGGCATAAATCACAGACGAATAACGCCACTGTGGCCACAAGCAAATGGGATGGCTGAGCGGTTCATGGGAACAATCAAAAAGGCGGTGCAAAGAGCAAAGCTAACACAAGTATCGATCGGACAAGCCCTGTGCCAGGTACTGAGGGACTATCGAAACACACCACACAGCTCCACGGGGAGATGCCCCGCTGAACTGGTACTAGGGCGAGTGAGCAGGACAAGACTGCCGCAGACAAAAGAAAAAAAAAAACAGACCAGGAGGACGTCGTCATCAGAGATAAGGGACAGAAAGCAAAAATGAAAGAATACGCTGATCAAAGAAGACGTGCAATGCCTCACGAGCTAGAGGAAGGAGACATGGTGCTCGTAAAACAACGGCAGGTGAGGAAGTCAGACAGCGCGTTCGCAAAGGATCCGCTGAAGGTGGTGAAAGTGAACGGGACCATGATTACAGCTACAGCCGGCCAGCACCAGGTCACAAGAAACAGCTCCCACTTCAAGGAGGTGAAAACGGAAGAAGAAGGAGACATACCAAAGAAGGAACTGACCAGAGAGATTTGGCAGGAAGATACATCACCAGTCGTCGGAGAACAGCGACCAAAGAGGGAATGTAAAAAGACCAAGAGACTAATCGAAGAGATGTGAAGAGACCACCAGTTCACAGAGATATCTCTCTCTCTCTCTCTCTCTCTCTCTCTCTCTCTCTCTCTCTCTCTCTCTCTCTCTCTCTCTCTCTCTCTCTCTCTCTCTCTCTCTCTCTCTCTCTCTCTCTCTCTCTCTCTCTCTCTCTCTCTCTCTCTCTCTCTCTCTCTCTCTCTCTCTCTCTCTCTCTCTCTCTCTCTCTCTCTCTCTCTCTCTCTCTCTCTCTCTCTCTCTCTCTCTCTCTCTCTCTCTCTCTCTCTCTCTGATCACCGTCACGAGTCGACAGGACAAGTGGCAAGAAACTGTGTTTGCAACAAAGGGGAGATGTCGTGCCCACAGGCTGGCACTAAGACCCTGGGGCTCAGGGTCAGGGGGGAACAGGGGACACCGGACACTACATCCGGTCAGGGGCGGGGGACGAGGACACTCGCCTGCAGGACCTCGAGGTGAGAGGTCAGACCCTGGGGAGCGCAGCGCCCGAATGCCGATAACTGTGTACCAGGCAATAAAGAATTGACACCACTCACCCTGTCGCGTCCTTGATGTTCCACAAGCCGCGCGACGCGACAACACCGCCCCCAAATACTACCATTCACTGTGAGCCCCAGGCCCTGTGCTCATCAGCTCACCGGAGCAGTGACCGTGCAGGCAGCGATCAGTGCACATCCATCCTCTCCCTTGCCTGCTGAGTTATTTAGTCCCTTCTCTATTTCTTATTTCTTCATCCTTTCTCGCTTCTTGCATCCTCTTTTCCTCGCTGTCCTTACCTCCCTCCCTCATTTCCACCTGCCGAACGTTTCTTCTTGATACTTCACTCCCTCTTTATTTTTCCTCCCTTCTGCTCTCCCTCGCTTTTTCCTCACATCTTCCAACATTCCGCTCTCGGTTCCTTTATTTCATCTTTTCTTCATTCTCTCTTCGCTTCCTTCTTCATTGCTTCTTTTTGTCAGTGCTGCCTCTTTCCTTTCTTCGTCCATTCCTTTGATCCACTTTCCCTTCTTTCCATCCGTCTTTCCCTTCTTCTTCCTCGGGCTCTTTCCTCTCTCCTTCCGACCTCACCCCGCCCCCATTTTCTTCCACCTTTCTTTCCCTTCATCCTCACTGGCTTCCTTCCCTCCTTAGCGCCTCACTCGCATGCTTCCTCCTCCCAGCCTCCTCTTGTTCCTCCGTTCTTTAATGTCCTCCATCCTTTGTTCCTTCGTCCTTGTTTCCTTTCCATAATTCCGCCCTTCATTCTTCCTTCGTCCATTCTTTCTATTTCTCAGCAATCTGTTCTCCTTAGCTGCATCATCCCTTCGTTCGTTGTATTGTGTGTAAGGGTGTGGCCCAACGGCCAGAGCTGCTGACCTCGAAGCTGAGGAGCCAGGTTCGAGTTTCGGCGTCGCCTCAACTTCCTGTGATTCTGGGCAGATCACTCCGTCTGTAACGCAACTGATGCTCACGTAAAGCGCTCTGATACCTGCGGGTCGAGTTCGTGCTATATAAAAGTCCCACCCTTCTCACTCACAAAAAAAGTGCGGAGGGACAAATTCCTGTTCACCACTGAGTTGTGCGGCTGTTTGCGCACCATGATGAGGTGGGACTTTATTATTGCCCCTTTTCCTACCACTAAATTCCAAAGCCACAAGGGGGTAAATCCCTAACATCCTCTTGTTGCAAAGTTGATCTGGCGAGTGTTCTCAGGGTCTTAATATGAAAAGGGAACGGAACTTCAGCAACCTTGTCCCTCACACACCCCACCCCCTTCAACTCGGCTCAGTTCGATTTTTATGCTGTTTCGGTGGGTGCGAGTCGAGAGAGTGTAACGTCAGAGACAAAAGTGTGCCAATGTCTCCTTGAACATTAAATAATAAAAATAAAAAACATCACTAACACCGACACGATTTCAAAGTTGTAGAGTCACCAAACAAAGAAAACGCACACACAACATTTTGCACAGCATTCCTGCATCCTTTCAGCAGCTGAGTGCAGCCCCCTCGCTGGCCACAGAAGGGCACTGTTGTCACACTCGACGAGTGCTACCTGCATTCTGTGCGGACGCCTCCAACCACCCCCTCCACTTGCCCGTGGTTTACAGGCTTAGCACGCGAGCGCTTCATTGTCAACATGTGCGTTGTCATCACTTTTCAGCAGCCTCTGAACTCGGACTATCTCTCGTGCGTCTCAGCATCGCTGCAGGCAGACCCCGGGGACGCCTCGGGCTTTTATCATGAAAACTCAATCAGTGCAATGCACGTGTGTTTATGTAATCGAAACATTAGTGAACAAATGACTTAGCTTGCAAAGCGCCTTAACTGTGACATTCCCTTCCTTTGGACCTAGCTAGGAGTAATGCATGACGTGCGAACTGAAGTTTAGGTAAGCACTTAAAACTTGCTATTTCAGATAGAACTCTTCTGCTCTGTGCTATAGTGTCATTTCAGCGGCAAGACGTGTTCGAGTAGCGGGTGCTATACAAATCCAACAAATAAATTAATAGGGAGGGGCAGGGAAGAAACTAGAAAAGCATTCCATGCAAAACATCCCGTCATAGTCTGGTTTCCCAGTGTTTCAAAGATGCTGCTGGGGCAGATTTACAATTAACTAACGCAGCACGGCGCAGCAAGTCATTTTGCTGCGCCATGCTGCGTTAGTTTCGAAGCACAGGGATGCGACATATTTACAAGAATATGTCGCATCCTTGTGCTTCCCCCTGCGCTGGCGCACAAACTGCAGCCATGCGCCGGCGCAGGCACCCTTGCACCATGGTGCAAGGATGCCTGCGTCGTGGGGAGATTGTTTTTGTGCAGGAAGGGGAACCTTCCTGCACAAAAACAATCACTACAACCATTTTCCTCTTTCAATGCGTGCTGCAGAATGCAGCACGCATTGAAAGAGGAAAACGAGGAGAAATGAAAACATTTCTCCTCGGTGCGTCTCGCTACGCCACCTGTAGGGTGGCGTAGCTTTCAGACGCATCTCCAGAGTTACGATTTCTCGTAATTCTGGAGATGTGTCTTGTTCCATGAGTGTTGCGTGGGAACACCCACAGCAACACCCATGGAACGCCCCTTCACCGCAAAGTGCTGCGTGTGAAGGGGCCGTATTTACAAGGAGAGGAAAAGTCACGCAGGGTGGCTTTTCCTCTCCTTGTAAATATGGAGCAGCCCCCTGCGCCACTGGTACGTCCCGAAAAGTGACGTACTGGTGGCGCAGGGGGCTTGTAAATCTGCCCCTTTGTCTTTGTATTCGGAACTTTTAGTCCTATTTCAACGCCTCGTCAGGGGTAGTAAGCGCTGCATTAACACAATTACAATGTATGCATTCTAAAATGTGGATTATATGTCCCAGAATGCACAGAAAACCCGAACTGCCCGCACTATTTAGCTATAGATATGGAAAACTTGTGTATCCCTCCTAGGCGGACCTAGCTGCAAAAGCGCGTGAAAAAATTAATACATTTATTCTGTTCGTTTTCCCGCGAAAATTTCTCACAACGTGTCTGTTGATGTTTGTTTCCCGGGGGTGAGAAGGGGCGGAACACCTTAGTGCAGCGGATTGGCAAATGTGGCAAATGTACATCTGCGTCACTTCCGGCATATTTCCGCCTGGTGGAAATTCAGGGGCTTATTTACAAGCCCCTTGCGCCACTTTTGCGTCACTTTTAACATGGGAAAAGTGACGCAAAAGTGGCGCAAGGGGCTTGTAAATCTGCCCCTCAGTACTGGAAATTTACGAATGGCGTAGGTTTCCACACCCCCTCCTGGGACTCTGTGTGGCTCTTTAAAAAAATGTGACACGTTTGTAGGAGTTTCACACAAACTATGGAAAGAAAGTGAGTCAGAGATAGTTAATAAAGTGTGATTGGTAAATTCAAACAAAAACAATATTTGGGAAAAAATTAAATTGAATCATTTTAGATAAAACGATGCACACAATTTTTATGATATATATATTTTTATTTAATTTTAGTCAGGCATGCTTTACAAAATGTAGACAACTGTCCACAATAAAGTGAAACAAAGCAGGCAAATGTGAAAGAAGAAATCAAACATTTCAGGATACCTACAAGAATTACGTGCAAATAAAGAAAAAAGTTATGTGGCAAGGTTGGCTAAATTATGTGGCAATAAAAGGCACATTATGAGGCATACTGCAGCACATTCTTTGGAAGTATTATTTCCTATTTTGTCATTTTATGATATAATAATACTTTATGTAGACATTTTTCTTCTCATTCGAATCTGTTCAGCACCTGTATAGAGAGATCAGTAATGAAAAGTGGCCAGTTATCCTTTGAAAAGGGCCCCCTAGTGCATGGAACCACTGTGTTTTTTGATAACTTATAATCTGTTTGAGCTAGAAGCAGAAACATTATTTTGATGAAGTCTGTAAAATATGCATCCATTGGTGTGTTATGTAGCAAGTGGGGTATACTCATATTATATGGGATAAATTACCCTCTGCTGTACACTATGAGGATATTGCAAGTCACTGAGGAGTTTCACGACTATACAAATGAACAAAGCTGAAGATAGAGTTTCTTTATAAGGTCAGAACTCCAAGGCGACTTGCAATATCATTTTTAAGTACAGCAGAGGATATTTTATTCACTATAATCAGGGCCAGTGGAATTCTGTAATTGTGCAGCCGCTGCGCTTTTAGCATAGTTATGGATTTGCCGCATTTACCGCATAATCCATCATCTGCTGCATAATCTGCAGATTTTAACCCAAAAAAAGTGTTTCTAGCTCAAACAGCTGAAACGTTACTAAAAATGCAGTGACACGTGTTCCCATGCAGTGGGAGACCCTTTGCGAAAGTTGACTGATCACCCTTCTGTTGCTTATTGCTGCATTTGGATATTAAATTGATACTAATGAGGTGCAACCAATACCCATACAGTGTTAACAAGTGTAAAAATAATGAAGTAATACTATTACAAAATGTGCCACATTATGCCGCATAATTTGCTTTTTCTTGCTCTCATAATTAACTCAACCCTGTTGATAATTTGGCTCTCCCCTGCCTCATAATTCCAGTGGCCCTGACTATAATACACGTGCACGCCATCAATCTAACCACAAACCTCTTGAATCCTTAGGGGGAGATTTACTAGGATTTTGAGCCATGTTTGTGTCACAAAAGTGACGCAAAATCTTTTTTTCCCGATTTACTTTCCAGCGCTAAACTTGTTTAGCACTGGAAATAACAGGAATAACTAAAAAAGTAATGTGAAGCAGGCATTACTTTGCGCCATTGTGGTGCACCAAGCGTTCCATGCAACCACCCAGGGTTTCTCACACTAAACCCAATTTACTAAATAAAGTAGATTGGGTTTAGCGTGAGAAACTGCGCCCTTTTCAAGTAGGCTCAAGGAAGGAGAAATGCTTTCATTTCTTCTTCTTTTTCCGACTTTGCATGTGTGCTGCACTGTACAACAAATACAAAGTGGGAAAATGGTTAAAGTGAGTCTGTGCATAGTATTTTTTTACTGGAAGGATTTCCTTCCAGTACAAAACCCATGCTAGACTCACGGAGACACCCTGGCACCGTGGCACAAAGGTGTCTCCGTGGCGCATGGCAGCTGATTTCAGTGCCGGCGCTAGTGAGAGGGGAGGAGAGTGACATATTTTGGTAAATAGGGCGCTCTCCTCCTCTCTCCTTTTCACGTAGCACAGCGCAGCATTTATGGCTGCTGCAGTGCGCTATATGAAAAAATAGTAAATCCGCCCCTTAATGTCTTGCTCTTTCATATGTTGAGAATGTATGGTTGCAGACATGACAAATAAAAGCAGAATCTACAGTGTGAAATTAAACACGCCAGAAAGTAGTTAGTAATTCGTTGCAAAATCATATTATAATCACTTTGGTGTAAATCAGAATAAAAAAGGGCTGTAGTTCGGAATGAGTGGCAATATGCATATATTCTTTTTTCCTGTAATAAAATATGCTTAAATATTAAACACATTGCCATAAATCTCTCATTTCTGCTAATCACTGTTCATTTAAGAAAAACATTAAAAAAAAACTGAAAAGTCAGTTCTCGCGTTCTTTGTTTAAATTGCAGCTGCAATGACGCTCTGTGACTTGCCTTTCACCTTGGCTGCTGACTCTGGTAGCAAGCATTATGACGTCACAACTCAACAGTAAGAAGTTATTACAGTTCAGCAGCTACATAATTTTCTTATTACATGCAACTAAAGAAGTCACAACTCGAATATGAAAAGGATATTAGAGATAGGTTTTTATACTCTGATTGTAGGTTTCTATGTATTGCTATGTGGATAGCGCCGCAACCACATAATCTTATAATTCCAGTGTCCCCAGTTATAGATTAAGATAGAGGAGGACAAGTAGATTAATGCATTTAAAATATATGCAAAGTTTTACTGAAAATGTAAGTGGACAGAAAGGAGCTCTACATGGATAATGTCTGGTGAGAAATGGGAAGACTCACAAAGACCACAAAATAATAAACAGAAGATTGAGAGACAGACTAGAAAAGTAAAAGAGCCTGTCGCCGAAGACCAGCAGTAATGCAGCTGTGACAGGACCAAAGTCTGAAGCATCATTCAGTACAGGAAAAGTGGGGGAACGGTCAGGATTTGTCCTTGTAGTTGTATTTATATAGCGCTTAGTACCTTTGAAGAGGCTTTGAAGCGCTTTACAGCAAGTAGCACGCTACATCCAGAACCCAAGATTACAGGTGATATTAAAGAGCTGAAAATGGCAGATATTACCAACTGTAGAACTTCTTGGAATGAAGGAGAAGGATTGAAAAGACTGCAAGGAGTGACTACTAGTGTGAAAGAAGGAGGGAAGGAAATCGATGAAAGTGTAACAAAAAAAGAAAATGCTGGGAAGCAAGAGATCTCAGCCTTGGATTGGTTAATATGAGGCTAGTGCCTACTCATGGGTGCTTGGACAGCTGTAAGACATCCAGTCGGACACAGGTGTAGGGAATCAATAAAAGAAGGCTAAGGGGAAATATCGGAGTACCACCAGCATAGAAATCCCGTTAAAGTCAAAAGATGAAATGTCTGATACCAAAGGGGCAGAATAAATTGAGACTCAGGCTGACCAAGAACAGAGCCTTGTGGGACCCCAAAAGATACAGAAGCAGGTGCTGAGAGGGGAGCCTTCTGCATTACAAAGAGAGGATGAGTGATTAGACTGAAGGCAGCATGGCGTTGACTCCACAATGCCCAGGAACACAAGCACCCCAAGCAGAGCAGTGACATCAAATGAGTTTAAGCAGCAGACAAGTCAAAACAAACCAGAACAGAGGGCAGACTGTGGTGGCGACAATGGGGAAAGAAACCAGAGGCTGGCAGAAGAAGCGCTGCTTGTGTGGAGTGACCAAGATGGAAACTGGACTCAAGAGATGAAAGAATATTGTTAAGGATGAGAAAAGGTGAAAATTGTGAGTGTTCTGTTGACTTGAGTATACCTGAGAGATGCTATAGCCTCACCATACTGAATGTGATAGATCCAATGACAAAAACATTACCGCAACGTCATAACCACCTAAGTTTAGGTAAGTAAATGCGCAGTTAAGAGTAGTAAATACATACTTACCTTGATGATGTAGTGGTAGGTGTTATATCGGTGTTAGTAGGCTGATGTGGTCAACCTCAATAGAGTGACCTATAACCCAGAGGGATGGTTCGGACCTCGCATGATTGGCTGCAGCGGCTTTAAATGATGTCAAGATAGCTGTGATATGACAGGATTGAAACAACACGGACAGATAGAGAAATTAGAGGGTGCTGGTGGTTGTGTAAGGTCCAGTGGACAGAGGGTCTCCTTTAGGGGAAGCTGTAGGATTGGCTCTGGTGAGGGAATGCTGTATTTCTGAATCTATTACTGTGGAATCATCAGTGCAGAATGTGCCAAGAGTCAGCCGAGTGTCAGATGGTTATGTAAATGCCATAATCCAATTTCAATAGCAATCAAATATCTGCATGCATCTTCCACTGGATATGTTTGTGTTAGTTTTTAAAGTATTTTTACACATTCATTATCTTATCTTGTCTTGTCTTGTCTTGTCTTATCTTATCTTATCTTATCTATATTTGTATAGTGCACAACTCACCCAGGAGGGTATCCTGGTGCAGGTGAACATCAAACCACCATGTCCTTTCTCTATATACACACCACATCTGTGTAGATCAACAGGAAAGCAGCGTACCATGGCCCCAAGCTTCAACATTTTTCCTGCCCATCACAGCTGCATACATAAAGTATCATACATATATAGATAAAAGGTGACAGATAAGGAACACATTTCATATCAATTCACTGTCTCTTGCTACCTCATAGACTCTACAAATACACACACACAACATAACATGCCTATTATTATGAGGACTGGCCATTGACCGTAAAGAAGTGTGTATTTACTATTCTAACGCCACACTCACTTTGAAGTAGGGTAGATTATAAAGCGGACCGAGACAAATGTAACTGCACTTTTCGATTTTTGATAGACTCGCTCAAAAGTACCTAAGCACACTACGGAGACCGGTCCTCCTGACACACCAGTCCTCACAAAGGTAGTGTTTGTCTAGTTCTGACTAGGTTAACCCACACTAGGTATTCCTGCCTATATATATATATATATTCACTGAAAAAACCATAGGTTTCAGGCACGTTATAGTTAGAAATTAGCATTTAAAAAACCTTAGAAATTCACTGAAAAAACCATAGGTTTCAGGGGCGTTATAGTTAGTTGGACATTTCACTCGTACAAAACCATAGAAATTCCCCCGTTATAGTTAGTTCAGCTAACTATAACTCGCGCGCCCGCAATGCACTGCTGATGACGTCACATATTACATCACTCATGACATGGTCAGTGACATCACTCATGACATCACTGATGACATCTCAAATGACATCACTGATGACATCATCCTTGTGATAGAGTGGCAGACCTCCTCTCACCCTAATATAACCTTTGATACACACACTCAAAAATACAAACTAACATTTTCAAAACAATGGACATACCAATACCAGTTACAACACACCTATTCAGTAATTCCAAGATCTACACACACATCCACTCATTCACCAACAGTCCCTATACAGTCACTCATACATGTACTCACTCATCATATGTACTCATACACCTATACATCCTGTTACACACCGCCACTCATCCATAGAGTTACTCACACACATAGTCACACATGCAAAGTATCAAACATCCATTTACTTGCATATACAGTTATACACACACTACCACACTTACTTCTACAGAAACTTACACATACTTACTCTCTTAAACAATCACTTATAGAAACACCTACTTATTTGTACAGGAACTCTTCCAATCTCTCACTCTCACATATACTCACTTATATACACCAATACGCACATATACTAGTTTAAAACATATGTAGTTACTCATAAAGACACTATTGAGACAGTCATTCACTCACTAACACACCCATACACATCCACCTATACAGTCCTGCACCCATGCTGTCTTCAACACATACAAACAGTGAGTCACTCATTCATGCATCTATGCACTAAGTAATACCCCCACCGAACCATACAGACACTCAGACACTCATACTGATACTCAAAAAACCAACTAATAACCCATATAGACACTCATGTAGCTACTCACCAACCCATGCAGCCACTTATACACAAAGTGAGAGACTGATACAGATATTTTCATATTTAAACATTACTCACTAACCCATGTATTCACTAAGATACACTTAGTCAGTTATACAATCAATTTTACAAAAAAAAATCATCCATTTAGACACTTATATACCCATTTATTCTTCCATCGACCTTGAGATATACATATATAAAACATATTTAATTTTCAGAAAAACACACATTCACTGGATGATGTCATCAGTGATGTCATCAGTGATGTCATTTGAGATGTCATCAGTGATGTCATGAGTGATGTCACTGACCATGTCATGAGTGATGTAATATGTGACGTTGTCAGCAGTGCATTGCGGGCGCGCGAGTTATAGTTAGCTGAACTAACTATAACGGGGGAATTTCTATGGTTTTGTACGAGTGAAATGTCCAACTAACTATAACGCCCCTGAAACCTATGGTTTTTTTCAGTGAATTTCTAAGGTTTTTTAAATGCTAATTTCTAACTATAACGTGCCTGAAACCTATGGTTTTTTCAGTGAATTTCTAAGGTTTTTTAAATGCTAATTTCTAACTATAACGTGCCTGAAACCTATGGTTTTTTCAGTGAATATATATATATTTATTATACTATGTATACATGTGAAAATGTCTCGGTCCCCTGTTTGCCTCGGTGGCACGGAAAAAATGGGTGGAACTGACGTCAGCACGCCGACGAGGTCCTCTTATGGCTCCGATGACGTCATACGGTGTCGCGAGCCGAGCCGTGCTCGTTGACGTGGGAGAGCTAGGAAAGAATTTCTGTGGAATGCTGGTGCAGGGGATATTCACCTAAGTGTTCAGGCTAGTCCTTTGGGAGCAACTGTTTATGTTGCCACTCCAGAAACCGAAACCAGTGATCCGAGGGCAGAGGCCCTGCAGATGGCACACGAGGTGGGGTGCCCAGTCGTGTGCACCGGCGGGGCAGCGAAGTGACAAGCACCACAACCCACAAAAAAGGTAACGAGGGCACTGAATAACACAGGATCTTCTCTTTGTATCTGGCAGGAACAACGAAGTTAAAATGCCCTAGTACCAAAATGTAGAATTAGTGCTACAACGGTCTTCAAGAGGACCCGCGATGCCGCTTCTGCCTCCCGTACCCTGGAGGCGGCACATGGGTCACGCGGTACGGTCATACTGCGGTGGGACGCACACTCGTTGACCTCTCATGGCACTGCTCCACACTTCAGGGAGGACGCTTTCCATTAGCTATGTTTTCTGATGACATGTCGCGCCGGCCCCGTCCAACAACAGAACTCCTTTAGATCCAAACAGACTCTTCCACTCTCTCACCGGAAGTGAAACCAGGCCACGTGGACCCTTTCACAATACAACAGCCGGAAATGCACTTTTCGGTAAAAAACCACATTCCTTCCTCCTAATTAATCAAATAAACGTCTCACTGAAGAACAGGGGCCAGCTTCGATCAGTAAACAGCCGTTACAATGACTTTTTTACTTTGCGATACCATTACAACGCATGCATTACCACGCATGCGTTGTACATCACGAAGTCATTACTACGCATTTTTAGAACGCATGGTCATTTACCACGCATGCCTTTACAACGAATTTTGTTGTAAAGGTATGTATGGTAAATGACCATGCGTTCTAAAAACATGTAGACGATCCATGTCGTTGTAAGGAAACAGAGGCTGTTCCGTTTCCTCACAATGACGTGCACCGCCCCTCAGAGATGACGTGAAGCAGGAACCACGAGGAGAGAGGAACCATGAGGAGTGAGAGGTAAGGGGGATTGGGCATGGGGTGGGGTTTCTTTTCTAGGGTTTAGGGTAGTGCAGTGGTGTTTGGGTAGTGTAGGGGGTCGTGCTGGGGTAGTGTTTTAGGGTTTAGGGTAGTGCAGTAGTGTAGGGGGTCATGCTGGGGGTAGTGTTTTAGGGTTTAGGGTAGTGCAGTGGTGTATGGGTAGTGTAGGGGGTCGTGCTGGGGTAGTGTTTTAGGGTTTAGGGTAGTGCAGTGGTGTTTGAGTAGTGTAGGGGGTCATGCTGGTGGTAGTGTTTTAGGGTTTAGGGTAGTGCAGTGGTGTTTGTGTAGTGTAGGGGGTCATGCTGGGGGTAGTGTTTTATGGTTCAGGGTAGTGCAGTGGTGTTTGGGTAGTGTAGGGGGTCGTGCTGGGGGGTAGATTTAGGGTTTAGGGTAGTGCAGTGGTGTTTGGGTAGTGTAGGGAGTCGTGCTGGGGGTAGTGTTTTAGGGTTTAGGGTAGTGCAGTGGTGTTTGGGTAGTGTAGGGGGTTGTGCTGGGGGTAGTGTTTTAGGGTTTATGTTAGTGCAGTGGTGTTTGGGTAGTGTAGGGGGTAGTGCTGGGGTAGTGTTTTAGGGTTTAGGGCAGTGCAGTGGTGTTTGTGTAGTGAAGGGGGTCATGCTGTGGGTAGTGTTTTAGGGTTTAGGGTAGTGCAGTCGTGTTTGTGTAGTGTAAGGGGTCGTGTTTTAGGGTAGTGTTTTAGGGTTTAGTGTAGTGCAGTGGTGTTTGGGTAGTGTAGGGAGTTGTGCTGGGGGTAGTGTTTTAGGGTTTAGGGTAGTGCAGTGGTGTTTGGGTAGTGTAGGGAGTCGTGCTGGTGGTAGTGTTTTAGGGTTTAGGGTAGTGCAGTTATGTTTGGGTAGTGTAGGGTGTCGTGCTGGGGGTAGTGTTTTAGGGTTTAGGGTAGTGCAGTGGTGTTTGGGTAGTGGAGGGGGTAGTGTTTTAGGGTTTAGGGTAGTGCGCCCAACCAGCCACAATATCCGTGGACAAAGGGGATCCTGACTCTTTGGAACGCTCCGTCAATTGAATAATTTGGGTCAAGGGCCCTACCACGTCCAAGACCTATCAATTCCTTTCTTGGGATCCCTCATATACTTGGAGAAAAAGGTACATAGTTTCTCATCAATTTCAGGCGTGTGTGCCACCTTCCCCTTCAGTGAGGGCTTGGGGCATTCTCCCCTCATTCTATTCCTGACCTCCCTTTCAAGGGGTTGATGGATTTTCCCCACCACATACCCTGCCACTTTGGTGTCAGGTGTCCACTCTGCCGACCTAGGATGGTAAATTTGGGTAGGCTCGAACATGTCCGAGTGGACCCCGTTCCCAACCGGGGACTGAGAGGAGTGGGACTCTGGACACCAGGGACGCCCCGAGTCCTTATCCTCATCGGAGGAGAAATCGTCCTCCGATACACCCTCTCCCTCTAAGGGAAACCCGCCGTCGGGGTCTACAATAGTGGTGACAGTGTCGCAATTTTCTCCGGGCCCCTCCTCCTCCCGGCTGGGTGCATGTTTTAGCGTTCGCGCACTCTTGAGGAAGGTCTCCGTAAGTTTATCAAATCCTTCCAAGTGCCCCGCGTTATGCTTAACGGCCCTTTTATTCCCCATCTGGGAGCTACTTGGACCCGCCACCACCAGATCTGGGTCACTGAACACCCCAGGGATGCTTTTCGCCAGCTTATCAACCTGATCCCTAAGAGGAGCCATCGCCGTAGAAATAGCCAGAGAGAGGGCTTGGTCCACTGCTGGAGGGAGAAGTTGGGGGCCATTCCTCCTCCACTTCCTGGTAGGAGGAGTAAAAATGGTCTTCTGGAGAAGACATGATAGCAGAGGGTGTGAGCACAGAACAAATGCCCTTAAAATCCTTAAGACAGCCCCCTCGCCGGTGCTCCAACAGCTGGGCTTTCCCCGAAGCTGTTATAAGAATAGACTGAGGCGCAATACCAATTACCACCACCAAGTGGCGCTGGTCACTAACGTGGCCGTGTGGGGAAATCACCGCGTAGCGGTGTCAAAATTAGGCGAGGGTTGGTCGGGAATCAAGCGGACACTAAAGGAGTGACCGGATTCCCAAACGCGCTTAAAGACCTGCGGGAGCGCTCGACGGAGCTGCCTCGCTCGGACCAGACACGCCTGACAGGATCTCACCGCGCGCAGAGCACACAGCGGGAGAAACTGCGAGGGGGAGAACGCGCTCGGGCAAGAGCCTGCTGCGCAGGGAATATGAAACAATACCAAGGCAATAATGCTAATAACGTGCACAAGAAACCGCTATACAAACAGCAACAAAGTCAGATTAAGCCAAGAATGTAAGGAATGCACTTAACTGACGAGCAGTGAAGAAAGAGGAAGCGGAAGGGACGTCACGATATTATATACAATGGACTGTGATATGATTGGACAATAGTTGCCTTGGAGACTACCCCCTAATGGTTCATGGGTTGTGTAGTCTTTTGTTTAATGATTGTTGTGTTACGTTTTCTTTGAACTGCTATGCAAATAAAGTGAGGAAAGATATGCATAATCCTCGCCTCCGTCCTGCCATAGAATTCATTAAACTTTATTTGATCTGATTTAGAAACATAGATCATAAAAGTGTACATAAAAACAGTAAATCCTCTTTCCTAATACAATACAGTGAGAATGAATTAAAACCAGTAGGTAAAAACGGGTGTTACAAAGCCCGGTTCAGAGCAACTTCTGGTTAATAGAATCGTAAAGTTCAATGTTTCGCAAGATCAATCTCATGTACTTCGTGCAAAATACGCAATAAGGGGTCCAAGTAAGATGTAACGCTCCAATACGTGACCAGTTTGCACTATATAAAACTGCAGAAAAACTAAAAATAAAAAGTGTTTTGCACACTTCTGTCATTGGGCTACATCTGGGTGATATTTGTGCTACATTTGGGCTCTTTTTTCTCTGGTGGCCATCTTGGGAGACTTATTTGTTATGAAGTTTCCTAATTTCGTCATTTACTGCAGTCTCCTCAGTAGGAAATGCTTTCAGTTTTTTACTTTGATTCCATCAAGAAGGCATTCAGATGTGTCACACATTTGCCATAAACTCAGAATGTTAGCACTCTAGTTGTTCATTAGATCACTGTAGTAAAGCTACTGCTCACCAGGGAGTTAACTGGAAGTCTACTGCTGGTATTGAAAGTGATTGTTTCAGTCTGCATGTCAGAATTTTCTAATGAAATAGAAGAGGATTTGAGATCTCACTTAAAACATGCCCTAAATTTTCTTTCTGCAGCACTAACCATAATTTCTATGACAAAATTAACCCCCTCATTTTGTTCCTTTATAAAATTAAATGTTTTAAGAGTTACCAGTTTATTCCAATCAAGATGGCTTCAGGTGTGCCATAATTTTGTCATAAGTAAGACTGTTAGCGCTCTAGTTGTTCTTTAGAACACTCTGGGAAGCTGCAGTAGAACACAAAGGCATCAACTGACAGGCTGCTCCTGTTGAAATATAACAGGAAGATATTTGAGATCACACTTGAAACATGTCCTAATTTTTCTTTCTACAACACTAACCATAATTTCTATGACAAAATGAACCCCATCATTTTGTTCCTTTTTAAATTAAATGTTTTAAGTGTTACCAGTTTATTCCAATCAAGATGGCTTCAGGTGTGCCATACTTTTGTCATAAGTAAAACTGTTAGCTCTCTAGTTGTTCTTTAGAACACTCTGGGAAGCTGCAGTAGAACACAAAGGCATCAACTGACAGGCTGCTCCTGTTGAAATATAACAGGAAGATATTTGAGATCTCACTTAAAACATGTCCTAATTTTTCTTTCTACAGCACTAACCATAACTTCTATGACAAAATGAACCCCCTCATTTTGTTCCTTTTTAAATTAAATGTTTTAAGTGTTACCAGTTTATTCCAATCAAGATGGCTTCAGGTGTGCCATACTTTTGTCATAAGTAAGGCTGTTAGCACTCTAGTTGTTCTTTAGAACACTCTGGGAAGCTGCAGTAGAACACAAAGGCATCAACTGACAGGCTGCTCCTGTTGAAATATAACAGGAAGATATTTGAGAACTCACTTAAAACATGTCCTAATTTTTCTTTCTACAGCACTAACCATAATTTCTATGGCAAAATGAACCCCCTCATTTTGTTCCTTTTAAATTAAATGTTTTAAGTGTTACCAGTTTATTCCAATCAAGATGGCTTCAGGTGTGCCATACTTTTGTCATAAGTAAAACTGTTAGCTCTCTAGTTGTTCTTTAGAACACTCTGGGAAGCTGCAGTAGAACACAAAGGCATCAACTGACAGGCTGCTCCTGTTGAAATATAACAGGAAGATATTTGAGATCTCACTTAAAACATGTCCTAATTTTTCTTTCTACTGCACTAACCATAATTTCTATGACAAAATGAACCCCCTCATTTTGTTCCTTTTTAAATTAAATGTTTTAAGTGTTACCAGTTTATTCCAATCAAGATGGCTTCAGGTGTGCCATACTTTTGTCATAAGTAAGGCTGTTAGCACTCTAGTTGTTATTTAGAACACTCTGGGAAGCTGCAGTAGAACACAAAGGAATCAACTGACAGTCTCTGCCCTTGTTGGATGTACATGTTTTACTGAGAATGTCAGACTTCATTCTCACATGACTGAGAAAGATAATGTGAATTTACAGAAAATATGCTCATTTTAGCTTCTGGAGCACCTTCCAAAACTGTATGGGACAAGCATGTGAAAATAGTTTTCTCTCAAACATGATTCATGATATCCCAGCAGAAGGTTTTTCACAGGGTAAAATCACCTTAGAACACACCACAATTCCTGAAATTAGTATGGTACCATCAACAAATGAATTCTAATGTAACTAAAGTCTGTTATCACCCTTTATAGTTCTCCTTTTGGTAACCCTCAAAATCTTCGATTCACTACAGTGCATTTCAATGGGGTACTATCATTTATATTGGTCCCAAGATGGCTGCCAGCAATTCCAGGATGAAGTGCTGACAGCCAATCAGATCTCACGATGACATGTGTGGTTAGGCTCCGCCCAGATATATGTGTTTTCTTTTTCAAATTTCTCAGGAACTACTGAACGGATTTACACCATTTAACCAAAAGGCACGACTCTGAACCAAGGGCTACCTTTTTTCCAAATTTGGTGTAATTCCGTTCAGCAGTTCGGGCTGTAGCTGCGACTAAAGGTTCCTATGGAAAATTGCATGGGGAAAACACGTTTTGGGACCCCCCTTTTTTCTCGGCCCCCACTTGATGAATCACCCCGAGACTTTCAGGATAGGAGCGGACCGGAGCGCCCCACGAGTTTTGAAAATTTCGCGAAGATTCATCAACCGGCGCCAAAGTTATTGGAAATAGAATGTTGTGAATTTCCTATGGAAAATAGGTCCTAACTATAACTACCTACTGGCGACCGCCAGTAGGTAATATATATATACACACACACACACACATAAATATATATTAGTCATAGATAAGAGCCATTACCTCCTTGTCCGTCTTCTACATCCCTGTGTCTTCACACAACGAGCCCCATCTTGACCATGGTACAGACTTCATCTATATAAATATAAAAAATACAATGGATTCAACCCACCAGTATTGATGAACTTCCTCTTCTTTAACTTTAAAGTGTCATGAACACTGTGGCAGTTCCTGTGTGAGTTGTTCTATTTCCATAGATTATGCCCTATTAGGCTGTTATATTTCTATTCTGGGCCTATTCTCAGATTCTCTTATCTGTTTCATGGAAAGTATGAAGCTTCAAGACATGCATAGCAATGTTACTGGTATGTCCCCTTACTCTCTAAGTTGCCATATCATCATGTCCCCTTACTTTCTAAGCTGACATGCTTTTACTGTTTTAGCTATGGGTGCATATAATCAATATGTGAATTCAGATGACGCATTTGCTGCCATGATTGTTTAGATTTGTCGATACTTTAGTGTCTGCTAGTGCTGCATTTGTTTTCATAACATATGATAAAATCAGTGATTCCATACTATAAAGACCTAGTTATCAAACCATAATCTGAGAGGGACTTTGCCCTAGGAATACATGCCAGAGGTCACGACGGGTTGGAGCACCAACCTTCCTCAGTTGGAGATGACATCGGGGGATGCGAGAAGTAGTCTTCGGCCTGTCGCTGTTTATGTTCCAGCCCCGAACAAGCTGTTATTGGGAATAACTGACTCACTATTTCATAACGAAAACACAGGTATTCTATACAATTCATCTTGAGAAACTCAAATGCAGGCATGTAATTTATTGCTTCAGCTAGATTTAGTGTAGCGCTTAGAAATAGCTCGATGGTGTCAGGATACTAAGAACTAAATAATCATGTGGGAAATAGTCTTACTGTTTTCGCTGATCATGACTGCTTAGTTGTATTCCTTTTTGCATTTGTCTGGTTCTAATTCATATTTTATGCACTAAGTTAGGATTTTAAAATAAACCTTTTAGAGCTCATGTCCCGTTTCTTAGTGCTATTGTGAAGGTGTTTTTCATTTACAAAAGAGGGTTTGGAGTTCTACTGTGTCCCTGAGCTCATCTGCGCGGGACTGATCGTCACCAGCTACACTTCCTGCACAGCATTGCTTGGTGGGTTGTGCATGGGTTGCAGTCCAACTCAATTTCTAATTTGTATTGGAGCGTTGACTAAGTCCTTGTTGGGGGGTTAGAATTTCGACCCCTGTGGTTTTGGGTGGGGGAGGGGGAGCAGATCATGCCAAAGGTGGCATTAACCCAGGACACTTCCTGTTTTTCTCTGTAAACATTGACTTGGTAAGTTCGCATTCACCGATGCTGGTAAGTGTTTTTATATTATTGTAAATAAATGTTGCATTCATGGTTGGGTCAGATATGCCTCATACAGCTGCCTTTCTTTGATGTCTGTTAACGTGCTTGTGCCACTCCGCGCACCGATGAGTGTACCACAGACAGTAATGCTGTTTTTGGAGGCTCCTGGGCCTGCTGTATCTTGGTGCTGGCCCCTCAGGTCCCTACACTTATAAAGCAGCACTTTACTCAATCATTCTTCATTTAAAAACTGCGAGGCTAGGTTCAGCTTGGCAGGGGTCCCATTTCTGAAATACAATTATACCTCCAGTTTACCTTTGTTGACGAGCGGAGTGTGGAGAATCCTGCCTCTTCTATAAATGGTCAGGCGTGCCTGTTCTTAAAATGGCGGTGGTCTCATCCTGCGTTATTGTATGCTCAAAGTCACACGCCTATTTGAAAAACAGTGGCGGTTTTGTGTTTTTTTTCCAACAGTTGGTTTACTAGAATCAGGGAAGCACAAGAAGTGTCGCCTGTTCATTTACACAACAGAAAGAAATATGGAAACAGCTAGGAAGTGCGCTTTGAAACAAAGACACATTGACTAAACTTATTTGGGTGAGGAGGTTCCTTGTAATTCAAGTCAAAGACAGCAAGATATGTTGACTGCTAACATGATCCAGGAAATCATAAATTAGGCAGTGAAGGCATCCATTCCAGCTAGAGAAGACCCTCTGACCTCTAAAAGATGTCTGATAGATCCTTCTTTGGCCCAGAACATTGATACCTCAGAAGAAGAGGTGGAATATAGAGGGAAATATGTTCGAGGAGCAGAATTTCCTGAACTCCTCTCCCACTGCTGGAGTAAGCTGGACTTCCCTGAATCATTCGAGAGAAAGAGGGTGATTCTTTTTCTTCAGTACAAGAGAAAAGAGTCTTCCTCTACATAACTCGATAAAATAAAGTCTTGACAGGAGAGTTGATAATATGTAGTTTCCTCAGATTCTTTTCAAGAACATACCCTTTCAAAAGATTTCAGGAGGAGGTTCTTGCAGTGGTGAAGGTGGACTTCTTAATGCCTGGTGTCAGAACCCCTTTCAGAGGGCCACGGGGCACGCAGGGGCTACTGGGCCCAACCATGGTGGTTGAAGCTTTTTACTCCTGATGTCCCAGGGCCCGTCCTACTATACATTCCAAGCAACTTGGCCAAGTACCCCTTCCACATGTTACTCTCACTGGTAGTTGTGGACGAGCAGTCAAGGGCTCCCTCGGGTAGAAGTGTTGATACAGGTAGGATAACACGACTCAACTCAAACTGCATGCAGTACAAACAACAAATCAATGTCCAGTCATATATTTGCTTTTATAAGAAAAAAATATTTTATTTCTAACTTTGCACATGCAAAGGAATAACAGCATTCATGATCAATTATACAATCCCCTTGAGGTTAGAGCATTGTTTGGCAAATCCCTGTCCCACCCTCTTTCTTATAATGTGGTTAGGGTTATTTCTCACTCTCTGGTGGCCGCATCCAGGGAATGCTTACTATTAAGCTGTACTCAAGAGTTCCCTTTTGACTCTTCAGGAATTAGTAAAAAGTGTCTATGTTGCCGCAGAACCATTAGCTGCGAGTCCCCCGGGTCCTAATAGGCCAGGTTGGATGGAGTCATACTCCTCTTGCAGCATGGCAGTGTTCATCAGTGTAGCGAGTGCCCTCAGTGTGAGCACCCGCGACTTCTGATCCTACTTGGAGAAGTTGGGCTGCTCAGGGCCCACTCTGCAGCACCCAGTGGCCAGGCTCTCTCTCCTGGCGCTGTTGGAGTTTCCCAGTTATCAGAACAGCTCCCACCTCGCGAAGATGCGATAAGTCGACCTTCTTTAGCGGGAGGGTAAATCCTTACTTCAGCTCCCAACTGGAGCTCAGCAAGGGTGCAACATCATCTGTTGCATCCTTGGCAGTCCTCAAGGGTCCGTCTGGGGCAGTTCTCAAGCTGAGCTGGCTCGAACCGCCAAACGCAGTCTTAGTCTTTTCCTAGGTCCACAGCTCAAAACTTCTTGGCAATGTTGGTACCAGCAGACCCTCCTTGCATACTGGGTTGTTGTGGAACTTTACAGCACAGGCGCAGACTCCGCTGGTGCAAATGCCTCCACCACAGCGATTACGAGTCTCAGCACTCTCACAGTAGCAACTTTACCAGTGTGTCCTCCTGTCATACAGGGTCACCGCAGTGCAGCGGTATGGCTTTGGCAAGTCCTGCACTGCGCTATCTCGCGGCTCAGTCCATGACGGTCCTCTTCTGGCATACGAAGGTGGCCTAATCAACACTCCTGCACATAAGCTATGACCCGTTCAATGCACAGTCAAATCCTCACACCTCGCACAGAGTCTTCACTGTAGGGATCCCCACTGCACCTTGCTCCCTCCAACGCTCTCCTCTTCCTCACAGGGCACACTGTCTTATCACGCAGGGAGGCGCTAGTGCTCCAGGCTCCAGGGTAGGTGGCCTTGGTTTTCCTTGGTGATCTCCTCTGATCGAGCAGGGAGACTAGGAGGCCTTTGTCCCTAGTCCTGGTTAGAGGCAGAAGTCTTGCAGAGATTCCCCTCCTCACACAGCTCGTCTGGCTGCTTGCCAGATGACAACGTTTGGGGGACTCAACCTCCCATTCTAATAGTCCATTTCCAGACACCAAAATGTGATTTAGTGTGAGTCTTTGAAGTTTTATGTTGGGGTTCTGCTTCTTTTGAAGTGTCCACTTCTCCTTTTCTTCTTTCCCCTCGAAAGAATGTCTGTCACAGCAGGCATGACTCCGAAGCTGATTGACCCACAAGCAATTCCTGTGACTGACCAGAGGTCACACCTGGATGTCAGCAACAGTTATATGTGCAACAAAAGGTTAATCCTGGCTTCTGGATGTACTCTTTATGATTCCCTTATCAGCCCCACCTCCTGATGATGTGTCCAGGCCCTTTCCTTGTGATCTCTCACTGAATCAAAGAGCAACCATTGAAGTGTAAAGGGAGAGTCTGTTCCTCCCTTCCTCCAGTGTGTCCCACCCAGCTCACAGGAATGCAGCAATACACAAATCTGTCTGGGTGGGTTCCTCTCCTCCTTATGTCTTCACCAGGCAGGCCTGGGCTTCCCAAAATGGAACCTAGGGTCCTCCACGTAATGTACGAATGCAGACACATTTGCACTCAGTGTACGTTCATAGCACACTTATTGTCCACCACTGTTACCTCCATGCAATGTGCCATTACAGACACACATACATTGAGCACACACATTCAGTTTACATGCACTGCTCAGTATTGCAGTGTTCCTGTATTGTACCATGTGTGTGCTACACAGCATTTCACCTTTCACGGATTGTACTTCATGCAAGCACACATACACCTAGTACATGCCTTTACTGCACATGCACTGCACAGCACTACATCTCTCATGTAATGTATTCCTAGCATGCATCCTTACACTCGGTACATGCACTAACCATTCATGTACCACACAGTACTGCTCTATCCCTATACTGTACCCTTCCAAGGCACACATACATCCAGCGCAGTCACTACTCCTGCGCTGTGCAGCACCCCACATCTACCTGATGTAGCCAAAGGGCGACTTAAGCACACAGTTGCAGAACTTTCAACAAAGTGAGTGAGCCTGTAGGCCTCATGCTAGTGACAGAGGGTAAAAAGGACCTGTTCACTTCTACTGATCACTACACGGTATGCTGCCACCACTGCGCTTGTGCTGCTTAACTCTTGGTGAAGGCAGTAACCTGTCACCACTACAAGGGTAGCAGTTTGCACACCCCTACCAGTCCAACAAGACTGCAATTCAGGCCTATGTCATGGCGCACACGTTTGATTCGTGTTTGCCTATGACACAAAATCAGCCTTAGGGATCCAGACAACAGTACTGTTGGGCACTCAGGGCAGGGGTACACGTCTTCAGGGAAGGCTTTAGAGATGTTGTCGCCCGGTGCGACAATCATTTTTGGCGCCCCCCCCCCCCCCTCATGACCACTTACTCGGATTTCCTCAGGACCACCAGGCAAAAGTGCCCCTCATCTCTCCATAGCCCCTCTCGCACATACATTTCATTTGTTTTGAAGCACTGGTAAAGGCTGGCTTTACTAATAAGAATTTATATCTACCCAAACAAACCCTTTTTAGCATCATTAGGAATAGATAATGAAAGAGTGGGGAGGAGAGGTAAGACAGAACGTCCTAACCTATCTTATGCAGTTTGCATGCAGCGCTTTGATGACAGTTTGTAACAGTCACTGTTCTACATTAGGGTTGTATCTTATGAACTGTGGTGACAAAAGGATCTCTGTGACAAAAGCAGTAACCCACTCAGCTATCCACATAAAATACATATCTGTGATCTGCACGGTACACGTTCTTTGTAGCAGGCATATTAACCCTCTGCGCTACTTTATAGAGAGTCAAAACTGCCCTTAGACAAAACTCTGATCTGTCTTTCCAGCAGGAACATTAGTAACAAGAGTTATCTTGACATTTTTATTGCTGCCTGAAAACTGGACACACAAGGAACTCTGCTGCAGGTGTTTTTAAATCGTAAGTTATTGTTAAACACAGACCCCCTCCTCTGAGGTCAGAGCCCCCTCCCCAGGTCAGTGCCCAGTGCAGCTGCACCAGTCGCACTGCCCTGCACGTCTTTAACCATGTACATGATGTTTCTGTCCCATCACCTGGCATATATTCTCAAGGAACTAATATTTCAGAAGATGCTGATACTGTTGATAAAAAGATTGAAGGTGCCATCAACAGAGCGTGCACGGCACAATACTGTCCTCTGGGGGGAAGAACCCATGCAACTTACACAGTCCAGTCGCTTTTGAGACACTTTCACTCCCAACAGAAGAGCTGTAGCAAGGAAAGGACTGCCCTCTCCTCCTGTCTCTCATGCAGCATCACGTCAGTTTCTTACCTGACAGACCCTCTGATGGTTCATGTGCTGCAGCATCACCTGCATCCCAAAACATGGGCTCACCCTGTGCTCCAGGGAACCTGGGCTGATGACAGTCAGAAACCGAAAAGATGGTTCGCCTGATTAATTTCATTACAATACCGGAGGCTACCATTAGGAGTCCATATTTAATCCTCGCTCTGACCAATAGCTTTCTCGCAGAGAGACACACATACACACCAACAACGAAAACGCAATTTCATTTGTAAAAACAGGTATTGCCTCAAAATACTTACTTTATTACAAAAACAGCATAGCTGCAACGGGTGCTCCGTGTGCAGTGCAGAAAAGGGGTTTGTGGAGAAATAGTGCGCGAGAACAGAAAGGTGTATACAAGAAATGTTGCTTCGTGTTGCACTAGTCCGTCCACTATGACGGATACAGAAGTCAGAGCTGGTTCATTTCACAAGTCCATTCTTTACATGCCAGCCCTCACGTGTGGTACAGAAAGATAGCTTGTCAACACCCCTTACAGTTTTGGGCATGTACCCTGCACATTCCCACCAAGGAAACTGATTTACGCCTGCCCTTGACAGGAGTAAATCTCCGTGTCCAGGGTTGGAACAGGCCGAAAATATTCTTATGCACACCCACAAACTTGTGGGTGTGCACAAACTTTGCAGCGCATCTACACTCTCGAACAACCATTCACAGCCAAAGGAGCGTGTAAGAGAACTTGCAAGTGAGTGAAATGAAAATGAAATTGAAATGAAATGAAATTTGTACTTGTAAAGCGCACCCATACCCCCAAAGGGGTGTCCAGGCGCTGTACGCATACCGCTGTGGAACCCTTCCTGGCTTTTCCCTGTGAAATGTCCACTCCTGGGCACCCCCAGGGTGAAGCCAGGCATCCCAGCGCTGTTGGGGCCGTTGTGGAGATTAAGCAAGCTATTGCCCAGAGTTGCACCCATGATTAGAATAGGCACCGAGGCGAGAATTATCAGGTCCGAGGAAATTGAGCCCAAGACCCGCCGAGGCGGGAATTGAACCCTGGTCCCGGGCCAGATCTCTGCATCAGGGTCTGCCGCTCTAACCATTGAGCCACACTTCTCCACCCTGTGGATTATTGAGTATGTTGTGTGAATTGACACTCTTAAATTAAGCCTTTTGCAGGTGTAAATTGAAGTTGCGCTCACAAATGGCTTTCAGGCTTGGGTACACTATGTTTACAATATATATATATATATATACATATATATATATATATATATTTTTTTCTCGTCCTCGCACAAAAGTGCGAATAATGAGAACGCACACGCAGGAATTTCAAATAAAAAGTCATTTGCGGAAAAATTCCTGCATGTACGTTCTCACTATTCGCACTTTATGCGAGAACGAGAAAATATTTACCGGCCTGACCTTGCCGGGAGACACGCACCACCCATATTAAGAGCGCCGGATCCGTCCTGAGGGAGCAAAACGGAGAGGACATTATATATATATATATATATATATATATATATATATATATATATCGTCATGTGATCAAGGCACTTGACGGGCTGAAACGCGTCATGGCTGTAGAGGTCGCAGAGCAAAAATAAAAATCTTGCACTGTTTGGTGGTCTGTGCTCCGTTTGTGGTGAAGATTCCATGGGATTGACGGAGTTGCAGCTGATATATATATATGTATATATATATATCACACCAACTTCCTGCCTGCTAGTCCTGGCAAAATACACAGGCACGGACCTCGCTCGTCCCCACTGAAGATTACACACAACTCCGATGTAGTGAGAAAGGCAGTATCAGTTTATTCCAAAATGTTTTTCCACAGATAAACAGGCATAATGCCTGTCATGACGCGTTTCGCTCGTCACACGAGCTTGATCACATGATGCGCCACGTAAACAGGAAACACAATAAATACAACCATGTGCCCTAATAGTTCTAGAAACAACATCAACACGTGAATAAACACTGAAAACAGACTGGCGCTGAAAAGCGGATGATCCCATCCTTATTGCAGATGAAATTGAAATATACAAACTAAATGAAACGAAATGCCAGGTTATTTTCTTAATGGAATACAAGTCATAAAAAGACCATGTCAAATCATGAAAAAGATAACTGGAGAAAAGACATATTTGATTATTGAGCAGTCATCGATAAATAACAAAAGCAAGTGCATATACATGTTATATAGAGCAGATGTGCAAAAGAGCAAAGTCACAGTGTAACGAATGTAATGCTACTACGATTGGCCTCATACTCATCCGAGTGTAAAATAACTTGAATAGCTGGAACATTATATAGGTTTTTAAAGAGCACATTAAAAACATATTGTTACATCTATATAAATATCATGAGATAAAGTGCAAGTGAATATACAAATCGTGACAAAAACACATAATCACAGTCTGACTGCTACGCTGCAAATATGAATAGCCTCACCAGTCATCACAATATACTGTAAACAATCGACTCAGTGTGCAAGTATGCAGTATAAAGTGCTAATGCAGATTACATACACATTAATATATGAATAAAACCCAGCTATAATATCTTTCAATTCAAATCAATTCGATTCAATTCAATCACTGTAATAATAAACTCTTATACAATGATAGAGCCAGCCTGTTTAAAATCAATACAAGTGATCAAGTGCAAAGTGAGCAATAACCTAGTGCAAAGATAAAACTGTGTTGCCAAATAGCAGCATATAAATACACCATTCAAGCCTGAATGGTGATAAAGTGCAAATGCCAGAGACAGATGTTAAAACTCACAGAATATCTGAATTAAAAAAATTCATTTATATAGTTACCTAAGAAACATGTATAGTAAAACAGAGGTTGTCGAATTAGACCAGTAATCTTAAGTTAGAATCACGAAAGTGGATAAGACTCTAAAACCTTGCTAAACACATGTAAACTAAAAAGGAATCCTACAGAAAATTGTGCATGTCTTCGCTTGTGTTCAGACCGTTAGGCATTCTCGTGTCTAGTGCCAGAATAAACTGAGTTTCGCGTTGGCGCAAACTCTTCTCTCGGTTCCCACCCCGGCCGGGAATGGGAACTGCTCCCAATACAGTGTACTCCAGATCTTTTAGTTTATTTTCATGGACCATTTTGAAATGCCTAGCCACCGGATAATTCGAGTCGGAAATAACGATGGCCCTCACATGTTGCAGGATACATTTATGTACAGGGAGCTTTGTGCTCCCTATATATTCCAGGCCACAAGTACAACGTAATTTATAGATGGCATATTCAGTGCGACAGGTAAGATGTTCCCTGATTTCAATTCTTTTATCACTGAATGCAGTGACATAGTAGGTTGCATTCCTCGCAAACGTACATGCACGGCATGAATTACATTTGAAAAAACCCAATTTGGAGAGCCATGTACCTTTAGATATAATCTCAGGGCATATATATATATATATACATACATACATACTGTTAGAAATGGGGGTCTCTAGTTGGCAGAGGTAGGTACCTTTGTCCAAATAGGGACCCTAGCTTCTAGTCAGGGTAAGGGGGATACACTTCTAAAATAACCCCTGCTCGCACCCTTGGTAGCTTGGCACGAGCAGACCGGCTTATCTCAGAGGCAGTGTGTAAAGAATTTGTGAACACATACAGTAATACAGTGAAAACACAACAAATGGACACCACACCAGTTTAGAAAAAAAAGTAATCTTTATCTAAACCAAACGACAAAAATCCACAATACAGTAATACAAATATGACTTTCAGATGGTAGAAATAGTTCAGTTCAAAGCAAGTTGCAGATGTAAAACACTTTTCTCACAAAGTACCTGAGATGAGTCACGCAAACAAACAAAACGGGCCGCAGGGAAGGTGATGCGTCGGTTCCTTACACTCAGGGAAGGTGATACGTCGGTTCCTTGCTTCGGGGGAGGTGATGCGTCGGTTCCTTACTGCAGTGCAGGGGAGGTGATGCGTCGGTTCCTTACCAAAGAGGAGGTGATGCATCGGTTTCTTACTGCGTTCCCCAACGATGCGACAGACTTGGCGCCTCGATGCAATGCGACGATCCGGGACGATGCATGAACACGTGCAGCCGCACAGCAGGCCTTGTGTCGAACTCGGTGCGATGATCTTGGACTTCAGAGATCGGTGCACTCGATGCGGCGATTTCTCGAGCCGCGGCAGGTGCTGCGACGGTTTCTTCAGCGATGCGTCGGAAACAGGTGCGGATGCGTCTTGCTTCTTCGAAGTTGCGTGGTTTTTCCAGCTCCCAGTGGAAAACAGTTTCTAGAGGTACAGAACAGCAGCAGGCACCTCTTTGCAGGTTAGAATTCCCAGCAAGGAAATTCAGGGGAGCTGGTGGTGAAGTCTTTGTGTCCCTGAGACTTCAGAACAGGAGGCAAGCTCAGTTTCAAGCCCTTGGAGATCTTCTTTCAAGCAGGCGACAAAGCAAACAGCAAAGTCCTTTTCTCCTTTCCTTGACAGCAAGCAGCCACTGCAGGCCAACCCCAGACAGCAAACAGCACAGGGGCAGTATTCCTCCTCAGCTTCTCCGGCTCTTCTCCTTGGCAAAGGTTCCTCTTGATTTCCCAGAAGGGATCTAAAAGTCTGGGGTCTGGGCCCCTCTTTTTATACCCCAAAATCCTTTGTTCTCTGAAGGCAGAGAGTGTCTGTACCCAGCCAAAACCAGTACTGTGGGGCACTTTGCAAGTGCTCAACAACCTCCATTGTTAGTGTGAGCCCTGGCTCCAGACACACCACAGGGGGGCGGAGCCATCATTGTGGAAGCCAGGCACAGCCCTATTCAGGTGCAGGTGATACTCCTCCCACCACTCCAAATGCAGACCAGGCCTATTCAGCCCAGCCCTGACTCATCAGGCTCTCTGGAGCCACTGCTCCTCCCCAGCCCCTGACACTCCAAAGCCAGACATGCGATACACAAACTTAGCAGAGTCACCCTGGATGGCTAGGCAAGAAAATACCTTTCTTTCTAAAAGTGGTATTTTCAAACACAGTATGTAAAAATCACCCCCACTAAAAGATGCATTTTAACATTCTGAGTTCAGGCATACTAAACTTTATTTTCTACCTTGTTCCCAGGGCCAGTTATGTTTATAAGATGTTATAAACAAACTCCCCATTCTGTACTATTGGAACAGGTGGCCTTGCAAGAGTGAAAAACGAAATTGGCAGTATTCCACTATCAGGACATGCCACCCACATCAGGGCATGTCCTACCTTCCACATACAATGCACCCTGCCCACAGGGGTACCTTGGGCCTGCCTTAGGGGTGACTAATATGTAGAAAAGGGAAGGTTTAGGGACTGGCAAGTGGGTGCACTTGCCAAGTCGACATGGCAGTCCAGACTGCACACAGGCTCTGCAATGGCAGGCCAGAGTTACATTTTACAGGCTGCTTCTGTGGGTGGCAAAATCAGTGCTGCAGCCCACTTGCAGCATTTGATTTATAGGCCCTGGGCACACACAGTGCACTCTACTAGGGTCTGACAAGTAAATCAAATATGCCAATCATAGAATCAATAATCCATAACAACAATTTACAAAGGGAGCACTTGCACTTTGGCACTGAACAGCAGTGGCAAAGTGCCCAAAGCATCTAGACCAGCAAAACGGACTATACTAGGGTCTGACAAGTAAATCAAATATGCCAATCATGGAATCAATAATCCATAACAACAATTTACAAAGGGAACACTTGCACTTTGGCACTGAACAGCAGTGGCAAAGTGCCCAAAGCATCTAGACCAGCAAAACGGAGTCCAACACACAGCAAAAAACACGGGAGGCAAAGGCAAAAAATGCAGGGGAGACCCACGCCAATGGTGCCAGGTCTAATATATATATATATATATATATATATATATATATATATATATATATATATATATATATATATATATATATATATATCCACTGTAACCTCATAGCACATGGCCTCCACCTCATATTACACTTTAATATGTGAACAACAAACAACAAAGCAGGGTCTTCAGAAAGCAAGGCAAAATGGAGGAAGGTGAAGGGGTATTAGGCTGAATTCTGGGAAGGGTGCTCCAGCCCCATGCATGGAATTGCACACTCCTTGCAATAAAAAGTGCGCTACTTTGCCCTTTCGAGCTACCTACACCAGCCTTGGAGCGAGCTCAGTTTCAGTGTGGGGTGCATTCAGGAGCACGACCTCCTGATAGTTAATTATTAGTACTCAATTTCCAATCTCAGAAGGATGAAAGGCTGAGTAAGCACTGCCAGGAATAAAACCTGTGACCTGCAAGACACACACAGATGGCAGCAGAGAGAGTTTTTTTTTACTTTGATATCCTAACAAATAATACACCACATTCTAAAAACGTAACTTTTTCTGGACTTTTTGAAATCATTACAGTACTGTTAAGGAAGGGGAAGCCTTGAACAGCATCAAGTAAAACATAATTAACGAATCAAAGAATCAGTTTTATATTCTTTGTCTTAACATAGACGGTAAGTTTTACAATCTCTTGGGAAGGAGTATATATATTATGGCTAAAGTCTATTTATTTATTTATTTATTTATTTATTTATTTATTTATTTATTTATTGCCATTGGTTTGATATTTGATATTTCATTTTAACAACTTTGACATGTTCTATTGTGATTTGGAAAACAGAGGGATCAATGCTTTCTATAGTGGTTATATGCATAGTATTTTGTCTATGTCAGTTTAACACGTGGTGTGCACTAAGCAAATTTAAAAACATGGCGGGCCGTATCTGACCATCTGTGAGCAAGGACATTTTTGTCCGAAACGCGTCAGAGTGCTGCTCTGTAAATAAACATCACCAGTGCCAAATACTTGGGATTCGTGTGGTCTCTGTTCGCCTGGCAGTGTGCGGAAGTGCGGAGACGGCGTGTTTTTATCGATATATATATATATATATATATATATACACACATACCAAAACCATAGAAATGCTCCATTCATCAATGCAGTCGCTCTAGGCAAACAGAGAATCACGAACCACTGGAGATGTAGGCAATTATTCTTTTATTGTCCTCAAATTACGCGTATATATATATATATATATATATATATATATATATATATATATATATATATGGAACCACACGGATGAACAATACTGTTTCAACCAGGAAACGAGTGCACTCACGGGTAATTAATCAAAGAAAAACTTTACTGTGCAAGCCACCAAGCACTGTCAGTGGTTCCCTGTGTCGCAGCTCACATCCGCTGGAGAAATGCACCCGGGACGTGAAGTGCGTCGGCGGTGACTAAGAAAGTTTGATGAATATATATATATATATGCCGAACACTTCGCCGCATGGATCCCAGAAATCCCAAATCTCTCGGAAACCGGAACAGACGATAACCGACCCAGCTGTAAGTGCAAGTGAGTAATTTATTTAAAGCTCAGCATGCCTGCCATATATATATATATATTTTTTTTTTTCTTTTTTTGAACATACAAAGGTGACAACGTAACATTTAAAACCCCAACAACCTCTGAAATCCACCAGTTATAGTTATCTCTAGTAACTATAACTCGTGCTCTTGCCATGCACAGCTTATTACCCCACATATTATATCACTCTTCTATGACATAATTGATAATATCACTGCAACATCTGAAATGACATCATTGACAACAAGGCTGTGCATGGCGGGGCGCAAGCTATAATTACTAGAGATAACTATAACTGGAGAATTTCAGTGGTTTATTGAGTTTAAAACATTACATTGTCACTGATCACCTAACTATAATATCACTTTAACCTTTGGATTTTTCAGTGACGATGTATATATATCTATATATATATATATCATTCCTCGACTCGGCGGGGGTTGGCCAAAGGCTTCCATCCCCCCGCAGGCAGTAACCTCCTGCTGCGAGGTTGGCCAGTCGGCGGGAGCAGACTTGCCTTTCCTGCCTGCGCTTCTGCAGGAAGGGAAGGCATATTTGCTCCCGTCCAGCGGGAGATTTAAAGGTGAGAACAAACATACATCAGTGCGGACATGGAAACTACCGTGTCCCGGAGGTGGGCTCCCCGGGACGGAGAACTGGAGTTGGTCTTGGGGACTTTTAAGGCTCAAGGAGGGGGGGCTGTGCAGCCGCCCTCCATTTTAATTTCTGTTTCGGCCTCGGGGGCTGGGGTCCCCGGGGCCTTTTTAAGGCTCGAGGAGAGGGCCGCATGGCCCCCTTCCCTTTCATTATAAATGTTTGCCCTGGGGAACGGGTTGCACAGGGCCTAATAAGGCTCCGGGAGAGTGGTTGCGCACCCACCCTCCCTTCATTTATTATTCATTTGCCTCGGCCGCGTGGCCACAGTTTCTCTAGGGATCAGAGGATTTTCTATCACCACCTCAATTTCAATGCGGCCCCCAAACCACTCTTTAATCCCTTTCTAAAAAAGTGACATTTTTGTCTCAATGCAGAGTGCTTCCTCCCAACACATCCCATCCTGCCATAAACCTCGGATGTGAGAGACCCGGGAAGTGGGTCTCCATTAAGGTCTCAAGGACAAGAGTTGAAAGGTCAAAGGTCAGCAGTTGACTCTGCAAGCTGCTAGGCCCCTAAAAGTGCTTCCTCTGGTGCTGTTGTCAGTGATTAAGTGGAAGTCCTATCACCCAGGGGAGTAGTGTTGGCGCGTAAATATGTCCCTCTTTTGTTTGCCCAATGTGCCAGTGGCTTGGACTGGGAGCAGTGGGTGCAGTCCCTATACAGACTTTGGTGCTCCCCCACTGGACCTATCTCTCTTATGTAGATCTTTAGATCACATTAGAATAAAGCTGAAACATTCTCCATAAGAATGATAGACAGAGGCTACAGTGAAAACATTTAATTAAAAAATATAAAAGCACAAATACATAAGCTGGACCATCAATCAGTTAGTAAAATGGTACATAAATCATAAATACGAGGAAGTCAGTAAAATTCAATGAACAATCCAGCATAGATTCATCTTCTAAAGTGGGGAGAAAAAGGGATCTCTAACAGTAAATAAGCAGGTCCTGTTATAGTACTTTAGACGAAGGATGTCATACAATCACTACACAAGAACATTGTTCACAGGATGTGCACCAATGGGGAACCGAGCAAGAAGAAACATTTTACTACAGATACATTCAGAGATTCTCTCATAATACTATTTCATTAGATTCAGTCGTTCTCAGAGCCTAATCAGGTAACGTGAGTTGATACATAGGATGTGATACGGCCTGGGACAGCTGGATTGTCCTTGGTTATGTACATCGCGTCCAATGTGACTGGGAAAGCTTCTGCCCTTCAGCGTAAAGCTCACAATTCTATATTACAGCAGGAAAAACAACAGCAGAGGTAATCACGTGGTGCAATACAATGTCACATTCAAAATGGAAGAAAGCATGAAACTGGCTTATGTTGGCATGCGCTTGATTTCAAATACATTAAACACTACCATTTTTTTTAAAAACTGATTCCACAATAGCTACCATTGGTGCAGTAGAGGTGCAGTGTCATTGGGGCCCAGATCCCTGAGTGGCCCATTGAACCCTAATAATTGTTGTATTTTATTATTCCAACAGAAGTCAAAGGGTACATTTTCCTTGCTTGCACCAGGGCCCGTGGCATCCTTGCTATGGTATTGCTGTCACTGGTCCTAATTGCTCTTAATCATAAACTGTGGGTAGACAAGAGAAGAGGGCAGGATATGAACCTGGCAGCCAACAACTGAAGCAAAAGACTACACATGGCCATGGGATGAATCATCAAGAGCATAGTGCCTAGAGTGGAAAGTATGACCCTGCTCTCAGCAAGGGACGCGGTTTGAATGGCTCTCAAGGTTTAGCTATTTGATTTACTGGTAAGGTAAAGATGGAATGAACTTTTGCTGTTTAGGGAATGCAAGTATAGTGTCAATTTTAGGACATCTTTATTTCTCATCCCTCACTCCTTTCCTTATCCATCACTCCTCAATCCTCATTCCTTACTTCCCATCCAGCATTCCTCCTCCCTCACTCCTTTCTTTATCCATCACTCCTCAGTCCTCATTCCTCATCCCTCACTCCTTTCCTCATCGATCACTCTTCAGTCCTCATTCCTTACTTCCCATCCATGTTACGTTATGTTATGTTATTTTATTTTATATGGCGCACAGATCCTCGAGAGTGTCCCGGCACGGAACCTAGAGAGGGGTATTACAGTAATGTTCAGGCAAAAAGGTAGGTTTTTAATATTTTCCTGAAAGCCAGATGGTCCTTGATATTCCGTAGACCAAAAGGAAGAGTATTCCAAGCCAATGCTGCTTTCCTTGCAAGCGAGCTGCCGCCCAGCCTCTGGCATTTAAAGTGAGGAACAGAAGTCAGAAGTTGAGAAGAGGAGCGCAGCTGTCTCTTAGGCTCGTAGAAGGAGAACCGTTTTTTTAGGTAAGACGGTCCCTGGTCGTGAAGAGCCCGGTGAGTAATTGTTAGTATTTTAAACTTTATCCTTGCCGTCACTGGCAGCCAGTGTAGCCCACGCAAGTGGTTCCTCACACTGCTTCTAATCGGCAGGTCCAGCAAAAGTCTAGCTGCGACGTTTTGGACCACCTGAAGCCTATTCAGTAAGAGGCCCGATATGCCTGCATATAGACCGTTGGCGTAGTCCAGCCGTGATAAGATAAGGGCCCGGACTACAGTCTCTTTTGCGGCCCTAGGGAGCAGCGGGAGAAATTTTCTAAGGGTTTTTAAGAGGGCAAAGCACGTGCTAGCAAGTTTCTTAATTTGTGTATTAAAGGAGAGATTGTCCTCGAACCAAACCCCTAAGTTCTTCGCTGGCTTCCCAGTCGAGACAGGCAAGGAAGAGTAGGAGGGCCAGAGAGACTCCTAAACAGCGGGGAAATTTTCCAAAAGGAGAATCTCTGACTTCTCCTCATTGCACTTAAGCTGGGCGGAAGCAAGCCATTTAAAAATGGAAGACAAACAAAACTTAGCCGCCGACACCGAGCTGGCATTCCTCTCCCAAGTGAATAGCAGCTGCGTATCGTCCGCATAAGCTATAATTTTAGCCCCCAATTTTTCTGCTAAATATATCAAAGGAGTCACGTACACATTAAATAGTAGGGGGCTAAGGGATGATCCTTGAGGGACCCCTGTAGTAACTGTTAAGGGCTTAGATGCAGATGGAGGCAGCCAGACCTGCTGGGTACGACCCTCCAAAAAAGAACTCACCCAAGACCAGGCTGAGCCAGAGACCCCGATCTCAGCAAGACGTTTAAGAAGTCCTGAGTGAGGGACCGTGTCGAACGCTGCCGACAGGTCCAGGAGGATCAGGGATGCCTTACCTCCGGCATCCAAACACTCCCGAATTGCCTCAGAAATTTCAATCAAAGCGGACTCCGTACTATGGGCGGCTCTAAACCCTGACTGGGCCGGGTGTAGGAGTTCAGCACTTTCTACAAAATCATTGAGTTGCTTCGTAACAACCTTCTCGCAGACTTTGGCTAAGGCAGGCAATAGGGAGATAGGACGATAGTTCCCTGGAACAAGTGGGTCTAAGGAAGGCTTTTTTAAGAGTGGGAGAATCTTGGCCTGTTTCCAGGGAGCCGGCACATAGGCCAACTGAAGCGACCAGTTGATAATCCCATTAACTTCCGTGTTAATTGAGTCCGCGACCGAGGCCAATAGCCTAGCGGAACAGGGGTCAGTAGGTGAACCTGATTTCAGACCTTTAAGAATTTTAAGAGAGTCACCAAGACCCACCCGGTTGAAAGCCTGCAAGGAATGCGTAGATGACCCTGATGGAACTTCCTTTACTAGATCGGCGCTAGTTGGAAATGACGCTTGTATATCACGAATCTTATCGTGAAAGAAACATGCTAGTTGATTACACCAAGCATCGGTGGCAGGGGAGGTATTAACTTGGGCGGTGGGAGACATGAAGCTCTGGACAATGGCAAAGATTTCCTTAGCATTATTGTCGGCCGCATCAATGCGGGCGGCATAATAAAAGTTTTTTGCCTGCATTATCGCTTCATAGTACATTTTTTGTTTTTGCCTAAGCTGTTGTTTATCATCAATACTGAAATTGTTGCGATGCCACCTTCGTTCCAACACTTTGCACTCGTGTTTGAGGTCTTTCAAAGCCGGCGTGAACCAGGGTTTAGAAGGAGACTCCCTTGCAAACCTAGAAGGGCGTGATGGCGCTAGTCGGGTGACTGCCATCGACAGCCAGTTGGTAAAGCCTGCAAGGTTAACTTCAAGATCTGTTGGATTATTCTCGGAGTTGGTCAAAAGGGTCGGCCTGGAAGCAATCAGGGTATGGGAGAAGGCAGTAGAGTCAATTTTAGAAAAGGCTGGTCTACTATGGCAGCTGGCCTGGGAGTCTATGTGGTCGATAACCCAAGAAAAGTAAATTAGATGGTGATCGGACCAGTGGACCGGGTAAGGGGCTTCCACCTCCATCGCAAAGTTGGAGCAGATGGTGTCCAAGGTGTGACCTGCTTGATGGGTGGGGCCAGATATCCACTGGGATAATTGAGCCAATTGAAGGGAATCCAGGAGGTCAATAGAGTCCCTGGCCTCTGCCTGGTCAAGATGGATATTAAGATCTCCTAGCACCATATACTTGCGGAGAGCCAGCGGGACGATCTCCTCACTAAAAGATTGAAGAAAGGGTCCTGTAGGTCCCGGGGGCCTGTAAAATAGCGTACCCCCAAAGGACACATGGGCTGAGAACTGTATGCTAAAATCAAGAGATTCGCAGTGTCCCCAGGGAACAGCATCCCCACTGCGAAAGTCCCATTTATCTTTATAGAGAATCGCTATCCCCCCCCCCCTCTTCCTTCTGGTCTATCAGCTCTGGCGATTTTATAGCCCGGGAGGGGTGGCCAAAGAAACAACAGGGTCTGCTGTGGCGTCTAACCAGGTTTCTGTCAAACAAAAAGTCCACTGGTCTGTCGCACAAAAGATCGAACACATCCACATAGTGCTTCCTAAGGGAGCGGACATTAATCAGGGCAGCCGATATTGTTAGTGCCCTCGTGTGCTTTCCTGGGAAGATGTTAAAAGCGCTTTCATTGAGACATCCTAAATTACACCGGAAGCTACAGATGCCACAATGCAACACATTTAGTGGGAGAAACTCACCGAACTCTTGATGGGGGCAAGGCGGTGGGCGAAGTGTCAGTAAAGCGTCCCTGGTATAAAGAAGCTTATGCGATGTATCGGAGCCCAACCGGGCAGCATGACTGGCCTTGGCCGCCACCAAGACGCTGACGGGCGCAGACGGGCTTGCCTTCGGCGCGCCCGCTGCGCGTCCGTGCAGCGTGCATTTTTATCCGGATCCGAGGTCTGGGAGACCAGAGCGCGCCCTACCCCAAGATGGCAGCTCAGTGTGGCAATATGAGGAAACCCAGAAGTGCGGACCCTAGCCCCTTCCCGAACAGCATCAAATTCAATCAGTCAATACATTAAAAACACATCGATAAAATACGGTTAAAAAGACAGTGCAAGCTGTGCAAATAGCAAAATAAGCAGCAAAATAAGCAGCAGTTAGCGAGGACAGGTTCTGGCAGAGTGAACCCCTCAAGGCGCCTGCATCCGCGCAACGCGCGTTTTTATCCGGATCCGAGGTCTGGGAGACTAGAGCGCGCCCTACCCCAAGATGGCAGCTCAATGTGGCAATATGAGGAAACCCAGAAGTGCGGACCCCAGCCCCTTCCCGAACAGCCATCATTCCTCATCCTCGCTTCTTTCCTCATCGGTCCCTCCTCAGTCCTCATTCATTACTTCTTATCCAGCATTCCTCATCCCATATTACTGGCCTCATCCATCACTCAATAGTCCTCATTCCTTACTTTCCATCCAGCATTCCTCATCCCTCACTCCTTTTCTCATCCGTCACTCCTCAGCCCTCATTCCTTCCTTTTCATCCAGTATTCCTCATCCCTCACTACTTTCCTCATTTGTCACTCCTCAGTCCTCATCCAGTATTCCTCCTCCCTTGCTTCTTTCCTCATCAGTCACTTCCTAATCCTCATTCCTTACTTCTCATCCATCATTCCTCATCCCTCATTGCTGGCCTTATTCGTCACTCCTGAGTCCTCATTCCTTACTTCTCATCCAGCATTCCTCATCCCTCACTCCTTTCCATATCCGTCACTGATGTTATAAATTGTGCCAATACTCGATGCTGGGAATGACTTGTGTAAATAAGAAAGACAAAGGCCTGCTTCAGTTTACTTATTTGGCTTCAAAGATTTCCTCAGATACTCAGGGCCACATGTATCAAAAAGGCATTTTGGGATTACCTAATCGCGATTTTTACCGAATTGCTATTTGGTAATCGCTAAATGCTATGGGGCCGATTCCGATCTCGGTCGGAGGCGCACCCAATACCATTCGGTCAGGAAAAAAGCCATGCGAAAGCCTGTTTCCCGACCGATCCGTACAGCACACCGAACGAGCAAGTACGATGCGCACAACAGCAAAGAATCCGGCCGAGCCGTACTCACCCAAACCAGGTCCTGTTCTCCGACCGAGGCGAATCCGGAAACGCCGAATCGAGTCGCACGGAAGGAAAAATGCAGCCCCGTCCGGCCGGACAAGTACGATGCGCTTTCCGTACGCGCCGAACCCGTCGCTACGCACGGCACGTCAAAGCATCCGGGAGAGGCACACATAAGCTCCGATTCGCGCCACAACACGATCCACGGCTCCGAGACGAACACGGCAGCGACGAGGACAAGGCGAAGCGACGAGGACGAGGCGAAGCGACGAGGACGACGCGAAGCAACGAGAAGGACGAACGACACGAACCAACCATGAATCCCTTCGTCCCGATCATACCAATATTCTACATTTACTACCGGAACAGGCACGGACGCGTACGGCGCAGAAGGTAAGCCAGACACCAACCACAAAACACATACAACACGTACACGACACATCACACACACACACACACACAGGGATGCAGAATATACTCACACCAGCAACAGCAGCACCATAGGGGCGGGATGCCCATCACCAATGCCACATTAGCACACAGGGGCCTGAATGCGCACCACCACCCCTACCCAGGGGTGGCATGATGCCTACCACCACTACCACCCTCACCCAGGGGGGCAGGATGCCCACCACTACTACCACCCTCACCCAGGGGGCAGGATGCCCACCACTACTACCACCCTCACCCAGGGGGGCAGGATGCCTACCACTACTACCACCCTTAGCCAGGGGGCAGGATGCCTACCACTACTACCACCCTCAGCCAGGGGGGCAGGATGCCCACCACTACTACCACCCTCACCCAGGGGGCAGGATGCCCACCACTACTACCACCCTCACCCAGGGGGCAGGATGCCTACCACTACTACCACCCTCACCCAGGGGGCAGGATGCCCACCACTACTACCACCCTCACCCAGGGGGCAGGATGCCTACCACTACTACCACCCTTAGCCAGGGGGGCAGGATGCCTACCACTACTACCACCCTTAGCCAGGGGGCAGGATGCTTACCACTACTACCACCCTCACCCAGGGGGGCAGGATGCCTACCACTACTACCACCCTTAGCCAGGGGGCAGGATGCTTACCACTACTACCACCCTTAGCCAGGGGGCTGGATGCCTACCACTAGTACCACCCTCACCCAGGGGGGCAGGATGCCTACCACTAGTACCACCCTCACCCAGGGGGCAGGATGCCTACCACTACTACCACCCTTAGCCAGGGGGCAGGATGCTTACCACTACTACCACCCTCACCCAGGGGGCAGGATGCCCACCACTACTACCACCCTCACCCAGGGGGCAGGATGCCCACCACTACTACCACCCTTACCCAGGGGGCAGGATGCCTACCACTACTACCACCCTTAGCCAGGGGCGCAGGATGCCTACCACTACTACCACCCTTAGCCAGGGGGCAGGATGCTTACCACTACTACCACCCTCACCCAGGGGGGCAGGATGCCTATCACTACTACCACCCTTAGCCAGGGGGCAGGATGCTTACCACTACTACCACCCTTAGCCAGGGGGCTGGATGCCTACCACTAGTACCACCCTCACCCAGGGGGCAGGATGCCTACCACTACTACCACCCTCACCCAGGGGTGCAGGATGCCCACCACTACTACCACCCTCAGCCAGGGGGGCAGGATGCCTACCACTACTACCACCCTTAGCCAGGGGGGCTGGATGCCTACCACTAGTACCACCCTCACCCAGGGGGCAGGATGCCTACCACTACTACCACCCTTAGCCAGGGGGCAGGATGCCCACCACTACTACCAGCCTCAGCCAGGGGGCAGGATGCCTCACCACTACTACCACCCTTAGTCAGGGGGCAGGATGCCTACCACTACTACCACCCTCACCCAGGGGGCAGGATGCCCACCACTACTACCACCCTCACCCAGGGGGGCAGGATGCCTACCACTAGTACCACCCTCACCCAGGGGGCAGGATGCCTACCACTAGTACCACCCTCACCCAGGGGGGCAGGATGCCTACCACTACTACCACCCTTAGCCAGGGGGCAGGATGCTTACCACTACTACCACCCTTAGCCAGGGGGGCTGGATGCCTACCACTAGAACCACCCTCACCCAGGGGGCAGGATGCCTACCACTACTACCACCCTCACCCAGGGGGCAGGATGCCCACCACTACTCCCACCCTCAGCCAGGGGGGCAGGATGCCCACCACTACTATCACCCTCACCCAGGGGGCAGGATGCCTACCACCACTACCACCCCCACCCATAGGATGGACAATGCATGACACAACCAGCACACCACAACCTAGGGAATGCAAGAAGAAGACATCCCCCAACACCATGACAAGCGTGTGTAGACTGTGTCAAATGCCTACAACACCGAACATGACTTCTAACATACAATGTGACCCCCTAGCACATGTGCCACACAAATATGTGTGTGGCACACACAACGTAAGCAGGCCATGACCATTGTGGCAATGGGGTCCAAACCCCCATCATCACAGTGACCAAAAGGCAAGTGTGGGGTCCATAGCTGCAGCACATTTTGAACATTGTGGCAATGGGGTCCAAACCCCCATCATCACAGTGACCAAAAGGCAAGTGTGGGGTCCATAGCTGCAGCACATTTTGAACATTGTGGCAATGGGGTCCAAACCCCCATCATCACAGTGACCAAAAGGCAAGTGTTGACAAAGTAAGAGGTGCAACTGCCAAACTGCATGGATGATTCCTGGTCACAGAACAACAAACACATCAGTGGCAAAGTAGTGTATGTGTCCCATTGCAACATAAATTGGGGGAGCCAAATCCTGCAGTGCAAATAAGACATAACTTTGGCCATGTGCAGACAAACAACACCCATGGGGGCTGACACCGTCAACAATCATCAATGACACAATGACAGAAGTGACCATCCGAATGCAGACCCACATATTTGCACCAATGGGCACACACATGCAGATACCCTGTGGAGACTGCAGATGTGAGGCGAACAGATACCATACCATGGCAGCAATGGGACACACAATCAACAATTAGCAACAAATGAGGGCTCCCGTCCCATCAGCCTGGTCATGGAAGTGCCAACGGAATCATCAGCACAGATCCAACACACTTGTATAGCAATGTTGCACTGACAACACAGATGAGTCCTTCCCCATTGATGCCCAAACCTGCATGTTCACTGGAGATGGCCACACGGTCAGGGAAGTAGACGAATAGAACAATGGCAGGCACAACAGATGTGCAGGGGTGGAAGCCACAGATGTGAAGTTGCCAATCTAAGTAGGAAATCTCATTGCCAAATACTGAACACATGACACCCTCAGATGCTGCTATGGATGACATGGATACACCACAGGATAGGACACATAACCCCTGGACCACATGGGTTCCTGCACAGTAACACTTCATAATCATGAGACCAAATATCACCATCACTGCAGCAAGGGCATTGTTAGCATCATCAACATCATGTACATCAGAAGCAAAAGCACTAGAGAACAGAAAGTTGCTTTATTCAGCATATGTGGCATTAAAAGTAGAAGTCCGGTAGAACATAAACAAAGGCCAATGGCCAGTCCATCAACAAAGTCACAAGTGGGTGACAGTGGCAGATGCCACCCTACACATGCCTGCACAAAACCAGGGACAATCCACTAGGAGGGGCAACCGGGGGGTAGGCCAGGCACCGCAGGGACAGGATCAGGGCTCACCAGGAGGAAGCAGGGAAGGGGTGGTGGGTGCTGGAGAGCCACTGACAACTGCAGTGGAGGTGTCTGACATGGTGTGTGCCGGCACAACTGGGGGCATGGCTCAGATGTTGTGGGTGCCGGCACGACTGCAGTGGACCCTGCAGATGGAGTGGACAGGTCCGCCACTGCAGTGCCCAAGTCAGACAGGGTGGTAGTGGACTCCACTGCAGTGCCTACCACCAGGGGAGGAGAATGGGGAACAGGCAAGGTGGGCTGGACAGAGGGGAGGACACCCTCACCACATCAGTGGCACAGACAAGCGCAGCAGGGGTGTGGTGCCGGGAGAGCAAGTGGCAGGGGGAGAAGGCCGGAGCCTCTTGGGGATGGTATATCTGTGGGTGGGGGAACCTGGGGCAGGGTGTGGTGGGGGCACCTGTGGAGTGGGGGCCTGAGGGATGGAGGAAGGTGACCTGGTGCTTGAGCTGCAGGGCGGCGGCGGGGTCTTGCTCTTACCACTCAGGGGGGAGTTGCGGGTGGGGGCCTCAGTCTGTCTGCGCCTGGGGGAGGGTGTCCGGGGGCGAGGGCACTCTGCTCCGTGTGGGGGGCTTCCTCTTCCCCCTGGATGCTGGGGCAGCTGGATCGGAGGGAAGAGGCCGAGGTCACTGAGGAAGAGGCGCTGGGTCTTTGGGGTTGCAGGTGAGGCAAGGGAGGGTGCTTTGGAGGGAGAGGCAACTGAGGACTGTGCAGTGCCCGTGGATGCGTGTGTGTGTACCAGGGCCCCATCCCCTGTGAGTCTGGTTTCAGTCCCCTGACTGTGCGTGCGTGTGCGTTTAGTTTGTGGCGTGTGTGTCTGTGTGCTGGATGTGTGTGTGCTGGTGTGTGCCTGTGCCGGTGTGTGTGTGCTTGGGACGGGCAAGGTGCTGGGGAGTGTGGATGGAGCAGAGGCAGGAGGGGTGAGGGACTGTCTGAGGAGGGACACTGCTGCCATCAGGGAGGAGTCCATGGACCTGTTGCCCCTCTGTAGGTCAGACATGCCCGATGAGATGCCCTCCATGAACGACACCAGCTGAGTCAACAGTGCGGTGTGCGCATGGAGGACACTCAGCATGGCTGTCTGCCCTACATGGAGCTGGCGAAGGAGGTACACAGACTCCTCACTCAGGGCAGCAGGGGACACAGGGGCAGGGGGTGCGGTGCCTGGGCCAAAGGAGACACGCTCCCGAACATGGGAGCCTCCACGGACCTTGGGAATGGGAGCCGATGGGAGGGCGGTGGTGGTGCTGGTGGTGGCGGGGACCGCAACACTAGCTGGGGTGTGGTGGCTGCTGACACCCGCCTCCACAAGGGAGTCATCCTCCGAGTTGCTCTGGTCCTCAGCTGAGGTGGATGGTGCTGAGGATTCCTCGGTGTGGCTCCCCTCGCCCTCCGTGCCACTGGGTCCCTCCGACCACTCCTCGGCTGCTGACCCAGTCTGGCTCTCTGGCTCCTCCTGGTCCGTGGAGCTGTCCCCTTCCGTGGCCGTGGATGTATCTGCAAACAATGGGGAAACAGACAGACATCAGTCACCTGCACCAAACGCACACACCACTGTGAGCACAGCACATCACAGAGCAAGCCCTGGCATCATTAGTTGTACATTGCTAAAAGTGCCCTAACTGAACAGGAGAAGCCAATTGTCAGTATGATGCCAAGCATGGCACTCACATCCCACATGGCCTTGCACCCATCTGTCTGGTGTCTGTTGGATTGCAACACCTCAGTGTGGACACATGCACCAAGTACACAGTAGTTGGACAGTGCAGAGGACACGGTGTGGACACATCACAGCTCTTGCCACTGAGTGAGTACAGGTTTCCGGATGAAAGGGATGCCCAGAGTCAAATAGGAAATGCATGTGATGCATACCAGCGACAGACACCATGATGCACCCATGTCCTGATAGCCAGCGCCACTATGGTGTGCATGTAGCACATGTCACTCCCCTGCAGGACCACAAATAAGTTGACACATGCCATGGCAGAGGCATGACTGCTAAGTCATACATCACTGTCTCAGTGATGTATGACTTGGCAGCCAGACAACAACACTATGCACTGTGTCACAATAGTAGGTCATGGGGAATGCAAGTCCTGGAGCTGCACAAGTGCACATGTACATCCCCACACAACACATCATCTCAACCCTCATCTGTCCAGGTCACACCTATTGGACATATGGGAGACCTGTGACACTACCCTCTGAACCTGAGCCCCTCACAATTTGCTGTGAATGGGGAACAGCTGCCTGAACATCACATTTGCATACCCCAGTCTGCACGGGCAGCTGATCAAACACCTATGTGACACACAAGTATCGTCTCCTATGGTCACATCTCCAGGGGCATGCTGAGCCCCTACCAAGAAACACCCCAGCAGTCCTGGCAACTAATCCACAGCACACTGACACAGAGGCAGACACCGGAGGGGTCAAATCACTGTGCACAATGTGTCAGCTGATACACGGGAGTGGGAGTACAGAGTGCATTGCATGGCCTGGAGTAGGCATGACTGTCCTGCTCCACATGAATGAGGGATGTGCCCTGGACAGTGGATAGCTGGCTATGTATGTGTGACACACGTAATCTGCACACTCCTGGGGCACAAACATTGTTCCCACCCGCTGCATGGGCGTGTGCCACATACCCCAGGCACATGTGGTGGCTCAGCTCAGCAAGTGGACCGCATATCAAAGCAACACGCAGATCACATGTCCAAACACAGGCGTTGTGTGAACAATGGACCCACCCATGATGCCCACAACAGAGTTAGGGAAACAGATGCTGTCCCCCACCTTTAGTGAAGCAAACTGCAAGGACACAGTCCCAAGTGACACAATTCCCTGACTGTGAGGGCCACACCTGGGTATCAGATGAGCAGTGGGCAGTGCACAATAGAGGGACATGGCTCCTGGACAACATGACTGCTGCACTGTGGCAGTTGAACCAGGCCAGAGGAGGGCACAAAGCATGTAATACAGAGTTCACAGTGCAGTCTTTGACTCACCCCTCCTTGCTGCTGTCTGGCCTTCAGCTGCCCATCCAGGTTTGGAAAGACCACCGCCAGGATCTGGAGCATGTGGGGGTCAGGGTCCGTGTTCCGCCCCTCCTGCGAGGAGGCGACAGCTTCAGCTGGACCCGTGCAATCCTCCGGGTCCAGCCCCGAAGGTCCTGCCACCTCTTCTGGCAGTTGCGGATCCGGCGCTTGTAGACCCCCACGGACCGGACAGCCCGGACGATGTCCTTCCAGATTTCCTGCTTCCGATGGGCATTAACCTGTCAGGATGACAAAGTGAAAAGGCCATTACCACACATGCAACATATCCGTGCATGACACAGTTGTATATACATGTCTCAATCACAGGGGCACATGATGTACACAGGCAGTGCAAAGCTGCCCATGGACAGTTTGCCAGACGTCACTACATGGTATCATTGCATGGGAAGTAAAACCATGTTCAAATGCACTGTCACTGCACTATACCTGTCCAGTGCAAGTCACTACACACTATGGGCGGTGACAACTACTCAGTGAGCCTGCTAGCCAGTGGCGTGCAGACTCTCAGCCTTGCTAGTCAGACAAAATGCACATTCAGAAAGGCAGTGCAGAGAACACTCTCTGCTCCCCTGGTGTCCCATACAGCTTGCTGTACTGTGGAAGTAGGCTGTCCAGCAGGGCCTGGTTCTCTTCAAGGCTGAAGGCTGGGGCTCTCTCCACAGTACGTGCCATTGCAGGGTCCAGAGGGGCAGAGACAGCAGCAGTGCAGTGGCAGATGTCGTCCTGGAGCATGTAGTGCAGGCAAGTGGGCTCTCAGGGGAACAGCCAGCAATATATATGTGCTGGAGAGGCAGATACTGTCCCTTGTGTCCAAAGTGATAGGTCCAAGTCGTTTGCATCTTCTGAATCTGGCCAATCCATGGAATAGCAGCACCAAAACACGCCCACAGCATCCTTCAAATCTTCAACTTCATGACATACATGATTTTGCAACATTGTTGTGGGTGACCAACTGATTTTCCAGCAACCGACTCGTTCGAAATTCGAAAACGCGTCCGTTGCCAGGCAAGCCCATTGTCAATGGGTGCGCACCGATCGGTCCATTGCGGTACAACGCGCACAGGGGTACAACGCGTACCCGCACACATTGAAAGCAATGGGCCGGCCGGAGGCACCGATCGGTCCATTGCGGTTCAACGCGCACAGGGGTACAACGCGTACCCGCACACATTGAAAGCAATGGGCCGGCCGGAGGCACCGATCGGTCCATTGCAGTTCAACGCGCACAGGGGTACAACGCGTACCCGCACACATTGAAAGCAATGGGCCGGCCGGAGGCACCGATCGGTCCATTGCAGTTCAACGCGCACAGGGGTACAACGCGTACCCGCACACATTGAAAGCAATGGGCCGGCCGTAGGCACCGATCGGTCCATTGCAGTTCAACGCGCACAGGGGTACAACGCGTACCCGCACACATTGAAAGCAATGGGCCGGCCGGAGGCACCGATCGGTCCATTGCAGTTCAACGCGCACAGGGGTACAACGCGTACCCGCACACATTGAAAGCAATGGGCCGGCCGGAGGCACCGATCGGTCCATTGCGGTACAACGCGCACAGGGGTACAACGCGTACCCGCACACATTGAAAGCAATGGGCCGGCCGGAGGCACCGATCGGTCCATTGCAGTTCAACGCGCACAGGGGTACAACGCGTACCCGCACACATTGAAAGCAATGGGCCGGCCGGAGGCACCGATCGGTCCATTGCGGTACAACGCGCACAGGGGTACAACGCGTACCACGCACACATTGAAAGCAATGGGCCGGCCGGAGGCACCGATCGGTCCATTGCAGTTCAACACGCACAGGGGTACAACGCGTACCCGCACACATTGAAAGCAATGGGCCGGCCGGAGGCACCGATCGGTCCATTGCAGTTCAACGCGCACAGGGGTACAACGCGTACCCGCACACATTGAAAGCAATGGGCCGGCCGGAGGCACCGATCGGTCCATTGCAGTTCAACGCGCACAGGGGTACAACGCGTACCCGCACACATTGAAAGCAATGGGCCGGCCGGAGGCACCGATCGGTCCATTGCTGTTCAACGCATCACTGTACATGTGACTGGCATATGTCAGCATGCCTGTCTCAGATGGACATTTGCCAGCCACAGATAGCTCCCAGGGAGTGAGGGGCACACCTACATCACGACAGCCTGTCCAAACCTTATCATAAGGCATGTAAGGCTGCATTTCCTATTGTGTGTATGTTGGTGTACATGTTGTCCTGTGGGTGTCACCTGTGGGCAGCCACCCCAGGCTGTGCACGTGTTCATGGGGACAGGATCCTGGGTGTTACGTGTACGTGACCACTGTGATGTGCAACTGTTCATATCTGTGCATGTGCCATGGTCACATTTCACAGTGGTGTATGTGTATGTCATGTCACATACCCCGTGAGTCCCATGTGGGACGGTATGTTTGAGCCAGGGTGTCCCAGTGGCACAATAGTGATGGTCCTCCACAGTCTTTGTGCATGTGGTGTTTACAATGTCTCTGATTTCATGTGCACAATGGGAGACAGTCTCCACATACACGTTGTGTGTGCATGGACTCTGATGTTGTGCGTGTGTGTCACAGACGTCCATGTCTGTCCTGCCGTGGCAAGTGGGGCCACTACCTGTGGGGGTCATGGTTGTTTTGCTGTGGTGTATACATGATACTCCATGTAATGCCAGTGTCCATGTGGCATTACAGGGTCCCTGGGAATGTACCTGTCGTTGAGCTGTGGTGCCTGGGGCACATCTGTCCTCACATGTCCCTGTGGGGGTTATTGTGACACGGCAGCAGGAGATGGGAACTGTGACACGGCCTCATGATATCCAATGGGCCAACCTGGGACTAATTGATGCCACCTGTTGGACCGTGTTGACAGATGTTGGCCATGTATGTACCATACATGTCCTTCCGGTACTGCACACTTCATGTAGTTGTGCCTCATAATGATGTATGTTGGGATCTTGAGTGTGTTCAATGCCGCATATGTGGGGTGACTGACAATCTTGTTTACTTCTCCTCTGCACTGCAGGGCTCCTGCTGTCCATCGGCCATTCCCAGACCTGGCAACGATGGTGGAACGGGACAGCATCCGACGGTACCGCTTCACCAGGCAGCTGATTGAGGATTTGGCAGTGCAGTTGTCCCCACATTTGCAGCCTGGCCGGCCGTATCCTACAGCGCTGACCCCCAAGGTGAAGGTGATGGCAGCCCTACACTTCTTTGCCACTGGTACCTTCCAACATACTGTGGCGACTGCTGGTGGGATGTCACAGACCATGTTCAGCCGTGTGCTCCGCGATGTTTTGGCGGCAATGTTGCTCTTCCTGAACCGGTACATCTATTTCCCTAGACTGCGACGACTCACTGACGTGAAGAGTGACTTTTATGCCCTGGGGAGGATGCCGCATGTCATTGGCTCCATTGATGGGACACATGTGGCTTTGGTACCACCACAGGCCCAGGAGCAGGCCTACAGGAACCGCAAGCACTACCACTCGGTCAATGCACTGGTGGTGTGTCTTGCAGACATGACCATCACACACGTGTGTGCCCGTTTCCCTGGTTCAGCACACGATGCCTTTGTGATGAGGAGTAGTCGCATCCCCAGGATGATGGCACAGATGCAGAACCAGCGTGCCTGGCTTGTCGGTGTGTACTGACTTTGTGCCATTGTGTGTGATCTGATCTGTAGTATTCCGCCCACTTTTCCAAGTCAGCTAATGTGCACTTGTCTGTCCGTAGGTGACTCGGGATACCCCAACATGCCGTGGTTGCTGACACCCCTCAGGAACCCTGTGACACCTGCCCAGATGCGCTACAATGAGGCACATGGTCGGACCAGGAGAGTGATTGAGCGGACCTTTGGTCTCCTGAAGAGCCGCTTCCGCTGCCTGGACAAGACCGGAGGGTGCCTCCCATATGCCCCTGCGAAAGTGTGCAAGATTATCATCGTCTGCTGCATGCTCCACAACCTGGCAGTGCGGTAGGAGTTGCCTCTCATCCAGGATGACAATGACCAACATCCGCCACCTGTGGAGGATCCTGGCCTGGACCACGATGCCAGTGACGATGATGATGATGATGGTGATGGTGATGTCCGCACACAGCTCATCACCAACTTCTTTAGCTGAATGTGAGTATCCTGAGGTGTCATGTCAATGATGTGAGTTGGCATGATGTGTGGGTGGTGCTCTGGTGCTGTTGGAGTGTGTCCATGGGCCACTTGACTGGATGTGTGTTGCGATGTGTGGTGACAGGTGGGCTGTACTCCCCAACAGTGTTGACATGCTAACTTTGTTCTGGGTGGGTATCTTGTAACATGTATTGTGCATGTGTTTTGCTGTTCTGTCCTGTACTCCATTGCTTTTGACTGTGTGTCATTTCTGTCCTTCACAGGGTACTTTCAGATTCGTTTGGTCAACTGTGTCCACCGACGACGTGATTGCACATCCAGGCTGGTAGCTGTTGTGTCCCTACAGGTGATGTGCGCCACACCCATGGACTTCCTTCCGTCTACAGTTGTTGACTGTGTGCCCGCTGCCAGGTGGGGTTACCTTGCATCTGTAGTGGTTACGGCATGTTGCAACTGTGTAATAAACCTGTGCTTCACTTTGTGATGTGCGTTGTCTGTGGTCACACATTTGACTGCCATTTGCTTACTGCACCTGTGGGCTACTTGACTACAACTGGGAATGGGTGTGGTGTCTGTGCATTGCACCGTCTTCCCTGGCAACATCAGTGTAGGCAATGAGTCAGATGGCCTAGGTGTGTATGTGTCGTGTAGCCCTGGTGGTGTGTCTCCCTCATGTGTGTCACGTTTCCTGTACTCACATGCCTGTGTTGTCCTTGCTGTTGCAGTTCGCATACACAGTGTAATTTTGCAGTTCATCATCCCCATAACAGCACCCACGTTGGAATCACGACAGAGGCAAGTATGGTGTATTAGTGTGTTTATTGTGATACATTTGTGTTAATAGTGCATAGGATGGGTTGTGCTGTACATGAATCTTGCAATCCCAAGTTCCTAGGTGAATTGAAAGTCCGGGTAGACAGGATCCCCAGTATCGGGGCCACAGTTGTCTGACACATTGGTCCAACTTGTACTCCCCATGCAATGTGTGGGAGTAGTGTTGCCGTCAACAGGGTGAACAGTCTGTGCACAAAGGCGAACATCCAGAACAGGTTCAGGCTTCCTGGGAGTTGCGCTTGGCCATCGGCCTCTCACTTTTCCCTCCTCGGACGACCCCTCTTCTTGGGGGGCCCTCAAGTGCAGGCTGCTGCGGTGCAGGGGACTCTCCGCCAGAGTCCTCCTCCCTCCCTGTGGCAGTTGCAGTTTGTTCGGCACCAGATGTTGTTGGCACACAGGGAGGTGTGGACTGGTTGCTGTTCATCTGGCGGAGGCATTGTAAAATGTCCCTGTGCACCGCCGTCATCTCATGCAGTGCATCCCACTTGGACTCCACGCGGGACATGTGTGAGTCCACACGGGACATGTGTGACTCCACGTGGGACATGTGGGAGTCCAAGCGGGCATGATGGGCAGCCTGCTGCTGTTTAATGTCTCTGAGGAGCCCCACTACCTGGCTGAGCTCTCCGGTGCTGGACTGGTACGCATCAGCTATGCGTACCAGTTGTGGGTCATCATGCACACCAGCAACCTCTGCAAGCAGCGACCTCTGTCTCCCACCCCTCCCACCACCCCTGCTGACATGTGCAGTGTGTGCAGTGGCACGCACAGATAACCCTGGTCCACCTTGGGGGTTGGTGGTGGTGGTGGTGTCCATGGCCCCAGGTTGGTCCAGCTTCACTGTGCTGGTGTTGCTCCTTATTCTGTCCATGTCGGCAGGGATGGTATTCGTGGTGACAGTCGTTGTAGGGGTGGGTGCAGGGGGTGCAGCTGGTGGTCCTGCTGGTGCTGCAGCTGGTGGTCCTGCTGGTGCTGCATGTTGACTTGCACCGGATGTGCCAGGTTGTTCTTCATCGTCCGAGGAGGACAGAGGCTGTACTGACGCCAGTGAGCTCGGCATCCTCTTGAGCCTGGGACTGGGACTCCTCAGCGTCTGCTGCTGTGTCCCCATCATCACCTGTTTTTGGGAGACACAAACAATGTATGTCATGTTTCTGCAGGCATCAATGGTTGACACACATGACAGTTGTGACTGTGCCTCTGGGTGCGGGCCTGTACATTGCATTGTCCTGAGTCGTCACAGTCAGGGGTTGATATTGGTGTGGCACATTGTCCTGCATTATTTGGGCATTTCTATGTATTTTCTGGGGTGTGAACATGGTCTGCATTGGTTGTGATTGGTTGACAGCCGGCCCTCCTTCCCACCCACCCAGCCAGTCAGTTATCCCACCATGGAACGTGCTTGCGTTGCAGGGAGTGTAAGTTGTCTCTCAGGATGTCAGTCAGTGGTGTCCTGCTGTTTGTTGGTGCACATTTGCCAGCAGGGCCTTGTGCTCCCCACAGCAGTAGCCAGTGTCAGCCATCTTGTGAGTCCTTCTCCACTCCCTGTGATGTGAGCATGGTTCAGGGTGGTGTTGATGGGACAGTTGTGGGGGTGAGCTATGTCTGTGACTACGACTCCCATCATGCCATTGCCTCCTCCCCCTTCCCAGCATGCCCATGCTTCCTTCCTTTTGACTCTGCTTCCCTGTGGGGTGGGCTGGCTGTGCTGACAGGATGGCTGGGAGTGTTGTCCTGGCAGTTGTTTGGCTGGAAGTCCCAAGAGTGTCCCTGTGCTTCACACAACATAACCCAGGGTGGTGGTTCTTTGTGGGATCTTGTGTTAGGATGGGGGCATTGCATTCTACCAGGTGGGTTCTGTGGAGTTTGTGTTGGGGGGGTGTGAGGGGAGGTGCTTGTGACTATGGTCAGTGCTGCAAGTCCCCCTTCCCACCCAGCTAGCCAGATATCCCACCATGGAACGTGCTTGCATTGCAGGGAGTGTAAGTTGTCTCTCAGGATGTCAGTCAGTGGTGTCCTGCTGTTTGTTGGTGCACAGTTGCCAGCAGGGCCTTGTGCTCCCCACAGCAGTAGCCAGTGTCAGCCATCTTGTGAGTCCTTCTCCACTCCCTGTGATGTGAGCATGGTTCATGGTGGTGTTGATGGGACAGTTGTGGGGGGCAATATGTGTGACTGCGACTCCCATGATGCTATTGGCTTCACTGACTTGGCCAGCATACACAGAATTCCTTCCTTTGAGTGGCCTTCACTGTGTGTTGGTGTTGTTGTGGTGGCTACATGTGTGGATGTGTTTGTTAGTTCTATTTGTGCCACTGCCTAGCTGTAGTTGTAGTTGTGTTTGTACATGTGTCGGCACAGTTGGATGTGACTTTTTGGATGGCATGTGTTGTGTTTATCTGACTGACATACACATTTTGGGATGATTCTGTTCTGGTTGCTGTGTAATTGCTATGAGTGCATGGTTTGACTCTCCCCTTGACAGTGATGTGTGTGTTTTGTGGCAGTATATTGTGTACATTTGTTGTGTACTCACCAGGCTCTGGGATGTCCTCTAGTCCATATACGCTCACTGGCGGAAGGATGGCCCGCACCTTCTCCTCCCAGGGCCTGAGGTATATTGGCTTGGCAGGAGGGCCACTGCCGGTGTATTGGCTGTTGATGTAGTCTTTCTTCAGCATGTCCCGTACCCTCCTGCGCACGTCATACCACCTGTTCTGGATGTCGGTCTTTGTGCGCCGACATGGTGATTGTGCGTTCACCCTGTTGATGATCCTCTCCCACATCTTGGTTTTCTGCGACATGGGGTCTGCTGGACCAGTGTGCCAAACAGCTGTGGCTCCACCCTGAGGATCTCGTCTACCATGACTTCCAATTCACTATCTAGGAACTTGGGATTCTTCTTGGGGGGCATGGTGATGGGTGGTGGTGGGTGATGTGTGTGTTGGTGTGCAGGTGAGGGTGTGTGAGTGTGTGTTTTGCTGGGTGTATGTGAGGTAGGTATTTGTTGGTGTGCTGATGGTGTGTGGCTTGTGTGAGGGATGAGCTGTGGGTGTGTGGTTGCTTTCTCTTGGGTGCTGGCAGTGGAATGGCATTTGCAAAGGCTCATGGTAGTGATTTGTGTCCTTTATATAGGTGGAGTTGTGGGTGTGTCTTTGTTCTCTGTCCCCACCCCCAGTATTTATTGGCTTGGTAATTGCTTGTTTGGCCTTTTTTGGGTGATTTTTCCTTTGTGCTGTTTGTGTATGTTGGAAACGTTCTTGTGACCGAGTCGGACCCTGCATTGGTCTCGTACGGTGTTCTCCGTTTCGTTCACGCTGTGTTTGTGCAGTTTTCTATGCTGCGTACGCGTCGGTCGCGGTGTATTGTGTTGCTTCGGCTCGGTTTTGTATGCGTGTCGGTCGTACGGCTTGTCCTCCGTCCGACTCGGTCGTGGTTTTCGCGCCTTGCATCGTACTTTGCGGTTTGGAGTTCGCGTGTACGTTTCGGTCGGATTTGTTCCGGATGCGTGTCGGTCGGTTGGATTCGCGTGTTTTTCCGGCCGGATTGCTGCTTTCCGTGCGGCTCGGTCGATCGACTTGGTTTCGGTACGTGTCGGTCGGATTTTTCGCGCCTTGCATCGTACTTGGCGTGTCGTGCGCCACGGGTACGTGCCGGTCGGTATTTTTTCCGGATCCGAGTCGGTCGGTGCTTTTTCCGGCCCGAATCGGAATCGACCCCTATGTATGTAAGGAACCGCCAAAGATTCATCGATTCCTTAATATTACCAAATAGCAATTCGGTAAATAGGTAATCGCTATTAATACTACTCTATCCGTTCCTATGGGCTGAAAGGCCCATAGGTGCGAATGGTTTTGTATTAGCTAATTTGCGATTACCTAATTGGTAATCACAAATTAGGTAATGCAAAGCCAAGGGTGCCTGGTGGCCTAAGGCCCCCCCTGAAACACCCCAGAAAAATAAAATGTGCACATGTAAAGCGCACACATGCACTAGGGGCACACATGCGCTACATGGCACTGTTCAAAAAAGCATTTTGGTGCATTTTCAAAATTTGCACTTGGTTACCATCGACTTGGAGTCAGTAGTAATAGCATTTTCCTAAATGCACAGTTTGCATTTAGAAAATGCTTGGTACATGTGCAAAGGGAATCACAAATTGCGATTCACGATTTGTTCTCGCAATTTTAGGTGATCGATATTTTTGCGATTATCTAAAATTGCAACTACATCTACATCTTGAAAGTCTATTTTCCATTTGCAAACAGCCCAGATTACTGATTCGCACCATTTGTGAATGCAAAATTGTTTGATACATGTGGTCCCTGGTCTTTTACGAACACTGTCCAATCAACAGAGGAGAGAGCCAGACTCCTGCGACAGGCAAACTGGTTCTGGTCATGGGATATTTCCGTACCCAGAGTGCTTTGCGCTACAGGTCACTTTGCTTCTTATTCCCCTTCGAATAAACAAATATGTCTTGGGTGTGTACATCACACATAGGCAGCATTATTGGTGTCTTCTGTTAATTAGAACACACTTCCACCATCATTTTGAGAGATGGCAATGCAGAGGGAGTTGTACTAATTCCTGATCATATTTGTATATGAAATTGTGGAATATTTTACAAACAAAGTAAAGAAAGTGTTCAGGGTAAAACCGTGAAACAAACAGGTTTTAATTCAATTGAAAATGATTTTTTTTCAGAATGTTAATCAATGTACTTTTAATTGTTCAGTATTTTAGAACTAATTTATATCTTCTTTCTGAAAGCATGTCAGGAATTCATTTGAACTAACAAATAACATAAGTAAAGCAGCTGTTTTCACTGTGGTGTGCACACAAATCACCTCCAGCATCGAATGCTTGTCCATTGAGGCAACAGACAACAGATATTAACATCAGCAGCACTTTCACTTATCACAACAGGAGGGAGATGGGAGAAGGAGGTTTGAGAAATGAGGAGTGAGGGAAGAGGAGTGAGAAACGAGGAATGACAAGTGAGGAATTAGGAGTGTGAATTGAGGCATGAGCAGTTAGGGATGAGGAACATGAAACAAGGCATGAGGAGTTAGGGATGAGGAATGCGAGGCATGAGGAGTTAGGGATGAGGAACTTGAAACGAGACATGAGGAGTTAGGGATGAGGAATGCGAGGCATGAGGAGTTAGCGTTGAGGCATGCGAGGCATGAGGAGTTAGGGATGAGGAATGCGAGGCATGAGGAGTTAGGGATGAGGAATGTGAGGCATGAGGAGTTAGGGATGAGGAATGCGAGGCATGAGGAGTTAGGGTTGAGGAATGCGAGGCATGAGGAGTTAGGGTTGAGGAATGCGAGGCATGAGGAGGTAGGGATGAGGAATGCGAGGCATGAGGAGTTTGGGATGAGGAACATGAAATGAGGGATGAGGAATGCGAGGCATGAGGAGTTAGGGATGAGGAATGCGAGGCATGAGGAGTTAGGGTTGAGGAATGCGAGGCATGAAGAGTTACGGATGAGGAATGCGAGGCATGAGGAGTTATGGATGAGGAACGTGAAACGAGGGATGAGGAATGCGAGGCATGAGGAGTTAGGGATGAGGAATGCGAGGCATGAGGAGCTAGGGATGAGGAATGCGAGGCATGAGGAGTTAGGGATGAGGAATGCGAGGCATGAGGAGTTAGGGTTGAGGAATGCGAGGCATGAGGAGTTAGGGTTGAGGAATGCGAGGCATGAGGAGTTAGGGATGAGGAATGCGAGGCATGAGGAGTTAGGGATGAGGAACGTGTAACGAGACATGAGGAGTTAGGGTTGAGGAATGCGAGGCATGAGGAGTTAGGGATGAGGAATGCAAGGCATGAGGAGTTCGGGATGAGGAACATGAAACGAGGGAGGAGGAATGCGAGGCATGAGGAGTTAGGGATGAGGAAGGCGAGGCATGAGGAGTTAGGGATGAGGAATGCGAGGCATGAGGAGTTAGGGTTGAGGAATGCGAGGCATGAGGAGTTAGGGATGAGGAATGCGAGGCATGAGGAGTTTGGGATGAGGAATGTGAGGCATGAGGAATTAGGGTTGAGGAATGCGAGGCATGAGGAGTTCGGGATGAGGAACGTGAAACAAAGGATGAGGAATGCGAGGCATGAGGAGTTAGGGATGAGGAATGCGAGGCATGAGGAGTTAGGGATGAGGAATGCGAGGCATGAGGAGTTAGGGTTGAGGAATGCGAGGCATGAGGAGTTAGGGGTGAGGAATTTGAGGCATGAGGAATTTGGGATGAGGAATGCGAGGCATGAGGAATTAGGGTTGAGGAATGCGAGGCATGAGGAGTTAGGGATGAGGAATGCAAGGCATGAGGAGTTAGGGATGAGGAATGCGAGGCATGAGGAGTTAGGGATGCGGAATGCGAGGCATGAGGAGTTAGGGATGAGGAATGCGAGGCATGAGGAGTTAGGGATGAGGAATGCGAGGCTTGAGGAGTTAGGGATGAGGAACGTGAAACGAGGCATGAGGAGTTAGGGATGAGGAATGCGAGGCAAGAGGAGTTAGGGATGAGTAATGCAAGGCATGAGGAGTTAGGGATGCGGAATGCAAGACATGAGGAGTTAGGGATGAGAAATGTGAAACGAGGAATGAGGAATGTGAAATGAGGAATGACGAGTGAGGCATGAGGCATGAGGAATTAGGGATGTGGTGTGGATGACCTAAAATGGACAGGTAACTTACATTTTAGGACATCGTTATTTGTCCATTTTGAATTGTGGAAGGAGGTTGATCAATGAGGGGTGAGGCTTAAGGGATGAGGGGCGAGTGATGAAGAGTGAAGAAAGAGGGATGAAGAGGGAGGGATTAGGAGTGAGGGATAGAGAGTGGCAACTGATGAGAGAGAGATGAGGGGTTCAGAATAAGGAATGAAGAGTGAGAGAAGAAGAGTATGGGATGAGGAATGAAGAGTGAGGGATAAGGATAAAGAGTGAGTGGTGAAGAGTGAGGGATAAGAGATGAGGAGTTAGGAAATAAGAATAAGGATTTAGGGATGAGAATGGCTTCTGGGAGATGAGAAGTGAGTAATGGGGAGAAATGCATGAGTAGTGAGGGATGGAGAATCAGGACTGAGGACTGAAGGATGTGAAGAGAGGGGTGAGGGATGAGGGATAAGAGGTGAGGCATCAGTAATGAGAGATGAATCAAAAATAGAAAAAGAGAAGTGAGAGCAGAGGAGTGAGAAATTATTCATTAGTGAGGGATGAGGAATAAAGACTGAGGAGTGAGTGAATTGGAATGAAATGCATGCTGTAGGCTGCTCATTTCTCACTAAATGGTCTAACATGGATTATGTTACTACAAACGTTAGGTTATATGTCCTTTGCGCCTGCCATTACACCTGCTATCAAAGGACACTAAAGAGGAAATGTTGGTCAAAGCCATGAACTTCCTTAAGATGCTGCATAACCATGGAAGTATGAGAAAAACAAAAAAGGAAAAATAGAGAAAAGAGGTAAAAAATGGACACTGGAGACAGTGGCTTCATGGACGTCATTTAGGGGTTTCAGTGGTTGCAGCTGTGACCCCTGGTTTGCCCCTTGCAACCCCTGGCACTGCTTTTGCAATCCCTGGCCTCAGAGGTGGCAAAATCAGTGCCAAGTACACAGGGGTGGCTGCGCATTCCTTATTGTCTGCCTGTTTTTTGTTATACTAACAGTGAATAATATAATATCATTTACTATCAGTGTAATAAAAATGGAACACACTTAGGGCCTTTGGTGGCAGCTGTAGTAAGCAAAAATGGTTTTAAATGTATGTTGTAGCTGGGCTTGTGGGTGAGAGTGTGTTTAAGTGAGAGAGAGCGTGTGTGTGTGAGCCAGTGTGTCTGTATGTAAAAGCATGTGTATGAGTGATAGTGAGTGAGAGTCAAGTGGTACGTAGTGATTGAGGTTTTGTGAGACTGAGGCCCAGATTTTCTATTCTTTGATGCAAGGCAACACTGCACCAAAGTTGCTGCGTTGCCTTGCATCATAGGGAATGAGGAAAAATGTGCCATATCTAATAAAATATGGTGCATCTTTTCTCTACCTGTGCGCAGGTGCATTTATGGCAGCCGCACACCAATGCCCACACCCTTCGGCCCTAGTGCAAAGGTGTGTGTGTTCTCTAAAGCAGAGGTTTTGTACTGGAAGGGGACCCTTCCAGTACAAAAACTATGCTTTAAGGCTTTCACATTATGTATGTGTGCTGTACAATGTAGCACACATGCGAAGTTGGAGAAATGAAAAAAATTCTCCTTGTTACGCCTGCCTCGAAAGGCCCTGTGGAGTAAGGGCCGTCGAAGGCAGACTTCTAATTCCACCCACTTAATTTAGATGGGTGGAATTAGAGGTCAGTTTTCATTGCCCATCACCTTCAGGAAAACCCTGGCGGTAAGGGGCAGTAAAAACTGCCAAAGGCTCCCCTCGCCATGGGAGACAATTCCCATGGCGAGGAGAGCATTTTCTTTTTTCTTTTCAAAAAGTAAATCTAATTTCGAAAAGAAAAAAAAGAAAACAGTTTGGGGAATGGCTCTGTCATGTTGATGGAGCCCTGCACAAAAATGTAAATAACATTGACAGGAACCGCCATGACCACGGTTCCTTGCAAAGCTTTAGAAACAACTGCCAGCTTGGCGGTCATTTCTAAATTTGGCGGGCGGAGTAGTCTCTGCCTGGCAGACATTAAGTCCTCCTCCAGGCCAACAGAGAGAACTCCGCCTGCCAACAATTAAATCTGGCCCTTTATTAGTTTTTCATTTTGCTTTTTACTAGCATTCGTATCGGTTGCACCATCAGTTTTTTCTGAGATCCAGATTCTCCAAGCAGATCACATTACCAGATCAGTTATCTTCTGGTAAATGCCACTTTATACATTTCTACATTACTCTTTTCAGTCGAATCACAACATTGTAACTATCCACTGTAGTGAACATCACCCCTCCACACAAGCTTAACTTCACAATAATGCAAATTACATCACCTATTATATCAGAGCTTCCACTTCCAATCATGTCTCCCTCCCAATTGACTATCTCACAGCCAGTGGTTAATTTGTAAAAAAACATGAGTGCCGGGGCTCTCGTCAGGAGGCAGCGTGCACCAGCCCATTTCTCCTATTAGCGCACCCTAAAACAGAACCAACTTCTAACCGTGAAAGTGGGGAGTAGATGTGGCGTAATGGCCAGAGCTATCGACTTGATTCTCGGCGTCAGCTCAACATCCTGTGATTCTTGGCAAATCACGTAATCTCCTTTGCCTACCATAAATGAATATGTCCTTAACTGGTGCTCATGAAAAGCGCCGGTGTTGATAATTAAGTGCCTGTGCTGAGCACCGAAAACCACGGGCTCAAATTAAGCACGGGTCACAGCCCCTCAGTCAAATAAATTGAGTGCCCTCAGCCGGGAAGGACGTGGTCGCACAATGTCCCTTTCCCATACAGTCTAGCACTGGCTGCCATGAAAGTCTTTTTTGCGGTGATGATATGTGACGGCAATCTTTCCGCTGCCATGGTCTCCCACACCCTCCAGCACCATGTGTTCCATGTTGGGGCAGCTGTTTGGTTTCAAAATCTGGCTATTGTGAGACAGGCTATCTTTAAGAGTTTATAGATCAGTTTCCAATGTCCTCTTCCTTCTTCCTTCCAGCCCAGTGGGTGCATGCCTAAAACGGTAACGGTAGGGTACGCGGGTATGAGGCATGTCACCATTTCTCTAATAGTAGCCAACGCTTCCTTACAGAACCAAATTAATTTTCTGGCAGTCCCACCAAACATGGAAAGGGGTTCCCACTTCTCTGCACACCCTCCAACACTCGTTACTCCGGATCTGGTGGCTCAGTGGACTAATGCATCCACTGCAGGGGCCTGTGTTTGACCTCATGGTCACAGGTTCAAATCCCGGCGGGTCCACTCAGCCTTTCATCCATCTGAGGTCGATAAAATGAGTACCATTGAGTTGGGTAACAATAAACATCTGTTATTCAGCGCCAAGGGACCTATGGGTGAACGTGCGCTTTACAAATACACGTTATGTTACTTATCCCTGGTAACATTTTATGTAACTTGTCTGGCGTTATATATCACCCTGCCATTATTTTGAGAGCAGATTCTCAATGCTAAACTGACAAGCTGTCAGGCTCTGGATTGCTAGTTTGGTCTCATTGTCCTTTATCTGCACCCCCAGCTCCTATGTCTGGTCTTCTGTTAAAGGAGGAAGTGGTCAGTCTGATAAGCACTTTTTCATACCTCCGTATCTATTTCCTTGCAGTAAAGTGTTGCATAAAAATTCTAAAACAGTCCAGAGTATTCTTTGTTATTATAATTTACATTACCTCTCCCATTCTTCAAACCTACAGTGTTTGTTTGATTTTCCCTTACCTTAAGATCCACAGCCAGAAGTCAGTGGACTTTATCGCTGTACTGTTCGCTTCAAAATGTGCAAGGTTTTTTTGGACTTTTTAATTTGCATGGTTATGAGCTGAATTCTGATATTAATCAGTGCTCTAAGGTCTGCCCTCCAGTGTGTTTATGCCTCTTTTCTGCTTTCTCTAGTTCAGCTTGCAATTTCTATGCCAATAAGCCTCTCTCTCTCTTCATTGCAGGGCCACAGACATAATTCTGCCTCTGAGCATTGGTTTAAAAGCATCCCAAATAAGGGGAGAGAAACATCCCTCATGTTGTTCGTAGCCTACTATTCATCAAACGCCTTTGACATCTCTAATCCATTAACTGTTTCCTTTACCATATATTTACACAATCTGTGTGGTCGTGTTCTCTATAACTCTCTTAACTGCGATCAAGAATAAAACAAAACATAGCAGTTCTCAAGTGCTTCCTAACATCTCTAGGTTATCAGCCTCTGTCAGGCTGGAGTCCCACCAGCATCTTCAAGTGGGTAAACAACTGTCCCTCCCCTGAAATGTTTCCCCTGTAATTTAAAAACATTAGGCGTGTCCAGTCTTACTCTTGTTGGCTGGGCCTCATGAATATAGATTGTCACCAGTCAATTACATTTTATCTTCCCTCCTGGACAATCTATTCCTATGTCTTTGGGAGTTCAGCAGTGGACCCTCCTGGGTCCATGCTCCTTTGGTGGTGCTTCCATCTTGACTCACCTTTTTGATCTTGATGGAAGGCTAGTGCTTAATCCTTTGTGTACATTGTGCATCTTTGAGTTGAGTTGAAAAGTCATTCTGCATGGGAATGTCCATCTAAGTCTTATTCCCTTCTTAGTCATCGTGTCTGACACTGGCCTGACGATCTTGCATTTTTCAAGTGTGGTTTGAGCACAATCAACTGACTTTCGCAGAAGTGAATTGGCGATTGTTTCTGCGCTACTTCAGTATCTCTTCTTTCTGTGGGAAATATGAAAGCTTGATCACAATGTCTCTTGGTCTGCCATATGGCTCGACTTCCTGGTCCAATTCTTGCGCTCTTTCAACTGCCACAAGTACCCCCTTCTTTCATGCAGAATATATGGCTAAATACTCCCTGGACATATGCCCCATGTCAGCTCCTTCAGCATCTTCTTTAGTGTTTTATATTCTTATGTTGGCTCATCTCGCTCTGTTTTCTAGATCTTCACACTTCAGCTACAAGAGTTTAATTTGCGAGTCAAGGTGTGTTGTCTTACGTGCCAATTCTCTGGATGTCTCACCTTTTTCTTGAATGGTCATCGCCATATCTTATTGTATTGTGCCCAGTTGATCTAGGTCTTGCCAAACCCTAGAGATAGCTCTGTTGATGGTAGTTTTGAGCTTGTCCCTTTCTTTTTGAATATATTCCCTCCATTCTTTCAATGTGTAGGTCCCTGAAGCATTCCTTAAGGCACGGGTACTCATAGTACGGCCCGCGGGCCGCCAGCGGCCCGGCAAGCCTTCCTTGGCGGCCCGCGGACCTTGCAGACATCGTACCTGTTTTTTTTTTTTAAAGTGTCAGCAAACACTGCTGCGCGTACTCTGAGAGACTCTGCTCTATGGGGGCCGGGCGATTCTTTAAAAGACCATTCACTTGTTAATGAGGCTTTGTTGCATTTTACTTCTTCTTAGCGCCCCTGCATCTCCACTCTAAGTGGAGATGCAGGGGCGCTAAGAAGAGGTAAAATACAACAAAACCTCATTAACAAGTAAATGGTCTTTTAAAGACCTGTGAAGTACTCGGGTGCGGCTGTGTGTGTTCCCGGGAAGCTGTCTCAGCCCCGGCTGACACACACGCGGGGTGAGGTGAGAGAGGGTGACAGATCGAGGGTGACAGAAAGAGGGTGACAGAGGGAGGGAGACAGATGGAGGGAGACAGAGAGAGAGGGAGACAGAGAGAGAGGGAGACCGAGGGAGAGGGAGACCGAGGGAGGGAGACAGAGGGAGGGAGACAGAGGGAGGGAGACAGAGGGAGGGAGACAGAGAGAGGGAGACAGACGGAGACAGAGACAGACGGAGACAGAGACAGACGGAGACAGAGACAGACGGAGACAGAGACAGACAGAGACAGAGACAGACGGAGACAGAGGGAGGGAGACAGAGGGAGGGAGACAGAGGGAGGGAGACAGAGAGAGGGAGACAGAGAGAGGGAGACAGAGAGAGGGAGACAGAGAGAGGGAGGGAGGGAGACAGAGAGAGAGAGACAAACAGAGTGAGTGAGACAGAGGGAGAGAGGGAGGGAGAGATAGAGAGAGGGAGGGAGACAGAGAGAGGGAGACAGAGAGAGGGAGACAGAGAGAGGGAGACAGAGAGGGAGGGAGACAGAGAGGGAGGGAGACAGAGGGAGGGAGACAGAGCGAGAGAGAGAGGGAGACAGAGCGAGAGAGAGAGGGAGACAGAGAGAGAGAGGGAGACAGAGAGAGAGAGACAAACCGAGTGAGTGAGACAGAGGGAGGGAGGGAGGGAGAGAGAGAGAGGGAGGGAGGGAGACGGAGAGAGAGAGGGAGGGAGAGATAGAGAGAGGGAGGGAGACAGACGGAGACAGAGACAGACGGAGACAGAGACAGACGGAGACAGAGACAGACGGAGACAGAGGGAGGGAGACAGAGGGAGGGAGACAGAGGGAGGGAGACAGAGAGAGGGAGACAGAGAGAGGGAGACAGAGAGAGGGAGACAGAGAGAGGGAGACAGAGAGGGAGAGACAGAGGGAGAGACAGAGAGAGGGAGACAGAGAGAGGGAGACAGAGAGAGGGAGACAGAGGGAGGGAGGCAGAGGGAGGGAGGGAGGCAGAGGGAGGGAGGCAGAGGGAGGGAAAGGGAGAGAGACAGAGAGAGAGAGGGAGGGAGACAGAGAGAGAGAGGGAGGGAGACAGAGAGAGAGAGGGAGGGAGACAGAGAGAGAGAGACAAACAGAGTGAGTGAGACAGAGGGAGAGAGGGAGGGAGAGATAGAGAGAGGGAGGGAGACAGAGAGAGGGAGACAGAGAGAGGGAGACAGAGAGAGGGAGACAGAGAGGGAGGGAGACAGAGAGGGAGGGAGACAGAGGGAGGGAGACAGAGCGAGAGAGAGAGGGAGACAGAGCGAGAGAGAGAGGGAGACAGAGAGAGAGAGGGAGACAGAGAGAGAGAGACAAACCGAGTGAGTGAGACAGAGGGAGGGAGGGAGGGAGAGAGAGAGAGGGAGGGAGGGAGACGGAGAGAGAGAGGGAGGGAGAGATAGAGAGAGGGAGGGAGACAGAGCGAGAGAGAGAGATAGATAGAGAGAGAGAGAGAGAGAGAGATGTGTGTATGCCGGGTCTGGCGGCTCAGTGGACGAAGGCATCCGCTGCAGGAGCCTGTGTTCAACCTCATGGTCATAGTTTTTTTTTCTTGCTCTAGCCCCGCCCCCATCCCCCACTGACCCCGCCCCCACCGGTGCGGCCCTCGGCCACAAACCCCACTGTAAATTTGGCCCCCGAGAGAAAGTTTGTGAGTACCCATGCCTTAAGGTCTTCTTTCATAAGGACAGAGTCCTCTGTTCTAGGTGCCATGGTTATCTTTTTGGCTTGGCCTTCCTGACCTGATACGTCATCCCTGCTACTCCAGGTTCTCCAGAAATATTGGAGGCTATTTTTGCCCTTCTGCACCTTTCTCCGGGACATTCAGTTCTTGTTGCAATCACTGTTACTCAGGACTGGGATCAGCCGGTTTCCAGCTTTTCAAACTCAATTGTCTCCACTTGGTGGTGGGCCAGAGGGTTCCCGACATTTCCACCTCTCCACTATCCCTCCAACTCCTCTGGCTTGGTAATGGCCTCTTCATTATGTTGTAGGCAGTTTTGTGTCAAGCTGATTGTAGTATGCTCACTCCTTGGACAATAATTGCCTCCATAAGTCTGTCTGTTTAGATCACTGTGTTTCTATTTTAGCGTGACTACTAAGGCCTAAATCCTTTTGAAATCACCATACTTCTGCCATCCAAAATCCGTAAAAATGTGATCCAAGCTCCACTCCTTTCCCCATTGAGGGCTTCTGTCCCGATTGTCTGTGGCTGCCAGCACAGGAAGGCATCCTCTTATTCTGTCCTGTTCAATTTTTGTCCATGCAATCCCTGGCGTGAGGCTCCAGTAGGCACCAGAGTCCAGAGCTTCAACAGTGGCCTGCACTAGGCCATGCACAGGTAACGTGTCTCCTAGGCCATTCCTTCCACTCATGGAGTGTGAGGCTTTCATGGGCAGCTAGGCTCCAGTGAATGAATGGGAGATTACCCCTTCCATCAGTGGCCCGACACACCGGCCCACAGCACCAACTTTGAAGTGGGACCAGCGGACACTTTGTAAATCCCTCAGCTGCTCCATCTTGATTTGGGGCCATCCGCCACTTCCCCCCTTGAGCCCCCAATTTTCCACTACCTTCAGGCGTGGCGAGGGTCAGGATCTTGCCAGATGACATACCACCTCTGCGATTTTGACCTCTAGGACCTCAGGAACTTAGAAGCTTGTTACAGCACCAAGCATGCCCCTTAAATTACTATATTAAGTGAATAGAACAACTCTTTTATTTGCAGACTCCCTTCTTTAGAGAGATGGTTTAGGGGAAAGAAGTGGTATATTGCCCTGGAATTACTTATTTATGAAGCCAGAGACTGCAAACACAAGCATAAAAAGATTTGGTTGTTTTCGTAGTCCCGATTTGGTCCTTCTATGATGTCATGTTGTGCTTAGTTGTGGGGTTAAACTTTGTCATACAAGGGGTTGAGACAAGATGTGTTCTATATTGCACTCATTGGTCTCATTAACCTTTTGTAACTGAGCTGCACTATGCCACCTAGTAGCTCAGTGGAAACTGCCACAAAGTTCTCTGGATCCAGGCTAGCGCCTGGGGGATATTCTAAAGTGAAGATTCTGCAGTTAGAAGTATCCATCATAAGTTTGCTTATGAGCAAGGGTTGTATTGTTATCGTGTATTTTTATAGCTCGTATAGTTTCAATTCTCGTAAATGTAGATGAGCATGTGCAAAATCTCCCAACGTTGTGGACCGGAAGTTTTCTAGGGACAAATGGCTATTGCCATAGACTCTCTGACCTCACCTTTTACAGTTCAGGGGGTGGAAGCTATGGGTCTGGACGAGGGTGCAAAGTTTCACAGTTTCCTAAAATCCTCCACAAAAAAGGTTGTTTGAAGGCAGGGAGGGCATTCTCGTAAATCATTTTACTTCATTTGAAGGGCAGGAATTTGGAAGACCCATCTGTCAGAATTAATATTTTGCTATCTCTGGAGGAAATGTTGCATCCTGCCTCCCACTGGGTGGCCGTGTGTGCCAGAAAGGACACGCTAAATTGGTTTTGAAGTTGTGGCGGCTGTATGTATAGGGGGCTGAGTGTTGTCCCTCATGTCCTAGATGCTCTGTCTAAGAGCTGCAGCCTCAACTCCGAAAGGGCTGATACACTTCAGGTGCCAATGGTGGGGTCTCACATTGGCAGTATTGGAAGCCCTGAAATGGATGAAATTATTGGAGAAATTGCCTATCAGGCATAGAGAAAGTCCAAGGTCCGAGCTGTGACGTGACTCTCTTTCAATCGCTGTAGGGCTGAATCTGGCTTCTCACCAAGGAGGTGAGAGGGATCAAATGGCATATCCATAAAAGATGCCTGAACATCTCCAGGGAAGCCCATAGATCTCTTGTAAACATGGTGCCGAAGCACCATATTTGTGCCAATTGCCTGACCAAAGCAATCGGTCGTGCCAAGGCCTGACCGGATTACAAAGTTAGCTGCATCCCATACACCCTGCATAGATTGGGGCAAAGATGCCAGCAAGTCTTCTGGGACCCCCAGAAAGATCTGACTGGACACGTCCCATAAAGCATGGGTGTAGCGACCAAGAAGGCAGCTGGCATTCACTGAGAATAAGGCAAGGATGAAAGGAGAAAGCATGCGCTGGCCAAAAATGTTCATCTATTTTCAAATCACAGTCAGGCGAGGTCGGAGCAAATGCACTAGTGTTAACCCTATTGGTGGATGCCTGACTCTGGCGTTGGATTCTGTGAGAGAATTTCAGGGTCTCCTGGAGCAGGTCTGTGGTGACAAACAACCTGCCAGTTGACCGGAGTGCCAGAACAACATTTTGCGCATGTGCCCAAATGCGTGTCGTTAAGGGCCTTATTAACGGGAGGGAACAGATAGATAGGGGCCTAGCCAGGCATAAGAACCTCCGTCAGGAAATTAGTCTTAACCTCTATTGTGAGGAGCTGCAAGGCAAGGACCTCTGCAGCTTATCTGATCACAGCTGCAAAAGATGCACTTTCCTCTGTGGCAGGGCCCGGGGGAGAGACCAGTGAAGTGTGTGGGGATGTGTCCAAACCACTAGCATCTTGTAATGCTTCATACCAATTGCCTTCATCATATTGTGGGAAAAATTGCTCACCATCATCATAGTGCTGGTTGTCATCAGAAGCCAATTTGACAGTTAATGCACAGCCGCATCGTAAGGGTAGTGTATCAGAATCAGTAGGATTTCCGATAGGCTGGGCTTGGGTGGGTTCAGAGTGAGGCTTCGATCAATGTCGAGATGGGTTCGGTTCAGAGACCACCTTAGAGACTTCCACCTCTGCCGACGGTGTCGACACCAGCTTCAATGTCGAAGGGAGCTGCGTGAGGACTGGCATCAGGTCCGAAGTCTGCACCGAAGCCGGTGTGCTAAAGAAGCAGGTTTGAGGAGGACAGGTGGTGGCGAGAGTGAACCCGCAGGCAGAAGTATGACTGGAGGCCCCTGAGGATCCCTGGTGCTGAAAGGCATCACAGGGAACCAATAGCATGCTGAAGATACACAGCATGGCCTCTCCAAAGGCCTCAACTTGCGGCGATGGGTCCAATGGACCCTGAAATTCGGGCTGCATCGGGACCCTATTTGGCTCTTAAGGAGTAAGGTGGAGGGGCACATTGACACACTCACAACTTCTCTGGAGACAGAGTGTTGGGCAGGAGCTGATTCTTACATGGATTTCTTATGCTTCTTTCAGGAATTACCCAAAGACTTCTACCTCAACAAAGATTTGCAGTGGGAATGGCTTTGTGATTGTAACGGGGCTTTCCTTTCAAACTCGACTGGTCATGGCATGGAGTCTTGTGGTGTTTAGCGACATAGAACTCTGCTTTACCGTCTATATGGCCATTGAGTAGGGTCAGATTAGGATCACAATTCAGCCCAGGCACCCCCAAAAAAGTGGCCCACATTCCTGGATCACACCCATTCGTGAAACAGCATTTGGATAGTATCATTGGGCTACTTTTTAGAGACACATTTGTTAAATTATGTATTTTAAAGCTCATAGCACCAGAAACATTGGTGAACACTAGAAGCACTACATTTTGGCTGGGCCAAGGCCTGAAAGATACTGGAGCGGAGGTGCCAACAACAGGCCCTCAGCTAGGCCCCTTCACTTACTCCCCCCCTCCCCAGCCTACTATAGCCTCAGGGTGATGGCTTGGTAGGGGAGGGATGAAAAAAAGCACAGACTTGCTACTGCTCCAGGGGAGCTGAGGTGATGATGGGCCAATGGCCACATCACCTGCTCCCAGCCAGGCTGCTGCACTTGCAACACCCCACCTCACTTTAACAGCACAGCAGGGGAGTGGGACACTGCTTCTGGGTGTCTGTGCCAGCCCCACAGGGGGCCAAGATAAAGTCTGCAGCGGTCAACACAATACTGGCCTAGCAATGCTGCTGAAACTACCCCCTCGGAGCCTGTCTGCCCATGATGCTGGCCCTACATTACAGTGGCCTGGCAGGGAAGAGCGTAAAGCTCTGTGGGTCGGTTGACAGAGCTCCTAACAAAAACCGGCCCACAGGTGACCCTTAGGCAGCGGCCCATCGCCCAATGTCCGACTGCCCGCCTTCCCAATCCGATGCTGCCTTCGAGTTCATCTTGGCGTATTCGTCACAAGTCCTAGAGTTGTGTTCTGACCCCAAACACCAGAGACATAACTGTAGAGTAACTGTCACAGACGTCTCCTACAAGGCGTAAACCCTATTGTTTTACAGTGGCATATTTCCCTTGCAGAGTGGTAAAATTTGACGAAAAAAAAGTAGAAAAATCTCGTCAGAGAAAAAAGGAGTGGAGCTCCGGATTCCAAAAGAAACGAACTGATGTCAACGCACGTGGGTGATGCTTATATGTGGCACCCTTTATCACTTCCAGAGTGGAATATCGTCAACACAGAGCCATGATGCCACTTACCTTTGTGCAGGGGCACAGCGTTTGAGATTTCTGGATCCAGTCTGACAGACACCTGGGAAATATTAACAAGGTGAGGAATCTGAGGTTAGAAATATCCATCTTTGTGAGCAGTGGCCACTGTTGTGCATGGCTTGGTTTATGGCTTGGTTATGGCTCGTGCTTTCCAGGCCTACTCACCTCCTTCCGGCCATCCCTCTCCATCCCGTCGCCTTTCACCTATGCTTTACATCTACATTTTGACTGAACCTGAGATCCTCTGTTATTGATAAAGATGCCCTCGACTGGATGGGAATCGATAGAGGGGACATCCGGGAAGCACCGGCTGAGGCACCAGCTGCGGGGCCGAGCGCGAGAGCGTGTCATTTGCGCAGTCGCAGAGAGGCGCGCGCCCTGCTGCAAGAGGAGCACGCGCCACCTTCCCTCCTCTCTTAAGGCCCATCATTATTTCATGAGCCTCCCACTCCGAAAGTGCAGAGGCAGCGGATGTCTGCACAGATAACAAAACGGCGACATGATGTTTTATAAATATATGCAGTGCCTCTTCCGCCCCCCGAACCCTCCCGCCCGAAGAGGCACAAAGTACACGACTTCACTGGCAAACGCAAGGCACTGCTGCTGATCTGGGAGCCACACCATGTCTCAAAGTGACCCGCAGTGCTTGAAAAGTCAACAAATTACCCTTCACCCCACAGGTGGAATCTTCTGATACAGTGACTAGACCCACAAGGTCTCCAATCGAACCTGTTTTCTTCAAGTAGAGGTAAATTAGGTACAGTTTTTTACATTTCTCTAAAACATGACGTGCTTTTTTTCCATAATTTAATGCACAAGCGACATGGAACAGCCACACAGGCGTAATATGGATCTTTCCAGAGCAAGACTTGCATATTGCCCAGCGAGAAGCAAGGTTTACCAACATTTATACTGAAACTTAGGCCCAGATCTAGTATTCATTTGGGTGGATTCTCGTGTGATGCAAAGCAGAGGAAATGGCAACATCAGTGAACTGTCTAGTGAAAAATATATTTTGGGCCAAAAAGTTGATGTAAAAAGCATCACACACAATGCACACCATACTTTGCAACTAACACCCGCCTTGTTTAATTCTTGCTCGGTCACCTTTTTTCCACTGCCATTTACAAATGGGTCCTTCGTGCATGGCAAGTGACGGAAGTTACGGAGTGCGTTCTCTGTTGTATACCATATAAAGTGAATTTTAGTGGTTTGTTGGTTCGAGCCAGAACCATAACTCACTTTTAACAGTGACTTTTTCGGTGAATTGCTACAATAGTTGCAAAAAATATCTCAAACACGTTCTAAACAATTGCAGCACTTCAGTGTATCTGCTCTAAGAAATTTAGCATTGTGTTGAATAGTGGTTTTGAACTTATCTAATTACACCCATGCATAACATTTCAAGTGAGAATGAGGGTGGCGGGGGGGGGGGGGGGTGGGAAGGGGCACCATAAAAAAGTCCAAAACTACGGGGCATATTTACAAGGGCAGTGTGCCACCGGAGCGTCACTTTTTCCGACACTCCAGTGGCGCAATGCCCCTCTCCATAGTTAAAAGGCGGCTCTAAGCCACTTTGCATGGTTTGAGACACCGCATTGTAAATATGGGCCTCCTCACTGCAGTTTTCTGCAGCAAAGGGGCTGCAATGGGTGTGGCTGTGGGCGTACCCACTCAGCACCCATTGCTTTTTGACACTGCCCCAGATGTACAAGAATCTGTAATCTGAGGCAGCGCCAAAAACTAACACCTTTGAAAAGGAGGCGTTACAGTGGCGCAATGAGGAGAAATACTTATATTTCTCCTCGTTTTTTGCTCTTTTTATGTACTGCATTTTCCATCAACCATAGAATGAGCAAAACACCATTAATTATTGTTTTTGTGCAGGAAGGTGTCCCGTCCTGCACAAACACAATCATCCCTGCAACCAAGGTGCAAGGATGCCTGTGCTGGCGCTAAACAGCTTTTTTTGCACCGGTGCAAGGGAAAACACAGGAGTGCGCCGTATTCTTGTCAATACGGCGCATCCCTGCATTTTTAAAATGACTCAGTGCGGTGCGCTGCTAAATTGCTTGCAGTGCGGCGCTGCGCCATTTAGTTATAAATATGCCTCTATGTTCTGTGTTGCTTTTCGCATACAATTAAGTGATACATTAATAACTTATCATATGGAAGAAGCTAAAATATCGAATGAGCATTGGGGGTATGGAGGATTTATATCATCCAATATTACTTTAGTTGATCGTCAGACACTTCTTTGTGCCCGAGAATCAAGGGCCCCTCTGCGCTGTTTGAAGTCCAGCGAATAACTCTTTTGACCATCATTCATTGTGAGCATTTAGTTTCCTTAACATATGAGACCGTGACCTTCATATATACAGAAGAAGCCACGAAAAACATCCTGTACTGTCTCCAACCATTCCTAGCCACACTTTGGAGCCATGGAAGACATTTTCTCGCCCCCTACATTTTTATGGCTGGACCAAAAAATCCTTTTTGAAGCAACTTTTCCAAAATTTATTAGTGAGAATGTCACAGCTTTTTAGCAGCAGTCCTTTCAAGAGAAAAACATGGGATATCACAGTACTTCAGAGTCTACCACAATACCCAGGAGCATCTTTTCTCCCCAGGAGTCAATTAAGTATGTGCCTGTTAGAAAGTTGAACAATACATTTTTAAGACTACCTTAAAAGCAAGCCTCTCACCTTCAGCCTACTGTTTGTGTTTCCCCACCACAACACCCATTGCTTTTTATTCTGCCCCAGATTTACAAGGAGGTGTAAATCTGAGGCAGCACCAAACATGAATGCCATGCAAGAGCAGGCGTTAGAATGGCGAAACGAGGAGAAATACATTTCTCCTCGTTTTTGCTTTTTCTATGTGTGCTGTATTCTGCAGCACACATAGAAAGAGCAAAATGCCATTAATGATTGTTTATATGCAGGAAGGTGTCCCTTCCTGCACATAAACAATTATTAAATAATAATAATTTGCTACTTCTATGTGTGGTGAATTCTGCTGGGACACATTGAAGTAACAAATCACCATTAGTGATTCTTTATGTGCAGGAAGGGACACCTTCCTGCACACAAACAATCATTCGCTGTAAAGTAGGCACCCTTGCACTGTCGTGCAAAGGTGCCTTTGTTGGCTCTAAGCAGCTAAATTTAGAGCCAGCGCTATCGAAAACACAGGTTTGCGCCGTATTCTTGCGAGTATAGTGCTTCCCTGCATTTTGAAAATGGCAAAGCACAGTGCTGCCAAATTTGGTGCAGCTCCGCGTCCCGACATTTTCTTGTATATACCCCATTGTTTATTACCCGGAGACTTAAAGCCCACCTATTACTAACCATTGATTCGCTACATCGTCGCTCTTATTTCCTTGCTTCTCCTTGGTCAGCCCGTACCTGCTTCACTTCCTTTTCATGTGCTTGTCCCTCCCCTGGTGCATGGCCCAAGTACTGCTGCTTGTCCAGTACAATGTCCTTCTACTACTCACAATTTTTCGGGGTTATTTTTTACTTTTTTACTTGCAGGACTCCATAAGAGTGCACGTGTTTGCAAGCCATCTCCACCTCTTACCCATCGGTCCCTCACCGCGGTTTTACTTGCCTCCTAGTCATTGCTTGCCCTGTCGTCGTTGCTTGTCTGTTGTTTCTGCTCGGCCAGCAGCCTTGCTGCTGTACAACATAACTAAAACACATTGACAAAGCCAATAGCTCCTTCATGTGAGAGACCTATTGGCTTTGCCAATGCTTGTTTCCTCTGCCTCTCTCTTTGTGCTCTCTGCCTCACACCACCGTTGTCTGTCTCTGCTTTTACCATTTTGTGAAACTCGTGAATCATTTCAGACTCACAATTTTTTCAAAACTGGTAGACATATTCACTGCTTAAAATGATCGCTCACAAGACCATGCTCTGTCTTACCAATAAAACCCTGTTTTCAGTGTTGTATGCTGGTTCCACACCTCTGGGTACACCCTATTTCATGATGCCACAACATAGCTCTGGATTTTTTTTTTCCACAGTGCAAATTTACCGCAGCATTTCAAGATGGCAGAAAAATGTTCTACTTTCATGCCAAGTTCGGTGTAAATCTGTTCAATGTTTTTTGGCTAAAGTTGCAAGCAAATATTTGCTAAAATCTTTAAACACATTTTTCCACACATCCTGCATGGATCCGCATAAAATTGGCATGCCATGTAATATGTATATTACACCACCATTCTAGTTATAATTATGTCAAAGCTTCCATAGGAAAGGCATTTGTTGTTTTCATAATAACTTTCATGCTTTATTGAATCTGCGTGAGACTGTCCAAAAATATGTTCATCCATTTGGCTCCTCAATGGAAACTTTTGCAGTGATCCCTCAAGTGGGTACACAAAATAGATTTTAATTCCCATAGAAAGTTTGCTCTACAGTACAGAAAAAAAGCTGAAACGAATTTCATTAATTTTGAAGCAAAGTTAGAACTTTACTCAGAATTCTTCCTTTTTGGGGGTAAATCCATTCAGTAGTTATTTAGAAATTTGCATTTAAAAAAATGCTCGAGGTAGACATGAAGGTGTTAAAAGCTAGAGATATCTAGTGTTGTATCTCCCTGGAGCCAAAATTAAAAAATACTTAATTCTGTTTGGCTTGCGGAGCTTTTTCGGCAAGTCGGCCATTTCAGTACCGCAGATCTGGAGAAGGATCCGCTGTAACAGAATGATTTGATTGGCTGGCCACAACAGCAGAAGAAAATGTTGCAGTCGCTATTATAGGACTCGGAGATTCAGTCTCAAAGTGCTGAAAACAAGATTAAAGGGCACATAAGGCAGCAGGGTGAGCACAATCTGAATCCGAGGCCCCTGTAGGGGTTTCCCACTGTGTTTAGAAATTAAAAAGTAAACGATTTGTCATGGGATCCACAATACCAATGCCTGGTGCTGTAGGACCAAGCAAAGTCCCCTGTGTGGTACCACAATACTACCTCTAGTCCTACACAACAAGCTTCCACCATCGTCCCCAGTGGCGGCTCGCAGAGGGAGTGCTGCGGGGCGGTGAGGGGCTGGGTGGGGGGGTAGTGGAGTCGGACATACGACTGGCAGGAGTAAGGTAAGTAAATAAATAAATAAAACTATTTATCTTGCGCTCGCTGCATCGCCGAGTTGGCGATGCAGCGAGCGCGAGGTAAATAGTTTTATTTATTTATTTACTTACCTTACTCCTGCCCGTCGTATGTCCGACTCCACTACCCCCCCACCCAGCACCTCTCCCGCCCCGCAGCACTCCCTCTGCGAGCCGCCACTGATGGTCCCATGCAAGCATCATTTGTGGGTACTGGGTCCATAGCATCGGTTCCAGTACCATGTTACCAACAACAGCGAATGACACTTGCAAGGTAAAGCGACACATTGATAAGGAGGTTTGTGAGTTGGTTTCTTGAAGAGGGTTGTGTGCAGCATTGTGTTGGGACTGGCCGGAGGAAGTCATTAAATATGTCATTTAACAAGTCATGAGTGATGTAATACGTGAGGTCATGAGTAGTGCATCATGGGGGCACAAGTTATTTTTAGTTCACTGAACTATAGCTGTCGAATTGCAGTGGGTTTTAGGTTGTGTTTTGTAACCATCATTGCATTAAAGAAGATCTTACTACCAAACCTAACTATAATGTCACTTCAAACGTGTGTGTACACACACACACACACACACACACACACACACACACACACACACACACACACACACACACACACACACACTGACGATAAAAGTAACTCATTGCCCCATAAAATGTTATTTAGAGCAACTTACTAATAGATACACATTTATTATTGCAACACAAAGGAAAACAACAGGAAAATAACTTTCTTAATAGCTATGAGATCTCTTCAATGTGATTTTACCTTACTTTATAAATTGAACCTATTACATTCTGGTTTTAGTTAAATACCTTTTGTTAAAACAAAAGGCACAAGAAAAATGGCATGTCAGAAACCAGGTATGCAGATGTGCACAGTATAATATGCTTCTTTTTACCATTGTTCAGGAACGGAAGAGACATTATGACTCACTCTAGGCTTCACCTCTCATGAGTCTTGACTGAATTTTGCTCACATCTACAGAATTAACACAAACCTGTTCAGGAAAATAGGGATCACTGACAGAATATCAGAACAAAAAATATTGTGTGGACAGAATATTGTGTCAAAAATATCGAGGACCAAAATATGTAGAAGGTAAGAGCAAATAGGTAAATATAGATTTACTATTCTTAACTCCACATCTACGTACCTTGAAGATATATATCATCAAGGTACAGTTATAGGGAATTGTTTATAGTAAAAATTTGCTTACCTATAGAAACGTACCTTCACAATATTTTGTCCTCGATATTTTTGATATGATATTTTGTCTACACAATATTTTTTTGCCATTATTTTGTCTAAATACCAGAAAAAAAAACTTCACTCATATTATGGTCTTTCTTTGGTTTGTTATAAATGTGTTTAGTCGTTTGTGAGACACTAGCATCTAAAAAATTCCAGAGTGGGCTTTTAGGGTTTCATACTTTTGTATATCTCTGCTGTTTGGGATTACTGAATAATTTGTGAATCCGGCAACTTAAAAGAAAAAGGGGGCTTTGACTGGATGAGGAAGCTTTTTTTCCTGTCATCCTTTTTCTCAGCCTTGGTACTAGGGCAGGTAAGCCAGAACCCGAGAGATCTGATTAGCTGCCGCAAGACAGAATCTTCTCTTGCAGTAGCCAATTCAGGACACTTGGTACAGTCCCTGAGACGTAAAAAAAAATGATCATGTGAGGGGGTCCAGTAGCGACAGCCGGATCCCCAGGACACAGGATGGGGACTCTCTTTTGCAATAAAAAAAATATTTATTTGGTGTATTGAGATACATGAGCCTCTGGTGACTCGTGAGTTGCAGACACCAACAATAATGGACAGACACCATTTTATGTGTATCACAAGTCAAAATCAAGCTTCAGGGTGAAGCTTTCACCAAATTCAATTTGTGAAATTGTTAAAATGAAATAAAATAAAGGCATGGCCAAAGGCCAAGTATTTAGAGCCAACCACTGGGCATTGACCATGTTCCCAATACCCACTGTGCATAGACGAAGATCGTGCATAGTGGGAATTGCCCACATGCAACACACAACACAACATAACTCCCTACGTCCTCTATGTTCAAAGCACCAATTTGCCAATGGCATAGAAACACAAAAAGAATTATCAGGAGAACAACGTGGCAGGAGATAAGAGTTATGGCATGTGTTGTGTACTTTGTAGCCATAACTTGTGAATTTTGGAAATTTTTGTTGTTAAAGCCAGAAGCATAACTCAGTTTTTAACTAATGTTATTTTAGCGAATAATATAAATATTTACCAAAAAAGCTGAAGTTAAGTTGAAGCTATGGTTACAAATTAAAACCGAAAAAACACTGAAATTCACAATTGTTTATGACTTCACCGTTAGTCAAACAGATGCAAATACATATGTTGCAAATCATCTTACAGATTACCTATCACATTACCATTACCACTTTGACAAAGACGACTGTGAATGTACTTGTTGTATTTTGAGTTCTTGTGGGTGGGCGGTGTTCAAGAAAACACAAAGTAAAAAAGGGTGGGGCCAGGATGTGCTTGGTTCTTTTTATATTGCTTCAGCACATCGAGCAAGTATTTTGTTCCGACATTTGTCTCTCAGTTCTAACTATGGTCCAACTGCGGTTAAGATGTGTCTTCAGAGGTTTCCTGATTCAACTTATCTCTCTTCTTTCTTCCCAGGTATCGCATCAGACAAATGGACCTCGAAGGAACCAAAACTATGGTAAGTAATCATCTCCAAACGGATACCAATAATAATCAACAAGGGAAAGAAAACTCTTTATTCGTATCCGCCCTGTGATTTCCTCTCTTCTGAAATTATCTATATCTTAGTTCGCCCTAAAAAAATAAAACTTAAAAAAAATAGTCAAGGATATGCTCCCCAGCTTTACTATTTCTAGAGTTAATGGCCTCTTTTGGTAAACTTTTGGCACTTTTAGCAAACTCCTGGTTAATAAAAAAAAAAGAAGGAAGAGAGGTAAAGAAACTTACAAACAAAAAAAACAATTTCCTCAGACTTTTCCTGATTCCTGGTTTCTCTCTGCTTCTCAATGTGAGTCCAAGAGTTATTATCAACATAATTTTATATAAGGCTTATTTATCTGTCCCTCGTCCTGTATCGTTCCCTTTTCAGAGATTTAAGAGCTCCTTTTCTGTGCCCCGTGTCCAGGTTTTGAGACGGACACCCACCTGAGATAGCCACGCCCTTCCTGGGACATGGCGGGTCTAGTCACGTCTCCCATCTGGGTGAAGACCACATGTGAGTGTGGTCAGAGCCGTGTCTGCTCCCCTGGCTCTCCCTTCTTCATAAAGGTTCGGGCTCTAGTGGCTGCTTTCAGTTTTCTTTGGTGGGATCTCCTTATGAATCAGCTTTTGTGTGGTGTCCTGCTCCGGTGTTCTCCTTGGGCCAAGAGGGGAGCAGCACAATCCACATGCACACTCTATTTAGGCGAAAAAGGCCGCTTTATTGAAAAAACATGCACATCACAAAATTAAACAGAGGCCTTCGCTTTACAAAACTGAACCTCACTATTCAAAAAATCTACTACGTTCACCTACCCCAACCCCTAATATTCCCACCCCCTTACATCTTAATCTTTCAACTGTGTAACTCCGACCCTGGCATTGAACTGTTGACGTTTAGCTCCCTTAACATTTAGACCTACGTCTATTCACATCTATCTAAGTATCCTAACTCTTCACCTTTTATTTGTTGCTTCAAACATGCATAACTTTATTGTCACCCCCATTGTCCTGATTCAGCTATGTTGACAACCATAATCTATAACCCTGTAAATTTAGATGCCAACTGCCTTGCACCTGCTCCAAGCAACAAACAAATACAACAGAACCCCACCCTGCGCACTTGTGCTCAACTAAAGGAAAAAAAAACAGCTATCAAGGAATCAATAGAATTTCCAGGACCCTACTAAAAAAAGGGTGGGGGGGTGAGTAGGGGGAACTTTTTTAATAACTGGCCACGGTGTCAGCTTCCCAAAATGGTGACAGCTGTAAAATGGCAGAATATGTAATTGGGCTACCAGCCCAACTCAGTGTAGCCCAAAAAGAACCCATATGGGTCCAGGCTGATCCACTGGCCAAAAATCCCCGGGGGGCAGACTTCCCATGGGTTGGCTTCCCCCCAAAGCCCGAATGGGCCTAAAGAGTAGCAGCACAAACCACAGTCACACTGTTTGTGTGAAAAAGGCCGCTTTATTGAAGACAGGTGCACATCAGAAAATTAAACCTAGGCCTTCACCTTACAAACCTGAGACTCACTGTACAATAAATCTACTACGTTCACCTACCCCGCACCTCTAATATTCCCACCCCTTACATCCTAATCTTGCAACTGTGTAACTCCTACCCTGGTATTGAACTGTGGACATTTAACTCCCTTAACACTTTTACCTAAGTCTATTCACATCTATCTAAGTATCCTAACGCTTCACCTTTTATTTGTAGCTTAAACCATGCGTTACTTTATTGTCACCCCGATTGTCCTGTTCAGCTACGTTGACAACCATAATCTTAATCTATAACCCTGTGAACATAGATGCCAACGGCCACTCAGAAAAGGCTACCCCTCACCCCCCAGACTTTTTGGACCCCCTCATGAATCGCAACCCCTTCTGATGTTCAAAGCGTTCTCTATGTCTTCCCTCATCCGCATCAAATAAAGTTCTATCCCGTTGCTAGACGAGTGTACTCCATCTCCCCAGAAGAATTCCACTGCTTCATACCTCATTTCCGGGTGTTCCACCTAACCAAAACCCTCTTCTCTACAGAAAGCACGCAAGTCCCTGTTAAATTTACTTCTGGCCTTGTCAATGGAAGAGGGCGTCTTGGCCGCCCTCCACTGTCTCCTTGAGAAGAATTCCGTCCGCGTGACGAAGTATCCGGACCACTGCCGTCTAATTTCCATCATATCCTTTTTTATTTGTTTTAACAAAGCCAATCCCTTACATATCACCATGTCTTTTTCCTCCAGGTGCAGAAGTAAATCATCAGGACATCTGTGCCTTCGCAATAACTCATTCAAACATTGTAACAGCTCTCTGCATCTCATACCACCTTTTCCATGCCATGAGACCTTAAAGAAACGATCGTCGAGCCCGAGATTCGTCCCTCGACCTTTCTGGATTACTTGCTTTTCCGCCCACTCAACAAATGAATGTCCTATGACCCAGATAAACAATTCGGCTGGTTTTGGACCAGCCACTGCACCTGGAAGTAATAGCACATGTAAGAGAACGAAAATTCTGACATCATCAACATCCCCTTTTCTCCAATCTCACATACCACTGGTAGCTCTCTGATGACCAACGCCCCAACTGTATAATCCTACCACGGTCCCAGCCACATCGAGCGGCCTCCGTAGCTACGCCAATCCTGAATACATGAGTTAAAAACTCTCCCGGGGAAACCCCTAATTTCACCAATGCCTTGCGCAACATACACCACAACTGGAAAGCGGTCACCCTCGCCCCATCAGAGTGGCAAAACACCGGACCTTGCCTTGGCCCACTAATAACCCTGAGCTCTGCTGCCCAGTGCACCGGGAATTTCGTCAGCCCCACTGTTTTCCCCTTATATCGTTTGTCTGTCTTAGAGTGTCTGAGGCGCCGCTCTAGGCTGCCATCAATACTACTCACATCTTCCCATTACAAACCCGTGGCTCCTTTCCTCCCAAGCGGTTCTGAGACCCTGAATGCCTGAAAAATATCCAAGACATCAGCGTTGAAAACAGCAGTCTCCAGCCTGCTGCATATTGCCAGCAGAGCCCGCAACACTTTCCCAAAGAGGAGCCACATAAAGCTCTCCCGAGTCCGCATGCCCACTATGCTGACTTGGGCTTAAGGCCATCTTTGCTCAATCCCATGCTCTGCATGGCCAACGGCCATAAACAGCTTGGGGGCTGGCTGTCTGCATAGGGTTGGGTGCGGGGCCTAGATGCAGGCCAGGCCATACAGCCAACCCCGCACTGTGCGTGGCCATATGCTATGTGTGGTGGGGGTTTGCTGCCTGTGGGTAGTTGCCACCCAAAATCACGGCCAACGACCTATAGCGGCTATTAATGGCCGATATAGCCTGCTACGGCATGCTGCAATGGTATATAAGTACATTGTGTCATCACAGAGCAAAATGTTCTTCTACATTTATAGTCTGCTGTAGCCTGCTTTGGTTGACTATAAGGATATATTATCATTAAAAGACAGACATGACAAACAACATAAAATCTTTTCTATCTTTTACCCATGAACATTGGCTGTCACAAGTACCATTTTATTATTATTTTTTTTTACTTTTTGGGGTATTCAACTAAAACATGAAAAACATATAAAAATTTGGATCAAACAAACAAAAACGAATTTCTTTTGCACACCTGCTTGTGTGCAGTCAAGAGCTGATCCTTAGCTAGGTTACTTTGCTCCTTTGTGGATATAACTGTCCCGCAAAACACACCGAAGAGGGAGATGCGGTCATACATGTGGTTCGATCACATGGGAGGGCGGCTGCAGCATCGGGAGGAGTACTGTCTCCTGCTGTCACACTGTGCCCTGGAGCACTTGATGTTGAGGCTCCTTCGTCCTCCTGCCTCTTCCTCTTTGCAGCATTAAGCCACACCTTAAAGTGCTTTTACATCCCAGAGTTACCGAAAGAATACTTCTTCCCAGTATCTCTGGAATACTGCTGATCACATAAGCTGCACATGATAAACTTTGTAGAGCTCTTCTCACTGGGTGACATGGTGAAAAGTCCCAGGTGACTGACTGGGAGGTGGTATGTGGGTCGTGCTCCTCTTCTTTGCCCATGTGGTGTTCTGGGTCTGGTCTTCCAGATGCCATTTTTGTTTTTTGTAGAAACCCCCAAAACCTTTTGGAAAAGCAAAAATATGCAGTAGACACTGGACAGGGTGTGAATAGTGTGAACTTCTACTCCCTAATAATTTTAAGAGGGTGGGAACTGCCTGTCTATACAACAAACAAATTACATTGGCTATTGAGATAGTGTTTCTCTGTCTACAATACTGTTTTCCGGGTCCACTGCACATCAGCACTTAAAAATGGGGAGAGGATGTAGCCTTATGGCTAGAGCGGTCGACCTCGAAGCTGGGGAACCGGGTTCGAGTCTCGGCAACGACGCTCAACATCCTGTGATTCTGGGCAAATCACTTAATCTCCCTGTGCCTAACAAAAAGGAATGTGTCCTTCTGTAATGAAACTGGTGCTCATGTAAAGCGCTCTGATACCCGATTTCTCGGGTCTAGTTCGCGCTATATAAAACTCTATTAAAAAAAAAAATGCAGATATTTCACGAAAACCTTCAGGACACCTATTCCTATTTGGGCCTGCGAGGAATCCTCTTGGCTCAAAGTTTAAATAAAACAGCCCTTCATAATAAACACAACTTTTTGTTAGACATTCCAGGTCCTGCGGTACTCCTGCAGGATCCAGAACATGAAGTAAAATCGATGCAGGCCTCTCGCAGGACACTCCTATTGGTCTATGGGCCCCACTTGAATACTGCGGTGGGATTTAAAAAAAGAAAGAAATGAAACCAGTCATTTGAATGGCCATTCAGGAGACTCAATTAAGAAAGAAAAAAAAAACATACCCTTCAGAAAACAATTGAAATGATTTTGCTAACCACCATTAATAGATTGACATTTAATAGAAACATTTTGCAGTAAATGCAATCGGAAGCCATCATGGCCCAAGACAAGACTGAAAACAAGCAAACACCAAGGGACATATTCTCAAGGACTCATCGCCGATTTATCGGCACTTTAGCGCCGCAAAAGTGGCGATAGATTTATCGCCCTATTCTCAAGCTGGTGCAAACTGCCGATATCGCCAGTTTTCCAGCGATAGCTGCCGCAAAAAACATCGCCACGGATGAGTGCGACAACTAACGCTAATGATATGCAGAGTAGGCATTCCCGTGCAAAAACACACGAAAACACCACTTCGCGATATTCACAATGACCAGTCAGATCTGCGATGCGAACCAAGAACAGGCGATAAGGCGCGTTAGCAGCAGGGATTTAACACCTGCCTTTTAGTGGTGTTAAGCAGGATGACCAACTGCAGTAGAAAGGAAGCCCAGCCCAGAGCCACACCTGAAGACCAACAGATGCCATGGAGACAATGATCATGCAGCTCGGAGACCCAAGAGGGCCACAACACCCACCGCCACCACCCCCAGGACCCCCACGCCCCCCAAGGGCATGAAATCCAGTAGTCAATGGTAGTGGAAAAACAGAACTTTATTACAAATACATAAATCAACAAAACGAAAAGCTCAGCCAGCGCGTTCCATTCCCAACGGGGAACTCCAACAGGGCAACGTGTCTTCAGAAACCTGTGGGAAAAATGGTGACAATGGTCAAACTTCCGTATAGTCACATGCCTAATCTGGTACAGTGTACTGCACTTGGACAAACCGGAATGCTCACAGGCCAGATAAACCATGCATGAGAAGACCGTAACAGAACTACGTGTGGCCGTAACCGTCGTAGGAATGAAGAGGAAGGTAACGACCACACGAACTGCTGCTACGGTCACATCATGCAGGACACATCACACCTGAAAGCATCACGGTGTGTGTCAGCTCGATACCCCTGCCCCTCACACCCCCCACACTGCGCAGGAACATCTTGAGACCACGCAAGGGAACTACGCCATAGCTGGCATCACGCACTTGTTGGGGGCAATTCATAGCACACGTGTATGACTTGTGCCCCCTGCCGACACTGCACACAATCACTGCAACAGCAACCACACGCATGCCATCACTGTGCATACAAAAGTGGACCACCGTGGCCTGTCCACCAATGTCGTCGCAAATACCCCAGGCAGTGTGCATGATCCCCACATGTCCGCAAGTCCGCCACCAACCAGCGCTTTGGGGATGGCCCCCATGGAAATGCACTGCCCATCGGCAAGTACCAACTGAACACACCACACACCTCAACTCCACAATCCCCCAACTCACAACTGTGGGAATGCACACGTCACCAATCCACCACCAAAGTGACTACTGCGTGTGTCTCAGTCTCCGCCACAACCTGCCCATAGGCCTACACACACGTGGCCGACCACCTCCAACGGGCACATTCACACTGGAGACGAGGTGGCTACGTCACAAACCAACCCGCGCACATCACGAACATCGCATGCAGGGCGGTGCCAGCAAGGGCGGCGCCCCCTACCCAGCCACGAGTCCACCGCCGTGACCGGTGGTGCCTGCGCGATCAAGTGCGCCTGATGCACCCCAACCCAGGTCCCCAGACCAGTCCTCCGCCCAGCGATGACTGGCCGCCCCTGCGCACCCAGGCCTCAATGCTCACCTGCCGCCATCGGCGTGTCCCCAAGAGGGCCCACCACATGCCGGTGCATCCTCCTCAGCTGATCGCTGGATTCCACGCCACAGGCCCCCAGCGCACCCTGCAGCACCGCACCGCGGAATCATGTGTATGCTGACTGCGCGTACACTGCGGTCCAGCAGGGCACACTGTTCAATTTGAGTCTTGATTCGCTGGACGCCGTATCGAGGCCAACGCATCATCGCAGGCTGCACACCCGCTCAGCTCTTCAGGTGCCACTAACCCTGTGCAACGCAAGTCATCGTCACGTGGCGGTAGGCACCTGCCAGCCGCAGTGCAGCGGGTGCCACTGACCCTGTGCAACGCAAGTCATCGTCATGTGGTGGCAGGCCCCTGCCAGCCGCAGTGCAGCGGGTGCCACCAACTCAGTGCACCGCAAGTCATCGTCCCGTGGTGGTAGGCCAGTGCGGGCCGCAGTGCAGCGGGTGCCACCAACTCAGTGCGCCACAAGTCATGGACCCTTCATGATTGGGTCACGTGGTGCGGACGCCATCATGTCATCTCCGGCAGTGGGGTATGTGACGTGCTAGGCCCCTTTTATTGGCAGGCTCACATGTCCTGTGACGCCTGTGCTGGATGGGTGTGGTCTGGGTGTGAACCAGCCCTCAGGGAGTGGCTGTGGCATGCTGACGACTAGACCAGTGATCAGCAGATCACTACAGGGAAGACCTGGGACATGTAGCTTTGTGTGTCCCCCCCCTGAGCGTAAGCGGAGTGGACTGGCCTGGCGTTTGGCAGGCCAGCGTAGGGGTAGGAACAATGAGCCTGGGGCTCTGGGCGTGCTTCAGTTTTGGGCTGGACATGGAAGTAACTGATGCTTGTGTCTCTGTTGTAGTGTCTACGCCACCCGGACCGCAATCGGCACTGTTGCACCCTGTGACTCAAGTCCCACGACATAAGCAACATGGATGTAAGGGGGAATCACTGACCCTACATTCATCCATACTCTCATACTTGAATGATCAAAGGCATGACACATCTGTGTGATTCTGAATGTTTAATTCACATCCAGTGGACTGTTGCAGCTGGAGCAGTACAGGGCCATGCAAATCCCACTTCACATTATTGGCCCGTGGAGGGCCAGCCAGAGTCCTTCAGGGAATGACAAGTACATCGGAAGGGGAAGAGTTCAGTCCGCAGTCTGATCGCTGTGTCACTGGTAACCAAACAGAAGATGGCAGTCCATGTCGAGGTCCAAGGTGAGTGTCATAGAGTGTATCGGGGGACAGTGGAAGGTGATGATGCAAAGGGCAGAACCAAGCAGAAACAGGCCATTTGGCGGAGATGAATGCTACTGCCTCCTCCTTACCAGTAAGGTTGGTTCACCCGCATCTTCGTCCTCTAATGCCACATGTGCCTCACACGTGGGTAGTGGTGGATTGCCTGCCGCACTGTGAGGCACTGACACATCAGGGGGCGGAGATGTGGATGTAGAAGCAGCAGCAGCATTCATCTGTGCAAGGCCTTGAGGCAGCAATGCCATGACTATGTGCTGCAGGGCATGGAAGGTCCCAGCCACATCTCGCTGGTGTGCAGCCGTGGCAGCCATTCTTTCCGCCGTCATCCGCTCCATGTTCTCCATGAGCCCCCGCATCTGTCCCAACTCCCGGCTGACATCGCTGGAGCCACTCTGACTGGACAGTTGTCCTTGTCTCAGTATCATGACTCCAGTGATGTCAGCCATGGATCGTTGGAGAGCATGGAGCGGACTGTGGGTGTCCGTTAGGGACTGGAAGTGGTCCCTGATGGGAATCAGACACCCATGTATGGCATCAAGTTTGGCTGCCATGAGGTCGAACCCCACCCGCACCTGATCAGCCATCTTCTCCTGGCCCTCTAACACACGGCGTTGGAAGGCCATGTGTTGTCCGTGGGGGTCCTGGGAGACAGCTGGGGTGATAGGTGCTTCCTGCTGTGTGGTCTGTGCAGGGGGTGAGGTCTCATCGATGAAGCTGGGCTGCCCTGCTCCTGGAGGTGAGGTGCCATAGCTGTCCATGAACTCTTGGAGGGTGTCGAAGGTCCTCTTCGTCATCAGTGAAGAGCTGTTGGGTCTGCTCTGCAGGAGGTGTTGGTTCTCCCTCTGCAATGTGAAGGGGAGATGCAGTTTAACATTTCGTTCACATGTATGTTGACGCATTGTACAGGTTTACATACAAACTGCATGAGAATGTACATTGTGACTGTTTGGGAGGAGCTGCCTATTTGATGTGTGACAGTGGACATTTCGACGACATGACGGATGTGTGTGTGTTTGTACTTGTACATTATCATCTCACGTTTCCCTGCTATGCCAAATGTGATTGACCAGTTTCTACATACAAGCGGCACCAGTTGTGTCCTTTGTTCTGTTGTGGACGTGTTGCAGTTTATACCACATTGTTGTCAATGTTGATGTGCTCTCAATATTATGTGTGTGCTGCATTTTGGGAGAGTCGCCCCTGCAGCTCTGATTTGGCTGGCCCTTATCCCTTTCAGGCGGTGTGCCTTTGACTTCTGTGCTTCTACAGTGCTGAGATGTTGCATTCTTAGGGAAATTGGGCTCTTGGTGGGACTTGGGACTATGGGGCATGGTTTGTCCGCAGTTGTGTTGTTGAGGTCAGGGGTAGTTTGTGCACGTGGATGTGTCAGAGTGTGACCTGCTCCTTTACGGATGTGGTCCACACTCAGCCACCTCAGTGTCGTGGCGTGCAACATGTCATGATTTATTGACTGCAGCCATGCTATTCGTCATGCAGTGTCACTTGCATTGTCAGTGTGGCTCACAGACACGCCGCTTTGCTGGATTCAGCACATGTGCATGGGTTTGTTGTGATATTAGTGATGTGTGGGGAGAGCCCCCTGTGTGCACATTGTCGACGGGGGCCTACTTGCTGTTTATATGTGTGCTGCAGTATGCCAAGGAGATCAGGGACATGATCCAGAGTCATTGTGGGTGTGCACTGTGCTATACTTGATTGTGCATGTGTGCCATTGTGCCCATCTCCCCCCGTCCCCCCTGTCCCTGGTGGTTACTCACCCTGTTGCTGTTGTGTCAGGTCATGTTGAGCGTTGTCCGGTGCCCCAACTCCTGCCACCGTCTCCCCACTGATGACTGTGGGCACCATTTCCTCCATCTCATCCAGCTCCTCCTGTGGCGCTGGACTCCCACCACCAGTCTGCATTGCTGCCTTCTGGTTGTTGCCGAGTTTCAGCTTGGTTTTGCGCTTCACATCATTCCAGCGCCTCTTGAGCTCTTCCATTGTCCTCCTCAGCACTCCGACTGCATTCAATTTGTCCAGGATGGACTGCCATATTCCATTTTTTGTTGCCAATGACACAGTGGAGGTGACGAACAGTTGTTGATGGTGTTCTACCACCTCCGTGATCAGGATCCTGTTTTCCTGGGGACTGAACCGCGTCTTCCTCTTCTTCTTGTCCTTGCCCTTCCCTGTCCCCGAGGTCCCAGGCTGGTCCTCCGTAGGGCTTGTGGGGTTCTGGCCGTACTCTGTACCTGCTCCGGCTGCCTCCATTGTGCTTCACTGTAGTTCGGTTTTTGTTTGTTTATTTATTTTTCTGCTTTTGTAGTAATTTTTCCCGCCTGACGTGTGTGATTTGCAGGCCTGGCGCTGCTTTTCGCTGATTGTCTTATCGCGGTTGGGCCCATCGCAACTTTTTTCGCGTTAAGGTTTGGATTTTCATCGCTGTCCCGGTAGTGTTATCGCGGACATTTCTGCGTTATCGGGGTACTATCGCATGTTACCGCCGTGTTGTGAATGCCACGTTAACACAGGGTTATTTTCCCACGATAGACGGCGATATGTAAACTTGCATTAACCTATTTTGGCGATGTTTAGCTCACGTTCTTGAGAATATCCCCCCAAGTGTATCATCCACCAGGCCGATGCAAGGTACACCATCTGAAGATGATGAAATCAGTATTCCACCAAGCACTGGCGTAGCTGGGGGGGGGGGGGCGGTCTGCCCTGGGCAGCCCAAGTTTGGAGGGCGGCAGCCTCCCCTGTTCTTAGCTGTCGTTCTCGGGGCGGCAATAGATCCCTTCCCTCTTCAATCAGCCGCCGAGGGGCGGCAAATGGGAGAAAATCCCGCCAGCAACACATTGCGCCCCCCCCCCCCCTCCGACTCCTCCCACCCCCTGATTCGGCCGCGGTGGGTACAGCAAATACAGGGTACCGCCACGGGTGGCCAAAGTGCCTGCTACGCCACTGCCCCCAAGCACTTCTGAAACACCCCTATAAGCAAGGGCAGTAAATGAATCACTGGTGTGGCAGTTTTTTTTTACTTTCAGCTGGTGAAAAAAAAGTGTACAGGAGGTTTCGTGCATTTTTTTGTCAGAATGTGCTGCATAGAGGGAAGACTGGAAAATATTTAATGGTAACCACTGGAATGTGGGGCCTTGATACATCAGGGACTTCAACTGGGGATACCCCTTACCTGGCCTCGTTTTACTGAATTTTAAGAGTGGTTACCAGTGACGTCACTGTGAAAGTGAGCACTGACAATAAGCCATCCCTTTCCATGGAGATTGGGAGGGATTCACACTTTACATGTTTGAACAATTAGAGCCAAAGAACACACTTTTCAAATATATTGTTTAAAAGGTAGGCTATTAACATAATGATGTACCACTGGGACTCACTATGTCGATTTTTCTGCTGCTGATGTCTGCAGACTGCCATTGTGGATTGCTTCATATAGTGATGTAAAATTAAAATCAATGTATTTAAGGATATACACATCAAAAACTAAAGCCATGGAGAGAGTTTTCATGGAGAGTTCAGGGGAAATGTTCTCATTATAAAACATGCTTCAGCAGAAAGAACAGAAATTAGTAATAAATAACAAGTGATTTGTGCCAAATAGAAAAATTATGTAACTCTTGCAAAATCTGCAGCACAAACAATTGTCAAGAGTTCCGAAACCTTGAAACTATCTGTGCTAGTATCTAGCTCATAGTACCCTCATATCAGGCAGGCAGAAGAGGAACGGAGGCTCCGGGTAGGAGTATACCAAACCAATTTCTTCTGTAGCGGCTTAGGACAGAGTCCATGCAGAGCCCTAAACCCTATGCAAAGGGATTTAAAATGAATTCTTTGCTGCACAGGGAGCCAGTGTAGCTCAGCTAGGCACATTGAGGCAGAAAAGCCTCGTGGTCTAGACAGGGCTAATTTCGCAGCCGTATTCTGAACACGTTGCAGTCTCTGAATCAGATATTTGGGGGACTCCAACAATAAGGCATTGCAATAGTCAAGTCTGCTTAAGATAGCGCCTCGAACAACCAAGGCTCTGACCAAGATTGGAAGCAACGGAAGGATCTTTCTCAAAGCTCTAATAAGGCCGAAACAGCACCCCACCATCTTATTCACTTGCGTCTCCAATGACAGGTTGGCATTGAACATGACTCCCAAGTTTCGCACCGTCTTAAACGGCGCCAAGGGAGTAGATGTACCAAGAGGCCAAAAGTTGTGAGGAAGAGGCAGATGGACCTTCCCAACTGCGCAGTGTAGAATTTCGGTCTTATCCGAATTAAATTGTAGAGACTTATTTCGTAGCCACTGCGCAGTGTCGTGCATGCACGCATGAAAATCCTCCAGGGCATTAGGTAGGGTTCCATCAAGAGATAGAATGATCTGGGTGTCATCAGCATAATTTACCAATTTCACATTATGAGCCCGAATGTATCAATGGCTTACAACCACAATTGCAGTTTCATACTATTGATGAGTTACCTGCCCATGCGTTGGGGTGGTAGCGGATACCCAAAGAGGAAGGGGTCCCTGAGGACCCCTTTCCCTTTGGGAATTGTCTTGGCAGGCTCAGAGGGAGAAAGCAGCGATCCAGAGGACAACTTCCTGCTCGCCATGAAGTTTTTCGATACAGACAACTTTTTAATTTTTTTTTTTATAGCTGCACCGGTTCTTTTAACATAACAAAACATGTGTATTTGTATAGCGCACGCTTACCCATAGGCATCTTAGCGCTGAGTAACAGACGTTTATTGTTACCCAACTCAATGGTAGTCATTTTATCGACCCCAGAAGGATGAAAGGCTGAGAGGATGCACCGGGATTTAAACCTGTGACCATGAGGTCAAACACAGGCCCCTACAGTAGACGCATTAGTCCACTGAGCCACCAGACCATGCTGCTTTTCAAAAAAATTATTCAGTTTTGGAATGCAATGATATGGATTGTGGTATTCTGTTCCTTGCAGGCCACCTTCCCTGAGGTTGCAGTCAATCACAAAGAGTGTCAAATTGCAAACTGCCTAATTAATATTAATTAGGCAGTTTGTTCTGCGACCACCTGTGATTTTTTTGTCAACCAACCTATTAGTACATAGGTCAGTTCAAAAACTAATCTTTTTGCTCAAAGCATGTGTGCAATTTGCGCCTACTTTTTGTGAATGAAGTAATAGTGCATACGGCCCTAAATGTACACCGGACGGTAGTGCCTTTATTGAGGGTACACAGAGGAAGCGTGTATTGTACTCCCACATTGTGAACTATCGAGTGGATCTCCTGAGATGAGTTGAGACCTCCCACAACTCATTCTTCATTGTACTCAAACAGACAGAGAAGACATCTCTCTCTCTCTCGATCTCTTTCTCTCCCCCCAGTAGCCTCTTTCCTTGCCTTTGGGTTGTGGAGGGACAGAATCTAACCTCTGGGTTCTTCTGTTTTTATCATGGTAGGCGTTCTAGGCCATCAAATCCCTTGTCCTAGTGTCTTCCTCTAATGGTACCTTCCTTGGCAAGAAAATACTTTCTTATGGATACTGCAGGTGCTGTGGCCCACTGTGAGGGTGCGCTCCCTCTCACATACCACAAACTAGGAAGATTATCTGAAACTGTGCTACTATGACTACTTTACTAGGATCCTATATATGCTAATCACTCGGACTGCGGCAAGACCTGGGTCCAGCATTTCCCCCGCACTCACTCAGTAGGCTCAGACACCCATGGGGTGTTGATGACCACACCAGGCCATGCCTGCTCTTGAGTGGTGGGGGGACAAGGCCCCCAAGAGAAACACTAGCCAGAGAATCAGGATAGACTGAGTATCTATCTATCTGGCTTATGGGCTTTGAGTCTTTGCCCTGAAGTCTCACCAGAGACGTCTTCTCTCTCAGGTACCAAGCTCTCATCCTATGAACCCTTAGCAGGACATTCCTTCCAGGACAGGCTTCAGCAAGACCATCCATCTACCACTGTCCATGCAGTCCATTCAGCCACTCTCCTGTTCCTGGGGATAAATACCTATGCAAACAGTCCTTTACAAAACGCAGTGGCTTCTATACGACATCGCTCCTTGTGATTACCCAGACTGCGGTTGCTCTGTCGGGGGCATCTCTTTGGCTGGCAGGTAGTACTTGGTCTATGCCTGGTGATCAGGCGCAGAACAGCTGGTTTGTGGTGACCTCAGCTTTGGATCGTCTTCCTGGCTTTTGTGTCCAGATCCTTTGGTGGTGCAAACTCTGCAGTAAGCTCGGACCAGGACTGTGGTGTTGCTGATGGGTGGGGGCTTTGGTTCTGTTCATGGGATGCAAAGGATATCCCACATAGCATTCAGCAGGGGCAGAAGACAAGGCTGGACAAGGCCTCGTGGTAAGGCTTGTTGGGCAACAGGTGAAGGGGTGCTGCATGGGAGTGGAGCAGGTGCACAAGATCCAGACCTTGCTTGCATACCTGACCCGCAGTGTCTTCTAAGGTGGGCTCCGATATGTCTGACTCTTGAGCACATACTCATTCCATCCAGTGCGACACAGAAATGAGGATTCACTCCTTACAGCTGGGGGAGAGGAGTTGGCCTAACGGCTAGGGTGGTCGACCTCTAATCTGGGGAACCAGGTTCGAGTCTCGGCAATGACGATGCGTATACTGTGATTCTGGGCAAATCACTTAATCTCCCCGTGCCTAATAAAAATTAATGTGTCCTCATGTAACGCAACTGGTGCTATGTAAAGCGCTCCGATACCCGATACCTTCGGGTCAAGTTTGCGCTATATAAAACTCCCCAAAAAAAAAAAAATCAGACGGAGGCTCTCATTCAACTTTAAAATGGACCTTCAGAGCCTTCTTCCAACCACTAATCTAGTTACAAATCTGCAAGATGTGCTGGCCCCTGATGGGCACAAGACCACCACCTCAAACGCCTCTATCACCACGGAAACACACCAGACGATAGATGGCAGCCCCTTACCACAATTTACACCAATAGACCCAAAGGTGGATTTAGAGACTCTCTCACAAGTCAGATTAACTTTCAACATCTTGAATACCATCTAACGGAAATTAATCCAAACTCAACAACCTTAGATCCTTGATCATTTGCCATATTATTTATCACAGTCACAGCCAGAATAGCCTCTTTCTAGATGAACCCATGGCATTTATCCTCTCTAAGGATCTGGAAAACTCAAATAAAATTCTGCTTGGAAATTTTCGCATCCACTGGGGTGACAACACCAATACTGCGGCAAAAAACTCTGTCAACATTTCTAAAAGGCTACCATCTATTGCAGTTCTCTACCTGCCCACTCACATAACAGGCACCACCCTAGGCATCATGATACCAAAAGGGGCAAATTACCTGCTAAGCATCTAATCAGCGCCAATTTACATGGAACCTCTCAACGAGGAATTAAGAGTTGTGGTTCTGAATGTCCATGTGTCGGATGATGGAACTCCGCTTTAGCTGAAAATAAGGTGCAAACAAGGCACGGGTATATTGAATCTGGACCTCGTGAGGACTCAATCATATCTTCCAACTACTTTTAAAATTAAAAACAAAGTTCATAGTCTTTGCTCCTAAGAACAATCCCGCTCTTGCTCATGACTTAGGGTTTGATTTATATCTCGGCGGTTGGTCCCTCCATCCTCCGCGATGGAGGTTTAATTCCACCTGCCAGCCTGGCAGAGTAACTCCCATCCGATTTATATATAGAACAGGAAATCTGTCGCCCTAGCAGCTCCACCAGATAACACTCTATTGGTGTGGTGGGATTCTGCATGCCAAATGTATAAATGTCTGTCAGCGATGCAGACTCGTAGAGGTGTATTGTCGGAGGAAATATGTTGCGGAACGGTTTTTCCGTGGAATAGCCTTGCATCTGAAAGACGGACGCTCAAGTCACGCACCTGATAGTAATGATCTAAGTAATCACACCTGCAGAGCACACTATAAAACACACCCTATGCTGTATTATAAGCCTTTGCCTTTCTCACATGCAGCCAGCAGCAGGGAGCTGTTTATGGGTTAATACATTTAATTTTCCTGTGCTATTTTGCTGCAGTTTTCCCTACTTTTATTTTTTCTCTTACTGTTCACCCACGTAATCTGTATGTTTGTCAAAAACCAACGGTGGAAGAAGAAACTCAAGATTCACAGACACAGAATTGACAGTCCTGGTGGATGAGATCATTAGGGTAGAGCCCCACTTGTTTGGACCCTTTTTCCAAACAACAAGTATTATTCAGAAAAGGCAAACGTGAGACAGAAATGTCTCAAGAGTGAATGCTGTCTTCAACAACAGGCATTCACAGGAGGAAATTAGGAAGCATTGGAATGGTCTGTGGGGGAGGGTAAGATCTCTGGCCTTCAAAGTCCACCTACCAGCCCAGCAGACAGGTAGGGGTTCTCCCAGGCCTATGCACCTCTTGCCCTGGGAGGAAAAGGTGTATAGTATCCTACACACCGAAGGCTTTGCAGGAATCCCAGGCGGAGCGGAGACAGGTAAGTAAAAGCACAGTACATTAGACACAACTAATTATTTAAATTTCTCTTCTCCAGGAAATTACATAGAATTGTGGCTTGTAATATTAAACAATATGAAGTAAACCTAGACATTTACAAGAAATGTATAGCAAATCTAGTGTTAAGTGCCTGTGGTGCTCACTCTTTCTTACTAAACTGTGATGTTGGTACATCAGTTAACCTCCTGAAAAGGCAATGAGGTTATCAAAACAGGAATAAATATGCACTTTATGTGTAAATGTAAAAAACATGATCTAACAAGGATGCATTGGTTGGCCCTTATGACCAAGACAATGTTATCACTGCTACTGACTACTAAAGTGCTTCTGTTCTCTCTTCTTAACATGGTGAAAGTAGCTCAGACACAATTTACATAAAAAAACTAAATTTGTAATTTCCAAGTAAATGTGTGCTAGAAGTCCCTATGTCCTGTACAACAAAAGCTACTAGTAGGCCAGCAGTACCCTTGTGCCACCCACTTCAGGAGGCCTGTGAGCATATCTCAGGCCTGCCATTGCAGTTTGTAGGTGTATTGTTTAACTGCCATTTGAATAAAACACAAATCTACAAGGAGTCATGCATGACTACCACTCCCGTAATGCATTCTAATAGATAACATACCTTAATGTGATGTCTCACTCTCATCATACCCTAATTAGGACTCAGAAAATATATATTCAAATGTCATAATCTGTAAATAATCAATGTGCACACTCTGCAACACATATCAAATGCAATGTGGGTCACTTGTGTCTGTAGGTTACACTCACACTGTTGAAACTTTGCCACCAGTCTGGGTACCAAGGGGCCTATTGTGTATTTAGCAATCTAAACTATTTACACGTGTCCTTCCCTGTGCAAGACCTGTCTCATGGCCTGTAAATCTACAATGATATTCTGAATTAAGAAGTGTACATTAATGTCATAAGCAAATGTGAAGGCAAATCTCTTCTCCCTAAATAGTCAAACAAATTGCATGTATATCAATGTGTTGTTTAAATATCTGAACTGGTACATAAACATTATGAGTGTAAAAAGTCGGGGGGCGTGGCTAGCCGCCTAAGATGATGGACATGGTTTAGGAAGGCTCCGGAACCGGGGGAAAGAATCCTGCAACATCGTCGTGCCACATGACATTTCCAAGCATTTAATCGCAGCCACACTGTCGCCATCTACTGGGGAGGTAAAATCTGCCCGATCTCCCTCTCCTCAACCATTGAAGTAGCTGCGTGGATCGCTCCCGATCGGAGCTGCGGCGAAAGCAACATGGCCGACGTGGGACTGCCGGCGCTGCTGTAACGCGTCTCCCAACTCCTTCCGGGGGCGCTGGCCGTGCGGATGCTGCGGCGGACCCCGCGGCCGCTGTAGCCTGACTGCTGCGGGCTGCTCGGCCAGGCACGGTGAATTTACACACCACGGAGTGTTGGGCACTGCGTGAACACCCTGCAGCCTATAGGACTGACGGTGGCCTCTCCCTGGTGAGTGCGGTGATCTGCGCTATCTACTCATTCCTGTGTGTGACCGCCAGGGCGCAGGTGCGACGAGCTCCGTGGTGTGGCCACGCGTCTTGGGCCTCCCTGAACTCACCCGCTGCCTGGCCTGGCTGCATGCCGGGCGGCGCCGCATTGAGTGCCGCTCCGATCCAGCGTGTGGACCTGAGGACTCCCGGTGGCGTGCGACTCGGAGACTGTGTCCGCTGCAACAGCTCGTCTGGGCCGCGTTCTCTGGGTGAGGATGTCACTAATAATGGGACAGGATGAGTGACTGTAAGATGCATCGGGCTTAGCCAGGAGGGCGGTAGCTTGCAAACACACGGGGCACACAATTCTGTTCTTGTGGAGCCACCTGGGGCCTATATGCGGTGTGGAGGCGGCCGGACCAGTGCGGGTCCCTGCACGCCGGTACCCTGCTGGCACGCATTGTGGGGGCTGTTGGTCTGTTGGTTTCTAATGTCATCTGGAAGGGGGGCTACTCCCGCTGCAGTACCTGGCCGTTTTCTCTCTTCCACCCCCTCATCGTTTCACTCTGGCGGAGCCACGCGGTGGGCCCAGCGCCGTGGCCTCGTGGTACCTGTAGGATAACCCGTGTATTGTCTCTGTTGCTGAATGCACTTGGGCTGGCTCCTCGAGTCTCCTCCTCACCCCCAACCGCCTGAGTGGTACTGCTGTGCGGCCCTGCCCGGGTGCGTGGATAATTAATTGGGCTGAGGCCTGCTTTCTTTTGGGCGCTAGGATAACACCACCTTCCTCGGAAACCTGTGTGCGCTCGCACGACTGTCTGTGCCTTTGTCTCCCTTTGTGGATAAGTTGCATGACAGCGGCAGGTAATGACTCCCTGATTGTACTTCAACTGTGCAACTGAGATGTACTTACACACTACCTATACAGAGCTACGAGCCGATACATTGGGGGACGGTACTGTCGCGTCCACCCCTCTAGTCGCGGCATTACTCGCTTATCACACATCCAACGAGAACCAGTAAGCGCAATGGGGAGACTTAAAGGGAAAACACTGGACAATAATCCCGTTGCAGGGGGCTCAACAGGCGTCTCCGAAACTACCACCAGACCCCCATCACCGGGCTCCTCTTCCTCCAATTCCTCCGTGATCCTCGCTGATAAACTTGACTTGATCCTCCAGGAAGTCAGAGACTCCCGTAAAGTAATAGAGCAGCAGATCGGAACGCTTACCACTGGCTTCACGCTCCTCCGGGTGGATCACGTGAAACTCGCTCATACGGTACACGCACATGGGAAAACTCTGAACAGCGTGGAACCCCAAATCAAGGAATATGCAACACATATACAACAACTGCAGCAGCAGGTCAGCGGACTGCAGGATAGGATCAAAGACGCGGAGGGCAGAAACCGCCGGAACAACATACGTGTTATTGGTCTCCCGGAACGCTGTGAGGGTTCCAAAGCTGCCGATTTTATGGAATCATGGTTTCGAGAATATGTGGCCCCAGAGGGCCTGTCACCCTACTTCTGCGTGGAGAGAGCACACCGGATTCCTACTGGAGCGCCGAAAGCTGGAACGCCCCCGCGACCCTTAATCGTTAAGATACTGAACTACAGAGACCGTGATATGCGGTTTCAAAAAGCTAGAGAACGAACTCAGATCCAATTCGAGAACCATCGGGTATCTCTTTATCCCGACTATACAGTAATGGTGCAACGCCAGCGTTCCTCCTTTCAAGCAGTAAAGAAAAAACTGCGTGCTGTTAAGCTTAAATATGCACTGCTGTTCCCGGCACGATTAAAAATAATTCACGATCAGAAAACGTACTTTTTCGACAGCCCGGAGGACGCGGAGGAGTGGCTTGAAGTAATGAACCTCGACTCGAGCTCTGGTACATCGTCCGGAACTACGCGCCACAGCCCTGCAGGAAACTCAAGGCCGCGGCCCTCGCCGCACCGCTAAGGGGCTGCACAAATCTGCCACCACAGGTCCTACTCATGAACAGGTGATGAACAGCAAGACTGAGGCACTGGCGATAGCCAACACCTTTAGAGATGACAACCTCCAGATCGCGACTGACTCATCAGAGGACAGCACCATTCAGTCGGATTCCGAACGTAGTATCACCCTATTCCCCTCAGTGACACCTCAGACTGCTGATGATCTGATAGGATAACTGACATGGTTTGCTCGGTAACATTGACCACCAGAGCACTGAGGGCTTATAATGCCCCACTGCGAGGCTTTCAGGACTACATGTATCCTTTTTTTTCCCCCTTCTATATCACTCTTCAGTTGTTATTTGTCACGAAGTGCCAGCAAAGTCAATTGTTATGTATATGGTTCTCAAATTACACGCATTCTGTATAGTATATGTACCTGATGCTCATACTGCCTGACAATGTTTCTTTTTCAGGTTTGTTGGTCTTGACACTACCGTACTCTTATTTTAACATGTGAACCTAAAGGCGATTAGCTTTAATAGACGAGAATGCTCATATATTCCCTCCGGGTCCCGTTGAGCTTCTAGAACTATTGTAAATACACAAGCAGCATGGTGGACGGGGGCGACGACCCCCCACAAAGCGAACGCACTGTTTTATGCTACTTGTATGTTTTGGTTAATTGTTTGGCTCAGCGCAGTTCAATGGCTGAGCCGAGTATTACTAGTTTGAGGGGGTGGTGGGACTCCTGGCCCGCAATAGGAAAAAGGCTCCAAGTTAGGGGGAGCGCTACTTACACTATTAACACATGCCTCACTACTCCACCACATTAGGCTCTTATAACTTACTGACCTGGAATGTGCGGGGACTCAGCTCAGTGCATAAAAGACATTGGGTCCATGCACAACTTCTTAGGCGGAAAGCGCAAATAGTTTTTCTTCAAGAATCGCACCTCATTGATTCAGAGGCTCTGAAAGTTCGTAAGAAATGGAGGGGCCAAATATTCTCTACTAATTATTCGGCTTTTGCAAGGGGAGCAGCCATATGGGTTCGACACGGTGTTCCATTTACAGAACTGGACCGACGCATTGACGAACAGGGTAGATACATATTGCTGAAGGGAACCCTCGACGGTCTGCCTGTGGTTTTGGGTAGCATTTATGCCCCGAACTTCGACCAGGACAAGTTTTTTAATAAACTGGGCACTGCCCTGACGGGTTGGGATACGTTTCCCTGGATACTGCGAGGGGACTGTAACTCTGTCATGAACGTGGAACTAGATAGGTCACACCCTCCGCTGCATGGGGCAGGCGCCCAAAAACAAGCTGAGGCTCTGAGAACCTGGACGACTGGGTGGGGACTGGGAGATGTATGGAGACTACTACATCCTACACACAGAGAATACTCCTTTTTCTCACCAGTACACCAACTTCATACTAGGATTGACAGATTTCTATGTTCCCATAATATAGCTGCCCAAGTCCACCATTCCACATACCTAGCCAAGACCTTCTCTGACCACAACCCCCTGGAGATCACTCTTACGTGGGGCAGGGTGCCTACCCCGGTCCCCACTTGGAAACTCTGGCCCCAGCTGTTGGAAGACGCCCCCTTTCGCTCCACGTTGTCCACCACCATCACTAATTATTTTTCAGAGAACTGGAACACTGCCTCTTCTAATGCAATCGAATGGGACGCACTCAAGGTGGTCGTGCTGGGCGCTGCAATTTGTTCCACAGTGGGCGCTAGGCAGGAGATACATAAAAGCCTTGTCAGAATTGAAAATCTAATGACCGAGCTAGAGCAAGCAGCAGCGAATGACCCGAGCAAACAGGCTTCCCTGCGAGACGCTCATATTCAGCATGCCGAACTCCTAGAAACGCTCCGGGTCATAGACCACAGGGCATTCACACAATTGAAGCACACCGAGGCTGACAAGTCTGGATCGTTGTTGGCCCGGATATTGCGTGACAGCCCAACAACTCCCATTATAACTCGTGTTAATATACCAGGCAAGGGCATGATTCACACTCAACACGAGATAAACAATGCTTTTTGTAACTACTATAGTAACCTTTACAGCGAACCCGCACATGTTGACGACACATTGGTAGACAGCTTCTTAGAAGGCTTAACATACCCACGGCTTACAGTAGATACACAGAAGGATCTCTCAGGCCCCATTACCAGACTTGAAATACGGGCAGCCATCAAAGGTCTGTCGCACAACAAAGCTTCGGGCCTCGACGGCTTGCCAGTAGAATTGTTTGACTCTTATTCGGAAGCCCTCGTCCCTAAATTAGAAGAATTATACAAGAAAGCCCTAGAAATAGGCCACCTACCACATTCTACCATGCAGGCGTTAGTAATTTCACTCATAAAACCGGGACGAGACGAAACTGACTTATCCAGCTACCGACCCTTGTCTCTATTAGCGACAGAATACAAGATACTAAGCAAGGTATTAGCCAACCGGATCCTGCCTCATTTAAATACACTAATACACAAAGACCAATGCGGTTTTCTCCCAGCACGCAGCACGTCCCTAAATATCAGACGCCTGCATCACATCATGATGACTACCCCAGCGATTTATGTTAACGCTGGCTGTACAGCATTAGACCTGCGCCAAGCTTTCGACTCCATTACGTGGGGTTACATGTTCACGGCCTTGCGCCGCTTCGGTCTCCCTCCTGAATACCTTCAATGGGTGCGCTTATTATATACTGGCCCCACTGCAAGAGCCCGCACCGGTAGCCATATTTCTCGAGAATACACTGTACACAGAGGCACACGACAGGGCTGCCCCCTCTCCCCTCTATTATTTGTCCTTGCCATAGAGCCATTAGCGATAGCATTGCGACAGGCTGCCGATCGTTTGGGGATACCAATAGGTAATACGACAAACCTAATATCAATCTATGCGGATGACATTCATTTACCTACGAGACCTCACTACTCAGTCAGAACCCCTTCCTGCCATCTTTTCTAAATTTGAACGTATCTCTGGACTCGCTATTAATGAAGGGAAATCGAATGCCTTCTTCCTACATGATGGACCCCATCCAAATGTACTTAAGTTTGGTAAATATAACCTACCAGTGGCACACCATACATTTAAGTATATTCATATATATAGATCACAATCAGACCAACTTGACGGCAATCTGACAAGGGCAATTACTGCAATACGCTCAAGCGTATCCTTTTGGATATCACTGCCGTTGTCAGTGATGGGGCGGGTTGCCATCTCCAAAATGGTGGTACTTCCCCGTCTCTTACATTTTTTTGCAAACTTACCTCTACTAGTCCCTCAGTCCACATTTCGCACACTCGACACACTAAGGCTGGATCTTATCTGGAAGACTGGTCGCCGCAGGGTGAGCCTCAAAAAATTGCAGTTAGAACCTCACAAGGGAGGACTGGGGGTACCCGACTTTAGGGCCTACTATTATGCTTGTCAGCTTCAATGGTTATCATATTGGACGGCGGGCAGGAACTTGCAGGAAATAGGATATAAGACCCAGGACTTAGAGCGAGGATCACTACACACTCTATTGTTACCGAAAGCGAAAATTTCCCCGACTGTGCCACCGCAATTTAAGACGGCGCTCCACTGTTGGAAAAAGGCACTGCTTTATACCTCAGGTGTGACCCCTTACACGAGTAATATCCCACTATTAGGACTACCAACCCCTGGTGGCAGGCTCACTAAGGCTCGGCTACACGCCTGGTCGGAGGGTGGCGTGGACACGGTTGGGTCACTGTTCGGTGATGGCACCCTCCTCGATCATAACACTTTTGTACAAACCACGGGTGTACTGGATCGACTTTACTTAACCCATGCTGCGGTATCCCACTACGTAAAGAAGACATGGGCCCCTCAGCGACATGAGCCTCCACCACATGAATTAGTCCGCATGTTATATTATATGGGGGAGAGTAGCCATCTTATCAAATGGCTGTATGTTGGTATTCGGGCGCAAGCATCCGTCCCACTCACGGACCTAAGAACAAAATGGACGGAAACAACTGATGGTGTACTAACCGATAAAGCATGGGCAAGTATTAGGCCTGGGCGGAAAACTACGCTAGCGTAGTTTGCGTAGTTTGTGCAACTACGCGCTACGCGAATTGCACGTAGCACAGTGCAAAAACGCGTAGCGTAGCGGGCATTTTTTGCTTGCTCGTGGTCTTCAACGTCAAGTTGGCGACCGCGAGCGAGCAAAATGACATCCCGGCGAGACTTTTTCCTCGTTCGCGATCAGCAACTTCAAGTTGCCGATCGCGAGCGTGGAAAATAAACCTCCCGGCGAGATTCTCAACTCGGGGAGGTCAGGTTTCTCATTGCGAGTGGTCGCGTATGCTCGCGACCGCTCGCGATGAGAAAACTGCAGTTCGAGTACAAATCTACTCGAGCGGCAGAAAACAACCGCTTGCACTGTGCAAGATGCCGTTTGCAAATATTGCACAGTGCGGACAAGCATCCGGCACTGTGCAATCATTGCGAACAGCATTTCCTACCGCACTACACAGTTCGCGTAGTGCTACGCGTAGCTTGCGAAGTGCACTTCGCGTAGTGCTACGCGTAGCTTGCGAAGTGCACTTCGCGTAGCTACGCGTAGCGCTACTACGCGAACTACGCCCAGGGTTAGCAAGTATCCTGGAGCACCCCAAGCGAGTGTCCCGCAACGCCAAATTTAAATTCATACAAAGCATGGTGTTACACAGATCCTATTTAACCCCACAGAGATGACATCATATGTTCCCAGACGCCCAACACTGCTGTCCACGTTGCAGGTCTGAGGAGGCGGGCTTCGTTCACATGCTATGGGCTTGTCCTCACCTTCGTGACTACTGGGCTGGGGTTCGGAATGCACTTGGGGAGATAACACATTTACAGATTGAGGACAACATAACTGAGGGTCTACTAGGTCTCCACAGGCGCACAAGCAACCTAAAAGTTCAATTGCGCTTCCTAGACCTTGCCCTTATACTAGCTATACGCACTATCACCATGAGATGGAAGTCCACAAGATGTCCCACTCTATCCACATGGCAAGATGAGGTGGTACGTTGGAGTAGTGCCGAAAGCGCGGCAATTAGGCGCGAGGAGGCACGGGGGTTACGAAAACGCCCCATTTCCATGGAATGGGATATCATGCTGGAAGGGTTCAAAACACTAGATCTTTTCCCACAACAAACCAATTCTACCCCGCAATGAAACCCGTGTTATGCGGTTCTAGGTTCACTAACTGTCAAACGATTATATAGCGTAAACACCCGCACATCAGCAGTAAGTCACACCAAGTGATGTCTACACAAGTAAATAAACGCGAGAGGCACATGGAACCGACAGGCCAGCAGGTGGGAGGAGGGTGGGGTTGTTTTACAAATGGGATTGTTTGGAATTATGTTGATTATTGAATCAATGATATTTGCACCTTGTATCTATCCATGTTATCATAACAATAATGATGTTATTAATTCCTTCCTGCTTATATACGCATACACTTGGAAATGCGAACAGATAACATATGTAAACAGTGTGGAAATAGGAAATACCACAATGTACTGGATATGATAACTCGGAGCTACTATGTGGTGATCAATAAAGTTTGTTAAAAAAAAAAAAAGAGTGTAAAAAGTCAGAGAGTTACTATAAGATGTATACCATAACACACAGATGTACTAACAATCATCATGTAATTTCACATTGAAGGACCAGCTCACACAGCAGCTGGAACTACTCCTCCAAATCCTACCACCATACCAACTCCTGCAGAAGCCTTCAGTAAGGACAGTACTTCTGCTGGTCATGATCCGGCTGAGGAGCAGCCTGGTCCATCAAGTGTATTTGGGAAGGCTTCAAGGGTGAGACGCACTCTGCCCACCACAACTCCTACCACCATTGTAGCTCATCTTTCCATCGTTGGGCTTATCCCTGCATACATGCCTTAGTAGCTGGGTGTATCCCTGCCCCCTAGCTGAGGCAAATGCCTCCATTATCGATATTTAGTTTCATAGGACACCCACACAGCATAATGATGTGTTTATGTCCATGCCTCATCACCCTTCTTCTTGGAATACTTTGAGTCTTTCCTCCCCACCTCTCGTTTTTCAAGGATTGTTTTCTGTTCTCTTGCCTATGATTGTCATAGGACAGAGAGCACCCTGAGCCCTATGCCAGGGTGAGTTGATTGGCACGACTCCCAACACTAGTGGGTAAACCTCGCTCCTTGTATAGAATTTGTGTTATACTTGTCTCTTTTAAAGGCTTGCTCCGCCACTGCAGTTGAATAAGGGGCGTTGAGTGGACATGTAATGAGGTTGTGTGGCGGTGATATGCTATCCTGTCTCATGCCCTTGAATTGATTTTTCTACACTTAGAACTATCATGTATAGTAACCCAAGTATAACTGTTGACCTAGCTGTCTTGTCCTAACCTTGTCTTTTTATCTTCACATTAAAACCCTCTGCACATGTTTCTTGCAAGTACCGCCAGTGAATCCTTCATCTCGTGACATCTAACAATATAACTGGATGGTTTTGTATATATTTAATCTGTTTTTTGATTTGAGCACATTGAGCAGCAGCACTGAATTTAGGTCCTGAAGAAAGCTGCAACGCCTCTGCTGAGGGTGATAGGCTGAAACATGTCGACCTTTTTTGACACTAAAAGCGGGTTTAATCTTTCCCTGCAGTACCTTGTTTTTAATCCTGGCCCAGGGAAGCATTAATAAAGGAATTTGCGGACCCTGTAGCTAGTTTTAATTACCACTTTCACTTTGCTCTGCTGCCCTCACCACCCTTAGCTCATCATTCGGGTATTTACTATACCTCTTTTTCAAACAACATCCCTGAGCTCCTACCTCTCAGAGAAGGGGTTGTAGCCCGTACCGGGACTAGGCATCACAGTACGGGGAGGTTCCCAAATATGAAGCATGCCACCTATGGTGGGTGAGGGAAACCATCCTTTAAAAGGCATACTCCACCACGGCTAGGTCTCCAGCTATGATAGCAGTTTCTATAGACCCAAGGGTTTCTTTTTGTGGTTCATGTATTAAATAGGGGAGTCAACCCTTTCAGGTCTTTAAATCTTCTCTGGCCCTCTTGTGTGATATAGTCACATTTTAAAATTGACATCTTTCTTGAACATTGACATTTGACACACATCCGCTTGCGTGCTGCTATGGATAATATTCGCTGAAAGGACTTTTGCTTACATTTACATTTTTTCCGTAGGCATATAATCAGAGCCTTGAACACTCTGTATGAAAGCTAAGGTTCACTGCGCAAAATGTTGATGTTTGTTATTCTTCGCTCGGCGCCAGCTTTGTCAGGATTGAATCAATAATGGCGGCCTGACTGGAACTTCGGCATGGCAACATGGGTGAAGTTTGTTATATAAACGACATCACTCCTTTGTATAGAAGAGCATTTTGCTGTACTGTCGAGGTCGCCTCATGCCAGATTTCCCATCCAGCTGAATCCTGTTTACTTCTTGAGAAGGATGGTGCCGAGCTGTACACCAAGATGGTCTCCCAGATTAAACATACCCACAGGTAACAGGGATTCTGGCAGATTGACCCTCCCTGGGCGCATTAGGCTAGGGTGCTAGGTAGGAGCACAAATATAATTGTACTTATATGCAAGCATATCATCTATGTAACAGTACAGTGGTTGAATTGTTCATTTTCTTTACCTTTCTTGTTATGCTGATTGCTCTGTTTTGTTTCCTTCTATTGATAATTGCAGTGTACGTATTTAACACAAGAATCGTATTGCTTCAAAGAATATCTGAAATGCCAATTCGAATATTTCTTGTCCCTCTCTTTGGGCATGCATGAGTTATCAAACAAAAGGGTTCTAGATCCATTTCCACGATTTCCTTGGGGAATCGGGGTTGTCATGTTCTGAGGTTGCACATACCACCTGTTGCCTTGCTAGGTTAGGGGTAAAGATGGTGCACTGTGAGCTAGCCAGGACTAAGGCCAACATATCCTGATGGTATGTGTGGACTCAATCTCGTGCAGTTTTGACGTTTATGTTGTACAACAGAAGCACAGTTTTACCGAGAAAGTATGAACCGTACAACAGTGCAGTAGCAAAACAGTGACATATGTAAAAGGATCAATTTTTTAGCTTACATATATTGTTATTAATCCTGCCAGCTTATTACTCTAGTATGGCTGATACTAATGTTTGGCACATATCTATATTGAGAGCATCATTTAGAAAGTGCAGATTAGATTTTTTGGATAAGTATAGGTTGGTTTATTATGTGTGTATTATTATCACTAGTGGTATGATTACAACTGGGGAGTCTCCACAGATGAAGTGGAATAGAACGCAAATGCAATATACGTCATGCCCATCTTTAAATGTGCAGAGTATTCTCCACAATTGTGTACAATCCACAGTCATGAGTGACTTGCTGTGAAAATATAGTGTCCATACATAAATGAAATAATTTTACACTATTGTGTAAGTTTACTATTGAGATTCAGGCCCTGAGTGTATGAGATTACTTTATGTTAAAGATTCTGTGCCATGCCAAATTCTAACACACACACACACTGCCAGGATGGCTATTTTTCGTCCTATCCATAAACCATGATCCCAATCTTTTTTTACCCAGTTAATCTTTATTACGTTTTTCATAGAACAGGTACATTTGTACACGATGGAACACATGTCACCATTATGGCATCTGATCAATACAGCAATTGTAGTGTATACATCATTGTGGGATGGGGTATAGATGTTGTAATAATCACACGAGTAATACTATGTAGTTGCATTTGCCGCCAGTGTTACAATACCTACCGTGTAGCTAAAGCTGCTGCGTTGCATATATAATGTTCTGGATATCAACTTACACCTTTTGTGACTGCCTGAAAATATTATCACCCAACAGGGGCTTAACTGTTGTAACGTTTTGTAAAAGAACATGCTAGAATTAATTTTTGTTGGGCAATTATGTCCCTGTGTAGTATGCTTTCATTCTGTGGGTGGGGTCTACATGTGTGTCCTATACAAGGATATGCACATCTCCTCTCTACTCACATGCACTAGGGGTGTGTGGGGAGAGGGTGATGTGTAATCCTGCACTAGTGTGACACAGACATATGTAAGCAACATATCCTGGGCCCATGGGCCCTAATGGTGCGTTGGGGGGCAGGTGTATGGTCCCTGGTCCCTCAGGGTAATATTTTGTCCATATATGTGTCCCACGCATCCCAGTGTTGTGCCATCTCAGCTTGTAATGGCAACGAACACCAGGTCGTGATTTTGCATTGGCCTACGTGTACAGATCATACAGCCAGATTCATGTGGGAGGCCATCTGGGGATTTCCACCCCATTGCCATACGGCGTTTGAGCCGGACATATGCTAGATCTATAGATTTCATGATGTACCTGTACTTGCGAGTGCCAGGCCATATCCCCAGTAAGCACAGTAGGTGGTGCACACACAGGGGTCTACCTCTAATCCCTGACATTATTGTTGCGGCCTCTGTCCAGAATCGTCGATTTCTGTGCACGCCCATACCATATGATAAAAATCCACCTTTGGGAATGGACATCTTGGGCATTTTGGGGACACCTCAAGAAGCATGTGGTGGATGTGCTTGGGTGTAAGGTATGTCTGGAGTAAATAGTTGAACTGGGTGTATTTCAGGCAGTGGTTCCTGGACACTCTTTGAATAAATTCCAGTGCGGTGGTTCACTGCCCATCTCTGAGGTCCTGCCCAACAAGGGGATTTAATTTGTCCCTCAGGGCTGACAAAGTAGCGCCCCATACAACACTGTAACTGCCCTCCTGTTAGTGCCATGGCCACACAATAGCTGTAGTATTGAGGATGATGTAGGTTCTGTCCGGTCCGACCCCATACGGTCCTAATCGTGGTTGCAAAGGCATTGTGCATCAGAAACTGCCCATCTATGTCGCAGTGATCCCTTAGCTCTTTGAAGGTCAAAAAAGTTTTGTGTGCGTATAGATCTCCCAGCACCAGGAGGCCTGCCTCTGTCCACGTTCTCATCTCATATCTATCAGCTACTCTTCGAAAAGCTGGGGACCCCCAGAGTGGCGAGTTCGGGGAGTATGGTAAGGGGGTTTTCTTGGGCTGTACATATGCATGCCAGCAGCACATAGCAACTTTAGCATGGCGTCCCAGCAGTGGGGCATCCTGACGGGGTGGGGGTCCATGACCCAGGCCACTATCCTTTGTACCCTGGTCCCTCTTGCGATGTCCGCCTGTTTGGGATTAGGGGTGTCTAATAGCCACCGCATGGGCCATTGCAATTGTGCTGCTGCATAGTAGAACTCGTAATTAGGTGCCCCCATTCCTCCTTTGTCCAGTGGAGTGTACAGCTTATGTAGCACCTCTCTTTTTCTCCCAGTGCCGTATTTTAGATCAGAGAGGACCATATTCAGATCGTAAACAAGCGCCAGGGTGGGATGACAGGGAGCACCGAGAAGTGATAGAGTCATCTGGGGAGCACCAGCATTTTGGCTATTGACACTCTGCCCATTAGGAATAATCAAAGAGATTTCCAAAAAGTCCAGCCGCACCATGCTTAAATTCCCCTGTACAGGGTCTTTGTTTGCATGATAGATTTTGACCCCCAGATATCTAAATGTGTCAAGCTTCCACTCAGGGTCCGTAGGCAGAAGGGCTCCACCCTCTTGGTCCAAAAGTCGTCTGAGGGTGAAGAGGCACAAATCTGTCCAGTTTAGCTTCATGCCAGACAATGTTCCAAATACATTTAGCAACTTCCATCACCTGTGGAAGGTCTGTACATACATCTTGCAAGTACAGCAGTGCATCATCCTTGTAAAGCGTGATGGTTTCCCAGACATTCCAGATCGGGATCCACCAGTGTGGTACCCGCAACCGAAACAGACCTGCCAGGGGCTCCATTGCCAGAGCAAATATGATCTGTGAGAGCGGGAACCCCTCCCTTGTGTCCCTGAACATGTTGAAAACCTCAGAAATCTCTCTGCCAATAGCAACACAGGACCACAGACAAGAGTAGAAGAGGCCTATCCATCTCAGTATCTCGGGCCCCAGACACATTCTCACAAGCATCTGCATGAGATATGGCCATTCCAGGGTATCAAAAGCTTTCTCTCGTTAGTGTGACATCCAGCTGTACCTTAAAGTCTTTGTGATATGTGACTATTTATCAAAAAGCATTAGTCTGAACTATGGCCTGCAAATTGAAACCAATATGCATGGTTTATGTTAAGTATTGTAGAAGATTTAGGATTGGACTAATAGTATAGGTGTTTATGTTTACAAACTGGAAATTATCACAGAGCCTGGCCCATGTTGGGTTTAACATATTGATCAAAATTATTACGGGGTGGGATCCATTTGAAGTGGTGGAGGTGCATTACTAACATGAAATCCATTGCATAATTTGAGCCGGTGGTTTCCGGTGCTCAGCACCAGCAATTAATCATCAACACCGGAGGACCAATTAAGGACACATTCATTTATGGTAGGTACGAGGAGAATAAGTGATTTGCCCAGAATCACAGGATGTTGAGCTGACACCGAGACTCGAACCTGGTTCCCCAGCTCCGAAGTCTGCAGCTCTGGCCATTACGTCACATCCTCTCCCCACTTTCAGGGTCAGTAGTTGGTTCTGTTTTAGGCAGCGCTAACAGGAGAAATGGGCAGGTGCAAGCTGCCTCCTCACAAGGGCCCCGACACTTATTTTTTTACTAATTAACCGATGATGAAGTCAGAGTTTCGGTACTTACATGTGCACTGAATCAACTTTGACGGATAAAGCAAATTTATATGATAATCGAGCATGTTTAGGTATGTTTGCAGGTGGCATAGACACTGTATAAAAGAGTTGTAATGCAGTCCACGGAAGCATGGAATCATGGCACATTTGTGCTAAGCACAGCAGCTTAATGGAGTAACTTTAGAAATGCCTTAAATAATGGGTTAATGTTGTGAACATCCAGTACATGTAGACTCATCATGTATTTTTCTCCTTTGCACCGTCCTCCAGAACAAGTGAGGGAGACATTGGCCAGGAAGATGGAGAAGCAGATGTCCGCTGGAAGTCTGAAGGTATTACCACTAAGAAGGAAGGGCCCAGCAGCACCGAGGGGGTGGGGCTGAAGAGGAGGACTCTACCTCCTCGCACTCAGAGGCCTCCACAGCCAACCAACCCCAAGTGGTGGTGGACCCAACACAATCTCCTGTACTTCCACCATCTTCCACCACGACCACCACCAGGAAGTTCAGCACCCTCCTTACTGTTCTCCCCTATGTTGTCCAACACCCAGCCCCTAAAAGGGCTGGGGGTGTCTCCTTTGCCCCAGGCACCTCTTCTCCTGCCCCAGTCCATCCAGCATGGATGTCTGAGGAGGTTCTTGACGTGCTGTGCAGTTTTTCAGTTGGCCAGACTGCACAGTTGGTTGCAATCCAGGGGGGTCAGTCAACTGTTAACACAATTACTGGCCTTCCAGGATGGCATCCACAGTGCAGTGTGTGCTATACAAAGAGGCATGGCATGCCTGAGACCCCCGTGACATCACTGCCTCGCAACCCCTGCCCCTTCCTTTCAATATCCTCCCACTTCTGTAAGCCATCATCACCCCACCATAACCCCACCAACCACCTGTTTCTTCTTTATCCACTACATCCTCACTCACATCCATACAACTCTGGCAAACACAAACACACAGGCACCCACGCAGATATTCCTTTTAAAAAGAAAAACATACTCACAAACCGAAACATACAAGCACAGACAATAGCATCACCCCCTCAAACACCACAACCACCACTACCACACCACCATCACCACACTCACAAGCACCACCACCACACCCGCAAGCACCAACACTACACTCATAACCACCACCACACCCACAACCACCACCACCTCATCCAAACACAAAACTTCATCCAAACACACAATATCACCTAAACAATCAACACCACAGAAACACAAACCCTCAGACAAGCACACACCATCAGCAACACAAACACCACAGAAGCACAAACCCTCAGACAAGCACACACCATCAGCCACACAAACACCACAGATGCACAAATCCTCAGACTAGCACACACCATCAGCTAAACAAACACCACAGAAACACACACTCAAAGCCACTACATCCACAACACCAACACAATCGTCACACTTAAAACCTACACCTATATTACAGCATACAGAACATAAAGTCGAACACAAAGCCACACATCACCAATGTCACTCCAGACACACTCACCCACACAACAAAACACACCCACCACTGCTGCAACTGCTCCTACACCCTCTACTGCCTGCACCCACAACCACCACCTCTACCACCACCACACTCACAACACTACTACCACACTAATAACCACCACACCCACAACCACCACCACCTCATACAAACATACAACTTTATCCAAACACACATTACCTAAACAATCAACACCACAGAAACACCAACCTTCAGACAAGCACACACCATCAGCCAAACACACACCACAGAAACACACACCCAAAGCCACTACGTCCCCAACACCAACACAATCATCACAGTGAAAATCTTCACCCACTTTACAGCAAACAACAAAACACACACCCAAACACATAACCACGTATCACCTTGTCACTTCAGACTCACACTCACCCAAACAAAACACACCACCACATCTGCAACTGCTCCTACACCCTCTACTTCCCACACACCTCCTACACCCACCCCATCCAACCTTCCTACTCCTTCCCCAACCACCCCTACTCCTTCCAAACCCTTGAAGAAAAGGCCCACCCCTCCTCCCAAACAGTAAACTGAGGTGCCTGGATTCAATGACAATATTCATGGAGTGATATATGCCCCTTATGCAGGAGGTCATTTGTGTGCCATTGACTTTGGAGGCAAGAATCCTATATGGGGGAGAGGTCATCACCTTCGATCAACTCCAAAAGAACCATGAGATGGCGCCTACAGAACTATTCCGATACACTCAGATCAAACATGCGCTCAAGATGGTCATTCCGTCGGGCACCGTGCTGCCTGAAGCCTCCCCATTGGAAGATAGGCTTTTAACAGACTATCTGGATAAGAAAGCCATTTCCCTAACTTACCGTAAGATTATCAACAACCAACCGGACCCCACGCGCACTCTAAAAGAAAAATGGCAAGCCGAGATAGGAGAGCTAGATGAGGCGGATTGGCAGGAGGCTCTTGCGTCCCCATGGGAGGTAGCGATACCCTCCAAACTGAGAATCGTGCAGCTAAAAGTACTCCATCGAATATACTACACGAGGGCAACCCTGCATAAAATAGGGAGGGCGGATGACCTATTTTGCTTAAGGGGCTGCGGGGCACATGGTACATTTCATCATACATTGTGGGAATGCCCGAAGATAGCGACATATTGGGGACCAATTATGCACACAATTGCGCAGGTTAGCGGAGTCACTGTGTCACCTGAGCCCAAGAGATGCCTCCTTAACATTTGGGAACCTACAGACCTTAACCACACAGCTCAAGACTGGGCAACGCTAGGTATGATGCTAGCCAAACGCAACATAGCTAGACACTGGGGGGCGCAGGATACTCCAACGTACCGAGAGTGGTGTAGGGATATGGATGGAGCTATGGTGGCGGAGAAGACAGTCTATATGCATAGAGGGTGCCCCAAGAAGTGGAAGCGGGTATGGGGAAAGTAGAACAACTTTAGAGGGAACATTTGTGATCCACCTCCTATTGAATCAGCGTCGGACATAAGTGAATAAAAGAGGCGGGTCTATGTTATTTACTGATTATAATGTACAATGAACAACTGTATAATCCTCCGGATGTAGCGACTTGTGATGTGAAGCATGTATGATTAAGTATTGTTTTACATTTGAACTCTGTAAGTTAAGTAAATGCACAATAAAAATTTTCAAAAAGAATCCTATATGGGATTATGTGCCACACCTTCTGTAGGAACTCCAAATGTTTGATTTATGTCTTTACATGTGTCTTTGTTTTTATTTAACATTGGGAGAATTATCTCATTCTGCAATAAAGGTTATTTTTTCTCCCTAACTTGTGTATTCTTCCTAGGGTGACCAGATTTTGAGAAGCAAAAACTGGGACATGCCAGACATAAAAGTAGGACTAAAGCCTTCTATATCTAGCCTATCTCGTTTTTTTGGGTAGTCTTGAATAAAACATATATATATATATATATATATATATATATATATATATATATATATATAAATTATAACTTAAGATAAGGCAGGACCTCGACCCTGCGCACCCCCGCTCTGTCTGTCTCTCCTCTCCTGGGAGCATCCAGTGGATCGCCTCGTGTGCTGCCTGACAGTAACAGATGCATTACTTTAATTATTTGAGACTGCATAGGCCCTGTGAAGGGAGATCATAGATTTCTATTTGAGCATTAATTCTCTAAATCTTGAGTTCACGTACTCAATCAGTGAAACGAAAATATGTTTCCTAGACGTAGAAGTCTATGTGAAGAATAATACCTTACACACATGTGCCTATAGAAAACCAACGGCCGGGAACACCATCTTACATGCAAAAAGCCATCACCCTGACAAATTGAAAAATAGCATCCCCTATGGTGAACATTTACAGATAAAAAGGAATTGTAGCGAAACATGTGTCCTGGAAGCTGCACAGAGAGATCTAACTAAAAGATTCAGGCAGAGAGGATATCAACCCTCTGTATTGGATCAAGCACTAAGCAAAGCAAATACGATAGATAGATCTAGCCTTCTATATCCAAATGAAAGGGAAAAAGAGAGGAAGAGAAGCAAAAACAAAGACAAAACAAGGATGATTACCACCTACAATGCCTATCAGAGCAGGGTGAGAGACTGCCTGAATAGGCATTGGTATCTGGTAAGGAGAGATCCTATAATGAGAGAAGTGGTCTCTCGAAGACCGCTAGTCACTTTCAGAAAAGCCCAGTCGATGAGACAGGTCTTGGTTAACAACAGCCCAGAGCTCAAGACAACAGAAGGGTGGTTGCGGGCAAGTGTGGGATTTTTTAGATGCGTAAAATGTAAGGCCTGCACAATAGGACAGAATACCAAGCAGGTTAAGTCCCCACTACTTAAGAGCCCTTGGACAATTCGAAACCATCTAACCTGCAGAAGTGACTTTGTAGTCTATATGCTTCAGTGTACTTGCCAGAAACAATATGTGGGCAGCACCATTCATATGGCTTATGTTCGAATTTTACAACACATGAGGGCTGTCACTAACAAGGACAAGAGCTACCCTGTAGCAAGACACGTCAATGAGACACATAATGGTTTTTTAACTGCCAGCATGAGGTCTGCACCTTCCGTGTCTAGAAATGCCTGGCTCAGCAAACTGGCGTCCCCCTGGTGACTGGGCACCGTGGAAGCCTACGCGGAAGCGGTGAGGTTTGGTCGGCATGTTCATTTGTTTGTTTACTGGCCTCCTTCGACCCCGTTTTTGTGACCTTCAAAAATGCTATTTTGTATGCTGCTTTTCGGAGTGGGACATTGAGACATTTTGGCATTTCCCCTGAAAACGTCGGAGTTGTGAGTTGCCGTTTTTCCCGCTATGATTGCTTGCCAATTACCGGCATAAGGAACTTAATGAGACAATTATGTTTCCTGAGGAAATGCGGTTTAGCATTCGGCTTCCGAGTTATTTCTATGATAAAATTGCCCTGTACATAAGGCTTATGTTAATTTGCAGTAGGTTATGCCTCATATCGGACTCTTTTCCGGTCGAGATTTACATAACTTAACCTGGGGCATTATGGGACTAGTAGTCCCGGTCGTGTTATGAATGTTAACATGCAGGCCAACAATTTTGTCAGTAAGATTACACAATTTGTGTGTTTCAGCCTCTTGCATGTTGCTCATGTTATTCAAGCTTAATAATGCCCCTACCTGTTAAGTGAGTATGTGTAGTATCTTGTGGCTCGCTGTTTACTGGGTGCTTCAGAATATCGCTCCCCTCTGCAATGCATTAATAAGAGATCAAGCCTTATTGGTATGTCATTTTTAGATTTTATCCCAAATGAAATACTGTCTCCTCGTAATTGATTTAATTATATATCAGCAGCATGTATTTACTGTATGTTTTAACACATGTTTTTTTATTGAGGTTACATTCACTGAAGGGGTCAGCGCCATCTTATGAGTGCATTCATACACATTTTTGTGTTTTTAACAGTATATGCCCAACCTTTGGCAGGCAATTTGGTCTTTCGTGTGCTCTTTCACATTCACTGGTAATGTGGACTGATTACGTCCCACGCAGTCAAATGTATTTTATAATTTTGCAGTTTGCTCAATTACGTTTTTGGCGATTTTTCATCTCAATAGCCACACTATTTGAGTGCCGAGTTGTGAATTATTCACTTCATGTGTCTGAAGCACTACGGAACGTCTCATTTCTATGTTTACCATGCCTAACAGTGGGGGAAGGGCTATTTAAGCTCTCATGTGTATGGCACAGGCCAGATTGAGAAAGGCTGCTTAGGCAGCCGAAACGTTTCTCTTCAGTTGTAGGGTCGAGGGAGACCCGAGAAAATAAAGAATGGCATTTACCTTCAATCCTCGAGTGCGTGCCTTCTTCTGATGGGAGCAGGATGGATCGTGGATATATTTATATTAATTATAACTTAAGCAGGGCCGTTTCTAGGTGTTTTGCCACCCTAGGCGAGAATTGAAAAATGCCGCCCCTCCCTTTTACTACCATCACTCTCTCCCCGGTCATCCAGCGCTTGTTACCCCTGATGTTTTCCCAGGTCTAATTTGGCCAGAGGTGAAACGTATATTTGTTCAGTGCTCACAAACCACTACAACTACTCACTTGCCAAGGCCCATTTTCCGATGGCCAAGAAACAGGCTCTGGTAGTCCCACTCCTCAAGGAACCTTCTTTGGCTCCTTAGATTCCCAGTAACTATAATCCGGGCTCCTCACTTCCCCTTCAATTCTTAAGTTCTAGAAAAACTGCCCCCTCTACTTCTAGAGGCTATTTGCTATATGTTCCCTCTCATATCCTCGGTTATGCTTCTCACCATCTACTTTGGCTCCCTGCAATTCAGAAAACCTAGACAGGCACACGCTCTTCCACTGCTACCTGGTAGCCAAAACACTGGAATACTCTCCCACCTTCCCTTAGGCGCAGCACCAACCATCACTCCTTCTGTAAATCCTTGAAAAAGTTTCTCTCTTCAGTTTCATGAGTCAATTGGAAGATGATCGAGAAATTATCCATGGGTTCCTGCCCTGGCAGCTTCTTGTGGTGTGAAGTCTGGTGCCTAGAAGCAGCTGGAGCGCTGCCGGCTTTACTCCACCGCATAAGTCGGCTGACTTAAAACGGGCTGGATTTCTCCATCAGCAGGGGACAGAAACAGCGGACATGGAAAAGAATTGGACGAGTAACTTCAACTCAGCGCTTAGAGGTGATCTAAGGCGCAGGTTCAGTGCTACATCAGAGAAACTGCGGGCAGCTGTCTTAAAACTCTGCTACTGTATTCCTCAAGAGGACCCAAGGTTGTAACAGCTTCACATAAGGTGCCATGGCTAGCTGAAAGGGAGCATGCACATGGCAACATGTCCCTTTGCTTAAGGCACCAAAACTCTTTGCTGCGCTATACAAATAATCAACATTATCCTATTCGTACGACAGAGGGCACTATTTTGGTCTGTTGGCATTCTTCAACACTATACATCCCCGCCTGGCCTCCATAGGTTGGGCGCTTGCTCAGTGGGCCTCCTTCTGGTTGCAGCGATCAGGAGAGGCCAAACCTGCTATTCAGGGTTTTTTTTTAATGCAGATTTATATAGCGCGAACTCGACCCGAAGGTATTGGAGCGCTTTACATGAGCACCTGTTACGTTACACAAGGACACAATCATTTTTTTTCTTTTTGGGTAGGCACGGGGAGATTAAGTGATTTGCCCAGAATCACAGGATGTGGACGCAACCCCGAGGCTCGAACCTTGGTTTTCAGCACCAGAGTCGGCAATCTAGCCGGTTGTTTGCTTTCAGCTGCGCCTGAGGCCGCAGCCACTCAGACTGCTCTGAGATGCTAACTTACATAATGTATATATACATTAACCTAGAATATATATGTCATGTTTCACCTTCCCCAAAATATTTCAGGACTGGAGTTAGAATAGTAGATTATCTGGCCCGAGGGCAAAACTGATGGCACAGAAGTGAACTTTCCCCTCTGGCATCACTGCAAGAAAGAGTACATGTGCCACCCGAAGATGCCACGGGGAATGGGTTTGGTTCAATGCCTACATGCCCCGGCTAGCAGAGGTCATCGGGAGACGCCAGCTCCCAATGGAGGAGTGAGGTGTGCCAGGGCCGGACCCACATCCTGGAGACTGGAGCACATCGAGGGTGGGAGAGGTACAAACTCGATGGAAAGAAGCCTCTGTGATTGTAGCGACGCCATGAACATCCGGTCCAAGGTGCCGCTGACCAGGCCATTCAGTGGACCAAAAGCCAACCCTGGGAAGCAAGTTACGAACTCTTTTTTGCCGTAGTGTATAGAGCGGATCTAATTCCAAGAAGCGCCGCGCAGCGCTTTATGGATAATGGAGAACATTTTTATTGGAGCAGGAGGTGCTTCAACTTGAAGGTCATGGTGCGTGGAGTCGAGTTGAGACCATATTACACACAGACCAGGTTGTAATGGGCCCTGAGAGTGGGGACATGTACTAGGCATAACATCAATTTACCTTCAAGGGATACGGGCTTTCTGCCTGCCAGCCGACCCGATCCCATCCCCCCCGTACCTGATGATAGGCCTGCAGGCGGGCCGCAGCGCCGCGGTAACTCTCTCTGCTCTCTGCCTCTTCTTGCCGGCCGCGAGTGCACAGGCACAGCCCCCGCGGCCGCCGTGGCGCCGAACGTGACGTCACCCTGGTCACGTCGACGGTCTAATTGAAGGCGAGCCGCGCCCGCGCTACGCTACCTGGCCAGGCTGGCAGATTCGCATGCATTCAATAGAAGAGAGTAAAGAACTCATGTTTTAACTTTTGCCACGGCCGACGGCCGCCCTCCACCTTTTGCCGCCCTAGGCAGCCGCCTAGTCCTGCCTAGTGGTAGAAACGGCCCTGAACTTAAGATAAGGCAGGACCTCGACCCTGCGCACCCCCACTCTGTCTGTCTCTCCTCTCCTGGGAGCATCCAGTGGATCGCCTCGTGTGCTGCCTGACAGTAACAGATGCATTACTTTAATTATTTGAGACTGCATAGGCCCTGTGAAGGGAGATCATAGATTTCTATTTGAGCATTAATTCTCTAAATCTTGAGTTCACGTACTCAATCAGTGAAACGAAAATATGTTTCCTAGACGTAGAAGTCTATGTGAAGAATAATACCTTACACACATGTGCCTATAGAAAACCAACGGCCGGGAACACCATCTTACATGCAAAAAGCCATCACCCTGACAAATTGAAAAATAGCATCCCCTATGGTGAACATTTACAGATAAAAAGGAATTGTAGCGAAACATGTGTCCTGGAAGCTGCACAGAGAGATCTAACTAAAAGATTCAGGCAGAGAGGATATCAACCCTCTGTATTGGATCAAGCACTAAGCAAAGCAAATACGATAGATAGATCTAGCCTTCTATATCCAAATGAAAGGGAAAAAGAGAGGAAGAGAAGCAAAAACAAAGACAAAACAAGGATGATTACCACCTACAATGCCTATCAGAGCAGGATGAGAGACTGCCTGAATAGGCATTGGTATCTGGTAAGGAGAGATCCTATAATGAGAGAAGTGGTCTCTCAAAGACCGCTAGTCACTTTCAGAAAAGCCCAGTCGATGAGACAGGTCTTGGTTAACAACAGCCCAGAGCTCAAGACAACAGAAGGGTGGTTGCGGGCAAGTGTGGGATTTTTTAGATGCGTAAAATGTAAGGCCTGCACAATAGGACAGAATACCAAGCAGGTTAAGTCCCCACTACTTAAGAGCCCTTGGACAATTCGAAACCATCTAACCTGCAGAAGTGACTTTGTAGTCTATATGCTTCAGTGTACTTGCCAGAAACAATATGTGGGCAGCACCATTCATATGGCTTATGTTCGAATTTTACAACACATGAGGGCTGTCACTAACAAGGACAAGAGCTACCCTGTAGCAAGACACGTCAATGAGACACATAATGGTAACATCCAGGATCTATCTTATTTTGTGATTGACCAGGTTCCGAAAAGTAGGAGAGGTGGCAATCGAGAACGAAGGCTACGCAAACTGGAATCTAGATACATAATTCTTTTAAATACCAAAATCCCGTTCGGACTCAACTCCGACGAGGATCTTTCTGTGCATTTAGGAGTGTAACTTGAAACGATTGGGCCCCTCATTCGTTTAAAAGATTTTAATAATAAAAGAAGTATGGAGGTCACGTTCATTAATAATGAGTTGGTGTGATCAGTAAAAGTAGAAAAAAAGAGGCGCCAAAAGTGTGGTTAATATGACATAGGGCACTAGCCCAGGATTGTGTATTATTTGACAAGTATCCAAAAGGGTGAATGCAATGAGGTTACTGTTTTGATACATGTTTGGTGGCAGCAAACTGGTCAGGGGTAACACAAGTGATATATAGTGAATCAACTTTGTGATATAAAAGGTATTTTGCCATTACGAGTTTAGGAGGCTTGATCTCCAAAGCACTAGCGTAAACCGTTGTAGCTACCCGTTTTATTCAAAATGATGAACTCATGCTTGCCATGCACAGTTAATGTAACATATATGCATTGTCGCTTTAATGTACCAGCCCGTATGAGGAATTTGTGGAGCACTCAAGTTTAACAGTTTTTCGAACTTGCACCTCTTACAAATATCTAATGATCAATGAAATGTCAGCAATTGATGGACATTGGAGTACGCACCGTTACTCATTACAAATTGAGTTTAACAATCATGCTGGACCATAGGTTACTTTGGCAGAACTTTGGAGTGGTTTCAGATGAATGCAATTTAATTGTAATTTTGTGATATTTAACAAAAATGAATTATTGATGCAGATTATAGGCAACTGATTTAATATGAAGCCAATGTTTTATTAATTGCACTTTAAACTGAACTACTTGCTATGGAATGTAGTCTTTCTTTGGTGGCAACGATTGTTGTGGACCTCGTGACCGGAAGTATCCGTGTCGTGTTTTATATAAAAAAATGGTGCCTGTAACTAAACGCTAAGGGGGACATTACGATGGCGGACGGAAACAAATCCGCCATCTAGCCATGCCTGTAAGAACCGCCCGCCTGCACCTTGGGAATAGCGGCCGAGCAATTATAATGCCGCGAAGCAATCCACGCCCACGGCGGAAAAAATGCACAAAATCCCGCCCGTCCAATCCAGAGTAGAAGATCATCCCTCCGCCACGGACGCAATCCCGCACGAAAACCCAAATCCGCCCGCCCCGCAGAGCGAGACAATGACCGTGAAATTACGATCTCCCAGACATGAGCGCGGTAAATCCACAGATTCCCCGCCCGCCACCGTGAACAACAGGGATGAATAAATGACACGGCGGAAGGCCTGGCGCCCACGTCCGTGCACGCAAATCATTGGCGGAACAAAGAAACACACATGACATGGCCAACAAGTCCACACAGCAAACTACGCCAAAATACCCAAACACAGAACACATCTCAAAGATACCACTGCCACTGAGTTGACGGTCATGGTCGACGAGATCATCAAGGTGCACCCACAAATCTATGGCAACCAGGTCCAACAGACACCACTAGCCACCAGAAACAGAATGTAGAGAAGGATAGTAGATCATGTGAATGCAGTTGGGAACGTGCCACGCAACAGGGATGAAATCACAAAGAGGTTGCACGACCTGAAACTCGTGGTCAGGAAGAAGGAGGCCAAGAACCGTGAGCTGGCTGACAGGACTGGCGGTGGGAATCCAGCGCCATTCAAGACCTTCAAGGCGTGGGAGTAGACGGTGCGAGGCATCCTACATCCGGAGAGTCTCACCGGAATACCAGGGGGAGTGGAGGCTGGTAAGTACAAACAAATGTATACCAGCACACTGCTATGTACTGTCATGAACTACCAGAATGCCATAGCTCCGAGGCCCAAACACCCCCATGTCCAGCACACAACACACAAGACATCTCTCACACATGCAACAGACACCCCCACACACTCAGCCCAAAGGTACCAACAAACAAAACCATGGGGACATGTGTACAGTCAGCCAGCACCACAACTCCCACCAGGTCACCTTGCACCCCAGATGCGCAGGAAGGAGCACTCCCCACACCCACACACGTGACAGCCATAGCTGCACAAACCAACAAGTAACCGGTAAGTAGCCCTACCACAAAGTATCGGATGTGGGACTGCAGAAGTACAACACCCAACAGGCCCCTAGTCCTACAGCGCACCAAGATGGAGCACTCCACACACCCATGTGTCAGCCATTGCAGTACACACCTTCACCCGACAGGTAGATATGTTTCCCTACATGGAGGGGTGTCTGTGGGTGCCAAGCCATCACCACAACACACAACACGGCCCCCACTCCCACAGATCAGCAAGATGGAGCACCCCACCCTCCCATAACCATGTGGTAGCCATTGCATTGCACCCTCCAAACCAACAAGTAGGTAGACTACTGTACAGGGTGGGGTGTCTGTAGGCATGAGGACTGTACTACGACTAACATTTGGGACATGTCACGTAGCAGAGGAACAGGTAGCACTGCACCCCGTCATAACCATGTGACTAATGTGCACACGGACATGAATTACAGAGTCATAGCCCACATGAGCCATGTCAAATACACTAACACGTAAGGAGTCCCGTCTGCATGCACAAGTCTCACTGGAGTACTGACCCACATGGCGTGCACTGTGCCAGTCATCACACACATCAGCAACACCATCGAAGTCTTGTTCATGTAGTCGTGTCTGCTTGTTCCCTTGACATTGTACAACATCACCCATGTAAGTACATCTTGTCTCAATGTAACAGAGTGGGACCCCAGTAATGTCACATACACCACTGCACCCATGAACCACACAGCTACACAATGCACATTCATAATCTCATCCATCTCATCCCTAAGCCCCAGTGTCATGTAAGGTATATCATCCAAACAGTTGTCCCATATACAGTAGGACAGCAAAGATCCCTGCCGTTGACCAAACATGTGTCTGCAGTGTCTGAAGTGTACGTCACACTGTGATTTACAACATACCTAAAATAGTCTACACACCAAGAGCACTGCATTGCCACCCATGGCTGAGGGTAGCACGCACAACAAGGAATTGTCCCATCTGCAATACGTTGTGTGTCACACAACCATCACTCACCCACCACAATGCTTGCAGTGTAATGTCCCCAAATGATAACAGTGAGCAGATATGCCGGGTATGTCAGACATACACACACCTTTGTCCCTGCAGTGTCGTGTGGCCAAAACACATTTCCCCTTCTGCACCCATATGTCACAGTATGTACCCCAAAAACATATTTCATCCCAAAAGCGTTCATGGGGCTGTACCCCTTTTGCCATCTGCGTTTCTAAGCGTATCATTTAAACCCCAAAAACATATATCAGCTCAAGAGCGTTCATGGGGCTGTACCCGTTCCCACCAAAGCCACGAAATGTTGGGGTACTGCAACACACACCGATTGGCATTCCAAATCCGTCCCATGCCATATGCACCCATCACACTATTCCATTGCCTTGATCACGCACACACATCGCAGAGCCATACACACGTATCTGGGAAATCAGTGCACAACTGTGCACAAACTGTGATTGACAGACATCTAACACAAACCTTGCAAGGTGCAACACAATAACCTTTCATCTCCACCCCACAGGTGACGAACAGCATGATGCTGGAGAGGGAGACAGCAGCCAACACAGCCAGTCCCCAAGCCCTCCACGCGGACTCACGGATGTGGAAGACCTGGACACCTCTTCAGACGAGGACACCCGACCAGGCACATCTGGTGTGGCAGGGCGCAACCGCTCCCCAGGACCCCTCCTACCCACCAACCCATCTCCCAGGGCTGGCGACCAGTCCCAGGCCCCTGCTGCCACGGTCATTGCGGCCACCACCACTGCCGCAACCACCACCACCACCACCACCACCAGGTCCTCCCTGACCACCAACCCTGCGCAAGGTGTCGAACGCACGGCGACATCGACCTTGGGAGCGACAACGAGTCCCCGGGTGACCACTGTGGCGAGTGGGCAGGTACGTGGCAGCAGTACAGGTGAGAGGAGCAGGGTCAGGACAACGCCATCCGAGCCTGGGAGCCAAGCCCTGCCGCAAATTGGCAGAGTCCTTGGGGCCTATGAAGAGGCCCAGGGACAATGGGCCCGCACATCTGCCGATACGCGGGAAGTCCTTGGGGTGTTGAGGTCCATGGACGCCCATATGGGCCAATTCGTGACCCATATGGGCCAACTAGTCGACCTCATGGGCCAGCTAGTGGTGGCGGTGAGGGCCCAATCAAGGCCAACCACACCACCTCCGCCACCACCTGGTGGGGCGCAGGGTCATGCAACATCCAGTTCCCCTGCGTCCACAGCGAGTGGGCAATCCTCAGCCACCACCAGCAGCCCACAACAACACCCCCCCCTCCCAAACATGGAAGAGGTCGTCCGAAGAGGAAACAGGTGTCCAGAGAAGACTTCGCACACTCCAAACGCCAGTGAGTCAGCCAGCCACGGTGGCCATCTACTGCATTCACTTGGACTATTATCCTACCCCACACTGCCATGTGAATGGCATGTGTCTGTCGGACTGTGGACCCAGAACAAGATGGGGACACATTGACCATCACGCAGACATGTCCGTCAACTCATTTTTCCAGCATGCACCACTTGTGTGATCACCTTGCCCACAATCACATGTCACTGCATCAAATAAATACACCTGGATCACATTGTGTCTTATCTGCTCTGTGTTTAATCAAAGATGTGCAACCGTCCCCATGATCTGAAATGCATCTGTAGTGTGGTATGTCGATAGGCCAGGAGAGGCTGTAGGGACCTAGGGGGAAAACAGAACAAGAGTCCATTGAATGTGTGTGTCACACACTCATCACACAGTACTTGTCATCAAGTACAAGCAATGTACACAAATCTCACAGAGCAACAGGGCACAATGCTACAGCCACTGTCAGTGGCATACTACCCTGGACAGGGACCATTGCCACACAGCACTCAGTGAACAATAAGCCGCAGTGACAATGCACACATACACCTACACAACTACAGCAACATCAGCCGTCGTACATGGTCACTCACCGTCAAGTGAAGTAGCGGGCGATGAGCTGCTGACGCTCATTCACTGCTTCCTCCTCTCCACTGTCCTCATCACTGGACACGGCCTGGTCTGCAGGCGGGGGCCCTGGCTGATCACCGTCATCCACTATCAGGGGGATCTGCCTGCGAATCGCGAGATTGTGCAGCATGCCACAACTATCTGGCACACCTTCTGTGGGGAGTATGCCAGTGCACCCCCGGTGCAGTCCAGGCATCTGAATCTGGACTTCAGGAGTCCAAATGTCCGCTCCACCACACGTCTGGTCCTCCCATGTGCCTCATTGTACCTGACATCAGCTGGTGTCCTGGGATTACGGAGTGGGCTCAGCAGCCAAGGCCCGTTAGGATATGCAGAGTCACCTGGGTGTGAGAAACACAGAGAATCGTTGCAATTCCAACAGGATACAAGACAGCATGTCACACACAGCACGCTACACGAGTATGCATACCCACCAACAATCCATGCACGGTCCGGTTGAAGATTGGCCATCATTCGTGGGAGGATGCTGTGGCGCATAATGTGCGAGTCATGGACGGATCCGGGAAACTTCGCACACACGTGTGTTATTATCATGTCCGCCAGGCACACCACTTGCACATTCAGGCTATGGAAATGTTTACGATTCCGATAGATGTGCTCCATGGCCTGTGGCGCTACAAGGCCAACATGGGTGCAATCAATAGCACCAACAACGTGGGGATGCATCCAAGGGTATAGAAAGCACCCTTCACTGCCGCCAAATCACGAGCCCTGGGGAATCGGATGTACCGGTTCCTGTACAGCATCATAGCTGACAGGACATCCCGTAGCACCATGCTGAACATGGGCTGGGACATCCCACCTCCACTGCCCACCGTGTGTTGGAAAGATCCGGTGGCGAAGAAATGCAGTGCAGCCATCACCTTAGCCGTGGGGGTGAATGCTGTCGGATACACCCTGCGAGGACGAAGGTGGGGTTCCAACATTGCACATAGGTGATGCAGGGTGGGTCGGTCCAGACGGAATTTTCTGATTACCTCCACATCCTCCATGTCTGACAGCAATTGGTAGGGGCGATGTATGTTTGGTCTCCTCCTAGGACAGATGGAAGTGGACACATGTCAATGCGACACACCACATGGCATTTCCACATACACAAAACCAGAATTAATGACAAAACTATGGAAACACAGTATAGCTGACAAGTAGGGACAGCACAGCTACAATATTCTTACACAGGTCCCCTCACCATTGGCAATGACCACTGACACCAACCATTGCCATGAGCATGCACATGGGGATTTAGGCCACAATTGCTTGAAAGGCATGATGATCAATCCAGACTGCATATGTGTGAAGCGGCAACACCACGGCAATATACCTAGCTGCCGTGCCTGACACAGCTTCCGAGGCTGGGTGAGTATGGCACACACCCAGGCGCGGTCGGTGGTAGGAGTGCCGGTCGGGCGGTGACGTGGGGCGGGGGAGGGGCAGGGTGGGGGGTAGTAAACTACGGATTAAGGCCGAATACAGGTAAGTAAACATCTAAATAAATGAAACGAATTTCGTTGCGCGCACTGCATCGCATTTGGCGATGCAGCGCTCACAACGAAATACGTTTACTCATTTAAATGTTTACTTACCTGTATTCAGCCTTAATCCGTAGTTTACTACCCCCACCCTGCCCCGCCCCACGTCACCGCCCGACCGGCACTCCTACCACCGACCGCGCCTGCACACACCAACAACATGATGTACACAGGCTGAGCGGCCAAAACAAGTGGGTCCTGTTGCACAACGGGATATGAGACAGTCAATGATGTCCCTAGTCCACCCAATGTACAGCACTGTACGCATCACACCTCCAACACACATTGACAGGTGTACACATTGACAACTCCATGACAACACAGCTGTGTGAATGCAAACACACATCACAAGTGACACGTAAAGTTGCACGTGCCAAGTGGGAGATGTACATTGAGAAATATGGCATGTGTGTGCATATGCACATACCATGCTACCATGCTAATGTGTACATGATGATGTGCCAACAGACATGTGGAGGCTGAGCACTGTCCGTCAATGCCTATGCACACAGCATGAAGTGGCCCTGCCTAGTGTGGACATGCTCCCACACACAAATCATGGCCAGACCTGCAAATGCATGGCGCACATTAAAATGTGGATTCCACATGGCACCAGCGGACTGTACCCGCCATGGAGCATGCCCTTGGGGCCCACTCCAATAGCCCTCGCGGTTACATCCTGCCTGTTCGACTATAGAGGTAAGCGTACCGGGACAGCTTAGAGCAGGCCATTGTGTGCAATTGAAGTAGGCAGACATGATACACCAATCGCAGCAGCTTAGACCCACTGAGACAGCCCCAGGGGGCTACATGAGTGTGGGCGGGTGACTGGCAGTACCACAGCTTACAGGGACTCCTGCCTGGCATCTCTCAACAACACCTGCTGCTGCTGCCACCTGTCCACCTTCATGTCGACGACTCTGAAGATATGTCCTGCTCCACTCAACTGCGAGGAGCTGGAGATCCTGGATTCCGAGCTCCACGCACACTGCCTAAGGCTTTGTCTTGCACAAGTTGTGTGTGTAAGGCAACTACAGTGGGCCTGATTCACAGAACTAACTTACGACAAAATCATAAACTTACTACCATTTTGGTATTCACAGAATGAACTTACTCATTTTGGTATTCACAGAATGAACTTACTCATTTTGGCATTCACAGAATGAACTTACTCATTTTGGTATTCACAGAATGAACTTACTCATTTTGGTATTCACAGAATGAACTTACTACCATTTTGGTATTCACATTTTGGTATTCACAGAATGAACTTACTACCATTTTGGTATTCACAGAATGAACTTACTACCATTTTGGTATTCACAGAATGAACTTACTCATTTTGGTATTCACAGAATGAACTTACTACCATTTTGGTATTCACATTTTGGTATTCACAGAATGAACTTACTACCATTTTGGTATTCACAGAATGAACTTACTCATTTTGGTATTCAGAGAAGGCACTTACTCATCAATGAGTAAGTGCCTTCTGTGAATACCAAAATGTGTAAGTTCATTCTGTGAATACCAAAATGGTAGTAAGTTTAGGATTTTGTCGTAAGTTAGTTCTGTGAATCGGGCCCAGTGTGTGTGGCAGTGCATGTGGGGGACACACATGTCGCTGATCCGCAGCACAATGAGTCAGAGCCTGTGGGGTTCCAAAATGCACTGCTTACCATGCTTGCTACAGGTGGAAGGGGTATGTAGGCTCTCTGGCGCTTTCCCATGCATGTCCCTCCCGAGTGGTGGTACATGGCAATTACATGTCAGACATCCAGTGACGCAGCCACTTGGCAATGCAGGACTCAGGGCAGTCATTGCTTGTGTGAATAGCTGGCTGGGGCCCTGCTGGCCTTCTCAGTCTCAGCAGACCTGGGCTGCACATTGACCGCCCAATACCAGAAGGTAACAACACTGACTGTACAGTGGGTTACATGTGTCTTCAGTTCACAACGCTCCGGAAATGCGCATCCTCAGCCCTGTCGATCCTACACCCCAGGCCTCGTGATAGGGATGTGTGTGAGAGATAGTGGCACTGAATGTGACCTCCATTGCGGGGTGAGCCATTCACAGGGCGAGTACGTTGAGGGCTGCGCAGTTTTGGACACAGTGAGTCCACCAACAAAGATGTGTTGCCTTGTGTACTATGTGTTGTTTTACCTGACAATGGACAGTAGATGTGGGCAGACTACACATTGCTCGATGTGCTGGCAACCTGCATGTGAATGGAATGGACAGGTACTGTGTACACACTCCCACCAGCATGCATTAACGTGTGCTGTACACATGCTGTAATGACAACCCTGAGTATATTGGATGGGTTAGCATCTTGCCACTGTGATTGCTGGATGTGGGTGATGAGGAGAAGTGTATGAGTGATATCCCAACCCTCTTGTGTACCATCCCTGCAGTTGGAAGTCCTCCAGCCCAAGGCCTTGTGATGAGCCATTGCATCCAAGTTGATGCCTCTGTGTACGTGTAACCGACAGTGCAGCCAACTCCACAAAGGGTGTGACGTATTCTGCCGGATGAGCGACTACGTGGCGGAGACGAATCGGGGGATGCCCCCTCGTATTGTCAGGTTAGCACGGCGATGCATGTCACCACTGGTGGTCTGCATCTTGACAGTCACACAGCCTGTGCCGGATGCACGTGTGTAGGGGCAGCAGCAGCAAGCAAGTGTACAGCATAGTGGGATGGTGTCTTTTGGTGTGAGAGGCAGCATGTGTCCACAGCCTACCCATAATCTGGGAATGTGATGTCTGCTGTGTGATGCAGTGGGCTGAAAGTGTACTCTGTGCTGGGTGCATCTGACATGCATATGCGATTCCTGGGGTCCAAGATGTAATTAGAGCACTCTGCAATGTCAATGCATCCAGAGTCGTAGCCCTCGGCAACGACCTGTATTAGGCTGGAGTGGCAATTCACATGTATGTTTGAGGCACTGTGCCTACTCTGCTTACGTCCGGACATATGTGTGCGATGCCTCAGCTCATATTCCTGGTACTTACACATCCGGAACACTGTGCAACAGTAGTTGTGCTCGTGCGCACGACAGGTGGAAGGCATGGGCACATGACCATTGTGGACTGTCATGTAGCAGTCTGTGTGAGTGGTGTCCCATTCCGCTCCATGCAGGTATGTCCTTGGCCTAATTAGGTAGTGGTCATCCTTTCCACCATCAGGACAGTGAGTGTGCACAGAGCGATTAGTGGCTATGGTCGCAGGGTGACACAGTCCGGGTGTTGTGCTCTGTGCACAACACATGTGCCACTTACAAATACAAGTGGGGTGACGCTGACGTCACGACAGTGAGTGACATCACGAAAGGTGGCATGCACCGTCAGACTCATTGCCCCCCCTCGCACAGCCAATGTATGCTATTGCATCAGAGAAGCCAGCGCGTGCACCAGCAGCTCCGATCTCGCCCCAGAGAGGCCAAAGAGTGGATGTGTGGCTCGATTTGCTCCAGTCATCGTGCTCGCGGTGGGATGAGTGGTGGGATGCCGTCCACCCGCGTGGTACCCCGACTCTGGCCCTGGACAACAGTGACAATGCATGACAGTCTCCGGAGTCCGGATACACCACATGCAACATACAGTAGCCGTAGCGGCCCTGGCGGGACAGGCCGCAAACACCATCCCAGACGAAAGGTAGGCCCACCCCGGCGCGCATAGTCATTACATCCGCTGCCATTGACAAGGGACCCAGAGAGTGAGATATGGGCCACAGGGTGACGGGCCTCCGAGCCCTCCCCCGCCAACGAGTGTCATGCAACTCACACATTTCGCAAGTTCAATAGGACACTTTGCCTGCACAGTCCAGGGCTCGAGTCAGGCTACCACGCGGGTGGACGGCGTCCCCACACTTGTTTTACCGTGAGCTCGATGACTGGAGCAAGTGGAGCCACACATTCACTCTTTGGACTCTCTGAGGCGAGTTTGGAGCTGCTGCTCACGCGCTGGCGTCTCTGATGCAATCGCATGTAAGGGGTGAGCGAGGGGCGGCAATGAGTCTGATGGCGCAAGCCACATCTCGTGACGTCACTTCCTGTCGTGACGTCAGCGTCCCCCCACTTCTCATTTCGGACTTGTGCCCTGCTGCACACTGCGAATGTGTTGCCTGCGAGATGTGACCAGGAGAAGGTCGCCATGACCTCCCACCCACCAAGCTCCACTGCCCTCCCGTGCCCTGGGTAGCCTGTGCAGGTGGACAATGTGGGGGATACACCTGGAGGACATGGGATGTAAGTGCCTTGGCAGGGGCGGGCAGACGCACAGCAGTATCCAGCATGTCCCCGGAGGGAGGGCTGACGCCTTCACCTGATGCAGCATTGATCGTCTGCCCGCCTGTTGTGCCCACACGAGTTCACATTCATCCCCAGACAGGTAGGCTTTCCTAATTCCCACCACAGTGGAATTGTACCCCTCCGGGATCCTCCCCACACAGTCTATTTCAACACTGCATGGGTGCACCCACCCGTGCCACCAATCCACCTGGGCCAAGCAGCCCTCCCGCTTCACATGCCACATGTGTGTCTTCCACAGTTGTGCTCCTCTCCCAGGGGCGGACCACTTACTGTCCCGTAGCACACGGGCAGCACCGAGTCGGACTGGCATCCTGTTTGAATGGTAGGCACCCTCACACAACTACCTGTGACACAGTGGTGGCTGTAATGGCTATTGTGACTGCCATGGTGGTGTTGCTGGCCATGGCAGGGTACACTCACACACAATGCATGCGCAGCTTTTCGTATCACTACTCTGCACATCGGGCTGGCCACTGTCCCTGGTGTTGAACTATGTTGCCGCCTGTCTATGTAATCTGTGACTGAATGCTGTTGTTCCTGTAGTCGGTTGTGTCTGTGTAGTTGCTGATTGCAGTTGTTACTGTGTGTGCATAGTTAAGTGAGGCACATGCCTTGTATGGTACCTCAACTATTGCAATGTCTGGTCTCACATTCAGATGTGTTTTACACGTGGCTGGGACTTCACTTCTTTCAGACTCTGCTACTTGTGTGTGTGATGAAGAAGAATTTTAGTGACACGGATCGTCTGCATGTATTTGCTGGTATTTAATGGGGAATGTGTACGGGTCATGTTTGCGTGCAAGCACAGCACGGGGTGTGAGTCTGGCCACAGGATGACAGGTAGCATGTGCATAGTGTGCGGGTATGTGTGAGCTTACTTTCTGGGTGGCCAGCAGTGTAGGTGTATGTTAATCTTATGATGGACATTGAGCCTGGACACATGGCTTACTTTCAAGTTGGGCATTTGGGAGGTGTAGGTGTGTGTGGTGTGATGTATGTGACTTTGGGGTAGTGTTGGTATGTGTGTGTGCACTCTGACAATGTCGATTGCACACATGTGTTACCCAGGGGCATGGTGGGTGTTTGTATCCGTGTTCAGGTCTGTGAATGTGAGCGCATGTGTGTATTGTAAGTTGCACAGTGTGCAGTGTGTGGGTGTGTCCTTGCAGTTCAGGATGGCTCCTACTTAATATGTTTTGGCCATAGTGCGTCTGCAGGGTGTGTGACTGTCGGGAATGTGCCTGGTTCAATTGGGCATGTATGTGAGTTTCAGCAGTTCGTACTCACTGTGTGGACCTGCACACCCACACTGGTATCCTGTATGGGTTTTGTCATACATTGCTGTTGCATGCTTCTTGCGTGGGCCCTACTTTTGCTTGATGAGTGTGATGTCCGACTGTGAAGGTAATTATACTCATATGTGGGACTGTGCTTTGGAGTGACCAGCCCGTCAGTGTTACTGTGATGATCTGTTGGGCCACGTCAGGGTCTGACAATGAAAGGCCCACGACCTGTAGTATTGCACTGGGACCACTGTGGCGGCAGATCATATGCATTGACATCCAATGTCACTGGACTACATGTTCATCTCACGACTCTCGTGTACTTCACACACTCTCATCCTCTCTCATTCGTACTTGTCTACTGAAAATAATTCCACAGAGTCACATATTAGCTTCGAGGCATGTATTTGGACTTACTTCCTCTGTGATGCAGTATAGTGGACACTACTGGCAGCAAAATGCATGTGGAGGATATACTTAGCATGATTACACATACGAAAGGGGTACAGGTAGATGTAATTAGTTGTTGACTGTGGAATGGAGGCTTCAGGGTTACGACTGCCTTGCCCTTGCTATGCTAGGGTACATTTGCTAATTACTGATGGTCTCTGGGCTTTGACACAGACAGTATTAATCTGGCCTACCAGACAGCTTGACATCATGGGGACAGTTCATCTCAGTTCCATGGTACCGGTTTGGTACAATAGTGACTCCGACACACCGGCGTCAGGGGTGACATCAGGGCATGTGCCTACCTGCATGCAGCAGCGTCTCACCAGTTGTTGCTGTGGTGGCTACTGAACATGACACTATGACTAGGCCCATGTAGTAGTGGGTTGCATTTGTTGTCCATGCAAAAGTCCTGGCACGGATGCGCAGACAAAGGTGAGGTGACAGTTCTCACGTACTGCAGCAGACAGATGAGTGTGCACTGACAGGTGCATGTGTCCAGATGCGCAGTATTCATATTATGGCATAGTTGTTCGTGCTGTATTGGCCATGTGGTTACTGTACACAAGTCCCATTCCTCTGCCTCCCCCTGTTCATGCAGAGACACGGGATATGGTGAGGAACAGGGTGCATGTCCCGGAAATGTCAGATGTCATGGCAGTGGAGTTGATGGTAAGGTGTTAGTCGCAGATTATATGGTGTAGTTCTTGTACAGCTAAATGCCCATTCCGTGCGAATGCCAAGCATGGGTACGGTGTTGTACATCATTGTTCAGTTGGGGGTATTGAGTCGGGGCCCCATGAATTGACAAGTTGACGTGTATGCGACACCTTCCAGTAGGGCATCCATCCCATTGATGGTAAACATGGATGTCATTCAATGAAGCGGATTGTGGGTTGCAACGTGTTCTTCGTAGGTTGTCCCTTGTAGGATCCTGATGGGACATGTTGGATGACATTCGATGAAACTGTGTGCCAGGAGACGTTGTGTGGAGGCACACTGGTCCCATTGCAGTGTGTCCCCGATTGCAGCCACAAACGCCATGCCCCCATACACTGAACAGATCCTGTCGTGGTCGTCCAGGGGTGCAAACAAGTGTACCAAGTCCGCCTTTGGACATGCCGGGTTGGAGAGACATAAATCCACAGGCCAGTAGAACGGACACCTCCGACAGTAGAAGACGGGGATGACGCAGCTGAACATTGCAATGCGGTAAGTTACTCTGTAACTTACATTCAGCATTGCCAGATTTGTACAGCCCACTATCTGTAGCAAGCTGTCACTGTACAACTTGATCTGTCCGGCGTAGTTGAGGGTCACTGGTGCAACAGCCATGTTGCTACGGGGTGATGTGATGGCGTGCTCCGGATGCCTGAGCAGTCAGCAGAGTGCAGCCTCCGATGATGCTGGGGATTCTGGTATGGATGTATGGCGGCAGGACTTGGTGTATGGCTTGGGCGAAGGACACAGTCCCTCATCCCACATGCTTCTATGATTAGTCAAGGCCAGTGGTGTCTGTCTCTTTCCGGATTACTTGCATTTGGTCCACATGTAGGAGTGGTATTGTTGTATTTTGTGGTGTTATCTGTCTTTCATGTTGTGCGCTATCTGCCAGTGGACGTTTTACTCTGCATGGCTATGTTTAGCATCTTGTTGGTACAATGGCTCCATTCTCCTGCATGGTTTTTTGCACTGTTATTTCGGAGTAGGAATGGAAGGCCATTCAGTGCTATCTGCTCTCCCGTGTGTGGGAGGGACACTCCGTTGGCGCTGTACGTTTTGGCTTCTGTGTGGGTGTAGTATTGGGCACACCTGTTCTCAGGCAGCAGGATTTTCCTATTTTGCACATTGCATGTGTTGTTGTTGCAAGCAGGATGGGATAGGTATTTCTTGTTGAGACTGGCGTGCCTTTTCCGGACATTGTCGAGATTGTGCGCTGTTATGTAGCAGCCGCTGTGTGCTTCTCCATGTTTTCCACACAAGGGTGTGTCCTATTTTGCCATCACATTCCTACCCTGTTCGGGACACTTGTATGACGTCACGTTGACTACTGTGGGGTTGTCGGTTGGGGTCATGGGTGATGCAGGAAGGCCACGCGACATGTGCCTTCAGGGTGGTGCTGGTGTGTGGGGTGTGTAGTTGTGACTCTGTGGTGCTTGTGTGCAGCCCATGCGTGGCGCTGTCGTTGGCCTCTGCGTTGTGCGCATGTGTACCTGCGTCATCGCCGCTACGCTGCTGTGCCGTGACGGGACGTCTCTTCCTGGTCCCGGGTAGTGGGTGCCCAGGATGTTGCGAGTTGTGTTGTTTTGACAGGTGGGACATGTGTAGATACAGTGGTGGATGTGTCCTGTCCACACAGGGGTGCCTGGGGGCACCATGTAAATTTTTTCCGCCCTTGCATTGTGTGCAGTGTTTGCGTGCCCTTGTTGTGTGTCTGCCTACCTGCGTCGTCGTGGCGCGTTCACTCCTAGGTGGCGCATCAGGTAGAGCATGGGGATGGCCTGGAGTGCAGGGTTCATGTCTGGGTGGGCCGCCTTTTCGATCCCCGTACTGCACAGTTGGTTTTCCGCCTTGGTTTCTCATGCGGTGTGTCTTTGCCGATGAGGCTGTTTGGTTCTGGCATCGTAATTTGTACGCCGGGCGGTACGTCATTTCGTCGGATGGTGTGTCTCCATTGGCTTGCGTCGCTACGTGGACGGGCGCACTTTGATGGCGGGCGGCGTCGCGGGCTTGCGGGCGGGGTTTGCCTGGTTTTTCACATCCTAATTTGGCGGCCGTGTGGCCCGTTGCTGGCGGTCGGTAAGTGGCGGTTTTTGCATCCGCCAGCACGGCGGTGCTGCATCCGCCCGACATCGTAATGGGCCCCTTAGTGTGTGATCAAGGTGTATATCGCCGAAACGCGTTACAGCAGCAAATAAAATCAGCGCAAATACCATAAGGAGTGGTGCGGTGTCTTCGCCGGCGTGGATTCCCAACTCGGAGAGGAATTGGGATTGGTAGTAAATATATATATATTGATTTCCCTACTGCAGCTAACGAGAACAACGAAGCGAGTGTCAGCTGACCGGAGCTACGTTTGGATATTCGACAAGGTAGGGAACCTCTGAGAGTCCGGTTGAGGAGTGAGCTTGACCCGGCTCGTGATATTCATCCGAGTTGCCGGTGTCAAATAGAACTATTAGTGCCTAATTAGTTCGCGCCATGTCTGCCGACGCACTGCGAAGCCGTGAGGAGGCTGCATATGAAATGTTTGATGATTCCCCGGATGGGGAAACATTAAGGACTGAACAAGCAAATCCGGTAGTCACCGGCAACTCTAACATCAAGGAGCTTCTTAAAAAATTAGAGAAGTTAATGCGGGCTGAGCAGTCCAAGTGGTGGGAGCACAAGTCTCTAACCCGCTACTTGGAGGTTGGCAGCATTCCGAGAGGTTTTAGGATTATGCTGGCCCCAAGTTATGAACATCCGGACCCGAATATGCTCACTGAGTGGGCCAACTGCAACCTTGAGTCATCACGCAGATTGGTTGAAATACTTGTAAAATATGCGGAGAGTGACCGGGTCATCCTGCAAAAAAAGATAGAGGATGTAAACTTAGAAATGAGCTATATTGAGAGTATTGACAATCACAAAAAATACGCAAAGATGAAGAAGTAATCAAAAAGCGCAAGACGTATAAATTCCAGCGGGATAAGTTAAATTACCAAAACGGGCAAATTTTTACCTTTGCACGAAAGTATAACAAAGTCAAAGGTAAACAAAACCAGGAAAATTCCTTGACATATAGAGCTGACACCACCGACATGACTCCAGCATCAACATCAGTATCAGAGCAAAGCTCGATCACGGAGAGTGATACTGATAGTGAACAAGCAAGAAGACCTGATCTGGGGTTTACCAAATACTCTCTGGCACAAGAGGTGGACTGTCTACGCCAAGACAGACGGCAGACAGTGCGTCCACGAGTGCAAAGAAAACAAGGTGCCAAAGACGCAACAAAAACGCAGAGAAAGACGGAGGAGCAGCAACAAGCGGAAAGCAGCCAGCCAAGAAACGAGGGAATGCCAATGGAAAAAGAATTAAAGAACCAAATGGTTAACATAGAGGCAAACACTATAATTAATCTATCTGATGTTACTCTTAATATGGCAGAAAAGCAAATCTTGGCACTGGGTTTCTCATACAGCCCCGAGAGTAATTTTAATTACGCTGATACACGTATGGATGTGTACCGCTTTATTCGAAAGCTTAAACTACAAAAATACCATCTACTTCAGGGTACATGTAACAATGAGGAGACTGTATTCACAGCTAGCAGCCTTCTAAGTCCATCAATGTTGGTTGCAGGGGATGTGGAACTCTTACGCGACATGCAGGATTTGGCAAATGTCGATAGCAGCCAAATAACAGATCCATCTCAGATTAGCGAGGCTATTAAAACACCGTTTAAACCGAGATCTACTTTCCATCCAGTAATGCTACATGATAACTTGGACATATTTCATGATCAAGTTACTATAGAATTGAAGAAACTCTATAAAGTGACCACTTGTGCCCATCGCAACATTAGCTGGAAGAATAATCAATATGCCCAGCTTATGAAGAAACTGCAGAACGAATGACAATACAATTATAAGGCAATCTGACAAAGGGGGCAATATTGTGCTGTGGCCACGGAAGATGTATATGGATGAAGCCCTTTCCCAACTTAACGATAAGAACTGTTATAAAAGAGGCAACATGCAGTGTGTAAAACAAGCGCAATATGATTATCACTCTTCCCTCCTAGCTTGGAAAAGTGCTGGTCTCTTAAGCACAGATGAATTCAAATTTTTGAAAAACGACTATCCGGAGCTTGCAGTAATTTATTTTATACCTAAAATTCATAAAAACCCCTGAGACCGCCTGGCAGACCGATCATCTCCGATGCAATGGTCTCATGGAAATACGTCAAAATATGTAGACTATTTTTTGCAGAGTCATGTGAGAAGTCTGCCATCGTATCTTCAAGATACGGGGTATTTTTTAAGGAAGATTAGCAATATGATCTGGGACACTGAATGCATTCTAATCACAATGGATGTTACGTCGCTATATACTAGCATACGGCATCAGGATGGGATTAAGGCCATCGAATATTATCTAAATGGGAGACCGATGTGCTTTTATATGCATAACAAAATGTTATTGTCAATGATCAAAACTTGCTTAGAAAATAACTACTTCCTTTTTCAGAATCAGGTGTACCAACAAACTAGGGTAGTGGCTATGGGGGCGTGCTTCTCCCCTAGTTATGCTTGTCTTCACATGGGGCTCTGGGAAGAGCAGGTTCTTAAGATCAAATATGCAGAAATTATGAGTAACCATGTATGTCATTGGTATAGATATATTGATGACCTGTTCCTGATTTGGAGAGACCCTGAACATCTGGCACTCCAATTCATCGAACAGATCAACTGCAACGATCTCAACTTGCATTCCTCTGCGCAGTTAAGTAGACAAAAAGTGTGCTTTTTGGATGTTGAAGTATATATCAGTGATAACAAAATCTCAAATAGGATGTACAGAAAACCAACAGCCGGCAACACAATATTACATGCCAGCAGTCATCATCCCAGACATCTCATTCAAAGTATACCCTATGGGGAAATGCTGCGAATTAAGCGCATATGCAGCACCCCTGATGAATGCAAATTGGCCCAGCGAGAAAGCAAGCAACGGTTTATTTCAAGAGGTTACTCCGCTAAGGTAGTTGACAGAGCGATTACCAAGACTGGCAACATTCAAAGGGAGGACATGCTTTTACAAAGGCTGTCCATCGGAGCCCAACTAAAGATAACACCAACCCAGTAACACGAATGATTTTAACATATAATAAGCAACATCAAATCATTCGTAAAATATTTAATAAAAACTGGGGCCTAATACAAAATGATCCAATACTGGGGGAACATATATCTAGAACCCCGGATCTAGTATTTAGGAAAGCTCGGTCCATGAATGATATGTTGGTAAAAAGCAGTCCAGAAGTTACCAATACTAAAAATTGGTTGACCACCCAGAAGAGGTTTTGTGAAGTGTTCAACATGCAAAGCATGTAAACATGCTAACAGTAGAACAACATATACTAGCCCATTTAGAGCTGAGGCAATACATATTAATAAGCTGTTGACATGTAAAACAGAATATGCAATATATGTGCTGGAGTGTCCCTGTGGTCTGCGTTATATTGGTAGTACCAAATTGCAGGTCCACAAGAGGATACTCCAGCACATAAGGGCTATTAATAACAGTGACCCAGCATATCCTGTCGCAAGACATTTCAAGGACACACATGGTAACAATCCTGAACATCTACAATACTATGTGATTGATACAATCCTACCTTTACGTAGGGGAGGTAACCGAGAATCACAATTACGGCAACTTGAAACCAGGTATATCCTGGAGTTAGACACAAAGTTTCCGTCAGGTCTGAACTCCAGTGAGGATTTTTACCTGTTTATAATGAAAGCCAGCTTTATTTGCACTATTTCTCTAATAATATTAATTTTCTCTATATTTGTATAGATTTTAATCAAAATGTTTCATGTCCATGTTCAGTCTGTTTTAATAATATGATAGAGATGCCTCCTCAACCCTTTAAATTTTATTAACACTTATCACTTTTTGAGCCGTGACCGGTTCGAGTGGGTGGCACATTCAGCACTAGCACTTTATGTTTTTAATATGAGAATGAGTTGCTATAAGGCCCATTATGGGCATTATTAGTTCAATAGGCATCAAACCAATGTAGGACTCATTATGATAGAGCTCTAGTCTTTCTAACCGGGTATATACCGGTATGTTTAGGGCCATCATTAAATTGTTTACAGACGGTACATTCACCTTTAAACTGTGAAAATATTTCCATTTATGGTTTTATCATGTACGCTATTACTTTTATATATTTTTATAAACTTTTATGGAAATATATGTTTATACAAGCGATTTAACACAAAATGTAATGAATTCGTTAAACTTTTTTTCAACTATAATGGATTTAAAGGTTTTTTAGTGATATGTCATTTCGTGCTGTAAATATAACAATAATAATATATATATGTGTCCTAATTCCAAAAGGAATTGCGATTGGTTAATGATATTATCATGCCTTTGAATCAACTCTTCTATGTCTTTTAAAATTTTGTCATGTGTTTGGTCACGAGACTATGCACGAGCACTTTAAATGTTTGGGACACTTCGCATGCGCGTTATGTGAACAAGACCTCTTGAAGGTCGAAACGCGTCGTGGCAGAGGTGCGTGGCAGCAAATAAACACTTACGCACTGCAATTGGGTCAATTTTCGTCTTTGTTCTCTGGAATGGAAGGTGTATGGCGAAATTCTGGGATATATATATATGTCACTAACATATGACAGGCATACTGAGATGGAGAACATTTGCTGTGATCACCCTTCAGAGAGGGCAAAGAAACTATAATATAGACAATGATAGCTATCTTACAATGTGTTACACATTAATAACTGTTCCAAAACATTTTGATAAGATAGTCGATTGAGCAAATTTAACATCAGGTGTATATGACATACACTTACAATTTTAAGAGTATCACACATTTTGTAGATTCTTTGATGTAATTATATTTTAGTGGCAAGAAAATGTCAGCTAAAATTGATATTTTTAAAGTGATACGGACAATGACACTAGGGACATAATTTCGCTACTTTTGATATGTCCACAGTGTGTCTACACATATGTACACTACATTTAATTAACAGTTCATTCATATATAACACATTTCTTAGTTTCACAGACATGGGGACAGATTTACAAGCCCCTTGCGTGACTTTTGCGCTGCAGTTGCGTCACTTTTTTGACGCAACAGCGGCGCAAACAATGCGGCCTATTTACAACGTGACACATCTAGGGAGATGCGTCACGTTGTAAAGCCCTGCGTCACATTATACCTGCGTCAGGTATAATGTATGCAGGGTGGGCGTTCCCACGCAGGAAGGCCTCATAAAAGTGACTCAGTGAAATCTACAAGATTTCACTGCGTCACTTCTAGGACGCCACTGAGTCAAAACCTTACGCCTGCTTGAAGCAGGCGTAAGGAGTGACGCAGTGTAGTGGGAATAGGCCTCAAAAAGCATTTCTGGAGTTGCGTCGTGCTTGCGGCACGACTCCAGCAATGCGTGACTTTTGCCCCAACAGATGCGTCAGAATTTCTGACGCATCTGTCAATCCTTGCGCCATGGTGCGCCGTATTGTAAATACAGCGCATCCATGGTGGCACAAGGGTTTCTCAGTGTGGCGCAGGGAAAGTGATGCATCTCTACAGATGCGTCACTTTCTTGTAAATCTGCCCCTTGGTGAATTTACTGTTATTTTTGCATTGTCAAGCGGAAGAATTGCCGAACAAAGAACAGAGTAGGTTACATATGTTTATGACCACGATAATGATGATTTACACAATTACATACATTTATATATACATTCTTCCTATGACGGCGCCAATGTGGTGGGTCATCAGCCAGATCAAAGAGCAGGTATGCAGCACCTTCCAAAAGCAGGTTCATTGTGACTCAAACAGTACAAGAGGTCGGTAGTGGTAGCTCACCCTCTTTTCTCGGCTGTAAACCGCCAGCTCAGGTATGGAGGTTTAGCCGCCATGGTAATGTTGACTAAAAGCAACATTGTGATTAGTAGGGCAGAGTTGTGCTGTAATCCCGCCGTCAGCTGCCCTTTGTCTCTTACTCCATCGACGGAGGAATCTGCACACAACTGTGACGGGGGCGCCCTGACGGACTTTCGCCCGTCATACTGCTAACATGCTAACATATAAATCAGGCGGGAGTACAGTTCTGACGGCAGATGGACAGACTGCCGATTTTCGACGGTCCGCACGCATCCGCCAGGATATAAATTGGGCCCTATGTCTTGGACTCAAACCCTCTTGGAACTTGGCTGGTTACTGGAAATCATGCAAAATCTTCAGCGTTCACTCAGGACAAGAAATGCCAAGGCTGCCCAGGGGGGCCACGTAGGGGACCCTCCAAAAGGGCGGCCGCCTTAGTGCCATAGGAAGGCACAGAAGTCTGCGCACTAGGCTCCCTGGGCGAGGGACCAGGGGGTCTGCTGGCCGCGTCACTTCCGGCCGTGGGAGGGGACAGGGGTATATTAGCCTTTCCCCGCCCTCTGCACGGTCTCTTGACCGCTACCCGTCTCGCGTTCCCCACCCTACCGCTTACCCTGCGGACGGACAAAAGGGGAGTACGGGGAGGGGAAGAAGCTAACTTATTGTTTTGTGTTGCAGGAGGAGTTACAGGGCGATCCAGAGTCTGCAAGGTACAGAAGGGTACTATATTGCAGCAGCACAACAAGGGTGCTAAGCCAAGGATACCCAGGGATGTTTTAGCGGGTCCCCTGGAAGAACTACGGCGCCCCGTTAGCCCTTCGGGCGGTTGTGGGTCTGAGCAACCGGGGGCTGCCTGGAACGCTCCGCCCACCGGTCGGGGGCATGAGTAAGGGAGTGGACTGGCGGTCCACTGATGGGAGAGGTGGCCTCTCCCAAGAATTGGTAACCACCTACCCGTCTCGCGTTTCGGTCGCCTGGTCGCCGCGCAGGATACCTTCTCCTGCAACCTTTTTGGTGAGTTACCCCTCCCCCCCAGCCTCCCGGGCAAGAGTGTCGGGCCAACCCCTGGCTCCGGCGCTCCTCCTAGGGGGGGGAGGCAAGCTCCTCGTGGGCTCAGGCGACCATGGGGACCCGGGGGCAGGAGGCCTTGCGGCCCGGGACACGGCGCAGCACCTCGTGGGAAGGAGGGTGGCGACCCATTTATCCTCCCCGCTGCAGGCGGTCCTGGTGCGCACCTCGGCGTGTGCCTCCTCTTTCCCCCCCCCCCACTCCCGCTACCCTGCCCTGGTAGCATCACACTTTACCTCGCTGGGCGGCTCGGCGCTCAGCTGGTGCACCGACTCCACCTCCCTCCCCCCCCCAAGGCTTACCGTCCCGCGAGGGGAGATTACGGTGCGGGGCCTCCCATGCACGTCTCTCCGGGCCCTCCTTGTCCGTAGACAATGTCTGCGGGGCACGACGGAGAGCGCGCTCCGGGCGCAAGCGTCCGCGGGAGTCTGCTGAGGCCAGGGGATCCCGCGCGCCTCCTAGTCTCCGGTGGCGTAGCGAGGGTGTGAGTGGAGTTGTAGTGGTCGGGGCTTCATCCTGGGCAGGGGTCACCCTGCGTGGCACGGCGGGGGCCCTGCCTACGCCACCATGCGTCCACAGCGAGGCGCCAGGCGGTATGCAACTCTGACCCGGGGGAGGCTTTCCGCGGGTTGTTCCCCGCTCTGGGAAACGCCTCCAGGGTCGCGTCGTCTCGTCCCACCCCCCTGTCCTGCGGATGTAGGGGAGGCGGGTCTGCGGAACATGCTGGCAGTCTGTGACCGGGGGGAGGCCGTCCCCCGGGGGAGGGGCCTTCAGCTGCCACCGGGAGCACGCCTCGGCAGCTCTCCGCTGACCGGGGGGGGTTTCCTCGCGGCCTGTGTGCCCGGCTACGCAGCCGCCACCGGACGGGGAGAGGTCATAGCCTGCTGGCTGTACATTAGCACCATTATGTGAAACCGGACTCGAGTCTCGGCAAGGGAAGCTCTTTTCCTGCTTTGGCGCATCGACCGGGGACCCTACAGCCTGCGTCCACCGCTACGCCCCCCCACCTGGCGCGAGCGGCCCGGGGGGGGAAGGGGCGCCCGGTCGGGTATTCACCGGACGTCTGCATGCCCCTGTCCACGGTAGGGCTGTCTGGTAGGCGTAACCCGACCTGCTGGTGGGTAGCAGGTCGGCGCACTGTTCCTCGCAGAGGGTTAGGGGCCCTGGACAGAGACACGTGCGGCACCGCCGCCCCCTTGCCGGGACCGGAGGCGCGGTGCGCGGTAGTCTCTAGCGCTATGAGGAGGGTGCGGGGGTCCTCTGGGGCCTTCTTGCGCCCTCGGGAACGGTGGGACGGCGCTGATCTGGCCCCTAGCCGGGAGAGGGAGAGCGTCCGGCACACTGGGGACTGAGATTGCTTGTTTGCCGCTCCGCTTTCCCGGGGGTGGCGAGAGCGCGGCGCCCTCGCACGGCCGTGGGGGCGCGGCGACCGAGTGAGGGAACGACACCCCACGCGGGGGCGGCCTCTCGGGCGCCCTCAGGTCTGAGGGGAGGGAGGCTACGCACGGGTCGGAACTGGGCGTCCCCCGTCGCGGGGGAGTAGGGCCGAGTTCCACTTCTTGTCCTGCTCAAGGGGGCCTATGGGCTCTCACGCGTCCTTGTGCATCCACGGCCAGGCACTCGCTTCACCAGGGCGGACACCGCAGGCGTTACACCCGGGGGGCAACAGCGGGGTTGCTGCGGTGTGTTCACATGCCACCCGCGGCAGGTCATGGGTATCTGGCCAGCGGGCTACCCAACGTAGGATCAGGTGGGGGTAGCCCAGCCACATTAACGTTTTGCTTTGCCCTCCACAGGTCTGACGGAGCAGCCACACGACGCAGGTGGGGCGCGGCTGGCCCATCAGGCCAGGTCCTCACGCCGGAGTACGTCCGAATTGCATGCTTCTGCTATTTTGGATGGCGCAGCTGGGAGGGGTTTAACTACGGTAGCAGGATACTAGGTACTGCAAGTCATTTACAATAAAGGTTACCTAGCTGCCAACTGCAAGTGCCATGTGGGACATGTCCTAAGTTTCCAGTGTACCAATGTGTCTCGTTTTCTTGCCTGAGCGGCACTCCACCGTTAGATTATGGGCACGCAGGTCTGTTAAGCAGCCCGGTCGTCGGTGTTTTATTAGCTAATCTGGTTCCACCTAGGGTATAGGAAGGGGCTTCTGGCTTAGGTGCGGCGACTCTGGAAGTGCATTTGGTTTGGCTTGTTGTGGCAGGCAGGGCTGCGCTGGTAGAATAGTCAGGTCATATTTGCTCTTCTTTACCCTCTGAGCGCAGTGGCGATGGTCAGCATGCCGAGGTCGCCGGGTAAGGATTGGCATCCCTGGTGGTTCCAAGCTTTGTGGACAGATTTTACAGGGAGGCCTCGGCACATCCGGGCTCAGCGTTGTCGCAGGGCAGCCCACAATAACAAACCTGGGAGACATGCCGGCAAAACAGAGCACAACAGCAAGTGTTGGGTGTCAGGATAGCAGGGCAAAGCACAGGGAGACTATCTCATGGCGAAGGAACCGTGTGTAAGAGGAAGTGATACGAGCAGGCATGGCATGCCATGCGCGCCCTCTGGAATTAGGCCTGATTTATTTTGGCTACACCCGCTGCAGTGAGAAACGCCTATCCTGCCCGCCTTGTCCCTGGCTCCAAGTATGGCATTTGGGCACCTATCGATTTCTATTTTGCAGTAATAGTCACTGCAGTTTTGCACTGGGGCTTATTAGTGGGCAGATGGGGAGGGAGCACTCTATGGGTGCTGTTGGTACTGTATCGGCGATACCGACCATTAATATATTAGCGCAGCGCTGTCTATCAGTCTTGAAGCGGTGTTGCGTCCAGTGCACTGAGGTTGCTATCCGGGGTAGAAACCCCAGCTGCGTTGCCGAGCCCAGTACTCGGGGCCTACCAATACACACAGGCCATTGTTTGCTTTGGCCACTAGGGGTCCTGCCCTTGGAGCAACTGGCCGACGTTGTTGGGCCCCCGGTTTATTCTGACACAGTGCGGGCGGGGAGTCTCGTGCTCGACAGCAAACATATGGCCTGTAGAACATGCTGCTGTGGGGCGCTTGATTTTCTAGCAGCGCCCTTGGCAATGTGTGGGGTATGTCAGTAGTGTGACGGAACAGCGGGAGTGCGCACGCAATCCCGTAAGCTATGCGTGAGGGAAGAACATGGAGGGTTCTGGCTTTCTTTGTGGGATAGCATAGCAATACTTTAGGTCAAGTTGCTTAGTGTATTAGTAGTCCGTGTCTGCATGCACGGGTACTAACAAAGGAGGCGTAGAGTGCCTCCTTCCAGCACAACTACATTCCTCTCGCCAGGTCACTGAAACTATGCAATGCCACGCCTTTGGCCTATATCCATGGACCTGCAGCAATTCGGTCATCTCCAGCACAAGTTGCAGTGAAATGAAATAAAGTCATAAATGTTACAGCTCACACGAGCAACAGTCTAATACGCATCGACGGGGGTTCACACGCAGTGGAAGGCCCATGGCCAGGTGCACTGGAACTCTGTTGTTCCCTTGTACAGTATTAATCTATATAGTATTTAACATGTACTAAAGTGGGGATACCTTTGGCATTATTTTCATGCCTGAGCGTACATAGTGATGAAGTAAGTGTCCCAAGTTGCGCAACATGAAAAATATACACTTGTGTATAGGAAGCTTGTTAAAAGCTTCATTTGGTCTAACAGTGCCAGGTTAACGGGGACGACTTGTACAAGAAACTCTGTCTTGTAGGCCTGGGTGTTGCGCCTAGGAGGAGACTGGATAGAAGTGGGTTGGCAGTGAGCAGCCTGTTAGTATTGTGAGCAAGACATCACAGCATTTCAATTTCAATATGGCGGGATGGGGAGTTCTCATGTAACTGCACTTGTATTAAAATTAGGAACCTTGTAGAGCGAGCTACAGCTAAATCTGACAATAGAGATTTCTCCCCAGCACTAAGGTCACACAACAGTCAGTGTGGGCTGCTGGGTGGGGATGCTCTACAAACTCATTCCCGCTCTATAGTAGCTGGCAACGTGCAACTAGTTTCCCCATGTATGGGCGAGCATTGCACTTTCTAGGAACTTTCAGGAATCAGTGCCACCAGTCTACTTTCCGGTGAATTGAATTGCATATTTACACATGGAGGGTCGTTACTTTGTGTGTCAGTTATTTTTAATGGGGAAGCGGTCGTACCTCGCACTACAGGTGCCAACGGTGGTAAGGCAGCTCCTCGCAGCCAGGTCACTGGAACTATGCAATGCCGCACCTTATGTCTTATAATCATGGACCTGCGACTAAATCCGCCATCTCCAGCACAATTGGCAGTGAAATCAATGTCAGATGTTACAGCTCAAACAGATCATCAGTCTAGAATGCAACGACAGGGGTTCACTCGCAGTGGAAGCCCCTTGGCTGGGTGCACTGGTAATCTTTTGTTCCCTTATACAGTATTGATTTAGTGGTTAAACAGGACTAAGGTGGGGAGACCTTTGGCAGTAGTTCCATACCTGAAAGTACGTGGTGATGAAGTAAGAGTCCCAAGTTGCGCAACAGGATATATACACTTGTATAGGGGGCTTGTGAAAAGCTTCCTTTGGTCTAACAAGTGCCAGGCAAACCGGGACGACTTGTACAAGAGACGAACATGAGTGGTTAGTCAATACTGTCTGTTAGAAGGGATGTTGTCTAAAGCAGAACTCAAACTAATTAGCCTTAAACGCATGATGGAGACGATTTAAGTGACATGCCTAAAATGGTAAATGTTGTGCTATAGGGATGGCATGCCAAAGGAGATACCTTCCATATTTCCCTGGATCCCCTCAATCCAACACGCCTAAAGTAAGCAGAGGATGCCCGATTGATTTGGTTGACCTGTCATTACTTTTATTAAACACACCAAGTACCATGAATCAGTGACATTTGTACTTAAATCATAGGTGCTTCCAGGACACTTCTAGCTAAGGAGGCAGGCGCAGTAGGGGCAATGCGGCGCTTAGCGTTAGACTCGGCCAGCAGCAGTACGTCCAGTTGGGGGCTGGTGTATTGAGCCACAGCTAGGCCGCCTAGCAGGCTGAGTTAAGTACCTAGGTCACGCACATTGGGCAGAGGGGTCCAGTGGAATCACATAATTGGGGACTGCACCAGGACATGAAATGGCTCAGGTTAGATTCCCATGTTATGTCACGGCACCACAGCTATTGTGTACTGCGACAGGCATTTCCCTAAAGCCTCGTGTTTACACGCACCAGTAGCTGGCCAGGCGCGTACTTTGGTGAGGATGGTCACTAAGGTAGCTCGCCTGTGGTGGCCAAGCTAGCAAGACATTTTCACTCTCTTCTCTACTGGGAGCCCCCTTTGGGAAAACATTGGTGGTGCTTCTATTTGGGCAGAGGACAGGAGGTTCAACTAGCTTTCCAGGGTCCCCATGGCCTAGCCAGATGATCAATGCACAGGAGGATGGAGGGTGATTACTATGGCCTCGCTGCTGGCGTTATGGATTACTACAATGTACTACAGATAGGGAGCGTACCAGCTACCCAGCGTAGGTGTATCACAAGAAGATCTGTTACACATGATTGGAAGGCCTTATCGACGCTTGTCATAACAGTCCAGTGCACTGCACAGGGGGTGAAGAATAGGCCATGTCCCGTGTCAATTGATGTTTCCTTTTATTCGCCCGGGTTTGCTATGTCATTCAAATTGGGCAGCCAGAAACGGTAAAGGCAAAGAAATACCTGTGTTGGGGAGTGGGCCACTCAGCAGCAAAGTAAGCTACGACTCAGCATAATCCAGGCACACCTTCGGGATAGCTCAGGGTTTTGGACTACACACGCATAGGCACTATTTAGTCAGCTAGGGCGTGAGTTTGTCAGTCCGAAAGGGTGCCGTTACCCCATCAGTGTTGAAACAGAGGGGTGGATCAGAAATACGGTCAACTACCAGAGCACAGTTTGCATTTACAGTTGGGAGGATGCAGGTACATGGCTCATAGTTTTTTCACCAGGCCCTCAGTTCCAAAAGCATTGCATGTTACCAGCTGCTTCTTTAAGCAAATTTTCCTTGGGAGTTGCCAACTAACAATGGGACGACTGTCCCAATTACTGGCCCAGGAATTCGGGACGGTGTGGCACTCCCATCAAGGGTGTGGTGAGAAGTTCAAAACCGGCCTGGCTCAGCAAGAAAGGGGCGGTAAACCCAGCGTTATGGGCGGGCTTGTCAGCTGAGTGCATCATGCAGGTGGGACGATGGGAATCCCAATGTGTTAAAAAAAAAAAAAAAAAAAAAAAAAAGGTACGTCCGTCAGCAGCCACTCAGGGGAGTGTCCGAAAGACGGGTTAGGTGCTTTATGTACAGGTGAAGGTTGAGTACCCCATAGGCACCCCGGTAGGCACCTGTGGTTTCTGGGGGTGCAGTGTTATTGGGCAAGTTAGATTAGTTGTATAGATTGAGGTGCAGTGCTAAACAAGGAGTGTGAGCAACCGAGCATTTCAGTAATTTGCCAGGATCAACGGTCTGGGTGAAGGGCCTTCCGTGCGTCCTGGGAGTGGCGTGACAGGCGGAATTCAGGAAATGGAGGCATGTGTTTTCCACCACTGAGTTAACTTGGTTGGGGAGCCCAGGCTGGCACAGGAACAGCTTGCTGAAGCAGCTGCAGCACACTACTGGGATAATTCAGGGGGTCCCAGGCATGCGGGGGAAGAGCTTGCCGCATAAGCTGCAGCACAGATTGGGGGGGGGGGGGTGGCACCCCCTCCCAACAATTTGCCATACACCGGGGAGGCAATGATTTGACAAGGTAGGAAGACACTGCTGCTATAAAATGAAATCTCCATGGGTAAGTTAGTGACCACTGCCTTCTTATCAGGGAGACTTAGGGGAGGGATCGGTCCACCTCATTTCTGGTCATACATTGGGAAGGAATGACCTGACGACCCTGGGGAGGAGAGTAATGCTCCAAGACAGGAGGGACATCATGTGTCAGTTGAGCATTCAGCTTGGGGCATGTGAACTGTGGTGGTCTTAAACTTTACCTCGCCCAGTTTGGCAAGGTGCCCGATCTGGGGACGCCATTGAGATATCCCATACGAGAGTGAACAGCGCCATGCGTAAAGGCACGGAACAAAGGGGATTTGTCTTCATCTGGCATGGTTTACTTCAGGCCAAGTCTACTGGATGCTGGGAAGTGGAGGAGGTTCACTTCTCAAGGGTAGGCATGGACTTAATTTTGCTGGACCTTGGGGAGGCCTGGGAAGCAACAGGATGTAGGTAGGATATCTGCCTTGGTGGGGGGCCCTGGTGGTGACGGTGGCCACCCCCAGAGCTGTGGAGGAGTTACAGGGCGATCCAGAGTCTGCAAGGTACAGAAGGGTACTATATTGCAGCAGCACAACAAGGGTGCTAAGCCAAGGATACCCAGGGATGTTTTAGCGGGTCCCCTGGAAGAACTACGGCGCCCCGTTAGCCCTTCGGGCGGTTGTGGGTCTGAGCAACCGGGGGCTGCCTGGAACGCTCCGCCCACCGGTCGGGGGCGTGAGTAAGGGAGTGGACTGGCGGTCCACTGATGGGAGAGGTGGCCTCTCCCAAGAATTGGTAACCACCGGTTGTCGACGGACACGGTGCAAGTTGGCTCATCAGACGGGCAGGCGGCATAGGGGCTGGCCTGCCCTGGGATCGCCCGTAAGATAACCCACCATGTTGGCATATTGGTTATGCTAATAAACCTGCAGCAAATTTCTCCACTAAAAAGGTGTCGTGTGGTTTATTTATGTATGTTGCTGTATGAGAACTGAGTGTTGCCGATATTGGCACTATGCCAAGGCTGCCCAGGGGGCCACGTAGGGGACCCTCCAAAGGGCGGCCGCCTTAGTGCCATAGGAAGGCACAGAAGTCTGCGCACTAGGCTCCCTGGGCGAGGGACCAGGGGGTCTGCTGGCCGCGTCACTTCCGGCCGTGGGAGGGGACAGGGGTATATTAGCCTTTCCCCGCCCTCTGCACGGTCTCTTGACCGCTACCCGTCTCGCGTTTCCCACCCTACCGCTTACCCTGCGGACGGACAAAAGGGGAGTACGGGGAGGGGAAGAAGCTAACTTATTGTTTTGTGTTGCAGGAGGAGTTACAGGGCGATCCAGAGTCTGCAAGGTACAGAAGGGTACTATATTGCAGCAGCACAACAAGGGTGCTAAGCCAAGGATACCCAGGGATGTTTTAGCGGGTCCCCTGGAAGAACTACGGCGCCCGTTAGCCCTTCGGGCGGTTGTGGGTCTGAGCAACCGGGGGCTGCCTGGAACGCTCCGCCCACCGGTCGGGGGGCGTGAGTAAGGGAGTGGACTGGCGGTCCACTGATGGGAGAGGTGGCCTCTCCCAAGAATTGGTAACCACCGGTTGTCGACGGACACGGTGCAAGTTGGCTCATCAGACGGGCAGGCGGCATAGGGGCTGGCCTGCCCTGGGATCGCCCGTAAGATAACCCACCATGTTGGCATATTGGTTATGCTAATAAACCTGCAGCAAATTTCTCCACTAAAAAGGTGTCGTGTGGTTTATTTATGTATGTTGCTGTATGAGAACTGAGTGTTGCCGATATTGGCACTATTGTCTATACACGTGAGATGCATAGTCAAGCAAGCACAATGGCAACTCTGCACCATTTGCAACTTAAACCAAGCATTTGCAATGCAATAGGTCTCGCATTTTCGAGACTTTGAGCTATTGGCACTGTAAATGTCAATAGCTTAAATTCTCGCAAATGCGAGACCTATTGAATTGCAAATATTGTTTGTTTCCAAGTGCCCCATGCTGCACTTGCACTTAATAGAGGCCATGCCCCTTTCTTTAGACGAGCCGTGTCTAAACACAGGGGCTTGGCCTCTATTAAGTGCAAGCGTAGCATGGGGCGCTTGAAAACGACCCACCAAAAAAATATTTGTAAAGCAACAGGTGTCGCATTTACGAGAGTTTAGGCTAATGTCATTTACAATACCAATAGCTCAAACTGTCCTAAATGTGAGACCTATGGCATTGCAAACAAGCGGCCACCAACGTCCCGGCTACTTGGAAAGTGAAAGAACGCATGGCGCGTTGAATATAAGGAAGGCACGTCGTACCTGCAGTAGGTCAAAACCCATTAAAGAAAATAGTGCTAAGAGAGTAAATAACACAGATGGTGTAACAACCGAAGTAAAAGTGCCAGCCCTCATGGGAGGTTACAAATGAAGACAAGGCGGTACTAAGGAGGATTACAGAATCAGAAGCCAGCATTTACAAAGGACAAAGACACAAGCCAATAAAAAATATGCGCGGAGAGTGGGCGGAGCTTCAAGTGCCTACTCTAATACAGCATGCCTCACAGAGTAGCTCGAACTAAAAAGGAATGTCGGACCAACTAGGAGAGCCCACTATCTTACCTACACTTTTAGTTTCAGCAGGTACCTATATCTGGTTTTGTAATGCTGCGAGTGAAGACACAGAATTAGTACCAGTTGGTATAATTTTGATGTCCAAATTTTCCTTGCCAACAGGGGCACACCCATTTAAAGACATGGAATTGGAACCAGTTGGTACGATGGATTTGATGCCTATATTTTCCTCGTCAATAAGGGGACTGCCATTTACAATATAGGGTTTTTAGCTGAATCATGCTTAGTTCTATTGCTGTGATTGATCTTGGGTCGATGACATGACCAATGGCCCAATCTGAGCAAGTTTAGAAAGGATGATGATGATTGTCAGCAAACATAAGAAAGATTAGTAAAATCGGCATTCTGATTCTTGGTGGGAAAAGAGGCATGGGGATGAAAAGCACTAAGAAATCGACGGGCGAAATTGTCGTTATCCCCTAAGTGCCTATAGAAAAACCCAAGGGGTAATAACTTGATGGAACCCAGTGAAGCAATCATCAGATTGTGTTAAGCTAGATCTTGTGCCAAACTTTCGCATCTAAATTAATTACCACACAGCCACCCTCCAAATTCTTGATAGGTGAACCAACCCATTTAACCCTACGGACCATCACGATATTATGGGCTTCCGAAAGGGAAAGGTTGGTTTTGGAATGAAGCCAATGAATTATCTTATTTTTAAGCTGGACGTATGACTGACACATCAGGAGAGAGGGGAGGAGCATTCACCATGACTACTGTGCATGGACTGCAGCTGCTGGAAGATTAAGCACAACATTGTCTGGGGATCATGGGCCCAGTTACTACCCACATATTTGCCCCCCAGCCCCCTTTTGGGCAGCAGTCACTACGAGAGCCGGAAGATCATGAGTTGGAGATGTGCCAGCGCCTCCCGGAGCAACTCTCCCACTATTGGGTGCCCCTGGCATGTCAGCATCATAAAGCTGATGGGTGACAGTGCCTGAAAGGGGGGGGGGGGGCGGGAACCATCCCCCTCGAGCTCAATGTAGCCACAGAAACATGACCCCTTAAATCACGCACTCTGCCCTCAACCTATTATTGGGCATGCTGGTCATAGCTGAGTGACCTTCAGAGTGCGTCTCACTAGGAGAATGGGCATTTGCCATATTTGTCAACAATCTCCGTTTGATCGCCCCTAGATGAATTGGTGACAAGAGACTTCAAAGCATTAACAATTCTAGGCAGGAAATTATCTAGAAAGGCGGTATTGAAATTGTTGGTGCCTTCTGGGGATTGAGTACCTGTCAGGCAAGTAAAATTGGAACTAGTACCAGCAGGTGCCAACTGGACAGGCGCAAAGCCAGGACCAGATGGAGAAGCAGTGGAATTGACAGTAGACTTTGTAGAAGAAATTGGGGCATGCCTTTTGCGCTTCACTGGAGGCAATACAATCTTCCCTCAATCTACATAGTTTTTGTCTTTTGTATAGTGCATAGGTTCTTTCAGGCTTCACAGGACAAACAGCCAAAGCACGAGCTTCCGACAAGATACGGAGCAGCAGTCGAAGCTTCCACCACACACTAAACAGACACCTCATAGGAAATCTCAGTGCAATCATTTTCATCACCAGAACTTTGATGTTCGTAATCCTGAATTACTTTCAAATGCATTAGCTCCCCCCTTTCCATTGTTTCTTTGATCCTCTCTTGCTCCTAACTGGGTACCCATTTATGGACTATCGTTCCGTTGCAGTCAAGGCACTACGTAGCATAAAACCATTCTCTCATTACGAGTAAAATGCAGTGATCCCAGAAGGTGTTTACGTAAAGTTACTTCTAATGGTGTGAGCTTTAAACCATGCATCAATTGGTTAGAGGCATTTCTTTCTTCAAAGTGTAAATTAGAAACTAGAAATCATCACCTGGTTGGTTTATGAGATAATACCTCCTTCTACAAAGGACTATGATGAGGAAATGGGAGGTAGGATCACTTTTTGATGCAGTAGGTTGTATGTGACCTATTCAGGGACCAAATCATGTTCTTATGACGTTGCCACTACCCATCATCAGCAGGTCTGTTTAAAATCCTGCCTTTTTTTCTACAATTTGTAACATTATTCACTAGCCTGTAATCAGAGCATGACATCATTCTTGTAGTAAAACATTACACTTGACTTTTTTTATCTCACAATACCTACTGCAGCAGTGTAAGAAGCAACTAGAGCATCAACTGCAACCGCCCCAAACAACAACAACAAAATTAAGAAAGAGAAGCAGCTTTTCAGATTCCTTTCTTTCTAATTTTCCAACAAATCTGATATTGGCTGATAGGTGGACATTTCCAGTATTGTCTTTATGCACTAATGAAATGGTCTACAGAAGTACATGCACTTGCGCTTTACCACATATTCTAAAAGGTTTCAATTATGCTTGCAACAAATTATAACCAAATAGTATTTGTTTTACAGTACAGACGTCTACAACCAAAAGACATAGGAGAACAGGGATTTCAGAAAAGGCTGGTTGGCATGTAGAAGTGTTATCACGCATTATAAGTACAAAATTATACAACACCGTAAGTAAAAGGAAAACATCATAGTATTCACTGTAAATTGCAGACCGCACCAAAATTTGTCGGTTATCCCCCAAGAATTCGAATAGATGCTATTTATTGCACATGATAAATTCTGAACTCCGAGGAGTCAGATTATTTTTTCAGGTGCAATAAGTAGGGCCTACTCCTCTAACACACAATTAATCTGGGGCATTGCAAGAAGCATTTAATGTCTGTCACTTTATAAACTAACTCAGCTTTGTTCCTCCAGTTGGTCAAAGAGCCGCTAAAGTGTTTAGAACAGTTTTACACTTTATGGTGCTGGGCATTTCAAATTTACGTTTTTCAAATACAATTCTCAAAAAAAAGTTGAATAGTTTTTTGTTTGTTTTTTAAATAAGTCATCAAACGTGTGCTGAAAATTGATACTACCAATCCATAATGTATTCTAAAACTGATGAGGGGGCCACATTTCACGAACGTTTAAGTACCAGTTAGCATGTCCTATATCAACCCTAGTAATTTAAAGTTCTGGGAATGGAGAACAAACTAAAATGGGTTGCAGAGTGAACAATGGTGCGAACAGCCCCAGACCAAAGAAGGGCATCCGTTGGTCTCTGCGAGAATGAAGATGGCATTCAGTGACCTTACACAACTGCTAATTTCACGCTCTGCAAACCCATGAAATGCAAACACTCTATTACAGCTCTATTTTCTACTATAGAGCTTTACAGTTTCAAAGCCTGGATTCACCATTGATACCCTTTTTCTGACATACAAACTGTTAAGACTACAAAGCAAAGCACATTTTACTTCCAATATTTCAGTCAAGAAAGCACATATTGGGGGGCGTGGCTTAGCGGCGAAGCATGATGGCCGCAGCCTAGCGTAGCTCCGCACCAAACCCTTCCTTCCCGCATCTATCCGTACATATATCCGGTACCTGAGGCGGGATCCGGCTGGCGGAGGCTCTGCTGGTCACGAAGAGCCCAGAGACGCGCCGCAATTGCCGAGGTATCTCCGGACACGACCGAGGTGCGTCGGCGGCCAACACTGGGCCGGAGACCGGGACCTCGAGTGGCGACGCTACCCAGGTAGGGGTGAGGGCCGGTGGGCGGCGTGGGCTTGGCGCGCCGCTGCCTTGTCCGGGTGCTCCCCCTCCTGGGCCCCCTTGAAACCGGGGATCCGGAGTGGTCGAAGAGATCGTGGAGGGGTGCTGCCCTCTGACTTGGACCTGGGCCTACGATCGACTGGTGCCGGTTGATTGGGAGCCGGCCCCTCTGCCGGGGGCCCTTGTCTGCACGCCCGGGTGACTGAGTAGTCCGGAACGCAGAAGGCTGGAAGTGGCCCTTGGTGATCCTGTGTCCACGTTCGGTTGGGCGGCGGGCGCGGCGGGTCTAGCTGCCCGCGGAGCCCAAAACAGGCTGGGCGGCACCTGAGTGGGCCTATTCAGGAGGAAACAAGCACCTAAAGGCGGGACCGCCATTTTGGTACAGAATAGCGCCCAGAACACGCGGAGCGACCCATGCTGCTTCATAGTGAGGGGAGCAGAGGGTGAACAAAGAAACCTCGGCGGCGCCGCATCTGGCCCAGAGATACCCGGGGAGGGGTTCCGGAGTGACTGACCGGCGCTGTGGCCGTGGGGCGTCCTGAGTTATGTCGACCTCCAGGGGGCCCAGAGCTACCCAAACCAACAAACTGGACAGATATACCTGCCCTAAGGGTTCTCTACCCGATCAGCAGCAGTCTAGAGACAAGCCAATCGGGGATCTAGAGGGGGAGTCCCAGAGCCTACATTGAAGGACGTTATGGAGGCCATTGGTGGGATCCGGGCCTCCCTGGAGCAGAGAATGGACACCATATCCTCTGAGGTGATGCTTATCAGGGCGGACCTGGCTACCAACAGAGAAAAGGTCAAGCAACTCGAAATAACAACCACGAGCCTAGTGGAAGACACCAACCAGCTGCAGATCGAAGTTAAGGAGCTGCGGGCGTTCCGCCAGTTCGCCGAAGGGAAGCTGGATGACTTTGAGGGCGCTCACGGCGTAACAACGTCCGTATCTTAGGCGTGCCGGAAAAAGCGGAAGGCCAAGCTACAGACCTATTCGTGGAGAACCTCATCACAACACACCTCCAGCCGAAAGGTCTGTCAAATATCTTTGTGGTGGAGAGAGCCCACAGAGTGCCCGGGGGCCGCCCAAAGGTGGGGGCACCCCCCGCCCAATATTGGCCAGACTCCTTAATTATCGCGACAGGGATGTCATACTGCAGGCAGCCAGGGTTGCGCCTCCGCTTAGATGGGAAAACTCTGTGATCACCTTCTTCCCGGACTTCACCCAGGTGGTTCAGAAGCAGCGCAGATCGTTTTTGGCAGTCAAGAAGAGACTGAGGGATAGGGGCCTGAAGTACGCGATGTTATTCCCGGCGAGGCTCCGGGTGGAGGCCGGGGGAAGGTTCTATTCTTTGATGGTCCGGAAGAGGCTGCGGAGTGGCTGGATGACTGGAGAGACCCTGGGGAGCGGGACTCCCACGGACACTAGCTGGCGAGAACTGTCCCACGGGCCGAGCTGTGTGACTGTGAAAGCTGTCGTTCCCCTTCCGTGGACGGATAATCTGTTGTTCGCCCTCCCGCCACATACGGTGGAAGGGGGATAGACACCAGTTTCAGAGCCTCGTCAACACTACTTCCTTCCTAATTTGGACTAAACTACACTCAGGGACAACTTTGTTGTAAGTGACCGGGGAGGGAGGGAGGAGCTGAGCGGAAATTTTCCCCCAATTTTCTTCTTTTAGTATAGCTTTGGGGCGACAGGCACTCTGCATTAAGTGAGTAATGGGCAGTTCTGAGCCCAGAGTGCAGGGGAGCAGGGAGGGGGAAGTTGGGAGGGGGAAGTTGGGAGGGGTTTGGTTGTTTTTTTGTTTGTTTTGCAGCAACAGGGCACTGAAGATTTGTTACTATCGAGGATTGGTGATACGTGAATCTCTATGACTACGCACTGGGAAAAAAGTTTTAAATTGATGAGTTGGAATGTTAATGGTCTTGGCGATAAGGTGAAGCGCTGTGTGGTGTTGCAATGTATTAGACGGCATTCCCCTGATGTAGTGCTGCTCCAGGAAACGCACCTAGTGGGGAATACATGTAGAGCCCTGGACCGGTGGGGATACAAGTTAGTGGTACATGCGGGTTTCACTAGGGGATCGCGAGGAGCGGGCATCCTGGTCAAGAAATCCTTCCCAATGACAGTGCAGTCCTCCTGGGTGGACGAGTGGGGGAGGTATGCGGGCATCACGGGACAGTGGGAGGGCTCCACGTTGACGCTTTTGTCGGTGTACGTGCCGCCGGGCCTTCAGGGGCAGACATTCGGAGACCTGGGTTCTATCCTCTTGGCAATGCCGCCGGGTTCTCTGGTGGTCGGGGGTGACCTAAACTCTGTAGTTTCTGGCACGTTGGACCGCTGGCCCCCACGTGAGCTCCGTCCCTCAAATCGCTGGCTCCCTGACTTTTTAGAAGCTTTAGGACTCATAGATATATGGCGAGCACGTCACCCTGACACCACTCAATTCACCTTTCACTCTGGTGCCCATAATAGTCAGTCGCGGATCGACTACCTACTGGTCCCTCCAGATCAGCTAACATACATCACCGAGGTTAGGCATATGGCGAGGGGTGTCTCGGACCACTCCCCCTCTGGGCTCAAGTGGTCGTTGGTCAGCACAGAGTTGGACGTGTTGCACCCATTAATCCCTGGCACCTCCGAAATCCGGTGGTACGTAAAGCACTGCTCGCTTCGATAGATCACTACTTCCAGGAAAATAAGGGCTCGGTACAGTCCAGTCAGACACTGTGGGAAGCGTTCAAAACAGTGGTGAGGGGGCATGCACTTTCACAAATTGCGGGGGCGCGGAAAGAAAAAGTGAGGGAGGAGGTTGAGCTGGAAGGCGAGATCTCTCGTCTGGAAGAGGAGACAACGGGAGGCTCCAACCAGGACAGGCTTCATGTCCTTCAACTTAAGAGAGACAACTACAAAGCCTTGGTGACTGATAAAGCCAAAGTAATGGGACGGGAGACGCAGGGTAGGATCTATGACCAGGGAGACAAGGCGGGAAAGTTAATTGCCTGGCTGGACAAAAAAGAACTGGCTAGTAGACTGGTGCCGGAGCTCCGTGATGGAACTGGACAGTCGATTACTGAACCCCAAGCGATCGCAGATGCCTTCGCAGCCCATTACGAGGAGACATATACCTCGCAGGCACCATACACACAGCATGACTCCCAAGCCCTCCTCGCGGATATCGCTCTCCCAACATTGTCGGACACTGACAGAGACTACTTGGAGGGCGTCCTTACCGCGGACGAGATCGCCCAGGCGATTAGGAGTCTGAAGTCGGGGAAAGCGTCGGGGCCTAATGGGTTGCCGATCGAATTGTACAAACTTCGGCCTGACATGATCGCCCCATACATGTGCGCGATGTTTGAGGAAAGCAGGGAAAAGGGGGAACTGCCACGAGACCAACGACTGGCGACCCTGGTGACGATACATAAGGAAGGCAAGTCTAGATTGGATTGTGCCTCCTATCGGCCAATCTCCTTATTGAACGCCGAACCAAAGATCTTAGCTAAACTCCTCGCTCTCAGGTTGGGCAAAGTGATCAGCGGACTGGTTCATCCGGACCAGTCTGGCTTTATGCCACAGCGCAATACTGCCCTTAACTTGCGCAGGGTGCATGGAGTGCTGGGGAGGGTTGACACTATTCAGGAGGCGGCGGTGATAGTGTCCTTGGATGCCTCAATGGCGTTCGACACAATGGAGTGGCCGTACCTATTCGCAGTCCTGGTGAAAATGGGGTTTGGTCCCCGGTTTATCCAATGGGTACAGCTCTTGTACTCAAACCCCTTAGCACAAGTAGTGGTGAACAACAAGAAGTCGGGGGTCTTCGGCCTTGGTAGAGGGACTCGGCAAGGCTGTCCTCTCTCCCCGCTCCTGTTTGCCCTGGCGCTGGAGCCTTTGGCCTCCTGGATTCGGAGGAATCCGGTGCTGCGGGGACTTAAGTGGGCGGAGTCGTGGGAAGACCGCATTTCTCTGTACGCAGATGACATCCTCCTGTTTCTGGCCTCCCCAAAGGCGTCCCTTACAGTGGTCCTGGACATATTTGCGATCTTTGGTAGGTACTCCGGATACTCGATTAATTGGGGTAAATCCATCCTGTATGTCCTCCATGGACCTTCACCTGCTCTCCCCAGAGGGTGTCCGGTACAGATCACCACCGCGGGATTCAAGTATCTAGGCATCTACATCACGACAGACCCCGCTGGCAGGTACGCCCATAATCTCCTCCCGCCCCTGCAGCGCTTCCAGAAAGACTCGGAGCGTTGGAAGGCGCTCCCACTCTCCATGTTAGGTAGGGCGTCCCTATTCAAAATGATGTCTTTGCCGCGCTTCCTCTATGTGTTACAGAATACGATGGACATTGTCCCCTCCAGCTATTTTAAAAAGATCGAGAGCTTGCTGAGAAGCATGTTGTGGAATGGCCGGCCGCGAATAGCACTCCCCAAATTATATCTTGCTTGGTACGATGGGGGCATTGGGCTGCCAGATCTTAAAAGGTATTATTGGGCGGCACACCTGGCTGCCATCAATCATGGGACGTACAGGAGGCCTGACGATCCTGGCTATGCGCTGGACAGATGGCTGCTGCCGGGGGGACCTATGCCAGGGCCTTGTACACACGAAAGGGGAAACTTCAATTAACAGGGCCGACCAGGCACTCGGTGCAGATTTGGCAGGCAGCCACAAGAAGTCTGGGATGGGAAGGCAAACCAACACTAGCCACCCCCTATGGGACTCAGACCTTCTTGGTAACCTATGGAAAACAAAGGGCTTTGACAGGTGGGACCTCATAGGCATCTCCAGGATCGGCGATCTATGGGTTAAAGGGGAGGTTAAGCCTTTCGCTACTCTACAGCAAGAACACGAGCTGGCGGGCTCAGAGCATTTTCGGTACCTGCAGGTCCGACACGCTCTGCAGACTTGTCTCCCCAAGGGTGATGATCCTCCTGAGTCTACCCCCTGGAGGACAGGATTTTAGATGGGTACTTGTCCACAAAGGCTATTTCCCTCACATACAAAAAGTTGATCAATAACTCCGCTGACCCCTTACGCCTGCTGCGAGAAAAGTGGGGAAAAGACGGGCTGATGCTGGAAGATGAGGATTGGGTGGAGGCGGTCGCTTCCCCACGAGAGGTCGCCATATCAGCTAGATTGCGTTTGATTCAGCTTAAGATCCTGCACCGCGTTTATATGACCGGGCCTCAGTTACTGAAAATGGGTAGGGCGACAGATAGTAACTGCAGGAGGGGCTGTGGACGTGTGGGCACTCTCATGCACATACTCTGGGAGTGTCCGCTGATTCAGGGATACTGGAGCAGAATACATGATGTCCTTAGTGGGATCCTCGAACTGGAGATTCCCCTGGAGGCCAAGAGGTGTCTCCTGAATGTGTGGGAACCTACAGACCTCAACACCACTCGCATCACATGGGTTACCCTGGGGTTGATGGTTGCGAGCTGAAATATTGCTCAAATGTGGGGGTCCACAACAACACCGACCGTGTCAGCCTGGAAAAGAGACATGGATTGGTGCATGTTTCGCGAAAAGACAGTGTACGTGTCTAGGGGGTGTCCCCGGAAATGGCATCGCATCTGGGACGACTGGAATGGGTATAGGGGTGGTATTTGTTCTCCTCCGGTTGCCCAACCCCGGGAAGATCCCTCATCGCCATAATATTGTCGTCATTCTATGCATAGATTTTCATTTGAATTTTGTTAAACAATCCTGAAACCTACTGTACGATGTATACAATGGTGCCCTGCCATGTTGATGCTGCTTTTGTTTAATAAAAAGAATTTAAAAAAAAAAAGAAAGCACATATTAGGGGGGGCGTGGCCTGGCGCTGACCGCGATGGTGGCTTAGTCCCTGAGCTCCGTCCGGGCCCGTGGCGTAGCCCGTTATATCCGTTCCTTCTCCGACAACTGAGGAGGGAATTACAGCGGCGCTGATCCCCGAGAGTGCCCTGAGGCGAAAGAACCGCAAACGAGAGCTGGCGGCGACGATCGACAGGCGCTGAGGGACGTGGCCTGGTTTAGCGGTGGAGCCGGCTCTCCGAAGACCGGGGGGCAGAGTCGCGTAACGCCGCCGGCCCGTGCAGGGAACCAGGGGCCGGAACCCTCTCTCACGCAGGACCCGTGGCGCGAGGCCTTGATCGGCGGCAACCCCCGGGGGCGCTTGCGGTGAGGCGTGGGTGCGCCCCGCAGCCCTCTGGGCTACGAAATAATTGAGGAGGACCTCTCCCGTCTCCCCCTTGACGCTACAACTGTCAGTCCTGCCCATGATCGCTCCGGAGGCGGGGGGGGAGGAAAGTTCGGCCATTAAATGCAACTGGACTGCTGGTCACTGCGGCGGATACCTATTTGGCTCCACAAGACAGCTGAGGCTAGAACGCGAGGGGCAACCGCCCTCACGCGGGATTGCCGACGGCCATTACAACGCAGATGCGATTTGGGCCCCCGGGCGAAGGCCTCAGAGGATCGCTATAACTAATGCTGGAGAGCAGCAGGGAGACGCAAAAAAACAAGCATAGAATTATTGTGGAACACCGGAACATTTTCCTTTTCTGAGAGGCAGCATATCTGAACACCCCCCCACCCCCTCCTTGTGGAGGGTTCACCGCCCGACTAACGTGGCCTGAGAGACCGCGGCGCGCCTTCCGGGAGTGGGCCTGCACCCTGCTCCTACTTAGCCGAGTCATCCCACGACACTGGGAGAGTGAGACCCTTTGGACGAAAGTGGACACTGGCTGGGTGGGCGGTGAGGGCCCCCGACCATATCCTGATGCCTATACCCGGTGACGAACCACACCATGACGAAGCCGAAGGGGGCTGCGGCCTCCGTCCAAGCCAATAAAATGGATAAATACGCGGTTCCGCGACAGCTGACCTCGGAGGAGGGGGCGCGAGACGAAGACACAACCGCAGAAGAACCGTCACTTAGCTCAATCATGGCGGCGATGTGAAAATGCGACGATCCGATTCTTCCTGGACTTTACTCTGAAGGTACAGAGAGAGAGGCGTTCCTTTGAAGGGATAAAACGAGCTCTTAGAGACAGGGGACTCAAGTACATGATGTTTTTCCCCGCCAAGCTAAAGGTTGTGGATGGCGACAAGTCTTGGTTCTTCATGACGCCAGAAGAGGCCCAACAATGGCTAGATGAGGCCCCCTCCCGGGCGCATCACCGGCGGGAGGAGGCAGACCGCAGAACCGCTGGCCAACGCTCCAAGGACTCCTCGAATTGGCGTGGGGAAAGGGTGCGATCTGCATCGAGATCCAGAAGCTCCCGCTCCGTAAGCCCTGGCAGTGACACGGCACGTGCTGGGAAGTGAAAAGACTTCATGTACTTTACTGGTCTGTAATTGTCTCCTTGTCATTTTTTCGGGGTGCAGGGGAGGGAGTGTTCTTTCCTATGGACATAATGTGCTCTTCTCTGCTATTTGGCACGATGGACTGGCATAAAGCCGGTTGGACTATGGACTTCCGAATATAGTACTAACCCTCAATGGTGTAAGGGCGAAACTGCGGGCCCGGGGGAGGAGGCTGTTGGGTACCGGCGCCGCGCAACCCTACATTTGGTATCTAGTTATTGGGATGATAGGCGCTCTGCTATTGGGGATGTGGGTAGTTTTAGACCTACGAGGCAGGGTTGCAGGGAGGGGGGAACTGTTACTCATGGGGGTGGTGGGAAGGGTTTTGTTATTCTTTTGGGTTGTCATGATTTCAGAACTGTCGTTTTACCCCAACAGGATTGAGAAATACGCCTCTATGCTTACATTATTGATCCGTGTGCACAATGACTGGGGGGTAGAATATTCTCCTAGAAACAATATACGTCTGCGACATGAAGTTATTTTTGTTGTTATTGTTATGATAGTTAATGATCTGCAAACAATGGGACACAGTCATTACGGGAACATATTTACACTTGACCTCAGATATCCAGTCTGTAACAGAGGCCCACAATCGGTATGACTTCATCTGATCCAATGGCACAACGCACTTCAACACCAACGTTGTCGTTCCTCTCATGGAATATAAATGGGCTGCGGGACAAGATAAAGCGAGGGCTGGTGCTGCAATACTTGAAACGCAAGGCCCCAGCAGTCACACTGTTGCAGGAAACACATTTAGTAGGGTCCATGTGTAAAGCACTGGACCGATGGGGGTTCCAGTTAACAGTACACTCGGAGTTTACCTCAGGGTTCCGAGGGGTGGGAATCCTCGTTAGAAAGCAATTCCCTCTCATTGTTCGCCGCACTTCCAAAGATGAACAAGGCCGCTTTGCCGCAGCTTCGATCCAATGGGAAGGGCGTTTACTTAATTTAGTAACTGTCTATATCCCACCAGCCCTACACTCATCAGCCCTTCAGGACCTGGGCAAGTTCCTACTTGCGCTGCCAGAGGGGGACTTGATATTGGGGGGCGACTTTAACATGACAATAAACAACGCAGTGGACCGTACACCCGCCCGACCCCAGCACCGTCTTAGATCACCCCTGGCTGAATTCTTAGACGCACACGGTTTACTGGATATATGGAGGTTCCAGAACCCACACCAGAGACAATATACTTTTCACTCAGGGGCACACAATAGCCTTTCACGCATAGACTACATTATCACGGCAACGGATAACATGGGGAGGTTTGTAGCAGCCTCACATTTGCCCAGGGGGATCTCCGATCACTCCCCGGTGATGGCGGAGGTTTGATCACGCGGCCCTACCCAGCGTCGTATGTACCCCATATACCCGGGATTCCTACTCAATCCTAAGATCAAGAAAGGCTTAATAACCGCAACAACGCAATACTTCCAAGAAAATGAGACATCGGTCTCCTCTCCGCTAACTCTATGGGAGGCGTATAAACCAGTCATACATGGGCGGGCCATCTCCCTCATCGAAGGTCATAAAAAAGAAAAGAAAAATGACAGAGGCATTAGAACAGGAGGTGCAGCTTTTGGAGTCTCAACATGCTAGAGACCCCTCCGACACCAACGCACATGGGCTGCGCGTTAAACGACAGGAATATAGGGAATACCTTTGGGCGGAGGCTAAAACCCGCATAACGGCAGTCCAGCACAGGATCTATGAATCTGGGGACAAAGCTGGCAAACTTCTTGCCTGGTTAGATAGGAGGGAGCGAGCGAATAGATGGATAGCGCAGATCCGATCGTAGAATGGAGACATGACGTCAGACCCACAGGAGATAGTGAATGCACTAGCAACACACTATGAACAGGTATACACATCCACAAACACAATCACAGTCCAGGAAGCACTTGCATTCCTTAAAAATATACATATGCCGAGGCTCACGCCTGAGGAAGCCGACGGGCTTGAGGCGGATATTACACTGGATGAGCTCAAGGTAGCCATCTACAAGATACAGTCCGGTAAAGCCAGCGGCCCCAACGGCATCCCAATATGTTATGTTAGCAGGTATTTATTAAGCGCACGGCTACTCCCAGGAGAATTATATAAACGCACGGCGGATAGGGTAGCCCCTTATATGTTGAAAATGTATGAGGCAAGTCGAGCCCAAGGAGAACTCCCTAGGGATCAACGATTGGCCACCATAGTGGCCATCCACAAACCTGGCAAACCCGCTGTGGAGTGCGCATCATATCGACCGATCTCATTGATTAACGTAGAGGCCAAGATTCTGGCCAAAACATTAGCGCTCAGGTTGAGACCCCATCTTACTAAACTGGTTCACCCGGACCAATCAGGATTCATACCTGGCAGGAACACGGGCTTGAACCTCAGACGCTCGCATGGAGTTCTGGGACGCAAACATACGGTACGGGAGGACGCAGCGGTCCTCTCGCTTGACGCAAAAATGGCCTTTGACTCGGTGGAATGGGCGTTCATGTTTGCGGTCCTCCAACACCTAGGGTTTGGACCGAAATTCTGCTCCTGGCTACAACTACTGTATGCTAACCCTGTCGCACATGTAGTTGCCAATGGACACATATCACGTGAGATCACCCTAGGAAGAGGGACGCGACAGGGCTGCCCGCTGTCGCCCCTTCGGTTTGCATTGGTCCTGGAACCGCTGGCTGCCTGGATTAGGTGGACCCCCGTGATTCGAGGTCTAAAATGGAGGGAGGGATGGGAAGATCGTATCTCCCTCTATGCTGATGACGTCCTTATATACATAGTCTCACCCACGCGGTCCCTCCACGCACTACTTAACATCTGCGAGGTGTTCGGGTCGGGGTATGCAATCAATTGGGACAAGTCCGTACTCTACATTTTAAGCGGCCTGCCTCCACGACTGCCTAGGGGATGTACGGTCCAGATAGTAACAGATAGTTTTAAATACCTCGGGATCCACGTGACATCCGACCCGGACGAATTCCTAGCACTTAACCTACAAGCACCGCTGCAAAGGCTGAAGCGAGATATTAAGCATTGGAGAGCGTTGCCACTCACCCTACTGGGCAGAGCAGCACTTGTTAAAATGATGGCCTTACCCAGATTCTTATACACCCTGCACAACACGCCCTATCGAGTCCCCGATTCGTACTTTAGAGCAGTGAACTCGGAGGTTGCTACTCTCCTTTGGGATGGCAAACCGGCAAGAGTGGCTGCGAGTAAATTTATTAGAAGCTGGTACGATGGGGGGATTGCTCTACCTGACATCCGGGCATACTATTGGGCCTCACAACTCACAGTTATCAATCAATGGGTCCACATACCCGACACTGACCCTGCATACCGCCAGGACAGAGTGGCTCTAGGGACGGGAGGAGTTAATAGGGCACTTTACAACAAACAAAAAGCACCTGACCTCATGGGACCGACGACGCACACGATTCATGTCTGGCACACGGTAACACGACACCTGGGATGGTCAGACAGACTAACGCAACACACTCCATTGTGGGACACAGGCAGACTAGGCACCCTGGGAAAAAGTAAGGGATTCCAAAAGTGGGACTTGATAGGGATCTCCCGACTGGGAGACCTCTGGAAAGACAGTAAAGTCGTTAGCTTTGCCCACCTGCAGGAACAATATCAAATGGCTCCTGGTGAAAAGTTTTGGTATATGCAGATCAAACATGCAATAGACGCAGCCCTTCCGACAGCGGAAACACTCCCTGAATCATCCCCCTTAGAGGACCGACTGTTAACTGACTACTTAGACAAAAAAGCAACTTCACTTACCTACAGGAAAATTATTAAAAATCAGACGGACCCCCTCGTCCGACTCAGGACGGTTTGGCAGACAGAGATCGGTGATATGGATGACACTGACTGGCAGGATGCGACTGCATCGCCTAGAGAGGTGGCAGTCTCCTCTTGACTACGGCTGGTACAGCTGAAAATACTACACAGGACCTACTACACACGGGTGACACTGCATAAGATAGGAAGAATCCCTGACCCGCACTGTCTGCGCCTATGTGGTGAAGTAGGTACATTCTATCACACTCTGTGGGACTGCCCATTGCTTACACCTTACTGTACAGCAGTGATGGATACTATTACAGAGGTCAGCGAGAAACAAGTCCCACTCGATCCTAAATGCTGCCTTCTGAACGTATGGGAGCCTACAGACCTTAACCACGCTGAACCTCAGTGGGCAATGACGGGAATGATGATTGCCAAGCGAAACCTAGCGCAGAAATGGGGTGCGGCACATGCTCCAACTCTACTCGAGTGGTGTAGGGATATGGATATGGTCATGGCAGCCGAGAAGGCTACATACATTCACAGAGGATGTCCAAAAAAATGGGGAAGAGTTTGGGGCAAATGGAATGCCTATAGAGGGAACATATGTACACCTCCGGTATTGGATCAAGATTCGGATGATGAGATATAACGCTACTGAGGTCATTGAAGCTATACTATCTTTATGTGTAATGTTTACCAATAGACTGTGTACAACTATCATCTCGACTGTACGAAATGTATATGCAGATGTTTGATTTCTAATAAAAACTTTAAAAAAAAAAAGCACATATTAAATGTTTGCCATTGTACAATTAACTTTCAGAGATTAACCTACGAGCGTTAAATATAAAAAAATAAACCTGGCTCGCTCGTGTTGAACATAACCAGATTACAACAAAGTCCTACACAAATTCAGCACGCTACAGAAAACATACATAAAATAAGCGCCCCCTAAAAAAAGTCCATCATCAATCTCAAGTTTAGTACAGTTAGTGAAAAGCTAAAACAGCATTATTATATGAATTATATGCCGATTAAAGTTTCATGAAACTAAATTGGCTTTACGCTTTCTTATGTACATGTGGCACCTAACCAGTATAAAGCCAGGCTGCTCTGTGATTGTATTACTGATCGATTAAAAATGAGAAGAAATAACTCTGAGCGTGCCGTTCCGATATTCTAGGACTATATGTTCTATCATTGTATTCCACCTCCAACTAGGCCAAAAGAGTCTGGTCGTTTTGTTTTCTTTTGCGAACTAAACATGCACATACAAATGCTAAGCCAACCAATACAAATATTAAAACCATTATCGATATAAATTCTAGACAGTGACTTTTCCCCAAGTATGGAAAAATGCTTTAAACAAAAATTGTTTCACGGTTCACAAAATTGCAGTAGCAAAATTTAAGGCAGCTTCCAGTGCAACGTCTTGTTTTATCAAATTTACGTCCGTTGCCAGATAATTAAAATCTAAATGATGTATTATATGTCACAATCAACTTCTTACTCACGAACCAAAATGGCAATTTAATTTGAGTTCATGTTTACATCAGTTAACAAATGAAAAGGCCGGCGAGGAGCGTTTTAAGCGATGTACAACCATGCACTTCAAATTCTGATCTAATAGAAAAAAAAAATGTCCACAAATTAAATGCAAAAGTGAAAACACAAAGGACAACGAAAAGGTTCCTGAAATTTACAGTTTGATCCCTTTGTTTACTAGGTTCAGCAACAGCTGTTCAGGGGCATGATTTCAGACCGGACAAGCAATCCCAGCATCTAATGAGCGTTAAAAAAAAAAAAGAATAGCGCGAGCGACCAAATAAGGAAGTGAAGCAGCAGCACTTCAGAATACAAGTATTTACGGATTTCGGGAAAGCCGGGAAAAGCATCCGTGTCCGAGCAACAGGATACAACTGGAAAAAAGATAACTACAGTAAAAGAAATGTAAAAAAAAAAAAAAAAGGTGAAAGTGTCGTTATGAAGTTCTTTTAACCCGCGAGGAGCGCGTTTGTCAAACGCGCGTGCAGTTTTCCTTTTGTTTGCTAGCTGGCACCACCCAATGCCTGGCCTCATGTGCTGTCACCGTTGCTGTAACAGAACAAGCTGTCGTCATTGCGCGAATTGAAAAAAAAGTGCTTACCGACTAATGAAGGAGACAGTGTAACGCCGCAAGTAAAAGATCCAGTCCTGATGGGCGGTCACAAAAGGAGACAGGGCGGTAACACGGAGGGACTAAGAAGCCTCATTATCAATCGGAAGCCAGCATTTACCATGGACAATGACACCAGCCAATGAAAAATATGGGCGGGGCTTCCACTCCACTTCTAAAACATACCCTACTACAGCATGCCTCGTAGAGCGAGCAGCGCATGCGCTGCAACGCTAGGCTCGACCTAAAAATAGTTGGTGCATCGAAATACTTCAAAATCCTAGTAGAAAATGTTTCTGTTCTTGTTTGATTATGGACTTGCTCTGCTACAGGCATCCCCACATCTAGTTTTTCACCCCTAAAAGTTGTCCTCAATGCTGCAGTCAGGCTCATTTATAACACAAACAACATGGATCACATGGCTACAGTTCTAAACCCTCTAAGCTGGTTGCCGACAGACAGAAGATGCATTCTTAGAAAGACATATGTCGCCTTCAAGGGTCCAACATAACTCACCTTTTCAATTAACTCGGACATTAAGCAGTCTAGAAAAAATCAGGAATTCTAGCAACAAAGAAATGCTCACTCTAGAAATACAGACGTTCAAGACACAAACAAGCTTTTAACTAGTCATTTTTGGGAGCTGCACCAAAAATTTGGAACGCCATTTCACCAGTGTTTCAACAACAACCTCTTACGGTGCCTTCCAGAATGGCATGAAAGAATTATTGCTGGGTGCATTTAACTACAAAGGAGGAATTCTCCCTGCATGGTCGCACCCTCACCTAACCTGAAGTCCAGAGACTAGGGCAAATCCGCATCTTATCATTTGTTAGCATCGCTCTATTCCTTCCAACTATGCCAATGATGGGATACTCAGTTTATCTATATATTTATAGTCTTTATTTAAATCTACTCTCTACATTATTATACGTTGATTGATCCTATCACACTGCAACTTATTTGTGTGTCTCACTGCTTTTCTCATTGTGAAGCATTTTGTCTTTGTAATTGATGTGGTCCACTCTATACAAAACTTAAAAACTTTAAGAGTAATATCCCAGGGTTTTTTATTCCAGCCGCGCTGCTGATGCCGGTGCTCCCATCTGCGTTCATAATGATTAGGTACCTGCGGTTGGTGTGGTGCAATTCTTACCATAAGCAGTTCATCGACCAGCCTGTGACCCTTTCATGAAAGATTGTGGTCTTGCTCTAATGTGGTCCAGATGATGTCTCGGGCAATCAGCCAGAACCTTTCAGTGGCCCTAGCCTCCTGATCCTCTCCAAGGAGGAGCCGCACCCCACAGCAGAGTAGTGTAAGATGGCCTGATGCTCAGACCATGGGCAACGTCTCTTGCTCTGTCCTTCAAAGATGGCGCTGCCTTAGATCATGGCCATCACTCATGGACCTGTAGCATATGTTAGCTGGCTCAATATGGGGCTGCGCAGGTGACGGTGTCAGAGGCATGGCCAGACTGGTTCCATCTGCTGGCTCTTCATGGGCTCAGGTGGCAACACTCCCAGCCAACGGAGGAGGTGACTGCAGCTTCTACAGGTGCACAAGATCTCTGCACTCTGCGTGCACTTACTGGCCATGGCACCCAAAACATGCAAGGAGCACGGGGTATATTAGTTTGTGTTAGAAATGGGGTTTCTGGTTGGCTAGGGCATGTGCCTAAGCCAGGCAGAACCCACCACTCTAGTCAGGGCAAGGGAGTTACACGCTGAAGATAACCCCCTGCTCACCCCCTTGGTAGCTTGGCAGAGCAGTCAGGCTTATCCCAGATCCAATGTGGAAAGCGTTTGCGCAACACACTCACACAGCAGCGACACACTAGGCACACCACAAAAGAAGCTCCACAAAAGGTTATATAAAAATACCCTTTGTATTATCCATAAAAACACATTAGATCACAATCACATATATACACTGTGTCACTAGGCACTCGTCATGACTTCACAGGGATTACATAAATCACTAGGCCAATAGGGCCACTGTCAAAACGATTACAGTTAGGGTCACCAGTAACTACTGGTAGGATTGCACTTAGCACAAAGCATTAGGCATAACCATCATCAGCAGTGCACCATAGAAAACACTTGCAGCCGTGCACACATCATGAAATACCATTACTGATATTGTACATACCACCATCACCTCACTGTACATTATATGTACACTCTGAAGGAATGCCTGTTATCCCGACCAATGCAAGGCATACATCACATAACTCATAATATCAGGGCAGGCGATGTGAGGCATTTTACACAAATCATAAATGCTGTGCCTACTATGCAACTCCTGTGTCCATACTCATTCCTGACAATAAAGTAATGCCCCCGAAGGCTGAGAGACCTCACTCAGTCCCCTTCCACCTGAGAAATGGCCCCTGGCAGTCCCGCAGGCATGCGGTGTGACTGCCAACAACAAATGCGACGGTCCAATAATGGTTGGGCCCAAGCGGGTTCACCACACGGGAGACCTTCCCCGGTCTCCCCCACTGCATTGACCTGGCGGCTCAGCTGCGGCGGTACAGGATTCCTCTTGAGGAGACCGCCTCCGTTGGGCCGGTTCGCTACTCTTGTATAGGCAAAAGCCTCCGTTGGGTTAGGGCCTTCCGTCCTGGCTCCTTGAACCTCAGCTGCGGTGCAACCGCTCTGGCCTGAAAAAAGTGACGCGGTCGGCAGAACAAGGAGCGAAGTCTCCGTCAACTCCGCTGTCTTCGGCCCGCCTCTCTGTGACGTGGGCGTTACCGGCCACACCGAGGACCTCCCAGGCCGGGATCCTCTCGGGCCGGGATCCCTCCCAGCTTCCACACTGTGTGGCAGCCTGGGGCCACGCAGCAGAGCCCTGGCTGCAGCAGTCCGCGCTGGTGCACGAATACGAGAGGGAGAGCACTCCGTTCCCTCAGCTCTCCCCTCCCGCTGCCAGGCCACAAAGGAGAGTGTTGTGCCACCCATGCTGCAGGGCAATGGGACAGCGCTCCTCCCTGGTCACACAAAGTGAGCCCATTTTGTGGGCAGCAGGATGACTTCTAGCGCTCACCCAGCGCGTCTGAGGCAATAAAAATAAAGCGCCAGCCGGTCTCCACCATGGAGACACGAAACTTGGAACATGCAGCGCTCACCAGCGCTACATTCTCTTCAGCCAGATCAGCCCCCAAGAGCAGTCCACAGCGCTCCTTTTGTGCTGGGCTCCTCTGGGAGTGATGGGGCATTCAGTTTTTAGGAAAGCAGGCAGCAGGCCAGCACACAGGGTCCTTGGGCATAGATGCAGTCCCTCCAGCAGATCTGTACACAAGGCAAAGCTACAGTGGCGGTTCCCTGCCAGCATAGCAATCCTCTGGTCCCACGCAGGGTCTTCTCTACCGTCATGGGGTCACAGCCCCTTTACTTATAGTCTAAATGTCTTTGTTTAGGGGCACTTAAAATACATTTACAAGTGCACAACACCCCCCATTCACAGTGTAGGCCCTGGCCCCAGACACACCACAGGGGGTAGAGCCAGCATTGTGGAAGGCAGGCACAGCCCTATTCAGGTGTAGGTGCAACTCCTCCCACCACTCCAAATGCAGACCAGGCCTATTCAGGTGCAAGGGACAACTCCTCCCGCTACTCTAAATTCAGCCAAGGTCTATTCAGCCTAGCGCTGAATCACCCAGGCGGGGCATGACACACCTCAACCCCCCCCGCCCCCCAGGGACTGGCTGGAGTGAATGCACATCCCCTCTCCCTGTCAGCCAGAACCAGATGGTCAATACACATCCAGGCAGGCACAAAGACACATAGCACACAAAAATGCCCACTTCTAAAAGTTGCATTTCTAAAATAGTAATAATAAATCTGCTTTCACCAATAAGCAGGATTTATCACTACTATTCCAAACATACCAAACATGGTCACACTACCCCTCTCATGTCAGGAATTTACCACTGAAGCACATATCAGGGAATCCCCATTGCAAACCTATGAGAGGGCAGCCTCACAGCAGTGAGAAACCAAATAGGCTGTTTGTCAGTATCAGGACATGCCACACAGTTAAGGCACATGTCCTACCTTTTACCTACACCGCACCCTGCCCAAAGGGCTAGCTAGGGCCTACCTTAGGGGTGACTGATATGTAGTAAAAGAGGAGTTGCAGACGTGGCAACCACTTTATATGCCATGTCACAGCAGCAGTAAACTGCGCACGCAGGCCCTGCAGTGTCAGAGGCTGAGACAGGTTTGAAAGGCTACTTCGGTGGGTGGTGCAAGCAGTGCTGCAAGCCCACCAGTAACATTTAATTTACAGGCCCTGGGTATATGGGATACCACTGTACAAGGGACTCACAGGTAAATTATATATGCCAAACAGGTGCAGACCAATCTTACCAAGTTTACCAGAGAGAGCACATGCACTTTAGCACTGATCAGCAGTGATAATGTGCCCAGAATCATAAAACCACCAACAACAGGTCAGAAAAAATACAGGAGGAAGGCAAAACGTTCTGGGATGACCCTGCAAAAAGGGCCAAGTCTAACAGTTTGCAAATAAATTACAACTCTGTAACATGCAGGCCACCGCAAAAGACACCTAAACCTTAACAATGGGAATAGTGCCTTCACATTCCCAGGCCTGCAACAAGACAGAGTTCCATGATGCAAATGTCAGCGTTTCACACAATCCTCTTGGAATCTTGCTCCACCATCCAACCATCTCAGCTATGCCTGCAGATAACATGAACCCCTTGGGTTCCTCATTTTAATGACGCCAACAGGAAAAGGTCTTGTTCCATGCCCTGGTGGAGATCCAAGAAGCGGGCTTTGCAGGCTCTTCCACTGCCTGCAGAGTTGAATGACAGAGTAATGTGTGGTATGTGTCCCATATCTCACAATTACCCATGCAGATAGCAAGCTATACCGTGTAGGGTGTGTGGGTGGAAGGGTGTTAGTTTTGGTTTGAGCATCGGTGGAGACAACCCCCCTATTGATGGGCTGACAGTGATACTAGTCAAGGAGACTCCCCAGTGAGAGGGCTGATACCTACACCAGGGCTGACAAGTTTGGGAGTTTCTTCAGGAAACTGGAGTGAAGGAACACTGTAGGATGTCCCACAGTAGGACTCGCACTGTTGAAAGAGGTCGCACTATGTCTCACCTGCCCTATGCTACTCAGTGGCATGCAGAACTTGCATGAGGCACTAGGGTCACATGCTGTGACTATCCTTAGCTGTTTTTTTCGGACATCTGACCAGTCTGCTGTGGGATGAGCTTGTCAGAAGGCACTGGATCCCGAACCAGAGGGCTTGTTGTCAGCTTGACCCTGTCCTACAAAAACAATGGATGGTAAAGGAAAGTGCATGGTCACCATCGATGATAAGAAGAGGGGGGATAAATGTACTAGAAAGGCAGTGATGCTTTATAGGATGGGGCATTATGAGGATACAAGACTGGCATGGGTCATGCATGCCAAGGGGGCAAAGGGAATACTGAGATGACAATCATGCTTTACATGTGTTGGAGCATTGTGGATTGTGGAATGCCGAGGGTGCTGTGCATGCAGGCAACAATGTAGAGACTGAGTTAGCAATAGTGCTGTCATGGAGTGCGGCTGCAATCACTGCTTCGCACAAGACTAGGGCCGAAACACAATACACTAAACTGTTTCACCGTGTGCACATTCAGAAACAGATAAGGCCGGCGGCGTGCATGCGATGTTGGTGCAGCTTGAAGAGAGGCTTTTCAATTTTTGTGCACATTCTAAGCAAGATGGCATGCTTCAAGTCAAGGATTCATGGGACCAGATGTACGAAGCATTCTACCAGTCGCAAACAGCCCATTGGCCCGTTTGCGACAGGTAAAATGCATTTTGCCATGTACAAAAGGCAAGATGTGACTCGCTAACTTGTTACCAAATCAAGGGCCAGATGTACGAAATCGCATGTTTGCGATTTCCTAGTAGCGAATTTTAGCGATTCGCTATTGGGAAACCGCAAACTGTGATGTACAACAGTGTGTTTGACACTATTAGCGATTCACAGTGGGTCGCAAATGGACCTGCCTCATCAACATTCATGAGGCAGGTAGCAATTTGTGACCCATTGTGAATGGCTACAATCACAGGTCAGCAGACCACCATGTCTGTGATTGCTTTTTAAATCAATAATGTCGAAAAAGGCTGGTTCGCGGCCGAGACACGTCCAGTATGGCTAACCAGATTTGAATAAAATATGTGCAAGTGGATTCCAAGCGGTGTCGGTCCTGTTCTTTATTCTGAAGCAGGTTTTGGAGGAATTTGATTTTGAGTTGGCTGGCGCCGGAGACCGACGCACCCCCAAGTTCTGGTGCACCGTTGCAGTCAGCAAATCATAAGAGTTCTATATTAAACTACATGCCACGGAGCCCCCCAAGCTGGAGAGATAACTTGTAGCCATAGTGTCAGGGGATGCCCGAGTCAACTAAGTAAGGACGCCCTTTACATTGATCAGCAAATTGTACAAAGGATCGAGCAAGAATCCTATTCACACATTCTCTTTTCCATAAAGAATGAGCCTGCCCCCAAAGTTCCAAGATACACAAGACCATCACCAGCCCTCGTCCTGATGAGAACCCCCAGTAACCAGCGGTTCGAAACGGGTCGCGATGACCATTGGGGATTTCTCCTTATTTGCTTCAGTATGGAAAATGATTGAGACATTATAAAATCACAGATTTGTGCCATATTAGATGATTTCGAAACCCCTCTGCCAGCACTGAGAGGGTCAAAGTGAATACAACCCTCAGGCTAAAAAACATTGGACTGGTTAAAAACGATTATCATTGCATGTGTGTTTTTCAATGCACCTGCACTTGTTGACACTTATTGTTTGTTTATTGTCGAGCATTTGTATAGTTGATGAAAATGAATGCTTAACACTCATTGTACTGTGCCCACTGCACCAGTGTGACTACCGAGAGTAGTGATGCGCTGCCATTGTTCTGTTGGATTTCCGGTGTGGTACACTTGAATAATGCCAAAGATGAGTGTGGTTCCTTTTTAGACATTTTGAAATGAAAAAACTTTGTGTAATGTACTGTGAAATTAATACACAGGTCTAGTTTATTGATTAACTTGTCCTTGTCTCTAAGTAAAGTGACTTTAAACCACACAGCCACCTCCGATTTTGTTTCTTGCTCTTTAAATAAAGCATTTTTTTTTATTGTAAGGAAGCTCTTTTTCCTTTAGGAACAACAGCATGCATTTCAAAAATAAAAATGAAAAGCTATCTTTTCATTTTTTAAGAGAAGCTTGTACCACTGCCTTCTCTTAAAAAATGTTGGGGCCCACATTCACAAAGGGGAAGGAGTCCCTTACTTGAAGTTGGTGGAAACTGCAAATGTTTTGCAACCGCATTCCAGGTCAGAAAACATTCCTATTCGCTATTAGGAAGGGACACCCTAAACACACCGCTTCCACATAGCAACTTGCAAACCCTATTTTGCGAGTCAGTAATAGGTTACCGACTCGCTAAATATGGTTGGTACATGCCAAAAAGCATTTTACCGGTCGCTAATGGCCCGATGAGCTGTTTGAGAGGGGTAAAAGGCTTCGTACATCTAGCCCCTGATTTTGGTTTTGCGATTCGGTATTAGATGCCCTAAACACACTTCTTCCTAATACCAAATAGCAGTGGTATGTATGAACGTTTTGGGACCAGAAAGCGGTCACAAAACATTGATAATTTACCAACACCGTAGAGGCGGCGATAACCCATTTGCAAACAGGAAGGGGTCCCCAAGGTACTCCTTCCCCTTTCTGAATGTGGGTGAAAACATATTTTCAGAGCAGGCAATGGTCCCACGGACCACTCTTAAAAATAAAAACTTTTCATTTTTATTTTTGTAAGCAGCCCGTTTTCCTTTAAGGAAAACGGGTTGCATTACAAACAAAAATATGGTTTTATTTAAAAAGCAATCACAGACATGGTGGTCCTCTGACCCCAGCAGACTACCATCCCTGTGATTGTAGCCATTCCCAATGGGTCGCAAATTGCGACCTGCCTCATGAATATTAATAAGGCAGGTCCATTTGCGACCCATTTGGGAATTGCTAAATGTGTCCCAGAAACATCACTACATTTGATTTTGCGAGCCTCTAATTGCAAGCCGCAAACAATCGCAATCAGAGACTTGCAAAATCAAATGGTCATATATTTGGCCCCATATCCCCATGAAGCGTCTGAACTTTCATGAGGTTTGAAAGCAGTGGTGGCCATTTTGAAGTTACAGAGTAAGCGTTCTTCATGGTCTAAACTGTCCTTGTTTGGCAATCAAGATACACAGCTTCTCCACCTGTGACTTTGTTGCTAGAGTTACAAGAAACCTAGCAGCTGTTTGCTATACTTTGGCTTTGATAAAAGACTAAACCAGGTTACAGAGAAGTATTCTAGAAATCTTTTGTTTCTAAGCACTATTTCAGGAGTCGTCCTTTAAGGATTATGAACTTATGTTTAGTGCACCGTGTTTTTCTACACATGCAGCATAAGGGATCCTAATCTTCACAGATTCTGGGAGCATTGCTTTGTTATTAAGTTATGAGTCGGTCACTTTAAACTTAATTTGAATCACAGAGCATGTTCATTTTACACAGAAGGTAGTTGTTTGTGGTGAGAAAAATAGGATAGTCCTGAATCTCTTGACATTCATTTGATATACAATAATTGTGTTTCAGCTCAAGGAAGACACAGACTTTCCCCATACTTTAAAGCGTTGGAGCCAAGAGATGTACTAACAGCATACAGGATACTGTTGTGAAGTCCACTTCTCAGTGTGGGGGGTGACACCCGGGTAGATCTTCTAGGCCCCAAGAGGAACACATAATTAGTGTAGCCTCTTCTGGAGAAAAGGAGATCAGACTGTTGTCTCTCACTCCTCACCAAAGGTGATATTCTCACATAGATTAGGAGTGTGAGGAGGAGTCAGACAGCCCTGTTAAAGTAACTCTCATCTGCAGTGGGGAGTATTGTATATAGATACTGGTCCCCTACCACCCCCCTTGCCCCTAGAAACAGTAGATACACACAAAGTTGTTTGTATTTTACAGTAAAAGTGTTATTTATTCTACACTAGAGCTACATGAATCTTAAGTATCAAAATGATGGTAATTCACACTGCTCTCAGTAGTCCGAATATATAAAACAAGGTATCAGAAAGTTCTCAAACGTTTTACAACACAAGTTCTTACTCTATCCATTAGATTAGTCTGGTCCATGTCGAATATTTACATACATGTTATCAGCCATGCGATTATTGTATAGACTGAATGGTTGTCAGAATTCTAATAGTTATATGTCAAGCCATATAAATATTCCTGTATACCTCCAAAATCCATCGAGTCTACAGTCAGACAGTGATACTTCGGCAGGTACCTCTAACAATTAGTCCTCATTCTCTCCAATCCAAAACTTCAGTACACTTTATACCTTCTGCTCCAATGATTTTGTATGGAAGAGAGAGGCTGTACTCTTGCATAGCTTCTCATATCTTAGCCCTGGAAACTAGCACATGGAAAGCAAGCAAATGTTGCCATTTAATTTCCTTCAATGCCCGATTTGTGCATGGTCAGATGGCCTTGCAGCTCTAATCATTGCACATAATAAAGTTTTTCAAAGATCAGAACATTTCAGTTCTCTATTTTGTTAGTGATACTAATGTCAACTTACAACTCTGATAATACTATAGCGAACACACAGAGTGATACAGTTTACTGTTCAATATATTAGCTGTCTAGCCCCTGCCCCCCTCCATTTGTTCTCTTATCCCATTCCTCTTTTCCTGGGTTTACTTCTAATAAATACATTGTTCAGTGTAAGTTTAGCAGGGGGTTCAAAGCAGTTTGAAAACATGCATTGTGCCCATTAGATCCAGACTACAAACTTGGTGCCTTCTGACAAGTGCTTTACTTACTGAGGAGTAATATAATTATTAAAATGACAGTAGTGATTTACATGCCAGAGGTGAAGTGCAGATACTTAAATGGCAATGGTACTTTACTTGACCAGGCTAATGTGTATACCGAGACAACAATAGTGCTTTGCATGCTGGTGAGGCAAAGCAGATATTGGAAAGATATTTTTCAATGCTCAGGAGTAATGTGAATACTGGAATGGCATGAATGCTTCACATTCGGTGGCAATGAGATTTACTGTAGTGCATTTAGAACATGCCGAAAACTGGAGAAGATCTGGCTCCACGAACGGACAGCGGACAGCTACGCCGCCCACAAGAGCGCCACCCGCAGTCACCATCACCTCATCAGATCCGCCAAAAGGGCCTCACTCAAAGACCGCCTAGACAACAACGCACACAACAGCAAAGAGCTTTTCAACATCGTGAAGGAACTCTCCAACCCCAGCTCCAACACCAACGACATCCAGCCGTCGCGAGACCTGTGCGACTCACTGGCCACCTTCTTCCACCGCAAAATCGCCGACATCCACGACAGCTTCAACACCACGACCGCCCCGGCAACCACCGAGACCACTGCCCCCACAACCACCAACCGCCTGCTCTCCTGGACCAACATCAACGACGAGGACACCAGCGAGATTATGAACACCATCCACTCCGGTTCACCGCTAGACCCGTGCCCTCACCACATCTTCAACAAAGCCAGTACAGCCATCGCGCCCCATCTCCGGAAAATAATCAACATCTCCTTCGAGACAGCAACCTTCCCGGAAAGCTGGAAGCACGCCGAGATCACCGCCTTACTCAAGAAACCCAAGGCAGACCCCAAGGACCTCAAGAACTTCCGACCCATCTCTCTGCTCCCGTTCCCCGCGAAGGTCACCGAGAAAGTCGTCAACAAACAACTGACCCGCTACCTCGAGGAGAACATCATCCTGGACCCTTCCCAGTCCGGCTTCCGCAGCAACCACAGCACCGAAACCGCCCTCATCGCCGCCACCGATGACATCAGGACCCTGCTAGACAACGGAGAAACAGCAGCCCTCATCCTCCTGGACCTATCAGCCGCCTTCGACACGGTCTGCCACCACACACTACGAACACGCCTTCACGGCGCCGGGATCCAAGAGAAGGCCCTGGACTGGACCACATCCTTCCTTTCCGGCAGAACACAAAGCGTCCGCCTCGCCCCCTTCCGATCCAAGGCCACCAAGATCATCTGCGGCGTACCCCGATGCTCCTCCCTCAGCCCAACGCTGTTCAACATCTACATGGCACCCTCGCCCACGTCGCCCGACAGCACAACCTCAACATCATCTCCTACGCCGACGACACCCAGCTGATCCTCTCCCTCACCAAAGACCCTCACACCGCCAAAGCCCACCTCCACGAAGGAATGAAGGCCGCCGCCGAATGGATGAGGACCAGCCGCCTGAAGCTGAACTCGGACAAGACGGAGGTCCTCATCCTTGGTTCCAACCCTTCAGCCTGGGACGACTCCTGGTGGCCAACATCACTGGGAACAGCCCCGCCACCCACCGACCACGTACGCAACCTAGGGGTCATCCTCGACCCCACCCTCTCCATGACTAAGCAGGTCAACGCCGTTTCCTCATCCTGCTTCAACATCCTCCGAATGCTCCGCAGGATCTTCAAGTGGATCCCCACCGAAACAAGAAAACAGTCACCCAGGCCCTCGTCACCAGCAGGCTGGACTACGGAAACGCCCTCTACGCAGGAACGACGGCTAAGCTCCTGAGACGGCTGCAATGCATCCAGAACGCTCTGCACGTCTTATCCTCGACATCCCCCGACGCAGCCACATCACACCCCACCTGAGAGACCTGCACTGGCTCCCTGTCAACAAGAGGATAGCCTTCAAGCTCTCACCCACGCACACAAAGCACTCCACAACTCCGGACCAGCCTACCTCAACAGACGACTCAGCTTCTACACCCCCACCCGCCAGCTCCGCCGACCAGCCTCGCCCTCGCCACAGTCCCCCGCATCCGGAAAACGACCGCCGGCGGCAGATCCTTCTCCCACCTCGCCGCCAAGACCTGGAACACCCTCCCCACCAACCTCCGACAGACCCAAGACCTACTGGCCTTCAGAAGACTCCTCAAGACCTGGCTCTTCGATCAGTAGCAGCACCACCCCCCTCTTCCCCCAGCGCCTTGAGACCCTCGCGGGTATGTAGTGCGCTTTATAAGTGACATGATTGATTGATTGATTGATTTAGTGCATTACATGCTGGGGCAATGCAGGTAATGGAATTGCAATGGTGCTTTCTATGCTGGGGAGCAATGAGAATACTTGAATGGCAATGGTGCTTTAATGGTGCTGGGAAGCAATGAGGATACTTGAATGGCAATGGTGCTGTCTTTGCTGGGAAGCAATGAGGTTACTTGAATGGCAATGGTGCTTTCTATGCTGGGGAGCAATGAGAATACTTGAATGGCAATGGTGGTTTAATGGTGCTAGGACGCAATGGGGATACTTGAATGGCAATGGTGCTTTCTATGCTGGGAAGCAATGAGGATACTTGAATTGCAATGTGCTTTCTATGCTAGGGAGCAATGAGAATACTTGAATGGCAATGGTGCTTTAATGGTGCTGGGAAGCAATGAGGATACTTGAATGGCAATGGTGCTGTCTATGCTGGGAAGCAATGAGGATACTTGAATGGCAATGGTGCTTTAATGGTGCTGGGAAGCAATGAGGATACTTGAATGGCAATGGTGCTTTCTATGCTGGGAAGCAATGATGATACTTGAATGGCAATGGTGCTTTCTATGCTGGGAAGCAATGAGGATACTTGAATGGCAATGGTGCTTTAATGGTACTGGGAAGCAATGAGGATACTTGAATGGCAATGGTGCTTTCTATGCTGGGAAGCAATGAGGATACTTGAATGGCAATGGTGCTTTCTGTGCTGGGGAGCAATGAGGATACTTGAATGGCAATGGTGCTTTCTATGCTGGGAAGCAATGAGGATACTTGAATGGCAATGGTGCTTTAATGGTGCTGGGAAGCAATGAGGATACTTGAATGGCAATGGTGCTTTAATGGTGCTGGGAAGCAATGAGGATACTTGAATGGCAATGGTGCTTTCTATGCTGGGGAGCAATGAGAATACTTGAATGGCAATGGTGGTTTAATGGTGCTAGGACGCAATGGGGATACTTGAATGGCAATGGTGCTTTCTATGCTGGGAAGCAATGAGGATACTTGAATTGCAATGTGCTTTCTATGCTAGGGAGCAATGAGAATACTTGAATGGCAATGGTGCTTTAATGGTGCTGGGAAGCAATGAGGATACTTGAATGGCAATGGTGCTGTCTATGCTGGGAAGCAATGAGGATACTTGAATGGCAATGGTGCTTTAATGGTGCTGGGAAGCAATGAGGATACTTGAATGGCAATGGTGCTTTCTATGCTGGGAAGCAATGATGATACTTGAATGGCAATGGTGCTTTAATGGTACTGGGAAGCAATGAGGATACTTGAATGGCAATGGTGCTTTCTATGCTGGGAAGCAATGAGGATACTTGAATGGCAATGGTGCTTTCTGTGCTGGGGAGCAATGAGGATACTTGAATGGCAATGGTGCTTTCTATGCTGGGAAGCAATGAGGATACTTGAATGGCAATGGTGCTTTAATGGTGCTGGGAAGCAATGAGGATACTTGAATGGCAATGGTGCTTTAATGGTGCTGGGAAGCAATGAGGATACTTGAATGGCAATGGTGCTTTAATGGTGCTGGGAAGCAATGAGGATACTTAAATGGCAATAGTGCTTTCTATGCTGGGAAGCAATGAGGATACTTGAATGGTAAAGGTGCTTTAATGGTGCTGGGAAGCAATGAGGATACTTGAATGGCAATGGTGCTTTCTATGCTGGGAAGCAATGAGGATACTTGAATGGCAATGGTGCTTTCTGTGCTGGGGAGCAATGAGGATACTTGAATGGCAATGGTGCTTTCTATGCTGGGAAGCAATGAGGATACTTGAATGGCAGTGGTGCTTTAATGGTGCTGGGAAGCAATGAGGATACTTGAATGGCAATGGTGCTTTAATGGTGCTGGGAAGAAATGAGGATACTTGAATGGCAATGGTGCTTTAAGTGGTGGGAGTTGTTTTGAATACAGGAATGGGAAAGGTCATGAATGGAGGATTGTGGCGGCTGGAAATACAATGATGCCTTTCATGTGGGCGTAGGCAGTATGGATACCTCAATTTTAATGGTGCTTTACAAGCTGAAGCAATAATCATTACTGGTGTGGCAATGGAGCTTTATATGATCCTGCAGTGTTTAAACTGGCATGAAAATGGCACTCTCTGTGCCAGGGGTAGCAGGTAACTCACATAGGGCTCGGTCACTGCACCCACTCGCTCACTATAACATGGAGTTCGTGTTAATTGTTTTTGAGAGCTGCTTTTGGTTTCTCACTCAGCCCTTTCTCACACTGTCAATCTTTGCTCCTCGTCAGGGCGAGACTAAGAATAATTTGTTGCTATTTTCATTGCACTAAACAAGATGCTCTGTGATCACTGCTGCCAACAGTGGGGACCCATCAGTTCATTCTGAGCACGCCAACGGACACAGTGACTTTATTTTTGCTCCTGAGTTTTGATCTCCTCTGGTTGGTGAATTCCTTATTCATTCACACCACAAACTTTCAGCTTTTCGGGGAGGCTCTTCCACAGTTGCTTCATGCAATTTTGACTGCATCAACATAAACTGAACTCTCAGTTTCTCGAACTCGTCCTATTTCATATTTGAGTTATGCTCTGCTCATGAACCATTTTCCCTGATGATGACCCTCTAATCGGTTACGGGTCAAAACGCCTTCAGTGCCTTTTGCAATTAGACCCATCGACAATTATTTTTTCTTTGCTGAACTGTGGCAAAGGATTTTTATTGAAAAAAACAGAAAATCAAATCTATTAGTGTTCCACTGCCACACCTTTGTATCATACACACTTATAAGTTGTTCTTTGTGTCGCCCACTGTGTGATCCCTTGAGCACTGGTTGTAAGGCACTCATGTAAAAATGCTTCCATGGATACGAATGGCTGTAAACTACTGACGACTAATGTCATTGTCCCACTTTGATTGATTCTATGACAAAATAATTTGTACTTCTTTGCTGCTGCTATACAACTGTTATTCCGCTAGGAAGCATTGCTGTTTAATGTGTGCATCATTGGGGACAGATCAGAGTATTTATACATAGGTACATTAATGAAACACACATTGATTAAATGTACGACATACACTTACCCTTCTACCACAGGCTTGTAAGTTGATTACTACTGGCGAATCCTCAATAAAACACTTGAATACAAAGAAATATGTGTCGAAAATGGCACCACATCGGACATCTAATCAACGATGAAATCGACACTTTACGTTTTTTGGTTTTTTTCATGGTGTATTGTTGCGTTTAATTCAATCACTTGTTAATTGACGACTCCTGAAATGAAAACTTGGCCTCGCCTGGACGACTTTAAACATCCCCAGCTCTCCCTGCTTGAATAAAAAAGAAACATGTAATGGGCTAGCGGTGAACAGCAAGCTGGGCCGGCAGCCAGACCTATTATTAAAAGCCATTTTCAATTTTCCGTCCTTTTTGGCTTCCTTTGGCGCAAGTACGCTAAGTGTTACTGGAAGTGCCAGGCAGGCAGGACAGGTGTGTGGGGACATTTGATAGGGGAGGAAGTGACGAGGAGTCAAATTGCTGCTGAGATGTTGAGTGGCCCTTAGATAGACCCCATTGGTCACCTGTCATCACGTAAGCCCACGGCCCCGGGCCCTGGAGGGTCGAGACAACCATGGATGCCATTTAGGGGTCGCCAGGGTTCGCAGCTACGCCCCCGGGCTTGCCCCCTCTGGCACTGCCTTTGCGACTCCTGGTGCAGAGGTGGCAAAATCCGTGCCAGGAACAAAAGTGCAGCTCCGCATTGCTTATTTTAGGCCCGTTTTTCTTTATACTAATAGTGAATATTTCATTATTCACTATCAGTGTAATAACAAAAGGAGCACACTTCGCTGGAACAGGAGCTTTGGTGGCAGCTGTGGTAAGCACAAATGTTTTTAAATGCATGTTGTGTGCATGCTGGCGAGAGAGTGTGTGTGTGCGGGTGTGCGAGCATGTGGATGTATGTGCGTGAGGGAAAGTGAGTGTCAGTGACAAGTAGTGAGTGTGATTGTGTGAGAATGAGGCCCAGATTAACTATTCTTTAACGCAATGCAACGCTGCACCAAAGATGCTGCGCTGCCTTGCGTCGAAGGGAAAGAGAAAAAATGCACCATCCGTGGGAAACGGCCTCTACAACGTGGGAAACGGCCTCTACAACGTGGGAAACGGCCTCTACAACGTGGGAAACAGCCTCTACAGCGCAGGATGAGCCACGAGTGCTGTTTCCCCCCCAAGCGTAACCACACTTGCCTGAACCATGCATCTTCCTTAACCATGCATGTTAAGGCAGATAGCGCTCTAGTGTCTGGATGGGCGGGAAGAGGAAGCGTTGAAAACAAAGCTCCGGACACGGACAAGTAAGTGGGCCTGGGGTCGGTTTTGGCCGGGTAGTTTTTAGGGGTGGGGGTCGGTTTTAGGGCTCAGGGAGGGGGTGAGGGTAGTTTTTGGAAGGGGGCAGGCTCGGGATGGTTTTAAGGGCTGGGGCCAGGTTTGGGGGGTAGTTTTAGGGGCAGGCGGTTTTAGGGCTTAGGGTGGGGGGTCGGCAGTCTTTTAAAAGGGGGCAGGGTTTTAGGGCTCTGGGCGAGGGAGGAGTAGTTTTAAGGGGTGGGTTTGGGTGGGGAGTTTTTAGGTGTGGGTGTCATTTAGGTCTCAGGGCGGAGAAGGTCGGGTCATTTTTTTAAAGAGGGGGCAGGGTTTTAGGCTTCAGGTTGGGGGAAGGGGTAGTTTGAAGGGTAGTGTGGGGATAAGTTTTTGGGGCTCAGGGTGGGGAGCTAGGGTCAGGGTAGTTTTTGGTAGGGGGCAGGGTTTAGGCCTCAGGGCGGGGGGAGGGGAAGTGATAGTTTTAAGGGTATAGAACAATTTTGCGGTATTTTGGGATACTATCCAACGCAAATCAGGATTTGGGTTGGATAGTATCCCACCCTAACACAAACGTGACACAAACACGTTGCAAAGCGTTAAGCAAACCTAGATTAAGAGTGAATGCATGAGAGTGAGTGAGAATGAGTAAGAAAGAGTGTCGGGGTGTAACAGAGGGTCAGTGTGATGTTAGGGTCATGTGACATGCCTTCATGAAACAAATCAGAGTCAAGAGTCATATGATGTCACTTCCTGTAATTTCATTAAGGCCAAAGGGTATATGATGTCACTTCCTCTACCCTTGGCATTTTCGTGACTCGACGTCCACAGACACAACTTCCATTAAACCAAAGCTGGAGCACTAACCTCTATTCCCCAGGCCACCGCACAATATTTAGAACTGTGTGTTACATTTTTTATATTCACTGTCTATGTGCAACTGTCCTGTGTGGAAGTGACAACTGTTTTGCACCTACTTTAAGCGGACGTATACAAGGGTTTTGCATGTACAGGACCAGCAGTGCTCCTTCTCTCCTGAAGACCACTGGAACTGGACCCAAGAGATATGAGTGGCTGTCACTTCCATCCTGATTCCATGGGGGCAGAGACGAATAGGCGGGGAGACGTGAGTAAATATGTGAACACTGCAGTTGAGACTGGACGAGACTGTCCCCTGCATGCATCCCTTCCTACTGAAAAAAACACTTCTCTGAAGCTTTTTGGGCTTTTTTTTTGGCTTCTGCGTGCACGAACATCATGCATGTGTGCTGGGGGCCTGCTGTTTAACAATTGCAACTCAAACCTGAGCTCTGTGGTTTGGTGGGACACATCAAGGGCCTCTTCTTTTTGACAAGCATAAGTACTGTCAACTTGCCGCGCTACATTGGCATGACAATAGGGGCAGCAATGTGCATGTTTAACAGGACAAGCCTTTTCACCTGTGCAGGAGAAGCTGCCTGAGGGCCTCTCCTGCAATTGTTTGTCAGTTCTCTGCAACCAGCCCATGAACTACATTTAGGTGTGCATGGATATAGCATGTATGCACAGCATGTGCCTGGCAAGACAAACCTGTGTATGTCATGCTTCTCTGTAGGTAGAACAGAATCCATTTTGGATTTCCACTGTAAAGATGGTATACAAATGAAGGGTGGAGGTAGCCTGCAAGAGGAGCAATGTATATTGTAAGTCTCCTCCTACCTTGCATTCCAGAAGCCTTTGCTAGTAATTCTAGTTTTTGTTAATTTCTAAGTAAGTCCTGATTTGTTTGTATAGTTTTATGTTGCTGGTAGAATAAAGTACTTTTTCTTAGGTAAAGCATTGTCTGGGCAATCTAATTATTGAGTGTTACTACATTAGTTATTGAGTTCCGAGTCTAACTTCAAACTACCCTCATGAGTAAACCTTGGATTGCTCACCTCACTACCCTGAGAGTCAAGGGCTAAAGGGGTGTTCTTGGTAATCAGTCTTCAGATTTCATAGTTGTCTAAGTTTAGGTTGGCAAGATATATCACTAGAGACATCATAGTGATGACAAAAACAAGAAATAAGACTGCCAAGGGGAAAGGGTCTACTTACCCGGATGGTGACAGCAGGTGGAGCAGGGTCTTTGGAGTCCCGTGCTCCACCTTTGGAAAGAGAAGAAAGACTAGGAAGGGGAAGAAGGAGAATGAACAGAGAAAGAGGACTAACATTTATCTAACGGGAAGAGATTCAGGAGGAAGACATGAGTGAGGACCAAGGCCACAGGAGGGGAAATCTAGATAGAAGGGTCTGTAAGTGGTAGAAGCACCATTCATGACGGTGAGGGCGTGAGTGGTGCCGAAGAGGAGTGAGCAATCTTGGCTCACTTCCACACAATGTTTTGATTGCCCCCTCCCCTACCAGCCACTAGTTTTAACTGGGATATTAATTCATTGTTTTCTCTGCTTTCTTTCAACATTAAATTTGCCTTATGGTCTAATGGCGCCTTTCAGCCAGTCTGAGAAGCAAGTCATTCAGGGACTACACGCCCCATTGCCCCAGATGAAGGCAGTTACTACAGCCCTATATAGTACCTCCCCAACTGTAGATAAGAAAATATATTGTGTGCTGCCTCAGTTCTGTGACCTTATAAAGGCCCTCTGCAAGAGTATTTATGGCCATATAACTTCTCTGTGACTTTAAATATCCTACAAATTTACATTTGGAGGTTCTTTAGCCAATATTCAGCGTTCTGAATTTTTGCAGAGGTGCTGTGCTGGAGCTGATGAGGGCTTGAAGAAGGCAAAGAAACCAGTAAAGACCTACCTGTTTGTACCTGTACATGTCTGCACTAGTCGACTTACTGAAGAATGTTACACCTAATATCTTCGGTTTCCATGCACCTTAACATAGGGTAGAAGTCAGGAGCTGTAGAGGCAGTAGCGACATGTGTAGTGGTCAGAGGAGGGATCAAGATTATATGATTTGCCAGTGGCGAGAGAGCACTGGTGGGAGAGGGAGGGCTGGGGATGGGCCGAGGAGAAAACAAAATGCTATATGGTCTCCCCAAGTGATGGAAATAGGCAGGGAGATGGTTAAGCAGGCAGCAAGAGAGAAAATAGCACCCATAGCGTGGCCAGCAGAGTGGGCTGGGCCCTCAGCAATGGCAAAAGTGGAGTCCTCAAAGTTCCGTGTACAGTGGAGTTTCCTTTTTTTCACCTGTAGAACATAACATTGAGTTGGGACGTGAGTTTGGGTGATCCAGAAAGCTCGAAGTTTTAGCATCACAAAAGCATTCTTCAAGACCTTAGTAAGAATAGTGGGCCAACAGATGTGGAGAAGAAAGCAGGGGACACTATGGAGGAGACTCTACTGGCTTTGACGAGGAGGCACAAGTGGTTTGGAGGCTTAGGCTCATTGGGCCAGAGGGAGGCCCCGAAGAGGTGGCATATGGAGGAGGACGGCAAAGCAGAGAAGTAATTGATGAAATAAGGATGAGCGCAACTGTGAGCCGAGAGGAGAGGGAGTGGAAGCAGGCTAGAGAGGTATGCACAGAGTAGAATGAGGAGAATTTGAGATTTGTAAGGAGAATCTGGAGGAAGGACCAGAAAAGGATGTCTTTAGTGCGGTGGGAAGAAGGAGATGAGATAGCAGGTGATGAAGAAGAGGGGTTGGTTCTACAGTAGGGAACAGAAGTTTTTTCTACAAAGTAAGGTGGCAGAAGATTATGTGATGAAAAGATGGAATGTCAAGCCTACAGAAAGTCCTAAGACCATCCAGTTCAACCGTTCTTAAGGTAGACAACAGACGGCCAGCACACCTTTGGAGATCACAGCATTTGTAGAATGCTTGGTAAAGGTCACCCCGAGCTTTAAGTGGGAGGAAAAAACTGGGGGGTCCTTCAAAGGGGCGTGGCTGATGTAATTGAGGGCGTGGCTTTAAAACACTTAAGCTGAAAATCTGTGTTTAGCATAGTGTGCCGCCTGACTGGTAATACGCTGCTTTTGTCATTGCATCCAGATATATAATACACCAAGTAACATTACACCTACAACAAGCCAGAACTATTAGTTGCAAAAGATATATAAGCAACAGCTATGGCTTAGTTGTATATAATATTGAAAATGCTTCATAAATGATGAGACTGTGAAAGAACTATAACGAGTCTCTTTGAAGTTACATCAAGGACAGTGAAGGATGGCACTGCCCCAGAGTTAAGATTTGTTTCATCCTGAGGATGAGGGCAAAAAGAAGAGCCCGATAGGGACCTATCTCAGCACCTGCTTTTTAGAACTGTCGGTGCTGAGCACCGGCAGGACCCGGCCCACTTAAAGCCCTGAGGTCACCTAAATGTATTTATTGATATGGTGCTTCTGTTGCCTCTAATGAAGGCAGTATATAAATGCATAATTCAATCAATCGGAATAGAAATAAAAAGATCAAGGAAAGAAAGATGAGACAACAAGCCGGCAAGGAGTTGCTCTATCATTAACCAAACGAATCAAGATATGGAATGGTGTGATGGAGCAGAGAAAATAAAAAATTTTTAACCCCTAACAAATTTTATAAATAATTAATAAAATGTTCGTTTAAATGTATTAATCAACAATGTATGTGAGGGAAGGGTAACACGCAAGTACATGGGCTGAATAATCTATTAACGAATGTCTGTGTGTCTAATTATAACATAAAAATAATTGCGTACTAAATAAATAATAAATGCATGATTGTGCTTCATAGAATATAAACGTGTCGTTGCAAAAACAATAGTGATGGTAAGTAAGGAACAGCTTAAATGTTGCTTTCTGCTAGGTAATAACTAATTGGGGTACGTAGATGACGGGAGGGAAACGAAAAGGCTATGTTTCTCTATTTTAATTATGTTTTGTTTATTTCAAAATAGTGCTTCTAAGTATAAACGAGTGGCGATATAAAATGGCTGCCGGTTATTGAAGTGCGCATGTGTGGGGAAACGCGTGACAAGGGAGAAAAAGTTGGAGAAAAGCTAACCACGTGATGATGCTGAGAGGCTAGGATGCAAGAATGGTCAAGGCTGATGTGACCTAATTGAACTGATAGTGTGCCGTGGTGATCAGCAAAGAACCGTGGGAAACCGTTTTAAGAGAAAGGACAATGCCTGCAGAGTTCTCGAATGTATCGAAAGAAGTTACAAATGTACTGATCGAAGCGGATGGAAACATGTCTTGAACTGTGAGAAAGGAAATGAACATATACATTCCAAAGAACAAGTTGGATCCGGGAGAACTTGATTAAGAATGAATAGATGACATGAATGGACCAATGAAAGAAAAGCGCGTTATTAATGTTGCAACAATTAGTTAGCAAAGTTAGAATTAGGGTATAAGAGGGCCTACTCTTAGTGGGAGGGGGTCAGAGTTGGAGAGTCGCAGTCAGAGTCGGTGTTGGAGTTGGTGGCTTCCAGTGCTTGGTGGTCCAGATCGATCCATTACTGAGCGGGAGATGCTGAAAGACTGTTAGATGAGACGGGTTGCAGGTAGCTGATGCTGACGAGCTGAAGTTTCTGTTGCTGTCTTATTTTTCCAGTTGAGTATGAGAATCAGGTTATTTTTCATTCTTAAACTTAGGTTAGAAATCCTTAGGCTAAATTAGGAAAGATAGGCAGGTAATTAGGGTTTTGCTTCATGACAAAATTTCCTTTCTGCAATAAAATTGATTTTGCTTAATAAATAATTGAATTAATAATGAATGAATAATTGAATAAAAAGTCTAAATTCTTTCTCATGCTTTTAAAATTATATAAAATTTAAGATTCTTAATCAAACGACTCAGTGGTTATTTTACTAAATGATTGTGACACTAGTAATTGGTTATTGTGATTTAGCTGGTCTCAATCACTACAAACTGATTTCTTACTAGATGATCCATCGACAAAACAATGAGCAGGAATATCTTAAGAAATAACTAAGAAAGCGATAGGTAAAAGTAATAAGGTATCCCGGCTCTCTCCAGCGGTACATAAATGATGTTTTTCATTTAGTTCTCATGTTTCTCCTAGGAGTATAGATTTTCGTAAAGGTGTAGAGGAAATCCAGGTGTGTGTGTGTGTGTGATAGGCGATGTTATGGGCCCCATCGTCATGTGGATGTGAGAAAATATAAGTCGCCCCTGGATGACCGATAAGTGACCTAGGAGGAAAATAGTTTTTATTGTACGCGCTGCATCAGATTTCTTGGTAGCAGAGTTATGGTTTCTATAGATTAGTTTAGTGATTATTGATTATTGATTATTTTTGATGACTAACACTATATGTTGAGTCGCGTTATGTTATATGTGAGTTTTCACGCTTCTGGGATGTAGGAAGTGGAACACGTGTGGCAAGAGAAGTCACATGGAATTTGGTACATGGTCTGAATTCATTTTGGTAATAACACAGGTTGTGTTATGTTAGGGATTTTCTGTACGAAAGGTGTGTAACTGAGATAGCAAATCACGTTTTCTTGTGAAACTTTGGCCTTAATTCTCAGGAGCCTAGTCTCCACATGTGTCTTATCCCCAGAGAAACGAGTTAAATTGTTTGCTTGAAAGAAGGGTAAGGTAGAGGGAAGTGCTACTTTATCGGCGAGAGTTAATAATTCTGTGGTAGGGTAGAGGTAAGCGCTGCCTACTGGAAATACAGGATTCTTGTGTAAAAGGACAAAGCTGTCACTTTGTTTAGCGAATCAGACTATGGAATTGTTTTAATTGTTGTAACTAACGAAGAAACAGTGAAAAGAAAATTTGCTGATAATTTTTGTAAAGGAGGGGTAAAAGAGCAGGAGTGACATCGACGGTGCCGCGCTAGGATTGGATAGTGCGCTAGTCACGTGAACACAGAGTCAAGAGTGACGTAGAAAAGTGCCGCGCTAGGATTGGTTGGTCCGCGGACGAAGGGAATTGTTCTGATTGGTGCGTTAGTGTGAGTCGCGCTGTAATTGGTTGAAGTTCCGTACACGGAACAGTGCTGGTTTGAAGAGAAAACCAATCGAAAACATGCCGTATTACGAGTATGAAAGGGAGAGAACGTCATGGACGACAAAAATAAAGAATTTCTTTAAGAAAGACAAAAAGGTTGTGACTAGAGAGGGACAAGTAATTCCTCCGCCGAAATCAGCAGCTTCACATATGATGCTGAAATATGGATATCATACATGCATATGGTTGGAAAATTGGGCAAAGTATACGAAGAATGATGGTGCATTAGCTTTCCCTGAGAATGGTTCATTTAGTGTAGCGGTTTTGCGAAATTTGCGAGAAAAGATGACAAATCTAGAACCTAGACCTAGACCGACACAGTTTGAAGCCTTGACGGAATGGGAGGATGAGATGTATGAGCGAGAGAGATTCAGAGGTTTAAGAGATCATGAGTTTATGCCTGGAAGAATGTGGGGAATAAATCATGAGGATAGAATAAAACGATGGAGATGTGCTAACATGACAGGAGGTTTGTTTCCGGCTTTTACAGTTGAGGAAGAGACTAAGAGAAAACGTACTGAGAAAAAGAAACATATGGAGAGGGAGAAATATATGCATGAGAGTGAAACGGATGATGAATTGCTGGAAGATATTTTAAATAGAAATCCACCTCCGTATCAGCAGAGTTCTACAGTGGTGACACCAAATGCGCCGCTAATAGAGACTGTGCGAAATAAAAGTCCGGTAAAAAGAATTGAAATAAATAGGTCACAAGATCAAATAAGAACTTCACAAAATGAAGGAGTAGAAAGTGACAATGCAAGTGAATTAGCAAGGACAACAAAAGAACTGACTGAGAAAATTAGGGAATTAACGAAAAACATGGAAGCTGTGACTGTACCTGTAACAATAGGTCCAGTAATACCAGTTTTTGAGAATCAGAAAATTGATGAACGGTCCTTAGTGATTCCTATGAGTTCACAATTTCAGAGAGAAAAAGAAAGGATGGAACCAAGTACAAGTAATTTGGCTAGTACTTACAGACCAAGTCCACCTACAAATTTGACTGTGAATGAGTGTAATGGTAGGAAAATGCATATGGTAACAGAATCTGCAACAGAGACTCCTGAAAAGAGTGGTAATTGGATAGAACTAAATAATACACCCATAGGTCCGACTCCTGATGAATTAAATGAGTGGATGAAGGCATTTAAAATAAAGGAACCAGAAGAAAAACCATTAGATGTAATTAGGTTAAAAATTGACATGGAAGAATTAATTTTAGGGACAATTGGTACAGAAAAGCTAAAAAAATTACCAGGATGATGAAATAATGTTTCTGTGCAAAAGTATTACATGGAGAGCTAAACATTTACATGACAAACTAGAAGAGATAGCAAGTGAAATTGGAATAGATTTTGCAAAAGTGAAAACATTGCAGAAACCCTACAGAGTAGACTTTTGTGAGAAAGATATAGAAAATTTGAACACAGCAGGAAGGCTGACACAGATAAAAGAGTTAATTGTTTTACTGAGAAAATGGGGTGATGTGGACAGATGGAAAGTTAGATGGACGAAAAAGAATGAGAAAACTACAGACAAAGCTTCTTTGGCTTTTATGATAACTGAAAAAGAACCTGTTGCCAGAGAATACCCTATGAGAGAAACTCCAGGTGGTAGTTATGTGCATGTTCCCTGGACTAGGCAGGATATACTGTCATTTACAAATGAATTTCCGAAGCTGAGAGAGAAACCAGTTGAATGGTACCGACAAGTAGAGAGGTTTGTAAAGGTTTCAAAGGTGTTGTGGATAGATTTAGATGGATTGTTTGACATAGTGGTGCCAACTGATTTGTGGTCTGAGTGTAAAATTACAGTTGACTGGCCAACTACAGAATATCCAAGAGATCCTAAGACAGGAGCTCCAGGTCCTGAGGTGATGAGGAAGTACGATAAGGTGATTACCTTTTTGAAAAATAAGATTCCTCCTAAAGAAACAGATTGGGTAAAAATCGATAGAACTACACAGGAAAGTAAGGAGTCTGTACATGCCTATTATGAAAGGTTGTTGTTGGTTTTCAAGCAGTATAGTGGATATGAGGAGTTGAGTGAAAAGGATATGAGTCATTTCGTATACAGATTTGTGTTTGGGCTGAAACCAGAGATTAGTGAAATGATTAAACAGCATATGATTAATTGGCAAAATGGCACGGTAGATGAGGTACTGAGGTATGCTAAGTATTGTAGTGATGATATTGAGAGTAGACAACGTAAATTGAAAGAGAAGGCAATGTGGGCACAGGTGAAAGTGGCAGAAAAGCAAGAAGCTCAATTGGACAATAATAGTGGGAATGAAACAGGACAGAACAAATCGCGACCTAACATACGTAAAGGGAAAGGTCAAGTGAGTCTAGAGGAGGCAAAGAAGAAATGGCCCTGTCATAATTGCGGAAAATTAGGGCATTGGAGAAACGAGTGTAAGTTCCCACCTAAACCTAATCCGGAAAATCAATCATTAACTCCACAGGTGCAGAATGAGGTAGTTGTTCAACAAGGTCAGGTGCCACAACCACCACTTCCCAACACTGTTAACCAGCAAAGATACAGTACAGAAACAGGATTCTACGGAGGAGAGCAGGTAACATAGTTGCCGCGAGCAGCTAACATTTCTCAGTATTGGTTGCGACAGAGTGAGGATGAGGCGGATGAAAGTTCATGACGGTGCCTAGGAGAGGGAAAAGAGTGCGTACTTGGCGCAACTCTAGAGGTAGATCAGTCTGGTCCCTTTGTGGATGGAGAAGTGAATGGTGCAAATGTAACATTCCTTGTCGATACTGGAGCTACCCGTTCTACTGTTAGATCAGTGGAAATTCCAAACCTTCCTCTCTCAGGTGAATACATCCAAGTAGTAGGAGTAGCCAATCAGCAGATTAAAACACCACTTACTGAATTAGTGGAAGTAAAAATTGGTTCTTTTAGCAAAATGCATAGATTTGTAGTGTGCGATTGTAGTCCTGTAAATCTTTTAGGTCGTGACCTTTTGTGCAAAATGAATTGCACAATTTATTGTACACCAGATGGAATTGGATTTCAGACCCCAGATGAAGATGTATTGTATAAAGTAACTTTGATGAATCAGGAACCTGAAATGAATGGTTTGTTTCCTGCATTTGATGCAGAAAAACTTCCAGAAGAACTGAAAAATGCAGTGAAAGAAAATGTGTGGGATTTTACAGGAGAAGATATTGGATTAATGAAAGAAGTTGATCCCGTAAAAGTAACAGTAAAAGAAGGAACAACTTACCCAAATACGCCACAGTATAAATTGACTCCAGAAATAATTGAAGGAATAACTCCTGTAATAAATAAAATGATCGAACAAGGAATTCTAAAAGAAATAATGAGCAGTCCATGTAATTCACCTATTATGGGACTGAAAAAGCCAAACGGAACATATAGAATAGTACAGGATTTGAGAAAGATTAACAAAATAGTTGTGCCTTGTTGTCCAATAGTGCCAAACCCTGCAGTAATTCTATACCAAATTCCACACGAAGCTGAGTGGTATACAGTGATAGATTTGTGTCACGCAATTTTCTCTATTCCTTTGCATCCAGATAGCCAGCCATTATTTGCGTTCCGGTTCGGAGAGCGTATTTTGGCATGGTGCCGAATTCCTCAGGGGTATACAGAAAGCCCCTCAATCTTTAATCAAATTTTAAAGAAGTCCCTGTAAGATTTGAAAATGCCAGAAAAGTCAGTGATGGTGCAGTATATCGATGACCTGTTGGTGGCATCGAAAACAAAAGAAGCATGTGTAAGTGATACAATTGCTTTACTGAACCATCTGGAGAAAAGAGGACATAAAGTGTCCCCTTCAAAATTGCAAGTTTGCCAAAAAGAAGTCCAATATTTAGGGCATAAAATTGAGAAAGGAGTGCGAAAGATAGCGACAGAAAGAGTAAAAATGATTCAAGGAATGAGAGCACCAATGACGCAAAGAGAGGTAAGAATGTTTCTGGGAATGGTTGGATATTGCCGACAATGGATAAGTGGTTTTTCCTTGATTGCTAAACCATTACAAAAACTGACCAAGAAGGATGTAAAAGATCCTTTTGAGTTGAATGACGAAGAAATGAAATCTTTCAAAGAGTTGAAAAAGAAATTGTGTGAGGCACCTGCTTTAGGAATGCCTGACTATGAAAAGGATTTTGAATTGTACTGCAGTGAAAGAGATGGATGTGCATTTTCAGTACTGGTACAAAAACATGGAACAATGAAGAGACCAATTGCTTATTTTTCAGCTGTTTTAGATCCTATAGCAAAAGCATTGCCTGGATGTCTGAAAGCTGTTGCTGCTACTTGTGTAAGTTTGGAACAAAGTGAAGGTATAGTGATGGGGTATCCACTGAGAGTATATGTTCCCCATTCAGTAGAGATTCTGTTGACAAGAACAAAAACACAGTACATGACACATAGTCGGCTGACTAAGTACGAAAAAGTAATCTTGAGTGCAGAAAATGTGACCATAGATAGATGTATGAATGTGAATCCTTCGACATCATTGCCAGATGAAGAGAGTATAATTGAACAAGATGAAGTAGATCATGATTGTCTGAATGTGCTGGAATATTGCACAAAACCAAGAGCTGACATAAAAGATGAGCCTTTAAAGGAATCGGATTATGTCATGTTTGTGGATGGCTCATGCTTGAGAACGAAAGAAGGAGTTTTAAGCGCAGCTTACGCAGTGTGCACAGTGGCAACTGTGATGGAAGCGTCTTGTCTGAAAGGAATAAGGTCTGCCCAAGTTGCAGAACTGATTGCTTTGATTCAAGCATGTAAGTTGGGAAGAAATGTACGAGTTACGATCGTGACTGATAGCCAGTACGGTTTTGGTATCGTGCACGATTTCGGTCAGATTTGGTCACAAAGAGGTTTCTTGACGTCTGCAGGAACACCTATCAGAAATGGAGATTTTGTTAAGAAACTGCTTGAGGCGATACAGCTGCCTAAGCAGATAGCTGTAGTGAAATGCAAGGCACATAAGAAAAATGAAGATTACATAGCTGTTGGTAATAACTATGCGGATGAGATAGCCAGATATTGTGCAGAGAACATGGTATCCCTAAACAAGAATAGAGAAAGGGAGCATATCTCTTCTCCTTTGCTTTTTACTAACACTGTTGAGACATGGGATGAGGTGAGACAGTTACAGGAAGCTGCAAATGATGAGGAAAAAGATTACTGGATAAAAGCAGGATGTAGAAGACAAGAAAACAATGGTGTGTGGGTTTACAGAGATGAAAGACCAGTTATGCCTGATAGCATGATTGCAGACATGGCACGGATGTACCATGGACAAGCTCATATTGGGAGAGATGCAATGATCAGACTTTTTAGACAAACCTGGTATAACCCAAAATTCAGAGCCATAGCTGAAAGTCTTTGTCAAAGATGTCTTATTTGTCAACAGTTTAATCCAGGAAGAAAGACAATAGTGAGTCTAGGAACAATAGGACGAGAAGGAGGTCTGTTCACTAGAATGCAATTAGACTTCATCAAAATGCCCCCTTGTAACAGACTAAAATATGTTCTAGTGGTCGTCTGTTTGTTTTCTCGTTGGGTGGAGGCATACCCCACTAGAAGGAATGATGGAATAACGGTAGCAAAACTTATGCTGCGAGAGTTCATTCCAAGGTATGGTTTTCCAGTCACGGTTGAGACAGATAGAGGAACACATTTTCAAAATGAGTTGATCCAATTGATTTGTGAAGCATTGAGTATTAAACAAAAACTGCATTGTGCATACAGACCAGAGGCTTCTGGGGTAGTAGAGCAAATTAATGGAACAATTAAGAACAGGTTAGGAAAAATGTGTCAAGCTACAGGACTCAAATGGCCAGATGCACTGCCCCTTGTTCTGATGACCATCAGAAGCATTCCTGAAAAGAAAACTGGACTTAGTCCTCATGAGGTGATCATGGGACGAGCAATGAGACAAGCACAAGTACCTGTCAACAAGTTATTGACTATAACTGATGATCTAGTACTGGATTATTGCAAAGGACTGGCTGATGTGGTGCGTTCTGTGTTTGATCAGGTTGGACCGGATGCGACCACTCTTGAAAGAAAACCAGCCCACGACTTGAATCCAGGAGACTGGGTCCGCATAAAAATCCACAGGAGAAGAAACTGTCTAGTTCCTCGCTGGGACGAGCCACGACAGGTAATCCTAGTGACAACAACTGCAGTCAAGTGTGCAGGAGTGAAGAACTGGGTCCATGCCAGCCACACAATTAGAGTTCAAAAACCTGCAGATCGACATGTGAGTCGACGTCTGGAAGTGTGGGATAAGAGTTCAACGACTGTGACAAAAAGAATAAGAGAAAGGGTGCCAGAACTTGAAGATCGACCTGAAAGTCGACATCTGGAAACCCCAACTGCAAGCACCTCTAGAGAGGAAGAGGAAGAAGAAGAAGAAGGAAGAGTTTCAGAAATTCCAGAACCTGAAGATCGACCTGTAAGTCATCTGGAAATATCTGACACAAGTTCAGGATCTGATGATTCAGTTGCAAACTGTGAAGAATTTCGAAGGAGAACTTGGGGATATAAACCAATTAGAGAAGAGAATGAACAAGAAAATGATCTAGATGAGCAACCAAGTACAAGTTATGGTGGAAATCCTTCAAAAGTAATATTAATAGATAAAGTAGGGAAAGAGACAAATAAAAAGTTAGAAAATCCAGAAGAACCCCGAGGAGCAATAGGGACAGATAGTGAAACAAAAGAACAGGGAAATTTAGAAGTAGAGAGTGAGGAAAATACCAATTCGGAAGAACACCGAGGAGGGACAGTAATAAGGGAAAACAAGAAGGAGAAGAAAGATCAACCAGTAAGAGAAGATGAGATCATAAGCTTCAAAATAAGAGACAATTGTGAAAAAGTTGACACAGAATCTGAAGAAAGTGGAGAAGAGAAAACAAAAACTGAATCAAGAAAAAGAAACTGGAAATCAGAAAGAGGAGAAAAAGAAGGTGAAGCCAAAAGGCCAAGAAAAGGAGACAATTGGCCCAGCAACTATATAAGAAAATTGAGATACAGAATAATCAGAACTGGAGAAAAAAGTGCTGAACAGGTGAATGAAATAACAAGTCAAAAGGAACAAGAAAAGCCAAGTGGAAAACGACTGCAAAAGTCTAAAAGAACAAAGAAAGTGAATTTGAAGTACAAGTCACCTAAGTGGCTGTACATTGCTCTAACGGATTACAAAGAAGAAGGAAACACTCACGAGAACCCGAGACTAAGAAACCGAATGGGTAAAGGTGAGATGCAACAAACCTGAAGTGAAGACTTAAAGTGCTTCTGCCGGATGTGACAATTTTACTGGATATGACAAATCACCGGATGTGACAACGAAAGAATTCTGGAGAGAATTAAAAGAAAGTACCAAGCAAAGACTTTTGAAAGCAGAGTGGCATCTGAGTCATTTCTGAGGTGTAGTGACACAATTTTCTGAAACTTAACAAAAACATAAAAGTAAAATGGAAAATACTAGAGATAGAAGAGATAAATGTGAGTTTGTAAAAAGATGGTGTAAAATGTGCTGCTTTTGTACAGGTTTATTAATGACAGTATGGATAGTTTTAGCAATCACAATTCCTATTAGTTTAGCTGTAATAGAAGCAAAGAATGATACTAAACCAGAAAAAGAAACTAAGGAAATCATGAAGGGAAAAAGATAAATGCAGCAATGACATTAGATTGGCCGCAAACAGGAAAGTTGTGTATTAGAAGAAATAAGACAGTCTATGACAATTACTTTGTAGGTTCCAGTATCTGCCATGACAATTATCAAATTTTGGGAGGTTGGGGATTTAAAGGTGGAAAAGATCCAATATTTCCGGGTATCTATTATATTTGTGGGAATAGAGCTTATTACAGGTTACCGGACCATTGGTATGGAACTTGCTATGTAGGCCTGGTCTTTCCAAAAATCTTTCATATGGACAGAGAAGAAAAAGGAACATACAAGATGATTAATAGCTTTACACGTAGAAAGAGGGAAAGTTTTTCAGAAATTGTAGGTGATATTTTTGGAGCATTAATACCAGCAGTGGGAATATCTTTGAATGCATTTAAAATTCGGAAGTTATACAGATCGTTTGTCTACAGATACTGCGGGAGGGTTCTTGATGGTAAATACCGAAATGGTTGCCATGAGAGCTATGGTGATGCAAAATCGGCTTGCCCTTGATATTCTTTTGGCAAAAGAGGGTGGAGTCTGTGGAATGCTGAAAGTCCAACATTGTTGCACTTACATTCCTGATAAAAGTGAAAATATACAAAAGTATATTACAAATATTACAAATTTGCACAAAGAACTAGTTCCACTGGAGGTTGAAAGTGTCTTGGGAAAACTTGGCAGAGGGTTTTCTTCCGTAGCAAATTGGTTAACCAGAATGAGTAGACTAATGATAGGGAAAGTTATAATAATAGCAACTGTAGTAATATTGTTAGCCATGGTGTTGAAAATTGTAATAACGTGTATAAAAAGAAAAGTAAGACAAAATAAGATAAAAAGAAATAACAGAATAATGAAAGAGAGAGAGAGAGAGAAATGGGTGAAATTGAGTTAGAGAAAATGAAAGAAAGCATGTATAAAGAGACAAGAAGACAAGATGAAATGGAAACAGATGTGTAACTAACAAAAAGCAAAAGGATGAAAGACATATGCTGCCTGAAAAAGAAGTATAACTTGGTTTTATGTGGTGATTTAAAAATCACCAAAGGGGGAGTTGATGGAGCAGAGAAAATAAAAAATGTTTAACCCCTAACAAATTTTATAAATAATTAATAAAATGTTCGTTTAAATGTATTAATCAACAATGTACGTGAGGGAAGGGTAACACGCAAGTACATGGGCTAAATAATCTATTAACGAATGCCTGTGTGTCTAATTATAACATAAAAATAATTGCGTACTAAATAAATAATAAATGCATGATTGTGCTTCATAGAATATAAACGTGTCGTTGCAAAAACAATAGTGATGGTAAGTAAGGAACAGCTTAAATGTTGCTTTCTGCTAGGTAATAACTAATTGGGGTACGTAGATGACGGGAGGGAAACGAAAAGGCTATGTTTCTCTATTTTAATTATGTTTTGTTTATTTCAAAATAGTGCTTCTAAGTATAAACGAGTGGCGATATAAAATGGCTGCCGGTTATTGAAGTGCGCATGTGTGGGGAAACGCGTGACAAGGGAGAAAAAGTTGGAGAAAAGCTAACCACGTGATGATGCTGAGAGGCTAGGATGCAAGAATGGTCAAGGCTGATGTGACCTAATTGAACTGATAGTGTGCCGTGGTGATCAGCAAAGAACCGTGGGAAACCGTTTTAAGAGAAAGGACAATGCCTGCAGAGTTCTCGAATGTATCGAAAGAAGTTACAAATGTACTGATCGAAGCGGATGGAAACATGTCTTGAACTGTGAGAAAGGAAATGAACATATACATTCCAAAGAACAAGTTGGATCCGGGAGAACTTGATTAAGAATGAATAGATGACATGAATGGACCAATGAAAGAAAAGCGCGTTATTAATGTTGCAACAATTAGTTAGCAAAGTTAGAATTAGGGTATAAGAGGGCCTACTCTTAGTGGGAGGGGGTCAGAGTTGGAGAGTCGCAGTCAGAGTCGGTGTTGGAGTTGGTGGCTTCCAGTGCTTGGTGGTCCAGATCGATCCATTACTGAGCGGGAGATGCTGAAAGACTGTTAGATGAGACGGGTTGCAGGTAGCTGATGCTGACGAGCTGAAGTTTCTGTTGCTGTCTTATTTTTCCAGTTGAGTATGAGAATCAGGTTATTTTTAATTCTTAAACTTAGGTTAGAAATCCTTAGGCTAAATTAGGAAAGATAGGCAGGTAATTAGGGTTTTGCTTCATGACAAAATTTCCTTTCTCCAATAAAATTGATTTTGCTTAATAAATAATTGAATTAATAATGAATGAATAATTGAATAAAAAGTCTAAATTCTTTCTCATGCTTTTAAAATTATATAAAATTTAAGATTCTTAATCAAACGACTCAGTGGTTATTTTACTAAATGATTGTGACACTAGTAATTGGTTATTGTGATTTAGCTGGTCTCAATCACTACAAACTGATTTCTTACTAGATGATCCATCGACAAAACAATGAGCAGGAATATCTTAAGAAATAACTAAGAAAGCGATAGGTAAAAGTAATAAGGTATCCCGGCTCTCTCCAGCGGTACATAAATGATGTTTTTCATTTAGTTCTCATGTTTCTCCTAGGAGTATAGATTTTCGTAAAGGTGTAGAGGAAATCCAGGTGTGTGTGTGTGTGTGATAGGCGATGTTATGGGCCCCATCGTCATGTGGATGTGAGAAAATATAAGTCGCCCCTGGATGACCGATAAGTGACCTAGGAGGAAAATAGTTTTTATTGTACGCGCTGCATCAGGTGCAATGAGTGAAACTGCTCCATTTAGAAATACTAAAATTGCAAACTGTCCCTCCTCCAGATAACCTTACCAAGCAATGGATGTATAAGGCAAGACCTATCAAATGACTACCACTGGAGGGTAGCAATAGGTTAAGATGGTCGCACAGACTACCAGCAAACTACTCTCTATGCAAGAGGTAGAAGGGGCCGAGTTGATGATTACAAGAGCTGGGAAACAACTGAAAAACCCAGTAACCCACCCTAGAGGGCCACGACGCGTGCAAGAGTCATGGAGGTTGGGCCAGTTTTGTTAAGTGGGGCGGTTGCAAGGATGTAACATTGTCGTATGTAAATGTGAGCATTTTTTTAGTCCAGTTATTCTTTGCATTCTGTGTCTTTTAGTCCGGTTATTACAATGCGGAAGCAAACTGTGAGTACCAAAACGCAACAAACAAATCTCAGACTGCACACCTTAAACTCCTTAACTCTTCTTGCATTTTGCCATGCTCTCCCGTGCCCCAAACCGGCCCAGGCCACAGGACCGGCTCTCCTCCCCCCGCTGGACCCACACAATGGCTGCTGCAGCGCGGACCAGCTATTAAGTAGGAGCTGCCTGGCCCCTGCCTGGCCTTCCCTGCGCCTGGCTCTCTGATCATGCTCGACATTGTGGATCCTGCTCCTGTCCGTTCTAAGGCAACCTACCTCCTTCTCCTGCTGCAACCCCTCCCAGGTGGGCAAGTCCCTTGAGCTCCATGGCCCACACATGCACCCATGCACCCAATTTCCCTCGTGCTCACAGAAAACGAAATTCGGTGATGATGCAAAAGGCCGCATCTATTATTCACATATTGTCATACAAAACATCCAGTCTATTTTCAAACCAGTCGTGTCATTCACGCCTCCTCACTTGGAGTTCCTGTCCAATCCTTAAACCTTAACAGCACAGCCCTTTTGACGGTGCCCTGAGCGAATGCCCCTTCTCAGGAGGTCTAGCACTTCTCTTGCGGCCTCTAGGATACACCTTGCTGCCAAGTATTGTGGGAGGCCCTCATGCCTGGCTGCAAGTGCCGTATCTGCCCTCTGCTGACCCGTAGCCTGCTCCCTGTGCCCCTCCCATAAGGCATCCCAAGGGCACAGATTTGAGCGGCTCCTCTTTGACTATTACGCTCTGTCTGCTGTCCCTCTGTGCTGTCCTTGCCTTGCCTGAGCCCGTCCGCTGCCTGCGGCTGTGACGCCCCCATTATAGGTGTGAGCGGGTGGGTCAACGGGGAAGGCACATGTTCTTGGTTGGGGCCCCCCCACGCCCTTAAATCCTGGTGCGCACCCAGGGGGCCCCCCTGCCTATTGGGCCATTTAAACAACACTGCCCAATCAGCGCCCCTCGATTTCCCGGGTTTAGCTACTGCCTGCTCATTGTCCCACCCCCTGGTAGGGTTTTGTCACGGGCCCCTCACTGGTCCGGCTTCGCATCCCCGGCCTACGTGCTTTCTCTCCGCTATCGCTCTCTCTCACCCTTTCACTCCACTCTTTGTCTCGCATCTGTTTGTCTGGTTTTCTTCTGTTTTGCTGTTTAGCCTTTTCTGCCTGCTATTTTCTGCTGTCCTCGCTGTTTTGACTTTCTCTATTATGCTAATGCCACTCTTTTTTCCACTGCTTTTCTGTGCTCATTTCACTGCTTTCCCATTATATTTATCGTGCTCATTTGAATCTTTTGCCACTGTTCTTCGGTGCTCTTTTTCTACTGTTGCACTGTGCTCACTTCACTCTTTTGCCACTTTTTTCTCTGTGCTTAGTTCCACTCTCTTGCCACTGCTCCCTTGTGACTGTTTCACTCTTTGGTCACTGTTTTCTGGCTTTTGTCTCTTGCTCTTTCCCTGCTTTCTGTGCTTTTTTTTCCCCTTTTTTCCCTCCCGTGTGCTCCTTACCTCTTCCCACCCTCTGCCATGTTCTCCCACTCTCCCGCGCTCCCACCCAGCCCCACCCCTGGCTCTCCTCCCCCTCCTGGACCTACTTAATTGTGGTCGCAGTGCAGACATGCCAAACAAAGGCAAGCCCATCTGCAACCACCCGAGCCCTGACAGTGCCCAATGTCAGTAACTTGGACATAATCCCTCCCAGACCCTTGCCGCTGATACCCCTCCACACGCTGCACCGTGGACGCGTCTTTCAGCGATGCTGCAGTGCTGCACCACACAACACTGCCAGTTCAGCTGTACCCTCCTGCACCTCCCCTCACCTGCCTGCTCTGCTGACAGTCACCTCTCATCACACTCTCAACCACACACATTTGACTCCAGCGCACCACATTCTTCCCTATCCTGCATAGCCCTCAACACCTGCAGGCTCACCTAACATGCAACTGAAACCTTGGATCTGCCTCACGACCACCCTCCAACTTGCTCAAATCTGGCTGACCTCTGTGTCGGTCCCTGACATCACCACGGTAATCGCCCCGATTCCACATCTCGTTACAAAATCACCAGACAGGACAGACCACACAAACCCATAGGCGGAATCACCATCATCTTCAAAGAATCCATCCGCTGTGCCATCACCTCGGAAATGACCCCAGCAACATGGAGAACCTGACCTTCAACCTCGACATCACCTCCAACCAGAACCTGACTGGTCTCATCTGTCGCTCCCCAGGACCACAGACCAACTATGTCAGCACCATTGCAGATTTCATCACATCCCTAACCCTCAAATCCAGCACCTTTATCCTCTTCCACTTGGAAGACTACTGTGATTCCAACATGACCTCCCTCCTTGAGGACCTATCGAACCTTGCCTCATCCAGTGAGTGGAAGACCACACACCATGCAGTCTGTCCACTCAAGAGCTTGCTCGGACCCCTGCCCTCACCAACTGGACCCCATATTCACCAGTTTCAGCAACATCACAGTAGACAAGCTTAATCAATCAACTGGCCCAACCACGCTCTCGTCAATTTCAGCATTTCCATTCCACATCACCACAAAAACACTATGGGTGGGCAGAACTCATGAAGTTTCAATCCGCGGAATTCTGCATAGTTACATAAAAACTCCACGAGATTCAACTGAGTTCTGCGAGCTGGCAAAATTCAGCACGTTGCGCTGCTTACGCTGATTTTTAGCACCGGGAGCTTGTTCTGCACTGTAGAATCAACGCGAACGGCACCATCCTAGTGCCAGAGGGCACTGCTTCTTTCTGCCGCTCGAGTAAATTTTCTGCTCAAGCAACAGCTTTCTCAACGCGAATGGTCACGACCTGCTGCAACCACCCGCAATGAAACATTTCGCCGGCAGGCATTCTAGCACCTGAAGAAAAAAAAAAAAAAAAAATCGCACTAGGGTACGCAAATTCTTACTCGCGCTCACCAATTTAGCGTTGGCGAGCCACGTATGAGAAAAAACTCCACCATGCATAGGTTCGCAGAGTTTTGCCGGAATTTCACATTCCAAGCGGAACGACGAGTAGGCAAAAATCCATAAACTCCACTGGCGGAGCGGAATTTTCACCCACCCCTAAAAAACACCGCCACCAAATCCCCATGTCAAGAGTGGAACAAGGTCTCAGAAGCATCCTGTCTTATGAACTCCTAGAACACCGCCCACAAAACAACAGCAGCCTACCTGACTCCATCTCCAACTTCAATGCATGGATCACCACCACTGCAGGCACATTGGCTGCCATCAAACCCAACAAAACTACAAGAACCAGACTGCAATCTAGCTAGTACACACAAGAACTCAGGATGACCAAGTGCCACTGCAAACAACTTGAGTGTAGCTGTCAACTAAGCTAGGACAACTCAGACAAGAGCACCCACAAATCCACCCTTAAAGGTTGCCACCAGCAGATCTGAGACACCAAACCCTCCGCACTCACAGCCCGCATTCAGAACAGCACCTGCTGTGCAAAATAAATCTTCGCCATCGTGAAAGCTGCACCTCTCCAGGAGCCAACTCCACAAGCATCACCTTCTCTCAAGACCTCTGCACCAGGCTATCCCTTTTCTTCAGCAACATCACTAGCTTCTACATCAACTTTGAACCCCAACCAGACCCTTCCACCGACGCAGCACTCCTGCCCTCTTTAAGCATAAGACACGGAACTACACTGACCCCCTGGCCCGTCATCACCCTGGAAGAAACCGCAATCTATACAGTCTGTTCACTCTGCAGCTCTCTCAGACCTCTGCTCTCAAAACATCTTCATCAAAGGACTGGACCATATCAACACAGCACCCACCCCAATTCTGAATGCTTTCATCACCACTGCCTCCTACTCAGATGCCTGAAAACATGCCACTGTACTGCTCTCCTCAAGAAACCAAGAGTTAAGTATCAATGGGGTAACCCGCAAATCCACTGGACTCGGGTGCAAATTGGTACAAAAAGAATTGTCCCAGTGGAAGGTAATCAAACACAAAATACAATAGTATACACAAATGGTCTATGTTGCTAAAACTTTTGACAACACCACCTTCGGATTATACCATCAAATGATTATGATTTAATCTCATCACCAATTAGAATAATCAATTCATATACAGAGTACAATACATGTAAATCTTAAAAGTTAAAAATGGTGCAACCTAAGAGAAGGGGAGGAAGGGTTGTGAAAAGTGCGTGATGTGAGGAAAGGAAAGGTAGTGTACATGTGAGCATCAAAATTCAATATTTACAACCTATCCAGCCAGTTAACTGGCTTGTACATATATGAAAAATCAAAACATCAAAGGGATGCAGATAAACAATCTCTGTCATCCATGTTTGAAAGAGAGAAATGGTCAACGTTTTGACCCCTATTTGTAGCAGGGAGCTTTATTCCTTGCGGACGGGGTCTTCATCAGGACTAGCTGTCAGACCGGTTTTTCACCAGCAACCGCGAGCCAACCCTGGCTCATGTTTACCTGGAATACACGCCAGCTAGTCATATGAGAGCCTGTGAGGCCCTTTCTTCTCTACTTCAGCCCGAATCCTTCTTGCTGCTTTGGTGCTTCCGCGTCTATGTGCCCTAGTCCTGATGAAGACCCCGTCCGCAAGGAATAAAGCTCCCTGCTACATATAGGGGTCGAAACGTTGACCATTTCTCTCTTTCAAACATGGATGACAGAGATTGTTTATCTGCATCCCTTTGATGTTTTGATTTTTCATATATGTACAAGCCAGTTAACTGGCTGGATAGGTTGTAAATATTGAATTTTGATGCTCACATGTACACTACCTTTCCTTTCCTCACATCACGCACTTTTCACAACCCTTCCTCCCCTTCTCTTAGGTTGCACCATTTTTAACTTTTAAGATTTACATGTATTGTACTCTGTATATGAATTGATTATTCTAATTGGTGATGAGATTAAATCATAATCATTTGATGGTATAATCCGAAGGTGGTGTTGTCAAAAGTTTTTAGCAACATAGACCATTTGTGTATACTATTGTATTTTGTGTTTGATTACCTTCCACTGGGACAATTCTTTTTGTACCAACCTCCTCAAGAAACCCCCAGCAGAACCGATGATGCTAGCCAACTATCGACCCATCTGCCTGCTGCCCTACTTTGAGCACTCCTAAAATTCCTCACGCACACATTCAAAGCCTTACACAACATAGGCCCTGCATACCTCAATAACTGCATCAGCTTCCACAAACCTACAAGACATCTCTGCCTAGCCAGACTCCTACTCGTACACATCTATCACAGAACCAGCGGGCTTGCTTTCCCCCACCTTGCTCATAAAGCATGGATCGACCTTTCCCTGTGATGGAGCATGATTTTCCGTAATAAAGTCTGCTCAATGAAATCTACCTGTCAGAGAGACTAAAATAATAACGTTCAGGTTATAAAATTACTAACGTTAACCTAAATGGAGTACAACGTGAGAAATGTGCAAAGGCACCACAGACATGCTCTATTTAGTAAGATGAAATAAAACACAATGAGGACTAAATGGAATTAATATAGTTTATATGCATTTTCTAATATGTGTTATTCTGTCTCCTTTGCTGCAGAAAATTAACGACAAAGAAAACATAATTCTTCGTGAAAGTATAGTGTAGGATTTTAGAAATAATTCTCTCTTTGCTTAAATAAATGTAGGCCTTAGCCTCAGAATATTATGGGATGTGTTCACGTACTCCTGTCCCGTGATTTGTAACACAATGCTGTCCCTAGCTGCAGACCTTCACATGTTACGAGTTGTTTCCTAGAGTGTAGATATTAGCCTAATTCTGTCTGAAATTATTACGTTCTTTCCTGTATAAGCGAGAGTAGACGGATGTTAAAAGTTAATGTTTCATTAGTAAAATACAAATGTAGCTAGGTTACTTCCACTTCCTTCTTCGGAAGCTGGAGATTGTATTAGACAAAGGGTGTTTAGAAAGTATGGTTAGGTCATACTCAAAAGACCACCACACCATCATGTTTAGCCACTGAAAATGTTTGTGGAGAGAGAAGAATGATACAATGTTAACCGAGAGAAGGAAGCTACATAGTATAAAGACCTTCATGGGAAGGTAATCTGCGGCTTTACTCAAGACTTTCTGGGGAGTCGTCCTGCATTCGTGGTGTGAGCTGCATGCCGTGCTGATTCCTGATATTCTGGCTGGCAAACCTGCTGATCCATTGAACTTACCTGAGACTTTGCACATCATCGGCTGATGGTGCTGCCTTTCCTATTCCTAACGGCCGTGGGAATAGTTTTCCCTCTAATGTACGCTGAGCATTGGAATTTCCGTTCATAGGTAAAGTATTTTCACTGCTGCTGTTTTCTTCTCTTGTTCTCTCTCCCCTATTCTCGATGAATCTGATATTGTGATTTGTATCTGTTTGCAATATTGCGATAATCTGTAACATTTATGTACTAAGATGACATTTTATTTGGACTTTGTGATTGACCATTCATTATTCTACTAACAAAGAGATATTCTAAAGAAAATGGGTTTGCCTTTATTCATGAGTTAGATAAAAACTTGGCTAATGTTATAGATTATGTTGTTTAGCGTATTTCCTTATTCTGGGTCCTCATAGGGAAATAGCATAACCGTAGTTTCGATAGCACAGTCCCTTTTAACTCTACCAAAGATCCGTCGGAGGACCTTTTGTACAGTGTGGAATAATGTCTTATGGGCCCGACATTATGGATATGTTATTGTAGTTATTATAGAGTTTGGTGTGGTTAGTAAGTGATGAATATTTATTACCCACACGCTTCCGCTACATCACCTGCACATTAGGGCCGCCTCCTAACTTCTTGAGTTCTGCAAGAAGCGGAAGATGTGACTCTTCACCTAGGCTAGGTCATGGCTCGACCCAGACTCCTCCTGAATCGTGCCCAGATACTCTAGGCCACATATGATCTCTTACACCATAGGGTTGTTGTGCCACAGTCATCTCTTTCTTTTGAGGCATTTGGTAGATATCATTCACACCTTCTAGCATTTGGCAAAGAAAAAAGCAGAGCTGCAGATAGGAGCGGCTCTTGGCCAAAGGTGAAAAAGCGCAAGCATGCAAAGGGTTGAGAAACCTGATGCAAAAGCTTAATGGAAGAATCAAGCTGCCATTGTCTGATTAATCATTTCTAATCTGTTTTTATGTCACCACTATTGAATACACCACATTATTCATACACACATGATCAAGGCAGTGAAGACACTATAACTGAATTATAAAAAAAAAAAAAACATGTAGAGTCTGCATTTGGTGTTAACGTGCACAAACGAATGAGAATTAAAAATATATGACAAATGTATTTATTTTGGAAATGTATTAACTTAAATATATTAAAATAAATAAAGTCTAATATATTAACTTAAATAAAATAACAGCTGTTCTCATCCAAAGTGGAAAATAAAACATATAAACTTAACCTGGATAACTGTTGCAGGAACAGCAAACATGTTCAGTCTTGCTGAAATTTAACAGTCACAATTTTCAATGAGTAGTTTTATACAGTTTTTGTTCACTGGTTAGAGTAGTGATCTCAAAAAAGGAACTGTAAACGTCTGTAGTCTTGTGCAAATTTATCAATTACTTTGTCAATCAGCTGTTGTTTGTTTCCATCAATTTTTGCTCAATGTATACTCATCATGCACAAACCCTTTAAGCAATCATCTGCCATTGTCGACCTCAACCAGGTTTTCCCCCTTCTCATTGTGCTGAAAGACCTTTCCACTGTGCAAGTGGTCACTGGTAATGTGAGAGCAATGAGAATTGCTTGCTGGACTGATGGAAATACATCTGTGTGGTTTAGCAAATCCAGAAATCCATTTTCAAACTGCTTATTCTATGTTGACCAGATTTGAGACCATGTGACTGCTTCGGCTTCCAGGTTTTCAATGTCGTAAATTTCTCTGATGTTTGCGATATGGCATTTGTATTACTCCAGTGTCATGATTTTTGCCATGTGTTTTGGGTAAAGTGACAACAGACTGAAATGTTTCTTGTTTTCATTGCCAAACCGGCTTTCTAATGATGCGATGATAGAGTCCATGTATGGCACATAGACTGGCAATAGTATTCTTCCATAGAAGAGGAACCAAAATTAGAACGAAATACGTGCCAGCAACACTGTCTGGGAACATAAAGTTCGATGTTCAGTTTTTCGGCCTGTTTTGGAACGTTTGTAAAAATGTCCTTAAATTGCTCTTCTGAGTCGTGTGTGAACATTGTTGGAAGGTCTTGCACACCTTCAGGATATCAAGCTGAACAGCTTGGAGAGCCTGGCTTACAGATTCTAATCGTGATGAGTAATCTGAAATTATGGACAAGCAAAGAGAAAGCACACTGTGCTGGAGGAACATTGCAATTGATATGTATCCTGACGTGTTTTCCCTGATGCTGTAGTGACCAGTAAGCTTGATTGATTAAAAATCTCTTCAAAGTGTGAGCTAAAAATTTGAATGCTCTTGTATTTTGTTGTCCATCGTGTTTCACTCAGCAATGGCACATTAGGAATAAGAAATCTTCTTTTTGGACTCTCACGGAAAAACTTGATGATGGCTTTCACTGTGCCAATAGAATTCCGTATATCAGGAACAGCATTCAGGACATTAACAACCAAATAAAGTTTGTGTGCAGCACAGTGAGCAAAAGCAGCTTTAGGATATTTTCTCTGTATTATTGCTTGAACGCCACCTTCCTTTCCTACCATTGTAGAGCATCCATCATATCCTTGGCCATGGAGTTTTTCCAAGTTTAATCCAAATTTAGAACATGTATCCATAATCATATTTGCAATTGAGATCACATCCATTTCTTTTAAGGTTGCAAATCCAAGGAATTCTTCTCGGATGACAGCTACGGTGCTACTTGTTGTTTCTACAAAACGTACTCCAATTGACATCTGTTCTTTTCCGGATATGTCAGCACTTTCATCTGCAATGATTGAAAATCCATTTGACATATTGACTAAGGATACTAGATCTTCTCTTAATGTTTCTTTACAGAATGTAATCAATTCATGTTCAACTCGAACTGATGTGTAACGTGCATTAACTGGTGCATTTTCCAGATGGTTCTTTAAGATCACATCTCCTGCATCAATGCGAAATTGGTACAGACTTTGCACATTTCCGGTTGTACTTTTTTTCCCACGTAAAGCAATGTCATGTGTGCCACAAAATAAGATAGTAAACAAAATTGGAAATAACTTTTTCCGATTTTCTTCAACATGTCTTTTCACAGCGCTGTGTATTTGGCAAACAATACTTGTTTCCGGTTTCTTTCTAATCACCAAAAAGTGAGTTGCATCCACTCGTGCGTTTTTATGCCAAGACGATAAGACATGCTTGCGTGCACTTTCATGGAAATCTTTATATTTAGTGAAAGGCATAGTTATGAATGCTCCTTGTATCCCACAATGAACTGGCTGTGGAAAAACTGTGCAAAACTTGCAAATTTCAGTTGTGGAGAGTAGCTAAGCCATGGTGAATATTGATTAATCCACACATGGCGGGAACAGTGTGTTCCACCTGAATCCTTCTTGAAGTCATACGTTTCTAGTGGAGTATATGTATTTATTAGAAGATTGTAGTTTACATCATCTGTTTGTTTTTTTGCTGAATTAAAATACAATCCAATATCATTTACAGGAGCATCAACATCATAGCTAGATTCTGTTGGAGCTGAAACTGGACCTGCAGAACTGCTTATGCTTGGTACTTCTGCCTCCTCCTGTTCACCATGTCTAGATTATTTTCTTGCTTCCTTAATATCAGATTCTAAATCGTTCAATTTTCGTTTTGAAAAACATTTATGGTTGTCCATTTCTAAAAGGAAATGGGGATCATTAAATACTCTGCTCATCACCACGCTGGCTGTATTGAATAACCTGAGTTGTAGATGAGCTGCAGGGAGCTTAAAATTCCCTTTACATTTCTCCTGCAAGGGGAACCAAGCTTCCCTTGCATAATGCATAATTATATAGGTAAGATGAGATTTGTGAACATTAAATAACTCACCTATAATGCACTATGTATTGAATACATACAGCCCGGTATGCAGTAATAGAAATTTGAAAAAGGAAAAGTGTGTGTGTGTAGATATATGTACACACAATGATGCAAACACACAGTATATATATATATATATATATATATATATATATATATATATATATATATATACACACAGTGCCACATTTCACTTGTCACAGCACCAGACTGTACGCACAGCAGTTGTCACAGAAGCACCAGATTGCACCCAAAACACTTGCCACACCACCACCAGCAGCTATAAAGCCACTGCACTTGCCAAGTGCGCCTTGGCAGTGGCACTGGATGGCATCCACATCATTCAGCAGATATAATCCCACATCACCAGGTATAACCACACCACACCAGATAATAAATCATATAACCCCCAATGTCCCATGGCAGCACAAAATATAAACCCACTGCTTTCTCCTGCTTTTGCCTCATTTTTTTCTGCTCTGTCCTTCCTCTCCCACCCCCCGTTTTTAATGCTTTTCCCTTCCTCTCCCCCGTTTTTCTGACTGCTTTTGCCCTGTTTTTTTTACTGCTTTCTCCTTCCTCCCCCCCATTTTTCTGAGTGCTTTCTCATGCTTTTCCTTGTTTTTGACTGCTGTTTTCTTCCTGTCCACTCCCCCCTTTGTTCTGAGTTCTTTCTCCTGCTTTTGTCATTTTTTTTTGCTTTTTCCTTAGTCTCTTAACATTGTTCTGACTGTTTTATCCTGCTTTTGCCCCGTTTTTACTGCTTTTGCCTTGTTTTTTTACTGCTTTTTCCTCCCCACCCATTTTTATGACTGCTTCTGCCCCGAATTTTCCCTTCCTCTCCTTTTGTTTTTTTTTCTTTCCCACAATTTTCTATAACAATTAATACAGCCCAGGCCAGGCAGCAAACTAAAACATATAGCTGGCTGCCACGAGGAGATAGGTTTGCTGTTTGTAAGCAGTAGTAGGTGGGGTGGTTCAGAGGTTGTAAAAAGCGCCAGAACTTCAAGTTTTGAACTGAAGTAAAAGTGATTGAAACCCAAACCAACGTGGCTCAGGCCCTCACTGCAGCGCTGCGCAGGACAGACGCTGTTTCTCAGTCTGTACTGTCTCTGCGTCTGAGAGACCGTCTCTCTGGAGAGGAGCCTGTGCAGTGCCCACTTACTGGGGCCTGGGCCGGGGGCATGATTGGTCCAGCTCTCGACTTGTCACAAGTCAGGCAATGCGGGCAGGCGGCTATCATTGGTAGCGCTCAGCTACCCAATGACAGTGCAGCCGCGCCTGCCTGCAATGGCACCTGATGCAGACCGCGGCCGGGGGCAGTCCGACTGTCATTGGTAGTTGAGCGCTAAGCTAAGTTCCATTGGTAGCATAGCGCTCAGCTACCAATGACTGTGAGGCACCTTGCACCGCCTCCGCATGCGGCATGAGTGAACTTCTGTTTTTCCCCAACAATGGCGCCCGCACCGCCTGGCCGTAACTAGACTCGAGTTACGGCCCGCGGTGTGGGCGCCATAATTTTTTGTAATGTCTCAGCCAGTGACCATGACTACTCAGTCATGCATGCAGCAGACAGAAGTGACAGCACTACGGCCTGCATCGGCGATCCAGGGGGGGTAAGCGCCCCTCCATGCCCCCCCTGCGGACACCCATTAATGTGACAGATCAATGGCTTAAGAGACCAAAACCTCTGAAACTCACCTCTGCCATAGTTCAAGGATACATAACTCACTAACAAGTGAACTCACTAGTTCACTAGGTTCAGGTCTGCCAAGATGTGACAGCTCAGTGGTGGAAGAGACAAAAACCTCTTAAACTCACCACTTCCCACTATCAGGAAACGTGTCTCACTAACTTGTGAACTCACTCATTCGCTGACTAACTTCTGGTCTGGTACTCTGTGAAAGCTCCATGGTGAAAGGAACGAATACCTCTGAAGCCAACCACTGCCCACATATCAGGAAACATTACTAACTAAGTTGTGGTCGCACTCATTCACTAACTTCTGGTGTGCTATTTGACAGCTCCATGGCTAGAGAGCAAAACCTCTGAAACTCTCCACTGCCCTAATACAAGGATATGTAAATCACTAACTTGTGAACTCACTGGCTCGCTCAAATTACTTTCATAGTTCACTATACTAATTCACCACTAATCCTTTATGGGTTCCAGAGTAGTGTGCTACGCGATGAAAAAGCGCTTCAACACCTCATCATGGGTAGCAAGGACTATATAAATGCAAACCCTTTCCCTCTTCTATCCCTCCACTATCTTTCTCAATCCAAATAACTGACTAGCATATCCACCGTTCAAAATACTTTCATATTTCCCTATACTAATGCACCACTAAACCTTTATGGGCTCCGGAGTAGCGTGCTACTCGACGAAAAAGCGCTTCAACACCTCATCAGGGGTAGCAAGCGCTATATAAATGCAAACCCTTTCCCTCTTCTATCCATCCACTATCTTTCTCAATCCAAATAACTGACTAACATATCCACCGCTCAAATTACTTTCATATTTCCCTATACTAATTCACCACTAATCCTTTATGGGCTCCGGAGTAGCGTGCTACTCGACGAAAAAGCGCTTCAACACCTCATCAGGGGTAGCAAGCGCTATATAAATGCAAACCCTTTCCCTCTTCTATCCCTCCACTATCTTTCTCAATCCAAATAACTGACTAACATATCCACCGCTCAAATTACTTTCATATTTCCCTATACTAATTCACCACTAATCCTTTATGGGTTTCAGAGTAGCGTGCTACTCGCCGAAAAAGCGGTTTGGCGTCTCGTCAGGGGTAGTAAGCGCTATATAAATGCAATTACAATACAATACAATAGCTCAAAGGCTGAAGGGATGTTAAACTTCAACCTTCTCCTCTGCCTGAACAGAGGAAAAAGCTGGACTTGGAAACCTCTTGACAACGTGAACTGACTCATTCCCTAACTCCTGGGCTGCTCAGCCTCCTCGAGGGCCGGCCTGGCTGCCTTGACTCTATGCGGCCAGACTAAGATGTACAGCCCAGAGCCCTGCCTCGAGGGAGGCTACAGAGGTAAATCAGATTTACCTCTGGAATCCTAGGGAGGCTCCGAGGCCACCCCCGTGGTTCCCAAGTACCTTTCCCCTGTGGTAGCCCAGAGGCACCCCTTCGGTAGCCAAGGGCTACTCCACAGCCAGGGCTTCTCTCCCACAGTCATTAAAAGGGCCCCATGTACCGGAGTCCGGGCTGTAATGGAGCCCAGGAAATGGCTGCTGAATCTTTAATAAAGAAAACATTGTCCGCGCCATAAACATGTGATGACAGCAGCCTGCTCTCAGCCTTATTACCGCCCGCCGCTTCTTTACTTAACTCTAGCAGAGCGGCTTAATAGCCCGAGAGGGAGCTGAGGTGAAAGTCCTATTAAAAAATGTATTTCCGAATTTAATTGAGGTTCCATCTGTGGGGAGAGATGGAAGAGACGGCAGGTCACCCCTCAGGAGAGCCATGAAATGCTTCTCTAAAGCCCTTGGCATGTTAGAGCCGCGAGAATAAAAACATGCATCTGAGGAGCCATGTAGGGAGGGTGGGGGGGGTGCTGGAGGAAGAGGAGAGGGAGACAGGCAGAGGAACAGAGGAGGGAGAAAAGTAGTGAGTGAGACAGAGGCAAAAATATAGAGGAAGTAGTGATGGAGAGAGGGTGAGAGGGGCAGAGTGAGAGAACAGAGAACGAAACTAATATAGACAGGGAGCGAGAGCGACAGACAAAGAAAGAGGATTGATAGGAAGCAAAACGAGAGAGAGATAGCCAGCAAAAAGGGAAGAATAAAGAACAGGGACATAACAAACTTGCGTTACTTTATAAAAACCTATAAAAAAATTCTTTAAAATCGTGAATCGACGCTGTCGTTGCAAAGTAAAACACAAAATCCGGAGGAATGTTAAAACCGTGACGCAGCTGCCACGCGCTGCTACGATGATGGGGCGCGCCAATGGATGGACTTGAAAGATGAATGGCTTGCCTAATATTCAGCAGGCCCCAACTGAGCCCTGCTGCACGAGCTGCAGGGAGAGACCCGTCATAGAAGGGTGTGCTCAAAGCGGCATGCATTGAGTTCAAGGCACTAACACAGTGGGTGGGCTTTGCAATCGGAGAAAGGAGTTAAAAGAGGTGACCAAGTGTGTTCAGAAGGTTCTTTATTTATAAAGCCCGAGCTATTACCCGAAGGCATCTAGGCGCTGGAAAACCCGGGGTGAAAAACAAAATCTAACGGCACTCACTCCTCGCATCATGGAAGATGGACTAACGGGAGAAAAGCCAGGTCTTAAGTGCCTTCCTAAAAGAATGACCTTTCATCAGTTGGGTTTGTGCTTCCTTAACTCTGAGAGGGGGGTATTGGAAGGCTGATGACGAGTACCTAGGGACATCTCTAAGGCCATGGTAAGTGAGTAATGTGTGAGAGAGAAAAAGTGCAAGATTAGACGGCATACCACAGGCTCAGGGAACTGTTCGGAGGGAGTGGGTGTGGGCAACACAGTAAGGAAAGAGTGCAAACTGTGCTTTAAGCGCATGGCTGCTTAGCTTCTGAGGCTTGGTGCTAGGTTATTGAGGAATGAGCAAACCCTCCACATGGGGAGCAGGTGTGGGGTAGAGCCGACAGAATGCGGTTCAGCAACAGAGGCCATGTTAGTCATGTTTGTTAAAATGACACGAGAGATGTCATTTATAAGGGCAGCAACATTAACAAAGTGATAGGTGGAATGCTTGAATTAATCTCAGCCACTGGCAATCGCTTGGGCCACATCCTCGACCATCGTTTTTCATCCACTACGCCTCTACCAGGGCTTTAAGTGGGATGAAAAAAACTGGCAAGTCTCTCAAAGGGGCGTGGCCAGTGTAATTAAGGGCGTGGCTTAAAACATGTAAGCTAAAAATCTGTGCTTAGCATAGTGCGCCGCCCGACATGTATTTTGCTGTTTCTGTCATTGCATCCAGATACATTATACAACAAGTAACATCCTACCTACAACAAGCCAGGACTATTGGCTTTGTCAGTGGTTGTTAGTTGCATAAGATAAATAAGCAGCAACTATGGCTTGTATATAATATTGAAAAAAATTCCACTTAAAGCCCTGGTGACACCACGACAATGTTGCTGCTCTTGAGTTTCAAAAAGAGAAGGGAAATCCAGAAAGAAAATGACTCTCTGAAGGATTTCCCTTCCCCTACAACGCTCACCTGGCATGACGTCATGCTGTAACTTCTCCACTAGTGAGAAGTGAGCAGTGTGAGCACGCGCACATCGGTGTGCCTGCTGTCATTGCAGTCCAGAAAAAAAACGGACCGCTTGTGCCAGGGCACAAAACAGAGCCCGATAGAGACCCGTTTCGAGGCCCCCTTTGAAAAACTGCCGGAGCTCAGCACTGGTGAGACCCGGCCCACTTAAAGCCCTGGCCACTACAGACAGAGATTGGTCACATGCAAATCAGTCGTGATCCTGCTCCAATAGGAACAGTCCAGCCTGAACTTCCAGACCAGCTCCCCTCCTGTCCGGTTTTGTCAGTGAGACATAGCTTGGGTCCTGTGGCATAAGGAGCAAGGGACCGACATCTGAGCATATGCATTTACTTGGCATTTGCATAGCACAAACCTACTTGATTGGAGTCTCCACAGCGTCCAATGAAAGCATTCAGTTAACTAGTGAAAGGTAATATGTGAATTGTTACAGCATTGCGATGTAGTTTTCTTTAAAGAGGTGCTTCCTAATCTCTTTGCTAAAATGGAGCTACAATGGGTTTATTATGACAGATACAAGGATGTTGTTCCAGATCTTGAGGGCATAGAAGTAAAAGGCCTGCAGTATTGTTTTTTATCTTTACACTAGTCTACAGTCTGATGGAGTCCTGAGAGTCACATGTGATGGATGGCCAGCTTGTCTACAAGATAAGGATGTGTTGGTTGTGATGGCCTTGTAAATGATGCAGCTTGTTTTGAAGAAGCTACAGCCAGCCAACAGTGTTCCATTAGGATGGCGGTGATGTGATCATATTTCTTCAGCCCCTGGATGAGACATGCTGCACCATGTGGGATGCCTTTAAGGAGTACCGCTGTGGAGTCTGGAAGGCCATGGAGCAGGGAGTTACAACCATCCAGACTCAGGAGCTCAGGGTTTGATTAGCAGTTCTGAAGTCGCTTTCTGCCAGAAACGGTTCCACTTTCAATAGAAGACAAAGCTGGTATCAGGAAATCTTTGTGTTTTTTGGCAATCTGGTCCTTGAGGGCGAGGTTGGTGGCCAGGGTGAATCCAGGTGACTTGGCATTCGGTGGAAGCCATTAAGGTTCAAGCCATTGAGCCAGGTTTGTACTATTTTTCGCTTGCTGTTATTGGCAAATAAGAGGAATTCCATCTTGGCTGAGTTGAGCTTCAAGTAAGCGCTGGACATCAGGGTCAGAATGAGATGCAGGCAGTGTTTGAGGTAGTAGCTGTCAGCAAACTTTCAAGTAGAGATGTGTATAATCATCACCACCAACGTTTTAGGTCAGATACTTATTTAATGGGTTTCCCGAGTAGTTTTCTTGTGTGTGTCCAAGGCTCCTCTCCTTTTTCACCTCTACATGGAGAAGTCCATCATGAAAAGGATTTATCCTCCTCAGCTTAGTAGGAAGCACCTATTTATGTCCAAAGGTTGTTCAAGCATGAACCTTTTAAAGGATCCCCCCACTGTAGTGTTACCTTTCTTTGAATACCATTCAATTAACATGGCGCAACCAGTGGTTATTCCTGTTAACTGTAGAAAATGCACATTTAACTGCACATGGGCTCGCCAAAGGCAGGGCAGATATTACCTTCATGATTGAGGCACATGATGCTTACAAATGCGAAGTGTACCATTTACTGGGTAAACCTTCATGCAGTTGATGCATACACACAAACATTTTACACATACACTAACGCAGCAGTTCCAGCTGCACATACACCTTGTGAATATTTAGAAATACCATTAACATACCAAAAACATAAAAATTGGTTTCAAGGCACCCTCCCACACACACTACAACATGCAAGACTGAGTCCTCCCAGTAATGACGGGGCAACCTGGCCAGTCTTAGCCGGCTACACACGATTTCCAAATGCAGGTGCATTAAATAATTGTGAATTGTTTGGTCTTTACACTCACTTAGATTGTATCAACGTCTGATGCAGTTTGTTATGCATACAATAACAACTGTCCCAGCAAGGGCTGTTCAAGCTGGGCAGCAACAGCTAGCTGTGTCTGCCATTAGGCCAGTTACTATTAATGCAATTATGGGTAAAGTACCCGCCAAACAGGAGGAACTTCCATTTTGGACAGCAGGAATTTTCCAGATTTCAGGATATGATGAAAAATGATCTCCAGATAATCTGCCAGTAAATCTGGTGCCACCTGCAAAATTTTAGGCAGGCTTGGGTCTCTCGGAGAAGCTGATTTAATACTCATCAAGAGTTGTTTAACTGGTGGAGCTGAGATAGGTGTAAAAGCAAGTAGCGAAGGGGCCGTAGGAGTCGAATGCTGGACCCTATCTGAATCCTCGCTAACCTTAGATGAGTTGAATTCAGAGTATATATTTACAATTCTGTCCCTAAAAAATTTAGCAAGTTCATCACAGAAGTCTTGTGAAGCATTGGCCTGTTGCTTGCACGGAGGATTCGAAAGACTCTTGACCGCTTTAAATAATTCATTGGTAAAAATTTTATTTGACCTTATTTTTGTAGTGTAATAAATGGATTTGGCTTCAAAATAGACCTCTTGTATATTGCTAATAAAGGTTTGTGCTTGTTTTTCTCAGCATGGTCTATATTAATGCAATACTTGCGCTCCCGTTTACGGCATTGCTGACTGTTGTTTTTGAGTTTTTCGGAGAACCAAGGAGCCGAAGCTTTGCTTCTTGTAAGAGTTTTGACTTTTATGGGGGCTAATATGTCTAAGGCAGCCTCCAGCCAACAAGCAAAATCCTATGCCAGATGATTGAAGGAGGGATCAATGTCTGATGCGGTAATATTAAGCACGTATTGCTGGTCCTTATATGATCTTATTCCAGATCCTGCAGGCTTGAGGCCTACACTGTGCATGTTCAGTGCAAGTTGCCAAGTGTGGAAACGAGGTCTTAAAGAGCATCACCTGGTGATCTGAACAACTGAGGGGAAGTATATCCTTCACACAGATACCTTCAGCATTGGTAAAGATCCCATCCAGAGTATTGCCAGCACTGTGGGTGGCGGAATGAACTATTTCGCTGAGCGCAACTAGAGTTGACCATAAGCTCCAGCAGCGAATTAGAATCTTTATTAGAGGATTCCGCAAGGAAGAAATTAAAATCTCCCATAATTGTGAAATCAGGTGGTTATAAACAGTTCCAACACCTGAGCCCAGGAATTTTAAAAAAGTCTGTCGAGCTGGGAGGATAATAGATCAAAAGGCCAGAAAAGGTGGCTTTTAGCATGAGGTTTTATTCTAACATGAGCTACTTCACAAATATCCTGAAGAAGAGTAGTCACCTGATCAAGAGTACAATTCATAGACTCCTTATTGCTAGGCCACCACCCAACCGAGAGGGGCGGTCCTGTCTTGAGATAACATACCCTATAAGGAACGCTTCCGCTAAGTCAGGACCTGAATCTTCTTTCGCCGAGGGTTCTCTGATGAAAAGGCAGTCTAATGCCAAGGTTTGAACTAAATCCATGACTGCGTGTTTCTGCTTAATAAGCGAGCATGCATTAATTAGAGTGCATGCAACAGTCGCATGATTATCAGGTCGCTTTATCAATTTACTCGGATTCTTTTATTTCAAAACTGACCGTGCAGGGTTAGGTCTTGCGCTAGCTAATTTTAGGAACTTAAGTAAACCTAGCATTTATACAGCATAACAAAGGAGAAGCACTCTGTATACTGTAAGTCTAAAAGAAAGAATATTTGTATCACCATAACAAAGTGTAAGAACTAATCAAAAAAATCTAAAATGAAATTGGTAACTCAAGAGTCCCAATGAATCAAGTAAGTCAAATTTGTATATAGAAGGAAATCAGCTGATTCAGTTGATATCATCAAAAAAATATACTTCAAATTGCACAAAAAATCCAATTAGTTGATCAAGGTACCACAGACAAATGTATGGATATGTTAAAAGTTCATTCTTTATTTCTATCTTGAAAAGCACATAACGGTCATGGACCCCGCCAATGTGTTTCATCCCCTACACATTGGGACTTCTTCAGGGCATGAGAAATTACTGTAACATGTTCTGATATGTGGTCCATATATCCTCCACATCCATATAGTTTACACAGGAGTCCATCTGATTGTAAACGGTAACATCGAAATCTCGTGTTGGGCGAGCCCGTAAACCTGCTTTTTGGGAACGATATAGTGTGCGGTAACTTATGCCACAACCGTTCTATAGTTAACTCCTAGCATTCCCTCTGTTGAATGATTTGATAAATGGCAACAGTACAATGATATTACAGAAGAGCAACTCAAGGAAATGGTACACACAACTCTTCACTTTACGGTTCAGTTCAGATGGGTGGTTGGTGTGGCCTTTTGACACTAATGGCTGCAATGCACATCTGAGGGTTTTAAAGCTAGCAGATGATTCCCAAGTTATGTCCAGCCACAACACTCAGGTGCAGTAACTACCTATAGTGCAGGTAAGTTATCAAAGGCTAGCAATGGCTAGAACACTCAACTTTGTCCACGGTTAAGCAACATTTATCCCTTCTTTCAGACAACATAGATTTGCAAGATTCTTTACTAGGTCTCGGATTTCCCCATTCTAAATGTTTCATATATGCAACTTATAATAAACTTTGGAAGATTTCACAACAAAAAGCTGCTGAAAGGCTGCTAAAAATTGATGAGGAAAATTTAGAAAAAGCATTAGCTGTTGTCGATAATGGCATGACCACATGGTCTACTCATATTTATTCATTAAATAATATTGTGGCATCTGCATTTGATATAACACAAAATGACATGTCTACCCTTTTAAATGGTCAAAGTCAATTAGGATCGATTTTGCAATTGAGTTGGATATTGCAAGTTTTAAAATCAAACAGAGTGCCAATCGTAATATTTGAATGCAACAGAATTGTTTTTGCCTTATACCTTGCCACGCATTCAACTAGTCATGGCAAAGAAAGATGCACTCTACACTATGCTTAATATAGAGCATTTAGAAAAACTGCCCTTTACTGTAGCTGAAACACCTTCAGATGTATGGTTAGTTCAAGGTTTCATTTCTTTGAGAATCTCTGCGCTTCATTTCTCGTCTTGCCTGAAACACTTTCAAGTAGGCAGAGCAGATGTGCAGAAATATTTTGCATGAAACTTGGCTTCTTCCCTTCGATTACAAAAGTGTGACTGGTGACCGAGAGGTTTTCCTTAGTGGGATTGAATATAGAGTTTCCTTACGCCATTCATTACTTTGTAAAGAGATAACACTGCATGGAGCGTACCATGCGTCCATGGCCAATTTGACGTGTTATTTGAAGTGGGTTCCTGTATCCTTGATTAAGACAGTTTTCTCGTTACTTTCTAATGTAAGTTACTTGATTCTGAGCAACCCTAGGTTGCTGTGGATGAAGCCAGGTGTCCCTGAACAGTTTCCAAGGTTGTGACTTGCTGTATGAATGCATTATATTCACCTACACACATGGCTGGGGAAATTATCTTGTGGCCAACAGATCCTATTCTAATATTAACTTAGATAGGTTAATCCGACTGAAAGCTTTATTGTTTCAAAAAAACATGGCACTAACATCTGCCCAAGAAACTTTTGATTTCCAAGTTGCTTGGTCTGCCTCAGAAGTACAATCGCTCGTGCACTAATTTGCTGCTACATTTTAGCGAGCTTGTGGACCGCATTTTTAATGTGCCAAACACCACTGGAGTAGTACACTTTTTAAGGTGATTGGGTCTGATTTATTTCTGCATTTCAGAATGCACTGGAGTGATTCAGTCTTTTATGCACTCTCTATTTTCAAGCGGGTTTGGGGTCATTCTGTTGATATTATTCCTGTTGTTTGCTGTTTTGGTATTATTTTTGTTTCCCCCGCAATGGATGTTCCACAACAAGGCCAAATGATGATGAATTGCCACACGTCTCTCTGTACCGTGAACGTACGGTGCAGTACTTTGTATTCTCATTGTTACTGGAGTTGAATGACAACTGGTCTTTATCTTTCCGGCCTGTGTAGTTTCAGAGTGCACAGCCTGTGTTTAGCTGCCTCTGGTGCTCTTTTGAATGTGCACTGGACATATGCCTTGCTACGGAATTGGCGCAGACTACGAACATTGATCTGCTCGTGTATCCATTGAGGGTGCATCTCCAGTGTTGTCTATGTTGCTACCATTGCTGCAGGATGCGTATTAGGAGGTACCAATGCCAGATTCAATGGATGCTTCTGCTGCAGGATCTATGGAGTCTAGCTCTTTGTCTGAGGCTACACTTCTGGCACCCAGGCCCTTGTCTTTTGCTGACATGGCTGGTACTGACCAAGTGGGTTCTTTGGAACTTGTTCTTAAGGCTACTGTGGATCGGTCGTCTGCGGATGCGGGTTCCCTCCAGTACCCAAATGACTTTATGAACATGTTGACCTTTACAGCAGACCGTCCTGTGGTACAGATGCCTCACAGACCTTTTTTAATTCAGCATTTTGTTTAAAAAAAAAAAAAAGATTTTCTTGATTTTGTTTTAGTAGTTTGTAGCTTTTTTAAATTGGTATTTTGCAATGGCTCATAGTATTAAAGTTGTATAATGTTATGCCTTTAAATGCTTTGGGGGTGGCTAGCTTTTAGTGAATATGTCTCCTTCACCACCAAGTAGAGAGTATTCGATGGCTTATGTGTAATCTCCGTTTTAGATTCAACACCTTAAGTTGATATCTCTTTCCCGTGGTGCCTTTTGTCATATGTTCTGCTAATACGTGAATGTGCTGTATGTGCATCTCTGATCGGCACTGACGCCCTGCAGTCTGTACAGTTAGTTCCAGGGTCGTAATCAATCAATCAATCAATCACGGCATTTATAGAGCGCGCTACTCACCCGGGAGGGTCTCAAGGCGCTGGGGGAGGGGGTAAGTTACTGCTCGAACAGCCAGGTCTTGAGCTGTTTCCTGAAGGAGAGATGGTCCTGGGTTCGCCGAAGGTGAGTGGGGAGGGAGTTCCAGGTCTTGGCTGCCAGGTAGGAGAAGGATCTTCCTCCGGCGGTGGCTCTGCGGATGCGTGGTACGGTGGCGAGGGCGTGGCTGGTTGATCGTAGCTGGCGGGTGGGCGTGTAGAAGGTCATGCGGTCGTTGAGGTACTTTGGGCCCAGGTCGTGGAGGGCCTTGTGTGCGTGGGTGAGGAGTCTGAACGTGATTCTCTTGCTGACGGGGAGCCAGTGCAGGTCTTTCAGGTGTCCGGTGATGTGGCTGTGTCGGGGGATGTCCAGGATGAGTCGTGCGGAGGCGTTCTGGATGCGCTGGAGTCTTTTTGAAGTTTGGCTGTGGTTCCGGCGTAGAGGGTGTTCCCATAGTCCAGTCGGCTGGTGACGAGTGCCTGGGTGACGGTTTTCCTGGTTTCAGTGGGGATCCATCTGAAGATCTTGCGGAGCATGCGCAGGGTGTTGAAGCACGAAGATGAGACGGCGTTGACTTGTCCGGTCATCGACAGGGAGGAGTCCAGGATGAAGCCCAGGTTGCGTGCGTGGTCCGTTGGCTTGGGCGCGGTGCCCAGGGCCGGGGGCCACCAAGAGTCGTCCCAGGCGGAGGGTGATGAGCCCAGGATGAGGACTTCCGTCTTGTCTGAGTTCAGTTTAAGGCGGCTGTTCCTCATCCAGTCGGCGACGTCTCTCATCCCGTCGTGTAGGTTGGCTCTGGCGGTGGTGGGGTCGTTGGGTGTCGTCGGCGTAGGAGATGATGTTGAGGTTGTGTTGGCGTGCGATGGCTGCGAGGGGGCTCATGTAGACGTTGAAGAGGGTTGGACTGAGTGAAGATCCTTGTGGAACGCCGCAGATGACTTCGGTGGCCTTGGATCTGAACGGGGGAGGCGGACTCTCTGGGTTCTTCCGGCGAGGAACGAGATGATCCATTCCAGTGCTTTCTCTCGGATTCCGATGTTGCTGAGGCGCTTCACTAGGGTGCGGTGGCAGACGGTGTCGAACGCCGCGGAGAGGTCCAAGAGGATGAGGGCTGCTGTTTCCCCGTTGTCGGTTAGGGTTCTGATGTCGTCGGTGGCTGCGATAAGGGCGGTCTCGGTGCTGTGGTTGGCCCGAAACCCGGACTGCGAGGGGTCGAGGGATCCATTCGTCTCGAGGAAGGCGGCAAGCTGTCTGTTGACGGTCTTCTCGATGACTTTGGCCGGAAACGGAAGGAGCGAGATGGGACGGTAGTTCTTGAGGTCGGTGGGGTCCGCCGTTGGTTTCTTCAGGAGGGCGGTAAGCTCGGCGTGCTTCCAGCTCTCCGGGAAGGTGGCGGTGTGGAAGGAGGAGTTGATGATGTCCCGGAGATGGGGTGCGATGGTGGCGTCGGCTTTGTTGAAGACGTGGTGTGGGCAGGGGTCGGTAGGTGATCCGGAGTGGATGGAGTTCATCGTGCGGGTGGTGTCTTCGGTGCTGATCGGGGTCCAGTTGCAGAGGGTGGTGGTGGCGGGCGTTGGTTCGGCGGTAGGGTGCGTGGTTTGTGCGTCGAAGCTGTTATGTATGTCGGTGATCTTGCGGTGGAAGAACGCGGCGAGTGAGTTGCAGAGGTCTTGCGAGGGGGTGATGTCGTTGTTTCCGGCGCTGGGGTTGGAGAACTCTTTGACGATGCTGAAAAGTTCCTTGCTGTCGTGGGCGTTGTTGTCCAGTCGTTCTTTGAGTGCCGACTTCTTGGTGGCACGGATCAGCTGGTGGTGTTTGCGGGTGGCGTGCTTGAGGGCGGTCCTGTTGTCTGTGGTCTGGTCGAGTCGCCAGGTTTTCTCGAGAGTGCGGCAGTTCTTCTTGGATTCCTTGAGTTCGTTGGTGAACCAAGGAGTTTTCTTGCTTCCGGGTCTGCTGGGAGGGTTTTTAGTGGTGCGAGGTCGTCGGCGCAGGCGGTCAGCCACTTGGCGAGGTTGCTGGCTGCTTCGTTTGGGTCCGTTGTGTTGGTGGGTGTGTTCTGGCTGAGGGAGGCGGTGAGCTGCTCGGCGGTGATCTTGCTCCAGCTCCGGCGGGGAGCCTGTTGCGGGTGGTGGTGGGTCGCAGTCTTTCTGAAGCTGAAGTGGACGCAGCTGTGGTCGGTCCAGTGGAGTCCGGTGGCGTGGCTGAAGGAGATGTGCTTGCTGGAAGAGAAGACGGGGTCAAGCGTGTGGCCGGCGTAGTGGGTGGGCGTGTTCACCAGTTGCTTGAGTCCGAGGTTGGCGAGGTTGTCCAGCAGGGCGGTGGTGTTTCTGTCGTTGTTGTTCTCCAGGTGGAAGTTGAGGTCCCCTAGGAGGATGTAGTCGGCGGAGGGCATGGCGTGCGGGCTGATGAAGTCTGCGATGTCTTCGCTGAATAGTGTGCGTGGTCCCGGGGGTCTGTAGATGAGGGTGCCTCGGAGGGTGGTCTTGGGGTCAGTGTGTATCTGGAAGTGTAGGTGTTCGGCGGCGGTGAAGGTCTCGTCGGAGTTAGTCGCGATGCGGATGGTGTTCTTGTGTACGATGGCGATGCCTCCTCCCGTCTGGTTGACGCGGTCCCTCCGGGTGATCTTGTATCCGTCCGGGATGGCTATGGCGATGTCGGGCGCTGAGGAGGCGTTCATCCAGGTTTCGGTGAGGAAGGCGACGTCCGGTGCTGTTGCGTCGAGCAGGTCCCAGAGTTCCACGGCGTGCCTGTGGACGGAGCGGGTGTTCAACAGGATGCATTTCAGGTGGTTGCTGCTGGTGCACGTCTTGGCGGAGGTGGTGCACGTCCGGGGGCAGGTGAATCGGCAGGTTTGGCAGGTGAAGGGTCCGTGGGTGCGTCTCGGTGAGGCTCGGTAGCAGGCAGGGTTCCGGCCGGCATTGAGTGCGGTGAGGGTGGCGGCGTCGTAGGTCCGTCGAGTAGTGTTGCATCGGTGGGATCCAGGGGTTCTGGCGCTGGGCGCGGTCCAGTCGCGGACGGGCGCAGACGGGCTTGCCTTAGGCGCGCCTTCGGCGCGCCAGCGGCGCGGCCGCGCAGCGGCCGCCATTTATGGGGAGGTGGGAGGGAGGAGCAGCTGGGAGGCGGGAGGCAGGGGCAGTGAATGGGCAGTCAGGGGGCGGGGCCGCAGGGACGCAGCGGCGGGAATGGCTAGAGGCAGCGGGGGCACAAAAGTAAAAGGGGAGAGAAAACAGACAGAAATATGGGCACAACGCAAATGGGGCAGCGAGGGGTACAGAAAGGAAAATGGGGGGAGAAAACAGACAGAAATACGGGCACAACGCAAATGGGGCAGCGAGGGGCACAGAAAGGAAAATGGGGGGAGAAAACAGACAGAAATATGGGCACAACGCAAATGGGGCAGCGAGGGGTACAGAAAGGAAAATGGGGGAGAAAACAGACAGAAATACGGGCACAACGCAAATGGGGCAGCGAGGGGCACAGAAAGGAAAATGGGGGAGAAAACAGACAGAAATACGGGCACAACGCAAATGGGGCAGCGAGGGGTACAGAAAGGAAAATGGGGGAGAAAACAGACAGAAATACGGGCACATCGCAAATGGGGCAGCTAGGGGCACAGAAAGGAAAATGGGGGAGAAAACAGACAGAAATACGGGCACAACGCAAATGGGGCAGCGAGGGGTACAGAAAGGAAAATGGGGGAGAAAACAGACAGAAATACGGGCACAACGCAAATGGGGCAGCGAGGGGCACAGAAAGGAAAATGGGGGAGAAAACAGACAGAAATACGGGCACAACGCAGATGGGGCAGCGAGGGGTACAGAAAGGAAAATGGGGGAGAAAACAGACAGAAATACAGGCACAACGCAAATGGGGCAGCGAGGGGCACAGAAAGGAAAATGGGGGAGAAAACAGACAGAAATACAGGCACAACGCAAATGGGGCAGCGAGGGGCACAGAAAGGAAAAAACAGACAGAGATACAGGCACCGGGGCCACAAGCGGAAGGGCGATCTCACCTGCAGAAGAGGCGGGCGCCCAACACAGGCGGAGCTGTGTGGTGGGGGAGCGACCTACCTGGCAAGGTCAAGGGTCGCTCTCCTCACCGCGCAGCGGCCGCCATTTATGGGGAGGTGGGAGGGAGGAGCAGCTGGGAGGCGGGAGGCAGGGGCAGCGAATGGGCAGTCAGGGGGGCGGGGCCGCAGGGACGCAGCGGCGGGAATGGCTAGAGGCAGCGGGGGCACAAAAGTAAAAGGGAGAGAAAACAGACAGAAATACGGGCACAACGCAAATGGGGCAGCGAGGGGCACAGAAAGGAAAATGGGGGAGAAAACAGACAGAAATATGGGCACAACGCAAATGGGGCAGCGAGGGGTACAGAAAGGAAAATGGGGGAGAAAACAGACAGAAATACGGGCACAACGCAAATGGGGCAGCGAGGGGCACAGAAAGGAAAATGGGGGAGAAAACAGACAGAAATACGGGCACAACGCAAATGGGGCAGCGAGGGGCACAGAAAGGAAAATGGGGGAGAAAACAGACAGAAATATGGGCACAACGCAAATGGGGCAGCGAGGGGTACAGAAAGGAAAATGGGGGAGAAAACAGACAGAAATACGGGCACAACGCAAATGGGGCAGCGAGGGGCACAGAAAGGAAAATGGGGGAGAAAACAGACAGAAATACGGGCACAACGCAAATGGGGCAGCGAGGGGCACAGAAAGGAAAATGGGGAGAAAACAGACAGAAATATGGGCACAACGCAAATGGGGCAGCGAGGGGCACAGAAAGGAAAATGGGGGAGAAAACAGACAGAAATACGGGCACAACGCAAATGGGGCAGCGAGGGGTACAGAAAGGAAAATGGGGGAGAAAACAGACAGAAATACGGGCACAACGCAAATGGGGCAGCGAGGGGCACAGAAAGGAAAATGGGGGAGAAAACAGACAGAAATACGGGCACAACGCAAATGGGGCAGCGAGGGGTACAGAAAGGAAAATGGGGGAGAAAACAGACAGAAATACGGGCACAACGCAAATGGGGCAGCGAGGGGCACAGAAAGGAAAATGGGGGAGAAAACAGACAGAAATACGGGCACAACGCAAATGGGGCAGCGAGGGGTACAGAAAGGAAAATGGGGGAGAAAACAGACAGAAATACGGGCACAACGCAAATGGGGCAGCGAGGGGCACAGAAAGGAAAATGGGGGAGAAAACAGACAGAAATACGGGCACAACGCAGATGGGGCAGCGAGGGGTACAGAAAGGAAAATGGGGGGAGAAAACAGACAGAAATACAGGCACAACGCAAATGGGGCAGCGAGGGGCACAGAAAGGAAAAAACAGACAGAGATACAGGCACCGGGGCCACAAGCGGAAGGGCGATCTCACCTGCAGAGCAGCGGGCGGCCAACACAGGCGGAGCTGTGTGGTGGGGAGCGACCTACCTGGCAAGGTCAAGGGTCGCTCTCCTCACCGCGCAGCGGGCGCCATTTATGGGGAGGTGGGAGGGAGGAGCAGCTGGGAGGCGGGAGGCAGGGGCAGCGAATGGGCAGTCAGGGGGCGGGGCCGCAGGGACGCAGCGGCGGGAATGGCTAGAGGCAGCGGGGGCACAAAAGTAAAAGGGAGAGAAAACAGACAGAAATACGGGCACAACGCAAATGGGGCAGCGAGGGGCACAGAAAGGAAAATGGGGGAGAAAACAGACAGAAATACGGGCACAACGCAAATGGGGCAGCGAGGGGCACAGAAAGGAAAATGGGGAGAAAACAGACAGAAATATGGGCACAACGCAAATGGGGCAGCGAGGGGTACAGAAAGGAAAATGGGGGAGAAAACAGACAGAAATACGGGCACAACGCAAATGGGGCAGCGAGGGGCACAGAAAGGAAAATGGGGGAGAAAACAGACAGAAATACGGGCACAACGCAAATGGGGCAGCGAGGGGTACAGAAAGGAAAATGGGGGAGAAAACAGACAGAAATACGGTCACAACGCAAATGGGGCAGCGAAGGGCACAGAAAGGAAAATGGGGGAGAAAACAGACAGAAATACGGGCACAACGCAAATGGGGCAGCGAGGGGTACAGAAAGGAAAATGGGGGAGAAAACAGACAGAAATACGGGCACAACGCAAATGGGGCAGCGAGGGCACAGAAAGGAAAATGGGGGAGAAAACAGACAGAAATACGGGCACAACGCAAATGGGGCAGCGAGGGGTACAGAAAGGAAAATGGGGGAGAAAACAGACAGAAATACGGGCACAACGCAAATGGGGCAGCGAGGGGCACAGAAAGGAAAATGGGGGGAGAAAACAGACAGAAATACGGGCACAACGCAGATGGGGCAGCGAGGGGTACAGAAAGGAAAATGGGGGGAGAAAACAGACAGAAATACAGGCACAACGCAAATGGGGCAGCGAGGGGCACAGAAAGGAAAATGGGGGGAGAAAACAGACAGAAATACAGGCACAACGCAAATGGGGCAGCGATAAAGAACACAATGCGTACATAAAGAACACAATGCCAGTGCTTTCCTCTTTCATCAGAAGGACTGCGAGTCCGTCTCACCTCAACATACAGTAGTGAAGGGGGCTCCACTAGGTGGGACAGACTCACCGTCCTTCTGATGAAAGTGTGACCATGAAGGAGACATCTCCCACACTTTGCCATGATTTCCGTAGTATAATAGGACTAGGGTTCACCAATTCTAGTGAGGGACTGGTAGGGTTTCAATGGTTACCTTATCTGCATGGTTTGACTGTATTCCATAGCTTTCAATTCCTTTACCCTGAAGAAGACCCAAGACTGTTAGAGGCTATCAAAGGGGTAAAAACATGTCGCTAACTAGACTATTTGTTTAAGGTCAGGTGATCCATTATTTTTCACATTACGACCAACAGTTCATTCTTTTTAACCATACCAGGGGTACTCCCTAATAAAGTAAATTTTGAGTATATCCCTAGGTATATTTTATCCCTTCTATCTTTCCAAATAAACAGGATCTAAGACACTGTCCTGAAAATAGATTTTTAAGAACTCCCAGGGCTAATAATAGCATCCCTTGGTTGAGTCTGCTGGGTGGCATTGCTCCTACCCCAGTGTGAGAGGTCGTCAAATGATGAAGCATGCCGTGATAAGTTAAGGGTAAGACGACCGATCAAAAATCTTTTGATGACCCTCCTTTCAGATGATTCTGAACTGCAATTGTACAGTTGCGACTCCAACATCCTTAAGTAGTTTAGTGTTTGTATGCTGCTCAGAGAGACCACCTCTGGATCCCTGTTGGCATGGTCAACCACACCCAAGATGAACTTGTTTCCTAATGTTAAGGGGTAGTCAAATGGTCAGTTCCCACCAGCTCAAATGGAACATCGACAACTGTCTGGGCCAACAATGGTGTCTTGGACTTGCCTCATTAAGTATCACTCAGTTGTTCAATAGGACAGTTTATTCTGTACTAGATCTTTCTCATAACCAAGTGCCTTATGACCAAGTGTCCTGTTAAAGGCAATTTGTGGGTCAGTGCCAACAGGAAATTCTTGTGCACAAGTGGAACCACTAGCCTCTTGCTAGCTCCTGGCTCAGAATTTACAGACTCACTATAAAGTAGTCCAAACATCCAGCCAATATAATACCATCCAACCACTCCTGTGCCCAAATGTTTCTGGAGTCTCACAAGTGGAGGGCAATCAACTTGTGTCAGGTGGATCTCCTCCTGGGTAGGTCTTTCAGCAGCTAACGATTCCTGCAGCTCTGGCAGAGACCCAGACTCCAACACTTGGCTTGCTTCTGGTGTCTCGTCCTCCTCTCTCTTTGGAGCGGGCCGATGGACGTCATGGCCTGTACCTTCTCAGAATATGCTCTAATCAGTTCATCACCGTTCTCTGGTCGTTGCAAATCTGTTAGGGTTCCAGTCGCTTCCGGAGACTGACTTGCAGCTTCTGCTATGGTCAACTCAGCTGATGTGGTCCAAGCCAATGTAGGCGTCTGATTCTAATACTATCCCAGGGGCAATTAAATTATTTCTGAAGAGACATTCAGCACCTTACTTCACTCTCACCCATACATCGACCATGGCCAACTTGCCATTGATTTCTCTCATCTCAGGCAATCAGGTACATCATGTCATCCCTACTAGCTACCAAGCCTGCGCACTGGCACCAGAGAGAATCTCCTTGGGAGAGCCATAGACCTGTAAGCACCTGTATCCCTCAGGGCAGGAAACATATTCCCATAGAAACTATCTTCCAACACAAACCCCATGTTATTTGATTGGTGTGCTTTAGGACATTTGGGTCCCTCTCCCAAATATCCATTGCTTCAAAGTTGAGTGCAACAGAGCCCTCTTGAGTCCTTTAGCTGACAGTCAATACACTTGCTTTGATAGGTGCAGCTAGGACAGGATCTTTCACCAAGAAGTCCCTATTGTAATGGCCCTCCTTATGACACCTATAACAAATGATCACTTTGGGCATTGGAAGAATTTTCCTGTCCTCCTTTCTCCTTGTGTTTTTGACTCGGAACCCAAACCCCCCTTTGACTGTGTCCTCCTTTGGATCCTTGGCAATTTCTATGGCCCTTACCCTCCAATTTAGAACTAGTCTGTTGGCCCCTGGCATGCCCTTTTAGCTAACCCCTTATCACCCAACGCTCCAAACTTCTCTGGATGCTTTTCTATCAAGTCTGACAAGTATTTCCTTAGTGAGACACAGCATTCCTTCCTGAGTTGCTCTGCCGCTGATTAAGGGCATGAAAATTATTGGCCTCTTACCTTCGCATTTCAGTTTTGCAATACATCATATATCAAAGTTTCAAATCAAAGACCGCTCTCTTGCTTTCTTTGAATCATTCGATCACAGTTCATTTGATCCTCTACAGGCATTCTCACAATGACTGCTGTACCTTGTTATGGGCAAGCACCTCATTAAAGTGGCTGCATTAGGCACTTTATTTAAAGCCTGCACTCTTCAAGTGGTCTCAAAACTCACAAACCATACCAAGATATCCAGGTCATCCACACATATCAGATCTTTTGGTGCCTTGCAAGGAACTCATAAAGAATTGGAGAATCGCCTATCACAGATTTAGTGTCTTTAGCTATGGCTATCTTCTCTAACTCTCCGATTTTCTTTCTTTCACCTAACTTTCATTTCCCTTTCCCTCTCATGTCTCATTTTTTCTTTCCCCACAAGCTTATTCCTTCTGTCTCATTTCCGTTTGTTCCTGGCAAGCTAATCTCACATTCCCCCTCTCAAACTCCCTGGCGTTCTCCTATTTCTTAGCCTTAGCTTTTTGGAGAGCCAACTGCAAGTTCAATGTCTCAGTGAGACTTAACTCAGCCAAGGGAATAACTTCTGGTGACAGTGGTACCCTTGACATGGGTGGTGAGAGGGGAATTTATCCAGGAAATAATTGAAAGAAATTTAGGGTCAAACTCTGGGTGTGTCTGGGGAAAACCTCTGCCAAGGGGATCACTCCCTCCCTGGGAACCCCTCAAAGTTCCTTCACAGTTTCGTCCCAACTATTCTGTTTTTTCTAACTGGGCCTTAAGAAAACCTATAAGGATTTCCTGAATCCTGTTTCTTGGAGCCCTTCACCCTCTCTCCAAACAACATTCCCATAATTGATCTATGGACAGGGTGTCAAGATCTACTCCCACCATCCTTGTACCTGCCATTGTACTGTGGAGATTATGCAGTGTTCAAACTGAACCTATTGCTCTGTTGAGGAAAGTTGGAACTGAGTTTGTAGATCTCACACCGCTTGCCGCCAAATATGAGACCCCATTTGGGGTGCCACAGGACAGAAAGGGGCTACTGGGCCACAACTGTGGTGAATGAGGTAGTTTTTCGTTAGTGTCCCGGGGTAGACCCTACTATGGCTCTGTAAACTTGCTCATATAAAATCCTTTCCACACTTGAATCTCAGGGTAGCGAGGCCAAATAGTCCATGACTTCTCAGGGAGGTAGTTGGGGGGGAAGGAGCAAGAGCTGAGAACTCAACTATCAACCAACATACACAGAAATTTACTGTCCAGCCTACTGCTTGCCTTGTTGTAAAATCAAATAATTTAATCACACATCAAAAGTAAATACTACAAAATGCAATTAGATTTATCCATACAGATTATATCCATGGTTACGTTTCAGTAAGCGCTACAACCCCCTGCCTCAGTATCCCTTCCCTACCTGATTGACCCCATCAGTTACAGTCCCCTGTATGCTGTGTGTAGAGGCATAGATTAGACACAGGTGCAGAGTAGGTCACGGTTACCTTCAGAGAGGTCAAATGCACAGCTTAGTCAACTGTTGTTACCCCGGGTTTTAATGTAGGCAGAAAGTCTCAAGCGGTCATGATCTACTTCATTGGAGCATATCTCAGTCCTTTTCTCCAGTCGCAGTGCCTACATGGTGATCATGCAGGTTGGATGTGGTGACAAGCATGGCTCGCACCTCCCCTCTACTCGGTTACCACAGTGACACATGCGTGTGGCACAGCAAGTTCAGGTGCCACAGCATGACTTCTCCAGCAGTTGTGGCTTCTCAGGCTGGAAGGCTTTGCTCCATGACGGTACGTCAATGTGTTAGATGATTATAGCACAGCAGGTTTGGGGGTCCAGCAGTTGTGGCCTCCCATGTCAACATGGTTCATTCAGCCGACTGGGCTCCACACAGCGGGGATGTGTCATTTTTCTCACATTGGCGGTACTGGCTTGGCAGCCATAGCAGCTGTCAGATATGGCAAAACGCAAGTACCAATTTAGCATGCACACTGAGACCTAGGCATGCCCATAATGATTCTGAGGTCCAGAAGCTGTTCTGTTTCCTGGAGTGCTACAACAATCTTACCCTCTTGCTCGACATGGGGCTATTGTCCATTTCCTGGGTTATTTACATAAAGCAGAGGTGGGAACATACTGTTTTTTGGATAATGCTGAACAGACTAATTAATCTGCTTCAGACACAGTGCAATGCATACAGGCTCCACTTGTTAAGTTCTGAATACATGTGGCACTCAGACTCTTGCACTGACATCCAAAATGCATATGGAGTGCATTTCTGGGAAGTGTATATGGTAGCAGGACTTGGTGTTGTTGCAAGTGTACAGTTACTCACACCAGCAAGACAGATCCATTTTTGTTACCACTGGCTTTACTTGGCAAAGGATGGAGATTTGAGTAGAGCTGCCCCAGACAGTGAATGTGCATTTGTTGCATTCCTGACTCCGAAGGGCGGAGCCTTTGACACTAAAGTGTGGGAGGATGGACACAGGGCTGCCTTTAGGAATTCTAGAAGGAACTTTTACAGAGGATTGCTGATTAGTCCTTTCTGAGCACTGCCACTTGTTTATGAGAAGGGAAACTTAAGTGAGTAGGCAGATTCTGCTGTTAAAGGAAGGGGAGTATCTACGCAGGGCCTGTCCCTTTTGTATCTTCCAGGGTGCTGGGTGCGGAGTTTCACTCTTCACTGTGCTCATATTTTGGGTGCTTCTGAATGGAGCCAGCACTGTACTACCTGCTGTGACAGCAATCCCATTTCACAAAGACTGTCTGCACTGCAGCCAAAACAATTGCTAGGGAACCACCCCAAACTGTATCCTGGACTTTGGATCAACATGACTGGTCTGAAAAATCAGTATAAAGGTGAGACCTAAACCATACCACTTTGTTCCAGTTCCAAGGTCTTCTTAACCAAGGAAGGGAGTGCTCCACAGAGTACTCAAAAAGCCACTGTGATCCAGAGATGGTTTTTGTCGAAAAGCCAGTCTTCCAGAGATGAAGGGATATGATCTCTATGCAATGTGCAGAGAGCTGTGGGTCTGCCTAGCACCTAGAAGCCTGCCTGTTCACTGTCTAGAGAGGGAAGGAGTCTGCTTGGCTCTACAGAAGGAGAGACTGTGTTACCCTGAAGATTGGGCTTGCTAATGGGAATGTAACCAACACCGACCCAAGCTAATAGGTGGTCTCAACCTTCCTACATGGTTTATGTGGCAACCTACGTGAAACATCATCAGCTCAGAGTGATAGCTTGCCATCTGGCTTTTCCACAACGCGACCTGAGAGACCATTCCTGCTGTTGCCACTGATGTGCTGCAAGTCCTCTTAGGACTTGCAGCACATCCCTACTGTAAAGAACACTTCCAACCATCTGGAGGTTGTGACTGCCAAAGACGAGTAACTGATGCCCAGGTCTGCTGTGCTGTTCTGCATCCAGCATTAACCCGAGAAGTGATGCTTGTGCCTGCGATCCCTCTCCTGATGGCTAAGGCACTCTGTGACTGCAACCCCTACCCACAGCACCAGACTGCACTCAAGTGACCCGGTAACACGAGGCTCTAATATAGAAACTGAGAGACGGTCTTGGACCCAGAAAAAGAATTCTGCACATTAAAGAGATTAACAATTGCCATTGAGAAATCATATTGATCAAGAGATAAAACAAACTGACCTATGGGATACTGAACAGAGTAGCCGTTCCTGCAGCCCAATTGTGAGCTCACACCGGTGCCCGATTTCTGCCTGTGATCTTTTTCACTGCAGCGATAACTCTATTGTATGATGTGATATTCCTGTAGGACTTTACTAGAGCCCTAGAGAGTGTTTTGTAGAACCCTGTAGCTGAACCCCCGTTGATGTGTGTAGTATTTCTTTTTGCTAAAACATTAAAGTACTTCTCTTTTTAGTAAGACTAGCACAGAGTTCAACGGTGACCTGCAGACGTCAAAGGCAGAGTTGCCAATGGGTCTAAAACATCTTCTCTGAATACACTCCAGACTGCACTGTCCATGTGCCTAGTGTTCTGTCAATTACTTGAACATTTGGTTGAAGATACTTGCTCTGGCTTCTGGTGACCCGTCCGTGTGCCAGTAGCTCAATTTTGTCTTGGCAAACTAAGGTAACCAGCTCACAGGTAACAACCTGAAAAACATAACCAGGAATCACAGCGAACAGCCACATTTTAAGAGCTTTCCTAAACTTCAGGAGGAAAAGGCTCTGTGTACAAGGATACGAGGTGAGTATTCTAAAGTACTGCTGCGGCAAGAGAGAAGGCTCTTTCTGCCATCCAAATAGATGCAGGGCCTTATTTAGAGTCTGTAAGACAGGACACTCTGTCACAAACATGGTGGATGTCCCGTCCGCTGTAATCAACTGCATTACAGCCTACAGCAATTGTATTACGCTATATCTGCCAAGTTTTGATGGAATATCTTGCCCGCCAAACTGTAAAAAAAGGCCCTTACTGGCCAGGATACTACTCAGTCTACTATTTTTTTTTAAACTTTTTTTTATTAAAACAACAACATGCCATCTCTTTAGAGGATACACATCATAATAGTCTGACAATTCTCAAACAGACTGATAAATCAATAATCTTCTTATAATAGTTGACAACCTCCAGATTCCTCCCCCACCCACACAAGCCCCTGTTCACCTTCAGTTATATTGTCCCTTGCTCCTGATCCTGTCCGGTAATTGGACTACACAGCATTCCCCGATAACTTTTCAACTTCCCCCAAACCTTTGTCCATTTTTGTGGACATCCCCTGCTCTCATAGACCACCCTTTCCACCTGCATACACCAATCTAAATTCGGTTTCTAATCCATCAACATCGGGGCGTCTATTGCCCTCCATTTCCTCGCAATATTACGTTTTGCAATAATGAATCCTAATGTTACCCATAAGCACTCAGTGTTTGTAAGGTCCGTGTCTCCCCAAATGTTTACCAGACGCCATCTCAGTGAGTTATCCTCCTCCACATTATAATCGTCCCTCATAGTCGTTAGTATTGCTGGCCAGTATTGTTGGAGTGGTGGGCACTACCACAGCAGGTGGAAGAAGGTACCTTCCTGTCCACACCCTCTTGGGCATGGTGGTGAGGTGAGTATCCCCTTTTTCACCTGGGTGGTACATGCGTAGTAGGCCCTGTGAAGAATCTTGAGCTGTATTAGTCTGAGGAGCAGGCATATGGCCACCTCTCTGGGTGAAGCCATTGCCTTTACCCATCCCTCATCGTCCAGAGCACCCAGGTCTCCCTCCCACCTGTTCTAAAGCGTCGTCAAGGGGTCTGGGAGATTGTTTATAAGTGTAGGGTATACCAGTGATGTCGCATTTGTAGCCAGATAGTCATCCAGCAGCCTGTCCTCAAGTGGGGAGGCCTCTGGCAGTACTGTACCCTTGGATATTGTCGCCCTTAGTGCGTGGGTAATTTGGAGGTATCTAAAAATTTCAGATTGTGCCATCTGATATTCCTTCTGTAGAGCCAGGAAGGACTTGATGTCCCCTCCTTCCCAAAGGTCACCCACCCTCGAGATCCCAATCGTGTCCCACCCACTGAATCCCGCTCGGAGTCTCAACAGGCCCAGCCTCTTTGAGTCCCACAAGGGAGTCATCAAGGTGAGTCTGCCGTGCCAGTCCAACGCCCTGGTTCCCTCCTGCCAGACCGGAGTGTAGTTGAAGTGGGGGGGGTGGAAGGAATCAGCCGCACCTCCCCCGTATAGTGCCCTAAGATATCCGCCTGGTAGCATATTATGATGGTCCATCCAGTATGTGGGCTCGTTCTGGGGTTTATGCACCCAGTGGTTGATGACTGTGAGCTGGGCTGCCCAGTAGTAGTGTCGGAGTGAAGGGAGTGCCACACCTCCATCGTACCATCCCCTGGTCAGTTTTGTTAATGAGATTCGTGACGCCCCCACTGAAGGAAGTGACCCGTTTAGGGCCACCCGGGTCACTCGTGACCACCTCTCAGCCTTCCAAACAAATGAAGAGTCAGTCAGACAGTAGAGAATACAAACCAAAGTATTTATTAGTAATACACTCGAGTGGAGTCCAGTCTGACCAGCCTCCTTGGATTGTGCAGAGGGACTGACTTCTGCCCCCAGGACAACGTATTTTGTATATTTCAGAATCACTAAGACACGCCCAGACCGGAATTTTCCAGTTGGTAGTTGGTGAACAAAGAAGACACACAAAGATGAGTTGCTATCCCAGGACCGGGTACATGCTATCTCAGCGTCAAGGTTACTCTGCCCGTACCCGCCGCTCTAAGGGTGGGAGCAGGCCTATCTACTATGAAAGGTACGTGATATCAAAAACAGTCTATTCATTAGTACAGCAAAACTCAACTTTGGAGGAATACAAAAAAAATATATATTGCATCTGCTTGCTGCTGAGGCAGACAGAGTGAGACAGAAATTAGCTTCGATCATGACTCAAAATGGCGGCGGAATACAAAATGGTGCAGCGAATGCTAACTTTACATAGAGAAGTACACTGGCAGAGTGAATGCATGACATTTACATTTCAACAGACCCTCCTTTTAGCATGAGCTAACCAGTTTGGGTTTGAGGAAATGGACGGTGCAGCATAGCGTGTATACAACAAATAAACTTCAAAATTCAGAGCACTCCATGTATTCGGCATCAAAGGAAGAGGGGTCTTCAAATATACCCTCGTCTATCTGCATAAAGCTATCTATCTCTTTCTGGGTCATAATCACAGCATTAGTGTCATGGATGGGCGCCTTCTGCTTCGGTGTAAGGAGTGTGATACAATAAGTGCAACAGGCTGGGAGGCATTGTATACAGAGGCAGCAGGTGAGAAAAATACCAGCGACTACCACTAGGAAAGCAAGGATCTTCCAACCCCAGGATGCAAATATGCCCCAAAACCATCCTGAGAGTGTCCAGGTACCATTCTCTTGGTGTATATCAGATGAAAGTCTATGCAACTTCTGTATGGCAGCATATACGTTGGTCTGGGATGTATACACAACAGCTACTGCCAATGACGCGACAGGCCCCTCCCCGGTCAGCAAGGATGATGTCTAACACCATCCGGTTTTGTAAAGCAACAAGCCTCGTAGCTTGGAGCTCAGCTGTGACATTCGTCAGAATCCCAGCTGTCGTATTAATGACCCCTTCTACAACTCTGGTGAGTCGACGGATATTAAGGCTGTTGGACATGGGGCCCCAAAAGGGTACAATACCTTTCATGGCGTCTGTGTACTGTTGCAAAGTGGTATCTGTCTGATCTATGTCCTCTGTATTAATAACCCTTCTAACTCGGGCAGGTATGCACTCCTACGCTGCAATCAATGATCCCTATGGTATTTGGATGGTGCTATATACACTGGGGGAAGAAGAAAAGAGATAGCATACACCTGACCACCCCCTAGGAAGCCAAACATAAGCTTGGGAGCCGCAAACAAAATAGACATATGGCGGGAGCAAAGGCGGGCTACTAATCGTGCTCAACGTATATGTGTAATTGCAATTACTCTTCCCCACTTGCACCTTTCCAATTCCCTGAACACAGAAACCAGCTGTTGTATTGACTACTGGCACTGGCATTGCTTTATCCTTTGTAATATTGCGTGTTTGGAAAGATCGGAAATATTCAGTAGCATTGAACCCCTGAAAATCTAACATTTCATTTCAAAGCCATGTTTCATTCTTTACCTGCTCATATACATTCATGCAAGCTGTTGGAGACAATGTACCAGGGGTCTCTTGTACCCTAGCCTCGGGGAAATATATCCTTGATGGTAACGTATATATTCAAACACAGTGCAGGAGTCAGGAGATGTCATATTCATAGCAGAGAAATTAAAATGATAATGCACCATCGTAAACAGCGCAAACCACCCCTCGCAACTTCCTTGATAGGATAATGGCATCGACAATAAAATATCACTCTTAAGTGTAACTGAGGGGAATAGTCCACAAATCTAGCAATTGGTAGCATTGGAAGAATCATGGGCCTGATGCAACATTTGTAAAAAAAACATTATCTACATAAGTTTTCCGGTGTTCTCCTTTGTGAGGGGCCAAAGTAACAAACATGTGTTCAGGGGGAACAGGAGTTGTCCTAATCAGAGAGTGTACAGGATACTTCTCATCCAGGAACTAGGATATCCCCAATACTATTATTAGTGCAATAACAACTATTGATACAAAAACTATTTTATTCTTCATGGACCAACCCCGCTCTGGACGCAGAGGTGCAAAGGGCTGCTCTTCCTCAGTAATGGGCCGACCAAACGGATACATTGTAAACAAGGGAAAAAAGGAAAAAAAAAGAATGCAATGGGACTAATGACAAAAGGGGGGTCAAGTGTTCCCAGTGTCCGTCTGAGCCTCTCTGGTAGACTTCTATTGATCATCAACGTTGGCGCTTTTGAGCACCGGCGGTGGAGCTACTCAGTCCTAGCTCAGATCCGTATCCCACGTTGCAGGGTAATGTACTTCCCTCCTGGGGAGCACACTCGGCTTACCCGGTACAATGTCTGAACAATGCACCAATCTCACCTCTCCCTAAACTACTGTGGTCTGACTTGTTGAGTCCATCCCTGCTAATCTGACTTTTCATTTGGTGCACTGTTCCTCCGTCGGGGGCGCAAATTGTACCTAGCTACTCCAGGCACAGAGGGGTCAGGAAAAAGGGAGTCAGACACAGAGGGGCCAGCAGAAGAAGAGTCTGGAATTGCCTTAATCTCCTTGGGGCACTTCCGCATTTAGGATCTCATCATTCTCAGCCTCTGTTTGGGTCCACGTGAGTTGGGCATCCGAAAAGGGAACAAACCGCGGGACTCTCTCACACTCGGAGTCCCAGATGCCCCCACGGACCCACTGATCGTAGTGTAAGGGTAGAGGCACTTTGCGGCAATGCTGGCAATGAATCCAATTCTTTCGGCCGGCGACCTTCATGGCGGTGCGGGTGGAAAGGAGCACCTGGACTGGCCCCTTCCACCTCGGCTCCAGACTCTTCTCTCACTGGAAACTGCAAACCAACACAAAGTCGCCAGGCCGGATGTCGTGGCCTGGCCCCTCAGGTACTGGTGGGAGGGATTCCTGGATCTGTTGGTGAATAGAACGCAGACTTTTAGTTAACTCATACAAATAATCCACCAATAGAGGATATTCAATTTCTGAGACTCGACGAGGTTGCGGGACATCCCAAACGTTTGCCGGGCACCCAAGCACGACCTCGTAGGGTGACAATCTTGTCCTAGAATGGGCTGTCGTTCTTGTGGACAAAAGTGCTAATGGTAAAGCATCTGGCCACTGCAACCCTGTGCTCTCCTGAATCTTTGCCAGTTTCAGTTTGAGAGTACCATTGTACTTCTCAACCAAACCTGCGGACTGGGGGTGATTTGCAGCGTGAAATTTGTGTCTGATATGCAGTCCCTCGCAAACTAACTGGATAACTTTTGCATTGATGTGACTTCCATTGTCACTCCAAATCAAACGGGGGAAGCTGAAGCGAGGAAAGAACTCCTTCAGGAGCACCTTGGGAGTCGCTATGGCTGCGTTTTCTTTTGTGGGGTAAGCCTCAACCTATTTACTGAACTCACAAACAACCATCAACACATATTTCAAATTGTTGACTCAATCCATCTCTATGTAATCTAACTGGAGGACCTCAAAAGGGAAAGTGGGGGTTGCAAAATTACCAGGTGGCATAGGGGTACCCTTTCCAGGATTGTGCATCATACACACCATACAGTATTTGACCAAATGGGCGGCAGTCTTTGGGATGTTATCATTCTGCCATACAGGGTCTAACAACTTACAAATACCTTTCGCACTGTGAGCTGGCCCGTGCGCCATGGTGACTACGGGAAGAACACATGCATCTGGTAGCATCCATCTCTGTTTCCCTGACTTATCAGTCCAACACCCATTCTCATCCAAATGTGCTGTGCTTTCCTGCCATATCGCTAATTCCTCAATAGTTGCCTCACTCTGTATCTCCTTGACACTTTACAGCGTATCCTCAAACATGGTAACCTCAGGCACCCACCTAGCGGGACCCGTAACAAACATCTTTTTCATCTTCGTTCGGGCTGTCTCCTTAGCTGTCTGGTCTGCGAATGCATTCCCTTTACACACATTGTCAGTAATTGCCTTGCGGGCGCTGCACTTTATTATCGCTAATTTCTTAGGGAGTGTCAAAGCAGATAAAGGCCTATGTATGAGGGGGCCGTGTTGTATTTTCATCCCATGGGAAGTGAGAAACCCTCTTTCTGCCCAAAGTCGGCTAAAATTATGAGCGACTCCAAATGCGTACTGACTGTCAGTATAGATATTGACAGCCAGTCCCTCACTCAACTCACAGGCTCGAATAAGGGCAACCAGCTCTGCAGCTTGAGCCGATTGATAGGGAACTCGTGATGTCTCAACTACTGTGTGTAGTGTTGTGATTGCATATGCAGCTGTTGTAGTGCCATCTGGTAACTTGAAACAAGAGCCATCGAAATATAGTTCCCCTTGGGGGTCCGATAAGGGAACGTCAGTCAAGTCTACCCGTCCTTTCGTCTCCTCCTCCGTGCGGAAGATTTAATCTTGTATATCAATTTCCTCACTCTCAGAAGGGAGGGGAGCAACGTGGCTGGGTTCAGAGTGGCACATCTTTTAATCGTTACATGCGGTGCAAAGAGAGTTAGCTCATAACCGGTCAGACATGCACTGGTGAGGTGCTGTGTCTTAGTGTTATTCAAAAGGGTATCCACAGCATGGGGGACCATAAGTGTGAGGTCAGTATCAAGTACGAGCCCAGCCGATTGTCTTATTGAGACGGCCACAGCCACGACCGCTCTTAGACAGCTCGGGAGGGCTCTCGCGACAGGGTCAAGAAGCGCAGAAAAATAAGCACACGGTCGTTGCTTACCTCCAGAGGCCTGTGTTAAAACAGAGAGTGCGCAACCAGACGCTTCGTGTACGTACAGCATGAACGGCTTCGCATAATCTGGCGTACCAAGCACAGGCGCAAAGCAAAGCGCAACTTTTAATTGCTCAAAAGACTGCTGACATTCAGGCGTCCAAGGCAATGGTTCATGCACATCTTTAGTGGTTAGTGCCAGCAGAGGCTTGGTTAGTAACGAGTAGTTAGGGATCCAGTACCGACAATAGGAAGTAATGCCAATAAAAGCAAGTACATCCTTTTGATTTTGAGGCATGGGCATTTTAACAATGGTACTGATGCGTTCAGGAGTCAATCTCCTACCCTCCTTTGACAGTAGGTGACCTAAGTAGGTGACCTCCTGTCGACAATATTGAAATTTGGAAAGGGACACTTTATGTCTGTGGTGTGCCAAAAGCAGCAACAATTTAACCATACTGTCTTTGCAACCCTTTTCAGTGTCAGAAGCGATGAGAAGGTCGTCGACATATTGAAGCAATACGTTACCTGAGGGAAGTGTGAGGGAGTACAATTGGGCTTTTAAGGCTTGGCTATATATACTAGGGCTCTCAGTATCGCCCTGAGGAGCTCGACAGAATCTGCCAGCTAGTGTAAAATCGAACAAGTGCCTGCTGTTTGGATGAATCGGGATACTAAAGAATGCGTTTTTTAAATCAATGACAGAAAATAATTTAGCAGAGGAAGGAATCGTTGTTAGAAGAGCAGTAATGTCAGGGACCACCGGGAACTGAGGAACCACTATTTTATTTACTTCACGCAAGTCAATCACAAAACGATAAACAGCTGGATGATCATCAGAGGAGCCGGAAGGTGCCCTCTTAAGAATGGTAAGAATGGGGCTATTACACACATTCACAGTCATCTCTTCGACAACCCCTGATTGAATCAGATCCTGTATAATCTGCAACAAGGCTCTCTCCTCTGCTTGTGGTATTTTGTACTGAGGAATACGAGGCATTACGGCATTGTCTTCAACTTTGATAGAAACTGGGGGAATCTGCAATAGTCCTATGTTCATGTCACCCGTTGCCCACAACATGGGCGGCACATTCTTAAATTCAGCAGGGAGGGGTGCATCTTTGGACAGACACTGCTTAGAGCTGACCACATTTGGACCCATTGTCATGTAAACACCGTCCGGAGAACAATAAATCGCTGCATGCAGCTTCTTTAATAAATCTAAGCCCATCAAATTCTCTCTGCAATTAGATGTTAACAAAAATGGTGAATCCACAGTAAAAGGACCTATAGTCAATGTGAGAGATTTGGAAATGGGGTTCACAAACGGTACACCAGAAAATCCTACTGAAAGATTATTATGGCCAGACAGAGCCGCCCCGGGGACCAGTGAACAGGAAATAGAGCTATTCATAGCACCTGTATCCACCAAAAATTCCTTAGCTGAGCCATACAAATCTGCAGTAACGTAAGGACCGCGCTGATCTACAGGTATCTGAACTGGTCCCTCACTCTGTCCCTGGCTGTCCTAGCTGAGGGACGGTCCCATCACCTCGTCTGTGTCATAGTCATCCTGGTAGTACTGTTTGCCCCTAGGGTCGTCAAAGTAGTTCTGGTCAGTGCGACCCTTTGAGGTCACAACTGCCTGCACTCTGTCCTGGCCACCATCTCAGCGACCCCGTCCACGAGACCCTCGTCCCCTTGGAACCGCCACCTTTTGCAAAAGCACAGGACACTCGCTACGCCAGTGTCCCTCCTCTTTACAGTACGCACACTGATTTGGTACTTCAGGCGTAGTGTTCCTGCTAGTACGCGGAAGCTGTCGGTCTGGACCACCTCGTCCTCTACCATTCCCTTGAGAAGCCTGTTGCAACAACACCTTCGTCTTCAATTCCTTATGATTTTTCTCCACCTTCTCCTTCTCCTCATTTTCCCTGTGCACTAATACTGTGCCATACTCAATATCACAGAAGGGGAGGAGGTAGTCCAAGTGCTCTCCGAAGCCTGCAACCGAGTTGCGATCTCAGGAACCAGGTTCATAACAAATCTATTAACGAACAGTCGGACACCCCCCTCCACCAACAAATCCTGTCCACTAAAATCCAAAAACACACCTTCAAATCGAGTGAAAAAAATCAGACACACTTTCATCCTTCTTCTGACGACATGCCGTTAACTTGTTACAATCTACCCTTCTCGGTGGAATAAGAGAGTGCATATATGTAATAATTCGACCAAGCAAAGCTAGTATCTCAGCTTTAGGCTTCTCACCAGGCTTCCTCTCCTGGTCCCATGCTTTATTCTGATCCCAAGTACCACCCAATTCCACAACGTGGTCCTGTGTGTGCACCTGCCTCCAAATATCGACGGGCACCAATAAACCAAAGAACATTTCAATATCCGCAAGCGTCATCACTGTCGATGAAGCGGCTACAGTCAATTCCTTATAATATGCAGTAGGATTCTTCCTAGGGTCAGGTAGCTGAGTCTTAAGGGACAAAACCTCACTCCTTTTTCATGGAGTATAAACCCATTGTTCCTGGAACCGGGCCTCTACCCGGGGTCTAGTAACAATGTTATGCTGACCCCGTAGTTCTGGTATTTCTGGGTAATATATGGGGTGAACTTCCCTCATCGGGAATTGGGACACTGTCTTCGGGCTCTTCTCAAGCAGCCTACCTCGATAAGCGACCAGCGTCGTGACATTATTAAAAACCTCACTAGGTGCCATATCGGCAGCATATACATGGTCCCTAATATCATAAATAATCTGGGGTGCTACATCATTGAAACACTGTTCCCACAGTCCGGTCAAAGTAGCCGACATATGCTTAAGGGCATGTTGCTGCACAAATGGTTCATAATCTCTCATCACCCTCCACACATCTTCCACACTGTAAATGGGGTGACAAGCCGACTGAGCGGACTGATTGGCTACTACCCTTTTCTCTTCATCTCCGACATCAGATCGTATCAATATTTGCCCCAGTCGATCCCTAGCAGTCGCCCAGTCGTGCTCCCCTATTACGCGTATGGGCGTTCCGCTACTCAGTAATGTCGGGAAATGGGGGAATAGGGAAGGAGTAGTAACAGAAGGAGCAGGCACCAATGTTGCTAGTGAATGTGTCATGGGTGTGAGGGCTGGCGAGAGAGATGCCGAAACAATAGGCGTAGCAGGGAGACTGACAATTATAGTAGCCGCAGAGGGTGAAGCCAAAGAAAGGGCAGAACAGTAGCGGTCGGTGGTGGGAGTGCCGCCGGGCGCTGACGTGGGGCGGGGGAGGGGCAGGGTGGGGGGTAGTAAACTACGGATTACAGCCGATTACAGGTAAGTACACATATAAATAAATAAAACGAATTTCGTTGCGCGCGCTGCATCGCATTTGGCGATGCAGCGCGAGAAACCAAAACACCTTACTAAGACACAGTATTTTCAAAGAAAACAAGTTCACTATTTATGCCGAGCAGATATTTGCAAATATCTTACCAAAATTGTTCCTCAGACCTCTTCAAATGTAAACCAAAGTGGTACCATGTTCACAAAGAACTCAAACAAATTCAAGCGCTTGTCCAAAGATGGTCCTCAGACCATGCCAAATACAAATCAAAATGACGCCATATCCACAAAGAACCAAAGCAAACTCACCTGGTGCACACAGGTTAAGCGAAGTTATTCTCCACTGCTGACTCTTCGGACCAAACGGTCAAATCCAAGGGTTTCGCCTTTCAGGACCCCAGTCGGGATGACCACTGGACGAGGCACCGCCCAGTCAGACAGATGGGGCAGCTGCGAGTACAAGACTCTCTCGTGCAGGGATCCCCAGTCCGCCCGTCCGACCCGACGTGGCCCCGACCTCCTCACTCAAGGATGGGCCACCCGATGGAGTCCCTGTTCGGGCGCCAACTGAAGGAAGTGACCCGATTAGGGCCACCCGGGTCACTCGTGACCACCTCTCAGCCTTCCAAACAAATGAAGAGTCGGTCAGACAGTAGAGAATACAAACCAAAGTATTTATTAGTAATACACTCGAGTGGAGACCAGTCTGACCAGCCTTCTTGGATTGAGCAGAGGGACTGACTTCTACCCCCAGGACAACGTATATTGTACATTTCAGAATCACTAAAACATGCCCAGACCGGAATTGTCCAGTTGGTAGTTGGTGAACAAAGAAGACACACAAAGATGAGTTGCTATCCCAGGACCGGGTACATGCTATCTCAGTGTCAAGGTTACTCTGCCCGTACCCGCCACTCTAAGGGTGGGAGCAGGCCTCTCTAGTGTGAAAGGTATGCGATAGAAAAAACAGTCTATTCATTAGTACAGCGAAACTCAACCTTGGTGGAATACAAAAAAATATATATATATATTGCAGCTGCTTTCTGCTGAGGCAGACAGAGTGAGACAGAAATTAGCTTCGCTCATGACTCAAAATGGTGGCTGAATACAAAATGGTGCAGCAAATGCTAACTTTACATAGAGCAGTACACTGGCAGAGTGAATGCATGACATTTACAATTCAACACCCCGTCCCACAACAGCTGTTGTACAGCTGCGTCTATTTGCTAGAAATACCGCGGGGCACTGGGTAAGGCGTATTGTAAAGCACGTAGAGGAATCTGGGCAAAGCCATCATTTTAAAAAGTGACGCTCTACCTAAAAGGGACAGCGGCAACGAGCGCCAGTGTTGGATATCACTTTTCAGGCGGTTCAACGGGGGGCCAAGTTTTGTTTATAAAAGCTCATGGGGTCCTTAGTGATGTATATACCCAAATATCGAAACCCCTTTGTATCTATTCGGAGTTGACATCCACTGGGGAGTGCAGGCTGACTTCCTGCTAAGACATATATCACTGATTTGCCCCAGTTTATTGTGTACCCTGAATACTTACGGAACAGCTCAAATATATTTAGCATCCTGTGAATCGTGACCATTGGGTTCGCTACATACATAAGGATATCGTCCGCATATAAATAAATTTTATCTTCCCGCTCTGGTGTCCATCATAGTCCGCGGATCATAGGATCTTCCCGAATCCAGGTCGCTAGGGGCTCCAGAACCAGTGCGAATTATAGGGGGGACAAGGGGCATCACTGCCTTGTTCCCCTCCGGAGCTCAAACACTCTAGATACATTCCCATTTACCGAGATCTGTGCCAAGGGCTCTGCATATAAGAGTTTAATCCAATTTAAGAATTTCGGCCCAAAGCCCAGTCTCTCCAATACTGCTTATAAAAATTGCCATTCCACTGTGTCGAACGCCATGCTTGCGTCTAGCGATACTACTAACGCATCTTCCTCAATGGTCGAGGCTCTACCAATTACCCCATGTAATCGTCTAAGATTAAGAGCTGTGTTGCGTCTCGGCATGAAGCCCGATTGGTCAGAGTGAACCAGAGAGTGTATACTCAGTGTACTATTAATCGATCTAAGGGTTCTCCATTAGTTGAGCTGCTGTATTTTCAATAAACTTTAACCTATCTCAGATAGATGCTGTTACCAGAGTGAAGCCGTGATTGAATAACACCATGGATAATTTTACGTGACTCTTACGTACGTATTTGAAGTTGCTCATTTTACTTGTCCATCTTTAAATCCTGTTTTACGTCTTCTAAATTTTTTCTTTATAGGCTATGCCAAATTTATTCAATTTCCATATGTCACTTATCAATGTTTTGGTAGTTCAAATGTCAGTAGACTAAACCAAGAGAACAGGTATTTAGTACACCATGCCCTTTCCTTATGAACACCTTATGACTCCTCCACAGAGCTGTCTTCACTGCTACCCTCTGAACTTCGGATTATTCTGATAAAGTTAGATCATGCAACTTCTAACCTACCTCTCGTAGAATCAGGTATTTCAAATGGTTTAAATTTTCTCAAGTTTGTATCTTTTGCTTGTGTCTAATGCTAATGACAAAACTGTATTCGACTTCTCCACTGAAAAAAACAATGTTCTGCCTTTTTCTCCATCAAGGCAGCCAGTCTCCTCATAAGACATCACTGCTAAATGACCGCCGTATCTGTGGTGCTGAATGATATATAGTTAGGATAGGTTTCAATGTAAAACTATTTCCCAACACCTTTGTCAGCTTTGCATCAGCACCCCAATGCTCATCCAGTTCATAACAATGGAATAATGCTTTATCTTCCTCAGTGCTGACACCCTACATGTCAGCGAAAAATGAGTCGTACCCTTGGCAGTGGAGGGCCACACTCATCTGTAAACCAAATGCCTACTCACATTTCAATAATGTTTTCTGTTCCTCGATCCAATGTAACCTTTCCAAATCTTGTGCTTCAGATCAATAAATTCACATACCACATATTGGTATCCGTACCTTTCCAATTCTTGTGCTTCAGATCAATAAATTCACATACCTCATATTGGTATCCGTACCTTTCCAATTCTTGGGCTTCAGATCAATAAATTCACATACCTCATATTGGTATCCGTACCTTTCCAATTCTTGGGCTTCAGATCAATAAATTAACTTACCACATATTGGTATCCGTCAGTTCTATTCCTTGCGGCTTTGATTCCCTAGGAAGGCTCTTATCGCTGCATGCTTCCTTGGGTTCGCCCAGCTTTGCCTGGATCCATGCACTTCAGAGGAGAAAGTCCATCCTGTCACTTTATAGGATTAAGAAAATACACTCTCAGCAAAGAGGCCATAGACTCTCAGCAATCATTTCACAAAGGAGAGTAAATATAATGTGTCAAAGGACTGCAGGTTTCTGGTTGCCCAGAGTAAAATAGGAGGTTCAACCAGGATGTCCTGGAGATAACTTGAGCCCTGTCAGGGGCAGACCTTCTGAGCTGAGGTGAGAGAAACAGGAAGGATGTTGGGCCATATGCATCAAGCATTTTTGCGAATCGGCCGTTTGCGAACGCAAAAAAATGCCTTTCTGATGCAGCAAACCCTATTTTGCGATTCGTAACCTGTTACCGAATCGCAAAATGAGTTTGCGATTCGCTATTAGGAAGGGGCGTGTTTAGGGCGTCCCTTCCTAATACCGAATCGCATCAGTATGCATGAATATTTTGCGACCGGAATGCGGTTGCAAAACATTTGCATTTTACCACCTACTTCAAGTAGGTGGTAACCCATTCGCAAATGGGAAGGGGTCACCAAGGGACCCCTTCCCCTTTGTGAATGTCTGTAAATGCATTTTCTAAGAGCAGGCAGCGGTCCCACGGACCACTGCCTGCTCTTAGAAAATGAAAGGAAAAGTTTTCATTTTCTCTTTTGTAGAGCATCCCGTTTTCCTTTAAGGAAAACAGACTGCTTTACAAAAAAAGATTGCTTTATTTAAAAGCAATCACGGACATGGTGGTCTGCTGACCCCAGCAGGCCACCATCCCGTGATTATTGCGATTCCTAGGGGTCGCAAATTGCGACCTACCTCATTAATATTCATGAGGTAGGTCATTTGCGATCCCCTAGGAATCGCAGAAAGTGTTAAACACACTTTCATGCATTCCATTTTGCGATTTTCTAATTGTGAATCGCAAGAATTCGCAATTAGGAAATCGCAAAATGGATTGCTGATGCATCTGGTCCATGTCTTCAGAGGAGTTTGCACAGGGTTCCCTGCCATACTTTTGAGTGCATAAGGAGAGTGAGCCTCACTACCAAAGATAATTTTCTAACAAAGAGATAAATATTTGGAGCCAAGTGAGTTCGCAGACACCTGGCACAGTACACACCCGTGTGACAAACCAACAGAATAAGGCACGCGCAAGGAAACTGCGTTTTCATCTGTGGAGAAGCTAAGGACAGTGCAACATGGCACAAACATCTATACAAGCTGACCACAGGCCTCCAAGCGCTCTGCTCCCTCCCCAGGAGTGCTCTCCCTATCTGACTGTTTGGCCATGTTGGTATCACACGTATCGTCATTGTAAGGAACCACAAAGTCCCCAGGATAGGCGGTGGGTCTGAGGTAGATTGTACTGTTTGTGGCGGCCACTAAGTGCTGACTTTGTGAGAGGCTGTGAGCGGAGCTGCCTGGTCATCTGCACAGATGGAGCAGCCATGGAGAGCCAGGGTACCAGAGATGGTGCAGATGGTAGACCAGGCAAAGACCAATGAATGAGAGTGAGCAACAGAGCGGCTGACAGGGTCCTGGAGAGTGGGAGATGAAGTGCAATCAAATTGGACCAATCTAGCAGGTGTCCATGGGTATGTGTAGAAAAACATCCAAGTGTAAGAGCAGAGGGTGTGCTGGACCAGGGGTCTTCAATGAATTGTCACCCTGTGCTATGGAGTTAGAGTCTTATGGACTGTGGAAGTACTTGAAAGTTCTCTGAAGCAGACTCAGCCTGTCTCTTGGAACCTTACCCACATAGAGGATTAATTTCATCTTGCTCTACTCATCTTGCCAATCAGCCTGAATTTGTTTATGCAGTTTATAGTTGGGGGGCTTGGGACCTTGATTTTATTAGGAGGATGCTTTTATGATGTTTATGGTGTTTTTTAGTGTGTTGGTACGCTCGCTTCCTCTGGGTAATTTGGGAGTGGCTTAGGCGCACTTCAAGATTTTCAGTATGCGCGGGGTAGCGGACCAGTGGCGAGTTAGGCCACTGTGTTTCACCGCTAACCCCTGCTGTGGTGTTTTTCTGGCTGCTGCCATTTTGGGAGTGGGCAGAAGGGAGGAGTGGGTGTGATTAACGGTCTAGTGGTAGACCGAGCAGATAGATTTAAATGCAGGTGCTGTTTAGCCACGTTGATGGCACGCCCGTCTGCGACCATCATCAGGAGCACTGCCTGTTTCACCAGAGGTGAGAGACCTTTGGTTAGCTTCTCTTGAGATATGCTGCTTGCACTGGCGCCCAAAGGTGCCCATACGCCTAATTGCTGTAAATGTGCACCCGGGTCAACATTTGGTCCCTTCTCCTGTGTAAGTTGTAAATGGGGCTGTTCGTGCCCCCGAGAGATGGCACGTATGAATCCCGTGCTTAGATGGAAGGAAGCAGATATGCCACTCCCCATGCACCTGAGGGAAGGGGCCGTTGGCCCCCAAGGTAGCCTCTCGTGGCTCTCATATTAGCTGTATCTACCTTAATGCTGTATCTCTGCCCAAATATTGTATGGAAATTTGTGTCACCATCCATAGTTCCAAACCTGATCTAGTTTATATCACTGGAACTTGGATTAACAGCCATTCGATAACTGAGTTAGCACTGGCAGTACCAACTGGCTATAAGATTTTGATGAGCAATCGGGAAGGCAGCAGGGGAGGCGGAGTTGCAATTATTTTTGGGGACATTTTTGAGGGTTCAGATACATGTAAACGCTCAGTAGGAGATAGCGAAATTCTTCTGTTTCAGCTCTCCCTCAAGTCAACGAACAAGGGAGAGCGATTAGTTATACACCCAGGGGCTATAACCTTCAGTTGGCAGCTAAGCCATCTGCTTTGATATCACCTCTGATCTTAAAGTATGTCTCTATTTATTGATTGGAGATGCCAATCTTCATTTATGGCCCGAAATGCAAATGTTACAGCTGAATCAATGGATAATGGGCGCGACTCATAAAGTAGGACACACTCTGGACTGCTGTTCTCTAACCACTGTTCAATTTTTATTCAATCTATTGACCCTATTTTGTGGTCTGACCACTTTTTAATAAAATTTACTTTTTTAGCTCAAAGTAGGCCCCTATTAATCATTGAGCCACATCAGTCATGATGAGACCCTGGAGGAAAGTTAATCTTGAGTCCTTCTCTAACACATTCAGCCCTCCCGCATTAAACGCAGACCTTCCTCTACAAATGATTGTCAATGCATTGGAGAAGGTGATAGTTGAGGCATTAGATAGATGCGCTCCTCAGAAATTAAAGAAGTCGCCGAGATCCTCTCCATCTGAGAAGTGGTATACTAACAAACTTAGAATAGCACAGAGGGATTGCAAAGCCTTCCAATTGCCCTAATGAGAGTATGGCTTTTAGAACTGCACTAAAGCTTTATCATAAAAGCTTAGACAAACCACAAAACTACATTTTGTGAGGAGACTGGAGGAGAATAGTGGATCATCAAAAGAGTTGTTCAAGATAAACAAAGAACTGTCCCATCCTGCCTCCTTCAATCGAACTCCAGCCTCAGCACGACGATGTGAGGAGTTGGTGACACTTTTTAATGACAAGATTGATCAGATGTACTCAACATCTGAGTCTCAACTCCCCATGGAGGAGTCTTTCCTTAAAGAGGCTAACCCACACTCTGGGACGCCAACCCACTGGGGCGAGTTCTTGGATCTCCCACCAGAAATGGTGGAAAGAACTATGAAAGAGGTAAAATCTGGGTCACCGCTGGACCCTTGCCCTCATTTTATTTTCTCACGGCTGGTCTAGTTTTTAAGTCCATATTTCACCTGGCTGTTCCACCTGTCATTGAAAACACAGATTACCCATCTATTTTGAAATATGCCCTGGTGCTGCCTTTGATGAAGAAAGCCGGAATGGATATTGCTGTCCTTTCTAACTATCGCCCCATTTCTCTTTTGCCATTCATGGCTAAAGTGCTAGAAAGGTTAGTTAATGATAAACTCACTCAGTTTCTGGAGAATAATAACCTTTTGGATGTCACCAAAACAGGATTTAGAGTTAACTACCCTGCTGGTGGTAGTGGATAGAATTTGATCAGAGGAAGATCAAGATAAGGAGGTCGCCTTAATCCTATTAGATCTTTCCGCAGTTTTTGATACAGTTTCTCATTCTCGATTAATACACAGGTTGCATGAAGTTGGTCTGCATTCCACCACGCTGCTTGCCTCTTCAAATCCACCCCCTGCTTGTCCAACTGCGGGGTTCCCCAAGGGTCGTATCTTAGCCCTTCACTGTTTAACATCTATGTCACCACTCTGGTGAGTATTGTTAAGTCCTGGGGCTTCGAGACTCTCTTGTATGCTGACGACACCCAGCTTATCTCTATTGACGAGAGTCAGTCAGAAACCCATGTTTGGGCTGTCTATTGGATTTGGCCAGTTGGATGAGGACACACCGTTTGAAATTTAATGCAGATATAACTGAAATCCTGCTGTTTGGTGGGGCAAATAAAGTGTGGAATGAAACATAGTGGACTGCATTCCTCGGTTCCGCCCCCATGCCAAAAAGAGTGGCTAAGAACTTGGTATTTCTGCAAGATGACTCTCTTGATGCAAGACCCGGTGAACTCTGTGTGTTGGAGATGTTTTTGTCTCCTACGCATGAGGCAAAATCGGTTTTGCTGGATCCCGACAACATAGCGTAGGAATATCATCCAGGGTTTTATTATGAGCAGTCTAGATTACGGCAATGCCTTGTATTTATGTGTGGCCGACTATTTGTTTAATCGCCTGCAACTCATACACAACGACACAGCTAGACTCCTTCTGTACCCATTGCTGGGACACCTCATGGAGGTAGCTACGATCTTTATAAAACACGTTATTATTATTATTAGGTTAGACTGATCTGCAATAGTTCCAGAAGAAGCTCGGCCTTGGCCTGCCTCAATCGTTTCACTGACTCCCAGTGCGGAAAAGAGCCAAGTTTAAGTTACTTTGCTATGTCCATAAGTCACTCCAGGATTCAGGGACAGCCATATTGAGCTGTAGAGTGGCTTTTTACAGACCCATAATAGCGCTTCGATCTTCAAGTCAAGTCTTAGTTTGCAGCAGACAAATTAAGAAAGCCAGAATGGGTGGTAGCTCCTTTAATCATCTAGCGACACTGGAATTCTTTACCCCTGGAAATTCGTCTCACAGAGGACCTCCTTGTGTTTCGGAAATGTTTGAAGATTTGGCTATTTCCCCTTTAGTGGTACAGAGCATGCAGAGTTGATGTTTTTTTTCCAGAGCCAGGATATCCCTTAGGGAATGATGGTGCACTTTATAAATACTTTCAATAAATAAAAAAAAATAAAGGATCATCCCCTTGGCTGATGTATGTGGTTGTAAGATCTCTGGGGCCCTCCATGCTAAGAGGGAAAAAGTAGGCCACTCTTAATCTTAATTCTGTTGCTGGTCACAAGGGCTAGCCTCTGCTGACAAGGTGAAAGGTCATCCACTGCCATGCTTTGGGGAATCTATGCGGTCTTATTGTTTAGGTTGAATCATAACAGACATCACAGCTGTCTGGTTGAAAACCCATATTGGGGACATGCAGAAAGCTTCCCCAGGAATGCATTACACCCATTACTTACCATTGGCTTGGTGTTTTGTAACTCACATTTTCTTTCTTTCTATTTCCTGCCTTTATGTGTATTAGGCTATCCAGCATGTCTTTGTCCCTCCCGTGGAGCATAACCTGTTTACTACTTCTCTGACTGGGGCCTTGTATTCTTCCACGAGTGCTTGTTTCCTGAGAACTGTTTTTTTCTTTTTCGAGGGGCACATGTGATATCAGTCGTCTCATGTATGCTTGTTCACAGCAGTAAATGTACTGTAATTCTTTGGAAAGGTTTTCTGGCTCTGTTAGAAATGGGGGTCTCTAGTTGGCAAGGGTTTGCACATCTGTCGAAGTAGGGACCCTTCTTCCAAGTCAGGGTAAGGGAGTTACACTCCTAAAATAATCCCTGCCCCCCCCGGTAGCTTGGCGCAAGCAGTCAGGCTTATATTAGAGGCAGTGTGTAAAGCATTTGCACATAACCAACAGTAATACAGTGAAAACACTACAAAAGGACATCACACCAGTTTTAGAAAAATATCCAATATTTTATATACTTAAAACAAGAACAAAACGATAAAAATCCACAATTCAGTACTTAAAAAGGTATACTTTGCATGAATACTTGGAAAACACAGTTCGTATGAGTCGGTAGCTCCGTCCAGGGCTACCGCGATGCTGAAAACAACAGAGTCTAACAGTTCCAGCCGACTGCGTTGGTACGGGCCAGCGAAAAAGTGGACAGACTCTGTATCAGTAATTTTCTCATTGCGGCTGACACGGTGGTGCGAGCCGGTCGTGGCAACCATCTCAGTTGCGTTGCAAAAATGGAAGCGGTGCAGGGGGCGGTGTCCTCTCAATGCGGTGCAGGCAGCGGCTCAGTGACAATTGTCCAGACAGCGTCGGTGAGACCAAGGCTTACGGTGGTGGGCGAGAAGGTGCTCGATGCGGTGCTGGCAGGTTGCAGTGCAGGCGACAGAGCCTGTTAGCCGGAGCTGGCGTCGGTCAGCCCAGACGGCTGTGTGGGACGAGGCGGTGCGTCGTGAAACTTACGAGCGGTGCCCCCAGCCATGATGTGGTCACGGGTGTCGAAGTCTGCAGCAGCGACGGCGTCGGTGAGACCAGGATGGTGAAGCGAGGCAGTGCGGAGCCCACAGGTCACGGTGCAAGCAGCGGCTCAGTGGTATCGGTCGTCGTCGGTGAGACCAGGGTTGCGGGGTGAGAGGCAGACGGTCCGGTCTGCGGTGCCGTCAGGACGCAGAGCCAGCGATGGAGTCGGTGACGGAGTCGGTTGCGTTTCCCTTCTCTGTGGCAGCTGAAACAGCAGTTCCAGAAGCGGTACCCAGAGGTCAGTGAAGTCTTTGCAGTCCCTGAGACTTCAGAACAGCAGGCAAGCTCTATTTCAGGCCCATCGAGGCCCATCGAGATGCTCAATAAAGAAGTTGCAGAAAGTTCAGTCCAGTCCTTTCACTGCCCAAGACAGAAGCAGTCACTGCAGGTCAACACAGCAAAGCACTCAGCAAAGTGGTAGTTCCTCCTCACAGCTTCTCCAGCTCTTCTTCTTGGCAGTCTTCTTGGTCCAAAAGAGTTCTAAAATTCTGGGGTCTGGGCCCCAATGTTTATATCACAAAATCCTTTGTTCTCTGGAGGCAGAGAGTGTCTCTGCCCAGCCAGAACCAGTTCTGTCCTCTCTGGTGCCCCCCCTACTCCAAATTCAGCCCAGGTCTATTCAGCCCAGCCCTGACCCATCCAGACTCTCTGGAGCCACTGCTCCTCCCCAGCCCCTGTCACCCCAAAGCCAGACAGTCAATACACATCCTAGCAGAGGCACACTGGATGGCTAAGCAAGAAAATACCTACTTTCTAAAAGTGGTATTTTCAAAACACAGAATGTAAAAATCACCCTCACTAAAAGATGCATTTTAACATTCTGAGTTCAGGCATACTAAACTTTATGTTCCTACCTTGTTCCCAGGGGTAGTTATGTTTATAGGATGTTATAAGCAAACTCCCCATTCTATCCTGTGGGAACAGGTAGCCTTGCAATAGTGAAAAAACGAAATTAGCAGTATTTCACTATCAGGACATGCCACACACACCAAGGCATGTCCTACCTTTCACATACACTGCACCCTACCACAGGGGTACCTTGGGCCTACCTTAGGGGTGACTAATATGTAAGGGAAGGGTAGGGCCTGGCAAGTGGGTGCACTTGCCAGGTCTACATGGCAGTACTAAACTGCACACAGATACTGCAGTGGCAGATCTGAGTTACCTTTTCAGGGCTACTCATGAGGGTGGCACAATCAGTGCTGCAGGCCCACTAGTAGCATTTGATTTACAGGCCCTGGCACACTCAGTGCACTTTACTAGGGACTGACTTGTAAATCAAATATGCCAATCATGGAAACACCAATCCATAATAACCAATTACAACAGGAGCACTTGCACTTTCACACTGAACAGCAGTGAGAAAGTGCGCAGAGACACTAAACCAGCAAAAACAGAGTCAAAACCAGGAGGTCAGAAATCAAAAAGACTGGGAAAACATGCCAAAAGATGCCAAGTCTAACAAATGTCCCCTCCAGCTGAAAAAGTAGGGAGAACTACCCAACCTCCTGGGAGTTCTCTTCACTAAGGCGGAAGAACCTGGACAGACCATCTGCGTTGGCGTGTTCTGTGCCAGGGCGGTGTTCCACCGTAAAGTCCATTCCCTGTAGGGAGATGGACCACCTCAACAGTTTTGGGTTCTCACCCCTCATTTGCATCAACCATCTGAGGGGCCTGAGGTCTGTCTGAACTCGGAAGTGAGCCCCAAACAGGTAGGATCTTAGCTTCTTCAGTGCCCAGACCACAGCGAAAGCTTCTCTTTCTATGGCACTCCACCTCTGTTCCCTTGGGGGTAGTCTCCTGCTAAGGAATTCTACAGGCTGGTCTAGACCCTCTTCGTTCAGTTGTGAGAGCACCGCTCCCACACCATGCTCTGAAGTGTCAGTCTGCACGACGAATTCCTTGGAGAAGTCGGGTGCCTTGAGCACGGGTGCCGTGCACATGGCTGCCCTCAGGGCACCAAAAGCTTTCTGGCAGGACTCAGTCCAGATCCCCTTCTTGGGCTGCTTCCTGGAAGTCAGCTCTGTTAAGGGGTCAACAATGGTGCCATAGCCCTTAACAAATCTCCTGTAGTAACCGGTGCGGCCTAAAAAGGCTCTCACCTCTGTCTGGGTCTTCGGGGGCTCCCAAGCCAGGATGGTGTCAATCTTGGGTTGTAGGGGCGCCACCTGGACGCTTCCTACCTGGTGTCCCAAGAACACCACAGAGCCCTGCCCGTTCTGGCACTTACTGGCCTTGATTGTGAGGCCTGCCCTCTGCAGAGCCTTCAACACTTCCCAGAGATGCTGCAAGTGTTCTTCCCAGCTGGAACTGAACATGGCAATGTCGTCCAGGTAGGCGGCACTGAAATCCTCCAGTCCAGCCAACACCTGGTTGACCAACCTCTGGAAGGTGGCAGGGGCATTCTTCAATCCAAAGGGCATCACCCGGAATTGGTAATGCCCCTCTGGGGTTTAGAATGCTGACCTCTCCTTGGCCCCATCGGTTAAGGCAATCTGCCAGTACCCAGACGTCAAATCAAACATGCTGAGAAACTTGGCAGCTCCCAACCGATCAATGAGCTCATCAGCTCTGGGGATGGGGTGCGTGTCAGTCCTGGTGACGGCATTGAGCCCACGGTTGTCCACACAAAACCGCTATTCTGGAGTTGCACCGGGTGCAGCAGCCTTTGGGACCAAAACCACTGGGCTGACCCAAGGACTGTTGGAAGGCTCTATCACCCCTAATGCCAACATCTTAGAGACCTCCTCTTTGATGCTGGCCCTGACCCGGTCAGTCAACCTGTAAATCTTGTGTTTCACAGGAGGGCTGTCACCAGTGTCCACGTCTTGGGTACACCAGTGAGTAACACCTGGGGTCAGAGAGGACAGTGTGGAGAACTGTCCCAACAACTGGTGACAGTCACCCTGCTGCTCTGGGGTCAGTGTAGGGGAGAGGATCACACCTTCCACTGACCCATCGTGCTCCTTGGTAGACAGGAGGTCAGGGAGAGGTTCACTCTCCTCTTCCACCCCATCATTTCACTCAAGAGCATGCTCACTTCAGACCTCTCAAAGTGAGGCTTGAGGTGGTTCACATGGAGGACCCTCAAAGGGTTCCTGGGAGTCTGCAAATTCACCAGGTAGGGTTCATCACTTTTGCGCTCCACCACCTCAAAAGGCCCTGTCCACTTGCCCTGCAAGGCACAAGGTTCCACTAGGGCCATGACCCACACTTTCTGGCCAGGCTGAAACTCTACCAGAGTGGCATTCTGGTCGTACCAACGTTACATCTCCTCCTGGCTTGCTTCCAGGTTCGACTGAGTGAGTTTCCTGAAGCGGGCAGTTTGGTTCCTGAAGGCCAGCATGTAGCTAAATACATCCTGGGGAGTTTTCCTGGGAGCTGCCTGTAAAGATGGTCCAGTCAGGTTTGATAGGAAGAAGTAGGTTTATTCACAGAGCAAGCAGGTACCCTCTACTCATCTGGATGCCTTGGTTCTAACTGCTACAGCTAGAACCAGAACATCCACCGAGAGGCATACAGCGACAGTAACCATAGCAATGGTTACTAAGATAGCTGTGATGCCACATCTCCTTCCTTTAACAGCGAAACAACTAAAACAATTTAAACTAATAAATTACACTCCTAAAAGTACTTGACAGAAAATAAGTATATTAATATGGTTATGTTCATACTGCAGAATACCATAAACTCATAAATCTGTAATACTATATATGGATACACAAGATAGACTGAAAATATAAGATGGATACTCTATCCTCCCCCTTTACATATTAACAGGACTATTCCATAGCAAAATTTCCATATTTCACTGGTAATCTTATTGTTCTACCCACCCGTGTCACTTTCCCAGTGTTACTGGGGTGTTGTGTAGAACTACAAGAAGGTTGAGATTGAATAACAACACTAGGGGTGATCCTGACAGATTGGGGATGCATACTATCCTGATCACAAGCAGTGGTGTCTGTGACTTCATCCCACATCCAACTCATTGATGAAAAAGGTTTTTCAACCCTATTTTTGTGGTTTACCTTACTACATTTGGACAGTTTGTTGTAATGCCAAATTTTTCCATCACTCAATTCGGCAGATCTGGCAAAGGATTTAACTACACACAATGGTGCAGAATATTTACTCTGTCCTTTTTTAACTTTAGAACTGAGTTTCACTTTGACCCAATCACCTTTTTTTAATTTAATGTCACTTGTATTGTGTGTTTTATCAAAGTTAGTCTTGCAAGTATCATGCATTTTTCTTAAATTGGATCTAACAACAGCTGGTGACCATTTACCATAAGTCTTCATGGTGTTCCATGCAACATTGTCTTTAGAAAAAGGTTCTCTGCCACGTAGGATTCTGAAAGGACTGTATCCAGTACCTGTGGGTGTGATCCTGTAAGCCCAAAGTGTACAGAAAAGTTCTTTTTCCCAATTTTTTCCTGCATTAAGTGATGCCTGTACACTGCCCATTAAAACCCTGTTGAATCTTTCCACAATACCATTCCCTGCAGGATGATAAACAGGAGTTTTCTTCCCACAAATACCATTTCTTTCTAGAAATTGCATGTATTTTTCAGATGAAAATTGTGGTCCATTGCTAATCCATTGTGCTTTGCACGCGTGGGTTCGGATCCCATCCTCGTCGCCATAATGTAAAGATGGTCCAGTCAGGTTTGATAGGAAGAAGTAGGTTTATTCACGGAGCAAGCAGGTACCCTCTACTCATCTGGATGCCTTGGTTCTAACTGCTACAGCTAGAACCAGAACATCCACCTAGAGGCATACAGCGACAGTAACCATAGCAATGGTGTAGTGGGTTTGTATTTAAGTAGAATGTTTCTATTGTAATGTTCTAATGGCTGCGTGCGTGGAGTGTGCGTCCTTGATGATTCGATCAACTGTTGAGTTCTGATCGGGATCCTGAGGGTCGCGCCGCTCCCTGCCGTGGCTGAAGTATACAAGAATAAAGAAACCTTTGTTGAAGAATAAAAGGACTCCGTGCCTACTTACGGTCCGACGATTCAACTTACCACATTTGGCGACGATCGGGAGATTCTTCAGCCACAGGAAGAAGCCCACGCAGCAAACAAGATCATCTCGTCACTGCTTGATGGTGCTTCAGGGACACGGACGGAAAGGGACTTCTGTCCGTGGATGCGACGCAGTACTCCATGTTGCGGAGGAAGTCTGGTAGGATCCAGATTTAATTATTCGCTGGCAGCGCAGTTTATCCCCCAACCGCAGGCTCGAGCGCTCACTCGCGCTGAAGCCAACGCTCACGGCTAGCGCGTGATCGACTCGTTCGCTCGCTCGCGCTGAGGCCAACGCGTGATTGGAACTCTCTTGTTGGTTGCCTGATTTCTCCGTCAGACGTTTAGAATAACGTCCTGACGCTACGACCAAACGTGAGGCGGCCATCATGGCTTGGGATGGGCCTTAGAGGTGACGACAGCGAAAGGCCTTAAAGGTGACGACAGCGTGAATCAGATGGTGATTCATTACGGAGGCAGCACTGTGAATTGGCAAATAACGACAGCTGGCTGCGTGTCACGGTGATGCGCACACCTAACATCATTTGTACGCGTGTCACGGTGATGCGCACACCTTACAATGGATTAGTAGGTTAAGTCAAGGCATTTGTGGCTGATATGTGGTTTTCTACAATTGTTTGCGCGTCGCGGTGATGCGCACACCACATAATTGAGTATTTGGACAAATACTTGGGAAAAGCAGCTGATTGTTATATCCCTGGCGTATCACGGTGATACGCACACCTTGCATGTGGTTTGCGATTTAACAAGCAGTATATTTCCTCTTTAATCGGTCTGGCGTAGTTCAGTACATTATTTTCTGAATTACAGCTGGAATAAGTTTTTTTTTTTTGGGTTAAGCAATGGCTACAGCACAGCAAATCACCCAACTGACTCAACCTCCAACATTTTTAGCAAAACCGGGTAAACCTGGCTTACCCTGGTTAGAGTGGTTTGGTCTATTTGAAAACCACATTGTCGCTATAGATGCTACAGAATATTCACCGCAAAGAAAATATGCACTCCTTTTTGGTAGTTTGGGTTTAGCTGCACAGCGCATTTTCCAAAGTTTACCTCCGATTCCTCCGCCTACTGGGCAATCAGGTGACAGGCAGTGGAATGTATATTTGGAGGCTATTGAGAGACTTAAAAAACAATTTGCGGAGTCTCCTAACATTATGCTGGAAAGACATAAATTCTATAAACGCAAGCAGGGTGAGGAGGAAAAAGTAGAAGAGTATATTTCTGCTCTAAGAGTTTTGGCCACAACATGCGGATTTGGACCTTTGTCTGATGACATCATAAGGGATCAATTCGTATTCAATTGTGTGTCACACAAAATACAGGAAAGAAGTTGCAAAAATCCCCCTCTCTCGGAGGTGATCGACTTAGCTTTAAGTATTGAGAGATCAGCAATTTCTACTAAAAGCTTTACAAGCAAGTTCTTCAAGCAAAATTAATTTAATTTACGATCAAGAAGATGCTATGGAGGATAGCGTATTTTCTGTGGGGGGGAAAGATAAATTTAAGAAACCACTTCCTGGCCAAAGAAAAGGGCAAAATTACTGTTATAGGTGTGGGTCGAAGTACCACATTGGCAATTTTCCTGGCTGTCCGGCTTTGGGTAAGCGATGTTCTAATTGCAAAAAGATCGGCCATTTTCAGAAGTTTTGTAAAGGTCAAAGGAGACCGGTGCAGGTGAACAATGTAAACACAGATGTGGATTCATGCTCAGAGTCGTTTGACAATTTACTTTTGTCTCTAGATTACGAAAATGACCCTTTGGAAATTAAAGGCCCTTTTTGTGAGGCTTTAATAGATGGAGTTCAAACAAAGGTAATGGCTGACTCTGGGTCACCGATAACTATCCTACGCGATTCTTATTTTTTTGAGAAATGGGGCAAGGAGATTTCTTTATCACAGTCAGATGTGAACCCGAAAGCATTCGGAGAAAAGGACATTGATATGTTAGGTTTTTTCATGTCTAATGTAGAGGTGTTGGGTCGCAATATTGTTACTAAAGTATATGTGGCTAAAAAAGGGAAAAACATAGTGGGTTGGAAAGTTCTAGCAAAAATGGGTCTGTATCTGGTACCTGGGGATGATAACCCCATTAAGGTGAAAGAAATTCTGGTTCACAGCGTAGTGGGATCTGAAGTGAATTTTAAAACCTTACAGGATGAGTTTAAGAACGTGTTCAAAGATGAAGTGGGCTGTATAAACAATTTTGAACATAAAATCAGATTAATTCCTAATGCTCAGCCAGTGATGCACAAAGTCAGACCTGTTCCTTTAAGTGCAAGGGAAGAGTTAAGATCTATGCTAGATGATTTATGTACCCAAAAGATCATTCAACCCACAGAGTCTTCACAATGGGTGGCTCCGATAGTCGTGGCCCGCAAAAAGACTGGGGAAATTAGGCTCTGCGCGGACTTGAGGGGTCTAAATAAAAACATTTTGATCGATTGCCATCCCCTTCCCAAAATCCACGAACTTCTGGCAAATTTGGGGGGGGCTAAGTGGTTTTCCCTTATCGACTTAAAATCCGCCTACCATCAAATCCCTCTAAATAAGGGGTCTCAGGAATTAACAACGTTTGTTACACCTTTTGGCGCATATAAGTTCCTGAGACTTCCCTTCGGGCTAGCATCAGCGGCTAGCATTTTTCAGAGAATGATGGACACAATGTTTAAGGGCATGGTGGGTGTTCAAGCTTATCTAGATGATATCCTCGTTTTTTCTGAAAATGAAAATGAACATTATGATTTGTTGAGGAAGGTTTTATCTACACTTGGGGTCCATGGTATGACGGTGAGAGCGGATAAGTGCAAATTTGGAGCAAAAGAATTGGATTATCTGGGCCATACGATATCTGATAAAGGTATCAAACCTAAATTTTCTGTCATAAGGGCTCTAAAGGAAGCTAAACCACCTGGCGATAAGGATGCTTTGCGCTCCTTTTTAGGCCTGGCGGAATATTACGCTAGATTTGTAGGTAATTATGCACGAGTTGTGGAGCCTCTACGTATCTTACTAAAGAAGGGGCAGAAATGTATATGGTCTCAGGATCTGGATGAGGTGTTTGTGAAGGTTAAGGAATTGATTATATCAGCACAAGCGTTGCACACTTTTCGAGACGATTGTCCTTCTATAATCACTGTGGATGCAAGTATGAATGGGCTAGGGGCTGTGTTCAGTCAGAGAGTGAATGGCAAAGAACAAACGGTAGCGTTTGCTTCAAGGGCTCTCAAGCCTTTTGAAAAAAATTATAGTACCATAGAACGGGAGACTTTAGCCTGTGTATGGGCGGCCCAAAAATTCAAAATGTACATTTGGGGTCGGAAATTTGAATTGATCACGGACCACAAGCCACTTTCATTCATATTCAGCAAGGTGTCCAGTAATAATACCATGTCAGCTAGATTAACTCGTTTAGTGTCAAGGTTGCAGGAATACAACTTTGACATAAAACACATTCAAGGGGGAAAGAATTTTCGCGCCGACTGTCTATCGAGAATGTTAATGGAAGAGGATGATGAAGAAAATTTTGAGGAGGAGGAAGTAGAATGTGTAGCTGTTCTAGATGCGGTTGAAAATTGTGGTTTAGTTATTTCTGAAACAGAGTGGAGGAAAGCTTGTTTGGAAGATATGGTTCTTTCCAAGGTGATGGAATTTTCTAGTGGTAATTGGCCTGAAATAAGAAATTTAACTGGAGAGTTAAGGAATTTTGCGTTAGTTGCTGACGAACTCTCGCTTAAGGATGGTTTTGTTCTAAGAGGAGATAAATTCGTAACCCCTGTTAGTCTGAGGAGGACTATTATCAAAATTGGACATGAGGGTCATTTGGGGGTGACAAAAACTTGTATGAAAATAAAGCAACATTACTGGTGGCCCGCGTTGGAAGCCCAGGTTAGAAGTCTAGTGGATGGTTGCGAGGAGTGTTTACTGTCGGATAAACACTGGAAACTCTCTAAGTTACCTTTGCATCCCACCGAGTTTCCAGAGAAGCCTTGGGATAAAGTTGGCCTTGACTTTTCGGGGCCTTATAGTATTTTAGCACAGGAACTTAGATATTTGATTTTGGCGGTTGATTACCACTCGAAGTGGATGTATTATAAGTTTGTGGATGCACCCAATACTGATAATACTATTGTTTTTTTAAGAAAACTGTTTTTGTTGGAAGGAGCACCTAAATCCTTAGTCACAGATAATGGTACTCACTTTGTTTCGGACAAAATGTGTAAGTTTTTAGAATCTCATGATGTCAAGCATTTGAAAGTGGCACGGTATTCCCCTGCTTCGAATGGACTGGTGGAGCGAGGGAATAAAGTTCTTAAGGAAGGTATTCAAACGGCTGTTGCGGCTGGTCTTGATGTCGGAAGATTTTTGGAAGAAAAAGTGTGGAATTACAATACCTCTCCACACTGTACTACTGGAGTTACTCCTTTTGATTTGCTTAGGGGTAGAAAAGTGAATTCTGTGTTATTACCGTCATGGCTGGACAATAAGTTGTCCGCTAATTCTGAGTCGGACGGTTTGGCTAAAGTAGTCAAAGGTAAACAGTTGGAGATGAAGAAGAGGTTTGACAAGAAAGGTCCCCCTAGTGATTTGGAGATTTATGAAGGAGACTGGGTGTTATTTAAAAACCTTTTATGGTTAAAAGGGTGAGTCCCTTTTTCTGACCCGGTGCTGGTTTGCAAAGTCAGCAAAGGAGCTGTATTTCTGGAAGGTAAGGGTTGGTGGAATAAAAGACAGGTAGTTAAGCTGAGGAAAGATCAAGCAGAATTAATTAAAGATAGGAAGACAAGTAGGGGTTCACATGGGTTGGAGTGGACTTATTGGTTACAGGATCAGGATTTGAGTGTTTCCAGGAATGTGAATGCGAGTTTGCCCAATAGGGATCCCAGGAGTGGGGTGTCGAATGGTGAGGTGAATAAAACTGTTCGGGGATACCGTGAAAGAAAACTTCCTTCAAGGTTTAAGGATTTTATCACCTACTGATTGTCATTTTTTTTTATATTAGGGGGGAGGTGATGTAGTGGGTTTGTATTTAAGTAGAATGTTTCTATTGTAATGTTCTAATGGCTGCGTGCGTGGAGTGTGCGTCCTTGAGGATTCGATCAACTGTTGAGTTCTGATCGGGATCCTGAGGGTCGCGCCGCTCCCTGCCGTGGCTGAAGTATACAAGAATAAAGAAACCTTTGTTGAAGAATAAAAGGACTCCGTGCCTACTTACGGTCCGACGATTCAACTTACCACAAATGGTTACTAAGATAGCTGTGATGCCACACTGCCTCCCAGCCTTCCTTGACCAAACTAAGAAGTCCTCTCACAGGGTGCCCATACAGAAGCTCAAAGGGACTGAACCCTAGAGACTTCTATTGTACCTCCATGTATGCAAAGAGAAGGCATGGCAGGAGGACGTGCCACTTACGCCTCATGGGTTCTGTTAGACCCTTGATCATGCCCTTCAAGGTTTGGTTGAACCTCTCCAACAAACCGTTACCTTGAGGTGGTAAGGAGTGGTGAACTTGTAGGTTACACCACACTACTTCCATAGGGATGTCATATACTTAGATATGAAATTGGTGCCATGGTCAGAAACCACCTCTTTGGGGAAACCCACACAGGAAAAGATCCCCATTAACGCCCGGCCCACCACTAACGCCGTTGTTGTCCTGAGAGGGATTGCCTCCGGGTACTGGGTGGCATGGTCCACCAAGACCAGGATGTACCTGTTGCCCATGGCTGTCTTTGGATCCAGTGGCCCCACAATGTCCATCCCAACCCTTTTAAAAGGGGTTCCAACAACTGGAAAAGGTTGGAGAGGAGCCTTACACTTCCTCCCACTCTTACCACTTGCCTGGCAAGTTTGGCAAGACCTGCAATGTCCATCTGACTGCCTTTGCATTTGGGGACAAAAGAAGTGGGTGACAAGCCTGTCAAAGGTCTTGTCCCATCCCAAATGTCCTGCCAAAGGCACGTCATGAGCCAGACACAGTAGGAAGGTCCTGAAGCGCTGGGGTACCACCAGCACACGGGCTGACCCAGGCTCAGCGACCTTAGGCTCGCTGTACAGGAGACCATTCTCCCAGTAGATCCAATGTGATCCAGACTGATCACCAGCTGCCTGGTCTGCAGCCTGCTGCCGCAAACCCTCTAGAGAAGGGCATTCTTTCTGTTCCCTGCAGAATTCCTCCCTGGTGGGACCACCTTCTTGCTGCCAATGGGTCAGCTCAGATAAGTCCCCCAGTTCAGCTACCTGCTCCCCTGTAGTTACGGGGGTGTCCCCCTCAAGGTCAGCCTCCCCCCGGACAGTGGGAACCTCAGGGATGGGTTTCCGGTGCCCCCTGCCCTTTCTCTTGGCAGGAACCTGGGCCACTGTTCCAGGCTCTTCTGATCACCCTTTCCGGCCGCCACGGACCGAGTTGTCACGCATGCCCACTCTGGCAACCCAAGCATCCCCAAGTGAGACCTGAGCTCAACATCCTTCCACAAGAACTGCTCCAGGTCGTTACCTAGCAGACAATCTATAGGCATGGTAGGGCTCACAACCACCCTCAAGGGACCGGAGACTCCCCCATTCAAAGGGAACCTGTGCCACCATACACTGGCGCTCTGAGTTGTCCACAGCAACTACTTGGTGGAATGCCCCGGGGACAACTTGCTTCTCAGAGACCAGGTGACACCGGGCTGAGGTCACACTGGCTCCAGTATCTCTGAGAGCCTCTACCCTTTTCCCATTGATGGTCACCCAGGTGCTGTATTTCTTTGTGTTAGGGGGCACCTGGTTCCCTGGGGCCATCTCACTGTCCCGTAGTGAGACGAGGGTCATTTCTGGGCAATCCCCACGCTCCTGTGGGCACCCCTCCTCCCCAAGCGCTACACTAGCCAACACATTAGTCTGCCCATCGGTGGGTGGCTGTGCCCTCTTGGGACACCTGGGGTCGCCCTTCAAGTGACCCACCTGGTCACAGGCAAAGCACTTGCGGGGGCCGGTGTAGTATGGTCCAAAAGCAGATATCAAAACTCCAAATATATTTAATGAATAAATGGATTTATTCAGGAGATAAGAAACCCACGACAACTCCAGTGGAAGAAAAAGTAAGATATGACATAATCAAGTACAAGAATCTAGATCTCTGGAAACAGAGAACATAGAGATTCTAATTACATCATAATACAAAATGAGACAACTTTATTAATAAAAGAAAGCAAACAATCACAACTTACCACACCCCCCCCTTCCTATAACAAAGTGAACCTAAAGAAAGAACATTTAGTAATAAACAAAATCATCAAAACGAAAAGAAGATCTAATATGAGAACTACTCCTCAGTTGCTTATCGTCACCAGAAGCGTTGGTAAGGTTACGGTTATTGGATGAAGCATTGCCATCAATAAAGACAGAGCTATCAGGAAAGCTTGTGACATTGTTATCCCCTCTATCCCTTAAAGGAGGTGAGGAACTAACATTATTTTCACTACTGTTACAAACAGCAGTCAAATCACCTAAATCAAACCAATCTTTATCAGGCTGAGTTTTAAACTTGTGGAGGATGATTTTTGCTTGTTCGTTGGTTAATTTGATTAATGCATTACGGTTCCACCATCCACGATCCTGTAACAGAACAGCCATACGAGCAACTTTCAGTATTTTTATCGGTTCTGTAAATTTAGATTGACCTTTTGTGACTTTAATTGGTTTCTTAATAAGAACCCACTCACCAGGAGACAACGTGACTTCTTTTACATGTTTTCTTTCGTCGTAGTTTCTTTTATAAGAAGCTTGCTTGTACTCCACATGTTTTCTAACTTTGTGTAAATCTAAGCTGGATGTATAATCAATTTTATCAATCAACGAGGAAGGATTGAGAGAAGAAATAGGTTTTCTACCTCTGAGTAATACATAGGGTGAAACATCGGTAGTTGAGTGAGGAGTAGTATTGTAGCTCCAGACTTTTTGACTGATATACTTAGATACATCTAACTTATTGGCAATGGCAGTTTGTACACCCTCCTTTAACATTTTGTTTACACGCTCAACTAAACCATTGGACGCTGGGCTATACAAAGGTGCTAGTGTGTGATTAATCATATTTTCACCAAGAAAATTCTCAAACTCATTAGAAACAAAGTGTGTACCATTGTCAGTGACAATTTCCTTGGGCAAACCCTCAATTAAAAATACACGCTGCAAGAAGGCAATGGCAGAACTAGAGTCTGAATTTTTCACAAATGCAAAGTACAGCCATTTTGAGAAATAATCAATTACAACAACTAAAAATTTGGTGTCACTCCCTAATAAATTGAAGGGACCTGAAAAATCCAAACCCAATTTCTGCCAAGGACCTTTTGGCCAATCAACCGGACATAAAGGAGAAGTAGAAGAGTGCCAATGTTTATCTGAACATAAACATTCTGGACACTTGTCAATATAGGATTTGACCTGAGTGTCAATACCAGGCCACCAGTAAGTTTCTTTGATCTTACGAACTGTACAAGAAATACCTAAGTGACCTTGGTGGGCAAGTGCAATAATTTTGTCTCTAATACCTTCTGGTGGAACAAACTTGTCTTGCCTAACAAGAATATCGTTAACAATAGATAATTCATGAGCCACTTGAGAAAATGATCTATCTTGTATGGACATACTTCAGTCACACGGCCATCCATAGACCAAGAATTTTTTGACTCTTTTTAAGCATAAATCTTGATCACAGTATTCAATCCACTCTTCTTCAGAAAGTTTTACATCTTGTACCACATCAGTCATAGAGAAGACACAATCAAAATCATCATTGTTAGTATGATCATTAGCATGAACGTCATTCTCAAGAGGCATACGCGAAAGACAGTCCGCTCTTATAGTCTTACCTCCGGGAATATATTTAATGTCGAAATTGAATTCCTGTAACCTCGCAAGAAGTCTAATTAGCCTGGAGGAAGCTTTATTTGATGAACTGTCACCTAACATGTACATGAGTGGTTTACATGAGTGGTTTGTGATCGGTATATAGCTGAAATTTAGGCCCCCAAATATACATCCTAAATTTTTCCACTGCCCTTGAACATGCTAGGGCTTCTCGCTCAATGGTACTATAATTGAGCTCAGCACCACTTAAAGTCCTAGACGCAAACGCCACTGTAAATTCTTGACCATCTATCATTTGACTGAGAACAGCTCCTAAACCCTTTGAACTGGCATCAACTGTTATAATGCTCATACGTCCATGTGTAAAGGGTCTGATTGCAGGGGCCTCGAGAATCAATTTCTTAACCGAGTCAAATGAACGTTGAGTATCTTCAGACCAAACATACTTTGCATTCTTCCTTAATAAATTCCTCAAAGGTTGTACAATAATGGCATAGCCTTGCACGAAACGTGCGTAATACTCACTTAAACCTAAAAACGCCCTCAAGGAATCTTTGTCTAGAGGTTTAGGTGCATCCTTAATGGCATTGAGAAGAGATAATTTAGGTTTTATACCCTCCTCAGAAATGTTGTGACCTAAGTAATCTACCTGCCGAGTAATACATTTACATTTGTTTTTATTCACAGTCATACCATGCTTTTCCAGTTTCTGTAATACCTCTTCTAGAAGAACGTAATGGTCTTCTACTGTTTTGGTGTGAATCAACATGTCATCTTGGAATGCCTGGATACCACTGCACTGAGCAAACATTTGATCCATTAGTCTCTGGAACACGCTTGCCGCGGATGCTAATCCAAAAGGCAAGCGTTTGTACATGTAAACCCCAAAGGGGGTCACAAAAGTAGTAAGATGCTGTGACTCTTCAGATAGGGGAATCTGATGATAAGCTGAACGCAAATCAATCGTAGTGAAAAACTTGCTGCCACCCAACTTAGCAAGCACTCTTGGATTCTCGGTAAGGGATGGCAATCCACCACGATGTTGCGGTTCAGGACTCTTAGATCAGCACACAGACGAATATCGCCTGAGCTCTTGCGTGCGATCACCGCCGCAGAAACCCATTCAGAAGATTCTATTGGTGCAATGATGTCTTGTGAACACATTTCTTGAAGAAGTTTCTATAAATCATCTCTAGCAGAAAGGGGAATAGGTCTACATTTTTGAATCACAGGAATAACATTTTTTTTAGTTTAATAGTGTGTTTGAAACTTTTGACCAATCCTACTTTATCGGAAAATACACTAGAGTATTTGGAACAAAGATTTGTTAAAGTAGAGTCCGCATGAGAAGATGATTGTAAGGAATTCAAAGGTTCTTGTACAGTAGCTACAACAGGTAGGTCTCCCAAAACAACAGGTTCAGAATGACCGGATTTGAGAATCATACCAAATTTTGCTTGATCTTGCCAACCAAGAATATCGCGTCCATTGAGAGCTACATAAATTTTTGTGTAAATCAGTCGGTCTTTAAATTTGATAGAATCACAGAAATAACCAAACATTACGATGTCATACTCACCAAACGCCTTGGGATTCACATCAGTAGGTTTAAGAATTGATTTACACCAAAATTTAGCAAAAGTTTTTTCATCTAAAATAGTTATCGGAGATCCAGAATCTGCCATAACATTGATTTCTATAGAACCAATTAATACGTTGCAAATAGGTCCTTTACACCTTTTAGTATCGCTATGCAAAACATTAACTTCAATTGAAGATAAGATATTACTCATGTCCTGACAAAGTGTATCTTCTTCTACATTGAGAAAATGAACCTTATTTCTTGGCTTGAAAGATTTGCATACCGTGTAAAAATGTCCTATTTTCTTACAGGTATTGCATCTTTTACCTTGTGCAGGACAATTTACATAATTTCCCATATGAAATTTAGATCCACAACGGTAACAAGTACCCTTTTTATCAAAAGGTCGGTTAACCTTGGGTTTGATGGTAATGGAATTTACATCAGAATTATCTGTTGTGTATGCTATCACTTTGGAATCTTCAGATTGTTTGCAAACATCTTGAGTGATAATTTTAGAAGAAACAACAGATCTCTCAATACTATGTGCTATATCCATTACTTCATCTAGTGGTGGATTTTTACAGGTTAAGATTCTTTCCTGAATCTTTTTATTAAAACAATTAAATACAAGTTGGTCACATAAGGCAGTATCTAGATAAGTACCAAACTGGCATTTAGAAGCAAGAACACGCAAGACAGCCAAATAGTCCTCAATTGACTCATCTTGGGTCTGCTTACGTTTGAAGAACATATGTCGCTCAACCATGACAGAAGGTTCATCAACATATTGTTTACCCATCCGAGCCAGAGCCTCACTAAATACGTTCCAGTTTTCATCACCAGAGGGAGCAAGTACCAAAGGTAAATTATCAAACACCTCCTGACCAGCGTTACCAAGGTGATTGAATAAGAGGGCTCTTTTCCTGGAAGCAGAATACTTGGATGCATCAATAGCTTCCATGTAATTGTCAAAGTTTCTATACCATTTGTGCCAAGGAGTAATGGGTTTACCAGGTTTTTCTAGAAAAGGAGGTGGTTGCATGACATTGTTGGATGAAGAAGACATTACTAAATGGAACAGAAATTCTAGCAATAACAAAAATATTTTAAAATGCAATAAATGAGTATTACCGATGTAAATAATGTACAATATTTAAATACTTTTTTTTTTTTTAAACTTGTAGGTTGAGTTACGTTGCTCGTAAGAGAGACGATCGATAAACAATGGGCGCGTGTATCGCCGTGTAGTACCTTATTTTCCTTGTTGCGTTTTTGTTGTCTGTAAGAAGACAATCAATACACAGCTGGCGTGAGTATCGCCGTAAAATGCTTCTGTTTATCCTTTGCGCTTTTCGGAAGATTTAAGTTGGAAGTTAATATGTTCACTACGGAGAAACAGGAGGTTATCGTTAAGAGATTGCCATAACGACGAGGAATCCAAGATGGCTGCCAGAAACGTAAATAACGTGGTGACGAAAGGACGTAGGATACGTGTTCTTTCTACAGTCAGTGGGGCACATCAAAGGAGCTCAGTAAAGGTTCCAGAAACGAAGGCTGAAAGATGTCGTGCGCAGCAGAACACAAGTTGAAAGATGCAATGTTGTGCGCACAGGAATGCAAAGGTCAATTCAAGAGGACACAAAACGGCAACGGCACAAGCGACAAACTGACATGAAGGTAACTTACAGTTTGAAGTAAAAATGCCGATTTAAATTACGCCGAGTTAAAGTTGCAGATTAAACAATCTGATCGAAGATTTAAAGTTCAATTGACCAATTCCAAAATCGAAAATAAGGTTTAGAAGTGAAGTAGAAACGATGGCACAGTACCTTGAGTGCAGTGCTTAGAGATTTCAATAAAATGTAGCCAATCCGTATCCAATCTGTAGTACATCCGTAGCAAGTAATTTGAAGATGAAGCATGAAACGATGCGAAAATATAATCCTTCTATTGTAGAGTCTTTTAAAAGAATCCAACATACGAAGAAGGTAGAAATAAGGAAAATAATAGGTCGGTGGGTTCAATAAGACCAAAAATCAATCGCCGCCAATAAATGTAGTATGGTCCAAAAGCAGATATCAAAACTCCAAATATATTTAATGAATAAATGGATTTATTCAGGAGATAAGAAACCCACGACAACTCCAGTGGAAGAACAAGTAAGATATGACATAATCAAGTACAAGAATCTAGATCTCTGGAAACAGAGAACCTAGAGATTCTAATTACATCATAATACAAAATGAGACAACTTTATTAATAAAAGAAAGCAAACAATCACAACTTACCACAGCCGGTCTCTGTAGGCTTTCCTGAAGAGACCACTGCTTTCATGTCCCTGGGGGGGTGGGAAACTTTACCCTGGGTATTAGTTTGGGGACCTTTAGAGAACTCCTGTGCTTTACCCTTGTCCCCCACTCTTCTGCTGGGGACCCTGCCCACCTTTGGCTGAGTCTCCCCCAAACGCTTTCTTGTGGACCCTGGTACTCACCCAGTGGTCCGCCTCCATAGCAAGCTTCCTGGGGTCAGTCAGCTTACTATCTACCAAGTGCTGGCGCAGCTCTGCAAAACATAGACAAGTGCTCCCATGCAATCAAATTGTAGAGCCCCTGAAAATCTGTCACATTACTGCCCTTCACTCAGCCATCCAGTGACCTGCAAAACGAATCCACACATTCCAACCAAGTGTTGGCATCAGTCTCCTTACTGGGCCTAAACTGATCCCTGTACTTCTCAGGACTGAGGCCATACCTGGTGATAAGGGCCTCCTTCATGTCAGCATAGGTGAGATTACACCCCTTACCCAAAGCCACTAAAGTGTCCCTTGCTTCTTCTGGGAAAAGAGGCCACAATCCTGCCCCCCAATTCTTCTCAGGTACCCCATTCATGCTTATAGACGCCTCATAACCCTGAAACCACCTTTGTATGTCATCCCCCTTCTTGAATTCCTTGCCTACATTCTTGGGGATGTGCATAATTCTGTCTGCCTGCCCTGAAGAATTGCCGCCACCATCTGAGCTGGGTCTACTTCTCTGATCCAGCTCCTTTATCCTGATCTCATTGTCTAACATCATCCTTTTCTCCTCCATGGCTAACTTAAGCTTCTCCAGTTCCATTGCAACGCTCCTTGCTTCCTGCCTGTCCTCCAGCTCCTCTGGGGACAAGCTACTGCTGCCTGGTTTAGCGAGTGCCCCTCCCCCCAAAGCACATCAACCCTTGGAATAGGCTCCTCCGCCTCCATGCCAAGATCCCCCGGCTGCTCACTAGCATGTCTGGCTGCTACCCAGGCCATCAGCGCCTTTTGTAGCTCCTCTTTTCTGGTGAGGCCCCTGATTTGGACTTTGAGGTTTTTGCAGATAGCCTTCAATTCCTTCACATTGTAGGTTTCTAACCTCTCCTCCTCAAAGGCCACTTCCAAGGATGCAATAGATGATGCAATTGATTCAGGCATGTTGTACTGGAACGTTCAAGTTCAAGACCGATGGAAAGGCAAAAATAGACCACCAAAAAACAGTATGTGGTACTTAATGGTCTGAGATAAGGTAGTAGTGTACACCAATCACTGTAAGTCAAGTGACTGATTCTACTTATCTCTGCCAGTACATCAATCTTGCAAGTCTGTGAGGAACAATGTTCTGTCTACAAGCTTGTTTATTTTGGGTAGTGCTCTTTACCAATAGCATAACGTAAACACTCCTCTTCCTCAATGTAATGCCCATACCATAGGCACTGGAAGTTGGGGAGTGGGGGGTGCTAAAGCAACCCCAAAATTACCATGCTGGAGTTCGGAAATGAATGAGCAATAAACAGGCCTTTAAATTTTGTTTTTATCTTGTCATATTTGCTGCGCAAAGATGGAGGTCAAATATTAGGCTTTGGTATTTACTTTTCTTTCACTGACTGCAAAGTGAGAGAATTTATGTGACAATCTTGTGGGCAACAGAAAGGCTTTAAGATGTTATTTTTTTTCTACCACACAACAAGATTTAAATGCCAGTAAATTAATTGTGCAAATATTTCGGGATATATCAGAATTAGGAAAACACAAATGTGGCACATTTTTTGTAACTCTGAAGCTTGGTGGAAACAAATATTTTAATACAATCAAAACAAATCAGTATACTAGGTGATGTCAATTTCCACACATTATCGGTTGTGCGCTGTATAGTTTTATCAGTAAAACTTTATGTGGGAAAATGTAATGTTCATTTCAATTGAAAACGTGTTTTCTGCAATAGCAGTGTGCTACTACACCATGCATACTCCACTCTATGCCACTCCACAACACTCTACTCCACTTCACTCTAAGACACTCTACTCCACTCTATGCCCCTCCACTCTACAACATTCTACTCCACTCTTCGTCACTTCACTCTACTCCGCGACACTCCACAACACTCCACGCCACTGCACCCACTTCACTTCACTCCATGCCATTCCACTCTATGACACTCCGCTCTAGGCCGCCCTACTCCATTCTGTGACATGAAGCTGGAGCCTTTCCTAGAACTGTAGTTGGAAAACATAGGGGCATATTAACAACAAACTGCGATAAATATCGCAGAGCGCGCTTAGCGCGAGTTTGTTTAACGCCGGCTATCGCTGGATTTAATCGCCGAGATAACGCGTTATCAACAACGCTTATCTACACGGCGATATAAAATCCGGCGATAGTGGCGAAATGAGGGAACATCGCTGGAAATCCAGCGATACAACTGCAGAGATAAGGGAATCCTTGGTAATAGGGAGATGTGGACTTAGCTATATTTATTAAGGAAGGTGGATTCTAAGGCTAAGTCAGAAATTTTGTAGACGTTAGCTTACGGCGATAACCGCGGTTAGAGCGGCTTTTTAGATCGCTCTGGGTGTCCTGGGCCGGCTTGTTAATACAGAATAGTGCAGTTAGCGATATTTTCCGTGTTGTTTTGAAAAGAAACGCCTACTTTGCATCTCATTAGCGATGCGCGGTGAGGCGTTTTGAGAACGGCTGCTAACATGCGTTAATGCATGTTAGCACCGCCTTGTAAATAGGGCGAAAATATTATCTCCGCTTTTCTGGCTTTTAAAGCCAAAAAAGCGGAGATAGGGCCCTTGATAATATGCCCCTTGGTGTCCCAAACATGAACCATGCTGAACCTTTAATCTTCATGGTGCAACAAAACCGCTTCCTTCTTGCAGGTGCTTTTGTGCCACGAGCCTGCTGCCTGGGTATAAGATTGTTCACTCATGATGAGGCAAACTATGATCTGAAACTCTTCTGGGGTGACCAATGTGTTAAGGGAACTGGGACACACGGAGATAACGTGATTTGCTCAGGATCACACAAACAGTTCACATGGAGAAACCAAATTTCATCCACCGGCTTCTGCTCATGAAATTTTCGCATGAGTCACTACAGCACATAACCTCTTCTTCTCATTTTCCTTAAATGTATTTACCCAGTAAAGTCTAGAGAAGGAACACACCCTTCGGAAACGGCCAAGTCTGAGAACACTATGCTGCAAGTTATAGTATTCCTCCAAACACCACAATTGTATATTAGTATAAGTTTTTTTTAAACTCATTTTTTATAAGAAAAAAATCTCTTACTTGAACAATTAAATGCACATTCTGAGCAAGCAAATATCCTTGCTGCACATACAGATACTTAAAGGAAGTCTTGTGTTTTTCTCTATAAGAGACCTATGGGGCCTATTAGCAATAACCGGCGATAATTATCGCTAAGCGCAGTTAGCGCTAGGATAATTATCGCCGGCTATCGCAGGTTTCTATCGCGGAGATAGCGTGCTATCAGCAACGCTTATCTCCAAAGCGATAGAAACCCTGGAGAACAGTGTGAATATCGCTTGAAAACAAGCGATATTCGCACTGTGACCAGTGTTAGCTTGGTAATAGGGCGAGGGGGATTTAGCCATGTAATCCACCTCCCATTGGATTACATGGCTAAGTCAGGTTTGGACCAGGCGTTAACAAACAAGCGCTAAACGTGTTTAGCGCTGGTTCGTTAATCACCTCCCTGCCTCGCTAATAGGCGATAGCGACCTTAGCGACTGTTTCCAGTCGCTTTTAGGTTGGGAACGCCTACTTTGCATGCCATTAGCGATAAATATCGCTGGCATGCAAAGCGGCACCCAACCCGGTCGCTATCGCCTAAAAGCTGTCGCTAACAGCAGTTAGCGACAGCTTGCTAATAGGGCGATTGAATTATCGCCGCTTTAGCGGGAAAAAGTCCCGCTAAGGCGGCAATAATCACGTTGCTAATATGCCCCTATATTTTTATTCACCGAGAGAGAGGCTAAGTTGACACATGGGCCTTCAAATAAGTCTGTGAGGAACAATGTTCTGTCTACAAGCTTGTTTATTTTGGGTAGTGCTCTTTACCAATAGCATAACGTAAACACTCCTCTTCCTCAATGTAATGCCCATACCATAGGCACTGGAAGTTGGGGAGTGGGGGGTGCTAAAGCAACCCCAAAATTACCATGCTGGAGTTCGGAAATGAATGAGCAATAAACAGGCCTTTAAATTTTGTTTTTATCTTGTCATATTTGCTGCGCAAAGATGGTGGTCAAATATTAGGCTTTGTCTTCCAGGGGTTGGTATTTACTTTTCTTTCACTGGCTGCAAAGTGAGAGAATTTATGTGACTCTGTTAAATTGAAAAAAAGGTTCAGTCTTGAAAAACAGAGGATCGAACGCTGCTCAAACGCGAACAGGAACGCAGAAAATGATGGTATCTCAGCATGGACATCATTCAGGGGTCCCAGCTGCAACCCCTAGCTTGCGACCCATGGCACTGCCTTTGCGACCCCTGGCAAAATCAGAACCTGGAGCACAGTGGCAGTTTGTCCTAATGGATGTCGGTTGGGGCCCCATTCCCTCTATTTTCTCACAATTTCGTTTATTACACACATAGTGAATAATGTTTTATTATTCACTATTAGTCTAATAAAAATGGAGTACAATTATCAGCAATATGACCTTCCCTGGCAGCTAAGTAAAAAAAAAAAAAAATGTTTTAAATGTATGTTGTGAGCAATTTTGCGGGTGTGTGTTTCCGTGAGAGAAATTGTGTGTACGTATGAATGTGGTGAATGTGTAAGTATGTGTGAGTGAACTTGAAGGTCAAAGGGCGTCTAATGTCACTTCCACTACCCCTGACAGTTTGGTGAATTGACATTCATGTACCTCCGATTGGCCCATCATCTAGACCAGGGGCTTTTCTTTGAAATGTGGGTATAGTAACACTTTGTATTCTATTACAAAATTAAACCCACAAGTTTCAGAATGCAAAGGCAGAGCTCTCAAGTTTTCAACTTCCATGTGTGAGTAGCTCAGCCAGTCCAGGTTTATTCTTTGCATTCTGGGATTTGTAGTTCAGATTTTATAGTAGAATAAACAGTACTTCAAATACTCGAATGCAAGGGAAAAGGCAGGACTTGACGAACTAATCACGCCTGGAACTGGGAAGCCTGAGAGCTTTGCAAGTGCAAAATCTAACCTGGATAAGATACTTGTGTTCTCAGGCACCTCTACCGTCACCTCATGATGGGCCGCCCTCCATGAATGCTGATGTAAGGTATTCACGTTGTACTAATCAGGTTCAACTTTCACCCAGACAGCATTATTGTGTGGAAATGACAAAATAGTGAAGCAGTACTGCCCCATGCTATGCCACATCATGATTTATAAACCACCGTTACTTCCCACATCATTTCACCCAACCTTTCACATGATTCGGTCCTCCGTTGCTGCATAATTCGAGTCACCCCCACTAGGGCCTTTTAATCGTATTCTATTATCTCTAGATGAAGTCTATAATGACAATGCAAATGTACTGACAGGTCATGACTGTCGTTGAATCTGCCCCTTCTGACTTCACCCACTTAGATGCGCCACCACCTCACCTAATTGTAGGTTTGGGGGGACGTTTTTTCATGGCATTAATGGACTGCATCCTACAAATCCAGGACTCATGCTCTCAGGTTTTCAGCTCCATGCCTGAGTAGCTCCTCTATTCCACATTTTGTCTTTGAATATTGGGACTTGTAATCCTAGTTTTATAATGTGTTAAAAAGGACTACAGTTCCCAGCATGCAGCTTTAAAAACCTTGCATTGATGAGCTATTTATGCCTGGAAAATAGAACTTGAGAGCCCTGCTGGCCGGATGATGTTGCTCAAGATTACACTGGGCCTGCTGCAGGCAACTCTGCCCTTAATGTTTTTGTACACTCAAAAACTCTTCCGGGAATCTTTAAAAAAAAAACACAAGCCTTGGCACAGCCAATAAGTTCCCCACCCCCACCTCCCCTCCAATGACATAAAATCCTTTGTGTGGCAAGGCCTGTACTTTCATGTAATATATGGATTTCAGGAGATAAAACAAAAGCAACCCTTAAAGTCTGTTCTTTTGACTTGCCCTGACAAAGATATGCCTGTTGTTGCTGATATGCCAGACAAGCTGGGAGGGGAGTTAACACTGAGATCAAAGGGGCAACTATTTTGGGGGAAGTAGCAAACAAACGAGAGCCAGGAACAAACATGCACTATTATGAAGTGCTGAATGAAAAAAGAAAAAAGTAGTTCCCTAAAAGAAAGCAATGGAAGGAAACAAAATCAAAAAGATAGTAGGCTATGCTCCAATGGAGGGCCAAACACAAGAAGATGATGGAAAGTGACTAATCTAAGGAGTAAGCTAATGAGAGTAGCAGGAGCGCCAACAAATGGTAATCAGTGGGCGGCTCTAAGAACATGGGAAGTTTCTTGTATGGTGTACCAGAGGTCTTTCAATGGCACACAGCTAAAGGATGTCTGCAGTAGCGGCTCCTGGAGAAAGTGCTGCGGGGCGGCAGGGTGGGGGTTAGTAAACTCCGGCTTACGGCCGAACTGAGTTAGGTACATAAATAAATAAATAAAACGAATTAATTAGTTTTATTTATTTATGTACCTAACTCAGTTCTGCCGTAAGCCGGAGTTTACTACCCCCCGCCCCGCCCCACAGCCCCGCAGTACTGCCTCCAGGAGCCGCATGTCTGTAGGCCAGGGTCGGACTGGGACAGAGAATTAAAGGTACCCCTATTAGTAAATCAGATAGCTAAATAAGTGGCCCATATTTACAAATTACGACAGTTTAAAACTTGTAAAGGCACCCTGTATAATTGTTTTGCAAGGTATGGGAGACTGCATGGATTTATGCTTTCTGCAGGGAATGTTTCTGATAATATCAGAGAAATCAGCAGTAAAAACCGGCCCACTTGGCCATAAAACAGGCCGACAAATAGGCAAAAAACAGTCCAGAAGCTGATCTGTGAGACCAGCCCTCGGGGCACTCCCAGATTGGCCCGTCCGACCATCCTATAGGCAAAGACCTAAAAGGGGTAGCCCGATGTGCCCAAATTCAATAAAAAGTAAATTTAAAAAAAATCCTTTGGGAGAAAGAAAAAAAGAGTTGTAAAAATGCATGCAAACAAACAACCACTAAAAAAATCTGCACTGCGCGTGATCTTTAAGTACACAGACTCAGCTTTAATTAAAAAAGAGAAAACTTTTTATATGAGTGAGTTACACAACGGAGTAAGCAGTTATCTCTGCACCTCCCAAAGGAGCCGGGGGTGGTTGTTGTTTGTAAACAAGCGTTTTAATTAGCGGTGCGGAAAAAATAATGAAAGCTTAAATACGTTACCCTCGCAGGCTCACCCCGCCCCTTCTGCCGAGAACCACCCGGCGTCAGCACATCCGCCGGGGTCAGGCTGAGCCTTTTATTAATCTGATTAATAAAAACGTACGTCATGGAGGTGATTACCGAGTAATTGGGGGTGACAGGCCTGTCGAAGTGTGTCTCTCGGAGGAGCCATTCGCGGTCCCTCCCCTCCACTTCCCCGTGCGCGCGCTTCAATTGTGTTAATTAAAAATCAGTGAGCCCTCTGCAGCAAGGCTCAGCTGGGGCCTGTTAGAGATACATGCTCCCCTTACTCCACGGAAGGGGTGGGGGCACAGGGCTCTTCTCCCCGTTGTGGAAACGTAATTCACACCCCTGTCTAGGGCAAAGGTCGCGTGCCCTTTTGTCAAAAACTGGCCTTTTTTCACTACAATATCACATACCCTGGGCCATCTAAGATTTTCATGTTTTAAAACCTAAATTGGCCTTTGCGCGCTCTGGCCAGTTTCTCCTTGCTAACCCAGGTCTTCTTCAACAAAGGTGCCCGTCTGGTGATGTCGTACTAGTCAGTTACTGTTAAATGGCAGCGATCTGCGCATTTCACAACATACACTTCTTTCAGAGACCTTGTGGTAACTCTCTTCCTGCTCAGAGAGCTGGGCTCCACCCCAGAAAGTAGCCATATGGTGAAGTAGTCACAATGCCTCTCAAAACACAAGTTGACATCATAAAACTAAGCAACATTCAGGATCGCTTATCTATGGTGACTGTTATAGATGCAGAACTGGGTGAACAGAGCTATGTTTTAGGTCTTTCCACCCAGACAGCACACATTGGGCCATATTATTAAGAACGGCGATAACATTATCGATAATATGCCCTATAGAATTCCAATAGAAGCCCAGGTTTGATGTCCTTCACACTAGAACCTGGGCTTCTATTGGAATTCTATAGGGCATATTATCAAGCCCCTTATCACCGATTTAGTGGCAGTTTCCTGCCGCTAAAGCGACGATAATGTTATCGCCGTTCTTGATAATATGGCCCAAGTTCTGGTGGCGAAAGACCTATTGTTGGTGCCCTACACCCGCCCTTTACTTACCATTGGTGCCTTTAATGTCACTCTCATTTCCTTGCGTCTCATTCAAGGGCTTTTCTTGTCCATCTTCTGTTTGTCCCTCCTAAAGAGCATAAACTTGTTACCTGACTCTTGATTGCCTTACTTGTATTTTTCCACTTCTCACTTTTACGGAGCTGTTTTTTTCTTCTTGGTTAAGCAGTCCACAAGAGTGAAAGGGGCATATTCACAAGGACTTATTGCAGAGTTATCGGCACTTTAGCGCAGCAAAAGTGGCGATAGAATTACCGCCCCTTTCGCAAGCTGGTGCTAACTGCCTACATCACCACATAACCGCGATAGCTGCCGCAAAAAACATCGCCACGGTCGACACCGCCAACTAACGCCAATGAGATGCAGAATAGGCGTGTCTGTGCAAAAACACACGAAAACACCACATCGCGACATTCACAACGAACAGCCAGATCTGCGATGCGAACCAAAAACAGTCGATAAGCCGCGCTAGCAGCAGGGATTTTATACCTGCTTTCTGCTGGTGTTAAGCAGGACGACTACCTGCACCACAAAAGGGAGCCCAGCCCACAGCCACACCTGAAGAACAACAGATGCCATGGAGCCACTGCCCATGCAGCTCGGAGACCCCAGAGGCCCACAACACCCACCGCCACCACCCCCAGGACCCTCCCACATCCCGGGGCCCTCCCCCGGCCCACCCACCCCGGACAAAGATATGCCACAGCAACTTCACAAAACCATGAGATGAGAAAGACCCTGATGTCGCACACATACAACAACAAACACACATGTGTGGTCAGAATGAGGAGAATCAAACATTCATCTGTGAAATTCCCATAACATAACTTTATTAATACACAACACAAAACAACAAATTGGATTAGTCCTTGCGGATCCACTCCGGACAATCTTGAAGCCACAGCCTGCAAGACAAAATCCGAAGATGAGAACGTGTGTCATGCGCTCATCAAAGGACAGAGAGAGAGAGAAGGAAAGAAAGGGAGAGAGGGAGAGAGAGAGAGAGGGAGAGAGAGAGAGAGGGAGAGAGAGAGAGAGGGGGAGAGAGACAGAGAGGGAGAGAGAGACAGTGAAAGGATGAGAGGGCAAGAGACAGCCGCCCCTGCGCACCCATGCCCCACAGCCCACCTGCTGCCACCGGTGTGTCTCCAACCACGTGCCGGTATCCACTGTAGTCCACCATGTCCGTTCATCTGCAATGGAGTCCAGATGTAATAATGGCAAAGTACATACCATTGCACACGGCAACATCGCTCGCCCGCCCCTGCGCACACATGCTGCTGCACCCCAGCCCCTCCCGCCGCCCCGTGGACATTGTCCGCCCATGCGCACCCAGGCCTCACTGCTCACCTTCCGCCAACGGTGTGTCTCCAACCACGTGCCGGTGCATGCTCCGAGTCCGGGACACGCGACCTTGGCAGACTCCACATCACACGGACCCGCCCCGCGGGCCACTAGGTCACACACCTGGATCTGGGCCTTGATTTCGGAATGGGAGAGTCCATAACAGTGCACACATCATCAATGCAGGCTGCACACCTGCTCAGCATCATAGGTGCCACTAACTCCGTGAACCTTGAGGCAACGCCACGTGGCGGTAGGCCCGCATCGCACGCAGTTTCCGGCCTACACTGCGGTCCAGCAGGGCTCACACCAACCCTCACCAGCCCGGACAGCCAGGACGGGGCATCATCGCAGGCTGCGCACCCGCTCAGCACATCAGGTGGCCCTACCTCAGTGCCCCATGAGTCACCGACCCGTGGCGGTATGCCCGTGCCGGCCGACGTGCTCCGGGTGCCACTAACCCAGTGCAACAAAAGTCACTGTCCCGTGTCGCGCGGGCCGTGCCGCACGCAGTACTACTCTGTGCCCCGCAAGTCATGGTCCCTTCATGATTGCGTCACGTGACATGGCAGGCGGGCGCAGCATTGTCCCCTCGGGCATTGTGGAAGATCTGGTCCATGTAGCTCTGTCGTCCCACCCTTTATACGTATACGGAGTGGGCTGGGCTTGTGTACGCACGTCCAGCGTAGGGGTGTGAAGTATCATCTCCGGGCTCTGGGCGTGGTCCTGTGCTGGGCTGGGCAGGAAATGTACATATGCGTGTGCCCGTCGCAGTGTCTGCGCAACACGGGCGGCGATGTACAATGTTGCAATGTTGCATGCAGCCGGACGGCGCAAGCGCACGTGGGAATGTACAAGGTGCGCCAGTCCGCTCGGGCTCTTGGCTCATGCATGCCAACTGCCGTGTGTATCGTTCTTGGTGCGCCATGGGCCTAAGGCCCAGCCTCAATTGCAGCATGTAAACCACATCACATTTCCACATTGCAAGCAGTAGTCAGACTGACATTTGGGATGAATGCTCCTTTGTCACCACACAGGAGGCGGACGGGCATCTGCACCTCCGACCTTGGATACAGCATGCGGCAGACACCCCCTGGGAGAGATATCATAGCAGATGAAGACGACTCCCACACTTCACACAGCGATGATGAAGGACCAACGTATCCACACCCCATACACAGAGGCCCTTGCCCGGGGTACTCCTGCATGGAATGGCCTTCACACTCACGTACACAACAGCACATACGTCCTGATGTCGCACACCCATACGACTCATTGCTCCGAGCTGTGGCTTTTCATCCACATCACTGCCGCAGGTCAGTGGAGTGGCGGTTCTACGAGTGCCACCACCGCAATGGCCGAACATCACGGGCACATGCACAAACCCAGTCACGTGGGACTGTAACGTGCCCGAATGCTGCAAATGTTGGGGGCCCTGCCACTTGCAGTGTTGCGCATCAGTTACCGTCTGAGCTTCCGTCTTGCGTACGTCACCTGCGTCCAGCCCTGGTTCCACTGTCGAACATGCATATTCGAGTGGCCCATGGATGTCTGCCTATCCAATGCAACGGTAGCTGAACTGGATTATGACTTGTGTGTGCGCCCCCTGTTGGCCCACGACCATGAGTGTAACCGGGATTCCCGTTCATGGGATGCCTGGATGTTTGGCATATGTGCTGGCAGTTGGACATGGGAGTTTGCACAATTCCTCGTGTGTAGTGAACACATTGAGGCGCCCCCCTATTGGGCTGTTTTGCGGATTGGTGAGACGGCGTGGACGGAGCACATCTGTCCGGACCAGTTGATGGATTGGCTCGCCCTCGTGTTCCTTGAGCTGGACAACAACGTACTCCTGGAACTGATTGCACAGGAAGCTGCGCTCGCTTTCATGGACGACTAACGATGTTCCAGTAACCACGACTGATGGTAACCCATGGCACAGGTCCCAACACCTTGTTGCATGCTGGTGATGAGTCCACATTTCCCACAACAACAGTGGACATGGCTGCATTCCTATGCTGCCTGTGATTGTCTGATGCCTTGGTCTGCATGTTGTGGCCCTTGTCTTGCCCGTACTTACACGCACATTCTAATAAAGTCTACGCTGCCACACTTGTGTTCAACTGTGATTGGTGTTGGGTAGGATGGCAATTCGTGTGCCTCGTTGGGCATTGTCCGTACACAGGGTGGGACTGGATGACACATTTCATTTAGGGGTGAGTCCCTATTGTCAGGTCCACCTCTGTGCGCCAGACGTGGTGGTTTGGGATAGTTGCTGGTAGACCTGTGCAGCTCCGTGACGTCACCAATGTGGGTATGGGGTCCGACTTCTTGGCATGTGGGTCACTGTGATCTTTCTGGACAGTCTGTGTCCGCCCAGGTGGGTGTGGGTAGGTATGCGACGGTAGGTACTGTTGTCACATGTGATGGTGGACACACCTTTAGGCCTGCTACCGACTTTGACATTTTTACACACAGACCGATTTCCTACATGGACGTGGGGCTACGTTGGGGGGTTGCGAGTATGTTGTTCATGGGTGATGTGCCCACATCTAGTGCAGTCCTACGCAGTCATCTCGTTGGACTGCCATGTTTCCATTTGTCTTGCCAATGACACGGTGGTGGTGACGGACAGTTGTTGGTGGTGTTCTGTCCACACCGTGCGGTGGATCCAGTTTTCCTGCAGTCTGGAACCCCGTATTCCTCTTCCTCTTCTCCTTGCCCTTCCCCGACCCCGGGGTTCCGGGCTGGTCCTCCGTTGTGCTTGTGGGGTTCGAGTTGGCCTCAGCACTCGGTCCAGGTGCTTCCATGGTGCTCCGCAGTTCGTTTACTTGTTGGTGTATTTTTTGGGTCCTTGTATGGCGCCTCTTCACGCATGGCGTGTGGGTATTGCTGGCCTCCTGCTGGTCATCACGGTTGTTTCATCGCCATTGGGCGCATCGCAACTTTTTCCGCGTTAGGGTTTGGATTTTTATCGCCGTCGTGGTAGTTGTTTCGCGAACATTTGCCGCATTGTCATGCGAATATAGCACGGTATCGCCGTGTTGTGAATGCCACGTTCACACGGCGTTATTTTCCCGCGATGGACTGCGATGTGAGAAGTTGCGGTAAGCTATTTTGGCGATGTTTATCGCACGTTCTTGTGAATATACCCCAATGTGTTTGCCAGCTTTTTACCGTGTTTTTTTCTCATCCCTTCCCCCACGCTCTCTGTTGCTCTTTCTCACTTGTGAGCCTCTCCGCACCCCATCTGTGTTGCTCTGTCCCTCGTCTGCTTCTCCCCTGTATTTTTCTGTCCCTCATCTGCTTATCCTTCCACTGTCCTTGTTTCCTTTTTCCTCGTGTGTTGCTTTTCTGCTCCTCTGTAGGAGAGTAGGATCTGCCTCTTATGTTGCCCCCACTTTTTTTCTGATGTTTACACTGGTTTCTGGCTATAGTCTGGCTGGGACCCTGCCAATCAGGGCCCCAGCCTCTCTGTTCTGTCTAAACGACTTGGAGTGCACTCTAGGTTCACTAGTGATTGGATACTGTGGTACCTTATGAGTCCCTAGTATAGGGTACCTTAGGTACCAAGGGCATAGGTACTTCACAGGCCTACCAGGGGCTGAAGCATGTATTATGCCACCCCTGGGAAGCAGACTAAATCTGACACCACAGGCCTGCTCCTGCAGCCTGGGTGAGGAGGTGCTAGCACTCGCAGTGGAGGAGGCCCAACAATAGGTATCCTGTCCCAAGGGGGTGTGACCACCTCCCAGACAGGGTTTAGTATATTGGGGGCTGGGTGGGTGCACTCCTAGAGTGCTTTGAAGTCCTGCACTGGGGGAGCAGAAGGCTCCTCTGTGCATACACCAGTTCAAACCGGCTCAGGGGCTACCTGCCCCTGCTCTGGCGTGAAACTCGACAAAGGGAAGTGGGTGTAGCCACCCACTCCCCTGACCCTCCCATAGGTGGGGTCATAGAGCTAGTCCCTCCCTTCTTTTTAGTATAAGAGGGGGAACCTGTGCATTGCAACCTAGATATCCCTGGACGACGCTCTGAAGAAGAATCCTGGACCTTCGACGTTCCACTACCTCTGGAAGACTGAAGAATCTCCCTTGGAGTCAAGGAGTGACTCCCCTGCTTGGCAGGCACCAAAAACTGCAATGACGGTCACAAACTACGCCGCTCCCGCCGCAGCCCGAAGTCCCTGCAGCCCAGGAAGAGGATTTCCTGACTTCTCCAAGGCCATCGTGAGTCCCCAGCGAAGCTGAGGCAAGTGGACCCCACGAGTGACGAGGAACCGCAGTCCCTGGGTACTGTACACTATTTTCGAGTGCAACCCTTTCTCGATGTTCTACGAACCTGTGCTTTGGACCACGTGTGGTCCCAGCCTCTAGCAGAGATCCCTCCCAAGATCAGAGGCCTACCCCATCCCGAGTGACCGTGGGCCCCTGTTGAGTGAATCCTCCCGAGGTGTCTTTGTGATCCCTTGCCAGCCGGCTTGTGGGTCCCCTAAAGACTTTTCTACAAATCCAAAGGGCTCCCCTGGTTGCTCCAGGCCTGCCCTGACTTACCCTTGCTGGGTGAGTCCCCCAGACCTTGCTGGTCTGCCCCGTTGACTTTTTGTCTTTTCCACGAGACTTACTGTTACCAAGGCTTGTTGGCTCCAATCGAGTCGCCAACACCTCAGTAAGCTGCAGACTTTGTGGGACACGCCGAATCCAGCTCCTGGTCATCATCAACGCCGCCTGGACCTCGTGGTCGAAGAGTCAAGACACCCGTGAACGACCTGAATCTGTCGACGACGGTGGGCATTCATCTTCCTTGCCTCGGGTCACTGCCAAGTGACTTTGAACACTGTCCCCTCTGCTTTCAGGTCGTCCTTCTTCCAAATCCAGGCTTGGATTCCACCGGAAACTTCTCCTGTCGTCGCAAGCAGCAAGTCTTCAGTGGCTCCCATTGAAAACGACGCCGCGACCCGACACCAAAGGACACCTATGCACCCGGCTTCCCTTGGTGAGGTAACTCCAGCACTACGGTGCTCCTGTGGGTGTTGGCCCTAGAACTACTTACCCTGTAAGTGACTTGCTTGTAGCTACTCCCGAAGTGCCCTGAAACTCTTAATTTCCAACCGCGACTTGCCCCATTGAAGTCAACGGCGACCTGCGCCTGTGTTCACTCACTGCACGCGTCCCCCGTGGGTCCTTTACTTACCTACCTTAGGTGGTTTCGTGAGGCCCCAGCACGTCTGAAGGCCCTAGGCCTTGTCCCTTTGCAAGTCGTTGTTCTTAAGTCTCTTTTTTAGTATATGGTCTGGTACGCCCCTAGGGCCCCAGCCATATTTGTGCTTAACTGATTGTGAAACGTTGATTTGTACATATGTTCCTGACTTCTAATCTCACAAGAGATTAGTAGAGAGTTGTTTAGTAATAAATACATATATATTTGATATATATACCTGTGTGGTGTCTTTTCATTTGGTGATTCAAGAGATTGTGTGGTAAAACAAGCTGCTTTACATTCCTCCAAGACTTAGCCTGAAGGCTGCTCTCCACAGCTACCACTAGGATAGCTTTCTATAAAGGTTGTCTTAAACCTACCTACCATAAGAGTCGAATTGTACTGGTGCAAGGTGCCCACTTTAACTAGTGGACAGCATATACCAGGCCAACTTCTCACATCCTCCACTACCACTTTATTTTTTACTTAAATCCCTCCACCCGCTTTTCAAACCACTAACCCACTTGGTATTTTAAAAAATATATATTTATACTTATACTTTTTTGCAAGCCATTCAGCAAATTGCTGCCAGCCCCTGTGCTTAAAAAAAGAGTTTTCGCCTTATTTTTATATTTAGTTTACCAGTCCATCTTGGATTGGTAAAACAAAAATGGTGCCTACGTCATTTTGTAGGAGCATGCTTGCATGATGATGCATGTTCATGAATACAAAATGACGCAGCCACCGATGACTGCGTCATCTTGCCTTTTTTCCTTTTGGCCATGCTGCACAGCACAGCAAAAATGCTTTTTGCCAATCTTGATTTTTCTTTAATAGGATGGGCCTTTTAACAGTTTTGTTCGGCAACTTCCCCCAAAATCAGTAGGGTAACTTAAGAAACCTCCACGCTGTAGTTTTGCCTGGGTTTCCCCCTTAATCAGTAGTGTTGGACAGAATTGCAGTCTCACTCATGAATATTTAATGGAGACTCTCACCAGGGAATCATTACACCTGGACAGCTTTCCAAAGCGTAGCTAAGTTTTACCAGATGCTTCTGTGTCACTGGAAGACCTTGTTTAGACTTCTGGACTTTCGCTGGGCAAATCTGGTGTTGATGTTCCCACCCAAGAAAGAGAATACTAATTGTAGTCTCATAAGTGGTCACAGGAGACTTCTTATTCTTGTATTGAACGCCGATCTCAAATTAGCTTGGAATACACGAACATCACTCTGCAAGGAGAAACATGTTTAATTGTTCTCATCCCATGCATAGGCTTAAAAATCCTAGCATGCAAAAGGAGGTTAGCTAGAAAGTCGAGAGCGGCTGAACGTGTCAAACATGACATGTGGCCACTAGGCAGCTATGGACGGGTGGTCCTCCCGCACCCATGTCGTACTCCCCTAATTTCTGTTTTGTTTTTGAAACTACAATCATGTTTGGTGGTTCCATTTGAGCAATAGCATAGACCGAGCCCTCCACAAAAGCAATCCTGCAAGCACGAAACTGTTTAGCTGCTGACTCTTTTTCTCCTTTATAAAAGTTGGTGTCCTGCTCAGCCTTGCTTGAATTGCACTGAGTTTGTGTGAATCCTTAATTGGTTGGTTATTAATTAATTTGATAGTGGGACAGAGTTCCATGTGGCAGTGATTGTCCAGATTACTTACTGTTAACCTTCATTACATTGACTCCTGCTCTTCCACTCTTCCTTGTCAGATCATTAATAATAAGGATTAACTCTCCCATACAGGCCTATTAACATGAAGACAGAGTAATAAGCATATTAACTCCACCCCTACTACCAATAACAAGCATTTGCAATGCAATAGGTCTCGCAGTTGTGAGAGTTTGAGCTATTGGCATTGTAAATGGCAATGCCTTTTATTTACGTGTTGGTTTTTAAAACATAAATAAAAGGCATTGTCATTTACAATGCCAATAGCTAAACTCTCGCAAATGCGAGACCTATAGCATTGCAAATGCTTTTTTCTCTCCAAGTTTTGGCTGAACAGCGCCAGGGCAAACTCTTCTATATTGATTATATGAATGGGGCTAAGTATAACAATGAGCTTTACTTTTTGCTGAGGCTTTATAGGATGCATGCATGGCCTGGGCATGTCACTGTGAGCATGGTACACTGATCTAACTCCAGGTACGCTATGGCTGGGCTGAGGCTACTGGTTCTACAGAGTGATGCCAGTGTAGTTGTTACTCAGTGGTGCTGGAACAATTTTCAGGCTCAGGCTAGGGGTGCTGCCATCAATGTAACATCATTGAACTCATAGGGATTCTGAAAAATCCAAGCATCACAAAGAACATGTGTCACAAATGAGCCACGCCCATTCAGCAAGAGAGTGATAAGGTAGCATTTTGGAGCACACCGTCACAAATATATTATTAAATCATGTTGTGGTAGTGTACGGTCATCCATTTCTTTTGATCCCATCACAAGACGCGTTTCCATCGCACTTCAGAATTACAAAAAAAGCTTTCCCAACGCCTTATTTATTTTGAAATATTTGTACAGTTAGTTTATAGGTATTTTACATTTTTGTGTGTTAGAAAAACGACATCCTGCAATCTCTTTTTTACACTAGCAAGATTGTCACAGTTCACTTTACAAAATCCTCTCACTTTGCAGTCACAGAAAGAAAATTAAACCCCAATCTCCATGAAAAAAGAATCAGCAGAAATTTGTTAGAAGACTAGGCTGACATTGGACCTCTGTAAAGACAAAAACTAAATTTAAAGTAATCTTTAAATGTTCATTCTCCTTCGGTACGCCACCATGGTTATTTTGAGGCTGCTGCAGCACCCACACACCCCTACTTCCAGCGCCTATGTTAAAACTATTTTGCAGCACATCCACCCTTGCCAACATGCAAGTCACCTCAACGCACACGCCCTTCAATTCCTCTGCTAGCCCTTTGGCTCACAGGGGCGTTACATGCGACACTGCCCACGGGGCTGTGAGATGGCGCTGCAGGGACTTGGAACTCGAGAGGCTATTCAGCCAAGACTGGCTGTAGTGTCAGCTGATTGGGGTTTTGCTGCAAAGAGAGAAAGACCGAGTTTCTTTCTTGCCCAGTGGTACTTGTGTGTGCCCCTCTGAGGCGGTATAGCAGGCCTCAGAGGCGCAACTAGAGCCAAATCAAATTTCGGGGGGGGCTAATTCTTCCAGCAATAGGCAGAGTGGGGATGCAGTGGCAAGAAGGGGTGAAAGAACAACAAAGCCTCATTAACACGTAAATGGTCTTTTAAAGACCTTGAAGTTCTCGGGTGCAGCTGTGTGTGTGCCCGGGAAACTGTCTCAGTCTGGGCTGCCACACACGACGGGGGGACTGAAACCCTTTCAGCCCAATGGGCGTTGCGCGCCTAGCAGGCCTTCCTGTCAGCTTCCTGCAGGTCAGCTTGGCATGAACCTACCATGCACATACAGCACGTGACAGGCTGTGGGCATTTCCAGCTGAGAAGAAGCTATTTGGAAAAGAGAGCTGCCTCCATTATGACAATGGTAGCAGGCGCCAAAGGGCTGCGGCTAGAATCTGACCCGGCAGGGTGTTAAGGATGGATGACTGTATCCCAACTGACCCTGAAAGCAGCTTCCCGCCTGCACAACACAACGGAAATGCCAACGTGACCGGATGACCAGCCCAGCTATGGAGGGTGTGACGTGTTTTTAGACAGCCCGTCCAGTGATTGATGTCATGAGATCTCAAAACCCGAGCAGGAACCAAACAAAGTAATATTCTAGAAGGGCTGTTGGCAGTTATTAGCGATAGTGGACTGGGTAAACAGAAAACATTTTGTTGTTCCTCGCAGAAGGGGTGAAACTGTGAGCCACAACACAGTGTGCATCAGGCAGTAATGTGACAGGGAGGTTTGCATTTTGTATGGTTTGACGACTTTCTTGAATTGTGGTCTCAAAAGTAACCTGAACACAATAGCCATCCGTTTATACAAGAGAACGCAACAATATAAAAGTCATCAATTCAAGGATTTCCTTTGCATGCTGGGACTTGCAGTCCTGTTTATCCCTTCATAAAAATAAACACTTGAAGTCCCAAAAAGCAAAGCAAAAGCTTGGGCCGGGTGACCAACTCAAGCATACACGTAGGGAACTTGACAGATCTGCATAACCTCCGCTCTTGCATTCCCTTCTCTGCCTCTTCTTGCAAGCCTGCATTGTCCCACTGTCCGTTCCTTACAGTTCGGGTCTTTTCACGCACTCCCTTCTCAGTGTGCACAGCCCTCCCCTCGCCCCTCACAGACACACACCCCCTCCCTTTCTCCCACACAACCCCCTTTCCCCACAGTCACCTTCTTGCTGCTGGCTCCCCTGATATCCGCCGCCTTGCTGTAGACGTGACATTTGAGGACGGTACTGCCCATGTCCACTGCCAGCACGTACTGGCCGTGCCCCAGGTAGCCATTCTTTAGCAGCGGCTCCATCCTCTCCCTGAGGTGGCCGGGCCCGGAGTCCACCCCGCAATCTGGCTTCCGGTTCTCAAGCCTTAAGTATACACGTATGATGCTCCCGGTACTATGGTTCAGACTGCATCCACGTGACACCGGTTGTGGCAGTAGGAAAAGGGAAACCCAATAAGAGAATGAGATTTGCTCAGGATCATCTAGTGGCAAAAAATAAGATTTGGAATTCACACCACAGCGCACATGTTTAACCATGGGGATGCACAGTGTTTTACTGCAGTTTCTTGTAGTTAGCGCTACATCAGACAGGAATAGCGCTCTGCAGGAGAAGGGAGGGCTGTACGAGCTCTAAGTCTAACTTCCAAAACATCAGCTGAACCATAGTAACCAATCGCCTTCAGTTTTACAGTTTTCTTCAGCCAATGGCGGCTACGCACCTCGGCTGTCCAGGCGCACGCTGAAAGAGACGCCGTGAGCGTGCACATGGGCTGTCCAGGCGCACGCTGAAAGAGACTCCGTGAGCGTGCACATGGGCTGTCCAGGCGCACGCTGAAAGAGACGCCGTGAGCGTGCACATAGGCTGTCCGGGCGCTAGCTGGAAGAGACGCCATGAGCGTGCACATCGGCTGTCTGAAAGAGACGCCGTGAGCGTGCACATCCCTGTCCCCCTTCGGCCACCAAACCGACGACAATAGGTCTCGCCAAGGCGAGCAGCGCATGCGCTGCGTCGCTAGGCGAGACCTAAAAAGTTGCTACTCCTTGCTCTCTTCGTGAAATTAGCAAACCGTAAGTCTAAACCACTGAACACCCACCCCAACATTATCTTGCAGGATTGTGACGAGTAAGAGTAGAACTCAGTGTAATGAAGATTATCAGTATATCACCAAGGCCTAATGCCCTCATCCACTCTTCCTCATCCCAATCTTTAACTTACAGTGCTTGACAGATAGTATATTCAAGTCTGATAAATGTTAGATTTTTTTAGTTTTGCTCAGAGGATCTCTGTAAACAGAAAAGTGATTGCAAATAATTAAAATCTTAGGGAAATAAAAGGCAGTAGTCATTCACAAATGTACAGTTATTTCTTCATCACCATTAAGGCCAAAGGGGTGCTTTGTTTCTAAGTCCACATTACAACATGACTCTAATCTTCTTTGTTGTAAGACACTGTCTCTTCCTCTACAGTTTTTTAACGCTCTGTCAATGCCACATAATCGTAGAAAATCACTTCTTCCATTAGGTAGTACTCAGGAATGGCAAGCCACTGGGTATGCTCATTATTGTTTTTTTTAAAAAACATTATGCTCATTATTGTTAATTGCTTTCATGTGTTCCAGGGCCATCTTTCTTATGGGGATAACTGTGCTTCCAATATACCTTAAGTTGTAAGGGCATGATTACGCTAAATTGTACACCTAATGTTCCCTACTAAGTATAGCGTAAGCGATCGATCTTTTATTTACCTACTAAAAGTGGTTGAGGGGAGGAAACAACTCAGACACGTATCAGCAAAGTCGTCATGCCTGAAAAGACCACCAACTCCAAAGTGCAGTTTGAATATTTATTATAAGGCCAAAAACAATTGGATGTAAATACATCTCAATAGCAAAGTATAGAGGTACAGAAAAATTAATACAGAGCCAAGTTTACGAATATAAGTAATTCGGCCCAAAAGACAGATGATTATAAATTCCAAAATCACAACGCAACACAGAATAGATGCGATATTCAGTTCTCGGCTCATTGAAAGAAATCAAAATCTTTCCCTACACTGCTCTACATGAGGGCCCTTCCTGTCTCTCTTCTATCATTCCCCAACGGTGTCAGCACGTGTTGACTTCCTAAGAAGTACTCACGTCAAATGGGTCGTTTTAGCTTATGGCTATGGAGCTTGCTCTAAGATGCTCCTTCTCCTCCGAAAGCTAGCAGAAGTCTGGTCTCGCTGTCCCTGCGCATCATACAAAAGATGGGATTCAACCCACAATACGTCATTCTTCTTAAAACTTTCCATTGCACCTCTATGCAGTAGCTTTTTTTCTTTTCATAACACAAATTTAATTAGTGATATCTTCTTTCCAGTGGCCTTGGCTTTCAGACAGACCAGATACGCAAGGCAACCTCCCTTCTCGCTTCCCAGCCATCTTCAAAGACATTCCGGGTCTCTCCTTAACTCTGAAAATAACGATGTGTATTCTTTCACCTGCAGTAGGATGAGAACATTCTAATTTCGAACACAACAACATTTAATTATTTATTTCTCAAGAGCAAGGAGAATCGAAACTTATGACTTTGGGCCTATAATTCAGGCAACTTAAACTAACCACAATTACGGTGTATAGAAATAATATCGTCCTGCACATTATGCATGAAGGAATCGTAATACATACAAAGTTCTACTTAAATGCGTTCACTAGTTTTCAACATCAAATGATTCAAATAAATGTTTCTTAATAGTCGTAAAACACTGCAAACAATACGAATACATGAGAGTGCGTTTAAACCATGAGTATAGTGCACTCATACAAAATAGAGTGCTATCAGCGCTCTATCAGTTCCCCCTCTTATGACTAGTGTCATAACACCAACTTTCTATTCTTCTGTAGTTTTTCTCCTTGTAGAAGAGACCGACCTAAACAGAAGCTGTAGCTTGCCGTCCCTGTCTGAATCGTTCTAACCCCTTAAGGTGCTGGTAATGACTGTCCTGCAGTAGTTCAAGTTGGTGCTCTCGCTTTCTCGAAACAGTCTCCTGATGTCGTGCCCTTTGCCATTTGTAAGCCTTGATGGCTCCTAGTAGGACAATTATACAAATGACAGCTATTATAATAGGCTTCAAGATATATCCCATTATTCCTTGTCCCAAACTTCCAAACCAACTGCCTATCTTGCCAAATCCTTTCCCCACTTGTTCCCAGAGTCCTTCAGCAGCCATCTCACGTAACTCTTGGTGTATATCTGAAATATTGTTGATATATTTCCTTATATCCCGACTGTTGTCAGGAATATAAGTACAGCACTGTTGAACTTTCAATAATTTGCAGACTCCTCCGGCTTTTGCTAGCAGCACATCTAGGGCAAGACGGTTTTGCAAAACCATAGCCCTTATCGAAACCATCTCCCCATCTACAAGTAATAAAATCTGAGCTGTATTTATTGAGAGCTTATCCACTAATGTTGCCAGCTTTCTGATTTTCAAATCATTCAGAATCACACCCATACTCGGTATCATAGCCCCAAATATGTCTCCAATCACTTCTCCTGCACTCACACCACGTTTTCCTCTGTGAGGTCTTTTTCTTTCTAGGGGCCATAAATCATTCACATGAAAAATCTTGGGAAATACCACAGCCAAATAACAAGTGCCATACCAATTTTTGGGCAACTTCACATAGGCATTCTTTCCACACACAAAATACACATTGGGCACTATTGTTATTTTGTCCAATAATGCTTTTCTAATTGATTCTTCGATCAAGAAGACGTGCTCACAATCACTTTCACCCACAAATATCTTATCGTAGTATGTGGTCGGGTGTCTAATACACAACTTCCCCTTCTGCTGGAAATCTAATGCTATGGGTCCAAAACTCCCCTTTGCTTTATGATCTAATTCTTCTTTAGTCCATGGGGTAACCTTGTGCTTTGGATCTGGTCTAAATAGAGTCTGTCTATGCCGATCTTCTATCTGATCTATACATTTCTTTTCAATGTCAGTTAACATACAGGTTAAATTGTGCCTATGGGCATAGACCGTATCTAAAGTAATGGTAGGCATGAAATACTTTGACATTCGCTCTACTTCCTTATAATAATCATATTTATTCATGTATTTAAGAACTGGGACTTCCGAGAGTACCACATCATAATTTGAGAAATAGTACTCGAAGTGTGCCTTGCTATAAAACATGCTCAACAACACACTACATGTAATGCCATAGGTCAAAGGCAAATGATGGTATTGAATGCCTTCTTCTACTGAGGCTGGTAATTGCATACACACATAGCAATCCTTCGCTTCCATGGTATCCACATACTCATACAATAATCGAGCATACGCATTCAAAGTGAAATCACCCTTTGACAAATCAACATGTAATCTACGACTGGTTTCCTTAATCATTTCTAGATCCCTTGCGGATGCATCCTCATCTATCTCAGAGATTGGTGTAGTGAGTGTTGCCTGTACCCTATTCTGTCCGACATCCTGAGATCCAACTAGAGATGCAACGATCACCACAGTTATAACAATAAGCACCACTACAATGAGGGTGCCAATGATGCACTTCTGTTTGCGTGTTGATTTTTCGGACACCATGGTTTCTACTGATCCGTTCCGAAGCACAAAAGGGAAAACACAGTCTCTTTCTGTTTTCTTTGTTTTAACAATGTCTTTCTCACTTCTCTCCTCCCATGCAATTAATGTCAAAGTTCCTTCGATTGATACTAAACCTATTGAAGAGATGTAGTCAGCCCTATTCCTTACTCCATCATCTACTAGAAAGTTCCTAATTTTAAATCTTCTTAAACTGGGGTCTAAGTTATCTTCTTTCTAAGGCCTAATGCTTTCTTTGGTTATGATTCAAGCTTCATCGTTAATGATATTTGATCCAAGTATTTCGAGGACAAGTTGCAGAATCTCCGCACAAATTTCTCCTAATTCTTGCGCGGTGAGCTGTCGGCCAAATGAAGGGAAGACAACCTGATTGAGGATCAGGTAACGCAATCCACTCAGCCTTGGAGGATTTGGAACTTGCAGAGTTAGTGTTCCAAACGCTTCTACGCCTGGGACCAGCAACTGTATTTCAATCGAGAGGGTGTCCCCTCCGTAGCTCACCGTACCAGCTCCCAACCTCCCGGACTTCGCTGGGCTCTGCATCTGCAGCCAGGTACGTCCACTCAGGAGATGCGTATCTTCGAGACGCTATTCTTTCTCTTCTGGAGCGTCTCAGACCATCCGGTCTTTCTTCAGCGTCACTTTGATCTGATTCAGATGTTTCAGGAATCGGAGCGAGATTTTTCTCGGATGCAAGCCTTATATTCAGCCTTTCTTTTCTTGCTGGCCACTTTTCCGCTCTGGCATCTGCTCTCCTCTCTTCCTCTTGATCTGATCCTTCTGCAATAGACCGCTCACCTTGATCTGGTGCAAAGTTCACATCTGCAATATCATCTATTTCAGGATCTGGGCTCAATTCAGGAGCACTCAGCTCTCGTCTCTCGTGCTCACTTGGCTGTTCCATTTCATCCAAAACTCTTACAGCTGGGCCTGTGCCTTCGTCGTTGTCTGTGGCATGTCCACACACGCTTCTCGGAACCAGGGGACTCTCTTCCTCCACAGGCGCTTGAACTCGGCGAGTGTGGGAAGCGTGTATCCAGTTCGACAATCCTCCACACTTCACAGCGGTACTTGTGACCAATATCACCTGATATGGTCCTCGCCAGCGAGCATCAAGACAACTCTTCCTCACGTGCTTGTGAACTAGTACCCAATCACCTGGATTAAGATCATGCAGCAGGTCTCTCGAGGTGGATGCAGTCGCAGCCTCGACCTGGTGGGATACAGAAGTAACCACATCAGCCAGTCCCTTACAATAATCCAACACTAAATCATCAGTGATGTTTATCAATGCTGTAGCTGGCACCATAGGCAAACGCATAGCTCTTCTGGTCAAAATTTCGTGGGGAGAAAGCCCTGTTCTCCTATCAGGGGTGCTACGCAGACTCATGAGCACCAGAGGCAGCGCATCTGGCCATTTCAATGAAGTTGACGAACACACCTTTGCCACTCTTGACTTGATGGTGCCATTAACCTGCTCTACAAGACCTGAAGCCTCCGGCCTGTAGCTACAATGCAGTCTCTGATCAATGTTCAAAGCAGAGCACAACAATTTCATGATTTCACTGTGGAAATGAGTTCCTCTATCTGTCTCCACTGATGTCGGAAATCCATATCTCGGGATCAATTCTCTTAACAACAACTTGGCTACTGTGAGACTGTCACATCGTCTAGTTGGATATGCTTCCACCCAACGCGAAAAGATACACACCACCACCAAAACGTATCTCAACCTATTGCATCGCGGCATCTCAAAAAAATGTCCACTTGTATCCTATTGAAGGGACCTCCAGATCTTCCAATGTGACTCATTGCAACCACAGTTCTTTTTCCAACATTCATTTGTTGACAAGTAACCCACCTGTGACATACCGCTTCAGCCCACACACGAAAGCGTGGATTAAACCACGTCTGCCTAAACACTCGCACCATAGCATCTCTTCCCAGATGAACTGCTCTGTGGATTTGCCTTGCCATTGGGCTCAGTAGACAATTGGGTAATACTGCTCTTTCATCTGTGGACACCCAAATGCCATCGTCTCTTTTTGTGCAACCTGCTCTGACCCATGAAGCAGCTTCCTCTTCTGGGACTTCATCCTGCAACCGCTTCACCTCATCCCAAGTATCGGCTATAGCTAACATCATGCTGAGCTCGGTCTCTTCTGTGCTCTCGCCTATATATTCTCCATTGAAAATACAAGCATGTTCAGCGCAAAATCGTGCTACTTCATCTGCATAATTGTTGCCCTTAGTGACAAAGTCTTCTCCTTTTCCATGAGCTGCACATTTAACGACTGCTATCTCTTTGGGCTTCTGCAAAGCTTCCAATAGTTGGCGCACATACTCGCCGTTACGTATAGGTGACCCTGAGGACGTTAGAAACCCCCTCTGTGACCATAACTGCCCAAAGTCATGAACTACACCAAATCCGTATTGACTGTCAGTATACACAGTCACTCGAATATCAGCTGCAATGATACAGGCACGTGTCAAAGCGACAATTTCGGCCACCTGAGCAGAGAATACTCTATTTAAACAGGCAGCTTCCACTACTCCCATGATGGTGCACACAGCAAACGCTGCTCTCAAATACCCTTCATTGTCTCTTAAACATGAACCATCAACAAAAAGGATCAAATCAGATTGGGGCAAAGGTTCATCGACAATGTCAGGTCTGGGTTTGGTAGATAGGTCAGTAACATCTAGGCAGTCATGCTCTTCACAATCCTCATCTCCTTCCTCTTCCGGAACAGGTAACAATGTAGCAGGGTTCAGGGTGGTACAACGTCTCAGGGTAACATTTTCAGCGGCCAAGATAACCTGCTCATACTTGGTAAGTCTGTTGTTGGTCAGATACTGTGTTTTCGTTCTTGTCATCAACAATTCTACTGAATGGGGCACATAAACAATGAGCGGATAACCCATCACTATGCTTTCACATCTTTCAATGCTGACACCGGTTGCAGCAACGGATTTCAGACATCCGGGCAACGCAGATGCTACAGGATCTAATGTAGCTGAGAAGTAAGCTACTGGTCTACGGGCACCCCCATGTGTCTGTACAAGGACTGCTAACGCACATCCCTCCTTTTCACAGCAAAAGAGCGAAAACGCTTTGTTATAATCCAGCATTCCGAGAGCTGGAGCACGACAGATACTTTCCTGCAGCTCACGGAAGGCTTTCAAGCACTCGTCATCCCATGGTACCGGATCACTAACATCCTTTCGAGTCAGTTTCATCAGAGGCTTTGCTTGCAAGGAAAAATTTGGGATCCACTGTCGACAATAGCCGATCATTCCCAAAAATATGCAGACTTCTTTTTGTGTTTTCGGAGTTCCCATTTGCAGAATCGTCTCTATGCGATCTGGTGACACCCTTCGTTTTCCTTTCTCAATCCGGTGACCTAGGTACTGAACTTCAGACAAACAATACTGCAATTTGTTTGGAGACACTTTGTGTCCATTCTCTGCCAAATGATTCAGCAACGCCACAGTGTCAATTCTGCAAGCATCCTCAGTCTCTGAAGCAACCAAAAGGTCGTCTATATATTGCACTAAGACTGAGTTTTGGGGCATCACCAGTCCTTCCAGATTCTTTTTTAGACTTTGACTAAAAATGGAGGGGCTTTCCGTATACCCCCGAGGAATTCTTTCCCATGTTAACACACGATCGTCCATCCTAAACGCAAATAAAAACTGACTTTCTTCATGCAATGGTATGGAGAAAAATGCATGACACAAATCTATCAATGTAAACCATTCTGCTTTGCATGGTATCTGGAATAGAATAATAGCTGGATTTGGTACCACAGGACAACATGGGATCACAATTTCATTAACCCGATGCAGATCCTGCACTATTCTGTACTTGCCACTTGGCTTCTGCAGTCCCATGATAGGTGAGTTGCAGGGACTTCCCCTTATCTCCTTAAGAATACCTTGGGCAATCATAGTCTCAATCCAACTAGAGATGCAACGATCACCACAGTCTTATTCCGGCCACAGTTTCTGGAGTCAATTTATATTGTGGCGTTCGTGGGAATTCAGCATTGGGTTTGACCTGTATCTTAACTGGCTCAACCCCTCTCATCAGACCTAGATCCTCACCCGTAAAATCCCATACTTTTGGATCAACTGAGTCTCTCAAGTCATGTGGCAATTCTGCTATTGTGAGCACCACAAACATTTCTGCACACAGACTCATGTTAGCCATTTTAAAATCAGCATCATCATCATATGTTTGCAATTCCACACCTCTCGGAGTGCACGCTATAGTACAATTGAGCTTGCACAGAAGGTCTCGTCCCAAAAGACAGACCGGACTTGAATTGCACACTACAAATTGGTGTTTATCCCGAAATGGTCCTATTCTCACGGGTAATTCGTTTGTCAATGGATTGGTCATTTTCTGATTACTAACCCCCACTACTTGAATCGATTGTCCCGAAAGAGTTAAATTTGGGACTACTTCAGTTCTCACCGTGGAGCGAGCAGCTCCAGTGTCTAATAAGAAGGTAACAGGATATCCATTCACATCTGCATCTACAAACGGCCCACTCTGATCTACTTCTAGGATCGCATCTAAGGTGCATTCCTCGTGCACCCCCTCTGACACTCTTGTAAATCTTGATTTTGATCAAATCTATCTTAGTATTTCAAAATATGGCATCTGATGGTATAACTGATTATGCATGGGTATCCTAGGAGGTTGAGGTACTTGCACTTGTGGCTCATATCCTCCTCCATACATAGACCTGGGTCTTGTCACAGTATTGACAGTCTCGGACACCTGTCCCTCTCCTTCCATCTGTATCTGATTTGCTGGATTCAATCTACACTTGCGCTTCCAATGCCCGATTTTGAGACAATAGTGGCAGGCAGTGACCCTTTTCTGTTGGGCCACCCATTCATTTGCACCTGGATCCATTCCTCTTCCTCTACCCTGACCAGGTTGGGTCACCATCTGTTGTGCCATTCCTCTTCCACCTCCTCTACCTCTACCTATCGCTCCTCCAATCCCTTGCGTCTTATCAGCGTTTCTCAACTGCACCAACATCAACTTGTCCTTCAATTTCTTCTGTGTCGACTCCACTTGATCACTGCAATATTTAGCATAACGCAGAATCTCGTCCACCGACTTATTCTGCCAACATATCAAGTGATGCTGTATCATCAAACTAACATCAGATTTCAGTCCCAACACAAACTTCGAGACAAATTGTCCCATATCTTTCTGTTCAATTGTATCCAATCCACTATGCTGCTTAAAAGCTAACAACAATCTTTTGTAATAATCATGTACTGATTCCTTAGAGTCTTGAGTGGTGCGATCAATCTTCAACCAATCAACAATCTGAGGAGCTACCTTCGATTGCAACCATGTAATCACTTGCTTGTATTTTCTCATTACACAGGTGAAGGACCATGAGTCAATGAATCTCTAGGTGGCTCTGCAGTAGGCCACTCAATGGCAATCTTACATGCCGCCCACAAATCCGCCGGCACTACTATATCAAACAAGGTGTTTAAATCAATCCACAATACTTTCGAAATCTTTACAAACCGATCTATTTGCTTGTACCACTCAGCAGGTTTTTCCTTCAGCCGAGGAAAATCATTCGGAAATGCTGCTAAATCACCCCTGCTCCATGGCACGTGTACATACCCTCTATTCTGTACCTCCCTGAGGGGGAAATTTCCTGCAGCTCCCGTCCCTCCACCCGGAGGTGGAGTATTTCCTATTCCAGTCTTGAAGCTTTTCTTTTTGGCCCATCTTTCTTTCCATCTGTCTAATTCTTTCCATGTCCGCATCCCTATCACTAGTTCTCTAATTTGTGCTTTTAATCCAATCGTTCGCTTCTCTTCCAAATCCTTATCTGTGTAATTTAATCTGCAAGAACCCTGTATCATCTTGGTCTTTGACAAATCAACCTCATACCTTTGTGCCAAAAGCAACAATGCATCATAAGCTCGTTTGGCCTTTCTTGTCATGTCCTTTGCTACGAACAGTAGTTCGCTCGAGTCATACGTCTCAATTCTGTTCAGAGGTAGATTACCTTCAATCACCTCGTCTAGTTCTGCCTTTAATCGTACCACATCTAGCATTGGCGCTTTTATTGCACTTTTTAACACTTTCTGAATTTCCTCGTTTCTGGTATCTTCCCTGTCACAGCTTTGGGTTCTCTTAGGAACTGCACCCTCTTCTACCTTCGAAGCTGGGCGTCTATCTCTTTCCCAGCTTCAACTTCTCCAATGGTCACCTGCACAAATAACCTGTGGCCCAAACAGTACTCTAGGCGCTTCTTGTCTCTTGCTTGTCTCTTCCCTCGGCATCATTGACTCTCTCACTGGTTGAACTCACATTCGAAGGTCAGACCTAGAATTCGCTAGAGCTCCTGTCCGTCCTCGTTCTGACCCACTATCCATTCTTGATGGATCAGCTGTAGCTGGCAGTGGAGTACTAGATTCCACTGGCATCCGACTTAAACCTGTCCCACCCATTGCAAGGCTCCCTCCAGACATTGTCTCTTCCCCTTCACTTATTTGCTGTTGACTGTCATCGGTTCTTTCTCTAGGATTATATATCGGAACCACCTGCCCTATTGTGACTGGTACCGACAAAGCATCTGGTAACTGCATGTTCCTGCAGGTTGTACTGGCTCAGGGTTTGGATACCTCATTCCTCCAGACCCTCCCGGAATGTGTACCATTGTAATCTTGCCTCTTACTCCTGCCGATTGTTCCTCTGAACCCAGTTGTCCCACACCTAAAAGCTCTTTTGATGGGCGCAACCTCTTTGTCTCTGATCTAGAGTCGCACGGTGGAGGACGTTCCGCTAGCAATCTATCGAGGAAGCTGTCATCTGTATCACTGTCCTCCTCTGTCGTCTTTTTCGCTTCAGCCCCCTCTTCTAACATACGAAATGGGTACACGCGTTCTCCCTCTATGGTGTCTACTCTCCATCTTTTCAACTGGGCATCCCATCTAGCATCCTGATATGCCTTCATTGCTTTCCTCGTTCTTCCTTGTGAAGCCTCTCTCCTTTTTACTAGGGCAGCTCTTATCCATGCATCTAATGCCTCAAATTGTGTGGGTCTAGGGGGAGGTTTCAGTGCATTCATCACCCCCCTCAGCTGGGTCAGCACTTCCATACGAAACGACCCATAACGAGGGAAAGCCAATTCACCCTCTTTCTCTGTAATTTTATGCCAATTCTGAAGCCACACTATAGTATGAAGTCCTACATTCGTTGCCATGTAATGTCCCGGTGTGTCTTCTGGCGGAGCTTCTTCTCCTACCCGAGTCACTCACTACCCCTGTGTCGCCTCTACACAAATCTCGCAATACCCTAAAGCATCTCATTGTAAAATCGATCAATTGCAAGCCCAAAATACGCTGTTCCACTGCAAATGAACTTCCACCAATCCCAGCACGGCGTTACACCAACCAACCAATCACAGCGTGGCGCACCCTGACGTCACTTCTCACTCCTTGCAGCGGCTCACCTGCCTTTACAATTTCACCGCAAACTCGCTTACACACATTCGTACCACAAGTAACTGTATATCCAAAAGTTATTAAACCAAGTAACTGTCACTAAAGATCGATAGAACACTCTCACAAGAACATTCAGCCGTTGTGACCCCCCGACCTGCGTTGGTCACTCAATCGCCATAGTCCACCCCCGGTACCTGAGGCTTTCTACCGCGACCTATTCCTCATTCACACAAAGTTCCCTAACACAAGTGGATCGTCGATAGCGCTTCACAACACCCACATTTGATCAGACAATTACAGTACAAAACTATCCCGGGATCTTGGACATCTCTTGAGTCCGCTCACCAAAACTTCCTGCTCCGCACGTGTCCGGACCAGTAAACCAAAAACCACATTCACTCAACATACATCCCAACTCCGCAAGACACCACACACTTACTCATCACCGCAATCTAACACCACAATTCCTTTCATACTCATGCCACCACTGTTTCCGCCGCACCATCAACGTCCGCCGGTCTCCGCCGTCTTCCACTCCACTTCAAGGCTCTACGACCTTCAACCCTACCCCTGATTACTCCCCTCACCTTAGAGATAAACCACTTTAGAGGTAAAACATCCTCTACTACCATTTGATTACGCTAAATTGCACACCTAATGTTCCCTACTAAGTATAGCGTAAGCGATCGATCTTTTATTTACCTACTAAAAGTGGTTGAGGGGAGGAAACAACTCAGACAGGTATCAGCAAAGTCGTCATGCCTGAAAAGACCACCAACTCCAAAGTGCAGTTTGAATATTTATTATAAGGCCAAAAACAATTGGATGTAAATACATCTCAATAGCAAAGTATAGAGGTACAGAAAAATCAATACAGAGCCAAGTTTACGAATATAAGTAATTCGGCCCAAAAGACAGATGATTATAAATTCCAAAATCACAACGCAACACAGAATAGATGCGATATTCAGTTCTCGGCTCATTGAAAGAAATCAAAATCTTTCCCTACACTGCTCTACATGAGGGCCCTTCCTGTCTCTCTTCTATCATTCCCCAACGGTGTCAGCACGTGTTGACTTCCTAAGAAGTACTCACGTCAAATGGGTCGTTTTAGCTTATGGCTACGGAGCTTGCTCTAAGATGCTCCTTCTCCTCCGAAAGCTAGCAGAAGTCTGGTTTCGCTGTCCCTGCGCATCATACAAAAGATGGGATTCAACCCACAATCCGTCATTCTTCTTAAAACTTTCCATTGCACCTCTATGCAGTAGCTTTTTTTCTTTTCATAACACAAATTTAATTAGTGATATCTTCTTTCCAGTGGCCTTGGCTTTCAGACAGACCAGATACGCAAGGCATCCTCCCTTCTCGCTTCCCAGCCATCTTCAAAGACATTCCGGGTCTCTCCTTAACTCTGAAAATAATGATGTGTATTCTTTCACCTGCAGTAGGATGAGAACATTCTAATTTCGAACACAACATTTAATTGTTTATTTCTCAAGAGCAAGGAGAATCGAAACTTATGACTTTGGGCCTATAATTCAGGCAACTTAAACTAACCACAATTACGGTGTATAGAAATAATATCTTCCTGCACATTATGCATGAAGGAATCGTAATACATACAAAGTTCTACTTAAATGCGTTCACTAGTTTTCAACATCAAATGATTCAAATAAATGTTTCTTAATAGTCGTAAAACATTGCAAACAATACGAATACATGAGAGTGCGTTTAAACCATGAATATAGTGCACTCATACAAAATAGAGTGCTATCAGCGCTCTATCAGGCCCATTAGCATGTATATCATAGAGTCAGCATTACAGGATATATATTTTGTGATCTTGCTCTCTCTTATTTAGATATGGAACTAAATATTCCATTATTGAGCCACTTTTTTTACAGGCATTACATCTCTGGCATGGGTGGAAACCTTTGCATTCTGATCATCTGTTGTATTTTCCTGTTCTTTTGCTCCTTCAAGTGACTGGATGCTAATGTGTTACCCCGACATCTAGCTTTTCTATAAGTGATTCTAGGTGTAAGACTAATTTTGTCACCAATGACACTGTCTGTTGTCAACAGACTGTAGTGTTTATTTAGCAATTGAGAAATAGTTCCTGACTGTTGTAAATTGTTAAAACTGTAACTACATTGTACAATCTCCTACTTCTGTCTCTTGGTCTTAACAATTCTTTCCTCTCTACACCTGCCGGTCTGTTAACAGCTTTGATGAATGCGCATTCAGGAAAACCCTGCGCTCGGAAACTATTCAGCATATTTTTCTTTTCTTCCTCAATGGCCTGCTCTGTTCTGCATATTTTTTGGGCCCTTAAAAGCTCTCCGTAAGGGTTGCGCCACTTTCGTTTCCCTGGATGTGTGCTGAGTGCCTGGAGCAAACAGTTACAAACAGTAGGTTTTTTGGAAAAGCGTTGTCCTTAAGTGACCTTACGCAGCCAATACTTTCATGTCTAAATATTCTATTTCATTCATGTTCATATGTAGAGAAATTGTCAAATTTAAGGCGTTCTCATTTAAAACGTTAACAAATTCCACTTCTGTATTTCTTCATCCATTCCAGGTAATAAAATATTTGTCTATGTATCCTAGATATATTTTTACATGTTATATATCACTCATCTCATTTGACCAAACCAACTGCTCCTCCCGCCAGTCTATCAAAAGACTGACATAGCTAAAGGTGAAGCAGGTTCCCGTAGCTGTACAATGTTTCTGTCTGTATGATTTATTCTGAAATAAAAATATATTATTTTTCAGACAGAATTCAATCACAGCCATAACCATCACAGTATGTGCATGTCACTGTATTTTTCTTGACCTTAAAAAATCACGACAGGCCCCCCTGCCTTTAATGTGTTGGATGCTTGTACAGAATGAATTAATATCTGAAGTTATTAGCTGAAAATTTGCATCCCACACAATATCTTCAATTTTAATCAGAAAGTCATGACTATCTTTAACATATGAGAGTAAGGCCGTGACGAAGGGTAACAGGAAATGGTCAATGTACCTTGAGGTATTTTCTAAAAGACTTCCACAGGCAGACATGATAGATCTGCCTGGCGTTTTCCTCCCCTTTTTATGGCTATTGGGAAGTAAGCACAGGGTGGGTATTGTTGTTTCTTCACATTCCAGAAGTACAATATTCCTTATTTTCAAAAGACCCTGATCGCTCCAATGTATAAAGAAATCAAAGCAATTGTGTTCAACCTTATTGAAATTCTCCTTAGCTATCACCTCATAGCAGTTAGTATCACTCAATTGGTTAATGGACTTTTTTATTTTTATTTTTTTATTGAAAACCACATACAATACAATACAATAAATCCGAATATACATCCTTTAAACTCCAATCATAGCATTCAAAGGGGTAATAAATAACATCAATTAATCAATACACAACAGATCTAATCGTTAATAATTAATAAGCGGGGGGATCTTAATAAAAACACCTAGAATCTCAAAACTTGTCTCCATTGCCTCCAACAAAACTGATCAAGTGACCAAAAGTGTACTATTCATGTTAAAATACCAGGTCATAAAAGAAAGGACAGATTAAAGGGATAGAGCAAATTATATACTGACTTTAGGGAACAGAGTCAAAATACAGTGCCCAGATCTTCTCGAATTTCTTAAGTCCCCTATTCGTGAAGCATAGGTTCGTTCGCTTCTTCTAACTTGACCCATTTTCCGAACCCATTCAATTTTAGACGGAATTAAATCCGTTCGCCATCTTTGAAGTAGAAGTGATCTGGCGACAGCCATGCCAATATATAAAAATTTAATCAGCTTCTCAGGTAACTGCAAATCTGGGTCATAACCCCACACTATCAGTCGATCATTAAAACCAATTGATATCGAGCATTCTGCTGTCAGATACTCAAAAATATCGTACCAGAACTTCTGGATCCGGGGGCACTGTAATATTATATGAGTCCAGTTGGCTGCAGGGTGAGTATGGCACCGGAAACACTGCCCTGATTGATTGGGATAAACCTTGGCTACAAAACACGGGGTTCTATACAATAGCCACTTGCTAAAATATAACATCCTTCTCCAATTAGCCCCTCTAACTGACCTAAAATTTAAATTGTTAATTGTAGACCAAATATTTGCTGTAATTTCCAGGTCTTCATATTTACCCCATTTTGTTATAGCCTTGATCTCCAAATCTACCCCTTTAATTGTGGCTAGCTTTTTTTCCAGTCCCCGGTTTTTCATTACCCTAGCTTCCAGCAAGTCATAAACTAACTGTTTCTGGGCAGTAATCTGGAGCAAATCAAGATTGCTAAAGAAGTTACTAAGAGTATTATATGACCCCAGGAGGAGAAAATCACCGGGGATTAATTGAGACATTTCGCTTACACTTATCCATTTATCGTTCCGAAGAAAATCGGAAAGTCTATGAAAACCAGCCTTGGACCAGTTTTGTGTAATTAAAAAGGACTCTCTAATACCTGCTGAAACAAAGAGATCAACTATAGAGGTTGTGACATTAATAATTGGAATGGAATACCGTCTAAAAAAAGCCTGACATTTATGAAAAAACTAGTGTAGACACTTATATCTTACTAATTTTGGAGATCGAAATATTGATAATGGGCAATGGATCTGATTTTCTTTAAATATTAAATTCATAAAAAAGTTAATAAAAAGACCCGACTCTGGACCCTGCTTAAATCTAGACATGTATTGTGAAAAATACGCAAAATAATATTCTTTAAGATTGGGGAGGGCTAAGCCACCATCTTCCAAATTCTCATATAAAGTGCTAAGTGCGATTCTGGGAATGTTCTTATCCCACAGGAACGATGTAAACATTGACTCTAATCTCGTAAAAAAAGAATTCACTAACACACAGGGAATTGTAGAAAAAAGGAAATTAAACAGTGGAAGCACTGACATTTTAATCAGAGCGACCCTTCCTAGAATGGTTAGAGGGAGAGAGTTCCATCGTGTAAATAAGTCCTGGACTTTTCGTAACAATGGGGCGAAATTCAGATCATAAAGATCCGAAATATGTGGCGAAAAATAGATCCCTAAGTACCGCTTGGGGTTCGAATTAAAACACGGAAGAATATCGGGGTGTAAAACCCCAGATGTACATCCACACAAAATTATTTCTGTTTTTCTTTTATTAATTTTATAGCCACCGAACGACTCATAAAGATCAAAAATCTGGAAGGCTTTTGCCTGGACTTCCTCCTCCGGCTTTATTATGAGCATAATATCGTCGGCATATAATTTAACTTTACCCGGGGGGCAAATATCCCCGTTATTTCTGATAGCTATCGCAAGAGGTTCAATAAAAAAGGTGAATAGCACCGGGGATTACGGGCAGCCTTGTCTGGTTCCCCTTTTGACTTTTACTTGGCAGACCTGAGTGGCATTAATGATTATATTGGCCTCTGCATTCATGTATAATTTCTCCACCAAGCCTGTAATTTTGGAGGGAATGCCAAATTTTGTTAAAATACAGAATAAAGTCTCCCAGATGACCAAATCAAATGCCTTTTCGGCGTCTAAAAAAAGTACTAATGCTGGAGTCTTCCGGGTCTCAAAGTAGTCCAGTGCTTCTACTAAGAAATGCGTATTTGTTTCAAGTTGCCTCCCGGCTATAAAACCATTCTGATCAGGGTGAATTAAATGCAAGGCGCTCCCATTAAAATTGGCTAAGAGTTTAGTAATTAATTTGTAGTCACAATTTAAAAGAGTTATTGGGCGATATGAATTAGGGTCCTCACTATTTTTGCCTTTTTTTTTAAAACTAACTACGTTCCCTTTTCTGAAAGAAAGAGGTATAGGTCCTCCTTCCAGAATTGAATTTGCCAATAAAAGAAGATAATCCACAATTACGCTAGCGAATGCTTTCAAAAACTCGGAAGGGAGGCCATCTGGCCCACAGGCTTTACCATTCGGGAGGTTTTTTGATAACCCCCCTAGCTCTTCTTTTGTGAATGGTCTAGCCATATTTCTTTTTTCTAAGTCTGTTAAGACAGGTAATTCATTTTCCTGGAGAAAATCTCCCAAAGATGACATATCGATGGATTGATGTTGGCCATATATCCTCTCGTAATGTTGTACCATAATGTCTCCTATTTCTCCCCTATCCTCAGAACGGGAACCTGAAGTGGGTCCTTTCAGTGCGACTATTTGATTGCTTACCGCCCGCTCCCTTGCCTGCCATGCTAGAAATCTGCCTGTATAATTGCTTTCCTCATAAATCTTTTGCCTATCCTGCTGAAATAGGGATTCACTTTTTGCATAGTATTTCTCGGCCAGGTTCCGTTTAGCCTGATCCAACTGTCGACGGTTCGCCACAGTGGGGCTAGAAAGGAATCTATCTAGGGATCTTTGCACATTTTGCTCAAATATTTGTTTCTCCTCCTTCCTACTCCTTGAGATCTCCGCGTCTTTAGCAACAGCAAGCCCGCGGAAAAAGGCTTTAAACGAGTCCCAGACCATGTGTAGTGGAGCTGAGCCATGGTTTCGCTCAAAGAACTCTCTGATTTCTGATTTGATAAAAGAGACCCAATTTTCCTCAAATAAGTACTGTCGATTTAGCTGCCATCTTCTGGAGGTTTTCTTACATTCGCCCAGTTCCAACTCTAAAATAACCAGTGCATGATCCGAGAGCCCGCTCTGAAGGATTTTTTGTGATTTAAAAGCCAAACCCCTGGAGATAAGGAAAAAATCAATACGCGAAAACGTATGGAATCTCCCTGAAAAGCAGGTATAGGTGATTTCAGTAGGGAATGCAGCCCGCCAAGGGTCAACAATATCAAGCATTGAGCTGTAGCTTTGAACCAATTTAAGAGATTTTTGCTTTAACTGTTTTTTCGCTTTTGATGAGGAATCAATTTTCGGATTTATTAACAAATTGAAATCTCCCCCCACAATTATCTCCCCTGAAACTTGGATTAGGGATTGAAAAAATTCCTCATATGGGGTGGGGTTATCCTCCACTGGGGCATATAGGCTGGCGAGCGTCAGGGATCTGTGTCCTAGATTACAGGTGACCCGACACCATCTTCCACATTGGTCACTCGCCGAATTAACTACCTCTGCCTGAAATTTCTTACTGAGAAAAATAGCTGTCGCCCTGTGAGCTGCAGATGATGAAGAGAAACCCCTATACGCCGCCCAGTATTTAAACATTGAGAAGTCTGCTATTTTCCCCGCTGGTATACGGGTTTCTTGTATCAGGATAGCAGAAGGATTCTCTGTCTTAATCCAGGCCTCAATGGCCCTCATTTTCCTCTTATTGTTAAGGCCATTTACATTAAAAGAAGCCACCTTCAGTAGTTCCTTATTTCCCATTAATCTTATTTCCAATTTGCCATTTACGAGAAAAAAGACACACTTTTATATTCCCGGATGGGTTAAAAGATTTATCGTAACTCCCAATTTTAACACACAGTGTGCACCTAGAGATAAGCAAGATGACTTGTCCCCCCTTCTTCCTATCTAAATCGTGATGGACATATGTATTGAAGTCTGGAATATGGTTTTCGTTTTTTCCACATGCTCCCTTTCCACCCCTGTGTTCCCTCCCTTGACCCATTGTCGCCTGAGCAGATGGCCGCCCCTGCTCAGAGCAGACAACCTATCCCCCCCACCCTTCTACTGGCACGATGACTTAGTGCCTAGTGCAGTCGATCAGCCCTCCCCCCCTCTACCCTCCCCTCCCCTTCTTAACCAAAAAAAAAAGCAACATATTAACAGCCTTTGACAGCAAAAGAAAGAAAAAGGAAAGACCCAACAAGGAAGAAACCAAAATAGAGAAAGCAATAACAATCCTCTGTAAACCAGTGGCTCCAAAAAAGAGAGGAAGAGCCCCCATAGCTGTCGAACTAAAGACTAGCTAACAGCCATTAGGGTTTATCCTTAGATATCTGTTGCAATAATTCCTGCGCATCTGGGACACTGCAAAAGACGTGGAATTTGTCCTTAACTAGCACTTTCAGCTTGCTCTGCTGGGCTATCATCGCTTGCGCCCCTTGTGCCTTAAACAAATGTAACATTTGAACGAATTCTTTCCGCCTTTTTGCTGCGGAGGCGGACATGTCTGAGAAAATGCGACATACTGGCACTTCTGCAGAAGAAAACTGTCTTTGTTTAATAGCTCTAGATAAAATCTGTTCCTTGATCCTAAAGTCCCCGAAGTTAACCAAGATAGTCCGTGGGAACTTGGCATTAGAAGGGAGGTGTGCTGGAACGCGATGAGCTCTCATTATTGTTAGATCACCATTAAATTCTGGGAGGACACTCTTCTTTATGAATGAGTCAATCCATTGTAGCGTCTGTTGACCCTCAATGCCCTCCGGGATGCCCAAGATTCGCAGATTTGAGCGCCTAGAATGGTTCTCTAACTCTTCCAACTTAAATTCCAGCGTAGTTCTCTGGGACTGGAAACTGGCAACTTTGAGGTTCATAGATGACACTTATCCTCCAATTGAGAAATCCTGGTTTCGGCCTCCGAGAGCCGCGCCGGGATCTGAGCCATGTTTTCCTCAATCTTTGTCAGGCGGGCATGAATTGCTGCGATCTCAGCAGATTGGGAGGTTTTTAACTCACGGATTTCTTCCAGAATCAGATTAAGAAGGCTCTTAGCGTCCCATTGCATGGAGAAAGAGCTACTGTCTAGAGAAGGATGAATCTGATTTGCGTTAGACCTGTCCTCCGCCTGAGAGCCCTCTTGGTCAACCGGCATGGACACCTCTGGTAAAGCTAGCATTGACACTTCTGGGGTCGCCGAAATAGCATGATATATAGCTCCTTCTCCAGCTGGTAGATTTAACACGCCTGAGGATGGAAGGAGGGAAAGGGAGGGATGACTGCCATTCTCGGAGTTTAAGTTTTCCGGGCCAGAGCCCAAAGAGGTGTCAGCTGAAAGGGGGTCATTCCCTTCCATCTCCTGCTCGGCTTCAGCCAAGAGCCCGCCCTGTTTGGCTTTGAAAAAAATAGGGTACTTTCTAAACTCAGTGGATTCCCCCGCTGCGCCACCCGGCATCGTAATTACTTTAGTCAAGGCAGCAGAGATAGGTGAGTCCGCCCTTAAGGGAGCCAGCTCAGTAGGGCTAATGGAGGAGTCCGAATCCGCCAGAGCTACTTCACGAAGGTCTCGTTTGGTGGCCTCAGCACATGCCATCTCAGCGAATTCAGACAAAAGGGGGAGGCCTTTTCTGAATGTGGCTGCTTGGTTAGACCGTGCTGCGGCCTGGCCGACTCGTTTTTTTGCTTTTTGGCCCAGATTCGGAGATTCGGACTGAGTAGACTGAGCAATCCCTTTAACTACTTTAGTCTGTTTTCGCATGATGTACTGCTTGCCAAGTCCCTTTGCCGATCACTGGCCAGAAGTGCTACCAGATTAACTTAAGGGTCCTTATGGGCCACCCCAGCGACCCTCAACCAGGTGAGTAAGAACGAGATCTTCACTTACCCCCTCCTGGAGAGAAACCTGGAGCCCCAGTAAAGCGATCTCACATTCTCTTGTCCGGGGGCCACAGCAGTAGGTTCCCGTGGACTCCAACAAAGGCCAAAAGTAGCTTGGTTCTAAGCAAGGAAAATCTTGCCTGCATTTTGACTAGCACCGGCACCGGAGTCTTCTGTTTCTGCTCCACTCCTGGCTCCTCGCACTGAGCAAAAGTGGGACTCAAATAAAAAAAAAAAAAAGGAACATCTAGAGGGGAAACAAAATAAAATCCCTTTCCTCCTCATAAAGATAAGGCGCCGCCTGTTGCTGAGACTCTGCCTGAAAAAGTAGCAAAGAAACCGGCTTCTGAAGCTCCACAGATCCGGAGCATAGGCTTTGTCGGCGGCGGCGTCTTCGCGGCTTCGCGGCTCCTCACAGCTGTTGCTGGCGTCTGATGTCAAGGGGAAGTGAGGGGGAGTGGTTGCGGCCCTCTCTCAGCCGATCAGCCGATCAGCATCTCAACCACCGTTAATGGACTTTTCAATGTACATCTCATGCGGCCAAATAACTATGTTACCGCCCTTATCTGAGGTTATTATTTTTTTTATTTTTTTATCAAATCTTTTTTCTGGCATAATATTTAGAGGTTTAGTTTAGTAATTTTTCCTCAGCAATTTATTCATTTCAGCGATTATCACAACCTGGAATCAATGTAGGGCATCAAATGATATCTGTATTAAATTTTGAATTTTAACTTAAACCCACTTTGACAATTTTCATATGTGTCAGTACCCAAATCCTGAAGAAAGGACTTTGGGGGTTATTCACAAAGGTAAACTTACATGTGAGTGAATCTACACATGTAAGACTTTTGAGTAACTTCACCACGTTTGGTTATTCACCATTTACAAGTGAAAAATTAAAAAAAAAAGTGTAGACTTACATGTCCTCACCCATAGTAAAAAGGGTGTTGAGTCAGTAAAAACATCATACACAACTGTAAAGTTACTACTATTAGTGACTTTATGACTGTGTTTGGCGTTCCGCGCACTTGACGGAGACCCCTGGTATGAGGATGGAGATCTGCCTATGGTAAAGTATGGGGAAGAGTTTATTAAAGTTAAAAAATTGTTAAATGTTTTTATATTAAATAATAGTTAAAATACATTTTATGTATTTATGTTACAAGTAGAACAAATTAAAAAATGCTTTTCCACTATTAACTTGATTTTGAATTAAATATGTAATTAATTTTAGTATATTAAATAAAAATTCAAATGATTTTTAAAGATGTATTTAAAAAAAAATTAAAACAAATTCTACAACATAAATGTTTTACATTTATTTATCATGTATTAAAAGTTACTAAAAGTTATGTTTAGAATTAATTTTAAATAATTTAATTACTTTAAAAAAACACTTTATATTTATGTTTAACTTAAAAAAGGTAATTAAAGTATTTTAAAAATAAAAATATATTTATTTATAATTTATATTTTTTTAACATTAAACTAAGTGTATATGTATTTTAAAAGATAAAATAAATTACTTTATTTTAACATACCTATCCTATGGGGTTTTATTTTAGGTCCCTCCCTACATTATTTTCTATTGGAGGGTGTTGCAGTACCCATGGTTGACCATGTGTCGTGCTGGACTTGGAGTTTAGGGTCATTTTTGGCTGTATTGACTATAGAAGTGCAGTTTGTGAATAGGAATGGCCTTACTCTTTTTGGGAAGTGAATACGGGCGGCCGCAGGAGAGGCAAGCAAGCCTCTATGCCACCTATGGCTGTCCATATGACACGTAGGACCCGCAGCTTGAGTGCGTCCAGAGCGTGGGGAGGGCCCGAGGGAGGAGGAGGAGGCGGGCTGTGTCGGCACCCAGTGCATTGGTTGCGGTGGCTGGCTGACAGGGGCGCCTGAGAGTATGCTGGCAAGCACTGTTCCTTTAAATGCTGTGATTTAAAAAGAGTGGCTCAGAGGGATGAATTTAATAAACTGGGCAGCGGGGTTGCACTTCCTGTTGAAAGGAGGTGCAGCACCCAGCAGTCACAGGCACACCACTGGCATTAGGCCACAGGCAGGGGGTGGTAGGTTTTTCAGGCATGAAAGTACAAGAGTAGAGGTAGGGCAACAAAAATGAATTATCATTATTGGAGGCATGGGAGGCTGCGCACGGGATGAATTTGGCAGTCGCAAAAGGGATATAGGAGCTGTGGAGTGTTCACACCGCAAAAGGGACAATGCACAACAGATGGTGACAGTGGTGCGCACTATAGGGCTGTCAGTGGCTGACAGCCAGAGAGGAGCGTTGGGTGAGGAGAGGAGGGGAAAGAGAATGGGTCTGAATTCCAGCAGAAGAGACTCAGGCAAGAGGTGGAAGGCAAGCTCAGGCACCTGTCTTTTTAAGCAGAACCACAGCTGTTACTGATTGGAGCAAACTGTGGGACGAGCCAGGCGTATGAGATCATGCGAAACGAGCAGCACTCGGTCAAGTCTGAGGGTGGCTGGGAGCACCAACCCGAAGAGAAGGAGTGGCCCAGGGTGGCCCTGCCAATATCGAGGAAGCAACAATCGTTAAAGAAGGTTTCAAAGGATCTGGAGCTGGACTGGGATGTGTATGGTGGTACAGGAGTTGGGTTATGAGGAAGAGGATTTGGAAGAAGGGGGAGATATCTGGTTGGAAAACGACTACATCACAACCAAACAAGGATACAAGGGCATGTAGGGGGTAGTAAGAGGGGCTCGACTAACGACAAGGTGCAGTATCATTTCTTGCAGAAAGGATCTGATGTACCTGCAAGGTGTGAGAGCATGACTGCAGAACGTAAGCGAGCGGAGGCAAGGGACAAAACGAAGGACACCAGACGCGAAGTCAGAAAAACGTTCCATTGCTGTTGGTTGTGAGGGGACACAAATGCTTCAAAGGTTAAATTGAAAGCACATAAAGCAGTAGGTACAGGTGAGGATGTGGTAGAAGTGGCAAATAACATACCACAAAACAAAGTGAAAAAACTAACAGGGGAAAGGATCGTGCTAGTACTACATGAAAAGAGACTGGTTGGGGAAGGAAAAGACATTAAAGAGACTGATAAAGAAAGCACAGAGGAAAAAACTGAGGGGGCTGGTGGGAGAAAGAAGTTACTGTATATGGGCATTACTATGCCTTTCAGAGCTCATTTGTTTCTGGTCACCAAGGAGAAAGATGACTTTATCAATGATTACAAATTGCTTCAGGGGGAGGTCCAGGCAAAAAAGGGTTTGAAGGAGGAGGCTTGTGAGTTAGGACAGGGACTGAGGGCACCAGTAAATTTGGACACATTGACATCAGTCTTTTTAATATATGCCAGTGTATATTGCGAAAAATATCCAGAGAAAGTGGTAGTGATTTTTAAATACATGGACACTGTGAGAAAGACCCAGATGGATTTCGAAGGTTTTGTTTGGCTTTGTTATGATGAAGTTCAGGCCAGGTTGTGCATTGCCCCTGAAAAGCCATGGGGGGATTCGAACAAAGAGAAATTGATGCAGATAATGGCATTGACGATACCGGCTTTACATGCAGCCAGTGGTTTGCTTCAGTCGCGGCCGGCATGACTCGCGGGTGGCGGGGCGGGTGGGTCGCGCGGGCCGGGGGGTTAATTTAATAAAATTTCAACAACAAAAAAACGTACCTTCGCCTCCGGTCTCGGACTCCCACGTCGCGTCTCATGCTCTCTCTCTGCTCACAGGAAGCAGAAGCAGGCAGCCTCCCTCTCCTCCCCTAAGCCAATTACAACACTGCAATGGCAGCGTTGTGATTGGCTAGGACGCCGTCCTTACAGGCATCTATGGGGAGGCCGCAGCCTGCATGGAGAAAACGGAGAGTGCTATGACTGGTTTGGTCGGCCCTGGGGCCGACCAAACAGTCAGCGCCCATAACATTGGGCTAGCCACTCCTCCTCGACCTGTCCAACCGCCCGCCCCCAACCAGGCATACCCTTCTTCTGCTTTCTCGCAGTGCGAGAAGCAGAAACGTAAAATGGTATTTATACAATTTTACGTTTCTGCTACTCGCACTGCGAGAAAGCAGTGGGGCGACGCTCCGACGCCCACGTGGAGGAGCCGCCCCTTGTTTGCTTGTATATTATAAACCCTTTCTTGGGCGTCACACGCTTGTGGAGTGAGATCGCATGTAGGGGTCAGACCTTCAATTCAGGCATGTGCTGGAAGATCAGAAGGAGATTTATGTAATAAGAACCCTTGTAGGTATAAGCATAAATGCTCGCTTTGTGGTGGGAGGCACCCCATTGTTCAATGTTTGATGAAGTCAGCTGTCCCAAGACATGGTCCCCTGGATGGAGGAAGAGGGTCACAGCTCTAATTTGCAATACAGGTTTTTACACCAATCAAGATGCAGAAGCTCAGGAATGGTCAGCTTACTATCCCAACGGAGAGGCAGCAGTCGGGGGTTCAGAGAAGGATTCAGGTTGGGATTTTAGTGTCCCGGAATGAGAAAGTTTGCTGACAACCTGAAATCTGCTAGAGAGATGCTACTCATTGTCTGGATTTTGAATGAGGGGGAAGAAGGGAGAATGGCTGACTCTTTTTCAAGTTGGCAAATGGGGAATTTAATGGTTTCCCCTTAAGGTGTGGTACCAACAAAAGCGTCGGGGGAGTTCTGGGTGACTCACCACTTATAATGGCTGGAGGGCCTATCAGTTAATGAGTTCATTGTGAAAGACGATGTGATGGTGCAATATGTCTCAATGGATGTGCATTTTGGATTGGAGTTTGTGGACCAGGTGCGGAATTGGCAAACTGACATCAAGTCAACTTTCAAGTTCTTTCCAGTACAACCTTTGGATTTTGAGTTGTTGGGTACTTATTTTTAAGGGGAGTTTTTTGTGGACAAAGCGCTGTCAATGGGGTGAGCCGTCTCTGTCAAACTGTTCGAGTCCTTTAGCTGTTTTTCACAATGGCTTTTTGTTTCAGGATCTGATCATGGGTGGATGACTCACTACCTAGACGATTTTCTTTTTGTCTGAAAACAACAGAAAGGATCATGTGGTAGAGTGCTTGTGGAGTTTGAGGCCATGTCAGAGGAAATGGGGGTGTCATTAGTGTCACAAAAACCTGAAGGGCAGAGTACGAGACTTAGGGACTGATTTAGATCTCGTCAGATGGGTTCTCCGTCACAACGGTGCCGGATATCTCACCTGCCGAAATATAAATCCCATAGGATATATTGTGATTTATATTTTGGCAGACAGGATATCCGTCAATGTTGTGATAGAGTAACCCATCCGCCGAGATCTAAATCAGGCCCTTCGTTTTTTGGACATTGAACTTGATACTGTACCAATCGAGGCAAGGTTACCAGATGTCAAGATGGAAGAGTTGATTGTTTTGCTCTAGGAAGCAGTTGTGGCAAAGAAATTAGAGTTAAAAGAATTACAAAGACTGCTTGACCATCTTAATTTTGTGTGTGAAGTGGTCATAGCTGGGAGGTCTTTTTGCAGGCATCTTGGTTTTGTAATGTCCGGATAATGTTTCTACATCATAGACTGAAGGTTTTGGCAGCCACTAGAGCTGACTTGTAAGTGTGGCTGATTTTCCTACGTAATTTTAACAGAGTGACAATATGGGCATTGGAGGATAAATTATTCTGGCAAGTTCAAATGCTTTCTGACGTAGTCAGTGAAGATGGCTTTGCACTGTTTTGGGATGGCATGTGGTGTTCTGAGCTTTGGCCCCACATATGGCATGAAGATTGTTACAGTGTAGCCTTCTTGGAATTTTTGCTCTTTACTGGTTGCATTATCATTGTAGGGGACAGGATTTGGCTAACAGAAGAGTTGATTTCAATGTGGATAATCAAACTGTAGTTTCCTTGGTGAATGGGCAAAAGGCTAAAGACATTTGTTTGCAGTGATTAGAGAGCTTTATGCTCGGCTGCTTGATGCTCAATATTGCTTTCAAGGCAAAACATGTGTCAGGTGTGGACAATAACAATGCAGATGCTTTGTCTCGTTCACAGTGGCAGAAAATCAGTGGACTGACACTGGGAGTGCATGCACAGAAGACGGAGATGCCAGTAGAGGTCCGGGCACTAGGAGACTGAGAGTTTTACAGCTGATTGAAAGATCTCTAGCAGTATCTATGAGAAGTGCTTACAGACAGGTCTGGCACGAATTTGTGTTGGATGGGGAAAGGAGAATGGAACAATCACAAGATAAGCTGGTTCAGAGGACGACAACACTATGGGGTCGATTCCGATTCGGGCCGGAAAAAGCACCGACCGACTCGGAGCCGGTATTAATTCCGACCGACACGTACCTGTGGCGCCCGACCCGCCAAGTACGATGCAAAGCGTGCAAAATCCGACCGACACGTACGGAACCCAAGCCGAACGACCGAGCCGCACGGAAAACAGCAATCCGGCCGGAAAAACACGCGAATCGAACCGACCGACACGCACCCGGAACAAATCCGACCGAAACGTACCCGCGAACTGCAAACCGCCAAGTACGATGCAAGGCGCGAAAACCACGACTGAGTCGTACGGAGGACAAGCCGTACGACCGACACGCATACAAAACTGCGAGCCGAAGTAACACAAAACACCACGACCGACGCGTACGCAGCATAGAAAATAGCACAAACACAGCGTGAACGAAACGGAGAAGACCGTACGAGACAACTGCAGGGTCCGACTCGGTCACAAGAACGTTTCCAACATGCACAGAAAGTACTAAGGGAAAATACACAAAAAAAGGCCAAACAAGCAATTACAAAGCCAATAAATACTGGGGGGTGGGGACAGAGAACAAAGACACACCCACAACTCCACCCATATAAAGGACACAAATCCCAACCATGATCCTTTGCAAATCCTATTCACCTGCCAGCACACAACAGACAGCAACCACACACCCACAGCTCATCCCTCACACAAGCCACACACCATCAGCACACCAACAAATAGCTACCTCACATACACCCAGCAAAACACACACTCACACACCTTCACCTGCACACCAACACACACATCACTCACCATCACCACCCATCACCATGCCCCCAAAGAAGAATCACAAGTTCCTAGATTGTGAATTGGAAGTCATGGTAGACGAGATCCTCAGGGTAGAGCCACAGCTGTTTGGCGCACTGGTCCAACAGACACCCATCGCCCAGAAAACAAAGATGTGGGAGAGGATCATCAACAGGGTGAACGCACAATCACCATGTCTGCGCACAAAGACTGACATCCAGAACAGGTGGTATGGCGTGCGCAGGAGGGTATGGGAGCTGCTGAAGAAGGACTACCTCCTGAGCAAACACACCGGCAGTGGCCCTCCTGCCAAGCCAGTAAACCTCAGGCCCTGGGAGGAGAAGGTGCGGGCCATCCTACCGCCAGTGAGCGTCTATGGACTAGAAAACATCCCAGAGCCTGGTGAGTACACAACAAATGTACACAATATTCTGCCACAATACACACACACATCACTGTCAAGGGGAGAGTCAAACCATGCACTCTTAGCAATTACACAGCAACCAGAACAGAATCATCCCAAAATGTGTATGTCAGTCAGATAAACACAACACATGCCATCTCAAAGTTATATTTAACCGTGTCATCACATGTACAAACACAACTACAACTACAGCTAGGCAGTGGCACAATTATAACTAACAAACACATCCAGACATGTAGCCACCACTACAACACCAACACACAGTGAAGACCACTGAAAGAAAGGAATTCTGTGTATGCTGGGCAAGTCAGTGTAGCCAATAGCATCATGGGAGTCGTAGTCACAGATATTGCTCACCCCCACAACTGTCCCATCAACACCACCATGAACCATGCGCACATCACAGGGAGTGGAAAAGGACTCACAAGATGGCTGACACTGGCTACTGCTGTGGGGAGCACAAGGCCCTGCTGGCAACTGTGCAACAACCAACAGCAGGACACCACTGACTGACATCCTGAGAGACAACTTGCACTCCCTGCAATGGAAGCACGTTCCATGGTGGGATATCTGGCTGGGTGGGAAGGAGGACTCACAGCACTGACCATAGTCACAAGCACCTCCCCTCACACACCCCCTCAACACAAACTCCACATAACCCACCTGGGAGAATGCAATGCCTCACATCCTAACTCAAGATCCCACAAAGAACCACCACCCTGGGTTATGTTGTGTGAAGCACAGGGACACTCTTGGGACTTTTAGCCAAACAACTGCCAGGACAACACTCCCAGCCATCCTGTCAGCACAGGCAGCCCACCCCACAGGGAAGCAGAGTCAAAAGGAAGGAAGGATGGGCATGCTGGGAAGGGGGGTGGAGGCAATAGCATGATGGGAGTTGTAGGCACAGATATTGCTCAGCCTCACAATTGGCCCATCAACACCACTCACAACCATGCTCACATCACAGGGAGTGGAAAAGGACTCACAAGATGGCTGGCACTGGCTACTGCTGTGGGGAGCACAAGGCCCTGCTGGCAACTGTGCAACAACCAACAGCAGGACACCACTGACTGACATCCTGAGAGACAACTTGCACTCCCTGCAATGGAAGCACGTTCCATGGTGGGATATCTGGCTGGGTGGGAACAGGGCCGTTTCTACCACTAGGCCGGACTAGGCGGCTGCCTAGGGCGGCAAAATGTGGAGGGCGGCCGGCGGCCGTGCCGTGGCAATTTGGCAAAAGTTAAAAACATGAGAGTTCTTCTTTACTCTCTTCTTGACTCTGTCCTGACTTCGTTCTATTGAGTGAAGAATCTACCAGGTAGGTAGTGTAGGTGTCGGTGACTGTAGCGTGGGCGCGGTTCGCCTTCAAATTAGAGCGTCGACACGACATCATCATGAGCAGGGTGACGTGACGTGAGGTCACGTTCGGCCGGCCACGGCGGCCGTGTTGCCAGATTGGGCTATTTCCCGCACAATTGGGCGACATTTTTCTCAATTGTGCGGGGAAAACCCATACCTGGCGGGGGGCTACTTTTTTGGGCTGGAATCAGTGCAGTGTGCGCAATTTTCTGGCTTGGGCGGGCGCCGTCGTGCCGAGTCTGTGGCGTACGCCTATCATGGCGCAGAAGGGTCCATTTGGCAAATGAGCGCGTAGCGCGCGCTAACAGTGCCAATCAGGACCGACCAGGACCTGCCTGTGCGCACTTGACCCCACCCTCTCTACCCTCCTTCCCCCTGCCAGGAAAGAAAAGGACGAGGAAGGGATCCAGACGGATAAGGTGCAGCGTCGACTTAGCCTGTAAGTAAAAGAATACCTCACCAGATGCTGTGCTCACAACAGTAGACCGCGTCCACTGGGCCAGATATAAATAACTTTGGTTCATTACCAAAACGAGGAAATGCTCCCTGTGCTCTTCTTCAGAAACGAATACTGGGTTATGTGTTTAGCCAATGATTGACATGCTAGCTGCTTTGAGTACGTTGCTTCCTCCACAATAAGATGTGATTGCAAATGCGTGAAAATGTGTGTACTTTAATTGTTTTTGTCCCATCGTTTCAAGGCCGTGATATTTTATGCACACATTAGCAGTTTGTTGTGTTTGATGCAAGCAGCGGGTTTTGTGAACTGTCCTCCCCAAAGGAGGTCCGAATGGAGGGCGCCATCTCCTCTGCTGCACACGCTGCTGTTCCCGCCTCTTAACGTAAAATTCATTTACAGTATACCCCTTTTAATAGTTTCAGTTGTTTTCTTCACCCCTCCCGCTTTTCAACCCCGCCTCCTCCGTGGCCTAGCCGAACCTGCATTTATTTTCATTACAAAAAATAAAATGACGCGCCACGGATGGTCTTGGTGTATTAATTATTTTCGCCAATTATTTTACATCGCGTTTCAAGCAACCCCCTACAGTAATCAATAAACAAGCTCTCGATCCGCGCTCTAAAAACGCACCGTTCTTTCAATTGGTCTGTTTTTGTTTTTTCTTAAGATTGTTTGAATTAAACAAAAAATCCAGTTTCGTGGTTACCCCAAACCTGATTCGACCTCTTTTCTCCCCCTCCCTTTCCAACGGACTCCATTTTCGAGGTTATAGGCGGCGTTGAGAGGGGAGGGGCACATTGGACGGACCCATGTTACCTCTATACAAACAGGAATTTAAAGTAAAAATACAACATTTTGCAAAGAACAAGAAAGATGCTGTGAGTTCCACGCGTACGACGGGTATATAATACTTTGCCTCGATCAATTTTCTAGTCATCTCGTTTAGTTGCAAGCAATATTTCACAAAGCAAGTATGTATTTTCATCGTACTGTGATAGTTCAAGCCAGCTCAGGGGAAGTGCGGATACCTGGGAAGGGAAAACGACGGGTTGTTTGGGAAAGAGGGCAGGGTGAGATTGCAGTGGACAAAAACTAGGGACAGTGGGCAGACTCAGGAGGAATACAGGCAGACTGAAACAGAAGAGACTAAGCAATAAAACAAACTGGCTAATGCTGCTCTGGGGCCTTTACCTGATGGTTTTGAGTTGCTACCCTGCTGGTTTAGGATCCATTTCAGGATACTGCTTCTTAGTAGCATTTCTAAAGGTGAACTGTGTTTTTAAACAAGAGTTGAGCAGCACATCTGTGCTGCAGCTGAACAAGAGAAAACCTGCCATATTTAGAATTATAAGAGCAGGCACTTTATTTACTTCTTGCCATACAGGGAACGTAAGAGTGCCAAAGTGCATTAGTGGGTTACTAAAGTATCTAGTAAATACTAATAACCAACCTTTAATTTGTGAAAAAGGTAAGTGCAGGGCCCCAAAGTTTTTCTTAGCAGCCTGTCTGTCTAGTTAGTCTTGATTCCCCCTTGCATACTCTTTCTTCCACCAGTCCACAATTTCTGACTCTATCATGCAGGTCATTGTTCATCACTGTTTTCTCCCATTCTGTTTGTTTGCCTTGCTTTCGCTTCCCCGTTCTCCCATTTTCTGCCTTTTCCATCTTGGTCTGGGTCAAAGAGATAAGATGAAAAATCAGTAATTTACGTCTGGTCTATTAATTGATCCCATTTCACTGAAAAACGATAGCTATTGAAACTATGGAGTGCAAGATGGCTTGTGTGGCTAGTGCACTAACCCAGACTAGAGATCCGTGAGCTGTGTATGCTTCTGGCTCAGATTCAGGGGTCCGAGTGTCATTGAGTTTGGTAAAAGCATGCATCATCCATGCCTGAAGGCAGCGCAGGTTATACATGCTCCTTAATGGCGGGATCGTTATTTGCAAAAATACGTGAATAGAAATATTTTTAGGTGGAGGGGGCCTCAGTTATTTGATTCTGGCTCTGGCTCATGGTTGTGACCCTGTTCGGCACATGGTTTATGTAAATGTGCCTACCCGCTCTAAGTAAAATTACAGTGCCTGAGCTGAGCTCTGCAATGCAGTCACTGTCTGCAGTTTTCACAACGTTGAGTTCAGCGTCAGTGAGGCTCAGGCTCCACGCTGTGGCCTATCTCACATCCTAGTGCCCTTCCATTTCTGGTGCTTTGCAGCAGTTTAAAGGTATTCTTAGAGTTTCTTTTTGCTCAACTGGGTGTAAATCCTGATATTTATATGTTTCCCTTTTTTTCATTGCTTGATTTAGTTCGCGAGAAAGTGTCCCTCATAGTTGTTGAATGTCACTCATAATTACACTTAAATTATGAAAATGTCACACATAAGCAATCTCAAACCTTGGCAGCTATGAGTGAGGACTGGTCTTAAAAATGAGTAGCATTAAGGCAGGTGCCCAGTTAACTCCCTCCCACTATCTGTATATTGAATAGAACGTATATTTGTCTTTAAAATTGTTTCTGATGACTATTTCTGCATAATTTGAGACTTGCTACTTTGGGCTGGTTTTTGGGCTGAAAATGGTCTGCGTTGGGCTGGATTTGGGCTTATATTTGATCGGCTTTGGGCTTGGGATGGGTCTCAAAATCTGGCAACACTGCGCGGGAGCTGTGCCTATGCGCGCGCGGCGCGCGGCCGGCAAGAAGAGGCAGGCAGTGCAGAGCAGCAGAGAGAGTTACTACGGCGCTGCGGCCCGCCTGCAGGCCTATCAGGTACCGGGGTCCGGGGGGAGGCCGGGATGGGATGGAACCGGGTCGGCTGGCAGCGGCAGGCAGCCACTGCCAGGGTAGATCAAATCAAATGTAAAAAAAATATAGGGGGCTAATTATTTAAGGCCTGGTCAGGTACGCACTGTACCAATGCCAAAAGGCAGCAACAGTGCACGGCTTGAAGGTAGTCAACTGTAGAATATCTGTCAGGTGGTCAAGGTGGAGCATGTAGAAGAAAGGCGTGGCAGGGACAAAGAGTGTGAGGAGGAAGATGCTTGGGAAGATTTGGAAAGAGCGAGTGCAGCCAGGTGGAATTATAAGACGTTGTGGTAGAGTAAAGAATGTACCGTCGCATTTTACAGTATGCTTTAGGTGGTGTTCTAGGTGTTCCTGCTGTTCCAGTGATTCCACATGTCTGTCCGTTAGGTGGCAATCTGACACTACTTCATCCAATAATATTTTGGTGTGTCTGCATTGGCTGTATTTTGTTTAATGCTCATGTATAAGTCATTTATTATTTTGTTATAGATTATATCTTTGTACCAGATAATATAAGAGGGGAAACCCATGTAGTAGCTTAGGTAGGAATGCTGGGAATTGGAATGGTGCCATTTGGTGATTCCAAGTTCCTTTAGTGAATGTAGGAGAGACATTTGGGACAGTTGCTGCTGAGTGTGCCTACCGGTGGCTCGCTGTTCACTTACTCTTGAAAATAAATGTATATTTGAAGAAATCTTACTGAGGGGGCGGCATTTTTCAATTCTCGCCTAGGGCGGCAAAACACCTAGAAACGGCCCTGGGTGGGAAGGAGGACTCATAGCACTGACCATAGTCACAAGCACCTCCCCTCACACACCCCCTCAACACAAACTCCACATAACCCACCTGGGAGAATGCAATGCCTCACATCCTAACTCAGGATCCCACAAAGAACCACGACCCTGGGTTATGTTGTGTGAAGCACAGGGACACTCTTGGGACTTTCAGCCAAACAACTGCCAGGACAACACTCCCAGCCATCCTGTCAGCACAGGCAGCCCACCCCACAGGGAAGCAGAGTCAAAAGGAAGGAAGGATGGGCATGCTGGGAAGGGGGGGAGGCAATAGCATGATGGGAGTTGTAGGCACAGATATTGCTCAGCCTCACAATTGGCCCATCAACACCACTCACAACCATGCTCACATCACAGGGAGTGGAAAAGGACTCACAAGATGGCTGGCACTGGCTACTGCTGTGGGGAGCACAAGGCCCTGCTGGCAACTGTGCAACAACCAACAGCAGGACACCACTGACTGACATCCTGAAAGACAACTTCCACTCCCTGCAATGCAAGCACGTTCCATGGTGGGATATCTGGCTGGGTGGGAAGGAGGACTCGCAGCACTGACCATAGTCACAAGCACCTCCCCTCACACCCCCTCAACACAAACTCCACATAACCCACCTGGGAGAATGCAATGCCTCACATCCTAACTCAAGATCCCACAAAGAACCACCACCCTGGGTTATGTTTTGTGAAGCACAGGGACACTCTTGGGACTTTTAGCCAAACAACTGCCAGGACAACACTCCCAGCCATCCTGTCAGCACAGGCAGCCCACCCCACAGGGAAGCAGAGTCAAAAGGAAGGAAGGATGGGCATGCTGGGAAGGGGGTGGAGGCAATAGCATGATGGGAGTTGTAGGCACAGATATTGCTCAGCCTCACAATTGGCCCATCAACACCACTCACAACCATGCTCACATCACAGGGAGTGGAAAAGGACTCACAAGATGGCTGACACTGGCTACTGCTGTGGGGAGCACAAGGCCCTGCTGGCAACTGTGCAACAACTAACAGCAGGACACCACTGACTGACATCTTGAAAGACAACTTTCACTCCCTGCAATGCAAGCACAGTCCATGGTGGGATATCTGGCTGGGTGGGAAGGAGGACTCACAGCACCGACCACAGTCACCAGCAGCTATTCACACCTCCCCCCTTAACACAAACTCCACACAACTCACCTGGGAGAATGCATTGCCTCACACACCAATAATCTATCCCACAAAGAACCACAACACTGGGTCATGCAGAGTGAAGCACAAGGACACACATGGGACCTGTAGCAGAACTAACCCCAGGATTACACTGTCAGCCATCTTGTCAGCACAGGCACACAACCCCACAGGGAAGCAGAGTCAAAGGGAAGGAAGCATGGGCATGCTGGGAAGGGGGGTGGAGGCAATAGCATGATGGGAGTCGTAGTCACAGCTCAACATCCCCCACCCACATGGCCCAGCAAGCTCACACTCACGCATGCACATCCCACAGAGAGTGGAAAGGCCCATCAAAGATGTCTGACACTGGTGCTGTGTTGTGGGGAGCACAAGGGCATGCTGGGAACTGCACACCAACCAACAGCAGGACACCACTGTCAGCCATCTTGCCATTGCTCTCACACCCACACACACTGAACTCCCCACAAAAGCAAGTAAGTATGGGAATGCTGGGAAGTGGGGTGGAGGCAATAGCATGATGGGAGTCATAGTCACAGACATAGCTCACCCCCACAACTGTCCCATCAACACCACCCTGAACCATGCTCACATCACAGGGAGTGGAAAACAACTGACAAGATGGCTGACACTGGCAACTGCTGTGGGGAACACAAGGCCCCGCTGGCAACTGTGCAACAACCAACAGCAGGACAACACTGACTGACATCTTGAAAGACAACTTTCACTCCCTGCAATGCAAGCACAGTCCATGGTGGGATAACTGACTGGCTGGGTGGGAAGGAGGGCCGGCTGTCAACCAAATACAACCAATGCAGACCATGTTCACACCCCAACAAATACATAGAAATGCCCAAATAATGCAGGACAATGTGCTACACCAATATCAACCCCTGACTGTGACAACTTAGGACAATGCAATGTACAGGCCCGCACCCAGAGGCACAGTCACAACTGTCAGGTGTGTCAACCATTGATGCCTGCAGAACCTAACATACATTGTGTGTGTCTCCCAAAAACAGGTGATGATGGGGACACAGCAGCAGATGCTGAGGAGTCCCAGTCCCAGGCTCAAGAGGATACGGAGCTCACTGGTGTCGAACAGCCTCTGCCCTCCTCGGATGAAGAAGACCAACCTGGCACCTCCGGTGCAAGTCATCATGCAGCACCAGCAGGACCACCAGCTGCAGCACCAGCAGGCCCACCAGCTGCACCCCCTGCACCCACCCCTCCAACGACTGTCACCACAAATACCATCCCTGCCGACATGGACAGAACAAGGAGCACCACCAGCACAGGGACCCTGGACCAACGTGGGGCCATGGACACCACCACCACCACCAACCCCCAAGGGGGACCAGGGTCATCTGTGCATGCCACTGCACGCACTGCACATGTCGGCAGGGGTGGTGGGAAGGGTGGGAGACAGAGGTCGCTGCTTGCAGAGGTGTCTGGTGTGCATGATGACCCACAACTGGCACGCATAGCTGATGCGTACCAGTCCAGCACCGGAGATCTCAGCCAGGTAGTGGGGCTCCTCAGGGACATCAAAGAGCAGCAGGCTGCCCATCATGCCCGCTTGGACTCACACATGTCCCGCGTGGAGTCCAAGTGTGACACACTGCAAGAGATGACGGTGGTGCATAGGGACATATTACAATGCCTCCGCCAGATGACCAGCAACCAGTCTACACCTCCCTGTGTGCCAACAACATCTGGTGCCGGAACAACTGCAACTGCCACAGGGAGGGAGGATGACTCTGGCGGAGAGTCCCCTGCACCACAGCAGCCTGCACTTGAGGGGCCCCCCCAAAGAAGAGGGGTCGTCCGAGGAGGGGCAAGTGAGAGGCCGATGGCCATGTGCAACCCCCAGGAAGCCAGAACCTGTTCTGGATGATCACCTTTGTGCGCAAACTGTTCACCCTGTTGACGGCAACACAACTCCCACACATGACATGGGGAGTACAAGTTGGACCAATGTCTCAGACAACTGTGGCCCCGATACTGGGGATTTTGTCTACCAGGACTTTCAATTCATCTAGGAACTTCTGATTGCAATATAAATGTACAGCACTAACCATCCTGTGCACTATTCACACAAATGTATCACAATAAACACACTAATACACCATACTTGCCTCTGTTGTGATTCCAACGTGGGTGCTGTCATGGGGATGATGAACTGCAAAATTACACTGTGTATGCGAACTGCAACAGCAAGTACAACACAGGCATGTGAGTAATGGCAACGTGACACATATGAGGGAGACACACCACCAGGGCTACACAACACATACACACCTAGGCCATCTGACTCATTGCCTACACTGATGTTGCCAGGAAAGACGGTGCAATGCACAGACACCACACCTATTCCCAGTTGTAGTCAAGTAGCCCACAGGTGCAGTAAGCAAATGGCAGTCAAATGTGTGACCACAGACAACGCACATCACAAAGTGAAGCACAGGTTTATTACACAGTTGCAACATGTCGTAACCACTACAGATGCAAGGTAATCCCACCTGGCAGCGGGCACACAGTCAACAACTGTAGAAGGAAGGAAGTCCATGGGTGTGGCGCACATCACCTGTAGGGACACAACAGCTACCACCCTGGAAGTGCAATCACGTCGTCGGTGGACACAGTTGACCAAACGAATCTGAAAGTACCCTGTGAAGGACAGAAATGACACACAGTCAAAAGCAATGGAGAACAGGACAGAACAGCAAAACTCATGCACAATACATGTTACAAGATACCCACCCAGAACCAAGTTAGCATGTCAACACTGTTGGGGAGTACAGACTACCTGTAAGCACACATCGCTACACACATCCAGTCAAGTAGCCCATGGACACACTCTAACAGCACCAGAGCACCACCCACACATATCATGCTAACTCACATCATTGACATGACACCTCAGGATACTCACATTCAGCTAAAGAAGTTGGTGATGAGCTGTGTGCGGACATCACCATCATCATCATCATCACTGGCATCGTGGTCCAGGCCAGGATCCTCCACAGGTGGCGGATGTTGGTCATTGTCATCCTGGATGAGAGGCAACTCCTTCCGCACTGCCAGGTTGTGGAGCATGCAGCAGACGATGATAATCTTGCACACCTTCGCTGGGGCATATGGGAGTGACCCTCCTGTCTTGTCGAGGCAGCGGAAGCGGCTCTTCAGGAGACCAAATGTCCGCTCAATCACTCTCCTGGTCTGACCATGTGCCTCATTGTAGCGCATCTGGGCTGGTGTCACAGGGTTCCTGAGGGGTGTCAGCAACCATGGCATGTTGGGGTATCCCGAGTCACCTACGGACAGACAAGTGCACATTAGCTGACTTGGAAAAGTGGGCGGAATACTACAGATCAGATCACACACAATGGCACAAAGTCAGTACACACCGACAAGCCAGGCACGCTGGTTCTGCATCTGTGCCATCATCCTGGGGATGCGACTACTCCTCATCACAAAGGCATCGTGTGCTGAACCAGGGAAACGGGCACACACGTGTGTGATGGTCATATCTGCAAGACACACCACCAGTGCATTGACCGAGAGGTAGTGTTTGCGGTTACGGTAGGCCTGTTCATGTGCCTGTGGTGGTACCAAAGCCACATGTGTCCCATCAATGGAGCCAATGACATGGGGCATCCTCCCCAGGGCATAGAAGTCACTCTTCACGTCAGTGAGTCGTTGCAGTCTAGGGAAATAGATGTACCGGTTCAGGTATAGCAACATTGCCTCCAAAACATCGCGGAGCACACGGCTGAACATGGTCTGTGACATCCCACCAGCAGTCGCCACAGTGTGTTGAAAGGTACCGGTGGCAAAGAAGTGTAGGGCTGCCATCACCTTCACCTTGGGGGTCAGCGCTGTAGGATACGGCCGGCCAGGCTGCAAATGTGGGGCCAACTGCACTGCCAAATCCTCAATCAGCTGCCTGGTGAAGCGGTACCGTCGGATGCTGTCCCGTTCCACCATTGTTGCCAGGTCTGGGAATGGTCTATGGACAGCAGGAGCCCTGCAGTGCAGAGGAGAAGAAAGCAAGATTGTCAGTCACCCCACATATGCGGCATTGAACACACTCAATATCACATCATACATCATTATGAGGCACAACTACATGAAGTGTGCAGTTCCGTAAGGACATGTATGGTACATACATGGCCAACATCTGTCATCACGGTTCAACAAGTGGCATCAATTAGTCCCAGGTTGGCCCATTGGATATCATGAGGCCGTATCACAGTTCCCATCTCCTTCTGCCATGTTACAATCACCCCCCACAGTGACATGTGAGGACAGATGTGCCCCAGGCATCACAGCTCAACGACAGGTACATTCCCAGGGACCCTGTATTGCCACATGGACACTGGCATTACATGGAGTATCATGTATACACCACAGCAAAACAACCATGACCCCCACAGGTAGTGGTTCCACTTGCCTCTGCAGGACAGACATGGACGTCTGTGACACACACACGCATACCATCAAAGTCCATGCACAAACAACGTGGATGTGGAGACTGTCTCCCATTGTGCACATGAAATCAGAGACATTGTAAACACTACATGCACACAGACTGTGGAGGACCATCACTATTGTGCCACTGGGTCACCCTGGCTCAAACATACCGTCCCACATGGGACTCACGGGGTATGTGACATGACATACACATACACCACCGTGAAATGTGAGCATGGCACATGCTCAGATATGAACAGTTGCACATCACAGTGGTCATGTACACGTAACACCCAGGATCCTGTCCCCATGAACATGTGCACAGCCTGGGGGTGGCTGCCCCCAGGTGACACCCACAGGACAACATGTACACCAACATACACACAATAGGAAATGCAGCCTTACATGCCTTATGATACAGTTTGGACAGGCTGTGGTGTTGTAGGTGTGCCCCTCACTCCCTGGGAGCTATTTGTGGCTGGCATATGTTCATCTGAGACAGGCATGGTGACATATGCCAGTCACTTGTACAGGGATGCGTTGAACAGCAATGGACCGATCGGTGCACCCGGCCGGCCCATTGCAATCAATGTGTGCGGGTACGCGTTGTACCCCTGTACGCGTTGAACAGCAATGGATCGATCGGTGCCCCCGGCCGGCCCATTGCATTCAATGTGTGCGGGTACGTGTTGTACCCCTGTACGCGTTGAACAGCAATGGACCGATCGGTGCCCCGGCCGGCCCATTGCATTCAATGTGTGCGGGTACGCGTTGTACCCCTGTACGCGTTGAACAGCAATGGACCGATCGGTGCCCCGGCCGGCCCATTGCATTCAATGTGTGCGGGTACGCGTTGTACCCCTGTACGCGTTGAACAGCAATGGACCGATCGGTGCCCCGGCCGGCCCATTGCATTCAATGTGTGCGGGAACGCGTTGTACCCCTGTACGCGTTGAACAGCAATGGACCGATCAGTGCACCCGGCCGGCCCATTGCATTCAATGTGTGCGGGTACGCGTTGTACCCCTGTACGCGTTGAACAGCAATGGACCGATCGGTGCACCCGGCCGGCCCATTGCATTCAATGTGTGCGGGTACGCGTTGTACCCCTGTACGCGTTGAACAGCAATGGACCGATCGGTGCACCCGGCCGGCCCATTGCATTCAATGTGTGCGAGTACGCGTTGTACCTCTGTACGCGTTGAACAGCAATGGACCGATCGGTGCCCCGGCCGGCCCATTGCATTCAATGTGTCGCGAGTACAGCGTTAGTACCCCTGTACGCGTTGAACAGCAATGGACCGATCGGTGCCCCGGCCGGCCCATTGCATTCAATGTGTCGCGGTGCAGCGTTGTACCCCTATGCAGCGTTGAACAGCAATGGACCGATCGGTGCCCCGGCCGGCCCATTGCATTCAATTTGTGCGGGTACGCGTTGTACCCCTGTACGCGTTGAACAGCAATGGACCGATCGGTGCCCCGGCCGGCCCATTGCATTCAATGTGCGCGGGTACGCGTTGTACCCTATGTACGCGTTGAACAGCAATGGACCGATCGGTGCCCCGGCCGGCCCATTGCATTCAATGTGTGCGGGTACGCGTTGTACCTCTGTACGTGTTGAACAGCAATGGACCGATCGGTGCCCCGGCCGGCCCATTGCATTCAATGTGCGGGAACGCGTTGTACCCCTGTACGCGTTGAACAGCAATGGACCGATCGGTGCCCCGGCCGGCCCATTGCATTCAATGTGTGCGGGTACGTGTTGTACCCCTGTACGCGTTGAACAGCAATGGACCGATCGGTGCCCCGGCCGGCCCATTGCATTCAATGTGTGCGGGTACGCGTTGTACCTCTGTACGCGTTGAACAGCAATGGACCGATCGGTGCCCCGGCCGGCCCATTGCATTCAATGTGCGCGAGTACGCGTTGTACCCCTGTACGCGTTGAACAGCAATGGACCGATCGGTGCCCCGGCCGGCCCATTGCATTCAATGTGTGCGGGTACGCGTTGTACCCCTGTACGCGTTGAACAGCAATGGACCGATCGGTGCCCCGGCCGGCCCATTGCATTCAATGTGTGCGGGTATGCGTTGTACCCCTGTACGCGTTGAACAGCAATGGACCGATCGGTGCCCCGGCCGGCCCAGTGCATTCAATGTGTGCGGGTACGCGTTGTACCCCTGTACGCGTTGAACAGCAATGGACCGATCGGTGCCCCCGGCCGGCCCATTGCATTCAATGTGTGCGGGAACGCGTTGTACCCCTGTACGCGTTGAACAGCAATGGACCGATCGGTGCCCCGGCCGGCCCATTGCATTCAATGTGTCGCGGTACGCGTTGTACCCCTGTACGCGTTGAACAGCAATGGACCGATCGGTGCACCCGGCCGGCCCATTGCATTCAATGTGTCGCGAGTACGCGTTGTACCCCTGTACGCGTTGAACAGCAATGGACCGATCGGTGCACCCGGCCTGCCCATTGCATTCAATGTGTGCGGGTACGCGTTGTACCCCTGTACGCGTTGAACAGCAATGGACCGATCGGTGCACCCGGCCGGCCCATTGCATTCAATGTGTGCGAGTGCAGCGTTGTACCCCTGTACGCGTTGAACAGCAATGGACCGATCGGTGCCCCGGCCGGCCCATTGCATTCAATGTGTCGCGGGTACGCGTTGTACCCCTGTACGCGTTGAACAGCAATGGACCGATCGGTGCCCCCGGCCGGCCCATTGCATTCAATGTGTGCGGGTACGCGTTGTACCCCTGTACGCGTTGAACAGCAATGGACCGATCGGTGTCCCCGGCCGGCCCATTGCATTCAATGTGTCGGGTACGCGTTGTACCCCTGTACGTGTTGAACAGCAATGGACCGATCGGTGCCCCGGCCGGCCCATTGCATTCAATGTGTGCGGGTACGCGTTGTACCCCTGTACGCGTTGAACAGCAATGGACCGATCGGTGCACCCGGCCGGCCCATTGCATTCAATGTGTGCGGGTACGCGTTGTACCCCTGTACGCGTTGAACATCAATGGACCGATCGGTGCACCCGGCCGGCCCATTGCATTCAATGTGTGCGGGTACGCGTTGTACCCCTGTACGCGTTGAACAGCAATGGACCGATCGGTGCACCCGGCCGGCCCATTGCATTCAATGTGTGCGGGTACGCTTTGTACCCCTGTACGCGTTGAACAGCAATGGACCGATCGGTGCCCCCGGCCGTCCCATTGCATTCAATGTGTGCGGGTACGCGTTGTACCCCTGTACGCGTTGAACAGCAATGGACCGATCGGTGCCCCCGGCCGGCCCATTGCATTCAATATGTGCGGGTACGCGTTGTACCCCTGTACGCGTTGAACAGCAATGGACCGATCGGTGCGCACCCATTGTCATTGGCCTAGCCTGGCAACGGACGCGTTTTCAAAATTCGAACGAGTCGGTTGCTGTAAATTCAGTTGGTCACCCACAACAATGTTGCAAAATCATGTATGTCATGAAGTTGAAGATTTGAAGGATGCTGTGGGCGTGTATTGGTGCTGCTATTCCATGGATTGGCCAGATTCAGAAGATGCAAACGACTTGGACCTATCACTTTGGACACATGGGACAGTATCTGCCTCTGCAGCACACATATATTGCTGGCTGTTCCCCTGAGAGCTCACTTGCCTGCACTACATGCTCCAGGACGACATCTGCCACTGCACTGCTGCTGTCTCTGCCCCCTCTGGACCTTGCAATGGCACGTACTGTGGAGAGAGCCCCAGCCTTCAGCCTTGAGGAGAACCAGGCCCTGCTGGACAGCCTACTTCCACAGTACAGCAAGCTGTATGGGACACCAGGGGAGCAGGTGAGTGTTCTGTGCACTGCCTTTCTGAATGTGCATTTTGTCTGACTAGCAAGGCTGAAAGTCTGCACGCCACTGGCTAGCAGGCTCACTGAGTAGTTGTCACCCCCCATAGTGTGTAGTGACATGCACTGGACAGGTATGGTGCAGTGACAGTGCATTTGTACAAGGTTTTACTTCCCATGCAATGATACCATGTAGTGACTTCTGGCAAACTGTCCATGGGCAGCGTTGCACTGCCTGTGTACATCATGTGCCCCTGTGATTGGGACATGTATATACAACTGTGTCATGCACGGATATGTTGCATGTGTAGTAATGGCCTTTTCACTTTGTCATCCTCACAGGTTAATGCCCATCGGAAGCAGGAGATCTGGAAGGACATCGTCCGGGCTGTCCGGTCCGTGGAGGTCTACAAGCGCCGGATCCGCAACTGCCAGAAGAGGTGGCAGGACCTTCGGGGCTGGACCCGGAGGATTGCACGGGTCCAGCTGAAGCTGTCGCCTCCTCGCAGGAGGGGCGGAACACGGACCCTGACTCCCCACATGCTCCAGATCCTGGCGGTGGTGTTTCCAGACCTGGATGGGCAGCTGAAGGCCAGACAGCAGCAAGGAGGGGTGAGTCAAAGACTGCACTGTGAACTCTGTATTACATGCTATGTGCCCTCCTCTGGCCTGGTTAAACTGCCACAGTACAGCAGTCATGTTGTCCAGGAGCCATGTCCCTCTATTGTGCACTGCCCACTCCTCATCTGATACCCAGGTGTGGCCCTTACAGTCAGGGAATTGTGTCACTTGGGACTGTGTCCTTGCAGTTTGCTTCACTCAAGGTGGGGGACAGCATCTGTTTCCCTAACTCTGTTGTGGGCAACATGGGTGGGTCCATTGTTCACACAATGCCTGTGTTCGGACATGTAATCTGCGTGTTGCTTTGATATGTGGTCCACTTGCTGAGCTGAGCCACCACATGTGCCTGGGGTATCTGGCACACACCCATGCAGCGGGTGGGAACAATGTTTGGGCCCCAGGAGTGTGCAGATTACGTGTGTGACACATACATAGCCAGCTATCCACTGTCCAGGGCTCATCCCTCATTCATGTGGGGCAGGACAGTCATGCCTACTCCAGCCCATCCAATACACCTGTACTCCCACTCCCGTGTATCAGCTGACACATTGTGCGCAGTGATTTGACCCCTCAGGTGTCTGCCTCTGTGTCAGTGTGCTGTGGATTTGTTGCCAGGACTGCTGGGGTGTTTCTCGGTTGGGGCACAGCATGCCACTGGAGATGTGACCATAGGAGACGATACTTGTGTGTCACATAGGTGTTTGATCAGCTGCCCGTGCAGACTGGGGTATGCGAATGTGAAGTTCAGGCAGCTGTTTCCCATTCACGCAGATTGTGAGGGGCTCAGGTTCAGAGGGTAGTGTCACAGGTCTCCCATATGTCCAATCGGCATGACCTGGACAGATGAGGGTTCAGATGATGTGTTGTGTGGGGGATGTACATGTGCACTTGTGCAGCTCCAGGACTTGCATTCCCCATGACCTACTATTGTGACACAGTGCAGAGTGTTGTTGTCTGGCTGCCAAGTCATACATCACTGAGACAGTGATGTATGACTTAGCAGTCATGCCTCTGCCATGACATGTGTCTACTTATTGGTGATCCTGCAGGGGAGTGACATGTGCTACATGCACACCATTGTGGTGATGGCTATCAGGACATGGGTGCATCATGGTGTCTGTCGCTGGTATGCATCACATGCATTTCCTATTTGACTCTGGGCATCCCTTTCATCCGGAAACCTGTACTGACTCAGTGGCAAGAGTTGTGATGTGTGCATGTCCACATGCTACACCGTGTCCTCTGCACTGTCCAACTACTGTGTAGGTGGTGCATGTGTCCACACTGGGGTGTTGCTATCCAACAGACACCTGACAGATGGGTGCAAGGCCATGTGGGATGTGAGTGCCATGGTTGGCATCAGACTGACAATTGGCTTCTCCTGTTCAGTTAGGGCACTTTTAGCAATGTTCAACTAATGATGCCAGGGCTTGCTTTGTAATGTGCTGTGCTCACAGTGGTGTGTGCGTTTGGTGCAGGTGACTGATGTCTGTCTGTTTCCCCATTGATTGCAGATACATCCACGGCCACAGAAGGGGACAGCTCCACGGACCAGGAGGAGCCGGAGAGCCAGACTGGGTCAACAGCCGAGGAGTGGTCGGAGGGACCCAGTGGCACGGAGGGCGAGGGGAGCCACACCGAGGAGTCCTCAGCACCATCCACTTCAGCTGAGGACCACAGCGACTCGGAGGATGACTCCCTTATGGAGGCGGGTTTCAGCAGCCACCACACCCCAGCTAGTGTTGCTGTCCCCGCCACCACCAGCACCACCACCGCCCTCCCATCGGCTCCCATTCCCCAGGTCCGTGGAGGCTCCCATGTTCGGGAGCGTGTCTCCTTCGGGCCAGGCACCGCACCCCCTGCCCCTGTGTCCCCTGCTGCCCTGAGTGAGGAGTCTGTGTACCTCCTTCGCCAGCTCCATGTAAGCAGACAGCCATGCTGAGTGTCCTCCATGCACACACCGTTCTGTTGACTCAGCTGGTGTCGTTCATGGAGGGCATCTCATCGGGCATGTCTGACCTACAGAGGGGCAATCGGTCCATGGACTCCTCCCTGACGGCAGCAGTGTCCCTCCTCAGACAGTCCCTCACCCCTCCTGCCTCTGCTCCATCCACACTCCCCAGCACCTTACCCGTCCCAAGCACACACACACGGCACAGGCACACACCAGCACACACACGTCCAGCACACAGACACACATGCCACAACCAAAACGCACACGCACGCACAGTCAGGGGACTGAAACCAGACTCACAGGGGATGGGGCCCTGGAACACACACACGCATCCACAAGCACTGCACAGTCCTCAGTTGCCTCTCCCTCCAAAGCACCCTCCCTTGCCTCACCTGCAACCCCAAAGTCACAGCGGCTCTTCCTCTGTGACCTCGGCCTCATCCCCTACGATCCAGCTGCTCCAGCATCCAGGGGGAAGAGGAAGCCCACCCACACGGAGCAGAGTGCCCCTCGCCCCCGGACACCCTCCCCCAGGCGCAGAAAGACTGAGGCCCCCACCCGCAAGTCCCCCGGAGTCGTAAGAGCAAGACCTCGCCGCCGCCCTGCAGCTCAGGCACCAGGTCTCCTTCCTCCATCCCTCAGGCCCCCACTCCACAGGTGCCCCCACCACACCCTGCCCCAGGTTCCCCCACCCACAGATATACCATCCCCAAGAGGATCAGGCCTTCTCCCCCCTGCCACTTGCTCTCCCGGCACCACACTCCCCGCTGCGCTTGTCTGTGCCACTGATGTGGTGAGGGTGTCCTCCCCCTCTGTCCAGCCCACCTTGCCTGTTCCCCATTCTCCTCCCCTGGAGGTAGGCACTGCAGTGGAGTCCACTACCACCCTGTCTGACTTGGGCACTGCAGTGGCGGACCTGTCCACTCCATCTGCAGGGTCCACTGCAGTCGTGCCGGCACCCACAACATCTGAGCCATGCCCCCAGTTGTGCCGGCACACACCATGTCAGACACCTCCACTGCAGTTGTCAGTGGCTCTCCAGCACCCACCACCGCTTCCCTGCCTCCTCCTGGTGAGCCCTGATCCTGTCCCTGCGGTGCCTGGCCTGCCCCCGGTTGCCCCTCCTAGTGGATTGTCCCTGGTTTTGTGCAGTGCAGGCATGCGTAGGGTGACATCTGCCACTGTCACCTTGTATTGACTTACTTGATGGACTGGCCATTGGCCTTTGTTGGAGCATTACTGTTCTCTGAGTTTTTGGACACACATATGCTGAATAAAGCAACTTTCTGTTCTCTAATGCTATTACTTCTGATGTACATGATGTTGATGATGCTGACCATGCCCTTGCAGCAGGGATGATGATGTTTGGTCTCATGACAATGAAGTGTCACTTGGCAGGGCCCCATGTGGTCCAGAGGGACAGTGTCCTATCCTGTGGTGTATCCATGTCATCCTTAACAGCATCTGTGGGTATCATGTTTACAATATTTGGCAATGGAATTTCCTAGTTACATTAGCAATGTCACATCTGTGGCTTCCATCCCTGCACATCTGTAGTGCTTGCCATTGTTCAATTCGTCTACTTCCCTGACTGTGTGGCCATCTCCAGTGGACATGCAGGTTTGGGCATCAATGGGGAAGGACTCATCTGTGTTGTCAGTGCAACTTGCTGTACATGTGTGTTGGATCTGTGCTGAGGATTTCGTTGACACTCCCATGACCAGGCTGATGTGATGGGAGCCTTGATTTGGTGCTAATTGTTTACTGTGTGACAAAGTGTTGTGCTGACATGATGGAGCCCTACTGATGCGACATATGGCACAGCTTTCCTCACACAGGAGTGGAGTCCCCTCATGGCAGTGTGTGCTCCTGTGACATTGCCTGCGCCCAAGGTGTGTGTTGTATGAGCATGTCTGTGTGTTCACTTCCATTTTGCTATGCGTGCTGGGATCCCTAGTGATGTTCCTGTTTGTGATGCTTGCTGAGTTGAGCTATGTTCCCCCAAAGTCTACTCCCTGGGTTCTCTGTGATGTGGGTGCATGGCACATTACTGGTCATCAGGGTGTCACCCATAGGTGTGTTTGCTGTCAGGGCTGAGTTTGTGGGCAGGCGCTGATGGGTCACAGTTAGGATTCCCCTTAGCACTTGTTGTTTACTCCTGTAATGTGATTTCCGGTTTGTGTTAGCTTTCATTGTTTGTGACACGTTGTGTGTGTGACTGCTGGCACTCCTCAGGGTCAGGGCTGCAATGTTGGTAGTTGTCCATGTGTGTTCTTTGTGGGTGACCTTGGCTTCTTCATTGGTGTGTGACTGTGGCTGGGATCCCATTGGTTGGTGTGGTGTTGCCGTCATGTCCATGTACGGCGTAGTGTGCAGTGTGTCAGACATTTAGGAGTCTTGTTGAGTGGCCATGTGTGCTGTGTTTCTGCACCTTGCTTCCCACCCACCCCCCTGGGATTGTCATGGGTGCATGTGCAATGTCACCTGTGCATGTGAGCTTCACTGCAGCACATTGTTGGTGGTCGAGGTGTGTGTTGTTTAGTGTGTGCAGATGAGAGTTGTTGCCCGGCAAGACCCCTGCCTCCATGTTGGCCTTGGCTTACTGGCCATGCTGATTGATTTGTGCTTGTGTGGGTGTGCTGGTGATTCTTTGCTCAGGATACATGACTGTGGTTCACAGTGTGAACGACATCTGGCTTTGTCATCACAGTGGTATTGTAATGCAGCCCAGGGTCACCACATTGTGTGGGCCCTGGGGGTGGTGCTGTGGTGCCTCGGTGTCTTACTGTGTGGGTTGCTGTTCCTACATGCTTGTGTGACATGTGTGATTTGTGCTCCCTCTCATCTGACAATGCCTGATTGCCCACATAGGGGAATTGGATCCCTGAGTTACCTTTGTGTGGCCCTGTATGCACATCTGTGTGTTTGGTCTTCAGGCCTCCTCATGTGTTGTGTGGTTGCCTGGGGACACTGGTCCCCCCCCCCCTCACCTGTTGTGTTTGATGTGCAGTGTGTGTCTGCCTGTTTGTGTTTGTGCATCAGCGCCACTGCATTGGCATATTCATGGTGTGCCATTATCTGTATGTTGTTTGGTGTGTTTGCCCTGCTGTCCCTAGGACTCTTAGGTCATCAGTCAGCACAATGATCATTGTTTATGTGTCCCATTGCTGCCATGGTATGGTATCTGTTCACCTGCCATCTGCAGTCTATACAGGGTATCTGCATTGGTGTGTCCATTGGTGCAAATATGTGGGTCTGCATTGTGATGGTCACTTCTGTCATTGTGTCATTGATGTATGTTGACGGTGTCAGACACCATGGGTGATGTTTGTATGCAGCTGGCCAGAGGTATGTCTTATTTGCACTGCACTGTTTGCCTCCCCAAATCTATGTTGCAATGGGACACCTGCACTACTTTGCCACAGTTGTGTTTGTTGTTCTGTGACCAGGATTTGTCCATGCAGTTTGCCAGTTGCAGCTTCTACTTTGTTCACACTTACATTTTGATCACTGTGATGATGGGGGTTTGGACCCCATTGCCACATTGGTCAAGATGTGCTTCAGCTCAGGACCCCACACTTACATTTTGGGCACTGTGATGATGGGGATTTGGACCCCATTGCCACAATGGTCAAGATGTGCTTCAGCTCAGGACCCCACACTTACATTTTGGTCACTGTGATGATGGGGGTTCGGACCCCATTGCCACAATGGTCAAGATGTGCTTCAGCTCAGGACCCCACACTTACATTTTGGGCACTGTGATGATGGGGATTTGGACCCCATTGCCACAATGGTCATGGCCTTCTTGCATTGTGGGGGCCACACACATTTATGTGTGGCACATGTGATAGGGTGTCACATTGTATGTTGATGATCATGTTCTGTGTCGTAGGCATTTGACACAGTCTACACACGCTTGTCATGGTGTTGGGGGATGTCTTAATGTTGCATTCTTTATGTTGGTGTGTGCTTGTTGCGACATGTATTAGCCATCCTGTGAGTGGAGTTGTTGTTAGTGGTAGGCATCCAGCCCCCCCTGGGTAAGGGTGGTAGTAGTGGTAGGCATCCAGCCCCCCCTGGGTAAGGGTGGTAGTAGTGGTAGGCATCCAGCCCCCTGGGTAAGGGTGGTAGTAGTGGTAGGCATCCAGCCCCCCCTGGGTAAGGGTGGTAGTAGTGGTGGGCATCTGGCACCCGCATGGCTAAGGGTGGTAGTAGTGGTAGGCATCCAGCCCCCCCTGGGTAAGGGTGGTAGTAGTGGTGGGCATCTGGCACCCCCATGGCTAAGGGTGGTAGTAGTGGTAGGCATCCAGCACCCCTGGCTAAGGGTGGTAGTAGTGGTAGGCATCCAGCCCCCTGGCTAAGGGTGGTAGTAGTGGTAGGCATCTGGCACCCCTGGGTAAGGGTGGTAGTAGTGGTGGGCATCCAGCCCCCCTGGGTAAGGGTGGTAGTAGTGGTTGGCATCCAGCCCCCCTGGGTAAGGGTGGTAGTAGTGGTAGGCATCCAGCCCCCTGGGTAAGGGTGGTAGTAGTGGTGGGCATCTGGCACCCCTGGGTAAGGGTGGTAGTAGTGGTGGGCATCTGGCACCCCCATGGCTAAGGGTGGTAGTAGTGGTAGGCATCCAGCCCCCTGGGTAAGGGTGGTAGTAGTGGTGGGCATCTGGCACCCCCATGGCTAAGGGTGGTAGTAGTGGTAGGCATCCAGCCCCCTGGCTAAGGGTGTTAGTAGTGGTAGGCATCCAGCCCCCCCTGGCTAAGGGTGGTAGTAGTGGTAGGCATCTGGCACCCCCTGGGTAAGGGTGGTAGTAGTGGTGGGCATCCAGCCCCCCCTGGGTAAGGGTGGTAGTAGTGGTTGGCATCCAGCCCCCCCTGGGTAAGGGTGGTAGTAGTGGTAGGCATCCAGCCCCCCCTGGGTAAGGGTGGTAGTAGTGGTAGGCATCCAGCCCCCCCTGGGTAGGGGTGGTAGTGGTGGTGCGCATCCAGGCCCCTGTGTGCATATGTGGCATTGGTGATGGGCACCCCGCCCCTATGGTGCTGCTGTTGCTGGTGTAAGTAAATTCTGCATCCCTCTGTGTGTGTATGATGTGTCGTGTACGTGTTGTATGTTTTTGTGGTTGGTGTCTGACTTACCTTCTGCGCCGTACGCGTCCGTGCCTGTTCCGGTAGTAAATGTAGAATAATGGTAGGCTCGGAACGAAGGTATTCATGGTTGGTTCGTCTCGTTCGTCTTTCTCGTTGCTTCGCCTCGTCCTCGTCGCTGGCGTGTTCGCCTCGTAGCCGTGGATCGTGTTGTGGCGTGAATCGGAGCTTATGTGCGCCTCTCCCGGAAGCTTTGACGTGCCGTACGTGGCGACGGGTTCGGCGCGTACGGAAAGCGCATCGTACTTGTCCGGCCGGACGGGGCTGCATTTTCCCTTCCGTGCGACTCGATTCGGCGTTTCCGGATTCGCCTCGGTCGGAGAACAGGACCTGGATTGGGTAAGTACGACTCGGCCGGATTCTATGCTGTTGTGCGCATCGTACTTGCTCGTTCGGAATGATGTGCGGATCGGTCGGGAAACAGGCATTCGCATGGCTTTTTTCCCGATCGAATGGTATTGGGTGCGCCTCCGACCGAGATCGGAATCGGCCCCTTTGTCTTTTATTTTGGGAATTATGAAAAAAGACTTGTCACAAGTGACTATTGCAGTTTTATGGCAAAATGTTTCAGCGCTATGAGTCTACTGTGTATGAGTTAGACAGGCACATTTTTAAAGTCTGGGAAAGGAGAGAGGTAAGAGGTCACGTGTGAGGGTGCCTATATCTGCTGAGCTGCTGGTGATAATTTTGCGAGATAAAGAAAGTATATGCATTTTTAGGCATGCATTGCTGTTGTTTAAACTTTGTATGTTCAGGTTATTCTATGGAGCTTTCTGAATTTACACATTTTTGGGGCATTAGGCATGCTGAGGTGAAGAAGAAAGGAGATGACTTGCTGTGGCTAAGGCGGTTAAAAACAGATCAGAAAGGAAAGGGGAGGTTGGTGGTTTTGAAAAGGAGTGGTGGCGAAGTCCGTCCAGTGGAGGTATTGCTGCATTTCAAAAGTACAGTTGAGATGTCAGGAGGTTTGGTTTTATGCTACGAGGATGGCAAACGTTTGATGGCTTTACAGTTGTGAGCGGTATTGTGTAAGGAGTTAGCACGTATTGATAGAGACCCCAGACTTTATGGGAACCATTCTTTTCACATTGGTGCGGCATCTGAAACACACAGAATGGGTTTTGACTTTCGGAATATCAGGCAGTGGTGTAGATGGGAATTGAATTGTTGCTCTTGTTACATAAGTCGATTGGAAGAGCCCTTGTAAAGGGTTTTGCGCTTCACTTTGAACTTAGTGTTCTTTTGTTGTTCCTGTGCAGGATATGTGGCCAGGCCATAGTTTGGGTTTTTCACAGTTTGGATCATCTGATATTCATTTATTAGATAGGCGGAGAAGCAAGCACAAAAAAATACCTTTTGGCCAAGGCTTAGCACTGTGCATGGATGCTTTTGTAGTGAACTGGTGGGGAAAATCTGGTACGTGTTGGAGTGTTGTTGCATGCATGTCCATATATCCTGCTGGTTCATTTAGGTGAAAATTACCTACTTCAACTGTTACATTTTGGTCTCCTGAAAGTTACGAAACAAAACTTTGATAAGATCTTGAAGGCATGGTTAGGACTTAAGTTGGACTGAGTTGGTGCCAAGAAGGGTGTGGTGTGGAGCGATAAAGCTCAGTGCTATAGCGAAGGCTAGAAGGTAAACAGGGAAAATTGTGTTTTTGTGTGCAGCTAGTGGACTACGAGTTTTCTGGCATGATAGCATAATTGACGATGATTTCTGTCTATTTAGGCAGGATTGAGAGCATTTAACATTTTTAGGTGATGTATATTATTCTTTAGGGATAAGAGGGTTATTGGCAAAGACGGTGGTAGAATTGTGGAGTTAATACGTTTTTTGTTTGGGGATGAATGTTGGAGCTACAGTCATTAGTTAGCAGGTGGATGTTGCAAGTTTCAGCTGTTTGAGTGAAATCCCGAGAGGGAATGGGGAGGTGGAGGACCAGGAAAAACGCCTTGTCAGGATTTTTCTGGGTGGCATGAGGACAGAAGGCTTTGGGGGTCACCAGGAAAGCATTGGAGGATGGGACACTTGAAGGCAACAGTTGCGACTGGTTGATAGGACGTGGTTGAAAGGAAGTTTGATGGGAGTGGATGTTGAGGTTGTTTGGTTGGAGAAGTTTATTATGGTTGGGGGAAGGATTTAGGGGGGAGGGGATAGCTTCTTTAAATGTATTAGGTAGATGGGGTTTTTATGACTGTAAACATTTAAGACTAGCTGCAGACCTGTCCTAATAAAGCGGCCTTTTGCTCTCTATGTCTGTGGCTGGTTAATGTGTCTTGTCTTGTCTGATAACTCGTAGAAGACTTGGTCACGCTCTTTGACATTCAGTTTCAGTCAGTCATTCGGTTCTCTATTCACATGCGGTACCATAGTGAGAACATTGCAATTTTGCTTGCACGCCTGTGGAGTATTGTAAAATGATGGGGCCCTCGTGCAAAATATATCATGTGGCCCCTGAAATGTCCTCCACCTGTGGCATAACTGCTCAACCACAACTGTGTCAATCACAAACCACCCTTATTTTAAATGTCAGTGTAGCTCTGGCTGCCTGCCATCGCCTGGTGGCCTCAGTTTTAATGACAGTGGTGTTTTGACCCAGTGGGTGCTCCATAGTGAGGGAAAGGGGTTGGAGGTGTGGCACACTTCGGAGACAGACCTTCTCCTCCTGTCCCTTTACCACTGTGGGTGGGACGATGTTCTCCAGAGGAGTATTAATTGCGGCTCCTTGCATTTCTGTGGGCCCTCCACAGTTTTTTAGGTCAAAGCCTACCAGACAGCTCAGCTGTTTGACTTGCTAACGACATCTTGGGGACATTCGGAAAGCTTCCCTGTGAATGCATTCGTCCCGTTGTTTACCATTGGCTTTGTGGTTTGTAACTCACGTTTGCTTTCATTCTATTTGCTGGCTCTATTTGTTTTAGGTTGTGCAGCTCGAGTTCGTCCCTTCCTTTGCCCAAACCCTATTTACTGTATTCGTCACCCAGAGCTCAATTTGTGTAAATATGCCTTAAATCTTGTTCTTATCTTGTCACATTTGCTGTGTATTCAAAGACAGAGGTCAAATGTCAGGCTCTTTCTTCCAGGGAGCTTGGTGTTTACTTTTCTTTCTCTGACTTCAAAGTGAGAGGATTATGTGACAATCATGCTGGCTCCTGTGTGCTTGAGGAAGGCTGTATGGTGTTATGGTTTTTCTAGCACACAACAATCATGCTGGCTCTGGTGTGCTTGAGGATGCGTATACAATGTTATTTTTTTTAAGCACACAACTAAATTTTAAATATCTGCAAATGAACTGTGCAGATATTTCAGAATTAGAAAAGCCCAAATACAGCAAATGTTTTGGTAATTCTGAAGTGTGGTGGAAACACAAATTCGAAAACGATCAAAACAAATCAATACACTAGGTGATGACATTTCCACACATTATCGTTTTACGCTGTATACTTTTATCAAATGAAACTGTATGTCTGTGCAAATGTAATGGTAATTTTAATTGAAGATGTGTTTTCTGTAATGGAAGTGTGCTATCACACCATGCGTATTCCACCGTATGGCATCCATTCCACTCTACTCTGCACCACTCCATGCCACTGCATTCTACTCTGCACTTCTCCACTTACTACACTGCACTCTTTGCCACTTCACTGTATGCCTCTTTACTCTACTCTGCAACACTCTACTCTATGCCAATACACTCTATGCCACTCTACTCTACATCACTGCACTCTTCGTCACTGCACTCTACACCAGTCCAGTCTAGGCCACTCCACTCTACTCTGCACAACCCAACTCTACTTCACTCCACTCTATGCCACTCTGCAACACTTCACTCTACGGCACTCCACTCTATGCAAGTACACTCTACGTCAATGCACTCTACACTGTACCACTCCATTCTAATCCCCTCTAATCCCCTGCACTCTATGCCAATCCACTCTAATCTACTCTGCAAAACTGCACTCTAAACCACTTTATGCCATTACTCTATGCCACTCTACTCTACAACACTGCACTCAACCCTGCAACACTCCACTCTATGCCACCTTACTCTACCCTGCACAACTCCACTCCACAGCACTTCACTCTACTCAACAATCTACTCTACACCACTGCATTCTACGCTACTGCACTCTATGCCACTCTGCACCACTCCACTCTATGCCACTCAACCATACACCACTAAACTCTACCGCACTGCACTCTATGTTACTGCACTCTACTCTCCACCACTGTAGACTATGCCACTGTTCTCTATTCCACTCTACACTGAAACACTGCACTTTCCGCCACCGAACATGACGCCACTCTATTCTGCACTACTGCACTCAACACCACTGCACTCTGCAGCACTGCACTCTACGCCACTCCATTGTAAGCCACTATACTCTAATCTGCACCACTCTGCACCACTTCACTCTACACCACTGCACTCTATGCCACTCTACTCTGCACCACTCCACTTTACACCACTGCACTTTACACCACTGCACTCCACTATGCACCACTCTAATCTACGCCACTGCATTCTACGATGCTGCATTGTATGCTGCTGTATTCTATGCTGCTGCACTCTACGCCACTATACTCTGCAACACTCTACGCCAATGCACTCTACACCAACCCACTCTACACCACTCCACTCCAGTCCACTATAAGCCACTCTATGCATTTGCACTCTACTCTACCCTGCACCACTCCACGCTACGCCACCCTACTCTACGCCACTGCACCTACTCTTTACCACTCTACTCTATGCCACTCTACTCTATGCCACTGCACTCTACACCACTGCACTCTACACTGCAATACTGCACTCTATGCTACTGTACTCTATGCCACTCTACTTTGGACTACTGTATTCTTTGACAATGCACTCAACACTAATCCTCTCTATGTCACTCTACTCTGCATCACTCCACTCTATGCTACTTCACTCTACTGAACTCCACTCTACACTACTGCACTCAATGCCACTACACTCTACGGCACTATACTCTACTCTGCACCACCACCTATTGGCTTTCCCCAATGCTTTTTAGGTCTTGCCTGAGCCAGCGCGCATGCGCTGCTCTGCGAGGCTTCTTGTAAGGACTTCCAAATCGGACCACACGCTCATGCGTGTGCTTTTTTTTTTCCTCACACGCTATTGGCCTTTGCGTGCGTCTTTCTAAGAAAGACTGCACGCAATTGGCCAAAGGTGGGTGCATGTCCCGCCTTCTCTCTCCCCTGGCCTAGGGAGCTCGGGAGCGAGCAGCAGCGCGGCCGGATGCCAGCTGCATTCCTGACATTCCTTGGTTAAGACTTTCCTTGCCTGATTTCAACATGGCCACTGCTCGGCTGACTGTACCTGATTACCACCGTATAATATACTCTTTCAATCGATTCATCGGCGTGACCTCCACAGTTTCTTTTAAGACTTAAGCGAAGCCCACTCAGTGCTCCGAAAGGAAGGACTTTATTTGATCATAATCCCTTTCTCCTCAACAACACCCGCCTCCCCCTCTCACCTTCAACATGGTTATCCCGAGCATTCGTTGCGCACACCAAGAGTACGGGAACTAGTTAAGGACAAACTTCCAGCACATGAAACCCAAGATGGTTAAGACGTTGCCGGACAAAAAAGAGGGACACAAATCGTGATTGGTTACTGCTCTCCTCCCATTATGTTGCCACTAAATGGAGCGACAAAGCGTGTTTTAAGAGGTCTTCTAATTTCTAACTCTAAATAAAAACACATTCTAGTCGTGGGAACAATAACCGAAAAAAATACAACATGCTAGAGGTTACTGAACATTTAAATCTCTGTTAGCAAACAGATGTTCCGACCAAACTTCCCAAAATGAATTGCACTACTGTGTGGGTGAAAGGGGGTGGAGCGTGGAACATTTGCAGGTAGGGAATTGCAATCAACAGGAACGTGCACGCAATATAAAATAAATACTGGTTTTCGTTTGCGACGCTGCCCAATTCTTTTTTCTACTTCCAGGAAATGACGCATTTATAACCCCGCCCCGTCCGGTTGCCAGGCAACAACAGACGCGCAGAACTTCATACATAATGCAGCATTTATTCTATGGTGAGTCCTTCTAACTGGATAGAGTCGCGCTCTCTGTGCGTTTGCACTGCTCGGTTTCCGGCTATCAACTTTTTTAGCCGTTGGATTATGTGATGTGAAATTCTACTTTTAATCGCTTATGTGTAGCTGTGGCGGCACCAAATGACAGCTGCAGTAATAGAGCACGCGATGCTCGCTGCTCCTGGCATTCTTGAGAGCTGGTTCCTGTGCGCGGTACTAGTACTGTGTTACAATGTAACAATTTGTTACCCTGTCCAAAACACGTGGCCGGCACTACTGTGCACGCTGTTTGCACTCCTGCGGGGGGCGGTAATAGGAGTGATCCTCTGCAGCGGCGGCAGCCTGAGATCCTGTGGGGGCGGTTGGGTGAAGAGCTCCTGCCTCCCGGTATGATCCTGGAGACCAGGTTGGGGTTTTACCATAATGCATCCCGCAAGCGGGCCGGACCCTCTCTGGCTCACCGACTCCCATCAGCGCCGGCTGACTGAGAGTGAGAATCGCCGTCGAGGGCCTGCTACCTAGCACCTTGTAGCAGAGGGAGCTGCTTGCCGCTGGCTAGTTTTAGCTACTGAGGCTTAATCCATCCGCGGACCGCCCAATAAATAAATTATTGCTGATATAGATTTGAGCCGACCCCGGCTCAGAGAGGTGAGTACTGGCATGTTCACTTTGTTAAACAGCCCGATCAGTGAATCAAGCCCCCTGCCGGGACCGCCTCGCAGGCTTTCCTCATGAATGTATTAAGAGAACAGCGCCCAAATCATAATCTGAACGGGGCACTGGCTGCAGCCCCCACGCAGATCTGGTGGGCCTCGTTTTCTGTTTTAATTGCTAGATATTCACTACTGTGCAGTGCAGAAGATGATTACAGGCGGAAGCAGTTTGGTTATTTTTACCGAATTACCCTGGCCTAGGCATGTCAGTCGCACAGTGGAAATCCTAGGGGTAGAAAAACCACAAGTATAAGTGAAAAGTGGAAATCCTCATTCGTGCAGAGACTGAGTAGTCTTCATAATCAGTGCATTGCAGCCATAATATTTTGTGTAGGGTGACAGTAATAATAATAAAAAAAGAAAATAGGAACAGACTGGGCTTTATGGTCATTGCCCTGTGGCTATTGAAATCAGTGCAGAGTGGGCAGCATCTGCAGTCTTGTTAGGAGTACGGCCACAGTTCTCTGCCTCTCCCAGACTCAAAACAAAAAGTTGTTGTCCTTGTTGAAAGTCAATGCTGTGGGTTTCAACCCTGATTGTTCAAGATATTGGTTCTTCATCAGGCCAGGCACCCAAACGAGTCTATGGGAAAAATCAAGTACTTATGCTTCACAAAGGGGCTTGTAAAAAAACATGGTGGAAAGGCACACATATCTGTGCAACTCATTAAGTGCAGGCTGTTCAAGAATCAAACAAAAATCTAAAGTGTTTTTTTATTGTTTTGTTTGGTAAGATTTTGGGACCAAATCTAAGTCTCAATGAAACTTGTACCAAGTGCTTTACCTAGTCAGGAAGTGTTTGGTCCCGTTGCACACTTTATTTCAGTGAATTCTTAGAGTTTCTCGTTGCTCAAATGGTTGCAGTTTCTGATATTGATACGTTTCCCTCGTCTTCATTGCTTGATTTTACTTGCGAGAAAGTGTCACTCATAGTAGTTGAAATGTCACTCATAATTACACTGACATTATGAAAATGTCACACATAGCAAGCTGAAACCTTGGCAGCTATGCTGTGGCAGCAACGCAAGTCAAGTTTTTTTTCCTCTGAGGTTTTTATAGCGCGAACTTGACCCGAAGGTATCAGAGCGCTTTACTTGAGCACCCGTTGATTTTAGGCAAAACCACGGATGTCTGGGTGGTGTGCTGAATTGTCTAGGATCTGTTGTATATGTATTGCAGTTTTTATATTACGTTTACCAGTGGTGACTGATGACCTTTAAAAGTGTAGGGCGTAAGCCTTGGATCAAATTCAAGTGAGCGAGTCTGACTTCTCGGATTATTCACCTACTCTCATGCATACTTGCACTTACTTTTACTTACTCTGACTCGCTCATTCTCACTGTCCCAAGCAGTCTCACTTAGTCTCACTCATTCTCACTTGTTCTGCTTCACTCACCCATTCTAACTTAGTCTCACTTATTCTCATTCAGTCTCCCTCAGACCCACTCATTCTGTCTCACTCTCGCTCACTCATTCTCATTCAGTCTCACTGGTTCACTCAGTCCCACTCATTTCAGTTCACTCACTGTCGCTCACTCAGTCTCACTTATTCTCACAGATTGTGGCTCACTAAGTCTCACTCACACTCAGTCTCATTCATTTTTACTCAGTCTCAATCGTTTTCACTTATTCTCACTCATCACCCAGTCTCACTCATTCTTCCTCAGTGTGACTCAATCAGTCTCACTGTGACTTACTCTGTCTCACTCATTCTCTGATTCACTCAAAATTACTTACACTGTGGCTCACTCAGTCTCACTCTAACTCACTGTAGGAAAGTAGGATCTGCTTTCATGGTCACCCCCACTTTTTGCTGGTGTCATTGTGTTTTACTGACTAGTCTATCTGGGATCCTGTTAGTCAAGACCCCAGTCTCTGTGCTTCTTCCCTAAATTGGACATGGTGAGTACTTAGGTACACTCAAAGATTGGCTACTGGTGTGCCCTTGTAAGCGCCTTGTATATGGTACTAAGGTACCCAGGCCATAGGTACCCCAGGGGTCGACCATGGGCTGAAACATGTATTATGCCACCCATGAGAGACCACTCAAATTGTGACTACAGGCCTGCCATTGCAGCCTGTGTAAGCTGGTGCACCACTTACGACAGATATAAGATTCCATATATATGAGGTCACTGCACTTAAAACCTATAAGTCACCTCTGAAGCAGGCCTTTCAATCCTGAAGGTAGAGTGCTTTGTTCTAAGTGTGAGGGTGTCCCTGCATGAGCAGGACACCCCTACAACCTTCAGAGTCCATTCTTTGGGTTGTAAGTGCATCTGCCATTAAGATACATTGTGTGGTCTGCGTCATTACGCGATGGCTATCTCTAAACTACACCATAAATGGTGTGGGAGGTATGATTCCATGCACAGTAAAGCTCCTCTGGGAGGCCCTTAGTGCTCCCAGTACCAGTCTTCTAGACCCAGACAGCAAACTATGGCTACTGCTGACCAGAGACATGATTCGGCCCTCCTGCTGCTGAGCCAAGCTCGAGCAGGGGAAGGCAGGACAATGATTTCCTGTCACAGGAAGGTTGAAGTATGAGGATCCTAGACAGGAGCAGTGAGTTAAAGTGATTTTTATTACTGAAGTAGAAAGCACCCAGAACCGTGGACGTCCGACCCCTGCAGATCTCAGCCGCAACTGACACGTTGCTGGGAGACCCGTAGTTGCCGATCCGCCACCGAGCTTGGAGCCATAACATGTTTGGCCTCGAGGAGTTTGGCCTCGAGGAGTCTGCATGCTCCTGCCTCGAAGAGAGTGAGGCAAGCAACATATCACAACATTTCCCCCTTCAACAGACAACAGAAAGACAACAAGCATTTGCAATGCAATAGGTCTCGCAATTACGCGAGTTTGAGCTATTGGCATTGTAAATGACAATGCCTTTTATTTATGTTTTTGGTTGTAAATAAAAGGCATTGTCATTTACAATCACATTCCTTGCAGTGCGCGCGCACCGCACTTGTTCACTTTGTGACCAGGAGAACCGACTTGTACTCCCGGCTTCTCCACCCGTTCACATACGTGTGTGATCTTGAGCAAGCCTTGACTGGGTTGCACTATTTGCCAACGCAGCCTGAGTAATACGCAGCGCGAGGGCTCTTTGCACCAGCAGGCCTCCTCCACAACAGTTTCTGCATTCATATTGCACACATTTAAACCCAGCTGGTTTACAAACACGTCAGCCTTAAATCCGGTTCAACAACTAAGTATTAAAAAACGTGCCATAAGCGCAGGGATAAGTGAGTGATTTTCCAACCACGTGACCTCGCCTCAGAGGACTTCATCCTTAGACGGTGGACAACATTTGGCTCCAAGTGCCCGACGGTGTTGTGCACAGAAGTAGATTATTGTAACAGAAACGCTACGCGATGAAACACACAAAAACAGACAAATGTAAACACGGAGAAGCAGACTCCTGCTCCGGGTATCCGTCGTTGTATTCTGGTTTATTTTCTTTGTTTGATAAAATGTAGTTGATGTTTAAAAAGTCTTGAGTTTTCGGCGCTGCGAGTACCGGAGACGGGTGCGATGCCGCGGCCAGCACACCCTACAGGAATACTAGTGTAACGCAGGCCTCAGAAGCCCCTGCCCTGCAGGAGACTCCAGTATTTCACGGGGTCGCCACTTAGCACAGGGCCAATTAATATCTATGACTTAAGGGAGACCCGTGGCTCCTCACCGCGTTCTGCAATTGTGGCCCCAACAGTTTGCATGATGCCACTGTGCACCCCCCCCCGACAAGGAAACACTGCAGGTTGGGTGAGATTGGGGTGAGGGGTGTCTTCCAGTTCTTAGGTGCACTACCGCACACTATAATGGTTCCCGAGACTTGACATGTGCAGGGACACACCACACTAGCTTTGCATATAGCGTCATGCGGCACCTTGTCGTTTCTAGGCGTTGTAATTGACAGGTGTTAGTCTTCAAATCCTTCAGTGCTCTGCTTCACGTACAACATGTAAGTTTCACAGAGATAATCACACACAGAAGAAACCGCATTACGCAGGGAACAAACAAAAATCAAATAATATATTTTATAACTCAAGGAGGTTAAACTCTGGGGAGAGGATGTGGCTTAACGACCAGATCGGCCGACCTTGAAGCTGGGGAACCAGGTTCGAGTCTGGTGGGAGGCTCATGCATCCTGTGATTCTGGGCAAATCACTTATTCTTCCCATGTCTAGAAATGAATGTGTCCGTCTGTAATGCAACTGGTGCTCATGTAAGGCGCTCTGATACCTTCGCGTCGAGTTCGTGCTATATAAAACTCCCAAAAAATAAATAAATAAAATCCTGTGGACGAAATAAAAAAAAACCTGTGGGCGCTGCTGTGAATTGAACACCGTATCTGGACTTGCGACCCTGAAGTGGAAAGCGCGCACACCACTGATTTCTCGACAATGAGCCCCATGGGTTTGTCTGGTGCTTCAGGCAGCTAACCCGGGTAAATCCCCAGTTTTAGGCACTGAACAAAAAAAACAACACGAAAACTATTCACACAAGACACATCCCGAGGTCCTGAGTGCAAAATGTGGTGCAAAACAGCTTCGAATGTGCAGTGCGTTCTCTGAAGGCAAACTGTGTTCGTGATCGGTTTTCTGCGACTGCAGGGCACAAACACCTCTCTGCAGTAGGCACACTGACCACAGGGTTGTGTTCCTGCGACTGAGCCCCGCCGTTTACAAGCAGGTGAGCAGAACAAAGCGCAACGTCTGAAATAACACCCATAAAAGTAAACAAAACACCACTTCATCTGAAAGTGCGTTTCAGGGAACATGTGAGGTTTTTGTCTTGTTCCATGTGGAGAAATTGAGAGGTTTCAGACACATTTAAGTTAAACAGCGTCACAGTCACGATGCGTCTGCAAAGGCTCAGAGTTTTGCACCAGAGTCACTATTTCTAGGTTTCATTCTTATTTAGTCCAGGAGTTTCGTATAGCGCTAAAACATGGGGCTTTGCAGCCTATTCGGAGCGCTATGCTATCACTCAGTGCCACCGCAGCATCTCAGCACCAGTACAGCATGTCCTCAGCATCACTCAACACCACCACAGCACCCTCGCAGCACCACCTCAGCATCCGTAAAGCACCATCTCCGCATCAGCACAGCACCACCTCAGCGCAGCACCACTTCAGCACCAGTCAGCGTTGCTCAGCAACACTTCAGTGTCACTCGGCACCACCTCAGTCTGCCCCTCGGAATGTGGCATCTGTTGATTCTCGCCTCTTGTCTATCTGCTGCTGTGTTCTAGTTCAGGTGCTGTTTCCCGACCTACGGTTTTGTGTCCATCCCCCAAGACAAGGGGAAGCTATAACGGGCAAGCATTAGAGCAGGCAGGAGGAAGTTCCCAGCATTGCAAGGACAAAAAAGCTAGATGACATTGTTTATGTTAATTGTTTTTTTAATATGGCCGTTCAGTTGTACATCATGTCTTCTTGGTTATATATAAGGTAACAAAAATACTTACACCACTTTTTGTTAAGACTTTTCAACATGCTGCACAGCAGCCACGCTGCTCTCCGAGCCAGTTGCTCTGGCTGAACACTTGTGGGGTCCCAAGGGCGAGACCTATTGGCTATGCCAATGCTTGTTTATTTGGGTATCTATTTGTCTCTCCTTTTTATGTTAATACTTTGTTTTTACCTCTTTGTACACTTTTGATATAATGCAAACTCGACCCGAAGGTACTGGAGAGCTTTACATTAGGACCAGTTACATTACACAAGGACACATTCATTTTTTGGTAGGCACAGGGAGATTAAGTGATTTGCCCAGAATCACAGGATGTTGAGCCGAAGCCGAGACTCTAACCTGGTTCCCAGTTGCAAAGTCGGCAGCTTTGGCCATTACGCCCTATTATTATCATATACCTATATGTGATAAAATGACACTATTTAAAATGCGAAAACATGCCCTAACGATTTTATCACTGCAGATTGTTTCGAAGCAGGGCTTTCAGATTCGTATTTCCTTTTGGTGCCTGTTTAGATCTTGCTGCGTGTTTAACAGCTCAATCTGTTGCCAGTGAACTGCAAGGAAAATGTCCATTTAACCACTATCACTGAGCTGGAAAATGGGCCTTCTGTGTCCCTCCGAAGCGTGCCTTGTGGGAAAGTCTCTTCCAGCTACACCTGTAAAAAACACATCCCTGGCAGAGTAATTTGCTGACTGCGCAGAAATGTTCCTGGAACAGCCGCCATCTTAGACATCAGAAACTTTCTGATTACATCTGTGTCCACGCGCGGAGCGTCGAAGCGAATCACGTCCCCGACACGTCAGGGCGGCGTATCCTGTGAGCCAGAAAGCTGAAGAAGGGAGACGGTAACAGGCCTTGACAACCAGACAAAAACAGACAAGAGAGTCCTTCTGAAAGTGCAGGGCACTCGTTGTGTTAGCAAAGTGCGGACACAGCAAAAACGCCAGGCCAGCAAGGAGGGGCTGGGACGAGAAAGGAATGGGGACAAGTGGAATACACAAACATGTGGCATAGATGCCACGGCTGTCTTCTAGATTGGTTCAATAAACACACAAGCATTAGCAAAGCCAATAGGCAGCGGCACAGCTATCAATTAGGGCTGTGCTATCAGGTCTAAGAAGCTTGAGGAGCCTGCCGAACCCTAAATATTGCTGTCTTCCACTGGCCACTCAGTGGTCAGGGGTCCCATTGTTTGCACTAGTGCCCAGGGCACCTTTACTACATCGCTGCCAATAGGTCTGGGTTTAGGGTGACCAACTGGCATGGGTGCAAATTCCGGACGGTGAGTGTAAAAATTCAGGACAAAGGGTCAAAATTCAGGACAAAAATTCAGGACAGGAGTTCAAAATTCAGGACAAAACTTCAGGACAAAAGGTAAGTTTTACAGACACGTCAGAGGAGGCCGCGTAATAGTATAAAAGTAAGTAAATAGACAACCACTTAAGTATAAGTCAAAATAAGTTTATATTAGGTTGAGACAATAGTGCACTTCACGGTTTTTCAGTATGCCCGCAGCTTGCTACCTTAGACGATTCAAAACTTGCATCTCGCTCCAGCAGGTATTAGTCACCAGACAATGGTGAACCACACCTGAATATAAGTGAGGCCACTTTTATTGTTGATTGAAAACTACTGGACATACAAGGAACTTTGCAGTGCCAGCCCCCAGTAACAACCCCCCCCCCCCTTTCCAGCCTCCCAGGGAAACACCCGATGCCCGGTCCGACCAGTCCAGCCTTGCTACCACCCTCCAATGGTGCCCCTCATCTTCACATAGACCGTCTCTCATGTGTATTTAATTTCTTTTATAGTGCTACTCATCCCAAGTATGTAGGGCAGGGTGTCGGAGTGTGTTACATCACACACACACATCATATAGAGACAATGACTCATATAAACGTGAAAGTCAATGTATAGGAAATGTTACTTAAGATAATGGGTGCTACAAGGTATAATCATTCTTTTATCTATCATTCAGTCTTTCACCAGTCATTCTGTCCTTCCATCTGTGTGCCCATCTATATCCAAACATATACAACCATTTGCAAACATATCCACCATGTATCCTTCCATCCATCATTTCACTCATCCATCCCTCCATCCACCCTTTCACTCATCCATCCATTATTCATCCATCCACCCTTTCACCCCATCCATCCGTACACTCATCCATCCACTCTTCCACCCATCCATCTATTCACTCATCCGTCCAGCCATTTACCCTTTCACCCATCCAGCCATCCTTTCACTTACTCATCCATCCACCCAGTCACTTATCCTTCCACCCATTCACCCTTTCAGTCATTCATCCTCCCTTTCTCTATCCATCCCCCATTCACTTATCCATCCATCCTTCCATCCATTCATGAATCCATCCATTGACCCTATTACTCATCCATCCTTTCACTCATCCATACATCCGATCTCTCATCCATCCACCCTTTCAATTCTTCACTCATCTATCAATCCTTTTGTCCATCTACCCCCCTTTCACTCACTCATCAATCCTTACATCCACCCTTTCACTCATCCATCCATTCACCCTTTCACTTATCAATTCATCAATCCATCCTTTCACTCATCCATCCACCAATTCACTCGCCCATCATCTACCCTTTCACTCATCCATCCATCCTTTCACTCACCCATCCACCCTTTTACCCATCCATGTACCCATCCACCCATACATCCATCTATTTAGCTTTTCTCTCATCCATCCTTCCACTCACTCACCCATCCTTTCTTTCATTATCTATCCACCCTTTCATTCATCCATTCATCCTTTCACTAATCCATCCAGCCATTTACACATTCCTTCACTTATTTACTCACCCACCTTTTCACATTATGAGCTGAGCCTTTGTCTGCAGAGTTGTAGACAGAAGAGGCCCATCAAGAACTTCACCTCGCTGTAGTTCCTAAAGCAAGGGGTGGGGTGGGGGAGGGTTAACTATGCCCCTGCACATAGGCAATCTGAAAATGTAGAAGTCATGAGTCATGCATGATGCACAGTGCCAGGACGTGAGGTGACTGTGACATGGTGTTGTTTCCAGGGCCTTAAGTGGGGTAAAAAAACTGGGGGGGTCTCTTCAAAGGGGGTGTTCGATGTAATTAAGGGCGTGGCTTAAAACACCTAGGCTAAAAATCTGTGCTTAGCATAGTGCTCCGCCCGACTGGTATTATGTTGTTTCTGTCATTGCATCCAGATATATTATACAACAAGTATCATTACACCAACAACAAGCCAGGACTATTGGCTTTGTCAATGGTTGTTAGTTGCTTAAAATAAAAAAGCAGCAACCATGGCTTTGTTGAATATAATATTGAAAATGCGTCAGTTCTAAAATGATGAGACAGTGAAAAAACTATAACCCGTTCTTTTTAACTTGTTTCACAGGCTTCTTTATATAAACTGTATACTCACGTTGCAGCATGGGCGTTTTACCTTTTATCCATCTAACAGAATGCCCTGCTGTACACTGAGGCAGGAGGAGGCCACCACATGCTTTACCAGCCCAGACTGGCCCATTGTCATTCTGTATGTGGCAATCAGCCGGCATACAGAATGACAATGGGCGGGGTGGGGCTGCTCTTGTGCTCGAGGAGTGCGAGGCGGCCCCATCAGGGGGCTGAGGCTTCTCGCAGGGGAGCAGTGCTGCTCCCTGTAATGGCCATAATTACGGACAAAAAGCGTCCGTAAAAGGGATCCTCGAGGACAATGGACGTGGTGAGGTCCAAATTACGGACAGTCCGTGAAATTTACGGATGGTTGGTCACCCTATCTGGGTTTAAAGTCAGGGCTGAACTGGCTTTTTATCAAATTTGGCATTTGCCCAATGGGTGGGAAGCTGGTTTCGAGAGGGTGACCCCTGGTGCCTCTGCCAATTTCCTGAGCTCCCAGCAGGCACAGGAAGGAGGGAGAGGGGGGGGGGGGGGGAGAGAGAGAGAGAGAGAGAGAGAGAGAGAGAGAGAGAGAGAGAGAGAGAGAGAGCGCGCCATGGCCCGTCCATATGGGCAAAGAGGCCACGCCCCTCACCTTTTTCCACAGAAGAAGAGTGTGTGTTAGGCTGAGCAAAAGTCAGCATGACAGACACTCTTCTTGTTCAGGTCAGGCAGACAGGAGCTAAGCGGGCACTAAATGTGTAGGCTCCTGGCTGCCTGAGCTGAACTTTGCCAGGCTAAGGATTTCACAGTCCTGTGGATGTGACCTCCTCAGCCTGGCAAAAGTGCCTCAAGGCCCTCCCCCTCGCAACGAGGGGGAGCGTCACCGATTGCCTCAGACCTGGGCTCTTCAGTTTTAAGAACTGAAGTGCCCAGGGCTGAGTGTCAATCAGTGACAACTCGTCACAGAGTGGGATGGGGTCAACAAGTCTCACTAAACCCATCCCACTCTGTGACGAGTGAGGGACTGCTGCCTTCTCTCATTTAGGTAAGGCAGCAGTCCCAACCCTCCTGGGACCCCCAAAGCTTTCCTCTCCCGGAGCTGTAGGACAGGTAAGTTTTAGTTTTCTGAATGTTTGGTGCGTGCTTGCGTTTATGTATAAATGTGTGAATTTGTTGTGAGTGTTGTCAATGGTGTGTGTGCGCCCGTTTGTGAATGCATGAGTGTGAGTGAGTGAGTGTATATGAGTGAGTGTATATCTGTGCGTGTGTGGCCCTCCCATCCTTCCAAAATTTCCAGCCACCACTGGAGAGAGAGGGAGGGAGAAGCTTGAGAGAAAGCGATCAGAAGGGGAGAAAAGAGAGAGGATAGAAGGAGAGAGGGAGAACGGATGGCTGGAAACAGCGAGCTAGTGCGAGGAGAAGAAGGGAGCAGAGCTAGTTTGAGCATTTTTGCCAGGGTTGCTTTAGGTTCCCCACTCTGGCCCTGTTTAATGTGCTAACACATTCAGCGTTAGCACATTAAAGAAAGACACACTAGAAAGCCAGCAAGAGCAGATAGAGAGTTCCTCAGTTCAAAGCAAGCACTCAGTGGAGGTGGAAGGATACACCTAAACAGCAATAGCATTAAGTGAGAGATAAATACTCCACTGGGCTGATCCAAGACATGATTGACTAAGTCGCAGCTGAACGAAGCTGGTGGAAGAAAACCAATGGTGGAAAATGGCAGACCCATAGTCCATTCTATTTCTGTTTCTAATTATTATCAATCAGTGACGGACTGTAGTTCGAGCAGGAGGGGGGGTGGACGGGCAGCACACACACATACACTCACCCATCTACATGCACACTCATCACAACCGTGCATACATACATCCACTATTCACAAGCACACACACACACATACACACCCATTCACAGCACACACTGACAAATACACATGTATATTCATAAATGCACACATGCACACTAAAGTCATCCAATGAGAGGAGGTGGCAGTCCGGTACTCGTCATATAGTGGATGGAGTCAGTGGGAGTTGCTGACCCCACCCTACTCTGTGACGATGTGTCACTGATGGACACTCAGCCCTTGGTACTTCGGGGTTTAAAACTGAAGGGCTTAGCTCCGAGGCTATCAATGGCACTCCCCCTCGTCATGAACGGGTGGTCCTGCAAGTGCTTTGCTGGGCTAAGGAGGTCACGTCTACAGGGCTGTGAGATTTCCAGCCCAGCAAAGTCGAGCTCAGGCATCCAAGCGCCTGCGCATTTAGTGCATGTATAGCGCCCAGCTGCTTCACCTGAATATAAAGAGTGTCTGTCAGGCTGACCTTTGCTCAGCCTGATAGACACTCTTCATGTCTGCCAAAAAGTGCGGGAGCGGGGCCCTCCGCCCTTAAGGACGGGCCGCTGCAGTAAGCAATAGGTCTGTGGTGTTAATACCCAGTCTTGAAAACAGGAGAAGCAGGTAAGTGTGCTAAATAACACAGAAAGAAGCACTGGAAGGGAACCCTTGGCCATCAATAAACAGGCAAACTGAGCCTACAGAGCGCTGAAGGCTATATTTATCTAATTGACTGTAATGCAATTTATCACTTAAAAGTTAAGGGACTCCTCCTTCACTGCATCCTTATTAGCTTGACATTTTGGAGAGCTCATGCTTAAACCAACATAATTTTTGTTTTACGCATGATATTCAGACAAATGCATTTCCCCCCCTGCCACAAGTTGAGACGCAGAGTAAATATCCCAAAGAAAGCTAAATGTAGGGGTCATGGAGTGATGATTGGAGAGGGAATAGACTGCGTTTGTGGTCGCTCGAGGACCTGAGCTGGCTACGGCCGACTTGGCTGTATGCCGCTGCCCCGGCTTGGAGCGCTGCTAGAGTGCTGCTGCAGGGCCCCTGGAGCTCGCCTCATGAGAGGCCTCTGTGCTATCGCCCATGCCCACCCTCTATCGCTGGGTGGGAATGGAGGCAGAGGAGTGAGAGGGCTGTGAGGAGAGACTGCGGATCCGGGCCTACGGCCCTCCTGGTGTCCAACGAGCAGCTGGGGGGGGAGGGGAGGGGCGGAGGTGGTTCCCTGGCTCTGGAGACCGGGCCCGGTGTGCCAATGGAGACTGGTGGGGCCAACTTCAGCCTAGACCGCTGATGCCCGTAAACTGTTGTTGCTATCGCGGAGTCCCACGCTGGGCAATGCTTGGGGGCCCTGCAGATCCTTCCAAGCTGGCCTAAGAGCAGCAGATTGGAGGAACCGGTGCTCAGGAGGGACACACTGGACCCACGTCTCCTGGCGCCGCTCGCAGTGCAAGGGACTTGAAGAAAGCAGGAATCGAGTGAGTGGCCCTGGGGCCTGAATGTAGTCTGAAAGGGTGCTGGGCATGAGGAGACTGTATGAGGAGCCGTCAAGGACATGGTGATACAGCTTGAGACTGACATTTACTGAAGGGTGGTAGCTGGTTGCTGTGATTTTTGGGAACCCTGGAGGGAAGGCGAGCTCTGCTGCTGGATTGTTTTGGAGAGTGGCAGCCTTGCCGGGAGCGTGAATTCGTGTGGGTTGGCTGGCACCCTTCAATAGGCCCTTGGACTCTCAGGGGACCTTCTCCCACAGAGGCATCTTGCTTTTCTGTGCATTGGTGATAGACAAAGCGGCACATACGTCCCTACAAACAAGGATAGATCAATATGCTTCCAGCCCTGGAGGAGCCTCCAATCGTGAGGCCATTGATGGACCATTGGGGGCACAGATGTTGGCGGCGATTGAAAAAGCTAGCCAGATACTGGAAGCAAAAATTGACGCTGTTTCTCTTGATGTAAATCTCCTCCATGCAGATCTCTTTAAGGTCAGTGACAGGGCGAACCAAATGGAGGAAACAGTGCGAGGGATGAAATTAGAGGTGGCTGAAGTGCAAAAAATGATACGATCATTATCATTCCTGGCCCACCAATTTAACAATTGCATTGAGAACGCTGAAGGCTGAGTATGCCATTCTAAGCTGCAATTTATTAGCCTTTTTAGAGGGTGTGGAGGGTAAGCACCCTGAACATTCCTAGAAACCTCTATAAAGACCTCTCTACATCAGATTGCTTTGTCATCATGTTTTGCTGTGGAAAGAGCACACAGAGCACTGATTCCCATCTTCCCCCACCTCCAGGAGCCCCTCCTTGGGCAATTATCACAAAAATTCTGAATTACAGAGACAGGCATTCAATTCGACATAGAGTGAGAGAACTTTCAGGAATCCACTGCGAGGAGGTGACAGTGCAGATATTTCCGGACTATACCCAGCGTTTGTGACAGCTGAGATGAACATTTCAGCAAGTAAAGCAAAAATTGAGAGCTATGGGTTTCCAATATATGCTCCTTTATGCGGCTAAACTGCGTGTCCTACATGAGGACAAATCAATTTTTTTTACAACCCCGAAACAGGTTTGGGACTGGCTGGAGATGGGGGATAGAAGTGGTGCACATGGGGGGCCTCCCAGTGGGGATGCCCGAAGCCACCTGGCTCCTCGGTCTGGACGATTTGGCTCTCACCATCGCCACCACCTTAGGGGAAGAGTGGACCTTGACAGACCCGAGATCATTGCTGATGGCACGATGAGTATACATGCCGGCTCACCGGCAGTTTCTTCAGCTGGAGCATGGGGAGAAGACCCGACTTGGTCACAGGACACAATGGATACGCATGACAGATCTCAGCTCCGGTTGATTTCGAGTACCTATCAGGGCTCTCCCTTGGTAAGAGTGTGTTTCTCATGTTTTGTTTTTTAGGGCTAGATAGGGAAGGTGAAGCTAGTATTCTTCTCTCTTGACCTCGTTTTTGTCTGTGTGGTCAGGGGGAGGCATATCGATGCTCCCGCATATTATTCATATGTAGTATAGTTTGGGTTAGTGGGTGCCAAGTATCTGACAGATTGAGGGGTGGCCTTTTTTTCTGCTGCTGCCACTTGTGACTGTTGGTTAGAAGGTAAAATGTATTGGGTACACACTATTCAGCTGTATTGTTGATGTTTAATAATGTCTACCCGGGTGGGTCGGGAGGGGGTTAGAGTTGGGAGTTTTTGACAGTTCAGACATCCATGCGGTCACACGACATGACACTGTCCACTTTGGGCGATACTCAAGGTGAGTGTGACCAGAACCCGATCCCCACTTGGAGACGGGAGAGGAGGGCATTTGCTTTGAGTTTGAATCACATCAGATAACTTAGGTAACAAGATGCCATACAAACTATTATCATGGAACTTCAGAGGTGTGGGCACGTTTCAAAAAAGATGTAGGGTGCTCTCCTTTTTGAAGAGATACAGAGTGGGGATAGCCTGTTTACCAGAGACCCATCTCATTGACAAGAAAGCCACTAAGCTGGCAAGGAAATGGAGGGGGCAACTCTTTTCATCTATGCACTCTGCCTATGCTAGGGGAGTGGCCATGTGGGTTGCACTGGGCGTCCCTTTTAAATTACAGTACTCCGAAGTGGACATAGAAGGGAGGAAACTTTTGATATGAGGCATGCTAGATGATAGGACATCACCATCCTTAATGTGTATGCCCTGAATACTGATGACCCGGCATTCTACCCCAAGATAAGATCTGCAGGCTGAATACTTTGACACCCCTTTTATATGGGTAGGAGATTTTTACTATGTCCTTGACAGGACTCTGTATCCCACGGATGGATATGATACCCAGAATGACATAGTCACTCAGGAGGGGCATGGATAATTTTCAATGCGTTGTTATGTGGACGACACTCCATCCAGGGACCCAGTATTGCTCCTGTGGGTCCCTGACCCATAACACACAGTAGACTGGACCAAATACTGGTTGCAACTCATGACGTATGGGCGATTCAAACAGCTGCCTACCTTAGTAGGTATGTCTCAGACCACGCACCCCTAGTTGTAGACTACAGTACAGCCTGGACCCCCTAGGACTACCAGCGAGTGGAGACTTCCGCTCAGCATGCTTACTGACCCTGAAGCGCTAGAGGTCATAGGGACTGCCCTGCTGGAGTATTTTGAACATAACTGGACCATCAGTGCTTACTATAGTAATTAGTGGGAGGACATGAAAGTGGTACTTAAGGGGAAATATACAAGCTTCAGCTGTGGGGTTAGAGAGCAGTTGACCAAAGAGTGGAAATACTGGAAGCTACATTGTCCACGGCTCAGGGTAAACCTTTGAATAGCGCAGATTACGATGCGGCCCTCCTTAAAGTGGGAGGAGCACTGGGGGACCCTTGAGATAAGCTAGAAAGCTACACAGTGCGAGATTACGGGCAACACCACCAAAGAGAGGGCGATAAACCGAGCAGGTTATTAGCTCAATTACTGCTGAATGAGCAGCAACGACTCCCGATCCTCGCCCTACGACCACCTGCGGATCTATACACAACAAAGCAGATCACAATTAACAACACATTCTCTGTGCATCTACAACAAATTTACAACAGGGTCGTCTGGTGCCACCAAGCTACTTACTGACCTACTTGGATGCTAGACCTATGCTGAGGCTCACTGACTCCCTTTGGGAAGAACTAGAGGGTGACCTGATGTTGGAAGAACTCAAGGAAGGCAAACCACTTAAAATTCCATCTTTACATCATATTTCCACCCATTACCATGATACTTCCATTCATACACCTATGTATTCTCACATTGACGAAGAGAGTATATCTATGTATACACTCCTCTACATATAGTGTGCCACTACGCAAAGAACCTATATATAAAAATACTTTATTAAAAAATTATTAATAGTATTCGACACAGATCAAAAAGACTATCGCCTTATTACATTGGTTTAGGAACAGGTTCATCAACAATTCCACAATACAATTGCTACATCAATCATTACAAAGATACATAGGGTTAAAACAAATAAAGAATAGAAAAAGAAAAAGAAGGAAGAGAGTATTCATAAGACAATTCACTTTGTCATGAGAACAGCCAATCTCTGTGACAATCTAATCAGAGATAGCATAAGATAAATTCACAATATTTCATCTGTTGTGCCAACACGTTCTACAGATTAGGCATCAAATCATCAAATGCGTTGACGCGTTTCGATGGCATCCTTCTGGTTTACACCATATTTTTCAAGACCATAACAATAACTTTGACTTTTATATTAAAATAAATATCTTGCACCTGTATATAAAAAAGGACAGTTACTCAATATGTTCATTGTCCCATCCATCTTGTCTAAACACTCCTATATAGTACAAAAAACATCCTTCTAAAAACATAATTATATACAATCACAAAAACATATAGAAACCAATCCATAAAAACAATTTTATAAATATATTAAAATTACTATCATCTAAACTCATATCTATGTACTATTTGCATGCGTTGTGGCACCACTATATATCGTATATCAATCTCATACATACATCCTGGATCATACCCATCTCATGTACTCATTTCAAGGTTTACTCAAGGAAGCTTCAAGAGCATTGCTGAGCGTTAAAACGCCGGGGAGCGATGGGTTCCCTATAGGACAATATTACATTTTATCCCCTCACCTTATGATAAAAATGTGTAAATCCTTAAGGGAGGCCCGGGAAGTAGGGCCCATGCCCCCTCACAATGTGTAAGGGTATTGTGCACATACTTTTAAAGCCAAGAGGGATCCCTTGGAACCCCTCCGCATACTGTCCCATCACCATGATCAATTCAGACACGAAAACCTGTGTAAAGCATTAGCAATCAGATTAGGTTGGATAATCGGAACCCTAATACTGGACGCCCAGTGTGGATTTGTTCCCGGGCATAATACAGGATGACGCCTGTGCCCTCCTCTGTACATGTTAACCAAGAATGGCCTCATGGAAGAAGGAGTATTAGGGTTCTCGGATCTGGAAACTTTTGACTATGTAGCGCACGTACAACACGCGGCCTGTTGGGTGGCAGAGGAGGACACTTAAGAAAAGAGACTGGTTAAAGGCACGTACGGGGATGCCTCACCCCTGGCTCTGCTTATGAAAGGAAGCCTCATTCCTAGGGAATTTCTATACATAGTTCGACAGACGGGGGTGATGTGGGAACAAATTGTGTGACACATAATCTGCAGACCCCCATTTGTAAGAGAACTTAAGATACAGGCCCTGACACTCTTCCACTAGAGAACTGAGGTGATGGCCATGAACCGATGGTGTGATGGAGGCTGTAATACCTTGGGGGATCTCTACCCAAGGGACAGATTTATTACATTTCAAGAAGCCCAGGAGGCATTCGGGGTGAGGCCAGGATAGTTCCTCCATTATGCTAAATTAGCAAAAATGGCAAAGGAAATCTGGACGGAGTTTCCATCCACTCCTGTCTTGAAACATACCTTGCAAGCCATCCTACAACTGGGACCAACCCGGCACACTGTCACTCATTTGTATAGGGCAATATGGCAGGATGTCTCCGTTACACCACATAAGGGCAAGTCAAGGGGCATGGGAAAAGAGTCTTGGGGACCTGTTCACCAAAAGGTTATGGGACACAATATGTGCACAGATCAGGGAGGTCTCCGGTAATGCTTGATTTAAATTGATCTAATTCAATTTCCTTCATAGATGGTACATGACCCCAGTAATTCTTAGAAACATATATCCAGATAGAGCTGCTACCTGCCCCAGATGTCATTCACCCGTGGAAAACTTTCTGCACTTAGCCTGTAATTACCCCACATTACACCAATACTGGTCGTAAGTCTTCACTACATTAGTGGGAGCCATTGGCACCATTTTGGAGCTTGGACCTGTACAGGGCATACTGGGGGTAATTCCCAGAGCAAAAGGTAAAAAGATGCACCATAAGTTTATTAGATTGGCATTGGTTCTCTCGAGAAGGAGAGTGGCGATGGGATGGATGAGTACCCATATCCCCAGCTACCCCAGTGGCACAGAGATGTGTTGGAATGGGCGAGGGCAGAGGTAAAACAAATCAAAATGACTAGAAGAGACAAAAAAAGTGCAGGATGATCTGCAAACATTGGGGTGTTGGTGGATAGTTTCATAGAGGACGAAAACTCGGAGGCGGGCGTGGACACAAGCCCCTAATGCCATTGAAGATTGGTATTCTTGCACTGCATCCAAACAGCTCAAATTGGAGGGGGGATGGTCGGACGACTTGGGCTTACAAACTTTGTGCTCAGTAATGGTGGACTGGTGATAATGATGCAGATTTTTCCTTACACTTTGCTGTCGGATACTGTACAACATGGATGTCTTATAGTTATGGTTGTATATTGCATAACTAAAACTTTCATAAAGAATTTCTTTAAAAAAAGATATAAGGGTTTTTAAAATTAGTAATGCACTTGGTCAAATTACTTCTTCAACAGATGTCCCTTCACGCTGGCCTGCATTACCCTTCAACAGATGCTACTTCATGCTGGCCTGCACTATTACCTCTTCGAAGCAAGATGTTCCTTCACGCTGACCTGCATTACCCCTTCGATGCGAGATGTTCCTTCATGCTGACCTGCATTTTTACCCCTTCGACAGATGTTCCTTCACGCTGGCCTGCATTACACCTTTAACAGATGTTCCTTCACGCTGGCCTGCATTACACCTTAAACAGATGTTCCTTCACGCTGGCCTGCATTACCCCTTTAACAGATGTTCCTTCACGCTGGCCTGCATTACCCCTTTAACAGATGTTCCTTCATGCTGGCCTGCATTACCCCTTTAACAGATGTACCTTCACGCTGGCCTGCATTACCCCTTCATCAACACATGTTCCTTCACGCTGGCCTGCATTACCCCTTTAACAGATGTTCCTTCACGCTGGCCTGCATTACCCCTTTAACAGATGTTCCTTCACGCTGGCCTGCATTACCCCTTCAACACATGTTCCTTCACGCTGGCCTGCATTACCCCTTCAACACGTTCCTTCACGCTGGCCTGCATTATTTCCCCTTCCACAGATGTTCCTTCACGCTGGCCTGCATTACCCCTTCAACACATGTTCCTTCACGCTGGCCTGCATTACCCCTTCAACACATGTTCCTTCATGTGGGTCTGCATTATTACCCCTTTGAAAGATGTTCCTTCATGTGGGCCTGCATTACCCCTTCGAAAGATGTTCCTTCATGTGGGTCTGCATTACCCCTTCGAAAGATGTTCCTTCATGTGGGTCTGCATTACCCCGTCGAAAGATGTTCCTTCATGTGGGAGTGCATTACCCCTTCGAAAGATGTTCCTTCATGTGGGTCTGCATTACCCCATCGAAAGATGTTCCTTCACGCTGGCCTGCATTACCCCTTCAACACGTTCCTTCACGCTGGCCAGCATTATTACCCCTTCGACAGATGTTCCTTCACGCTGGCCTGCATTACCCCTTCAACATATGTTCCTTCACGCTGGCCTGCATTACCCCTTCAACACATGTTCCTTCACGCTGGCCTGCATTATTACCCCTTCGACAGATGTTCCTTCACGCTGGCCTGCATTACCCCTTCAACACATGTTCCTTCACGCTGGCCTGCATTATTACCCCTTCGACAGATGTTCCTTCATGCTGGCCTGCATTACCCCTTCAACACATGTTCCTTCATGTGGGTCTGCATTATTACCCCTTCGAAAGATGTTCCTTCATGTGGGTCTGCATTACCCCTTCAACACATGTTCCTTCACGCTGGCCTGCATTATTACCCCTTCGACAGATGTTCCTTCACGCTGGCCTGCATTACCCCTTCAACACATGTTCCTTCACGCTGGCCTGCATTATTACCCCTTCGACAGATGTTCCTTCACGCTGGCCTGCATTACCCCTTCAACACATGTTCCTTCATGTGGGTCTGCATTATTTCCCCTTCGAAAGATGTTCCTTCATGTGGGTCTGCATTACCCCTTCAACACATGTTCCTTCACGCTGGCCTGCATTATTACCCCTTCGACAGATGTTCCTTCACGCTGGCCTGCATTATTACCCCTTCGACAGATGTTCCTTCACGCTGGCCTGCATTACCCCTTCAACACATGTTCCTTCATGTGGGTCTGCATTATTACCCCTTCGAAAGATGTTCCTGCATGTGGGTCTGCATTATTACCCCTTCGAAAGATGTTCCTTCACTCTGGCCTGCATTACCCCTTCGAAAGATGTTCCTTCACTCTGGCCTGCATTACCCCTTCGAAAGATGTTCCTTCACTCTGGCCTGCATTACCCCTTCGAAAGATGTTCGTTCACGCTGGCCTGCATTACCCCTTCGAAAGATGTTCCTTCACTCTGGCCTGCATTACCCCTTCGAAAGATGTTCGTTCACGCTGGCCTGCATTACCTATAAGGCACTCTACCTCCACACGCTACAACACCTCTCGAGAAGACGTACAGTTTCTGGGGGAGCGGCATCTTCTCAGAAGAAAAACTGCTCTATGCCTTGAAGTTTCAAAACCCCGAATAACGAATCATTGAAACAGGCCTCGTCTGGAGTGGCCCCAAAACCATGGAACGCCACTTTAGGTTTCCCTCGAGAACGATCCCTCCGGACACCTTCAAACGTGAACTCCAAAACGTATTAAGTAACAGCGTGGCCAAGTTAGGCCATGTTCACCCTGCAGCGCTGACACAGGCCTTGGTATTTCGGAGTGATGGCCCCTGCTCCAGCTCACTCTATGCACTCTGAGAATATCCGGACACAGTTCTCTTTGGCTCTTCTATGCTCTTGCGTGCATATTTGTGACGTACATTTAACATACCCTAGAATCCTCTGTGCGTATAAGGATTTGTCGCCTGCCTCCATCTGTCAAGTGGTCCTGACCGAGGTCGTTTCGCGGGTGCACCCGAATTCTTATATATATCGTTCACAGTCATTGTAACCGGCGACCCTCTGCTCTACGAGGAACTCTCTCACAATCTGAGCAGTGTCACTGATACTTTATTTGTCTGATCGCGTTTTACTTTCTAAGGAGATATATATATATATATATATATATATATATATATATATATATATATATATATATATATATATATATATATATATATATATATATATATATATATATCCATTTCTTTTTTCTTTGCATCTCCATGAAGCCCTCGATGCTGGTCCGCGCTATAAAAAAAGAACATGTAACTAACAAATAGAAAAAACGTCCCTGGTTCGCTAAGAATTGTCCACAGACATACATGTCCCACTCCTCGACCTTCCACGTTGTTTAAGCAGACAACTGAGAACAGACTGCTTTAAAGGGTGAGTTTGTCAGATACAGCCCCACACATCCTTTCCGACCAGTTTCCAGCAGGCCTGGTGTTCCACAGGGGGCCGTGAATACAACGATGCACCTCAGCCCGGTGCCGTGGAGTTCTGACAGCTCATGCTTCTGTTTATTTAAGATCTGCGTCACTCCGTCCTGTTCCCGGTGGCTTGTCAGAGCGCTTTGTGCAAACAATGAAGCATCCTTTATTGAGCACTGATGGGAAGACAGCCCTTCAAACATGGATTGACAAGTGCCAGCCTATGCCCACAGCACCCTTCAGCCTGGCACCCACCTGACGCTCTGGTACCATTTGTGTTTTAATCATTGCGTTAAGCTGGGAGCACATGTCTGCGCCACTCACAATCACCTCGGTTTCATTAAGAGTTTTAGGTACACACAAACGACCAGGCTTTTGTGTGTTGGTCGTTTTATCTGTATTCACAAGTGTTTGCAGTGCTTAATTTGAGCAGGTGGTTTCCGGTGCTCGGCACTGGCACTTAATTGTCAACAACACAGGTATGACACCTTGCCACATGGTGGCGCTGCTCATCTAATTTCGAGATGATCAGCACAACAGTTGTTTATGAATACAGTGTACATTAAAAATTACTAATACCTTCCTACCCAGCCATTCCTTTAGCTTTGAGGACCTCGAATAATCTGAACTGTCGCACTTACAGGCGAAAGAGTTGTTTTGGTACCGTCATTGGCAGCGATGATGGGCAATGGGTGGTACAACCTGCAGTGGCCTCCTGTTCAGGGCCCTGGCACTTATTTTACAAATTAAGCACTGAGTGTTTGTGTTACAAACAGTCTTCGGCCCCCTCCTAAATACTGATTCTTACCTAAATCCACATACCTCTCCGAGATTAGAGAGGGACCGTAACGTTCCATGTAATCAGTACTTAATAAGAGGTGGTAGTAGCAGGTGTGGGGCCCACCGGCACTCTTTTTGGGGGCCAACACTTATTTTCTTCAGCAGAGTTTGCTCCACAGCAAGGGAGAGAAAAACACAAAACGGGGAAAGGCAGAAGAAGAGAAAGAAGGAAAACAGTGACAAAGAGAAAGCAGGGATGAAAAAGAACCTGCAAGATTGAGACAAAGAGGCAGAGAGTGTCTGGTGGTGGATTAAAGAGGCTTTGAGTTGGAATCAAGACTACGCAGCCCTGAGATTCGGCACACCGACACCCAACAATGCCGGACGCGGGCTCATCAATAAAACTTTGGGCCGTAGCACCTATTCTTTTGCAAATTAAGCTAAGGTTTAATGGTTTTTGGGCTGACATTTATCGGCTCCAATAAAATACGACCCCGCCGGGTCGGAATTTATCAGGTCATTTAATAAAAGGAGTTACCACACATATCCTAGTTAAGCAGGCAATGTCTACGCAATCTAGTACTTGACACCAAGTTTGCCAGGCCTTAGCCATCTGGTGCCTCAGCAAAGATAATTTTGAGACAAAGGCAATGAAGGAAGTGCCTTTTGCAAAAGATTGTGAGAGAGGCACTTGTGTAAGATCAGGCCCACAGGTATCAGAGCGCTCTAGAGCACTGAGAGGGATCTAGAAGGCCCAGGAAGGTACCTGCCCGAAGAGAAGTGTTTTCAGATCCTTTGTAAATTTGTTCCATTGGGAATATTCCTAATCTCCATGCACAAAATGTCCCACAACTAGAACTACAGAGGGGCAATCTGTGGTCTCCTGTATCTGGATATAAATGCATGAGGTCCATGATGGAGGAAATGATCCGCCTACCAAAGGGCCCATCAGGGACGTGTTACACGATTTCCTTCCTCCTATGCCGATGCAAAATCTTTTATGGACAGAACAGTGGGACCACTACGGGTATCTTCAATGGGTGCCAGCCCAGTGCTGTAACGAGGAAACTGCAGAGTTCCTTTTGAGATTCCCAAAAACTGCACATGCCACAACATTTTGAAACTCCAACAGTTGCTGAATTTAGTGCACTCAAATCTCTGCGCATAGGGCTTTAAGTGGGCCGGGTCCTGCGGAGCTGCGCACCGGCAGTTCTAAAAAGAAGGCGCTGAGACTGGTCCCTATGTTTGCCCTCACCCTCAGGGTGAAAAAAAATATGAACTCTTCAGCAGTACCACTCTTCCGTGCATTTGAAAGAGACTCGTTCTAGTTCTTTTACAGTCTCATCATTTCAGAACTGAAGCATTTCAATATTCTATACAACAAAACCATAGTTGTTGCTTATTTATCTTATGAACTAACAAACATTGACAAAGGCAATAGTCCTGGCTTGTTGTAGGTGTAATGTTACTTGTTGTATTACTTATCTGGATGCGATGAGAGAAGCAGCAAAATACTAACCCTGGCCCGAGTACTCCGCTCCGCCAGCAGAGTTTGCGGAGTTTTACCAACTCCGCGCTCTGCTGGGAACGCGAAGTTGCGGCAAAACTCTGACTCCGTGGCGGAGTGGAGTACGCCCCTCAGCCGAGGCCAGCCCCTTCAAAAATTTTTGGTAAAAAAACACTTACCTTCTCTGCGGGCCCCCCACCTCCTCGCCGCGGTGTCTCCTTCTTTCCATCCTCCTCCTCCTCGCGTCCCCGTACGTATTACGTCTTGCGTGAACTGCGCAGTTCAGGCAAGACATAATACGTACAGGGACGCGAGGAGGAAGACGATGGAAAGAAGGAGACACCGCGGCAAGGAGGAGGGCGGCCCGCAGAGAAGGTAAGTGGGTTTAAAAAAAAAAAAAAAAAAAACTTTCCGTGCGCCTGGGGCGGAGCGGAGCAGAGCAGAGCGTAGTTCCACTGAGCTTTTTTCAAACTCCATGGAACTACGCGGAGCACTACTCCGCATACTCCACCCAGGGTCACAAAATACCAGTCAGGCGGCACACTATGCTAAGCACAGGTTTTTAGCTTAGGTGTTCATAAGCCACGCCCTTAATTATATCGGCCACATCCCTTTTAGAGACCCCCCTCCCAGCTTTTTCATCCCACTTAAAGCCCTGCCTGCGTAGATGGAAATTTTGAATCTTACACCTCTTATTAATGGGGAGTACTTTTTATAAAAGTTGAAAGACATTCTCCCACTACCGCACTGGTCTTGGTCAAATCCGGATCCCAACGGACTTTTTTGAAAAACTATGCAACAAACCAAAACGTATGATAGGCCTAAGTCTTCCTAGAGGGTTCTTTAAAAGATGGGCTAAAAAGGAGCAGAACTGTTTTTGACTCTCCTTGCTTCAGGATAGCATCCCTCCGCCAATCAGAGACCAAGAGGAAACTTACCAGATTGGCTCAACACCTTCCTGTGCATCTCTGGCATGTAAAGAAGTCTGTGTGTTGTCAGCACAGGGAGGGAAGCTGATGACACAAGCTGTTAGCAAATACACCAGGGGCATTGGATACAGGCCGGGGCTTGGAGCCAACTGAAGCCCTGGCAAAAATGTTTAAATCAGCCCCGCCCCTTCCTTGACTCTCTCTCTTTCCATCTGTCAATCTAAGCGGGACTAATCTCCTTCCCTCTCTGAGAGTTCTCTCAACCCGCGCTCTCTCCTTACAGCCCTTCTATTTCTCTTTCCCTTATCTTTGGTTCTCTCTCCCTCCCTGTGTGCTTATGCTCCTGTCTGCCTGCTCAAAAAACCGCAAGATTCGCTGGCACTCACAGGCCTTCAAAAACCGACCTCCAGTGGTATTAGTGCCACAGCGGAAGTGCTCGATGAGGTAAGCAGCCAATGCAGGCTTGAGTAGAGGTTAAAAACTGCAGAACCAATAGAGAACCGCAAAGACACTGCTACCCATGGGCAGCCGCAGGGTACATTGCTATCCGTGGGCAGCCTGCTCACTCGAAAATGAGCAGAAACATATCAGAGCCACCCTAGAGACCCAGATCACTAATGTCACAATGTTTGGAGTTTTTATATAGCACGAACTCGACCTAAAGGCATTGGATTGCTTTACACGAGCACCAGTTACACTACACAAGGAGCATTCATTTTTGGTAGGCACGGGGAGATTAAGTGAATTGTCCCGAATCACAGGATGTTGAGACTCGAACTTGGTTCCCCCGCTCCAAAGTCGACAGCTCTGACCGTTTCGCCACATCCTTTCCCAATTACTTCAACAATATAATCAGGGGCTTGGTCAGTAATATTTTTTTTTAGTAGGCACGTGTAGAATACGTGATTTGCCCAGAACCACAGGATGTTGAGCCAAGACTCGAACCTGGTTCCCCAGCTCCAAAGTCGGCAGCTCGAACCGTTTCGCTACATCCTCTTCCATGATATAATCAGGGGCATAGCTTGGTCAGTAAGATTGGGGGGGGGGGAGGTGAACTTCAGATTTTCCAACAATGGCGCTGCCATATAATGTTAAAATACATTATAGTAATATCACACACAGAAGAGGGAAAAATAACACGTGCGGGTGGGTGAGTGTAGGGGAAATGCACCAAAATGATAAAACTGCCCTCACACACAGCAAGCTGTGTCATGCTTCATCATAGGGCTGCTAACACACCTCCGCGTCAACCCAACGCTGGAGGTGGAGCAATAGGGAAGGGGAAGACAATACAACATACAGTGTCCAATCACAGGTGAGAAAAAAAAGTGCAGGAATAAGTGGTATAAAACTGGTATCCAGGGATCCTAGTAGTAAGTTTAATAATAGGTCACCTGTCCAGAATTAAAACAAAATAGTGGATGTTAGGTTGGGAGCTTATAATGAGACGTCAACCCCTCACACTGCTATAATGTCGACATGTTTCAGCCGGCACCATTAATACCCGGCTTTCCTCAGGACTCTCAACACTGTGATCCCTGTGTATTCACCCTCATTCCTATCAATCCGGAAATAAGGGGATATCACCTCCACGAGTCAATGCTCGGTTGCCAAAGTTGCGGAGCCCCTCGTGTTCGGAGAAGAACCGAGTTTATTGAATTTCAAAACTCGAAATGGCAGGGGAGTGAGAACAGCTGCCTACACGCACTCTTGCTTTCAAGGTCAGCTGTTGCCAACAGAGTATGTCTCTCCCTGTCCACCGTGCAGAACATTCTGCACGGCGGACAGGGAGAGACATGAGCTGTTCTCACTCCCCTGCCATTTCGAGTTTTGAAATTCAATAAACTCGGTTCCTCTCCGAACACGAGGGGCTCCGCAACTTTTTGGCAACCGAGCATTGACTCGTGGAGGTGATATCCCCTTTATTTCCGGATTGATAGGAATGAGGGTGAATACACAGGGATCACAGTGTTGAAGTCCTGAGGAAAGCCGGGTATTAATGGTGCCGGCTGAAACATGTCGACATTATAGCAGTGTGAGGGGTTGGCGTCTCATTATAAGCTCCCAACCTAACATCCACTATTTTGTTTTAATTCTGGACAGGTGACCTATTATTAAACTTACTACTAGGATCCCTGGATACCAGTTTTATACCACTTATTCCTGCACTTTTTTTTTCTCACCTGTGATTGGACACTGTATGTTGTATTGTCTTCCCTTCCTATTGCTCCACCTCCAGCGTTGGGTTGACGCGGAGGTGTGTTAGCAGCCCTATGATGAAGCATGACACAGCTTGCTGTGTGTAAGGGCAGTTTTATCAATTTGGTGCATTTCCCCTACACTCACCCACCCGCACGTGTTATTTTTCCCTCTTCTGTGTGTGATATTACAGTATTAAGTGGGAGGTCGAAGAGGGTTCATTTTCCTCTCACCCCTTTCTTGTGTGAGTTTTTAAAATACATTATAGGACAAGCAGGGCGCATGAGAGGGGCTAAAGGGCAGTGGAAAGGGAGACGAATGCGGATCGGTAGGGGCACTAAGTGAGAGAAAACACATTATTTTGTAAAATAACCAACATTGTTGAAGACTTTCAAACCAGAGAGGGAAAAGTTTGTGTGCGTTTTTTTCTGTGTGTAGGTAAAACTTCCTGTTGAATTCCGACAGACACCTCGCTATATCCAACTGAAAGAAATTGTACCTAACTACTTAGGAAAAAATACATTTATTAGAGGATGTAACACCCCAAACACCACCCCTTGATGCTACACCCCTGGATATAATCTATGAACGCAGGCAGGATATTCCGTAGTGCAGTTAGGAACTGGCATCTGTCCTAATTGCGAATAACAATTATATTTATAAAAGGTCTCCCGCAGAAATTGCAGTGGCAAACCATTACCTCCTCGTAAGTCTTCCTCGCCACATGATAAACGAAGTGAGCTTCAGCTCCACACCAGAACCCTCCAAAGCAACAGTTAGCCTCCCATGCCTCCCATCCCATCCCAACATGGCCGACCCATATCACCCTTGACCTCTATAAGAGGAGGGCCGGCCCAACCCTCAGCCTGTTTTTTTGGTTCTGCGCTGCAGATTCTCCAGAGCGTGTTTCAGGTGAGTGGTTCCTGCTGAAACAGGGACGTGGGTCCCTGGTTAGTGGCCCTGCTCTAGCGGGCCCTTGGGCTTTAGCACCCTCCCCCTTCCTTCCCCCGTTGTCCTGTCTGGGCCGGTCAGGCTCTGCCTTAGCGAGCCGAGGGTTAACAGGGCGGCAGCCATGGAGGTCCGGGGCTCTGTCTAGTGGCCCTATCTGGCCCCGACCTCGGCCGTTTGAAGCAGGTCGAATTGTTTTTCACTTGCCTGCTTGCGGGTCTTGGTCCATATCCCTGCTGAGCCGCGGTGGGGGCGGGATGCAGGAGTTACGGTCACTGTGGGAGTCGGAGACGGTTTTCTGCACTTGGATGAGTCGTCCCTCGCCTACTCAGGGCACACCTGTGTTCAGGTGCCAGCCTTCTGTCGCGTTCTTTAAGCCCCCGTAATGTGCCTTCTTTTGCTGTACCGTGGCTGCATTCTCTGGGTCACTGTCATTGTCATTTGGGGCATGTTAGTTCAGTGTTGGGAATCATTCCTCACTGGCGGAGTGTTTTCACTGCTTATGTGGTGATTGTCACGGACAGGGATTGTTTTCTTTCATGGACGCGTCTAAGGGGGCAGTCGCTTTGGTTTTTGTGGTCCGAGGACAGAGCTGCGTCCGGACCTGTTGGTCCCGTGTTGGCCTGTCCTGGCGGCTGGCGGTCGGGCAGTTTACGACAGGGTTCCACCTTTGGCGATAATGTCCCGGCACTGGCGCTTTTGCATCTCTTCCGCCCAGGGGTCTGCTCGGGGCGGCACAGGCGGCATCCCCGGTTCTCTGGCCTCACCGGCGGGGGTTTCATTTCCTCCTATGGGGCGGGGTGCCGCTTTCGGCCGCGTTTCTGGTGTCCGGCCTCCGGGGGCAGGGCCGGGCTCGTCCGGCTTCCCGCGCGGCTGGTTTCTTTCAGGTGCAGCTGTTCCTCGCTTCATTTCCGTCATTCTGCCCGTGCTCTTCCTGGTTACAGCACGGGCGGGTGGCGGCGCTCCATTTCCCCCCTCAGATCGTACAGGGCGGACCAGGCTGTGTTTGACAACGGGTGGGGGGGCGCGCTTCCCGCATTTTGTGGTCAGCCTCCTCCGGGAGGGGTCCGGGCTTGATACTGGTTGCTGGGCGACGGGTGCCGTGTGGCTTTTGCGGCTCCCTGGGCGGTTGTCTGCAGCGTTTTTTGCCTTTTTGGTGTCCCGCCCTTTTTTCTGTTTGGATGGATCACTGTGGCCTAGTGGATAATGTTGCAGACTCTTACCAAAAGGTCAAGTGTTCGAATCCTGATGTTTCACTGCCTTTGAGTTCCCAGTCAAAATAAAAAGTAATGTTACTTTCTTATCCGTGCTGGTTTTCCCTGGCTACCTGTGGTGTTCCAGCTGGTGTTTCTCTTCTTACGGGGGCGGTTCCTCCGGTATGGCTGGCGCTGGTTCTCCGATCCACGCTGAGGCCTTTTCTTTACAGTCCATTCGGGCTGTGTTTCGGGCTACGGTGTTGTCGGCCTTTTCCGTGCACCTGGGGGGCTGGGTCTCTTCCCCCACGCGTCCTCGCCGGCCCCCCCCCCCCCGGTCTTAGTTGTCGTTGAGTTCCTGTTTTTTTTGGCGCGGGGACCCGCTGGTGGTGTATCCTGGTGCTCGGTAGTTGCAGGCTTGTATTGCCTTTTCCTCCGGGGTCGGTTTTTCCGGGGGCGGAAACTGCGTGCTGCCATACTGCACGTTGTATTGACTGGACGTTTCCTCCCTCAGTTGGTATACTTTCGGAGGTTTCTTCTGGCAGTGCCTGGCGATGTGCCTGGGTCCCTTCCTCTGCTTCTTCATTCCAGTGGGTTGGTTGGTGTGTCACGGGTAGTCGATATATGTGCCTTTCCTCGGTAGCTGGCCGTGCGCGGCGCTGTCCGGATCTTCGCTACTGTGTTCACGCCCTCCGGATCTGGGGGCTCACTCGTGGCTGGTCTGGCCTCTCTGGCGTGGCTGGTGGGGGCGGGCTCCTGTTGCTGCCTGTCCTCCTTCCCTGGGCTGCTTCTGTGGTCACCAGTGGGCTTTTGCTTCTGCTCCTGGGGGGGCTTGCTTCTTCGTGGCTAGGGCCGCGGGCCTGGGATCTGTTACTCCGTGTACCTCCGGTGATCCGGGATCCCTCGGCACAGGGGTTCTCATCCTGCCGATGCTGTTGCAGTATCCCGTTGTGATGTGTGTTTTGGCGATGCTTGTCCATGGCTCCCCTTTCTCCTCCTGCTCTCTGGCTCGGCAGTCGTGCTTCTCCTCGGCTCCTGGCCATTGGGGCTCTGTTGGGGGCCGTCTGTTGCCTCTCCTCCCGTCCTGGGTGGCCTCTGTCGGTTCTGTGGGTCCTGCCTTCTGCCGGGCCGCCCTGTTGTCGCCGGTTTTCGGTTGTTGGGCTCCCCTGCTCCTGTCCTGGGTGCCCCCTTCGTCTGGTTTCATGTGGCCCCTCGGACTTTCGTGTTGACTGGCGATGCTTTGCATTGTTTTTCTGTTGAGGGTCTTTCCCGTCCGGTGGGTCTCAGTGCACTGGGCCTTCGTGGGTTTCGGTTCGTGCTCGTCCTCGCCTGTTCCCGTGGGTGTGCCTTCACTTTTCCCTGTGGTCTCCTTGTCCCGCGGTTCCGTTATGCCGGTGGTTGTTTCCCCACGGGTTCGGTCCGGTCTGGGTTGGTGGTGTCCGTTCTCTTCCCCTTCTCCTAGGTCGCGGGTCGGGCTCGCGGCTCCCCTTCCCACCCTGTCTGCAGGTGCTGCCTGTGGTTTCCCTTTTCGGGTTTCCCCTTCCCGGGTGGTTGCAGCCTTCGCCGGTCTGGGGGGCGTGCTTGGGGTCCCGGCTTTGCGCTTTCCTCTGGTCCCTTTGCTTACCCGGGTTCTGGGCTTGTTTGGCTTGGGCGGGGCATTTGGCCTGTTGGTGGTGCTCGCCTGGGTGCTTCTCCCTTGGTTTCTCCTGTTGCGGGTGTTGGACCTAGGAGCTATTGCTCGATGGCCCGTATGGTGCTTCTGGGGGCCCAGGCTCACACAGGACGGGGGTTTGTGTCCGGCCACTGTTTTCTACTTGTCCCATGGTGGTATTTGTTCGAGCAGTGCTTTTCTTTGTCCGGGGTGCTGGGATTTCCCGGTTCTCCTTCCCCGGGCGGGGCCCTGCGCTTCCTGTGCGGATTTTGTGTCCTTGTCTCCTTTGGCCCTGGTTTTGGGGTACTGGGGCCTGCTGGCTTGGGTTTGCTCCCTGGAGGTGTTACCATTGCTCGGGCTCGTTTCGCCCGGCTCTTCTGTCCTTCTCGCCTTTGGTGTGTTTCTGCCTGTGCCCTTGCCTCCGTGTACGCTCCTGTTCATGTCGGCTCTCCGTTGTTCGGCTGGGTCGGGCCTGGTTGTTGGTTGTGTACCTGGCAACCTGGGTGCTTGCTTCGGCGGCTCCTTTACTGCATGTAGGACGTTGCAGGGTCGGTTTGCTTGGCCCCTGCGCGGGGCTGTCTCCCTCTTTGTGCTGCGTTCCCCTTACTGCCGCTTTCTTGTGCGTGGTGGCCCCTGGTGGGCGTTCGCATTCCTTTCTGGTGGCTGGGCCTTGGGCCTGGTCCCTTCCGCTCTCCGGCCTCCGTGGGGGGCTTTTGTGAGCTTTCTGCTTTTCACTGTTGGCCGGTTGGGTTCCCTTGGTGGCCGGGTCACTTCGGAGTCTGTTTTGCCTTGTGCCTGCCTGGGTTCTCTCATTGGGGTCGCGCTCCCTTCCGGGTGGTCTTTTGTGCAGCTGGGGTCCGTGTCCCGCCTGTTCTCTCCTTGCTGGTGGGGTTTTGGTAACTTTCATTTTTGTTGTTCGGTTGGGTTGCTGGGTTTCTTTCTGCACCTCATTCCGTTCTTGCGGCTCCTGCCAGTGTGTTTTTTCCGTCTGGTTCCCCTGCTTTGGTCCTCGGTTGCCACCAGGCCTGGTGGGGTTTGTTTCCTTCTTCCCCTCTGGTCATTGGATTGGGGTGGTTCGGCTCTCTCGCTGTGGGTGGTCCGCCTTGCGGTGTGGCTGTGTTTCGGTCGGACTGCGTCTCTTTTCTGCTGTGGCTTCTTGTTGTGCCACTGTGGTGGGGGTGCCCTCTGTTTCTTCGGTTCCGAAGTCTGGGCCTTTGCTTCCGTCTCGCTGTTGGCTGTCCATTGGATGGTCCTGGGGTGTTTGGCCCGTCTTACTGCTTTCTGTTCTGGGGCCTGTTTGTTGTTGCTTTTGGCTCAGTGCGGTTGCATCCCGTGCCTTCTCTGTTCGCCTTCTGTCGTTGGTTCGGGCTTGCTTTCTTGCTGGCCTGCGGATCTCGGGGGTCCGGGTTTTCAGCCCTCCCGGGGTCTCTCTGTCCCGGGCTGGTTCTTCCTGCTCGTGGTTGCCTCTCTCTTGGGTGGTTCCTTCCACTCGTCTGTGTTTTTTGGGTTTGCCCTGCTTCGTTGGCATCCCCTTCTGGTCCGTTGGTTTCTTGTGAGTTTACATGAAGCTGCTTGGCTTGGGTATGTGCTCACTTCGTTTATCATGTGGCGAGGAAGACTTACGAGGAGGTAATGCCCCGGTTACTTACCGGTAATCTTCATTACTCCGAGTATAGTCTTCCTCGCCACATGAGTTCCCATCCCTTCCTCCCTGTGTTGCTATCGGCTTCATGTGTCTGCTTGGTAGTTCTCAGGCTGAGGGTTGGGCCGGCCCTCCTCTTATAGAGGTCAAGGGTGATATGGGTCGGCCATGTTGGGATGGGATGGGAGGCATGGGAGGCTAACTTTTGCTTTGGAAGGTTCTGGTGTGGAGCTGAAGCTCACTTCGTTTATCATGTGGTGAGGAAGACTATACTCGGAGTAATGAAGATTACCGGTAAGTAACCAGGGCATTAATCAGTTACCATCACCTCAGTGGAGGTAGTAACTGATTCACAAAGGGCAAGGTGTCTCCTGAAGTCACCGTCTCCGTTCTGAATCCTGTCAGCGGCCAAGGGGGAGCATCCAATGGTCCAGGGGGCCACTGCCGCCTCCTCCTGATCTATTCCCACATGGGTTTATAGTCTGTTGAATCGTACAGGCCACCATCCCAGAGTCTGTAGCCAATCGCAGGGGGTCACAAATAGTGATTTGACTAACTAAGAGTAATTAAGCAGGTCGTGCTGCGGCTGGAGATTTTACAGCATGACCAATTAGTACATAAGTCACATCGCATACTCAGAGGTAGGATGCATAAATTTGTTGTGCAATTTCCCATCACTTTTTGAAATCTACCTATTAGTACTTCGGGTCCCTTATAGAGCAGTCTTCACCTTCATTAGCAATATGTTTTCCGATGGACAGCGTAACCTCCTGTATGGTCGCATGTGAATGACGAAAGTGGCATTAGTGATGTCTGGTTCCCTCCACCAATCACTGTTAACGAATTAGATATTAGCGTGCTACTCGCCGAAAAGTGATTTGACGCCTCATTAGGGGTAGTAAGCACTTTATAAATGCAATTTACAATTACAATTACACTTGCGCTGCTTGATTGCATATATCATGCCTGTTTGTTCGGTCCACCTAAGTCGCCTTTTCACCTCTCTGGTGCTTAGTAAATCTGTCTGCTACTGATTTTCTCTGTCACTGCTGTTTCCTCCTGACTTCTCTTTTTCTCATCATTGTTCCTTGCTTGTCTCCCTTTCTCTCTATTCTTTCTACCTCTTTTTTTCTCATTGTGTGCACTTTTCTATCTCCAGTTTCCCTATCTTGCCCTCTCTTGCTTCCACTTTAGCATTTTTCTCCTCTTGACTGCTCCCTTCATGTCACCCCTTCTTCACAATTTTTCTTCTTTTAGTCTTCTCTCTCCCTTTGCTTTCCTTCTACCCTTAAAGCATGCCTGCACCTCTCTCACTTGACCTTTCTCTCCCTCCTTTATCATTATTCTTCAATCATTATCTCCTGACCCCCTTTCACTATCTTTTCACTCTTCACCCTTTCCCTAGAAAGAGGCTCACTTGCGTTTCTTCTGCCTTTTTAATCTTTCAATCCATTTTACTCTCTTCCACTGCATTCAGCCAAGATGAAGGCTGAGGTGAGTGGGTCTCAGAGGACCCAGACTCTGCCTGTAGCACCGCTTCTCCATGTTTCTGTGGAGAGGAGACTCCCTTCAGAGAGAACTTGATGTCACTAACACCATTCATAGTCTTCACTTGACCCTAATTTAGGGTCAATTCTCAACCCTAAGTCAGTGGTAAGTTGCACCGACTGACAGAAAAACCTTTGTGTATTTGCACCTAACTGTACATCCAGTTGGGCCCTATAGACCCTGTGACAGGATATAATATGTCTCTGAGTCAGAAAAAGGCACAGCTAGTGTAAAACTGCTTTTCAACATGAAAAAGCCAAAATTATTGGCTTTGTCAATATTTTTGTAGCGTGGTTTTCAAAATATGGAGTGTCTGCCCTTCTACAGTAGGCGTTTACCCTAAAAAGTAAGCCCAGGGTCCTTAAGAATTGGAAAACCCCATACCATCATCAGATCCGGGGAAGACTACTATTATTGATGCTTGGCTCACACCTACAAAACATTTGACTTCTGGTTGCAGACACCTTTAGCTGTCTAGAGGACCTGATGTTATCAATTCTTCAAAAAGTGCAGTAACAAGTAGTACCGAGAGGGGGCTTTGGGACAGCCACCTTTAGCCATTGGCTTTCATGGGTCTTTGATGGTTTGCCATTGTTAGGATAGGCTGGCGATGAGGGCTATGACATTTTGAACATGGTTACAATGTTCTATTTGTGTTTCGATTTGGTCTTGGTGTTGAGGCATCCAGTTGTCCTTTTGTTACAGTGCAGATACACTTAGCTTGTGACAGAGGCCCAAGGACTGTTCTTTGATGTATTTCTGTTGCTGATACACTGGTGATTGCTGACATGTTTGTTTAGGGCAGGTATGCAGTTTGGATGCCTTAGCCTGTCATAAAGACACAGTGCTATTCATTAATCGCCTAGGCACGTTCATTTATTTCACTCTGCAGTGATAACATGTTGTTGGATTTACTGATTTTTCTTCGTGAAGTAAGATATGTGCACAGATAGGCTTTCTTAAAAATGAAACAAAAAATCTGGTCCTTTGTGAAAAGTATCTAATATGCAATATTTTGCTTTGCAAATCTTATAAGTTCATAATTAACTACGCAAACTTCCTCTTCTGACTCCCTTTCACAACACCTTTCTTTCCGTTACATCTTAACTACGCTAGTGCAGTCTGAACAGCAGAGGCGCCTTATTCCCAGGGTCCAAATTGTTGCTGTCGAAGATGTTGCTTCATTGTGGGATCTGAGGACAGCACACATGAAGCCGTTACAAAATACTTTCTCTAGCAAAAAGCCAGACCTATTGGTTTTGCTAATGTTTGCTCTAAATGCACATTGGTCTATTCCTCTTTTTTGGCTAAATCCGCTTCTTATCAAAGCTGCACAAAATGTAGACTAGTGCAGTAACTCATTTGTTAAAATGTTCCACTAGGGAAGCATGCCTTATTAGTCTCAAGTCTCCCTCAGTGCCAGACCACTCGTCAGTCGCCTGCCTTTCGCCAGACGCAGACGGGAATTCTTCCACCGTACCCTTAAATGCTTATAAGAGGTTCCCTTTGGGATACTCATGTTTTGGTAGAACTGAAACTGCACCTCCCACTGCAGCAGTAGCGTTGGCTGGGTGGGGGACAGAGGGGCGGTTGCCCGTGCTCAAAATTCTTAGGGTCGCAATATTATTTTTAAGTTCAAAGTATTTTATTAAGTTTTTGCAGACAAAGGTATCCAGTGGTAAACAGAATAAATACACAATAGGAAAGGTAGGAGACATCAGAGAGAGGGGGTATAAGCTGTGCATAAGATGATACAGTGAATATTCTGCAGTAATGATTGAACATTACAATACGTATGGGGTGCTACAAAGGCACGTGGTTCTGAATATCATGTAGGTTGCCTCGCATAACATTAAATTCCATATGACAAGAGTTATAATACAATGCATACATGTTATACAACATACTTATTATAGTCGTGTGGATTAGACAAGAAGTAGGTGAAATTCAGGCAGTGTTATACACTTTGGCAGCTATGGCCGCACGAAATGCACAGGGGTAAATAAAAAGATTTGTCTCACGAGCATGTGGGAAAACGGTGATGTGGAGCTTGTAAGACCTGGTGTAGAGTAGCACGAAAGTACACTGGGGAGTCATATACACCATAACAGGAGGGGGTGGGGGATGTGATTGCCTGAGAATTGCATGTGAATTGGATCATGGTCGTTGGGTCATGGTGGCTTGTAAAGTAAAGGGACTTGTATCTAGTGCATTCCAGATTGAGTTCCGTGCAGATCGCCACAGGGATATTTGGAGGGCGATGTTGTCAGCACCCCTAAGGAAAGAGAGCCACTCCTGCCATTTAAAAAAAGAAACCGCTTTGAAGTTTTTCCAGTTGCATAGTATTAGTTTACAGGCTAGGGTAAGCATTAAATCCAGGAGGAACCGATCATTGTCCTCCCTTATTTGGGGATCCAGGGGGCCCAATAAAATGTATGTGAACTATCTTGTGGGAATAATCTTAAGGGTATATGTGATATAATCAAATACGTTAGCCCAAAAGTCCTGAAGGAGGGGGCATCCGAATAGCATGTGCTCAAGGGAACCCTCATGTTTGTCGCAGCACCAGCAGGTGGGAGCTTTTGCAAGGCCGACCTTGAATAGTCTTGCGGGAGTCCAGTAAGTCCTGTTTATTAACATAAATTTAGTTTGTGATAGTATAGGGGAGATCTTATGTGAAAAGGGGGATTTGTTAATGTAGGCCCAGTTGAAAGTAATGTTTAACTTGGGAGATATGGATTCCCATTGCTGTTGATTACGAGATAAAGATTTGTTTTGGTTCAGTAGGAGAACTTTATATATGTAAGAAACTAGATGACCTACCTTGGCTAGGCGGTTCAAGAGGGTAGCGATAGAAGGGCAGACACCCGATAGGTTTAATTTTGCAAGCCCTACTTTAAGCTGAAGGAATTTGTAGAAATCTATGTTGGCAAGATTGAAACGGTTTTGCAAGGTTGAGAATGGTAGCGGAGACGTGTTATCAAAAATGTCTTGTACAAGGTTAATGCCCTTGCATGACCAGTCTGACCAGAAAAGTGGGGAACCATCAATTTTGAGTGTTTGGTTGTACCATGGAGAGGATAGGTGGGTGTGCTTTATTTTGACCTCTAAGCGAGAGTCTAGGAGTATGATGGCTCTTTTGGTGTTTTGTATGAGGTTTCGAGAGTGCGACAAATGTGATGTGTCCATCGTAGCTAATGCGTCGAGAGGGATATTCTGTATGAGGGATTTTTCTATCACCAGGGCGGTATGTATGACGAGGTATCTATAAACCAATATGAACCCTGTTTGCAAAGAAAGGCCGTTTGATAGTTTCTGAAAATGGGTAGGGAAATGCCCCCTTTATCCTTGGCCAACTTGAGCTTTTTCATAGAGATTCTTGGCTTTTTGCCCTGCCATAGAAATTTGCTGAACTTTTTATCAGTGTTTTTTAAGAATTCTTCTGATAGAACCATGGGCAGCATGCTGATAAGATAATTGACGAGAGGGGTTAGCATCATCTTTATGGTTTCTGCTCTTCCCCACCATGCTAAGAATTTGGGGGACCAAGTGTCTAGGAGTGAGTCTAGTTTCTTTGTTAACGTTTTTTCCTTAGTACGTAGGGTTGTCATAAGATCGCTTGTGAACTCGAGACCAAGGTATTTGATAGCCTTCTGTTGCCAGGATAGCCCTGATGAGCCTAAAATACTTTTATCACCGTGACGGCTGGTTTTTCTGAGAAATGGAGTATGGTATTCATCAGTGCTGGGATTGCAGTTGAGGCTTCTTGAGTGATAATTAGTACATCGTCTGCGTTTGCGGCAAGTTTTACATTGTAGTCTTCAAAGGGTATGCCCGGCATGTCTTTATTTTCCCTAATGTGTTGGAGGAAAGGCTCTAAAGCCAGGAGAAAAAGGGGAGGTGAGAGAGGACAACCCTGCCGTGTCCCTTGCTTTAGGTTGAAAGTAGAGGAAAGTATACCACCAGCTCTAACTCTAGCAGTGGGGTTGTGGTAGAGGGCCATAATCATTTTGATCAGATTGTCACCCAGGTTAAATTTCTCTAAAACGGCCTTTAGATATTTCCAATCCACCTTATCAAAGGCTTTTTCCGCGTCCAATGTGATGGCCACCGTGGGGGAGTCTAGTCTTTTCTATGGTATGGCATAATAGACGGGTGTTATCACTAGAGAGCCTGTGTTTTAAGAAACCCACCTGGGATGGGTGTATTAATTTAGAGATGTGTTGTTGGATTCTATACGATAGAATTGATGCATAGATTTTGCAGTCCAGGTTTATTAGTGATATCGGTCTGTAGCTTTTAGGTAAGAGGGGATCTTTACCTTCCTTGGGTAGGACGATTATGGTTGCTTCCGCTGGTGTGCCGGAGACCTGGCCCGTTTCTGAAAAATGGATGAATAGCTTCAAGAGTGGTGACACTAGAGATGGACAGAATGTTTTGAAAAATTTTGCATTGCACCCGTCGGGGCCTGGGGTTTCACCTGACTTCAACTTATTGACCGCTGATAATATCTCACTTTCTGTGATCCGGCTATTAATTGAAGAACTCTCTTGGTCTGTAAGGCTAGGGAGAGTAATCTTGTTTAGATAGTCCTGGCATTTTGCGTGATTTACATTAGTATTTACTTCATATAGGTTTTTATAGAAGTCCATGAAAGTATCAGCTATTTTTTGCGGGTTAGTAATAATATTCCCTGCCTTGTCCTTTATGGCGTTGATGGCGAATTTCTGCATTTTAAATTTTAGGTAAGAGGCAAGGGACTTGCCTGCCCTGTTAGACTTTCACAATTTGATGCTTTTTTGCTTGTTAATCCATATCCCCGCTCTATTACTGATGATTTTATTGTATTCATATTTCCTGTTAAGAATTTTATTGAGAGTGACATCGTCTTTGCTAGTGATATGTAATTTTTCTAGTTCTGTGATTTCTTTTTCTAATTTCACTAGGTTAGAGTTAGTTATTTTGTTAATTCTTGATCTGAGCCTGAATATTTCCCCTCTGACTGTTGCTTTTAGTGCCTCCCATCTTGTCAGATCAGACGTCTCACCAATCTTATTTTCAGCCAGAAAATTATGGATCGTGTCTTTAATTATTTGAATGTTGTCCTGATCAGCTAGAATCTTGTCGTTAAAACGCCAATTCGATTGCTTCTTTTGTGGTGAGGGGTCAGAGATAGATAATGTGATGCAGGAGTGGTCCGAGATCACCCTGGGTTCAATTGTTGTGTGATCTACTTTACAGAGTGTATTGTTGGATATTAAAATGTAATCTATACGTGAATACGATTTGTGGGGAAAGGAGTAAAATGTATAATCCCTTTCTGCTGGATTTTCAACTCTCCAGGCGTCAGGCAGATTGAATTTCGAGCAGATTTTCTTCAGGATTTTATGTGATTTATTTGGAACAAATGGGAATCTAGAATTTTTGTCTAGATGTGGGTCTAGTGGCAGGTTGAAGTCACCCGCTAGGATAATGGTAGCTGTATCAGGGAAAGGTCATCCCAAAAGGACTGGTCATCCTTAGTAGGAGCGTAAATGTTGGCTACATAAAATTCAACACTGTCCTTAGTAAGTTGCGATATAGCCCATCTGCCTTGTGAGTCAGAGGATTTCGAGAGTAGATTGATTCTGGATTTTCTGGAGATTAGTGTTAGTACACCGTTTTTCTTCCCTATCGCTGCTGAGTATGCGTTATCTGAAGCTTGACTATTAGCAAAACTCTCAGAGAGTGTGTTATCCAGTTTTGTTTCTTGAAGGAGAATGACGAATCTCCAATTGTCATACAGAGAGACTCTTGATTTCATTAAAGACAAAGGAGGCTAACATTATGCAATATACTTTTATTGCTGCCCCAACTGCAGCCCTTTAAAGAACACAATACATCATGAATGCATTACATCATGAATAACAAAGTTCCAAACAAAAGTATATAGCGCCATAGCAACAAGTCAACATCCTCTTAGAGCTGCGACGGACAATCTTAAATGTATAGATGAGGAGACGTATATCACAGAGATGGAGAATCTGAAAGAAAAAGAAAAAATCTCGGAGAGTGTGTTATCCAGTTTTGTTTCTTGAAGGAGAATGATATCCCCTTTGAGCCTATGTAGATAATCAACTATTTTCCTCCTCTTTACCGGGTGGTTCAGGCCTTTCACATTTAGAGAGACTACTTTAATACTTTGGTTCAGTCCCGCCATATGGTGTGTGAGAAGAGGGTGATACGAGCCAGTGACGTTCTTTTGTGGGGAGCGACAAGTGAGACCACACCTGATTGAAAGGCATTCCCTTGTGTATGATAGTATGACATGGGGCTTGTGAGACAAAAAACAAGAAGCGAAACAATAAGCAAGGAAAACAGCAGAATATACATTAGAAAAAAATAGAGGACCCAGCCCTTAATTACCCAACCCAATCCCCACCCTCCCAGCCCCCCTAGTCGCCAACAGGCGTAGCGATAAGAGGAAGATCGCTCCTCCGGAGAAACAGATGGTAATAACAGTAAAATGGGATGATACACCATCGATAGAACTAGGGACTAACATTGTGTAAAGGGGGCCATGTTGGCATATGCATAATGCACCTAATACACACCTTATTGTTGATATTGAAGTCTATGGTGGGAACGAGGGTAGTAGTGTGTAAGCAGGCGAGTGGGTACAGCGAACTAAATAGTGAATGACTACTAGTCTGGGAGAGTGTGTAGAAGGATGTGCTTGAGGCTGCGATTGTGTATTAGCCGGGTGTGCATAGTGCATAGATCGCGTGAGTTCGTAAGCCCATTATGTGAGTCTTTTAGTATGGAAGGTTGGAATCTGAATAGACAGTGATAATAGTCATATGATGTAGTCAGGAGAAAGTGAGTAGGTGTGGGCTACCTGCGATAAAAGACAGTGCCAGGTGAGATAGGTGCGTGTGTGGGAACGTGCTGCATGTGAGAACCCCCATGTAAGGCACTAGAACAATAAACACAAATAACATATTTGTAACATACTTGTAACTGTACGATAAGACCCAGTTGCAGGTGGTAGTAGATGGTACCTATCAAGATGACTTTAGATGAACCCAGATTTGGATACATTAAACTTATAGAACATGTTTTGTTAAGCACAGTAACTTAGAGGATTGGCATCCATAGACGGCATCATCGAACAGAACTATAGTTCTCTTGAGTGGGAGTGGCTGCCGAGTCTTTAGGGGATGATGTATCCATTTGCATTCCGCCTTTTTTGTCTATAAATGCGTTAAGCATGCCTGGGTCCATGAAGATGTGAGGGATGCCATGCGAGAAGATCCTGAATCTTGCCGGTGCAATGAACGAGCCTTGTAGACCAGCTGCCTTCATTTTCGGTCGAAGGTTTAGAAAACCCGTACGATTGTCAACAGTTAGTTTTGAGTAGTCCTGTGATATGAAGATTTTTGCGCCCTTCCAGATAATGTGGTTGTGTTTCCTCATATGGCTCAGGATAAGCTCTACATGTTGAAAATCTTAGAGGTTTGCACACTATGGGTCGGGGCGCTTTGATGTTTTGAGAAATCCGAGTTGGAACCCTGTGGGCCCTGTCAAATTCCAGCTCTTTGTCGAATTTTATGTTGGTGGCCTTGGTGAACCATTTTTCTAGGAAGGCTATGCAAGATGGTTCAGAATCCTCTTCTCCTTCCGGCATACCAAAGATACGTAGGTTGCCACGTCTATTTCTATCTTCCAATTCTGAGAGGTCTTTAGCCAGGGAGTGAGAGGCAGTGTTGAGAGTTTGAATGGATTTTTTCATGATGTTTCCGTTGTCTTCTAGTTGACTGATTCTGTTTTCCGCTTCTGTGACTCTTGTGCTTGTTTCCTTCATGTCTTGGCGGATGGCTGCGACTTCGGTTTGCAAGATGTCAGTGTTTGTTTTAGTAGACTTGGCCAGATCGTGAACCTCTAATAGTCTCTTTAAGATCATTTCCATTGTTGTGTTATTATCTTCTTTCCCCTTTGTTGGTGATTCTGGGTGCGGCGGGTCCGCTTTCACTCTTTTTAGAGATTGCTTGCTTTCTTTATCCGCCATTTTGGCAACCCTATGTAGACGAGGGGTATGAAACTTGTCGGCCAGATCGAACAGATCGTCGTGACTTGCTGAAAGTACGTGACACTTGGTGCCACTTGATGTCACCTGCTAATAACAAGCTATACCTGAAGTCTCCTGGTGACTCACAAAGACTCTTGTCACTTGACCTCACCCACTGTCACTTGCTGACACTTGGCTGTGCATGCGCTTGATTTCAGATAGAAGAGATGAAGGAGATAGGTACAGGCGTATGATATTAGGCGGCCATTTTAGTTGAGCTCGCAGGGCTCCCACGAATCAGTCGAGCTTGCAAGGGACAACAAGAGCATTAGGTATTAATCTTCGTCAAGGCAGAGCTGCTGGTGCCGCTGGTCAAGGGAATGTAAGTGTGGAAGTGTGCTTGCTCCTGTTTGCACCTGTCACCCCAGGCTATATAGGTAATAACGGGCGATCAGTGATCTGTGGATGCCATATTGGGGTCAGGCAACTGAGACAGCACGCATCCGGTGTCTCTTGTCTAATACATTAGCGGTATTGAGATGAGCAGAAAGCAATGTGCAATATGTATCACCACCTATTCATTTATACGATCACTTTAGGACTGTGTGCACGACCCGGCTGCCATTTTTGGAACAGGCTCCCAACATGGGTGTACCAATACCATGATAAATACCTCCTACACAATGAGCCACTATCGCACAGAACCGCAGTGGGTTATGATTGCATTTTCTGCTGGTGAGGACTGACTTGCTTAGCGGTTCGGGAAATGCGGGTACGCGTCACTTTGCCGCCGTTGCCACCGCCGCCGCCATTTTAGTGTCAGGCAGCCGTTCCTCCGATTGACCAACCAAATACAAATTATTTATTGCGGCCCCCTGGGACTTGAATATTGGCACAAGTAGGACGCAGTAGGACGCAGATGCCGCTTATATGAGGGATTATGGGTTATGGATGCGTCTAAACTCTGTAGCTTCGGAGGCAAATGGCCAGAGTTATGTGTGCGCGATATCAATCACCGCCATTTTGGGATCAAGCAGCTAAGCGCACACCCCTCGGTGAGTTTTACTCAAATTGTGGAATTACCGCACTTTCCTGAGATAGGAATACCGTCCGATGAGAGATGTGGTAGCGGGTGAATTAGCGCCACTTAGGGAGTTCCGCGCTGCATATTGGGCACTTGAGCAGCCCCCGTACTCACTTGGAATGCTGCACTCACCCTTCCCCCTGATCGGGGCTTGGGCCTCTTAGATGTCCTCCGAGATCCTACGAGAGCGGTCACTGTTTTTAAATCAAATGGTGCCTCGCAGCATATCGATTGCGGGAGTGCCCTTTTCGAGTGTCTTTGGTCCCAAATTACTGATGAAATTAAGATGAGATTGTTCCTCCGGAGCGGAGCTGGACACTCACGCCGCCATCTTCCTCTGCGTCCAAGCCACGCAACATTTTAAAAGAAAAGTGGAAGGATACTTGCCTTGCCCCAGGCGCTGGCAACCCACTCTACACCGCTGCACTGAAGCATCCTCAAATATAAACTCACTAACTGATTTATTGAGTCTACTTATCGGTGACTCATGTTCTCGTGTGCTCTCTGCTGGGATCCATCAGTGTGAATGTAAATGTCAAGGTTTTTATACAGCGCCTTAACAAATTTCAGTGTGGTCTTTCAATGAGAACTTAAATATGTAGAACAACACTCCTCATCACAAGCACAGTTCCCCGTTTGTTGTCTATGATGATAAATCGAACTCTTGTTAAAACATTGTCGGGGAAACTGATTAGGAGCGCCATCTTCTTGTGTGTATAGAGACTTGGCGACCATTCCACAAAAGTATTTATGAGTATTGGAAGTAGTACTACAGGAGAATTCTCTAATGCACTCTTACACGCCTTTGTGATTGAGTCGTGAACTGGCTAACTCCCTGTGTGTAGAAGTGCAAAAAAGGTACAGTCCTTTCTTGTTTTTACTAATTGTATGTGCATATTTCTTTTTTGTTTTATATAGCGCGAACTCGACCCAAAGGTATCAGAGCGCTTTATATGAGCACCAGTTGCGTTACAGACGGACACATTCATTTTGTTAGGCACGGGGAGATTATGTTCTTTGCGCAGAATCACAGGATTTTCCTGAATATTCTAATTTTATTCCCATTCTAGATGTTTTAGGGCCCATTCAGGAAGGCGTTTAAACGTAAGTAAACAAGTACTTACTACAGAAGTACTCTTGTACATACTTTGACTTTGTGAGAATGTATTGATTGTTCATAAACATGCCTGCAGGGGGCCACTTCTTTACCCAAGCTGAAGGAGAATGAATACTAATTTGTCGATGGGGACGTGTTTAGCAAACTTGAGAAATCTTGGAGGTACGAAATCCCATGGCCTGTGATGATTTCCTATGTTCATGGGCCTAGCTTCATTGGTTTTGTTTGGGGCGTGTGTACTGTGTTCCCAAAATGCATTCCTTATAATACTCATATGATTAAGCGTAGCCTCTTCACAATCATACCTGTGCCGACCAGGAATGTGCAATGTCTCCAGTACTGCATCCCATTGATGCAGCGGTAATTTCACGGTAATTTCTCAATGCAAAACCTCATTTACCTTCTAATTTATCGCTGCAAAGGTACTGGACCCTTGCCACTGTATATTATCAGGAGACTTTACATAAACATGAAAAATCAAAAATGCAATTAATATTTAAGCCAATAAGGAGAGTTGTTGAGTATTTTAAAGGGTTTTGTTTTCTAGTTAAAAGTTAAAGTTCTCTGACCCTTTATTCATTAGTCAAATATCAATCAGGTTACAGAATTGAAAATAGGAAAAATAGAATTAATACAAAACATATTATAGGTTGCATACAAAACATTCCATAAAGGAAGGGAATGAGGCAATCAAATGTCAATCAGAATTCTCCAAAGAAAGTTCAGGAAAATATGATTCAAGAGTGAGTTTTTGCAAGGCTAATCAATAATTAATAATTGGCAAAAATCTCCCATAAAGAGAAATAAATGCATAAGACAAATCTTTTTCAAAACTAATTAATTTAGTCAAAGCATAAACTTATAGTTTTAGCATCTAAATCTACCTGTTCTATCCAGCTCCACTCTCTGCACTGGTCTGTTCAATCTGTCCTCTCTGTGTTCACAGAGAGACGCTGCTCCTGAAAAGGCCCCTCCTTCACAGACCACAGAGGAATGTGATCTGCCTTGCCAAAAATATGACATGCAAGGCTAGCCTATGCCCCCCACCTCCCTCTATCTCTCCTCGGAAGCAATCTGCTCTCAGACTGCACCAGCGACGTTCGCGTACCTAACCCATATGTCTGATCTCATCTGTTTCTTCTCCTCTCCTGTCTCTCAGACTAAGGCCCTAAAGCTTAAGGCTTAAAAAGTGAGCCCCCACACCCTCTAAGAGGTCATTATTTATACTCTAATTCTTGGCTGACTATTCTAATAATGTTGCAAATTTTCAGCAAAGCTTGTACCCTGATTGGATAGCTTAGATGACGAGGGTCTCACCATCCTGTTCTCATTGGCAAATCCAACCCACACCAGTTTTAACAAAAGAAGCGTTAATGATTAATACAATTATATGTTTTAGCAACATTTACTAGGAAAAATGTTTCAGTCTATTTCCTCCTTCCTGTCACATCGCACGCAGGAAGGACACATTCCACAAACACTGGTACATTGGCAGGGTAACAAGAATGTACAGTTCATGGTGGCCTTGAACCATGTCTTCACTTGAGGCACTTGGCAGTATGTAGCTGGTATAATCTGCGCATGCGTTTTTCAGCACGATTCTCAGCCATGCTGGATTCTTAGGAAGCCATTTAATGGTGGGCCCATAAACAAAACAAACACAAAAATAGTATTAATTTATGAAACAAAACCCATTATGTTTTACCTCCCTATACTAATACCCTGTATAAATGATTACCTAGCAAAAGCTATTAGTTTAAAGCAGCTTTTCTTATTATTTGTGCACAACATGCAAAAATGTGCAATGTACAACATAGCATAAAACATGCACTAGTGTAAATTTTGAAAGCGCACACAGTTAATACATACTCATAGCAACATGCTCTAATGTTTTAGATAGCCTTTCATGCAAATGCTTTGCCCCCATGTAGTTTTGGTGCATGGTTAATTAATACACATTATAAAAAGATGTGTTATGAACTGAATATGTATTGTCTAAATATGCAACAAAGCCAAAGTCTCTTGAGACAGGTACAGGGAGTGTAGATTATAAGGGAAAGGCAACTGGGAAGAGAGAACACATTCCATGATTCAAAGCTAAAGAGGCCACTGAAATCACGAGTTTTCTCTACACTGCAAAAACACATGTTAATTCAGCACAAGCATTTCAGACTGAAAGCATTTACCAGGCCTCATTTCATGTCTCATGTGCCATGTGTTTTTCACTTGCACCAAAATCTGGGTGCCATTTTAAATGCAATCTGTCTAAAACATAAAAATAAAGCAATGCTTAATCTTGATGAAATCTAGCTCTATAACCATCATCATGAAACTGTGTGCTGGTAGTGGGTCCGCACCTGCCTGCCCTGGTTGCACTTAACGTCTGAACCAGCTGGTTCTACTTAAAGTCTTCAATCAAACAATTAGCAATGATGCTCTTTACACACTCTGTTAGGCTTTTAGTGCTGTTTATTCACACCAATCCTTTGTTTGTTTTGCAGAAATAATTCCGAGTAATTTCAGTGTAGTTACTGAATAATCCATCAAAGTATCACATGAATATCAATTTATGTATGTCTGTTGCCCAATGCATTTTGGGTCTGATGACCCTTTTTCAGGGGTCTCTAAAGAATGAATGAAAATGTTAGAAAATATCAGCACCTCAGGACTCAGTAATATAGCTTAACTCAATGAATGTGAGTGTAATCCACATTTATAAAGTCACTTAGTACCTAGAATTGTGTTCATTTCTAGTGGCATCTAAGATACCACTGCTGTGCATAAGAAATCATACCTGTGCAGATAAAATCGCTAAACGCCCTGAACCGAACGCTTAAAACCATGAATTACAATCATGACACATTTAAGTGCTACCATCAAAAACATATCACCAGTGCACCGTGAGTTAGAACATGCTCAGCAATTCATTATGGTGAAACCAAGGGGCATATGTACAAGGAGTGGCGATAACTATCGCCACTGATAAAACAGTTTTTTTATCGCCGTGTACCGCAGAAAACTATCGCCATGTTAGCGGCGTATTTACAAGCCGTCGCTACATGGCGATAGTTTCAGGGATCGGCGGTGAAAACTGCTGCTAACATTAGCGCGATGGCGATAGGAATTCCGGTGTTAGCGGGCGAAAAACAACGAAAGGCCCATTATCGGCAAAAATACTCACGTTAGTCTGCCCAACGTGAGTTTTTTTTGCCTCTAATGCAAAAAATAGCCTATCAGTCGACCTCCAATAGAAAATAGGCAAAAAATCCTACAAAATGCAGAATCGAGCAGCCAGGGCCAAGTGCAGCACACATCAACTACCCCCTCAAGCCACCCAACATCCAGGATGACCATGATGAGAGCCTGGATGCCTCGCGGAACCTGCGTCTGGAGCCTGGATACCTCGCTGGACCTGCGTCTGGAGCCTGGATGCCTCGCTGGACCTGCGTCTGGAGCCTGAAAGCCTTGCTGGACCTGCGTCTGGAGCCTGGATGCCTCGCTGGACCTGCGTCTGGAGCCTGGATGCCTCGCTGGACCTGCGTCTGAAGCCTGGATGCCTCGCTGGACCTGCGTCTGGAGCCTGGATGCCTCGCTGGACCTGCGTCTGGAGCCTGAATGCCTCGCTGGACCTGCATCTGGAGCCTGGATGCCTCGCTGGAACTGCGTCTGGAGCCGGGAGTGGGATGCGGAGGAGCTGTGGAGTCGATGAGCCATGGCGGTAGACATTGAGGCACGACGATCGCCCATACCTGGTGGTGAAGTCTGGCAGGTCGCATGGAGACACGTTGCTGACCTGGGTGAGAAGATCGCCTTGCGCCCCTTGGAGCTGTGAATGGTAGAGGTGCTCCTGCGCACCAACGTAGGGAGGTCTGCATCGCATACTACGATCCACCACTACACCGGGGTGCACGGAGGGGATTACCAACGGTGGGCGGTGCCTCTCTGCATCACAGGCTGGATGATGTTGGGCTGGCCGGACGCTGTGGAGGGTGAGGCCCCTGAGCTGCACCGAACTTGTGTGGCGGTAGCGCTGCAACTTCACGCCTAAGTGGGCCCTGCTGCATCAACTGCATCAGGAGGTTCACCAGCGGACTTGGCGGCGACTACTGTACCCAGGCTTGTGAAATTCCACCTGGCTGAGTCACAGATTTGGAGAGAGTGCAGCGGATTGCGCCACGGTCTCAATGTCCAGGTAAGGAGAAGGTGGGACGCGTAGCGGAGGAGGCCCGTGGGTCGAGTCGCCCAGGCCTAGCCCTGTAGATGACGCACCCCCAGTGGCGGCTCATCCGCTATGGCGGAAGAGCATCGCCCCACTGCTTTCAAGCAGTACAAGAAGAGGAAAAATCATCACATGATGATAACTTCCTGATGTAATCGTGCTATGTTTCCTTTGCAGGCGGGAGGGTGGGTAGGGCTGCTCCACTCACGGGGCAGGGAAGGGGCAGATTGGCATGCCCACTCAAGTGCGCAATGACTGTTTGGTCAGCCTGCTCAGGCCGCCCAAAGCAGTCATGCGCACTTCCCTGTTCGCAATGCAGGCTGCATTACAGCCTGCATGGAGAACATGCCAACCCCTCCAGCCCCTGGCTGCATGCCTTGTCCCGGCACCAATGACCAATCCCAACGCCGCATCGTAGCGTTCTGATTGGCTCAGGGGAGGGAGCCTGGCTGCCTACTTACTGTTCCTGGAAGCAGACTCAGGAGAGCAGGAGCAACGAAGACACGGGAACCAGCATCGAGGTAAGATTTCCCTCATTAAAATATTTACAACACCCGCTCACACACACCCCCCGCGTCCACGCCCCATCCAGTGTTCTTTCTGGCCTTTCCCACCTCCCAGCTGTCCAGTCGCCCCCGCAGCACTTCTCAATGGCGGCCGCTGTAGGCCATGCGCAGCGGGCGTACCACTGGTGTGCCAAAGGTATATATGAAGGTACGACGCATACCAATACATCGCATTCCATTACAATGCATACTAATACTAGGCATATTGCAACAGTAGGGAAGGTGTTGCATAGCAGAGATGTAAAAATTACTATTCCCACTTCAGTGAGTGCAACCCTAAAACTACCCATTGCACCCCAAAGCAAACCGTGGACCCTAAAATTCATCTGTGAGCCCCCAAAACACACCCTAAAAATCATATTTGACCCAAATGCACACCCCAAATTTCATAATTAACCCCAAAACACACCTGGATTTTCATAATTGACCCCAAAACACACCCGAATTTTCATAATTGACCCCAAAGCACACCCCAAATTTCATCTCCAACACACGAAACCCATACCCACCCTAAAACTTAAAAATACCCCATTACTGACCTCACAATGCGTTGTAATGGAATGCGATGTAAAGGCACCTGCATGGTTGGAGTAGCATTGTAAAGGCATTACGATGTAATGCCTGTATTGTAATGGACGTCTCCCGTGCCAAAGGCAAGCCATAGGCAAGCCAGTCTGCGTCTGTCTGCCCCTGGACTGCGCTCAGCACCAAGGACCCTTCCTCTCGGACACTCCACCGCTACGACGCCAGCACCCTCCTCGCCATCAACGCTGGACGCCACATCGCCTGCCAGGACCAACTTCTGCTCCGGACCGGACATCGCCATCACTGACGGCTACTGAATCACCCGCAAGGACCACCCCGACCCTCCAGGAGGAGGCATTGCCATCACCTACAGAAGCACACTCCGACTGACCACGCACTCTGATGACCCAACGGTGACCATGGAACACCTCAACTCCCAGATCCGGACAAACCCCAAGCCCATCCTCTGCGGCACACTCATCTGCAGGCCCCCCGGGTGATGGACCCCCATTCTCTGATACCATTGTAGACCTCATTGCACCCCAGGCTCTCCCATCCACCGACGACATCCTACTCGGTGAACTCAAGTTCCACCTGGACAACCCCAGTGCCCAGAACACCACCCCCTCCTGGGGAAGCTCCCCAACATCAGACTCAAGCAGCTAGTCACCACAGCAAGCCACATAGCATGACACATGGTCGAGCACGTCTCCTCCGACAGCGTGAACTTCAACTAAAGCCACAACACCGGACTCTCCTGGACCGACCATCATTGTATGCATCACGTCTTCACCATGCCCACCGTACACCACCGCCATCATTGCCCCCCCTCGCAGCTGGATCAAGGCCACCGAAGAACATCTCCTCAACTCCCTCAGCACCACCAGTCCGCCAACGCTTACAGACGATGACACCGCAGTGCGCAACCGCCACCGATGGATCTCCAACTGCGCCGACACCCTGGCACCCCTCAAGAATGGACCAGGCAAAACTAGCACCACGTAGCGCCGTATTTGCAAAGTGACGCATGTAGGCATATGCGTGACCTTGTGAAGCCCTGCGCCACATCATACCTGCATCAGGTATGATGTACGCAGGTTGTGCGTTCCCACGCTACAAGGCCTCATAGGAGTGGCACAGTGAAATCCCTCATATTTCACTGCGACTATTGTAGGACGGCACTGTGTCAGTACCTTACGCCTGCCTGATGGCAGGCGTAAGGGTGAAGCAGTGCCACAGGGATAGGCTGGCCCCATGCATTGCTGGAGTTGCGTCATGCTTGTGACACAACAGCAGCAATGCGTGACATTAGCGCAGACAGATACGTCAGGATTCCAGACGTATCTGTCATTACTTGCCTCATGGAGCGCTGGCCAGTGAAAACAGCGCATCCATGGAGTCGCAAGAAGGGCGTAGTGAAAAGTGTTGCGACACTGTCTTGTCGCAGCGCTGCAACACTTTTCATGAGTGAGGCCCAGGAATGCGCACTATCTTCTTGATGGTGCGCATTCCTGCCCTGTAGTTTTGTCGCAGGGCAGCGCAGCAACATTGCTTGCAGCGCTGTCCAGCACCAAAACCTGCTGACATGAGGCCCCAAGTGTTATCTCCATTTTTAAGACCAGCTATTTTCTGGTCTTAAGTCCCAGCCGCTAACGGGCTTTAGCAGCTGTTTTTTTAACATATCGCGGGTCCGGGCGATCATTGTAAATATTGCAAAGTGGAGTTAGCGTGCGTTTTTGCACGGGAACGCCTACCTTGCATATCATTAGCGATAGTTATCGCTAACATAGGTGGCGATGCTGGAAACGGCCGGTATCGCCAGAAATCTGTCGCTAACGGCTGTTAGCGACAGCTTATTAATAGGGCGATAAAAATATTGCTGCATTAGTGGCAGAAAAGTGCCGCTAACGCGGCATAACTCCTTGTACATATGCCCCCAAGTGCCTGAAACGTAGCACGCCATAGTCAATGCTTATACCTGCGTACAGTCAAATGCACCCGAGTCTATAGTTACTGCGTCTCTCCATTCATCGTGTGAAATATCTACAGCGTGTGCTCAAAGTGGATTCCCAAAGGTAACGCTCATGAAAGTGATACACGTCCGTTCGGCTTACCAGTTTTCTATGAAAAACTTCTTGATTCGACTATGGAACGCACACCGCGTTTTCCATTACAAGTTCGTAAACGCAATGCAGAAAGTGCCACTGACTTCACCCAGCGTTAATCGATGACGGTCGACATATGACGCTAGTGCTTCACGTAAGAATATTTAAAGGTCCCGCGCTTGTGAACGCGAGTGCTCTGAATCCCACAATTAAAGTTACCGACGCATCTTGATGTATTACCGACGCTGGATATGTAAACCCGTGACTAACACAAGATGCTAACCTGCAAAGCTCTCTAATTAGCCTCGAACCTAAATAAAAAATATGTGTAACATGTAAAATATTGGTAATGTCGAATGCTGTGGTGTTATACAGTATCGTATCTGTACAGTTATGACCAAGAACATACTGAACATGTGAATTACAATCATAAAAAACATGCATATTCTAATTTGTCATTCGGATGGCTGCAGAGTGTCCAATTTCTTAATCCAATAAAGTTCAGTGTGAGAATGTCTTTTCTTTGAATCCATGTCCAGATTGCTAGTTATGACTTCTCAAATCATAAAACGTAATTGAGCCACATTATGACCTGCTTCTAACCAATTCTTTGTCACACTTGAATTTTTGTTTTTATTCCGAGTATAACTTTTGTGCTACGTGATACGGATTTTAATTTTTTTTCCTGTCTTCCCTATATATAACTTTCCACATGGACATTTCAGTGCACATATAACATTCCTCGTGTCACAAATACCCGACTGCTTCAGTTGGATAGCTTTACCCTTGGTGGGATGTGCTAAGGAGTTTCCTTCAGTAACATTGTTAGAATGCTGCAGTTCAAACATCTCTGCATTCCTTTGTATTGTTCCTGTTCTGGTGATTTTTTGGTGGACAATATTTCTTTGATGGTTTTTGATCTGCTGTATGCAAACACGGGTTGCATGTTGAATAAACCTTGAAAATACGGTTCTTTTTATTGATTACTGATTTGATCATGTGCACTTTAATGGAATATTTCAATACGCAGATCATTGCTTTGACTTTCTTTTTAGTTGTTTTGGTTAACACATTTTTTCTGTCCATTCGTTCTACTCGGTTCAATGATTCTTTTATTACAAGAGGCGGGTAGCCCCGTTGTTTGAAATTCATTTTAAATTTCTCATTCATGATTGCTAAATCGTGAGGGTCCGAGATGATCCTTTTTAATCTGTTGAATTATGAAAAGGGTAGGTGGTGTTTTAAGGCTGGTTGATGAAATCTCTGGTAATGCAGACTATTATTCTTGTCTGTAGGTTTGGCAAAACAGTAGTTTTGATTCCTGTCGGTGTTACCCGGATAGTTTAGCTAAATCTCCTTTCCATATTTAAAATATGTCATCTATAAATTGTTTATACAGTCTAAGGTGCTGTTGCCAATGCTCATCCTGAACCACGAAATGATTTTCAGATTTTGCCATAAAAATATGGGCGTAGGATGGAGCTCCGGGAAAGCCTATTGAAGTTCTTTTTCTCTGGAGGAAAAAACTGTCTTGCCACTGAAAATAACTATGAAATAATGAAAAGTGTATTATCTCCATTAGAAACACTTTATTGGTGCCAATTGCATCTTGTCTTAATAGGGCCCACTCCCCCGCTTCCAATCCTTCATTATGAGGAATTAGCATCGATTGTGCAGAGCCACCAATCTGCCATGTCTTCTGTGGACAATTGAGTGATGGTAGTCAAGAAATCAGTTGTGTCCTTAATGAATGATCGCCACTGTTGTATAATTGATTGAAGAAAGAATTCAAGGTACCTGCCGATGGGTTAATGGATCGACCCACAGGCCGATACCATTGGTTGAAATGGAGGGTTCGTTGGATGTTTGTGAACCTTGGGCAACATATAAAATTGAGGTCTGCGAGGATATTGAGTGATTAGATAACTATATGTGTGTTCCTTTTTCCATTCCATGTCTGTTGCCTTAGTTAAAATTTTCTTTAGAATAGTTTGAAAAATTTGAGTCGGATCATTAGACATATGCATGTACGTGTTGGTATCATTCACATGAACATTAACTTGACGCTCATAATATTCTGTGTCCAAGACCACAAGGGCCCCTCCTTTGCCTGCAGGCAGAAATGTGAGATTTTGTATCATCTGCCAGTGCTCGCAATGTGCTCCACTCTTTATTGGTAAGATTTCTTGAATGTTTGGCATCAAATTTTGTCGTTTTGAGATTGTCTTTAACCAATCTTTCAAAAGAATATAGAGACTTGGGAGAAACCAGAGCCTGAAATGTGCTTCTAGCTCTGAATTCCTTGTATTCTGGTTCTTGTATGATCGCAGGGGAAGGCTCCGTGGTACTGAAAACATATTTTAAATGTATGGTTTTCATGAACCTTAAAAAGCTATTTTACTTTCTATGGTGTTACTCATATGAAGGAACAAAGGAGGTCCCTTTGTTTAAGACTAGGTCTTTGTCTTTCTGCGCAAGTTCCTCCTTTCTTTTTCTTGCTCTGTCTCTCTCGCTCCTCCTTGTTTTTCCAAACTTTTTTCTGGTTGATTGTTGGCTGCTGGACTTATGGCTAAAAAAGGTGGTTTAGTAAATTGTTGTCCTCCTTTGTTGATGGCTGTGCAGTGGCTGTTGTTTGACCTGAGATCTGTGGTCAATTAATAGCTGTGTCTGAGGTCAGACTCTCTTCCGAAGATACTGTGGTAGGGTTCCTTTGCCATCTTTTTTGTGAATACACCTCTGCCCAGGTGTAGACTTCACCTAGTTTGTAGTCTATGGTGTCCATGCGGAATCTCTTAATTTTACGGTCATGTATTTCTTTGGCATATCTGTCTAAATTTTTGTTGACATCATTCAAAATATTTTTCCACTCATCATCTGGAATTTTTGGGGATATTTCCAACTTAACATTGTGAATTTCTTCATCCAAGGTATTCAATATGTTGGAGAGTTCTTCAACGATTAGTAAGATGAGATCCAATGAGCATTTGTTCAATACTGAGTACCATATTTCCATGAATTATTTATTTGATTTACATAACATGAGTTTTAAAGCTATGCGCCAGCCTGTAGGGATTCTTTTGACTTTGGTATTGTATTAGGGTTGTTGCATGTAGCCTCTGATTGATCTCTCTTCAGGATAAATATTCCAATTGTTTTAACAACTGAGCTGTTGTGCCTGCTTCTGTGCTGAATTTCCTTCCTGAGATCATGGATTAATCCATGTATTTTATTGGCTGCTTCTGCTGTAAAAACCAATGTCTCCGCTTTTTTTAGAAGTTAGTTGGGCAATATGTTCAAATGAAATCTTTGTCAGGTGCGTTTGGGTGAGAGACTAGAATCTGACTGTACTGTGTTCCCAAAACGCACTCCTTATAATACTGTTATGATTAACTTCTTCACAATTATACCTGTGTCCCACCCACCTAATAAATTCATTCTCATGTTTAAAGTCTGGTTGTGGAGGCCCCAGTCGGGTTTGCCAGTGTCCTATCAGGTTTCACATGGGAGGAGCAGCAGGGTGTAGGTTTCCCATCAATGGTGCATGCTTGGGGTGTGCTTGTAGTGTCACCTCATATTGCTTGACCTGGGTTTATGATTGTCCATGCTCACAGCACCTAGCAGCCAAGAGACAGGTCTGCATGAGTATGCATATTGAATGTTAGAGAGCACAGCTAGGCCCCTGAGACAGCAGAGACATGTTTTGTGACATGATTCTGTGTCGGTTGTGAAATCTCAGACTAACACCCCCTGAATCACACCGATAAAGATACACCCCTGCCTATGTTTGCAGCAAAGTTCTAGCTGTCTTGTCATTCACACAATGTTTCAGGATTAGTCCTCAAATTCTGTGACAGTCTCAGATTTCCAGGAGTGTTCTCATAGGTTTATGCCTGATTGTGACACATTGCACTGTTTAGCCCTTGATCCTAGACATCCCCCGTCACAACCACATATAACCTTCAAGCTCCTCACTCACGCATACAAGGCCCTCCACAACATCGGACCAGCATACCTAAACAACCGCCTCTCCTTCCACGCACCCAAGAGACACCTCCGATCAGCTGACGTCTCTCTGGCCACCATCCAGCGTATCTACAAGACCAGAACAGGAGGAAAGTCCTTCTCCTACCTCGCAGCCAGGGCCTGGATTGTCCCTACACTGCTCCAGTTCAGGAAGGACCTCAAGACCTGACTCTTCGAATGACCCCAGCGCTCAAAGGAGCCGCCCCCCTAGCACCTTGAGGCCCTTGCAGGTGAGTAGCTGCGCTTTACCAACCCTGATTGATTGATTTAGCATTTTTACTAGTATTCCTCCATGAGGAAAATATTTTTTCTACTGCCACTAATTTTGGGGATGTTCCACTGCCTTCCCACCATGAAAATATGTGACTAGTTTCAGGATGGGAAACTACCTGCAAACTTTTTGTGATAACCTCAAAAGTTGGTGCATGTTCCTTCTTTTTGCAGGTTTTCTACCTTGTAAGCCTCTATGAGTGGATTTACGCATACTTAAACTTATACAACACTGCTGTAATTTTCCTCATAAAAGATGGAATTTGCGCACTTAAATTCAAAGGAAGGTTGGCAACAGCTTTGCGAAATGTGCATCGTGGCGGCACAAAGACCTTTGTCAATTGTCTCTTTTAGAGGTGCAAATAGGTTTTAGGATTATGTCCTTAGAGACCTAATTCATACCTTCTCCACATACCTTCATACCATACCTGGTCCACATGTAGCCTGTCCCATTGCTCCTTAGTGTGGGGATGACTAGAGACATCCTGTGCAGTCTGCACAAGAGAAAGTTCCTAGGCACCCCCATCCGTCTTCAGACAGACCCTCCTGAAAGCTCTGGAGTATTTTATTGCTTGCATTTCCCCCCTCTCTCTTTAAGGGAAAACAAATTCTGCACATGACAAACGCAGCCAGGCAGTAAGTAAAGAGGCACCGGCACATTCATCAATAGGCTGATGATTGTTAGAGTGGGGATAAACTGGCAAAACATTGTGTTGTGAAGATGCAGGTGCGCGGGCGCGGAGGGAGGGGGGCTAATGTATTCTCATCCCCTTTGCAGCATCAATATATACAGTCCGGCTGACAGCCTGTGACAGGCGTGTGCATTATTTAAAAAGGGGGAAGCATATGCTCATTACTCACTATAATGAGCTCTCTGACATTCTCAGGGCAGGACTGCGGCCTACAGGATGGATGCAGCGTGCGCGCGACCAGGGGCGGCGGCACGGGGCGGGAAGGAGTGAGGAAAGTGCTAATAGTGCAGCTTAAGGCTGACGTGCTTAGGTCTGGGGGAGGAGACAGGACTCCTTACATGTAAACAGTCTGTCCCGAGCAACATGCACAGTCGCAAAAACTGCGTAAACAAGATTTGCAATTCAATAGGTCCTGCATTTTTGAGAGTTAGAGCTAGCTATTGACATTGTAAATGACAATGTCTTTTATCTATGTGTTTTGGTTTGGAGTGTAGTGGTTGTATGAACAGAGAGACAGCTGCAGCACTGTCTAGAGGACTTAGAATGAGGAATTACCACTGTGACCAGAGACACAGCTGCAGCACTGCCTAGAGGACTAAGAATGAGGAATTACCACTGGGACCAGAAAAGCAGCTGCAGCTCTGTCTAGAGGACTTTGAATGGAGGAATTACTGACAGGACCAAAGAAGCAGCTGCAGCACTGAGTAGAAGACTTAGAATGAGGAACTACCAATGAGACCAGAGAAGCAGATAGGAGCACGGCCCAGAGGAATAAGAATAAGAAATTACTGATGGGACTAGAGTAGCAGCAAGCAGCACTGTCTAGAGGACTTAGAATGAGGAATTACCAACGGGACCAGAGTAGCAGATAGCAGCACTGCCTAGAGGACTAAGAATGAGGAATTACCAGTGGGACCAGAGAAGCAGCTAGCAGCACTGCCTAGAGGACTAAGAATGAGGAATTACCATTGGGACCAGAGAAGCAGATAGCAGCAGTGGCTAGAGGACTGAGAATGAGGAATTACCACTGGGACCAGAGAAGCAGCTAGCAGCACTGCCTAGAGGACTAAGAATGATGAATTACCACTGGGACCAGAGAAGCAGCTAGCAGCACTGCTTAGAGGAATAAGACCGAGGAATTACTGACGGGACCAGAGAAGCAGCTAGCAGCACTGGCTAGAGGACTAAGGATGAGAAATTACCACTGGGAACTGAGAAGCAGCTAGCAGCACTGGCTAGAGGGCTAAGAATGAGGAATTACCTGCGGGACTAAAGTAGCAGCTAGCAGCACTGTCTAGAGGGTTAAGAATGAGGAATTACCAACAGGACCAGAGAAGCAGCTAGCAGCACTGCCTAGAGGACTAAGGATGAGGAATTACCACTTGGAACAGAAGAGCAGCTAGCAGCACTGCCTAGAGGACTAAGAATGGGGAATTACCACTGGGACCAGAGAAGCAGTTAGCAGCACTGCCTAGAGGAATAAGACCAAGGAATTACTGACGGGACCAGAGAAGCAGCTAGCAGCACTGGCTAGAGGACTAAGGATGAGAAATTACCACTGGGAACAGAGAAGCAGCTAGCAGCACTGGCTAGAGGGCTAAGAATGAGGAATTACCTACGGGACTAAAGAAGCAGCTAGCAGCACTGTCTAGAGGGCTAAGAATGAGGAATTACCAACAGGACCAGAGAAGCAGCTAGCAGCACTGCCTAGAGGACTAAGGATGAGGAATGACCACTGGGAACAGAGACACAGCTGCCACATTTGTGAACAGATAAAGAACAAGATTTACCCTGTTTACAGAAACGGAGCAATGGAACTCCGAACGAGTGAAACATAATTCATGCTAAAAACAAAAGATTGAGCGAAAGGGAGTTAGAGATTAAAGTCAAATTTCTAACATTCTAACTCTGTGACTGCTCAACTCGATCTTCAGTGACCCAGACTCTGTAGATCATAAGTGGGAGCTAAGGTGCGACGGGGTGAGCACACGGAGAAACGGTGGGTGGGAGGGGAAAGCAGTAACACTGGTCAGCTGCTTGCGTTTGCAACATTTCCAGAACACGAGGCAGGTAATCCGAAAGAAAAGTGTGCAAAACGACTGAAATGGACAGAAGTGAAATGAGCCCTGTAACAGGGCCAGTCGCTATGGGAGGGAATGACAGACCAAAAGGAGGGACAAATGGGCACAATTTACCATTCAAAAGAAAGGAATTTAGAAAGGCACCCTGAACAACCAATGACAAGCGATGGGCTGGCTTGTAGCCTATGTACTGAATACACCATGCCTTGCAGAGGGGTGCATGAGCACTGTTAGGCTCGACCTAAAATGTAATTTACCTTCTTTACTCACCGGTATCTTGGCATGTATAAAAAAGACTACTGCTCTTACCTGTATTTCTGTGCCTCCCCACAATAGTGACAGGGAGCCATACAAATACCTCCCAAACATTCAAGAAGAGAATAATTTGCTATTCCAATATTTTTTCTTTAAAAAATGTAAGTTAAGTGTTTTTGGGTGTCCCATGTCCAAATACCCTCTCCTCAGATGTTCTCGGACTGGATTAGAAAATGAAATGATGCTGTCCTTGGGTATTTGGGGAAGTTCTATGCCTTGCCTTCGCTTTCAAAAAGAGCTATAAAATATAAATTCCTTTGTCAGAAAAAGCAATATTTGGTGCCTCCCCTCCGCTTTCCAAGGGAGGCATAGAAATATGGCTTGCCATAAAAATATGGCATTCGGTGGTATATCTGTACCCCACTCTGCTTCCGGTAGGCCTGGGCATACAAGAGTATTCAGAAGGTTAGATTCCGGTAGTGTCCTCTCAGACACGGCAGTGTCTGTCAAAGTAACGCAAATGTGAATGTGTCACGTGATTAATATTTTTTGTAGTGCTAAAATGCTTCTAGCCTGCTTTGTTGGCTGTGTATTTATTGATCTCAAAAGGTGCTGGATTAAATGGGCCACCCAGTGGCTTACGTCGCAATAGATCCCCAAACCCCAGCTGAGGTCATCAAACAAACATTCTAGAATGCCTGTTGCCGGTGATTGTTAAAGATACAGGACTGTTTGGTCTTTTTACTGGGGAGCCCCTTTACGAGCAACGTAAGCTGGAGTCCTCCTTAGACATGCAGGGGCAGATTTACACGAACTGACGCATCTCTACATATCAGCAGAGATGCGTCAGTTAATTTGCGTCACGTAAAAAAAAACTTGCGCCACCATGAATACGTCGTATTTACAATGCAGCGCACCGTGGCGCAAGGATTGACAGATGCGTGAAGCATCTGTCGGCGTAAAGGTAACACATTGCTGAAGTCGTGTCGCAAGCGCGACGCAACTCCAGCAATGCTCAGGGACGGCCTATACTTATTGTGCTGCGTCACTCCTTACGCCTGCTTCAAGCATCGTAAAAGTGACTCAGTGAAATCTTGTAGATTTCACGGCAACACTTTTATGAGGCTTTCTTGAGTGGGAACGCCCACCCTGCATACATTATACCTGACACAGGTATAATGTGACGCAGGGCTTTACAACGTGACGCATCTCCCTAGATGCGTCATGTTGTAAATGTGTCGCAACGTGGCGCATTGCTTACGATGCCGTTGCGTCACAAAAGTGACGCAGTGGCGGCGTAAAAGTGTCACAAGGGGCTTGTAAATCTGCCCTGCATAGTTCTAGCTTGGCCTAATTTTGGGAGGCTCTCACTGCACATTAATGCCACTGCTGTGCTGGTGGATGTGCACTAGCTCACTAAACCTGTGCATCCAGAGGGTAAATAAATCCATGCAGGGAGATGCAGTGGGACCACAGGCACGTGCCAGCAGGCCTCTAAAGCAGGGCCTGCTTAGTGGTCCCGCCCACCAGTGTACATCAAACCGGCTGAAGATATCCCACAAACAAACGAAAGTGGAAATATGTAGCTACCCCTTTCATTTTTGTTCCAGCTGATCAGCTGATATTGATACATTTCAATCAGTCCCGTTCTTGCTCAGATGTGAACCGGTGATGCTTATTTTCACCCTGGTGCCATACATTTAACTGTGCATTGGTTCCCCGTCACATTGTCCTGCATTTGGAAAAGCACAGTTTTGTTCCCATTCAACACATCACTGTGTGCTCTTGTGACTATCTTCTCTATAGGCCCTGTGAAGAGAGCGTGTGTAGGGCATTTGGTCGGGGTTCTGATTGCATCGATCACCAAAAAAGGTCAATTTAAGAGGTCTGTAGGTTTTGGATGGAACTCTATCGTTCCTTCACCCCATGTTTTTCTAAGAAATTTCTATTTTTGTAAATATTGATTGTGCAGTTTGATGCCATTGATCAGGGTTCTCCAAAGTCGGTCCTGGAGGGCCGGATCCATGCCAGATTTTTAGCATATCCCCATTTAGATAAATATAGTTATCTTAAAAATCCGGCATGGATCCGGCCCTCCAGGACCGACTTTGGAGAACCCTGTCATAGCTTGTGATAACGCCGATTCTTATCTAATTATCTATAAGAACCTTCTAGTCGCCAAGATCTTTTTACCTGTTGCATAGTGTAAAGGAGAGAATCTCATCTGGTTATATATCAGCATTCATTTTGTCTGAAAGGACCACTGACTCCGAATTCAAGTTTGAGAATTTATTATCGCCAAAAATAACTGAACGTGCAAGCACCTCAACACGAGGTTAAAGAAATAGATGGGCACTAATACAAATAATAATCTACGCAAGAATCTCATCCGACTCAGGATAAGGAGAATAGAAAGTTCTAGAAGGATCAACCAGACTATGATTGCTCCAATTTCTAAGTTGCTCTTCATTGAACTAAACAAGCTTACAATCAATTGCTGTCCCTACTCTAACACTAAGTGACATCCCTGCATAACGATTTTCCCAGGCAAGAAAGAATAAAAGGTGTCAGCTGTGAGGACTTCCTAAGAAGTGCAATCACATAATACCTAAGCTCAGCTCTGTCCTTCTCTCTGGTCTCCCCTACCTCTTCTCTGTCCTCCTCCCTCAGGGCACTATCCCTAATACAAAACCACAATACAATTGTACACGCCTTTGTCACGCCTCCTTGGCCAGGTCTTCTTTCTTGTGCTTTTCCATCGAAACGGTTACTTCATCCTGGACGGTTGCGATGACCTTGAGTCCCAGGCACCTTCTCCGCCGAAAGTATCATCCCTACATTCCTTTTCACTCCCCGTACCATGCCTCCCCTCTCTCTAGCTTTCGAAAACAAAGAGTTAGTCTTGCTAACGAGACATGTGTCCTTGCACCTGCAACAAAAGATACTTTCAACAGAAACCTTCTACTGTGCAAATTAAATCTACCGTTTGTGCCCAGAGAGCCTTACCAAGAGAAACCTTTCTCTGCCTACAAAATAAGCTAACATAAGAATAAACCAGGCCTTCCCTAAGCATATATGTAGTCAGGCCTTTACATATGACTTTTAAACACGCATCTTACTTGTCCCTATGAGCATTTTCATTACACTTCACATGCAAAAATGAATTACATGTGCAACTTTAATATGGTGCACGTTTAAACTACTGCAATTACATTACACATACGAACTAATTTCCCTATGCATTAAGTTCACACAATTTAATAAGCATTACATTACATCAATATCCTAGCACCATTATACTGCCGAGTTCACTTTGTCTCAGTGAACTACTCATTCTTTACTAAACATGCATGGGTATACAATGGAATATAAACGAATATATGTCTGAATACATATGGGTGCGGCCTATCAGTGATTATGATGCACCCCTACAATTCACAAGAACATTTCGCTCTATCAGTTCCCCCTTTGATGACTCCTGTCATCACATCTCATTCTACTCCCTCGGAGAAGGAACCGACCTAAACAGAACTTGTTCCCATCTTCCCTGATCTGAAGTTCTCCATGCTCTTGAGCCTTTGATACTGATTGTCCTGCAATCTTGCCAATCTCATGTCATTTTCCCTCAAAGCTCTCTTGACTCTGCCTGCTCGATACCACTTGTAGGCCTTGATCATAATCCACAAGCCAGCCACACAAACCACCAAAATAAGGAGTGGTCTCAGGAAGTACCCAAGGAATCCCTTTCCTAGGTTCGCAAACCAACCTCCCACTTGACCAAAACCCTTTCCGACCTTTTCCCAGGCCCCTTCTTCGGTCAAATCCGCTATCTTTGTGTGGATCATAGTGATGTTACTTATATATTTCTCCAGATCCTTGCTACGGTCTGGTATATAAGTGCAGCACTCTTGAACCTTCAGCATTTTACAGACTCCGCCCTCTTTTGCCAATAGGACATCCAAAGCAAGGCGATTCTGCAAAACCATTCCCCTTATCGACAACATCTCTCCTTCCACCAACACCAACGACTTTGCTGTGTTCATCGAAAATTCATCCACCACAGTCGCTAACCTCCGGATCTTCACATCATTCAAGACTACTCCTAGACTAGGTATCATAGCTCCAAAGATATCCCCCACAACGATTCCTGCACTTGCAGCTCTTCTCGTTCTTGAATGCTCTCCACCCTCCAGAAGATTTAAGTCTTCTGTATGGTAAATCTTTGGAAATATTATTGACAAATAACATGTTCCATACCAATTTGCAGGCAACCTCACATAAGCATTCTTCCCACATACGTAATACACCGTAGGTATCACTTGTACAGGACCTTGGAGAAAATCTTTTGCTACATCTGCCATGGTGAAAACGTGATCACAAGTACTCTGTCCCACTGGAACCTTTTCGTAGTAAGTCTGATAACGCCTTATACACAACTTACCCCTCTGCTCCTTATCTAACGCTATAGGACCATAGCTTCCCCTGGTCTTATGCAACCGTTCTTCATCTGTCCAATCAGTCCTGTGATGTCCCATATCTCGGGATTCAGTCAGCTTTCTATACCTATCTTCAACCTGATCTACAAACTTTCTCTCTACATCCGACATCAAACAAGTCAGATTGTGTCTGTGTGCGAATGCTGTATCCAATTCCAAACTCGGTATGAAGTACTTCCTCAGTCTGTCCTCGGTCTTATAATAGTCATACTTATTCAAATGCTTGTAAGCTGGGACTTCAGGAAGCACTGCGTCGAAATTGGAAAAGAAATACTCGAACTGCTCTCTCTCATAAAACAAACTAAGCAAAAGACTACATGAAATACCATAAGTCAGTGGAAGATGGTGATACCTAATACCCTCATCCACTGAAGTAGGCAACTGCATACACACATAACAATCTTTCGCATCCATCACGTCAACATACTCATACAACAACTTAGCATATGCATTCAACTTAAAATCACCCTTAGACAAATCTACATGTAATCTACGACTTTCTTCTAATATCAAAGCTCTATCAGCTGCCCTGTCTACCCCCTTCTGGCTAGGTGTGATAGGTGTCGGTGTCCCTGTCACTGCCTCTACTTCTGGCTCATGCGAACCAGTATATGAGACTACAACTACTATGATTATAGAAATTATCACACTACTTATAAGAATGCCTACAATCCACTTTGATCTACGATTGGGATCTCCCGGCTCCATGATTTCAAAAGTTCTCAAAAGTCTTGGTTATCGCAAAGAACTCAGAAAAAGTCTCTGTCCTTTATTTGTGACTTGCTTAACCAGCTCGAGCAACCGTGAAATCTCCGGGCTTTCCCTTTCCGATCACAACTTATTTACACAGTCCAGAAAAAGACTTCCCTAGTTTTTCGTTCCTCTTCTTGTGGAAAGTCCCTAAGTTTATTCTTCTTCCACTCGGACCTAGGTTATCTTCTTCTTTTAGACTTTTATTTACAGTTCATAACTGATCCACAATGAGATCCTCATTGAGCGAGACCAGAACGTGATACAAAAGTTCAAGACGCAAAATCAGCACTTCATGTGAAAACGGCTCAACTCCAAAAGGCGGGAATTCGAGTCGATGCAAAAGCAAGTTTCGGACTTCACTCAGAAGCGGGGGATTCGGAACCGTGAGTGTCAGTGTTCCCTCTATCTCGAGCCCTGGCATCCGCAGCACCACCTTCACCACCACATTCGGGCTCCGACAGACCACTTCCACTGACCTCAGCCTTCCCGTACTCACCACCCCCTGCATCAAACACAGTGTAAGTCCACTCAGGGGTAGAGTATCTGCGACAAGGCACTCTTGTTCTCTTTGACCTTCGCCGACTGTCTTGTGCTTGGTCTTCGTCACTTGCTTCCGTTTCAGATACTTCAGACACTGGAGCAAGGTCTCTCTCAGGTGCTAACCTCAAGTTCAGTCGCCTCTGTCTCTCAGGCCAACTTTCTGCACGTCTGTTCGTTTGTCTGCCTTCCCCTTCTATACCCAGTGCACTACTTCCTCTTTCTTTTGAATTTGACTCTTCTCCGCCCACTGCACCATCTCCTTCTTCGGTGTCTGAGTCAGGGTTCGAATTGTGGAAACCCCCTTCAGCTTGCTCTAGTGCACCACCAGTTGTGTCAGCGACCCTTACAGCTTGACTTGTCCTCTCATGTGGCCCTGCCACATCCGCTGGGTTTTCATTTACGAGAGGAGCTGTTTCTTCCAAGGGTGCTGGAACTCTGCGGGTATGGGAAGCATGCACCCAGTTCGGCAATCCTCCACACTTTACTGCTGTGTTCGTGATCAGAATCACCTGATACGGGCCACGCCAACGGGCATCCAAACAACTCTTCCTCACGTGCTTCCGGACGAGCACCCAGTCACCGGGACACAAGTCGTGGCACAGATCACTCGAGGCTGGAACCACAGCTGCTTGCACCTGCTGGGATACAGAACGGACCACATCAGAGTGTCCTTTACAGTAATCGAGAATCAAATCATCAGTGATGCTTATCAAGGCTGTAGCTGGTACTGCTGGCAGTCTCATTGCCCTCCCCATTAATATTTCATGGGGGACAACCCGGTCTTTCTGTCTGGGACACTTCGCATGCTCATGAGCACCAGTGGCAAGGCGTCGGGCCATTTCAGGGATGTCGAAGAACACATTTTTGCCATCCGGGCTTTCAAAGTTCCATTAACTTGTTCCACCATCCCAGAAGCCTCCGGTCTGTAGCTACAGTGGAGTCTCTGGTCAATGTTCAATGCTGCACAAAGTAACTTCATGATTTCGCTATGGAAGTGCCCTCCTCTATCTGATTCCAAAGAGGTCGGGATCCCGAATCTAGGGATAAGCTCCCTCAACAATAATTTAGCCACTGTCAGAGTGTCACACCTGCGTGTGGGGTAAGCCTCCACCCACCGTGAGAATACACATACTATCACTAGAATGTACCTCAAGCCATTGCACCTAGGCATCTCCACGAAATCCAACTGTAGTCTATTGAAGGGCCCTCCTGACCTTCCAATGTGACTCAATGTAACTACAGTTTTCTTTCCGGCATTCATCTGTTGACACGTAACACACCTCTGACATACCGTCTCAGCCATTGCTCGGAACCGTGGGTTATACCACGTCTGTCTGAACACTCTCATCATTGCGTCTCTACCCAGGTGTGCCTGTCCATGTATCAATCTTGCCATCGGACTCAGCAATTCTTCCGGCAACACAGCTCTCCCATCGTTTGATACCCACACATCCACGTCTCCTTTCTCACACCCAGCTTTGATCCATCCCTCTCTCTCCTGGTTAGAAACTTCATCCTGCAATCGCTTAAGCTCTTCCCAAGTGTCTGCCATGGTCAACATTATGCTGAGATCGGTTCCCTCTTGGCTCTCTTCTATCTCTCTTCCTGTGAATATGCATCCTTGTTCTGCGCAGAAGCGGGCTACCTCGTCCGCGTAGTTATTACCCAAGGATACAAAGTCCTCCCCCTTCCCATGGGCTGAACACTTTACCACAGCAATTTCTTTTGGATGCTGTAATGCTTCTAACAATTGTCTTACATATTCTCCATTACGAATGGGTGAGCCAGATGATGTCAAAAATCCCCTCTGAGACCATAACTGCCCGAAGTCATGCACCACGCCAAAGCCGTATTGGCTGTCTGTGTAAATCGTGATTCGAATTCGATCAGCGGCCAAACAGGCACGGGTCAAGGCAATGATCTCAGCTACCTGCGCGGAGCGTACTCCTTCTAGGCAAGCAGCGTCGACCACTCCTGAAATAGTACATACAGCAAACGCTGCTCTCAATTGCCCCACACTGTCTCTTAAGCATGAACCATCGACAAAGAAAATTTCATCTGGGTCAGCCAATGGCTCATCGACAATGTCAGGTCTCGGTTTGGTGCAAAGTTCAGTCACATCGAGACAATCATGGTCCGCACAATCTTCATCATCTGTATTCGGTGTAGGCATCAATGTTGCAGGGTTCAAGACAGAGCACCTTTTCAGAGTCACATTCTCTGCGGCAAGTATGACTTGCTCGTACCTCGTTAACCTATTGTTCGTTAGGTGCTGGGTCTTGGTCCTGGTCATTAATAACTCAACCGAATGTGGCACATGTACAGTCAATGGATGTCCCATTACAATGCTTTCACATCTTTCAATGCTGACACCTGTTGCAGCAACGGATCTTAGACATCCGGGCAACGCAGAAGCTACTGGATCTAAAGTAGCTGAAAAGTAGGCAACTGGTCTACGGACACCTCCATGGTTCTGAGCTAACACTGCTAATGCACATCCTTCCCTCTCGTAACAAAACAATGAAAAGGTCTTGTTGTAATCAGGCATTCCCAATGCCGGAGCTCTGCACAAATCCTCTCTCAGTTTCAGGAATGATATCAAGCACTCCTCGTCCCATGGTACCGGATCACTCACATCCTTGTGCGTAAGCCTCTGCAGAGGCTTTGCTCTCAAGGAGAAACTAGGAATCCACTGTCGACAATAGCCAACCATTCCTAGAAACATCCTAACTTCTCTCTGTGTCGTGGGTACTGCCATGCTCATTATTGCCTCAATTCGATCTGGTGACACCTTCCTCTTGCCTTTTTCCAATCTGTGTCCCAAGTACTGTACTTCTTTCAAACAGTACTGCAGCTTGTTAGGGGACACCTTATGTCCGTTCTCTGCTAAGTGGTTCAACAATGCTACAGTGTCAATTCTGCAAGCATCTTCTGTTTCTGCGGCAATTAGCAAGTCATCTATGTATTGCACGAGAACTGAGTTCTGTGGCAACACAAGACTCTCAAGGTTCTTCTTCAGGATCTGGTTAAAGATCGATGGACTTTCTGTATACCCTTGAGGGATACGACACCATGTTAACACGCGATTTTCTAGCCTGAACGCAAAAAGAAATTGGCTTTCCTCGTGGAGCGGTATCGAAAAGAAGGCTTGACACAAATCGATAACCGTAAACCACTCGGCTTCACATGGGATCTGGAACAGTATTACTGAAGGATTCGGTACCACTGGACAACAAGGGACAACTATCGTGTTGACCTTTCGCAGGTCTTGCACGATCCTGTACTTCCCGCTTGGTTTCTGTAGTCCCATTATGGGCGAATTACAGGGACTACCTCTGATCTCTTTTAAAATACCCTTCTCAATGAAAGTCTCGATCACAGGTTTTATTCCTGCAATCGTTTCTGTCGACAGGTTGTATTGAGGTGTTCTTGGGAAATCAACATTCTGTTTCACCTCAATCCGCACTGGTTCAACCCCTCTGATTAGACCTATTTCGTCTCCTGCGAAATCCCACACCACAGACGACACTGCGTCTCTCAGATCAGGTGGAAGTTCTTCCACCGTCACCATTGGGTACAGATCTATACACAGATGCTGATTGGCAATCTTAAAGTCAGCATCGTCATCTCTCGTCTGGACCTCCACTCCCCGTGGTGTACAGTAAATCGTGCAGTTCAACTTGCACAACAGATCTCTCCCTAAAAGACAAACTGGACTCGTATCACACACTACGAACTGATGTCTAGTTTGGAAGGAACCTATCTTTACTAGGATCGGTTCTGTCAATGGGCTGCTTATTCTCTTGTTCGCTACTCCAACAACCTGGATTGATTGTCCCGAGAGGGGTAGGTTAGGGACTACTGCAGATCTTACAGTAGACCGGGTAGCTCCAGTATCAACCAAAAGTGTTGCAGGATTGCCCTCAATCTCTGCCTCCACAAAAGGTCCTCTCTGGTCTACCTCCAAGACCGCTCCAAGTGTGCAGTCTTCCTCCCTCTCAGGCACCGTCAGGATAAAGGGTCTGAGCTATCCTCATCATAACCTTCGAACAGGGGCATCTGTTGGTACGTTCGTGTTCCTTGTGAAATCCTTGGAGCTTGGGGAATCTGAGCGTGAGAATTGTAAACCCCCCCTTTCATCGTCCTAGGTCTCGTTATTGTGTTAACTACCTCTTGCGCAGGTGCCTGAGCCCCCTCTTCCTCTTCCTGTACCTGATTTGCTGGGTTCAAAGGACACTCGCGTTTCCAATGTCCGACCTGGCGACAAAGATGACACGCAGTGGTCTTCTTTAGTGTGGCCACGTCCACTCCTGTCTTGGGGTCTACTGGTTTTCCCTTTCCCTGTACCTGCCCATTCTGGTTTCCCTGGAAATTTCCTTGCTTTCTTCCTAAGGTCCCTCCACTAGGCTGACTCTGTGCTGTCTGCATCTGGACAAGCATCAATTTGTCTTTTAGCTTTCGATGTTTCGATTCCACCTCATCACTACAGTATCTCGCATATCGCAAAATTTCATCCAGTGGCTTGTTCTGCCAGCAGATCAAATGGTGCTGTATCATGAGGCTGATTTCCATTCTCAGACCCGTTACAAACTTTGAGACAAACTGTCCCATATCCTTAGGGTCCAAAACATCTAACCCACTATACTGTTTAAAAACTTGCAGAAGTCTTTCATAATATTCATGCACCGTTTCCTTGGGTTCCTGTACAGTCCGATCTATCTTAACCCAATCTATATCCTGAGGTGAAATCTTCGACTTCAACCATGTAATCACCTGCTCATACTTTTTCATGACATCAGGTGATGGACCATTTGTAACCGCCTCTCTTTTCGGTTCCGAAGTCGGCCACTCAATAGCGACTTTACATGCTGTCCACAAATCTCCTGGTACCACTATGTCAAACAAAGTGTTCAAATCAATCCACAATACTTTTGAAATCTTCACAAACCGCTCAACCTGCTTGTACCACTCCACCGGTTTTTCCCTCAGCCGAGGAAAATCATTTGTAAATGCAGCCAAATCACCTCTATTCCACGGCACATGCACGTACCCTCCATTCTGTACTTCCCGTAAAGGAAAATTTCCAACACCCGTCGCCCCTCTCCTGGCGGCGGCGTTTCCCCTTCTGCTCTCTTTACTGGTTTCTTTTTGGACCACCTTTCTTCCCATTTGTCCAACAAAATCCATATTCTCATTCCTATGATCAGGTCTCTGGTGTGCGTCTTTAATCCTGTGATTCTTTTCTCCTCCAACTCCTGATCACTGTAATGCAATCTATGTGGTCCCTGCAACGCTTTAGTTTTGTTCAGGTCCACCTCATATCTTTTGGCCAATTCCTTCAATCTATCATGTGCCATTCTAGCTTTTCGAGTCACATCTTTTGCTACAAACAGCAGCTCATCTGATCCATAAATTTCTATCCTTTCCAAAGGCAGACCCCCACTGATCATTTCGTCTACCTCTGCTTTCAGCCTCACTACGTCTAGCAACCTTGCCTGTACTGCACTCCTCAGTACGTCTCGACAACCCGAGCCATCTCGCTCATCACAGTCACTATTCTGTCCTTGTGACCTATTCCCTTCTATATTCCTGGAACCTGATCTGTCTTCCGAGACATTTTGTGCCCTATCTCTTTGCATCCTATCCTCTTGGTTCGTTACTGTTGGTGTCCACTCCCTCAAAGCTGACTTAGATTCCCGTAAAGACCTCGGTCTTTCCGGTCTCTCCTCTTCTCGCCCACATGAAGAGTCCGCAGTAGCCGGTAACGGCGTACTTGTCTCCATTGGTCTTGGGAAATGAACCACCCTTACTCCAAACCCATTCCCACTCTCACTGTTTCCTTCTTCCCTTCTCATCGGTACGGAGCTCCCTTCTCTCACTCGGTCTGGGTCATATACCGGTACTATAGGGCCAATGGTAACCGGTACTGTCAAGGAGTCCGGTAATCTTGTGTTCCCCGCAGGAGGCTGTGTTATCATAGACGCCGTTGCTCCCTCCGTTCCTGTGGAAATTCTTCCCACTACTCTCATGCTAGTCTGGTTCTGGCTCTCATCAACTATTGCCACTGCTGGGGTCGTCTTTCCTTCTTCTGAATCTGGGTTAAATGGTGGTGGCCTCTCCGCCAACATCCTATCCAACAAACTGTCATCTAGATCACTGTCGTCCTCATCGATTCTTATTATTTTCCCATTTTGTACTAACAATGGGTACAACTTATCTCCTTCGATCGTGTCTGCTCTCCACCTCTTCTCCAAGGCATCCCACCTTGCATCTTGAAATGCCCTGACCGATTTCTTCACCCTTTCTTGGCATCTGTCCTTCTTCCTATCATACGCTGCCCTTATCCACGCATGTAGTGCCTCGAACTGTGTTGGTCTAGGTAGTGGTCGTAATGAAGCCATTACACTCTTGAGCTGGTACAGCACCTCTAACCTGAAAGTACCATATCGAGGGAACGACAATTCTCCTTCTGCTTCTGTCATTTTATGCCAATTCTCAAGCCAAATTATGGTATGCAATCCTACATTCTTTGCCATATAATGTGCTGGTGTATCCTCGGGAGGAGCTTCCTCTCCCTCCCGAACAACCACATGTCTATCACCTCTACAAAGTTCCCTTAAAGCCTTAAAACATTTCATGATGAATCAACTTTGTATTTGCACTCAAAATGTCCGCTTTTACTTCCTGATTTCAATCCACCAATACCAGCGCGGTTCACACCAACCGGCCTATCGCAGCGCGGCTCTTGTCTGACGTCACTTTTCCTCCGCTCGCAGCAGTTCCCCTCCTTTCTAATTCACTTGTTCTCACTCGCATCTATCCCAATCATACTCTGAAATAATGTCCGTCCTACCGAACAATTACCTCTCTGACCGTCGGTCTTACCAATGACCGATCAGCCTCTTGAGCTTGTTGACCTCAATCTGGCAATCGTCTGTCCGCGAAACGACCGGACAATCGCCTTTAGCACACTCGATAGGATTCAATCATTCGATGTTCTGCACACAATAACCTACGACCTGCGTTGGTTATTCACACACTCACTCATGTGTTCCCTATCTTCAGTGGGTCTGTCAATGACGTCTCGTGACCCCCACAACTCTGGTCAACGTTCTCAACTCTGGGTGTATTCTACACCACAATAAATCTCCCGGTCCCGCGCGCGCTCACGGTCCGTTTCTCAATCACACAACTCTCGTTCCAACTCCGCAAGACATCACACAACAATAAAACACCGCAATCTACCAAACATCGCTCTTTTCATACTCACTCTACTACGAACTGCTACTTCCGCCGCACCGTCACTCTCCGTCAGTTTTCCACGACCTCCGACATCCTTCTCCCGCGGTCCTCTGGATCTGCGTCACTCGGGCTCTATGGGGCAACTTAGTCTCCTATCTTGCTCTAGATCTCCCCTTACCATCAAAGGTAACCATCCTACTCTGCTACCAACTGATAACGCCGATTCTTATCTAATTATCTATAAGAACCTTCTGGTCGCCAAGATCTTTTTACCTGTTGAATAGTGTAAAGGAGAGAATCTCATCTGGTTATATATCAGCATTCATTTTGTCTGAAAGGACCACTGACTCCGAATTCAAGTTTGAGAATTTATTATCGCCAAAAATAACTGAACGTGCAAGCACCTCAACACGAGGTTAAAGAAATAGATGGGCACTAATACAAATAATAATCTACGCAAGAATCTCATCCGACTCAGGATAAGGAGAATAGAAAGTTCTAGAAGGATCAACCAGACTATGATTGCTCCAATTTCTAAGTTGCTCTTCATTGAACTAAACAAGCTTACAATCAATTGCTGTCCCTACACTAACACTAAGTGACATCCCTGCATAACGATTTTCCCAGGCAAGAAAGAATAAAAGGTGTCAGCTGTGAGGACTTCCTAAGAAGTGCAATCACATAATACCTAAGCTCAGCTCTGTCCTTCTCTCTGGTCTCCCCTACCTCTTCTCTGGCCTCCTCCCTCAGGGCACTATCCCTAATACAAAACCACAATACAATTGTACACGCCTTTGTCACGCCTCCTTGGCCAGGTCTTCTTTCTTGTGCTTTTCCATCGAAACGGTTACTTCATCCTGGACGGTTGCGATGACCTTGAGTCCCAGGCACCTTCTCCGCCGAAAGTATCATCCCTACATTCCTTTTCACTCCCCGTACCATGCCTCCCCTCTCTCTAGCTTTCGAAAACAAAGAGTTAGTCTTGCTAACGAGACATGTGTCCTTGCACCTGCAACAAAAGATACGTTCAACAGAAACCTTCTACTGTGCAAATTAAATCTACCGTTTGTGCCCAGAGAGCCTTACCAAGAGAAACCTTTCTCTGCCTACAAAATAAGCTAACATAAGAATAAACCAGGCCTTCCCTAAGCATATATGTAGTCAGGCCTTTACATATGACTTTTAAACACGCATCTTACTTGTCCCTATGAGCATTTTCATTACACTTCACATGCAAAAATGAATTACATGTGCAACTTTAATATGGTGCACGTTTAAACTACTGCAATTACATTACACATACGAACTAATTTCCCTATGCATTAAGTTCACACAATTTAATAAGCATTACATTACATCAATATCCTAGCACCATTATACTGCCGAGTTCACTTTGTCTCAGTGAACTACTCATTCTTTACTAAACATGCATGGGTATACAATGGAATATAAACGAATATATGTCTGAATACATATGGGTGCGGCCTATCAGTGATTATGATGCACCCCTACAATTCACAAGAACATTTCGCTCTATCACTTGTCCTTAGATGTTCAGCTCGACTCTGGGCACAGGGGTTCATGTCATGTAGCATCGTCCCTTCTGCGTTGTTGATGTGCTGCAGAAATCCCTTGCAAGGTATTTTCAGTGTTTCTGTAGATAGTATATTTTGAACCTTATATGGGGAAGGATTTTTTCAGTTGCTAATAACTTTGGCAGCATTTGTCAGATCTGCATGAAACCTTAAAAATTGATCCACTTTTGTTTAACCCTGTAAAGTTTTCTGCAGATTGAAATGGGGTGAAAGTGATGGAGAGGCCCAAAATGTGTTGTTAAAATTTTAAATTCCTTAAGAAAGTTGTCACAACCACAGAAAAAACACTGTACAGTATAACAACAAACTTGGAATACACTCAGGGGCCACTGATTTCTGTGTGCTGCTTTTATGTGGCCTAAATCTGCTCACAGGTTACTGACATAGTTGGCGAAAGGACAGGTAAGGAACATGACAGATATGTGGTTGGAAAAAGTTTCCAAAGTTCAGACCTCAGACGTTGATTCTGAACTCAGAATCCTGTTGGCTGTGAAGACCTGGTCACTGTGCTTCACTGGACATTTTGTTAAGTCCACCAATGTCTGGGGGGTTTCTGCAGCAGGGGTAGTAGGCATGGCTACAGGTCGGACCCAGCAGGCTTTGCGACAACATGCTGACTGCAGATCGAATATTTGTCGGACCGTCTTCTGGCTGTCAGTGGTACTTCAGCCTTTCATCTTTGCCTTGCTATGCTATGCTATGCTATGGGATTTATAAAGTGCATGGCGACCCGAAAGCATTCCAGCACGGACGGAAAAAAGAATCAATGCACCAAGACCAGAGGCGTCACCTAAAAAATCAAGTCTTAAATCTTTATGTTTGCAACAGTAGACACCACCTACTAAATGGCATTGACGATTGCTTCAGATGTCATCAGTAATGTAATTTGTAATGTTGTGTTTGAGATCATGAACAATGAACTGAGTTTTTGCTGTGCAGTTAGTCATAACTGCAGATTTCCGTAACTATTAAATTTTTGGGCATAGCTGTATGTCCTTTAAATGTATGTTTTTTCAGGGAATAGGTCGTTTTTTGCATATCGTATGTGATCGTGTGAGTGGAACATAATGTCCTTTAACAAAAGTTTGATACTTGACAACTATCCACCATTCACTGTTCTCAATACTCACAGGGCATAGTCATGGCCACTGGAATTATTCGGCATGGGTGGACAAATTATGCGGCAGGGTTGAATAAATTGTGCGTCAAGAAAAGCAAATTATACTACCTAATGCAGCACTCTGTGATAGTATTACTTCGTAATTGTGTTGTTTTTTTGCCTTAACACTATATGGGCAAAGGTTTCACCTCATTAGTACCAGTTTAACATCCAAATAGAGAAATGAGCAACTCAAAGGTGACCAGTCAAGCTTTACATAGGGCCTGCCACGCAACATGCATCCCCGTAATTTTAGTCAGTTTTGACCCGTTTAGCTAAAAACAATTTTTTTGTTAAAATCTGCAGATTATGCAGCAGATGATGGATTATGTGGTAAATGCGGCAAATCAATAATTATACAGAAAATGCAACTGCCTCAGAATCGCATAATTTAAGTGTCCCTGTGCATAGTCATAGGAAATATTTACTTTTTAAAGGACTCATTTTTCAATCCTCCACACAAAAGATATAGGGTAGAAATAAGGCACTCTTAAGCAACCCATAAGTCTAGACGTCTATTAATCTATTACAGTCCGTTTAAACTAAGGTTACATATCTAGAAAACCTTTGGGAAAGCCCTTTACAGATGAAGGAAACCTCTAGCTGTTTAATTGGCCCCAAGATGGCGTCTGTCCAGCAAAACCAAAGACGAAAACAAGGCAGAATTGTTCTGTAAATAGCAGCCCAGCAGCCTTAGCTGTTGGCTAATAAACGAGGAAAATGGGCAACACCGTCTCACCTAGAACATTAACCTGTGATGTATAGGAAAGCAAACTGGTGGAAATTTATTCTTGCTCCAGTAAGCCCATCTGTCAAGCGGAAGAAGAAAAGGGGCTGTCCAGCGGTGACCACAGAGCAGATGAACACATCTGTCAGTGCGCCGTGGAGCGAACAAGTGAAGTGGGTCGTCTCGGCCTTGATGGAGGTTGTCGTTGTCATTTATTCTGCAGTTTATTTCAGCTCTGCGTGCACATGGTTAAGCAGTGGCACGGCAGTGAGGGTTGGCGGATGGGGCTGCACGCCACGCGCAGGCAGAAAAATGGGATTTCTATCTGTGCTCGCTATGGCCAGTCCGGCCCTGCTGTCATTGACGGTATCAAAATAACTCTTTCGCCTATAAGTGCGACAGTTCAGATTCTTCTAGGTCCCCAAAACTAAAGGAATGGCTGGGGAGGCAGGTATTAGTAATTTTTAATGTATATTGTGTTCATAAACAACCGTTGTTCTGCTCGTCTCTAAATTAGATGAGCAGCGCCACCATGTGGCAGACTGTCATACGTGTGCCGAGCACCGGAAATCAATTAAGTGCCAGTGCTGAGTACCGGAAACCACTGGCTCAAATTAAGCACTGATTTCAACCATGCAAGTAACCTAAACTGGGAAGTCATTGGGAAACTTCAATGCAATGATGGGGAGTGTATCACGTGCAGTGGTTGAGGGGTTTCCCTACTGAGGTAGGAGAAGAAGCGATGCAAATCATGCAAATAGCACAGCAGGTTCAGGACCATGTTCAGACTCCCACCTGTTCAAACAGACTCAGACAATAACAAGGGCGATCAGATTTCAAAACTAAAACTGGGACAGGCCAGGCAAGAAGAAGGACTATTGGGAACACTGACATGAACATAAAAGAGGGAACAAGGTCACGGGTTGCTGATACAAACCCTACCAAGTACCACTATGCTACCAGAATTGGAACACTTTCAATTCTATTTATTTGCAACTAAATCCTTGTTATTACTCATGGATGTGATACTGCTAACAAGCACTGGCAGTGCCTCTAGGTCTGGCTTGTTTTAAGTATATGTGCTGCTTGTTGTGTGGTATGTCTGGGTGCTGTAACAGAAATCTCACAGAAAGGCACTCAAATACAGGTCACTGCTTCTATTTACTAGCGAGAAAGAGTCACTCAAAGTGTCACACATTTGACAGTAAAATCTCACTTATACATTGACTGAAATTATAGAAATATTAGTGGCGTAGCTAGAGGGAGCGGGGGTGGGGGGGTCGGCGGAGGTTAGCAAGTTGTGTCTGTCGACTACCACCACCCCCCCCCCCTGAGAACAATTTGTCTGTCGGCCGCCACCTCCCCACCCCCCTCCCAGAAGAAGTCGTCCATCGGCCGCCACAGCCCTTCCTTCCTCTTACCCAGCAACTGGTGGCACACTTAAGGCCTGCCATGGGGTGGCAGTAGGTCTAGCTACGCCACTGAGAAATGTCACACATAAGCAATCTGAAAACTTGACAGCAGTGAAGCACTGGGTGGCGTTCATTTGTCAGACCTTCAGATTAGATGAGTGCATTGTTATCTATTAAACAAACAAATAAATCCTTTAAAAAACTATCTCCGACAGAGGCTTAACTTTAACAGCATGTGTACAATGTGGCAGTTATTTCAAAACATGAAGAAAGTTCAAGCCCATTTTTGCAGACTAAAAATCGACATCTTTTGGAATTAGTACCAAATCAGATTAAAACCCCCTTCACCTTGAAAGTCAGCCTGCTGTATAGAGAGGCAAAGGACACGCAAGCAGGGCTTACTTGTAAAACAACAAGTGCTGGAGCCCAAAGTTGTGCTCAGAAGCCTGTGGCCGGCACTATCGAGCTGATCAACACCAGGGTCTCATAGCCTTGATTCCACCTCATGCCTCTTTCACCCACCCCCAAACACTCGCTCCCCCTTTATGCCACTGCTTTAGGTGCTTTTTTATATCTGCTTTCTTTTTTTGTTACAGTTTTTCCGTCTTTCTCTTCTTAATTCTTTACCCCTTTAGTTTATTTCTCTCTCTTGCTCTGAGTCAAAGTCTGATGAGGAAAAACAAGCACTGGTCACCAAAATGAGTTCATGCACCCCACCTGAAAGCACTGGCTCAAATTAAGCACTGACCTAAAGGTGGTTTATCCAGCAAAATGTGTCTCAAGATGCTCAGCCCCTGTTAGAGACCTATACAGCGTAATATCTGACGTCACCCCACGCAAGAGAGGCAAGAGAGGTGCAAGAGAGGCGTCCGTGGGTGGGAGCAGAAGCATCAGTTTAACGCAGGTATTCACCCTTACTATTTTCTCGCCCCACAAACCACGACATGTGGGCTCAAAATTGTCAGGAGGAGAGAACAGCTCTCGAAAAACTGGGACTGCCTGGTAAAATACGGGATGACAGGTGACCCCGTCCATGAATGAAGAAACTGTGCTAATGTACTTCACATTTTCCATTGTGAAGCCTATGGAGCTGTGCTATATTATCGCTTCCATCAGAGATTGCATACGACCAATTGATATAATTAGATTATTAGGAATTTATACCTCTCACATACATCTGGAACCTCTTCTCCAGTGCATGAGGCAGGTTGGATGAGGAAGAGGGGTAAGTGAGAGAGAGTTGAAGCAAATGGCACACTAATTGAGTAGTTGAATAAAAATGTGTTGAAATTGTTCTATGATTGCAAAGTGCGGGGTTCTTTGGGAGTCATGATTACTGAGAGCATTTCAAAAGGCTGGTTCCTGCACAGAGAAACTGCAGTCGCCTTGCAGCTGTCTGATGAATCTTGGGATAGTAAAGAAAGCAATATCTGCGACCTTCTGCATGTACCATTTCTAGCACTGTTGGTGTAAATTAAGCCTGGGTGGAGTTCGCGGAGTTCTGCTACGCGGAACTCCGCGAAGTGCAAAAAAAACTCCACTGCGCTACGCGGAGCTCCACAAGCGGCGGAGTGCGTTGGATAAATGCTGTTCGCGGCGATTGTCAGTGCCAGGTGCTTGTCTACACTGTACAATCATCGCGAACGGCACCATGCACAGCGCAAGCGGGCGCTGCTTCCTTTCTGCCGCTCGAGTAGATTTTTACTCAAGCGGCAGCTTTCTCAACGCGAATGGACAGTTTCTCAACGCGAGCGGTCGCGAGCATACATGACCACTCGCAATGAGAAATCTGACCGCCTGCGTTGAGAAATCTCGCTGGGTGGTTGATTTTCCACGCTCGCGCCCGCCAACTTGATGTTGTTGATCGCGAACGAGGAAAAATGTCGCCGGGAGGTGGATTTTCCTCGCTCGCCAATTTTATGTTGACGAACGCGAGCGAGGAAAAAAGTGCAGAAATCTCTGCAAACTCCGCGAGCGGAGCGGAGTTCACCGCCCAGACTTAGTGTAAATACCTTTTGCCAGTAATTTTTCCAGTAATCTTGCAGCAGTGAGTCTCACACCCTGGGACTCTGACAGGGATAAGACCTTGATGGAGGGCTGTGCCAGGACCGAAACACATGTGCTGGCAGAGAAAAGCAAGATTTAAGACTCTTGTGATTCACATATGATGGCACAATTTTAACATTTCCATTAAGGAAGAAATATTTTTTAATGACCTTTTGCACCTGATACCTTCCGTAGGCCTGGGCAGAACTCACAGGAGGAAATAGGTAAGTCACGCTCTCGCGCTGTGATTTAGCGCCAGGAGCTCGTTCCGCTCTGAAAAATCAGCACGAACGGCACCATGCGGTGCACCAGAAGAGAAAACTTCTAAAGTTGATTTTGCTGCTGCTCAAGTAGATTTTCTACTCTAGCGGCCGCTTTCTGAACACAAACGGTCGCGACCTCCCACGAGGTATCTGCCCACTAGCCTTCTCATTATTGACTAAGGGCTAGATCTACAGTTTGGTGGATGGTACTCCCTCTGTCAGGGTGGCGGTGGATACCACGCTGGACACCTTTACGCACTACCGTCCACCAAATTTAGAGATCACCAATGGCTCAGTGGTGATCCCTGGACCTTGACTGGAACTGATGTCAGTTTTGACTGTTGTTCAACAAACTTTTACACACCGTCACACCGACCACCCTAAATAAAGCAGGTGGTGTAATGTCCATCCTCCAACAGCCCCTACTCTGCCAGGCTTTGGAGGAAGTTTTCTATTGAGAGAGCCAACTGGGGCTCCATTGAAGGAAAGCTGATGGTCCTTCCGACCAAAAATAGGGCTGACGGGCCGTCAGTTTGGAGGACAGCATTCTCCGTTGTTTTTGCAACAGAGTATTCTGTCTGCCAAACTCCACATCACCTCCCAAGAAACATCCCTTGGTAGAAGTTTTGATTTTCCCCTTCACTATCACTATCTGATTCTGCATAATAGCCCATCTGATGTCAGGACTTTACATTTGAGAAGAAAGTTTCAATTAGGTACCTACCTTTACTACATAACACTCTTTAGGCATCTAGTATGTTTCAAACTATATCCTGCAATCACTCTCAACTTTTGGAAAATTTGATTAATATACATAAAAAACTGGGGGTTTTACTGTCGCAACTTCAAAATCAGTTTATTGCAAATTCTGGTCTGAGTCAAAGCCGGGTCTGGTGGCTCAGTGGACTAATGCATCCACTGCCGGGGCCTGTGTTCGACCTCATGGTCACAGGTTCGAATCCCGGCGGGTCCACTCAGCCTTTCATCCATTTGAGGTCAATAAAATGAGTACCATTGAGTTGGGTAACAATAAACATCTGTTATTCAGCGCCAAGATGCCCCGTTGCTGGGGTGAACGTGCGCTTTACAAATACACATGTTATGTTATTAGGGCTGCACTTTCTTAATATGTCATTTCTTCATTACAAATCACGTTCTAGTTATTTCTGCCACTGGAAGTGCAAATCTTCCTGACTGTGGAGGATCGCTTACTGGGGCCAGTTTTTATGCTGATATCAAAAGTTCATTGTTTGAAACTGTGGAGACCTCTGCCTTTTGCAAATGTAGAATTACGCTTCTCGGCAAATGGCTGTGAATGAAAATTTAACAGACCATTGGATGAGGTCTCCTGACAAAACGCCCTTTTAGATATGTATCTGAGGTATGACATTGTGGGGAAATTCAATTGTCGGGCAAGAGAGCTAAAGCTGTCTCAAAGGCCAGTCCTGAAAAGTGATCTTGGAGGCTCATTTACCCCTCTTAATATCATCCTATGTTTATGTAATATTTCACGAGAGTATGCCCCGCACCAAGGGTGGGGAGTCGGCGGTTAAAAGTATGGTTTGCCTTGGAAATTTGTGGAGGCTCAGAAACCCCCAAATTTTATGAACATTCACAAGCTTCTGTCTGGAGATTTCACCACTCAGAGCTGGACTAAATCCCTTTCCAGAGTAGGAAATAGAACAGAACACCATACATTTTGTGAAGGATGTAGGGGAAGAGTTTCTCCCTGGGGAAAACATTTTCCAGATGCAAAAAAAAAGAAAAAGATAAAAATTTGCAATTGCAGAGTAGCACTGCCTTAATAAAATGCAGAACTCTATCACTAGACAGGACAGGCTGAGCAAACTCAGAGGAGGGAGGGCAAAGAACGCATCCACTGTGCCGATGCCAGGGACAAACCGGAATCCCAGGCCTTCGCACACAACATCTCTAATACCACCACCCTGTGATGAGCCCTGCTCTACAGACCACCGGGACTAAGAGCCGAGTTCACAAACTCCATTGCCGAACTCATTGCCCCCCTTGTACTCAACTCCAACTGCTTCCTCCTGCTCTGCAACCACAATTTCCACCTTGAAAACCTCACCCACACAAACACCACCAACCTCCTGGACAGCCTGAAGATGCTCACTCTCACAAAGAGTGAAAGACCCCACCCACATTGCCGGCCATCAGCTGGATCCTATTTTCATTAAATTCAATAACATTACAGTCAACAAACCTCTCGCACCTAGACTGATCACTAACTTGTCTGTTTTGACTTCTACTTCAACCCCCACCAAAGAACAGCTCCCCAAGACTTCCCACTGCAGCTGGAACACCATTTCTGAAGGAACCGGGAACACAGACCTGCATAAAGGATGCTTGCCACACCAAGACGACCTTGTCCCCTCGATTGATAACTTCAACCAATGGATCACCATCTGTGCAGATGGCTTGGTCACCCTCAAAACCAAGTCCTCTTTGTCAGACTCAGAACCAGACCACATGCCAGCTGGTACATTGATGACCCCAGTTGCCCCCAGTACCGCTGCAAGCAACTCGAGTGTCGATGGAGACTCACCCACAATGACAGCAACAAACAAGCAATATGAATGCTCTGACATTACCACCATCAACTGAAAGCCACCAAATGTGCAGTCCTAACAGAACAGTTAGAGAACAGCACCAACAAAGCCAAGGAGTTCTTCTCCATCATAAAAGAATTCACCACAACAGAAGCCACCGCCACTACCATCACCCCTTCTCAGTAACTCTGCTCCCAGCTTGCACTCTTTTTCCACCATAAGATTAATGCCATTTTAGATCACTTTGAACCCGAGCCTAACCCTTCCATTTTGACAGCCCTCCTCAGGGACAACGACAGCTTCCAAGGAATCTTGGCCCACCATTACCCTCGAGGCCATAGGATTCACCCACTCGGGTGCCTCATCGGACCCTTCTCTGCACTTCTCCTCTGCTAGAGGACTAGAGCCTATCTGCACCGCACTGACTCTGATCCTCAACGACTCCCATACTACCATCTCAGCCCCCTGGAAACATGTGACAATCCTGCCGCTACTGAAGAAACCTGCAGCAGTCTTGTCCTCGCACGCCAACTACAGGCTAATTTAATTGTTTCCATGCCCTGTAAAGGGTCTGGAGAAACTGATCAACAAGAGATTAGTTACCCACCCAGATGACAACCACCTCCTTGGACCATACTAATCTGGTTTCAGACCGAACCACCGCATGGTGAGAAACCTAAGTGTGTGCATCAGGCGTGCAGTTTAGAGGAAACTATGCATGGCCCTACTCACCAATATTGTGAAAACCTTCAGAATCATCATATTTTCATGCAAACAACACTCAACTCATCTTCTCACTCTCCAAAGACACTGCCAACACCCAAGCCAAGTTCTCAGAGTGCATGTCAGAAGTCACCCACTGGATGAAGTCCAACTACCTCAAAGGCAACTTTGACAAGACGGAGGTAGTATTATTTGGAAAACACCCGACACTTTGGTCCTCATCTTGGTGGCCATCAAACCTTGGACCCACCCCTGCACCTTCCAGCCGATCTAGAAACCTGGGAATCATTGTCGACAACAAACTATTAATGGCCAGCCAAGTCAACCCAGTCACTCCTTCTGCTTCCACATCCTCAAACTACTCAAAGAAGAAGAATAAGGCTATCTCCTTTTGGAGGAAGGCACACTTCTCTCGATGGAGCGTGAAGCCATTGTCTCTCAAACACTGAAAAGTGTCTCTCAGCGGATCCAAATGCTCTTCCAGAGCGGGGGCATGGACCAAAATAACATCGCTGACGTTGAGGACACCTTTTAGGCTCGCTAGTACCCCTCGTATGGTTTCTTGGAAGATTTCGGCTGCACTTGATAACCCAAAGCTAAGGCGTTTGTATTTTCAGAGACCTGCGTGCATCGATAAGGTTGTAATGGCCCTTAATCAGGATCCAGCAGTAGTTGGTGATATCCGGCCCGCAGATCCATCTTGGAGAACCACTTGGAGTCACTAACCTCAGCTACAATGTCATCAACCAGGGGGGTCAGATGACGGTCTCTCTTAATGGCTTGGTTGGGTTGCCTCATATCTACGCATATCCTCCCTTCTCCCGGCTGTTTGGGCTTTAGCGCCACCACGATGGGGGAGACCCAGGAGGTCGGACCATCAACCCGTTCAATTATGTCGGCCTGCTCCAGCTTCCTCAACTCTTCCTCCACCTTTGGTCTCAGATGAAAGGCCACTCTTTGGTGTTTCAAGGCCACGGGCTGGATTGAGCGGTCAACATGAAGATGGATCATGCGGTCTTTAAGGCAAGAGGGGTCCATGTTCTGCCAACAGACCTTCCATGCTCTCCTGGTGGACAGTGAATGCGAAGGCAACCAGCTGTAGGCGCTCAGCGGTTTGGCAGCTCAGTAGCATTCCTGACCCGCCTTTGGTTACGTACACCTTGGCCCGAGTGTAGTGGGAATCATGAGTTATATGAACACTCTGGCTAGTGGAAGAGGAATGGTGGACACATACGCGAACACCTGTGTCGAGGTGGGGCGTTGGGTCGGTTGTGTGGGAAGCGCCTGCATTACTGGCTGGGCCATAATATTTATTGATGCCCCGGTGTCGATCAGCGCCTGGATCTGGTGTCCTGCTACCAGCACGCTGCATTTCGAGATCCGTCTTCGGGGACATCCATCCGGCTGCATGGCATGAATGACGTGGATGGCTCCTTCCAGATCATTGTCATTCATGTCCTCCTCTTCCTCCATGGTTTGGGAGTCGGTCAGGGTGTTGACGGACTTGTTCCGCTGACCCTTTCGGGAGGTGGAATGGCACACTTTGGCAAAGTGGTTTGGTTTGTTGCAGGCAGAGCATCTCTTCCCCTGGGCGGGGCATGGTCCTTGGTGCAGGAAAGACCCACCACATCCGTAGCAGGTTCTGGACATGGGTTGTGGTTTGCTGCGCATCTTTTTTTTCTCTGAACATCCTGGCAGGATGACGTTAACAGGCTCGGTCTTCACCTGGCGTTACAGTGCCGCTTCCATGTGCGCAGCCCGCACCTTCGATAATTCCTTTGACCTTCCCATCGTTAGCATGTCTGTCATGGACATCCTGGGGACTTGGAGTATGTGTTCTCTCAATTTGGCATATGCACACCCTTGAATAAATTGTGCCTGTATCGCCATCATTCTCATCCGGCAGAGTGCACCTGCTCGCTAGGTCTTTGAGGCGAGCGTAGAAACTAGCCACTGATTCTTCCGGAGTTGTCTCGCCTGACGCAGTAGGAAGCGCTCGTAATCAGGGTTGGCCAGAGGCTCGAAGTGCGCAGTCAGTGCCTCTTTCAGCGTGTTGTAAGTATACGGTGGCCCTGCCTCCGCGACCGACTTTCCAAGCTTATGAAGGGCTGCACCCCCAAGATGCAAGAGCATGGGGCATTGACGGTCAGCTTCCAATGCTACTGCTGCGAAGCCACAATGACCCCGAGCAAAAAAGGTCTAACCAGCAGGAGGCCACGGCTAGAATTTAGAATGAGGCCATTTAGGTATGGATAGGCCATAGGGGCATGGTTTGGGTCACGGCAGCACATTTTTTTCTGTGCAGTTTTATATAGAGCGAACTCTACCTGAAGGTATTGGAGCGCTTTACATGAGCACCAATAACATTACACAAGGACACATTCATTTTTGGTAGGCACTGGGGAGATTAAGAGATTTGCCTAGAATCACAGGACTTGAGCTGACGCCCAGACTCGAACCTGTTTCCCCAGTTCCAAAGTCTGCAGCTCCTGCCCTTAGCCACATCCTCTCCCCACACCCTGCTCTGAAAGCAGGCCCCTAGCCTGCCACCTGCTGGGGAAATTGTAGAGTGGCAGAATAACCAGCCGTCCTGGCTGGAATGCATAAACACTTGTAAAAGTCAGGCTCGAATACACATTGCACTGCAGCTGCACTTTAATGAACAGCCCCTGGCAACAGATTATGATAAGTACGTCCAGCACTGGTGTACAGTAGCATGCACTCAAAAGCTCTACAGGGGTGCTCACAACCCTAAAGACTGTGGTTGCACTGAGACACTCCCTTCATCAATGCTCATGAAGGCCTTCAGTTCCCCTCAGCAGCTGGGATGCAGCGTGCTCCTGCCCAGACACAGAGTGCATGCTCAGTGAGGAACTGTCAGTGTCTCACTCCAGAACTGATTTTGGAGGAGGACCAGGGACATGTGGCATCCTCCTTGCTTCCAACCATGGTGCGCCATCAGGGCATTTGAGGATTTGCAGCGACATTATCTGATTTATTTGAGGCCTCTTAGTTCGACATCCACATTCTCACCTGATCCCTTCTTAGCGGATGCTCGCTCCTCCTGTTTCCTCTTTAGGTGTGACGTTAGCCAAGACCTTTTGATTTTACTAAAATTATACCTACAATATACTTACTTAAAGGGGCTCTCAGCCACCTCTCTTCGTCCATTGGTCTGTTATTGTGTCAGTCACATGTTGCTTCCCCCACTCCAGCATACAGCGTGGGGCAGTGAGTCAGGCTACTTGAGCCATTGGTTAACTTCACTTTGAGTGACTGCATTTTGCTCTATCACTATGAGCACATTCGCACACAAGGTAGTTCCCTTCAGTGCCAGTGCTTTTGTTTTTATTTTATAATTGCTTTAGTATCGCCTTTGTATTTAGGGCCTGATTACATTCCAGCCTTATCAGTTCCTGTGTCCTGCCAATGCTGTTGTAAATTCCTTTTGGAGTGGCCTTTGTTTATCTGGTTGCTGCTATTTCACTAGTCTGAAAAAGTTGTAGAGAGCAGAGCATTTTGAAAGACAGCAGTAATACAGCAGCTCACACACATGCTGAATACAAGCTCATGAATGTACTCTATCTTTGCATCCTGTTTGTCTTTCTTTCCCTATTACTTAATTTCCTCATTGCTTTCTTTCTTTTCTCATTGCCTTCTTTCTTTCTTACCTTCTTTCGTTATTGTTTCCTTATTTTTTCCCTGTTTTTTTTTCTTTTTTCTTTGCCTTCTTTCCTTGCCTTCCTTTCTTGGCTCTTTTTTTCCTTCTTTCTTTTTTCCTTCCTTATTCTTTCCTCATTTTTCCTACTTTCTTTCTTTCCTTGGCTTTTTTCTTTTATTTTCTTAATTTTTCTTGCCTTTTCCTTTCTTCTTTCTTTTTCTTTCCTTCCTTCTTTCTTTCTTGCCCCCTTCTTTTTCTTCCTTCCTTCCTTTCTCTTTCTTTTTTCTTTCCGTCTCTCTTTCCTTCTTTCTCTCTTTTGTTCTCTTTCCTTCTTTCTTTTATTCTTTCCTTCTTTATTTTCCCCTCTTTCTTTTTTGCCTTCTTTCTTTTTCCTTCCTTCTTTCTTTCCTTCTTGATTTCTTTATTTGCTTCTTGTTTCCCACTTTCCTTTTGCCTTCTTTCTATGTTTCTTTTCTCTTTTTTTCCTTCATCCTTTCAGGCCTTCATTTTTTGTGACGTTCTTTATTAAAGGCAAGAGGCTAGCAGCCAATGTCAAGACCATCTGGCTATCGGCTTTTTTAGAGGTGTGTTAACCAAGACCTTTTGATCTTACTAAAATTATGGGTGTAACAATGTTACTTATGGGGGATTTCAGCCAGACTTCATCCATTAGTCTGTTGTTGTGTCAATCTCATTTTTCTTCCACCCACTCCAGCATGAATTATGGGGCAACGCATCAGCCCACTTCAGCCATTGCCTGACTTCACTATGAGTTACGTTAAACTACTTTTTCACCAGGAGCACATCCACACACATAGTTGTTTCCTTCAGTGCCGTGGAATACTATGGTAACGTTTGCTTTTTTGAGACAAAAAAACATTTTTGCTCTTAGCCAATGTTTTTTTCTTTTAGATTGATGAAGGCCTGGAAGATTCCTGAACAATGAGGTTTTACAAAAACAAGACCAACAAGACAAGAATTACCAAAAGGATGTCTGCCAACGCCAGACCTATTTGCTTTGCCAATGCTTGTTGAAACATCTGTCAGTGAGCAATATTAGCATGTCTGCACTAGCTATAAATCCATTCGAAGGGTGCTATGCATCTATGTATTTATATTTATAAAGCGCAATCCTAGCTCGAGAGTAACATAGCTGCGTCCATACAAGCAGGGGTTTACATATTTGAATTGCACAGTTACATTTCAGTATTTACAATTTTAGGCACAGGGAGGTTATGTGATTTTCCCAAAATTGCACAATTTCTGGCTAAGTGCAAGAGCTGGGATTACAGTTCAATGGCCAGGTTTAGCAGTCATCTGATAAACCACTAGCCCACATTTCCCAGTACCCAGTGCCTCTATGCCGGCATCAACAAGTCTCTACTCCGCAAGCTCCAGACAATACAGAACACCGCCGCCAGACTCGTCCTCGGGGTCCCTCGACACGAACACATCAGCCAACACCTACGCAAGCTCCACTGGCTCCCCATCGAGAAAAGAGTCACCTTCAAGATACTCACCTATGCCTACAAATGCCTCCACAACACCGGACCCCAATACCTCAACGACAGAATCACCCTCCACGTACCCAAACGAAACCTCCGCTCCACCAACCTCCTCCTCACCGAAACACCGCGCATCCGCAGAGCCAGAGCAGGGGGAAGATACTTCTCCTACATCGCGGCCAAGACCTGGAACGAGCTCCCCACCAACATCAGACGCGCCCCCTCCCTGAACACCTTCAGGAAGACTCTGAAGACCTGGCTCTTCGACTGAAACGGAACTGCTGACCCCCCTTTCCCCAGCGCCTTAAGACCCTCACGGGTGAGTAGTGCGCTTATAATTCCCTTGATTGATTGATTGATTGAATGATGAACCACAACAAACCTCCATTTTATATTTCCATAAATCTCTGTGACACACACTGCTACATCTGAATTTTCTTAGAAAGGGCTCCCAGGATACTTTTGTATGTGAAAACTATTACGGTTGACTGTAGGTTTCGATGACTCTGAGCCAGAAGACCAGCAGTCTTTATTGCGCAGGTACACTTCAGGTGTTTTGCTTTGCTCTCTTGCAAGTCAACAAGGTTTCCAGATTTGACAAAATGGATTATGAAAAATATATGAAGGGTAACTGTACAATATGGTCCCATATTATCTTGAAATAATTCTGTACAATCAATAATAACCCACAAGGCTGAAGGCCAAGTGAACATCAATCAATGTAACTAGAACCCTGAGAAGGCATTGTAGGAACATAACACATCACCCCATTCGAGGATTTTTATATTATATTTAATTTCGTCCAGATGGCATGAAAATATTAATTCAAACATGTTAACTGAAAGCAGTAATTTTAATATTCTGTTTGACTGTCTTTAACAAAATGAATGGAAATGGTGTTCATTTTTAGATTGAAGCCTACCAGACAGCACAGCTGTCTGATTTGCTAAGGAATCTTGGGGGCATTCAGAAAACTTTTCTGGGAATGCATTCTGCCCGTTGCTTACCATTGGCTGTGTGGTTTGTAACTCGCATTTTGTGGCTTTCTATTTGCTGGCTTTATTTGTTTTAGGCTGTCCGGCATGAGTTTGTCCCTCCCAAGGTGAAAAGCTTTTTCACACTATCTCTCCTTGCATTCTTTGACGAGTGCTCCTTTCTGTAAATTGGCCTGTAAATCTTGTTCTTATCTTGTCACATTTACTGCGCATTCAAAGACAGCGGTCGAATGTCAGGCTCGGTCTCCGAGGGAGCTTGGTGTTCAATTTTCTTTCTCTGATTTGCTGTGCATTTAAAGACAGAGGTCAAATGTCAGTCTCTGTCTGACAATCTTGCTCGGTACTGGGGGTAGGAAAGGGTTTTTTTCTAGCACACAATATTTATATGAACTGTGCAAGTATTTCAGAATATATCAGAATTAGGAAACACAAACGAAGCACATTTTTTGTTAATTCTGACGTGTGTTGGAAACATATACTTTAATATGATCAACACAAATCAATACACGAGGTGATGCCATTTCCACATATTATATTTTGTGCCCTGTATAGATTTATTAGTAAAACTGTATGTCTGTGCAAATGTAATGGTCATATCAATTGAAAATGTGTTGTCTGTTATGGCAGGGAGCTACCACGTCAGGCATACTCCACTCTACGCCACTTCACACCACTCCACGCCACAACACTCTATTCTGCACCACTCCACTTTGCACCACTCCACTCATCTGCACTCTGCTCCACTGCACTCTACTCCACTCTGCACCACTGCACTCTATCAGAGATGTTTTCAGGCATGGGCAAAGTGGGACCTGGTGCAGGGCCCCAGCCTTTCAGGGGACCCCCTAATAGAGCCAGTGTTGTTCTTCAGACCGTCTTGCCCTGATGGCTTTGAATAGTTAAAAAAACAATTGTTTAAATACAGTTTTCCTTTAACTTATTTTTAATGTGGGTGATGTATGAAAGTCTATTACAGACATTTTGAAGAGAAATATTTGATTTTCAACACCATGCAACAGTCATAAATTGTGTCTTTTAGATCAAAACAGGACTCTCACATATGAGAAATGGGATGGGGGCACAAAGATTATTTGTAATAATATTAGTGAGCTTCTGCTGTATTCTAATATTGAAAACACACTTAACTATCCCTGAGTATTAGATGTAAACGCATTTAGAATTAGGATCAGTGTACCTGCGCACTGTCAGTGACCTGGCCAAAGAGGGCATGAAAGAGCTGACATTGGATCATAAATACAAAGATGTTTCGAGCAGGGGCCCCCAAAATACGTTCTGCCCAGGGCCCCAGAAATCCTTAAGATGTCCATGCACTCTATGACACTTCACTCTACGCCTCTCTACTCTTCTCTGCACCACTCTACTGTGTGCCAATGCACTCTACGCCACTTTACTCTACATCACTGCACTCTTTGCCACTGCACTCTACACCACTCCAGTTTAGCCACTTTACTCTACTCTGCACAACTCCACTCTACGCCACTCTGCAACACTGCACTCTATGCCACTGCACTCTATGCCAATGCACCCCTACTCTGTACCACTCAACTCTATGATCCTGCACTCTACATCAATTACTGTACACCACTCTAATCTACTCTGCAACACTGCATTATGTGCCACCGCACTCTACACCACTTAACTCTACTCCATTACACTCTATGCCACTCTACTCTACACCACTTCAATGTACCCTACTCCACTCCACTCCACTTCCCTCTACTCTGAATCAATCTACTCTATGCCACTGCACTCTATGCCACTCCACTCAAAACCACTGCACTCTACACCACTGCACTCGACGCCAATGCTCTATGCAACTGCACTCTACTTCACTGCACTCCATGCCACTGCACTCTACTCTGCACCACTATACTCTACACCACTGCTCTCTATGCCACTCTACTCTATGCCACTTCACTCTATGCCAGTGCACTCTACGCCAGTGCACATTGCGCCACTCTACACGACTGCATTCTATGACACTCTACTCTGCAACCCTGCACTCTCCGCCACTGAACTCTTTGCCACTCTACTCTGCACTGCTGCACTTTATACCAATGCACTCTATGCCACTCTACTCTGCATCACTGCACTCTACGCCACAGCACTCTGCATCACTCCACTCTACGCCACTGCACTCTATGCCACTCCACTCATCACCACTCTATGCCACTGCAGTCTCTGCCACTCGTCTCTGCACTACACCACTCTGCACCAGTGCACTCTGTGTCATTGCACTCTACTATGCTCCACTCTAATCTATTGCACTGCATCCTACAATGTTACACCAGTATGTCACTGCACTCTAAGCCGCAATACTCTGCAACACTCCACGCCAATGCACTCTACACCAGTCCACTCTACTCTATGCCACTCCATGCAACTATACACCACTCTACGCCACTACACCCTACCCTACTCTGTACCACTCTACTCAAGCCACTGCACTCTATTCTACTGTGCACCCCTCTACTCTATGCAACTCTACTCTATGCCATTCCACTCTAAGCCACTGCACTCTACTCTGCACCATTGTACTCAACGCCACTGCACTCTACACCTCTCTACTCAACACCACTCTACTGTACACTACTGCACTCTTCTACCCAAATGTGCTCTACGCCACTCTACACCACTGCACTCTACGACACTCTACTCTGCAACACTGCACTCTACGGCACTGACATCTACACCACTCTACTTTGCACTACTGCATTCTATGCATATTCACTGTATGCCACTTCCCTCAATGGCACTTGTCTCTGCATCACTCCAAGTATGCCACTGCACTCTGCAGCACTCCACTCGATGCCACTGCATTCTAAGCCACTGCACTGCCCTGCACTATACTCTACACCACTCTACCTCACTGCACTCTGTGCCACTCTACTGTGCACCACTACACTCTGCACCACTGTACTTCACACCACTCCACTCTGCACCACTGCTCTCTACACCACTGGAATCGAATATGCACCAATCTAATCAAGGCCACTGCATTCTACAATGCTGCATTGTACGCCGCTGATTTCTATGCTGCTGCACTCTACGCCACTATACTGTACAACGCTCTACGCCAATGCTTCTACACCAGTCAACTCTACTCTACTCTACGCCACTCCACTGTACGCCACACTATGCGACTCCACTCTATGCCACTGCAAAACATAACACACTATGCCACTGCACTCTAAGACACTCTACTCCACTCCTCACCACTCCACTCTACAACACTCTACTCCACTCTTCACCATTCCACTCTAGGACACTCCGCGCCACTCTCCTCTACACCACTAACTTTTAGCCATGCTGAACAGCAACCACGCTGGTGTAGAACATAGATAAACAAATTGGCAAAGCCAATAGCTCATGCATAGGCGAGACCTATGCGCTTTGCCAATGCTTGTTAGTTTGAAGTTGGGGTTTTAGTGCAGATATGGCTGTTGTTTTAACACCATGAGCTAAAATCAAGTCCTCTTGCAGACTCAAGGTCTGCAATCCACAAAACAGGTGGTGGCTTTGAAGTCGCAAATAGTTGCAATGTGCAAAAAGGTTCTTTGCAAGTCGGAAGCGTCTTTCTGACTCTCAAGATACACTGTGTTACTTATTGCGAATTAGAATTTGCTTTATCATGCATGTTTTGTGATTGTGGTTGCACACCATTGATTAGATACCAGCTCCCAAAAGAGGGCGGTGTCCATTTGCAAAGAGTACGCTGTTCCCTTGGGACACCTTGCACCTTGTGACTGTGGGCTGCCAAGTCAGGTTTGGGGAATTTGGGCCCCAGAATCCCCTGTTTGAGGTTATTGTACCTTTAACTACAGAAGTGTTTGTGAATGAAGCCCTGTTTAATTGTTTAAAAACGTTTAATCTCCTTTTCGTTTTTACGCTGGAAATATGCTGTGAAAATAACACTTAATTCCTGAATAAATATGATAAACACATCACATTATCTATTCCTGACCTTCAGTGTCTGTTCAGTGCAAGTGACTCCAAGATGCAGAACCATGTGTACTTGTAGGTACACACATGTGTACACCAAGACTGCACTTTCTTCTCTGTACACCAGCACTTCACTTTCTTCTCTGTACACCAGTACTTCACTTTCTTCTCTCTACACCAGTACTTCACTTTCTTCTCTCTACACCAGTACTTCACTTTCTTCTCTCTACACCAGTACTTCCCTTTCTTCTCTTTTCCTAATGTGTGACCTTGAACAGAATCTCGCCTTCTTGTTCCTTTCTTTTCCCCTACAAACGTTTAAACAGATTGATTTGTTGTGTTTGGGTCTCGTTTGAACCCATGGTAGTCGTTTGGTCGTGGTGAAGGCCCTTTGAAGAAGCGCCCATCTCCTCGCGCTTCGAGTCAGCCTGTCAAGGTCTCAAGGCGCCTTGCAAACACGTGGGCCCCACAGAATCACGTTGCAGGCAGGATGCTGAGGGGTTTTGCTGCCGATCCCACAGTCTGTATTAACGCCACGGAAAATAATAACAAAACTGCCGACTGGTGTAAAACTGGATTTTAGCTGGCCTAAGCAGAACGCTCCGGAGGAACAGTGAAAATAAAGGCATTAATTTAGCAGAAGAAAAGTTGTCTGGGGGGTTTAAGCGAAGCACTTTGGGGGCTTTTTTCTAGGACAGTTTATTTGTTTATTTCTCGCGCTTGATGTCTCTTGTTGAGGAAATTAATCTGCCGAGCTTCTGCTGACACGTGTCGGTGGATGTGAACGGGTCAGCGGAATTCGGGAGCCGCCGGTTCCGCGGAGCTCTTCCGCAGTCTGCGGAGAGAGCAGAGCGGCGGCTGTTCTGTGGAGAGCTTGGGGACGGGACCATAGTGCCTTTCGGGCCCCTGGGAGGCCATCAACTGTCTCCACGCGGGGCCCCTCAATTCAAGGACCCCTGCCGGCAAAAGTGAGAAATCTACTCCCATAGGTTTCTTTTTATGTCTGGAGACAATATCTATCTATCTATCTATCTATCTATCTATCTATCTATGAAGTGCTTTAAAAAGGTATGGGGACACTGATTCTGCATGCAGGGCAGTGGGGGCGGGATGGAAAGTGTGGCTAAAAAAAACCCAAAATATTCTGTTCGTTTTTTTGGTCTTTCACCGTGAGGTAGCCACATATAAAATAACGCACAGCTTAAATGAAAAATAAATTTAAAAAGATATTACTCAGTGGGAAATGCACTATGTAAATCCGTATTTGTAAAGCGCGAACTACTCACCCTTACGGGTCTCAAGGCGCTGGGGGCCGTCGTGGAAATTAAGTGAGCTATTGCCCAGAGTCACATGGTGCTGACCTGAGCTGCCGCTGGAGCCGGGGATCGAACCGTGAGCCCTGTGCTCCGAAGTCAGCTGCCCTGGCCGCTGCACCACACCTCTCCACCATAATAATACATTGTGAAACCTAGTGGCAAATGCACTATAGTACATTATGGAACCTCCATTAGTTAATGCACTGCAGAGGTCTGGGTGTAACCAGAGAGCCACAGAGTTCAGTCTTGGTTGGTGCAGTGGAGAATAGTGACTTCTGTATGTTTAGTGCTACGAGGTCACAGCCTGTGCAGACAGCACTGTGAATATGCAAGTCATTATTTTAAACTTGCATTACACACAGTATAAAATAGACTGCTACAAAATGTGCAAAAGGGTTTAAGATAAAATGGTGCTTCCAAATATACAATTTAGTAATACCCAGACTGTACCTAATGCAAATTTTTACTTCAAAACTCGTCAGGGGTAGTAAGCGCCATATAAATACAATTAAAAGCACGCACTTCACAGCTCAGTTGTTAACTCTTTGCGCTACCAGTCAAAGAGAATAAATCTTTGCCATCACGAAGCTTCAAGTGATTGCATCAATTAAAGCCAGTACCGGCTCCCAAGAATCCCCGTTTGCAGATTACCCTTTACAGTTGCAGATTAACTCGTTGTGCACATTTGCATTTCTTTCAGGCAAGCAGGCACCCTGGCAGGAAGGCTTGTTTAGCAGTCTGCTCTGCTCCAGTTTCACAGCACTGGACGCTCACTGAATGACACTTCAGTTTAAGCATTTAAACTATTGGAATTAACCATACCAGGACGGTTGTCATTTTACAAAAAGTAGGGGAACGGTTTTTCATAAATCAAAAAAGTATGGGCAGTCCGTGCCCCTCCGATCCTGCCCACATCAACCACTGATATATATATGCCCATACTTTGATTTATGATATAGATATATATATATATTACCCGGTGGCAGTCGCCACTGAGTAGTTATAGTTAGGTCAGCTGCTCCACAGAAAAAGCTTTCTTTGTGTTGCTAATATCTTTTCTTTGGCACCGTTTGACGAATCTCCACGAAACTTTCCAGAAAGGTGCTACTTTTTGACTAGCTTGTGCATGGAAAGTTTCAGGGCGATGCATCAAGCAGGGGGTGAGAAAAAAGCGGGGTCCCAAAACACAAAATGCACATGTGTTTTCCATCGACTTCTTTAGGCAGGGCCTTTTCAGATTTGGTGTAAATCCGTTCAGTAGTTTTTGAGAAATTAAGGTTCAAAATTATTTATATATCTGGACGGTTGGGTTCGAGGGACTCTCGTGAGAGTCCCTCTAACCCAATTTTAAAAAATAGTGGATTCTGACTGGCCCAGGGATTTTTTTTCCCCCTTGGGCCATTTCACTCCTGCGGGAGTCAGACTCCTGCAGGAGCAAGCACAATGATTGGCTGTCAGCAACATGAGAAAAATGTTTCTGGCAAACATTACAGGAATCGGGGAGTTAGTCCCCTGATCTGAAGTTATAAAAAAAATAACATAAGGGAGCAGAGTAGGGATACCCTGCCCCCCTAGGCCTCATGGGGGGACCCAGCGGGACCCCCTGGGGCCAAATGTTTTTAAAAAACTGGAACTTTTGTCATTTGAGATGTCATCAGTGATGTCATAAATGATGTCATAGAACATGTCATGGTTGATGCAATTTGTGAGGTCATATGCAGTGCATGGCGGGGGCACAAGTTATAGCTACTTCAGTTAATTATAATTGGTGAATTTCAATGGGTTTTTGTGATTTGGTATAAATTCTTTCGGCTATTTTGTGAAATTAGCATTTAAAGAGGGGCTCAGGCTGGCATGAAAGAGTTAAAAAGTTCAGTATATTTGGACCGCTGGTACCAGAAATGCTCTGATTGGCCAGTTTAGAGGAGACTAGTGAATCTTGACTGGCTGGACATAAAATGAACAATATGCTGTGGCAGCCATATAAGAATGCATAGACATGGTCCCTGCACCCTAAAATTAATTAAACAAATATAAGTGGACACGATGGGCACACCCTGCCCCAAGGGTACCGGTCCACCTTGATTTGCTGACCACAACTTGTAAAACATGATGTGACAGCCATTACAGGACTTGGGGACATGATGCCCATTGAAATGCATTGCAGCAAATGCCATATTTGGACGGTCATAAAAAGGAGCGTATATAAAGGGTGATAACAGATTTTTGTCACAATATAAATCATTTGTCTGCGACCCTCTGCTCAGATTTCACTAGCCATGTTTAGAGAGAACTGTTTTCTCTCATGATTGTCTGCTAGAGGTTATGGAAGGTACTCCAGAAGCTAAGAGGAGTTCACACTATCTTTCTCAGCCACATGAGAAAAAGACTGATAAAACATGTACTTCCAACAGTAGCATCCAGGCATATGATTCCCCAGTGTTTTATTGCCGCTCCACCACTGTGTTCTAATGAACAACTCGAGCGCTAACATTCTGTATTTTTGACAAAAGTGTGGTACATCTGCACAACATCTTGATGGAATCAAAAATGTAAAACTTAAAACATTTTCTGAAGAAATGAACAAAATGAAGGGGTTCATTTTGGAATAAAAATTATGGTTAATGCTCGAGAAAGGTAATATGAGGACAAATCTTGTACGAGTTTTCAAATATCTTCCTCACTCATGTTAGTAAAACATTGTGACATGCGGAGTGAAGCATGTACCTTTAATACCAGCAGCGGTCTGTCAGTAAACTCCCAACTGATCCACTGCAGCTTCACCAAAGAGGTATAATGGACAACTTGAGCGCAAACATTCTGAATTTATAACAAAATATATGGGACACCTGAATGCCATCTTGATGGAATCAAGCTTGTAAAATTGAAAGGAAATTCTTATAGAAAATACTGCAGTAAATGAAAAACTGAGGGGTTTCTTTTAGTCAAAGGAATTGTTGTTAGAACTCTAGAAAGATAAAATGAGGACACATTTTCTATTAGTTTTCAAATATTTTCCTCATCCACTTCAGTTAAATATTCTGACATGCAAGGTGAGACATGTACTTCTAACACCAGCAACAGCTTGTCAGTTAACTGCCTAGTACAAATGGCAGCATCACCATTAGGCCTGGGCAGATTTCGCGGAGTTCTGCGTATGACCAAAAAACTCTGCTGCGCTACACGGAGTTCCGCAAGTGGCAAAGTGCGTTATGTCGCGCCTTTCGCGCTGATTTTTGCTGCCAGGTGTTTGTACCGCACTGTAAAACCAGTGCAAGTGGCACCACGTGCAGTGCAAGAGGGCGCTGCTTCTTTCTGCTGCTTGAGTAGATACTCGACTCGAGTGGCAGCTTCTTCAACGCAAACGGAAGGTTTCTCAACGCGAGCGGTACTGACCATCCGTGACCACACGCATTGAGATGGTTTGGAGTAAGATTTTCCTCTCTCGCTAACTTAATGTTGGCGAACGCGAGTGAGAAAAAAGCTCTACTTGCTAAGTTTTTCGGAACTCCTCGCTCTGCGCAAAGTGGGAAAAACTCTGCAAACTCCGTGAGCGGAGCAAAATATCACACCCAGGCCTAATCACCATAGAGTTCTAATGCTCAACCAGCTCACTGACATTTTGTATTCCAGACAAAAGCCAGATACTCCTGAACACCATTTCATTGGAATAAGGAACTGTTGAAATGAAAGACTGAAGTAAATGGGCATGGGGAGAGATGGATGCTCTTAAGGTCATCTAGTCTGTACCATAGCCTCTTTAATGAAAAACAAAAACACAATCTAAAAAAGAATAACATTTCTCATAATTTGTTTTGGTAAAAGAGAAAATTAATCCATTGCAGGTTGAAGAAGTTAAAAACCTTGTTTAGAATTTGAAGGATAGGGTATTCTGAATGCCTTATCTGCCAAACTCTCGGTCCCACGCTCTGTTTAGAGCCCTGATGAACCGAACCTCCTCTGGCTTCGGCCGCAGAAAACTTAGACCGATAGACTCAAAAATATTGAGCCGTTGGTCAAAATGCCTCACACCATCACCCTATTTAGGGCAGATATTCTGTTTGGGACTGGCACGAAAAGCCTAGTGGTCCAGATCAATAACCCCCCCTAGGCTGAGAAAAAAACTCCCAGTGGGTCTAGGCCATTGATGTTTGGTTTTGAAAGAATATATTCCTGCTTTGGGAGTATGTTCTTGATAAACGACAATACGTTGCTGCGCGAGCGCTATGAATATAGTGCCCGCGCGGTAAAGCCTCAGTGTCTTCAGAGGAGCCGCCTTCGAGACTGGTGTACTGAAGTAACTTGTGTGTGCATTACTCTGGTTATTATTATGGCTAAAGCTAAAAAATAAAAAATATAGCACATGCTTATTGTGCAGAACATATCACCATCTGTTCATTTTAACTGACCCTGAAATGCAGAAAATGTTGCCATTGAACATCATCTCCCAGTATTCAATATTCCTCTATGTGCACTTGGTAGAAAGCTTGAGCCAGAGTGATTTATGATGTAAGTTCCCCAATAGAGCTATATGACATCAGTAGATAATAATGATGATAAATATATTATACTGGAAATATGGCTTTAGGTAATATCAAGCAGCACAATAGTATTTGTGCCTGGGCTGAGCCTCATGTTCTGTGCCTCATTGTTCCATGGCTCAGTTATCAGAGGGACATTATTAATTTGCATGTCTTGGTGTGGAGCCTTGTTTTAGAGAGTGTTCAATTATCCTGCTGGATATTGGTCTTCTCTGCACTATGTTTTCAAATGTGCATAATATATTTGCTTTGTCTCATTTTTTAAAAGGAATACATTTTCTGCTGTTGCACAAACATTCTCTTGTTCAAGCTTCAAATATATAGGGTTGACTAAATTATGCGGTAAGAAAAGGCAAATTATGCGGAGTAGTGCACCACAATTTGTGATAGTATTACTTCATTACTTTGTCATTTGTACGCATGTTAACACTGTCTGGGCAAAAGTTTCACTTCATTAGTATCAGGTTAACACCCAAATAAGGCAATAAGCAACAGAAAAGTGACCAGTAATCCTTCAAGAAGGGCCTTCCAATGCGCGGCAACACCTGTCCCTGCTTTTTTAGTAACTTTTGAAAAGTATGAATCAGAAACAAAATGTGTTTTTTGGCTAAAATCTACATATTGTGCAGCAAATGATGGATTATGTGGAAAATGCGTAAAATCCATAATTTTGCAGAAAATGCTACGGATAAAAAATTGCATAATGCCAGTGGCCCTGACTAGGGGACAATTAATCAAGCCATTGACCATTAACAGAGCTCTGGGATTTTAGCTTTTATCAGCAACGTGTTTGGGGTATGGCCAAGAGCTTAACATTGATAGAATAAAACACCTGGATGTGACTAGGGGCCAGATGTACGACCAACAATTTTGTGACTTCCAAATTGCGTCGCAATAGCGACTCGCAATTTGCGAGTCGCAAAATGGGATGTTCAACAGTGTCAGAGACACTGTTTGCGATTCCCAATGGGGTCGCAAATTGCGAGGCTCATGAATATTAATGAACCTCTCGCAATTTGCGAGCCCATTGGGAATGACAGGCCCTCACAGGGATGGTGGCCTGCTTGGCTCAGCAGACCACCATGTCTGGGACTGCTTTTAAATAAAGCAGCTTTTTTTTAAAAATGCAGCCCGTTTTCCTTAAAGGAAAACGGGATGCATTTAAAAAAAAAAAATGAAACGTTTTTGTTTCATTTTTTAAGGGCAGGTAGTGGTCCCTGGGACCACTGCCTGCCCTTATAAAATATGTTCAGAGCCTGTCACAAAGGGGAAGGGGTCCCTAGGGGACCCCTTCCCATTTGCGACTCCATTACCACCCTCTTAAAGAGGGTGGTAATTTGCGAGTGTTTTGCGACTGCAATTGCGGTCGCAAATCATTGGTACATGGCTTTGCGGTTGCTATTAGGAAGGGAACGCCCTTTCCTAATAGCGAGTTGCAAAACCTATTTAGCGAGTGGCAAATAATTTGCGACTAGCTAAATAGTCTTTGTACATGGCCCATGAGGTCAATATCTTTGCATTTGTTTCTTGTCTCCAAGCAATAAAAATAGCTAAATGTTTGGAGATAGTTCTCACAGAAAACTTCTTTGAGTTTGACGGGGAGTGGTACCAACAAACTAAAGGAGTTAGTATGGGAGCAGCCTGTGCACCCAGCATAGCTAATCTATACATGGAAAATTTCGAGAATTAATATATCTATAATGAGGTTGCCCCATTTTTTGAAAACATTTCCAACTGGTCCTGATACATCGATGACATCTTCTTTACATGGCAAGGCAACGAGGATGACCTAAAAGTATTCTGTTTATGGATCGACCTCTGTGATACCAACCTGAAATTTGTGGCCAAAACAGGTGCTTATAAATTGAATATCTTGATATATGGATAGAGCATCTTAATCAACAACTACACATATCACTGTTTACGAAACCTACTGCCAGAAACACACTTCTCCACTTCAGTAATTTCCACCCACGCTGTCAAAAACAGCCAATTTCTCCGCTTGCGAAGAAACTGTATTAACATCAAAGAATTTGTCATTCATGCTGAAACTCTAAAAACTAAACCTCTTGATAGAGGCTATCCCAAGAACATAGTCCGAAATACATTTAAAAGGGCTAGATATTATGACAGAGACAGCATGTTCGAGCCTAAACAGAGACAGATGTAAGACAAATTGGTATGTGTCACCTGACACTCCAACTTTGATCACAAGATTAGAAAAACCATCAATTCACTATGGCACATTCTTAACATCAACAATGAAGATATTGAACTGACACGACCTATGTTTGCATTCAGACACAATAAAAATATACGTAATCTGTTGGTTATCGCCAAGACCAAAGGCAGAGAAATGTTCATTGAAAGATCAATCTATGGGACTCAACTTGTCAAAGACAACCACAATTGCGGCTCCTGCCACGCTTGCGAGAGTGCTATTGTGTCTGATACTATTACTATCGGGGGAAAAAACTATCAAACTAAGAGGCATGACAAACTGTAGAACCCTAGATATAGTCTGCCTTATCCTATGCCCATGTGGACTGGGATATGTGGAGGAAACTGGACGAGAGTGCAGAACGAGAATACGTGAGCATAAGTCCAATATTCGCAACCAAAGAACTACAGCACCCTTGGTCCAGCATTGGCTATCCAAAAAATACCTCAGAAAAAGACCTTTAATGGACTATCCTTGAAAAAATGATCCCTCTCGAAGGAAGGGACAGCACTGCACACCGTAAGAAAAGAGAGATTTTTTGGATCTATATGTTGGACTCAGAAAACAAAGGCCTTAATAAAACAACCCCTTGGGAAAATGCACTCTGGGTTAGCTACCTGCCTTCAGGCTTTACATGCTTCCCAGTTCATCAGTGCCTCTCTCTTACTCTATCTTTCCATCTCTTTGCATTATCTTATCGGACCTTTGTGTATCTTCTTGTCCTTTTGTTGGACCATGTTTGCTCCATTTATTTATTTTTTCATTTTTCTACATCCATTTTTGCCCATATGTACTTGTTTTCGTTTTTTATCCCACGATCTTTTTGCCACACTACTTAGAGAAAGGCCCTACTGTTCTGCCTTTGTCTCTGGCACTCATGTAATCTACCTCCTTCTATTGCATTGCTTACAGGGTTAGATTTACGTGGGTGTTGAGACCCTTTCCTGATTTTTCCGTGTCCCACTTCCCATGAGCATACTGGGCGCTCGTATGTGCTTACGTAGCGTTGGCCCCCACGCCTGCATGGCGCCCATCGGCTCCCTCTTTGCCCTCCTTCCTTGTCCAATTTCTGTCAGATCCAGTTGGCTTTGAGTATCTCCAGCACATGCTACCACATCTCTAGCTATTTATTGAGGCCCTTGGCATGTTCTTTTTGTGATACCCAGGATAGACTTTGGCACCTTAGCATTTGTCTTCTCAGTTTGGGCTCCATTCTAACATGGCGCCTACCAAAACTAGCTCAGACTGCCTTTTTTTGTCTAACCTCTATCGTGGTCAGCTGATCCCGAGTAGTTCCAGTTAGTATGTCATTTATAGCGTACACGGCAGGCGGTCATCTCATGTTGTGATACCTCAACAGACTGATGCGTTTCAAGGTGCCGGGTTGTCCCTCCCTCCTGCCATTGCAGGTAGGCTTTAGATTGTTAGTCTCTCTACCCTGTGTATGCGCGTTTGTGAGGGTTTCCTATATTCCTGTAACAATACGGGGCCTTCCACTCTGCTAGTTCCGATTCCTGTTATTTATTTTCTTTGTGTAGGGCCCATCTTTTGGCCACTTTTTTGTACCCTGTGACGGTTCATGTCTGAGACTAACCATAGCCTCACGGCACTGCTTTAGCAGCTAGCCCGGTTCTCTGTATCGTTCTATTCTATATATGCCTATCTATATGCTCACGTTTTTGTCTTCCAGAAGCGTGACTCACGTCTACCGTTGCCCATGCATATGGGCCCCCAGAGGGTATTCCTCTCGATACGCTTCTGACCTATTCAATTTCAGATCCAATCGCTGTTATTATCCTTGTCTCTCTTATGTTTATATTTTCATTGTTTCCCAGATGCATTTGTGATCAACACGACGTGGAGCAGACACCCTGGTCCGTGAGTTATTTCTAGCACACGGATAGACGGATTTAAGCTATCCCCTTTTTAACCGACGGACCATTGATTTTCATCTACGCCGCCTGACTTATCTGCTTAGAGCCGTTTCCCTGTGCTGCCAAGGTAGTCTATGTTGATCCTCATTTGAGATCTATAGGACCCCCCTCTGTTTGGATATGTTCCCTTGAATAACTTTGGGTTCATTTTTATTAGGTATATACAGGAAGACTTCCCACATTCGGGGTTTCTATCCCCTCCTCATTAAGTCTCCTCCATTAGATAGGTAAGTATTCATCTCTATCCTGCGATTCTTCAGTTCGCCCTTGTGCTGTATCTCAGGGCCACGTGGAGATCTTATTCCCACTGTTGAGGACAGGTCTATGTACCTGAATGTTGACTATATAGCATATATATCTTTTCAACATTACTCACGTGGTGATTCCTTGGCTTCCCTTTACCCTGGGGACTGTACTTCGAGGTACTTTTTGCCTATTGTGATACATACACCAGGCACTACGGTTTATCTGCCTCTGTTGCATGATCTATTTCTTCTCTCACCCTCTTTTTTCCTAGGTTTAAAGTACAATATGTTTCTTTCTACACTTCACCTATTTTAGTTTTTTTAGCTATTTTTTTCGTTGCAGCCAAGAAACAAATTCAAAGATATGTTAATCTTTTCATTATTACAGTACTTATTTATTGCTGGCACCAAGACCCTCTGATCATTTCATGCTTTTAGCGCCCTGAAGAAGGTGCAACCTGAATACTGGGGTCATCACCGAAACGCGCATCGGCGCAAGTTCTGGAGACCATTACGATAGGACCTTTGTGCACAGTTATTGTTTTTGAAATATACCAATAAGTTATTGGAGAGAGCATTCATTCATGATATCGAGATACACTATAGCCCAACTACCCTAACGGAGGTACTTATTATAACCTCAGGCCCTCTCGAAAACTGTACATGTTCTTGTTCTCTAGATTTTGACACTCGTTGTTTTTTATAGTGTGTTCATTGGATGTTGTATGAAAGTGGTATGTGTGAAGGTTTGACTAGAGGGTGTGACATTTTCTCTCTTGGTGTTTGATTTTCATTTTTTGTTATACATTAGCAGATACAGATGTGAATATATATTATTGAAACTATTTTTGTATTCAAATATTAATAATAAAAATTATAACATTTATCTTGTTTTCTCACTTTTGATCTTTTGTCTAATACATGTGTATGTACCTCAGCTGCGTTGACAGTTGTTTTTGTTTCTTGGCCTCCTGAGGACTCCTAGTGAGCGTTGCTAAGATGGCGAGAGATTCCGCCAATTAAAAATTAATGCAGGCAGGATATTTTCATATTTTTTCATTTCCTGCTCTCCTCAGGGCCATGGACCCTGCTCTCAGGCCCTCCTCTTCTCAGAGCCAAAGACCATGCTCTTTTCAGGCTCTTAGGCCCTGCTTTTCTCGGGGCCATGGACCCTGCTCTTAGGCCCTGCTTTTCTCTGGGCCACGGACCATGCTCTTTTCAGGGTCTCAGGCCTTGCTCTTTTAGAGGCCTCAAGCTGCTACTGTTAAACCTGTTTTGATTTCACAAAAGAAGACATAGGGGCTTATTACAAGTCTGGCGGCCAATGGACCACCAGACTCGTGGGGGCGCAGTGGTGGCGGTCTTCCGACCACCCAGTTATGACCAGGGTGGTCGGGCCGCCCGGGGACCACCACAACCGCCAGGGATCTGATATCCCTGGCAGTAGTGCGGCAGTCTTGAGGCCGCAATATGCTTGGTGGGGCTACTGCAGCCCCGCCAAGCATATTACGAGTTTCCTTACTGCCACACATGGCAGTGCGAGCGCCATGAAAAGTGTGGTGGTGAGGAAACAAAGGGGGCTCTACAGTGCCCCCTTGTGGCTCAGCTCCATGTGGATGCACACAGGGGGGCACAACCAGTCCCCCCTTGTGTGTATGCATCCCAGCACCTGCACGGCATGGACAGCAGCAGTCCATGACGTGCAGGTACGGATTTTGACGTTCCAATTGCGCCCCGCCCGCCAGACAAGAGAAAACTCCTAATCTGCCAGGCGGTTCAAACATGGGTTTGGCAATGCCGGAGCAGGGTGGACCCGCTCCCGCATCTCCAAACTCATAATAAGGCTCATAGTTTGCTGATGTACTATATTCTCAAAAAGGCAGGTAACCTTAGCAACCACTAGATGTCGCCCTAAAACTAAGGAGGGGCCCCATATCATGTTTGTGACCTGAGCCCCACAAAAGCTTCTCAAAAGCCTGCATGGAGGCATTCTATCTGTAATATTTGTGGATTTTACCACTTCATTGCGCAAGAAACAACATGGCATCAGAAGATCCTCCTGGAAGCTGCGCAGCTCGACTGAGCACTCTCTGGCCCATTCTCTGTTGCTCAATGATGCTTCAAGATTGGGTCGCTGATCTCTCTTTCTCTCTCTCTCTCTCTCTCTCACTCACTCACTTTAAGCCACTGAACTGCACAGACAAGAAACACAGGATCAATTACCTCTCAGAAATCCTCCACACTAATAAATCCCAAAGCAATTTCACTTAAGTATCTTTATTTCCAATGATATATTGGCCCTTTCCCTTCTCGGACTCCCTTATCTGTACATTTTCATCAACCACCAAAGCGGACTGAAGTAAATTAATTCCAACCTTACCACTGTTTATCAGCCTCACCCCCCTTCAGAAGAGCAGCAGCAGCACGTGAAATATAGCGGCTAGCTTCCTGTGGCATTCATCTGCGGCATCGGCGCTGCCAAGTAATATTGGCACCGCGGTCGCTGCCAGCAATGCCACAATGGTTCCTCTTTCGAGGAGGACGGGCTTTATTCCTAAAGCTGCAGCTCTGAAGACGGCCGACGGCCGACGGCCATGCCCTGCCGCCAGGGCTTTACTGAGGCAGACACTACCGGGCTCTGAGCAGCTAACATGGAGTGTGTCGGCTCTTCTCAGCAGGAGGGCATGACTACCAAATACAACAGGGTGGGCATCTGGGTAGGAAGCACGCACGGGTGGGTAAAGTTCACAAGTTTTTTTGTGTGCCCTTCAGAAATTTTTACGGAAAATGTGTGTGGATGCTTTGTGAATGTTGGAAAGTTTCTTGTTTGCCACTTACACGTGAAAATCATGATTTCTGGGGCCGTATTACATAAAGTGCCCCGGGGGCGCAACGGGCGTGTGCGGCCGGCGTAAACAATGAAAATGCGCATTTACCATAATACGGCCCCTGGTATATTAAATGCATTTGTATTGACTATTTCATGGTCTCAAATCTCTTTCGGAATCTGGGCCCCCTTCCCAGTTCTGGTGCTCGCTGCCCGGTTTGGTGTTGCATTGGTTCTAGTTTGTAATATTCAGAGGTGAGTCGTGCCGGACAGTGATTGGCCAGTTTGGGGAAACTGATGTGTTGTTCTCTGATGTAGGACGTTCGATAGTAGCTGGCTCCATCCTATGATGGATGTCCGTCTTGAATTATGTTTATGGATGATGTGCCAAAGGAAGCGGCTGCTTTCTTCATTCTAACAGAAGAAGCCATAATTTGGTCACATGGTCAAATACAACTGTGATTTTTTTAAAATGTGTTGATTGTGCTGAACTACTTGTATTTTAACCTGACGAGATTTCAAGATTCAACTGTGAATATCTCTTATATCTATTGTGTCTTAATTTGTACTGCTAATTGTTATGGCCATCAATCAGGGGTGGCTTCTCCGCTAAGGTGGAGGAGCATCGCCCCACTGCCTTTCAGCACTGCAAAAAAGAAAAAAGAAAATGATAATAACGCAAGGTTATTATCACTTTATTTTTCTGTGGGGCGGGGCAAGGCTAGGCAATGCAGGGAGGAGGATTGGTGGCACACTCTAAGTACCCATGACTGTTTGGACGGCTGTCTTGAGCCAGCCAAACATTCATGCACACTTTGCATGTTCTCCACCCAGGCTGCATTACAGCCTGGGTGGAGAAGATGCCCAGGCCCCCAGCCCCTGTCTGAGCGCTGAACCACGGTGCTCAGACCAATCACAACACTGCATTGCAGTGTTGTGATTGGCTTAGGGAGCCTGGGTGCTTCCTGCTTGCAGCGAAGCCAGGAAGAGGATGGAGAGGGCGGAGGCGGCTGGCTGGCAGGTAAGTGAACATTTTTTTTACCACCCCACCCCCACCCCCTTCCCCTCTCCCCACCCCATTACCGCTTCCCGGGAGTAGCCGCCCCTGGCAGTCATGGCTGAAAACAATAAAGATTTAATTTGATTTAAACATGATGTACGGTGCTTCAGGCCTCTTAGCCAAGCATGTCACTTTGATGCCATGCTATCTGTACGTGTATGCTTTGTTTTTGTTAAGTTCTTAAGGGTGGTTACAGTGTAGATTTTTGAAAGGGAATAGATCTGTCAGATTAACTTTAATACATGTACTGAGGTGGCACACACCTAGCCATCTCCATGCTTTCAAGCTGTGTTGGGTGCAGGATGATGTCAGGGGTTGTGTCTGGTGTTTACGGCTGTTGTATAGTAAGGTCTGAGTTTGCCTTGATTGGCTGTGTCGTGGAGGTGGCAAACGCTTGGCCAGTTGAATGGCTTGGAAGTGTGCTGCATAAAAGCTAGGAGCAGGAGCTGCGTCTGAGATGCACTCTCGGTGTGATGCGGGTGTCAGTGGCGTAACGAAACTTGAGGGGGCCCATCTGCAAAGTACATGGAGGGGGCCCCCACGCTCTGGATCCAATCAGGAGCTCTCAGGCCAGGGACCCACCGCCTGTGCACAGTGCCGGAGGGGGCCTCCTGAAGCTCGGTGCCCCACACCACAGGGGCTGCGGGGCTATTGTTAGTCAGTGACGAGTGTTCTGCTTTCGAAGATCTGCCTTATTGAGCTCAAGAGGGGGCACTTAGGATCTCCTTGTGAGACTTATAGACCTCAAGACGTAGTGTAGCACCTGCCCTCTGGCACTATTAAAGTGGAGTAATAGAAGACAAGGTTTGAGGTCGGAGAATGCTGTACAGTTTATGTTGTATCTACTTCAATACATTTGTCTAGTGGTGCTTTAGTCAAGTCGTTAAGTCGCGAATAATCACTAAACAATGCACTTACAGAAAGTACTGCCCCAAACCAAATACAACAGGTTGTAGTACTGAATATCGACCCTCAGAATATCGTGGTACAAGAATTTTGAGGACAGCATATCGAGGGATTAAGCATCTAGAGGTAAGTCCATGGAGGGAAGAAAAGATTCACTATTCCTAACTCTGTATCTACATACCTTCAAGATATATGGACCGCATAGGTATATATATATATATATAGATGTAAGTGTAGTTAGGTGTAGAAAATCTAGACGTATTTACCTGTTTATATTTTTTTCAATATTGTGTCCTCGATATTGTGTCCCATCGATATCCCGAGCTCGCTACTCAGGGGGCACACCAACACGACGACAACACACCACCTTGGCTCCGGTTACCAAGCATCATTAAGGGCGCCCAGACTCCGAAAGCGCTACAGGACTACAATAAATGGTGGAAATGTGCTATACAAATGCTGAGGGGAAGCAAAGTAATGTGGGTTTACTGGGATTTTCACAGTAAAAGACTATTCACAGTGCTTAATTTGTAAAATAATTAAGTGCCGGGCCCTTCTTGGAAGGCCACTACAGCCTGCACCACGTATTGCCCCTGGCAGCGCTGCCAATGACAATACCAACATAACACCTAACCATCGCACTCATACAACTGTGACAATTCAGACTATTTCAGGCCACGCAAAGCTATAATAACGGCATGAGAGGTTGGTATTATCCTCTTTCAATGTATATGGACTTAATAAACACGGTTGCTGTGCACATCTGAAAATTAAAAAGACAGCACCACCTTGTGGTGAACTGTCACTAGAGCCGGTGCTGACAATTAAGTACTAGTGCAGAGCACCGGAAACCACCGGCACAAATTAAGCACTTTTGTGTAGATTGTATTAGGGAACAGAAACAGCCGCTATTCGTTTGCAACAAACACAACTTTGTGATTTTGTTTGGTGAACCCCTTCTCAGAGTCCAAACAAACTCCCACAGATTCATAAACTATGACTGTGGAGACCCCACTTCTGACCCTTGCAATCAACGAGGAAGTGGGTGAGCGGAACAATCAGTGCACAGGCAGATCACATCAGAGCTTGACCCCTCACACTGTGGCCCCCATTGCAAGGTCATTGAAGTGCCCACTACTCCAGGGACAGTTGGTGGAAACACTTGCAATGCTGTGGTATTCCTGCACCCCACATTACTGATACCCAGGGTCATTTCCTCATTGGTATTTCTGGCCCACGTGTAATGGAGCCCTATAGGCCAAGGAGTGATTACCGCCCAACAACGTTGTGTATTGCGAACAACAAGCCGGCTCAGGATTGCAAAGCAGTTATTTACATAACCATCGTCCTGAAGGTGGCAGTGGTTGAACAAGGCCACACATGGACCGGAAGTAGCTGAAAGGTACCATGCCCAGCACAAAAGCCACATTACATAAGTAATGAAATTCCAGCTGTAGTGTTAAGTCACATGATATATACAAATAGCATTGTTAACAGGAATTTTAGGGGCATATTCTCAAGGAGTCATCGCTGATTTATCGGCACTTTAGCGCCGCAAAAGTGGCGATAGATTTATCGCCCCATTCACAAGCTGGTGCAAACTGCCGACATCGCCAGTTTTCCTGCGATAGCAACCGCAAAAAACATCGCCATGGATGAGTGCGACAACTAACGCTAATGATATGCAGAGTAGGCGTTCCCGTGCAAAAACACATGAAAACACCACTTCGCGAGATTCTCAACGACCAATCAGATCTGCGATGCGAACCAAGAACAGGCGATAAGGCGCGTTAGCAGCAGGGATTTAACACCTGCCTTTTGCTGGTGTTATGCAGGACGACTACCTGCAGTATGAAAGGGAGCCCAGCCCAGAGCCACATCTGAAGACCAACAGATGCCATGGAGCTACTGATCATGCAGCTCGGAGAACCAAGAGGGACACAACACCCACCGCCACCACTCCCAGGCCCCCCCCCCGGACCACCACCCCCGGATTACCACCTAGGCAGTGCAGGACAGCGGACGACCCTAAAACGCACCAGCCCCAGAGACTCAACGCCAGACGAAGCCATTGGCCAACACAGGCTCAAAAGGACAACCATCCTCCGCATCCTGACCCACATTGCCCACAGGCTGATGGTACCAACACAGCGGACAACCTACATCCCCCTGCATACAAATCTGCTGGCTGTGCTGCACCTGTTGGCCCCTGGCACCTTCCAACCAACAACTGCCAGAGTTGGAGGAGTCTCACAGCCAGCCCCATCAAACTCCCTCACACATGTCATGGATGCATGTCCACAAAAGCAACGGCGGGCCCCTGTATCCGCACCACACAATAGTTCCAATTCGTAGTGTACCTGCGCAACCAACCCCAACGCCAGCCGTGCTAGACGCCTCCGGGCCCCAGACCCAAGATCGTAGTAACCGAAATGTGGGTGCGCCAGGTCATGAAGTCCAGTAGTCAACAGTAGTGTAAAAACAGAACTTTATTACAAACACACAAACAAACAAAACGAAAAGCTCAGCCAACGTGTTCCCTTCCCAACGGGGAACTTCAACAGGGCAACGTGTCTTCAGAAACCTGTGGGAGAAATGGTGACAATGGTCAAACTTCCGTATAGTCACATGCCTAATCTGGTACAGTGTACTGCACTTGGACAAACCGGAATGCTCACAGGCATGATAAATCATGCATGAGAAGACCGTAACAGAAGTTCGTGTGGCCGTAACCATCGTAGGAATGAAGAGGAAGGTAACGACCACACAAACTGCTGTTACGGTCACATCATGCAGGACTCCTCATACCTGAAAGCATCAGGGTGTGTGTCAGCTCGATACCCCTGCCCCTCACTCCCCCCACACTGCGCAGGAACATCTTGAGACCACGCAAGGGAACTACGCCATAGCTGGCGTCACGCACGTGTTGGGGGCAATTCACAACACACGTGAACGACTTGTGCCTCCTGCCGACACTGCACATAATCACCGCAACAGCAACCACAATCATGCCATCACTGTGCATACAAAAGTGGACCACCGTGGCCTGTCCACCAATATCGTCGCAAACTCCCCAGGCAGTGTGCATGATTCCCACATGCCCGCAAGTCCGCCACCAACCAGCGCTTTGAGGATGGCCCCCATGGAAATGCACTGCCCATCGGCAAGTACCAACTGAACACACCACACACCTCAACTCCACAATCCCCCAACTCACAACTGTGGGAATGCACATGTCACAAATCCACCACCAAAGTGACTACTGCGTGTGTCTCAGTCTTCGCCACAACCTGTCCATAGGCCTACACACACGTGGCCGACCACCTTCAACAGGCACATTCACACTGGAGACGAGGTGGCTACGTCCCAAACCAACCCGCGCACATCATGTCATCGCATGCAGGGTCGTGTCAGCAAGGGCGGCGCCCCCCACCCAGCCACGAGTCTGCTGCCGTAACCGGTGGTGCCTGTGCGATCCTGTGCGCCTGCTGCACCCCAGCTCTGGTCCCCAGACCGGTCCTCCGCCCAGCGATGACTGGCCGCCCCTGCGCACCCAGGCCTCAATGCTCACCTGCCGCCACCGGCGTGTCTCCAAGAGGGCCCACCACGTGCCGGTGCATCCTCCTCAGCCGATCGCTGGATTCCGCGCCACAGGCCCCCAGCGCACCCTGCGGCACCGCACCGCGGAGTCATGTGTGTGCTGACTGCTGCCTTCGGCGTGCACTACGGTCCAGCAGGACTCCCAATTCAAATCGAACCACGATTAGCAGGACGGCTCATCGAGGCCTACGCATCATCGCAGGCTGCACACCCGCTCAGCTCTTCAGGTGCAACGCAAGTCATCGTCACGTGGCGGTAGGCCCGTCAGCCGCAGTGCAGCGGGTGCCACTAACCCTGTGCAACGCAAGTCATCGTCACGTGGCGGTAGGCCCCAGCCAGCCGCAGTGCAGCGGGTGCCACTAACCCTGTGTGCCACAAGTCATCGTCCCGTGGCGGTAGGCCCGTGCCGGCCGCAGTGCATCGGGTGCCACTAACCCAGTGCGCCACAAGTCATGGACCCTTTATGATTGAGTCTCATGGTGCGGACGCCATCATGTCATCTCCGGCAGTGGGGAATGTGATGTGCTAGGCCCCTTTTATTGGCAGGGTCACATGTCCTGTGATGCCTGTGCTGGATGGGTGTGGTGTGGGTGTTAACCAGCCCTCAGGAAGTGGCTGTGGCATGCTGACAACTAGACCAGTGATCAGCAGATCACTACAGGGAAGACCTGGGACATGTAGCTTTGTCGTCCCCCCCCTTTGAGCGTAAGCGGAGTGGACTGGCCTGGCGTATGGCAGGCCAGCGTAGGGGTGGGAACAATGACCCCAGGGCTCTGGGCGTGCTTCAGTTCTGGGCTGGACAAGGAAGTAACTGATGCTTGTGTCTCTGTTGTAGTGTCTACGCCACCCGGACCGCAATCGGCAATGTTGCACCCTGTGACTCAAGTCCCACGACATGAGCAACATGGATGTAAGGGGGAATCACTGACCCTACATTCATCCATACTTTCATACTTGAATGATCAAAGACATGAAACATCTGTGCGATTCTGAATGTTTAATTCACATCCAGTGGAGTGTTGCAGCTGGAGCAGTACAGGGCCGTGCAAACCCCACTTCACATTATTGGCCCGTGGAGTGCCAGCCAGAGTCCTTCAGGGAATGACAAGTACATCGGAAGAGGAAGAGTTCAGTCCGCAGTCTGATCGCTGTGTCATTGGTAACCAAACAGAAAATGGCAGTCCATGTCGAGGTCCAAGGTGAGTGTCGTAGAGTGTATCGGGGGACAGTGGAAGGTGATGATGCAAAGGGCAGAAACAGGCCATATGGCGGAGATGAATGCTACTGCCTCCTCCTTACCAGTAAGGTTGATTCACCCGCATCTTCGTCCTCTGATGTCACGTGCCTCACACGTGGGTGGTGGTGGAATGTCGGCCGCACTGTGTGCCACTGACACATCGGGGGCCGGAGGTGGATTGCCTGCCACACTGTGTGCCACTGACACCACAGGGGCCGGAGGTGGATTGCCTGCCGCACTGTGAGGCACTGACACATCAGGGGGCGGAGATGTGGATGTAGAAGCAGCAGCAGCATTCATCTGCACAAGGCCTTGAGGCAGCAATGCCATGACGATGTGCTGCAGGGCATGGAAGGTCCCAACCACATCTCGCTGGTGTGCAGCCGTGGCAGCCATTCTTTCCGCCGTCATCTGCTCCATGTTCTCCATGAGCCCCCGCATCTGTCCCAACTCCCGGCTGACATCGCTGGAGCCACTCTGACTGGACAGTTGTTCTTGTCTCAGTATCATGACTCCAGCAATGTCAGCCATGGATCGTTGGAGAGCATGGAGTGGACTGTGGGTGTCCGTTAGGGACTGTAAGTGGTCCCTGATGGGAATCAGACACCCATGTATGGCATCAAGTTTGGCTGCCATGAGGTCGAACCCCACCCGCACCTGATCAGCCATCTTCTCCTGGACCTCTAACACACGGCATTGGAAGGCCATGTGTTGTTCGTGGGGGTCCTGGGAGACAGCCGGGGTGGTAGGTGCTTCCTGCTGTGTGGTCTTTGCAGGGGGTGGGGTCTCCTCGATGCAGCTGGGCTGCCCTGCTCCTGGAGGTGGGGTGCCAAAGCAGTCAATGAGGATTTGGAGGGCTTCGGTGTCGATGTTGGGGATGTCCTCATCGTCATCAGTGAAGAGTTGCTGGGGCTGCTCTGCAGGAGGTGTTGATGCTCCCTCTGCAATGTGAAGGGGAGATGCAGTATTACATTGTGTTCACATGTATGTTGACGCATTGTACAAGTTCACATGCAGACTGCATGACAATGTACATTGTGACTGTTTAGGAGGAGCTGCCTATTTGATGCTGGACAGTGGACATTTCGTCAACATCACGGAAATGTGTTTGTACTTGTACATTGACATCTCACATTTCCCTGCTATGCCAAATGTGATTGGCCAGTTTCTACACACAAGCGGCACCTGTTGTGTCCTCTGTCCTGTTGTAAACGTGTTGCATTTTGTACCACATTGTTGTCAATGCTGATGTGCTCTGAATGTCATGTGTGTGTGCTGCATTTTGGGAGAGTCGCCCCTGCAGCTCTGATTTTGCTGCCCCTTGTCCCTTTCAGGCGGTGTGCCTTTGACTTCTGTGCCCATACAGTACTGAGATGTTGCAGACTTGGGTGAATTTGGGTCTTGGTGGGAGTTGGGACTCTGGGGCATGGTTTGTCCGCAGATGTGTTGTTGACGTCAGGGGTTGTTTGTGCAGGTGGATGTGTCAGAGTGTGACCTGCTCCTTTATGGATGTGGTCCACACTCAGCCACCTCAGTGTGGTGGCGTGCACCATGTCATGATGATCGGACTGCAGCCATGCTAATCGTCATGCAGTGTCACTTGCATTGTCAGTGTGGCTTACGGACCCGCAGCTTTGCTGGGTTCAGCACATGTGCATAGGTTGGTTGTGAGATAAGTGATGTGTGGGCGGGCCTCCTCTGGGCACATAGTCGACGGGGGCCTACGTGCTGTTTCTATGTGTGCTGCAGTGTGCCAAGGGGATCAGGGACATGATCCAGAGTCATTGTGGGTGTGCACTGTGCTCCGCTTGATTGCGCATGTGTGCCATTGTGCCCATCTCCCCCCGTCCCCCCAGTCCCTGGTCGTTACTCACCCTGTTGCTGTTGTGTCAGGTCATGTTAAGCAGTGTCCAGTCCCCCAACTCCTGCCACCGTCTCCCCAGTGATGACTGTGGACACCATTTCCTCCATCTCATCCAGCTCCTCCTGTGGCGCTGGACTCCCACCTCCAGTCTGCATTGCTGCCTTCTGGTTGTAGGCGAGTTTCTGCTTGGTCTTGCGCTTCACATCATTCCAGCACCTCTTGAGCTCTTCCATTGTCCTCCTCAGCACTCCGACTGCATTCACCTTGTCCACGATGGACTGCCATGTTGCATTTTTTGTTGCCAATGACACAGTGGAGGTGACGAACAGTTGTTGATGGTGTTCTATCACCTCCGTGATCAGGATCCTGTTTTCCTGCGGACTGAACCGCGTCTTCCTCTTCTTCTTGTCCTTGCCCTTCCCTGTCCCGAGGTCCCAGGCTGCTCCTCCGGGGGGCTTGTGGGGTTCTGGCCGTCCTCTGTACCTGCTCCGGCTGCCTCCATTGTGGTTCGCTGTAGTTTGGTTTTTGTTTGTGTTTTTTTTTTCTGCTTTTGTAGGGATTTTTCCCGCCTGACGTGTGTGATTTGCAGACCTGGCGCTGCTTTTCGCTGATTGTCTTTTCGCGGTTGGGTCCATCGCAACTTTTTTCGCGTTTGGGTTTGGATTTTCATCGCCGTCCCAGTAATGTTATCGCGGACATTTGACAGGTTATCAAGAGACTATTGCATGTTACCGCCGTGTTGAAAATACGACATTAACACAGTTATTTTCCTGCGATAGACGGCGATATGAAAACTTGCGTTAACCTATTTTGGCGATGTTTATCGCACGTTCTTGAGAATATCCCCCTTAATATTTTCAGGTTTCAGGTTTAAAAGTCATGATAACTTTTCCCTGTGTTTTTCAGATTTGTTTTATGTCACGCCTCCATGATGTTCACTCACCCACTCAGTAGCGGCCCGTGGTGGGAGAGCTGCCGGGCGGTGACGTGGGGCGGGGGAGGGACAGGGTAGGGGGTAGTAAAGTACGGAATACGGCCGTATAGAGGTAAGTAGACATATAAATAAATAAAACGAATTTCGTTGTGCGGCTGCATCGCATTTGGCGATGCAGCGCGCGCAACGAAATTTGTTTTATTTATTTATATGTCTACTTACCTCTATACGGCCGTATTCCGTACTTTACTACCCCCCACCCTGCCCCTCCACCGCCCCACGTCACCGCCCGACAGCACTCCCACCACGGGCCGCTACTGCACCCACTGCTTCACAGGGACTACTACGAGGAACTTTACCGGGCGGTAATTCCGTGGCATAGCGCTGTCAGGATAAGGCGTGGCATTCTGTAATGAGAGACACCTCTTCTTTTTTTTTTTTTTTAACCATATTTTATTGGCATTTAATCCTTGTTATCACAGACATTACTGTATGATGAATAAGTTCCTGACATATATGGCAGATGGCCTGTTAACAATTGTGAATCCTTACACTCAAGCTTCTCAAAAAATAGAAAAGGTTCCCGCCTCCCCTCTCCCCCCCTGGGTTGCTATGGAACTAGAAATATATAGGGTCAGCTTGTTAGCAGCTGCACGTATATGTGGGGCTCATCGGTCGTGTATGGTGGTAGCCGGGATTGTGTGTGTTAAATTTGGTGCCCTCCCAGGCCATTGCCTAGGGCCGCGTCAGCTGCTCTAGGGGAGCCCACCTCTTCCGTATCTTCCTGTCCAGAGGCTATCAGTTCATCCACTAAGGTTTCCCAGGCTTTGGCCCTGTCCATCTTGCCAATCCCCCGGCTGGCTTCCCTAAATAGTAGCCTGCTTTCTGCACCCGCCCATCTTTCTAATTCTCTTCTCCAGGTGGCAGTCTGCGGACCTCTTGGGGCCTTCCAGTTTCTAGCTATCTCCCTCTTGGCAAGGACGTAAGCAAGGTCCTGAAACTTCCCCGTCACCTTGTTCTTGGCCGTGTGTGGAAACCATCCTAAGAGGAAGTACTCTGGTGACTGTGGCAGCTCTTTATCAATCAAGTCACCTATTATCTGCCGTATGTCTCCCCAGAAAGTCTGCAGTAGGGAGCAGTCCCAAAACATGTGGAGTATGTGTGCCTCCCTCTCCCCACATCTCGGGCAGGCCGCTGATTCCGCACTGAAGTACCTCCTAATGCGGGCCGGCGTTAGATATGCTCTAAGCAAGACATAATAGTTAATTAATTTAAAGCGTGCGTTCCTGGACGCCTTTGGTACGCGTTCTAGAATTGTTTCCCAGTCCCTCTCTGGTATTTGCTTGCCAAGGTCCTCTTCCCATTGTAGCTTCAGGTGCTCTAATGGCCGCTGTGCATCTGTCTGTATGGCCTTGTATAGGCAGGACACCGTTTTAATTCTTCCCACTGAGAGCGCCACATATCTGCACCCTGCCAGTGCTCGTGGCTCCGTGCCCCCGCCCTTCCAATGTTCCTTAATCTTGCGAGTCAAGACCCTATGCTTCAGGAAGTGACCCCCAGGGATGTCATATGTAGCCTGCAGGTCCTCGAAGGGTAAGAGTGCGGAGTCTCTGTATAGGTCTCCCATGTCTCTCAGTCCTGCTTCTACCCAGTCCTCCAGCCCTGCCCAGTGCTCCCCCTGTGGGAGATACCGCAACATTGTCAGTGGTATGTCAGGAGAATAGGGAGTCACAGCGCCCACCTTCCTCAGGTACCTGGACCAACAGCGCGTTATCACCTTGGTAGCATTTGCGTCTGTTGGCGCGGTGTGGCGGACTCGTAAAAGGATTTTAGCTAGGTTGGCAGTATCTGGCGCGTCCGGGCAGCACTCCCTGTCAGGATTGCGGTCTGCCGCTAGCCATTGGATAAGCCAGTATAGCTGCGCAGCTAGATAATAGCTCTCAAGGTCAGGCACCGCTAGCCCCCCTCTGCTGTAGGGCGTCGCAGTGATGACAGTGCTACTCGCCGTCTGCCTGCGCCCCAAATAAATGAAATGACCATTGAGTCCAGTTCCTTAAACAACGCCCTTGGGATCCACACTGGTAATGTCCCGAAATAGTAGAGGAGGCGTGGTAATGTTATCATCTTTAGGACCGCCACCCTTCGAGCGACGGAAAGCGGGAGTGTGCTCCAGAAATCCATTGCCGCTTTCGCCGCCCTCACTGCCTTGCCTACATTACCCTCCAAGAGGCCCGATGCATCATGATAAATTTTTACACCCAGGTATTGTAGGCATCTAGGTTCCCACCGCAGTCGCTCCAAAGTAAGCGGTGGAGGGGTGTCCGGGGTTAGCGGAAACAAACTGGATTTTTGCCAGTTAACCTGGAGTCCAGATACAGAGCCAAATCGGGCCAACATAGTGCGTGCCCCATGGAGTTCGCCCGCAGTATTGCGCAAGAAGATCAGAAGATCATCTGCATATAATGCTATCAGATGTCGGCCCGCTGATGTCTCTAGTCCCCTATAGTCCTGGCCGCTTCTGGCTCTACACGCCAGCGGCTCCATGGCCAGAGAAAACAGGAGGGGGGAAAGGGGACATCCCTGCCTCGTTCCTCTCTCCACCCTCTGTTGAGGTGAGATGACTCTTCCAGTGCGCACCCGGGCTGAAGGGGCCGTGTACAGGAGCTGCACCCATTTCAGGAATCCCTCCCCCAGGCCCATCCCGACCATGACTACATACAAATATTGCCACTCCAGGCTGTCAAATGCCTTCTCTATGTCCACTGCGAGCACTGCTGCTTCCTGCTTATTGTACCCGTCAGAGTCCATTACCGCTAGAAGGCGTCGGATGTTTGTGGCAGTGTTCCGCCCTGGGATAAATCCCGCCTGGTCAGGGTGAACAAGATGAGGCATATGGGGCAGTAAGCGGGTCGCGAGGATCTTACTCAAGATTTTATAGTCCATATTCAACATGGACAACGGTCTGTAGGCCGTGTAGTCATGAGTCTCCTTCCCTGGTTTAGGTATGGGGATAATAAGGGCCTCCCTGGTGCTGTCAGGTAACCGCCCCAGTTCGCGGGCCTTCTGGTACATTGCGGCCAGGTGAGGGGTCAAGTCTTCCACATACGTTGCGAAAAATTTGGCGGGCAGGCCATCTGTGCCCGGCGTTTTATTACGCGCCATTCCCTTGATGGCCACCCGAATCTCCCGCTGTGTGATATCCGCCCCTAGTAGCTCCGCAATTTCAGGGGTCAGGTGTGTCAGTGGTAGATCAGCCAGGTAGTCCCCCATGTCTGCCAACTCGCATGTATACGTTTTGGTATAAAGTGAGGTGTAGTAGCATGCAAAAACCTTGTTAATCTTACCCTGAGCAAAGTGTCTGATCCCCCATTCGTCCTCTATTTCCACTAGGGGAGAGCCCCGGCTCGCCGGGTTCGTCAGCCACGCCAGGAGCGATCCAGACTTGTCCCTTTCAGCATGGGTGTGCTCCAGGTATTTTTTGTAGTCAAAGCTCCTGAGCCTCTCCGTTTGTCTCGCTGCCTCCTCTTTGGCGTCCCGGCCGCCTGCGTTCCACTTCGCGGAGAGCTGACTCTGCCCCCTCTACTTCCCTCATAATGACCTTCCTGACCCCTGTGGCACGCGTAATGCACTGACCCCTCAAGATCACCTTAAAAGCATCCCATTCTGTGGTTAGGGATGCCGTTGTCCCAGTATTGAGTCGGAAATAATCCGCTATCTCTCCCCTGATCTCCTCCCTAAAGACCTGATCCTCCAGTGTGTCTGGTCGAAGTCGCCACGTAGGGATCGCCGCTGGTGGGTGTGCCCACTTCAGGGACATAATCAACGGATTATGGTCTGAAATGGTGCGGGCCAGATATTCTGCTGACGTGACCTGTTGTTGAGCATCCACTGAGCACAATAAGGCATCTAGTCGCGCGTGTACCTCGTGAACCGCCGAGAAATAGCAGTAGTCTTTGGTTTGCGGGTTCAGAGTTCGCCACGCGTCCAACAGTCCCCAGCTCTGCCTCCAAGTGTTGAACACATGGGAAGCACGCGCTGCCTGGGAGGTTGGCAACGGGGGTGGGACCGGTCCAGAAGTACGTCGTCTACACTGTTGAAGTCGCCCCCCACTATCACAGTACCTGCAAGATATTGTGCTAATTTGTGGCTTAGTGTCGCAAAGAATGCAGGCTGATCTACGTTAGGGGTGTACACACTAATCATGGTAATGTCTCGGCCCTCCAGCCTTCCCTTGATGGCCACATAACGGCCCTCCGGATCGATCACTGAATGGAGCAACTGGAACGGGATTCCCGCCTGGACCCACACTAGCACCCCTCGCGCATAGGCCGAGTAAGTAGTGTAGAAGAGCTGCCCTCTCCACCTCTTGTGTAATGCCTGCCCTTCCTTTTGTGTTAGGTGCGTTTCTTGTAGAAGGGCTATCTGGGCTCCTCGTCGTTTGATATATGTTTAGACATAGTGTGCATGCCCCTGATATCCCAGGTCATGTATTTGTAATGTCGGTTGTCAGCCATTGTCGAGTGTTACCGTGATCCGGGCCCCTCCCAGGCTGGGCAGCACCCACCACGCCCGTGTCCCATTTGAGCCCACATGAGATCCAACGTTCCGCAACCCAGTGTTTCCCCCCAAACCCAACAACAAACTTGTCCTCGAACTCCCACTCCCCGGGATAAGTAGGAAAAAACAACCCCCCATCCAAACCAGTTTATAAAGTCTATAAGTGACTGCTTGTAGGGTAATCAGTCAGTCCCAGAGGGTGGCCAGCCGGTGAAGCTCTCCCAGTCTCGGCAGCCGCCATCGTTCTCCGTACCTTCGGCGGTCTGTCCCGCCGCACTTCCCCCTTATTTACCCCAGTACCTGTATGCAACAGCAGGTGCGTCCCACCATGTTCATGTTCTGCGTGACCTAGTCCACTAGGTCGCACCGTCAGATGATGCCATCCGCCGTCTGCGGTGTGACAACCAGAAGCGGCTCACTCTGCACCTCAGAGTCGCTGGACCCTCCCTCAGAGCCGGTGCCCCCCGCATGGTCGCTGTCTTTGGGGAGGTCTGGGCTCCGCATCCCTCCGCTGATCTGGGCCACCACTTGCATCGAGTTCAGTCGCTCAAGCTGTGCCTCTTCCTGCGATGGCGCCAGAGAGTCCGTTCTTGCCCTCTGCGTCCTGGGACGTGGTCCTCGCCGCCCACTTTTCCCCAGGATCTGTGGTGGGCCAGCTCCGTCATGGCGGTCCAGCCGGTCGGACGCTTCCTGCGGGGTTTTGAAGAACTCTGTGCCCCCCGCTGTTACCACTCGTAGCGTAGCTGGGTATTGCGTCACATATTTGTAGGCCAGCTGGCGTAGTCTCTGCTTCACGTCTCTGAAGGATCCCCTTCGCCGTTGCACCTAGAGAGACACCTCTTCTTTATAAACAACTCCAGAATATCCCCACCTTTATTTTTTTAATAAAATGTCTTTTTAGAAATGAAGCAGCTATTGTAGACCAAAAAGTTTATTTGATTGGCCTACCCTATCAATGTAATTTAAATCATCTTTTCCAGTGAGTAAGTATTGGAAACCGCACCGTCCCTTCGTCCCACCTCGCCTCGGGTCTTCGATTCTTACATATTAACTTTTCAGTCATGGCTGTTCCTCTGGGTGTTGTTGTATTAGCTGACACCCCCTCCCTCCCAAGCAGCTCGCTACATCCTCATATACTGAAGTGATCGGTAGAACTGAGAAGACTTTTTTTTTTACTTTGTTTTACTTTTTGAAAATAAAGACATATGCTTACTTCAATTTTAGCACCTTTTAAAAAAAATAAGCATTCGCAAAGCCAATTGTTCTGGCACTGGCTGCTGCCTTTCGTCTTTGTCAGATGTCATTTTGTTTGGGAATGGTTTTTGTATGAAGACACTTATTGTATGAAAACAAGCGTTGTCTAAAAGCCTATATATTTTGATAGATAGTACCAGTAGTCTCTGGCACTGAAGGGGACTTCCCATTGTGAAGATGTGCACATTGTGCAAGTGCACGTCACTCTGTCGGGTAAGCCAATGGCTGAAGTGGGCTGATTCTGTGATCTATGCTGTGGTGGGCGGAAGCAAAAGATGAATGGCACTGCAGCAGACCAATGGATAAAGAGGGCGGACTGAAATTCCCTGTACATATGTATAGTATATATATTTTTACTAGAAATAAAATGTCTTAACTAATGTCAGATCTAAAACAGGGATTTTTTAACTTTAATTTTAGTATCTTTTTGCGCCGAAAATAGACCATAACGGGGGGGGGGGGGATTACCCACCAGAGGAGATGTTATTTATTCATTTCTTCTTGTGGGTGTTCACCACTGGAAGATGGAGGCCAAAGATAACCATAATGAGAAGGATTCAAGGTTAGAATGATCACATGTGAATATATCTCAGTGGATATCTTCAATTCTGACATGACTTCGGGGGTTCCAGAAACAATGATGGCTTCCCTGGTATGCCCCATAATTTTGCCATACAGTCTTTGATCACAGGTGGTGATTTAATTTTCCCGCTGGTTGAGAGAGGCAGTTTTATGCTGTTCATATTTAAGGCAGCAGTGTTTGCCTCAGTGTGCGAACGGCGTAGGATCAAAGAAAATGTGAATTTGGCTCATGGCGGTCAGGTATCACCTTCAAATTGGCAGGAGATGTGGTCTAGTGGCTAGAGCTGCCGACGTTGGAATTGGGGGACCTGGTGTACATTCTTGTCCCAGCTCAACATCCTGTGATCCTGGGAAAATCCCTTCTCCCCCTCTATCAAAAAATGTTTCATGTCTGATTCTAATGTAAAGCGCCCTAATGCTCTTGGGCTGAGTTCCCACTATATAAACCTGCAAAAATGAAAACATACTAGTCATGCAGTCCATGTCACAGCTGCTGTCTGAGGTGCCCACCTCTTTTGCTATTGCAGGATGAGAGAATCCCGATGCCACCAACCAAGTTCCCCAACCACCCCTTCCCAGGCCCAGGCAGCTGGGCAACCACAAACGAAACTCCTTGCTGCCAGCCGGGAGAAGCCTGGCACCCTCGCCCCATTTCCGCAGGGGAGCTGGATTTGGTGTGGCCAGACACCTGGGCCTTGTGCTAACCCGTACATAGACTGGGAGAGCGTGGACCTCCAGTGCTTCCCTTGAGCTGTTCCTGTGGCTGTTAGTTGGCAACTGCTTATTTTCCAAGGCTTCATGCATGACAGGTTTCTTACAATAATGGAAGATCTCAGCCTCTCAACCGCAGGGCATACTGAGGTGCTGACAGACCACCATGTAGCCCCCATGCCCCAAGACTTACCAGGGGAGCAGCAAAGACACATGTTGGTCCTGGGACACTAGTCTTCTCCAGGAAGCCACTTTTTTTTTTTAAAAACAGATTTTATTTGTCAAAACATCACATATGATGCAGAGCTCTGTGACCCAGACGCTTCTGCCGCATTGATATACATAAATTGAATTTGACCATTTTCATTAATTTCCAGGAGAAGATGAAAAGCAATACAAATAAAATCAGAACCCCAAAACTGTAACCCCCCCTACCCACCCCCAGCGCACTGTCGTCTATTCCAGAGCAACACATCACCTCAAAAACTGTCATTATACAATTGTAAGATATTATCACCTACGAGGCCGCTGTCCTGCCGATGATCTGCAGGAAAGGGCATAAAAATAATCAGAAAAGAAAGGAAAATAACAATGAAAAGTGTGGAGGTCATACTGGGTCCCGGCTCCGGCCCCCCTGTGGCGGCTCAAGCTCCAGACCTCGATAGTCAGCCCATCGCTTCCAGATCTTAAAGTGCTTTCGGGGGCACCCCCTGGCCACAAAGATCGGGGCCTCTAGACCCATACAAAAGTCCAAACCATTCTTCCAGGCAGAGACAGAGGGAGCCACCGCTGCCTTCCAAGCTCTAGCGATATCCCTTTTCGCCAGGGTAAAGCCCAGAAGCATAAGATGGCGCTTGTAAATATTGCCCCCGATCCCTTCCATAACATGTAGGTTGACCAGCTTCGGTGAGTTGGGAAGATCCCACCCCAGCACTTCAGAGAGACATGCCAGCACCCCCCTCCAGAATCTCGCTAATGCAGAGCAATGCCAGACAGTATGCAACAGGGTTCCGTCCTCGTGTTCGCAACGGAGACACACCGGGGAGGCCACCAAACCTGCCCTCCAGAGCCTGACCCTGGTATAATATACCCGATGTAGGTACTTGAATTGGATAAGTCGTAGGCTCATCGCGATGGCCGCTCCTCGCGGAGATGCCAAAGCCTCCGTCCAGTCTTCCTCCTCCATCTGACCCACGTCACCCTCCCAGGTCTCCCTCAAATGCTGCAGTGATGGGGAGCAATGTGTGACCAGGGACTGATACATTTTAGAGATCTTGTGGTCGTGGAGGTCCCCCATGAATACCTTGGCCTCCACCGGACTGAACTCTGCCAGCGACTCCAATCCCTCCAGGCTAGGGGAAATAGCATGTCGGAACTGTAAATACTTTAAAAAATTGGGTTTTCGGCATCCGAAAGTCTTTCTGGATATCCTGGTAGGATTTCAAAACCGGTCCCCGCATGACATCGCCCAGGGTGGAGATCCCAACATTATCCCAATCGCGGAATCCAGACAGAGCCGCCAAGTGTGGCAGGCTGCCGTTGTGCCAAAGAGGGGTCTCCCGGGTCAGTCTGTTCCACCAACCCATCCTCCGTAACACCTGCCTCCAGATCTGGAAGACAGTCCGCGTGGCCGACGGTAGGGAGCGTCTCAACGGGGCAGAGTAGAGAATTGTATGTAGGGTGTGGTCTCCCATGCACCGTCGCTCGACAGCGTATGCCGGGTCCGTCCTGTCCCCATACCACCACTCGTTTAAGACGAGCAAGTGCGAGGCCATATAATAAGACAAAATATCTGAGGTCGCCAATCCCCCACAATACGTAGACTGAAAGCAAGTCCGTAGCGCCACCCTTGCCGCTCCACCATCCCAGAGAAACTGACCCAGTGCTGCATTAACCTGATGGAACCACCTAGGGGGAATCGGGTATGGATGATTCTGCAGTTGGTACAATAGGTGCAGGAGCGAAACCATCTTAAAAATGGCCGACCGGCCATAAATAGACAAGGGCATATGAGACCAGGTCTTGATGTCATCACGCACGCGATCCCATACAGGCGCCAAGTTCCGATCCCAAGCCGTGGTGGGAGAATCCGACAGGAATACTCCCAGATATTTCAATCCCCCATGAACCACCTGCACCGCCGATGCCCAGGAGCCGAGCGCGCCCCACCACCCAAGACCCATAGAGTGGACTTCCGAGGGTTCATGTATAGGCCCGAGGTTTCCCCCAAAGATCTGCATTATACGCAGCAGCCGGGGTCCCGTCCTGTCCAAATTAGTGAGGAAGAACAGCACATCATCGGCGTATAACGCAATACGATCAGACAATCCGTGTGCCCATTCGAGACCGGTCACTTGAGCGTCAATCCACACCCAGGCGGCTAGGGGCTCCATTGCCAGCGCGAACAAGTAGGGGGACAGCGGACACCCCTGCCTGGTACCCCGCCCAATAGAGAATGTAGAGGAGACGGAGCCCGCTACACGCACGGATGCCGTTAGATCCGTATACAGCAGGGTCAGATACGACAAGAAATGAGGTCCTATGTTCAACCTACGCAAGAGTGCAAATAGATATACCCAACTTAGAGAGTCGAATGCCCTGTCCATATCCGCCAGCAGGAGCGCCGCCCGTTCCCCCAGACCCTGGACGGTCGCAACTGCAACATGCGCCCGCCGAATATTGTGGCGGGTCGCCCGTTGGGGCATAAACCCAGCCTGATCTGGATGTACTAACGAGGCTATATGGGGTCGGAGACGATTTGCCAACGCCTTGGCCAGAATCTTGGCCTCGACGTTCAGAAGGGAAATAGGGCGATACGAGGCATGGTGCTCGGGAGGTCTGCCGGGCTTGTGGAATACCACAACCTCCGCATGTCTCCAATCACTAAGCAGGCTACCCCGTTCCCTGGCCTCCTCCACCACCTTGCGATAGTGGGGACCCAACTGTAGGAAGTATTTTTTAAAGAATTCGCTCGGGAAACCATTTGGACCCGGGGCCCTGCCAGGATTCAGATCCCCTAGGGCAGCCCCCAGTTCATCCTCCATGAGCGGGCAATCCAATTCCACACGTACTTCATCAGAGAGTGCCTTAGGCGGGAGGTCATCTAAAAAACGACTGATTACTTCCGCCGATAAGCATTCCTTGGGGGCGTACAGCTCAGCGTAATACTCAGCAAAACTCTCAGCAATAGCTGATGCGTCAGAAATAGGTGTCCGATCCGGCCCGCAACGCCTGGGAAAGGCTGGGGGCGAAGTGACCCCTGACATAGTCTATGCAGCAGCTTGCTGGATTTATCTCCCCACTGATAGATCCTGCTACGGGTTGCCAGCCACGCCTGACGAGCCTCATCTAGGAGAATATGCGAATAGTCCTGCTGCGCCAGAAGCAACTGGCGGCGAACCTGTCGCCCCCCTCTTCTCTGCTTCGCGCTTCCAGCCCGAGGATGGCGGCCTATGCCCGCACAAGGGCCTCCCTACGCAATTTGCGGGCCGCTACGCAGAAAGAAATGTCCACCCCCCGAATAGGGGGCTTCATTGCTTCCCACAGAGGCGCAGCCCCCCGGACCGAACCAACATTAAATGCTAAATACTGATAAATGGCATCCTCCATCCGTTCCCTATAATCTTCCTTCTGGAGATTCCAGGCCGAGAGGCGCCACCGGAAAGGCCCAAGGGCCCTTCCAGCCCGTATAGTGAGGGCCACCAGTGAGTGATCTGAAAGTCCCCTTGGGAGAATGTCAGCCGCCACCACCCTGCTTTCGACCACCCGGGGGACGAATAAATGGTCAAGGCGGGAATAAGAGTCATGTACCGCCGAGAGATAAGTGTAGACCTGCGTTGTGCCATGTAGTCTGCGCCAAGGGTCAACCCAGTCAAGACTCATCACTAGGGAACAAAGTTTAGTGGGGTGGCGGACCTCCAGCGGACCCCCCGACCTCCACCGATCCCTGGCCATATCCATCACATCGTTCCAGTCACCACCAACGACTGCCAGGCCCTCGGGTATATCCGCCCACAAGGTCATAATGTTCTCCCCCAACCCCCTAGACAGAGGCGGGGGGACATATACGCTCCCCAGTACTAGGGTATCACCACCCATTGTACCCTGCACGAACAGGTACCTGCCCTGAGTGTCCCCCCACGTCTTGACATGTGAGTAGGCAACTCGACGATGGATCAGAATAGCAACCTCTCGGGACCCCCTCACGAACCCTGAGTGGAAAACATGAACAAATCCAAAGCGCTGAAAAAACAGCACCTTCGTCCCCATGAGGTGTGTCTCCTGCAACATCAGAACATCAGCGTGGGCGCGCTTAGCATGCTTCAGAATAGCCCCACGTTTGATCTTATCTAGTGCCCCTCTAACATTCCAGCTGAGCACCCGGAGGAGCCCAGAGCCTCCCGTAGACTATCCGACATTGCTACCCTGAAAAGGCCCCATGCAGGTCAATGACTTCATTAACAAGTCCCCATACATATTAGCAGACTCTGGAACATCATAAGACAGTGCAGCTATGAAACAAAAACCCCCAAAACACAACCCAACAGTCCTCCCACACCCTGTACCTCAAGAACAGTGAAGTACCTGTCGTGGCAGGCAGAGCAGGCTGACCCCAACAGGAGGTCCCACCCCTCACCCGCCAATGGATCCCCAACTCACAGCCCATTGTCAGCTGGCCCTCTCTCCGTTTGTAGAACCCCACAGAGAGACCGGCCTTCCTCCGTTCTTCTCCGGTCGAAGCAAGAAGTTCAAGACAACGGGATTACGTGTTCAACCTACGGCTAGTCCGCCGACACATGCTGTCGTGAAGTCGACCCATCTCGCGCAGAGGCACCACATGACTGGGAGCGACGCCTGGACCTGGAGCGCCTGCCACCTCTCCCCTTCGGCTTGAGCTGATTTCGGGCAGTCCCACTCGAGGAAGAGTCAGACTCCCTCCCTGGCGGCGAGTGGGGGCGCAGCCGCACCATCTCGTCTGTCCACAGAAACACTTCCTCTGGTGAGTCAAAGAAATGGGTGCAGGACCGGTAGACCACACGCAACCTAGCTGGATAAAGCAAGGCATAGGGGAGTTTGAGCTCCCGGAGGCGGGCCTTGGCCGCCAGGAAAGACTGCAGCCGTTGCTGCACCTGTTTCGTATAGTCCGGAAAAATCAAAATGCGGGAATTGTCGAATAGCAACAGCTCCTTGGCCCGAGCCTGCTTCAGGATAGCGTCCCGATCATGGTAGTTGAGAAGCTTGGCAATAATGGGCCTCGGGCGGGCTCCCGGTGGGGGCTTCTGCATCAAGGCCCTATGTGCACGTTCCACCATGAAGCATTTAGATAACACCCCAGGGGGAAGCCAGCCCTCTAGCCACTCTGTAAGGAATCGCTCCATGTTCCCACTCTCGCAGCCCTCCGGGAATCCAACAAAGCGCAGGTTGTTGCGCCGAGCTCTCCCTTCGGCATCCTCCACACGCGATGCTAGGCCCCGTTGCGTGGTCTCAAGAGACGTCACCCTTTGCTGCAGGGTGGCGACTACATCCTCCACTCCCGAGATCCTTGTCTCCGTCTCCGTGATGCGTGCGACCGCATTCCGCAAATCCTGGCGCAGCAGCATTACATCTGAGCCAACCGCCCCAATCTTGGCCTCCAGGGCATCTCTGGACTGAGTAATAGCGGCCATGAGGGCGGCATTGTCCGGCACAGCGCTCTGTGACCCCCCGGGCGCCGCCGCAGAGGCCCCCTGGCCCGTAAATTTGTCGATCGTGCTCTGCTTGGTCGATCCACCGCCCGGTTTGTCCCTCGTCATGATGGACCACTCACCACCTTCCGCCCCGGACCACGGCCCACCTACGATCAGTGTATCACCTTTCTGGTGTGCGAGAATGTCCCAGTCAGGCAGGAGTAGCCGGCATACGAGAGCTCGGCCCCAGCAGTCACACTGGCGCCAGCAATGGAATGACGCACAACAATCTGGGAGGGGGCCGAGGTCTCCCCACCAAGAGGCACCAGGGATCCGAATGCACTCCAAGTAGCACAGTAGCCCGGGTCCGCGGCTAGGAGCCCCGGAGAAGATCTGTGCGGCCCGATAGACCGCCGACAGAGGCCCTCAGCGTATGGGGGGAGGAGGATGAAGCACTCAGCCTGCCCCGCGCCCGGCAGCAGGATACGGCGGGGGGGCTCCACTGGAAGCTCCCAATATGGCGCGTCCTCTTTTCAGCACCCCCAATGGGCACCCCCCATGGCCCGACCAGACCGCCGACTGATGCCGTGAACACCCCACAGCAGGGGGGGGGAGGAGGGGGGCAGAGAGGCGCCCTCAATTGCACTCCAGGCGCAGCACACCGCTGAGGCCCAGAGCGGGCCAACGAGGCGACGCTGCGATTCAATGGGCGCAACCTGCCCCCAGCGGGAACCACCCGCGCGGCCCGGCCGACCGCCGATAGATAGTCCTCGGGAATTGATGGGGGGGAGGGAGAAAGCACAGCAGCGGATCCCTGCCCAACCAAGACTCAAGTGGGTGATCTCTCGACCCCTCCCCCCGCCTGCAGGCCCCTCTCGCCCACCTCAAAGTGCCTCCACCATGCGCCCCCGCGGCCCGATAAGACTGCCGAACCCCCATCCGATGTGAGCTGGGGGGGAGGGGGGAGATGGAGGGGTGCGGGGGTGCCCAATGAAATAGAAAGGGGGGGCGCAGGCAGCTGTTAGGCCTCACGCCCCGAAGGCGCGAAGGTTCTCACGCGCCCCAGCCCGCCGCCGGGACAAGGATGGCTCCGGGTGATATGGAGGACCCCCTCGTCCGTCGAGATCCGGCCGAACCACCAATGAGCAGGAATGCAGCCAGGGACCGGCAGCCCGCCGAACGCGCCGCGTGCACCTCCAGGCACCTCGCCGCCGCGGCCCGATACGGCCGCCGATCTACTCGGCACCCCCCGCCGGAATCCTCGATCTTAGAGGGCAGCCGACCTCCGAGGGGAGATACCCAGGCTGATGGCACTCACCGAAGTTCCAGCTACCGCGGCCGTGCAGCGCGCCAGCTCCGCCGCGGCAGCGACGTCACTCCACGTCGGCAAGGGATCCAGGCGACTCCCCGGCTCCACACGAGGCAGCGCCTCCAGCAGGCCGCGTCCCCTTTCAGTCGCCGCCCAGCCGCCTCAGATCACTCTACGAGGCTGAGACCGGCCCAGGTAAGGGACGTCAGTGTCCGATGTCGGCGGGGCAGCCTAGGGACTCAGATTAAGACCGGAGAAGCAGGATAATGAAGGATCGGTGTTAGGCTGGATGGAGCGCTCTCAGCACACGTCCGCCATGATGACTTGCCAAGCCACGCCCCCAGGAAGCCACTTTTTAATCGCCCAACTTGCTCATGGGCTTAGGGGTTAGTCCTCACAGTATAGAGGTGCATGAAAATGTGGAGGGTGAGTATAAAGAAGAATACTGTGCAACCCACTAGACAGGCACATGGATTGACTGCTTCACTAATCCAGTCCCTTGCTCAAGGCTAGCTTGAGCAGTGCTGGACCGCCATTGGTTCCTGAGGCCAAGTGGTACCATTGACTTCATAGTGAAAGACCAGTGAGGGGTGGGCTCTCTCAGAGGGACTCATGATTGCCATTGGATGGATCTTTCCTTCCCCCCCTCGGGGATTGGTGTGTAGACCCAGAAGTCATTCTGGCAAAGCTTAGTCAGATTGCTTAATAATAGGACCTTCAACGTATAATTCTTGCTGCTGGCTTGTTTTTCTGTTAAGGTCCTACTCAGGCTAGCACTGCACTGCTGCATGGTATGTGGAAAGGAGCAAGCCCTTCACAGACCGCTGTGATTAACCTGCCTGTGCATGCCCCAAAAGCTGGAATTCACTCACCAGTCTTCCCCCATCCAGCCTGCATAACTAATTCCTGCTGATGCAAAGCTCATTCAGCTTGGCCTTAGCTAATGCAAGACAAACGTCCGCCTTTCACTGGGAAATCCTGTGGTCACTCCACCATGCCAGCCAGGGTTCCCCTAATGCTACTCCAGTGTAATATGTAGCCCTATATGTTTGACATTGTTCAGCTGGATTTGCAATTTTGGCTGCCGCTGGTGAGCCGTACATTACCCCTAGATAGACACAAGGACCAATTTGTCCCAGTTACCCATTAACCTCAAAGCCATCATCCCATATTTGTCTAGGATATCCATCAATCTCTGTACTGTACACTGAGGGCATCTGAGCAAGAGGAGAATGTCATCTGCATATAGAGACATGTGGTCTTCAGTACCTCCCTGCTCCCAAAATCCCTGCACCAACCCTTCCGTTCTATGTCCAATGCAAATAACATGGGTGACCTTGGGCATAATTCCCCTTCCTACCAGGAAAGACCAAGTTAACACACTGTTTATGCATTCTTGAGGCTATTGTTTGAAGTAGAGAGCTTTGAGCACTGCCAAGAATAGGGGACTGATAAACATTCTGGAAAGGACCTGGAAGAGGAGGTCCCAATGAACCCAGACAATTGCTTTCTCTAAATCAATTAGTATCAGTGTTCTTGGTATAGAGAATTAAAGTGCCGATGCCCACAACAACACCGGTACCTGTCGCACACAGCAATATGTACCTCTACCTGGCATAAAGCCATTCTGATCTGGGTGGTTAGGACTGTACGAATCTGTTAACCAGGATTTTTGCAAGTATGTTGATGAGGGAGATGGGGCGGTACGATGAATATTGATCTGGTGGGTTACATGGTTTCAACAAAGCTAACAATGCAGCCCCCGTTGATCTCTTTCTGGACTCTGTTTTGCCAAGCATTCATAAACAGGTTTAAGATGGGGCACCATATGGGAGGTATATTTTTGTGAAATTTGAGGTGAAAGCCATTTGACCCCAGTGTTTTACCTGAGTGCACCTCTCTCCAATCGCTTCTGATATTTCCTCTATTGTCAGGCTCGGAGCCTTTCAGTCTGCGGGTGATAGGAGGTGCATCAGCAGCTCCCGCAACAGCGGGGAGGAGCTCTCCAGGCCCGTAGGCAGACGTGGAGTGTACCGGCTCCTATAGAAATTTGCAAAAACGTCTACCATCGCTGCAACCTTTTCCCCAGTTCCCTGGTGTATGACAGCCACAATTCTTAAGCAGTAGCGGCCCGTGGTGGGAGTGCTGCCGGGTGGTGACGTGGGGCGGGGGGTAGTAAAGTACGGAATACGGCCGAATAGAGGTAAGTAAACATATAAATAAATAAAACGAACTTCGTTGCGTGCGCTGCATCGCGTTTGGCGATGCAGCGCGCGCAACGAAATTCGTTTTATTTATTTATATGTTTACTTACCTCTATTCGGCCGTATTCCGTACTTTACTACCCCCCACCCTGCCCCTCTCCCGCCCCACGTCAGCGCCCGGCAGCACTCCCACCACGGGCCGCTACTGTTCTTAAGACTTCCTCACTTTTTGCCAACCAATAAAGGAGCTTACCAGCCTTATCCCCAGATTCATAATATAGTGCTGTGAGGCATCCTTGTAAGTCTAGCAGTATCTATGCTCTGGTGTCTCACTTGTGATCAAGTGGATTCCAGCTGGTGCAACACTTCTCCCTCTTGCATGAAGATATAACTGCTCTAGTTTAAGGAGTTTCATCCTTAGGGAGGTAATCTACCCTTCCCAATCTCGGCTCAAGGGACAAACTTGCCCTGACTCTGCTTTGAGGGTGTCTCGAAGTGCGCCTGAAGACCTGACGGATTCAATATTAAAGGTGAAGCAGGTAATTTCCTTGCAATGAAAGGGCAAAAAAATCCTTCCTTGAGCTCAGCTGCAGCTCAACTGGGGAATGATCTGAGAAGCCTTTCAGAAGAATGCGGGATCCCATCACCAATTTGAGGTCTGTCGCTGGAAGAAAGAAATAGCCCAAGTGGGAGCATGAACGGTGGGCCACTAAGTGAAATGGGTAGGTACCTTCCCTAGCATGCCAGACCCACCATCCATAGCACATTCTCGTAGCAGTGGCCCAATTTGAGAGCACTTTGGTGCTCTGGGGCCTGAGCTATTGGCAACCTCCTGTGCCCAGCCATGACACTGTTAATGTCTCCCCTCAGCACCGTCAGTCCCTGAGGAGTATGTGCTAAGAGGTCAGCGAGGACCCGCTACTTTACAGACACCAGGGACGGGGGAATGTATATGCTAAGTAGGGTTCATGGCCTCCCTTGTAGTGTTCTTTTGACTAACATATATCTCTGCAATCAATCTGTACCCATGAGACCACCAGAGGGAAGGTCCTATTGAGGAGGAAGATAGCCTGGTGAACCCGAAATTAAAAATCTGAGTGAACCCTTGTTTTCCCCAGAAACGTGCAATATGTCCCTTCCCTAGGAGGTGAGTCTCTTGTAGCAGCAATTAGTTTGGGGAATGGCATTTAGCAAATTGCAGAGTAGCCGCCTTCTTATTTTTATTGTTAAGTCCATTTACATTTCAGGAGAGGATGCAGTGGTTAGTTGTCTCAAGCCTCTCCTAAGTAGCCATTGATTAGGGGGGTAATAGACTTCAAGACTGTTAATTGGCGCTAGGAGCAAATTAATTAACCATCTGACCAACTAAAGCCTCAACCCCTCAATGCTTTCCCCATACTCCCACCTCAGATGCATCTGTTACCCAAAACATGTGTCATACCAACTTGGGATGAGCATAAAGTCTACTTACTATAAAGGAACCAGAGGCAAAACTCTGAGTTATTCCCCACCCCATTGAAAGTTAAAACTTAGCCAACAAATATATGACACTCACCGAATTTTAAACCCCCCACCATTGCTTCTGCTGCCTGCTACAGCACTGAGCCGCGTTGCCACCCACCACCAACGTGAAGAAAGAGCAGTCGAGGCGTAAGAAAAAGAGACAAAGACGCAATCCTGAGCACGGTGATACTGGGAGATTCCCCCACAGGAGAGCAAAGTGAAAACAAGCAATAAATTTAGAATGAAGCATTAGGCTGCTGTGTGTTGTTGTGTCAATCATCAGTGCTTGCCATTGAGTCATTGGTCTCTGGTGGGACACTCTCCATCTAAGCTGTCTCATTTATGTTTTTTCCTGGATCACTGCTCTCTCCCCTGTGGGATGGTGAACTCACTGATATAGAGTTCCAGTGCCGTCTGGGTCGCTGCCTCTCCCTTGGACTCCGTGCACTTGGCCGGAGGGGCTGCTTGTTTGGTGAACCCAGCTCGGCAGCGGTCGTTTCAGGTCCGTCCTTTCTTCCATACCCAAGCTCCTTCAGGTGATTTAAAAAAAATATGCTGTATCTTTAAAGATTACTTTCCAATTAACAACACATACCAACAGGTACGCTGAGAATCCAGCAAGGAACCAACACTTAGTAAATACATGTGATTGGGATAACAGAACATTGTCCGTGAAGGCACGTGGAGAACATTTAAATCCCGCATATGATTATAAAGTAAATATCGATTAGAGGAGGAAACCATAAAAGTATATCAACATTGATCCACAGGAGTAATCACACTGGGAACTGGGAAAAGAAAAAAAAAAGAAAGGATTTGAGTCCCAACCAAAACAAATAACAAGACAATTTTGTAATGGTGGGAGACATCAATTTTTACTGAAGAAGATGGTTGTGAATAATAGGAATCCACCGAAACGCGTCGATACAAAAATGTTTCTGCACTATATCGATAAGGCATTGATTGAAATTGTAGATATTAATAATTTTGTATAACCATGCACTCTGATCAATGATCTCAAGCGATTAGTGATTTTGCGATGACAAATGTGATTGTCTAATATATTCTCCCTTTTTTGTGTTTTTATGTTTTATGTCGTTATGTATTCATATGAAATGTTTATGTAGGGGTGTATAGAAAATACTCCCCACTTGGGTGACAAGAAGAAATCAAGTATATTGTACACTTTTTTATTGCACAACATCGAGGTTTATGGTCACTGTATTGATAAGAATTTTATGCCCTTGAATGATGAGAATCTGATCATACGCTTTTTGCACATATTTATAACCTTGTATAACAGATGATATGTTTTTATTAATAAAGCCAAATAGTTTTTTATACACATGGTGTTGAGGCACTATTTTAGTGATATTGGTGGTACATTCGAATGAGTGAATGGGGAATTTATGGAATAAATGGTTGAATTATGAATGAACCCAAAGAGAAAATTCCTTTTTGACTTATAGTCACTTTTGATGCCTTGTCCCTTTGGTGAGGGGGTCCCTCTCTGTTATTTTGGACTTCATTGGCTGCCTTGCAAATTTATATATTTTCCCCTTCGGTGAGGGTAACTGGGTCTTATCGTTTTCCATCATGGCTTCTGTGGTGAGTCTGGTTAACTATGTTGCTCTCCCACTACCACATATCCCATAAGGTGTCCCAGTGAAGGGGTTGTCTTAAGTGTGCAGATGCAGCGAAACATTAAATCCCTGGATGCCACTCATCAGGTTCCAGAGCAGCAAAAACTGGAAGATGAGGGGGGGGGGGTGTGGGGGGGACGGGTGTAGGCCTCTAGGTCTGAGAACACTTGCACTTTAAGTCTTCAGCGGGTGACGTGGTTACTGCCTTAGCAACACAGCTTGCCAAGCCTGATCCATATCTGCTAGAACGTTTTTAACTATATTCAGCCTGCACTTTGCTAATTCTGCTTTTTTAACTTGTGTCAGTCTTTTAACTTGCCGCATGCGCGACCGCAGTGCCCGTATGTAAGAGCGGGCCCGCTTGGACAGGTCAGCGCACTAGTTGTTTCTTGCCCTAATCTTTAAAACTCGCGCTGGCGCGACCGCGCAGCGGGCGTGCCACCGGTGCGCCAAAGGCAAGCCCATCTGCTCCCGTCGGCGCCCGGAGTGCGCCCTGCGCCCGGACCCCTGCCCGTTTCCTCCCCCAAATCTACACAAGAGATCAGCTACTCAAATTCAACACCGGTGAGTGTCACAACCCGACCATACTGATAGAGTATGGGAACATAGGACCAATCAAATGCAATTCGTGTGGTCTTATAGCTATGTACTCACTTAGCGAAAACTCATTTGGTAAAGATAACACTGGTACAGTCCCACCGTCTTCAATAAGAAGTAGTTATGATAGTGCTGAAGTGCTAGGAGCCTCTCTAGCACCATCAACTTACCTAGACACCAGAACAACGTTTATCCGTACAGGTGGTAGCACCTCTCAGTGCTCTACTGCAGATCCAATTAGGTGTACTTTGCAGAACACTAGATCTGTGATCAAGCATAGGTATGAATTTGAATGTCTGATGCAACTCTTAAACCCAGATCTCGTTTTTCTAATAGAGACCTGGGCGAATGATACATCAGAACCTGACTAGAATATCACTATACCCGTGGGTTATCAAGTAGCCTGTGCAGACAGGGAAGGGAAAAAAGGGGGGGTATAGCTATAATATATCGCCCTCATTTTAATGTTAGGATTGAGCCTACTCGACAACTGGAGGCGGAGGCCGTGATTTTCAACATTAAGGGCTCGATTCCGATCTCGCTCGGAAAGCCCTCCGTACGACTCAGATCCGGAGGGCTTTCCGAGCGAGACGTGCTCCGGGAGTCCGAACGAGCGAGTACGATGCAGCTGTATGCTTACGGACTCGGTTCGCTCGGACTCCCATTGAACTCTATGGGAGCCTGTGTACAGACACGTACACAGGCTCCCATAGCAGAAAAGGGGTGGGTGGGGAAAAGCATAGACCCTGTGGCGGACACCCCATGGTGCCCGCCACACTGTGCATGCTTGGATCGGGGGGACCCATGGGCACCCCCCGTGATAGATTCGGAAGGCCCCGGGTGAAGGGGGGCCTGGTACGGCCCCCCAAAGTACGCTTCCGACAGCCGTTTCGTCTAGCTGAAACCGACGCGAAGCGGCTGTCCGAATCGTGCATCGTACTCGCTCAGTCGGAAATCGGCTCCATTGCGCGGCACGATTCGTCTACAAACGAGACGTACGTATCGGTTCAGGTTCGGAAACGATTCGGTCGGCGCTTACGCGATCTTCGCATTGTACTTGGTCGTTCGAACTTGTGTGAGATTCGGTCGTGAACAAGGGCTACGAATCGGATCCGGTAAAGCCAAATCCGATTCGGAGGCCTTCCGAGCGAGATCGGAATCGGGCCCTAAATGTAACAACTCCCTGTCCTTTCCAGGTATACTTCTCTACCGGCCGCCTGGGGCAAGGTCCACTTTTACCCACTCGCTCCAGACCATCCTGGAATCTTGTTTAGAATCTCCTACCTTTACAATTCTAGGGGATTTTAATTTCCACCTAGAAGCAAACAACAATGTAGATACTGCCATGTTGGTGGACAATCTTGCAGGATACGGTCTAACCCAGATTGTATCTGAATCCATGCATAAGGCTGGCCATACTCTGGATGGCATTTTTACTAATAACCCGAACATTGTGCTGGTTAACACTCTGCCCTTGCCGTGGACTGATCATAAAGCAATATATTTTAACGTACCAATCCCTAGAACTAGCAGCTCTCAATTGAATAGATTACCCTTGGTCAAATCTCGACCTTGGAACAGAATTCAAAAAAGTGAATCGGAAGCAGTCCTTGCAAGCAACCCCCCTATAGATGTCTCTGACCCCAATAGGGCAGCTAGCAAATTTGATGACTGGATTAGGTCATCAGTAGATCTGCTAGCTCCGGAAGTAACTAAGAAATCTCAAAGAAATCAGGCGTCTGCACCCTGGTATAACGCAGATCTCAGACTTATCAAATCCAAATGTAGACGTTTTGAATGGCTATGGAGGATAGATTACAGTGAGGAACGCAAAGTGGCCTATAATCTAGTTCTAGAGGAATACAAGGCAGCTATAAAAAAAGCTAAAACTGTATTTTTTACAACAAAAATAGAGGCGGCCAAAAATTCCTCTAAGGAGCTTTTTAAAACAGTGACGGTTCTATCCAAGCGGCAGCAGTACAACCAATTTACACCTGACCAAAATTTCTGTGACAAGATTGCTACCTTTTTTCAAACCAAAGTACAGACAGTCTATAACGAACTTTTTAAGACGTTACCTAATTCTATTGAAAACAATGAAAATACCCCGGAGGATAATTCAACTCATAGCAGCCTGTCGAGGTTCTCTACTCTAACGAGAGAGAAAGTTAATGATCTGTTATTACTGACCAAGTCAGGTTCTCCCACTGACCCATGTCCTCCTGCCATCTTGCATCTGGTCTCTGGAAAAATCAGCGCACATTTGGCCCCTCTCCTAAATGAGGTTATCAGTTCTGGGACCTTTCCGCAGTCATGGAAAAAGGCTTGTATCAGGCCTATCCTGAAGAAACCCACCTTGGATCCTACTGAGGTGAAACACTATCGCCCAATATCGTGTCTACCAATACCAGCGAAAATTCTAGAAAAAGCTATTAACATGGAACTCACCAATTACCTAGATTGCAACAGCCTTCTAGATTCCACCCAACATGGCTTTAGATCTCGCTATTCCACCGAGTCAGCCCTGATTATGGCCACAGAGGAGATCTGTAGACAGATGGATGGGGGGGAAGAGCCGTCCTTATCCTGCTTGACCTATCAGCAGCATTTGATGCCGTTAACCATGCGGTACTGATGCGGCGGCTGGAGGCAATAGGTATCAAAGAGACGGCCTTAACCTTACTATCATCTTTCATGGCATTCAGGGAGCAGATGATCTACTGGGATAATCTCAAATCAGAAAACTTCTGTCTCCCGTGTGGAGTACCACAAGGATCAGCTTTGTCATCAACGTTGTTCAATATATATGTCACCCCTTTGGCTAGATTAATCAAAGATCACGGTTTTACGCTAATCTCATATGCGGACGATACCCAGATAGTTGTATCTGTCACACAGAGGGTGGACGCCACAGCCGCCAGCTTTCATAATTGTCTAAACTCCATTATGGCCTGGATGAATTTAAACTTTCTCAAGCTTAACACTGAGAAGACTGAGGTCATTGAGTTTGGGCAGGGTCCTTCTGTATGGAGCCAATTGTGGTGGCCATACGAGGCTGGTAACTGCCCCGTTCCTACTACTAAGGCAAGAAACCTTGGGATTATATTTGACAACGAACTAAAGTTTGCAAAACAAATCAATCATCTAACCTCCTCCTGTTTCTTTACATTGAAAATCTTGTGAAAAATCTTGCTGTTTATTCCATTGAACCTCAGGAGAACGTTAATAGGAGCTCTTGTCCTCTCGAAAATCGATTATGGTAATGCGCTATTCTTGGGAATTGACCAAGGCCAGACTGCCAAACTGTAGTCTTTGCAGAATGCAGCAGCACGAGTACTACTTGATATTCCCAAATATCATCCCACGTCCGCCAGTATAAGGCAGCTTCACTGGCTCCCAGTCCATCAGCGAGTAGAATTCAAAGCTCTCTGTCTTGTGCATAAGGCACTATATGGTGGGGGAGCCACGGACATTCAGAAACTATTCTCCTGGTACTCCCTGCGACGGAATCTTAGATCAGCCAACACAGGGTTAGTACAGGTTCCCAAAATACAAAAAGCCAGATGGGGAGGCAAAAGCCTCTCTCACCGAGCAGCCAAATTATGGAACACGCTACCTATCACCATTAGACTACAGTCCAATAGGCCTCTCTTTAGGAAATTGATCAAGACCTGGCTTTTCCCTCCGCAATAAACCTCGGTCGAGCCTGTGCAACGGCAACAAGTCACTCCTAGCGCCAAGACGTCTCGGCAATCGAGCGCTTTATAAATATGTCAGTCGGTCAGTCAGTCTTTGATCTGGATCCCCCAGCCTGCCCAGCAAAGAGGAGGAGGGTGAGGGCCAGGGAATACCAGCCAAGCCTCCAGTAGCTTGCTACACTGTCTTCAGAGAAAGGCCAAGGAGGGCCGGGCAAGAAAAAGAAGGCACAGCCTGCAAGCACAGCAACCGTTGCAGCACCTGGTGCCTCGTTCCATTTGTGGCAACAAGGATCCGCCTCACTGCATCAACAGTGTGGATCTGCCTGCCGCATTTGCACCGTCAATGCCCTGGGGAGCTGTCCCAGTGCTCATGCGATGTTTTAACATATTGAGAATGACCGCTGGGCATACCTCCATTAAGTTCGGGGCTGACGGGCTGCTCACTCCCCATCCTTATCCCTGGCGTGCCTCCGCAGGCCACACTCAATGTTGTAAGATTCTCACTGACCTGCCCAGTGGCCCACTTGGTGTCTCTCCTTCTGGTCCTGGGAGGTCGATCCCAAGAGACCACCCCCAAAGTCCCAGGCTTTTTCCTCACCTCTGAAGCAGGTACCTGCTTTTGGGTTGTTAGGCCTTGATGTTATCTGAAGGTGAAGCCCCTAGCCATGCCTCAATAAGGATTTGACCAAGTGCCCATGAGGGTGTCCATAAAGGCTTCACTATAGCCTAGGAGCCCGACAAAGGGCTCTACATGCCATTTAAGGCCCAAGCTGAAGGTGATGGCCTAACAAGGGAGCGGACCTTTAATGGCCGGTTGAGCCTGCTACGGAGGGCTCTAAGGCTATTAGAATATTCCGCCCCTATAGGGCAGAATGTTCTAATTAGTAAAAACAAACGCCTCTCGGAGCCCGAGGGGGTTTAAATCCCCTTAGGCTCCGAGAGGCCTTTGTTCACAGCAACAGCTGTGAACAAAGTCAAACATTGGAATGTTGGAGCTCCGGGCTTCTACCAGCCATTAGTAGCCCGGAGCACTCCATCGTTTTCAATGGAGCTCCCAACATTCCAGTGTTCTGATAAATGGTAGCAGAGGTTCTGAAAAAGAATGTCTGGGCTGCAGGACCTCTGTGAAGGTGTTAATCTTTACTGCGACTGAAGGCAGTTGTAAATCTGAAACTACTGCAGCTCATCTAATTACCATGACAAACAACACCAACTCTTAGGTGCAAGGGCCAGAGAGGGACTCTAGCCCCAAGTCAGTGGAAGTATACAGCCCACTGGCCTCCTGTTGGTCCATTTAAAAATTATCATCATTATATTTTGGGGAAAAATCATCCCCACCATTATCATCATCACCAAAAGCAGGTTGGCTCTGGTTAGTGTCTGATCCAGAAAGTTGTTGGAGGGGGGCTTCTAGACAATGGCATTGTCTTTTTTGAAGGTGGGTAACTGTTGCTTAATAGAAAGAAGCTGGTTGGAATGTGTAAGTGAGAAGATCTTCCTTATTGGAAGGTGTTGCCCCCACCCACCCATATGGGTGTCATGCTTCATCATCGTGCTTAGTTCCTTGTGAGGCCGGCGCTGCAATGCCTCACGGGCCCCGCGCGAGGGAACTTTCGCGGAGATCTTTTGTCTTAGCCATGATGATGCATGTGGGTGTGTGGGGACTCAATGGCGATTATAGTGATACAAGTGGTTTACAACTACCCAAGGGGTACCGAAGGATATTTCAATCAGGGGTCCCCTTTACAGGGTTAAAGTGGGTGTAGATTGTTTAGAAAATGTTACGAAGCGTGACAATCTAGTAATGCGTGCTCTGATAGGTCGACATGTTTCACGCCTGCGTGGTTCAGGAGGGAAATGGAAAGGTCAATAGTACCTATAGATGATTACCCGAATCATCAGATCCAAACCCAGTGAATGAGGACTTGTCGTGCTCCAGGTCAAGAGAGAGGACCATCTGATAACTGCGGTGTGCATGCACCTGATGCGGAGATGTGCGTTAGACCTACCCCTCACCCTGCCTGCCTGGAGGTAGCGGGGACCTTTCCATTTTCCCTTGAGATCATTACACTTAACCCAGTCAGTATTCACACACCCCACCCTGATTAAGGGTAGGAAAACTTGATCCAGTCGGTCCTGAAGAACTGCCATGGATCCATCCTGGACCACGGAGGCGTGAAACATGTCTCACTTATTCTGGACAAATTTCTACATTGCTGTAAGAGTTACCTAGTCAAGATGATTTGGTCACCCTACTGGAGATAACAATGTTGATCCAGGTACAACTGAATTATACAAAATGAATTAATGATAGAAAACAATTAGGACAAACAGACATGCACGAGAAAGGGAAAAAAGAACATAATAAAAACTATTAAGTATCGATTCACATAAACAGTACTGAGTTCTTAAAACAATCATGCAGCAAAAATACAAATTACATCTGAATTTAATTACATAATATTTCAGTCCTGAGCTTTCATTTATCTTATGATGTTACCCGTCTTTGATACAAAGGATTCTCATTGAAAAATACATTTTTGAATTTATATAAAAAATAACAGTTGAATGGTCTGATTTGTTAAGGTCTCATACTGTTTTAATTCATAAAATATAATGTTTTAATGAAAAAACGAATTAATTTCTTACATTTGCACTGTAAAACACGGCCACTTGTTTATTCGCTTCAAAATGAAATAGTGATGAAGCCTTTTGCTAATGGAAGAATTTTGTGGTAATAACTAGATACACTTTTTCCCTCTAGTTTCTTCCGAAAAATACCCGGGAAAGTTTAAATGTTTCAGAAATGGCTACAACAAAACAAGTAAATATTTAACCTGCCATTTCTAAATTGTTTTCGTGAGTTCTAATTAATATTGGGGAAGGCAGAGCGGCTTCACCCCGTTTCTGAGGCAACTGAGGAAGAGGCCATCCGATTTGCTCAGAATTACCCAATTTGGCCACTGGGTTAAATGCCAGTGTACAACACATAGAAGTGTTTTGTTTTGTTATTTTTTGATTGTTTGTTTGTTTGTTTTTTTAAACAACAATTGATATATGTGCCAGTAAAGAAGCCAGGAAACAGTTTTGGATGCAGAGTTCTGGTCATTCTGGGTGAACGGATTTGTGAGATTTTAGGGGCTCATTATGATGGCGGAAGGACCGCCACCGCCGGGCCGGCAGTGGCGGTCCTTCCGCCATCACATAGTGATTTACCCACCGCTAAATTAGGATGGCGGTGGGTACCGCGGCGGATGAAAATTCCGTCTGTCTCTTTTCCGCCAGAGGCAATCGCACCGATTGCCTGGCAGACGGAGCAGGGCCACTGATATGGTGGCGGTGCCTAGCAGGCACCGTCCGCCATATTAGGATGTGGGTTTGAAGAGGCCTTTCCATGGCGGCGATGCCGCCATGGAAAGGCTGGCGGGGATTGGGTTTGGGGCCCCATTGCTGGCCCCCCTTGTGGGGGGGGGTGTTGCTGCACTGGGGGGTACCTATGGTACCCCCCCTCATTTCCATGCACCGAGTGGCAGGCACCGCGTGGTGCCTGCCACCTAGTGCGGGGAAATGCTGTGCACGCACTTTTGACATTGCGTGCGGTGCTGCAGCCAGCGGTGGCGGTCCTTCCGCCATCATAATGAGCCCCTTAGTTTTTTGTTTCTGCATTTCAATAAATAGGACGCTTGTGAAAGTTACACACGCAAACAGTAGGCTATGCAGTATCTCTTCTTCGTAAGCGTGTTTGTATGCAATAACTGTTTGACATAAACACATGAGATCACCTTTCGAAGTACAGGCATTAAAAATTCATATCACAGACAGGCAAAGTTGTATGAGGTCATGTTAATTCATTCCTAAGCACACTTACCTAAGCATAAAGGGAGTTCTCTTGCAGTGGTGCATGTGTTCTTGACACAAAATGATCATGTAAGTAGCATGTAATATAATTTATGTTTCTTGTTAACTGACATTAGCGTCAATGAGCACATCAAAAAATGTCAATAGATCAATAATATGCACTGAAAGTCTGGGACATAACGCTAATGCAAGGCCAATGAATGAACACAACATGCCTCAGTCGGTCTGACACTACTTCGCTGTTAGGGGCTTGCATGCATGTTCAGCATTCCTTCTTAAAAACACCAGTAGAGTCACTTCATATAGATATTGGTACTTTGTTATCTTTCTTATGGTATGCGCATTTGTCGCATTGCCACTTTGTGGTTGTACAGAGATTTGGCGCTCCATCAGACCGGACCAGTCTCGCTGTCCTCTTCATTTCGAGTTTATCATGCCACATGGTGCGATCACTCTGCATATGGTTCACCACGGTGCAAACCCGGGTCCTAGACTAGTTTTTACGCATGGAATCTGGGTCCTGCGATATCGCAAATATCAGGGGCCTGATTCACAGAGGTAACTTACACTTTTGAGTAACTTACACTTTTGAGTAACTTACACTTATGAGTGAGTTTACTCCAAAAGTGTAACTGACATATTTCCACCAAATTGAAGGGCCTGATGGGTATTCACAAACTGCAGGGGCTATTTGCAAAGGCACTTATACTTTTGAATAATTTACACATGTAATTTACTCATACACTTTTGAGTCTGCTTACATGTAGTAAACATACCTAAAAGTGAAAAATACTCAAAAGTGTAAGTTACCTTTGTGAATTGGGACTGAAGTGTGGTAACTGACCAAACCTGATAATGTCCGGTTACTTACCGGTAATATTCATTACTCTGAGTCGTAGCCCTCCCCGTCACAGTCCAAACCACATGAGCATAGCTCCCCCCCCCCCAGAACTTCCAAGCAAAACTATTAGCCTATCCCTTTCCTCCAGGCCACTCCCACATCCTGTGGCATATAACCTATGACCCCCCTATCCACATCCTGTACACCCACGCACAAGAAGCCGAACTGGGAGGGAGGGATGGGAACCAGGACTGTGACGGGGAGGTCTACAACTCGGAGTAATGAATATTACCGGTAAGTAACCGGACATTACCTCCTCGTCAGACCTTCCCATCACAGTCCAAACCACATGAGCAGATACCAGAGCAAGAATCAGCTTCACTCAGTAGCAGAAACAGACTTTATTAGCACAAGCAGAAAGTCACACCACCTGAACAGAACGCAACACTGCATCCCCAAACCCAGCAGACTCAGTCCTACCCACCACCAAACGATAATGGGACATAAAGGTGTGAGGAGAACTCCAAGTAGCAGCCCTGCAGACCTCGGCCATGGAAGCCCCCTGAAAACAAGCCCAGGAAGCAGCCACCCCCGAGTCGATATCCCCTGAACCGACCCAGGCGCTAAAACACCACACGCATCATACGCAGCCCCCACAGCCCACCTGAGCCACCGACTGAGAGTAGCCCCAGAAGGCTTCAGACCCTGACCAGCCAGCCCAAAGGTCACAAAAAGCGAATCCACCTTACGAAAAGGTTTAGTACACAGCAAGTACACCTCCAGAGCCCGCCGAACGTCCAAACAGTGCAGCCACACCTCAACCTCCGAAAGAGGTTCCGGACAGAACACAGGTAAAACCAGATCCTCCGAGCAGTGAAACGAGGAAGGGACCTTGGGAACAAAGGAAGGATCAGGCCGCAGAACAACCCAATCCGGAAAAAAATGCAAAAAGGGCTCAGAACAAAGCAAGGAGCCCAACTCCCCAATCCTCCGAGCCGAAGTAATAGCGACAAGAAAAAGCACCTTGATTGTCAGAAACCGCAAAGACTCCTCACCCAGAGGCTCAAAAGGAGCCCCTTGCAAGGCCCTCAAAACCAAAGGAAGATCCCAACTAGGAGCAAAGGACTTAATGACGGGCTTTTGGAGGAAACAACTCCTCAACAACCAGGACACCAAGGGAACCACAGGCTCACAGTCTGAACCCTTAAAGGCCCTTGCAGCTGCCCACTGAGCCCTCAGGGAGGACAAAGCCAGCCCCAAGTCAAAGCCATCCTATCAGGAAATCCAAGATACGCATGTGATCCACCTCCAAAGCAGACCAACCCCGAGCTGTACACCAACCCAGAAACGACAACCAATGTCTGGCATAGGACTTGAGAGTCGAAGGGCGTCTGGACCTCTGAATAAACTGAGCCACAGCAGGAGAACACCCCAAAGCCACCAGATTTAGCCTCTCAACAGCCAACCCACCAGCCGTAAGTGGACCAGACAATCCCGGGACAGAAGGGGAAATGACAGGGGACAAGGAACCACCGGCAACCGCCAGCAAGGACCCACCGCCAACCTCAACAACAGAGGGAACCAAGGCCTCCGGGACCAAGCAGGAGCCACCAGGACAACTAAGGTCCGATCCAACTTGACCTTCAGCAGGACCCGCGGAATCAGTGCAATGGGGGGAAAGGCATACATCAGGTCCCCCTCCCACTTGAAGGACAGTGCATCCACCCTCCAAACCGAGTCCGACCAAACCAGAGAACAAAACTTCACCCACAAGTCGTTCCCCGTGGCCGCAAATAGGTCCACCACTGGGACCCCGAACCGGTCCATCAGGCAACCAAACACCTCCTGTGTCAGGCACATGTCGGACAGGGAGGGAAACACCCTGATCAGGCGATCCGCCTCCGAGTTCAAAACCCCCGGCAGATTCAAAGCCCTCAGAGATAACAAGTTCAACTCCACCCACTGGTAGATCTGCTGAGCCAACAAGTTGAGGGAAGTCACCTTTGCACTTCCCTGGCGGTTGACATAACACACCACCACCGTGTTGTCTGACCGCACCAACACATCCCTCTGGAGGACCCAAGGAAGAAAATGAATCAAGGACAACTGAACCGCCTTCAACTCCCTCCAATTCGAAGACATCACAGCCTCCTGAACAGACCAAATCCCCTGAACAGACTCCTGAGCCAACACAGCCCCCCACCCCAGTTCGCTGGCATTGGTCATCAGTACCAACCTCTCCTGGGACACAAAGGGCGAGCCCTGCAAGAGGTTCTGCTCCACCAGCCACCAGGACAACTCCTGGGCGATGGCCACACCCCCCGGAATCAATAGCTCGTAATCCCGAGACCCCGGATCCCAATACCCCAGAACATGATTCACCAGGGGGCACAAGTGCAAACGGGCCCAAGGAACAATCATCACAGTAGCAGACATTAGCCCCTGAACATGCAACAACTGCCGAGCCGTGGAAGACTGACCCCCAACACCTTCCGCAGTTAGCGCACCAGAGTCAGTCTGCGGGGCTCCGACAGGAAAACCTTCACCCACTTGGTGTTGAAAACCCCCCCAATGAACAGTAGTTCCTGAGTGCGGCAAAGATGGGACTTCTCCAAGTTCAGAATCCACCCGAACTGTCGAAGGAGCCTGCAAACCTCCTGGGTATGTGCCTGAGCCTGAAGGAAAGAAGAGGAAGAAATCAACCAATCATGCAAGTAAGGGAACACCTGGATCCCCTGAGCATGCAACAACCCCACCAAGGGTGTGATGGAGCAGGGTAAATATAAAAATTTTAACCTCCTAATATTCTTGTACAATATTAATAAACATGTTCGTTTAAGTAAATAACCAACAATGTATGTTAAAGGGTTAATGGTAACACGCAATTCAGTGTGCAAATTAATTGACTTATAATTGTTTTCGTTTCTAACATAACATAAAACTTGCGTACTAATTTAATAATAAATGCATGATTTTGTGCTTTAAAATAAAACGTGTGGTTGCAAAATAAAGCGATGGTAAGTAAGGGACAGCTTTATATGTTGCTTCTGCTAGGTAATACCTAATTGGGGTACGTAGAAAGACGGGAGGGAAACGAAAGGGTTTATATTTCTTTGTTTTAATAACATTTTGTTTTCTTTGAAAATAGTGCGCTTAGGCCTGTCGAGCAGCAATATAAAATGGCCGCGAGTTACTAGAGTGCGCATGAGCGGATGAGACCATGTGATAGAGGAGAGAGGCTGTGGAAAAGGGATGATCACGTGCTGATGCCGAGAGGCTAAGATGAAAGTATGGTCAAGGCTGCTGTGACCCTTCTGAGCAGATGTGTGCCAAGATGATCAGCAAGAAGCGTGAGAAGCCTGGTTGAATCAATAGAAGGAACTGTATTATACAAAATGTAGCAGAAAAAGATACAATTTGGACTGATCGAAACGGATGAGCAAGTGCATGAACTGTGGGAAACGATGCTTGCATGGACATTCCACACGGAACTGGTTAAGACCAGGAAGTTTGATTAAAAAATATATATGGACCTGAGTTTTGACCAATGAGAATGAATCACGCCATGAAAGAAGAAACATTTTATGCTGTAAGCTAGAATTAGGGTATAAGAAGACCTACTCTTGGTGGGAGGGGTTAGAATGCTGCGGGATGCTGCGGGAGATGCTGAAGAAGTTAGATGCTGTAGATGGGAGAGTTTGCGGTTGCTGATGCTGACGAGCTGATGCTGCTGCTGTTATTTTCCTTTTCCAGTTGAGTATAAGATGCTGCTTTAGGAGAACTTTTATTTGATAGATTTTTATTAGAATTATTAGGATTTCCCAGAGAGATAGATAGGTTGATCTATAGAGTTCTTAGTATGATAACCTCGTTTTCCATCTAATAAAAGTGCCATGCAATTTCAAACTATTCTTATATTGATGATAAATGCAATGATCTGAATAATAAGACTTAAATCTCAAATTTCCTGCATTCCAAAACTTTATATAAACTTTATTATTCTTTAAACAAATGACTCAGTGATTTTCTTTAGCATAATGATTAATAATGAAATGGTAAAAGAGTTCATTGTGATTGAGCTGGTCTTAATCACCATCAACTGATTCCTACTAGTTGGTCCATCGACCAATGAGCGGAATACCTTAAAAGCAAATGAGAAATACTATGTCATTATAAAAGAGGTATCCCGTCTCCTTCCAGCGAATCGTTTTTCTCCTAGGTACATTGACGGAGGAAATCCAGGGAATAAATGAGTAAGTGAATGTATATGCGGTGTTATGGGCCCCACTGTCATATGGATATAGTGTGTGTGTTAGAGAAATAATTGCACCTGGATGACCAAAAGCATAATAGGAGAAATGATTTTTATTGTAAGCGCTGGATCAGATTTCTTGGTAGCAGAGTTATGGTTACTATAGATTAGTTTGGTGATTATTGATTTTTGATGATAGATTATTGATAAGTTTATGTCTAACACTTTTTGTTGAGTCGCGTTATGTTATATGTAAGTTTTCACGCTTCCGGGAAGTAGGAAGTGGAACACGTGTGGCAAGAGAAGTCGCATGGAATTTTACACTGTCTGAGTTCATTTTTGGTAATAACACAGGTTGTGTTATATTAGGGACATTTTGCGTATAAAAGGTGTGTAAGTGAAATAGTGATCGGTTTTCTTGTGAAACTCTGGCCTTAATTCTCAGGAGCAGTATAGTCTCCACATGTGTTTTATCCCCAGAGAAACGGGTTTACCGCATGCTTGAAAGAAGGGTAAGGTAGAGGGAAGTGCTACTTTATCGACGAAACTGAAAGTTCTGTGGTAGGGTAGAGGTAAGCGCTGCCTACTGGAAAATACAGAATTCTTGTGTGATTGGTCAAAGCTATCTTTTCGGTTTAGCGAATCAGACAATGGAAATGTGGATAAAATGTTGTAACTAACAAGAATTGTTGAAAAAGAAATTGCCGATAAATTTTGTAAAGGAGGGGTCAAGAGTAAAAGTGACGTAGACAAGAGCCGCGCTGGGATTGGACAGTGCGCCAGTCACATGAGAACAGGAGCAAAGTGACGTAGACAAAAGCCGCGCTGGGATTGGACAGTGCGCCGTAGACAGAAATCGCTGTGATTGGAGTGTTGGTGTGAGTCGCGCTAGCATTGGTTGAAATAACGCATAGGGAACAGTGTTGAATTGCGGATTGTTTAAGGAGAAAAAGGTTGTGAAACATGTCGTACTATGAGTATGGAAAAGAGAAAACGTCTTGGATGTCGAAAGTTAAGAACTTCTTTAAGAAGGACAAAAAGGTAGTGACTAGAGAGGGACAAATAATTCCTCCGCCGAAATCACCAGCTTCACATATGATGCTGAAATATGGATATCATACATGCATATGGTTAGAAAATTGGACAAAATACACAAAGAACGATGGAGCATTGGCTTTTCCTGAGAATGGTTCATTTAATGTAGCTGTATTACGGAACTTGAGAGAAAAGATGGTAATGTTAGAACCTAGACCTAGACCGACACAGTTTGAAGCTTTAGCGGAATGGGAAGATGAGATGTATGAGAGAGAGATCCAGAGGATTAAAGAATCATGAGTTTATACCCGGAAGGTTGTGGGGAATAAATCATGAGGACAGAGTAAAGCGTTGGAGATACGCTAACATGGCAGGAGGTTTATTTCCAGCTTTTGCAGTTGAGGAAGAAGCAAAGAGAAAGTGTACCGAGAAAAAGAAACATGTAGTGGTAGAAAAGTATGTGTATGGGGGTAGTGAAACAGATGACGAATTGCTGGAAGATATTTTAAACAGAAACCCACCTCCGTACCAACAGACTTCTGTGGTGGTGACACCTAATGCACCGCAAATGGAAACTGGGAGGAATAAAAAACCCGAACGAAGAAATGAAATAAATAGGTCACAAGAAACATTTAAAATTTCACAAAATGGAGAGACAGAAAGTGACAATGCAATTGAACTAGCAAAAACGACAAAAGAATTGACTGAGAAAATAAGAGAATTGACAAAGAATATGGAAGCTGTAACTGTACCAGTAACGATAGGTCCAGTAATGCCAATTTTTGAGAATCAGAAAATAAGTGAACATTCTTTGGTGATTCCCATGAATTCACATTTGCAAAGAAAAAGAGAAGGGATGGAACTGAATAATGAAGGTGCACACAATTCGGCTAGTACGTGTAGAATAAGTCCACCTACAAATTTGACGATAAATGAGAGTGAGATTAGGAGAATGCCTATGGTGACAGAGTCCGCATCAGGAACACCAGAAAGAAGCAGTGATTGGATAGAATTAAATAGTACGCCTGTAGGTCCGACTCCAGAAGAGTTAAATGAATGGATGAAAGCACTAAAAGCAAAAGAACCAGAAGAAAAACCATTAGATGTAATTAGGTTGAAAATAGACATGGAAGAGTTGATTTTGGGAACTATTGGAACAGAAAAACTAAAGAATTATCAGGATGACGAGATTATGTTTTTGTGCAAGAGTCTTACTTGGAGAGCTAGAAATTTACATGACAAATTGGAAGAGATTGCAGGTGAACTAGGAGTGGAATTTGTGAAAGTGAGGACGTTGCAGAAACCGTACAGAGTAGATTTTTGTGAGAAAGACATAGAGAATTTGAACACATCAGGTAGACTGACCCAGATAAAAGAGCTGATTGTTTTATTGAGAAAATGGGGTGATGTGGATAGATGGAGAAATAGATGGACAAAGAGGAATGAGAAAACAACAGATAAAGCATCTTTGGCTTTTGCAGTGACAGATAGGGAACCAGTTGCTAGGGAATACCCGATGAGAGAAACACCAGGTGGTAGTTATGTGCATGTTCCATGGACCAGACAGGATATACTGTCATTTACGAATGACTTCCCAAAATTGAGAGAGAAACCAGTAGAATGGTACAGACAAGTGGAGAGATTTGTTAAGGTGTCAAAAGTGCTGTGGATAGATCTAGATGGATTGTTTGATATAGTAGTACCTGCTGATTTATGGACAGAATGTAAGATTACAATTGATTGGCCAACTGTAGAATATCCAAGGGATGCCAAAACAGGAGCGCCAGGTCCAGAAGTGATGAGGAAGTATGATCAAGTAGTTACCTTTTTGAAGAATAAAATTCCACCAAAAGAAATAGATTGGGTAAAAATAGACAGAACAACACAGGAAAGCAAAGAATCGGTGCACGCGTACTATGAGAGATTGTTGTTGGTTTTCAAACAGTATAGTAGTTATGAGACACTAAGTGAGAAGGACATGAGTCATTTTGTATATAGGTTTGTGTATGGATTAACACCAGAGATAAGTGAAAGGATTAAGCAGCACTTGATAGGATGGCAGAATAGCACAGTGGATGAAGTTTTGAGATATGCTAAGTATTGCAGTGATGAAATTGAGAGTAAACAGCGTAAATTGAAAGAGAAAGCCATGTGGGCACAGGTGAAAGTTGCAGAGAAGCAAGAAGCTCAATTGAATAATACTAGTAGTGAAACAGGACAGTTTAAATCCCCACCTAATATAGGTAAAGGAAGAGGACAAATGAGCATAGACGAGGCGAAGAAAAAGTGGCCATGCCACAACTGCGGAAAGCTAGGGCATTGGAGAAACGAGTGTAAATTTCCTCCAAAACCTAATGTGGAAAATCAATCATTAAATTCACAGGTGCAGAGTGAGGTAGTTACTCAACAAAGTCAGGTGCCACAACCACCACTTCCCAAGAGTGCTAACCAACAGAAATACAGTGCAGAAACAGGATTCTACGGAGGAGAACAGGTAAAACAGTTGTCACGTGCAGCTGAAATGTCACAATATTGGTTACGACAGAATGAAGATGAGTCGTATGAAAGTTCATGACGGTGTCTAAAAGAGAGGGAAGAGTGCGTGCTTGGCGCAACTCTAGAGGTAGATCAGTCTGGTCCATTTGTGGATGGAGAAGTGAATGGTGCAAATGTAACATTCCTTGTTGACACTGGAGCTACCCGTTCTACTGTTAGGTCAGTGGAAATTCCAAATCTTCCTCTCTCAGGTGAACATATACAAGTGGTTGGAGTTTCCAATCAGCAAATTGAAACGCCTCTTACTAGATTAGTAAAGGTAAGAATTGGTCCATTTAGTGAAATGCACCGATTTGTGGTGTGTGATTGTAGTCCCGTGAACCTTTTAGGACGCGATTTATTGTGCAAAATGAATTGCACAATTTATTGTACTCCAGACGGAATTGCATTTCAGACTCCAGATGAGGATGTGCTGTATAAAATGACAATGGTAAATTTAGAACCAGAAGTAAATGGCTTGTTTCCTGTATTTGATGCAGAGAAAATCCCAAATGAGTTGAAAAGGACAGTGAAAGAAGAAGTGTGGGACTTGACAGGAGAAGATGTAGGATTAATGAAAGGAGTAGATCCCGTTAAAATTACAGTAAAAGAAGGAACGAGTTACCCAAATACGCCCGAGTATAAATTGACTCCAGAAATAATTGAAGGAATAACGCCAGTAATAAATAAAATGATTGAACAAGGGATTCTAAAAGAAATCATGAGCAGTCCATGTAATTCGCCAATAATGGGACTGAAAAAGCCAAATGGAACATATAGAATTGTTCAGGATTTAAGAAAGGTAAACAAAATTGTTGTGCCTTGTTGCCCAATAGTACGGAACCCTGCTGTGATTCTATACCAGATTCCACGCGAGGCAGAATGGTACACAGTAATTGATTTATGTCATGCATTTTTCTCTATTCCATTGCATCCAGATAGCCAGCCAATATTTGCGTTTAGGTTTGGAGAGCGTATTTTGGCATGGTGCCGAATTCCTCAAGGGTACACAGAAAGACCCTCAATCTTTAGACAGATCCTAAAGAAATCATTGGAAGACTTAAGAATGCCAGAAAAGTCAGTAATGGTTCAGTATATTGATGACCTATTGGTGGCATCAAAAACAAAGGAAGCATGTGTCAATGATACAATTGCTTTGCTGAATCATTTAGCAAAAAGAGGACATAAAGTGTCCCCTTCAAAATTGCAGTTTTGTCAACAAGAAGTCCAGTATTTAGGGCATAAAATTGAGAAAGGAGTGCGAAAGGTAACGACAGAAAGAATAAAAATGATTCAAGGAATGAGAGCTCCAATGACACAAAGAGAGGTAAGAATGTTTTTGGGAATGGTTGGATATTGTCGACAATGGATAAGCGGTTTTTCACTAATTGCTAAACCATTGCAGAAACTGACAAAGAAGGATGTTAAAGATCCTTTTGAAATGAATGATGAAGAAATGAAAGCATTCAGAGAGCTGAAAAAGAAATTGTGTGAGGCTCCAGCATTGGGAATGCCTGACTATGAGAAAGATTTTGAGCTGTATTGCAGTGAAAGAGATGGATGTGCATTTTCAGTTTTGGTGCAGAGACATGGAACTATGAAAAGACCAATTGCATATTTTTCAGCTGTTTTAGACCCCGTAGCGAAAGCGTTGCCTGGATGTTTGAAAGCAGTTGCTGCTACTTGTGTGAGTCTGGAACAGAGTGAAGGCATAGTGATGGGGTATCCATTGAGAGTGTATGTTCCCCATTCTGTGGAGATTCTTTTGACAAGAACGAAAACCCAATACATGACACATAGTCGGCTGACTAGGTATGAAAAGGTAATTTTGAGTGCAGATAATGTGACCATTGACAGATGTATGAATGTGAATCCTTCAACATCATTGCCAGATGAAGAGAATGTGATTGAAATGGATGAAGTAGATCACGATTGTCTGAATGTGCTCGAATACTGTACAAAACCAAGAGCTGACATCCAAGATGAGCCTTTGAAAGAATCAGATTATATTCTGTTTGTGGATGGCTCATGTTTAAGAACGAGTGATGGAGTTCTAAGTGCAGCATATGCAGTTTGCACAGTAGCAACTGTATTGGAAGCATCTTGTCTGAAAGGTGTACGGTCTGCCCAAGTTGCAGAATTAGTAGCTCTGATTCAAGCATGTAAGTTGGGAAGAAATGTACGGGTTACGATTATGACTGACAGCCAGTACGGCTTTGGGGTCGTGCATGATTTTGGTCAGATTTGGTCACAAAGGGGTTTCTTGACGTCTGCAGGGACGCCCATCAGAAATGGAGATTTTGTGAAAAAGTTGCTTGAGGCGATACAGCTGCCTAAACAGATTGCTGTCGTGAAGTGCAATGCACATAAACATGGGGAAGACTACATTACTGTTGGCAACAAATATGCTGACGAAATGGCACAGTACTGTGCAAAGAATGTGGTTTCTTTGAATAAATGTCGCGAAAGAGAGCATATTTCTTGTCCTTTGCTGTTTACTAACTCTATTGAAACATGGGATGAGGTGAGACAGTTACAAGAAGCTGCAGAAGACGAAGAAAAAGATACTTGGCTAAAAGCAGGATGTAGAAAACATGAAGAAACTGATGTATGGGTTTACAGGGATGAGAGACCAGTTATGCCTGATAGCATGATTTCTGACATGGCACGGATGTACCATGGGCAAGCCCATATTGGGAGAGATTCAATGATCAGACTTTTTAGACAAACATGGTACAATCCAAAATTCAGGGCCATAGCTGAGAGTCTTTGTCAGAGATGTCTTATTTGTCAACAGTTAAATCCAGGAAGGAAGACAGTAGTGAGTTTAGGAAGAATAGGACGAGAAGAGGGTCCTTTCACTAGAATGCAAATGGATTTTATTGAAATGCCACCTTGCAGCAGATTGAGGTATGTTCTAGTGGTCGTCTGTTTGTTTTCACGTTGGGTGGAGGCATATCCAACAAGAAGGAATGACAGTATCACAGTAGCAAAACTTTTGCTGCGAGAATTCATTCCGAGGAATGGTTTTCCAGTCACAATTGAAACAGATAGAGGAACACATTTCCAGAACGAATTAGTTAAACTAATTTGTGAAGCACTTAGTATTAAACAGAAACTGCATTGTGCATACAGACCAGAAGCTTCTGGAATAGTAGAGCAAGTGAATGGAACAATCAAGAACAGGTTAGGAAAAATGTGTCAAGCTACAGGACTGAAATGGCCAGATGCTTTGCCATTGGTTCTGATGACAATCAGAAGTATTCCGGAAAGGAAGACTGGACTCAGTCCACATGAAATAATCATGGGACGAGCAATGAGACAAGCACAAGTACCTGTCAACAAGCTACTGACTATAACTGATGATCTAGTACTGGATTATTGCAAAGGATTGGCTGATGTGGTGCGTTCTGTGTTTCATCATGTTGGACCGGATGCGACCACTCTTGAAAGAAAACCAGCTCACGACTTGAATCCAGGAGATTGGGTTCGAATAAAAGTCCACCGGAGAAGAAACTGTTTGGTTCCTCGCTGGGACGAACCACGACAAGTGATCTTAGTGACGACCACCGCAGTCAAGTGTGCAGGAGTGAAACACTGGGTACATGCCAGCCACACCATCAGAGTTCCAGAACCTAAAGATCGACATGTGAGTCGGCATCTGGAAATATCAGATAACAATTCAGCATCAGAAAGAGAAGAGGAGACAAACAGGGTGCCAGAAACTGAAGATCGACCTGTAAGTCGACATCTGGAAGACCCAACTACAAGTGAAACGATAGAAGAAAAAGAGGAAATAGAAGAAATAGCTGAAGTTCCAGAATTTGAAGATCGACCTGTAAGTCGACATCTGGAAATATCTGACACCAGTTCAGAATCTGATACAGAACATTCAGAAGGAGAAGAAATTACAAAAAGAAAGTGGAATTTTGAAAGCATAAGAGAAGAAACTGAGCCAGAAGATAGTGACAGTGAGCAACCAAGTACAAGTAGTGGTAAAATTTCTTCGAAGATAATACTAATAGATGAAGAAGGGAGAGTTTCAAACCAAAAGTTAGAAAAATCGGAAAAACCCCGAGGAGCAGTAGGGACAGATAGTCAAACACAAGAACAGGGAAATTTAGAAGCAGATAGAGAAACTGACACAAAATCGGAAGAACCTCGAGGAGGGACAGAAATAATAGGTGAACGAAGGAAGATAAGAAAAGAACCACAAATAGTTGAAAGCGAAATTATAAGCTTTAAAATAAGAGGAAATAACGAAAGGATTGAAACAGAATCAGAAGAAAGTGGAGAAGAAAGAAATGAAAAACTAGAGACAAGAAAAAGAAATTGGAAAACAGAAAGAGAGGAAAAAGGAAGTGAAGCAAAAAGGCCAAGAAAAGGAGACAATTGGCCCAACAAAGTAAGAAAATTAAGATACAGAATAATAAAATTGGATGGGAAAAGTGCTGAACAAGTGAATGAAATAACAAGTCAAAAAGAGCAAGGAAAACAAGGTGGAAAACACTTGCAGAAAACGAAAAGAATAAAGAAAGTAAATCAAAAGTACAGATCGCCTGAATGGTTGTATCGTGCTTTGACTAGTCACAAAGAATTGAACACTCACGAAAACCCAGAACAAAGAAAGCTGAGGGGAGAAAGTGAAGTGCAACAGACCTGAAGCAACAAACCTGAAGAAGTTTAGATAGTTTACCGGATTTGACAAAACGCTGAACTGACGAATTTACCGGATGTGACAGAGAAAGAATTCTGAAAAAGAATTAAAAGAAAGTACCAAGCAAAGACAAATTATTGGAAGTACAGAGTGGCAAGCAAGTCATTTCTGAGGTGTAGTGACACAATTTTCTAGAAAACAAGTAAATAAGGTTAAAAGACAAAATGGAGAATATTAGAGATAGAAAGTGTAGATGTGAGTTTTTAAGAAGATGGTGCAAGATGTGCTGTTTTTGTACAGGTTTATTAATAACAGTATGGGTGGTTTTAGCAATAACTATTCCAATTAGTTTAGCTGTAGTGGAAAAGTCTAATAACACTGAGAAAGAAAAAGGAGCTAACACTCAAGAGCCAGTTATTTTAAAGAGTAGTGCAGAATTACATAAGGACAAATCAATAACAGATTTTTCAAAGAATGTTTTTACTAAATTACTGTATGAGTATGTAGAAACAATGGATGTAAGAGATTGCTATGTTTGTATGCAGTTGCCTGCATCTGTAGCAGAGGGTGTGACTTATCATCACCTCCCTTTGACATATGGAATAACATGTAGTGTTTTAGCACAGGTAGATTAGAATATTATTACACTGATATAGATAAGATTTTTGCAAAGGTTTCTGTAGTTCCCGAGCTTAACAAAATAAAAGAGGGAAAGATGTTTGGTGAATATTTCTTAGAAGATAAGATTTTAACATCAGATAATATATTTAGGTACAACCTTACCTGTGAGTTAAAGAAGGAAGAAAAGGTATTTTTAGAAATGGTTGAAGAGCGAAGAGTGAAATTTCAAAGAAAAGTAATAGAAGAGACAAAAACACCTCTTTGGGCGTTTGAGGAAGACCATCATGACAAGAAAAAGACAAATGCAGCTATGACTCTGGATTGGCCCCAACAGGGAAGGTTGTGCATTAGAAGAAATAAGACAAGATATGATCATTATTTTGTGGGTTCCAGCAATTGCCATGACAATTACCAAATTCTAGGTGGATGGGGATTCAAAGGGGAAAAAGATCCAATATTTCCAGGAATTTATTATGTTTGCGGGAATAGGGCTTATTATAGGCTGCCGGACCATTGGTATGGGTCATGTTACTTAGGCCTGGTCTTTCCAAAGATTTTTCATGTAGATAGAAAAGAAAAAGGAACACACAAAATGATAAATACCTTTACACGTAGAAAAAGGGAAAGTTTTTCAGAAATAATAGGTGATATTTTTGGTGCATTGATACCAGCAGTGGGAATATCTTTGAATGCATTTAGAATTCGGAAATTATCCACAGTGGTAGATCGTTTATCTACAGATACTGCTGGAGGGTTCTTAATGGTAAATACCGAGATGGTTGCCATGAGAGCTATGGTGATGCAAAATCGTCTTGCCCTTGACATTCTTTTGGCAAAAGAGGGCGGAGTCTGCGGAATGCTGAAAGTCCAACATTGTTGCACTTACATTCCAGATAAAAGCGAAAATATACAGAAGTATATAACAAATATTACAAATTTGCACAAAGAACTTGTTCCACTGGAGGTGGAAAGTGTTTGGGGAAAACTTGGTAAAGGGTTTTCTTCTGTAACAAATTGGTTAACAAGAATGAGTGGATTAATAATAGGGAAAGTTATAATAATAGCGACCATGATAATAATAATAATATTAATACTGAAGCTTGCAGTAACGTATAAAGAGAAGAAGAAGGCAGAACAAGATAGAAAAAGAAAATATAATAAATAAGGAAAGAGAGAGAGAAATAGGTGAAATAGAGTTAGAAGAAATAAAAGAGAACATGTACAAGAAAACAAAGAAACAAGTTGAAAGGGATACAGAAGTGTAAACTAACAAAAGCAAATGGATAAAAGATATATGCTGTCTGAGAAAATTTTATAACGGGTTTTTGTGGTGATATTAAAAATCACCAAAGGGGGGAGTTGATGGAGCAGGGTAAATATAAAAATTTTAACCTCCTAATATTCTTGTACACTATTAATAAACATGTTCGTTTAAGTAAATAACCAACAATGTATGTTAAAGGGTTAATGGTAACACGCAATTCAGTGTGCAAATTAATTGACTTATAATTGTTTTCGTTTCTAACATAACATAAAACTTGCGTACTAATTTAATAATAAATGCATGATTTTGTGCTTTAAAATAAAACGTGTGGTGCAAAATAATGCGATGGTAAGTAAGGGACAGCTTTATATGTTGCTTCTGCTAGGTAATACCTAATTGGGGTACGTAGAAAGACGGGAGGGAAACAAAAGGGTTTATATTTCTTTGTTTTAATAACATTTTGTTTTCTTTGAAAATAGTGCGCTTAGGCCTGTCGAGCAGCAATATAAAATGGCCCGAGTTACTAGAGTGCGCATGAGCGGATGAGACCATGTGATAGAGGAGAGAGGCTGTGGAAAAGGGATGATCACGTGCTGATGCCGAGAGGCTAAGATGAAAGTATGGTCAAGGCTGCTGTGACCCTTCTGAGCAGATGTGTGCCAAGATGATCAGCAAGAAGCGTGAGAAGCCTGGTTGAATCAATAGAAGGAACTGTATTATACAAAATGTAGCAGAAAAAGATACAATTTGGACTGATCGAAACGGATGAGCAAGTGCATGAACTGTGGGAAACGATGCTTGCATGGACATTCCACACGGAACTGGTTAAGACCAGGAAGTTTGATTAAAAATATATATGGACCTGAGTTTTGACCAATGAGAATGAATCACGCCATGAAAGAAGAAACATTTTATGCTGTAAGCTAGAATTAGGGTATAAGAAGACCTACTCTTGGTGGGAGGGGTTAGAATGCTGCGGGATGCTGCGGGAGATGCTGAAGAAGTTAGATGCTGTAGATGGGAGAGTTTGCGGTTGCTGATGCTGACGAGCTGATGCTGCTGCTGTTATTTTCCTTTTCCAGTTGAGTATAAGATGCTGCTTTAGGAGAACTTTTATTTGATAGATTTTTATTAGAATTATTAGGATTTCCCAGAGAGATAGATAGGTTGATCTATAGAGTTCTTAGTTTGATAACCTCGTTTTCCGTCTAATAAAAGTGCCATGCAATTTCAAACTATTCTTATATTGATGATAAATGCAATGATCTGAATAATAAGATTAATCTCAAATTTCCTGCATTAATAAACTTTATATAAACTTTATTATTCTTTAAACAAATGACTCAGTGATTTTCTTTAGCATAATGATTAATAATAAAATGGTAAAAGAGTTCATTGTGATTGAGCTGGTCTTAATCACCATCAACTGATTCCTACTAGTTGGTCCATCGACCAATGAGCGGAATACCTTAAAAAGCAAATGAGAAATACTATGTCATTATAAAAGAGGTATCCCGTCTCCTTCCAGCGAATCGTTTTTCTCCTAGGTACATTGACGGAGGAAATCCAGGGAATAAATGAGTAAGTGAATGTATATGCGGTGTTATGGGCCCCACTGTCATATGGATATAGTGTGTGTGTGTGTTAGAGAAATAATTGCACCTGGATGACCAAAAGCATAATAGGAGAAATTATTTTTATTGTAAGCGCTGGATCAGGTGCCAAGACTTTTGTAAACACCCTCGGAGAGGCCGACAGCCCAAAAGGCAATACCTTGAACTGGTAATGATCGACTCCCACACAGAACCGCAGGAACCTCTGGGAAGCCACGTGAACCGGCCAATGAAAGTAGGCGTCCCGGAGATCCAGAGAAGCCAGGAAATCCCCCACCGACAGGAAGGGTAGAATCAACTGTAGAGACACCATTTCGAAGGACCGATGAGGGATGCACAAGTTTACAGCCTTTAGATCCAGGACCGAACGGAAGTCTCCATTTGGTTTCTGGATCAGAAACAGGATCGAGTAAACCCCCGACTCACCGGCACCCTCACCACAGCCCCTTTGGAAACCAGGTCCCGAACCCCGTCCAACAGAGCCCGACACTTGACCCGAGATCTGGGAACAGGGGTAGCTCTGAATACATCCACCGGAGGAACCCCAAATTCGATCCTGTAGCCCAGATTGACAACCTGCAGGACCCACTGATCTCGAACGAAGTCCTCCCAGACTGGAAAAAAAGATGTGAGGTGACCCCCAACCGGCGTCACCAGCGAACCCCCCACATAGTCACGACTTGGAGGGCCCCGAAGAAGAGGAGGAGGCACCCTGTTGACCCCGGGATTTGTGGAAGGAAGGGACACCCCAGCCACGTCCCCTACCACGAAAGGGCTGGGCTGCCATCTTGGATTGAAACGCCTGCCCAAACGCCCGCTTATAACCCGCAAACTTCCCTTTCTGGGAGGAGCGGACCCAAGCCAACAATTTTTTGTCTTCTGCCGTTTTCTTAATCAAGGCCTCCAATGGCTCCCCAGACTAGAGCCTGTGAAAGGAAGTTTCATTACGGCAGCCTTCTGAGCCGCCTTCCAAGGCTTAAGCCACAACTGTCTCCTAGCAGCCACTGAGGCCCCAGCAGCCGCTGCTGCCGCACTAAGGGAATCGAAGGACAAATCTGCCAGGAGGCGCAACTGCTGCTCCAACATTGACAAAGATTCAGAGGGATCCTCATCCTGTAAGAGCTGCTCAGAAATACCCTGACAGTCCTTCAGAAGCGACTGAACCAGGTAGCTAGTGTAAGCCGCAGACCGAACTGCAAGATTTGAGGCAGCAAAGGACCGCTTCAAAGCCCCTTCCACCCGTTTGTCCCCAGGATCACAGGGAACCACATCCTCGGTCACCACCAGACTCTGCGATGCCATACCAGCCAGTAGGGAATCCACCTTCACCACGGACGGAAACTCCTCAGCGAACCCCGGTAAAGGATATCTTTTAGCCAGAAACCAGGGAAAGGTATGTTTGTCAATATCCTTCCACTCCCCATCTAGCACATTCCTCACAGATTTATGAATAGGAAGGATCACAGGCTCCCTCTTCTGGTAATTGGCAAAAAAGTCCTCCAACTCTCCACCCTCCAAGGGACCAGGGAACCCCAAATTGTCCCGAACATGTTGCAGAACACTGTGCAGGTCCGCCCCCTGGACAAAACGACCCTTCACCTCCTCATCCGAGTCAACGTCTGGATCAACATTCGCCAAGGCACCCAACTTCTGCCTTTTAGGCCCTTGGGCTCTCGAGCCAGAAAGGCCGCAGCCACTGCTGCTTCAATCATCTTCTGCACATCGGCCAGGGAGGGAGCAGTGGAAGACCCCGCAATCACCACCTCCTCCTCACAACTGAGCTCACTCCTCTCTGAACGTCTATCCTCCATGATGGATCAGGACAGTAGAGTACACACCCTATAAATACCCCTGACCAATCAACCAAGACTCCCAAGGGCCAATCAGTGACAGCCACCATGACCCATAGCCAATTACCAACAGGACCGTAGGACGGCCCAAAAACCGGCCAATCAGAGACCTCGCCATTTAATAAAACCAACGCCCGATCCAGGCCCCTTCTGTAAGGGATCCCGTCTGAGCCACAGAAGCCTCCCCCACCTGAACCAGAGAACACCAAGGGAAGGCTCCCAAGCAACTCCCGGCACCCCAACCACACAAGCTGGTAACCATGGAGTAAGAGCCAGAGAATGCTACTACAAAGCCACAGGGACCCACATCACTGAGCGGGGAGAACAGGAAAAACCTTAGCGTCACCCCAAACAGCAGCGATGCCTTAGAGAGGGGGAGTCTAGCCGGCCCCACCCCAACAAGCGGGCCCACACCTGGCCCCCGCACCTTAGCCCAAAGGTTCAGTGGGGAATCGAAGAGAACGCGCCAGAAGAACACATCGCCAACCGGCCGCACAGACCGGCCTTAAAAAATAACACAAAGGCACATACCATGTCGAGGGTCCGACGGAGTAGGTGCCTTCGAACAATACATATGGGCAACGCGAACCCGTAACACGAGATTCGAGCCCCCGTGCAGAAGACCTCCTAGGAGGAGCCGTCCCGCCACGCCCCCGGCGCACCGAGAAAGCCAAAGCCGCGCCGACTCACCTCCCCTCCCTTCCCTTGTGTTTCCGCTTGAGCAGGGAATGAACTTGGAAGAGAGGAAGCCGCAGCAGGCCCACCACTACCCCTTGGTTGTCCGGCCCATAACACCTAGTCCCGCTATAGCAGGGACTTGAAAACGCATCCAGGCAGATACGCAGGTATTTCAGCGGCCGCTAATGCAGACCACCGCACACTTACCGCTCGGAGGCATCAGGTGCCCCCCACGGTGAGTCTTGCCCGGAACAGTTCCATCAGAAAAAAACAACAGGATGTGGATAGGGGGGTCATAGGTTATATGCCACAGGATGTGGGAGTGGCATGGAGGGAAGGGATGGGCTAAGAGTTTTGCTTGGAAGTTCTGGGGGGGGAGGAGCTATGCTCATGTGGTTTGGACTGTGATGGGGAGATCTGACAGGAGGTAATACCTCATCCAAATATACCATACGTACCCATCGAACACGGAAGGATGAAACTGCAGTGAAACAGGAAATACATCATCTCTATGTCAACCATACGTATATAAATATTCAAACGGCACTCCAAAGTCAGCTTTCCAGGGATCCATCACGTAGATTCATCAACCCCTGCCCGTTTTCCCCCGCACCCTAGGAGCTATAGCCCTATCTCCCTCCTCAACCTGAGAGGAGCAACCCACGCTATCTGCCAGCATTCTTGGAATGTGGCAGACAAACACACTACCTGCACACACCGTGGGTTACATTTCCAACTTGCCCTACCTACAAAAACAACCCAGCTAAGTATGTACCTCCTAAATTGTAGGTCACTCCCCAAGCACACCACTGAAATTGCCATGCTCTTGGAAGAACTCAAACCGGATGCTCTATTCCTGACAGAGACCTGGCTCAATGCAGAGTCAGAACCGGATCTCATCCAGTCCTTCCCTCAGGGATATCAAATACAACGAGAAGACCGTAAAGGGGGTAGAGGAGGAGGCCTAGCGGTCATCCATAAAGACTGTTATAGGTGCCGCAGCTCTCCCAACTTGATACCAGACTGCGAAAGTCTCTCCTTTGCCATTGATTTCTCCCCCACAAGTACCTTCTCGGGGCTACTTGCATATCGTCCACCTGGGACCCTGGGACAATTTCTTCACACCCTTCCCTCTATCATAGCCGATTTGGCATGTAGGCCGTCTAATTTCACACTATTAGGGGATCTTAACATCCACTTCGACGATGCCTCGGATCACATCGCCATAGAAATGACCATGAGCCTTTCTGCATTACAACTTAAACAACTAGTGTTCAATCCCACCCACACCAAAGGTCACTTACTCGATCCTGTTTTTAGCAACTGTGCAGATCTCACAGTGGGAACCCCTTCCCCTCTCCCGTGGTCGGACCACTTTCTGATCCCTCTTTTCTGGGTCACTCCCGACCCCCACTCCCCCATCAACACAACCATTCGTAGGGATCGGAACTGGTCTAAACTCCCCCTGGACTGCTGGTTGACGGCCCTTGAAACCTCAAGACCACCCAACAACCCTAATCCCACTCTAGCCAACGAGGACTACAATAGCTGGATTTACAACTCCCTAGACTCCGTGCTCCCCATGAAATGCTCCGCAACAAAGCGCAGCGCCGCTACTGCACCCTGGTATTCCTCCAGATTACGGGAAAGGAAACGATATTGTAAAAAATTAGAGAGGAAATGGCGACTGGATTATTCCCCTTCAAGCAAAATTGCATACAGGGAGGCAATAAAAACTTACAAAAATGAAATCAAAGCCTCACAATCGACTTTTTTTGAAGAAAAATTTAAAGCAGCTGCCTACATGCCTAAAGAAATCTATCGAATCGCGAAAACCCTCCTTAAACTCCCCGAGAAGCCCCCGTACACCATTGACGCACAAACCCGCTGCAATAACCTTGCAAAGTTCTTCTTCCAAAAAATACAAACTATTTACACCTCCTTTTCCCCTATCCAGTTCGACATAACCTCCGCCAACTTCTCAAATGTAGCACCCCAACCTTCAGCCACCCTGGAATCCCTCCCCCCTCTTAATCCCTCCATATTAGAATCCATTATGTACCAGGTGAAACCTGGCTCCCCCCAAGACCCGGCACCCCCACGCACCCTGCTGCCAGCTATCGGCAACATTCTTCCCACCATACTTGACCTGCTTAATGCCTCTATATCCTCCGGCATTGTCCCTTCCCCCTGGAAACGCGCCATGGTTAAGGCCCTTTTGAAAAAACCTAACCTAGACCAAGATAATCCCAGTAATTATCGGCCAATCTCCCTGCTACCATGGCTGAGCAAGATCCTGGAGAAATATGTCAACACAGTACTGGTAGAGTTCCTGGAGAACAACCATTTGCTCGATCTCTCCCAGACAGGATTCCGTCCCATGCATGGGACCGAAACTGCCCTTCTCGCGGTAACTGAAGAGGCCAGGAAGATCCTGGATCAAGGAGGCTCCACAGCAATCATCCTCCTTGATTTAAGTGCCGCATTTGACACTGTAAACCACGACATACTAATATACCGACTTACCAACTTAGGAGTTTCAGGAACTGCCGTCACCTGGTTCACATCCTTCCTGGCAGACCGCTCTTTCCAGGTTTTTGAGGGCGATATCACCTCCCCCAGCAAGCCATTGGGTTGCGGTGTGCCTCAGGGCTCTTCCCTGAGCCCTACGCTATTTAATATATATATGCGCCCCCTAGCTGAGATTGTCCGTCCTTTCGGCATAAAAATCATCACTTATGCCGACGACACTCAGCTAGTGGTGGCCCTTAACCAGCCAAACACCGCCCATAACAACCTGAGTGGATGCTTGGAGGAGGTGGCCAAATGGATGACACTCTCCTGTCTAAAGTTGAACGGAGACAAATCTGAGCTTATGCTCTTAGGTAACACCCCCATGCTCACTATTAACTCACTGTGGCCCATCTGCCTCGGCCCGGCTCCAGTGCCAAAGGACACAATCAAAAGCTTGGGCATTTGGCTGGATAACTCCCTTAACTTTAACAATCAAGCAGCTAAACTTGCAGCCACCTGCTACGGTCTACTCAGGATACTCCGAAACATTCTTCCCCTACTTCCATTCCAGGTGAAACAGGTTATGGTCCAGGGTCTCATCCTATCACGCCTGGACTTTGGGAATGCCCTCTACTTAGGATCCCCTCAGTCCACCTTGCGCAAGCTCCAGGTCATCCAAAATTGCGCAGCCCGAACACTCCTTCAGATCCCCCGTCGACTCCCAATCAAACCTGGATTAAAGAACCTCCATTGGCTCCCAGTTAGGGAAAGAATTGAATTCAAGGCCCTGTGCATTGCCCACAGGGCCTTTTGGAAGACGGGCTCTGCCATTAATCAATAATTGATTACCCCCTACCACCCGAATAGACAGCTTAGATCAGCATCTTCCTGCCTCGCCATAGTACCCAGGATAAAAAGAGCTAGATATGGTGGCCGCTCCTTTTCTTATAACTCGGCCAAGCTCTGGAACGCCCTCCCCCTCCATCTGTGGACAGAGCCCAATGTGCTCCCATTCCGTAAGCTCTTAAAAACTCTGCTTTTCAAAAAATCTGAATAGTCTCGAACTGTTCGCCTGCTCGCGTTGTCTGTAGCGCTAGGACGCCTTAGGGTAGCTATCGCGCTTAATAATGGTCTTTTCATTTCATTTCAAGAAGGCCTCCCTAGGCATTAGAAGAATACAGCCATTAGGAGGTAGCCATTTTGGACACCAGTAGGCTTTCGTTTTTGATAAGCAAACCCAGTGTCACCCTCCACCTGCAGCTACCATACAGACGGTACCCCATCCTCGGGTTGACGCCATGACCCATGCAAGATCCAATTTTCGCTGCGAAAGCTCCAAGTCTTGTCTGAAGAATTAGTGAGGGATGGGCCATGACTAACAGGGATACCTCTTGGCCTTAGTCTGTGGAGAAATCTGGGAGGAAGTCACCGGGGCTGTGAATGCTGTGTGCTCAGGTCCTCACGATGGAGAGGACTACAAGACAAGATTTAACAATCTTAAGCGCAGGGTCAGGGACGTGATCTTCAATCACCCTAATGAGAGTATGTCCACTGGAGGCATTATAACACAACAATTGTCCCGTGGGACTCATTCACAGCAGTGGTGTAGCAAGGAGGCGGCGGTCGCCCCGGGCGTCACGAGTTTTGTGGGCAGCGGCGGTGTCCCCCCTGCTCTTATCTGTGCCTGTCGTGGGCTGCAAACGCAGGATTGCCAGCTAACCCCCCCCCTCTTACTTGCGGCTGTCTCTGGCGACAAACGCGGGATCGCCAGCACCCCCTCTTACCTGTGGCCATCGTGGGGTCGCTAAGGGTCTAGCTACGCCCAGTGGCGGCTGGTGGGATTTGAAAGTGGTGAGGCGTATGCAGAACGAATCAACGTATGCGAGCGAGCGCAGCGAGCGAGCCCTACGGCAATAAGGGGGGTTCGGGGGGGTTCTCCCCCCGTGAAGACATTTTTAAAAAATTGGCATCTTTTTGGTGCGATTTTCAGCACTATTTCTGTGATAAATGGACTAAAAATTCAGTTCTTCTAGGCATTCATAAAAGAAAACTCATACATTATTTCAGAGAATTTCTGGGTTGCCAAGCAAGTCTGACTTCTGAAGAGGGCTAGGGTACTAAGCAAGACTGCTTTGACTCTACCCTTTCCAATAGAAAACACTAGTTAGCGATGTGAACAAGTTCAATGGACAAACCTGGGGTCTAGGGAGAGTCCCTCTCCTGAGAAAGAAATTTAAAAAAGATTGCAAATGGTGCATTTTAAAGCAAATGAATGCAGCGATAAAGCAAGGCTTATTAAGCAGTGGGAACGTATAGTCTTGAAATATTAAACACATTAAAAACTGCCCCGTATCTTCTTGCATTAATTTGTTCAACAGTTACTGTAATATGTAAATTGTTCTGCATGACAACTTTAGCCCTTTAAAATGTATGCTTGCCCAGTGTCTTGCACTGCATGCAGCATTAACTTTGGAAAAATATGCTCTAACCAGACTTCGGGAAGCACCCACAGCAGCTGACTGTAACCAGTCATATAGAAATATGTGCAGACAGGTCTTTAAGTGAGATGAAAAAAGTGGGTGCTCCCTATAAAGGAACATGCCAAATACATTTCTGTGATTCCCATAGTGTGCCATGAGACCGGTATTTTGGTTTCTCTCCAGATAAATGGCACAGCAACTGACATACGCCTAAAGCCTGTCAGTATGATTGGCTTTGTCACTGGGTGTTAGCTGTTTAAGATAAATGAGTAACAACAATGATTTCTTATAAATAATTAACATTGAAAATGTTTAAATTCTGAAATTCTGAAATAGTGAGTCTGTGAATTAAATAGCATTGAGGCCTGTGGAAGGAGTTTTGGCCTTCAATTATGTGTGCTTTATGTTAGATATGTATCCTCTTTTTCTCTGCATATCTTGTCCATCTGCACATCTTTAACAGCATCCTCTTTTCACTCTTCCCCGAATGCCCTTCCTCACATCTCTGTCACTTCACCGCCCCCAACATGCACTGCACTCCCTCAAATATAAGCACTTTAATTTCTCTTACTTTTGCCTTGCAAATATTTTGACATCAGTGTACCCCCTCCACACATTTCCACAGAATTTCAGTTGCAAATGGAATACACAAACATTGTTCTGTGTGCTCTGCAGAGAGGCCAACCCACTGACAGGCACTTGGTTTGGCTTCAGCCTCAGCGCCTGAGATCAATCAAAGCCCCTTATAAACACCTGGCATGGCTCAAGCCTCAAAGTATGCACAGAAAAAAATACAGATAAACAACAACATTATAAAATAGCTAACTCGTGGGGAATGCAAGATCAAGTAAACATGTAAAATAAGAGAGGAACTAAATCGCTGAAATGCATTCCCTCGACGTTTTTAACATTCATTGTTTGCAAGTCAATCCATGTTTTTGGCATCAGAAACAGCAATGGCAGGACGCACAACATCATCTATGCAAATAACCTTATGCCGCACGACCACACCTTGGCACGGCACAGAACTCCATATTGGTAAACATGGGGTGGCACAGAACATAATCTATGTAAATAACTCCATGCCACACGACAGAGTCACAGCATGGCACAGAACTCCGTCTAGGTAAAGCATGGCACATAGCATAATCTATGTAAATAAAACCATGTTACACGACAACATCATGGCATGGCACATCGAACCATCTGAGTAAATGATGGCAGGTTGCACAACGCCATGGCACATCCCGGCAGGGCGCACGACATTTTAGGTAAACAATGACAAGAAGCACAACATCATTTTCAGAAATTACACAAGCTACACAACCACATCGTAGCATGCCACACAGCATCAGGTAGGTCAACCACTGCAAGGCACACACCAAGTAGGAAACAATCCTATGCCCATCGGCCGCAATATAACATTGCACACAACATCACCCATGTGAACATTGGCATGCCACACAACTTCATCAGTTTAAATAGAGGTTTGGTGCATACTCCACCAACATACATATTTACATGGCACACAACCTAAGCTAGAAAAATAACACAAAATATACAACATCACGGCATCTACAGCATTTCTTCGTTATGCCACATCACCTCGCCACGTTCATGGCAAGGCCTCAAGTCACACTAGGTCTGGTATGCAAAGTGCACAAACTTGCTCCTTCGACGTGACTTTTTGTACTCGAGATATTTTATTCTTTCCCCAATAAACTGTAGAAACACTTTTCACGATGATTAATTTAAAAACACTGTTTCCAGTCTGGTTTCAAGTGAGCTCATCCCATAATCAAGTGGAAAGCCGAATGCAGTATCATGCAAATATCTGTGAAGTGAGAGCTGCACACGAGTTAATTGACACCCTACCCCTCACTCACCTAGGATTAAATATTAATTTCAAATGGCCCACTATTACAAATATTGAGTGTAATCGTTTCTATTGCATATTCCATTTTTTTTGTTCAAGTCCGACTACTCAATCTTTCATCAATTTTCTTGTCTCTGACCCCCGTGGCCCTATCAGTGTTAACAGTCTGCTCAGCCCTACAAGGCTTGGAAGGGAAGGGCAAGTCTTGAAGGCCAGGGCCCCGCACTCAGACCACGCAGGTGGAGCAGCGTTCCCCGCTTCGCTATTAATTTAAAGTTCAGAGCGCTAAAGCCAAAGCGTGGGTGGTGCAGGGAGTCCGGCGCCCCCCCCACAGGAAAATCAGTGCAGCCCCTCCTCAACCTCCCCTACTTGTGCGTTGCAGTAACCTCACTCCTCACCTGCCATAGTGGAGTTAAACTCGGGAAGCCAAAGGGAACGCGCCTACTTCCAAAGCAGGCTCAATATAGCTTGGCGCATACGAGGAAGGTTTCGCCGCATAAACCCCCGCTACGAGGGGGGGGGATCTTTCAGGTAGGCAGTTGGACTAGGGTGCAGCACAATAGTTATCAGTAAATTATACCTCCACAGCATGGATAAGACGCTCCGTCTTATGCCAGATGGTGGCAAAGCTCCTTATTCACAATACTCGAGTCGCGGGGTGTCGCGCGGGGGTGGGGGGCCGGCCGGGGGAGTTTTAATAAAATTTTTAAAAACTTACCTGACCGTGACCGGTCCGCGCCGCCTCTGCTTCTGCTCCGCGCCGCCTCTGCTTCTGCTCCGCGCCGCCTCTGCTTCTGCTCCTGGGCCGGTCCCGCGCCTTCTGCACAACAGCCCTCAGGCTCAGGCTGCGCGGTGTCTCAGGCAGCCAATCCAGACGCTGCATTAGCAGCGCCAGGATTGGCTAGGGCATGGAGATGGCCCACCCATTAGGAGACCGGGGTCTGCTGCATGAAGCAACACTCGGCCTCTTGGGTCCCCCCTCGCTCTCCCATGGTAGTAGGTGGCTGGCCTGTAGTGCGCATGTTCGGGCTGGTCATAAAAATGACCAGCCCAAAATCGAGCATGCGCACACTATTGCAAGCGCTGCTGTCAGCCTGCTGTCACTCAACCCTTGCTGCCGCAGCCAGCCCCGCCCCCACCCCCTTCAGCGGCCGATTGCCTGAGGCTGCCAGTGCCGACTGCGAGCGGAGCGACGAGCGACTAGTAGTTAACAGTTAACAATTATCTGAACTACTTCTAGTTGCTTGCCGCTTGCGTGAATGGGGCCATGTGGCTAGTGGGGCAACGCCCCAGCGCCCCAATGGACGCACCGCCACTGGCTACGCCACTGATTCACAGCAAGCCCCCCCTGAAACTCCGGGGTATGCAGATCCATCATATATGTCTCGGGATCTTCATCAATATGTACAGTGTAAAGATAGTGCAGATGACGAAGTCGATAAATATATATTTACAATAAATATAAAAAATAACACTGTTGCCAACTCCCTGATTTTAAATGAATGCTCATTAGTAGGAGAGGGGGTCAGTATCTATTTGTATGCATACAATAACTTTATTTAATCTGTGTTAATGGTCGTGGCCTCTTCTACGCTACCGCCATTCTTCCAAAGTTTTATTGGACAGTTTATGCAACGGCCAACGTGTTTGGTACTAAGAAATATTGACGATCTATTAAAGTCCTTAGGTGAGAGCCATTGACTGTGCCCAGATGCTCACACCCAGTGTGGAACGTTAGACGGATGACATTGGTCCTGATGAGGCACGTACAGTAAATATGGGTTGATATGTCGACTCCCCTCCCTTAGTTGTGCTAGGAATGAAAATGCACAAGGGAATATTGCATACAAATAAATATCTGAAGTAATATATGACGGATCTACAAAGACAAATGTGTCATGTACTCGTTGGATATTACTCGAAAAGAAATAAATGACTAAATAATAGTGCAGGCCCGGAGTTTCACGGTGGGGTTTGCTATAAATGAGTCCCACGGGTCAATTGTTATATAGTATGATTACCCTAGTCCTCCTTGGCAGATAAGGGGTGTCCTTATATTATTTACACTGTCCACTGGAGGTAGCCATTCCCCTGATACCATTATAAATGAATGAATGCATGATTGGCTTTTATCTATCACATGGCTACTCAGTGAGTGTCCCGGCGCTTGGCATAAAAGAGCAGACGGGAGGTAATACGAGCAGGCCGGTACCATATGTTTTGAAGGTTCCTTCCTCTGTGATGGATCTCAGATGCACAGGTATCTGGTTCCAGATTTTAGCACCCAGCACCATGAAGGAGGAACCCCTCTACGTTTCTTCCTAAACCGGCGGCTGGTAACAGGAGAGCATTACTCGAACGCAGCGCCCTACCTGGTCTGTACTCGCTAATCCTCACTTTCAAATATCTGGGTGGGTATGGTACAGGGCTCGGTGAGTCCTTGTCAGCGTCTTAAACATAATACGCTTACGGACCGGTGACCAGTGGAGCCGCTCTTGGAATTGAGACACAGGGGAATGTTTGGGTAGTTTATAGAGGAGGCAGACCGCCATGTTCTGCACAACCTGGAGCCGTTGTAGAAGGCAGTCCGGTAGTCCCAGGTACAGGACATTGGCATAGTCCAACCATAGTAAACATCGCTAGCCTGGAGGGAGCACCTGGAGGAATTGTAGCAACAGGGGATGGTGCACCAGGTTCTACAGTTTAAACCTTAATAACTCATGTTTAAGCAGCATTATCTATGCTAATGAACTGCACCACTAGGAAAGGACCCACGTGTCACGATCAGCAAGGTGAGGGACAGAAGTGTATTCGGTATTATGAATGCCCACGATGGGTCCTGAGAAACGGTCTCCAGAGCCAAGAGAACCAGAAATGTTGCAGGGCTCATGTTAATATCTGGATGCTAATGTGACCTATGTGATGTAAGCAGAGAATGGAAAAGCAGGACACAAGCCCATTGTGCTGAATTCTACGCTAGTGTAATATATTGTAATCGGATGTTACTGAACCTGTGTGTGAGGTCATGTCTATGACCAAGGTTGCTCTTAAATGATGTGTAGGCAGTCGCAGCCGGCATTAATCGTGGGTGGGGGGGTCACGCGGGAGGGTCGCACAGGGGGGGTTAATAAATTTTAAAAACGTACCTGTCTGCCGGGTCCCGTGTTTTCCTGCTCTCCTGCCTCTGGTAGGAACAGGAAGTAGGCAGCCTCTGTACCCTCCCCTAAGCCAATCACAACGCGCAATGGCAGCGTTGTGATTGGTCGGGACGCCGACCAGCCAGGCGCCTATGGGGAGGCCATTTTCTCCATGTAGGCAGTGAGCGCAAGGTAAGTGGTTTTCTTTTTTGTTAATGTTATTTTCCCTCGTCGTTGTCTGTCGACTTCCCCCGCACCCTTCCCCCACGCTTACCTGAACCTGCTGCTCCTGCCCACCACCTACATGAACTATCAGAAGTAGGCTACCCTTTTCTCACTTACCACTGCCACCTTCACCCCAACTGTCACTGCTTTGTGACTCCCGCCTCTTCCACCAACAGAAGACCATCACCAGTAGATCTCCAGCCTCTGTCACTACACAACATCCTCCCATCTCAGCCGTGCAGGCCAGGCAGGCACCATGGGACATCAGCATGGAGGAAGGGCCATGTGTTCCTCTCCAGGATGCTGAGCAGATGTAGAGGGAGAGAGCCTTGCCCCTTACCACTGGATGGAGGTTGCACAATAACTGACCCCTCTGTGGCCAGCACTGGAGTATCCATTTATTAGACGGGGTGCAATGCTCGCCATGGAGGCAGGACACGGCACCCTTCTTCAAAGCTCAAGGGGAGTCACTCACAGCAGAAGAGGGTCAGCAACAGTCTGACTGACGTGGCAAGAGTGCAGCAGCAGAAGTCGCTGACAGCTTCAAGCCATTGCATGCAGCACCACTGGAGCTGCAGGGCTGCCTCGCGCAATGACATCAGGTAGCATGCTCGGCAGAGGAGAGGACCAAATGGAGGGTCCTGTGGTGATGACATGCACCTTCTAGGAGCTCATGAGGCATGTGGCCAAGGGACACGTTGACATGCTAATGACGATTCAGGCCCAGACATGCCTTCTTTTTTGATGCATTTCTTTATTGTATTTTCAATCATCAAAGAGACAAATGTACAGATACAAATACCATAATTGTTGATGTCATCATGGCATGGGTCACAGGTTTATTAAGACCAGAAGTTACACAATGAAGTAATTTAGACTTTGTATGCTAATAAGATCATGAGACATCTAGATGTCCAAGGATAATGCAGGGGTCAATTTATTTAAACTGAACAAGACAAAGAAAGGTTGTGGAGCAAAAGTTCAGGTTTTTAGGGACAATCTAGATTCGAAACATTCTCTGAACAATAGCCTTTCTCCGCATCGACCCCTGTCTGCCCATTTCCTCATAACAGACTCCAGCATTTCATGTTCCCACAACTGTGGTGAATTGGGAAGATGCCACGCTGCAGCTCCATCAGTCGTGTGGGCCATGACCGTCAGGGCTAGACATTCCTGTCTGAGATTATGGCTGCTTTGGATGTGAGGTATCAATGGTGGAGCAATCCATGTCTTCCTGGAACTGCTATAGATTCTCTGGCTCACATAATTCTCTATGCTTCCTGTAGGAAGCTGACTATTTATGTAGTGCACCTAAGGGGTACACTATGCAAATAGTCCAGATGACCCTTATTGATTTACAGGGGCTTTCTTTAAAAACCCCAAATGCTCTCTTTGTGGTAGTGTGGTCGAGCAGTTTAGGCTTATCAAAGGGGAACATTTGCTGCACACACAGTGCCAATAATTGAGGCACACACTCAATAAGGAAATCCGAGACCAATTTAGAAAAATAACATAGCTTTTTATATTAATTTAGACATTAAGATCTCCAAGATCAGGTAAGTTCTTTTCAAGTTAGCTATTTTCAGAAATACAGAAAATAAAGCTTTCAGATTTGAGGCATGAGCCTCGAATGCGGTGATGTTATCCCATGGGAGAAACATACACTGCCTAGGTATACCTGCAATCGATTTACAGGGTTGATCTTCTGGACTTAAGGTAAGTACGGGCCAAGGTCCTTAGAACCACCAGCAGTTTTGGTTTACCTGTCCTGGTGTGTCCGGGTGCAGAGGTGCTAGTCGCCAGAGTAGCCTCGAAACCTACGGTTGAAGTCAATGAGGAAACCTGTAACAAGTAGAAGGCTGCAAATGGGGACTGGCAGACCAGCCCGGTAGAACCCAAAGGGAGGCTCGGAACTTGAGCCTCTCTGGAGCAAAGGTGTACCATCAGTAGGCTCAGACTCGGGCTGTGGGGCTCAGGTGCAGAGGTGTTTTGTCCAGCGGGTCGCTTGCTTTGAAGGCTTTCACTTTTTAGGGTGACCTGGAGGTGGGGACAAAACAGGACAACAGGGCCTCTCCTGATGATGGTTTCTCTGATGCTGATGTCCCACATCAGTAGGTCTGTCTTGGCGCTGTTGATGTCCGGGCTAGGCACTGAACAGGCCTTGGCTGCTGCATGGGATCGGGTAGCCCAGGTATTGATGTAGGGCAGCTGCTGGGGGTCCGGGCATCTCCAAACTTGACAGGGAGACAGATCTGACCTCATGGAGCATGGTGACCTCTTACTGGGTGGCTGTTGAATAAGTGGACCCGGTGGTCAGCAGATCTGTGAACCGGAAATTGCGGTCCCCCACTTCAAGGGAGATGCTGGCTGGTTGGTGCAACGCTGGCAGCCCTCCAAGGCTCCGGGAGGATGCACAGCTGCTGGACAAGGCTGGTCTTTGCAATTGTCGGGCAATAGCAGTCAGGCAGGGTTTGGCACCAAGTCCACAGCTAGTCCACAGTTCTTGCGTCTTCGGCTCTTCTTTTCCCTTCTTCTTTTTTAGTCAGTTGAATCTGAGTTCCTGGTGGCGCAGCCACCAAAATACTCATTTAGGGGCATTAAGGGGAGTGAAGGGTAGTAGCCAATGTGCTCCTTATCCCTGGGGTCACTACCCTCCCTATATGACCACTTCCTGTGGGGAGTGGACATAACCCTGTCCCAGAGTTCCTAATTCCACCAAAAACAAGATGGTGGAACCCTTCTTTCATGGAGCACATCAGGCAGCCCACCTTAGGGGTGGGACTAGTCTAGTAGTGCAACACGCCTACTTGCATAGCTAATTTACCACCTGTGCTGGTGCCAAATGGGCCTCAGGGCAGAGGTTGGAATCTCCCAGGATTGGAACAAGCTGGGATGGCATATAAAAGGCAGCAGGGGCTTTGAAGCCCCTGACCCTGATATGTTAATTCACTAGCCATCTTGCTGGAGGAAGTGTGAACACCTTCTTCCAGAGCAGACATTGTTTCTGGCCTCAGTGAGTGTGGGCTCTCACCCGCAGGGAGTCAGAAACTTGTTTGTGGTGGCAGGCTGGACAATATCAGTCAGCCAACACACTAGATACTGGTAGGTTTTTCAGGGGCACCTCTAAGGTGCCCTCTGGGTTCATGTAATAATAAATCTAGTGCCGGCAACAGTACAGGTTTATTAAGACAAGGTATTTGAAATTGATACCAAACACCATAGGTTTCAGTAAAGCCATAAAGTAGCTGGGGAACTCGTAATGACCAGTGCCTAGTACATATACTTAAGATGTCTTCCCTGTTCACTTACAATACCTAGTAATTGAATTAGACAGCAGAGGGGCATATCTGCTCCATGCAGATTTGCCTTCACTTGTAATATAGTCTACCCTGCCTTAGGGCTGTAAGGCCTGCTGTAGGGTGACTTACATATTATGCAGTGACTTTGGCAAGGTATACAATGAGTGTGCCATGTCATGGTTTCATTCATGGTTTGCACCATGTCACACACCCTGCATTGGCACTCTGCATGCAATTTGCATGGGGGTCCCTTAGGGTGGGATTATACATGCTGCAGCCCTTTGGGACCCTCTTTAGTACCCATGCCCTAGGTATGAGAGGCACCATTTACTAGGGACTTACAGGGGTGTTAAAGTCCTTGCCAATTGGTGAACAATTAGACTATACTTTGTTTTAGGGAAAGAGTACTGGCACTGGCGCCTGGTTAGCAGGCTTCAGTGCACTGTCAGAGTCGAAAACCATGACCTAGTAGTTCTAATGAGGGCAAAAACAGGGGGGACAACTGCAACAAAATTCCAGTTCCCTGCACTTCTCATCAAGGATCAGGATCAGGATCATTGTGGCTGGTTCTAGCAGGCCAAATTGTGTTTGCCATTTTCAAAGGCAGAGACTACTTTCTCTTCACTGCAGTTTCCTGTGAGAGGTCAAAACCTGTAGACAAATGGGCCATTCTGGCTTCAGGTGGCTGCAATCATTCGACATGTCTGCTTGTAATGAAGGAGGCAGGTTATCGCAGGTCTTGGAGTGTTCAACCTCTTTAAATTCCTGGGTCGTATCCTGTGGGCACACTGGAACTCTAGGGGTGGATGGAAGGGTTGTCCGATGAGGGATACAAGAGCAAGGGCCAGCAAACAGTTTCGGCCCAATGTCTGCCCTCCAGTATCACTCAACATGTGCGCAGTGGAGTCCAGTCATACAAAACAGAGGCTTTCACAGCACGGGGCCCACTCAACGTGATGTTGCTGACCGAGTTGAGTCAGAAATACAGGCTGCAGTTCTGTAGGACGGACGTATTCCAGGGAGCTGATGCATTAACTGGGCTGTTCGGTGCAAGGCACTGGCCGTGACCAGCCACAAATATTCAGCAATACCTGGTTGCTCAAACGAGGTGTGCACCATCCAGCTAGTGTTTACTTTGTAAAACATTAATTGCCAGGGCTGTTGCACTGCATCATGCACCATTCAGTGCCCCTGCTAATGACAGTTCCAACATAACACCTAACCATCGCACTCCTACAAGTGTGACAATTCAGACTATTTCAGGCCACACAAAGCTATAACAGTGGTGTATGAGGCTGGTATTATTCATTTTCAATGCATTTGATTTAATAAACACGGTTGTTGTGCTCATCCCAAAATTAGACAGTGCCACCATGTGGTGGGCTGTCACTAGAGCCAGTGCTGACAATTAAGTGCTGGTGCTGAGCACCAGAAACCACTGGCAAATTAAGCACTGCTTTCAGCAGCCACAATCGCACCTCAGTGTTGTGTCATCAGGCTACTGTGTGATCAAATGGTCCTCGGGGCAGAAAGATGCTGCAGCAAGGCATAGCAGGCCATGGATCTGTAGCTAAGCCCCATCGCCCGCTTGCTTGAGCATCACAGCCTGGCTACAGGCCTGGGCCCTTTCGTCCCTGAGAAGAAGGGCCAAAGGCAGTCGCGGCCGGCATAGCTCGTGGGTTGGGTGGCGGGGGGTTGCGCGGGGAGGGGGGAGTTTTAATTTAACAATAAATCATTTTAAAAAACTTACCTTTCCTCTGGCCCGGTCCCGCGTCTTCTCAGCTCCTGCTTCTCCTCTCCTGCCTCGGCAGGAACAGGAAGTAGGCAGCCTCCCTCCCCTCCCCTAAGCCAATCACAATGCTGCAATGGCAGCATTGTGATTGGTGGGGACGCCGCCCAGCCATTGGCTTACGGGGAGGCCATGTTCTCCATGCAGGCTGCATGGAGAAAGGGCAGAGTGCGCATGACTGGTTTGGGCGGCCCCAATTTGCAGCCCCGCCCATCCTTATTTCCGGTCCACCTCCGTCACAGCTTTGGGTTGGCGGTTCATTGGCCCTGTCTCTATTTGTTGCTTTCTCACATTCAGTGGTACCAAATGACAACATACCTGGTACACATGTCTCCAGGGACCCTAAACTAGGTACAGAGGTTATTTATTGGTGCCCCAAATCAGCAACCGGGGTACTGGGGTAATGCAGGGAAATGGTGGGGCAGGGAAGAACATTATCAGGAGATATATATTTAAATATCAAAGGGAGAGAGAGGATTAGAGAACTAGTCCTTATCCCCAAAGTTAATATATCATCAAAAAGGACTAGGCTAAAGGTATGTAGAGATGCAACATTGTATGATCTTTGTAAAAAGATTTTTTTTTTTTCTTTTTTTGAAAGCCCTCACCCACCAACCTAGTTGGTGGCATGCTTCATCATCGGGCCCACCTGGTGACACCGAGTGTGTCCCTGGTGTGCTTCAACGCCTGGTTTACCGCGGAGCAGGTATCTTGACTGAGTGTGCAGTGCAGTGATGTGAAAGTGAATTTAAAACCTAGGGAGAGAAAACGAAGGACGGCGGAATGGCCGTGGTAAAGCACAAGGAAAATGCTTACCATTGAAAATAGTAGGAGAGCAGCTTCCCATAAACCCACTTACTGCATTACAGCTCTGGACCCGCATGAAGACCTAGTTGGCTGTCTCGGATCTCCGATGATGTGTGGCCCGGGTTTGGGGGGCGCTTATATATCACCCGCAATTAGCGAGTTCCGCCGTCCTTCGTTTTCTCTCCCTAGGTTTTCCTTATCTGCTAGAACCCCTGCCGGATTCTCATGGGGCACTTCTGCTAATTGCAAATGTAAGAAAAGCCTCTTTTTATGCAAGTTTATTTGATCCGTATGTATACCCCTTTCACTTTAGCGCATATACCGGTATTTACAACACATTGCCGTCAGTTCGGCATTTCACCGCCGCCTTTTTTTGCCGCGTTATTGACGGTCACCAGTATATTCCTGCGCGTGAAAAAATGCAACCCTGCCTAATCTCGCAGTACATTTGTATGTTTGTTTGTATGTTTCGTTTTATGTGCCTGTCGTATAGGAATGCCTTAAGAGGAATCCCTCTTACACATAGTGCACCTTAGAGCGTGCCACAGATATTTGGTCTAATATACAAACCAAGTTTTAGATCTCACAACTCACATATTTTTAGGTCCTGAGGAAAGCCAGTATACATCTAAGGCCTGGCTGAAACATGTAGACCGTTCTTGGATGCAGGAGTTCCTAATTATTACTCCACGCACATCCATTGCCTTGTTTTTATGACTGCCAGAGGCTCAAACATTAAAACAAACCCTGCGGGTAATGGGACCACTGTACAGTTTTTAAATTCACTTTCACATCACTGCACTGCACACTCAGTCAAGATACCTGCTCCGCGTGTAAACCAGGCGTTGAAGCACACCAGGGACACACTCGGTGTCACCAGGTGGGCCCGATGATGAAGCATGCCACCAACTAGGTTGGTGGGTGAGGGCTTTCAAAAAGATTTTTTTTTCTTTTTACAAAGATCATACAATGTTGCATCTCTACATACCTTTAGCCTAGTCCTTTTTGATGATACATTATCAGGAGATGCCATCTTGAATGTGGCCAAGCTGCACCTGTCAGGCATGGCTTTTTGTGTGCCTAAATACAGGAAGCCTGTCCACCATTGGGCCAGGCCTGGGATAGCAACACCACAACCTGACCCCATCCTTCTACTTCCTCCATTTCCCACTGCTCTCAGCTGGTCTCCCCTATTATTATTCTCAAGGGTCTGCCCCTGCTGTCCAGCTCGCCAGGGCAAGACAGACCCTGATATTAGATCTGATGGTGAGGGCCACACTGTTGTGGTATTTTGTGTTGTTGTGGCTATGGTGGAAGTTAGTGCAGAGTGTAATTATTGCTGATGGTTTAGTTGTAAATCAGGAGTAAGACCTGCCAGAGAAAAAGGATAGTTGGGGTTAAGGTGGAAGGCAGGATACAGCATAGTCTAATTCATTTAAAAAGTGTATTGTTATGATAGGTGTATTCAAAAGAAATTGTTAATGCTATTATGTTATGTTATGTTAATTCCACTTGATATAGCAGGCAAATCATACCCAAAGGTATATCTCGACGCTACGCCAGTTAGAGACCCGCAACAGCCTAAAACAGCCAGGTCTTCAAGAGTTTTTTAAATTTGTCAACATCGGGCCAGCAACGGAGATGATGTGGAAATTGATTCCAAGTAGATGGAGCAGTGAAAGAAAAAGCTCTCCTACTGCATCTGAAGGTACGAATGCGGGGAACAGTCAGGGGCACCTTATTGCATCATCTAAGTGTTCGTGAAGGACAATAGTACTGCAGTTTGTCTTTTAGGTATGCGAGGGTTCCACCCATCAGAGCATTAAGGGAAGGCCGGGATGCCAGCAGCATTGCTATCCTGATGCCTTTAGCCACTTCCGACTTGTGCCACACCTTTGTCATCACTTAAGTTTGCATCAGCCTCAACCTACTAGTTTGACATCTGCACATATAACTGCAATGTTCTTCAGCTTGCAACGAAGGAGTGTGATGATACACACCTTATCAGGAGGTTCTGGATGTTGGCCAAAGACAACAGAGGAGTGTGATGACACACACCTTCTCAGTGGGTTCTTGATGGTGTCCAAAGACAACAGAGAAATGTGATGATACACACCTTCTCAGTGGGTTCTGGATGTTGTCCAAAGTCAACAGAGGAGTGTGATGACAAACACCTTCTCAGTGGGTTCTGGATGGTGTCCAAAGACAACAGAGGAGTGTGATGATACACACCTTATCAGTGGGTTCTGGATGGTGTCCATGTCTATCCGATACGTAGATTTAAGGTGGGCTGGGCATATGTTGGAAGGGACTAGACTTGTCCTAATGAGCATGAGCCTCCTACTCTACCTGGGAGTGGCAATGCCAATCGACAGTGGGCAGCAATCACCTGTTATAGCAGCAGATGGACTTGCTGGGTCCGAAAATGTGTTTCAGATCACCTGGAATACTTGTTGATGTGGGAGTGTTCCATAGTGGTGCCTGTGAGGGAATATGTAGGTAGGTGTGTACTACATTTATAGGACTGTGTGCTTAGCTGGGGTTACTTAGAAGTATAGCAGTTCTCATATTATTGTGTTTGTTGTGCATTGTTGTGTGTCGCTTTGTCATTCATTGCAACTGTTTCCCGACAGTCATCCACCTTTCAAATGCATTTTGTGTGGGTTTTTTTAATTCATACCAATTTACCAGCTACTCTGAGGTAGAGGTACAATTTAGTGCTAATTAATTACCTGTATCAGTGGCCCCAGCAACTTCCAATCAAAGTTTTTTGTTTTTTCCACATGCAGTATGACTGCTTGTCATTTTTCCAGTAGTGAAAATATTGCATATGAAAACACCCATCTGCTTCATGCGATTTTACCTCATTTGATAAAAACATATGGCATAAGACTTGGAACCGTGCAGTAGATGTTATTACGAGGAAACATACAGTAAATTTGACTCCACAGGATTCGTAACGGGACCTATGAAGGGGGATAACCCTCCACAGGCTACTGTCTGGGAAGGGTTTCTTCTCTTGAGGATGTTTTTTAAGGAAGGTAATTTGGCTGGATTGCGACTTGAGGTTACAATGTGTTCCAGCGATGCCATGCTGATGTTGTGATTCTGCGCTACTACCTTGCACATTTGGCTTGATCAGTGATCACTGCCTGATCTAAGATTTCCCCTAAGGAGAGACCATGGGGCCTATTTTCAAAGCTACTCATGGCCATATCCTTAAGTAAGTATATGGGTGCCTTATCTAATGCCACATAGCCTCCACATGGCGATCGCCAGTAGGTAGTTATAGTTAGGACCATGTTTCCATAGGAAATGGTTTTTGACTTGCCTATATCTTTGGCACCGTTTGACAGATCTTCATGAAATTTTCCCCAAAAAGTGCCTGGTGATTCTTGTTGTGCATGGAAAGTTTCAGGGTGGTCCGTCAAGCGGGAACCGAGAAAAAGGGGGTGTCGAAAAAAGTGTTTATCCAATGTTAATTTCCATAGAGATTTTAGTCACGACTACAGCCCAAACCGCTGGACCAAATTACACCAAATTGGCAGAAAGGTAGCTCTTGGTCCAGAAAGAACCCTTTTTGTTATTTGGTGTAAATCCATTCAGTAGTTTGGGAGATATTAAAAGAAGAAAATTGTATATTTAGGGACACAGATCCCAAGTCCCTGAAAAAATGTTTTAAAAAAAAAGAAAAGGGGGCAAGGTAGGAAATCCCTAACCCTCTAGCTCTGGTCCCCGCAAGGCAGAAAAGATTTTTCGACGGGAGTCACGCTGCTGCCGAAATATTTAAAAAAAGAAGCACAGGCTCCTGCACTTCTCTACTGTTTAGCTCCCGGGTGGGCCAGGTCCCAGGGGCATGTGGGATTAAAAAACATGGGGCCCGCCTTCTGAGGCTCTTTTAAGTCCCGGGGACTACAACCTCGTTGGGGGTTTTATAATACTATGGAAGGGGGATGCGCAGCCCTCACTCCACGGGCTCTTTTGAGCCCCGGGTAACACCACCTCCCTGGGGCTTAATTTTAAATTTGGAGGGGGGGCGTATGGACCCCCTTTCTGGGGTGGGTTCAAGCCACCTTCCCTGGGTTAAATTATAGGTAATGAGGGGCCACACAGACTCCCGGTCTCCGGGGACCACCACCTCCCCGGGGCCAGATTAACATTTTAAAACTGGGAGTAGGGCCACACAGCCCCCCTCCCAGGCCATAAACTGTCCCGGGGACCACCACCTCCCGGGGCCGGCCAGTCTACTACAAAGAGGGGGATGTCTGGCCCCCTCCTGGAGTCATACATGTCCCTGGGGACCTCCACCCCCTTGGGCCGGCTCCTGCTATGTCCCGGGGTGCCCACCCCCAGGATATAGCTGTTTCCTCTGGCTTGGTGGGAGCTTTGATAGCTCACACCAAGTCAGAGCAAACCCTCCGCTTCCAACAAGCGGGAGCTGACAAAAGGGTCTCGCTTGCTGGAAGCTGAGGTTTTGTCTGTTTTAGCGGGCAGGGAAGCAGACAAAAGGCCTGCTTTCACACACAGGGAGCTGCATGTTTAGCAGCTCCCTGTGTGTGAACGCAATGCCGGCTCCCGCAGGAGGCAGGGAGCTGGCAGGGAATGCGGGGGCTTTGAGGCTCCCCCCACATTCCCATAGCACACTGGGAGAGAAATGGCTGAGCCCCAGGAGATGGGGGCCGCACTGCCCTCCTCCCCTATTGGATAATGGCTGGGCCCCGGTGGACGGGGTCTCCGGAGATGAAATCAGTCCGGGAAGGGGGACCGCGCACCCCCATTGAATTCAGGCCTGGCCCGGGGAATGGGTCCCTGGGGCCAAAATCAGCCCGGGGAGTGGGCCTCACAGCCCCCTCCCCTAATCAATGATTGCCAGTCGGGATAGGATTAATCTGTGGGAAATGGACTATCATACTTTATGAAACCTCTATTAGTTAGTGCACAGCAGAGGTCGGAGCCTGTAATCAGACAGCCACAGAATTGAATCCTGGTTGAAGCTGTGGAGAATGGTTAGAGCGTAACACAGGCCCCTGCCGCCCCTTCAGCCAAGGGGCCTGTGTTATGCCCCTTAAAAAAGCACACACTTCACAGCTTAGCTGGTAACCGACTCAGGCACTCATGCACCCACTCACAGACCCCATCAGAGAGTCATGCACCCCCAGTGACAGACCCACTCAGAGACTCACACATCCACTTACAGACCCACTCAGACACTCATGCATCTACCCACAGACCCACTAAGAAACTCATGCACCCACTCACGGTCCCACTTAGACACTCATTCACCCAGTCACAGACCCACACAGACACTGATGCACCCACTCACAGACCCAGTCAGAGACTCACACACCCATGAATAGACCCACTCAGAGACTCGTGCATCCACTCACATACCCACTGAGAGAGTCATGTACCCACTCACAGAGCCACTCAGACACTCATGTGCCCACTCCCAGATGCACTGATACACTTATACACCCACTCACAGACCCACTTAGACATTCATGCATTCACTCACATACCCATTCAGAGACTCACACACCCACTCGCAGACCCACTCAGACACTCATGCACCCACTCACAGACCCACTTAGACACTCACTCACAAACCCACTCAGAGACTCATGCACCCACTCACAGACCCACTCAGACTCACTCACCCACTCACAGACCCACTCAGAGAATCATGAACCCACTCAGAGACTCACACACTCACTCACAGACCAACTCAGAGACTCATGCACTCACTCCCTGACCCACTCAGAGACTCATATACTACTCACAGACCTACTCACACACTCACTCACTGACTCACTCAGACTTACGCACCCACTTACAGACCCACTCACTCATGCAGTCACTCACAGACTGACTCACACACTCATTCCAGCACTCACAGACCCTCTCAGACTCATGCACCCACTCACAGACATGCTAAGAAACTCACACATCCACTGACATACCCACTCAGAGACTCACATGCCCACTCACAGACCCACAGAGACACTCATACACAAACTCATAGACCCACTAAGACAATCATGCACCCACTCACAGACCCACTCACAGACTCAAACACCCACTCACAGACCCACTCAAACTCACACACCCACTCACAGACCCACTCAGAGACTCATGCACCCACTCACAGACCTACTCAGAGACTCACACACTCACTCACAGACCTACTCAGAAACTCATGCACTCACTCACTACCCACTCAGAGACTCATGTACTCACTCACAGACCCACTCACACACCCACTCACAGACGCACACAGCCACTCATGCACTTGCTCACAAACTGACTCAAATACTCATGCACATACTCACAGACCCTCTCAGACTCACACACCCACTCACAAACCCACTCAGGAACTCACGCATCTACTCACACACCCAGTGAGACACTTATGTACTCACTCACACACTCACTCTCAAAGGTTACAGGTTACACTTAGGAAATAAAATTAAAAAACCTTAGAAATTCACTTAAGAATACCACAGGTTACAGGGATGTTATAGTTAGGAAATAGAATTTAAAAAACTGTAGAAATTCACTGAAAAACCAAAGGTTACAGGGACGCTATAGTTAGGAAATAACATTTTTAAAAACTTAGAAATTCACTGAAAAAACCATAGGTTACAGGGACGTTATAGTTAGGCTCAGATTTAATTCATACAAAACCAGTGAAATTCAGCAGTTATAGTTACTTGAGCTAACTATAACTTACACCCCTGAAATGCACTACTTATGACCTCACATATTGCATCACTCATGACATAGCCAGTGACATCACTGATGACATCTCAAATTACATCACTGATGACATCAATCACAGAGCCACTCATACCCCTATAAACCTCACATACACCTACTCCCACACAACCACTCACAAACCCATTCACAGACCCATACAAGTACTCACACACCCACTCACTGATGCATAGAGCCACTAATATCCACTCACTCATACAGCCACTCACACAATCACTAGCTAACCCATAAGCCACTCATGCACCCACCCACTCACTCACCAATACGACCACTCGACCAGGTCCTGTCAGCCTCTGGGGGATAGCAGTCTTCGATCCAACCCCCACACTCTATAATTCTGCTCTCCACTCCTCCCTCCCTTCTCCTGTGCCTCGGTTAGGGTCTACAGGCTGACTACATCTATCACACCTAAACCGCTATTAATGATCCACCATCCTCACAGAAGGTCACCACAAGGGCACCACAAGGAAGTCCCCTATCATTTGGCTATCCTCAGCGCGTACTGACCCACTTAACACACATCCACTGGATACTCAAACAGCAAAGCATACCCAGCCAGCTAGGAACGTCTTTAATAAAAAGTTGGCACAGAGCTCATAGGAGGATACAGGGCGACTACTGCTATGAGGTCAGGAAGGAACAGGGACCAAACACTCACCCCACCACAGAGACCCAAACGCAAAAGGAATACTAGGGCAACCAACCTTGACCTGGCGACCTCCTCTGAAAATCTAGTAGAAGTAACCCCTTCAGGCTTAGCCATCAGAGATCCTCGAAAATAGGTGCTCCCCCGGTGGGAGGCCTACACCACACCTCTTCCAACCAACAATCTATTCAAAATTTTACTTCCTTAAAGTAAAGGTTCCTCCATATTCTCCTCAAGTTGTGAAATCCAAGGCCTCCAGGGTCCTCTTCTCCCCATCCAATCAAACACAGAACCAGATGCTGTACCAGATGCTGTACAACCCAGTGCATCACCATCCATTGACCAACTTGCAATTGCTCCACAATCTCTGGAAAAGAAAGCGAAACTTACCAAACACAGCAATGCGGCCCTACACACTAGAGCAGAGGAAGAATGGGTCAACTCTCCAATCCAAGCTACCCAAGCGACTCCGGGTCTGCCTCCTAGACAATCAGCCCACGGGTTGGACTTTCCCGCTCACCCGCCTACCCAACCCAGCAGGAACCAGGATGAGGAAATAGTCCAAGCTTCCACACACTTGGGCCCTACAGTACATGGCTCCAACAAGCGTGCCGAAACTCAGTCAACGGCACTGGAATTAGCTGGAACGGAGAAGGGGCTAGAGCACGGCATTTTTGGCGAATTACATATAAACTCGCCATCCTCATTGCGTCTCCAAAAGCATATTCCAGACCGGCTCACACCGCTGCAAACAAACAAGGCTGTAATGGATATTTCTGAAGTAACGATGGAGGGGGAAGAAGCAGTCCCAAAAGCTCGGGGGGTCGAGCATGATGCTCTCTCATACTTAGGGTCTCAGGAGAGGGCCGACTTAGTCGCCTCTTACACCCCGGACTCCCCAAAAAACCTGGTCCCGCTCACAGGTAGTATATGCATAGACCAAGGCCAGGTTCGCAAAGCAGTAAACAGCACAACCCCATCTTGTCACAGGACCACAACCTACACTACAGACTCGTCGAGTCGATCTTCCAACACCTGGGACACCTTACTAAACACCATGCAAAGAACTGTTGACGCTCTGCAATATCAGTCTGACAAAATGGACCTGCAACTAACATTACTCGATACTTTGGCTCTCTTTGTAGGGGGGATAGATGAAAAACTAGGGCAACTAAACTCACTAATCAGTAGAGCCCAACAAGAGGCCAAATTGACCTGTAGCTGCAGACCCGTCGTTGACAAACTGTCCTCACTCCCTTCAATCGTGTCCACACTTCTAGAGGGCTTACAAAAAGAATCAAATAATAAAAAAAAACATTAAATTAGAAAAATAAGTACCTATGAAGTTAATCACAAAGGAACCTGCTGCCAAAGGCCCTACTGTTTCAAAATATGTGAGTTGTCCGGAGGGCGACTTTGACACCGTGTCACATCAGCCACAAAAGGAACCAACTACAGTTCAAAACGCCATACAACGACGTCAACTGCAGAGGAAAGGCCGCAATAAAACAACCATTTTCAGTCATGCAGCAGTATACCCACTCTTTAACACTAAAAAACAGCGCCAGGTGAAGACAGAACAGGAAACAACTAACCAGTCAACGGAAATTCCGGGTGCTACAACTCCGATTGCGGACCAACCAGTAACAGCTCCCTGCTGGGTTGCTATGGAGGCTTCGGGTAGCACAACTGACACACTAGTTATCAAAAATACAGTTACACACACCCAGCATCATAGCAACCATAGCAGAGACCTATTGATGCTAGATGAAAGGGATACACCTCTCATACAGGAACACAAGCAGGCAAGAGTATTAAACAAATACCCGATGGAACACGGGGCCCATATACGGGACAAGGCAATTTCCAACTTAACCCCACCACAACCACAGAGCATTTACCAGAATACAACTATAACGGTAAAAGAGACCTCATTACCTAGCCTTGCCCAGTCACTAACGCTAGCGATAAGGGAAGTGAAAAGAGAAAACGCCGTTGACAACCTAGCCTCAGGTAAGGCACTGGGAAAGTCCCATGGGACAACAACAAAGACAGCTGAAAATTTGGACCCTCTCCCACCACAACTCCAAAATAAAAATATAGAACCCAGCACAGAAGGCTCCTCGGGCTACTGCCGCCTAGAAAGTTTAGGGTCCAACCGCCACAACGGGCCAAACCGGCAGTACTCAGGGCCCCTTGGACAAAAACACTGAGGGGAGCATCTTTCCAAAGCTACCTGAGCCTGGCAGCAAACAAACTCCTACACTATACTCTTTACCCCAGAGTATGACTCGAAAGGGAACGGCGACACTCTGAACAGAGGGAACATTCTCCAATTAATGGCTACAATACCAGCCCTAAGAGACATCAACACAACTGATCTAATCTCTATAGAATTTACAAACGCTGACTGGGCCCTGGGCAGGGAATCCACCAAGGCTACCTGGGGTTCAACCCAAATTGCAAACAAAGTTCTGAACGAATGGGAAATCTTCAAATCATGGGGCATACGTATTTCACCGTACCACAATACCGGATACTCCCTCCCACTACTTGCCACCAAGCGGCGGGGAACCATCGACAACAGAGAAAAAACATCATCTGTGCTCAGGGGAGCACTAGGCCGGTCGCCCCACAGGGAGCAGGCATTTGGCATTCAAACAAGCCATAATCACCACCACCCCATGTCTACGGCTACCTCCCATATTCTTAGAACCGTCAACATAACTAGATCGACACAATGACAAGCCATCCCATAGAAGAACCGGGCACACCAGGGCAAAACAACTTTGAGATTATACTCATGGAACATCAATGGGCTGAACAGTAAGGCAGCAGATGCTGAGTTCTTAACATACTTAAAATCCTTTGACATTGTCCGTCTGCAGGAAACGTGGTCAATGGACCCATACCAACTACAAAGGTACATTTGCTTCCATACTCCAGCTCTGAGGAAATCAAAATATGGTCATCTATCAGGGGGCTAGCTACTTACATCGCTATAACAAAATTTGACACTGCAAAAGAAATTCTATCCCCCCTACCATCAGTAAACTCAGTCAAGATCCACTTAAACCTCAATGGTACCAAGGAGGAGGTGTTAGTTGTCAATACGTACCTAAACCCAAAACGGAAAAAACAGGAATCAAGAGATCTAGTTGACCATCTGCTCTCAATTATAAGCTCGCAGAACACTTCTAATTTCATCCTCTCCGGGGATCTAAACCAACAAATCCTAGGTACATCAGAAAACGAGGACGTACATGTTCAGTCCTTCTACTGGAACATACCAACCCAAATTAAAAGCAATCTTGGCAGACCAACCAAGACGGGGAGAAACATCAATCTAAGGGCACTGAATGGAAGATTTATCGATGACTCCACCCGGCCGCCTCATTCTATTTAGAAATTACAAACTCTACCATAGACTACACTCTAGTTTCCCTTCCGCTTTTCCACCACGTAACAGGATTCCGCTTAGGTGACAAAGGGGACAGCGACCATCGGTCCCAGGAAGTTTCAATCCAAGCTATTCCGCATAAATTTACTTTCAACTTAGCCATCAAGCAGGCATGCCACACAATAAACTTAAAACGAATCAAGTCATCCCTAGTAAACTCCATTGAGGTTCTCCAGGCTGCAAAAACACTGCTACATGATCACACTAATTCCACTGACAACCCAATTAGCATATGGGAAATTTTCACAGCCACACTCGCAAGTTCCTTTTCAACTATAGCCAGATATACCTCACCTAACGACCCAACCGACGTGGGGAGAGCCTCGAGCGCACAGCGGATCGAATTGAAACTACATAACAAATCTGTAATCAAACTTCTCAGATCATCGAGGCTTTACCCCGGAGACGAGAACTTAAATTTACTACTTCGTCAACGGAAAGGCATAATTAAAAACTCAAGTGGGACATCAACAGGTCCAACGAAAATGCATTTTGGGCAAAACTCTGCCATGACTCCCAAGCAATCAACAACACACGCTTTTGGGCTACCGTAAATAAAATTCTGCGCCCGGCACAGGCAGGCTTGACATCACACATCACAGAGGACTCATGGACAATCTTTTTGGAATCCCACTTCAATCAGCAAACGCCTGGATCAAATGCAAACCCGGATTACCAACCGATCCCCCCTACCCAAATTGAATGGAACCCAGAGGAAGAGGATAAAGGAACTGGGACAACTATTATGAAGCAAATTTCGAGAGGAAGGAGAGAAGGGGCTCCGGGGCCAAACGGGATTCCACCAGCCCTTTTTAAACAAGATCCGGAGTACTGGTCAGAAATTCTGGCCCCTCTCTTTCATAGCGTCAGACAGTCCGGGCACCTACCAGCTTCATGGAAGGGCTCTATAATTTCCCCGATTTATAAAGCCGGTGATAAAACCTCACCAAAAAATTATCGTCTGATTGCACTACTAGACAGAGAGGCAAACTACTTTGCTGGTACTTTACTGATAGAGCTCCAGGACTGGGCAAAAGAGAAGGAAATAATCCCCCCTCATCAAACAGGGTTTTGTAAAGACACATGAACCTTAACCAATATATTAACCATGTTATTGCTCATCGACAAGGCAAAATCGACCAAACAGGCGATTCACTTTTGTTTCATCGACTTCAAGGCAGCCTTCGTTAATGTTAATCGAGCAAGATTGTGGAGGAAACTGGCGCTTTGGGGAATTCCGTCAGCTCTATTGAACCTTCAAATATATCTCCACACCAACACATAGATACAGGTAAAACAAGGCAATGGCTCACATCTTTCGAGGCGTATATCAACCTCCAAATGGCTCAAACAGGGTTGTGTGCTCGCACCAACATTGTTTAACTTGTATACGGCAGATATGACATCAGTTTTAGGAACCTGCAATGCGCATGCCCCTCGACTCGGTGGCAAAGCCATTTCCAGTATCTCGTACACCGATGATGTTGTCCTGGTAAGCCATACCCAAGTTGGCTTGCAACGCTTACTCAACAAAATGCACCAGTACGCTGTGGAAAACCACCTAGAAGTGAACCTCAACTTAACAAAAACCCTGACAATTAAAAACGGCAAACGACGGTCCCATACTTGGTACCTGGGAAAAACATCAATTGCGAATACCCTTGCCTATAAATACTTAGGGGGTAACCATTGACGAGGGCGGTCAATTTGCTAACCAACTTGAGGCAATCAGAAGGAAGGGGATGGCAATAGCAATAACATTAAGGCAGTTAAAAACAAAACTCACAGGCCCTATCCTTTCCCCCCTCCTCCGGGTAGCACAAGCTAAAATTCTACCACCATCGCCTATGGCAGTGAAGCACTGAGGGTCAGGGACGCAAAATTGTTGGACACCACCATGGCCAGGGCCTATAGAGTTATGTTCAATCTTCCAACTTACGCCTCACCAGCGCAGATTCGGTTAGAGTTCGTCCTAACTAAACAATTTCTGGCAAGGCAAAGCTCCCACATAACGTGTTGGCACAAAATTAGGAACTCTCCCCTGAACGCATTGAATCACCAGCTCTGGCAAGAACTTTGCAATACATCCAACTCGCCGGCCAGACAGTACTTGGAGGATTCACTGGTCACTACCGGGCTATCTGACCTGTGGGAAACTCAAACCACTCGTTCAGTCTTCAAGCAAGTAGTAAAAAAAGTAATAAAGAAAATCTCCCTTGTAGAAGACAAAGCTGCTTTTGCCCGTAGGAGTCACGCCTGGATGATAATGAGTGGCTACAAATCACTTGGCGCGCAGGCATATTTTAATTTGGGGTATTCCAGGAAGACAAAAGAACACTTCTTAAAATACAGGCTAGGAATGCTGCCAGCTACTCCGCACCTCCCACCATGGCAGAGGGGGAAATGTGCCAGCACATGTAGACTATGTGGAAACGGTACTGAGGACATGCCACACCTAATCTGCACCTGTACTAATCTAAAGGAGGAAAGGGTAGGTTTCTTCAAAGCGCACTTTAACGAACGAGGGATTCGAACTCGGAGACAGGCTGTGATCACATGCTTCAACTCCAAGGACCCGCAGCTAAATGGGAAACTAGTGAAATTTCTGTAACTAGTAGAAACTAAGCTAGGAAGTGCTGCGCTCCTTGAAAATGCATAAACAGCAGAAAGGAGCTTCATTTCATACAATCAAAAACTTTAAGCACAGCCATTCGAACTTCTTCAGAACAAGCCGAGCAAGGCGCCTTTACACTTGAGACTTTTGTGGTTTTTAGAAACGTATTTTTAAAATATCTCTTTTTTTCTTTTTTAATATCTTTCCTCTCTCTTCACTTGTCATAAAAAGTACGAATTTTTAAGTGTACTTTTTGTAATGGTTTTAATTAATCAAATACAATAAACTATTACTTACTTACAATACAACCACTCACACATCCAGTCACATAGACACTAATACACCCACTCATACAGCCACTTACACACTGAGTCAGTCATCAAAACAGCTACTCACACACCTACTCACTCATACATACGGGAAACAGCGTTTACAACGCTGCCATTACATCGCATTCCTTTTACAACGCGGTCGTTACAGCGACTGCGTTGTTAGAACGCAATACCTTTACATCACAAGTCATTAGATCGACTTGCTGTTGGGGGCACTCTAACCTAAGGAATAGTATAATTTACTATTCCAACACCTTCCCTACTATTGCGCACGATGCAGTTGGAATAGTAAATTATACTATTTCTAAGTCCAGCGCACCCCCTACAGCAAGTCGATCTAATGACTTGCGATCTAAAGGTATCACGTTCTAACAATGCGGTTGTTGTAATGACCGCATTGTAATAGAATGCAATGTAATAGCATGCGTAGTAACATGCTATATTCATACATACAGTCACTCATACCGCCACTCATTCACCCATACAGTTACTCATAAACTCACTCAATTACTCATACAGATATTAACACATGTACTCACTCACCTATACAGTCACTGACACAAGCACATACTTACCCATACAGCCAATCTCACATTCACTCACTCACCCATGCAGTCACTCACTCACACACCCACGCACTCACTCTCACTCATACACCACTTATGCACCCACTCACTCACCCATACAGCCACTCACACACCCCATCACTCACCTATATAGCCTCTCACATACCCACTCACTCATACACCACTACCACATCCACTCACCCACACAGCCACACACACAGCCACTCAAACAGCCACTCACTCGCCCATACAACCACTCACATACCCATAGAGTCACTCAGACTCCTACTCACACATGGATACACACAGTCACACAGTCACTCACATAATATGTGTTACAAATAGTATCACTCTTTATTAGTACACAAACTATACTCATTTAACTTTTGTAGTATCTTAGTATATATTTTTAACACTCAGAAACCTTTAAAAGACACTCAGAATCACAGGATGAGGTCATCAGTGATGTCATCAGTTATGTCACTGACCATGCTATGAGTGATGTAATATGTGAGGTCATAAGCAGTGCATTGCGGGGACGTAAGTTATAGTTAGCGCAGGTAACTACAGCTGCTGAATTGCACTGGTTTTGTATGAACGAAATCTAGATATAGATATATATATCGTCAAGGTACGTAGATGTGAAGTTAAGTATAACAAATCTATATCTATCTATATGAATTTACCTTCTTGATATTTTGGTCTTCTATAGATATTGAAGCCATGATATTTTGGTAGTTTCTGTAGTCATTATATCGACATAAAACTCTCAAAGGATTAGTAGGTTTTGTGCTAAATTTTAAGAGCAAGACATTACAAATTTAGATAGATGATTTGAGTACAAAAAGCTACAAACTATTATAAATAAATAATACGCATGGACATTAAAACATGAGACGCAGTAAAAGCCTTTATCAGAACCTGTCTCCATCATTCAATTGGAAAGAGGCAAATGATATTTATTGGCACCTTATCGGACAAGCTCTGCTCGGAGCATTTTTAACGTCTTCCTTAAGTGCAATAGATCAGCAGTTTTCCCTGGCAGACAGAGCGGGAAATTTCACCAGCCGGCCAGTGTCTAGATGAAAATAGGAATTGGTTATTTTTTTATATTTTTCTTTGAAAAGCAATAGATTTAAGACACTAGTATTTCCTGATGTCAACTGTCTGATGTGATTCAGAAATGCAGTTTGTTTTCCGCAGAAGTCAGGGAATATTGCCCTATTATATAGGGTTGACTAAATTGTAATTGTAATTGGATTTATAAAGCCTTACTACCCCTCACGAGGCATTGTAGCACTTTACGGCAAGTAGCAGGCTACTCTGGAACCCAAGGTTAGTGGTTATTCTAGTAGTCATTGTTGGTTATCGCAATTAGTCCTGTGCTCTCAAGAAAAAAATGCATGCATTTCCTCCAGTTACTTTTTGATATATTTTATTACCAGGTAGGAGTGTTCATTAGTGGTGGGCAATGTGGTTTCAGTGGAATGGTTGGTGAGATAGATGGGCTAGCAGAGATTAAGTAATGTTAGAATACAGGCATAGGGTTTTAAAGAGGAAAGGCTGTGATCTAGGAAAAGAGGTATTACCCAACTGCAGAATTACAATAAGAAGGATTGAGGCAGGCAGGCATGAGGCTGAGAGGGGGCTATACTCAGAAATAGAAGGTATGCAGAGGAGGGAAGGTAAGAACTTGAAGAAGGTCACTCTGAAGAAAGAAAGTACGTCAAGGTCAATTTGTTCATGCAGGGTTTTAGGGGTATAGTGGGAGAAGGGTTTCTGAGATAGCAAGCAATTGGAGAATGGGGGCTGAGGAAAGGAACATCATTACACATAGTGCTCCATATCTGAGGCAGAAAGCTTAAACATGTGATTCTGAGTGTAAACAACATTTAAGCAGCTCTAGCCTGTTGTGTACCAAGCCTAGGACAGCCCGTTTGAACATAGTCTGGAGTATCCCAACCTTGGTACAAGGTCTGTATGCTGCACAAGGGGAGTTGGCGGTGATAATGAAACAATCTCATTTAAAGATCTCCCCTCAATATTCTGTCATTAAAGGTCTTTCATTCACTCACTTAAGTAGTTATTTGGCACTGGCTGACAGTGTCTCGCCAAACCGCAGTCAGACGTGACCTCTGCTACAGATATCACGCGGATGCTCTGCTCTGATAAGCCACCAAGAAGGAGTAGACTGTCTATGGACGAGGAGCAACACAACTGGTCCTCATTTTGCCCATCTGGGGTTAATATCCATGGTTCACTACAGGTGGCTGCCTGGCTGGTGGCAGTATGACTTGGATAGTTGATGTTCTGCTGTTTTCTATACTCATAGGGATAAGATCTACCATCCTCCAGCCCCTGTGTAAACCAAGTATGCTGTCCACACCTGGTTTACACAGGGGGTAAATCCGGTATAGTCTGGCTGCCTGGCTGGTGGCAGTATGACTTGGATAGTTGATGTTCTGCTGTTTTCTATACTCATAGGGATAAGATCTACCATCCTCCAGCCCCTGTGTAAACCAAGTATGCTGTCCACACCTGGTTTACACAGGGGGTAAATCCGGTATAGTCTTTCTCTTGTCACCTTGGCTGTGGGAAGTATGATTATCGCAAGACTCAAATCCATGTTTTGAAGGGATGGATGCTTGTCACCATGTGTCCCCCACTACAGGACTACCTCTATTTCGTGTGTATTTCTGTGCTTTGGCTCGGTTCCCATAGTCCCTCCTGGAAGAGTCCTTGGTGTAAATGACTTCCTTTACATCCCCAAAACGTTGCCTTCAAATCTCTGAGCTCCTTCCGCCGCACATCCTGCCTCATGAAAACTCTGTTGTACCACTGTCTATCTCAGAGCTGGGTTTAGCATCAATCTCCTGCTGAAAGTGGTTCTGGTGTGCCAGGCGCTACGAAAAGCCTGCAAATTTAATTCTGTTCCTGACAGTTTGCCAACCGAATTTCAAAATAAGTACAGCTCCTGGAGCTTTCTGCTGGCCATTCCCTCTCGCACCTCTGGCCACGTACAACAGGAAACATTTGAACTTGAACTTGGCCTGCTGGACATATGCTCCTCAGGACGTGAAACTGTTCGGATGGGACTGTCCCCTGCCTGGTGTAAAGTTGTGTTCTCTTGCCCTCAGTGCCCGACTGTGAGTGTCTAGTATTCCGAGTTTTGATTTTGGCCCTAACCTCACGCTAATAGAGTGTGTGTTCAGCTGCCTAGACCTGTTCCTTGACATGAAAGAAGTTCTGGACCTGCCAGTGACCTGCAGTGGTGCGACCTTCAGTGATGCACTAAGTGCGCCCTCATATTGACGGTGGACTACTGTCTCTGTCAAAGGTTTAGTTCACCGAGTGGTGATGGCAGTATACGTTTTGTGAATCCATGGTTGTAACCAGGCCCTTTAATCTGTGTCAACGCATGGCAGGGCTGTTGTCCCAGTCATGTAAAATTCCAGCTTGTGTGCTAATCCAGATCCTAGCGATATTATCCCAAAATTAAGGGGCGTATTTTGTGTCTACTTTGTGGGTGTTCCAGACTGGAGACTATGAAGACTACCCTGCTGGTAGGATCATCACTCTACATACTGGCTTGTCTGGAAAGCAGCCTGCAAAGGACACTTGAAGGAGAAAGATCCTAAACCAATTATGAAAGTGCCAACAGTGGATCCACATCTCCTGCCTGCTTCATGTGTAAAAGTGGGAGACATTGAACCGCTTGTGGTTCCTGTTCCAGGTTCTCTCTGATCAAGGAGGGAGTGATCTGCAGAGTACTCAGAGGGTTGTTGTGCAACCAGAGCTGCTGTCTGTCTGACAGCCAGCTTCTCAGGGGTGAAGCGGAATCACTTGAAGTCTTGCCTTGCTAGAATAGGCTTTTCTTCTTACCTGAGGTGCCTAGAAGCCAACCTGCATGTTGAGAGACAGAAGGAGCCTACCAACCCTGCAGGAAGTGTGACTGTTCAGGAAGAGCCAAAAGCAGCAAGCGTTGGTGGAGTCCTCCAAAGGATTGAGATTGGAGAACAGCAATTGGTGGTTGGCATCAGACTTCTTGAGTGGTGGTTCCAGTTGGGAACTGTAGAATCGTGGCTGTCTGTGCCACTTTGACCAGAGAAGTGCAAGCGTGGATCATTCCATGCAGCTGTTACCGAAGTGTGACTGAGGCTCATTTTAAGCCATTTTGACCAAGAACTGCTACAGCATCTCATCCTTGCTGCGTGACCAAGAAGTGTGAATGTGACTTGGATTCAGATGCTACCTATTGTGCCTTGACACCACGATCAACATCGAGAAGCAGATAGGAGGGGGACCATGACAGACCCGCCCTGTGGGGCCACTGTGACTCCAGATTACTAAAACTTCTTGGCTGGGGGAGTCTCCCAATTTCAGTTCATGTCACTTCAGCCTCACCAGAGCTGAAGGAAATCGCATCTGATTGGGGAGCACACTCCCTCCCAGAAGCGAGAGATACAGCACGTCGTTGTTGGTTGGCTGAAGGCCTCAGTACTGTACTTCAGAGACCTGCGTTGTGGTGAGATGCCAGAGGCTAATGAGAACTGTGATAAACTGAGCACACTAAATGTAGTAAAGAGGGGCAATTTGCCCCTGCTTGACCTTTGATTCATGGTAGTAGAGACATTCTTGCCAAGACGTGAGAAGAGCCTAGTTTAGAAATAATGAGAACCCAGTTGGAGAGGAGGGCATAACAGATCTAGGCACGGTAACCCCAGAACCCAGTTCACTAAACTGAGCCTTTTAGTTTAGTGTGTAACAGAGTACTTTTCAGGTATAAAGTAAAGCAAGGGGATGGGCATTCACACCATCTTCACTGAGAGTCAAGTGCTGAAGAGTTTGTAATTACTTCAGTTTGCAGAGCAATAGTAAGACCCCAGGACATCAGAGGCAAAGAACCCCAACCCCCAAAGTGGATGTCCGATATCTCTGCTTTGCTTGCCCTGTGATGCCTTGAACGGGATCTGACCGAAACTGAATGTTGTCCGTTTCCTTCCAGCTATGAACATGTTTCTACCAGGAAGGAATGTCTGCCAGCCTGCCGAAAAGCTTTCTGAAGTAAAAGCATATCTACCTGGAGACCCTGGATGGGAACAAATGAAGAACAAGTAGTGGTAGAAGAACAAACCATGTAGTGCAGGAAGAACAACAAGGACATACTTTTGAGATCCAGGGTATTAGACCAAGAGTAGTGACCTAGGTGTGTGTACTACCCTGCATTGCAAAAGAACTTTATTTCCCCACTAGGGAAATCCCAGGTCTTCTGACATTGCCCGTTTAGATACCTCCATCCCTTCTAGACATAGCTTCTGGGGGTCAAGATCCCACTGATGGACTATGGGGGTGTCTGGAGACACTTCATACTTTCTGCAACTGCCACTTGATAAGGTGTCGAAGGTCCAATATCATACCCTCACCAGACCCAGAACCAGAAACTTTGTGACCCTGTTTGGTAGCTCTAGGATTGGGCCTCATGCAGTTCCAAGACCTTAAATAAGTTTTGAACTGATGGTGCCGGAGATATCAGGCTTTCATGTTTTCCTGATAGACCTTACCATCAGCTACCTGTCTACGGGGATCCATGGGGCACTGAGTATTTTCAAACAATATACTGGAGCACTCAAACCATTTTTTTTAAATAACACTGTTTGGGGGCAAATAACCAGAAGGGCCAGTCCATAAGTCCAAGGACATGTGATATATTTTTGTCATCTTTATTGTGTTTACACGCTTTCAGTCAGGTACATGATCATCAACCGACACGTGTTTCGTCCCCAATGGGACTTTTTCAAGGCATGTGATTACAGACTGAATTTCTTATTCCTCAAACAATAATAGATGAAGTAAGACACAATGTGGCACATTTCATTTTGAAAAGGACAGGACCGAGATTATCAGGGCTCGCTACGACAGTGTAGCCCATGACTGAATAGCAACACTACTTCATTTTGAGCTTGAAAATATTGATGAGAAACAGATGAGGATGACTACATTTGCGATTAGGAAGAATCCAACAGTCCAATAGGCCACAGGACAGATCACCTAGAAGAAACTCATACTCTGGCACCTATATCATTTTACTTCATCTATTATTGTTAGAGAAATAAGAAATACAGTTTGGGGTCACACGTGTTAAAAAGTCCCATTGAGGACGTAATACGTGTCGGCTGATGATCATGAATTTGGTTGGAAGCGTGTAAACACAATAAAGACAATGAAAATATATCACATGTCCTTAGACTTATAGGCTGACTTTTCTGATTATTTGTCCCCAAACAGTGTTATTTAAACAAATTGTTGGGAGTGCTCCAGTATATTGTTTTATGATTTAGTAGTTTGTTATGCTTTGGAGTAGCACCATCATTGCCCTTACAGGTAGCAGGGGCGTATACTGTGGTAGCACCAGTCTTTGAACAAGCATTCTTTCTGCAGACCTTCTACCCTGACTAGTTGAGTACTGTGTGACATCTTTTAGTTATTGTCACAGATACCTATCGGTATGTTGCACTGAATATTTTGACCAGGACTGACCCATTTTGAAATATGGGCTCTTTATGATCCACCCACCCCCAGAGACATCTAAAACAGTGCACTCTGATTGGACAGTTCCAAACCACTGACCAGTACGCCAGTCTGATAGCTCCACACTTAACCCATGAGCCAAGTTAGGCCTGAAACACTGGTTGACTGAGCACATCAGAAACATGTCGGCAAATTCTCTAACTTTCTCCATTAAGGGTCCGAAATGGTTGTTTGGTAAACAGAATTGTGTTTGAAGTTAAATCTCAGCAGTGCTAAGTGCTAAGCACTTCAGCCTCCCACCATATTTATTGCTCTAGTCAATCGGCCCCATTATTAGGTCTGGCCTAGAGACTGCTTTAGATGTGTCTGTCATTTCCTCATTTAAAAAAATAAATAAATAAATACACCCACAAACATACACGCACACACCCACCCCCACACACATGTGTGTGTGTGTGGGGGGGGGGGGTATGTGTATGGTACAGGGGCTTACACTGAGCCCTCTTCGCCCACTGGTCTGTTATTAACATTTTGCTTCTGCCCAACACAACAAACATACAGCACAAAATTTTGTGACTCTCAATGAAGAAAGCCAATGACTGAAGTGGACTGACCAATTGGTCAGCCCACTTCAGCCATTGGCTTTCTTCATTGAGAGTCACAAAATTTTGCTTGTGCAGATGTGCCCATCCATCTAAAAGATAGCCCACTTCAGTGCCAGGGACGATAGGATAAACTATGGTTTCATTTCTGTTTTCATTTCATTTTTTAATACTTTCGAGGTCGAGGAGGTACTACAACTGTTGCAAAGATGTGTGTGCATCTTGCAGATGGCAGGTGGACTTGGTCGGTAATCCTAGCATGGCCATTATGAGTACACTGAGCTAGGTTAAAATAACATCTGTTCTTTAAAGAGGTAAGTTGCAGGACTGTGGTAGCAAATTCTATAAAAAAAAAAAAAGTCATTATTTATTCTCATTACGTGAGTACCCCCAAAATCCGAACTGCTACGAACTTTAAAATTAGCAAACAAAAATCTTGGTAAAATTATAAATTAATAAGAAAATAATCAATATACAAAGTGAAACTTAAACAAAAGCATCATTGCTGCTTTAGTGAATTTCCTCAAGAGATTCGAGGAAATTGTCTCACACATAAATAGCTTATTCTGGAACAAGTACCCCCGGGCCAACATAAAATAAAAATGCTTAGGCAGCAGTGCTTAACTATTTTATTGCGTTTTGCACAATAAATGCTCATTAAAACGACTGTCTATAAAAGCATAATTAATATAGACTTGTTTTTAGTAAAATCTAGTTTACAAAACTACAAAGAGGCTTAGGTACTTTGGGCCACATGTATTAAGCATTTTTGCGGTCGGAAAAGTCCGATCGGTCCGTTTCCGACTGCAAAAATGATTTTACATATGTATGAAACACAAATTGCGAATCGGTAACACGTTACCGAATCACAATTTGTGTTTGCGATTCGGTATTTGGAAGGGGCGTGTTTAGGGCGTCCCTTCCAAATACCGAATCTGAATGGGATGTATGAAAGTTTTGCGACCGAATTGCGGTCGTAAAACATTCAAATTTTACCGACTCCTTGAAGAAGGTGGTAACCCATTCGCAAATGGGAAGGAGTCCTCAGGGGGCCCCTTCCTCTTTGAAAATGGAAACCAAATATTTTTCAAGAGCAGGCAATGGTCCCACGGATCACTGCCTACTCTTAAAAAATGAAACTGCAAAGTTTCATTTTTTCTTTTTAAATGCATCCCGTTTTCCTATAAGGAAAACGGGCTGCATTAAAAAAAAGACTGCTTTATTTAAAAGCAATCAAAGACATGGTGGTCTCCTGACCCCAGCAGGCCACCATCCCTGTGATGGCGTTGATTCCTAGTGGGTCGCAAATTGCGACATACCTCATTAATATGCATGAGGTAGGTCTATTTGCGACCCATTAGGAATCGCTAATGAAACTCAAAAGAGTTTCATACATTAGGAATAGCGATTACCTAATTGTAATTCGCAGAAAATCGCAATTAGGTAATCGTTATTTCTAAAAATGATACATGTGGCCCATAGTCACTCCCAGAAAAATACCAAGGGGGATATTTACAAACATTTTGCACTGGATTAGCGTCACAAAAGTGACGCTAACCAGTGCGATTTTTTTTTTTGCTATTTACTTTCAGGCGCAAAACAAGTTTTGCGCTGGAAAGCACCCTCAAAGTAGCGCAAAGCGGCGCGAGGCACTGCTTTGTGTTACTTAGCACCGAGGGGCGGTACATGGGTGGAACATGGGCGATCCCATGCAACCATCCATGGCTTTTGACGCAAAACCATATTTACAAACATTTGTAGACATGGTTTTGCCCCAAAAGTTAACGCCCCTTCAAAGAAGGCACTAACAAGAGAAATGCTTTCATTTCTCCGTGCTTTTCCGACTTTGCATGTGTGCTGCACTGTGCAGCACGCATACAAAGAGGGAAAAGCATTCCATCGAGTCTAGGCATTATATTTTGTTCAAGAAGGGTACCCTTCCTGTACAAACCTATGCTAGACTCAGGCACGCACCTTAGCGCTATGGCGCTAATGTGTGTGCATGGCGCACGGCCGCTGAAATCAGCAGCGGCACAAGGGGAAAGGGAGGAGAGAGCCATATCTCTGACGATATGGCGCTCTCCTGCTCCCTCCCTGTCTCCCTGTCGCCTCGTGGGGGGCTGCGCTGCTTTGCGTGCCTTTTTTGTAAATCTCCCCCCAAGTGTTTGATCCCTCGAGCAGTAATGTGTGGCTAGGGGCCTGGCATTACAAGGCTGTGGGAATCTGCATTTCCTGCACGTGGACACCGGGGCTACCCTAAATGCCTGCAGTGGTGATGATCACTACAGGCCTGCGTTTTGCAGGGACAAATTGTGCACCCGTTAATTTGTGTTAGCACAGTGTTGCTAATTTGTAGATGTGCCATTTTCACCATATTCCGATTCGCAGAGCTACTACCAATGAATAACGCACTAGTTGCACGCAATTTCACCCGCAATCGGTTGCACAAAGTGGGTGTTTTGGTTATTTCCACCCCAGATTTGTGGCTTGTGAAGATTTTTCTGCTGCAAATCCCGCGAGCAAACACCAGAATATTACATCACATGATAAGCTATTTTGGGTGCACTGAAGGAAGCTCATGTTTCATTTGAGTTGGTAAAGCGTTTATTGCAAACATGAATAGTCTGTGAATGACAGAAATTGCTAACAAAGGGGTTCCCCATACCCCAGCAATGGAGGCCAGCTCCCCACGAGAAGGCAGGACCCAAATGTTTACTCCTTTAACACAAGGTTTGTGGCTCACATGAGTACAAGCAGACGAGTAGCTGAGCTCACAAGAATAATTAGAGGGGCTCAATGGGTTCAAGACCTGTTTTCAAAGTTCAAGTCTTGGGTGCCACTGCCAAGGTGCACATTAGGCTCTGTGTAATAAGTGTCCTCAGATCGGGGTCCAAGGAATTTCTCTGGCACTCTCTGGACTCTAATTGTTTTTCCGCAATGTTTATTTCTCATGTATTTGGCAGCCCTAATAGAAGACCATTGGGACCTGAGAATAGATATGTACAAATTATTTGAAAAACTTCCCCACATGAATTGAAGAATAGAAGGAAATTTACTTCACATTATAAGGCTGAAATAGAATGAGCTTTACACCATTTTTTGAAGCTCTTCCAGTGTCTAACGTAAGCATTAAAACTTGATGGCCTACAAGACTTTTGTATGGCTTTGGATAGATGAATAGGCAAACGTTTCTTCTGTAGCCTATCCCTTTCAATTTCCAGACAGAGAGGTGAAGATGGTCTGGAAGAGGAACCAAGGTGAACTTCAAGGGAAAAGGATCCAGAGGAAGATGCTGCAGAAGAAAGAGAGCCAAGGACTTCAACAGCTGGAACCAAGACCTCCGTGGCCAAAAGGGAACTACTAAAGTCACTTTTTGGAAGCCTCTTCCCGATGTTCTCCAATAGTCTGGGTATTCTTGGAAACGGAAGGAATGCATACAGACGTTTCTGAGGCCGTTTCATCAACATTGCATCCATCGCTATGCTCCTTTTTTGGGTATTAAGAACAAAACCTCTGAACCTTATTGTTTGTCCGCGATGCAAACAGGTTGAGAAAGGAAGTCCCGAACCTCCAGCAAATCTCCTAAAATATTGTGGACACCACAGACATCTCTTGGAATGGTGGAAAAAACCTGCTCAGAAGATCTGTTTTGACATTGTCCACTCCATTGATGGGAACTGCTTTCAGGGAAAGAGTGTGTTTTTCTGCCCATGTACATATCTGCCAGTCTATAATTCCTATTGACCTGGTCTTGACCCTCCTTGAAGGTTCACATACCAAATTATAGCCATGTCTGATCTTATTATCACATGTTTCCACTGAGTATAAGACTGAAATCTCTTCATTGCTTTTACTAGTGTTCTCTCCAGTAGGAGGAGTGGTGAGTTTTGCTAGGGTTCTCTCCAGTTGGAAACGTGGTGATTTTCAACTAAAGGCCATTGTCCTTGAATTGGGCACTTATTCAATATGGCTCCCCACCTAAAAGAACTTGTAAATGTAATAACAAAGGGATCCCCCGGATGAAGAGAATCTCCCTTTCTTAAATTTATCTGGTTAAATCCCCAGCTCAGATCATGCTTGACTTGATCAGATACTGGAATCAAAATCCTGATATGCCGAAGACCAATGGAGCAGTAGATGGAGAAGGGTGGGGTATTGATGACAACAAGCTTAGGGAACCATGAAGTTACAAGATGCCATGAGGATTTGTAATCTCAGTCATACAGGTGCTGAAACATGGGGGACTTGAGGAAATGAATACGCTAGCTGTTGAATGACTGCTGCCCTGTGATCCAGAATGTCCAGCTGTGCATTGAACCTTTCCTCTTTGAAGATCCGTCCCTTTGATGGAACTGTCTGACACTTTTTGCAATTGAAGAGAAACCGATGCTGGTCTAGACTCTCATGCGTTGCTTTCATCACCTCAAGGGCTCTGGATTTCGATGGGGCATGGAGCAGCCAGTTTTCGAGATATGGATGCACATTCGAACCTTGAATCGGTGCACCACCATCTTTGTGATGTCTGAGGGGGAGGACCTTAGAACAAATGTAAGGACCCAGAATTGAAAATGCTAATTTTGAACACAGAACCATAGATACATTTGGTGAGTACCACTATCGGAATGTGGAAATAGGCGTCCATCAGATCCACTGTTATCAGGAAGCTGTTCACAAGGATCAGCAACATGATTTTTGGAAGAGTCTCCATTTTAAATAGTACTGTCTTCATCCATTGATTTTGCTGCTCCAGGTCGATTACCATTTTGAAACTTCCTGATACCTTCGGCACCAGAAAAATGATGAAGTAGACTCCTGCCCCCTTCTCTTTCTCTGGGACTGCAACCGCCGCTTTCTTCATCTGTAGCTCCTCAGTGGCTTTCGTAAATACAGTCCTCTTTTCTGGACACCTGGGCTATGATGTTTGTTTGATGCCTGAATTTGGAGGGCAGATATACACTCTATGCAGAACCTTTTTCAAACCACTTCAACAACCCATGCATCTGAAACATACTTTTACCAACTTTTAACGTTCAAGAAATATTGAATTCAGCCCCCAACTGGAATAGTCAGGAGTTCTCTGCATAGTCAGGAATCAGTTTGTTTAACTGGAGAGTCAGTCTTCTGTTCCATTGAGTCTTGCCAGTGAACCCTTTGTCAAGTTGACAAAACTCTGAAGAATGCTGCTGCCTTTTTGATGGTTGTTTAAAGGATGATTTTCCTGATCATCCTCAAGTCAAAGATTGATGCTGTTGTTAATATCAAGAGGATGAGGAGCGCTACTTTTCCTTGAATAAACAATGGAACTTTTTTTCTAGCTCGTGCCCAAAGAGCCAGACTCCTTGAAAAGGCATATGAAGAGCAGTGGAGCTCAATTATGCTTCTGTGTGCCAATATTTAAACATCAGGTTTCTGTGAACTAATACAAGCACGTCTTTAGCCAGCACCAATGCCCTCATGACTTGAAAGGAGACATCAGGCAATACCTCTGTCTTTCCATCCCATCTAAGCAAGCAAGACACTATGTTCCTTCGTCAATGTCTTTAACGAGGCTCTTGAAGTCAGAAATCAATGAGTGAGCAGCATACTCACCATAAAACAGAGTCCTAAGTGCCAGATCGAGTCAGAATACACCTTATTTAACCCCTTCGATGCTCATGACGAGCTCAGCACGTCATGCTGCGCGGTGGGCGAGTGCGCATGACGAGCTGAGCTCGTCACGACCACGCCCGCGATCAGAATGTCCAGCACTGAGCGGAATTCCGATTGCGGCGAAGGTGTTAATAAGGAATCATGTTTTTGTTGTGTCTTTGATGATGATTTGATCAGCCATGGGTGTTCTACCCACCAACCTTCCAAGGGAATCAACAAACACAGTGTTGAGTGGCTTCTTTAGCTGCTCCAAAGCATACAGCTTAGACATAAACGAGGGAAGGTTGATCGTATCATGGTCCTTTCACTCCACAAAAATCCCATTCATAAGACGAGGATGAATTGGCAAACTGACTTGAGCAGTTTTTGGAAAATTTCTTAAAAGAACATCTGTGGAGGTTCCTGTAGCTCAGGAATCAGAAAGCCCATATTCTGTCATACATGAGCAAGCACATTCCAGGGCATATCATTCACAATGTCCATGCCCTTCTGCTAAGCTGATGTCAGCTCTGCCCCACTCTCAGAATCCGACCAGTCTAAGGAGGGAAAAGTCTCTAGCGAAGCAGCACTCTCTGGAAGAGGGTGTTTTTGAGGCTTTACCTTTAAAACAGGAATAGTCTCAATAACTATTCTCCTTAATCTCTTTTCCTCATACTCAGTGGCGGCTGGTGCCATTTGAAAGCGGTGAGGCGTAAAAGTTTGGGATGAGTGACGTGTGGCGAGCGAGCCCGACCGCCATAAGGGGTGTTGGGAGCGGTTCTACCCCTGAGAAAAATTTGAAAGAAGAGAGGGCAAATGGTGCATTTTCAAGCAAATCTGAGAAAGCTAAATATTATTAACAATTGTGAAAGTGTAGTTATTACATCAATAAAGAGATTTCATATGATAATTATGTAGGTAGCTGCTTATTCAGTATAACCACAGAACTTCATAACAGACTTTGAGATTTGAGACTTTGAGTTTTGTAACACACTTCTTTCCCACTTTTAGCACATCCGTTAAACATTGCAAACTTTTACAGCCAGTAGGTTCTTTGTCCTCAGAGGTGTCGTTTCATCTTCATCCTTCATCCCTGTCGCAGTGTTTATATATAAATGGATACTGCTCTTCATAGCGCACACTGCAGAACTTCAGTGCATGTAGGCGTTTCAGAGATCTAATCATATGGGTTCCATGCAGGAGCCTAACATTATGAATTGACCCATCGCCCTTAACTATACATTGTTATTTCTCAACGGCACTCATTTCATCATTGGCAAGAGGATGAAAGGTGAGTTGGCTCGGTCTGAGCTCAGAACTGTGGGCTGCACGTACCCTCTCAGCAGTGGGTGCTCATCAGAAGCAGCACAGCGCGAGGCCAGCCTTCCCTTCCTCAAGCCTCTGCGCTCTCATGGACGGACAGCTATTGGCTATTTCGTACTTGCAGAAAATACCAAACTTGTCATTTTAAAACGTCCCACAACCAGGGCCGGACTGGTAATTCCGGGCACCGGGCAATCCCCCGGTAGGCTTGATGGGGTGGGGGCCGGTTTTGAGACAGGGGGCCGGTTTTGTACCCTGGTCCGTGACCGACCTGAGTCAGTTCAGTAGCACAACTATCAACAAGTCTATTTGCATAATTAATGCTGCCTGGCTGGTGCTGCACGCCCGGCACCTCACGCACCGGTCCGTCCGTGTCCTATTAAATGAATAATTTATTAAATAAATGCACCTGCTGCACCATCCATGCCGCACGCAGATGTCTCCGCCCCGCGGTCTAGTTCACCCTTAGGGTGGGGTCTGGATGATGATCATGCGCATTTGGGCCGGGCTCGCGCAAAGTGCGTGTGCGGTGAGGCGAGGTCAAGGAGGCAGGCATCTCATGATCTCAGAGCAGAGGCCAGAGAGAGACGACGACAGAAAAAGAGGCACAGGCACGCACGCACGCACCCCATAATTTAAATATTTCTAGCCCCCATGTCGGCCTGTCTGCCGCCCGCAGGTGAGTCGTTTAAATTGCATGTTGCAATCCCTGATTCGTGGTGGCACTGTCTGGGGCGCATCGCCGTAGAGCCCCGGCCCGGTAACTTGTGGAGACGGAGTCAATAGACAGTTAGACACGAGAAGAAAGCAGGCGATTTCAGGAGCGAGGGGTGAACGTGCGATGGAGAGGAAATGGGGTCAGTCAGGTTATGCCCTGGAGTGAAGTGGGAATAGGGACAGCTGTTCATGGACCAGCAACCGGTCACACCTTGCGTTTCTTCAGGCCTTCTTAAGTGTGTAATTATTGGGCATAATGGCGTCACCAGAGGAGTGTACCAGTCTCCGGCACCTCACAGGCCATCCAGGACTCGGTGCCTGATTAGCATTTTAAAATGTACATATCCAGGGCCCGCCGGCTCTAGGGCGGTGCGATCGGTGCCACCGCACCAGGCGCTGACTTGGGGTGGGGGCGTCATTTTCCAAGTATATTATCACTTTAAAAACACTTGCTGCCGCGTTCCTGGCCTCCAGCCACTTTCAAGCATCAATTAAAATATCAAGGGAACTCCGGTGATTAATCGTCTTCCTGGAAACAGACCGAGGTTTGTCTAGTGGAAGTTTTGACTGGTCCTAAGGTAGCGCAGAGGGTTAAAATGCCTGCTGCTAAGAACCTGTCCTGTACCATGCAGATAACAAAGTGCATATAATGTAAATAGGTCAGTAGGTTACTGCTTCTGTGAGAGAGCGCCTTCTGTTACTTGTCGTTTATAAGTCAAAATCCTAACATACAACATTGAGCTACTAACTGTCATCAAAGAGCTGCATGCAAACTGCAAGGTATATGTTAGAGCTATATGTTTTTTTGCCCAGTCTTTCATTATCCTAATCTTGCCAAAAGGGTTCATTTGGTTAGAAAACAATTCTTATTATTAAAGAGATTATGATTAAAGATATTATGTTTTACAATCTGAATTTGGGCTTTACCATAATAGGGACTCTTAAACTATATTGCCTACCAGTATCAATGACAAGGCACTCCTACACTACACCTTGTACTACTGTCTCATGTAACATTTCCTATACACTGATTTGCACAAATATGATTGTCTCTGTGCGCAGTGTGTGTGATGTAAAGTGCTCCGACACCCCCCACTGGTATGAGTGATGCAATGAAATGAATCTGAGTGTCAGTGGTTATGGAGACTTGAGGGGGCACTGTTAAAGGGTGCTAGTGAGGGAATCCGTGGCAGAGGTGGTCATTGGGGGGGCGCCAAAAGACATTGTCGCAGAGGGCGCCACCTGTGTTAAGGCCGGCCCTGTATATCTGCCTCATTGCCACACCCCACCACTCTCGGAACAACAGATATTGGTATCTTGGGATCTAAACATGTCAAAGGTAGGGGCCCTGTGTATGGACGCATGTTTAATCTGTGCTATCGCTTAGCCAAGCCACAAACAAGGAATTCACCGGCTATGCACCACCGGCTGACAGCGTCCAGGCGTCCCCCTTCCCTTTGGCCATCACCGTGCAATGCAGAGTTCTAACTTACATGCCACACGACACGAAGCATATTTTCCAGATAAGCAAAGCATCTTGCTGCTTTCATTTTTAAGTGACACGTTTAGCATGGTGCGCCACGAAAGAATAAACACTATTTAAGTTTCCTCTGAATGTTTGCCAGTGCTCTGTGAATTGTGATGTGCTCCACTGCCCTGTGGCTGGCCTGGCTCTAGGCTATCCGTGAGAAGCAGCAGCGATGATGATGATGTGTACACTACTCTGGTGTTGCCTCGATGCCTTTTCCTTCTGCTTCGCCCAGAAAACCAACTCCCTTCAATCAGCCAAAACGGCGTCACTGACGTCACTTGTGAGACAAGTTGTCTCACAAGTGAATTGTCACATAAGTGCCCTTGAGGACAACCTATGCTTCATGTTCACTGTTGGGTTAAATGGTTGGTGGTAGGGTCTGTAACTATTTGCTGCTGATACAATGGCAGTGAAATATGCCAATTATTAACTCCTCAAAGTAAATGGTCATACGTATCTGCTAATCTGCTTCACATAACACTCAGAATACTTTAAAAGAACTTTAAAGAATATGCATCCGTAAACTCTCTCCGGTGTTAAACATTCAAAATGATACTGGGACTTCATGGGGAGATGCTCTTCAAGGATGGTGAGCTGTAGCACTAGTCTTCCACAGGCCTCCCTTGTGAAGTGTTTTTAGATACATATTGTTCATACTGACTGCTGAGACATGGTTAGATAAGTCCTTGACGGCCTCAGATTCCTCCAAATTAAATTCAGGTTTGATCTGATTTATTACATCAAAAAAGGCCATTTTTGTTGGCTCTTAGGGCTCAGTGCACTTTACCACCGCTAAAGTGCTTGGGCTCTTTTCTTTAAACATGGTAAAATTGGCTTACACCGAATTGGCAATTTTAATTTACTTGTAAGTCCCTAGAAATGTGGTTCTACATGTACCCAGGGACTGTAAATTAAATGCTGCTAGTGGGCCTGAAACACTTATTGTGCCACCCACGTAAGTAGCCTATTTAAACATGTGTCAAGGCCAGGGCTTGTCATTGCAGTCTGCCTGTGCAGATGTAAAACTGCCATTTTGACCTGGCAAAGGAACCTTTTGCCAGGCCTAAAAATATTCCCTTTTACTACATATGTCACCAGGATGTCACCACTAGTGCAAGCCCTTTCCATAAGGCAGGGTGCACTATGCAGAGTGCAGTGTATTTAAATGGTTTGGCATATACTTTTAAGTTTTATATGTCCTGGAATAGGTGAGGCTCAATTGCTACCCTTGTTCTTTGTCTGATTCTTGAATTTTTCACAATCCCATGATGACTTCAGTGATGTACAGGCAACATTGATGGCAGTACCCACACTCTGAAAAGTGTTCCAGTGCCACTGGCCTGGGTGCCTTTGTGTGAATTTTTCATGCTTTCTGGCTAGGGTGCCATGTGAGACATTTCCATGCCTTCTGGCAGTGGCAGCCTGGGTGCTTATGTGTGACGTTTCCATGCTTTCTGGCCTGGGTGTTTATGTGTGATATTTCCATGCTTTCTGGCCTGGGTGCTTATGTGTGACGTTTCCATGCTTTCTGGCCTGGGTGCTTATGTGTGACATTTCCATGCTTTCTGGCCTGGGTGCTTATGTGTGATATTTCCATGCTTTCTGGCCTGGGTGCTTATGGGTGCTATTTCCATGCTTTCTGGCCTGGGTGCTTATGGGTGCTATTTCCATGCTTTCTGGCCTGGGTGCTTATGGGTGCTATTTCCATGCTTTCTGGCCTGGGTGCTTATGGGTGCTATTTCCATAGTTTCTGGCCTCAGTGACCTGGAGGCTCATGTGTGACATTTTCATGCTTAGTGGCCTGGGTGCTCGTGTGACGTTTCCATGCTTTCTGGCCTGGTGTGACCAGGCCTGCGTCAGTGCCTAGGTGCTGTAAAATTCACCATTTTGGTCTGTCTTTTCCCAAAATTTTCTTGGGGGGAGGACCCCCCCAAACCCTCCTAGTAGTCGTCGGGCTCGCTCGCTGCGCTTGCTCGCTACACACCATGTGGGGGCTATTCTCACTTTTACTTTGTTCTCTCTGATTCACTACTCGTGTCTATTTTTGGTGCTCTCTGAAAGAATGTCTATGGGTACACATATGACTGGGTGGGTAACCTGGTGCTCTTTAAGGTCATCATCTACTATTTACTGTGCTTTGAAAGTTGATACAATTGAATATGTAATGGAAAATGTGCTGTAAAAATCACCATTTTGGTCTGTCTTTTTCCAAAGTTTTCATGGGGAGGCAACCCCCCCAAAACCCCCTAGTAGTCGTCGGACTAGCTCGCTGCGCTCGCTCGCTACGCACCTGATGGGGGCTGGTCTGGCAAAGTTTGCCAGGGCTGCTTTCAGTTCCCAGTCCGGCCCTGCCCACAACATTTCTGAAAAGTTGGTATCTCGCAGAGGTGTGGTGCAGCGGCCAGGGCAGCTGACTTCGGAGCACAGGGTTCACGGTTCGATCCCCGGCTCCGGAGGCAGCTCAGCTCAGCACCATGTGACTCTGGGCAATAGCTCACTTAATTTCCACTACGGCCCCCAGCGCCTTGAGACCCGTAAGGGTGAGTAGCTGCGCTATATAAAAACGGACTTTTTTACATTTGCAGACCTACCCATATTTTAATTAGCGTAAAGACAAGCGAGCAGCGTGTGAGGGCACCAGCACCTCCGAGGCGCTCGTGTCTGGGTGCAGCCGCTATTTAGGGCTTCAAGGCACAAGTAGACCCCGTTTCTGGAATTCTGCAAGTTTATTGGCTTCAGTGGCGTGTTTCAAACATTAACAAATGGCTTTATATAACGTCTCACACCCCAGTTCTGTCGGTTCTGACCACTGTAAATATAATGCGTTACTGTTACCCAGTGTAAGAGTCCTGCACTTGCTGACCTTGGAAGCATGGACGCCTAAGAGGGCACTGCCTAAACGTATAATCCACAGCTCGTTTACTCCACATCAATAAACCTGTCCGTCTGCCGGATCAATGGGTCCACAACCAGTGGATATTTGTACCTCTGTTATGAAGTTACATGCTCAAGTCGAAGTCAGTAAAGAAACACGTTTAATAGCCAAAGTGCCCAGGACACTGGTACCCTGTGTCCACCCCTCAACCAAAGATATTACTGTCAAAGACAACCTGCATCCAGCAAACCTCCGTTTTCATCCAAACTGTACCATTTTACATAGTGTAACGGCTACCCTCTTTATACTGGTGAGCACCACCACAGTGCGCTCTTAAGTTACCATAAAGCACATGTTGGCGCTATCTTGTAGAAACACCCCGAAGGTGATATCCATGCAGACTAACACACCGTCTGCATTCCATCACAAACCTGCGCTCCCGGAGAGACCTCCACACGAAACACCAACGCAGCTACTTTATTAGAATAGAGTTACATGCATTTTACAGAATTTGGCATCTGCCTGTTTTATGCAGCTGACGGCCCAGTGTTCAAGCAGCACTTTTCCTCAATTTACATTTTTGCTCTGTACAGCCAGGAAAGATATTGCTAGGTTAATGGTTAAAATAAAAATCCTCTGACGTTTCGGGTCTCAGTCATCATGATACATTTATTTTCTGCACCGAGAAAGAGAAGGCCGCAGACGCAGAGCTGTCATCAATCTGACTCTGGAGCAGTCGCAGCTCTCAATACTCGTGGAGGGGGGACTCCGGGGGGGCGCGCAGGAGTTACCACGGAGGGGGGTGGTTTAAAATTAAAATAAAACTTACCTGACCGGGTCCCGCGCCGCCTTTGCTCCTGGGCCGGTTCCCCCGTTTTCCTGCTCCTGAACAGAAACAGGAAGAGGCATGCTCCCTCCCCTCCTGTAAGTCAATCACAACGCTTCAATGGCAGCGTTGTGATTGGTGCGGAGTCCCGGACAGTGCCCAGCCGGGCACCTGTAGGGTGGCCATTTTCTCTATGTAGGCTGCTTTGGTCAGCCCCAGGGCCGACCAAACAGTCAGGGTACTCAGAGTGGTGCAAGCCACTCCTCCCCGACTCACTCGCCCGCCCCCAACAAGGCATACCCTCCCACCCGCCCCCAACCAAGCATACCCTTCTTCTGCTTTCTCGCAGCGCGAGAAGCAGAAACATAAAATGGTATTTAAAATACCAATTTATGTTTGTGCTTCTAGCACTTTGAAAAAACAGTGGGGCGGCACTCCTCTGCCCTAATGGAGGAGCCGCCCCTGCTCATACTTGCTTTTTAGGTCTCGCCTGGCGACGCGCGAAAGCGCTGTCGCTAGCGAGATCTATTGTTACTGACTTGCTTTGGAAGGGAGACCGGAGATGTGCACGCGCAGGACGGACTGGAAATGTGAACGCGCCCGTGAACACGCGCCAGCATACACTGCGAGGCGTTAGTTAACCTTCACTGTAGAAGATCTGCACGTGTACGCGAAAGCGCTGTCGCTAGTAGGGCTCTAATAGTTCATTTACATGCAACAATCTATGGCGTGTTGCAATTAACATACACCGGCAAACTAATCTCCCATCCATAAAACTACAATTCCCCAAAAACTCGTACGGCTCCCGGCGTTAGCACAACTCCTGCGCGCTTGCTCCCTCCCTCCCTGTTTCTATCAGTCCCCTTACATTGCAGAACATGAGTAATTTAATGAACCCTTTCCCTGCCGTGGTTTCTATGCCTTGTGTGTCATATTTAGATGCCAAAAACTTTTAACACGTCTCTAATACTACGAGTGATGCATTAATGAAACTGAAGATGTGCTGAACTCCTCTCACCTCCGAGGCCCATGCTCGCCACTTATTGTGAACGATTTCATCGCGAGACATTTGTTTCAATTCCCCGTGGCTCACCACACAACTTCTCGCTGCACCGAGATCTGTCCCCTTTGCCGCAGCCGGTGCCACTGCGTCTCAAGCCTCGACCCCGGCCACCACCAGCGCCGGATGGCCTCTGGCGCGCGCGACCTCACCCGCAGGGTCCCTCGCGCTCACTCCGCACACCTGCAGCCGCTTGTGGGGGGCGCGCGCGCTCACCTGCGCCCTCCTGAGACTCCTGGGCTCGTGCTGGCTGCTCTCGCGCCCCTCGGACCGGTCGCCGGGGCAGTCTGTGGCACACTTTCGTCCTCTGCGTCAGTCCTCTTCTCAGCCAGCAAAAGCCCCGTCCCTTCTAACTTCCCCCTTTCAGCCCGTCGGCCACTTATCGGCGGCTCGCAAAGAGCAACCAAGTCTCCCCAGTGTAGTAAAAGAAGGACAACACCACCTCTCGGACCTTCGGCAACGACGGGATTTCAACATCAGGAATTTCTCTTTTTTTTTTTTCACGGTCCTCTTCTACTTTTGCTTTTGGTCCAGGGGCTTCCGCCATAAGAATGTGCCTGGCTTCCTCTTCAGAAAATGGACCCGCCTTTTTCTTCTTAAAAGGTCCCCAGCGCGTTTAGTTCGAATCCCTTTATTGTCGCCTCCAGGGGTATGTCACAATGTAACCCCTGCACCCTAAATGGAAAGTGCAAATTACAAGATAGTGCCATGTTAACAGAAATACAATTCAAAGTGTTCGTGATGTGCAAGAACGTGTATTGTATCTTCTAATATGGCTTGCTGAGTTTGGTAAGTTTTTATTGGTTCCTTCTTTTGTTTATAAACCATGCACCTTTCACCAAGTGAATCTATTTAACAAGCATTTGCAATGCAATAGGTCTCGCATTTACGCGAGTTTGAGCTATTGACATTGCAAATAACAATGCCTTTTATTTTTGTTTCCGTTTTCAAAACATAAATAAAAGGCATTGTCATTTACAATACCAATAGCTTCAAGTCGCGCAAATGCGAGACCTATTGCATTGCAAATGCTTGTTTCCAGGAGCCAGTGGCCTGGAGGAAGACGATGAAGAAGAAGATTCCACATGGTGTCATTTCATTGTGTGCTTCCCCATCCCATTATAAGTAATCTAGGTCTGGTGGCTTAGCGGACTAATGCGCCCACTTTAGGGGCCTGCGTTTGACCTCATGGCCGGAAGTTCAAATTCTGGTGCGTCCACTCAGCCTTTCATCCTTCTAAGGTCGATAAAATGAGTACCGTTGGGTGGCAATAAACATCTTTTATTCAGTGCCAAAATACCCTTCTGGGTGAACATGTGCTTTAGAAATACACGTTATGTTAAGTAAAGACTGGGACGAGGACGTAGGATATGGAAGTAATAAACATGTTCTACTAGTGGCCTGTTGATAACATGGGCTTTGAAAAGACATGTGAAGTTAATTGGCTTCTTGGTCCAGAAATGGTGTTAGAGGACCATTTCTGATGGCGTCGTTTCTGTCTGAAGCCACCATTAGAACCGTGGTTCTCCTATGGACTTCATTTAGGGGTAGCCAGAGCTCGCAGTTGCAACCCCTGGTGTGTTCTTTGCAACCTGTCTCATTCCTTTTACCATGTCCTCATGGGTGGCAAAGGCAATGCCAAGAACAGAAGGTAAAAAGTGCTGTGATGTGCAATGTTAACTTTCTGCAGCTTTGGCTACGACCTGAGGCATCAAACTTGTAACTCTCTAAAAAAAAACACAAAATACAGTAGTGCAACATATACTCTCCTGAATAAAATCAAAACATGAAATAAAAAAATGCACATTTTGAAACAAGATGTTGCCAATTATTTTATTATTATGAACACATGGAAAATTGTGTTTGAATGAAAAAAACTCACCTTGTTGCTAATCAGAATTGTATTAACAATCCTAAAGAATACTTTATGCCAGTAACATAGTTCACATTCAATAGATGGTTTATTGGAATAAATACAGATGAAAAAACAGTATTGGTTTGTACATTTTTTTGGTCGTAATTCGGTAATTTACTAGCGCTTTTATGCTAAGGGTATCTACTAAACAAACCACTTAAACGTGACCGTTTGAGAGATAAATACTTTGGCTTTCCAGTGTTTTCATGGCACAATATTCATCTTTTCCAAGAAACACATAATAGTACACGCAATAAGAAAGAGAAATGTGTAATTTCCTATCATGTCGGCACCCTATTTAAAATGTAGGTGGCATGTAAAATGGACATTACTTTCTGAGTAACTTGTTGTTCCATCACTTCCTGGGAAAATTCAGAGTTAAAGATCATATGATGTCACTTCCTGTTGTTATGTGATATAACCTATACTACCCCTGGCATTTTGGTGAATTGACACCCATTGGTAGTCCTGGCCAGAAAAACCTTTGAAATCTGCTCCATGCAATGGGAGATAACACACAACGTCTTCCTTGGTACTATGTTCTTGCCCTCAGATGTCTTGGTAAAGTGGTGTTGGAGTTGCTCTTGCAGGTGGAACATCTTGTGGCATCTTTTTCAAACAGCTCTTGAGTGCTCCAGCTGACCTCGCTGTCTCCCTTTTCACCTTGCCTGGTGGGCAGGCCAGTCCTACTCGGTTGGCCAGGAGGTCCTGGTAAATGCTTAAAAATATACATGGTGTGGATCCCACGCTCATTGTCCTCTTTCCTCTAAGATTATGGTTCCCATTCTGAGTAAACAATGTCTAAAGGGCTTACATGTAAGTTAGGCAGAATGTCTCTCTTGTGTGCCGGTCTTGGGCCAATACCTAGTAACCAATGTCAATCGGTGACGGCTGCACCACTCACCTCCAGCGTCTCAGTAATTGTTGCACCTCCTCCTTCCTTCACTTTCCTCTGCAGTGGTGGTGACTGAAGTCTGCTCTGGGGCTGGGTTCTCGATGCTGACTCCCAAACAGCACCGAATCAGGAAAATACTTGGTGGCTCACTGGGGTGTGTTGCAGTAGGTTCAAAAGACATTATAGATTCATATTTCAAAGTCTATTAGCTACCCCACCCCTATTTGCATTGGTTTCTTGAGTGTTCTCATGAACCTTTCCATGTCTCCATTGGCCGGGGTGTGATCATCTGATGTTCAGTGATGAAGCTGTGCACGCATTCTTGAAATTCAGAGGTATCTAATGGCGGCCCAATGTGAGCCTTGATTTCTCTTGGAAACCAGTGTGCTCTAGGATCTTTTCAAACTGGGGCATCATGTTCTTGATTGAAGTGGAGTTCACTACCTAAACCGCATGATAGTTAGTACATTCATCGACTAGCACTAGTAATTGGTAGCCATGCATTATAGGGCAAAAGCCAGAGTTCAGCTTGGTCACGGTTCTCAGTATTCTTTCTCCGTCGCAATGCTTGATGGTGGTTTTGCATTTCTGGACACCCGCCACAGAGTAGCGGCTGCTACTGGACGGGGGTGGTGGGGCGGGGGGATGAGAAATATAATAACAAAAAGGACTTACCTTTAACAGCCGGCCACTGCCTCTCCTCCGTCCTTCCTTGCCCTCTTCATCTTCCTGTCTCGGCCGGCTGCAGAAAGCACCCGGGCAGACTGGCTCCCCTGAGCCAATCACAACGCTACAATGCAGTGCTGTGATTGGTCTGAGCGCCATGGATCGGCGCTCAGACGTGGATCGGCGCTCAGACTGGAACAGTGAGCCTGTGCATGTTCCCCACCAGGTTGTGTAATGCAGCCTGGTAGGAACGTGCAAAGTGCGCATGAACTGTTTGGTCGGTACAAGAGGGCCGGCCAAACAGTTCATGTGCACTTGAGGAGTGCACATTACTCCTCCCCTGCTCTGGCCAGCCCCACCCCGCCACTGACTGCAATAGGGAAAATACAATGTTAATAACTATACATTATTATCATTTTATTTTTCCTTTTGAGCAGTGGGGCGCCGCTCCGCCGCCTTAGCGGAGGACCCTCCACAGCTGGCATGCATTGATCAGGCCTTCCACTAGTGCATCTGGGCTGGGAAACAACTCTTTTTTACGTAGATGCACCTTTGTTTTTACCATCGCTTTGTAGCCCTGATGGGTTAGTTGGTGTGGACTTTCTATGAGTGAAGAGGGGCTAGGATTCGATCTCCCCTTAGACTCCCTCCATCTTCTGTTGTGCATATCTCATGGTGCATTTACCACAGGGCCTAAGGGCTGGCTTGCATGATTGAACCTTTCTGATGATACCCATACAGGAAATGCTTCCTGGTGTTCTGTTGGTCAGCTTTCAGGTGGATTGGAACCATCTGCCACGAGTGGTCACACTCTTTATATCTTCTAGGGCAGTGGTTTTGGACCAGTGTGTTTGGGTGCATGTGGTGTTCAGTGTCTTCTGACTGTCTTTGTTCTGATATGATAGGTGTTCAGGGGAGTCTTGAGAAGTAATTAGCTGGGCTCTACTGAATATCAAGCTTCAGTGCCACTATTCTTTTCAGGGAGAAAAGTGAGGTACTGTCCATTGGAACTGGAGTGTTAGCATCTTGTGGTCTGTAACTCCCCAGAAACTGTTCCCATATAGCTATAGGTGAAAATGCTGACATCCCATTTGATGGTTATGCCTTTCTTTTCTGTTTGCAAATACATTAACTTAGCTAGTGAACATCCAACTGGTAAATGCTATAGTTGGATTTTCGTGGCTGTTTGTGCTCCTTTTCTCCTCTCCTGTATTCCTTCTCACCTTCTCTCCTGCATTCCTCATGTCCTTTCTTGGTCTCTCACTTTCTTTCCTGTCCTTTTCATCTTCTGTTTCATCCTTTGTCTTTCTTCTTTTAACTTTTCTTTCTTTCTTTCTTTCTCTTTCTTTCTTTCTCTTTCTTTCTTTCTCTCTCTCTCTTTTTTTCTTTTTCTTTCCTTGCATTGCTTACTACTGCTCAACTACCTAAAGTATTTTTGCATTCATGAATTAATGTTGCGTCCTCTTGCATGGCTTATCAATAATGCTTGTACCATTCGAGCTACCACTGAACATTATTGTTTACTTATTAAGGCAGGGCCATTTTCTAGACATCAGCCAATGGACTTGTGGGCAATTAGCCACTTATTAGAATTTTTTCGGGCCCTCCTACTCATGACCAGATTGGTGCCAACCCATGTATTGAGTGACAAATAGAACAAAACCCCAGTGAGACACTCGCTTCTTTAATGTGGAACATTAACAGAAATAAAGGGACAGAGCTGGTCTTTGTGGACCCCATAGGCAAACCTTTCCTGATACAACTCTTGTGTCATTAATGCTATGAGCTCACTGCAGCAGGACTGGGTACTCTGTAAACAGTGGTTGAATTACTTGGCCTTTCTGTAACCATATCCAGTGCCGCTGGAGCTATGTGGCAGAAGAGTGCCACATTATGTGGCAGGGTTGACTAAATTATGAGGCAAGAAAAAGCACATTACGCGTTGTAATGTGGCACATTTTGTGATAGTATTACTTCATTATTTTGTTATTTTACACTTGTAACACTGTCTGGGAAAAAATGTCAACGTATTAGTACTAATTTAACACCCAAATTCAGCAATAAGCAACTGAAAAGTAACCTGTCATCCTTTGTGAAGGGCTTCTAGTGCGAAGGAACACTTGTTGCTGTGTTTTTAGTCACTTTTAAACCATTTGAGCTACAAGCAATTGGTTTTGTTGTTGAAATCTGCAGATTATGCAGTAGAGGATGGATTATGTAGCAAATACAGCAAATACATAATTACGCGAAAAATGCTGCTGCCGCAGAATCTAAGTCCAGTGGCCCTGCCCATGTCTAATCCGCTATATAGGTAATAACTCAGGATGGATTTCTTTGATCAGAAGTAGCTCTCACTATTGAAAAGGTTGGTGACCCCTGTATCTAGTGTTAGGCTTGTGTAAAGAGTCATTTTAGGCTCCTGCAGAATTATGTTCTTTAGGACAGAAGATTTGAACCCTTGTATTATTTGGTATTTTACGTGTTTGTACTCATCATAAACAGTGCAGTGGATGCTAAATTCTTCAGCCATGCAAAAGAATTGTCCAGTAACTTATCTTCAAGTTGCTGAGCTTGTGGTAAGCTGAAACTTTCACATTTGGGGTTAATTTGCAGATGGAGGTGAGCTGGCAACGCTGCCACTGCTTTGTCATAATCGTCTTTTCATGCAATTTTAGGAAGGTTGAGACTCATGATGTATATTTCCAAAAACAGTATGGTCCAAGTGTAGCAGAAGGGATCCTTTGCCTCCCTTGTTGGTAATCCTTGTTACACTGAAATATTTGTTAAGCCACCTTATCCACAGTTTCCCCTGGGGTGGCAGCTGTTGCAGGGGCCCCCAACTTGCTTGAAAGGGTGAAGTGAGCTTGTACTGTGCCCTACTGCAGGTCTCCTCAGAACAATCTTGCGACTCTGTTTTCCATACCCCATGTTTGTTTGTTTTTTACTTCCTTCAAACATTATCGTCCTACAAATTCTCAAATGTGCCGCAGCACGAAGAGCAAAGATCCCCGTCGCCAGTGTAATAGCAGGAAATGTAACCACATTGCATGATCTGCTAGGCCCATTTGTAGAACAATGTGCAACGGCAGCTCCCCCGCTATAGAGGAGAGCGTCGCCCCCTCCCCCCGCCAGCCGCTTAAAGAAAAAGAAAAATGAAGCGATAATAAACCCGGGTTTATTATCGTTTTATTTTGTTTCCCGACCATGTCTTTGGGGGCGGGGCCAGTGGGGATGACGGGCACTGAGGGGAGTTGTTGCACACACTGCCTTCAGTGCACATGTGGGTTTGGCCAGCCCTCTCAAGATGGCCAAACCGACATGCGCACTGAAGCTGTCTCCAACCCGAGCTGCACTGCTGGGTTGCAGACAGCAGGCACTGGCTCCCAGTCTCACTGGGAGTGCAAACTGAGGGCGCTCAGGCCGCTGCTCTCATGGGAGCAGCGTCCGGATTGGCCACAGGGGAGTCTGGGAGCCTGTGCCTGGAGTGGACTGGAGCCAGAGAGGAACGGAAGACCGGCGATGTAGCAAGTATGGTTTTTTTTTTTCAGTCGTCCTCGGTCCCACTCTCCCCGCCCCGCCACTTTGCCTCGACACCGGCCACTACTGATAATGTGATACAGTGAGGTGATGCTCCCTTAGTAGATATCTCCAAACTGAAGCCCGTTTTATTTCCATTTGTTGCCACATCTGGCTGTGAGGGTGTGTTTGACTACTTTAGCAATGTCTTACATCAAATTAGAATTCCAAGGTCAGTCAACAACAGTATACACCCTATTTAAAAAAAAATACAAGAAAAAATAGTTTACAAAAGTATGCATACAAATATTTTTCTAAATTCAAATGTGCTTTGACATATAGATAAAAGATTTAATAGGTCAGCTCTGAACAGGTGCCCTTATCACTATTCGGCAGGTCAGCCATTTTTTAAATGGTTTCGCTACCCCGCCTCCTTTATCAACTTCAGAATCATTCCTACCCAATATTGCATACATGGTTTCGGCAATTGAACACAGTCCTTAGTCATTTCCTTTTGGGGTGGCTCTGTGCGTGTCGCACTAAGAACATGCTTCCAATCCACATACTGCGGGGGTATTGCGACTCCAGACATTCAGGCGTATCATGCGGCGTCGCACCTTCTAATTTAAAATGATTGGTGGTACTGGGATCGACGTGACCCTGCTTACGCCGTCGAGCATTGGTTAATGGACTCTAAATCTCTGCACACAATTCTACATTCTGGTGCCACGCTCAAGCCGCTACCGCCCGCTACTCGGACTGTCTTTGTGATATGGCGAGAGGCGCTGCGTAGGATGGGGTGGTGGGGCAAACTCACGAAAGAGACTCCTCTTTGGCGCAATGGCCTCCAGCCCCAATTGGTCGCACTACAGGGCTTCGCGGGATGGGATTCTATAGGCATTTCAACTGTTGGCGCTGTCCTCCGTGGTCAGATCCTGAAGTCATTCCAGCAGTTACAAACCGAATTTCAAATGCCTCGGTCTCAATTTTATAAATATTTACAATTTCGCCACGCGTTCTCCCCGTACCTTGCTCAGCAAGACAATATTCCCGACTATAACCCCGTTGAGGCCAAAGTGTTCCTTGGCGAGATGGGCCAGCACAAAATCACAGCACTATATCGCACATTGGTGACTAACAGCCACACTACACTCAATAAGACCAGACAGGCCTGGCAGAAAGATTTATGTCCACTTGATAAAGACGACTGTGTTGAGGCTCTAGAGTCCCCGCGTGGGGCAGCCATTGCCGCGCGCCTTCGTCTTATACAATTTAAATATCTCCACCATGTGTATTTCACTCGTTATAGGCTCTGGCATGCCGGGATGATTACATCCCCCCTCTGTCTGCGTTGTGGAATTGCTGAAGGCACTTTTCTCCACACGATTTGGGAGTGTACTGCTCTATCGCGGTTTTGGCGTGGGGTGTTGACCTGTCTCTCTGAGGTGCTGGAGTGGGACATTCCACAGTCACCGCGTCTAACTATGCTACACATTACGGTGGGCATTGGCGGTAACAGATACAAAAGACACCTGCTATTTCTGGGGCTTACTCTCGCTAAGCGCGACATTACTTAGGCTTGGAAAGCAGTTTCTCCGCCATCTATAGGGGCCTGTAAACGGGGCCTCGATTTTTCCATGGGATTAGAAATACCATTTTTTGGGGCACGGGGATGTCCCCAGAAACACCCGAAGATTTTGGAGCGGTGGACGGATTATCGGGCTCTGTATCTTGAACCTGTTCCGCCTGCGACACGCAATGAAGATCTGCCATAAAGATCAAATGATGGGTATATATCTTAAGAATAATTATATCTGTACTCACATGCTACAATTGGAGACTTTGTACGACAATATACATATGGACTCTGTCACATTGTTGTTTCTAGTTAATAATGTTTATATGTGTTTAATTCAGCTTTCTGCATATTCCATCCTGCGACAATTGTATATTGTAAAAGTTGACATTTTTACCATCGCTATGATATGTATACCAATGCCGCCTTGGTGTCACCTGGGCCTAATGTGTCTGTCAACAATAAAATTTGTTGTGAAAAAAAAAAAAAGGTCAGCTCTGAAGTCAACTAGAGGCATTAAAAGTCCTGGTGTTATTTTTGCCTGTTGGTTTTGAAGAGCTGACTGTCTCTCTTATATGACAGTTAGCTACATAATCTGCAATGTCATTTCCTGCTCGTGAAGGAGGAACCCAAGTGTAGCAGACAGTGTTACTGTAAATACCCTTGACACGCAAGCAGAAAACTACCGGTGCACCAATAATATTTGAATGTGGTTCAACATAAACAACGCAACTTTGGGGGCACATTTTCAGACACCACAGATGGGTATGGTGGGCGGAGCTACACAGAAATGAGACTTTTCTTGGAAATGGTCCTGGAGGGGCAGACCTGGAGGGACGGAATCTGTCACAGAGATTTTTTCACTGATGTGGCCAAGCTAGTGGGAGCTGTTTTGGAGGGAAACAGCGGCAGTGGTGGAGACCTTAACATTTGGTAGTCCGTCTGAGGCCTGTGTGGATTAGGCCTAGGCATGAAATTCCGCTCCGCTTGTGGAGTATTTCCCAACCTACGCTTTGTGCAGTTGGTGAGCGTGAGTGAGGAAAATCTTACTCCAGACCACTTCCCAACAAGATTTCCCAACACGGGCGGTCGCGGATGGCTGCTACTGCTCGCGTTGAGAAGCCTTACGTTTGCATTGAGGAAGTCGCCGCTCTAGTAGAACATCTACTTGAGTGACAGAAAGAGGCAGCAACCTTAAGTGCTGCGCATGGTACCGTTCTCGCTGATTTTCCAGCATGGGACAAACACCCAGTGCTAAAAATCAGTGAGAAACTGCGCGACCTAATGCACTCTGCTGCTAGTGGAACACCATGTAGCGCGGCAGAGTTTACGCCAAACTCCGCGCAGGCCTAGTGTGGATGATGTGGCGCCTGTGCTACAGCGGCAGCTGCCTAGACAGACTGCCAAACTGTCAATGCAGCCCCATCTGCCTTTTGTGGGTAATGTGGTTCAAAACTTCACCTCCTGGTAACTACGGGGAAACCCTGTTGATACTGTGGATGCTCTTATTGTCAATGTCAATAAAATAGTTTTATTAAAAAAACATCACTTCATGAAGAATGAATACTACTAATTCGAAAATTGTATGGAAATCCTATAAGTGATATTGTTGAGTAGTTCTGGCTGCCTGCTATACGTTGCTAAAAACGTTAAAGAAGGGGACCCAAATGCATTTATAAACTATTTTTTGCATAAGAGAAAGACTAGAGTAACCAGAGTTTAAACGGTAATAGCTCACTAGTAGGTTGAAGGCAACAGCACTGCAAGGCACCTCTGCTCCCCTCTTCCTTAGTGTGATGAGTCAGCGTGCTAGATGTTTGGTACTGGTGCACGCGCCGGAAATGTACGGCCCCCGCGCTCACGCCGGATGGCGGAGCGCGCAGATAAATAAAAGTGGGCGGGACCGTTTATGGCAGTCCGCGAGTAACCACGAGACCTGTGTGGTGTCCTTATTGCCGCTAGCATTCCCGCAGCGTGCCCGCGCTTAGCTAGGCCCCATAGCAGAGATCATAACACTGGCGACGAGGGCGGACCGAACCGCGCTCCAGGCCACATCGAGCTGGAGAGCTGCACCGGCAGCCCCTCAGAGTACAGTCAGGGGTGAATGCCGATCCGTCAGGAGAGCGCGTGTCACGTCTGACACCACGAGGCAGGCAGGCCTCTCACCTCAGCACGAAGGCAACACCCAGCAGCCACTCGCTGGGACAAAATACGCCCACGCAAGCACCGGTGAGTCGTGCAGGACGCGTGGTACGCACACCTGGCCGTTTCACTACTCGGTGGGCCCAGTCACGCGCCACGAACCGCGCTAGGACGCGAAGGCCGCGTCAGGCCCTACTGTACCAGCAGCGCCTGCCCAGGCCCTCCAGGGCGCCTGTAATGGCGTAGCACCCTCGCTGGGGCTGACAAGGACCAGAACTCACCGGCAGCCTTGGGAGATCAAGGGGCTGCAGCACAGCCCCCAGCTAGGGCCACACCGCAACACCCTCCAGCAGGCGTCTTACCGCCGTTCAGTGAATCGGCCGACCCAACCACGGCGTCACCACGTTGGCAGACCTGGCTAGGCCGCCTCGAGAATTACTTTATCGCCACCAGGGAAACGGATGGCGCCGTCAAACGATCCCTGTTGCTCCACTATGCAGATGAGGAGATCTACCTGCTCTTCAAACACCTCCCTAATACTGGCCTCCCCGACGACTACGCAGCAGCGGTGGCGGCGCTCAATGCGCATTTTGATCCCCAACTCAATCCGGACTTTGAACACTTCAAATTGCGGCAAGCAAGACAAAGAGAAGGGGAATCAGTGGACGCTTTTCATGTGAGGCTGAGGGAGCTCGCCAGCACTCACCTCGCAGGCGATAGGGCGGCAGAAGAAATCAGGGCCCAACTGATCCTAGGAATCCGCAGCAAGGTCCTGCGGGGCCTCATACTGCGACAGCCGAACATACCAATGGCTGACATACTAGTGATGGCACGATCTCATGACCTCTCGGCTGCGCGCGCAGAGGAAATGGTTCTCGCGCTGATGCGCAATCCAGAGAAGGGCGTCACCATCAAGACGGAGAGGGCTGACGCCGTCAGGATGTGAGAGAGGAGCGGTAAACCACGAGCTCTCCCACCTCCAACCCCGAAAGGCCAGTGTGGGTACTGTGGGTACGAGGAGCACCTCCCCACCCCCAGTCGTGCCCAGCCCAGGGGTAGGTGTGCACCAACTGTGGCATTGCAAATCACTTTGCATCAGTATGCCGAAGAAAGGCGCAACGGAAGGAAGGAAAACGGCCTGCGCCAGAGCGAAAGCTAGTCCGCCAACTGTCGAGCATCTCGCTATCGTCCTCGCAAAGGGGAAGAAGAGTGAACAAAATGTCTACCATGCAGACGATACCTCGTCTGATGATGAAGGGGAGACATATCTGGTCTCTTTCACACAAGCCCTGAAGAGACGGAGGCGACCTCAGCCCAGGTGCATGGTGCAAATAGCGGGGTCGGAAGTCAGTGCAGTTATCGACACAGGCGCATCAGTCACCGTCATGGGGATCCAGCAGTATAACAAACTAAGGCCCAAACCGGAACTCCGGCCTTCGAAGACGAAGATCTTCGCGTATGGGAGTGACTCACCCCTACCACTCCGGGGCAAGATGACGGTGCCCGTAAGATCTGGAGACGCCGAAATCACAATTGACATCCACGTCATCAACCAAGATGCCGACACACTATTAAGCAGCCATGCAGCAGAGGACTTAGGGCTGGTAACGTTCGCAAGGAGCTGACCAGACGAAAGACCTGCTCGACCAATTTGAAGACCTCTTCAAAGGGCTAGGACGGATACGAAAGGCCCCAATCAGACTGCACATAGACCAGACCGTCAAGCCGACGGCACTGAGGCACAGGAGGATCCCCTTCCACCTCAGACCCATCGTGGAAGAAGAGCTGCAAAAACTAGAGGACCTGGGGGTCATAGAGAAGGTCTCGGGGCCCACACCATGGGTGTCCCCCATGGTAATCGCCGAAAAACCCCGCCAACCAGGAAAAATAAGACTTTGCATAGACATGCGCCTCCCTAACAAGGCCATTCGGCGCGAACGCTACATAACACCGACGATGGACGACATCGTGGCTGACTTAAATGGGTCCAGGTGGTTTTCAAAACTGGACCTGAATGCCGGTTATCATCAATTGGTGCTTGCCAAAGAAAGCAGGTATATCACCACATTCAGTACCCATCTAGGACTTAGAAGATACAAGCGCCTAAACTTCGGCATATCGTCAGCCGCCGAAATATTCCAAAATACAGTCAAAGAGATCCTGGTCGGACTGCCCGGTGTGTTGAATGTGAGTGACGACATCCTCATCCACTCACAGACCGCCGAAGAACACTACAAGCACCTGAGGGCCACGCTGAAGAGGCTCCAAGACCATGGGGTCACTCTGCACAGAGAAAAATGCCTGCTATTCCAGCAACGGATAGAATTCTTCGGATACACTTTCACACAGGAAGGAATCCAAGTTGACCCTTGGAAGTCCCAGGCCATCATGAATGCGCCGGCGCCACTAACAGTAGCGGAAGTACGCAGTTTCCTTGGGATGGCGACATATTGTGGCCGCTTCATTCCGGACCTCACCACCATCGCTGAGCCCCTCCGAAACCTCACTCGCGCTGACGCCATGTGGCAGTGGGGACCCGCCGAAGAAGTGGCCTTCCAAGCAGTCAAGAGCGCTCTCCTTGACCACACAACCCTGGTATACTTCAACCCGGCCAAGCGAACAGAGATATTGGTGGATGCCAGCCCCGTCGGCCTGGGAGCCTTCCTCACCCAGGAGCAAGAACCAGGACGGTGGGCCGCCCTAGCCTATGCCAGCAAGGTGCTCTCCCCGACCGAGAAGCGCTATGCCCAGATCGAGAGGGAGGCCCTAGCAATCTGCTGGGCATGCCGGCACTTCCATCTGTACATATGCCGCCACCTGTTCAAGATCATCACGGATCACCAACCCCTGGTACCTCTGTTCAGAGGCTCGGGACCCCACCTGCTGCCACGAATCGAACAGTGGGCCATTGGGCTCCAACAATATGAGATGGAGGTAGCATATCGACCCGGTGCCAAAAACCCCGCCGATTTCCTCTCAAGACACCCGGACCCACACGAAGACGGTAGCGAAGAGCCTGACACGGAATCCATGGAGGCACACCTGAACATGATCTCACTTACATGCCCTCGAGCGCTGACACTCGAAGAGGTAGCGGTCGCAGCAGAAGGGGACTCGGTCAGCGCCAAGGTCCGGGCAGCCGTCCAAGGGGGCACTGGCATCAGTTCCTACAGTATGCCAATTCATGGTCCGGCCCGGAAAAAGAGAGCCTCATGCACATTTGGAGGGTCAGGAACGAGTTGAGCATCACCCAAACGGGAATCCTACTGAGAGGGCCGCGAATTGTCATCCCCGCGTCCCTGCAGCTGCGAGCGACACAGCTAGCCCACGGGGGGCACCAAGGAGTGGAGAAGATGAAGGCACGCATGCGGGAGAAAGTCTGGTTTCCGGGAATGGACGCCTGTGTCGTCGAGACGGTCAGGAGATGCCCCTCCTGCCAAGTGACGAGCGCACCCGAAAGGCCCGCGCCCATCCACACCGAGGTACAGGGGAGAAGCCCCTGGGAAAAGATAATCATTGATTTCGGGAGCTTCCCGGATGGCAGAGCCACCTTAGCCATAATCGACAGCTACTCAAAGTACCCTCTTGTGGAAGTCGTCAACTCAACAGCATTCTCACAAGTGGGCCCAGTGTTGGACAAGATATTCGCCATGTTCGGATGCCCCGAGGAAATCAGAAGCGACAACGGGCCCCCGTTCCAAGGGCACGAGTTCCGTGAGTTCCTACATCATCATGGCATCCGGCACAGGCGTATCACCCCGCAATGGCCCCAAGCGAACGGCGAAATTGAAAGATTTATGAGGACCATAAATAAGACTCTCTGCATCGCCGTAGCCGAACACGCCGACCCTGAACAGCACCTCCAGAAATTCCTTCGGGAATACCGGAGTACCCCTCAGAGTTCCACACGTCAGGCACCTTGGGCATTAATGTTCAATGGATCCCGCCGCGACGGCCTCCCCACCGCCCCAAGGTGGACACCCCCTCCGTTCGACGAGGAAGGTGCCCTCATGAGGAGGGAGAAGCACAACCTAACAGCCAGTCAGACAAGGAGGGCCGTGTCCCGCCAGCTCCAGGAAGGGGACACCGTAATTCTGAGAGACCAGAGGCCTGGAGGGAAGTTTCGGACTCGCTATGAACATGGGTACTGGACTGTAACTGATGTAAAAGGGACCATGGTGATGGCAGAGAAAGAAGGAGGGACTGTAACCCGCAACATCTCGTGGTTTAAGAAAGTAGACAGCCCCGCCACCATGGCCGAACCAGCTGATGATCCAGGTGAGCGAGAAGCCAGCCAAATGGAGACCGGAGAAGCCGAGGGCAGCGACCCAGGGCAAGTCTCACCGCCCAGGGCTCCGGAAGCGACCCAAGGTACCCAGGAGGCGCCGCCCGTGCCCAGTGAACCAGTGGCGGCACCCAGACCCAGCCGTGGCAGTCACAGGTATGCTCTGAGAGACAATCCACAGCCGAGCACCCTGCTCAGAGATTTTGCGTGCCAAATAAGTGAGCTAAGAGACACTTGGGAAGCAGTCAAGGACTGAGTTGGGATGGGATGTGATGAGTCAGCGTGCTAGATGTTTGGTACTGGTGCACGTGCCGGAAATGTACGGCCCCCGCCGGATGGCGGAGCGCGCAGATAAATAAAAGTGGGCGGGACCGTTTACGGCAGTCTGCGAGTAACCACGAGACCTGTGTGGTGTCCTTATTGCCGCTAGCATTCCCGCAGCGCGCCCGCGCTTAGCTAGGCCCCGGAGCAGAGATCATAACACTTAGGATACCAAGAGGGAAACAGATTCAGCTTTTGTAACATTCGTTCTGATAAATACTCTGTCTTCCTGCAGATATTAGTCACCCCACCTACCAGAATGGATTCAGAATGTTTTCTGCATTACCAGTCAGCTTCGCCAGGTGGCACTAGAGTGACCATGACTGCGGAGTGAGTGCAGTCTTTACAGGAGAGTAGGCAAGGACTCCATAAGGGCGCCTCTAAAATGGTGACGTCAGTTGCGCCCATTTTTTTCAAGCTCCACACAAGCCAGGACAAAGGCAGTTGGGCTTATTTGAATGTAAAGAACATTAGTGAATAACATAAAACACCCCGGAAGAGGGGAGGGGGAGAGTGATGGGTAGATTAAGTATCCATTAGAAAGAACTCTACTGAAGACAAGTACCTTCCCTTCTAATTGTTAAGGCTTCCTGCAGATTTCCCACCTTAGAAAGCCTCTCAAAGCAGCGTTCATGCAGGAGATGAAGTGCGCTGCTAACGCCTCCTGACGTCTATTCGCACAGACACATGAAACAGCCAGGTGTACCAGAGACCCCAAGTATCACTTATCATACAAACTGGAGCTGATTTATGAGTTCTACTCCGTGCAAAGCTCAGCTGTTGAGACATAAGGAGGCCATCCCATAGAGCGGGGGGGGGGGGGGCTTAACACCCCTCCAGTTACTGGGAGAAGCCACTTGAGTACCTAAGAGTCGCTCTCCTCTGCTCTTGTAAGACATGAGACTATTTAATTGAGAGTTTGGTGTTATATTTTATTTGTTTCTCTGATATTTCTTTTGATTTTTTTTGTCATTTCTCGTGTTGCCATTTATAACAAAGGTTGCGTGACATAACTTCCTGTGATGTCATCAAACATGCTAGTTAGTTCGCACGCCTAACAATTTTCCAAACTTGAAAGTCGTGCCCTGTGTAGGCTACTGGAGAGGCAGAGCGGACTGGACGGTTCGATGTCACGGAGCAAAGCAAACTCATGTGCCCACCACGGTCTCTGCTCCTGCCAGCATGGGGATGATAGCCCTGGACCGAAGATTGACACCGACCCAGCTCCTCCTCGCCCTACTTAAACATGGTTTTGAAGCACAGGGCTGTGTTGCCATCTCATGTCTGCGGGGCATCAGGGGCTCACTCCACATTATGCCCATATTGTATGTGAATTGCCACCCCGACTGGCAGCTGAGATGGACAAGAAGGATCACAGGTTCAGAGCATCACATGAGAAATCTGGCAAAGTGAAAAAACAACCTATATATGACACTGTTTAATAAAAAAAAAGAATGCAAATGATATTGGCCAATAAGCCACAGAGACTTACTATATATACATACTATTAAAAATATTTTCCCATCCGAGTAAGTAATTATTAATTCACTATACATTTACAACAAGCATGCTATAAACAACAAGTCTGGTCATAGAAAACTAGTGCGATGTTTTTTGGTTTTTTTTATCGCAGGGATATCTCAAAAATAAAATGCCACCACCTAAATGTTCCCACCATATGCATATGCTTTCAAAACAAATTTTGCGTTTAAAAACATTTAACGATGTGGCTGAATTACTCTTTATTTGAATAGCAAGCCTTCATTGTGCTGTGCATTTTATTAATATTTGTGAAGGAAAGAGTCCAAGCAGTCAAATCTCAGGCAGCTACGATGTTACAGTGTCAGTTTATTACTGCAACCTTAAAAAGGAAACAGGAAATACATCACCACTTAACTTGTCACCTGAAGTATAGCCAATTAACCAGTTGAAAAATGTATTATATATAATAAAAAGTTCACTTTGAACCAGCTTTGTCACTAAAGAGAAAGGAACTATTTTAGGCAGAAGTAAACAGTGTGCACAGACTTTTTGAAGTGAGCCAGTTGGTAAAACATGCTGTATGCTTTAGTGGGCGGACGCAAAATGTGAACCACAATAAAACAGACCAATGGATGAAGCCCGCTGACCAAAATCACCTACACGTATGTATATCATTGATGATTTATTTTAAAAAACACTAACCTAAAGCTGTCTCTATGGCCACACCTAAAAAAGGAAAGAACCCAGTGCTTCTCTCTGCTGTCAACAGCAAAGAAAGGCAGAATGGTGAGGGACAGAAAGTTTGTGCAGGCTGTTCAGTATTGTAATTGTAATTGCATTTATATAGCGCGTACTACCCCTGAAGAGGCGTCGAAACGCTTCTCGGACCCACTTGTTTTGTAGTGCACTTTCTCGACTCTTTGCCTGGATATCTGGGAGATATGGCCTGCTCGAAGGAATGTTTGCGTTTGTTGCAGTTGTCAGTGTTAAATAATGGTGCTTTAAATCGAATGCCTCCGCACACAGCAGGGTCATCAAGAAGGCTACGGGAGCTGCCTTTCGCTGTCACCAGCAGGGGGCAGCAGAGAGCACCGTATTGAAAACGGGAGCTGGAAATACGTCTCGAGGGAAGAACCGGACAAAAATGTTGGGGCTTATTTACAAGGCCCTTGCGCCACTTTTGCATCATTTTTAACATGGAAAAAGTGACGCAAAAGTGGCGCAAGGGCCTTGTAAATCTGCCCCGTTATTTGTTGCCCTTAGTGCGATAATTCTTGCGCTGCGCCTGTCTCCGAAGAAAAGTCCAGTTTGGCGACACTTCAGTCCAAAATACCCCCCACCGGGGTTTCCCCAAACAACCACCCAACCCGTGTCGTGCGCGTCTGCAGTATTTCAAAAGAAGCAGCAAAGTTAGAGACCTCTGCCGCGAGACAGCAAGGAACGTAAGACGCCATATATCCCGGAGGAGCGCACTGCCAGCCTGGAAAGTGCTGACATATCAATCACCAATGGCTGTCAATAAGGACTGGGCCAATCAATGCGCAGGGTCCGGTAATTACAGTCCAGAAATCAAATGCATATAAGTGTTTCATTTAGGGAAGGCTTTTTTTGGCCGGAGTCGGGGAGGGAGGGAGGAAGTGGGTGTTTGAAGGAATTGCATTGATCCGGTAAGTGGGAGTGCAGCCTGGACGGGCCTGTTAAGGAACTTAAGCAGCAGGACATGTTTCATCCGAGATGAATTGCATTATTTTCTCTCTGCATGCAATCACCCTCACTCATCCTCCCCCTCGCCTTCCTCCTCCAGCGAGTGGGCTCGTCCGCTGATATTGATGGCCGGGGCTCGTGCCTAGAGTGATATCCAGGGTGCTGTGGTCCAGAGAAGGACAGGGTGATATTCTTTACAGGACACAGAGGAGTGACAGGAGACAGTAGGGTAGCTCGACCTTTAGACGCCCGTGGCAGTCCCTGCGTTTGCCGCCCCGCGGCAGCCGCATGTAAGAGCAGGAGAAGTGCTGGCGATTCCTGCGTTTGCCATTGGGTGACCAACTGGCATGGGTGCAAATTCAGGACGGTAAGTGTAAAAATTCAGGACATAGGGTCAAAATTCAGGGCAAAAATTCTGGACAGAAGGTCAAAATTCAGAACAAAACTTCGGGACAAAAGGTAAGTTTTACAGAAGCATCAGAGGAAGTTGCGCGATAGTATATAAGTAAGTAAATATACAACCACTTACGTACAAGTCAAAATAAGTTTATATTAGGTTGAGACAATCGTGCACTTCATGGTTTTTCAGTATGCGCGCAGCTTTGAGCAACTGTGCAGGTCTTTTTGTGGTATTTCATACGATAATAATCTATTTATATTGTTACTGCACTGGGTTGTCCAATCTGATATTTTGTTTGCAACTCATGGTCCTGAGCAGGCATGTTTGGTGAGAGAAGTGGTCAGGAAGATCTGCTCGGATAGACTTTGTTACTAGCATCTCATATCTGAGTGCCATTGTTAGATGTAAAGCGGCACGCATAGGTGAACTAAAGGGAGGAGTGCTGTGATGAACCCACTATAGGGAGCGCATTATGGGTTTTTCAGCAAGTGGAACTTAAAATATGGAATCTGACTTTGCTTATGGGGGCTTCGCAGAGAGTTGCACTAGCTGACGGAAGTCACAAAGGTGCATTTCCCTGCAGCTTTCTTAAAGAAGGCACTGACGATACACTGTACATAGTTTATTTTTGATGCCTTGCCTATTGCTACAAACACAATATACATCTCAAACACAGTTCATGGCACTATGAGGCTCTCCCTAAAACCTTACACCTAAAACAAAACATGCAAACATTTACAATTACTAGTGTAACATTCAAGTAGCAGTTGGGTGTCACTCAAAATGTTATATGCATGATGTATAGATCCCACACACACGCACACAGCAAATACATAATAGTAACTCATGGGCAAGGGAGTAGCCAGAAAATGTAAATACCTCCCACTCTGAACTAAAGCTCTTATGGCACCAAGAAAGCAAAGTAAGTCATCACAACCCTTCCCAGAAGAGCTCTCTTGTCCAAGGATCTAGCCATTCATCCTTCCATCAAACCCCTGATATCCACCATTTCAAACGTACATTCTGTCATCTATTAATTCTTTCATCCATCATTCAGTCTTTCACCATTCATTCTGTCCTTCCATCTGTGTGTCCATCCATATCCAAACCTTTTCAACCATTTGCAAACCTGTCCATTATCTATCCTTCCATCCATCATTTCACTCATCCATCCCTCCATCCACCATTTCACTCATCCATCCATCATCCATACACCCTTTCACCCAATCCAACCTTTCACTCATCCATCCACTCTTCCACCCATCCATCCATTCACTCATCCATCCAACCATTTACCCTTCCACCCAAGCCATCCTTTCACTCATCCATCCACTCTTCCATCCATTCACTACTCATCCATCCAACCATTTACCCTTTCACCCATCCTTTCACTTACTCATCCATCCACCCAGTCACTCATCCATCCACCCATTCAACTTTTCACTCATCCATCCTATCTTCCAGCTCTCCACCTTCCACTCATGTATGAATTCTTTCACTCATCCATCTTTACATTCTTCTTTTCACTCATCCATGCACCCATTCGCCCATCCATTCTGCCAATCATTCATCCATGCTTTCACTCATCCATCCATCAATCCTCCCTTTCTCTCTCCATTCCCCTTTCACTTAGCCACCCATCCTTCTATCCACCCTTCACCCATCCACATACTCATCCACTCATGAATCCATCCATTGACCCTATCACTCATCCATCCATCTTTTCTCTCATCCATCCACCCTTTCACTCATCTATCCACCCTTTTGTCCATCTACCCTCCCTTTCACTCACTCGTCCATCCTTACATCCACCCTTTCACTCATCCATCCATTCCTTCACCCTTTCACTTATCAGTTCATGAATCCATCTATCATTTCTCTCACCCATCCACCCATTCACTTGCCCATCATCCACCCTTTCACTCATCCATCCCTTTACTGATCCATCCACCCATTTGCCCACCCATCTACCCTTCCACCCATACATCCATCTATTTACCTTAATCCATCCTTCCACTCACGCATCCATCCATCCTTTCTCTCAATATCCATCCATTCACCCTTTCACTCATCCATTCATCCTTTCACTAATCCATCCGGCCATTTACCCATTCCTTCACTTATTCACTAACCCACCTTTTCACATTAATTATGAGCTGAGCTGAGCCTTTGTCTACTGAGTTGCAGACAGAAGAGGCCCATAAAGAACTTCACCATCGCTGTAGTTCCTAAAGTAAGGGGTGGGGTGGGGGAGGGTTCACTATGCCCCTGCACATAGGAAATCTGAAAACTTGGAACTCATGAGTCATGCATGATGCACAGTGCCAGGACGTAAGGTGACTGTGACATGGTGTTGTTTCCAGGAATTTAAGTGGGATGAAAAAACTGGGGGTCTCTCCAAGGAGCATGTCTGATGTTATTAAGAGCGTGCCTTAAAACCCCTAAGCTAACAATATGTGCTGAGCATAATGTGCTGCCCGACTGGTATTTTGCTGTTTCTATCATTGCATCCAGTAACATTAGACCTACAACAAGCCATGACTATTGGCTTTGTCAATGAATGTTAGTTGCATAAAATAAATAAAAAGCAGCAACTATGGCTTCGTTGTATATAATATTAAATATGCTTCAGCTCTGAAATGATGAGACTGTGTAAGAACTATAACCTCTTCTTTTTAACTTCTTTCGCCAGCTTCGTTTCATGAACTGGCACATAGCAGCATGGGCGTTTTTGTACATTTGATTTGTACATTTCTTCCATCTAACCCTAACAGAATGCCCTGCCCTATTCCGCGGCAGGAGGAGGCCACACACATGTGCACAATCTTTATAATCGCCCGTTGTAGGTGGCTGCTAGTGTGTAGAGGTGGATCAGACACTGAAAGCTCAAACCAGGCTCGATCCTGAAGCCTGGCTCGAGCTCAGCTGGAGGTGTTGTTGGAACTTCGAGCCCATAAAGAGCCGAGCTTTCATGAGGGGATAGCATTGTAAAACTGGGGATCTGGCACTTTGAATGATCTCCTTGCACATTTGGCCGAATGCAGCATGGGACCTCATATAAACATTGGCTTTCAGATCTAAGATGCCACGCGGGAACGTAGGGGGTAACTGATCGCAGAGTACTTCAGGGCCAGTCTGGTAGATGCAGCTTGGTGTACATTTACTTCCCTCTAAATAACTCGCAATACTGCAATTTCACTTCAGAACATCTTTGCATGGTGGAAACTTCTCAGCAAATGTTTGTAAATATCCGCAAAGTCAGGAGTTTTCAAGAGTTCACCTACTTTGCAAGGCATCCCCACACTCAAATGTCCACTCCCTAGTCATGTGAGAAGACTTGCTCACACCAATATTTCATAATGCTGGCTGGACTGTGCATGTGAGTAAATCTGGTTGCGAGTTCGTTTTGTGAAAACAGAACATTACTTTCTACTCCTAAAACAATCCATCTGCTCATATTAGTAGAAATTAATTGAGCTAATGGCTTTTTGGTGTGGGCGTACCTTGATTTGTATTTGGTTTGGGAAGTCTGAAAACCTATTTTATGGTTATTATATTTTTCAATATCTTCCTATGAATTAAGTGCATCCACTTTCAATCCGCTCCCTTGTCTGTTTACAAATCACTCCAACGGTAGGGGGTTGTTCTACACTCTTATGAACAGAGCTCCTTCTGAATTTTGATTTTGTGGAAAGATTTTGAATTGAATTCAGCTTTGATAATATTAGTAACTTCTTTGTTTAAGATTTGCATTTATTGATTATTGCTTGCGCCAGCCTCGTTGGTTGGAGTGGCCAAGATGCATTTGACCATTTTGCCACGGGTTGATCAAGAGGGAGAGGCTGGGAGTGGTGCGCTGGGGCCTCATTTACTAACGCTTTGCTTGGTATTGTCCAGTACAACGTGACCGGACTCAAAAGGTGGCCACCACATGCTGTAACAGCTCCAACTGTCCTATTATCATTCTGTATGTGGCAATCAGCCTGCATACAGAATGATAATGGGCGGGGTGGGGCTGCTCTTGTGCTCCGAGGATGAGTGCAAGGGGGCCCCATCAGGGAGCTGAGGCCTCTGGCAGGGGAACAGCTCTGCTCCCTGCAAGGCCCAAAATTACGGACAAAAGGCGTCCGTTAAGGGATCCTCACGGACAATGGACGTGAGGTCCAAATTACGGACGGTCCGTGAAATTTACGGACGGTTGGTCACCCTAGTTTGCCACCCCGTGACGAGCGCAGGTAAGAGTGTGGGGGGGGCACTGCCCCAACACTTGTGCCCCCAACATTTGTGCCCCCCCTTGCTACTCCACTGGCAGGAGATATTTGCCCTCGGGTGATACCCAGGGTGGCAACCTGTATAGCAGCGGTTCTTAACCTGGGGTCCGCAACACCTACTCAGGGGGTCTATGACTGTTAATAACATATATACACGTAAAAAAGAAAAATTGGAAACAGAAATTTTTTACCTGCTCTGCAAATAATTGATGGCCTCAATTGAAGCACTGGTATGCACCAACAAAAAGAAACCATTGATTTGAAGCAAATAAAAACACAAAAGACCTGATTTAGGGTTTGGCAGATGGATTAATGTCCTTCAAGGCAACAGAGTACTTTTCTCAGTCTCCCTGACGGACATCCCGTCCAACAAAATTAGACAGGTCCCACAGACGGCTCTCAACATTGACAGAAACTGTCATCATGGTTTGACGGATGGTACCAACAGCTATGATGGCCAGCTGTCAAACTTTTTAAAAGATTTGTTTTTGAGAAACAAAAAGCATATGACCCCCACACCCTGGTAGTTTTCTCCCAGGGTGTGGGGTCATTAGTAATTTTTTCCTGTCCCTCACTGTCAGGTTTTTCCCAGTGGTGACCGTCAGAAATAAAAGGCATTACATCATCTACTCTAAATGTTCTGGACGTTTTAATGTCCTTTTTGCCACTGCCTACTTCAGCTGGCCGTTGGAGGAAGTTTTCCATCAATGGAGCCAATAGGGACTCTGTCGATGAAATACTTATGTTGCAAACATCTCTAAATGAGGGGGTGTGAGCTCTTCTCAAGCAACAACCACAATCCTTGTCAAGGTGAACCACAAAAAGCCAACAAAGGAACCAGTGCTTAACCCTCTGGTAGCTTGGCACAAAAGCAGTCAGGCTTAACTTAGAGGCAAGGTTTAAAGTATTCATGCAGCGCACAAACAGTAATGAAGTGAAAACATAACACAAGAAAAATCCCACACTAATGAAGAAAAATAGTGTAAAATTGAATAACTTATTTGACAACACAATGACAAAAATCCAATCTGTAGAACCGGAGATATGCAATTTCAAAGATTTTAGGTAAGTACAGTGCCTAAAATGACAACATGTCTCTTACGGTTATCTGGTTATGCTAAACCGGGGGAGGGTCACAAGTTCAGGCTGACCGGAATGGAGCTTGGGCCTATTGCAGGGACCAGGTTAGTCTTGCTGAAAGAGTTACCTTTTCAAAGTCCGGCGTGAAGAATCCAGTTTGCAATGGAGGAGGCCGTGAGAAGCAGGGAGACCGCCTCAAATGGTCATCGCGGTAGTGCGAAGAGCAGGCCGGGCATTACGGACAGTTGTCACTGTAGCGCAAAGATCCTGCTGAGCGTGGCAGACAGTCATTGCTGGAGCTTTGCTTTGGCGGTCACCGCAGGTTGTCAATGCTTTAGTGCAAAGTGCAGATCTCACGTTGCAAATCTTTGCGGGAAGTAGCTGTAGCTTGAAGAGTCGGGTCTACCAGAGCTTCACATTGGCGGACATCGCGGGCGGTGAGGTTTCGACGTGAACGGGCCTGTTTGCAGTTGTGAAGTGCCCAAAACTTCGGATTTTCCCCGGCTTCTTCAGAGGAGTTCATTTGGATGCCAACCAAGGGCCCAGAACTGGAGAGGAACATCTTGGGGATCAGAGACTCAATGTAGCAGCGGTCAGGAGGGCTCAGGCAGGTCCAGTTGCAGGTCCAGGCAGGTCCAGTTGCAGCAGGTCAGCTGGGCAGTTGTAGGGAGGCCTTGTGAGCTTATTATGTCCCTATAGCCCTGAAAAGGAGGTGAGTTAGCTGACCATTGAAAGCACTTAAGGTAGCCTGGGATGAAGGAAGCAAGTTCAGTCTTCTTTATCAGAAAGCAGGACAGGCCTCAGGCAGCCTGTCAGTCCTCTGGCAATGGAGCAGTCTTTCTTCTGTAGTACCTACAGGTCCAGAAGAGTACTGAGGAGTGCTCAGAGGGTCCTAATGTCATACCTGGTGCCAGCTTTGAAGTGAAAGAAACTTCTAGAGTTCCCCCGCCCCACAGATGGTGTTGGAATGCCCTTCCTCCCTGCCCTCATCCCAGAGCATCTGGGGGCACAAAAGACTAGTATGAAGTTCTTTGTGTGTGGGCTGAGGCAGGATCTTTAAAGAGTTAGTGGGGCAGGGAGCAGTTCCGCCCCCCCCCACCCTGTCAGGATGGCTCATCCTGCCAACACCCAGTCTCCCTTTGGTGTTACTGTCTGGGAACAATACACAAAGGCCAACTGCCAACACACCTAATCATGTAACCCAGGAAACAGGCTGCAGGCACCAAATGGTTAGGACAAGAAAATGCAAACTTTCTAAAAGTGGAATTATCTGAATTCTGACTTTAAATCAGGCTTTGCCCTTAGAGAGGAATTTAAAATTACAATTCCTTAGACACCGAACATAATATTTCCACCTGTTCCCAAACGAACGTTAACCCTTCTTAAATGTAATAAGGTAACCCAATGTTATCCTATGGAAGAAGTAGTCCTCATAGTAATGAAAAACTAATTTATGAGTTTTTCACTGCCAGGACATGTAAAACTTAAAAGTACATATCAAACTTTTTACATACAATGCACCCTGCCCTTTGGGCTGTTTAGAGCCTCTTGTAGGGGTGACTTATATGTATTAAAATAGAGTTTTGGGCTTGGCACACACCCTGCCATAGCAGACCTGAGATATGTTTTAAGGGGGTACTTAAGCAGGTGATACAGTAAGTGCTGCAGGCCCACTAGTAACATTTCATTTACAGGCCCTGGGTACATGTTGTACCACTTTGCCAGGGACTTACAAGTGAATTAAATGTACCAATCAGGTGTATGCCAATTGTACAGTGTTTTAGGGAGAGAGCACAAGCACTTTAGCACTGGTTAGCAGTGGTAATGTGCAGAGTCCTGAAAGACAACAATAACCGGTTCAGAAAACAGGAGGTGTGAAGGCAAAAAGTTTGGGGTTGACCCTGCAGCGAGGGCCAAGTCCAACAATTGTATTTTTGACCAGTAAATAAAACTGAAGCATTGAATTTTCCGTCATCGACTTGGACTTGTCCACAAATTTAGCTATAGTACCTTCACTTTGAGAAGAGGTGCACAGTTAATCCAACAATGTTTTTAATATGTGTCTTATGTGTATATAGATGTCACCAGTTTTGTCCTTTTTATGTGTAGCCTGTTCTTCACTTGATTTTTTAAACAGTTGAAAATGTGTGTTTCTTTACAAACATTTTTTTTTAATTCTAGAAAATCACGCAATAAACATATGTTTTCCAGGTATTGCCCCCTTCAATGTGTTTCATGTTTGAAAAGTACATTTTGTGAATCAATCGGCTCTACATTGATATCGTGAATGAAGATTGGATTACACATCCACAAAAGAAAACATCAAGGATATTAGATTTTTTTGATAGTATGCAGAGTGGAATTTGGTGCTTTTGTTAATCAAATTTCTCTTTGTAGTCGGGCTATAACAAGGACATATTTACATTTTTGGCCAGTTATTCTGATACCACTAGTAGAGAGCTACTAGTTCCATCGTCTAATCCGCCTCTGGAAATTAGAACTCTTGCTGTCTCTCCTCAGGCCACAAAATGTACAGTTACTCTTACACTTGGCTAGAAACGTTGCAGAGTGAAAGCAAAAGGCCCTGAAGGTTCCCTCTAAACAATCTCATTGAAACTTAGCAATAATTTATTTTTCCATGGTTGGTAGAGAAACATGAAGAAAAAGAGGTCCTCTTTCAATCGATCAGGATTTAGAAAGCGCGGCTAATCACCCAACAGGGTATCCAGGTGCTTGCAGGTCCCGGAGGCTTTTTCGAACAGCCAGATCTTGAGGGCCATTCCAGATCTTGAGGGCCATTTGGAATTCCGGAAGTGAGGTGATGGTCCGGAGTTGTGTGGGGAGGCTGTTCCAGGTCTTTGCTGCAATGTGGGAGGAGTGTCCTTAACTTCTGCATCGGTAGATGGAGGAGTATGGGCAAGTGAAAGGGAGGCAAAGCGTAGTGTTCTCGATGGTTGGTGGAAATTCAGGCAGTGGTTAATGTAGGCGGGTTCTTGGTTGTGTAAAGCCTTGCATGCGTGGGTCAGCAGCTTGAATTGGCATCTCTTCTGTACGGTGAGCCATTGGAGTTGCCTGAGGTGGGGTGTGATGTGGGTTCGTCGGGGAGGCCTGATGATGAGTCTGGCTGCAGCGTTCTGTATGGTCTGAAGTCTCTGTAGGAGGTGTGCTGCGATTCCTACGTAGAGGGCAATGCCGTAGTTCAGTCAGCTGGTGATGACAGCTTGTGTCACGGTGCATCTTGTGTGTAGGGGTAGCCACTTGAACATCTTACAAAGCATGCGCAGTTTGAGGAAGCATGCAGAGGAGATGGAGTTGATCTGTGATTTCATGGTGAGCTTGGTGCCAATGATGACTCCAAGGTTTCTGGCATGGTGGAGCGAGTCGGTGTGGGTCCTAGGTCTGATGGCCACCAGGAGTCATTCCATGTGTTGCTGTTGTTGCCAAAGATCAGTAATTCCGTCTTGTCTGTGTTCAGCTGCAGGCAGTTGTTCTTCACCCAGTCGGTGACGTTTGTCATGCTTCTGTGGAAGTTGGTGGTGTAGTCGGTGAGTGAGAGGAAGAATTGGGTACGACCTGCTTAGGAAATTATGTTGAGACCATGGGATCTGATAATGTTGGCCAGCGTGGTCATATATGAGTTGAAGAGTGTGGGGCTGAGGGATGAGCCCTGGGGGACACCGAAGGTGATCTCCTTGGGTTCAGAGTTGAAAGGTGGGAGGTGGATCCTCTGAGTTCTTCCTGTGAGGAAGGAGGTGACCCATCTGAGCACATCCCCTTGGATGCAGATGTGGTGGAGTCTTTCGATCAGCGTGCGGCTGGATACGAAGTTGAAGGCTGCCGAGAGGTTGAGAAGGATCAAAGCTGCTGTTTCTCCTCGGTCGAGGTGGGTTCAGATGTCATCGGTGGCTGCAATCAGGGCTGGCTGTTTCAGAGCTGTGATTGCTGTGGAAGCCAGATTGGGAGGCATCGAGTAGCTGGTTCTGCTCCAGGTGTGTCATGATTTGATTGCTGATGATCTTTTCCAGTACCTTCTCTGGGAATGGTAGTAGGGAGATTGGCTGGTAGTTTTAGAGTTTGCTGGGGTCGGCGGAGGGTTTTTTGAGTAGTGGTCGGGCTTTGGCGTGTTTCCAGGTGTCTGTAAATGTGGTGGTGATAGAGGTGTTGAGTAGGGTGGTGAGTTCCTGGCAGATCCTTTGGTTTCCGAGGTTGAAGTTGTGGTGCCGGCCTGGGTCTGTGGGAACTCCAGAGTCGATGGATTTCATGGTGGAGGTGGTGTCCTGGGTGGAGAAGATGTTCCAGGTTGTCAGTGTGTGGTTCGTGTTGGTTACGGTGGTGGTGTATCTGTCGAGGAAGTCTGTAAGTGTGGGTTGGGGTTCGAAGTTCCTGTGTATGGTTGCAATCTTGTCATGGAAGAAGTGGGCGAGGTTGTCGCACAGCTCCTGTGAGGGTATGATGTTGTTTTCGCTGGCAGCCAGGTTGGAACCTTAATGATGTTGAAAAGTTCCTTGGTGTTGTTGGCTCTGGTACCAGCCCCCAATATAATATCCTGTTTTCATCTCAACATAATAGTAACTGGGGACAGTCTGCCACTCCCAGAAGGGCAATCATACAAGGCCCTATTCTCAAATGAATTTTAAAGTAAGTAACCTGGTACTCTTATAGTAGTCTTTTATGGACTTCTTGCATGCCTTTGGGAATTGGACTGAAAACATCTAAATGGGAATAAAATGGAAATATTCTAGTAAAATTCATATACAATTAGTGCAAATAGAAGAAATTGTGCCTAAGGTGAACTTTTATTAGTAGGGAGTTGGACATTGCGGGCTGACTCACCAAGACATGTAAGAGTACGTAAAAGAGTTCTCCTGTAGTACTGCTCCCAATAGTCTTAAATTCTTTTTTGAACCGGCCACTCTGTGTTCATTTGGCTTACTTCAATTTTTGAAGCAGGGGTGCTGGGACTAGTGGTGTGGAAGGTGCTGCAGCAACCCCATAAAACTTGAAATAGTTTAGATTGGGAATGTACAACAACGAGGCCATACTAATGTTTTTTTCCAGGCAGAATTTGTTGTGTTTTCAAAGACAGACTGCCACATATCCCCAATGCCCTTAGTGAGGTGACGTCACTGGTCAGCACCCGCATGCTTAAAACTGTTTTCAGGGATGCTGGATTGAAGAGAATTAGGGGCATATTATCAAGAAACAGCGTTAAAATTATCGCCGCTTTAGCGGCAGAAAACTGCCGATAAAGCGGCGATAATGGGCTTGATAATATGCCCTGGAGAATTCCAATAGAAGCCCATGTTCTGGTGTCAACATGGGCTTCTATTGGAATTCTCAAGGGCATATTATCAAGCCCATTATCGCCGCTTTAGCGGCAGTTTTCTGCCGCTAAAGCGGCGATAATTTTAACGCCGTTCTTGATAATATGCCCCTTAGAGTTTCTTGTTTCTTTAGTACTGAGGCCAGCATATCTTCTGCCAAAGGCCTTCCCATTGTCCCAGTGTTTGGGGCAACTTCTAAAACCAACTCCTTGGCTTGTGCTCTGCTCGCAAGATTAAATCTGGATCGCTGAGCCACCCCTTTGTGCTCTACCCTTGCCATGTGAGACCATTTAGGGCAGTGCCTTTCCCTTCCCACTGTATATTTATGGGGTCCAATTTCGCCCTTTCCGGTATCAGAAACTGGCTGTTGTGTTCACCATCTAAATGCCAATATGGGATTTCATGGTTGGCCTTTCTTCCACTGTTCGCTGAATATCTGGCACACTTTCACTTAATATATCACTATATTACTTGTGCCAGAGTTTAGAGACACCCACAGAGAAACAAAGGAGAGGTGATTGGGACTGTAGTACCTCATGAAGCACAGTGGCTGCATTGTAAACCTTTACATCAAAATATTCCTCATTTGTAGTGCCACCTTTATGGGAACATTTTGAAAATAGGGTTGCAACTCCCTTTCTCACATGCTTGTGGAACAATAAACACTAGTAGATGTGTGCCCTCATCGTATGTCCTTCACCAACTTCTCCCTGGGGGATTATAATTCCAAATAAAGTCACACTCTACCTGGGGTGAGATCCTGGCTCCCGTAGATGTGTTTGTATTTTGTTCGCCAGAAGATGTAGTAACCTGGAAAGGTACAGGTACCCGGGCAAATTCCTGAAGGCAGAGACGATGAGGTCGAACAAGGGCCTCATTGCATTTAAATGACCCTAAAGTGACCCGAAAGTAGTTTTGCAAACATGTTTTTTGAAGACCAGAGACAGTGTAAAAAGACGACGCAGAACTCCAGATTCTGTTCTACCAAGAGCTTAACTAATACAAAAGCCTACGTGGCTTCAGACTTTAATTTGCTTTCAGGCAGCTCTATTTCCCCACAATTCATACATTAAATGATTTATTAATCAGGATCATGGCAGCCTCAGAAAAAGCCAGCACTATGAGTTGCAGGCCAATAGGCGTAGCCACATATCTGCGACATCAGCACATTGGTTACATTGAGAGTCCTACGGATGTGGTTGAGCTACAAGCGGGACAGTAAGTACTTTATACAAATAAAGCTTATTGAAGTCTTCAAAACACTCCTCTTTTGGTTAGTCAATATTTGCTTTTTATTCTTCCAGGATGGAGGATCTAAACGTCTAGACATATGGGGCCATCTCTAAAAGAGACTCTGCCCCTTGAGATGCAAGTAACATGTACAACTTGTTCAACTCTGCAGAATGATGATGCTGGACGTCTGACAGAGACCAGACCTTGAACCCACCATTGTCCAGTCCTCCAGGATCCTCACAGTATGACTCTCTCTGGAAGATTTCTTGCTTCTTCCCCACCATGATTCTTGGGTCTGAATACATCTAGATACCTCCTGAGAAGGAACATGGTTCACGTAGGGCTCAGCTGAGCTTCTCTTTCTCGCCTTCAGGTCATATGAGCTCCTCGCTGCATGTTCTGCCATTACATCGATCGACGTGACCTTGAGCCTTTAACCAATGTCCATCAACTCAACTTGCGTGGATCCACCAATGTCATGAGTTCAACCAATGACGGTCAACGATGCATGCTGCAACGTGCTAACACGCCTTATCTTGCATACGCTGACGGCGATAATGTCCTAAGAGTAAAGAAAGAACAGTATGTACATGAGCTTCTTGGTGAAACAGATGGCCGGTTGTTCCATCTGGCGCACAAGACCTTCCGAGGTAGCGACAAGTCTGAGGATTGTAGTCGCAGCACAACATTTGTCCAGATGACAAAAGTCTGCATTAGGGCCTGCCATGGAAACTTTACTACCCTATCGGCAAAAACCTCTCTTTCCTGAATCACACTTGCGAGCCATTGTCCAGCTGTTCTCTGTCATGACCATGATGGGGATAGGAGTTTTCTGATGATCCGGCCCTTCCTGGGCTGCTGACGAGAGTTGGATTTTCTGACCTCCCTCTGCGGCGTGGAAGGAACGGCACCTGGTCCCTGTTGGTTGAAAGTCCAGACCTGCATAAGGAGCAGCATATAACTGCAAAGAGTCCGCTTTCCCTCATGCATTTATTTTTCTTTATTATTTTTTAAACAGTGTGTTGAGCACGTTATACACCTCCAAAGAGCTCACTCGAGCATCTAAGTGTGTCAAGTGCGCCCCTTTGTGGGCTCCCCGAGCGCTTCAAGGTCATTCACCCACTGTGCTAACGTCCACTGCCATCAACTCTACAATTCACCCTTTGCCATGGACAGCCACTTATAGTCTGAACACTGCGGTAATCCGCTCTTGTGATGGGATTCTGATGAGGAGATGGACTTTACTCCTTTTAGCACAGAGCTGTGCAAAGCTGTGAAGCTTGACGGCTCGCACCTTCACGTAGTAAAGCAAAGGTTCACCAGCTTCTCTAAAACTGAACTGGCAATCTTTTTTTTTTTTAAAGTGCAAAAAAGTGGGCGTGCAGGCAGGGCCGGAGCAGCAGCCCCTTCCCTCACCTCAATTTAGCCAGGCTTCCGCTCCGTTCCCTGATCCCCTGGGAGGTGCCCCACAGGTGACTTCTGACGTCCCCCAGGGGGGCTACCAGGAGCGAGAAAGTGTTTCTGGGAGACTGCGGAAGTAACCCCGCTGTCGGGGGACAATTCGGGTGCACTTTGTGACCAAAACAAATCCCTGTGACGTTTAACTATGCTGCCTTAGGCGAACTCTGATGACATCACATCACATTTCTTTTCTTTTTTGTTAATAAACATTTTATTGGTTTTCGTGACAATAGAAAACTATCAACCACATTTTTGAAGCAATATCTTTTGACAGCTTCCATGACAATATTCATTATATAGTTTACAAGCTTTACAAATCAGTGGGCATGAATACATTTGCCAGTCTCTCCTGTATAGAACTTGTGATACACCCCTCAGGTCCCTGCAGATACACCAGCACATCATCAGCAGATACCCTGTGCCTACTCAAAGCCCTTCATCTGGTCATCCACCCTAATCCATTTGGCCAGCGGCTCAATCGCTGTGGCAAAGAGCAATGGGCAGGGCCAGCTTCAGCGCTCGAGGCGCCCAGTGCGACAATGTTTGTTGGCACCCCCCACCGTGGTGGCGGGGGTGACCACCTCGACATTGGATTAACTCACCACCACCCTTTAACAGTGCCCCTCAAGTCTCCATAACCACTCTTTTTCAGATGCACTTAATTAGTTATATAGCGCCACCTATACCAGTGTAGGGTGTCAGAGCACTTTGCATCACACACACGTTGCACAGAGACAATCATACGTGTGTAAATCAGTGTATAGGAAATGTCACATAAGCCACAGGACTACAAGATGTAGGAATGACATGTCATCCGTACTGGTAGGCAGTATGGTTTTAGAGTGCTTGCCCTGAGAACGGAACACCATAGTTAGGGGTTCTCTTTAATAATATGAATCGATTTCTACCCAAATGAACCCTTTTTGCAACATTAATCTATGCTCTAATCTGTAGTTTGCAGCGTGCATACATTTCTTTGATGGCAGTTAATAATTCATTGTTCTATATTAGGATTTTAACTTATAAACTGCAAGAAACAAAAGATTGTGCCAAATTTACAACAGAAAGGCGGAGCTCGGTGTTGTGCCACAATTGGTAATGCTGCGGTCCGACATTCTGAAAATGCAGGGATGCGCTGTAATTACAATAATACGGCACACCCCTGTGTTTCTCCTAGCGCTGGTGTTAAATTTATCTGCCTAGCGCCAACGCTGGCACCCTTGCACTATATTGCAAGGGTGCCTGCATTGCAGGGAATTATTGTTCTTGTGCAGGAAGGTGTCCCTTCCTGCACATAAACACTCACTAATGGCGATTTGTAACTTCTATGTGTGCTGCAGAATGCAGCACATATAGAAGTTGCAACTCGTCATTATTTAATGATTGTTTATGTGCAGGAAGGGACACCTTCCTGCACATGAATAATCACTAATGGCGATGTGCTCTGTCTATGTGTGCAGCACACATAGAAACAGCAAAAACTAGGAAAAATTAATAATTTCTCCTCATTGCACCTGTTTAAGACCAGGTTTTCCATGGTCTTATTTTTGGTGCTGCCCCATATTTACACCAGCCTTGTAAATAGGGTGCAGCATCAAAAAGCAATAGGTGTTGTGGGGGAACGCCCACTACAACACCCATTGCCCGCCCCTTTCACGCTGAGTGCGGAGTAATTAGGGGCATTATTTGCAAGGCGGTGTTAAGCCACATTAAATGACTTAACGCCACCTTGTAAATAAGGTCGTAGGGTTATCACCGCTAGAACATCAAAAAAAGGGACGTTCTGGTGGCGATAACCCCTTGTAAATATGCCCTGATATCTCTTAGAAAAGCAGTAACCCACTGACCTATTTACATTATATGCACTTTGTGATCTGCATGGTACACGTTCTTTGCAGCAGGCACATTAATCCTCTGTGTTATTTTCTGATCAATCAAAACCTCAACTAGACAAAACTCTGATCTCTCTCCAGGAAGAATATTAATCACTGGAGTTATCGTGACATTTTTATTGTTGCCTGGAAATTGCTGCAGGCAAGGAAGGCTGCAGCAGGTGCTTTTAAAACCAAAATAAATTTGCAAACTCGGTGCCCCCTGAAGTCAGCACACGGTGCCGTGGCACCAGTTGCACCACCCTAGAGCCGGCCCTGGCAACAGGGACAGAGGCATGACCCAGGGCCCTGGGGAAAGTTGTGTCAACACACTCCAAGAAAGCTGCCATCAAGGTGGGGGGCACATACATCCTAATCAGTGACACAAGCTTCCCATATGGTGAGCCGGTAACAGCCACAAACCTCCCCAGATTGTCATGCCATACTCGCGAAGCTTTTAGGGGCAAGTGGTTACAAATTAATATGGCCGAGCTTCTTGATTCTTTAGTAAACCCTGCATGGAATACCTGTGAGACACCCAGTCGGGCCAAAAAGGGATATTTGTTCCCAGCACGATGGGTTTCTTGTAGAAAAAGGATGTCTGCATTAGGGCGTTTGACTGCTCTAAGGTTCGCCCCCCTTTTAATATTGTCAAGTAGACATATTTACCTTCTAAGTGAGGATACATAACTGACCCCACTGAGATACTGGGTCACACTCAGCCATGGGGGAGAAGGAAAGGGTATGTAACAGTATAGGAGTCACTGTGTCATGTGTAGCATTGCATTGCATGCTGTCAAGATGATCTAACAAAAATGTCCCCATTGAAACCAACCCACCTTTCGAGAACACAAAGTATTTCTTGTGGGATATTTATCGGAGACATCTGCCAACTGGGCAAAAAAATCTACCTGATCTCTTTGTTGCATATCCCTATCCCCCAAAAGGAACAAAAGACAGAACTAAAGAACTTCGCCTCAGGGGGGTCAGCTATATAGAGGCCAATGCCGCACACCCCACTACGCTGCCCACCCACCACCTTTTACTGACCCTGTACCGCCAGTTCTTCTTCAGTAATGATGATATTATATTGATCCCCCATGGTTCGCCCCAACCAGGGGAATAATACTGCTCATAGAGCAGGCTGGATCACAGTAAGTTGCCAGGTATGTCAGCGGTCAGGAGAGCACCCTGCCATGCAGGTCCGGCAAGACGAGCTTCTTGCATAGTCCCATTTCGCTATAAATTATGGCGAGGCGATGTACCTGGACCTCACCTCCTTGCCAAATGAGATTGGTTCCTGTTGCCCGGATCCCGTTACCGCTCACTGGCACAGAGGCACTTCACTGAGGCAGGAGCTCTGGGGACTGCATATCCCACATCCCTAAGTGGCAGGAGCCGCCAGCGTCACTGGATCCGCGCCAGGAGGCGCTTTTAAGCCGGTCGGGGCTCCCGCAGCGCGGGACGCACGCGGGCCAAGGGCGGATCCGTCTGTGCTCATCAGAGCCCAAAGGAGGCCGGGCTGGGCCACCCCTCTTGACTTTGGGACCCGTTACAGTGAGCTCGGGGTACCTTCGAGGACTCTAAAGGAAGGCATCGATAGGGGAGCATCGTGGACGTTCAACAAGATCCCTTGATACAGGAAGGTAGGAGGTGTCTTCTTGTATCTTTGCACCATCTGAACTCCCGCCAGGGGTGTTGGGTTTACTTGGCTTGTCTAGTGTGACCGTGGATACAGTATAGACCTCTTCTTTTGCACTGCCTGTTGACTAACCTGTTTGGGGAGCTATGGGAAAACGTAAGGGTCCAACGGCAGCACCTCCAGGTCCACCAATTACAACGATGGATGCGTTCTTATCAAGGGCAGCTGGGATCATAGACAAGGAAATCGAGCTGGTAGCCCGCCGGCTTTCTCGTTCTCCCGTACCCCGTCCCGTCTCTAGTTCTCCTTGCATACCGGGGGGTAGTTGTTTACAGTTCGCCCAGGATACCCAGTCCGACCAAGTTCCCTCATCAAGACCAGGATCACCAGCAAGGTCAGATAGGGCTTATAGCCAAAATGTAGGAACAGCCAGCATTACCGGGCCTGAGCTCATTGTTCCACCTCTTTCAACCAAGGTCCCGGGGACCAACCAGGGGGAGTGAGGACAAGGGCAGGGCTTGGAGTAAAAAGGAAAGGCTCATCGACGGGGGCTAAACCCAAACGCTCAAGGGCAGAGGGGACAGGACTATGCATTAGCAAACCGCAACTGTTGTCCAAAGAAGATATGGAGGCCATGACGGAAGGATGGATGGGCTCCTTGATGACGGCATCGATAGGGGAGCATCGTGGACGTTCAACAAGATCCCTTGATACAGGAAGGTAGGAGGTGTCTTCTTGTATCTTTGTACCGTCTGAACTCCCGCAACCGGACCCCGGCAAGCAAACGGTATTACATGTGAGCAAGGCCCAAGTGGCCCAAGTGGGTATATGTCACCCTCAACATCGGTGTAAAGTAGCGCCAACCTCCCTCCCCGGCCCGTGGTGGATTTAAAATCCCGGGAAGTAGACATATTGGGAGGAACAGTTGCATCGAAACCACAGTGCCCTACAGCCGGTCCTGGTCCAGCCAGACCACTAGAGGGGGAGCCACCGAGAAGTGGGGGGGTTGCTTCAGAGGCCAACATAGCAGACCCCACGGGAGAGAGACAGAGGCAAAAGTTACCTACTATACACCTCCCTCTCCATGGGTGTCGTTGAAGATTTTGAACAATTGAAGAACAAGGTTCTGCATTGGCTAAATCGTAACACATCTCTTGGCCTAAGGTTGGAGGAATTTATAAATATAGGGGGATATTCACAAGGACTTATCTCCGATTTATCTCCACCTTAACTCATTAAAAGTGGAGATAGATTTAACACCCCATTCACAAGCGGGTGCAAACTGCAGACATCGCCAGTATTCCCGAGATAACTGCCCCAAAATTTATCTCCAAGGTGGACACCACTAACTAACCCTAATGAGATGCAGAGTAGGCGTTCCCGGGCAAAAACACACGAAAAAACCACAACACCACTTTCACAACGAACTGCCAGATCCGCGATGCGAACCAAAAACAGGCGATAAGCCGCGGTAGCACCAGGGATTTAACACCTGCCTTTTGCTGGTGCTAAGCAGGACGACTACCCACAGCATGAAAGGGAGCCCAGCCAAGAGCCACACCTGAAGACCCACAGATGCCATGGAGACAATGATCATGCAGCTCCGATACCCATGAGGGCCACAACACCCACCGCCACCACCCCCAGCCCCCACTCCCCCGGACATACACATACCGTGCACGACACAAGAGCCACAAAAAGCGCATGATGACGCACATTGACAAAAAATAACACACATGTGTGGCCAGAAGAACGAGAAACAGTCACACAGCACTGAAGTAACAACCAAAAACTTTATTGAAATACAACACAAAACACCAATGCGGAAGACTCCTGTTGTGTCTGTCCGGGACAATCTTGATGTCACAGCCTGGAAAACAAAGCACAAAATCAGAACGTGTGCCATGCGCACATCAAAGGAGCGAGACACAGAGAAACAGAGAATGAAAGAAAGGCAGAGAGAGAAAGAGAGAGAAGGAAAGGAAAGGAAGGGAGAGAGAGAGTGATAGAGGAAAGGAAAGGAGAGAGAGTGAGAGTGAGAAGGAAAGGAGAGTGAGAGAGAGAGAAGGAAAGGAAGGGAGAGAGAGAGTGAGAGAGAGAGAGAGAGAGAGGGAAGGAAGGGAGAGAGAGAGAGACACCGCCGCCCCTGCGCACCCAGGCCCCACTGTTCACCTGCTGCCACCGGTGTGTCTCCAACCACGTGCCGGGATACACTGCAAGCCACCAGGTCTGCAACCTGTAATCGAGGCCAGAGTCAATCATGGCAGAGTCCATCACACAGCACACGGCAACAACGCCTGTCCGTCCCTGCGCACGCATGCAGCCGCACCCCACCCCCTCCCGCCGGCCAGCGCTGGCTGTCCGCACTTGCGCACCCCGGGCCCACTGCTCACCTGCCGCCAACGGTGTGTCCACCAGTGGGCACACCACGTGCCCGTGCAAGCTCCAGGCCCCGGTCCCGCCACCATGGCATGGTCCACATCATGCGGAGCCGCCCCGCGGCCCAGCAGGTCCCACACATGACGCTGAGTCCTGAGGCATCAATGGCAGAGACCACAGCAGTGCACACGTCATCAGCGCAGGCTGAACACCCGCTCAGCAATTTCGGTGCACTAACCCTGTGCAACCCCAGTCAGCGCCACGTGGTGGTAGGCCCGTGACGGGCGCATGGCTTCGGGTGCCACTAACCCTGTGCAACCCCAGTCAGCGGCACGTGGTGGTAGGCCCGTGATGGGCGCAAGGTTTCGGGTGCGACCAACCCTGTGCGCAACAACTCACAGGGCCGTTTCTAGGTGGTTTGCCGCCCTAGGCGAGAATTGAAAAATGCCGCCCCCTCCCTTTTACTACCATCACTCTCTCCCCCTGTCATCCAGGCTAGAAGAGTTAATGCATTCGATATATAGACTAGCTTACGCGGGCATAACAGCCTACAGTTATGTGGGTGCCCCACAATCACAGCATCTTCTGCGGCCCATGGGTAAACATCTGACACCTTCACTCTTGATGAAGACCATGGCACCCTCTACAGACTTCAAAGCACAATAAACAGGAGATGATACTACTATCCAACAGCATTAGTCAATGGTCCTTATTTTACAGACCTTGGAAGGGAGAATGCTCAGATTAACTATGTTGAATCCTTTGCTGATACCTGCTGCAGGTTTTTCACGGATTTATGATAAAAATACATTAGTCCAAGAGGCCGCCTTGCCCAAACCACTTGTTTCTGTAGGGGTTAGGCGCTCATGTAATGTGTGAACTACGTAAATGACATTTCATTTATACCATGTAGCCGACGGGGTGGGCTAGGGTTTCAGGTCCTAGTCTGACTACAGACGCTAAGCTCCAGTCGGAGTCTTGAGGCTTGACACAAAGAGCAACACTCGACAACAGTCCATGTGCTGAGGAGCCTCAGCTCAGAAATGACAGGTGTTGGAATGCTTCTCAGATCTGCTAGGCTCAATGCCATTTTAAAATGGCCCATTTCATCAAAATGTGTTTCGTTTTTTTACAGTGCCTAGATATGTTTTCAATCACTCTTCTATAAAACAAAGTTTGGATTTTATTTTTGGTATTATACATTCCTGCAGCACACTCAAAATACCCCTCTACTGCAACAAAACCCGAACGGAATAGAAGTACTGCAATAAAAACACTAACAGAATAGATGTACTGCAACAAAAACACTAACGGAATAGATGTACTGCAAAAAAAACACTAACGGGATAGATATACAAAGAGATGGCTCATGTTTTTCTTGGGTAGGAGGACAAGAGGGTGCTTTAGAGCCATCCTCAGATGTCCACAGTTATAGCACAGTAGTCTGACATATACACACACACACACACACACATTTGGTGTACTTTGGTGCTACAGGCAGCAATAGAATCGTTTTTTGCTCTGATGCGACCCAAGTGTAGCATGAAGGCCTAATACTAGTCCAGTGGTTACAAAATAATCGACTGTACATCAGAAATGTGCAAGCCTCTGTCACCCAACAGCCCAGCTTGTACTATATATAGTCTATGGCAGCGTCTAATGTTTCTGTCCGAGACATGTACATTAGAGACCACTGCTCCCTCGTGGGAAAAATTCTGTGATTTTTGGAGGAAATATGGAAGAGAGACTGCTTTCAGAAGACCATTTCTTTTTTAGGCACTGAGACCTATCTTTCATTTTCAGACTTTGACCCAGAGATCGAAATGAGAAAGGCTGAAAAGGGAGAAAAGAGGAGGAAGACAAAAATGTGGAAACAGCGACAAAGGGAGCGGGAGGGCTGATAAAGAGCCTGCAAGAGTATTATAAGGAGATGGGAAGTGTAGGGCGGGGGAAGAAAGAGGCATGAGGTGGAGTCCAGACTAGGGAGCCTTGGTATCAGGCCTGTGGATGGCTTTAACAAAATACTTGGGACGGCGTCGCCCTCAACTTTATTTTTTATTTCTAGAAAATAAACCCTGTTTGGTATACTTCATCAGAAACAGGCCAGCATGGGACTGAGCTACACTAGAGATGAGAGATGAGGGAGGACACAGACCTGCCTTGGATTCAGCACACGTTTGCTGATGGCCTGGCTGGGTCTTGAAGCTATAACCCTCTCATGGCCGAGTGAGCCATGTTACAGCACAGCTCCATCCTTGGGAAGAAGGGGAGAGGGTGGGACTTCGGCTAGTAAAGGGAAATGGGCCCGCCCGAACCCCTGCCCTCCCATCTCAGGAAACAGTAGCGGCCGCCATCTTGTCCTCCTTCAAGCAAGGGAACTTTGACCCTCAAAAAATATCCTAATTGCCCCGCCCAAAAGGAGAAGCTGAAGATTTCATGCGGTCCTCTGCTCAAGACTCTGCGGTGGAAAAAGCTTATTGGCAAGAAAGTAGCTATCCGTCTTGTAACGCTTAGGTAAGTAGGCACCAAAGGCAGATATAGCGAACACCAGGCCTACTTGGTTTTGCTCATACTGGCCCGCTGCAACATCCTAGTCCCAGGTGTCGAACACAGGTGGACAGTTGCCCAAGGCAGCCCCGGAGGTCAACAATGTAGGCCCAGGAAGGACCGAAGAATGGCAACATTTCGGCATGAGATAAATGTGCATGCAACGCACCGAAATGACAATAACAACCAGTCAGTGACTGTCCGAAAGCGGTGACGTGGCTCCTGCCCCCAGACCTATCCTGCACACTACTGCCCTCGTCGTGTGACTCTCCTGCTTCATCCTTCTTGGTTCGCTATGTACTCTACGCCCATTTTCGAAAACAAATTCACCATTGGACTTACAAAATGTCTCTTGGTCAGCAGATAGCAACCCCATGCTTTATTTAATCTTAAATGTATTACAATCCTATTCATACACAATATTATCTTCAAGCAATAATGCTGCAACGTAATAAGGTTACAAATAAAAAAGACGACTCTCCTCTCCGGTTTCGCTTTATACACAAAGGACATTTCAGTGTAAGCACAAAGCCAGGTCCACAGGCTTGGTCAGTGCTTGTTGTCCGTCAGAGCGGCTTCTGGCTTTCTTTGCCTTGTTCGAGCGGCCTTGAAGCCTCATCTGTCAGGGGGAGGCAGGGCCCACTCTCTGTGACAGCTTCTATTGCTCCAGTTACCCAATCCCGTCAAAACTTTCAATCTTTGGTAACGTGAGAAACAAGCGCCCATACTTGGACAGATTTTCTCCCCCTATCGCAGTTGCCAAATAGAATGGCTAACCTGTCTTCAATTGCTGATAAGGGTGCCTGATTGGTGGCAGGCCTGCTCTTATCGCGCGCTGTGCTACAGCAGAGGGCATTTCAAGTGAAATACAGGGGGTGACGCCGGCGCGGCCACAATATCGGAAAGGGCAACATGGCATAGCGCCTGGACGGCGGAACCGGATCATGGGCCCCGCGTAACATGGTTCGCTAGGGGCCTGCACAACCGAACAGGATCAGGGGTGCTTAATAAAATGTTTTACATTTCATACTGCGCACTGCATTTGAAAGAAATGCAGTCTGCAGAACGATAAATACAATTAATAAATGCAGAGGAGAAAATAAACGCTTCAGGCGAAGGAGGATAGCAACTTCCAGGGGCAACGGACAAGGGCATCGCGTCTTTCTCCAAAGTGTGCTGTATTCCCCCCCCCATCCCCGTTCCCGCCCAGCTTCCCAGGAATGCTGCCACTCGGACCTTACCTGGCTGTGCGGAGCACCCTCGGTCTGTCAGGCGCCCTCACTCTCTGCTGGAAGCTCCTACGTGAACAAGTCCAGATGCCTCGCGATCGCACCAGTCCCGGATCTTCGAGGCAATGTTAAATGTCTGCGCACAGCCCCAGACCTAGCGCAGAACGTGATTTCACGTCACGTCGAATTGTAGAAGGCGCGCTACCTCTACCCAATGCGCTTTCGAGGTCGAAGGCCGGCCGTTCGAGGATTTCCCAAACATGTTTTTTGCCGCCCTCCCCCTTTTGCCGCCCTAGGCGGCTGCCTAGTCTTGCCTAATGGTAGAAATGGCCCTGACAACTCATGGGCCCTTTATGATTGAGAACCGTGGAGCGTCAGTCATCCAGTCACCACCGGCAGTGGGGAATGTGACGTTGTCGGCCCCTTATATTGGTGGGGTCACATGACCTGTGACGCCTGTGCCGGATGGGTGTGGTGTGTGTGCAAACCTGCCCTCAGGGAGTGGCCATGACATGCTGACAACTAGACCAGTGACCTGCATACCACCAGCATGTACGCCTGCGACATGTAGGTATGTGGGCCCCCCCAATGAGCGTAAGCGGAGTGGTCTGGCCTGGCGTACGCCGGACCAGCGCAGGGCTTGCAACAATGACTCGGGGGCTCTGGGCGTGGTTCAGTCCATGTCCGGACAAGGAGGTGACTAATGCGTGTGTCCCTGTTGTAGTGTCCACGGCAAGCGGAACACAATAGGCAATGTGGCACACTGTGACTGGCATCCCACTAGATGAGCATCATTGACGTGAGGGGGAATCACTGACCCTACATTCATCCACACATTCATACATGAATGATGAAAGACATGACACAACAGTGCGTTTCTGGATGTTTATTGCACATCCGGTGGAGTATTGCAGCTGGAGCAGTACAGGTCCATGCCAAGCACACTACACAATATGGGCCCGTGGAGTGCCAGCCAGAGTCCATACGGGGATGACAAGTACTGCGGAAGAGGAAGGGTACAGTCCGCAGTCTGGTCGCCGTGTCATTGGTCATCAAACAGGATATGGCAGTCCATGTCGCGGTCCAAGGTGAGTGCAGCGGAGTGTATCAGGGGTCAGTGGCAGGTCATGGGGCCATGTGCGGCACCAAGCAGAAACAGGCAAGGTGGCGGACATGAATGCTAGTGCCTCCTTCTGAACTCAAGCCCATCCACGTCCTCGTCCTCGGATGTGTGCTTTGACCCACCTGTGGGTGTTGCAGTACCGGCTGCGGCATTGTGTGCCACTGACACATCAGGGGCCGGAGCGGATACGCCTGCCGCACTGGGAGGCACTGACACACCAGGGGGCGGAGATGTGGATGGTGTGGGGGCAGCAGCATTCATCATCGCCAAGCCTTGTGGCAGCAATGCCGTGATGAGGACATGCAGGGCATGGTAGATCCCAGCTACATTTTGCTGATGTGCAGCGGTGGCTGCCATCCTTTCCGCCTCCATCCGCACCATGTCCTCCATGAGCCTCCGCATGTGTGCCAGCTCACTGCTGGGATCGCTGGAGCCACTCTGAGCGGACAGGTGTTCTTGTCTCCGAGTCAGAACTCCAGCGATGTCAGTCAGGGCTCGTTGAAGACCATGGAGCGGGCTGTGGGTGTCCGTTAGGGACTGGAGCTGGTCCCTGATGGGACCTAGACACCCATGGATGGCGTCCAGTTTGGTAGCCATGTGGTCGAACCCCACCCGCACCTGCTCAGCCGTCTCCCTCTGGCCCTCCAGCACACGGCGTTGGAAGGCCATGTGTTGTTCCTGGGGGTCTTGGGAGACTGCCGGGGCTGTGGGTGCCTCCTGCTGGGTGGTTTGTGGAGTGGGTGGGGTGTCCTCATTGCAGCTGGGCTGCCCTGGTCCTGGAGGTGATTGGCGGATGAGTTCAATGATGTCTTGGAGGGCTTGGGTGTCGATGCTGGTGGTGTCCTCCTCGTCATCAGTGAAGAGTGGCTGGGACTGCTCTGCAGGAGGTGTTGACGGTGCCCCTGCAATGTGAAGGGGAGATGGTGTATTACAATGTGTCCGCATGTATGTAGCCGCATGGTACAGGTTCACATTCAGACAGCATGGCATTGTACATTGTGACAGTCTGTGGATTAGGGCCATGGTCCAGAGTCATTGTGGATGTGCACTGTGCTCTGCTTGATTGTGCATGTGTGCCATTGTGGCCATCTCCCCCCGTCCCCCCAGTACCTGGTGGTTACTCACCCTGTTGCTGTGGTGTTGTGTCATGTCGAGCAGTGTCCGGTCCCCCGACTCCTGCCACGGTCTCCACACTGATGACTGTCGACACCAGCTCCTCCATGTCATCCAGCTCCAGCTGTGGCGCTGGGCTCCCACCTCCAGTCTGCATTGCTGCCTTCTGGTTGCCTGCGAGTTTCTCCTTGGTCTTGCGCTTGATGTCATTCCATCGCCTCTTGACCTCGTCCATTGACCTCTTGTGCTCTCCGACGGCGTTCACCTTGTCCATGATGGCCCGCCATAATCCATTTCTGGTGCCCAATGACACATTGGAGGCGATGAACAGTTGTTGATGGTGTTCTATCACCTCCGTGACCAGGATCCGATTCTCCTGCGGACTGTACTTCGTCTTCCTCTTCTTCTTGTCCTTGCCCTTCCCTGTCACCGTGGTCCCGGGCTGGTCGTCCGGGGTACTTGTGGGGTTGCGCTCGTCCTCTGCGCCTGCTCCGGCTGCCTCCGTGGTGCTTGGGTGTTGGTCATTTTGTGTTTGTGTGTTTTTCTCCTTTTGTAGTGATTTTCCCGCCTGCCGTGTGTGTATGGCAGGCCTGGCGCTGCTTATCGCTGATTTCCTCATCGCGAATGGGCTCATCGCATGTTTTTTGGTGTTGGGGTTTGTGTTTTTATCGCCGTCGCGGTGGTTGTATCGCGGACATTGTCCGCGGTTTCAGGAGACTATCGCATGGTACCGCCGTGTTGTGAATTCCACGTTAACACAGGGTTATTTTCCCGCGATGGACTGCGATGTGTAAAGTTGCGTTAACATTTTTGGAGATGTTTAGCACACGTTCTGAATATACCCCATGATGATGGTGCGCAGAGTCTCTTGGGTCGGGAGTTCTATAAAAGCCTTGAGCGGAGACTGCGTAATTGTTAATTTTAACAGACCCCTCTTGGTGGAGAGAATTTTACATGCAGCCTCACAGATCAACTTAGGAGGGGTTGGCTCCGCTATCGTGGCTTTACCGCTGGGGTACTTTTATAGATCTTTCAGCTGTACATTGAGGTCCAATGGGGTGGGTTTTTGGAGGTTTCCGGCTAATCCTGGTTGACCCGTGCTGGACCAACAGAAGTTAACTTACGATTTACCCCTTCATAACTTTTTTACACCTTTGGAATCAATGGACTCTTGTGACTGACTTTCTGGTAGAGAACCCATTGAGTCTGTACCCATGCATCACCCGGTACCAGGTCCTCTACCTACAGTTCATGGGGATGGCAAGGCTTGCAAACTTATCTCATGGAATATAGTCGGATTAGCAAGCAAGTTTGCTGACCCCAGATGGATCGCCTACATAAAAGGATTTCATGTGATTTGCCTGCAGGAGACGTGGTCTACCACCAATAACTTTTTCTTGGAGGGTTTTAAGTTATTTAGTGTTCCAGCCACTCCTTCACGCGCAGGGAGATCTAAGGGTGGGCTGGTAATTTATGTATCCCTGGACGTATCTTGTCGTTTGAGAGTGTTAGCTACTGACAATCCTTGTTTGCAGGCCTTATCCTTTTCTCAGGGGTCTGCCAATTTGTTGCTGTTGAACTTTTATAATGCCTTGTCTGTTCCCTCAGATGTCTGTAACATTTCTAGAATGGGCTCTTTTTTAAGGAAAGTGACCTTGTAGGCCACTCACAAAGGTTATCTAATGATTGCAGGATCAATATCCATTTGTGTGGGGACCCAACAGTAGGAATTTTAACCGAAACAGGATGCCCACGTATTTCGGGCATGCATGTTGAACATACCTTGCAGGGAGATATGCTCAGCTCCTTAGAAGATGAGTTCAATCTAACATTGTCCATGAGTAGGATGGTCAAAGGAAGGAACCCCCTTAACCCGACATTTACAGGAAGGGGTAGTGTAACATTCATAGATTTTATTTTTGTTTCAATCCCCTTCTATCAATTTCTTTTGGATTTTATCATTGAAGATAGTATTTTTAGTGATCATAATCCACTGTGTATTTCGACCGTATTGCCAAGATTTGGAAAATCCCAAACGTCAGCCTCTAGGGGGTCATTAAGGGCAATAGATCAAGGTAGAAGGCTAAGGTGGGATCAGATAATCCCTGACTCCTTCTATGAGTCTCTCCTGATTAAATGCCAGAGGGAACTTGACATCTGTTCCACTGGGCGGGAAGAGGCGGGGGCTGTGTTAGAAGCTTTCTCAGCCATCTCGCTCTCCATTGGAGATTTGCTGAAGGCGCCGTCCTTGAACTCGAAAGATCGAGACATGAGATAGTTTGACCACAACTGTTCCAGCGCAGCTAGGAATTCTGAGGGGGGCACTGGGGACTAGACCCAGGGACCGTGCCCTGGTAAAAGAGTGTAGAGGGATATATAAAGCGGAACTAGCAAGGCGCAAGGCCGAGCTCAAGGATGAGGCATGGAATAAGCTCACCGAGGCCTGTACCTTGAAAAATAGCACCCAGTTTTGGAGTATTGTCAACTGCCCTTTTTTGTCGGGGGAACATGCACAGGCTCTTGATGCACACATCACGGAAGAGGAATGGGTGAATCATTTTCAGGAAATGTTTAGAAGCCCATCAGAAACCAGCATTTCCAGTGGTGGAGGGAAGTCGGCCCTTGTTATTACAGCAGAGGAAGTCAGCAAAGGTATTGCAGGCTTATCTAGGAATAAGGCACCAGGCCCTGATGGTATCCCCCCGGACCTTTATATAGCTAACCCGCAACTGTGGGTACCTGTCCTTACTACCGTCATAAATGCAGCAATCAGGGATGTTCCACTTAGTACATGGTCCATATCTACTATCGTCCCAGTTTTTAAAAAGGGAAATAAGGTCAGCACCCTCTGTTACAGACCCATATCGGTGCTCGACTCCTCTGTTAAAGTGGTGTGACGCATCCTGTTGGATAGGTTATCTAGCTGGGCGTACAGTTAACAACATTTTAACTGATATCCAATATGGTTTTCATCCAGGGAGGTCGACAGTCGACCAATGTTTGACCTTATACATGATTGTCAGTAAATATTCCATTGCTCGATCAGGCAGGATATACTTGGCCTTCATGGACTTGTCCTCTGCTTTTGATCGTGTAAATAGAAATAAGTTATGTGAGACCCTATTGTTCATGGGCGTAGATAAAGACATTGTCTTATTCTTACGAGAGCTTCATAGGGACACCAAAGCGGAGGTACTGTACACGAGAGACTGTAAGGTTGCTCGTCAATTTCCAATCCAGAGAAGGGTCGGACAGGGATGCATTTTGGCCCCCTTTTTATTTAATTTATATATTAATAGCTTGGAGAAAGTTTTAGTTTACACACAGGCAGACTTCCCCCAGGTGGGACGGCGGGATTTGCCCGTATTACTATACGCAGACGACGCGATCCTCATGGCCCGGACCGCGAGGGGTTTGCAAATTTTACTTAACTTCTTTGTAAAGTTTATGGCGGACCTGGACATGTTGGTCAACAATTCCAAGTCATACGTGATGCAGGTGGGGCCAAGTTTAAAAAAGGATTTTAATTTTAGGGTCGGGCTATCCCAATCCCTAAGACTAGCGCCTTCTCGTACCTGGGGGTTATGTTGGACGCCAAACTTAACTGGGGCCCCTTGAGAAGTAAAAAGAAAGGAGATTTTTTAAGGAGTAATGCAGCAATTTTTAATTTTGCCTCACGGTTAGGCAATAAACCCATAGGTGCACTTTTGGAGATCTATAGGGCAAAATGTTTAACTCAGGTATCTTATGGTAGTGAAATTTGGGGCCGTATCTCACACGAGGAGCTACAAAGAGTTGAAAACGGGTTTATGAGACGTCTCCTATGTGTTCCACGGGGAACCCCTGCATTCACCGTACATGAGGAACTGGGTATGCCTCACCTGACTGACATGCTGTCGTTTCGCCTCCTTTCTTATTGGCTCAAAGTCTGTTTGAACAAGGGGACTGCCCTAAACAGAAAGATCCTAAGGGATTGTATGGCTCTGGACCATGCCCACTACATTCCTTGGTTAAAATATATCTGGATGAATACAGGACTCTTGGTAGGGCGGATCTCTAAAGTAATCCGGATTCAATTGAAAGAAAAGATCTTCTCTGGGCCAAGGAGACCTTCTTTAGACAGCGGCTGGTGAACAGGGAAGAGCGTGAGTTAATGAAGCCCAGTGTACGTAAATATATCATTCTTAAAACCGTACATACAACAGAACCGTATCTCCTACGGCTTCCTAAAACGTATGATCGTTTTTTATTAACAAGATTTCGTTTTGATTTATTCCATCTTCTCCTCGCCCACCCACGGGGGAGTAGAAAAGGTGAGACTCTGTTGCCATGTGGTTGTGATGGCAAATCCCCTCAGGATATGACTCATTTTTTATTGTTCTGTAGTTACTATGAGGTGCCGAGGAAAAACTTTGTAATGCCTGTTTTAAAACAAGCAAATTTTACGCAAGTGCGCCCTGCTCTTACCTTTTTAGCTATGCTTTCAGGGTCCACTTTATGGCACGTTCTTAGCTTTTTAAAGGCTGCAGTTAGGCTTATATCAAGCTGCGACTAAATCTCAGGTATGATGTAGGCCTGAAAGTGTGATCATTCCTGATTTTTATATATTATGTGGATATGTTAAAAAAAAATTTTTTTTAAATGTGTCTTTCTGAATGTATTTTTATAATGAATGGTAACCATTGATCAATGATATTCATGGATGGGAGCCTCCTGTTACACTGTAACTCTGACTTTTATGGTTTTTATACAAAAGCCGAATAAAGTATTTTTGTTTGTTTGTTTTGGTTCCTGTTGATAGAGTGGTTGCTGATCTTCTTTGACAACTGAGTTTCACCGGAGGGCGTCATATCATGATCAAGAGGTGAGTGTCTATGTGGCCTGATGTTGTGTCTTTCCTCCACCCATTTCCTGACCTCCTATGGTGTCTCAAAGAAGATGTCCAGGGCTGAAATATGATTTTTAGTTTGGTTGGGTAAAGGAGCATGGAGTGAATGTTCATAGCTCTAAATTTCCATTCAACTCAAAAGTATTTCTTTGTTGCTGCACTAGTTTGTGTAATCTCGGAAGATCATGATTCGACTTGTAGATAGTTTTCTCCTATCCTCGAGCAAAAACGGAGAATTTTCGGGGCATATTATCAAGCCCCTATTGCCACCACAATGTCACTTTTTGTGACGTTGTGGTGGCGATAGGGTCAGCGCCCTATTATCAAGGCAGCGTTAAGCCACTTAACGTGGCTTAAAGCGGCTTAACGCTGCCTTGATAATAGGGCCCCTTTCACGCTAAACTTAGCGTGAAAGGGGGCGTGCAGTGGGTGTTGCGGCGGGCGTTCCACCGCAACACCCATTGAAGTCGACGCTGCCACCTATTATCAAGTTTGGCGATAATAGGTGGCAGCGCCGAACTTAAGACCAGAAAAACCCTGGTCTTAAGGTGGCGAAACGAGGAGAAATGCTTTACTTCTCCTCGTTTTTGCTTTTTCCATGTGTGCTGCTTTGTGCAGCACACATGGAAAAAGCAAAATGCCATGGTTTGTTCATGTACAGGAAGGTGTCCCTTCCTGTACATGAACAAACCGTTTTCAAAATGCCATTTTGTAACTACCATGTGTGCTGTACGAAGCAGCACACATGAAAGTTACAAAATGGCATTTTAGGTTTGTTTATGTGCAGGAAGGAACTCCTTCCTACACATAAACAAACCTCCCTGCTCGCAGACACCCTTGTACTCTGGTGCAAGGGTGCCTGCGCTGGCGCTAAGTTGTGTAACTTAACGCCATCACAGGGGGAAACGCCAGGCTGCACCATATCCTTGTTAATATGGTGCAGCCTGGCGTTTCCGAAGTGGCGGAGAGAGGAGTTAAGCCAAGACGGCTAACGCCTCTCTCCGCCACTTCCTTGGTAATATGCCCCTTTGTCTCTGTCCTTACAGTTCAGAAAGACAAAAATAATGAGATTGGGGTAGGGGGGGCAGGGGGGCACCCAGCATGGGCATCTGTAGAAGTGAGTGTTTATGACGCATATGGAGACTCTTCCTTTAGGCATCAACGTCTGCCACCATTTTGTAGGCATTTCTCAGGAGAGGTGCCTTCCCAATTTCTTGGAATCCCACAAGCCATATGTTGTTTCTGTGGGCACACCTCTCTGTATCTACCACCCCTGGACACTGCAGAGAATTTGAACACTGTTTGTTATAGGGTCCTGACTATGTCTACTAGTTCTGACACCCAGCCCTCTGCCTCTGTGATTCTGTCCACTGCCTGCCACAGATCTCCCCTTAGCAGAGTGACATCTGAGCCCACTGCACTGATTTTGGCCTCAAGGGCTTATTTGGAAGGGTTGATGGCCTGAAGGATTGTAGCTGTGTCAGACATGACATGTTTATCTTTGATGCCATGTTTGGCAGTTTGTGTGTATGTCTTTAGCCATACTGGATCAGAAGGTGCAATAAGATCCCCGACCAGGAGGAGCCCTTCCAATCCCCAGGTGAGACACCACCAGTCACATGTTCAAGCACCGCATGTCGAAGCCTTCTGTGCACTCCACCAACCAGCCAGCCCTCAGAGCAGCCAAGCCCAAAGGAGGAGGCACGAGCAGTTGGATGATGGACCTACCTGAACCTACAGGGCCCTCTAGTGATGAGATAAGAGGCATCAGAGAGATGGTAACATTTATTGTGTCAAGTTGGAGGTAGGTATAAGGCCAATCTTACCTTGGATGATGAATCAAGGTTGCCTCTGCCAATGCAGGACCACTCAATATCTTGGGGTCCTGAGTACGCTCCTCCTCAGCTGAGCTCACCACCCAGCTAGAGCCCCCGTATCTGCGGGGCCCAGTCTAAGGTTTAGTCAGGGGAAGCCAAAGGGGTCCAAGTTCTGAAATCTACAGCTTCCTCCCGGCATGCCACACGGCTTGCATATGCAGCAGGCCTGCCTCACACCTGCCATGCCTCAGGAAAATCAGAGAGGATGTTCAAGGAGAGGGGGCACTCACGTGCCCATACAAGACCCCCCTGACTAGAGAGAGTATAGGAAGTAGAAGATTCAGTTATAGTTTCCAAGGAATTTATTCAGCAGCACAGCAACATAGGCAAGACTGGTCAGCAGGGAAGACCAGTGCAACTGGCTTCCAATATGAAGCAAGTCATATTGGAACGTTGCTGTAAGTCTATTAATGGACAGACTGTGTGTCGTTTAGGAGATTAAGATCTCCGATTAAACCAGATGCCAGCGAATGGCCCTCTACTAATCCCCCTTTGATTGAAATTCCCATGAAGCAGAACTTTCTCACATCTCATACAATTCTTAGTCACAAGATCTGGTGTGAAGGGTGTTGTTCCTACCCGAGGGGTCTGCAGCACATGATGATGGACAGGTTGTCCAAGGCCAGTAGAAGAAATGTCACCGTGAAATGTTTACTGCTGGGGAGTGAGGGGCCTCATTGCCCCAGCATCTGAGAAAGATCCTGAGAGAGACCACTATTAAATACCCTTCTTTTTTCCGGATTTTCCTACAGGTCTCAGTGTACCTACAAGCCAGTGGCTGAAGTGGGCTGACTCAAAGCCCACTCTGTGTATATTGGAAACAGTAGGTCAGTAGACAGCTGCGTTGTCGGGCTGGACCCAAAAAGTAGTGACGTGCTGACCAGCAGGGCGGAGGGGAGGCGATGCGGCCAGGAATAATAGGACCTGGGAAGGGGAGCGGGATCATGCGTGCTTGTCAGTTTAGTAGGGTTTGAGTGTGGCAATGGACTGGGCTACAGACCATCAAGAGAAAAGGAAGCTGAGGGCAGAAGAGAGATTCCCTAGATTCCCTTTCTTGAATCCACTTAAGTGCCTTCCTAATTCCCAAAGCTACCATCACCTTCACTCCCTTTGTTCCAATCTCAGTAATCTTTCTAGGTTGGCTTTCCCCTCACCATCATTGGCGCCCAGGGCTCAACGTGTGCCGGCGGCTGCATGGAGTGGACCCGACACTCATCCTCAAACACTGGGGCTTAGATTTCATCATCTGACTTTAAACCAGACCAAGAGAGAGAAAGGCAGAAAAGAGAGAACGAAGAAGGAGGGGAAAGAATAGAAAACAGTGAAAAAGTGAGAAAGCGGGGATGAAAAAGAACCTACAAGAATGAGATAAAGAGACAGGTTGGGAAGGGACATGCCTGAGGTGGAAACAGGCAGGCTTGGGATTTGACAAACTCTGCTTTCGGCAGCACTGGTGGGGGGCTCTAAAGAAAAACCTTGGGCTCCTGGATTTATGATAATAATAATAATAATAATAATAATAATAATAATAACAAGTATTATTATTGTTAACGTTGTTATTATTTATAGTAATTAAAATAATCATAATAATAATGATAATAATAACAATAATAATGTTAATTATAATAATGAAAATGAAAATGCTAATAATAATGATCATGATAATTATAACAATAACAACAATAATAATAACAATAACAACAATAGCAATAATAATAATATTAATAATAATAATACTATTACAAATAGAATTCAACTCCTTGACCTGCTGCCCTCATTTTCACCCACTTTGTACTATGCCCTTAATGGTCCTTTTCACACTGCTCTACAAATGATCTCTCTTGTGCATTATATTGAGCACCGCGTCCTGTTGATTTATTCTGTCATCTCAGATTAAGCTGTGAGGTCATTTGTCTTTGGTGTATATCGGCTAACGTCCTCCAAAGATTCCAAGCCCATCTTTGAAGTTTCAAGTTTGACACTTAACAGCAGACCAGCACACCTACTAAAATACAGAGAGGTGTATTAGAACTTAAGGGAAGGCGGTGCCTGTAGTACGTGATACTCAACCGAGATGATTGACACAGAAATCAATCCAGCCAAGAGGCGGGAGCAGGCACTCTGGGATACAAATAATTGACCATAGAGGCTGAGTACAAGCTTCTCTCTGGAAGGACAATCCATCATTTGGACATATAACTATGCAACATATCCGATACCTCTGCCGCCGCACAAGGCCTAATTCGATTACAATGGTCTTGTCTTTCAGCCACGTACACAAATCCATGGCTTCGATAAACCATTTATCAATGCTTGAGGGCTGGTGGAGCCGGGATTCCGCCATTGTAATTGAATTGGAGAAACATCTAAGCTTGTTTCTAAGTAGGGCTGTCTCACTGTGGATCCAGTTGAGCTCCATCGGATCGCACGGTGGAATGAGGGAATGGCCCAAAATGGCCTCCGCGATGGAAACCTGGACGCCCACTGGCTCCTCGCTTCATGAAGCGCACTTGGCCTTCTTCAGGGACGCTCTCTCTATCCCGCTCTCAAAAAAATCCTTTTATCAGCAATGACTCTTAACCGACTACATGTTATTCACAGAATCATTCCACATCTTACTTTACCTCCCAGATCCCCTACGATTCTACAGTACTCAGAAACAACAATTCCACCAAAACTGCAGAAAGGGGGGGTGGACATGTCCTGCACCCCCAATAAGGGTGACGGATGCTCATGGCATCTCCCGCTTCCACCATTGACGCCCCAGTACCGTGAGAGGGCTGCTTGGGCGCCTGTTTGTGTGGCTGTTTAAGTGGGCCCTCGTCATTAACCTATCAAAGTCGGAACTTATGGAACTTTATGACAATTTCTCCCCCTGAGGACACCTTCCACTTCTAAGCATCATGGGGACATTGTGCCTGGTAAGCCTGTCACAACACCCCGACAAGGCCTTTCACTTTCAACAAACAACATGCAGCTTTGTCAACTGTAAATAGAGGTGTAAAAGCCGCATTCATTATTGCCTCAGTGTGACGTATTACGCTCACTTGAGTAATATAGAAATACATATTTTTGGCGCGTAGAAATGCCAGAATCCTGGTATCAAGTTGTATATAAAATTGCTTTTTAATCAATTATGAATAAGCCGCGTAATCAAACTAATAAACATGTTTCCAATATGTACGAATACTTCCTAACAATACTGTATTACTGACTTCTAGTAAGCAGAAACTACTATTGCCAACTTATCAGATCCAGACTGGTCTGGCCATGCACTGTTCTTGTGCTGCAATGGCTTTGTGTTTCAGAAAAATCAAGAATTGGCAAAGCCAATAGATCTCGCCTTTTAACAGACATATTGGAATTGCCGATAATTTTTGCAAATACTGTTCAGCTTAGGCAAAAAATTTGATTTTGCATATGTGTGCATGTGTATCATGACATGACAGTAGCAGAGAGTCACTACACATGCACACACAAGTGTCACCAGACACGCACATATATGCATCATGTTGCGGTGTCCATTGTTTTGTTTTCATTTACCGTTCCAAGATGGCAGACGGTCCTCTTGGACTGGCAAATTATATCAAAAAATAAAAAGTGCTCCAAAGCTTATTTTGTTTTGGGAAAAAAGAGTAAATTGCAGTTGCCGGGCCCTACAATAAAGAAAACATTTAAAAATTAAAAATGAAAAAAACTACAGCAACGTTGGAGGGGGGGCAAAGAAAGTGCAGACGTACAGCGGAAGTAGCAATTGGGGAAGAAACAGAGGAGCTGGATGAAGAACGTAAAATTAAAAAAAAGACAAAATAGATCAGGGGTAACAAGAAATGTGGCCTAACGGCCAGAGCGGTCAACCTCGAAGCTGGGGAACTGGGTATGAGTCACGCATGGACGCTCAACATCCTGTGATTATGGGCAAATCACTTAATCTCCCCGTGCCTAACAAAATGATGTGTCCGCCTGTAATGCAACTGGTGCTCATGTAAAGCGCTCTGATACTTCCGGGTCGAGTTCGTGCTATATAAAACTGCAAAAAATATAAAACAGATGGGTTTAAGGGGAGCAACAGAGCGAGTGTGGGGGGATTTAAATGGGAAAACAGCACACACAGGAAAGAGCAAGAAAACACATACACTCGTATGAAGAACTCAAAGAAAATGTAAAAAGTAGTTCTGTGAGTGTAAACATAAAAGTCACCCGGACAAAAGGATGGTGAAGAAACTATGCTCCAGAGGAGGGACAATGTGAAGAAGAAGAATGAAAGACCTTCAAATAAGAAGTGAGCAAATGAGCCTGACAAGAAAGCGAAACAATGGTAAGAAAAGGGAAGTCAAAAAGCAAACTAAGTATTGGTAATGTCCACAATAGATCTTTGGCAACAGACAACTAAATGCTGTCTCCAGGCGAGACCTAAAAATCAGAAGTGGGATCTAGTAAATGATTTCCATCAAACATGTTTTCTCATATGGTTCTAGTTGAACAATATGTACCAAGATGTGGAATTCACCTCGGGGAATGCCCTTCTTGCAAAAGAAAAAAACGTGATTTTGGTTTCAATTACATAGATCCCACAATCTGTCCCTTTCTTCACCTGTCCTTCTTTGCTGATTTCACTGTATTCTTAGTCTCTACTTCTGCACTCTGACTCTTCAATTTTTTGTGACTGGCCTGGGGAAGACCTCTCTGCCCTCAAGGTGTCCTTCACAGCCATTGCTTCATTTGTTTAGGGATGCAGAATACCAAGACTGTCCAGTCTTGATTCCACCTCATTCCTCATTCTTCCCCTGCCCCCTACTCCCAAGCCTCTTTATCACACTCACCCAATTTAAAGCAAAATCAAAAAATGTTTTTTTCAATGCAGCTGAACTATAACTATTGAGTGGCGATTTACACTGTGCTATATATATATGTTACACTATTTTTTGATGAGGTCATCCCCTACAAACATTTATGGTTTTAAATTTAGTTTTTCGCTGAAAAATCCAAAGGTTAAAGTGATGTTATAGTTAATGCGCCTGAACTATGACTACAGTGTTGCAACTTCCACTGTGCGCTATATATGTCGCAATTTTTTAATGAGGTTATCCCTCACAAACATTTATTTTACCTCTTTTCCAACCTTAGAAGGAAACAGGAATTTTCCTTTTTGCACTCTAGGGGCCTTATTACGATGTTGGGCGGGCGGATTCTGGTCCGACTGACCTCCGGTCGGTGGTCTCGAACGCTGAATTATGATGCGACCGCACATGGTGCCATCGCAAGCTCCCTTCTCTGTATGGGAGCTTGTGCTGCAGTAAGAAACTGGCCACAGCACAAGCCCCCATACAGAAAAGGGAGTTTGTGTTCATCCCTGCACCGCTTGGCAGGCACCTTAAGGTGCCTGCCAAGCGGTGCACGGATCAACAGGGGGGCATCATAGGTGCCCCCTCGGCCTCTAACCGAAGGCCGCAGGAAGAAACTCGCTTTCCAACAAGCTTTTCTATTTTGAAAGCCTAGCATGGAAAGCCTGTCGGAAACCGAACATTGTAATCCGGACAGCGTAAAACACCATCCATAGGGATTTCGTGCCAGTTCCGACTGGCAGACGGGCTCCTTGAGCCTGTGGGAATCCAGCCAGAATGTACGGCCGGTTCCAAAACCAACAGCCTCCATTGTAACTGTGTTCGGAGGCCTCCCAGCCTCATCGTAATCTGCCCCTAGGTCTTAAAGGAGTGTCCCCAAGTCTGAGGCTGGTCTCCTAATTCTCAAACAATTTGGACCATCTATCTTCCCTTACGGCTCCAGAGATATAACATAACATGTGTATTTATAAAGCACATGTTCATCCGGAGGCATCTTGGTGCTGAATAACAGATATTTATCGTTACCCAACAGTACTCATTTTATCAACCTCAGATGGATGAAAGGCTGAGTTGACCTGCCAGGATTTTATCTTGTGACTATGAGGTCGAAAACCAGGCCCCTGCAGTAGACGCATTAGTCCACTGAGCCAGTCACTGGTTATACTCATGATCGGGCACTAATCCTCAATCCACGTTCCTCATGAGAGCCCCCACTGCCTGAGAATTTCAGCTGCGACCAACTGTGCACAAGATACAAATCCATTAAGATCGGTAAACTGGTGGACTTGCATTGTGTACTCACTTGCCAGCTCATTCCCATTGTCCGTATACCCCCGGTTGGAATATCTGACATTGGAGTATAGGGGCTGTATTACATAAAGTGTCCCGGGGCACAACCTGTGTGTGTGCCCACTTTCTGCGCCCAAGGGGCACTTTAATATTACATGAGGAGGTGCAGATGCTTGCACAGCCCCATCTGTAATACAGATTGCTCCAGCGCATATATAGCATCGGCGTTCCCTTATTTGCATGGGGGCATGGTCACATGCAAATGAGGGAAAATGTTGCCTCTGCAACCCCTGCTGTATTATAGATGCGGGTGCACAGGCAAAAAGTCTTTCAGGGAGAGCAGAGACTGTGTGCCACAAAGAAGAGAAGCGCAGTCAGTGCGTCCACTAAGAGTGGCCTCTGATAGAGGTGCCATGGGCTCTTCACTCTCAGACATTCCACTATAGGCGGGTGCCGTCACTCATTGCACCCACCCACAGGAGGATCTCTGTCCCTCTTTGCAAAGTAGGCTGCATGCTTCAAACAGCTGCTCCACCTTTCACCATTGTGCTGCCCCAGGACGGGTGTGAAATAGTGGCTGCCCTGAGGGCAGCACATTATATGTAACTGATGCTGTTGTAACCAGCGCACATAGTTAGGTTGTGCCACAGCCCAAACAGGGACAGTGTGCCATTCACTTAAAGCTGCCCCAGTTGAAGATGTAACTGGCCGCATGAACAGTGTCCAGTGCCACTGTTACTAACCACTGGAGAGCCAGTGGCTATCTTAACTGGACATTCAACTTTGACTTTGGACACCACTCTTTTGGCAATTATTTTTCCTGGAGTGAGGACCCCAGTTTACTTCTTAAATCTGTATGGTATTTACCTGCTTTATGACATTTCTTATGGATTCTTAACAGCAGCCTCATTTGCACACACTGGGTTGTTCTCCTTGCACCCAGACCAGTTCAGAAACCAGGTCATGGTCCTTCCGTATCATAACATGCTGGATAGGTTGCAAAGTTCACTCTTGCGTTTTTGTTCAGTTGACTGGAGACTATACAAAGACTCGATGAGACATCAGAGCCACCGTTGCAGAATTGAGCCAAGAACTCAGACACCTTCTTCCGTAACATAAGCTTACCCATAAAATGCTCGTGCTCGTTGAATTGTAGCTCCTTACGAGAAAAGCGTTATACAACTTTGTAGTCTTATGCCTTAAAAATGCTGGATACCCACCACAGATACTTCTTGTAAACCACTTACTGCCACAGAACCCAATGAAAAGGCCTCACTGCCTCGCCTACCTTTCACCTATAGCGTCTCCACGTCATGTCCGGCCCATAACCCCTGCTTCTTTTGTATGAGTGCAAGTTCCTGCTTACAAGACGTCTCCAGGTGATAGTTCTTCTTCAGTGAGGCCACTATCTTGTGGAAATCTTGTCCAATGGGACTTGAAGACCAGGGGCGGCTCCTCCACTAGGGTGGAGGAGCGTCCTCAGTGCGAGAAGCAGAAACATAAAATGGTAAAACAACCATTTAATGTTTCTGCTTCCCACACTGCGAGAAAGCAGATGTGTTTGGTTGCGGGCGAGCGGGTGGGCGGGGCTGCTCTCGAGCAGGGCTGGGCAGGGGAGGAGTGGAGTGCCCACTCCTGAGTGAGCATGACTGGTTTGGTCGGCCCTCTGGGGCCGCCCAAACCAGTCATGCCACGCTGCCCTTTCTCCATGCAGGCTGCAATACAGCCTACATGGAGAAAATGGCCTCCCCATAGGCGCCTGGCTGGGTGCCGTCCCGACCAATCACAACGCTGCAATTGCAGCGTTGGGATTGGCTTAGGGGAGGGGAGGGAGGCTGCCTGCTTCCTGTTCCTGCCGGAGGCAGGAGAGTAGGAGCATGAGCCGAGAAAACGCGGGACCCGGCCGGCGGACAGGTAAGTTTTTCAAATTTATTATTACTTTAACCACCCCCCGCGTGACCCCCCACCCGCGATTAATGCCGGCCGCGACGGTTGAAGACGCCATTCCTGGTTCAGGAAGGACTCAGACACCTGGCTGTTTAATTAACAAGTCTGTTCAACCAATAAGCTGATGATGAGTAGCTTTGTGTATGTATGCATGCATCTATATATGTGAGAGGATTTATATGAGTGATACGGTCCAGAAGCAATAGAGTGCTGCCTGTGGGTGGGGGTGGGGGGTGGGGGTGGGGGGTTGGCCAGGAGCATGTCTGTAAAGTTGCTAACAGTGTACAGTTGGGGAGGGTGGTGGTTTTGTAGTGTGGGGGTGTAGTGTTCTTTGTACAGATGCTTTCAGCAGCTCTTCCTGAATTATAGTAGGGCTAGAACGGTTTTGATGTTAATCAGGAATTCCACTTCCTCGAAGTGTAGATGGCAAAGGCATGTTTTTTTATTTTTTTTATTTGTTGCAGATCTTCATCTCTAGTCTACGACTTGGCTCCAGGTGGTTCAAAGACGTCAGGTGCCAGTTCTGTTGGCCTTGTGTGTGATGCAGCTAGCCTTAGAGGCGATGTGGGCTTGGAGTGAGAGACAATTCAGCTCCATTGAAGTTGGGATAATGTAGTTGAATTTATTCAGGTCTTTGAACGGATGCACTGCAGCGCGTAGAATGGCTTTCATTGGCAGGGATGGACAGGCCTTTTAATCCACCGATGTATTTCACCAGTGGGGTCGGGCCCTTGGAAGCAGGTTTGGAAAGCCCAGGCCACCCCTGGTGCCTCTGTTGCTTACACCCTCCCCAAGGTTAATTGTAGTAGGCTCTGGGGGCTTCGAGAGAAAGAGAGGGATGGATGAAGAAGGTAGAGAGAAAGTGATGAGAGAGCAAAAAGAGAGAGAGGAGAGAGAGAGAGAATGGGTGGACGCAAATAGGGTGCTTGGATAAAATATCGAGTTACAAATATTAGGCAACAGAAATATCGGAAATTAAATATCGTGTCACACAAATATCGTGATGCACAGATATCGTTGACAAGTATATTGTTTTTTGAGGTAAGTGATATTGTTTTAAATAATTTCAATGTTTTTAATATTGTTTTCACTATTATGGTGGTTACAATCTAGTATTTCAATTATTTTAATGTGTTTTAGTTGATATATAAATTTTATGTGTTACTATTGTTTATATAAATGTTATTAATTTTCATGAGTGATGTCATAAATGATGTCATAGAACATGCCATGAGTGATGTCATATGTGGTGTCATAAGGAGTGCATGGCGGAAGTGCAAGTTAGAGTTAGTGCAGCTAACTATAACTGGTGAATTTCTGTGTTTTTGTTTTAGTTCAAAACGTTAATGTTGTCATTGACAAATTCACTTAACTATAACATACTTTAACCTTTGGTTTTTCAGTGAATTTCTATGTTGTTTTTTAAACGAAAACAGATCTTTTTTCACATTTAAGTATAATGTTACTTTAACCTTTGGTTTTTTCAGTGAATTTCTAAGGTTCTTTTTTTTAAACTAAAACAGATCTTTTTATAACTCCTAACTATAACGTCACTTTACCTTTTTTTTCTGTGAATTCTATTTTTTTTAACGTGAAGTAATACTTAATTACCATACGTAAATGCAACCCCCTGCTGCGCATGGCACCCCAGGGATATCATCCCCCAGGGCCCGGTAAATTTTGAGGAGGGGGTGCGTGGGGCCCCCTCTCTGGGCCGATTTCAGCCCTGGGGACCCCATCCCCCGGGGACCGGCAACATTTTGAGAGGAAGGGGCATGTGTGGCCCCCCCTCTCCAGTCCAATTTCAGCCACGGGGACCCCATCTCCCGGGGCCCAGCATCATTTTGCAGGGGGAGGGAGTCACGCGGCTCCATTCCCCAGTCCAATTTCGGTCCCAGGGACCCCATCCCCCATAACCCTCACCTTTTAAAGGTGGGTGCCCACCCAGCGCACCCACCATAGTGTTGTTGGGAGCTGCAGGAGGAGCCCCAAAGCCCCAGCCAGCTCCCCGCATACAGCACGAGCCGGCATTGCTCCTGCCCGCAGGGAGCAGTTACTAATTACTAATGCTGCTCCTTGTGGGCGGGAGCAATATTTTCATCTGTTTCCCTGCCTGCTTCAGTGCGGACAGAGAAACAGATGAAAAGTCTGCTCCCAGAAGGCAGGAGCACTTTTGAAGCTCAGACCGGCAGGGAGCAGACTTGGTGTTTGCTCCAGCTTGACAGGAGTTTTGAAAATGCTCCCGCCAAGCGAGAGCAAACACAGGTTTCCCTGCCTGCACTGCTGCGGGCAGGGACACTGCTATGTCCTGGGGTGGACTCCCCGGGACATAGCATCTGAGTGGCCCCAGAGGATGGGGTCCCTGGGGCCTCTTGAGGTTCAGGGAGGGGGGGCGCGCAACCCCCTCCCCTTCTTTAATGATTTTGGCCCTGGGGTGTGCTCCCCGAGGCCTTTAATGCCTTGGTAGGAGGGCTGCGTGTCCCCCTCCCCATAAATAATATATTTGGCCCCGAGGTTGGGCTTCCTGGGGGCCTCTTGAGGTTCAGGGAGGGGAGCCACGCAGCCCCCCTCCTGTTTATAAAAACAAACCCGGGGGTAGGCTCCCAGGGGTTTATAATGTGGCCCAGCCGCCAATTTTTTTTTTTTTACGATCCCGACAGAGTCTTGCGGGATTGCTGCATTTGTTTGCACTTTTTTTCTTTTCTTCCCTAGAGGGGTCCGTCTGGGTCCACACTCCCCCTCTCCCCCATTGGGCCTAGGGGGTCTGGGTATCCATACCCTGCCCCCATATATCTTTATTTTTTTATAACTTCAGGACAGGGGACTAAGTTCCTGAGTCCTGTAATGGCTGCCAGCAACATTTTTCTCATGTTTCTAGCAGCCTTTCAGAGCACTCGCTCTCACGGGAGTCTGACTCTGGTGGGAGTGAGATGGCCCAAGGGATATAAAGCACCCTGGGCCAATCAGAACGATCTGTTTTTTAATTGATGCTCCCGCAAAAGTCTCTAGAGACTCTCACGGACCCAACTGCCAAAGTATACAATTATGTTTTACCCTAAATTTCTCAAAAACTACTGAATGGATTTATAACAAATCACAAAAAACACAATCTGCAGACCAAGATCTAGCTTCCTTCTGAATTTAGTGTAATTCCATTCAGCAGTTTTTGCTGTAGCCTGTCTTAAAAAGTCTATGGCAAATGCATCTGGATTTTACGTTTTGGGAACCCCTTTATTTCTCCCCCTAAAACTTTCTAGGAAGGAGCTGAGATGGATGAAGGTTTTTTTTGGAATCTTTTTGAAGACTGGTCAAATGGGGCCAAAGTTATTAGCAAACTAAAAAAATTAGACCTAACTATAACTACCTAGTGGCAACTGCCACTAGTTAATAGTATTAAATGTTACTGGAATATATTTAACTTATATTGTATAAAATGTATATGTTAAAATATTCAACATTTACTACTTTAAGCTCTATTCATTTTTAAAAAAATCGATATTTTTGTCTCTTTTTGGACGAAATTAGTGTCAAAGATTTTTTTTTTCCATATATTTTTGTACTTACCATTATAAGTATAGGAGAGCGATATTGTGGTAAATGATATTTTTGACACGATGCTGTTCTTTAAAATGTTTATTTTTGGCATTACCTTTCCTTCTCTCTGTTTTTATCAACCACTGCAGGTCCAGTATTATTGGGGTAGAGATGTATCCCCGTGCCCTGATAAAATAGCTGCAAAACCGTAAGGCAATGAAACATGTCGGCTGTTCAACTTAAAATGGTCTAAACATGCTGTTGTTTTAACTAGGTGTGAAAACTAGACAAATATTAAATACATATGATAGGTGTTCACAACCTATTTTAATGGGGAGTTCAGGCGACTCTTTGTTACACATTACGTGGGTGAGATGGTAGTTAGCACCATTATTTTCTAGACCTTTCTCATTTTTCACATGTATTTGAGTTAGGTCATTTTTTATTATTTTTTTGTCATGAAAGTGCTGATGATGATAAAGTGGGCACACTGGTGAGTACCTACCAGCAGCTCTGTGGTGGTTGCTTACGTGAGGCACTTTCTGACCCACCTCACATTTTTTTCACATTTTTCTCTTTTTTTTATGACTAGTAGTGTGCCAGTATCATCCTTAATTCTTAGGAATATTGGGGCATGGCTGTGGTTGAATGTTTTATCCAAATAAATATACACATATGGGGGGTATGACTGAAATATAATAAGCATAGCCTTTTCCAGGAGGTATAGTTGAGACCCAGTGAATTAAGAATATAAAAGTTTTCTGTGTATTAATCGCAATCAGGCCTTTTTGCTGAGTAGCTGTGTGAGTGGAGGGTGGCCTGGTTTCGTATCCCTCAAATGTTATGTTTGTTATGTTACAAGTTTTGTAAAGCGCACAGCTGTCCCAGCAAAGGGGCGTCCCTGCGCTAACAGACGGAAGATGGGAAGCTACTAACAAAGGCATGGCCTAAAGCAAAGGAAAAAGGTATGTTTTAATGGCCTTGCGGAATGCCAGATAGTTGTCAATACTACGGATGTGCACAGGGAGGGAATTCCACAGTTTTGCAGCCAGGTTGCGGAAGGAGCGCCCTCCTGCACACACCCTCCTCACCCGAGGGACAAACACCAGATGCTGGCCCCTAGAACGAAGTAGGCGAGTAGGGGCGTAGGGTGAAAGCAAGTTCGCCAAGATATCTGGGGAGGAGGAGTTTATGATTTTGAAGGCAATGCAGAGGGACTTGAACTCGATGCGCCTTGCCACCGGCAACCAATGTGGTCGACGGATGGCGTTGGTCGTAGGGCGAGTGCTCCTTATTTAAGAGTACGATCTTTGTGTCAACAATATTTTTTACCATGATATTGTGTCAGTGATCTTCCAAAGAGAGGGAGAGATAGTACAAAAAGGCTAAGGGAATGGGGCTGGCTTGAGCATTTTTTGCCAGGCCGGTTCATAGAGTTCATGCAGACCATAGAGCAGAGCGTTGCCTCCATCTACATGAGATGATCTAGATGAGAGTGTTCAATGGCTCGGACAACAGTTTCCATAATCAGGGAGGATAAGCATCACTATTTCCAAGGGGATGAGCTTGTCCCATGCTTTTTGTGCTTTTTGAAGGACAGGTAGAAATGGATAGTGAATCACAGAGCTTGAAGCCTCTGGTATGAATCTTCTTTAAAAATAACATTTATAAATCACATCTGTACAGTGTGCAAAGCAGCTAGGCCATTTCTAGGGAAGATCTGTGGATACTTCACCGCCCCCGCATTCTCTTCCTGCTGCTGTGGTTCCTGGTTCTGATTGATGGCCAAACACTCAAGAACTTGAGTTGCACTAAGTGACTCCATTAATACCTATTAGGCTCTGTTTAAAAAAGTTTGATTCCAAACAACCTGTTCTGCTGAAAATAATTAGCTAGAGTGGGATAAATTGGAGGCACTGACAATACTAAATCACTGACTACCTGGCCAGGGAATAGCAAAGAGGGACACATCCAGCCTCGGCTCCTAATTGTCTTAATTGTTCTCCCCTGAAAATGGTTAATTAGGTACATTACTGCTGCACAAGCACATACCAGGGACCATATCCCCTTTGTAGCCCTTATGTAAAATACAAACACACAGTAACATTTAGCATAGTGGGCCTGATGTATGAAATATTCATTCGTAAAAAGTGTTCACAAATTGCACACCAACTTAAAAGAATTTTGCTAACCGACCTATGTATTATTCACAAAATTCGAAATCGTAGTCAATCACTATTTGACACCTATCATCAATATTTATGGGGTAGGTCGCAAATTGTGACTCACTATGATTAGATTTTATCACCATGCTTGTGATCACTTTTTCATAAAGTTAACTTTTTGTAAATCCAGTCCGTTTTCTTTAAAGGAAACAGAGCTGCATTTAAAAAGAAAAGTTATATATCTATATATACAGAGCTACAGCCAAATCAGCTGAACGGATTTACACCAAATTTGGCAGAAAGCTAAATTTTTATCCAAAAAGCGTGCTTTTTGTGATTTGGTGTAAATCTACTCCGTAGTTTTTGAGAAGTTAGGATGCAAAATGTATATATATATTGGCAGTCTTGAATTCAAAATTTCATGCATCCTAATTCGCTGAGAATGATTTTTTGGAGCGAATGCTCTGATAGGCTGCACGCAACATGAACAGAAATGTTGCACCACCATTACAGGATTTGGAGACTCGGCCCTGTGTCCTGAAAATATTTTAAACAAGCATTGGCAAAGCTAATAGATCTCACCTATGCAAGAGCCATTGGCTTTGTCAATATGTTTTAGCAATGATTTACACCATAGTGGCTGCTGTTCAGCATGGCTAAAAGTTAGTAGGGTAAAGGAGAGTTGTGTGAAGTGGAGTGTCGTAAAGTGGAGTAGAGTGGAGTGTATTGGGGCATTATGGGGTGGCTTAGATTTGCGTGGAGAGGCGTACAGTAGAGTTGAGTGGCGTGGCATGGAGAGGAGTGAAGTGGAGTGTCATAGAGTAGCGTACAGTATTGTTGAGTGTCGTGGAGGGAGTAGAGTGGAGTAGAGTGGAAGGGCATAGAATTGAGTGGCGTAGAGTGGGGCACAGTGTCAGAGTTGAGAAGAGTGTCATGGAGTGGAATAGAGTGTCGTGGAGCGGTGTAGAGCCAAGTGCAGTGGCATAGATGGTGTTACGTAGAGTGGAGTAGAGTGTTGTAGAGCGGAGTAGATTGTCATAGAGTAGAGTGGCATAGAGTGGAGTGGAGTAGAGTGGTATAGTGTGTCATAGAATAGAGTGGTGTAAAATGGAATGGGGTGGGGTGGCATATAGGGAGTTGCGTAAAGTGTCGTAAAGTGGAGTAGTGCTCTAGAATGGCATAGAGCGGAGTAGAGTGCTGTAGAGTAGAGTGGAGAGGAGTGTCAGTGGAGCAGAGTTTAATGGAGTAGAACATCATAGAGTGGAGTATCATGGAGTGGAGTGTTGTATATTGGAGTGGAGTAGAGTGGCATAGAGTGCAGTAGCGAAGAGTGCATTAGTTTTGAGTAAAGTGGTGTAGATTACATTGGCATAGAGTGCAGTGATGTAGAGTAGCGTAGAGTTCAGTGGCATAGAGTAGTATGGTACAGAGTAGATTGCAGTGGTGTAGAGTGCAATGGTGTAGAGTGGAGTGCCACAGACTGGAGTAGAGTGGTGAAAGGTGGAGTAGAATAGCATAGAGTCAAGTGGCATAGAGTGGAGTGGTGCAGGGTAGAGTACAGAGATGTAAAGTAGAGGAGCGTAGAGTGCAGTGGTGTAGAGTAGAGAGGCATAGAGTAGAAGGGTGCTGATAAGAGCGCAGTGACGCATAGTGGAGTGGCATAGTGTGGGGTGGTACAGAGTAGAGTGCAGTGGCGTGGAGTGGTACAGTGTAGAGTGGAGTGGGGTAATGTGACGTATGCATGGTATGGTAGCGTACTGCCATTACAGACAACACAGATTCAATTGAAATGACCATTACATTTTCATTCATATACAGTTTTACTGATAAAAGTACCAGGCCTGGGCAGAGTTCGCGGAAGTTCAGCAAAGTGACAAAAAAATTCTGCGCTGATCTTCCTGCCGCTCGAGTAGAAATTCTACCGAGCGGCAGCTCGCGCTCCCCAACTTACCGTTGGCGAGCGCGAGCAGGAAAAAACTACACTGCGCCCAGGCCTAAAAAGTATACAGCGCACAAATGATAATGTGTGGAAATGTCATCACCCAATGTATTGATTTGATCATCAGTAGCCAGCATGATTGACACATAAATCCTCTCACTTTGAAGTCAGAGAAAGAAAAATAAACAATAAGCACCCTGGAGGATGCACCCTGACAGTTAACCTATGTCTTTGAATGCACAGCGAATGTGACAGGATAAGAACAAGATTTAATGGCCTGTTTACAGAAAGCGAGTTCATGAAAGAATACAGTAAACAAGGATTGGGCAATGTAAGGGACAAACTCGAGCTAGACAGCCTATAGCAAATAAAGCCAGCAAATTGAAAGCCAGAAAATGTGAGTTACACACCACAAAGCCAATGGTAAGCAGCAGGCAGAATGTATTCCTAGGTCAACTTTCTGAATGTCCCCAAGATGTCTTTAGCAAACCAGAAAAAGGATATAAGGGAGTAGGGTAGGTATAATCTGACCGCCTAGCCCTTGTGTGGATCATCCCACAGGGACCCTCCTAGGATCAAAGTGCAAAAACTTTTTTTTCTGCATCGCAGCTGATTCGCAGTACTCTCAAGGGAGTACCAAAGGAATACTGAGGAAAACAAATGAAGCATCCCCGCAGTGGGGAATTTGTTTTATATTTTTATTTGGGTCGCCACGATCCCGCGGGAATTCGGAAAGGGTCTGAGTCCAAGGGACTAGAATTTTTTTTTTTTAAAGCAAGCCAGCCTGATAGAAAAGAGGTTCAGAGAGGACAGGCTCTGCAGCCAGCCTGATAGAAAAGAGGTTCAGAGCGGACAGGCTCTGCAGCCAGTCTGATAGAGAAGAGGTTCAGAGCGGACAGGCTCTGCAGCCAGTCTGATAGAGAAGAGGTTCAGAGCGGACAGGCTCTGCAGCCAGTCTGATAGAGAAGAGGTTCAGAGAGGACAGGCTCTGCAGCCAGCCTGATAGAGAAGAGGTTCAGAGAGGACAGGCTCTGCAGCCAGCCTGATAGAGAAGAGGTTCAGAGAGGACAGGCTCTGCAGCCAGTCTGATAGAAAAGAGGTTCAGAGTGGACAGGCTCTGCAGCCAGTCTGATAGAAAAGAGGTTCAGAGAGGACAGGCACTGCAGCCAGTCTGATAGAGAAGAGGTACAGAGAGGACAGGCTCTGCAGCCGGCCTGATAGAAAGGAGATTCAGAGCGGAAAGGCTCTGCATCCAGCCTGATAGAAAAGAGGTTCAGAGCGGACAGGCTCTGCAGCCGGTCTGATAGAATAGAGGTTCAGAGCGGACAGGCTCTGCAGCCAGTCTGATAGAAAAGAGGTTCAGAGAGGACAGGCTCTGCAGCCAGCCTGATAGAAAAGAGGTTCAGAGACGACAGGCTCTGCAGTCAGCCTGATAGAAAAGAGGTTCAGAGAGGACAGGCTCTGCAGCCAGTCTGATAGAGGAGAGGTTCAGAGCGGACAGGCTCTGCAGCCAGTCTGATAGAAAAGAGGTTCAGAGAGGACAGGCTCTGAAGCCACTCTGATAGAGGAGAGGTTCAGAGCGGACAGGCTCTGCAGCCAGTCTGATAGAAAAGAGGTTCAGAGCGGACAGGCTCTGCAGTCAGTCTGATAGAGGAGAGGCCCAGAGCGGACAGGCTCTGCAGCCAGCCTGATAGAAGAGGGGTTCAGAGAGGACAGGCTCTGCAGCCAGTCTGATAGAGAAGAGGTTCAGAGAGGACAGGCTCTGCAGCCAGCCTGATAGAAAAGAGGTTCAGAGAGGACAGGCTCTGCAGCCAGTCTGATAGAGAAGAGGTTCAGAGCGGACAGGCTCTGCAGCCAGCCTGATAGAAAGGAGATTCAGAGCGGAAAGGCTCTACAGCCAGCCTGATAGAAAAAAGGTTCAGAGCGGACAGGCTCTGCAGCCAGTCTGATAGAAAAGAGGTTCAGAGCGGACAGGCTCTGCAGCCAGTCTGATAGAAAAGAGGTTCAGAGCGGACAGGCTCTGCAGCCGGTCTGATAGAATAGAGGTTCAGAGAGGACAGGCTCTGCAGCCAGCCTGATAGAAAAGAGGTTCAGAGAGGACAGGCTATGCAGCCAGCCTGATAGAAAAGAGGTTCAGAGAGGACAGGCTCTGAAGCCACTCTGATAGAGGAGAGGTTCAGAGCGGACAGGCTCTGCAGCCAGTCTGATAGAAAAGAGGTTCAGAGCGGACAGGCTCTGCAGTCAGTCTGATAGAGGAGAGGCCCAGAGCGGACAGGCTCTGCAGCCAGCCTGATAGAAGAGGGGCCCAAAGCGGACAGGCTCTCCCGCGAGCCTGATAGAAAAGAGGCCCAGAGAGGACAGGCTCTGCAGCCAGTCTGATAGAGGAGAGTCCAGAGAGGACAGGCTCTGCAGCCAGTCTGATTGAGGAGAGTTCAGCGTGGACAGGCTCTGCAGCCAGCCTGATAGAAAAGAGGCCCATAGAGGACAGGCTCTGCAGCCAGTCTGATAGAGGAGAGTCCAGAGAGGACAGGCTCTACAGCCAGTCTGATTGAGGAGAGTTCAGAGTGGACAGGCTCTGCAGCCAGTCTGATAGAAAAGAGGTTCAGAGAGGACAGGCTCTGCAGCCAGTCTGATAGAGGAGAGGCCCAGAGCGGACAGGCTCTGCAGCCAGCCTGATAGAGGAGGGGCCCAAAGCGGACAGGCGCTGCCGCCAGCCTGATAGAAAAGAGGCCCAGAGAGGACAGGCTCTGCAGCCAGTCTGATAGAGGAGAGTCCAGAGAGGACAGGCTCTGCAGCCAGCCTGATAAAAACGAGGCCGAGAGAGGACAGGCTCTGCAGCCAGTCTGATAGAGGAGAGTTCAGAGAGGACAGGCTCTGCAGCCAGTCTGATTGAGGAGAGTTCAGAGTGGACAGGCTCTGCAGCCAGTCTGATAGAGGAGAGGCCCAGAGCGGACACGCTCTCCAGCCAGCCTGATAGAAAAGAGGTTCAGAGAGGACAGGCTCTGCAGCCAGTCTGATAGAAAAGAGGTTCAGAGAGGACAGGCTCTGAAGCCAGTCTGATAGAAAAGAGGTTCCGAGAGGACAGGATCTGCAGCCAGTCTGATAGAGGAGAGTCCCAGAGCGGACAGGCTCTGCAGCCAGTCTGATAGAGGAGAGTCCAGAGAGGACAGGCTCTGCAGCCAGCCTGATAGAGGAGAGTCCCAGAGAGGATAGGCTCTGGAGCCAGTCTGACAGAGGAGAGGCCCAGAGCGGACAGGCTCTGCAGCCAGCCTGATAGAGGAGAGGCCCAGAGCGGAAAGGCTCTGCAGCCAGCCTGATAGAGGAGAGGCCCAGAGCAGACAGGCTCTGCAGCCAGTCTGATAGAGAAGAGGTTCAGAGCGGACAGGCTCTGCAGCCAGTCTGATAGAGGAGCTGCCCAGAGCGGACAGGCTCTGCAGCCAGTCTGAAAGAGGAGGGACCCAGAGCGGACAGGCTCTGCAGCCAGTCTGATAGAGAAGAGGTTCAGAGCGGACAGGCTCTGCAGCCAGTCTGATAGAAAAGAGGTTCAGAGAGGACAGGCACTGCAGCCAGTCTGATAGAGAAGAGGTTCAGGGGGACAGGCTCTGCAGCCGGCCTGATAGAAAGGAGATTCAGAGCGGAAAGGCTCTGCATCCAGCCTGATAGAAAAGAGGTTCAGAGCGGACAGGCTCTGCAGCCGGTCTGATAGAATAGAGGTTCAGAGCGGACAGGCTCTGCAGCCAGTCTGATAGAAAAGAGGTTCAGAGAGGACAGGCTCTGCAGCCAGCCTGATAGAAAAGAGGTTCAGAGAGGACAGGCTCTGCAGTCAGCCTGATAGAAAAGAGGTTCAGAGAGGACAGGCTCTGCAGCCAGCCTGATAGAAAAGAGGTTCAGAGAGGACAGGCTCTGAAGCCACTCTGATAGAGGAGAGGTTCAGAGCGGACAGGCTCTGCAGCCAGTCTGATAGAAAAGAGGTTCAGAGTGGACAGGCTCTGCAGTCAGTCTGATAGAGGAGAGGCCCATAGCGGACAGGCTCTGCAGCCAGCCTGATAGAAGAGGGGCCCAAAGCGGACAGGCTCTCCCGCGAGCCTGATAGAAAAGAGGCCCAGAGAGGACAGGCTCTGCAGCCAGTCTGATAGAGGAGAGTCCAGAGAGGACAGGCTCTGCAGCCAGTCTGATTGAGGAGAGTTCAGCGTGGACAGGCTCTGCAGCCAGCCTGACAGAAAAGAGGCCCATAGAGGACAGGCTCTGCAGCCAGTCTGATAGAGGAGAGTCCAGAGAGGACAGGCTCTACAGCCAGTCTGATTGAGGAGAGTTCAGAGTGGACAGGCTCTGCAGCCAGTCTGATAGAAAAGAGGTTCAGAGAGGACAGGCTCTGCAGCGAGTCTGATAGAGGAGAGGCCCAGAGAGGACAGGCTCTGCAGCCAGTCTGATAGAGGAGAGGCCCAGAGTGGACAGGCTCTGCAGCCAGCCTGATAGAGGAGAGTCCCAGAGAGGACAGGCTCTGCAGCCAGTCTGATAGAGGAGAGTCCAGAGAGGACAGGCTCTGCAGCCAGTCTGATAGAGGAGAGTCCAGAGAGGACAGGCTCTGCAGCCAGCCTGATAGAGGAGAGTCCCAGAGAGGACAGGCTCTGCAGCCAGTCTGACAGAGGAGAGGCCCAGAGCGGACAGGCTCTGGAGCCAGTCTGACAGAGGAGAGGCCCAGAGCGGACAGGCTCTGCAGCCAGTCTGATAGAGGAGGGGCCCAGAGCGGACAGGCTCTGCAGCCAGTCTGATAGAGGAGAGGCCCAGAGCGGACAGGCTCTGCAGCCAGTCTGATAGAGGAGGGGCCCAGAGCGGAAAGGATCTGCAGCCAGCCTGATAGAGGAAAGGCCCAGAGTGGACAGGCTCTGCATCCAGTCTGATAGAGAAGAGGTTCAGACCGGACAGGCTCTGCAGCCAGTCTGATAGAGGAGAGGCCCAGAGCGGACAGGCTCTGCAGTCAGCCTGATAGAGGAGAGGCCCAGAGAGGACAGACTCTGCAACAAGTCTGATAGAAGAGAGTCCAGAGAGGACAGGCTCTGCAGCCAGTCTGATAGAGGAGAGACCCAGAGAGGACAGGCTCTGCAGCCAGTCTGATAGAGGAGAGGCCCAGAGCGGGCAGGCTCTGCAGCCAGCCTGATAGAAAAGAGGTTCAGAGAGGACAGGCTCTGCAGCCAGCCAGATAGAAAAGAGGTTCAGAGAGGACAGGCTCTGCAGCCAGCCTGAAAGAGGAGAGTCCCAGAGCGGACAGGCTCTGCAGCCAGGCTGATAGAAAAGAGGTTCAGAGAGGACAGGCTCTACAGCCAGCCTGATAGAGGAGAGGCCCAGAGCAGACAGGCTCTGCAGCCAGCCTGATAGAGGAGAGGCCCAGAGCAGACAGGCTCTGCAGCCAGCCTGATAGAAAAGAGGTTCAGAGAGGACAGGCTCTGCAGCCAGTCTGATAGAGGAGAGACCCAGAGCGGACAGGCTCTGCAGCCAGTCTGATAGAGGAGAGACCCAGAGAGGACAGGGCTCTGCAGCCAGCCTGATAGAGGAGAGTCCAGAGTGGACAGGCTCTGCAGCCAGTCTGTTACAGGAGAGTGCCAGAGCGGACAGGCTCTGCAGCCAGTCTGATAGAAAAGAGGTTCAGAGAGGACAGGCTCTGCAGCCAGTCTGATAGAAAAGAGGTTCAGAGGGGACAGGCTCTGCAGCCAGCCTGATAGAGGAGAGTCCAGAGTGGACAGGCTCTGCAGCCAGTCTGACCGAGGAGAGGCTCAGAGCAGACAGGCTTCGCAGCCAGCCTGATAGAGGAGATTCCAGAGTGGACAGGCTCTGCAGCCAGTCTGTTAGAGGAGAGTCCCAGAGAGGACAGGCTCTGCAGCCAGTCTGATAGAAAAGAGGTTCAGAGGACAGGCTCTGCGGCCAACCTGATAGAGGAGAGTCCAGAGAGGACAGGCTCTGCAGCCAGTCTGATAGAGGAGAGGCCCAGAGTGGACAGGCTCTGCAGCCAGTCTGATAGAGGAGAGTCCCAGAGAGGACAGGCTCTGCAGCCAGTCTGATAGAGAAGAGTCCAGAGCGGACAGGCACTGCAGCCAGTCTGCTAGAGGAGAGTCCCAGAGAGGACAGGCACTGCAGCCAGTCTGATAGAGGAGAGTCCCAGAGAGGACAGGCTCTGCAGCCAGTCTGATAGGGAAGAGGTTCAGAGAGGACAGGCTCTGCAGCCAGTCTGATAGAGGAGAGTCCCAGAGAGGACAGGCTCTGGAGCCAGTCTGATAGAGAAGAGGTTCAGAGAGGACAGGCTCTGCAGCCAGTCTGATAGAGGAGAGTCCAGAGCGGACAGGCTCTGCAGCCAGTCTGATAGAGGAGACGCCCAGAGCGGACAGGCTCTGCAGCCAGTCTGATAGAGGAGAGGCCCAGAGCAGACAGGCTCTGCAGCCAGTCTGATAGAGGAGAGGCCCAGAGCGGACAGGCTCTGCAGCCAGTCTGATAGGGAAGAGGTTCAGAGAGGACAGGCTCTGCAGCCAGCCTGATAGAGCAGAGTCCAGAGTGGACAGGCTCTGCAGCCAGTCTGACCGAGGAGAGGCTCAGAGCAGACAGGGCTCCGCAGCCAGTCTGATAGGGAAGAGGTTCAGAGAGGACAGGCTCTGCAGCCAGCCTGATAGAGCAGAGTCCCAGAGAGGACAGGCTCTGCAGCCAGTCTGATAGAGGAGAGTCCAGAGAGGACAGGCTCTGCAGCCAGTCTGATAGAGGAGAGGCCCAGAGCGGACAGGCTCTGCAGCCAGTCTGATAGAGGAGAGTCCCAGAGAGGACAGGCTCTGCAGCCAGTCTGATAGAGGAGAGTCCAGAGCGGACAGGCACTGCAGCCAGTCTGATAGAGGAGAGTCCCAGAGAGGACAGGCACTGCAGCCAGTCTGATAGAGGAGAGTCCCAGAGAGGACAGGCTCTGCAGCCAGTCTGATAGGGAAGAGGTTCAGAGAGGACAGGCTCTGCAGCCAGTCTGATAGAGGAGAGTCCAGAGAGGACAGGCACTGCAGCCAGTCTGATAGAGGAGAGTCCCAGAGAGGACAGGCTCTGCAGCCAGTCTGATAGAGGAGAGGCCCAGAGCAGACAGGCTCTGCAGCCAGTCTGATAGAGGAGAGGCCCAGAGCGGACAGGCTCTGCAGCCAGTCTGACAGAGGAGAGGCTCTAGAGCGGACAGGCTCTGCAGCCAGTCTGATAGGGAAGAGGTTCAGAGAGGTGAGGCTCTGCAGCCAGTCTGATAGAGGAGAGTCCTGAGAGGACAGGCTCTGCAGCCAGTCTGATAGAGGAGAGGCCCAGAGCTGACAGGCTCTACAGCCAGTCTGATAGAGGAGAGGCCCAGACCGTACAGGCTCTGCAGCCAGACTGATAGAGGAGAGTCCCAGAGCGGACAGGCACTGCAGCCAGTCTGATAAAGGAGAGGCCCAGAGCGGACAGGCTCTGGAGCCAGTCTGATAGGGAAGAGGTTCAGAGAGGTGAGGCTCTGCAGCCAGTCTGATAGAGGAGAGTCCAGAGAGGACAGGCTCTGCAGCCAGTCTGATAGAGGAGAGGCCCAGACCGTACAGGCTCTGCAGCCAGACTGATAGAGGAGAGTCCCAGAGCGGACAGGCACTGCAGCCAGTCTGATAAAGGAGAGGCCCAGAGCGGACAGGCTCTGGAGCCAGTCTGATAGAGAAGAGGTTCAGAGAGGACAGGCTCTGCAGCCAGTCTGATAGAGGAGAGTCCAGAGAGGACAGGCTCTGCAGCCAGTCTGTTAGAGGAGAGTCCCAGAGAGGACAGGCTCTGCAGCCAGTCTGATAGAAAAGAGGTTCAGAGAGGACAGGCTCTGCGGCCAGCCTGATAGAGGAGAGTCCCAGAGAGGACAGGCTCTGCAGCCAGCCTGATAGAGGAGAGTCCCAGAGAGGACAGGCTCTGCAGCCAGTCTGATAGAGGAGAGTCCAGAGAGGACAGGTTCTGCAGCCAGTCTGATAGAGGAGAGGCCCAGAGCTGACAGGCTCTGCAGCCAGTCTGATAGAGGAGAGTCCAGAGAGGACAGGCTCTGCAGCCAGTCTGATAGAGGAGAGGCCCAGAGCAGACAGGCTCTGGAGCCAGTCTGATAGAGAAGAGGTTCAGAGAGGACAGGCTCTGCAGCCAGTCTGATAGAGGAGAGTCCCAGAGAGGACAGGCTCTGCAGCCAGTCTGATAGGGAAGAGGTTCAGAGAGGACAGGCTCTGCAGCCAGTCTGATAGAGGAGAGTCCCAGAGAGGACAGGCTCTGGAGCCAGTCTGATAGAGAAGAGGTTCAGAGAGGACAGGCTCTGCAACCAGTCTGATAGAGGAGAGTCCAGAGCGGACAGGCTCTGCAGCCAGTCTGATAGAGGAGAGTCCCAGAGAGGACAGGCTCTGCAGCCAGTCTGATAGAGGAGACGCCCAGAGCGGACAGGCTCTGCAGCCAGTCTGATAGAGGAGAGGCCCAGAGCAGACAGGCTCTGCAGCCAGTCTGATAGAGGAGAGGCCCAGAGCGGACAGGCTCTGCAGCCAGTCTGATAGAGGAGAGGCCCAGAGAGGACAGGCTCTGCAGCCAGCCTGATAGAGCAGAGTCCAGAGTGGACAGGCTCTGCAGCCAGTCTGACCGAGGAGAGGCTCAGAGCAGACAGGCTCCGCAGCCAGCCTGATAGAGGAGAGTCCAGAGTGGACAGGCTCTGCAGCCAGTCTGTTAGAGGAGAGTCCCAGAGAGGACAGGCTCTGCAGCCAGTCTGATAGAAAAGAGGTTCAGAGAGGACAGGCTCTGAGGCCAGCCTGATAGAGGAGAGTCCCAGAGAGGACAGGCTCTGCAGCCAGCCTTATAGAGGAGAGTCCCAGAGAGGACAGGCTCTGCAGCCAGTCTGATAGAGGAGAGTCCAGAGAGGACAGGCTCTGCAGCCAGTCTGATAGAGGAGAGGCCCAGAGCGGACAGGCTCTGCAGCCAGTCTGATAGAGGAGAGTCCAGAGCGGACAGGCACTGCAGCCAGTCTGATAGAGGAGAGTCCCAGAGAGGACAGGCTCTGCAGCCAGTCTGATAGAGGAGAGTCCAGAGCGGACAGGCACTGCAGCCAGTCTGATAGAGGAGAGTCCCAGAGAGGACAGGCTCTGCAGCCAGTCTGATAGGGAAGAGGTTCAGAGAGGACAGGCTCTGCAGCCAGTCTGATAGAGGAGAGTCCAGAGAGGACAGGCACTGCAGCCAGTCTGATAGAGGAGAGTCCCAGAGAGGACAGGCTCTGCAGCCAGTCTGATAGAGGAGAGGCCCAGAGCAGACAGGCTCTGCAGCCAGTCTGATAGAGGAGAGGCCCAGAGCGGACAGGCTCTGCAGCCAGTCTGACAGAGGAGAGGCCCAGAGCGGACAGGCTCTGCAGCCAGTCTGATAGGGAAGAGGTTCAGAGAGGTGAGGCTCTGCAGCCAGTCTGATAGAGGAGAGTCCTGAGAGGACAGGCTCTGCAGCCAGTCTGATAGAGGAGAGTCCCAGAGAGGACAGGCTCTGCAGCCAGTCTGATAGAGGAGAGGCCCAGAGCAGACAGGCTCTGCAGCCAATCTGATTGAGGAGAGGCCCAGAGCGGACAGGCTCTGCAGCCAGTCTGACAGAGGAGAGGCCCAGAGCGGACAGGCTCTGCAGCCAGTCTGATAGGGAAGAGGTTCAGAGAGGTGAGGCTCTGCAGCCAGTCTGATAGAGGAGAGTCCTGAGAGGACAGGCTCTGCAGCCAGTCTGATAGAGGAGAGGCCCAGAGCTGACAGGCTCTGCAGCCAGTCTGATAGAGGAGAGTCCAGAGAGGACAGGCTCTGCAGCCAGTCTGATAGAGGAGAGGCCCAGACCGTACAGGCTCTGCAGCCAGACTGATAGAGGAGAGTCCCAGAGCGGACAGGCACTGCAGCCAGTCTGATAAAGGAGAGGCCCAGAGCGGACAGGCTCTGGAGCCAGTCTGATAGAGAAGAGGTTCAGAGAGGACAGGCTCTGCAGCCAGTCTGATAGAGGAGAGTCCAGAGAGGACAGGCTCTGCAGCCAGTCTGTTAGAGGAGAGTCCCAGAGAGGACAGGCTCTGCAGCCAGTCTGATAGAAAAGAGGTTCAGAGAGGACAGGCTCTGCGGCCAGCCTGATAGAGGAGAGTCCCAGAGAGGACAGGCTCTGCAGCCAGCCTGATCGAGCCGAGCCCCAGAGAGGACAGGCTCTGCAGCCAGACTGATAGCGGAGAGTCCAGAGAGGACAGGCTCTGCAGCCAGTCTGATAGAGGAGAGGCCCAGAGCTGACAGGCTCTGCAGCCAGTCTGATAGAGGAGAGTCCAGAGAGGACAGGCTCTGCAGCCAGTCTGATAGAGGAGAGGCCCAGAGCAGACAGGCTCTGCAGCCAGTCTGATAGAGGAGAGTCCAGAGCGGACAGGCACTGCAGCCAGTCTGATAGAGGAGAGTCCCAGAGAGGACAGGCACTGCAGCCAGTCTGATAGAGGAGAGTCCCAGAGAGGACAGGCTCTGCAGCCAGTCTGATAGGGAAGAGGTTCAGAGAGGACAGGCTCTGCAGCCAGTCTGATAGAGGAGAGTCCCAGAGAGGACAGGCTCTGGAGCCAGTCTGATAGAGAAGAGGTTCAGAGAGGACAGGCTCTGCAGCCAGTCTGATAGAGGAGAGTCCAGAGCGGACAGGCTCTGCAGCCAGTCTGATAGAGGAGAGTCCCAGAGAGGACAGGCTCTGCAGCCAGTCTGATAGAGGAGAGGTTCAGAGCGGACAGGCTCTGCAGCCAGTCTGATAGAAAAGAGGTTCAGAGAGGACAGGCTCTGAAGCCACTCTGATAGAGGAGAGGTTCAGAGCGGACAGGCTCTGCAGCCAGTCTGATAGAAAAGAGGTTCAGAGCGGACAGGCTCTGCAGTCAGTCTGATAGAGGAGAGGCCCAGAGCGGACAGGCTCTGCAGCCAGCCTGATAGAAGAGGGGTTCAGAGAGGACAGGCTCTGCAGCCAGTCTGATAGAGAAGAGGTTCAGAGAGGACAGGCTCTGCAGCCAGCCTGATAGAAAAGAGGTTCAGAGAGGACAGGCTCTGCAGCCAGTCTGATAGAGAAGAGGTTCAGAGCGGACAGGCTCTGCAGCCAGCCTGATAGAAAGGAGATTCAGAGCGGAAAGGCTCTACAGCCAGCCTGATAGAAAAAGGTTCAGAGCGGACAGGCTCTGCAGCCAGTCTGATAGAAAAGAGGTTCAGAGCGGACAGGCTCTGCAGCCAGTCTGATAGAAAAGAGGTTCAGAGCGGACAGGCTCTGCAGCCGGTCTGATAGAATAGAGGTTCAGAGAGGACAGGCTCTGCAGCCAGCCTGATAGAAAAGAGGTTCAGAGAGGACAGGCTATGCAGCCAGCCTGATAGAAAAGAGGTTCAGAGAGGACAGGCTCTGAAGCCACTCTGATAGAGGAGAGGTTCAGAGCGGACAGGCTCTGCAGCCAGTCTGATAGAAAAGAGGTTCAGAGCGGACAGGCTCTGCAGTCAGTCTGATAGAGGAGAGGCCCAGAGCGGACAGGCTCTGCAGCCAGCCTGATAGAAGAGGGGCCCAAAGCGGACAGGCTCTCCCGCGAGCCTGATAGAAAAGAGGCCCAGAGAGGACAGGCTCTGCAGCCAGTCTGATAGAGGAGAGTCCAGAGAGGACAGGCTCTGCAGCCAGTCTGATTGAGGAGAGTTCAGCGTGGACAGGCTCTGCAGCCAGCCTGATAGAAAAGAGGCCCATAGAGGACAGGCTCTGCAGCCAGTCTGATAGAGGAGAGTCCAGAGAGGACAGGCTCTACAGCCAGTCTGATTGAGGAGAGTTCAGAGTGGACAGGCTCTGCAGCCAGTCTGATAGAAAAGAGGTTCAGAGAGGACAGGCTCTGCAGCCAGTCTGATAGAGGAGAGGCCCAGAGCGGACAGGCTCTGCAGCCAGCCTGATAGAGGAGGGGCCCAAAGCGGACAGGCGCTGCCGCCAGCCTGATAGAAAAGAGGCCCAGAGAGGACAGGCTCTGCAGCCAGTCTGATAGAGGAGAGTCCAGAGAGGACAGGCTCTGCAGCCAGCCTGATAAAAACGAGGCCGAGAGAGGACAGGCTCTGCAGCCAGTCTGATAGAGGAGAGTTCAGAGAGGACAGGCTCTGCAGCCAGTCTGATTGAGGAGAGTTCAGAGTGGACAGGCTCTGCAGCCAGTCTGATAGAGGAGAGGCCCAGAGCGGACACGCTCTCCAGCCAGCCTGATAGAAAAGAGGTTCAGAGAGGACAGGCTCTGCAGCCAGTCTGATAGAAAAGAGGTTCAGAGAGGACAGGCTCTGAAGCCAGTCTGATAGAAAAGAGGTTCCGAGAGGACAGGATCTGCAGCCAGTCTGATAGAGGAGAGTCCCAGAGCGGACAGGCTCTGCAGCCAGTCTGATAGAGGAGAGTCCAGAGAGGACAGGCTCTGCAGCCAGCCTGATAGAGGAGAGTCCCAGAGAGGATAGGCTCTGGAGCCAGTCTGACAGAGGAGAGGCCCAGAGCGGACAGGCTCTGCAGCCAGCCTGATAGAGGAGAGGCCCAGAGCGGAAAGGCTCTGCAGCCAGCCTGATAGAGGAGAGGCCCAGAGCAGACAGGCTCTGCAGCCAGTCTGATAGAGAAGAGGTTCAGAGCGGACAGGCTCTGCAGCCAGTCTGATAGAGGAGCTGCCCAGAGCGGACAGGCTCTGCAGCCAGTCTGAAAGAGGAGGGACCCAGAGCGGACAGGCTCTGCAGCCAGTCTGATAGAGAAGAGGTTCAGAGCGGACAGGCTCTGCAGCCAGTCTGATAGAAAAGAGGTTCAGAGAGGACAGGCACTGCAGCCAGTCTGATAGAGAAGAGGTTCAGGGGGACAGGCTCTGCAGCCGGCCTGATAGAAAGGAGATTCAGAGCGGAAAGGCTCTGCATCCAGCCTGATAGAAAAGAGGTTCAGAGCGGACAGGCTCTGCAGCCGGTCTGATAGAATAGAGGTTCAGAGCGGACAGGCTCTGCAGCCAGTCTGATAGAAAAGAGGTTCAGAGAGGACAGGCTCTGCAGCCAGCCTGATAGAAAAGAGGTTCAGAGAGGACAGGCTCTGCAGTCAGCCTGATAGAAAAGAGGTTCAGAGAGGACAGGCTCTGCAGCCAGCCTGATAGAAAAGAGGTTCAGAGAGGACAGGCTCTGAAGCCACTCTGATAGAGGAGAGGTTCAGAGCGGACAGGCTCTGCAGCCAGTCTGATAGAAAAGAGGTTCAGAGTGGACAGGCTCTGCAGTCAGTCTGATAGAGGAGAGGCCCATAGCGGACAGGCTCTGCAGCCAGCCTGATAGAAGAGGGGCCCAAGCGGACAGGCTCTCCCGCGAGCCTGATAGAAAAGAGGCCCAGAGAGGACAGGCTCTGCAGCCAGTCTGATAGAGGAGAGTCCAGAGAGGACAGGCTCTGCAGCCAGTCTGATTGAGGAGAGTTCAGCGTGGACAGGCTCTGCAGCCAGCCTGACAGAAAAGAGGCCCATAGAGGACAGGCTCTGCAGCCAGTCTGATAGAGGAGAGTCCAGAGAGGACAGGCTCTACAGCCAGTCTGATTGAGGAGAGTTCAGAGTGGACAGGCTCTGCAGCCAGTCTGATAGAAAAGAGGTTCAGAGAGGACAGGCTCTGCAGCGAGTCTGATAGAGGAGAGGCCCAGAGAGGACAGGCTCTGCAGCCAGTCTGATAGAGGAGAGGCCCAGAGTGGACAGGCTCTGCAGCCAGCCTGATAGAGGAGAGTCCCAGAGAGGACAGGCTCTGCAGCCAGTCTGATAGAGGAGAGTCCAGAGAGGACAGGCTCTGCAGCCAGTCTGATAGAGGAGAGTCCAGAGAGGACAGGCTCTGCAGCCAGCCTGATAGAGGAGAGTCCCAGAGAGGACAGGCTCTGCAGCCAGTCTGACAGAGGAGAGGCCCAGAGCGGACAGGCTCTGGAGCCAGTCTGACAGAGGAGAGGCCCAGAGCGGACAGGCTCTGCAGCCAGTCTGATAGAGGAGGGGCCCAGAGCGGACAGGCTCTGCAGCCAGTCTGATAGAGGAGAGGCCCAGAGCGGACAGGCTCTGCAGCCAGTCTGATAGAGGAGGGGCCCAGAGCGGAAAGGATCTGCAGCCAGCCTGATAGAGGAAAGGCCCAGAGTGGACAGGCTCTGCATCCAGTCTGATAGAGAAGAGGTTCAGACCGGACAGGCTCTGCAGCCAGTCTGATAGAGGAGAGGCCCAGAGCGGACAGGCTCTGCAGTCAGCCTGATAGAGGAGAGGCCCAGAGAGGACAGACTCTGCAACAAGTCTGATAGAAGAGAGTCCAGAGAGGACAGGCTCTGCAGCCAGTCTGATAGAGGAGAGACCCAGAGAGGACAGGCTCTGCAGCCAGTCTGATAGAGGAGAGGCCCAGAGCGGGCAGGCTCTGCAGCCAGCCTGATAGAAAAGAGGTTCAGAGAGGACAGGCTCTGCAGCCAGCCAGATAGAAAAGAGGTTCAGAGAGGACAGGCTCTGCAGCCAGCCTGAAAGAGGAGAGTCCCAGAGCGGACAGGCTCTGCAGCCAGGCTGATAGAAAAGAGGTTCAGAGAGGACAGGCTCTACAGCCAGCCTGATAGAGGAGAGGCCCAGAGCAGACAGGCTCTGCAGCCAGCCTGATAGAGGAGAGGCCCAGAGCAGACAGGCTCTGCAGCCAGCCTGATAGAAAAGAGGTTCAGAGAGGACAGGCTCTGCAGCCAGTCTGATAGAGGAGAGACCCAGAGCGGACAGGCTCTGCAGCCAGTCTGATAGAGGAGAGACCCAGAGAGGACAGGCTCTGCAGCCAGCCTGATAGAGGAGAGTCCAGAGTGGACAGGCTCTGCAGCCAGTCTGTTACAGGAGAGTGCCAGAGCGGACAGGCTCTGCAGCCAGTCTGATAGAAAAGAGGTTCAGAGAGGACAGGCTCTGCAGCCAGTCTGATAGAAAAGAGGTTCAGAGGGGACAGGCTCTGCAGCCAGCCTGATAGAGGAGAGTCCAGAGTGGACAGGCTCTGCAGCCAGTCTGACCGAGGAGAGGCTCAGAGCAGACAGGCTTCGCAGCCAGCCTGATAGAGGAGATTCCAGAGTGGACAGGCTCTGCAGCCAGTCTGTTAGAGGAGAGTCCCAGAGAGGACAGGCTCTGCAGCCAGTCTGATAGAAAAGAGGTTCAGAGGACAGGCTCTGCGGCCAACCTGATAGAGGAGAGTCCAGAGAGGACAGGCTCTGCAGCCAGTCTGATAGAGGAGAGGCCCAGAGTGGACAGGCTCTGCAGCCAGTCTGATAGAGGAGAGTCCCAGAGAGGACAGGCTCTGCAGCCAGTCTGATAGAGAAGAGTCCAGAGCGGACAGGCACTGCAGCCAGTCTGCTAGAGGAGAGTCCCAGAGAGGACAGGCACTGCAGCCAGTCTGATAGAGGAGAGTCCCAGAGAGGACAGGCTCTGCAGCCAGTCTGATAGGGAAGAGGTTCAGAGAGGACAGGCTCTGCAGCCAGTCTGATAGAGGAGAGTCCCAGAGAGGACAGGCTCTGGAGCCAGTCTGATAGAGAAGAGGTTCAGAGAGGACAGGCTCTGCAGCCAGTCTGATAGAGGAGAGTCCAGAGCGGACAGGCTCTGCAGCCAGTCTGATAGAGGAGACGCCCAGAGCGGACAGGCTCTGCAGCCAGTCTGATAGAGGAGAGGCCCAGAGCAGACAGGCTCTGCAGCCAGTCTGATAGAGGAGAGGCCCAGAGCGGACAGGCTCTGCAGCCAGTCTGATAGGGAAGAGGTTCAGAGAGGACAGGCTCTGCAGCCAGCCTGATAGAGCAGAGTCCAGAGTGGACAGGCTCTGCAGCCAGTCTGACCGAGGAGAGGCTCAGAGCAGACAGGGCTCCGCAGCCAGTCTGATAGGGAAGAGGTTCAGAGAGGACAGGCTCTGCAGCCAGCCTGATAGAGCAGAGTCCCAGAGAGGACAGGCTCTGCAGCCAGTCTGATAGAGGAGAGTCCAGAGAGGACAGGCTCTGCAGCCAGTCTGATAGAGGAGAGGCCCAGAGCGGACAGGCTCTGCAGCCAGTCTGATAGAGGAGAGTCCCAGAGAGGACAGGCTCTGCAGCCAGTCTGATAGAGGAGAGTCCAGAGCGGACAGGCACTGCAGCCAGTCTGATAGAGGAGAGTCCCAGAGAGGACAGGCACTGCAGCCAGTCTGATAGAGGAGAGTCCCAGAGAGGACAGGCTCTGCAGCCAGTCTGATAGGGAAGAGGTTCAGAGAGGACAGGCTCTGCAGCCAGTCTGATAGAGGAGAGTCCAGAGAGGACAGGCACTGCAGCCAGTCTGATAGAGGAGAGTCCCAGAGAGGACAGGCTCTGCAGCCAGTCTGATAGAGGAGAGGCCCAGAGCAGACAGGCTCTGCAGCCAGTCTGATAGAGGAGAGGCCCAGAGCGGACAGGCTCTGCAGCCAGTCTGACAGAGGAGAGGCTCTAGAGCGGACAGGCTCTGCAGCCAGTCTGATAGGGAAGAGGTTCAGAGAGGTGAGGCTCTGCAGCCAGTCTGATAGAGGAGAGTCCTGAGAGGACAGGCTCTGCAGCCAGTCTGATAGAGGAGAGGCCCAGAGCTGACAGGCTCTACAGCCAGTCTGATAGAGGAGAGGCCCAGACCGTACAGGCTCTGCAGCCAGACTGATAGAGGAGAGTCCCAGAGCGGACAGGCACTGCAGCCAGTCTGATAAAGGAGAGGCCCAGAGCGGACAGGCTCTGGAGCCAGTCTGATAGGGAAGAGGTTCAGAGAGGTGAGGCTCTGCAGCCAGTCTGATAGAGGAGAGTCCAGAGAGGACAGGCTCTGCAGCCAGTCTGATAGAGGAGAGGCCCAGACCGTACAGGCTCTGCAGCCAGACTGATAGAGGAGAGTCCCAGAGCGGACAGGCACTGCAGCCAGTCTGATAAAGGAGAGGCCCAGAGCGGACAGGCTCTGGAGCCAGTCTGATAGAGAAGAGGTTCAGAGAGGACAGGCTCTGCAGCCAGTCTGATAGAGGAGAGTCCAGAGAGGACAGGCTCTGCAGCCAGTCTGTTAGAGGAGAGTCCCAGAGAGGACAGGCTCTGCAGCCAGTCTGATAGAAAAGAGGTTCAGAGAGGACAGGCTCTGCGGCCAGCCTGATAGAGGAGAGTCCCAGAGAGGACAGGCTCTGCAGCCAGCCTGATAGAGGAGAGTCCCAGAGAGGACAGGCTCTGCAGCCAGTCTGATAGAGGAGAGTCCAGAGAGGACAGGTTCTGCAGCCAGTCTGATAGAGGAGAGGCCCAGAGCTGACAGGCTCTGCAGCCAGTCTGATAGAGGAGAGTCCAGAGAGGACAGGCTCTGCAGCCAGTCTGATAGAGGAGAGGCCCAGAGCAGACAGGCTCTGGAGCCAGTCTGATAGAGAAGAGGTTCAGAGAGGACAGGCTCTGCAGCCAGTCTGATAGAGGAGAGTCCCAGAGAGGACAGGCTCTGCAGCCAGTCTGATAGGGAAGAGGTTCAGAGAGGACAGGCTCTGCAGCCAGTCTGATAGAGGAGAGTCCCAGAGAGGACAGGCTCTGGAGCCAGTCTGATAGAGAAGAGGTTCAGAGAGGACAGGCTCTGCAACCAGTCTGATAGAGGAGAGTCCAGAGCGGACAGGCTCTGCAGCCAGTCTGATAGAGGAGAGTCCCAGAGAGGACAGGCTCTGCAGCCAGTCTGATAGAGGAGACGCCCAGAGCGGACAGGCTCTGCAGCCAGTCTGATAGAGGAGAGGCCCAGAGCAGACAGGCTCTGCAGCCAGTCTGATAGAGGAGAGGCCCAGAGCGGACAGGCTCTGCAGCCAGTCTGATAGAGGAGAGGCCCAGAGAGGACAGGCTCTGCAGCCAGCCTGATAGAGCAGAGTCCAGAGTGGACAGGCTCTGCAGCCAGTCTGACCGAGGAGAGGCTCAGAGCAGACAGGCTCCGCAGCCAGCCTGATAGAGGAGAGTCCAGAGTGGACAGGCTCTGCAGCCAGTCTGTTAGAGGAGAGTCCCAGAGAGGACAGGCTCTGCAGCCAGTCTGATAGAAAAGAGGTTCAGAGAGGACAGGCTCTGAGGCCAGCCTGATAGAGGAGAGTCCCAGAGAGGACAGGCTCTGCAGCCAGCCTTATAGAGGAGAGTCCCAGAGAGGACAGGCTCTGCAGCCAGTCTGATAGAGGAGAGTCCAGAGAGGACAGGCTCTGCAGCCAGTCTGATAGAGGAGAGGCCCAGAGCGGACAGGCTCTGCAGCCAGTCTGATAGAGGAGAGTCCAGAGCGGACAGGCACTGCAGCCAGTCTGATAGAGGAGAGTCCCAGAGAGGACAGGCACTGCAGCCAGTCTGATAGAGGAGAGTCCTAGAGAGGACAGGCTCTGCAGCCAGTCTGATAGGGAAGAGGTTCAGAGAGGACAGGCTCTGCAGCCAGTCTGATAGAGGAGAGTCCAGAGAGGACAGGCACTGCAGCCAGTCTGATAGAGGAGAGTCCCAGAGAGGACAGGCTCTGCAGCCAGTCTGATAGAGGAGAGGCCCAGAGCAGACAGGCTCTGCAGCCAGTATGATAGAGGAGAGGCCCAGAGCGGACAGGCTCTGCAGCCAGTCTGACAGAGGAGAGGCCCAGAGCGGACAGGCTCTGCAGCCAGTCTGATAGGGAAGAGGTTCAGAGAGGTGAGGCTCTGCAGCCAGTCTGATAGAGGAGAGTCCTGAGAGGACAGGCTCTGCAGCCTGTCTGATAGAGGAGAGTCCCAGAGAGGACAGGCTCTGCAGCCAGTCTGATAGAGGAGAGGCCCAGAGCAGACAGGCTCTGCAGCCAATCTGATTGAGGAGAGGCCCAGAGCGGACAGGCTCTGCAGCCAGTCTGACAGAGGAGAGGCCCAGAGCGGACAGGCTCTGCAGCCAGTCTGATAGGGAAGAGGTTCAGAGAGGTGAGGCTCTGCAGCCAGTCTGATAGAGGAGAGTCCTGAGAGGACAGGCTCTGCAGCCAGTCTGATAGAGGAGAGGCCCAGAGCTGACAGGCTCTGCAGCCAGTCTGATAGAGGAGAGTCCAGAGAGGACAGGCTCTGCAGCCAGTCTGATAGAGGAGAGGCCCAGACCGTACAGGCTCTGCAGCCAGACTGATAGAGGAGAGTCCCAGAGCGGACAGGCACTGCAGCCAGTCTGATAAAGGAGAGGCCCAGAGCGGACAGGCTCTGGAGCCAGTCTGATAGAGAAGAGGTTCAGAGAGGACAGGCTCTGCAGCCAGTCTGATAGAGGAGAGTCCAGAGAGGACAGGCTCTGCAGCCAGTCTGTTGGAGGAGAGTCCCAGAGAGGACAGGCTCTGCAGCCAGTCTGATAGAAAAGAGGTTCAGAGAGGACAGGCTCTGCGGCCAGCCTGATAGAGGAGAGTCCCAGAGAGGACAGGCTCTGCAGCCAGCCTGATAGAGGAGAGTCCCAGAGAGGACAGGCTCTGCAGCCAGTCTGATAGAGGAGAGTCCAGAGAGGACAGGCTCTGCAGCCAGTCTGATAGAGGAGAGGCCCAGAGCTGACAGGCTCTGCAGCCAGTCTGATAGAGGAGAGTCCAGAGAGGACAGGCTCTGCAGCCAGTCTGATAGAGGAGAGGCCCAGAGCAGACAGGCTCTGCAGCCAGTCTGATAGAGGAGAGTCCAGAGCGGACAGGCACTGCAGCCAGTCTGATAGAGGAGAGTCCCAGAGAGGACAGGCACTGCAGCCAGTCTGATAGAGGAGAGTCCCAGAGAGGACAGGCTCTGCAGCCAGTCTGATAGGGAAGAGGTTCAGAGAGGACAGGCTCTGCAGCCAGTCTGATAGAGGAGAGTCCCAGAGAGGACAGGCTCTGGAGCCAGTCTGATAGAGAAGAGGTTCAGAGAGGACAGGCTCTGCAGCCAGTCTGATAGAGGAGAGTCCAGAGCGGACAGGCTCTGCAGCCAGTCTGATAGAGGAGAGTCCCAGAGAGGACAGGCTCTGCAGCCAGTCTGATAGAGGAGACGCCCAGAGCGGACAGGCTCTGCAGCCAGTCTGATAGAGGAGAGGCCCAGAGCAGACAGGCTCTGCAGCCAGTCTGATAGAGGAGAGGCCCAGAGCGGACAGGCTCTGCAGCCAGTCTGATAGGGAAGAGGTTCAGAGAGGACAGGCTCTGCAGCCAGCCTGATAGAGCAGAGTCCAGAGTGGACAGGCTCTGCAGCCAGTCTGACCGAGGAGAGGCTCAGAGCAGACAGGCTCCGCAGCCAGCCTGATAGAGGAGAGTCCAGAGTGGACAGGCTCTGCAGCCAGTCTGTTAGAGCAGAGTCCCAGAGAGGACAGGCTCTGCAGCCAGTCTGATAGAAAAGAGGTTCAGAGAGGACAGGCTCTGAGGCCAGCCTGATAGAGGAGAGTCCCAGAGAGGACAGGCTCTGCAGCCAGCCTTATAGAGGAGAGTCCCAGAGAGGACAGGCTCTGCAGCCAGTCTGATAGAGGAGAGTCCCAGAGAGGACAGGCTCTGCAGCCAGTCTGATAGAGGAGAGGCCCAGAGCGGACAGGCTCTGCAGCCAGTCTGATAGAGGAGAGTCCCAGATAGGACAGGCTCTGCAGCCAGTCTGATAGAGGAGAGTCCCAGAGAGGACAGGCACTGCAGCCAGTCTGATAGAAGAGAGTCCCAGAGAGGACAGGCTCTGCAGCCAGTCTGATAGGGAAGAGGTTCAGAGAGGACAGGCTCTGCAGCCAGTCTGATAGAGGAGAGTCCAGAGAGGACAGGCACTGCAGCCAGTCTGATAGAGGAGAGTCCCAGAGAGGACAGGCTCTGCAGCCAGTCTGATAGAGGAGAGGCCCAGAGCAGACAGGGCCTGCAGCCAGTCTGATAGAGGAGAGGCCCAGAGCGGACAGGCTCTGCAGCCAGTCTGACAGAGGAGAGGCCCAGAGCGGACAGGCTCTGCAGCCAGTCTGATAGGGAAGAGGTTCAGAGAGGTGAGGCTCTGCAGCCAGTCTGAGAGAGGAGAGTCCTGAGAGGACAGGCTCTGCAGCCAGTCTGATAGAGGAGAGGCCCAGAGCTGACAGGCTCTGCAGCCAGTCTGATAGAGGAGAGTCCAGAGAGGACAGGCTCTGCAGCCAGTCTGATAGAGGAGAGGCCCAGACCGTACAGGCTCTGCAGCCAGACTGATAGAGGAGAGTCCCAGAGCGGACAGGCACTGCAGCCAGTCTGATAAAGGAGAGGCCCAGAGCGGACAGGCTCTGGAGCCAGTCTGATAGAAAAGAGGTTCAGAGAGGACAGGCTCTGCAGCCAGTCTGATAGAGGAGAGTCCAGAGAGGACAGGCTCTGCAGCCAGTCTGTTAGAGGAGAGTCCCAGAGAGGACAGGCTCTGCAGCCAGTCTGATAGAAAAGAGGTTCAGAGAGGACAGGCTCTGCGGGCAGCCTGATAGAGGAGAGTCCCAGAGAGGACAGGCTCTGCAGCCAGCCTGATAGAGGAGAGTCCCAGAGAGGACAGGCTCTGCAGCCAGTCTGATAGAGGAGAGTCCAGAGAGGACAGGCTCTGCAGCCAGTCTGATAGAGGAGAGGCCCAGAGCTGACAGGCTCTGCAGCCAGTCTGATAGAGGAGAGTCCAGAGAGGACAGGCTCGGCAGCCAGTCTGATAGAGGAGAGGCCCAGAGCAGACAGGCTCTGGAGCCAGTCTGATAGAGAAGAGGTTCAGAGAGGACAGGCTCTGCAGCCAGTCTGATAGAGGAGAGTCCAGAGAGGACAGGCTCTGCAGCCAGTCTGATTGAGGAGAGTTCAGAGTGGACAGGCTCTGCAGCCAGTCTGATAGAGGAGGGGCCCAGAGCGGACAGGCTCTGCAGCCAGACTGATAGAGGAGAGGCCCAGAGCGGACAGGCTCAGCAGCCAGTCTGATAGAGAAGAGGTTCAGAGAGGACAGGCTCTGCAGCCAGTCTGATAGAGAAGAGGTTCAGCGAGGACAGGCTCTGCAGGCAGCCTGATAGAGGAGAGGCCCAGAGCGAACAGCCTCTGCAGCCAGTCTGATAGAGGAGAGGCCCAGAGCGGACAGGCTCTGCAGCCAGTCTGATAGAGGAGGGGCAGTGCAATGGAAGGCCCTTTGCAAAGGTTGACTGGTCACCTCTCAGTTGATTATTGCTATGTTTGGGTGTTGAACTAGTGCTAATGAGGTGAAACCCTTGCCCAGACAATGTTACCATGCATCAAAATTGCAAAACAGTAATACTATCACAAAATGTGTTGCATCACACCGCATAATTAGCCTTTACTTGCTGCATAATTTGGTCAAAGCCTGCCGCATAATTCCAGTGACCCTGCCTATACCCAAAATATTGTGCATCTGCAAAACTTTGAGTATTATTACATCAATTACAGTGGCAGTGGGGAGGAGATTAAACACTTATCACCAATACAAAAAGGAGCGAGACAAATGCGGTTAACACTCGCCCTGAAGGCAACTGCAGCAAACATTCAAAAAGTAGACACACACATGAGCATGTGCACACAAGCCACATGACAGCACCAGGAACAATCAAACACTGAAGACTGAGGCTCTCATTATGAGTGGCCCAAAAAGTCCAATGGAGATGGTAACATGGTATACATTATGGATGAATGCAACAGCTTCCTAGGGATTTCGCCTGACGTTTTCACGTGCTGCCTGCAAGTGAAGTGTCTGGGTGAAATACCAGGGAAAAAACAAGCAGGAATCGGAACGGTAGTCCCACAAAATGTGTACTTCCCATTATTTCCACCTTTCCAAAACTACCTGACTATTACTCACGTTTGTTATATAGCGACCCTTGGTTGGCTTGCTGCCATGTATTAGTGGATTATAACTAGGGCTCCCGGTTTTATGGTATTTTTTTTTAACATTCCGTCTGTATTTATCCACATTTATTTTTTTGCCATCTTTTTGGTATTTACCCATATTTATTTTGTGTTCTGAAAATAAATGGACTTGTAAAATGATATATTTCCACATGTATTTAACTGATAAACATGCACTTATACTTTGATGCATGTCATGTTTTACCAAATTATAAAGTCAAATGAAACATAAAAGTACACCCAGAGGTAAATTTCAGTATTGTATATAAATATATGTTAACATATGCCTGTATTTAAAGATATCGCATCCTGTTTTTTAATTACCCATGTTTCTAATAGGGGTGGGAGGAATTTGCGTAGTAGTGTTACGCAAAGTTCCGCAAAACGGTAAAAAATCTCCACGAGCTCCGCAGAATTCCGCGAGCACGCGGACTTGCTTGTTCCGCCCGTTCGCGATGTGTTTTTCCTGTTCGGGGACGCTGTTTGCGTGCTCGGGGGGAAATATCTCGCGAACTTGCCCATGCGGTCGGCAATTGGCGCGGCCATCTTGTTTCACTTGTCCCGCCCGCTCGCGATGCAAGTTTCCTGTTCACGAACGCGGATGTCCGATGGCGCGTCCGAATGACGTGTTCGCGATCGCACACTCTCGCGGGATCGCGCGGCCGGCTACCAAAATCTCGTGGCGCATGCGAACGGATAGGAAAACTTGTCGGCGAACGCAGGGATCCCTGTAAGTCGCTCCCACGCGCGCGAACATGCATTTTGAAAGCGCGAACAAGGAAAAAATTCCGCTACGCCGCGGATCGCAGAATTTTCAGCAATTCCGCGTTCTCCGGGGAACGCAGAATTGCCAAAATTCCGCAAATTCCGCGAGCGGAGCGGAATTTACCGCCCAGGCCTAGTTTCTATCTGCTCAGCTGTTGGCCAGGACTTCACGAAGGACAGCATGGAGAGTCCCTCACAAGATGCACTCTGTGAGAAGTTGGCCTGGTATATGCTGTCCACTAATTATAGTGGGCACCTTGCACCAGTCCAAACAACCCCTTATTGGAGATAGGTTAAAGACAACCTTTATTGAAAGCTATCCTAGTGGTAGCTATGGAGAGCAGCCTTCAGGCTAAGTCTTGAAGGAATGTAAAGCAGCTTGTTTTACCAGTCTATAATCTCTTGAGTGACCAAATGAAAGGGGACCACACCAGGTATATATATAAAATATATGTATTTAGTCTTAAACACACCCCTCTAGTCTCTTTATGAGGCTAGAGTTCGAAGTACATAAGTTACAAGTCAGTTATCAACAGTAATAGCACAAATACACGTTTGAGCCTTAGGGGCGTACCAAACCATATACCAATAAAGTGGTATAAGAACCACGACTGAGCTAGACACGAGGCCTAGAGCCTGTAGAAGTGCTTGGCCCTCAAGGAACCACCCAAGGTAGTGACACAGGGGACCCACGGGGGACGCGTGCAGTGTGAGAACACAGCCGCGAGCCGCCGTTGACTTCTATGGGGAATGTCGCGGTTGGAGTTTTAAAGAAAAAGGACACTTAGAGGAGGACTTGGAGCAAACTCCTTTAGAACTAGGCTGTTCTAGAGTCAATACCCACGGGAGCACCGGAGTACTTGTGTTACCTCACCCAGGGAAGCCGGGTGCATAGGTGCCTTTCGGGGTCGGGTTTCGTCGTCGTTTTCAATGGTGATCTGCTGCAAAGTGCTGCTGGCGACCAAGTCGAAAGTGTTCGGGTGGATCCAAAGGTGGATCGAAGATCTGAAGAACCTGAAAGCAGAGGGGACAGAGTCTGGGTCACTAGCCAGTGACCAGGAAGGCGATGAGCAGATGCCCACCGATGTCGGGTGCTTCAGGTAGGTTGACGGTCGTCTTGACTCTTCAGCCAAGAGGTCCAGGAGGCGTCGACGACAACCAGGAGCTGGATTCGAGCTATCCCATGACGTCTGTCGATTGCAGGGGTGTCGGCGACCGAATTGAACCCAACAAGCCTTGGCAATGGCAAGTCTTGTAGAAACAAAGAAAGGATGTTGATGCAGACCAGCAAGGTCTGGGGGACTCACCCAGCAAGGGTAAGTCAGGGCACATCTGGAGCAACCAGGGAAGCCCAAGCAGAAGAAGAGTTGCCTTCGGGAGGGCCCACTAGCCAACGGACTAGCGACCGCAAAGGAGCCTCAAGTGGACGCACTCGGAGCTGGCTCACAGGACACTCGTAGAGTGGAGGCCAGTGATCTTCGGTGCAGTCGGTGCTGGAGGAGAGGGCTACTCGGAGCCCAAAGCACAACTTCGTGGGAGACCCAGAAGAGGATGCACTTGCAAATGTGCTTGGTGTCCAGGGGTCACGGTTCCACGTTACCCATGACAGCTACGGGCCTCAGCTTTGCTGGGGACTCAGGGCAGCCTCGGGGAAGTCTGGAAATCCACCTCTGGTGATGCAAAGATTTCGGCGTCCGGCGGGAGCTTCGGCGATGCAGACCGGACAATTGCTTCTTTGGTGCCTGCCAAGCAGGGGAGTCACTCCTTGACCCCAAGGGAGATTCTTCAGTCCTCTAGTCTTCAAGTAGAGCGTCGAAGGTCCAGGATTCAGTGTCAGAGTTTCGTCCAGGATAATCTAAAGTCCTAAGGACTGGGGTCCCATACTTATACAAAGTTAGGGGGTTGGACATACTCTGGGGACCCACCTATGGGAGGGTCAGGGAAGAGGGGTGGTTACATCCATTCCCTTTGTCCAGTTTCACGCCAGAGCAGGGGCAGGTAGCCCCTGCAACTGGTTTGAACTGGCATATGTACAGGGACACCAAATGTGCCCCCCAGAGCAGGACTTCAAAGCACCAGAGGGTGCTCCCGCCCAGCCCCAATACACACTATCCTGTCTGGGGAGGTGGTTACACCTCCCTGCGACAGGAAACCTATTGTCCAGGCCTCCCCTGCTGGAGTTTCAGTCAGCAGCAGGAGGCCAGACCCGTGTCTGTGGCAGCGGCATCTATTTTGTGATGCCAGGTCTCTGGAAAGAAGTTACCGGGTAGCCCGGTGTGTACATGTCTCTCCCTCTAGAAGGGTGGAATGCTACCCCCGCCGCCAGAATTGGCGGGGGGGTAGTATTCCAAGATGTTTGACACCAAACACAACATGTTTCTGTGCAGCCATCCCAAAGTTAGCATTTACCGCGAGGATATAATGCACTTAAGAGTATATGGTCAGGCTGCACCACAGACAGCATCAGAGGATTGACTCCGAACGCTGCAGAGGGGCCCTGCTCATGCAGGGGCACCCTCTCACATAAAAACCAAGCACTCTGCCTTCAGGATTGTAAAGGCCTGCCATAGGAGTGACTTATAGGTTTATATGTGTGTGCAATGGCAGTGATATAGGTAGCCTATATCACAGTAAGGGGTGCATGCACCACCTTACCCAGGCTGCAGTAGCAGACCTGTGGTGTCATTTTGGCTGGCCTTCCAGGGGTGGCATAATACATGCTTCAGCCCCTGGCAGGCCTCTGGGGTACCTATGCCTTGGGTACATAGTATACCATATACTAGGGACTTATAAGGGCACTCCAGATTCCAATCAAAGATGTACCTAAGGTACTTGGAAACCATTTTATAGAGGAAGCAGATAGACTGGGGCCCTGAATAGCAGGATCCCAGTCCAACTAAATCATAAACCAGCAAAACACCAGGAAAAAAGTGGGGGCAACAATATAGTCAGATTCCACCTTCCTACATAACCCCCCCCAAACGAAAGGAGATAAGGCTAACCTTGGCCAGTTGAGCCTTTATTGACTAAGTGGCCATATAAGGAAGCACCTGCACTAGCATGGTTGCCCCCTGTCTTATGCTCCACTAAGCAATCCCTCACCCTAAGGGTATGAGAGGGTCTCCACCATGGGGAATTACTACCTGTGGTGTGCTTTGGTAAAGTACAAGGCTGTTGAGGTGTCTGAGTAGGGAAGTGAGGCCCTAGGAAGGTTGGTCTCAGCTTCCTCAGATCACTGGTCACCATGTTTGCCTGTCTTTTCATGACTGAGTTGCACTTTGCTCTAAGGGTCAACCTTTGGCTGCCTACAGCTGGGGGTTGGGTCCCATTGGATTGACCACTGGAGGGACATGGTAGGTTTGGAACCTTTTGGTCCCAGGTTTGCCTTTGCCTAACAGAGTCCTTCTGGGGGAGGTCCCTACACAAAGGTATGGGGGATCCCTCAGTGTGTTGAGGAATTTTCACCTGGCTAGGGCTACTAGACTGGGTGCCCCTAATCTGCTGATGGGGGGGTTCCTCTGGACAGGGGGCCCTGGGGGGTCCACTGACCTCCCTGATCTCTGCAGCCCTGGGCTGACTGAGGCAGGGTAGAGAGGGGCAGGTTACCTGCTCCAGACTGGGTACCACCTTGGAAGGGTCCTCTGCCATCAGGGGTGTGGCCAGGCCAGGCCTGACTACCTCTGGGGCAGTTCCTTCACTAGGGGTAGGGTCAGTTCCCTGAGGAGGCTGACCCTTACCTACTGTCTGGGGGAAGAAGACTTTTCTTCAACCCTGGTGCTCTCTTTTGGGGGAGAGTGGGCCATTCTTCCAGGCTCCATCTCTCCAAAATTTCCCTGGGCTTGGGCTGTGGCCATCACAGCCCCACTAACCTTTACAGGGACGCCCAGCATTCTCAGATGGGTTTGGTGTTCAACTTCAGCCCAGGCTGAAATTTCCAGATCATTGCCCATCAGGCAATCTACAGGCAAGTTGGGGGACACTGCCACTCTTTTTGGGCCGGTGACCCCTTCCCAGCTGAGATTGACTATGGCCATGGGGTGATCTGTTCTGACACCATCTATGTTGGTCACCTGGTATTTAAACTCAGGTAAAAGCTGGTGAGGGGGACTAGTTTCCCTGCCACCATGGTGACACTAGCCCCTGTGTCCCTGAATGCCACAGCCTTCTGACCATTAATTATTGGCTCCAGTCTGTACCTGCCCAATGCATTGGGGCCCATGGTAAAGGTGGCAAATCCTATACCACCCTCAGAGTCAGAGGAGTCTGTTGAGGGGGTCCTGTCTAAACTAGGGCCCACCTCTGTTCCCCTTGCAAAAGCACCTAACTTTTTGGGTGCACTACTCCCAACTGGAGGATTACCACTGGTAGTACCAGGAGGGGTGGTAGTATTTGTTGGAGGAACATTTTCTTTATTGCCAATCCTGGGACAACTGGGATCAGATTTCCAGTGCCCAGGCTTTTTACAGACATGGCAATAGGGTTTCTTTTCAGGAGAGGAAGGAGTTTGGGACCCACCCCCAGAAGAGGACTTTTGGGGCCCTGTAGTGGATTTATCTTTTGATTTATCCCCACCTTTCTCTTGGTTTTTAGAAGAATCTTTCTTCTGGTCACCACCCTGATTCTTTGGCTTTACTCTGGTGCTGACCCATTTGTCTGCCTTCTTTCCCAATTCTTGGGGAGAGGTCAGATCAGAGTCCACCAGCTACTGGTGTAAAAGCTGGTTTTGACAATTATTAAGGATCTGCTCCCTCATAATCAAATTGTACAATCCTATAAAGTCATGCACTTTGCTGCCATGTATCCAACCTTCCAGAGCCTTAGCAGAACAATCAACAAAGTCAACCCAGTCTTGAGTCTGAGTCTTTTGGGTATCTCTGAACTTTAACCTGTATTGTTCAGTTGTTAGGCCAAACCCATCAATCAGAGCACTCTTCAAGACTTTGTAATTGTCAGCATCCTCTTCTCTAACAGTGAGGAGCTTATCCCTACCTTTGTCTGCAAAGGAGAGCCACAAGATTGCTGCCCACTGCTCCTGGGGGACCCTCTGTACTTTACAGGCCCTCTCCAGTGCAGTTATCCATTTGTGGATGTCATCCCCACTCTGGTAGGGAGGGACAACCTTGCTCAGGTTTCTATGGTCATAAGACCTTTCCCTATCTCTGGGGAAATTGCTGCCACCATGGGACTCTAGTCCCATCTTTTTTCTCTGTCTATAGAGATCTAGGGACTCCCTGTCTATAGCCAACTGCTGTTTTCTGAGCTCAAGCTGGGCTTGTTCATACTGAAGCAGTCTCTTTCTCCTCTCATGAGAGGATTCCCTCCTATGAGAAGAGACAGAGGTCCCTACTGAGGTGTCAGAGTGGTTAGACTCCTGAGAAGGAGATCTAGACCTTCTGGGCACACTCACAACTCTTCCTGGGGGGACAAAGGGGAGGTCATTCTGGGCCTCCTCCTCATCCTCAGGAGTAGCTGCACTTTCCAGGTCAGGATCATTGTCATCCCCCTGGCCAGTTTCAGAGGTCAGGTCCTGGGCATTTTCATCCCTGGCCCCTCCCTCATCTTCTGCCCCACCCTCTCTGCCTACCCTTTCAGACCTTAGGGGTCTTCTAAGATCATCTAGCAGAAGCATCTCCAAGAGACGTTGGGTGTTGGCACTTTTGCCTGTCTTCAACTTCCTAACTTTGCACAACTCTCTTAATTCCAAGAATGAGAGGTTGTCATATCTGGATGGCAGGAGCTCACCGGTTCCTGGCAGTGAAGACATTACTAGTGTGGTGTGGTGTATGCACTACCTACTCTAGTGTGGCCTACTAAACTCTCTTGAGTTGTAGAAAGGGTGTGCTATCCCTTAACACACAACTCTAAGTTCAGTAGAACTTACTGTATCCTAAGCTTGAATTATATGTACCTAAGGTACCCTTAGTTGTTTTCAGTTGATCAATTCAATTGAGATTATCTGGTAAAACAATAGCAAGGTGGAATCCCACACGCTGCACACTAATGTGAGAAGTTGGCCTGGTATATGCTGTCCACTAATTATAGTGGGCACCTTGCACCAGTCCAAACAACCCCTTATTGGAGATAGGTTAAAGACAACCTTTATTGAAAGCTATCCTAGTGGTAGCTATGGAGAGCAGCCTTCAGGCTAAGTCTTGAAGGAATGTAAAGCAGCTTGTTTTACCAGTCTATAATCTCTTGAGAGACCAAATTAAAGAGGACCACACCAGGTATATATATAAAATATATGTATTTAGTCTTAAACACACCCCTCTAGTCTCTTTATGAGGCTAGAGTTCGAAGTACATAAGTTACAAGTCAGTTATCAACAGTAATAGCACAAATACACGTTTGAGCCTTAGGGGCGTCCCAAACCATATACCAATAAAGTGGTATAAGAACCACGACTGAGCTAGACACAAGGCCTAGAGCCTGTAGAAGTGCTTGGCCCTCAAGGAACCACCCAAGGTAGTGACACAGGGGACCCACGGGGGACGCGTGCAGTGTGAGAACACAGCCGCGAGCCGCCATTGACTTCTATGGGGAATGTCGCGGTTGGAGTTTTAAAGAAAAAGGACACTTAGAGGAGGACTTGGAGCAAACCCCTTTAGAACTAGGCTGTTCTAGAGTCAATACCCACGGGAGCACCGGAGTACTTGTGTTACCTCACCCAGGGAAGCCGGGTGCATAGGTGCCTTTCGGGGTCGGGTTTCGTCGTCGTTTTCAATGGCGATCTGCTGCAAAGTGCTGCTGGCGACCAAGTCGAAAGTGTTCGGGTGGATCCTAAGGTGGAACGAAGATCTGAAGAACCTTGAAAGCAGAGGGGACAGAGTCTGGGTCACTAGCCAGTGACCAGGAAGGCGATGAGCAGATGCCCACCGATGTCGGGTGCTTCCAGGTAGGTTGACGGTCGTCTTGACTCTTCAGCCACGAGGTCCAGGAGGTGTCGACGACAACCAGGAGCTGGATTCGAGCTGTCCCACAATGTTTGTCGATTGCAGGGGTGTCGGCGACCGGATTGGACCCAACAAGCCTTGGCAACGGCAAGTCTCGTAGAAACAAAGAAAGGACGTTGATGCAGACCAGCAAGGTCTGGGGGACTCACCCAGCAAGGGTAAGTCAGGGCACGTCTGGAGAAACCAGGGAAGCCCAAGCAGAAGAAGAGTTGCCTTCGGAAGGGCCCACTAGCCAACGGACTAGCGACCGCAAAGGAGCCTCGAGTGGACGCACTTGGAGCTGGCTCACAGGACACTCGTGGAGTGGAGGCTAGTGATCTTCGGTGCAGTCGGTGCTGGAGGCGAGGGCTACTGGGAGCCCAAAGCACAACTTTGTGGGAGACCCAGAAGAGGATGCACTTGCAAATGTGCTTGGTGTCCAGGGGTCACGGTTCCACGTTACCCACGACAGCTACGGGCCTCAGCTTTGCTGGGGACTCAGGGCAACCTCGGGGAAGTCTGGAAATCCACCTCTGGTGATGCAAAGACTTCGGCGTCCGGCGGGAGCTTCGGCGATGCAGACCGGACAATTGCTTCTTTGGTGCCTGCCAAGCAGGGGAGTCACTCCTTGACCCCAAGGGAGATTCTTCAGTCCTCTAGTCTTCAAGTAGAGCGTCGAAGGTCCAGGATTCAGTGTCAGAGTTTCGTCCAGGATAATCTAAAGTCCTAAGGACTGGGGTCCCATACTTATACAGAGTTAGGGGGTTGGTCATACTCTGGGGACCCACCTATGGGAGGGTCAGGGAAGAGGGGTGGTTACACCCATTCCCTTTGTCCAGTTTCGCGCCAGAACAGGGGCAGGTAGCCCCTGCAACCGGTTTGAACTGGCATATGCACAGGGACACCAAATGTGCCCCCAGTGCAGGACTTCAAAGCACCAGAGGGTGCTCCCGCCCAGCCCCAATATACACTATCCTGTCTGGGGAGGTGGTTACACCTCCCTGCGACAGGAAACCTATTGTCCAGGCCTCCCCTGCCGGAGTTTCAGTCAGCAGCAGGAGGCCAGACCCGTGTCTGTGGCAGCGGCATCTATTTTGTGATGCCAGGGCTCTGGAAAGAAGTTACCGGGTAGCCCGGTGTGTACATGTCTCTCCCTCTAGAAGGGTGGAATGCTACCCCCGCCGCCAGAATTGGCGGGGGGGTAGTATTCCAAGATGTTTGACACCAAACACGACATGTTTGTGTGCAGCCATCCCAAAGTTAGCATTTACCGCGAGGATATAATGCACTTAAGAGTATATGGTCAGGCTGCACCACAAACAGCATCAGAGGATTGACTCTGAACGCTGCAGAGGGTCCCTGTTCATGCAGGGGCACCCTCTCACATAAAAACCAAGCACTCTGCCTTCAGGATTGTAAAGGCCTGCCATAGGAGTGACTTATAGTTTTATATGTGTGTGCAATGCCAGTGATATAGGTAGCCTATATCACAGTAAGGGGTGCATGCACCACCTTACCCAGGCTGCAGTAGCAGACCTGTGGTGTCATTTTGGCTGGCCTTCCAGGGGTGGCATAATACATGCTTCAGCCCCTGGCAGGCCTCTGGGGTACCCATGCCCTGGGTACATAGTATACCATATACTAGGGACTTTTAAGGGCACTCCAGATTCCAATCAAAGATGTACCTAAGGTACATGGAAACCATTTTATAGAGGAAGCAGATAGACTGGGGCCCTGAATAGCAGGATCCCAGTCCAACTAAGTCATAAACCAGCAAAACACCAGGAAAAAAGTGGGGGCAACCATATAGTCAGATTCCACCTTCCTACACACTCCAGCCGACAAAGAACAGGTGTTCTGGTCATTCAGAAGGTGAATGAGCAATAAAGATATTGGTGTTTACAAAATCCTCAAACTTTGCAGTCAGAGAAAGAAAAGTAAAGTGAACTGTCTGACAAACCTGCTGGGGTACAGTCAGTGTCAAATGAAAGACTGTAGGATGTCAGTGTTTTTCTAACATACAACATTCAAGTAGCTTGTAAATGAATTCTATAAATGATTCAAAATATATTTCAGTAGTTAGAAAACCACTTTTTCATTCTGAAGTGTGAATTAAACAAAGATTTTAATAGGATCAAAACAAATCAGAACACTTTACTTGGTGAATGGGCAATATATAAATATTTACTGAGCCCCAATTTCAACCACATTATCGTTTGTACGGTATATAGTTTTATCAGTAAAACAGCATGTCAGTGAGAGAATTTGTGGCCATTTCAATGGGATATGCTGTCTGTAAATGACAGTGCACTACCCCATCATGCTTCAATAATATATTTATTAAAAATTAGGTTTTTTTAACTATTAACTGAGACACATTCCTGCCCCATCCCTGATGACAATGCTATTAGTGAACTAGGAGGCAAGTCAGAAATCATGTGTCACCTATCTGTGGGCTAGATTTTTATTATAAATGGAACAAATGTTTACTCTATTACATCAAATAAAAGAGTTTTTGTACATATTTGAAGGTGCTCTCATATGTGAAAATGAAGAAAAAGGTGACTCTATTAAATAAAATATTTGCCTGGGATCACACATTTTGAGACCAGTTTATGGTTGAAGCACATTTAGGTCAAATAGATTTTTCAAGTCACTAGACCTGCAGTTCTGGTAACATGTTTAGGATTTTTTGAGGCCTGAACTTTGAGAATTAACCACTTTCTTCCCTGGCACACAGCTCTTTGTGCAGTCATTGCACTGCTGTTCCCACTTATAAGGTTTTCAAACAGTAGTCATGTTGATGGTAGATGAATCCGTCAATGAATGATGTCCCTTCTTCCCTGAACTACAAGGTGTATGGGAGCCCCAGGGCCGACCAAACCAGTCATACGCACTCTCCCTTTTCTCCATGTAGGCTACATGGAGAAAATGGCCTCCCCATAGACGCCTGTGTGGTCGGCGTCCCAGCCAATAAAAACGCTGCCATTGCAGCATTGTGATTGGCTTAGGGGAGGGGTGGAAGGCTGCCTGCTTCCTGTGAGGAGCAGAGACAACGCGGGACGACGTGGGACCGGACTGGGCCAGCGAAGGTAAGTAAATTATTTTTTATTATATTTAAAATTAACCCCCCTCCCCACTGAGCGACCCCCTACCCGTGCGACCCCTGCTCTCCCACCCACGAGTCATGCCGGCCGCGACTGAGCCCAAGGTTTCAGGGCCGACATTAGTCGATTTAGTGTTAGTGCACGCACCCCATAAACTTGTCCCTGCGTACATCATGCACTTCTCCATTGTGAGGGGCCATACTTTGTACCAGTAGATGCATTAGGAACTGACAGTGCTTACACTGCGGCGGTCGGAGTGGGGGCGTCTAGGTAATTCCGCGGTGCTGAACCTTTGACGAATGAGTGACAATAAGGCAGCGCTTCCCACCTGATCCGCATGACCCTTGATAAAAGACAGCAGTGGAAAATCTACTGCGGATGAAAAGAAGACAGGTGGGAGTATTAGGCCTCACGTGAGTGCATGGAGTGCGTGCACAATATAGCAGCAGGGATAAAAACTTAGAGAAATAGCTCTGACGAAGGCCCCAGTCCCACGTGGGCTCCTAGCGAGGGCCGAAACATGTTAGCACTTCGAAAAGGGTACAACTGAACAATCATATTCAATAAAACCCAACAAATTCACATTTTTATACATACCCCAGGTACCCTCGGAATAAAACATAGTGTTTGGGTATACCTGGAGGTATTTTTAAACATCACTCATCTGGATCCCTGCTTGACAAGTATTGCTTTATCTAAGAACTCCCATTCCATCTATGGTTGAGTCTGCCCAGGTAGTATCATCTTACCCGGGTGTGGATAGGCGCCGATGATGAAGCATGTCACGATAAGTGAGTGAGGCGTCTACTCCAATATCTTTAGATACCCATACCATTGAAGCAAAAGCGGAGGGAGTTCATCACATCCTAACAGAGTATATTTTTTTAGAAATCAAATCCTGAGTTCCCAAGGAGAATTCTTGAGGCAACGGTTGCTTATATGTGTTAAGAAGTGCTTAATTTGTAACATAATGAATGCCAGTGCCCAAAACACTGCTCATAAGACAGCGGCCGGTGCTATTTAATATCTCAGACGGTCCCTTATTGGTTGAGAATGTGGAGACTGGGAGGAAATTACTGGAGTCAGAACATAAAAATGGTGGTGGTCTGATGGAGGTAAATGATGGGGATGTATTGAAGACCTTGAATGTTTAGACTTCAGAAGATTTCAAACCTAAGTCAAAATATGCACTGATTACCCCATATGATACTTTAGATCACTTCTCAGATATAGTACACAAGGAACTGAAGGAAACACAAATCTCATTGAGCAAGGAGACCTCATACCAGGATGAGTTCAGTAAAATGTATCAAGAAACAAGTTAGAAAATTGGCGGAAAGGTAAGTGTGTAGTACATAGCTCTGACAAAGGGAGCAATATTGAGTTATGGCCCATAGATATGTATATCAAAGAGGATTACACTTACTTAACCCCTTCGCTGCTAGGCCTTTCCCCCCCTGTGCTAAGCCTTTTTTTGGCTATTTGGGGTAGTTCGTGCTTAGGCCCCTGTAACTTTTTGTCCACATAAGGTATCCACGCCAAATTTGCGTCCTTTTTTTCCAACATCATGGGGATTCGAAAGGTACCCAGGGTTTGTGGATTCCCCTGGAGGGGACTCAGAAATTAGCCAAAATACAGCTAAATTTGTTTTTTTTTGGGAAAAATGCGAAAAAAGGGCTACAGATGAAAGCGCCTGGTTTTTTCCCTGCAAATGGTATCAAAAAAGGGGTTGTGGTGCTGATGTCACCATCTTCCCAGCTTTCAGGGACAAACAGACTTTTGTCTGAAAACCAAAAATTTTTACACAGTTTTGCCATTTTTCTGGGACATTGCCTATTTTTGCTATTTTTTGTGCTTTCAACCTCCTTCCAGTTAATGGTAGAAATGGGTATGAAAGCAAAAATGGATCCAGGAAAGCTATACATTTTGGAAAAGTAGACAAAATTTTGAATTCAGCAAGGGGTCATTTGTGTAGATCCTTCAAGGTTTCTTTATAGAAACTAACAGTTAAATATAGGAAAAATTGAAAATTAGTTGAAAAAAACAGCCTTTTGTGTCAACGTTTTCACATGTAACTTCTTCTAATTATGACACCTCTTTGAAAGCAATATACCATTACCTCCGCTGGACCTTCCTGGTTGTGGGGATATATAGGACTTGTAGGTTCACCAAGAACCCGACGAACCCAGAGCCAAAAACTGAGCAGCGACTTGCAATGGTTTTTTATTATGTACCGGGTATATAGCAATTATTCTGGGAAAAATGTGTACATGGAAAAATCGGTATGAAAGACACCTATGTATTTCTGAAATGGGAACAAAATATAGAGTTTAAAAACAGTAGATATTTGCACATTTCCGAAATTGGGAATGAGAATTATCGATCATTTTTCAAAATTACTTCTTTTTTACACATTGTCTTTCATTTGGAAGGCAGAAATGCATAGAAAGTCAATAGGTAATAACAGTTTCTTTACAAATCTGAATTACCCTAAGTCTCCCGATAAAAATGGCACCTCACGTGTGTGGGTAGGCTTAGTGCCCACGACAGGAAACGGCTCACAACGCAACGTGAACACACCACATTTTCACAATGAAAAATTACCCTTTTTTTGCAAAGTGCATAGCTGTAGTTTTTGAACCCCTAGCTCTGCCGGCACCTAGAGAAACCTAGCAAACCTATACATTTTTGAAAACTAGATACCCAGGGGAATCCAGGATGGGGTGACTTGACTGCCTCTCACCAGGTTCTGTTACCCAGAATCCCTTGCAAACCTAAACAATTGTCAAAAAAACCACATTTTCCTCACATTTCTGTGGTGGAAAGTTCTGGAATCTGCATGGATCCACAAATTTCCACCCACCCCGCGTTCCGCAAAGTCTTCCAAGAAAAATGGTACCTCACTTGTGCGGGTAGGCCTAGTGCCCGCGACAGGAAACGGCGCAAAACGCAACGTGGACACACCACAATTTCACAGTGAAAAATGACCCTTTTTTGGCAAAGTACCTAGCTGTAGTTTTTGAACCCTAGCTCTACCGGCACCTAGGGACACCTAGCAAGTGTATACATTTTTGAAAACTAGACACCCAGGGGAATCCAGGATGGGGTGACTTGACTGCCTCTCACCAGGTTCTGTTACCCAGAATCCCTTGCAAACCTAAAAAATTGTCCCAAAAAATACATTTTCCTCAAATTTCTGTGGTGGAAAGTTCTGGAATCTGCGTGGATCCACAAATTTCCACCCACCCCGCGTTCCCCAAAGTCTTCCGAGAAAAATGGCACCTCCTTGTGTGGGTAGGCCTAGTGCCTGCGACAGGAAACGGCGCAAAACGCAACGTAGACACACCACAATTTCACAGTGAAAAATGACCCTTTTTTGGCAAAGTGCCTAACTGTAGTTTTTTAACCCTAGCTCTGCCGGCACCTAGGGAAACCTAGCAAACCTATACATTTTTGAAAACTAGACACCCAGGGGAATACAGGATGGGGTGACTTGACTGCCTCTCACCAGGTTATGTTACCCAGAATCCCTTGCAAACCTAACAAATTGTCAAACAAAACACATTTTCCTCACATTTCTGTGGTGAAAAGTTCTGGAATCTGCGTGGATCCACAAATTTCCACTCACCCTGCGTTCCCCAAAGTCTTCCGAGAAAAATGGTACCTCACTTGCATGGGTGGGTCAAGGACCCGTGACAGGCAAGGGCCCAAAACCTATTGAGGCGACATCAAAATTACCTATCACAAACCAACCTGGTTTTGCAAGGGGGTCCCATGAGTTTTTGGCCCTGGGCTCGGCGACCATCTAGGGAAACCTACCAAACCCACACATTTCTGGAATCTAGACACCCGGGGAGTCCAGCGAGGTATGGCTTGCGTGGGTCCCCTAACGTTTTCCTACCCACAATCCCCTGCAAACCTCAAATTTAGCTTAAAAAATCACTTTTTTCTGAAATTTCTGTGTGGGAAAGTTCTGGAATCTACGTGGATCCACAAACTTCCTCCCACCCAGCGTTCCCCAAGGTCTCCCGATAAAAATTATACCTCACTCGCGTGGGTGGGTCAAGTACCCACGACAGGCAAGGGCCCAAAACCTATTGAGGCGACATCAAAATTACCTATCACAAAACAACCTGGTTTTGCAAGGGGGGTCCCATGAGTTTTTGGCCCCGGATCGGCGGCCATCTAGGGAAACCTACCAAACCCACACATTTCTGAAAACTAGACACCCGGGGGAATCCAGCGAGGTATGGCTTGCGTGGGTCCCCTAACGATTTCCTACCCAGAATCCCCTGCAAACCTCAAATTTAGCTGAAAAAATCAATTTTTTCTCAAATTTCTGTGTGGGAAAGTTCTGGAATCTACGTGGATCCACAAATTTCCTCCCACCCAGCGTTCCCCCAGGTCTCCTGATAAAAATGATACCTCACTCGCGTGGGTGGGTCAAGTACCCGCGACAGGCAAGGGCCCAAAACCTATTGAGGCGACATCAAAATTACTTATCACAAAACAACCTGGTTTTGCAAGGGGTGTCCCATGGGTTTTTGGCCCCGGGCTCGGCGGCCATCTAGGGAAACCTACTAAACCCACACATTTTTGAAAACTAGAAACCCGAGGGAGTCCAGCGAGGTATGGCTTATGTGGGTCCCCTAATGTTTTCCTACCCAGAATACCCTGCAAACCTCAAATTTAGCTGAAAAAAATCACTTTTTTCTCAAATTTCTGTGTGGGAAAGTTCTGGAATCTACGTGGATCCACAAATTTCCTCCCACCCAGCGTTCCCCCAGGTCTCCCGATAAAAATGATACCTCACTCGTGTGAGTGGGTCAAGTACCCGCGACAGGCAAGGGCCCAAAACCTATTGAGGCGACATCAAAATGACCTATCACAAAACAACCTGGTTTTGCTAGGGGTGTCCCATGATTTTTTGGCCCCGGGCTCGGTGGCCATCTAGGGAAACCTACCAAACTCACACATTTCTGAAAACTAGACACCCGTGGGAGTCCAGCTATGTATGGCTTGTGTGGGTCCCCCAACGTTTTCCTACCCAGAATTCCCCTGCAAACCTCAAATTTAGCTGAAAAAATCACTTTTTCCATACATTTTTGCGTGCGATCACCGTGCCAGCACAAATGTCCTACCACCCAGCGTTCCCCTTGTTCTCCCGAGTAAAATGATACCTCACTTGTGTGGGTGGGCCAAAGGCCTGTGGCTAGGAAGAGCCCAAAACATCGGGATTTAGAGTATAGCACCGAGAATTCTAAGCGCTACATTTTTTTAAAAATACGTTTTTAGCCAGTTCTGCTTTAGACACCTACACAAGTGAGTTATCATTTTACTCGGGAGAACAAGGGGAACGCTGGGTGGTAGGACATTTGTGCCAGGACGGTGATTCCACGCAAAAATATGTGGAAAATATGTTTTTTTCAGCTAAATTTGAGGTTTGCAGTGGATTCTGGGTAGGGAAACATTGGGGGATCCATGCAAGCCATACCTCTTTGGACTCCCCAGGGTGTCTAGTTTTCAAAAACATGTGGGTTTGGTAGGTTTCCCGAGATGGCGGCAAGCCGGGGCCAAAAAACCAGGTGCCCCCAAAACCAGGTAGTTTTGTTATAGGTAATTTTGAAGTCTCCACAATACGATTTGGGCCATTTCCTGTTTCAGCCACTTTGCCTACCCACACAAGTGCGGTACCATTTTTATCGGGAGACCTGGGAACGCTGGGTGGGAGGAAATTTGTGGATCCACGCAGATTCCAGAATTTTCCCACACAGAAATTTGAGAAAAAGTGTTTTTTTCAGCTAAATTTGAGGTTTGCAGGGGATTCTGGGTAGGAAACGTTGGGGGACCGACGCAAGCCATACCTTTCTGGACTCCCTCGAGTGTCTAGTTTTCAGAAATGTGTGGGTTTGGTAGGTTTCGAAGATGACCGCCGAGCCTGGGGCCAAAAACCCAGGTGACTCCCCTTGCAAAACCAGGTAGTTTTGTTATAGGTAATTTTGAAGTCTCCACAATACGATTTGGGCCATTTCCTGTTTCAGCCACTTTGCCTACCCACACAAGTGCGGTACCATTTTTATCGGGAGACCTGGGGGAACGCTGGGTGGGAGGAAATTTGTGGATCCACGCAGATTCCAGAATTTTCCCACACAGAAATTTGAGAAAAAAGTGTTTTTTTCCAGCTAAATTTGAGGTTTGCAGGGGATTCTGGGTAGGAAAACGTTGGGGGACCCACGCAAGCCATACCTTTCTGGACTCCCTCGAGTGTCTAGTTTTCAGAAATGTGTGGGTTTGGTAGGTTTCCGAAGATGACCGCCGAGCCTGGGGCCAAAAACCCAGGTGACTCCCCTTGCAAAACCAGGTTGTTTTGTGATAGGTAATTTTGATGTCTCCTCAATACGTTTTGGGCCCTTGCCTGTCGCAGGTACTTGACCCACCCACGCGAGTGAGGTACCATTTCCATCGGAAGACCTAGGGGAACACTGGGTGGTAGGAAATTTGTGGATCCACGTAGATTCCAGAACTTTCCCACACAGAAATTTGAGAAAAAAGTTATTTTTTTCAGCTAAATTTGAGGTTTGCATGGGATTCTGGGTAGGAAAACGTGAGGGGACCCTCGCAAGCCATACCTTGCTGGACTCCCCCAAGTGTCTAGTTTTCAGAAATGTGTGGGTTTGGTAGGTTTCCTAAGATGGCCGCCGAGCCCGGGGCCAAAAAATCTAGGTGACTCCCCTTGCAAAACCAGGTTGTTTTGTGATAGGTCATTTTGAAGTCTCCTCAATACGTTTTGGGCCCTTATCTGTCACGGGTACTTGACCCACCCATGCGAGTGCACGTAGAAAGGGAAACTGAAATGAGCCTCTCGGTTTCGGTTTCACTGAAATGACGTCAGTGCGCCGTGCGCGCCGATCGTCATTTCAGGGAAGCCAGGGGGGGGCCTCGGGAGCTGGGAAGCTCTTCCCCAGCTCCCGAGGCTCTTTGTGTGTAAAGGGAATCCCTCTGGTGCCCGCACCAGAGGGATTTCCGGGGCGATGTGTCATGACGGCCGGGAGCCATCATGAGCACACGCCCACCGTGTCTCATGACGGCTCCCGGCCGTCATGAGCACGGAAGGGGTTAAGTGACACATTATGTTACAAAAAGAGAAGATAAGGAATATCATCTGAAACAAAGGAAGATTTCCACAAAGACCTATTAATTTGGAGAGAACAGGGGCTGATGAATATGGCTGAATAAAGATTCCTGAAGGTAGACTATCACAGACTCCCGCTTTTCTATCTGATTCCTACAATTCACAAGGATACTAAGGTACCTCTGGGTGGACCCATTATAGCAGCTCAGGAAAGCCTATTTGAAAATACTTCGAAGTTTAATAGATTAATTTTTGAGACCTTTAGTCACTACTTTATCATCATATAGTAAAGATTCTACAAACTTCCTCAAGAGGATATTTGAAATTAATTGGGAACAAGATATATTAATGATGACGCTCGATGTTTCTGCTCTAAACACAAGCATAAGACATAAGGATGGTCTAGAAATGATCAGACATTTTTTAAGTGTGAGACCCATCAAATTGTACGAACATACAGGAATGGGGTGGGCTCCCTGAAACACAGTATATGAGCTGGCCCCAGGGGATGGGGTCCCCAAGGTCTTTTAAAGCTCAGGCAGGGGGCCAAGCGCCCTCTTCCCTTTATTTATTTATTTATTTAAGTATTGGGTTTGGGAACCATTGGTGGCTCGGAGAGGGTACTGCATGCTCCCCTCACCTTTTTTTAATAATAAAGTGGCCCAGAGGGAGACCACTACATATATATTACAAAGTGGCAGTCTGTGTAGTTATAGTTAGGTCAGCATTACGAATAGTTAATTCCTTTTTCGTTTAGCTAATAACTTTGGCACCGTTTGACAAATCTTCATTAAACTTTACAAAAAGGTGCTCTTTTTTGCCTAGTTTGGGCGTGGAAAGTTTTGGGTTGATCCCAGTGCCCATGCGGGGCCCCAACTTAGTGTTTAGTGGGTGCCCCGCATGGGAACTGGGGCACCCTTCTAAAAGCTCAAAAAGCCCTGGGGGATTAGGGCCCTGGGGCTCATAGTGGCATGGGGAAGGGGTCTGCACTCTTCCCTCCCCACTATAAACAAAGAAGGCCTCATGGGATGGGGTCCCCGGGCCAATAAAATAACAGCCCCAGGACCCTGAGCATGAGGTCCCGGGGCTGCTATTTTCTCGGGAAGGGAGGCTGCGCGACCCCTCCCCTTTACAAATATCTTTTGGCCCCGGGGTGGGGTCCCTGGGGCTACTATTAGTTTCATCCCCTTAAATTAAAAAAAACATCAGGGGGATAGGATCCCCGGGGCTCTTAGTGGCTCCGGGGTGCACAACCCCCTCCCCTTATTAAAAAAGTGAGTAAACTTAAACTTATATGTGTTTCAGAACTTTTTCATAATACTGACGCTTCATCAAGGCTTTCACAAAATACATTGGTGATTCGTGCAGTGGTTAGGTCGGTTTAAGCTTTGATCAATGGTGGTATTGAATGTGTCGGGAATACCATCCGCATTGCACCAGTATTGCTGCTGCCACAGCGGTTCCTTGCTTTTGTTTCAGATATCATCTGTCATTGACTACTACTTGAGGAAGACATTGAACACCACCATTGTTCAAAGCTTGAGCTGACCTAACCACTGCACGAATCACTAACTTATTTTGTGAAAGCCCTGATGAAGCGACAATGCATTCAATAAGACGCGAAACACGTGTTGGCTTGAGTTCACTCTGTTAAGATTCCTTTAAATCTTTTGTATAATAAAGAACAGAATAAATGAAATCTGAAGACTAGCAACATTTCTGGGGGAGCGACCCTTGACCTTGCCAGGTAGGTCGCTCCCCCACCACACAGATCCGCCTGTGCTGGCCGCCCGCTGCTGCTGCTGGTAAGATCGCCCTTCCGTTTGTGGCCTCGGTGCCCGTATTGCTTGCTTGTCTCCCCTTTTCCCTTTTGTGCCCCCGCTGCCCCCATTTGAACTGTGCCCGTATTTGTGTCCGCTTTCTCTCCCCTTTTCCTTCTGTACCCCTCGCTGCCCCATTTTGAATTGTGCCCGTACTTGTGTCCGCTTTATCTCCACTTTTCCTTCTGTACCCCTCGCTGCCCCATTTTGAATTGTGCCCGTATTTGTGTCCGCTTTCTCTCCCCTTTTCCTTCTGTACCCCTCGCTGCCCCATTTTGAATTGTGCCCGTATTTGTGTCCGCTTTATCTCCACTTTTCCTTCTGTACCCCTCGCTGCCCCATTTTGAATTGTGCCCGTATTTGTGTCCGCTCTCTCTCCACTTTTCCTTCTGTACCCCTCGCTGCCCCATTTTGAATTGTGCCCGTATTTGTGTCCGCTTTCTCTCCACTTTTCCTTCTGTACCCCTCGCTGCCCCATTTTTGAATTGTGCCCGTATTTGTGTCCGCTTTATCTCCACTTTTCCTTCTGTACCCCTCGCTGCCCCAGTTTGAATTGTGCCCGTATTTGTGTCCGCTTTCTCTCCACTTTTCCTTCTGTACCCCTCGCTGCCCCATTTTGAATTGTGCCCGTATTTGTGTCCGCTTTATCTCCACTTTTCCTTCTGTACCCCTCGCTGCCCCATTTTGAATTGTGCCCGTATTTGTGTCCGCTCTCTCTCCACTTTTCCTTCTGTACCCCTCGCTGCCCCATTTTGAATTGTGCCCGTATTTGTGTCCGCTTTCTCTCCACTTTTCCTTCTGTACCCCTCGCTGCCCCATTTTTGAATTGTGCCCGTATTTGTGTCCGCTTTCTCTCCACTTTTCCTTCTGTACCCCTCGCTGCCCCATTTTGAATTGTGCCCGTATTTGTGTCCGCTTTCTCTCCACTTTTCCTTCTGTACCCCTCGCTGCCCCATTTTGAATTGTGCCCGTATTTGTGTCCGCTTTCTCTCCACTTTTCCTTCTGTACCCCTCGCTGCCCCATTTTGAATTGTGCCCGTATTTGTGTCCGCTCTCTCTCCACTTTTCCTTCTGTACCCCTCGCTGCCCCATTTTGAATTGTGCCCGTATTTGTGTCCGCTTTCTCTCCACTTTTCCTTCTGTACCCCGCGCTGCCCCATTTTTGAATTGTGCCCGTATTTGTGTCCGCTTTCTCTCCACTTTTCCTTCTGTACCCCTCGCTGCCCCATTTTGAATTGTGCCCGTATTTGTGTCCGCTTTCTCTCCACTTTTCCTTCTGTACCCCTCGCTGCCCCATTTTGAATTGTGCCCGTATTTGTGTCCGCTTTCTCTCCACTTTTCCTTCTGTACCCCTCGCTGCCTCTCGCCACTCCCGCCGCTGCGTCCCCTGCGGCCCCGCCCCCCTGACTGCCCATTCGCTGCCCCTGCCTCCCGCCTCCCAGCTGCTCCTCCCTCCCACCTCCCCATAAATGGCGGCCGCTGTGCGGCCGCGCAGCGGACGTGCGCTGCGGGCGCGCCTAAGGCAAGCCCGTCTGCGCCCGTCCGCGCCTGGACCGCGCCCAGCGCCAAACCCCCTGGCCCCCGCAGCAGCCAACCCACCCACCGGACTTACGACACCGCCACCCTCAACGCACTCAACACCGGCCGCATCCCCGGACCGTGCCACCCCAGGACGCACCCACGGACCCTTCGCCTGCCAATCCTGCAAGTTCTCCTGCCTCCGGACCTGCACCACACCCGCCAAGCCGAGCACCAGCAGCAACCACCTGAAGTGCTTCCTGCTCAACACCCGCTCCGTCCACAGACACGCCGTGGAACTTTGGAACCTGCTCGACTCCACATCACCAGACGTCGCTTTCCTCACGGAAACATGGATGAACGCCTCCTCAGCGCCCGACATCGCCATCGCCATCCCGGACGGATACAAGATCACCCGAAGGGACCGCGCAAACCAGACAGGAGGAGGCATCGCCATCGTCCACAAGAACACCATCCGCATCACGACCAACTCCGACGACACCTTCACAGCCGGCGAACACCTGCACTTCCAGATACACACCGACCCCAAGACCACCCTCAGAGGCACCCTCATCTACAGACCCCCAGGACCACGCACACAATTCAGCGAAGACATCGCCGACCTCATCAGCCCGCACGCCCTCCCCTCGGCTGACTACATCCTCCTTGGGGACCTCAACTTCCACCTAGAGAACAACAACGATCGCAACACCACCACCCTGCTGGACAACCTCGCCAACCTCGGACTCAAGCAACTGGTGACCACCCCCACACACCTCGCCGGCCACACGCTTGACCCCGTCTTCTCCTCCAGCAAGGACATCTCCTTCAGCCACACCACCGGACTCCACTGGACAGACCACAGCTGCGTCCACTTCAGCTTCAGCAGGATCACCACGCACCACCACCCGCAACAGTTTCCGCGCAGAAGCTGGAACAAGATCACCACCGACCAACTCACCACATCCCTGAGCCAGAACCCTCCCGCCAGCTCAACGAACCCCAACCAAGCCGCCAGCAACCTCACAAGATGGATCACCAACTGCGCAGACGACCTCGCCCCATTGAAGACCCCCAGTCAGACCCGGCAACAAGAAAGCATCCTGGTTCACCGACGAACTCAAGATATCCAAGAAGAACTGCCGGGCCCTCGAGAAAGCATGGCACAGAGACCCGACTGCAGACAACATGACCACCCTCAAGCACGCCACCCGAAAACACCACCAGCTGATCCACACCACCAAGAAAACCGCATTCAAGGAACGACTGGACAACAACGCCCACAACAGCAAGGAACTCTTCATCATCGTCAAAGAACTCTCGAACCCCAGCGCCGGAAACAACGACATCACTCCCTCGCAAGACCTCTGCAACTCGCTCGCCTCGTTCTTCCACAGCAAGATCGCAGACATACACTACAGTTTCAGCACACAGCCGACGTACCCTACGACCGTTCCAACGCCCCCACCTCCACCCTCCGAGCCTGGACCCCTATCAACACCGAAGACACTATCCGCACGATGAACTCCATCCACTCCGGATCACCAACCGACCCCTGCCCTCACCACGTCTTCAACAAGGCCGACGCCGTCATCGCACCCCACCTCCGGGACATCATCAACACCTCCTTCGTCACCGCCACCTTCCCAGAGAGCTGGAAGCACGCCGAACTCAGCGCCCTACTGAAGAAACCGTCAGCAGACCCCACCGACCTCAAAAACTACCGCCCCATCTCGCTCCTTCCTTTTCCTGCCAAAGTCATCGAGAAGACCGTCAACAGACAACTGGCCGCCTTCCTCGAGACGAATGGATCCCTCGACCACTCGCAGTCCGGCTTCCGGGCCAACCACAGCACCGAGACCGCCCTCATCGCAGCTACCGACGACATCCGAGCCCTGCTCGACAACGGGGAAACAGCGGCCCTCATCCTCCTGGACCTCTCCGCAGCGTTCGACACAGTCTGCCACCGCACCCTAGTGCAACGCCTGAACAACGGCGGAATCCAAGAGAAGGCACTGGAGTGGATCATCTCCTTCCTCGCCGGAAGAACCCAGAGAGTCCGCCTCCCCCGTTCAGTTCCGAGGCCACCGAAGTCATCTGCGGCGTACCACAAGGATCATCACTCAGCCCCACCCTCTTCAACGTCTACATGAGCCCCCTCGCAGCCATCGCACGCCAACACAACCTCAACATCATCTCCTACGCCGACGACACCCAGCTGATCCTCTCCCTCACCAACGACCCCACAACCGCCAGAACCAACCTACATGAAGGGATGAAGGACGTAGCCGAGTGGATGAGGAACAGCCGCCTGAAACTGAACTCACATAAAACGGAAGTCCTCATCCTAGGATCATCACCCTCCGCCTGGGACGACTCCTGGTGGCCCCCTGCCCTGGGCAACGCACCCAAACCAACGGACCACGCACGCAACCTGGGCTTCATCCTGGACTCCTCCCTCTCAATGACCCGACAAATCAACGCCGTCTCCTCGTCTTGCTTCAACATCCTACGCATGCTGCGCAAGATCTTCCGGTGGATCCCCACCGAAACCAGGAAGACGGTCACCCAGGCCCTCGTCACCAGCCGACTGGACTACGGCAACTCCCTCTAAGCCGGAACCACAGCCAAACTTCAAAAAGACTCCAACGCATCCAGAACGCCTCAGCTCGACTCATCCTGGACATCCCCCGACACAGCCACATCGCCGGACACCTGAGAGACCTGCACTGGCTCCCCGTCAGCAAGAGAATCACGTTCCGACTCCTCACCCACGCACACAAAGCTCTCCACAACCAAGGCCCCAGATACCTCAACGACCGTCTGACCTTCTACACTCCCACCCGCCAGCTACGATCGACCAACCACGCCCTCGCCGCCGTCCCCCGCATCCGAACAGCCACAACGGGAGGAAGATCCTTCTCCTACCTGGCTGCCAAGACGTGGAACTCCCTACCCATCCACCTCCGCCTTACCCAAGACCACCTCTCCTTAAGGAAGCAACTCAAGACCTGGCTGTTCGAACAGTAGCGGACCCCCCTCCCCCAAGCGCCTTGAGACCCTCCGGGTGAGTAGCGCGCTATACAAATGCTTGATTGATTGATTGATTGATTGATTCTTCGCACTTATTGATTTCGATACCTGTCTTTCTTATTAGTAATTTTGGTAGAGCTTGGAAGGAGCTCCACAACGACTGAAGTCAAACGGTGGGTCCCTCTAGGGTAGCCTTCCATCCTATGCTACTGCTCTTTATAGTACACAGCATTTAATTAAAAAACACATGAACTACCGACAGAACAGAACACTTTACACACACAAAGCACAATGTGGATATTAGTGTTCATGTACCAGCACTCATCAGTACTGTTACCACATACCACAACACAACAGTACACCTTTGAACTTAATTCACAACCCACTCCACAGTTTAAATAAACCAGGAGATGGATAGCAGATGCTCACAGCAACGCACAATATCTTTGCCTAATTCACACACATATAAACCCACTGGGCAATGTGCAAGGCAAATAACCCAGTTAGCACTTAAGCACATGCCAAACCTCTCGCATTGGGCATGCAACTTAATGCACCATTGTCAACCTATTGAATTTTCCTGCTAAATTCAGAAACAGACTCTGTGATGGAACCCTGGGCATCCAGGCGAAAAGACACAGAACTGAAGGGCAAAGCTGACAAGGTTTCAGATTGCTATGTGTGACAGTTTCATAATTGCAGTGTAATTATGAGTGACATTTCAACAACTATGAGTGACGCTTTCTCTGGAGCAAAATCAAGCAATGAAGACTAAGGAAACATAAATATCAATAATTATACCCATTTGAACAACAGCTGCTGTAGTAGCAATCATGAATCCTGTCAGAGTCTGTCTTGAGTCACAGCTACTGACTAGAGGAGCTGCTCTCGGACCTGGGCTGCACAGCCTAGTGGGACATCTGTGTTGCTGGGCGGGCTGGCAAAAACTGATGTTACCTTAGCCAGCCTTTGCCGACTGGCCCCCCTGGCTACTCCCTCTCAATTAATGACAACTAGTGGCTGGTGGTTATACTACTTACTTTTCATTCTATTTCTTCTTCTGTCTGAGCCAGGCAGCGTGACTGGCTCATCAGCGACTTAGTGCTAGGCTGCAGGCATCTCAAGCTGGCCACCACTGACCCCGGGGGCTGCGGCAATCAATTATCCGCCTCAGTCAGGGCTGTGGCCCTACCGGCTAGCTGTCCTCAGAACTCCTGGTGGCCACTGCTGCAACCGGTCACTGTCAGTGAGTGACTCTGGTGACAGTGACGACCACTCACGCGGTCTGCTGGCTGCATGATGCAGCACTCTCCCTGGCCTCGAGTCGGCCAGCCCGGGCTGCTCAGAAATCATTTGCAAATGGGCGACACGGCCATAGATATAATTTAGCTCTGCTGGGCACCCACAGGGCGAGCGGCCCAGCTGGGCGGGTGCTAGCAGCAGTGCTGAGAGCCAGTGGCCGAGCACCATGATTGCCGCAGCCGGCGCTGCCCACAAACCAGTGAGCGAGGCTGAGCAGCCGGCCAGTCCGCAGTCCTTCCTCATAAAATTTAACTCGCCGTGCTCTGGCAGCAGGACATGACATCACGTCCCCCTCCACGGCACCACGCCCAAAGCTGTCACTGAACCTGACTGGGGCAGGCCCCGGCTGTATCGGTACATGCTATTGGGCACTACCCGGCTGGGCCATGACGTCAAGCTGTCTAGTGACTCAGAGCCCCACGGTGGTGCCGCAGGAATCAACAGATGCATTGTAGCAGCATTGTGAGTCTGTTCAGCTCCTGGGAGTGCCCCAAGCCAGCGGGAGCAGCCCGCACAGGCCACTGGCGCACTCTGCCAGCTGCCCCACACATTATTTGCAGCGCCCTCTCTGTGACAGCAGAGACTATGCATTATTCCTGCCAATGCATTTCAGTGCGGTGATGCGGAGCACTACACTGAAATGCATTAGTCTAATGCCTGATGCGTGGTACTCGGCAGGACTGGAAGGGTGCTGCGTAAAACATATGTTTTAAGGACTTGTGTGCAGAAATCACTGATCCTACCTGCCTACAGATCTTGTGCAAACTTAAGAGTTACTGACACAGAAGCTGATTAGGTTCTGAAGTGTAACTATCTCAAAATATATATCAGCTAATGGACGCAGAGTGCCCACTTCCAATGCAGCCACAAAAAAGCCCTTCTCATCACAAGACCCCACTCCAGCACCAGGCAAATTAATATTTTGCTGCTCTGACGATCTCACTAGGCAATTTTTCAATCAATCAATCAGGTGTCTTGTAAAGCGTGCCTACTCACCCATTAGGGTCTCAAGGAGCTGGGGGGTGGGGTGGATCTGCGGTTCAGTTGAAGAGCCAGGTCTTGAGGTCCTTCCTGAATTGAGGCAGCGACGGTGATTGCCTGAGGGGCAGAGGCAGGGAGTTCCAGGTCTTCTCAGCGAGGTAGGAGAAGGATCTTCCTCCAGCTGTGGTCTTGTGGCCAGTTGGGGCGGAGCGGAGATGTCTGGTGGGAGTGTGGAAGGAGAGGCGGTGGTTGAGGTATGCAGGTCCGGCATTGAAGTGCTGGCTATAGGTTTTTAGTGACTCAGGCACCCAGATAGTTTACCCCTGGCAACGGAGTCTTACAGATGCTTCTAGCTGGTGACGCGGTATGCTGTTGCAGGTGGCACACTTTGCATTTACCAAGTATTGCGTTAATGTAGCACCAATCCCCGTTAAATATTACGGAACGTTTTTTGCTGTGCGTTTTTGGAATTTAACATTGAATATCAAAATTGTTTTCTCAAAACAAAGGAACATCAACCCTCTCCCTAGGGCACTGAACCTTCTGTAGCTTTGAAATACGTTAACCCTCTTTTGCCAGTGAAAATACTCTAATGGGTGTGGCATGAACTTTCGACAACTTCACTGAATGGGTAAAGGATGTGTAGAGGGCCCGTGGCCTCTGCTGAGACTTAAGGTAACCTTGGTGTCAGTGCTTAATTTGAGCTGGTGGTTTCTGGTGCTCGGCACCGGCACTTAATTGTCAACACCAGTGCTTGTGACAGTCTGCCACAAGGTGGCACCATCTGGCTAATTTAGAGATGAGCACAACAACAATTAATTATTTATTCAATATACATTAAAAATGACTATTACCTGCCGCCAAGCCATTCTTATAGCTTTGGGGCCAGGAATAGTCCGAATTGTCACACTTGCAGGAGTGTGACGGTTAGTAGTTGTGTTGTTACTATCATTGGCACATTGGCGGCATAGCAGGGGCAATGTGTGGTGCAAGCTTCAGTGGCCTCCTGACGAGAGTCCTGGCACTTACTTTTTATACCAACTAAGCACTGCTTGGTGTGTTCCTTCCATTGTAGTCCATGCAGGTAAATAACCCGTGATGCAATCACGAGCTCACCTGTGCTTGCCAATTTCCGGTTCTTAGACCTACTCATTCCATCTTATTAGCCGGATAGTAACCAACAGGAACTGAACGCTTCTTGGAGTCAGAAAATCTCCTGCCATAGTTTCATGCATATTTTTGAGACCAGGCCCATAACCTGGAAAACCTTTGTAACCTCTAAAAGTCAGAACTCTACAACCATGCGCGTTTCAGAAACCTGCAGTTTGTGATTTCTGATATTTTATTTGAGAATCAAGTTCAAAATATCTAAAAGTAAGCCACTTAAGTTTTGTGATTTAGGATAAGGCATTGTAAAAATCGAGGGTCAAATTTACAAGCCCCTTGCGCTGCCAGTACGTCACTTTTTGTGACGCACTGGCAGCGCATTTCTCTGCCCCATATTTACAAGGACAGAAAAAGCTACCCTGCGTGGCTTTTCCTGTCCTTGTAAATATGGCCCCTTTACACGCAGCACTTTGCGTGAAAGGGGCGTTCCATGGGTGTTGCTGTGGGTGTTCCCATGCAACACCCATGGAACCTGACACATTTCCAGATATACGAGAAATCGTAAACCTGGAAATGTGTCAGTTTGCTACGCTACCCTAGAGGTGGCGTAGCCAGGCGCAACGAGGAGAAATGTTTTCATTTCTCCTCGTTTTTTCCTCTTACAATGCGTGCTCCATTCTACAGCACGCACTGAAAGAGGAAAATGCCTGTAGTGATTGTTTTTGTGCAGGAAGGTGCCCCTTCCTGCACAAAAACAATCTCCCCATGGCGCAGGCATCCTTGCACCATGGTGCAAGGGTGCCTGCGCCGGCGCATGGCAGCTGTTTGTGCGCCAGCGCAGGGGAGAGCACAGGAATGCGACCTATAATTGTAAATATGTCGCATTCCTGTGCTCTGAAAGTGCCGCAGCGTGGCACAGCCAAAGAGCTTGCGGTGCCGCGCTGCGGCACTTTCTTGTAGATCTGCCCACTACAATTTTGTAGGTGTTTGTGCCTTCATGTTTGTGAGTTGTAGGCTTACAATGATCATTGATGTAAGCCTAAGATTCACACTCTCGCCCATAAGAAAAGAAAAATGGCCCCAAAAATGTTGAACTTCTTTCAGCCATCACTGAAAAAAGGGTGTGTTCTGCCTATTGCATTATCATTTACCAAACAAAATTGTACGCACTCATCACAAAATGGTGTGTCCTTGGAGGTCTACTGACTAGACAACGTTTAGTGTGTGCTTTCAACTGTTCCTGACAAATAGATGACTTTTTTTCGGAAGCCTATAATATACCAGCTTACCGCTAGTCTTACGGTCCAAATGCACCTTGGGTACTTTTTTCCAGCTGGAAAATATTGTTACAAAAACCCCTTCTCTTACGCTGCCAGATAATTTGGGGGTGTGACTATCCTGCCTTTTACTCCCCCATTTGTGCACTTCCAGCTTTTTTTACACTAAAATTCTGTATTAGAATCAGATCTAAAAACCACTGGAGATTTCTAACAGATGATTTTGTGGGTTTTTCCCAACATTCCCAGTGGCAAGTGTGTGCCCCTTCCTTGCTAACACCAGGTTTCCTCCCCAAAACCCCAATCTAGGCCTCTCGACATATGCTTGCATATTTTGCATAGTTGGTAAGGTCGTAGGCCCCGTCTGCAGGTTGCAATGCAGGAGGCAGGACCAATCATTTGCATGTCCCAATCATTGGCTGGAAGGATTTGCGCTCTGGGCCCCTCTTAATTATTTTAGCCGAAATGCTCATATTTGCGGACTCCTGGTACCTTGTGCTCAGACTTAGAAGCTCATTGCAAGCACCAAGGCCCTTCCTGTGAAAAGAAACGGCCTTGTATGCGCACTTCCGGTCAGTGTGTCAATCCGGTTTGAAACATGTCCCAGGTGTATCTTAGGAGCCCAGGCCAAGAGCTACACGCCGGATACTCTGCAAATCAGATCTGCAGCCGAGCATCTGTCAGACTTGGGACCCATTTCATGCGTAACATAAACAGCTCTGAAGCCCAAAGTAGCACATAATAAGCTGCTTATAACTTCCTGTTTCCGTGCAAATTGGGAATGAATGTTGCAAAGGGGTGTAATGGAGGCCGCGCGCCCTGGGGCTCAGCCGGCCATCCTGGCCATGTCTCATTCTGGAATGACGAATTGGAAATTGCAACAAATTATCCATCAGTATGAGCAAAGGATGCTTGTTTCTGAGTGGTGGACCATCTGATATGCAGACCATGCTATAATCAGCCGCGCCAGGCAAGCGCTAGTACAGGCCGGCCCGTCAACCCCATTATCCTCGCGCCTCCACCCCTGGTCTGTGCTGGGGCTTGCAAGATGGGGCCTAGGCGCTCCCTGCATGGCTATCAGGCCTGCTCCACTTCCGTAAAGATGGCGTTTTATTATTCAGATGAAGCACGCCATTTACCCTGCATAATGCTGCGCGTGTATGCCAGGGACATGTAGGCGATGACCTATTGTCTCCCGCTGTGATATTTAAAGTGCCCCCCCTGCCATTTTGTTATTGATTTCACAGTAGCATTGCTTTCAATAACCTCTCCCATCAGTCGCTGACAAGGGGGATCTGAGGACGCATATTGGACTCCAACCTATGAACGTATGCGCGTGGATGCACAGATGTGGATAAGGAATCCAATATGACCTATTATATATTTAAGCATTGCAAATTTTAGTAGTAAATAAGGGAATGATGCACATATAGCTATAGTGATTTCCTCAAGATTAAGCATTAGATGAATAAATTGGAGAAGTCTAAAAATTCCAAAATCAGCAATTTAACGTCTGAGCCAAATCTTTCTTGTTTCCTTTTGATATTGACTCTTTCTCTGCCGAGCCGATGCTGTCTGCGCATTGCCATCAATCTGATCTCAGTCTTCCAGTCTAAAAAAAGTGTGACTTGTGCTACAAGTCACCCAGCAACAAAAAAGTAGGAAGGAACCCTTTTAGGGTGCATGGGTTCTGTTGTGTATAAATTAGGAAGGTGAACCATTAGTCAATGTAGTACCACAGAGTGACCATTGTCAAAGATCTCCAGAAAAGCCTCTCAGTGTAGAGAACCCGTTTGACCATATTTCATATCTGTGCCACACTTAAACCATAAGATTTGGGAATACAGCAGGAAACGCAGTGCTTAATTTGAGCCAATGGTTTCCGGTGCTCAGCATCGGCACTGGTGCTTTTCAGGAGCACCAGTTAAGGACACATTTATTTACGCGGAGATTAAGTGTTTTGCCCAGAATCACAGGATGTTGAGCCGATGCCGAGATTCGAACCTGGTTCCTCAGCGCTGAAGTCAGCAGCTCTGGCCATTACGCCACATCCTCTCCCTGCTTTCATGGTTAGTAGATGGTTCTGTTTTAGGTGGCGCTAACAGGAGAAATGGGCTGGTCAAGCTGCCTCCTGATGAGAGGCCCAGCACTTATTTTTTAACACATTATCCACTGAGGAAAGCACTGTGACCTGGCATTCCAGTTGCAGCTATTGCTTTACGCTCGTGTCTGATCGACCAGTTGCAAGGCTGAACCATATGTTTCAGTCTATAAGCTCAAAGGAGCAACTTAAGGGTCTGATGCACTTTCCCACATAATCTGACACTGACTAAGTTGTTTCTGAAAAGCACAGACAAGAAGACGGTTGTCCTCTAAGTAGATGGAGTAGACCAGACTGCGCATGATTGGTCTATTAGGGATGAAGGACAAGCTATGTTAAAGTGACACATGTTCATATAAGATACAATTATGTAAGTGGGTCTAAAAATGGAGCTAATGATAGTAACAGTGGTTAAGGTTCAAATTAGACATGGATTGATTCCCCCGTAGACCAAGGTTGGACAAACACGGTGTAGGACACAATTGTCAAAGCTCATTGGTCCTTACTTTTCAGAGGGGTTCACAACTATTGGTGGCTGCAGAAAGACGCAATGAAGTACATGTTCTCTAAAAGTCTGTCACGGGTCCGGTTTTCTAAGGCAATATGTTATATTCTATTTTGTTCAGTACAGACTTTACAGAGTCACCATATTTTAGAAATTGTTTGCATTCAGATCAGACCTATAGGCTTCTCTTGGGCAGGTAAATATGCCTCTTTCGGCTAGCGTCTATTGCATAATGTGCCTGAGGGTATGTCATATTACAGAATAGAATCAACATGCTAAAATCCCCAAGATTAGGAAAGCTAGAATGGGAGCAAGATCTTTCGCATATTTAGCGGCTAAAATGTGGAACTCTCTTCCATTTGCCTGAGAGCTTCTCCATCTGAAACTGACTTCACGAAGAAATTGAAAACTTGGCTGTTCCTTAACCCAGTTCAACTCTAATTAGACCCTTCGATCCTACTGCCTTTTGGCTCTACCTCTCTGAGATCTCTGGTCCAGTGTGGGGACACACTGATTAGGTGTAACCAAGTGCTTTACAAATGATATTATTATTATTATTATTATTATTGTTGTGTGAAGCCTCTGTAACAAGTATTATTGTGAGGTTGTTATTTTTTGGGACACTCATGAATCAAGGGTTCTCCTTCACTATTCCATGTGTTGCATCGCAAGACAACAATTTTTGCATCCACTTGATCAACGTAACCACCACATCATAAGCTAAGTGTAGGGAAGTAGATGCGCACTTAAGAATAGTAAATTTATGCTTATCTTGATGATATGTTGCTATAACATGAATCAACATCTATTTCAAGAAACTCAAGCAAGAATTATTACTGAGGTTGTTATTCTTAAAGAAACTTATGATTCGTTGGGACTCCCCCACAATATTGCACATGTTATATCATATGACAGTATTATATCGTCCACTAGTTCGACCTAGCCACTTCATCACAAGGCAAGTATAGTGTAAGCAGATGTGGAGTTAGGAATAGTAAATATATATTTACCTTAGTGATTGGCGATGTAAATGATGCAATATTTTTGTCAGTCGATATCATTGGCCTGAGATAGTGTCATACAACTGATTAAAATTCCCTTTTTTGTGTGATATTTCATGGTGAGTTTTGTGTCAAGTCACTCAGCATTTTTGTACATTGCGGTATGGAAGACCTAAAGCAACATGCCACAAAACATCAAGGCACACTCCCATGGGTGGTTACAGTCTTATAAACTAGGTTTAATGGCCTTATAGAGTGGATCACTCAATCAATCAGGATTTATAAAGTGTGGCTAATCACCTGATAGGGTATCCAGGCGCTTGCAGGTCCCCAAGGCTTATTTGAACAGCCAGGTCTTGAAAGCCAATCGGAATTCTGGAAATAAGTTGATGGCCTAGATTTGCGTGGTGAGGCTGTCCCAGTTCTTTGCTGTAATGTGGGAGAAGGAGTGTCCTCCACTTCTGCCTCAGTAGATGCAGGGACTTTGGGCAAGTGAGAGGGAGGCAGAGCGTAGTCTTCTCGACCGTTGGTGGAAGTTCAGGCGATGGTTAAGGTTGGCTGGTCCTTGGTTGTGTAGAACTTGTGTGCGTGGGTCAGCAGCTTGAATTGGCATCTCTTCTGTACAGGGAACAAGTGGAGTTGCGTAAGGTGGGGTGTGATGTGGGTTCATCGCAGAAGGCCGAGGATGAGTCTGGCTGCGGCGTTCTGTATGGTCTGAAGTCTCTGTAGGAGGTGTGTGGCTATTGCTACATAGAGGGCATTGCCGTAGTTCAGCCGGCTGGTGCTGAGGGTCTGTGTCACGGTGCATTTTGAAGATCTTATGTAGCATGCACAGAGGAAGGAAGCAAGTGGAGGAGACGGCATTGATCCGAGGATTCTGCCGCGGTCGGAGGGAGTGGGCGCAGGTCCTAGGTCTGATGGCCACCAGGAGTCGTTCCATGTGTTGCTGCTGTTGCCGAAGATCAGTACTTCCATCTTATCTGTGTTCAGCTGCAGTTGTTTTTAGGTCTCGCCTAGCGTTGCAGCGCATGCGCTGTCGCTCTGCGAGATCTATTGTAATCGAGGCGATTTCGGAAGTGGAGTGGAAGCTCCACCCATCCTTTCTATTGGCCGGCATCATCCTTTATGGTAAACGCTGGCCTCCGATTGAAAGTGAGGCTTTTGGGTGACCGCCCTGTCTCCTTTAGGCCCCGCCCACCCGGACTGGATCGTTTGCTTGCGGCTTGAGACTGTCTCCTTTAATTAGTGAGTGAGCACTTATTTTTTACATTCGCGCAATGGCGACGGCTTGTTCTGAAAGGACTTTCTCCTTCCTACCTGATGTGCGCCTGTTTTGTTCTGTTGCACTTCCCTCCCGCCCCCACCCTGCTTGTTTAATAATTACGAACATACATTATCAGCGCGGCGCCTGTTTCATGAGCGCCACGCTGGGTTTGCTTTCAGTGTCTTTTCCCAGCTCCTCCACCCAACTCTGTACTCTCCCTCCCCTCCAATCACTCACCGGGCTCCGGTTTGTTTTCTTTAAACTGTTCACTGTGAGGGAATACTTTCCAAACATTAAGGATCGTCCTTCTGTGTGAGTGGTGACAAAGGGTCGACACTTATGGTACACTTCCTGTCTTGCCTTGGAATTAATTCCAGTGTTTATTTTGCTAGTCGGTGTTCTGGTTGAGAAATTGTGAAATCTCCCGAGGGATTTCTGTATTAGGCGTTGGTAGAAGCGAAGAGCTTTGCGAGAACGTCAAAGATGGAATCTGTTAGATCAGCTTCCAAATACATCTCCACACCGCCCCCCCCGACCTTCCATGTAAGTAAACAGTGGGGCAAACAAAGAAGTTATTATGGCCGTAGTAATTATCACAATTACAGTAATTTTTTTTGTCTGAAATTAACTCCTTTCTTTTTGCACTAAATAAAGCTCGTGTTTAAATAGGAACCGTGTTGCAGCATCTGGGTCTATTTTCACATGGCTGCTGCATAACCCGTGGGGGAAAGGAGCACTCGGTGGAGACGAGGCTGGCTCGAAATAACAGAATGAGTTAAGGCTGTTGAGTTTGTTTGGTGTTTACAGGCACTCTGAGTTCTGTTGTCTGCCTTGTCAGTAATTGCATAGCAGGCTTGTGTTCATCTACCTCATGTCAAGCCCTGTAATCCCTTTCTTCATTGCCAGTTACATAATGTGTAGATGCTCTGTCAGATTTCAGGTATAGATATCCGCAGTGTCAGTGCATTGGGTTTCAAAGTCACAAATGAATGATATTCATGAATAAGATTTATAGATATTCATATAATTGATTGTTATTTTGGAACGTCCTAGCAAAATGCAGTGTTTGTGGCTATTGATGCGATCTGGCACCCTCTTTCTTGTAAGAAAGCCATAAGGCAGCTGTAGTGAAAAACGGGTGAATATTATTTATTTATTTATTAACAGGCTTATATGACACAGACAAGATCCAATAGACAACAGAGTACTTCACACCGGAAGTGTAGTACTAGGGTAGAGGACTGCCCCCTGGACACAAACATGCCCGGACCTCCCCCAGCTCACCTAATTCACGCCTCACGCAGATGACGGTTTTGTTTGTGCCAGCTGAGGTCTGAGGGTGAAGGGAGGTCAAGGAAGGGGGCTAAAGGGGTGTGAAAAACATCGCCCGTCGTATGATAATGAAGGACAAAAACCACTTTAAACTGGCTTCAGACAGAAACGAACAAGCAAGGATGGGGCAGGATGAGTAGGGCGCCGCTGTTGGCATAAACTTAATGCACAGAGCTCCATGCGCCCCTTAGAAAATTGGCGCAATCTATACATTTGACCAGGAGTCTATGCTGTCATTCAAGAATGGTTGCTGAACAGACACTCGATGGCCCCTTGTCAGATCATATGTATTCTGCAATTATACATAGTTTAAAAGACACTTGAAGCTAAATAAACTGCCAATCCAAAACCTTCAGGGCATTCCAAACTCAAGATCAACCTTCGTACCTACCGTAACGGTACCTGTATCTATTAGACTTGCTCAGACTTTCACCCAATGCTCCTGGAGAAAGCACTTTCTAGAGAAGCGCATGCAACGCCTCCAGACATGCCTGAACTACACTTTTATTTTGATGTCCAATTATGAGATTAGCTAATTATTGGATTACTGAAAGAAGGATGTTTTAAAACATACTTGAAAATGGAAGTTCGTGTAATGTAATTCGATAAGTGGCACAAGGCAAGATTTAGCTTCACATAAGCTGCTCATTAATGCAGAGTTTATTTTAATGTCCATGTCTTAGCTGTTATCTTTTCTGGCTGCTATCTGCTTTTAATGGAGGCTCACTTTATGACTACTTTGAAGATGCTCCTAGGAATCTCATGATGACCTGCTCAAATGTTAGTTCTTTAAACCAGTGCTGCCCAAAACTTTTTGGACCACAACCCAATTTTTAAAACAACAAATTGTCGCGACCACCTAGCTTTAATGGGCATGAGATGGTGGCAAATTTTTTTAATGCAATAGCAGCATTTGTTTTTAAACAGCATTACCTTGACCACCACTTTTGGTATGCGACTGCGACCAACATATTTATCTGCCCATATAAGTGGCAGATGGAAATCTGCACTGGAGCTGCAACACTTTTCAGAGTGGAGTTCTGGCTTTTTGTATCCATTCACTAAAATCACAAGGCCTCTGAAAAATCTTGGGCTCAATACCAGTGATAGCAAATTCGAGAACCCTCCAGCTTCCGCTGCAGACTAAGGCCTCATATTTTTATATCTAGAGAATACGGCCCAAGGGCTTTGAGACGCTTTACATGAGCGTCGGATTCATTGTATTTTAAGCACTGGAGGTTAAGTGATTTTCCCAGAATCAGTGGACGTTGATCCACTGTCAGAAGTCCACCCTTAATCCAGTCCTCCAGATTAAAAGCCAACAACTCTGGCCGTTAGGCCACTTACATATTTCTCAATTTCTGTGAGTCAAACACAAGTGGTATGGTTGTGTATGATCCTGCTGAGGAAGCACATTTTCTGTTGAAGTAGCTTTGAAGTAAAAAAAAATAAAAAACCAGCAGCAACAAACACTGGAAGTTTCACTTGGAGTCTTGTTTGGGAATAATTGCAAGGGTTTGTTTTAAAATTGGACTTCAGAGCATTATTTAGAATCGTTCACTAGAGCACAAACATGGGTAATTTTAAATATTACTTGCATTATTACCAAGACTTTTGCGACCCACCAGTGGCTCCAGACAGTTTTTGTAATCATTTTGCCATTTGTATGTAAAAACGGAGGTTTCCAAGATGCCCGTGAGTTCTCTTGTTTATGCCAGTATAAAACCATAAATATAAAGTATGCTCTGGGGAGAAATCAAATGTCTTAGTTAACAAACATTTGCAATGCAATAGGTCTCGCATTTTAGAAACTTTGACCTATTATTGTAAATGACAATGCTTTTCATTATTGCAGGTTTTTTAAACAAATAAATAAAAGGCATTGTCATTTATAATGCCAATAGCTCAAAATCTCGCAATTGCGAGACCTATTGCATTGCAAATGCTTGTTCATCCACTCGGCGATGTTTCTCATGCATCTATGGAATTTGGTTCTTGTGGTAGTGGGGTCGTCGGTGAGTGAGAGGATGAGTTGGGTGTCATGTGCATAGAAAATTATGTTGAGACCGTGGATGATGCTCACCAATGCCCCGAAGTCAGTGAGAAATAATGGTCCTAAGTACGGTGCTGGGCATATGAAGGATTTGCCTCCTGTGCAGAGCAGAGGAAAATGTTAGATTATCCATCCACCCAGCAAGCATTTTAGGTCTCACAAGGTCTATGGAAAGCTCTATATAAATAAAAAAACAACCATAATATTATGACATCAGATACAGAGGTGGGCAATACCTGGAGGAAAGTGTGGATGTGAAATTCTGAGGCCGGGGCTCAATTTGCATGAAACCCTTGATTGAAGGTGCAAATCCTGAGAGAGCAACAACCGTATCAAGAACTGTGTACTGTAGATGTGAAACCTGACTTACGCTGCGTTTCGTATTCTTGTGTTACAATCATTGTAAAATTTTTACTAATTTGACAGTGAGAACATGAATAACTATCTTGGCATCTTCCAGTGTAAAGCTCTTCTACAAAAAGAGATAGACTTGTTAGAGAGCAGTGTGCGAGCTATGTGAGAAACTGAGGGCTAGCCTGCCCCCTATGCAGCATGTCATGAATTCTGGGAGACAATACTTGCTTTATGTTACTTAGGATTACCAGGAAGGGCCGGCACGTCCATAAGGTGAGGTAAGACCCTAGCTTGTAACCTAGTCACCACACCAAATTACTAAAAACAATTCCCCAAAATTACCTTTTAACAATATTTGGGGAGCACTCCAGCTGACAAAAAGTCTATTTTGCCAGGGGATCTGAAATAACTTGCTGATTCCTGCTCCCAGATATGGTGATAAGAAGTCTCCAGATAGGTCTGTCCATGCTCTACAAACCATTGTCAATTGCTAACTGCACTACAAGTCGAAAGCCTCAAAGATTTGCCCAGACGTGCTCCCTTTGTACTGCTCAGTGGCCTATTTGCATTGTTCTTTGGGACTATAAGAAAACCACTTAATTGATTGTTAAAACTTAAATCAGTCCTATTGAAAGGTTTGGCTTGAAAATTTCGCAAAATGTACCCATCATCGAGCGCTCTCCGTTGCAGGGGATGTGGCCATCTGGGGGATTAATGGCATATCTATTTTTTATTTTATTTATTTATAAAGTTTTATATAGCGCGAACATGACCCGCGAGGGTATCGGAGCGCTTTACAATATACAGTTATTAAACATTAGATGGTTGAGGTAGTATACATACATTCGGTATTCGCCATTCAGTACAAAGAGGTAGATAGTAGTATATGGGTAGCATAGGTGACTAGTAGTCATCATTTGAAAGGATTTATAAAGCGCTGGCTAGACCCGGAGGTATCAGAGCGCTTTACATGAGAATCAGACCATAGTTGCAGGTTACATCGTTACAAAGGTTACACAGTTATTAGAGCATAGCTACATAATTACATGTTAGGTCGAGACAAACAATAAGGACATATACGTAAGGGAAAAAGCAGGCAAGGGGAGAGATACAAGGGGAGAGGGGGTAGGAGCAGGGGAAGTAGACATAGAATGAAGGGGGGAAAGAGGAAATATCTACAGGGCCTGCCCCCACATTCATCCTATCCATCTGAGGAAACTTGGCAGCCATGAATATGGAATTCTGCCTTAACATCAGAGCACAGTGTTTCACTGTAGGCTCATTTCAATACTAATGACACATGACTGTGGACTCCTGAAGATTTTTTTGCCAGCAGGTCAGCGAGGGTACATATTGTCTATAGTTGGCAGTGTTTCGACCTTTAGGGCTGATACGAGGGTCTTCATCAGGACAAGAGCACCGTGTTGAGCACTGTGGTCTGGAATAAATGTAAGGTACAATAAATATTTTATTATTATTGTTGCCCGTGGTTCCTGCTTAGTTTATTAGGCCTATGTTTCGATAGGTTTATATTCGAAGCAAAATGAGGCCTGCTCTTTTCTGTGGGTCTCCCAACCCTTCCCTGTCTGCCTAGACTCTGGGCCCTGAATCTGTTTAACGACGATTTCACTAACGCACACGACTCCTGACTCAGTAACTGGTAGAGAGCAAAGCCCACGCCACACGCCCAGAGACTTCTGTGTGCATTGCCACACCCACACTCACACAAGGTTTACTTGCGACAGGATGTCATTATTGTAAGAAGGGAGAGTAGGGTGGGGGAGTGGGGTTTTAGTCAAGTTTATGTTGTAGCTTTAATGTGGTGGAACTCTGCACACATTCCTGCACTGTGTTATGTTATGTTGTGTTATGTTATGATGTATGTTATGTTTTAAGTTATGTTTCTAAAGCGCTGGGCTTTCCCAGAAGGGGCCTCACGGCTCTGGCCACAGAAGAGACAGAGCAGCGACAGGGCAGTCAGATCATCAGCCTAACTGGAAAACAGCCAGATTTCCAGCTGTTTCCGGAATGCCGAACATCTTAAAACTCTGAACTGTCTGAGGGTTTACCATCTGCACTATCGCGTAATTTAACACGTCTACGACTGATTTGAAAATTCAATGAATACGACCTTGTTTTAAAGTTTGGCAGAGACTGGCAGGACAGCCCCCTCTTTGTCTTGGATAGTGCACGTGTTTTTTTTTCTGGGAAACTGTTGTAGATTTAAAGAGAGGCTGAAGTGAAAGACGCCGAGAGCAGTGTCTAAAACTGTGGAGACACCAGCGTGAGCAGCATTAATCACTGCCGGTGGCTGACAGAACCAAAACTGCACAGTCAGGGCTAGAGACGCACGGCCCGACCCGCAGAACATGTGGAAAAAAGGCAAAAAGCGCCGGAGGCCCCGAGTTTAGCGCTGGAGACAGAGATCCGATCTCGGAAACTGAAGAGATGGAAAGCGGAGTTGATGCCGAGATGCCGCGTGCATGCACGTGCCAGAGCCCATCAGAGCGCCTCGCTGCACCGGCTGTCACGAGGAATAACCGCGCGCTAGACACCGGCCGGAGCGAGCCACCTCCGTGCTGACTCAGCGCATCCGGCGGCGGCGCGGCGCGCGCCTCTGTCCCAGGCTGATACCGCTAAACCCCCAGCAATCCCGGCCTAAGTGCATTGGTCGCGCTCCCCGCTTTACGGGCAGCCAGGATGAGCTGGTCACTCCCACGCTGGGCTGACTGAGTAATCCAAAATATCTCATTCCACTGAGACTGGCAAAGGGTAATCTCTGAAGGAGACGTCGGGGTCTCTGGCAGGCCCACTGGGTGCCCATCCGCAGTCAGCCCCTTTGAGCAAGCAAGTGCAACCACTTTGCAAAGTCTCACTTCACAACAGCAAAAGATGACCAGACTCCAGAAATCATTAATAAAACACAGACATGGAGAAAGGACAGACGTTTACATGAGAGAAAAAAAATAACAAAATAAGACTATGATGTAAAAAATGTATGCAATGCAGCACACGGACACCACTAAACACACATACATCACTGAGCAAAGAACACACGATAGAAAGACAATATACACAGCCATAACCCAGGCACCCAAAAACACAAACACATCACTGAGCAGGATACAACACACAGCAAGAAAGCACAAACCACCACAACCATACACCAGAAGTCTAAAACGCACCCCTGAGCAAGGTATAGAAATAACAAAAAAATGGGAACATTCACAACACAAAAACAAGAAAACCCCCAAACACGATTGAGCAAGTAATATGTACAACAAGCTTACACCAATGTTTACAACTCGGGAAACCCAGTCACATCCCAGTAAGGATCAAATACAGCAAGACAACACAGTTACCACATAGACACCAGAAAACACAAATACGTCATTGAGCAAGGCAGAGAGGACTGCAACAGCAAGAAAAAACACAGGGGTATATTAGCAATGCCTGGCGATAATTATCGCAAAGCGCAATTAGCACTTGGATAATTATCGCCAGGCATCGCCGGTTTCTATCGCGGAGTTAGCGTGCAATCAGCAATGCTAATCTCCAAAGCGATAGAAACCTTGGAGAACAGTGTGAATATCGCCTGAAAACAGGCGATATTCACACTGTTCCCCAGTTCTGCTTGCTGATAGTGCGAGGGGACTTAGCCATGTAATCCACCTCTCATTGGATTACATGGCTAAGTCAGGGTGGGACCAGGTGTTAGCAAACCAGCGCTAAACGTGTTTAGCGCTGGTTCGCTAATCACCGCCCCTGCCTCGCTGATAGGCGTTAGCGACCTCAGCAACTGTTTCCAGTCGCTGTTAGGTGGGGAACGCCTACTTTGCATGCCATTAGCGATAAATATCGCTGGCATGCAAAGCGGCACCCAACCCGGTCTCTATCGCCTACAAGCTGTCGCTAACAGCAGTTAGCGACAGCTTGTTGATAAGGCGATAATATTATCGCCGCTTTAGCGGGAAAAGTCCCGCTAAAGTGGCGATAATCGCCTTGCTAATATGCCCCACAGTCTTAAACCAGACACCTGAAAACACAAACACATCCTTCAGCAGGATACGGGATTCAGCAAGGAAACATGAACCATCACAGTCGAGTCACTAGAAATCCAGAAACATCATTGAACAAGGTAGAGAATACAGCAGGAAAACCCGAACAATCACAGCCTGACACCAGAAAACCCAAGCACATTATTGAACAAGTAATATATACAATAAGAACTCACAAATGGTTGCAGCTCAAACACCAGGAAACCCACACTTATCCAGAAAGATTCATATAATACAGCAAGAAAACACAGTTTCACACACACATGAGAAAATAAACACAACACTGATAAAGGCATAGGTGGCAGCAAAATAAATATATATACACACACACACACACACACACACACACACCCCCCCCCCCCCCACCACCACCACCACCACCACCACCCCCCTCCCATAGGCTAGGTACCAGAAGATCCAAACGTAATATTGAGCAAGGTAAAGGTACAGGATTTAGAAAAAAAAGAAACCATCACAAGTACACCAGAAATCCTAAACACTTTACTGAGCATGATATAGAAAATAGCATGAAAACACAGTCATTCACCAGAAAAAACAAACACATAATTAAACCAATAACAAATATAGCAAAAACAGAAGAATGGCAAGAACACTGACTCCAGAAACCCAAACGAAGGTAGAGAAACAGTAGGAAAGTATAGTTAATAAGGGGCATATTATCAAGAAACGGCGTTAAAATTATCGCCGGTTTAGCGGCAGAAAACTGCCGCTAAAGCGGCGATAATGGGCTTGATAATATGCCCTGGAGAATTCCAATAGAAGCCCATGTTCTGGTGTCAACATGGGCTTCTATTGGAATTCTCCAGGGCATATTATCAAGCCCATTATCGCCGATTTAGCGGCAGTTTTCTGCCGCTAAACCGGCGATAATTTTAACGCCGTGCTTGATAATATGCCCCTAAATTTCTTATCATACATGCCAACATTTTCGAAGAGGAAAGTGGGAGATTTCAAAAGCATAATCGGGAGAATGCATTCCCCCATTGACTTCTTTTGAAGCAGAGGGAATTTCAAGTGTTATGTTATGTTACATGAATTTGTAACGCGCACAGCTACTCATGAGTATCCCGGCGCGATGCCTAGCGGGGTGTGGAAAGTGAGATTCAAGAAAAAAGATGTGTTTTCAGTTTCCTCTTGAAGGCCACCGGGTCCTGGATAGTACGCAGGGCAAGAGGAAGGGCATTCCAGGCAACAGCAGCCTTCACCGCAAAAGAGCTGCCCCCTAGCCTCTGAAACTTGAAACGAGGAACCTGAGCAAAGCGTAGGGAGGAGGATCGCAGGGATCGCGCAGGAACATAAAAGGAAAAACGTCTCTGCAGGTAGAGAGGACCGCAGCCATGAAGTGCCTTCATTAAGCATTCAAATCACATAGTGAAATGCTCACAGTTTGTCTTAGGCTGTACAAAGCGTATCTGAAAATAGTGCAGTTTTCACAGTGTGTGTGCCTGGCTCGACCAACTGATACGAACTGTGCAGTGTTTAAAGTCCACCCTCAACAAGCGAGATGCAGTTAGTATAGTGTTTGCAGTCTGTATGTATGAATACCTGCTCTAATCATCTGATACTAACAGTGCTTTAAACAGGCAGGTGCTGTCAGCTACTGAGTACCTGCACTCTAATGTAAAGGGAGAGTAGCAACACTTCTCAGCGATGCTTTGAATGGGAGAGTACATCCGTGTTTCAGAAACAGTTACTCTGGGATAGCGAGTGCCTGCACTTCTATAGTTCAACTTAAAACACCGGATACACATAGTGTATTAGGGTCAGTACCTCCACCAGGAAGTACTACACACGTAGCACATATGATGCAGTGCTCAAAGCCGTGTGTTTGCCCACATTGAACACAGGATGCAAACAGTGACGTGTTGCGATCATACCTGTTTGCCATAACTAACTTCATGATACAAATACAGCAGTGTTCGCAATCTGCCTGTCTTGTAACATGTATACTTTTGTCTGTGAACACTAAGCACATGTTACAGTTAACATGTGGTGTACATTCTGTCTATATTACGAATATGATATGAATCGTGCAGTGTTTGCAGATTGGATTTTCATCTACACACACTAAGCACAGAATAACAGCACAGTGTGGGTTTGCTTAATCTAAGAACATGATACAAGGAGTGCAGTCTTTCTAGTCTGTATGCTTGTCTGGCTGCACTAAACACACAATACAAACAGTGCTGTGTTTGCAGTAGGTATGTGTTTGGATGGATTTGACATGTCACACAAACAGTGCTGTGTTTGCAGTCTGTATGATTTTGGTTGTGTTTTACATGTCATACAAATAGTGCAATGTTTATAGTCTGTGGGTGTTTTTGTACTTAGGATATGGGAGTTTGTCACTCTGTTAAATAGGATAAAAATGTAGAGGTACCTAGAACATCACCAGCCGTGGTCCGTGCAGGTAACAGCGGTGAGGCGGTGGGGCCGCGTGCGGGGGGATTTCAAGGGACGATGCCGAGGTAAAATTAAATAAATAATTAATTTTCCCTCTGCATCGTCCCTCGCAATCCCCCCACGCGGCCACACCACCCCACCGCTGTTACCTGCACGAACCGCGGCTGAACATCACTGCAATATTTGGGGTGTGGTATAGGAAGTGTCTGTAGAGGTGGGAAATCCAAGCAGTGTCTGGCTCAAGCTTAGCCCTTGCCTCATGGGGACTGACAAAACAATGGGTATTTATTTATGTACATAACTATTTCACAAAGGATTACAGCTGTAAGAAGAAATAGCTATTTCTAGGAGCGGTTTATACTGATATTAGTAATTCTAGTTACTACAGTAATTTATATGCGTTTATTCTGCATAGTAGCAAGAGAAATTCTAATTAAATTTTATTTTAACATATGCTTGTTTATACATGCGTTAGTTAACATTTATCCATATAACTGTTTAGTAATAGTTATGATTGTCAAATTGTTTTTAGAATAATATAACCAGCAATACATTGATATGTGCATTTGCATGAGTCATATATATATATATATATATATACATTCAAATCCACGGTTTGGAAACCAACAGGGCCGTACTTGCGTAAGCTGCAAATTACATCTTTTACTGCGTATGCCAAGCAGCAAACAAACTGACTTCTCAGTCTATGAACAACTCCATCATGTATTCCCTCTTCAAATGTTTCAGCCAGTGCCTCATCGGGAAGAGGTTAACAAGTGTCTCAGATGTAAGGCATCACTGTTTGCTTAAGCATATATCATCGGCATGTCCTGCAAGTATACCCTGAGCATCTCACAGGTACTTGGGCAACATTAGAGTGATGGTGGCATGATGTCATGTATTTAGTGCTGCTAGACTTATCGTGGTCCAGCTTTGGCAGGTAGCGGTGACACCACCAGGGTCCTTGCTACATCTCCCACCACTACAACCCTGGCAGTGGCTGAAGCCTCGATCTCCTCTCCTCACCCTCAAAGCCCAATATGTCTCAGGTTGGATTTGCAGGTTTTTCTTAGGCTTGGGCGGAGCTTGCAGAGTTCTGCTAGGCAGAATTCCACGGAGCGCCTCAAAAACTCTGTGAGACTCAACGGAATCCCACGAGTGGGCGGAGCTGCTCAACGCACCATTCGTGCTATGTTTTTGACGTTCGGCAACGTGATGCGCGTTCTCGCACTCAAAATTGCACGCGAATGGCACCACGAGGATAAAATCTGCTTGAGGATGCAGCCTCAGTCACTGGCACTCTCTTGCTGTCTTCAGAAAAAAAGGCGCTGGATGTCACAGTTGCGGCCTAAAGCCATGCTGGCAACCGTCAAGTCTTGTGAGCGATCGGCAAGTCTCACTGACGCTCACAGGTGGCCGGCAAATCTTGAGAGCGTTCGGCAAGACTCGTCGCGCTCACCAGCGTGCACAAAAACCCAACTCTAGCACGCCAACCAAAAATAAATTCTGCCATGAGGCGGAATGTGGAATTTATCGGGAACTCCACATTCTCCATGGAACGCGGAGTTCCCGAATTCTGCAACTTCCATGAATGGAGCGGAATTTGACGCCCAGGCCTAGTTTTTCTATAGCATACTATCCCTGCCGTATACTGCTCCACGTTGGACACTTACACCTGACCCCAGAAGATTAGGAGGTTCAAGAAATGTCGACATATAAAAGCAATTGTTCTTCATTGATCATATTCATCTACTCTTTTTTTTTTCCCGAAGTTTTATATAGCGCGAACTTGACCCAAAATCAGGTATCAGAGCGCTTTACATGAGCACCAGTTGCGTTACATGAGGACACATTCTTTTTTTTTGTTAGGCACAGGAAGATTAAGTGATTTGCCCAGAATCACAGGATGTTGAGCGTCGATGCCGAGACTCGAACCTGGTTCCCCAGAATTGAAGTCGACCACCCTAACCGTTAGGCTACATCCTCTCCCCTCTCTCAGGATATACACCCAAGTCATCCTTCACAAGCCACCCCAGTGTCTACTTCTGTCTGAATAATGGTGTCCCATGGGAATTGGTTGTTCTTTCTGGCTGTCTCCCTACCCGTCTCTCTTAAGTTCACACTTGGTGACCTTGTCTCTAATTACCTGACTATTTGCTGCTCTTTAGCTGCATTCCTCAATCTGTCTCTCTCTCTCTCTTTGTGTATATATATATATATATATATATATATATATATATATATATATATATATATATATATATATATATATATCCACAATAAAAGAGTTACCTCCAACAGAAGGAGCCCACACAGGAAGGTATTGCTAATATCTTTAATGGCAGCTGGTAGCTGGTATGCAGTTCAAGGAGACTTTCCCAACAGCTGTTAAACCAAAGTCCAGCCGACGCGTTTCGTGCTCAGCGCACTTCATCCTGGGCTTATGGACTGCATACGAAGAACAAACGGCTATTTTTCGCACCAGTTTTATAGCTTGATCCTGGCCCCAGTGGGCGCGGCCACTCCTGTGGCCTTCTGGGATCTGTGGTGCAAGTTAAAACTCCAGTGAGTTGCAGAGAGTTCTCGTGAAAATTAAAGCATAAAATACCCATGTGGGTCGTGGTACCGTCCCATCAATCCACACAACATTAATTATGCCGCCATTATACTGCTCCTGTCCCAAAACGCTGTCATGCCAAGTGGCCTTACTGCGGGGCTGTTCACCAACAGCGGGGCTTCTTCAAGTGGCTGAGGCCAACCGCATTCATATCCACAATAAAAGAGTTACCTCCAACAGAAGGAGCCCACACAGGAAGGTATTGCTAATATCTTTAATGGCAGCTGGTATGCAGTTCAAGCAGACTTTCCCAACAGCTTTTAAACCAAAGTCCAGCCGACGCGTTTCGTGCTCAGCGCACTTCATCCTGGGCTTATGGACTGCATACGAAGAACAAACGGCTATTTTTCGCACCAGTTTTATAGCTTGATCCTGGCCCCAGTGGGCGCGGCCACTCCTGTGGTCTTCTGGGATCTGTAATGGCGGCATAATTAATGTTGTGCGGATTGATGGGACGGTACCACGACCCACATGGGTATTTTATGCTTTAATTTTCACGAGAACTCTCTGCAACTCACTGGAGTTTTAACTTGCACCACAGATCCCAGAAGGCCACAGGAGTGGCCGCGCCCACTGGGGCCAGGATCAAGCTATAAAACTGGTGCGAAAAATAGCCGTTTGTTCTTCGTATGCAGTCCATAAGCCCAGGATGAAGTGCGCTGAGCACGAAACGCGTCGGCTGGACTTTGGTTTAACAGCTGTTGGGAAAGTCTCCTTGAACTGCATACCAGCTGCCATTAAAGATATTAGCAATACCTTCCTGTGTGTGGGCTCATTCTGTTGGAGGTAACTCTTTTATTGTGGATATATATATATATATATATATGGTAACTCGTAGCCACTCCAGACACTCTTCCAGGAAAAACGACTGTGGACCCAAAATTAGTGCTAATTTCTCAGTTTATTGCCACCAGATAGTCCGCCATGACGCGTTTCGGCCGATCGACGGCCTTGATCACATGACATAGCTCAGACAGTGCTACCGCTTTTTAAAGTGCTAGTGCAGTTAACTTTCGCCATAGACATAGAAAACATGTTACATTTTGATATTCCGTTTGCTTGCTTGAATGCTGAAAATTTGCCATACAATAAATTATATATTCACAGCTCACAACATAACAGGAACACCATGTTGGTAATTGTAACCATTGTAATAATATCAGCATTAATGCATGATTTTTATTAAAACTTCCCTCTTCTAAAATTATGGCTAAAGTTACATCGTGCCTACCCCTAAAACACAATAATATAAAACCAAATTTAACGTGTATACCGTCACTCATCATATCATATGATCTTACGTATTCTATTTCTGCTTAAATGCTATGAATAGAAATGTATGCAGTCAATACATGAGTATAATTACTTCCTCTATGCTGCAACTTAAAACATATCTCTCCCAATTTACTTATTACAAATGGGATCGATGTAGTGCAAAATATGCTTTGTAGATATTAAAGTGACGGTGTGCTAACAAAGTGCCTAATGTGAATCATAAAGTGCTTGTGCTTGACATCCTTATGTTTTGGTTGCCTTATATTTCAAACAAAAATGTTATTAAAGGCTAACCACCATAGAGGAATTATATATTGTACTATTTAGTACTATTTAAAATTGACATTACCTTTAGCATTGATGAATTATCCCTATAGACAAATGTTAAGGGTCACATCAAGGTTATAGGTAACAAGGTGCAAATTGGTAACTAGTGCAAATGTGCAAAGGACATTACATAAATATAATATAAATATCACATTTTTCACAGTTGATCCCCTCAAAGATTCATAAATAATTTATGGCTTGTTTAAAATACATATCCATATAAATATGATCCATAAAACCAACTGTTTATAGTAATAAATACATATATATAAATGACTAAAAATCCTAAAATTCATTAAATCATTTCTGATACTGTGTTTGCATGAAGATAATTTCATAAGTAAATATATATACACAAATTAGATTTTAAAAGAGAATTATGTATACATATATATCTCTCTCTCATCCCCGAAACTCCATGTAATTGACTGTCATGTCTTGTAACATCTTTACCTCTATCGCATATGAATGTATAGATATATTATAAATCACATTGCTTAGATTGTTTCTTATACCATATGCAGATGTTATCAGCCACTGTATCATAGATATGTGTACAAATCTTCGCTTGTGTTGAGGCCCCCTGGCTGCTTCGAATCAAACTGTAAAATATAACTTGTTTCCAGGCGTCTTAATTTGGCTTCACGGTCTCCACCTCTTTTCTGTGGCGGAACAGCCTCTATGACATAATATTTAAGATGTCTCAGATTGCTATTGTGGCATGCCTTAAAATGCCTTGCCACCGGATAATTGGCATCGTTATTGGAGATGGCCCTAATATGCTGAAGGATTCTCTTATGTACAGCTAACTTCGTACTTCCGATGTACTTGAGATTGCAGCTGCATTCTAATATGTACACCGTATACTCCGTTTTACAGGTCAAATGCTGTTTGATGTCCTGTGCTTTGCTATTAAAAGCCGTTTTGTACGAAGATGTATTGATGCCATGTTGGCACGCTTTGCATGTGGAGCACCTAAAAAATCCTTTTCGAGCCGTGAGTCACATGCCTCTGCTCTGATCCTCCGGGCTACTTTTAACCAGCATATCACCCATACTTGTTGTTTTTCTAAATGTGATTGCCGGGCTAGATGGCAAAGACTTGCCTATCACAGGGTCATTTCTTACTATGGGCCAGTTTCGCCTGACTATTGCCCTAAGTTGCCTTTCTTGTCTGGAAAACGATAAAATAAGCAGAGTAGGTTGTTGGGCCTCATCATATGCTTTGTCAGTCTCACTACTGTTGGATCTTTGCAGTAAATCATCTCTAGCCTGCTCTTTGGACCTTCTTATCGCTGCGTCCACTATCCCTGATCTGTGTCCTCTTGCCAGGAAGCGAGCCCGGCTTTCTGCTTGCTTTCTACTAGTATCTTCTTCATTACTGCATATGCGTCTAATGCGAAGCATTTCCCCATAGGGGATGCTTTTAATTAAATGGGGAGGATGCGCACTTGAAGCATGTAGCAACGTATTCCCTGCTGTTGGTTTTCTAAACAATGTAGTGGACAAACAATTATTGATCACTTCTATCTGTACATCTAAAATGTCACAGTATCCTTGCTTAAAGTTGAGGTAAACTGTAAATTGATTTCATTCTTGTTAATCTGTACAATAAAATCCATGGCACTCTGTTCATCACCATTCCACACAATAAATAAATCATCTATAAATCGCAGCCATGTTACAACATTAGCTGTATATGTTTGCTCATATTGTTGCATGAGGACCAGCTCCTCCCACCAGCCCATAAATAAACAGGCATAACTGGGGGAGAAGCTGGCCCCCATCGCCACTCCCTGTATTTGTTGATACATTTGGCTGTTAAACAGGAATAAATTGTTCTCTAAACAAAAGAGCAACATAGTAAGAAGCATTTTAGTGTGTTGTGCATACTTAATAGGTCTGTTTGACAGGAAATACTCTACAGCTCGCATTCCATCTTTGTTTCTAATGCATGTATATAAAGACGATACATCCAGAGCTATAAGCAAATATTCTGGCTTCCATTGGATATTTCTAATCTTCCTCAAAAAATCCCCTGTATCCTGTACATAGGATTTTAATTTTAATTTCTTTACATACTCTTGCAAGAAAAAGTCAATGTATCTAGATACGTTCTCAAGTGGGCCATCACAGGCTGCAATGATAGGCCTAAATATATAATGTTTATTTAGATGTATTTTAAGCAGGATTAAATTTGTAACTTAATTACATGTTTCAGAGAAGAAAGCCTGCACTAACATTTCACGTGTGCACATATAAGCATTTATATAACAAACCTATTAACAAAATAAACAATGGGTAGTTATTTATGTACATTACTATTACACAAAGGATTACAGTTGTAAGAAGCAATAGCTATTTCTAGGAGCGGTTTATACTGAGTAATTCTAGTTACAGCAGTATTTTATATGCGTTTATTCTGCATAGTAGCAAGAGAAATTCTAATTAAATTTTATTATATATATATATATATATATATATATATATATATATATATTCCACACCAAGTTGCTCCTTCCGAAATCCTGGCCCGTTGGCAGGTGGTGCGTGAAGCCGGCGGAGCCAGCCGGAAATTAAATGCCACAAAACGATCCAAGTACAACGCACGCTCAGGAGTTTGTGCGTTGTACTTGGATCGTTTTGTGGCATATATATATATCCACCCATACCACTTGATTAAAAGTATTCCATACGGTGAGTTTCTGAGACTGCGGTGAATCTGCAGTACTGATCAGGAATATCAAAAATGTGTCAGTGAAACCACCAGTAGATTTGTAGATAGGGGCGACAATAACCACATTATTCAATCAGCCCTTGACAAGGTCAATGAGGTCACACGAGAAGACTTATTACACAAACAGTCTTTGCGGTCATCCAGGGGGGCCTGCACTGAAGATACATCAAGTAAGACCAGTCAGGAAATCCGCCTCATAACAACGTACAATAAACAACACAGGCAAATCAGAGCAATTATTAACAACAACTGAACAGACATGATACTGGGAGAATTATTTCCATTGCAACCCACGTTAACATTTAGGAAAGCCAAATCCATGCACAATGCTTTGGTTAGAAGTAGCCCAGAGATACCCTGTGGGGACTTAAAGCCCAAAACCATGTGGTTGACACCAAAAAACGGGTTCTACAAATGTAGCTCGTGTCAGGCGTGTAAGTTTGGTATCAACACGACCCAATATTCTTCTGTATTCGGCCCCACTATTAATCAACTGAAGGGGATATATAACGTACAGAATTTGCGGTCTATGTATTAACATGTACTTGCGGTTTACAATACGTGGGGAGCACCAAATTGCAAGTTTATGTGCGAATTCTTCAACACCTTAGGACAATAGTCAACTTGGATATGTCATACCCAGTGGCCAGGCACTTCAAAGCAGCCCACAATAACGATCTGAGCTGCTTGAAGTATTATGTTATAGATGCAGTGCCCCTGTTAAGAAGAGGAGGGAATAGAGAGAAATTACTGAGATGATTGGAGTCCAGATTCATATTGGAGTTAGACACGCGCACACACAATGGCCTTAACAATGGGGGGGAACTCCACAATTTCCTCTAAATACAGGATCGAGAAAGAGGAAAGACAAGACAGAATCTGTACACTGACAATCCGTTTTGTGATTTGGCCCATTGGGTGGTCACTCCATAGAAATCCCACAACCATCCCTAAGTAATAGCAATTTATTTTTCAGGAAAAAACCGCCAAACACAGTAAGATATCAAGTGGGTCATTAGGTTTCTCCGACTCAGGGAGGTTGAATATAACTGGTCATCCAGCACAACAATGTATATAAAAATGCTGCTGCCCCCATCGTCCCCTTAAAATTAGAGGGTGTTAATTTCCTCACTGAAGCACTTTTTCACGCACTAAAGCACATTCACATTATTTGCACTGATTGCCAATAGTACTTAGGAGGATCATTTTAATACAACAGCTATGATCAACTGTAAATCAATTTTAAGTGAATTTTATATTTACTTTGTTTAAACAATAGAGCGTTAAGATTTGCTGTGGGTATTTTAACAGAAGGTAATCATTAAGATGAAGGTATTGAGACCAAGATTATTTTTGTATTATGCATTTTATTATAGAGGAAACAGGTACTGTACTATATCAATGAAGGATGTATCTGCACCATGCACTTTATTATAACTCCATGAGATGATATGTACTATATCTATGAAGGTTATTCTGCACTGTGCACTTTATAATAATTCCAACAGGAGATTAGTACTGTATCAGGAACAATGTTGAGTGATAATTACTGCATTTAAGCGGTCATAGCATTAGAAGATATAACTGGGGTACTCCTGCTTTAGTATGGTACATTATATTAGACATTATGTTCAGTACCCAATTGCTACCTCTAATATGCACTTTGATTATCTAAATTGAGTAACAATCATTTGAAATAACCATTTATTATGTTGGAAAAATGATAACAGTTAATGTACGCACATCAATTGAAAAACATAAATTCAAGTGAATTGGTAGATAGATTTTTTGGATGTGTAGTGTTAGTAATAGTCTGTTGTCCATGACCAGTTCTGAATTCGATCACGTGATGGTGTGTATGTCACTTTAAATGAAGGTCTCTGAACAGTGTTTCGTTATGTGAGCAAGCCCAGTGTGATGGGCAAAACGCGTCTTCCTGTCATGAAATAAATCAGTCATCAGCACTAATTTTGGAGTCCGTGTCCCGTTTGAGCGAACAAGCGCTTTGGGATCTTTCTTCATATATATATATATATATATGTATATATATATATATATATATATATTCACTGAAAAAACCATAGGTTTTAGGGACAGTTATAGTTACTTGGACATTGCACTCGTACAAAACCCGTGAAATTCCCCCGTTATAGTTAGTTCAGCTAACTATAACTCGCGCCCCGCAATGCACTGCTGATGACGTCACATATTACATCACTCATGACATGGTCAGTGACATCACTGATGACATCACTGATGACATCTCAAATGACATCACTGATGACATCATCCAGTGACTGTGTGTTTCTCTAAAGTTTAAATATTTTTAATATATATAGGAAAAGACGTATTGAAGAATGAGTGGGTGTGTAAGTGTCTGTATGGATGATTTAGTAGGTGCATGACTGACTGTATAAGTGAGTGATTTAACGTATCTTACTGAATGCATGGGTTAGTGACTAAACTGGGTGAATGTCTGTATCCGTCTGTCTGTTGCTGTGTAAGTGGCTGCATGTGTTTGTGAATAGCTACATGAGTGTCTATTTGAGTTATTGAATGCTTGTGTGAGTATCTGTATGGGTGCCTGAGTGTTTGTGTGGGAGGGGTGTGTGCGACTCTGTGCATAGATGTGTGAGTGGGTGATTCACTGGGTGGATGGTTTCAAGAGTGCATCTGTGATAGACTGTATGGGTGGGTAAGTGTGTGTAAGAGTGTGTTAGTGAGTGAATGTATGTCCCAGTGGTACATGTGTGAGTAACTACATATGTGAAAGGCAGTATATATGTGTGTTGGAGTATATAAATAGCTATAAGCGAGAGTGACTGATTGTGATAGTGGCTGTATGGATGAGTGTGTGCTTGTATCAGTGATTGTATAAGAGCGTAAGAATGTGCTAGTATTTGTATGAGTAAGTGAGCTGGTGTGTGTATAACTGTATAGGTGAGTAAATGGTAGTGTGTTTAATTATTTGCATGACTGACTAGGTGTGTGAGTACCTCTATGGATGAGTGGCGGTGTTTGAGTGTCTATATAGGAGTATGAGTGCATATGATAGTCCTGTACTGAGTGACCGTAAGTATGAGTGACTGTACGGGTGAGTGAGTGGATGTGTGTGTGTAGACCTAAGAATCAGTGAGTGGGTATGTAGTTATTGGTGTTGGAGTGTCTATGGTTTTGCGAATGGCAGTCTGTAATTTAGAGTGGGTGTATCAAAGGTTATATTAGGGTGTGAGGAGGTGCATCAGATTATCACGTGGATGATGTCATCAGTGATGTCATTTGAGATGTCATCAGTGATGTCATCAGTGATGTCACTGACCATGTCATGAGTGATGTAATATGTGACGTCATCAGCAGTGCATTGCGGGGCGCGAGTTATAGTTAGCTGAACTAACTATAACGGGGGAATTTCACGGGTTTTGTACGAGTGCAATGTCCAAGTAACTATAACTGTCCCTAAAACCTATGGTTTTTTCAGTGAATTTCAAAGGTTTTTTAAATGCTAATTTGTAACTATAACGTGTATGAAACCTATGGTTTTTTCAGTGAATTTCAAAGGTTTTTTAAATGCTAATTTGTAACTATAACGTGTCTGAAACCTATGGTTTTTTCAGTGAATTTCAAAGGTTTTTTAAATGCTAATTTCTAACTATAACGTGCCTGAAACCTACGGTTTTTTTAGTGAATTTCAAAGGTTTTGTAAATGACAATTTTTAAATGTATTAATTGTTATATTAATTTTTTTCATACTGATTTACTACATTTTTAGAAACAATTTTTTTTACATATTTTATTTTTTAAATTACATTGTAATTACATTATACATTACATTACAAAAAATACTTTCTCTTAATGAATTACTTTAGTTTAAATACTTTGCAGATAGGCAATAGACTTTTAAGTACAGTAGTTACAGTTGTTGCAATGGGCAACACATTTTCAAACACAATGCAACATTCAGCTCAATGTGAATTTCTAGTTAAATGCAATTAGTTACTTTATGGATTACTTTTCTAACCACAGGACTGGATCCTAGATTAAGTCCTGGTACATCTCCTGTAAACAGTTGAGTAAAAGCGTTTTGGTTACAGTCGTGATTTTTAAGGAATATTATTGTATTTTAAAAGTTGACACTTAGAAACCTTTTCTCATAGAATCACCAATGTTATCCTATGGAAGGAAATTCACTTAGCAGGTAAAAACTGTTATCGTTACTTTTTCTTACTCAGTGTTGGATCCTGGATCCAGCACTGGTGCATCTCCTGTAAACAGTTGAAAGAATGCGTTTAAGTCATACAGGCGATTTTTAAGGAATATTTGTAGTTTGTGAAAATCAACACTTTGAAACTTTTTTGCTGAAAACCAGTCAATGTTAGCCTATGAAGGAAATTCAAGTTACCGGTAAGTACGGTTGAAATTACTTTTGAGGATCAGTACTGGGCTGAAACATGCAGCACTGAGGTCTCTCCTGATAACAGGTGAGTAAATCGGAATTCGTATTTCGGCTGATTTTAGAGGAATATTTTAAAGTTCCAAAACTCCACACTTAGAAGAATTTCCAAGTGAAACCAGTCAATGTTAGCCTATGGAAGGAAATTCAAGTTACTGGTAAGTACGGTTAAAATTACTTTTCAGGACCAGTACTGGGCTGAAAGATGCAGCACTGAGGTCTCTCCTGATAACAGGTGAGTAAATCAGAATTCGGATTTCGGCTGATTTAAGAGGAATATTTGTATGTTTCAAAAATCAACACTTAGAAGAATTTCCAAGTGAAACCAGTCAATGTTAGCCTATGAAGGAAATTCAAGTTACCGGTAAGTACGGTTAAAATTACTTTTCAGGATCAGTACTGGGCTGAAAGATGCCGCACTGAGGTCTCTCCTGATAGGTGAGTAAATCGGAATTCGTATTTCGGCTGATTTTAGAGGAATATTTTAAAGTTCCAAAACTCCACACTTAGAAGAATTTCCAAGTGAAACCAGTCAATGTTAGCCTATGAAGGAAATTCAAGTTACCGGTAAGTACGGTTAAAATTACTTTTCAGAATCAGTACTGGGCTGAAAGATGCAGCACTGAGGTCTCTCCTGATAACAGGTGAGTAAATCGGAATTCGTATTTCGGCTGATTTTAGAGGAATATTTTAAAGTTCCAAAACTCCACACTTAGAAGAATTTCCAAGTGAAACCAGTCAATGTTAGCCTATGGAAGGAAATTCAAGTTACTGGTAAGTACGGTTAAAATTACTTTTCAGGACCAGTACTGGGCTGAAAGATACAGCACTGAAGTCTCTCCTTATAACAGGTGAGTAAATTGGAATTCCTATTTCGGCTGATTTTAGAGGAATATTTGCACAATGGTGAAGGGAGGGGCGGGGCCTGAGGTGACATCTGTGCAAACGCGCCCCGTGGCGCGTTTTAAGTTGGGGGATTAAGTCCCCTTGAATCCTGAGGGTCCCTAGGGGCCAACTAGCCCACCAGGAACCTCCAATATGCGCCAGGGGCTGCGTTGCAGAGACGTGTAGAGAGGCCACACCCCTTTACACCTCTCTGCAACGCAGCTCTGTGGCGCTTTCTGGATGTACCTGTTGGGCTAGTTGGCCCCAGGGACCCTCAGGATTGAAGGGATTTAATTCCCCATCTTAAAACGCGCCACGGGGCCTGTTTGCACACATGTCACCTGAAGCCCCGCCCCCTCCCTTCACCACTGTGCAAACGCGCCCGTGGCGCGTTTTAAGTTGGGGGATTAAGTCCCCTTGAATCCTGAGGGTCCCCGGAGTCCAACTAGCCCACCATATACCTCCAAAAGCGCCACAAAGCTGCGTTGCAGAGAGGTGTAAAAGGGGTGTGGCCTCTCTACACGTCTCTGCAAGGCAGCCCCTGGCGCATACTGGAGGTTCCTGGTGGGCTAGTTGGCCCCCAGGGACCCCCAGTATTCAAGGGAATTTGTTCCCCTCTGCAAACGCGCCAGGGGCGCGTTTGCAGAGTGGTGAAGGAAGGGGCGGGGCCTGCGGGCCCGATCGTTTTTTTTTTGTTTTATTTTTTTTGTCCCCTGAAGGGGGGCTGTGTGGCCCCCCTTCCTTTTTTCTCTTTTTGGGCCCTGGGGACCCCATCCCCCAGGGCCTTACCCCTTTTTTTAAATTACAAAAAAAAACAAAAAACGGGAAGGGGGCCGCGTGGCCCCCCTTCCCTGGGCCTGTATTGGCACCGGGGACCCCATCCCCGGGGCATGGCCTCTATATTTATTATTTTGAGGGGGCAGCGTGGCCCCCTCCTCTGGCCATTTTAAGGCCCCGGGGACCCCATCCCCGGGGCCGGCCTTTCCATTTTTAAAAAAAAAATGTTTTCTCTTTTTTTGGGGAGGGGGGCCGCGTGGCCCCCTCCCGGGCCACTACTTGCCCCGGGGACCCCATCCCCCGGGGCTGGCCCTCTCCGTTGGGGACTGTGGGGGGTCCCCAATCCCCCACAGTCCCGCCGGCTCCCCACGTCCCTTGGGAGCCGGCATTGCTGTTCCACATGGGGAGCAGCTGACATGCTGCTCCCCATGTGGAAAGCAATCGCTTTGGATATTGGAAGAGAGAGCAGGTTTCCCTGCTCTCTCTTCCAATATCCAAGCAGTTTGCTATGGCAGGACGGGAGCCGCGAGGCTCCCGTCCTGCCATAGCAAACTACAGTGTCCCGGGGTAGGCACCCCGGGACACTGCAGGAGCCGGCCCTGGGGGTGGTGGTCCCCAGGGCCATCAAGGGCTCCAGGAGGGGGCCGCGCGGCCCCCCTCCCATTCAGTACACAGCCCCGGGGAGGTGGTGGTCCCCAGGGCTCTGGGGTCCGTAACGGACCCCCATATTAAAATGTTTAGTGTCCCGGGAGGTGGCGGTCCCCGGGGCGTGTGGGGGCTGGAGCCCCCCACACAGGTTTTATAATGTATAGAAAAAAGCCCCGGGAGGTGGTGGTCCCCGGGGCTGCGGGAGGGCTCAGAGCCCTCCCGCACCGATTCACAAAAGCCCCGGGGGGTGGCGGTCCCCGGGGCTTGGGGGCCCTTGAGGCCCCCACACATTAAATTATCCCCCACCATGCCCCCGGGACTTGGGCCACCCGGGGGCCAATTAACATCGAAGCGCGGGAGACCTAGGGGGTTAGGGTGTTTCTACCCTGCCCCCTTTGTGCGTTTTGCGCACTTGTTTCTTTCCCTCGGTTCTACCGAGGGACAAAATGGCTGCCAACATTTCCTGAATCGGAATGTTGACAGCCAGCTGACAGCCAATTAACATGCAGCTCGTGATCGGGACGGTGCGCGCAGGGTGCGCTGAGGGTACGCGGACCCTACTCGGCCATAGATATCACTAACTTTTTACTTTTCATTTTCTCAGCAACTACTGAACGGATTTACACCATTTAACAAAAGGGTTCTTTCTGAACCAAGAACTACCTCTTTGCCAAATTTGGTGTAATTCCGTTCAGCAGTTCGGGCTGTAGCCGTGTCTAAAGTTTCCTATGGAAAAGTGCATGGGGAAAACGCGTTTTGGGACCCCCTTTTTCTCGGCCCCCGCTTGACGAATCCCCCGAGACTTTCAGGGTAGGAGCGGACCGGAGCGGGCCACAAAGTTTGAAAATTTCGCGAAGATACGTCAACCGGCAAGAGAGTTATTTCAAATAGAATGTCGCGGATTTCCTATGGATAATAGGTTGTAACTATAACTATCTACTGGCGACCGCCAGTAGATAATATATATATATATATATATATATATATATATATATATACACACACACGCAGGGAAAAGTCTTCAAGTTTATCTTGAAAAAAAGATGGGATATCCTGACACAGGATCCCCTCTTAAAGGTAAAACTTGGTGGAGCACCCTCCATTGCTTGTAGAAAGAACCTATCTTTGAAGGATCTCCTAGTCAATTGCCATTTGAAACAACGTAAAACGAACTGGTTAGAACAGGGTGGAAGTTTCCGCAAATGTAAGAAATGTAAGGCCTGCAGCCACAGTGAGAACATCAGCATAGTGACACTCAAAAGGGCTAAGACACAATGGAAAATTCGGAGACCAATCTCATGTGGGACTGAGTTTGTTGTCTATGTAATCACTTGTCCGTGTGACAAGTGGTACATGGATTCTACCACTTTTCCAGTGAAAAAGCGTATTTTGGAGCATTGGAGGGCAATCACTAACCATGATTTCAGTTACAGCACAGCGTAACACTTTCATGAATTCCATAACAGTGACTGGACACTAGGCAGATTGTTCAGGCTAGACACAGTACCAAAAAACCCTAGAGGAAGAAATTGTGTCCAAGCACTACGCAGACTCGAATCTCGTTTCACTTTGCAAGCAGGCAGTTGTTTCCAATTGGGTTAAATAATGACGAGGAGTTGCACTCGCATTTGTGAACAACCATATGGCGAAACCCCCCTTGACCCGACTCCATTCAGTTCAGGAGTTGTTCTTGACATGATTTTAACCCTTTCTGTTACTACATTACCGTTTGTACGGAGACTTTGTTGGAAATTGCTTTGCACACTGTCCACATCTTTTTGATTTTTGATTTTTTCAATGTGTACGAAATTTATTGATAATGTATTTTTTGTCAAGCGCTTTATGTATTGCTTTGTTTAATTTGAAATTTGACGAAATTTGATTCTAGGGGCACCATGTTTGTTCTGCAGCCCATTTACAATGAGTGAGAGGAAATTTTGGGAGGTTTTACCATGTTGGCACTAGAGCCAAACAGATATTCGACTAATGACTACTACAGTCTTAACACTAATGATGTCTCTTATCTTGTTTTTTTTTTTAACAGAAACCCAGGTAGCAGCACACCACAGAGATTAGCCACCCTGTTACAGCTAAGAGCACGAAGGGTAGAAGGGCGTTTACTTCACGTACCTCTTCCCCTATTTTTAGGTCTCGCCAAGCGTTGCAGCACATGCGCTGCTCGCTTTGGAAGGCATGCAGTATACACTATAGCGTGTAGAAGCCCCGCCCACATTTGTCATTGGCTTGGGTCTTTGCCCTTCATAAATGCTGGTCTCTGATTCCTTAAGAGGCTTTTTAGTCCCTTCTTAATCGTAATTGTTATCCTCCTAGGCTACTGGCCCCTTTACTTGCTTGTTACACGCTACGTGTACTTCTTTTTAGTTTCAGTGTTGTGCTTTACTTTGTACCCACCCCCCTCCCATTGTCCGTGTTCTCCTTCCTCCCGCCCTCTCCCGTTGTCCGCGCACGTTCCGTGTTGTGCTTTACTTTGTTCCCACCCCCCTCCCGTTGTCCGTGTTCTCCTTCCTCCCGCCCCCTCCCATTGTCCGCGCGCGTTCCATTTATTCCCGACCCCCTGCCGTGGTCTGTGTTTTCCATGCTCACGCCCCCCTCCCGTTGTTCCGAGTTCCCTTTGTTTCCGCCCCCCTCTCTGCGCTTGAGATCCTGTTAGGTTGTGACGGCAGCAACGCAGCTCAGAACGGCGCTGCTTCAGTCTGCTGAAGCCGAGCCTGGCCCTGGACAGATTCCCCTCTCCTTCACTTGGTAAATCATTTCGCAGGGGCTCCGGAGCAGCAGCGATTGGAGGGAAAACGGAGCAGAGAGGCGCTGCATGGAATCTGAGCGCCTGGGGCACGCAGGGGAGCCCGCTCGGCGCTAGGTGAGTCCTTCTGTTTATTTACTTTCCGTCTCTCTACCTTTTAATGCTCCGAAGTTTCTGTGAAAGTATCTGGGCTCGTAAGAAGTTGTTTCTCTGCTTCCAGCCCCAGTGTGTACGGAGTGCAGCTCCGGCTGCTCCCAGTTCTGCAGAACTTCGTCAAGTGCTCTTCAAAAGCTGCATTTAATGTTTTGATTAAACACTTTCTTGGGTGAAGGTTTACCTGTAAGTCTCCCTTATAAGCTTTTAGTCTGCTTTGTAAGCGCTGCTAAATTATTTAGGGGGCGTGGCTAGAAGATTATGGCTTGCAGTCACTGACTAGGCTACGGGATGATTTGCCCAGGATCACACAGTGTAGTTAAAGCGGCCGACTATAACCCCACATGCTACTGTTATTGTTATAGGTTGTTATTGTTCTTTTAATATCTGCTGGTGCTCCGTGTAAAAATGTATGCCATTGTTGCGTTCCTTTTATTTTATACCTCCCTGTTGCTGGACATTCTTCTAACCAAAAACTAATAACAATATTTTTTTTTTAAAGAAGGGAAGCGGCAGCATGGTGCTTCCAGTAACAACACCAGCGCTGCGTGTGCTGTTGCTAGCTATAAAAAGTATTTTTTTCAGAATAAACATGTAAACTTTTAAGGGTCTGTGTATGTACCGCCGCCTGCCCCCAGATGTGTGCAGCAGGAAAACCTCTGTAAAGTGGAAGCAGGCAGGCCTGACACAATCTCTGCTTGAAAATATTAGAAGTGCCTTGATTTCTGTCTTTAACTCTTTCAGGGTTGGGCACGTCGGTCTTTCCAAGGCGTGCTCGAGGCAGGAGGTAAGTTATAGGCCAGCTTCTGTCCCTAAGCCTCAGGGGGCGCTGTGGTGTCCGGGTTTCTAGGAAATGTATAATTTCTTCAGAACTTTACTGGTGTGAGCTCACCTTGTCACTCTAGTTCAGTTTTTTTAACCTGAAGCATTCAGTTCCAATCTCGGCTTTTAAACTGGTCCAACATTGTGTGATCCTTGGCAAATCCCTTTTCTACCCGGGAACGACTTGGGAGAGACAGAACAGTATATGCTATAATGCTGTTAGTTTGTTAGACACCAGGGCCCGTCTTCATTCAAGCTGCCGAGTGACTCTTCGACTAGCTCGACTAGGCTTGCCCTATGCTAGGCCATGATTGCTCCTGCCTTAGCGCCTGGATACTTTCCCGGGTGCTAGAGCGCTCTACCACTGCTCATAACTATCTTCACAAATTCTCTGGCAGAAACTACCACCGGTTCCAAAAGTTGGCAGAACAGGTGATGTCCAGATTTTCTTTCCTAACGTAAAATGTATTTACATCTGTGCTTTTCACTGCAGTGCTCTGTGCACTCACTGGAGCAAGCTTTGTGCCTGATTTATGCAGTATGCTTCCTTTTTGTGACTATTATGCTTCCTTGCAGATGCTCTTGGCTGCAGTGTGCTCAATCCCGATGCTCTTCAATGCAGTGTGTTTTGTGCAGTCACTGTGCTCTGTGCCTAATGTCTCTACCCTGTGCAATGCCCTTGATGCACCTCACTCCGATGGACTGTGTCTGCTGTTCTTTATGGCAGTGTTCCATTCTCTCTGTCTCCACTGCAGTATGTTCAGCCCTGATACTCTTCACTGCAGCATGTTTTATGCTGCACAGTGCTCAATAACCAATGCCTACTATGCTTATTATAGCAGGTGCAGGGCGGATTTTATTTCTCTAGTACACATGAGCATCAGTATACCCATAGTTGCTAAGGTTTCAGATTGCCTATGTGAGACATTTTCATAATTTCGAAATTCTTCGGGGACATGTGGCTTGCAGTACTTTTCCTGAATGTTTTCAAGATTTCTGATGTGTGTTAGGAGCACCTAGATGATTTCTTGAAAATGACTGAAACCGGGGGTCATTGGTAGTGAAAAGTAGAAAGAGCCCTAGGAGCATTTACGGGAACAGGGGTTGGTGGGAAAATGCTGCATTCACTAATGAGTTAGATTAACTGAATCTAACAAAAAATGGAATGCAGTGGCAATCTCGTAGTGCATGCCTTTGTAGTTCTCGCCTAGCGCTGCAGGGCATGCGCTGCTCGCTTTGCGAGGCATGCAGTATTTGCTGTCTATATTATATTCATTCATGTTTTTATGCTTTACAATATAAAAAACAATACCTACGTTTACAGTGCAAATAAATTTTTTTTACAGCAAACTGGAGCAGTGTCAGTTTTTTATTACATACTACTTTAGCATCGCATATTATTACGTTACTTATAACATTTTCTATTCGAAAAAAATACAAAAAAACCCATAAAAATGGCAAGACCGATTGGCATTGCCAATGCTTGTTTGGACAGTCACCGCATGATGTGCACAACACATTCTTGTCTCAATCTGCTTATAAGACCTCGGGTCAATTATAATATTGCTCCATCGCCATGCGCGTTAAACGACTATGGGCGTCACCTCCCCTCCCCTTTATGAATAGTTTAATAAACTCGGGGTACTATACCCTAGATGCAATCTTTAATTTTGGGCTTCTACTTGAAAACCTTAGGTTCGCCCAATGGTGGGTCACACTGAACTGAGGAACCTTCGAAAATTAGGCTCCTTTGTGAAATGTTTATTAACCAAGTAAAAATAGCGCATCATGATTTTGTGACAATATAGGATATGCCTGTTAAATATTCGATGTTTTTTTCAAACAAACTTCTCCTGACAGATACTTGTACAAAATGAGTGCACATTAGGATCAGTGTGTATTAATTGGCAAATGTAATGCTTTATCTGCTTATTTAAGTTTATGTTTTCACTTAATCACATTGTGAATCCGTACAGTCTGTTGTTTATGTTCTTTGCACGCTGCGTCGTGCATCACGTTTCACTATAATACTGAATGAACTTTGCACCTAGTCATGTGACCAAGACTTCTCGAGGAAGTCGAAACGCGTCTTTTGTGCCATTAAAATTCGTAAAACTATTACCCAAAACCGGAGTGGCTCGTCTTTCTCACAGGATCCATTGTGAGGAATTTTCGTTTACATTAATGTGTGTGTGTGTGTCTCTGTCAGCTGTAGCCTGCTCTCCATCCTCCACTTGCATTCATTTGACTTTCTACATTTCCTGTTGAACAATCTATCTATCTATCTATTTATCTATCTATCTATCTATCTATCTATCTATCTAATCATCAGGATTTAAAGTGCACTGCTTATCACCCGTGAGGGTATCCAGGAGCTCGGGAGGGGGGGCGAGAGCTGCTGCTGAGGACTATCCTTCGAACAACCAGGTCTTCAGGCCCTTCCTGAACTCCTGCAGGGTCGAAGCTGTTCAGAGCTGGAGTGGGAGGTTGTTCCAGGACTTTGCGTCTAGGTGGGAGAAAGTGCAGCCACCACTCCTGCTTCTGTGGATGCGTGGTGTGTGAGCCAGGGAGAGAGATGCGGAGCTCAGCTGTCTGACGGGGTTATGGAAGTTAACTCTGTGTTTGAGGTAGGCTGGACCCTTGTTGTGGAGGGCCTTGTAGGCGTGGATAAGTAGTTTGAACTGGCACCATTTGTTGATGGGGAGCCTGTGTAGTGCTTTGAGGTGGGGGTGATGTGGGTTTGCCTTGGGAGGTTGAGGATGAGCCTTGCTGTTGCATTCTGAATGGTCTGAAGTCTGTTAGACACATAGAGGGCGTTGCCATAGTCCAGGCGGCCGGTAATGAGTGCCTGGGTGACGGTGCTTCTGGTGTTGGTGGAGAGCCATTTGAATATTTTCTTCTACATGCGTAGGATAAGGAAACATGATGACGAGACGGCGATTTTCTGCTTCCTCATCGTGAGCTTGCTGTGAGTATGATGCCTAAGTTCCTTGCGTGTTCTGTGGATGTGGGTGAGGGGCCAACTTGGGTTGGCCACCAGCGATTGTTCCAATTGGAGGTATTGCTCCCGAAGATGAGTACCTCAGTTTTGTCGGTGTTGAGTTTGAGGCAGTTATTCTGCATCCAGCTGGCGACACTGGTCATGCACCTGTGAAAGTTTGATTTGGTAGTGGTGGAGTCTGAGGACAGGTTAGGATGAGCTGAGTGTCGTCCATGTAGGATATAATGTTCATCTCATGGGCTCTGACAAGGGTGGCCAGCAGGACCATGTATGTGTTGAAAAGGGTGGGGCTGAGAGATGACCCCTGTGGGACGCCGCAGATGATGTCCTTTGGGCCCTAGGAGATAGGCTGGAGGCAGATGCTCTGGGTTCTACCGGTGAGAAAGTACGCAATCCATTTAAGGGCTTTCCCTTGGATTCCCATCTGGTGGAGACCCTGAAGAAGGGTGTAGTGGGACACAGTGTCAAAGGCTTCTGAGAGGTCGAGGAGGATCAGGGCTGCGGTCTCTCCCTTGTCTAGGAGAACCCTGATGTCATCGGTGGCTGCGATCAAAGCGGTTTCCCTGCTGTGATTTGAGCGGAATCCTGATTGGGAGGGGCCCAGGAGTTTATTGGTTTCCAGGTGATTCCAGGACTTTTGCTGGAAACGGGAGCAGGAAGATTGTCTGGTAGTGTTTGAGTTCTTGCGAGTCTGCAGAACTTTTTTTTTTTTGCAGTTGTTTGACCTCTGGGTGCTTCCAACCTGCTGGACAGACTGCGGAAGTGATTGAAGTGTTGAGGATGGTGGTGAGTTCTTTGCTGATGGAGTTGTTCCCTATGTTGAATATATGGTGGGGGCAGGGATCTCTGGGTGCTCCTGAGTGGATGGTGCTCATGATGGTGGCAGTGGTCTGTGTGGAGAGAGGGTCTCACGCAGTGATTGTGTCTAGGTTGCGGTCGATGATGGTGAGGAGTCTGTCAATGTCGGCCAAGGGTGGTTGAGGGTCGAAGTGTTCATAGATGCTGGAGATTCTGAGGTTCTGGGAAGAGGGTGATGGAATTCTCTGTGGCTGTCGGGATAGAAAATTCTTTGATGATGCAGAAGAGTTCTGTGCTGTGGTTGGAGCTGGCTTTGAGGCAGGTGGTGACGGTGTTCTTCGCATTTTTCAGTTGTTTGTGGTAATTGTTGAGAGCTAGTTTGAAGTTTTCTCTGTCGGAGGGTGCTCTGATGGTGCGCCAGATTCTTTCCAGCCGTTTGCAGTTGCATTTCGGAGATTTTAGTTCAGGTGTGATCCAGCTGGTGTGACTGGAGGGTCTGTCTGGTTTGGGGAGCTAGAGGGGTGTAACTTTATCCGGAGTTTTGGTGATCTAGGTGTTGAAGTTTTTGATGGCTTCCTTGAGATTGGAGGAGGGGTCTGGCGGATAGGTGTTGAGGGTGTGTGTCTAGAGGTCGTCTGCTACCTTGCTCAAGCTCCTGTGGGAGGTTCTCTATCTATCTATTTATCTATCTATCTATCTATCTAGCTATCTTTCATGTATCTGCCCGCCCATTTATTTATTTATCTATCTATCTATCACCATTTCTTTGTTTTCTGTCTCTTTCTCGCCACTTCTCTCAATGTCTGCCTCTCTTTCTCTCTTCTGTGCTCTTTTTTCCCTATCGCTCCCTATCGCTCCTCCTGTCTCCCTTTCTGTCTGTATTCCTCTGTCTATCCCTCGCTCCCTCTCTTTTTGTGTCCAACTCTCCAATGGTCATTATTTCTACTTCCCTCCCTCTTCGCCTCCGGTTTTCTCACTCCTCTCTCTCCCCAGTCTACCCTTCTCTCTGTCCCTCTCTCCCGCCGACCAGTCTCTCTCTTATTATCGTCTGCTCGGCTTTCCTTCTATTTTACTCTCCCGTCTTTACATGTCTTCCTCTGTCTTTATTCTCCATACCCCGCTCTCCCCTCCCCCCCCCCCCTCTCTCTCCTTCTTCCTGTCTATCCCCCCTCCTGCTGTCCGTCTCAGGCTCTCTCTGTCCCCATCTCTCGCGACGCTACTCTCTGCAAAGTGTATCCGCCGATTAACACTACGAATCTTACCTTTCACGAACTAGTTAATAATGAGAGTGTTTGAAAGAAAAATAAAGTCCTTCCATTCCCCGGAGTCCTATCTCTATAGAAATGTATTAATTGATTTTGTTTCTTATTTCAAAAAATCTTTTAATTGAGTCCAAGTATTTAACTGGTTGATTGATCAACTATGGCTTCCAAATTGCCTTGGCTGCCTGGGTTCCTGTGCACGTGTGACCCGGGTCATTTTGCAATCATACCTCGGAAGTGGTCCCCCGGGCCTCATAGCGGCGCGCGGCGTCGCACGTGCAGGCCACGAGGCCATGGCGCTGCTCGGCGCGCGCCCACTGCATGCCTGGTCTGTGCAGAGTGCAGCTGGGCAGCCACCGGAGATAGACTCATCGGAGGCCCTGATCCCATCCACTTAACCACCAAACGACCTGCAAGAAAAATCGATCAGACATTACAGGATGCAAAAAATGTAGTACACGCAAGAGTACACACTTGTAAAAATATTTCGAATCTTGTATAATGGTACTTTTGACATTCCTGTATAGGCCCATTGTAAGAGCCTCAGGTTCTACTTATGTATTCTTTCTATGTCCAATATGGCTAATGAGGCGCCATTTTGTCCTTCAGCTTTTTGAACTTTATCTATTATATAAGTGTTGTGAGTTATTTCCTTAGCTGTCAACTGATCCCATGTCATGGGGCTGGCTTATGACCACCAATGTGTTTTTTTCAGGGAGCCACACTGTAGGTGTTGGGGCTGGTAGGCTCACGCTCAAGGGTGCAACCAACTAGATTCGAGGAGAGGTTGGGAGGGATAACGCTTTCAGACATGTTTTTGTTTGGTCCAGGCCATAGATTTGAAGATGGCCCTTTCATAAGATGACGGTCTGTTAAAAAGTTTAAAATATGTACTGAAGAGATCAGAACTTTACAACTGTTATACAGGGATTAGGAGTCTTCCACAGGGATATTTAGTGGAACAAATGGTAAACACTGCACTTTAATAAACATTGGGCTAGTTGACCTTGAAGAATGTGGAGTAACCTCATATCTTCTGTTGTTCATTGTCTACTGAACTTACCAGCACATAATACATTTATGTTACTTACAAGGCTGGGTGTGACTAGGGAAACTCTCTTGTTGGCAGGGGCGTGTGTAACTGACTTTTTATGGTATTCTTTTTACTAGCTTTAATTTGCATATTAGTGAGTCTGCATTATCTGGTTGGGCATGCTACAAATAACAAAAATGTCTCATAACACAAAAACATTTAGAAGTTACAGGTTTGAAATGTGATTCTGCAATCCCAACCAACGTATCCACCACCACCCCAGTCCCATCAGTCACCCTGGTCTGTGCGTGTTTTGTAACTAGCCAATAGAGAAGTTTACTTGATTTGTCCACCCATACATAGACATGCCTGATGGAGCCTTTCCAGCATCGGTGGGCCTCCTCCAGGCATAGCTGGCGCAAGGAGGCCCTATCTAGGGCCAGGCGGAGTCCCATGCTTTACATTCGTGGGGCAATATGGATGTTTCTAGCTCGGTGATCTCTGCGCCAGTCTTTCGCGGTCCTTGCCCCTGACATATCAGTGGGCAATTCCTTGCAAGGATACCTTACAGGCTCCCCACAGCACACTAGGTTAGTTCACAGTGCCCTTACTTATATCTAGAAATACCTTTAGTTCCTCGGCCAAGTAAGAGGAACAGGGTCAAGACTGATTTGCATATGGCTGGGTCCAAACTGGGGTGGTGTGGTGAGCAAAAGAATGATGTATTAAACCCAGATCCTTGTGACTGGGGGTGAAGGTTTGCATTGTCCAGCATTCCGTCCATCAATTGTTTCTTTTGCATATTACAGGCTCCCCGCAGCACACTAGGTTAGTTCACAGTGCCCTTACTTATATCTAGAAATACCTTTAGTTCCTCGGCCAAGTAAGAGGAGAAATGCTCATCCGCCAGGAACCATGCATTGATACACCACATGGGCTCATCACCGTTGGATGGGCGCCAGAGTGCACTGTCACTGGGGCATGATCAAATATCCCCAGTGGAAGGATATGTGTACCAGTTGTGTGCATGAGATATGGGGCCAGGAGTAACAGGTAGTCAATGCGGGACAGCGAGCCATGCACCACTGAAGCATGTGAATATCCCAGGGTCCAGGATTCCATATTCTCCATACGTCACTGAGTCCCAAACCAGTGGCCCAGTCAGACAAGTTCCTCCCCGTCATCTGTGATGCCTCAGTGGGTCTGTGCTAATCTTAGTCAGTCATAATATCACTGCAGTCTCACCATATGATCGTCACCCCATTTGGTAGGGCAAGTATGAGTTCCCTGAGGCATGCTAGTGTTGGCCTGTCAAATGTGGGGGGGCGTACACACATACCAGATTGTAGGGGGTGCCCTCCAAGGACCCTTCAAGGATCACAAACCTCCCATATGCATTTCGAGATCCCCTGGAGACTACCAGCGGCATATTTTTGTGAAGGAGTATTCCCACCCCTCTTAAGCCCCAGGAATATCCAGCATGGAACACTCGATCATAGCCCCGGCGGGTGAGGAATGGGAAGCTAGTACATTGGAGGTGAGTTTCTTGGTGCATTATGATCACCGGGGTAGGCTGGTGTGCGAACTGCATTACCCCCTTTAATATAGTCCAGAAGCCCATTAATATTCCATGTCATTACTGTGAAGGCACGTATTATGTTAGTGGCAGCCGGTAGTGATGTGGGTCAGGGGAAGACGCAGACAGTCCCACGGTGCTAGAAGTGTCATAATGTGAAAGCCCACAGTGGGGTTCACAGAGTGTGTTGTGTGGGTGTGTGAAGAATGAGCTCGCTACCGAGAGCAGTTGAACAGCAAGAGGCAAAATAACCAGAAAAACAAAGCAAACCACAACCCCTCAACTCCCCCATCCCCTATACTTTCTTCCCCGAAGAACCATCTATCGCCCGAACTCCCAAACTAAAAGCAGAACAAACTCGGGATAGGTATATTAAGGTGGTGAAGACAATTAACCCATGCTCGGCTCCGCGTGAGGAGTGATATGTGGAAAGTACATCAGTAGGATACAATGGAGCTGGTGTGTAATATTTAGTTGGGCAGCACGGCCACCATCAGAGCCCTCCACTATCTTAGGGCCCCGGTCCGGTCGCCAGTTGTTGTTCATCAGTGGTGGCGTCCGAGGGCGTTTTCTGAGTCTGCAGCTCATCGGCTTCGTTCTGCTTCCAATGCTCCCCTCAGATTCCATAGAGGCCTCGGTATCTAAGGAGCCTTGTTTTTGTCATCCAGATCGTTTGCGGCGCCTCGCCTCAGTAGGTTCCCCGGTCCCCGAAAGAACGTCTACCACCTGAGAGGCTGTTTTGGTGCAATAGGTCGCTGCTCCGTAATCCAGGCCCATGCATCCTGTGGAGTATCAAAGAGGTACGACTTCAAATGATGAAGCACTCACAATCGTGCAGGATAGAGGAACATAGATGAGAGGTTCATGTTCTATAGTTTCTGCTTAACTTGATCATACAATTTTCGCTGTGATTGGACATGACGGGTGTAATCCAGGAAGATCAGAATGCGGCCAGATTGATGCATTAGGTGACCCTTAACCCACGCCCCTTTCAGGATTGCATCTCTGTCTCTATAGTTCAAAAATCTGGCTATCATAGGGAGAGGTGGGGCTCCCGGTCGAGGTTTCTGAGCCAGTGACCTGTGGGCTCTTTCAATTACAAAGCAGGGGAACAGGTGGGCATCACCCAGCCAGGACTGGATCAACTGCTCCAGAAATGTTTCCGGTGATGAGTCTTCAGCTTTGTCCGGGATCCTGATAAACCGGAGATTGTTGCGACAAGCCCTGTTTTCACCATCCTCCGCGCGGTCGTGAATAGTTTTGGTGGATTGAGATAGGCAAGCTACTTCAGAGGAAAGTGGCTGCACCCTGTCTTCCAGCTTGGAAATTCTACCCTCTGCTTCTGGTACTTGGTCTACAGCTAGCCCGAGGTCTTGTCTCAATAGGGCGAGGTCGACTCCAACCTCTCTAATGTTGGTCTCCAGCGCAGACTTGGAGTCCTGAATGGCCTGCAGTATTACTGAGGTATTGTTTCCGGTGTGTGGTATCAATTCGCGAGAGTCTCCTCCCGGGGCAATCCTTGCTCAACCCCCATGGGGGCTGTATATTTGTCCGTTTTGGTTTGTGTTTGGGGACTCATGTCACAACCCACAGTGCCTGTGGTTGCATCCAGCAAGAAGTGCTGGTCGTTGCAGGTGAGCTCTCACGCTGGTGGTCCCACAGGGCTCACTTCTCCTCACCCCAGCCCACCAACCCGCGGGACAGGTGATGGTGGGAGTCTGACCCGGTTGCCCCAGAGAACCTAGTGAATGGAGGGTGGGTGTTGTCGCTATGGCCCTGGCGCATCACTGGGGTCTTCCACAGTCCACTTAGTGCGGCCTAGACCTCTGGGGAAACCAGATGGGGCCATTCCAGGAGGCAGGTAGAAGATATAAAGGAGGGGCCCATGGGGCCAAGGGCCTCATTAAGTACCACACAGGGTCCTTCCACCCAGTAGGTCTGGGTAGGTCCCGGTGCACTCACCCGGCACTCTTGTGGAGTTCTCAACAGGATCCCGCCTGGCCTTATTAAAATTAGCCACAGATCTTTTTTTAATAGGCTCCTTAAGAAAAGGGGTCGCAGCCCCAGCTCGGGAGCTCACATCACCTCTTGCAACCAAACTCAGAGTGGCGGTGGAGAGGCCTTCCAAGCGCACCAGCAGAGGGGCTAAAGCTATTTCCCTCCCCAGGGGGCCCACAGCGCAGCTCATAGGCCCGTACTGTCTTCTTTCCTCCAGCACGGGATCCAGTCGAGTGCTAGGTTCAGGCTGTGCCCCCTCCCGCCTTGCGCTTATGAGGGGGCCCACCCAGTCAAAGCTGCGCGACCAGTCCGCACCCCAGCGGCCAACCACTGCAGTCACCACATCTGGTTCTAGCAACTCCCTGGCCGGCGGATCCTCACCCCGTGCTAGCGGACCCTACAGACACCACCAGGGCTGCAAGATTAGGTCGGGGCACGGACCTCAGCCCTGTGATGCCATTTTAATCCAGGTGCAGCCATTCATCTCAGCCTCCTGGGTTTTCCACCTTCACAGCACTGCCTGGAGTGATACTACGCCCCTCCTCTTGGGCCACGGCGGACACTCTGATCCCTGCTCAGCCCTCTAGCATAGCCCAGCAGCACCCAGGAGATCACTCCACCGAAGGAGGCAGACGGGAGCTCCGAAGAACACTTCTGCCATCTTGGCCGCCCAGGCCCCACCCTCAAGGTTTGGTATTTATTATGTGCTCTACTAAAACAGGAATGGTGTTTATCATGGAGCCTGTCTTCGATACATGTGGCCAGAAAACCTTTGGCTGTTTAGCAGTGGAGATGGAGGTGTCCTGGCATGGCCAGCCTACTTTGAAAGAGGGTTGGCTGAAGCCTTTAGCTGACAGCCAAGTGGAGAGGATGTGGCTTAACGACTAGAGCTGCCGACTTTGTAACTGGGGAACTGAGTTTGAGTCTCGGCGTCGGCTAGACATCCTGTAAAAGCCATCGAGAAGCTTGACGTAATAAAAACGCCTTATGGAATTTAAAAAAGTCAGGAAAATTTACACCCCCTTCTGATTTTGGACGTGACAACTTTGACAGTGACATTCGAGATTTTTGTTGTTCCACAAAAAGGATGTAAGTAAAGAATTAATCTTATGGAAGGACTTAAGTGGTATAGGCAAGGGGATATTGGAGATAGTATAAAGTATGATAGGAACTAACATCATTTTAATGGTGTCAAGGCGACCCCACCAAGATAAATATAATGGATCCCATCTCGTTATTGGTAGATTTAAGGCATTTGTCAAAGTTTACAGAAATTGAGGTTTTAATAGATTGGGTAGACCATATTCCAGGATATTTGATGTGTTGAGGACACCACATAAAGTTGGATATTAAAAAATCTTCCTTAAAAGTATATTTAGTAAGAGGTAATATTTCGCACTTCTCATTATTCAACTTATATACAGATAGCAACTTGTAGGAGTCAAACTTCCTGTAAAAACACTGGAAGAGTAGACTGAGGTTGAAAGAGAAGCAATAGAACATCATCAGCATATGCTGCCAATTTAATTTGATGGGTGTTAAATGTAAAACCATGAATATGTTGATTTTGCCGTATTTTGGATAAAAATGGTTCTAGTGCCAAATTAAAAAGAAAAGGGGATAAAGGGCAGCCTTGGCAAACAACTCTATGTAGAGTAAAATAAGAAGGGGATAGGCCATTTGCAAAAATAGCAGCCTTATGATCATTGTACAGTAGAGAAATAAGGGATATAATTTTGGGCCCAAAGCCAAACCACTCAAGTGTGTGAAAAATAAAAGGCCAATATACACGATCAAATGCCTTTTCAGCATCTAAGGCAATTGCTGCAAGAGAGTCAGGATAATATGACGATTTTGATAAAATGTTGAAAAATAAGCATGTGTTATCTGTGATATAACGCCCTTTGACAAAACCCGAATTGTTCCTTACCAAGTAATTGAGCAAGATAGGATTCAAGTTGCATGGCTAGAGCTTTAGAAAAGATTTTATAATCAACATTGACTAAAGAAATAGGTCTGTAATTTTTGCAATAATGCAAGTCTTTTCCGTCCTTTGGGATGAGACAACTTAAAGCCTCTGAAAAGGAAGCAGAAGATCCATGTGAATGTAGAAAGGAAGTTATAAGAGTGTGCAAATGTGGAAGGAGTAATTGAGCAAAATGTATGTAAGTCCATCTGGACCTGGGGCTTTGTCTTTTTTAAGGGTTTTCAAAGCATTATGCAGTTCTGTTTGGGACACATCTGATTCCAAATGGTCAAAATTCACCAAGGGGTCAGAAGATTGTTGAATAGTAGAGAGATAATAAGAAATGTCAGTGTCTGAGGGTTCATTCTCTGGCGTATATAGTGATCTATAGAACTGTACAAATTCTTCTAAAATTCCGGAGTCTTTATATTTTGGAGTCTGGTGTACATCAATAATGGACTCAATGTGAAGTTTATTTTGTTTAATTTTGAGGTAGTTAGCTAACAGTTTACCTTATTTATTTTGACCACCATAAAATTTCGCACTAGTCTTCAGTAAATATAACAAGGCGTTATCTGTAGACTCCTTCTTAAATTGGATTTTAGTATTAATACGTTTTGATAAGCATTGTTTCGATTTGGAAGTGTAAAGGGAATGTTCCAAACTCTTTATTTTAGCTAAGAGCTTAGCAGTGGAGATACGGGGGGCAAATTTACAAGCACCCTGTGACACTTTTACGCAATCGTTGCATCACTTTTGTGACGCAGCGGCATCGTAAACAATGCGCCACGTTGCGACACATTTACAACGTGATGCATCTAGGGAGATGCGTCACGTTGTAAAGCCCTGCGTCACATTATACCTGAACCAGGTATAATGTATGCAGGGTGGGCGTTCTAATGCAAGAAAGCCTCGTAAAAGTGACGCAGTGAAATCTACAAGATTTCACTGCGTCACTTCTACGACACAACTGCATCAAAATCTTACGCCTGCTTGAAGCAGACATAAGGAGTGATGCAGCACAATAGGAATAGGCATTCCTGAGCATTGCTGTAGTTGCCTCGCGCTTGCGACACGACTCCAACAATGCGTTACCTTTACGCCAACAGATGCATGACGCATCTGTCAATCCTTGCGCCATGATGGCGCAAGGGTTTTTTATGCGTGACGCATCTCTGCTAAAATGCAGAGATGCGTCAGTTCTTGTAAATCTGCCCTGGGATTTTTTCCGCTTGTTGGAGACATACCTAATAATAAAATCACAAGCAGCTGCTTTAAATGCATCCCAGATGGTGTGAAAGGACATATCATCAGTTTTATTAAAGTGAAAGTATTCATGAAAAAAAGAAACACAAGAGGAGGGAAAAGTAGAATCTAAAAGAAGTGAGTTGTTGAAACGCCATTGCTTAGGCAACATGGGTTGGGAAATTATATCCAGCTGAATCGAAACAGGGGCATGGTCGGATATGAGAATAGGACCTATACCAGTTGAACGTAAATATTGGGAGACATTGTGTGATATAAAAATATGGTCTATTCTAGATTGAGTCTGATGTGGAGGGGGAAATAAGTATATTCTCTTAAGGAAGGGTTACAAAGCCTCCAGGCATCTGTTAGATTCCTCTGTTTAATGGTCTGTAAAAAACATTTATGTGCTTTGTTAGGAAGGAAAGACACTGTAGAATTGCGATCAAGAAAGGGATCTACAACCTGATTACAATCACCCGCGAAAATAAAATTGTCTGCAGGGTAATTAACCAATTGTTGAGTTAAACTGGACCAAAAATGAGCATCATCATTAGTAGGGGCATATACATTAAGCAAAGTAACTGGAGTTTCCCAATCAGTAATTTAGTGAACAGCCATCTGCCTTCCTCATCAGATTCCTGAGAAACAAGCTTAGTGCAAAGTGACTTATGACATAAGGTTATAACACCATTTCTTTTACCATCCCCTGGTGAAAAGAGAACATCACCCACCCAACCTTTCTTCAATTTCAATGATTCAGTTTCTGTAAGGTGTGACTCTTGAATTAAGGCTATGCTAACATCAAGTTTAGATAAATATGATAATACATGCTGTCTCTTAATAGGGGAATTTAAGCCTCTGAGATTCCAGGAAACAATTTTCAGGGACATAAAACACTCATATGAAGATTACAACAAACAAACCAGCCAAAATATACAACGTATTCAACCTAGACCAAAAGATAACCAGTACGGACAAGATAACATTAAAAAAAATGGTACACTGAAAATAAGAAGTGGGAGAGGACAAGAAATAGAAAGAATGTAGCAAGAGAGAGTACAAAAGATGTCCAAAAGAGGGAAATAATCGAGGTTGAAAAAAGAAAGAAGACGGTGATAGATTTAAGAGAAAAGGGTAGATCATACCTACATAAAATGCAAAAATAGGGAAATGGGAGGGATGAGGCCCATGGAACAGATGACATGTCCACAATCCATAAGGAAAGGCAGGAGAAACCGGAGCACACATGTCACGAAAAGTGAGGGAGCCTCAGAACAAGGGAATAATACCTGTAAGGAGAGAAAAAATTGTTAGTATAAAATAACTCATTTAACAAAGCACTACACCTCTAACAGTTCTATAGGGCTAGATCGCATGCAGACATCTAGAACTGCATATAGAAACATTAGAATCAAGCAAATCAAGTGGTGGATGCTGTAGAGGTGTCCGTGGTGTCCATCCTACAAGCGTTAAGAAAACTCTTCAGTTTAACAGGAACCTCATAGGTGACTGTCTTATTGTTGTAGGTGACTTTGAACAAGCAGGGATGAAAAAGGCCAAAGCGCACACCAAGAGAATGAGGATCTGGCCTCAATTCAAGAAACTCTCTACGCCTGTCAGCTGTACTCTTTGCATAATCTTGGGGAAAAAAAGTGCTTGACCATGAAACACGCTTCATGGATCTAACATCAGTTAGGACCTTGAGGAGATCAGTTTATTCTAAAAAAAAATTATATAACTCCTCTTAGTCTTCTTGTAGTGGAAGCAGATGTAGGTAGATGACCTAATCTGTGAACTCACTGAATATTGAGAGGGGCACCATCCGGTAGGTTCAATACTTTTGGAAGAAATGTTTTAAAGAAGGCAATAGGGTCAGAGCCTTCCGAGCCTTCAGGTAAACCATAAATGTGAAGATTGTTCCTCCTATTTCTGTTCTCAAGGTTTTCAACCTGTTTCTGAAGAGACGAAACCTGAGATTGAAGAGCATTCACCTTAAGAGTAGTTTATCCCAGTGATGAGATGTTTTGTTCAGCAATAGCAAGCTTTCCTCCATGTGTGACCATCTATCAGTGAGGGGATAGTTTAGCATTAGTCTCCTCCATGAAGGGGCGTCAAGCACGTATCGCCTTTAAAAGAAGGTCCATAGAGACAACCGATAAAGAAGGCGGATCTTTTTTCACACGTTTGGTAGATATCTTGCCAGACGTTCCATTAGAACCTGATGCAAAAGTGCCCTTACGTAAGGAGACCATGGAATCCTCCATTGTCACAAGGTGTGAAAATAAATTTGAGTGAGTTATGAATTTATGAGCAGAGGGTGCTAGTAAAGATTTTGCTTTCTTCAATTTGCCCATAAGAGGAGGAAGGAATGAACAGGCTAAGTCGCTCTTCAAACTGCACAACCATGTATAGAAGTTACCCAATAGTGCCTGTAGACCATTGGTCAAAAGGTGGAAAAAAGGTCACATTATCATCAATTCTGAAGGCTGAAGAAAAAAATTGTAATGAATACATCCTCAATTGGAAGGCAGAGAGGAGTATACACTTTACAGAGAGAGTCGTGCAGTAGGAGATCCAACACTACAAAATGGCAGGCAGCATTATGAAGAAGCCCCACAGCAAAGACTGAAGAATGAGGTGGAGTGAATATAATATAGGCTCAAATTACCTCCAGCATTTCTGTTATGAGAGTTATAAAGCTCCGTAGCCGATGACATAGCGACCGCCGCATTGTTAGCAGCGTCACAGCAGGAGTCCTGTCATTTGAAAATGGCGGGCGGCATTGTGAGGAAGCCGTGTAGCAGAGAAACAACGGCTTCCAGGTACATTGAAAAGAGGGCAGCTCGGACCAAAGCTTCCCTCAGCTGTCACGGCGTCTGTGACGTCAAATTCAGCGGTCCACTGGAGCAGGAAGCGCCGAAGTCCTGCAGGCACCCGCGCCATTCTGAGGAGAATCACTCGGACGCCACCATCTTCCATAGGCGCTAGCCACACCCCGGCCCTTTAGTATTTTATTTTTGCAAAGCACCAACAATACAAAGAACATTTCTGGTCTGATAACCTTGCAAGTCCATCAGATGCCATTTCAGTCTTAACACCCTTTTTAAACTCGGTATGGAAGGGGGGCTCCAGGAGTTCAATTCAAATTATCTGTTCATGCAATGTTTAGGATTCCACATGAGGAGATAATGCTGTTAAGGAATGCAGCAAGCGGTTTTGTTGCAGTCGTTGTGACTGCACATACCTATGCATTACCTGCAGATATTCTCCACACGCTGGAGGTAGACCGTGTGCTGCCCCTTGCAAGTACACTTTCAGCACAAGCTGATGTTGCAACTGAAATGCAAATCCAATAACAGATGTTAAAACAAGAAAGCAGACTTCTCAACAAGTTTTATTTTGTACAGTACACGTGCTACTATTTTTTGTTTAAAAGTTATACTTTTTTCAACGCTTTAAGTGAATTGGTGGATGGTTATGTTACATGGAAATGTATTGTGGAAAAGTAATCCTTATATTCCACCTTCTTTAAAACAAAAACAAAAAAAATAACGTCCAGGCCTAGATTTACAAAACGTTTCATTGGTGCTTACGTGGTACTGAGCAATTTTGCACTGTGTCAACAAACCTTTTTAATGGTAAGTAAATCGATGCAATGCTTTCCACGGTGTGAGTGCCCAGAACAAACGTTAGTAAACCAGCCCCTGTTTGTTAGATTGCATCCCTTTTCTCCAGGGTGCATAATTAATAAATATCTACATGTTCAGGTTTTTTAGCTGCTTCGGGAGTGCAACAAAGCTCCATTAGGCCATCCTATCTAATCTGGCTATGGAGGAGCATGTGATTGATAAAACCATCATCCGGATCAAGCTTGAGCTTTTTGTTTTCCTTGTTTCTGGTGTGCCAAAAGACTTGTGTAAACTGCATTTAGCGCTATAATATCACAAGCAACCGGTGAAATGTTTTTTACTGAGTCACATGCAGTCAGCAGAGGAGATGAACTCTGTAAAGTAGAGCATTGGGATTGGGCTTACTTGAAGCAGGCACCCAAATGTTATATATATGAAGAGAGAGCAAGTACAGAGCATGGGGGGCATTTTGACGGGGGAGAGAAACCCAAGTGGGTGATAGCGGGAAACACATGCTGATGGAGTACTTAACCAAAAAGTGAAAATTCGTTCTCTAAAAGTCAGCAGTAAAAGGACGCATTCCAGCAAGTCAAGAAAAATGGTAAAGAGGCTATGCTCCAGGGGAGGGCCATACACAAGATGGACAAGGGAAACCATCAAATAAGAAGCCGGCAGATAAGATTGCCAAAACCAACCAATGGAAAGCAGTGAGTGGACTGTAAGCCTCTGTAAGTTGTTGGTAAGTCCACAATAGGTCTTTTGCAAAAGCTGTCTGGAACACTGGACCTAAACAAAAAGAGTTACTTAAGAGATTTACAATGATTTTTCTGCATCTACATTCTGTCTCCCACTGGTTCCAGTTCAAGACCCACAGATAATGCTATGATTCCCAAATAATTTGTGGTGCCCTTAATTGAACACAACGTGCAGCACAAAGATCTCCAGTGAAACCTGCTTTTGTGTTTATCACTATCTCTTCTTCTTCAAAAAAAATACAAACATGTTGTCTGAGTGATCCTGCAGAAGCAGGGTTTAAATGCCATTGTTTGTTAAGGGACACTGTTTTACCTGAGATGCGCATGGGCTGCTGACAGCAGGTGTACAGAGGTGCCAGGGACACATTGCCAACCGCCATGTAAGGTCTAGCATATTGGCAATGTGTTCCCACACCATTAAGTTACAATTTCCTACAGTCATAAATAAGCGGATATAGGACAACTTGCAGAGAAACTGCATTTTAAAGAGTGTCATTTCTCCTCACATATTCTTCATGTTTTTCCACTTTCAATGCATTTTTCCTAGAGATATTACCGGCTTTTGTTCTCCTGAAATTGCAGACATGGTTAGAAGATGAGATAAAACTGCGAAGTAGGACTGCATTTTATCTCCTATGTTCTCCATGTTCACAGCACGTTAACCATTTTAAATGAGTGTGTCAGTGTTTTACTATCACCGTGAGGAAATGAATGGCTTTTTGCAGGTTCACCCCAATCTTGCACCACTTTTTGACTATTAGGTACTGGTGCAATGACTCTAAGAGTGTACTGAGGCCTGCTAACCAGACCTCAGTGCCAGTGCTCTGACCTTTAAAGATTTGTGCTTAGTTGGGCATATACCCAAGTGGATAAGTTAATTTATTTATAAGTATCTAGTATATGGTACTAGGGGTGCCCATGGCCTATCAGTTAAAGTGTCTCTTGTGAACTGCAGCACTTATTATGACCCCAAGAGTGTGACAAAATAAAAAATGTCTCCCAGCCTGCCACTACAGTCTGGTAGAGTAGTTTTAAGCTTCTAACTCAACTTTGCCATTTAAACTAATGACAATGTCCAGACCTTCCTTTTCAATATTTATGTCAACCTTAAGGTAGGCTTCTCGATCCCTGAGGCAGGGGTCTGTATATCAAAAAGTAGGACATGTGTTTTTATATGTCCTGACAGTAAAAATCCCAAATTGTCATTTTTACTGTAGAAAAGCTAGTGGCCTCATTGGCAAGTACAGTGTTACACGCTGACCACTCAGCTGTGCTAACTTCTGAATGGGACTAATAAAGTTAGTACTTCAAAGTTTCAGCATAATCATTGCATTAAACCCAACTTGATGCCCAAGTCGAATTTAATGTAACTTTTGAGTAAAAGGCAACTTTAGAAAGTTGCCACTCTGTTGCCCAAGTTTTCCAGTGGCCCTTTATGGCCGCTGGCCACGAGACACCCTTCTCCCCTCCTGGGGAGACGTAAACAACTCCCAGTAAAGGACACAATGGAGGAGTGCCATTGGAAGCAGTGTTACCTGTTCCTGGCAGGAAGCCAAACGGGGCGTGAGCCCATAAGGCAAGCTTCAAAGGGGAAGCCGCATTTGAAGGGCAAATGGTGGACACACATGAGAGGAGCTGCTCTTTTGTTCTAGTAGACAGGTTGGCGTCAGGGACAGAGAGTGGGAAACAGTTGCCAAACCAGTTTTCCCATCGAGTCTATAGCCCTCAAGAAGCTACCACTCTAGGATGGGTTACCAAGATCCACACACCAAGAAAAGGGCTCTGCCCATTTGGGAGTGGGCGGAATATTGCCCTCTGGTATAGCTAGATGCCACTCTTTGCAGAAAGTCATCATCAGGTGGGAGGTGACCTGTAGTCCACTGGCTAGTAGTCACTGCATCCCCCAAGGACAAGTTGTAGGCATAAAAGTGGCACCCCTGGCTTGGCAAAAGGCGGTAATACCTCTAGGAAAATGTGTCGAAATTGGAAAAACATGAAAAATATGTGATGAGAAATGACACTCTTTAAAATGCAATTTCTCTGCAAGTTGTCCTCTATCTGCTTATTCATGGCTGTAGGAAATTGTAACATAATGGTGTTGGAACACATTGAAGTATGCTAGATCGTACATGGCGGTTGACAATGTGGCCCTGGCACATCCATGATCTGTGTACACCTGCTGCCAGCAGCCCATGCGCATCTCAGGTAAAACAGTGGGGCATATTTACAAGGATTTACCGCCACCGTAGGGTAAATTCTTTGAAGTTACGGCGGCTTTTTTTTAAATCGCCAGACCACGTCTGCACTGGCAAGAAGACTGAAGAAGGGTGACCTGCTGTTCCCTGGACCCGGCAAAGAGAGGTTGCACCAAAGACTGGACTGCACCTGCCGATATGTGAGCTAGCAAAGAGAGACCTGTGCCTGTGGTGCCCTGCTTGAGGAAAGTTGCACCTAAGCCCTAGTCAGTAGAGGTGAACTCCAAGAGTCAGTTGGCGGACTTCCTGTTACAGCTCCAGGGTCACAAAAGCTGATGAAGCCTGCCCTGGCAAGTTGGTAGCCACAATTGCTTGATCGCCACTGACTGCTGAAGCGCAGCCTGGGAGACCAAGTCTTGGTGCTCAAAAGTTGCACTTTACTCTGCTGGACCAGGAAGAGTTGTCGGAGTGCAGTTTGGTTGTCTAAGATGGACACTAGCCTCAGTTAAAGGGAACCACTGGTTTTGTTGTAACCAGAGACCAGTAGACCATTGCCAACTGTTTTATTTTGGCTGGACTTCACCCGAACATCAAGGGACATCAACCTCTGTGGCCAAAGTCTCCCCACTGTGTTTGTGGACCGAGGAGTGGCTCCAAGAAGACCCCATAGATTGGATTGTCATGTCCTTTAGGATAGTCCTGTCATGTATGCCTCCTTTTACATACATTGTCCCATCCATACGACAATAACGGTTAAGAATAGGTGACCTTTTACCTAGTAGCTTTCTCCTGTTTCTTCAACACCAGGCTTTTAGTATTCTATCATAATCCCTGTACCTGACGTACATAAACTTGTCCTCAGGCACTGCATAATTATTCTGTATAAGGGTCACCACTTTTTGTCATCCTTGGCGAACAGGCCCGCTGTGCATGATCACATTTGTTTGGAAAAACATTTATGATTGTTTTCAAAACATTCATGATTGTTTAAAAAAAATATCGATTCTAGAAGAAACACTGGAGTGACCACTCTAGTACATAAGACCCTTATCCCGCCTTGCAATTTAGAGGAGAATTCCTTACAAGCTGATACGGGGTCCTGCATGCTGAAACTTGGACACGCAGGGGTCTGACATCCCGTGCGGGGTGTCATCCTCGAAGCAGAGACGGGGTCCTTCATTCTCTACCATCAGGTGAGGGGAATGGTTCTTCCCTAGGGGATTCTTGGCTATATACATATATATCTATACACATATACATGCTACACCTACATATCTAGGCTAGGTACATTTAAGCAGATTATGTAGGGCGCGCATTATAGGAGTATGCAAATGCTACTGTTTTATCTGAACTATATATGTTCACCTTCTTAGCACTGTGGTAGAATTGTATCTACTGTTTACTATATTGGTACTAGCGATTCCTTTCGTATGCCTTTGTCTCCTGATTGTCGCCACAAATATGTTTTACACAAGACTGGCGCTGAACCAATAAATACTTATTGAAACGTCCCAACCGCCATCCTGTGTATTTTCTGAGAATAAGCAAGCACGAGTGACTGAGCGAAAAGTACTGTACTTTTCCCATGATCCCAGAGGAATCAGGGTTGTCATGTTCAGTGGTTGCCAGAAACTACCTACACCACTGTAAAATACAGGGGGGTGGTAGTGGCACTGTAGAGCTAGCTGGTCTAACGGCTGACAGATCCTGTGGGGGTGTCCGGAAGCGGTTTGGACACCAAGCCCTCAGTTTAGGTCATCCAAAACGTGCAGATCCTGGGGATTCCTAGGAACTACATGACAGGATCTGCATCCACAGCATCCGTCAGCATCTTCAGCATCCTGTATCCTTTGCATCAGTACCACTCCATTGATGGCTATGAGTCATGGGTAATAAAGGCTCTGGATGAGACAGCTCCATGGAACACACAGTTACCTAGAAGGCACAAAGCTTCCCAGCCATGGTATAATGAGGCCCTGCGAAGAGCTAAGACAGATTTCAAAAAGCTCGAACAAGCGTGGCGTAAAGATTATGATAGCAGGGTTAAAGAGAACTATAAAGAGGAATTGAAAAAATACCATAGGTTAATCAAAAAAACACGATGTGACTTCTATACAGACAAAATCGAAAAGGCCAGCAACTCCCCCAAAGAAATGTTCGCCATTTTGAAATCTCTGAAAGTATGTGAGAATACGAATAATGATGCAGGTGCCTCTGTGGAGAACTGCAATATAGTGGCCGATTTCTTCGCTGATAAAGTGACCAAAATATATGATTCTTTCCCAGTGGAAGCACGATTAGGGTTAAATACAGCAACGAAATGTACAACAACCTTTAGAGGTGAAACCCTGGAGGTTTTTAAAATCCAGGAGATAGAAGAACTCAAATCCACTGCAAGAGGAATTAAGTCTGGCACCCCACTAGATCCTGCACGCCCAGAGATATTAATGCAGGGAGAAAATTCCATTGTGCCACAGATCTCGGAGCTTATCAAAAGCTCATTTCAAACAGGAGAGGTCTCCATGAAATGGAAACAAGCAATAGTTAGACCCCTGAAAAAGAGACCGGCAGTAGACCAGACCGTATTGGAAAACTTACGCCCTATTTCCTTGCTACCGTTTGTGGCTAAAATTGCGGAGAAGTTAGTGAATAAACAACTAGTAGATCATATCAATAAAAATGATCTATTTCACCCCTCCCAATCGGGTTTCAGAGCCGCTCACTCGACTGAGATGGCACTGCTAATGGCAACTGAAACCATGAGAAAGCTTGCCGATGAGGGACAAACGGTTGAGCTGATCCTGTTGGATCTAAGCGCAGCGTTCGATACCGTCTCCCATAGGATACTCCACCATAGATTGGAGGAGTGTGGTATCAGGGGAAACGCATTGCGATGGATGTCATCCTTTCTGTCCGCTCGGAGTTTTCAAGTGGAACAGCAATCTTTTAGATCTAAGAATATGCCCCTGCTTCAGGGGGTTCCACAGGGATCAATCCTGAACCCCACCTTATTTAACCTATATGTAGGACCACTAGCAGAGCGAGTTGAGAAGCACAAGGTGTCCATCGTGTCGTATGCCGATGACACACAGTTAATTGTGATGCTATCTCAAGATGGGGAACAGGCAGCGATTCAGTTCTCCAACTGTTTAAAAGAAGTAGCAACATGGATGTTCGACCACTGCCTGAGGCTCAATGGTAATAAAATGGAGGTGATGATCGTGGGCAAGACCCCGACCATATGGTCACCAGCATGGTGGCCTGAAATGTTGGGTAATTTTCCCTCCCCAAAATCTGAAGTAAAGAACCTTGGAGTATGGTTCGACTCTGATCTAACATTCGACAATCAAATCTGGAAAGTGGCAGGAAAATGCTACGGGACCATGAAAACTCTAAGAAAGATCCTGGACCTGCTGCCTGCCAAGATGAGGAAAACCATAGTACATGCTGTGGTTACCTCGCAAATGGATTATGGGAATGTTCTGTACCTAGGTGCCACAAAGAAGGGGTTATTAAAACTCCAACAGGTACAAAATGCGGCGGCGCGTTTGGTTCTTAGCTTTCCGAGAAGATCCTCCACAAAGAAAGCACTAGCAGAATTACACTGGCTGCCAGTAGAGAAACGAATAGTGTTCAAAGCAATGTGCTATGGTCACCGCATACTGTTAAAAAAAGGCCCAAGATACCTGCATACTCTGTTAACCCAGTACTGCCCTGGATGGAATTTAAGATCCAGGGATAGGGCATTAGTGACAATACCCAGAATTTTCAAAGCCAGAATGGGGGCTCGCTCCTTTAGATATCAAGCGGCAAAGATTTGGAACTCCCTCCCAATGGACTTAAGAGTCGAACAATGCGAAATGAAATTTCGCAAACAACTGAAGACCTGGCTCTTTTCGACAGCGTAGTAAATTAGTGAGATAGGGTATACATGTGCCACAGCCTCCCATATCTTTTCAGAATGCCGTCTATAGCGCGGGGACACACCGGTGGTGTAACCAGGCTCTCTACAAAAGGCTAAACTAAACTAAACTAAACTATGGCGGTTTGATCATAGAGCCTGGAACTGGACTGGAGACTGTTTTGACTGGAAGGTGACTCTACTGCTAAGCCTTACTGACCCCTGTGACTTGCTTCTTGTCAGCATTGGTCACCCAAAGAGGGCCGGAGTACCCAAACACAGCTTTACTAAAGGTCTCAAACATTTTCAAATTAACTGCTAACCGCGGTAGTTGCCAGTGCTTGTTCGCAGTAAAAAAACAGTATTTTACAAGTTGCGAAATAATTTATATCTCCAGAACCCTTTGGTGGTTTTTGTTTGTTTTGGTGTTGACAAATTCATAAATATAAGATCTATTTTTATGAACTGGTGTCGGATTTCCTTTTCGTCTCCTTTTGTATTTATTTGTTTTGGTACTTCTAAATGATTTGCATTTGTTCCTTTGTTAAAGCCTGACTGTTCAAAGACACGGCTACCCAGGGAGGAGCTAAGGTTTTACAAAAAAGCCTGATTGGACCTAAGATGGATTACTGAATTTATTACCAACACACCATATAATTAACTGCTTCCTCATAAACACTTCATAATTGCAAAACAAAATTCAGAGCAGCGTTTGGAAATAGACTAATGCTCAATTTTCAAAGACACTTATCTGTACCTTTGCATGCGTTTTGTTACATAACCAGATCTTTGCAAATAAGTAGCTATGTGGCAGTAAGTTTAAACAAACGTTGGCAAAGCCAATAGGTCTTGGCTTTAAATAGCCGAGATCTATTTACTTGTTTGCATCCGAGATCTATTTACTTGTTTGCATGCAAGCCAACGCATAGCCAGATGTAGACGCATGTACACTCATGCCTGCAATGAAGTCTTGGAAAGGGGGTGCATGTGCTTAGGTCAAGATGCAGCATCCATTTTAAATTTACCTTCTAACATGGAAGATGGCAGTGTTAGAGCTGTAAATTAAACTGATGAAGACTTGCACGTCGAACATGAAAACGCACATTAGTGTCCAAGCAGCACTCGTAAAATGAATACATAAATGAATACAAAAAACATACACAGCAAGATGGGGAGCAGGACCAGAAGTGGGGCAGGAGGCATCAGGGGGTTGTAAAAAAAAGCGCACAGGTTGGAGTTACAGAGAGGACAAGGCGAGAGAGCACGGAAACACATGGACTGTCACAGAGTGCCAAAACAAAATTAAACAAGCATTGGCAAAAGCAATAAGTCTGCTCTTTAGCACAATGCCTGGCAATATTGTGTGTGGGATTGTGAATGGGATAAATGCAAGAATTAGTCAATGGGGAAAATGGATGCCTTCACCCATACACTCACTCATCCAGCCATGCATCCATTTATTCACTCATTGATACATTCTGGCATTCAGACAGTGGCCCATCCGAAAATGACATTAAACACACCTATTTGTGACTTCTGTGATTGTATCCAAGCATGCAGGTATTAACAGAACAGACTCCAAACATAGAAGTTGTGGGATACAAATGATATATCCAGAGGGGGGGGGGGGCAACTGCAATACATGTATCAGGCTGTGAGATTTCCAGCTGGTGCTATGGCACCGTAGTCAATCTAGATAGGACTGACGACGCTAACCTTGCGGTAACTCACCCGTCATTGTCAGCTATGCACCTCTAACTCTCATGTCACAGCAGTAACACCGAAGTTCTCTTGTTGGTCCTATTAAAACAAGGCTACTTTTTAAAAGGTTGCCTCTTCTCCTGAAATGTTATAACACTATCCTCTCCTGATCTTTACTGGTTGTCAAGACCTTGCTCATTCGGTCATTAAGTAATCAGCTCTGCTGAGCTCCTGCTAGGGCCTGGTTCCAAGCAGAAAAAAAGTAATTGCTGCGCAATTAATTCCTCACTGTCCTGGTGCCCACGTAACAAACCATCCGGTGTGAAACCAAGCTTCAAGTGGACATTATAAATGGCACGTGTGTGGAATAGATGACTGGTGGCACCAGAGGCAGTGTTGGGGGATCCCCATTTCATGCCTACTAAAATGAAAAATAGCAAGTTGCCTGCTTTATTTGTTTTCAATGAAAGTGGCAAATCGGTGTCGGGATCCGACACAACATGCATTCACCCTCTTCTCTCAGCTTCTCCTCGCAACAGATCAAACCATTAGTTCCCACAGGACACCTAGTCACATCCTCTCAGACACATCAAACACACACTCACGCACAGCTCTCAGCCAAGGCACTTGCTACATTTCATGCTTCAGCAAATTATTTCTGAAAAGTGTGTCTCAAAACATGTAACTTGACTTCACATTGTCATCAGGTCAAGCTATAGCAATGTATGCAACACAGCCCAACAGCCGGCCCTACTGCAAAATCCAAGGACAATGTCTTCTCTATCTGCTGGCAATGTTATTACATGATTTATTGGTTTCTGCATAACGTTAATCCTGCTGTATGGTGACCATAACATAGTGCACTTGCTTGTGAAGCAAAAGCACCAGGGGTTATGCTGTAGGCAAGTCTTAATTGGGTGTCTGTGTCAGTCACTGTGTGCATTTATGTGTTCTTTTGTGTCTGTGTCTGTTTATTCTTTCAGTGCAGGTGCTGGTCAAGGAGAGCTTGGACGTTTCATGAGTCAAGGAGGGTGAAGTTTGTGTGACATCCTTCTCTTAGAAAGGGCCCTCTGTGTTCTCACACGCTCAGTCAGTCCACTTTGCCACCACATGAACACAGCACTCAGTGCTTAATTTGAGCCGGTGTTTTTCGGTGCTCAGCACCGGCACGTAAATGTCAACAGTGGAACTTATGACAGTCTGCCACAATGTTGGCACTGTTTCTGCAATTTAGAGAAGGGCACAACAACAGTTTATGAATTCAATATACATAAAAAATTACCAATAAATACTGCCCATGCCATTCCTATAGTTGTTGGGGCCTGGAATAGTCTAAATTGTCACACTTGTAGGAATGTGATGGTTAGTAGTCGTGTTGGTGCTGCCAGTGGCAGCGTTGGCAGGGGCAATGGGTGGTGCAAGCAGTAGTGGCCCACTGACGAGAGCCCTGGCACTTATGATTTTACAAATTAAGCACTAACAGCACTGTAACCCCTCATTATTTTACCACCCATTTTACAAAAAACAACAAGCTCAGAAGGCTACCACAGTTTAATCAGAAGTGGGCGAAGCGCACCCATCATAGATTACTAACATGCAGAGCAAAATCACACACACACACACAGCTTTCGCTTCTTAGCCAGTGCTTAATTTGAGCCAGTGGTTTCCGGTGCTCAAATCATCAACACCAGTGATTTCATGAGCACCATTCATTTTCGGGGAGATTAAGTGATTTCCCAGAATCACAGGATGTTGAGCCGACGATGAGACTTGAAATTGGTTCCCCGGCTCTGAAGTTAGCAAGTCTGGCCATTACGCCACATCCTCTCCCACTTTCATGGTGTGTAGTTGGTTCTGTTTTAGGCGGCGCTAACAGGAAAAATGGGATGGCGCAAGCTGCCTCCTGACGAGATCCCCGGCACTTATTTCTTTACAAATTTACCACTGTTCTTAGCTAACACCTCTCTGCCTCCAGTCACAGTTGCCCCTCTTGCTCAAACGGACCACTGACAGAATATATATATATATATATATATATATATATATATATATATATATATATATATATATATATATATATATATATATATATATACACACATCCATGATGCTGGTGCCTGCTTTCAGAGAAGAGAAGGAGAGGGACAGGAATGCCATTGAAATATATATATATGTATATTTATATATATATGTATATACATATATATGTATATATACCCCAAACGAAATCCAATAAGGCGCACACTCGGAAAACGATTTGGTCGTGCAAGTTTATTTCTCAGTTGCTACGCATTTCGACAGTGAAACTGTCTTGATCAAGACAGTTTCACTGTCGAAATGCTTCCGATATTCTGTTAAATACCTGCTTGAACAGCAGCCAGTGGAAGCTTCCCGGAAAAGCCCACCACCCTTTTGAATAAATGGGAGGAAGGTTCTAATGTTAAGTGTCTGGTGTGTGTTGTAATAGAAATAGACATAACACAACAAATATTAAAATCACCTAAAGTATCTCTAAAACGGGTGACTGATAAAACCGGCCTGGTTAGATGAGCTGTATCGCTCTGTCTGTAATTAAATAGGCAAAGAATGTAGTCAGGCTCTAGAACCTTCCTAGCTTCTACTTAGAGCCAGAGGGAAACACAGGGAAGGAGCAAAAGCAGTGCTTAATGTTAGCCGGTGGCTTCCGGTGTTCAGCACCAGCACTTAATTCTCAACACCGGTACTAATGACAGGCCACCAAATGGTGGCGCTGTCTGTCTAATTTTGAGATGAGCACAAGAATAGTGTTTAATAATGCAATGTACATAAAAAATGAATAATACCTGCCACCCATGCCATTCTTATAGCTCTGGGAGGCCTGAAATACTTTGAATTATAACACTTGTAGAAGAGCAATTGTTAGTAGTTAGGCTGGTACTTTTATTGGCAGTGGCGCAGGGGCAATGGGTGCTGCAAGCTGCAGTGACTTCCTCGGAAGAGCCCTGGCACTTACATTTTTACAAATTAAGCACTGAAGAGTGCTAGTGCCAGTGAACAGTCCGAAGGAGAGAAAGCACTGGAAGAAACAGTGATTGCTGGGTTTCCCATGATGCCTTAGTGCTGTAATCTTGCGAAACAATGTGTGAGACTACCGCTGCCACTTTGGATTGGGCACTTTGATGGTATACAAAATCAAAGTTATGCTGTTTGGTGGTCCTGAGAAGCTGAACGTCATAAGGATGCTTTCAGTCTAAAGTGCAATTCAGCGGCGGCTGCTGCCAATCCGACATTGAGGAGCAGCGTGGAAAAAATAATAATAATACAAATATAAACTTACCTTTCCTGCCGGCCGCCGTGATCTTCTGCTCCTGCACCACACCTCACTGCTCTTCTGCTCCCGTCCCGGCACTGCAATTCCCATGATCACAGGCTCCCAGACCCCACGCAATCCGAGTGCTTCTCTCATACTATTGCTCCCAGCATGAAAAAAGCACTGGGATTTGGCTCCAGGAGGGACTGAGCACTGCAGATATCTACAAGGAACAGCCTGGAGATATCCAAGTGCACATGTCGGTTTGGCCACCCTAAGATAGCCGGCCAAACCGACATGTGCACTTTTGGTGCTTATCACTCCTCCTCCCCCTGCTGCTGATGCTGCAGTATGGCCCTGCCCCACCCTACACTCCCAACTGGAAGTGAAAAATAAATGACAATAAAATTGTTTTATTGTCATTTTTTTTTTCTTCTGTCTGCTGCATTTCAGCAGTGGGGCGATGCTCGTCCGCCATAGCGGCGGAGCCGCCCATGGTTTACCCATTGCCTGTGCCACATGAAATAACTCATTAGAGGACCAATGTGAGAAGCCTTGGCAATGAAGTTAGTCATTTGTTAGGTGAATGGGCAGTTGTGCACAGGTAAATGATGCCACTCGCAGTGAAGAGAATCAATAGTTGAAGTGGGCTGACTCATCGCTCGGTGCTGTGGTGGGTGGAGGCAATATGTGAATGATACTTGAACAGACCAATGGATGAAGAGGGATGACTAAAAGCCCCCATACATACGTATGTATATATGTATGCATATATGTATGTATTTATTTATTTTTATGTTTAAAAACATGAGGCTTGTTAAGCTGCTAAAGCTGTCTCTTAGCCAAAACTAGAAAAAAGAGTCCCTCAAATATGCCAGTGGAAGGATACTACTCATACCTTCAGAGAACTGTGAGATTGGAATTTTCATTGGTGTTACAAACACAAGAGTAGGGAGGAAAGCCAATGAATCCAGAGCAACAACAAAGCCATCCAATCATGAGCCAAGGGCTGTCCCAAAGCCCACTCTATGTATACAGAAACATAGGCCTGTTTCTGTTCTGTCTCTTTCTCAGTCTCTCTCTCTCTTCCTTCCTCTCTCTTCTCATCAGCTCTTTCATCCCTGGGTTAGATAATGCTCCAGTAACACACTGCTAACAGCATTACCTGTGTTTTCTATTTATTGATTTTGATCTGGCGACAGAAATAAAGGACCTTTCAGGGACCCATTTTGATTGCTGTTTGTGATTGCTGTCAGTGCTGGAACCAGCAGAACCTAAGCCACTTAAACTCCCTTTGGTGAAACCAGGTCACACAAGGCTTTCAGACTACCAAGACTGGTGCAGCAAAGCACCTAGCTTTTATTCACGTCCACTGCTCTGATATGCAAACCTCCTAAAACATAAACAGTAATAGGCGAGACTGAAGCACCTCTTCATTCAGAAACGTAAGAGTACTGATACTCCTAAAGTACTACAGGACCATCAAAAATACCATAATACAGAAGAGAAACTGGCAAGAGGACCTTCTACTCACTCCCAGACCACCCTGTGCTGCCACAAGTTTTTATCCTTCCATCTCCCAAGCCCGCTCCACGGGAACCCCCATCCACTAAGGAATCATGCAACCCCATCTTGACAAGAGCTCAAAACTGCACTAAAGGGCACCTTTTACAACCTGAAGGATGCAAGTGAATTCTGCCCCACTCTGATGTGAATATATATATTTTATTTAAAAAATCAGGGGTAGGGAAAGAGAAGCAGATATTCATTCAGCTTCCTGCACTGGTTAGTAAATTATCAAAATGAATGAATCACAAACGTGATTCCGGGGCAGCGAAGAGAGCCGCAGCACCTGCCGTATGAGTCCCTCATGGTAGAACTACACGCCGCATCGCCAGCTTCAAGGAACTGAGACGCCCCGCATAGATCTCAGCTATAGACCAAAATTTGGCCTATAGCCTCATGCTTTACAACAGATGCAAAATATAACCTGTTGAGCTATCAGGGTGAGCGGATCCACTTACCTTCCTTATCATACACACAGCCCCTCTACATTTGAGACGGCTGATTATTCTGGTCCTGAAGAAAGCCTCCTGACCCACAGGGGCGCCTTAGGCTGAAACATGTCAACCCACTTTTCACAAGGTGCAGTGGATCCATAATTATCCAGACAATCACCGCCCGCTTTTTCAACCCTATCCCTCCGCTGTGAAAATAAAGGCAATCTACATAGGGGAGAAGATATTTTAATGTTTGTATTCATCTTTTTATCACACTTTCTATTTCACAACTGTCGCATACAGACAGTCTCCCTCCTGGTGGAGGACGATGAACACCTGGAGAACGGGACACTCAGGTGCTGAATCCCAATGATGATTCATCCCACTTAACCAAACAAGTGGAGAACCAAGATATACCGCTATCGTGAGAGTGCGGCTGAGGGTCTTTATCGTATTTTTTCCAAGAGACTCTGGAAAAACGAACCTTGTGATTCATTCATTTTGATAATTTACTATGTATATTCTCTGCCTGCGTGCTGTATTCATCATAGAATTGTATGTGTTTGCCAATATTATTCATATGACGCTGTTATTTAATTGCTTCCTTTCACATTTTGGACCTCATTCACAATAGAATGGTGTAGCGTGGTGCCACAAGCAGTTTTGCAGCGCTGCGCAGCGTCATTCTAATAGTGCAGGAAGGCGCCGTATTTACAAAACTACGGTGCACTCCTGTTCTGACCCCTGTGCTAAAAAAGCAGCCTAGCACCAACGCAGGCACCCTTGCGCCATGGTGCAAGGGCGCCTGTGTTGCGGGGATCATTGATTTTGTGCAGGAAGGGACACCTTTCTGCACAAAATCAATAAATGGAGGCGATTTCCTCCTTCTGTGTGTGCTGCAGAATGCAGCAAACATAGAAAGACAAAAAATGAGAAGTAAGGATATTTCTCCTCTTTGCGCCTCCCTAACACCACCGCTGGGGCGGTGTCAGAACTGGACGCATTCCCAGCTTTATGATTGCTCATAAATCTGGGAATACTTCAGATCCCATGGGTGTTGTGTGGTAACACCCGCAGCAACACCCATGAAACGCCCCTTTCACGCAGTGTTCTGCGTGAAAGTAGCACATATTTACAAGGCCATGGAAAGCCACTTAAAGTGGCTTTGCGTGGCCTTGTGAATATGCTGCGGCACATTGCGCCACCTGAGTGTCAAAAAAGTAACGCTCCGGTGGCGGAAAAGTGCTGCTAGGGCCTCGTAAATTAGGCCCTTTGTGTCAACCACCTCACTCCCACTGCTCTATATACCATAAATGCTGCTTTGTAAACTATTTCTGACCAAAATGTTACTGATGCTAAATAAGAAAATACAAATAAATAAATCATTATGTGGATCACTGAAAGGCTGTTGCAGTAACACCGGAATACTGAGAACTAGCCTCAAGTGAATGGCCACAGCCTTCAAGCATTAGCATTAGCATTAGTTTAGCAGATATGTTCACATGGACAAGGCTAGAACTTCCATCACCGTCCCCTTCATCACACAACTTCACAGTTTTGCACCACGCAACTGGCCCAATTCACAAAGATTTTGCTGTGACTTACTCTTGTAGTTCCCTCTTCAGTGCCACTACAAAGTTAGTTAGGAGCAGCCCCTCATTGACAAGCCCTCCATGAGTCTAGGCTCGGCCCACGGCTTGTGGCCTTCCGTCCGTGTCGCTGCCTGACGACAGAGGCTGATTGCCTATTGACTTGTCAGTCATGTCTCATCCTGTTCTATGCATTGATCTACAATGGATACATTACCAGCTAATGGTCATCGCTTCCCCCTGGCTAAGTGTAGTACGCGTTGTCTGTACTTAAAAGAAGCGGCCCAGGACATCCTCTGAATAATGCATGGCAGCAACTCGCGGAGTGTTGTATGGAGATGCATGGCCTCGGTGCATCTAAGTGAGTCCTGTAGCGAGTCGCATTAGGTATCTCGGACATCCTGAAAGTACCTGCATCTAAAGTGAGCTCTGATGCAGTGCACTCACCAGCTGGAGAAATGTACGGGAATTCATGGTGCCATAAAAGAAAATCCTCTGACCACCAAGCTTAGAGTTCTCTGCCAGCTCCAGCCTTCATACAGTGGGGTAGCCAAAGGAAAGGCTGTGGCGCAGCGGCCAGAGCTGCAGACTCAGGAACTGGGGATCCGAGTTTGCATCTCAGTTTTGGCTCAACATCCCGTGATTCTGGGCAAATCACTTAATCTCCCCCATGCCCATGGGCAGCGCGTAGATACCCTCACGGGTGATAAGCCGCACTATATAAATCTACAAATTATAATTATTATAAAGATTTCCAAATGTGAACATCCTGACCATAAACTCCCCCCTGCACATCCCCTCCTGCACAAATTGGTCACACCCTGCCCAATTTTGAAAGGACTTGCAAAAATATGCTTTCTGGTTGAACATGAGTCATTGATACTTTAACCTGCCCTGCACTATCTGCGGCAGCCATGAAACTGGGGCCAAACATTGTAAGAGCTCACACTCCCCAGGCCCAGCCTGGCTCCTCGGTGAGCCCCATTCATACAGCCCCTTGGCTGGAGACACACACTTTGGGCCAGATGTACGACCCTATTTTGCATGCACAAACGGGTTTGCGACCCGTTTGCGCATGCAAAATGTCACAGGGCCATGTACAATTCCTAAATAGCGAGTCACAATTTATTTGCGACTCGCTATTTAGAATTATAGTCGCTATTAGGAAGGGGCGTTCCCTTCCTAATAGCGACCCCAAAGCCATGTATGAATGTTTTGCGACCGCAATTGCGGTCGCGAAACACTCGCAAATTACCAACCTCTTCAAGAGGGTGGTAATGCACTTGCAAAAGGGAAGGGGTCCCAAAGGGACCCCTTCCCCTTTGTAAATGCAGGGAAAAATATTTTTTAGGGGCAGGCAGTGGTCCCAGGGCCCACTTCCTGCCCTTCAAAAATGAAACGAAAAAGTTTTTTGTTTTTTTAAAATGCAGCCCGTTTTCCTTTAAGGAAAACGGGCTGCATTTAAAAAAAAAAACTGCTTTATTGAAAAGCAGTCCCAGACATGGTGGTCTGCTGAGCCCAGCAGGCCACCATACCTGGGAGGGCCAGCCATTCCCAATGGGGTTGCAAATTGCGAGTGGCTCATTAATATTCATGAGCCTCGCATTTTGCGACCCTATTGGGAATCGCAATCAGTGTCTCTGACACTGTAGTACATTGTAAATTGCGTCTCGCAATTTGCGACTCACAATCGAGCGCAAATTGTGAGGCGCAATTTACAAGGGTCGTACATCTGGTCCCTAATGCTTTATTTTATGCTCCCTGGACACAGCCATGTCTGCGGAGTCTCTACCAGGAGCCACTTCAAGGGTCAGACACTTGTGAGCCTCGAGGCAGGGATTAACATCATGTGCCTTAATTATGCAAGACATGTATACATTGTGCACTTGTTAGTTCCCCTTGTGTAGAAGTGGGAGATCCCAGATGAAAGACAGAGAATTGGTCAGGGAAATCCATGCACATGGAGCAAACACAGAGACTTTTTAAAGCATGAACAAAGAGGGCAATTGCTAAAATTCCCCCCCACCGCCATCTGAGAGGCCACCTAGGCAAGTGAGCTTTGTCTCTGTCTCTGCCTCTCACCCTCTCACCCTCTCACTGCTCATCTCTACCTCTTTGTCTTTCTCCCTCACCTCTCAAACTATGTAATACTTTTTACTTTTTCTCTCCTCAACTATCCTTTGCTCTATCATCTCTCACTCTTCTTTCTCTTTCTTTTCTCTTTTTGTATTTTCTAACTCATCTCTCTCTATCTCACCAATCACTAGATCCTTACCCTTCCCTCTACCTCACTTCTCTGTCTATCTCTCTCACTGGCTACCTCTACGTCACCTCTCCCTAGCATTCTATACCACTCTTTTACTGCCTCGCCTGTCTTCTTGTCTCATGCGTCTCTCCTTAGTTCACCCACTTCTTCTACCTCTCTCCACTCTCTCACTACATCTCGGTGTATCTCCACACTCTATCAAATCTACCTCATCTCTCCCTACTTCACGCCGATCTACACCTCACTCCTCTGTTTTCATTTCCCAACTGCCTCCTTCATCTACTTCACTTCTCTCAAATTCTCTTTTCATTTTGCTCCTGTCTCTACCTCACCATGATCCTCCATCTTCCATCTCTTTATATGTCTCCGACTACCTCACTTGACTTGTCTACCCCTACCTCTCTCTGTCTCTAGCTCTCTGACTCACCTCTCTTTCTACCTTACTTCTCTACCTCAACCCTCTATGAACCCCACCCCCTCTTGTTGTCCTGCTCAGTGGTGTAACACAGGCCCCCGCAGCTCCCGCGGTGCAGGGGGGGCCCAAGCTCCAGGGGGCCCCCACAGCACAATACTCTGGCCTAAGAGCTCCTGATTGAGTCCAGATGGGGGCCCTCCACGTACCTTGCAGGGGGCCCCCCTCAAGTTTCGTTATGCCAGTGGTCCTGCTACCTATTTTGAGACCTTTAAGGCTTCTTAGTGCCATGTAAAAGTGTATGTGGTGCTATGCGACCTTAAAGAGCACCAGCACAGGGAAAGAGAGCGGCAGCTGGACATGTTTTATAGATATGGCTCCGAGGCGCTCTCATCCCCTAGCGAAGGGTTCTTTAAAGTCGGTCCTAAAGGGCCAGATCCATGCCAGCCTTTTAAGATAACCATATTTATCTAAATGGGGATATGCTAAAAATCTGGCATGGATTATGCACTCCAGGACCGACTTTGGAGAACCCTACCCTAGCTCAATGCAGCAACTTTGGTTGCTGCGCTTTGTTGCTCTGTTTGCAAATATATTCCTTATGCAACATTGGGTAACCGCACCACAAGCCATGAGATGAAGGGTCCATCCTTTTGGGAATGTGTCCATAGACAGTCAGCGGAATGGTGTATATTCTTTTTTCCCTCGCTCTGTACAACCTTACGACCGGTCCTTGACTGAGCCATCCTCTGGTTTCTTTCCACCTTGCACCTCTATTGAGTTTCTGCCTTTTTAATTAGATCATTGGATACTTCACTGTTGTGTGCTTTGGATCTCCATCTAGGCAAAGTATTCTTTAACCTCATGCATCATGTGGAAATCCACCTGAAATGTTGCCTCTCTGGATACCTTATCTGAACCTCCAATCTGCATGTCCAGTGGGCGAAATTCGAATAATTTGCTTTGCGCAATTATGCCAGAATTTGGCAAAGTGATGCAAAATTAAGAATAATTACTAAATGCAGATCTGTCATTTTGCGCAATGTATTAGCGCGAAATGCTTCCTCCCGGAAAATTGTGGCGTAAGGATGCATTTAAGCAAAAGCACCACAATCAACAGCAGCTTGCACTCTGTTGTTTCTATGTGTTTGTAGTAAATTCTTAGTGCAAATGGCACATACACAGATACATTTTGACAGCAATGATGCATAGTCACACGAAGTGGCGTAATAGTGTAATTTCAGGGAGTTTTGCATAGCAAGCTTAATGCAAAATTCCTTAATTTACGCGAATTACGCCGGCGTAATGTGAATTTTAGTGCTTGTAAAGAAGGCATTGGTGGAAGCTCAAGGCTGCTGCACACTGCTTTGACTTTGCTGTGGTGTGCATCGGCTTCCACTACTGGATAGTAAAATACGGCCATTATTAGGGTGCAGTGGGCCCCTGAAGCCCCTCAGCCCTGGTGCCACTGCACCTGCTGCACTATTGATCCCTACATCCCTGTAGCCTAGTAATGATTTTTTATGCAAGTTCCGTATACATTGTAGTAGGCCAGGGCAGAATTTCAATTGCACCGGAGTAATTGGAGTAATTTCGGTAATTCTACGTTACTCTGTGACGCAGAATTACCGATAATTACATAATTACTCCTCCTTGCGTAATTAAGAGTAATTTGGGGGGGAAATCCTAACACAAGAGCACATTGAGCTAGCGCAAATGTCTGCTCATGCTCGCAATTTGGTTCTGCTGCATTTTGTGCTCAGAAAATGGGGATAGATGTCGATAGTAGGTTGGGGAAAATCCTACCCCAAGAGCATATTTAGCGAGCGTGACTGGGCGCTCACACTCCCTATTTGTGTTCTGTTGCATTTAGCACTATTTCTTAGTGCAAAATGCATCCTTGCATCCATTTTGGAAGCCTGGGAGCATTTTTGCTGTACGAAATAACACTAAATACAGAATTATTCTTCTCGCATAATTCAAGTATAATATCGCAGATTTTTTGGGTGATTCTGCGTGATTACACTACACTGAATTACGTGAGTTGTGCCCACCACTAGAAAAAATCCTAACGCAAGAGCATATTTAGCAAGCACAAGTGGCTCCTTGTGCTCGCTGTTTGTGTTTTGTTGCATTTAGCATTTCTTTGTTGCACAAAATACATCCTCGCATCCATTTTGGATGCGAGGGTGCATTTTGGGCCAAGAAAACAGCACTAAATGTCAGTAGTTGTTTGGGGAAATCCTACGCCAAGAGCACGTTAAGCAAGCGCGAGTGGCTGCTCATGCTCCCTATTCGTGTTCTGTTGCTTTTAGCTCTATTTATCAGCGCAAAATGCATCCACACGTCCATTATGGGGCTAAGAAATAGCACCCAATACAGAATTGCTCACCCCGCGTAATTCAAGTGTAATCTTGCAAAAAGTTTCGGTAATTCTGCATGATTATGCTACACTGAATCACGCCGGTTACGCCCACCCCTATATTGCAGCATTTTATTATATTATAATATTTGTATAATGCTTTCTAACCCTCTGTGGGGCGCTGAACCTATTTCGGAAGTGTCTCCATGTTATGTGTGCTGACCACCAAGGTCTGATTAGCTGTCGACGTATGTTCTTGATGCGGTTCGCTATGCTAGTGGTGGCAGGTGGACCCCTACTCTGGTCTAAGAGAAGGCAAACCTTCTCTGGAGCTAGCTGTATTCGGTGATTAGTCAGGAGGGTCCGAAGCATTTTCATTCCCTCAAAAACAGCAGCAATTTGAGAACAGGAGAATCTAAAATCTAAAACTTTGTGAACTCAATAAAAAACAAAATCAGGGTACGTTGAAAAAAAGCATTAGCAAAATGTTTGATGGGTTTACAATCAGGTTTCTTTCTTATAAATATAGTTGCCATAATTTTAGGGTAAGTCAAGGCTTGCAAAGGGAGCAAATAAGTCATCAAAAAGTTAAGAACGTGATAATAAAAAATGGAAGTATAGACAGGGGTGTGGCTTGGTCATTGAGATTGGGGGTGAGGGGTGGTCCTCAGATTTCCTGACAATCAGGCTGGCATGTAATGTTAAAATACATTATAGGACAAGCAGGGCGCATGAGAGGGGCTTAAGAGGCAGTGGAAAGGGGGAGGGATGCAGATTGGTAGTAGCAGTAGGTAAGAGAAAACACAATATTTTGTAAAAATCAACATTTTTTAGGACTTTCAAAACAGAGATGAGAGAGCGAGAATGTGTGTGTTTTTGTCAGTGTGTGCATGCAACAATCTGAAGTGAATTCCAACAGACACCTCACCGTAACAACTGAAAGCAACGGTACCCAACTATTTATCAGAAAAAACGTTTATTAGGGGGATGTAATACCCCAAACGGTATAGAGCATAGACATGGAGCTTGTATAAATATATGACGCATGCATGGCACCAATGAGGCTTATAGTAAATAATAGCCCTAATGTTGTTGGAGCAGGTTGTGTAACATCAATGAAAAAAACAAGTGCATGTCATGGCCTCAAATGCACGGCAGCCAGCAAGAGTCCTCTGTATTCATCTCTCTTCAAGCGGCGGACCTCAAAGGATGTCACCCCCATTCCCATTTATGTGCGCTTCAAGGAAGGCTCCTCTGTTTGGGTGGACTGCATCAGAACTAATCGCCTTATCATAGATTAGATTCGATATTTTATGAAACACATGTACTATTTAGCGACATCTTCAGTATCCTTTTTTTATACTCAGCATTTTCAGTCCAAGACATGTCCAGCTGGGACCTCGCTGCTGTCTTCCGCTTAGTGAATATAGGAGGAGAAGGGTACTTCCGGTACTTCTGGCACTTCTAGGGGAGAGAGATAAGACCGAGCCTTGTTCCCACTTATTTCTGCATAATACATGCGATTCTGCAATCCCTGTATAAAAACCCATCTCTAATTTCTTTATGATACCTGGGATCCTGCAATTCCTGTATAAAACCCTGCCTCTAATTTGTTTATAACAGGAGGCTTTTGACTAAAACGCCAATTTTAGGCAAATGACCTTACAACTCAACTGTAATTATGGAGAAGTTAGATTCTTTATGCATGTTTCTACACATTCTGAGCTACTGACTGTGCCTTATTTTTGTAAAAAAACAGATTTATAATAAACTGATTCTAATATTTTTGCAACAAATATCTAACTGCTTTTTTGATGTGTTTAGTTTAGCACTAGATATTCTAGATTCTATTTTATTTTTCATGTTTGCAAACATGCTCTTTCTTTCATATGAAAAAGCTACGCACAAAGGATTTAAATGGTTTTAGGGAAAGGTGATGGTATGACCATGTCTTATAAGGACTAAAGAACCCTCTATGGTTCATGATAAGGCTATTGCAAGTCACATTGGAGTTCCAGACATAATAAGGAACTCGGCATTCGGCCTCGTTCCTCTATATGCTCATTGAACTACTCAGTGACTTGCAATAGCCTTATAACATACAGCAGGGGATACTTTATTCCATATATAGTTGTCAACTTGTGACATACCCAGTCCCCGACTCTAAAGGAATGACATCAGAACTCTGCTGTACAGTCCTGATGTCACAATGCCTGTTGCTAGAGCCAGCAGCCGGGCGGAAAGGCAGGTCATGTCACAGAGCATAATTAAAGCAGCTGTTTAAAGAACGAAAAACAAAACCTTGCTTCTCTTTCTTCTTCTGAGTTTTTGTAGCTGTACATTGACAACAAGGAAGGAGATATGTATGGCAATATGTTTATTTTTTGCATTCCTTGCCTAATTATAGAAAAGTTAGAATCTTTCTGCAAGTTTCTACTGCACCTTTCTTAAAAAAAAATCTAACTTGTATTAAACTACTTCTAATATCTTTTTGCAACAAATATCTAACAGCTTTATTCGTGTTTTTAATTTTGCACTAGAGATTCTATTTTTATTTTACATGTTTGCAAACATGATCTCTCTTTCATATGGAGGAGCTACTCACCAAGGTTTTAAGTGGTTTGTGGGAAAGGTGATGGTTTAACAATGTATTATAAGGATTAGAAATACCCCTGCCATACATAATACAGGTATTGCAAGTCACCTCAGTGCCATACATAATAAGGGTATTGCAAGTCACCCCGGAGATCCATAACATTATAAAGGAACTCATCCTCACTATATGGTCATGGCTCCCCTTAGTCACTTGCAATATAAGGCAGGGGGTATTTTATCCCATATATTTACGTGGGATGGGGCAGCGGAAGGAGGCCCATGGAGGAAAGTGCAAGCATACAGGTTTTATTGTTTCTTTATGGGTGCTGAGGGAAGCCAGAGAGGATGGCAGCAATCTGTGGCATTTCCGCCGTTGAAGTCGAAAGCTAGATCTGTGAATTGTGGTGTCCTCCCGGGCTGGTCACTCTTACCTTGTTTTTAAACTTACACATGCACCCCCTGGCCAGTGGTCTCAATCTCCCAGTTTTACATGTACACTGACCACACACAATTCCCCTTTACCATCACCTGCCCACCGGTCCAACCTCAACCATTAAAAAGCCTATACACAACAGAGTGATCTGTAAATCATTACATTGTGTTATCTTCGTACATAAGGCGGTGTGTAGCAAGACCCCGATCTTCCTAGCCACCAAATTCTCTTGGAATACTCCTGCCACAAATCTGCACTCTGCAAACCAATTCCTTCTCCCAGTTCTAAACACACAACAAAAAGGGACTAGACATTTAGCCTTCCCTCACTCTACAAACAAGACACTGAACTTCACACACAAGGAAGGACAATAACGGCCCCAACCCACTGGGGCTGCTCTAGGAGAAACGAAAAGGGGGGGAAAAACCTAAATTCCTACTGGACAACCCACAGGGTTGTTAAGATTGCCCTCACCTACTAATAGTGGCATGCTTCATCATTGGGCCGCTAATACACCATGGCACAGACCAACGCTCATGGTGGAGTGCATATTTTTAAAAAACAGTTTTTTTCTCAGATGGGATCCCTGTTACAGAAAAAATATATAATTAAAACTGTCTAGGTGGGTACACCGTATCTTTAATATGGGCCCCACTTGGCAGGATTAAAATAAAATGTGTATATCAGAGCGTCTATGTCTTTTTTACCAAATCTGTTTGCATCCTCCCTGTTCCCCAGTCCCAGTATGTCTCGTAAAGAGATAGGGCCTTTTCTATGACTGTGGACAAAATTTAGTACAGACTGTCCCTCTGCTGCAGAGCTCAAGCCACACTCCCCTTTTAAAACTTGCCTTTTAAAACCAAAACCAAGAGGCTTATAAGAATGCATACATAACATAAAATTGATAGTGATGGACTTACTGAATTTACTAAGAATTATAACTCTGTAGCCTATCATATCAAGTTATGAATCCGAAATAAAGAAGAAATAAATAATGATTTTGATGAGGGAAGGAAAGAGGAAAGGAAACCTATCTATGATCTAGTGGTATCAGTTTTACCACCATGGGCCTAATTACAATGCAGGTCGGACTGCAACCGAAGGCTCGTCGGTTGCAGTCCAACCGTCATCTATTGCTGGAGTCCAACCGACGCATGCAGTCGGAGGCAGCAGTCAGAGGGAAACGACTGATGCTGTCCAAACCATAATCCCTTAAGGACGGCCTTTCCGCTATCGGGATGTCGGTTTCCAACAGCCGTTCAATCTCGGCCTTTCTGTAATGCAAAGGCTACCGTAAAGTGAAATTGGGGGTCCTTAGCAGGGCCCCTTTCCCTCCGCGGCCTCCACATTTGGTCCTGGGGGGCACCATGAGGTGCCTGCCACATGGTGCAGGGATGTCCACAAACTTCTATTTCTCAATGGGAGCTTGTGCGGCGTGCAGTCTGCTCGCCACACAAGCTCCCATCGAGAAATGGAAGTTTCTAACTGCACTATGTGTGGTTGCATCATAATTAGGTGTTCGGAAACACCAACCTATGGTCGGGCGGCTTCCTCACCGAAACGGTGTCAGTCAGATGCAACTCCGACCGACATCGTAATGAGGGTCTATGTAGTGTCAGGCTCAATGCCTTCTGATTGGCCATAAAACAAACAAGTTACGGACCACAAACTTTGGTTTGGCTCCTGCTAAATTCATCCAAAATATATCACAAGACAGATGAATAAAGGTTTAAAAGTCCTTCAACTATGTTTACACTGGACCTGTAAATATTAGAACAGCATGCATGAACCGTACAGAACATTTTTATTACATATCAGTGTGGACACACACTTCAGTACTTTAAATCACCCATGCAGCAGAGGAAGAGCATTTGCAGTCTGTCAACCTTCAGCTGGTGAAAGATCCTAAGCTCTTCCTTAAGACTTTTAGCCGATCATTGAACTGCCAGGAAATGTCTTCTGTGCAGCCTGACTGATTGCTCCCAGAAAGACATATTTTAGACTGTTTCTCTGGTGGGATGCTCTTAGATCATTACGATGAAAAATTAATATTTATCCACGCGGCTATCTGTACTTAAGACCACCTGTCAATAAAGGGCACCAGTCTACTCAGACCGCTGACTGAATGCATTGCATTATTCATCAGTCCACAGAAAGCGATGGATTAATCAACTGAATATTTCTATACTCCAGGGTGTGCGGCCAGACACAGCAAAGAATATATGTCTATGTCTGCTAGAGAATCTTGCTGCAGAAAAATAACATTCTGATAGCTGTGAAGAGGAGGGGGCGCTTGTGGGCCTGATCCTGAAGGCGATTTTTGGTTAATTCTAGTTTTAGGTAACTTGAAATTTGTTTCCAGTAAGATCCGTTAGTTTCCAATTGTCCTTTATTCTGTGTTTGATTAGGAATTCCTCATAAAATATATATTTTTTTACATTCCACTCTACAAATGTATTTAACTCTTGAGGTTCCGTGTGTTTGCACAGCCCTATACTGTTACGCCAAAGAGGGAATACCCTGGATCAATGTTCTTAACGGATAGGCAGGAGATGGGAAAACCTGTCTTCCATATTTCTTAAGAAATTTGTATTTCTTCCATGACCTCAAAGTGTGCATGAACTCTTGGGCATGATTTTCTTCAGCTTGTACATGACCTTTGACACTCTGGGTAGGATTCGGTTCAGCTTGGGCATAACATCTTCCAGTCTGGTTTGGACTTTCAACCTTGAGCATGACCTCTTCCTGTCTGGGTAGGATCACGTTCAGCCTGAACATGATCTCTTACAGTACTTGCAGTATCTCCTTCAGCTTGAATGTTACCTCCTACAGTCTGGGTAAGATTTCCTCAAGTTTGAGCTGTTGCAAAGTCATCCTGTGCCATAGGCACCCCCCAACTCTTTGCTGACTGGTACTGGAGGTAACTGACTCTCTGCCTAACCAGGCCCAGGGCCAATGCTATGCTGAAAACACTTCAAACACAGTGAAAACACCTACATACACTAGGGTACACTAAGGGTTGGGCTACCCCTGTGATTGGCATGACCTACCCCATAGGGCCCTAGTACATATTAGGGCAGGGGGATTGAAACTACCTATCAGTCCCTAGTATATAATAGGGCATGGCAGTTTAGAGGCCAGCAGACCTTTCTGCACTTGCATGCGTGCACTGCTGAAGCCTGAGGTATTTTTAAAAGTGGCTCTGTGTGGCAGGACTGCTTTTAAAAAGTAAATTGTGCCCAAACTCAACTTTTGTGTTTGGGGCACTTCAAAATGGTTAACCTGCAACATTTGGGCATATTAGGTACCCCCAGGGTCTCCCCTAGGTGTCCCAGGGGTGGGGGGTCAGGTATCTATAAGGTAGACCCTTATAAAATGAGTTTTATATGCCCTGGGTAAAGTGAAATTGCACATTTCACTCCCCACATTGTGATAAAGTGCTGCCCAAAATCGACCTTGGTGGTAGGATCACTGTGGAGGGAGGATCTGTAATATTTTTACATATTCAGAACCCCTAAAGTCTCACCTAGGTGTTCCTGGGGTGTGGGTCCTGTAGATATATGTAGCGTACTTATAAAATATGTTTTTATAAGCCCTGGTGCTGGAAAAATGGCCCAAGTCACTTTTCCCTATGCAAATCCCATGCCATAGGTTAACATTGGAAAAGGTTATTAGTTAATAACTGGAGAAAGAAAAGCCGTAAAACTAGGATTAAAGGACTCAGTAGAATGGTAATGATAAATCCAACAATATGGTATTGTTGAATTTATTGTAAAATGTACAGACAAGAAGTTGTAAGACTTTTTTTTGTCAGTAAGCCAAAATTTAACCCTGTACTGCTCTACCCTGATTGGTCAGAGATAAGTGGGTGAGCCTGGCTGCTTTGAAGAGGTGATAAATGACCCCTGGGGTTAGGAAGCCTCTCGGGGAGGAGAGGTTGCTGGGCATAGGAATGCCAGAGCAGGGGGAGGAGTTGTAAACAATGGACTTCAAGCGAAGGGGAGGACCCCTGTTCACCTCTAGCCAGATGCTAGGATTAAGGAAGGAATGAGCAGCTGCAAGGGGGAGGGAATATGGAGATCAGCCATCCTAGGGGTGTGTCTAGCCAGGTCTTCTCTGCCTGCTGAAAATTCTGACATATTGAATTTTGGAAGAATAGTGGTTTCTGGGTTAGCATTTTGCCACACTCTGCAGGAAGTGGTCAGAGTTTTGGGTGGAACCCTGCAGCTCATTGGACAGAAGTGCCCTCCTGCTTGACCCCAGAGAACACTGAATAAGTATCTGAGAGGGGCGGTGCCTCTCAGATCTGCTGCTTGAAACTTAAGAGAATCAGAAGGGTCTGTGCTGAAGATTTTGATGTGCATTTCCAAAGGCCAGGACTCTGAGACTGCGCCTTTTTGCACCATTTGAAACTACAGCCCTGTGGATCAAACCTGCTTCAAAAGTACTAAAGAATGGACTCCCTGCATGCTACAGGTTAACAGAGCTCACCTGGACATCCCCACAAAGAATCCCCAGCCTCGAGTACTACCAGTGGATTTGTAAGGGTTTTGTTCAAGTGGATTGCGAGAATTGAAGTCTCACACTTTCAAGGACCCTCTTGGAGATTCCAGAACCTTGTATTGTGTGCTGGATACTTTGGGACCCACAAGACGAACTTCAGGAAGAAGTTCTAACTGGACCCAGCCTGCCGGAGAAGGCTGCACAGGAGTGGTGAGAAATTCTCCAGGACAATTGCTAAAGGTGAATGTGCCTCTGTCAGAGCACACAAAATGACAAAAGGGGCACTGTTGGTTTCTAAGCACTAGAAAGTGACTAATCTTTAAAAATTCATATCTCTGGTTCCCTACAGTGGATTCTTTCCGTTTTGGTGTCATTTAAAAGATAAACATATTTCCTATATTTATAAATTGGTGTTGGATTTTTATTTTGTGTTGTGTCTCAATTATTTACTGAATTGGTGTTTTTAAATGCTTTACATACCTGTCTTTGAAGTTAAGCCTGCCTGCTCGCAGCCACGTTACCAAGGGTTGAGCATGGGAATAATTTTCTAAGACCTATTCTGCGCCCTATACTGTGTTAGTGGCCTTATTGCCAGTGGCAGACCTACATTTTCCCCTACCAATAATCCACTTTCCAACATTTGGTGCTCAGCGGTGTGGATGAGGACTTGCGTTTAAAGAGTACACCTTTCAGTAAAGTGAATTAAGATTGTAAAAATCCTCTAAATTGCCTTAGAACAAAACGTTTGAATTTGATTTTTGGAATTTGGACTAAACTGTTTTTAATCCATTGTTTTGATTTTTCCAAATTGTTCTAAGTCTGTTGTGCCTAGTTATTGTGACCCAAAACTAGGGAACCATGGAGCTGGACCTGGCTAAACTGTCCCAGTTCGCAGTGGGTGATCTTAGGGTACAGTGTAGGCTTAGGGGGCTGCCTGCTTCTAATAAGATTAAGAAGACAAGGTTGCTTAAGTCCCTAACAGCCTGGGCTGGGGTAGCTGAGGAGACTCAAGGGGGGATGGAGGGTGAGCCTCCCAACCTCACCCCAGAGGGGGCTGAGGATGATGCCTCTTCCATTTTTTCTAGTGTTAGCCATATGATTTCAGATGGTGGGAGGGGGGAAGGGTCCCTTACTCAGGAACCACCACTGTCCGTTGCAGAGAGACAGCTTAAGGGTCAATTAGCTTTGATAGCTTTGGAGCAGAGGAAACTGGAATTGGCTGAGAAGAGATGGGAGAGGGAGGAGGCGTTGAAAAGAAATGGTGGCAGTGAAAATGATGAAGAATTTGAAATGTTCAGGGGTGGTGGTCTTGATCACAAACTTCCCAAGGGTATAGTGCCCAAGTACACTGAGGGGGTGACATTGACAAGTGGCTAGCAGCTTTTGAGAGGGCCCTTAGAATGAGTAGGGTCCACTCTAAGTATTTGGGTGCACTCCTGTGGGAGTTGATTCCAGTAGCTGGGAGGGATAGGCTCCTGACCCTGAAGGGAGAGGATGCAGAATCATACCAGCAGATGAAAGCATGCTTAGTCAAAAGATTTGGTCTGACTCCAGAGCAGTACAGGGTGAAGTTTAGAGGCACCCAGAAATTGAGTTCAAAGTCTTGGGTAGACTTTGTGGACATTTCAGTAAAGGCACTGGAAGGCTGGATTGTTGGTAACACTGTTGACACATATGAGGGATTGTATAATTTGTTTTTGAAAGAACACATTTTGACTCATTGTGCAGAAGAGAAGTTACGCCAGTATCCAGTGGTCTCTAAGCTGACAGACCCCAGAGAGCTGGGAGAAGCAGTTGATGAGAACCCGGGTTTCCATTCAGCACCAGGGGGGTGACCAGAAGAAAGGACAGGCCCCTCCCCAGGCGAAAACCCAGGGAAAAGAAGGTCAAAACCAGAAGGAGTCCTCCAAAGACCCACAAAAACCTGCACAAGGAGGGGGGGCCCGAGCCAACCCAAATTCAAAGGGAGGGGGTATCAGGGAAAGAATGGTAGGTTCTTTGATCCCTCAAAGGTGGGTAAGTGCTTTGACTGTAACCAGCCAGGGCACAAACAGGGAGATGCTGTCTGCACCAAGAAGCTCCCCCCTAAGGGGCCATCCACAGGGATTACCAGTATAAGTGTAGGGGTGGAGAGTGGTGCCCTAGAGAGGGGTAGTCAGGTGGCGGAAGCAACCTTAGTGTCCCTGGGTGGGGTGAATATTGCAACTCTTGCTGCCTTACCTCCAAACATGGACAAGTACAGTCAGAGGCCTAAAGTGAATGGGACTGATGTTGAGGCTATCAGAGACACAGGGGCTAGTGTAACTATGGTCCTGGATGAGCTGGCGCCTCCAGGGAGGTTGCTACCTGGTGAGTTTCACCAGGTGACTTATGCAGACAGCACTACCAAACTCCATCCTATGGCTGTGGTGGATTTGGAATGGGGAGGTGTGACAGGCCCTATGAAGGTAGCTGTGTCAAAGGTGCTCCCAGTCCAGTGTTTACTGGGCAATGATCTTGAAGCCTCTGCTTGGTCAGAGGTGGAGAGAGGACTCCATATGAAAATATTGGAGCTCCCTGAGTGGGTATGTGCTGTGACTAGGTCACAGACTAGCCAAAAGGGAGGGGCTGGACACTTGGACCCTGGAACAAAGGGCCAAGCATCCAAGGACAAGGGTACTGGGCCTGGTGAGCCAGCCCAGGGAACTCCAGATGTGCAGGAAGAATCTAACCCTGATGGGGAGGATCTGGCCTCTGAGGGAGGGACTCCATCCCTGCCAGAGCTGTCAGATTTGGCAGAACTGACAGGAGCAGGTGGACCCTCCAGAGAGGAGTTCAGTAAGGGACAGCGAGACTGTCCCACCCTTGAGAACTTGAGGCGGATTGCTTCTAAGCAAGAGGAGGGGGATGACAGTGGGTTTCACAAACTCTACTGGTAAGATGGACTGCTTTATACTGAGGCCAGAAACCTCAAGGAGGGGGCCACCAGGAGGTTGGTCGTGCCCCAGAAGTACAGAGAGTTCATCCTGACTTTGGGTCATGATATCCCCTTGGCAGGACATTTGGGACAGACAAAGACATGGAACCGGTTGGTGAACCATTTCTACAGGCCCTATATGTCTGAAAAGGTAAAGGAGTTTTGCAGCTCCTGTGTCACCTGTCAGGCCAGTGGCAAGGCAGGGGGCAAGACAAAGGCTCCCCTAATACCACTGCCAGTGGTTGGGGTTCCTTTTGAAAGGGTGGGGATGGACATTGTTGGTCCCCTGGACCCACCTACTGCATCAGGGAATAGGTATATCTTAGTGGTAGTGGACCATGCCACTAGGTACCCTGAAGCAATCCCTCTTAGAACCATTGATGCTCCTGCAGTGGCTAGAGCACTGCTTGGTGTGTTCACCAGAGTGGGTTTTCCGAAAGAGGTGGTATCAGATAGGGGCACGAACGTCCTGTCCAGCTATCTGACTGCTATGTGGGATGAGTGTGGTGTCAACTACAAGTTCACCACCCCCTATCACCAACAAGCAAATGGTCTTGTTGAGAGATTCAACAAAACCCTGAAGGGCATGATAAATGGGTTGTCAGAGAAACTCAGGAGGAGATGGGATGTTCTCCTCCCATGCTCACTGTTTGCCTACAGGGAGGTGCCACAGAAAGGGGTTGGTTTCAGTCCCTTTGAGTTGTTGTTTGGACACCCTGTGAGGGGGCCATTGAGCCTGCTGAGAGAGTCTTTAGAGAAGCCTCTTAAAGAAACAAAGGACAATGTGCTTGACTATGTGCTAGGCCTGAGATCTAGAATGGCAGAGTACATGTACAAGGCAAACAGGAAACTGGAGGCCAGCCAGGAGCTCATGAAGCACTGGTATGATCAGAAGGCTACTATGCCTGAGTATACTCCAGGACAATTGGTGTGGGTGTTGGAGCCTGTGGCTCCCAGGGCCCTCCATGACAAGTGGAGTGGGCCCTATCCAATCTTAGAAAAGAAGGGTGAGGTTACCTATTTGGTTGACCTTGGCACCCCCAGGCACCCTCATAGGGTCCTGCATGTGAATAGATTGAAACCCCACCATGACAGGGCAGATATGACCATGTTACTGGTCACTGATGAGGGTGTGGAGGAGGAAACTGAGCCTGTGCCCGACCTCCTCTCCACTAATGTGCAAGATGGGTCAGTGGAGGGGGTTGTACTCTCCCTCAAGTTAACAGAGCAGCAGCACAGAGACTGTACGCAAGTGCTGGAACAGTTTGCTGGCCTGTTCTCTTTGACCCCAGGCATCACTGAGTGGTGTGTGCACCACATTGACACTGGTGACAGCCTACCTGTCAAAAATAAACTGTACAGGTTGTCTGACCATGTCAGAGCCAGCATTAAAGCTGAGGTTGCTAAGATGCTGGAATTGGGGGTAATTGAACCGTCTGAGAGTCCCTGGGCCAGTCCAGTGGTGCTGGTACCCAAACCTAATCCTCAGGGGGGACCCAAGGAGTTAAGGTTCTGTGTGGACTACAGAGGATTGAATGCAGTCACCAAGACTGACGCTCACCCTATACCTAGAGCTGATGAGCTCATTGACAGGTTAGGGGCTGCTAAGTACCTGAGTACTTTTGATTTGACTTCAGGTTACTGGCAGATTGTCCTCACTGATGGAGCAAAGGAGAGGTCAGCATTCTCCACACCAGAGGGACATTATCAGTTCAAGGTAATGCCCTTTGGCTTAAAGAATGCACCTGCCACCTTCAAAAGGTTGGTGAACAGGGTCTTGTCTGGGTTGGAACAGTTCAGTGCAGCTTACCTGGATGATATAGCTGTATACAGTTCTACCTGGGGGCATCACTTAAGCCACCTAAGGGAAGTGCTTCAGGCCATGCAGCAGGCAGGCCTGACTGTTAAGGCGAGTAAGTGCCAAATAGGGCAGAGTTCTGTGGTGTACCTGGGCCACCTGGTAGGTGGGGGCCATGTACAGCCTCTCCAAGCTAAAATCCAAACTATTTTGGATTGGACAGCTCCTGTTACCCAGATTCAAGTCAGGGCATTCCTTGGACTGACAGGGTGTTATAGAAGGTTTGTTAAAAATTATGGGACGATTGTGGGGGCCCTAACAGAACTCACTTCTAAGAAGAGGCCCAAAAAGGTGAATTGGACCCCAGAGTGTCAGAAAGCTTTTGACACTATGAAAGCTGCTATGTGTTCAGCACCAGTGTTGCTGGCCCCTGACTACACAAAAGAATTTGTGGTTCAGACAGATGCTTCAGAGCAAGGGATTGGAGCAGTGTTGTCACAGCTAAATGAAGAGGGCCTTGATCAGCCAGTTGCCTTTATTAGCAGGCGACTTCTTCCCAGAGAGCAGAGGTGGAGTGCCATTGAGAGAGAGGCTTTTGCTGTGGTTTGGTCCCTGAAAAAGTTGAGACCATATTTGTTTGGGACTCACTTTCGTGTTCAAAATGACCACAGGCCTCTCAGGTGGCTCATGCAGATGAGAGGGGAGAATCCCAAGCTATTAAGGTGGTCCATTTCCCTACAGGGAATGGACTTTACAGAGGAACACAGACCTGGGGTTGCCCATCTAAATGCGGATGGACTTTCCAGGTTTTTCCACTTAGCTGATGAGGACTACCAGGGTGTAGGTTAGTAGCCCATCACCTTTCGTTTGGGGGGCTGTGTTGCAAAGTCATCCTGTGCCATGGGCACCCCCCAACAGTTTGCTGACTGGTACTGGTGGTAACTGATTCTGAGTGACCCTGGGCTCTGCCTAACCAGGTCCAGGGCCAGTGCTATGCTGAAAACACTTAGAATACAGTGAAAACACCTACATACACTAGGGTACACTAAGGGTTGTGGTACCCCTGTGATTGGTATGACCTACCCCATAGGGCCCTAGTACATATTAGGGCACGGGGATTGAAACTACCTATCAGTCCCTAGTATAAATAGGGCATGGCAGTTTAGAGGCCAGCAGACCTTTCTGCACTTGCATGCGTGCACTGCTGAAGCCTGAGGTATTTTTAAAAGTGGCTCTGTGTGGCAGGACTGCTTTTAAAAAGTAAATTGTGCCCAAACTCGACTTTTGTGTTTGGGGCACTTAAAAAATGGTTAACCTACAACGTTTGGGCATATTAGGTACCCCCAGGGTCTCCCCTAGGTGTCCCAGGGGTGGGGGGTCAGGTATCTATAAGGTAGACCCTTATATAATGAGTTTTATATGCCCTGGGTAAAGTGAAATTGCACATTTCACTCCCCACATTGTGATAAAGTGCTGCCCAAAATCAACTTTGGTGGTAGGAGCACTGTGGAGGTAGGATCTGCAATATGTTTACATATTCAGAACCCCTAAAGTCTCACCTAGGTGTTCCTGGGGTGGGGGTCCTGTAGATATATGTAGCGTACTTATAAAATATGTTTTTATAAGCCCTGGTGCTGGAAAAATGGCCCAAGTCACTTTTCCCATTGCAAATCCCATGCCATAGGTTAACATTGGAAAAGGTTATTAGTTAATAACTAGAGAAAGAAAAGCCGTAAAACTAGGATTAAAGGACTCAGTAGAATGGTAATGATAAATCCAACAATATGGTATTGTTGAATTTATTGTAAAATGTACAGACAAGAAGTTGTAAGACTTTTTTTGTCTGTAAGCCAAAATTTAACCCTGTACTGCTCTGCCCTGATTGGTCAGAGATAAGTGGGTGAGCCTGGCTGCTTTGAAGAGGTGATAAATGACCCCTGGGGTTAGGAAGCCTCTCGGGGAGGAGAGGTTGCTGGGCATAGGATTGCCAGAGCAGGGGGAGGAGTTGTAAACAATGGACTTCAAGCGAAGGGGAGGACCCCTGTTCACCTCTAGCCAGATGCTAGGATTAAGGAAGGAATGAGCAGCTGCAAGGGGGAGGGAATATGGAGATCAGCCATCCTAGGGGTGTGTCTAGCCAGGTCTTCTCTGCCTGCTGAAAATTCTGACATATTGAATTTTGGAAGAATAGTGGTTTCTGGGTTAGCATTTTGCCACACTCTGCAGGAAGTGGTCAGAGTTTTGGGTGGAACCCTGCAGCTCATTGGACAGAAGTGCCCTCCTGCTTGACCGCAGAGAACACTGAATAAGTATCTGAGAGGGGCGGTGCCTCTCAGATCTGCTGCTTGAAACTTAAGAGAATCAGAAGGGTCTGTGCTGAAGATTTTGATGTGCATTTCCAAAGGCCAGGACTCTGAGACTGCGCCTTTTTGCACCATTTGAAACTACAGCCCTGTGGATCAAACCTGCTTCAAAAGTACTAAAGAATGGACTCCCTGCATGCTACAGGTTAACAGAGCTCACCTGGACATCCCCACAAAGAATCCCCAGCCTGGAGTACTACCAGTGGATTTGTAAGGGTTTTGTTCAAGTGGATTGCGAGAATTGAAGTCTCACACTTTCAAGGACCCTCTTGGATATTCCAGAACCTTGGATTGTGTGTTGGATACTTTGGGACCCGCAAGAAGAACTTCAGGAAGGAGTTCTAACTGGACCCAGCCTGCTGGAGGGGGCTGCACAGGAGTGGTGAAAAATTCTCCAGAACAATTGCTAAAGGTGAATGTGCCTCTGTCAGAGCAAACAAAATGACTAAAAGGGGCATTGTTGGTTTCTAAGCACTAGAAAGTGACTAATCTTTAAAAATTCATATCTATGGTTCCCTACAGTGTATTCTTTTCGATTTGGTGTCAATTAAAAGATAAAAATATTTCCTATTTTTATAAATTGGTGTTGGATTTTTATTTTGTGTTGTGTCTTAATTATTTACTGAATTGGTGTTTTTAAATGCTTTACATACCTGTCTTTGAAGCTAAGCCTGCCTGCTCGCAGCCACGTTACCAAGGGTTGAGCATGGGAATAATTTTCTAAGACCTATTCTGCGCCCCATACTGTGTTAGTGGCATTATTACCAGTGGCAGACCTACATTTGCCCCTACCAATAATCCACTTTGCAACATGAGCATAACATCTTACAACTTACAGTCTGGGTGTCTCTGGATTTAAATGATATTCAGTATGGGGACTCCTACATTAACCCCACTCCTTTCTCCTTCAGTCAACCTGAGAACAGTATTGAGCACCAGACTCTAAAAAGACTATATGGGGGAAAAGGGGAAGAGAGATAGAGAGAGAAGAAACACTCTGTCAGCAGCTCGGACAGCGGACCACTTGAGCACGTGATGGTGGAAGATATTTGGCAAAGAATCCTCGGTCTGCGATGCACTGGCTGGTAACTCCCAAAATCCTATAAGACAAGGGACCATTATTATGGGTATGTATGCAATGGGTGAAATTGCCTTAAGAGCAGCCTTACGAGTGGGTGCAAGGGAGAGACTGTTGCTGACCTCCAGAACACTGCCCAGGAACCAAATAAGAAGGTACCCCAGTAGTAGATATGCTGGGTGCCAGGATGATTCAGAGGGTCTGCGTATGAGCAGGAGGACAGGATGGTAGTAAGCAAAGCTCAGCATCTGAAGAAGGAAGGAGGGAAAACCTTACCTGCCCTAACCCACGGACAGAACCGTATGAAAACAGAACAAAAAGGTACAGGGGGCACAAAAGGTGCAAACTAATCAATATAAATCCAGGACTTACCAACCACTGTTCTTACTGACCCAGATGTGCACTGTGTTCTAGCATTTCCCGCACTGGATATGATGTTCTGTGTTCCCCAGTGACTCCACCCTCCTATGCCATCCAGCCGCCAAAGGCCCATCGGCCATAATCACCAAGCATGTCCTTTGTGAGCTTGTATCATGGAGTGTGGACATTGCGGTTCCGTCCTCTTGATAACAGTTGTCACCGATGGGATTACGAATATTATAATTCCTGATGGGGTTGGATTTCCTTCATTTTGAACATGACCTCTTTCTGTCTGGGTAGGGTTCTGGTCAGCCTCAGCATGCGCTGTTACGGTCTGGGTAAGATTTCCTCCAGCTTGAACATAGCAGCTTGGATTCTTTCACTTTGAATTTAAACTCTTATCATCTGGGTTGGATTTCCTTCAGCTTGAGCATGACCGTTTATAGTCCAAGTCTTCATTTTGAACATGACCTCTTATGGTCTGGGTTGTATTTCCCTCTTTTTGGAACATGACGCCTTGCAGTCTGGTAGAAATCCATCCAGATTGAGCATGACCTCACACGCTCTGGGTAGGATTTCCTTCAGCGTAAGCGTCACCTCTTGCAGTTTGGGTGTGATTATTTTCTTTAAGGGCATCCTCTCATCTATTTATTTGAATTTGGCCATGACTCAATAAAATGTTAATGGAATTCATTCTTGTTGACTTTTTAAAGTTTAGGAATAATTCTTTCCACCGGGTATGTGTCCTTACCATATGGACATGACTTCTGATAATCTGAACATGGCATTTTACATTTGTGTATGGTCTCTTACAGTTTCAACAGATTTCTTCCTGTTTGGGTACAGGTCAGGTATGGTCTTTTGCAGTTTCTGTAGTTCTACCATTTGGTCACACCCTGCTAAAGGTTAGGCATCCCCTATTACACTGTGAATTGATATCTACCTCTTTAAACATGGCCTCCTACAATTTGGGCAAGTTTCATTCTCTTGGAGCCTGAGGTTTTACAGGTTTACCACAACCCCATACAAACTGTCATGACTTTACGTTTTAGCATGACCTCATACTGCTGATGTTGATTTACGTCTTTTGGGCATGACCTCATACAATTTGGTTAGGTTTCTTTTACTTTGATCATGACAGTTTGGGGTACAATATATCACAGATTGCAGGACTTTCAGTTTGAGAATAGTTTCTTATAGTTTGCATGTTAATTGTTTTTATTTCATAATTAAATGCATTAGTGTGTAATAAAACAACATAGTATTCAGAATAAAACAAAAAAGAAACAAGACAGGGAAGTTATAACTTTTTCCATGAAGGCCATTTATTCTTGTACGTTGCACCTGGGCTATAATGACTACTGCCTTAGCGATGCCTTAAAGTTTAGGCTTGCATTCTGTGACTTTGGGGGTAAAATCCTCATTGTGAGTACTACATTGCACATTGTGGGCATGACATTCCACACTTAGGGAATTACTTCATGCATCCTGGCCAAGGCATGTCACACCTAAATCATGACACCTTGCACTTTGGACATCAATCACCATTTTAGATGTAACGCTGTATAGTTTGGGTATGACATCCTACACATTGGATGTGACATCGGAGATGTTGGGATATCCAATATTCTGGGCTTCAGAATGACATTGCAGACTTTTGAGCATGGCTCTGCATAGGTGAAAGACTTCCTACAATTTGGGTGCAAGATTCTAACATGTGACATTGTACAGTTTGGGGCACAACATCCTACACTTTGAGCACAACTTTGTAGGCTTTGCACATGTCATCCTATATTTGGGTCATGGCTACCACAATTTTGGAGTGATATTCTACAATTTGGATATGGCACCATACACTTCAGTTAGAGAGTCCACGCTTTGTGCATGAACTTGTATGCCTTGCGTAGGCATGCTGAATCTTGGGAATGTCATCTTAGGTTTTGGGAAAGCCACCCACCTTTTTGGGCATGATACATTTCACGGAAAGCCTCATGTGCTAGAGGTTGGGCATGATTTACTACTACACTTTGAACAGGGTCTCAAAAGTGTGCGCATGGCATACAGAAATCATTTCCCATCCATTTCGCCCAGGTTTGCTGGCATGTGATGGAGTGCTCACAGCCGGGGTAGCCATGAAGAGGTTCTGCTGGTGATGGGCTGCTCTGCACACGATTTGGGATATCCGGCTGAGAGTTAGGAGAAAGGGCTATCAGGGAACGGAAGAGGGGTAATGTTAGTTAGATCAAGGGCAGGATGTCAGGCATTTGAACTTTCTTCTTGGTCCTGCCATAGATGTACAATGCCATTTTCTTGATGGTGGGTGTGGTTAGAGTTATATTTATTTCTAACCAAGACGGTCATCTTTCCTGTTTGTGCTGCCAGAACTTCTCTTTTGAAGATGGTGTTCAGTCCTTGTCTTGTGAGTAATTTCCTGTTCGACTCATATTAGGGAGCTTGGATCTGAGAATGTGCAACACCCACATTCATCTCCCACCTTAGATACTTTTGTTCCTGATATTTGCTTCTTTTTTCTGCAGCTAGTTTTCTGTATTGGATTCTACAGCCTGAAAGATTATGTTAGACTTTTTCTCTACTCTGTCTCAGGGACGTTTTGGTGTCTTGCTTCCTCTAAAGTTCTTTATCTTCAATCAAGAACTACCCATATTGCCATGTAGGTTTTTTATGCCTTTTTGTCTTATTCTTCACTGCATCAAGTACTTGACATTTACTGAATCGTTCAATAAATACATAAACAAATAAATAATAGTCTCAATTTCAGTATCTGTAAAATGGATTATATTTATGAGGCTGAAATCTTATAACTTAAAAACAACCCTCAGCAATAAACTTGCAACTGTTGATGCATGTAACATCTTGCTTAAAGTTAAATCTAAATTTCATGAAGGTCAAAACAAAGCTGGTAAAATGCTAGCTAACTATTTAAAAATAAAAACAGAATGTAAGACTATTGACCCTATTTCAATGAATCTGACCAAACCACTTCAATCTCCAACTCAAATATCTCCAATGCATTTCATCCTTTTATAAAACATTATATACAGAAGATACCAACCCATCAGAACTTAATATACAACACTTTTTTAACGGTCTTCCCAAACCTCCATCCCTTTCACATACATTTCATAAGTTAGAAGCTGACATTACGCTCAAAGAGAATTTGGATGCAATCAAATCCCTGAAAAAAGCTAAGGCGCCTGGTCCTGACAGATTCTCTATTGAGCTTATTTCTTCCCTTTCCTCGCTGTTCGCTCCACTCAATTGCACTCCACTCTACCCAGTGACACACAATTCCACTACACAGAAATCCACACCACACAATGCCACACAATGCCACATGATTCCACTCCACACACTACAACACAATTCCACTCCACGCCACACAATTCCAACCAACTCCACATATTGCTATACAATTCAACTCCACTCTACTCCACTCTAAACAATGCTACACATTTCCACACCACACAATGCAACGCAGTTCCACTCCACGCCACACAATTCTGCTCCACACCCTAAAACTCCACACCACACAATGCCATGCAATTACACTCCACTCCATTGCATATCACTCTGCAAAATGGCAAACAATTCTACTCCACACCACACAATGCCACACAATTACACTCCATGCCACACAAGGCCACACAATTCCACTCCTCTCCCTGCAATACCACACAATTCCACTTCATGCCACTTTACTCCACACCACACAATGCCACACAATTACACTCCATGCCACACAAGGCCACACAATTCCACTCCTCACCCCGCAATACCACACAATTCCACTTCATGCCACTTTACTCCACACCACACAATTCCACTCCACACAATGCCACACAATTCAACTCCACTCTACACCACACAATTCAACTCTACTCCAGGCCTCACAATGCCACACAAATCCACTCCACTCCATGCCACCCAATTCCACTCACGCCACACAGTGCCAAATATATACCACTCCACATAATGCCACACAATTCAACTCCACTCCACATCACGCCATGGCACACAATTCCACTCCACTCCACACCATGACACACAATTCCACTCCACGCCACACAATACCACTCCACACAATGCCACACAGTTCTTCTCCACACCACACAATTCCTGTCCACTCCACGCCACACAATTCTACACAATTCACTGCACGTTACACAATGCCACTCTGCTTCACTCTATGCCACACAATGCCACTCCACTCCACACAATTTCGCTCCACTCCAAAGTGTGCTTTTTCTGATTTGGTATAAGTCTGTTCAGTAGTTTTTGAGATACTAAGGCTCAAAAGCTTTGTATATTTCATGTCACAGAGGATCCGTGGAGCCAACAGATATCAAAATGAGATCTGATTGGCTGCCACCACATGAGCAACAACGTGGTGACAGTCATCTTAGGACTCAGGACTCAGTCCTGAGTCCAGGAGAAAAGGTTAAAAAAAACTATAAGGGGTCAGGGTAGGGTTACTCTGCTCCCTAGGTTTGGTGGGCAGCCAAAAACATATTTTTTCGAACATTTTGCCACAAATTTCCAGTGGATCGATCAATTATTCCTCCCCCTCCCCCCACCCCCCCCCGGAATTTCTCAAAAACTACTGAACGGATTTACACCAAATCACAAAAAGCACAATCTGCAGATAAAGATCTAGCTTCCTGTCGAATTTTGTGTAATTCTGTTCAGCAGTTTTTCTGTAGCCTTGTCTAAAGAAGTCTATGAAAAATGCATGGGGATGTTGTATTTTGGGACCCCCCTTTTTTCTCAGACCCTGCTTGACGGATCACCTCAAAACTTTTCAGGAAGGAACTGAGGTGGATGAACGTTTTTGGAGAAAAGTTTTGTCGAGATTCATGAAACAGGGCCAAAGTTATTAGCAAACCAAAAAAACGCTCGGGCTATGGAAAAGCAGACCTAACTATAACTACCTAGAGGCGACTGTCACTGAAAAACACCAAAGGTTAAAGTAATGTTATAGTTAGGTGATATCTTCAGTGACAACGTAAAGTTTCATACTAAAAATACAACAGAAATTCATCAGTTATATTTATATTATCTCAAGTAACTATAGCTCGTGCCCTATGGTAACTATAAGCTGTGCCTCCACCATGCACAGTTTTCTCATCAATAATTTCTTTCAAATATTGCAGTGATATTATCAATGATATCATAAAAGATGTCTTGAGTAATGTAATATGTGGAGTAATTAGCAGTGCCGCGACCAAAGATGGCTGCCACCACTTTCTGGTTGATGTGGTGGCAGCCAAACAGATCTCAGCAGGAGAACTGTCGGCTCTGCTGCTACTCAGAGGCATGATATATACTATTTATTTTAACCGTAATGTCACCAAAACTACTGAACAGATTTAGACCAAAACAAAAAAAGCACTTTTTTCTGGACCAACAATCAGCTTTCAGCCAAATGTGGTGTAAATTCATTCAGCAGTTTGGGCTGTAGCTGTTTCTAAAGTTCCTATGGAAAATTGAAAGAGGAAAACACGTTTTGGGACCTTTTCTCAGCCCCTGTTTGACGGATCACCCTAAAACTTTCCATGCGCAAAATAGTAAAAAAATAGTACTTTTTTGGAAAGTGTCGCGAAGATTTAAAGTTATTAGCAACACAAAAAAGGCATTTTCTATGGATACATTACCCTAACTAAATATATATATATTCTTTAAAAGCGGGATTGGTTGTGGATATATAGCGGAGGTCGGCTCCGCTTTCTGGCACGCCCCTCGTTCAGGTGCTCCGTGTAATGCCGGCAAAACTCTTTGGTTCCCGTGCATGAACTGCACAACGCGGCGCCCCCCCGGCCTGGATTGTGGTGAAGCGGGGAGAGGGAGCAGATTGACTGCTGAGTGGGTTGCTTGGCAAAGATGGAATCCACCGTGGCGGTCCCGCAATTCTAAGGAGGCAAGTTGAACAAAGGCACTAATGGATGCAGGGCGGGTTACTATACCCGGCTCAGGACTTTGGACAGACATGCCCCCCTATGCGAGACCGATTGTACTACGTGCGAGGAACTTTGGCAAAAGCAGTGAGTGGCGAGTACTTACTTTGGCACTGTCCATGTCCCCTTTCTGTTTCTACATCTTTTAGCCAATGGGAGTCCTCGGCGTGATTCTTAACAGAGCCCCGCGAAAACTATCTTTTGGGACTCTCAGCAAATACCCGGCATTGAAGAAGGCATCCGCCGAAACGCGTCTGCCTGGGGCTGATGGAGTGGATATCGCGTCGATCATTTGGTGTAACCTGGTGGTATTAAATCTGAGCTGTGCAACCCAAGCATGTGTCAGACCCGGTTTTTCTTTAAAAGCGGGATTGGTTGTGGATATATAGCGGAGGTCGGCTCCGCTTTCTGGCACGCCCTCGTTCAGGTGCTCCGTGTAATGCCGGCAAAACTCTTTGGTTCCCTGCATGAACTGCACAACGCGGCGCCCCCCCGGCCTGGATTGTGGTGAAGCGGGGAGAGGGAGCAGATTGACTGCTGAGTGGGTTGCTTGGCAAAGATGGAATCCACCGTGGCGGTCCCGCAATTCTAAGGAGGCAAGTTGAACAAAGGCACTATTGGATGCAGGGCGGGTTACTATACCCGGCTCAGGACTTTGGACAGACATGCCCCCCTATGCGAGACCGATTGTACTACGTGCGAGGAACTTTGGCAAAAGCAGAGAGTGGCGAGTACTTACTTTGGCACTGTCCATGTCTCCTTTCTGTTTCTACATCTTTTAGCCAATGGGAGTCCTCGGCTGATTCTTAACAGAGCCCCGCGAAAACTATCTTTTTGGGACTCTCAGCAAATACCCGGCATTGAAGAAGGCATCCGCCGAAACGCGTCTGCCTGGGGCTGATGGAGTGGATATCGCGTCGATCATTTGGTGTAACCTGGTGGTATTAAATCTGAGCTGTGCAACCCAAGCATGTGTCAGACCCGGTTTTTCTTTAAAAGCGGGATTGGTTGTGGATATATAGCGGAGGTCGGCTCCGCTTTCTGGCACGCCCCTCGTTCAGGTGCTCCGTGTAATGCCGGCAAAACTCTTTGGTTCCCGTACATGAACTGCACAACGCGGCGCCCCCCCGGCCTGGATTGTGGTGAAGCGGGGAGAGGGAGCAGATTGACTGCTGAGTGGGTTGCTTGGCAAAGATGGAATCCACCGTGGCGGTCCCGCAATTCTAAGGAGGCAAGTTGAACAAAGGCACTATTGGATGCAGGGCGGGTTACTATACACGGCTCAGGACTTTGGACAGACATGCCCCCTATGCGAGACCGATTGTACTACGTGCGAGGAACTTTGGCAAAAGCAGAGAGTGGCGAGTACTTACTTTGGCACTGTCCATGTCCCCTTTCTGTTTCTACATCTTTTAGCCAATGGGAGTCCTCGGCGTGATTCTTAACAGAGCCCCGCGAAAACTATCTTTTTGGGACTCTCCGCAAATACCCGGCATTGAAGAAGGCATCCGCCGAAACGCGACTGCCTGGGGCTGATGGAGTGGATATCGCGTCGATCATTTGGTGTAACCTGGTGGTATTAAATCTGAGCTGTGCAACCCAAGCATGTGTCAGACCCGGTTTTTCTTTAAAAGCGGGATTGGTTGTGGATATATAGCGGAGGTCGGCTCCGCTTTCTGGCACGCCCCTCGTTCAGGTGCTCCGTGTAATGCCGGCAAAACTCTTTGGTTCCCGTGCATGAACTGCACAACGCGGTGCCCCCCCGGCCTGGATTGTGGTGAAGCGGGGAGAGGGAGCAGATTGACTGCTGAGTGGGTTGCTTGGCAAAGATGGAATCCACCGTGGCGGTCCCGCAATTCTAAGGAGGCAAGTTGAACAAAGGCACTATTGGATGCAGGGCGGGTTACTATACCCGGCTCAGGACTTTGGACAGACATGCCCCCCTATGCGAGACCGATTGTACTACGTGCGAGGAACTTTGGCAAAAGCAGAGAGTGGCGAGTACTTACTTTGGCACTGTCCATGTCCCCTTTCTGTTTCTACATCTTTTAGCCAATGGGAGTCCTCGGCGTGATTCTTAACAGAGCCCCGCGAAAACTATCTTTTGGGACTCTCAGCAAATACCCGGCATTGAAGAAGGCATCTGCCGAAACGCGTCTGCCTGGGGCTGATGGAGTGGATATCGCGTTGATCATTTGGTGTAACCTGGTGGTATTAAATCTGAGCTGTGCAACCCAAGCATGTGTCAGACCCGGTTTTTCTTTAAAAGCGGGATTGGTTGTGGATATATATATATATATATATATATATATATATATATATATATATATATATATATATATATATGTAGTATAATAAGGTTTGCCAATGCACATCAGTGAATCAAAATATAAATAAATCAACACAAAACCCCTCCCTTTCAATATATTCCTTTTGTTAGTGTTTTTGACAGCTGTTGTCTAATTTTGGAAGTGGAAATACCAGTTTTTCATAGAGGTACATTGTTCAAATATACAGTGAATGCAATATGTTCTTTGCCAGTATATCCTTAATAATATAAATTAATGTATTATAATCAGGGCTCCGGTTTTTATGGGATTTCGTTTTTTTTAACATTCCCACCTGCATTTATCTGTATGTATTTTTTGGCCGTATTATTGGTATTTCTCCATATTATTTTGTGTTTTGAGAATAAATGAAGTGTAAAATCATACATGTGCACATTTATTTAACTGATAAACATGCATTCATATTTTGATGCCCGTCATGTTTTACCAAATTAAACAGGCAACTATAATAAAACATTACACCCACAAGTAAACATTAGCATTATTTGACATACATATGTTGACATATGTTTGTATTTAGGGTAATCTCATCCTGTTTTATAACTCCCCATGCTGTCTATCTTCTCAACTGGTGGCCTAGAATACAAAGGATACACTGACGTTTATTGAGCCTAAAATGGAACCCTATCGCTTTGGTGTAAAAGGGTCCCTCTCACTTGTTTTTTTAGACTAGATTACATGAAAGACAGCATGGAGAGGCGCTCAGAAGAAGCCTAATTTTCTGTACTATTCCAGTTTTAAAAATAAATAAAGACAGGAAATACATAATTTTCTGTTTGTTTTGTATCTGTAAAAATCTGTAAAAACTGAAAACTGGGAGCCTTGATTAAAATATTCCAGGAAGAAGAAAAAAACAAACCTCTAACATGCCTAACAACAAGAGGCATGTTTTACAAAGTTAGATAGGTATATCACAGCAGAGTACTCTGCATGTGGGAATGCCAAATTAAAAGTTAATGTCACATTATTGTTGATAAGCTGCAAGTAGTACAACAATCTAATGCTGCATGAAGCACACAAGGTAACACACAATTATTATTGAATTTTAAACCATTGCAAGCCCTCCACCTACTCTGTAGTTTGAGTTATGATCAAATACCCCAGTAAAGACAGGATAGTAACAGGCCATGTGTCATAACCTGGAAGATGTTTCGTAGATCCTGCCTTCCATGAAATGAAGGCGGTAGAAGTCGGGTGACCTCCTACAGGACTTCTTCAGCCTCGCCTTAGGGTACTCCTTGCGTCGATCATGAGTTGGTGTTGATCCCTACAGAAAATAATGCCAGGCCGGCTATCGAAATTTGAACACTTGTTTGCAGGCAATTTTGTCGTATCATCACTTGAAAGACTAACATGTAATGCATGATGCTCTTTCTCAAAAAGGCATTCAAAGGTCCCAGAAGTGTTGGGGGAATACTCCCAGTATTTCAGGGACACTAAAAAATGTAGGCACTGTATTTTTGGGGTACATTCCCACTATCCATACGTATTGCTGGAAATTCCACCATGTGGGTCCTGGTGAAGTTGCCCCCTTGGTAGAGGCAGACACTTCAAAAGAAACCATTCTGACATTGTAACAATAAGGTGCCATTTCAAAGGCCAGTGTGGCATGATGGTGCCACCAACACACTGGTGGATGCACTGTCAGCAGAATAAAAACATAAATCTGCTCTTCAGTTGCAGATATTGCTATAATGGTTGTTCATCAGGACATTTTTCTTTCCAAATTCCAAATTTATTTGATAGATCGAAATGTTATGTTATGTTATGTTATTGGCATTTATATCGCGCACGGCTACTCAAGAGTGTCCCTACAATTTCATCATCAAAGCATCACATCAGTATTTATATATTTATTTATATATTTGTAAGGTTTTATATAGCTTGAACCAGACCCGTCAGGGTATAAGAGCTGTACATTGAGGCTGAAAAGTAGCGCTGGTAAAGGAGAAAAACGTAGACAAGTAAGCGGTTACATCAAATGCTCATTGCAGAAAATAATAGATATAAATGCGGTTACATCAGATGCACAATGCATGGTAGGTAAGTATGGTCAATGATGTGAAGCGGTTAAAGATAGTTTGTATGGTTAAAGGTCTATTGTCGCAGGTGCTTATTCAGGATCAATCCTTTCACTTCTTTATCAAAACATAAAAACAATACAGGATAAAACATGCCGGTAGTAACAATTAAAAACACCTAATACACACATAACTACAAAAAGCAGCAATAGGGAAAATTTTTAAATCCTTAGAGATAAAAAGTGCATCAAAAACAGGACCCCGTGAAATATTATCTCATTGTATCGCGTAATGAATTTTGCCTAGGACATTTTTCTTTCTACTACATGTACTCTCGACTATACATTTATTGTACCCTTGACTCATCAACATTAATCAAAACAGCCCAAATTAAGACGCCCGGCTGAAGGCATCCTGGAACATGAGCATTCACCATAGATCTAGGAGGGCCAGATCCATGCCAGATTTTGATGATATCCACAAAACATACATTTACTTACATTGACTAGAAATGGAACACATTTATTTAGTGGTTGAAACTTTGGCATGGATCCCGCCCTCCTGGACCTAAGTTGGATACCACTGTCTTAAAAGCACCCCACTAACATCTATAACAGAAAACGACCCCGGGGAATGTGACTATGCAATGACATCACCTGCGTTGTGAAAGTGGTGCAACAATCAGTGCCACTGTCTCTCCTCAAAAATCCCTTTGGACTGAAAAATCTCCTTTTACAATCAGACAAACCACGGATAGTTAGAAATTACGCAATTCTGCAGCAGCAACATAATACAGAAAATAATGTATTTCTCCATAGTTTATCATCAGCAAAATATTTCTACCTAAACCTGATCAAAGATAATATGAGACAATGCACAGAAATTCCAAGTGACATTCAGCAGAAGGTACCTCCTTGGAGTAAATTACAGTTGATCAGTAAGCAGCGCCGGCTTCAGCGCTGGTGCTGTCTGGTGCAACAATCTTTTTGGGAGGCCCCTCCCCCCCCCATGACCTCCTTCTCGGATTCCCTCACAACCAGCCGGCAAAAGTGCACCTCATCTCGCCAAAGGCCCTTCTCTCACATACATTTCATTTGTTTTAAAGCGCTGGTAAAGGCTGACTTTACTAATCCACTCAGCTATCCACATAACATACAGATCTGTACATTGCAGCAGGCATATTAACCCTTGGCGCTACTTTATGGTGAGCCAAAACTGCCACTAGACCAATCAATTTTTCTAGCAGGAACATTAATCACAAGAGTTATTGTGATATTTGTATTGCTGCCTGAGCACAAGGAACTCTGCAGTAGTTGCTTTTAAATTATGAGCTATTGCTCAACACAGTGCCCCCCCTGAGGTTAGTGTCCCCCTTCCAGGTCAGCGCCCAGTGCAGCCGCACTGGTTGCACCGCCCTAAAGCCGGCCATGCCACTAAGAAATGGTTTCTTCTGGATTCAGATGCCACACTTGCTTTTTTGGACTGCATATGTCCAGCCCTCAGAAGCTACAGACCCATCTCATTCCTGCCTTTTCCAGCTAAAGTCATTGAGAAAGCCATCACTACCCAACTCGCATACCACCTAGAACTCAATCAACTCCTAGACAGCTCTCGATCAGGCTTTTGCACCAACTGCAGGACAGAGAAAGCCCTCATTGCAGCTACCAATGACATCAGAAGCATCCTCGATCGAAGAGAAACGACCACACTCATCCTCCTCAACCTCTCTGCAGCTTTCGATACAGTCTTCCACAAGTCACTCATCAGAAAACTTCAGCACGTGGGTATCTGTGGACTTGCCCTCAAGTGCATATGATCCATCCTCACGGACAGAACTCAATGAGTTAGACTTCCCCCCTACACCTCAGAACCCAAGAAGCTCATCTGCGGAGTTCCTCAAGGGTTGTCGCTCAGCCCAACACTCTTCAACGTCTACATAAAGCCCCTCGGGGACATTGTCAGAGTCCAAGGCATCAACATAGTATACTATGCTGCTGTCACACAAGCTCATCCTCTCCCTTACCGGCTCAACAAGCACCGCCAAACAAACTTTGCAAACTGCATGAGCAATGTCGCTGCTTAGATTAAAAACAACTGCCTTCAGCTCAACACAGACAAAACCAAAGTCCTAATCTTTAGCAAAAAGAAAACCACCCCCCTGGGATGCGTTTGACGGCCCTCCGAACTTGGCCCCCTCACCCACCCTCCCTGGTATGCCTCTTGATGGCCCTCCAAACTTGGATGCAGACCATGCCAAGAACCTCTGGATCATCCTGGACACCAACCTTTTCATGAGCAGACAGAACAACGTTGTCTCCTCATCATGCTTCCATATCCTTTGAATGCTATGCATGTTTTCCATTGGATCCCACTGAACACCAGACGAATGGTCACCCAGGCTCTTATCACAAGTAGACTTGATTACAGAAATTCCCTCTACATCGGAATCCCAGCCCATGCCCTACGCTCACTCCAAACCACCCAGAATGACGCTGCCAGACTCATCACGAACATCCTGTGAAATAACCACATCTCTCCACACCTCAACAATCTCCACTGGCTCCCACCACCTCAACTTCTACCGATCCATCAGACACCTTCGATCTGTACCCCAGGCAAGAGCACACCTCCCTCGCATCAAGATGGCCAGAAGCAGAGGACTCTCCTTCTCATACCTTGCAGTCAACACCTTGAACGACTTCCCACAACTCCTCAGAACCTCCCCCCTCCTCACGAACTTCCAAAGGAACCTCAAGACATGGATCTTCCAGACAAAACAGGCATGATCTACTCCTCCCTCCTTATGCCTGCCCTAGTCAGCGCCTGGATACCTTTACGGGTAATTAGCCGTGCTCTACAAATTCACATAATATAACATAACATAACATGGGAAATGCTGTTGATAAAATCAAATCAAAATACCATTAACTGACACGAGACACAAATAATTAGTATGGCGAGGCAAATGTTATGTTTGGCTGTTACTGAAAGCCATAAGGTGGTATAACAAATCCTAAATCTGATTATTCACTGCTATGACGTAGCAACAGTGGGAAACTAAAGTTGTTTCCCACTGTTGCACATCATAAAGGAAAGACAGGCTGTTCTGACAGGGCTCTCAGAGAGCCTGTCAGTACAGCACGGGCTCTCTGTTCTCCATCAGAGCAGAGAGCACAGCTTCTGGAGGAGGAGGCAAGGCACAGAGGGAGGTGGCAGCGAGTAGCAGGGAGCCAGGTAGTATTTTTTTTTTTTACATTTTGTTATATTAGGGTCTCCCAAAGCAGTAGGAAGCATGGGCAGATGATTTTGGCAGCCATAAATAACATAAATTATAGATGGGGTAAAAGGGAATAAAAGGGATATTTTCACCCCAGGGTTCTGAGCGTCATCGTAGACAACTCAAGCTTCCCTCTCATTGCCTATTTGATGTCACTTAGAATCACTCAGTGAAAAACACCCAATATTCACAGTTACCCATTTTTACACCTATATGTAATCGATTAAAATGTTTCTTGTAGGGGTTCAACTTAAAAAACATAAGTGTAAGTTACATGGCCTAGTGGACAGCATGTGGGACTGGTCTTGTATGATCCCCGCCAAGCTCAGTAGGGCCCAGAGACAGCACCGCAGAAGCCATTTTTCCAGAGACGCTAGACGTCAAGTTACCGCATCTGAATTTTCTGCATAACAGCATTATGCCACTGGTTATTTACATTACGAAGTTTGCTTTTTGGTAATGGCCTTATTATGAGTTGGCTGGGAAAATGATGAAGTAATACCACAGTGGGCATTACCAATACCATGGTGTAATTGTCATGGGACAATACCCTGTGTGGTATTGTAGTGTAGCTCCTATTTCCCTAATAGGCTCTGCGCATTGGAATAATATACCCTATAGGTTTGACATAGGACTAAGGTCGGGATGTCCCTATCGAGTATATTAAACTTAATTACTTGTGCCAGCTAGCTCAGAGGCCACTAGAAACTCCTTGGATAACAAGAAGGGAGTAGTTTCTGGCAGCCGCAAAACATGACAACTTTGTTTCCCTTTAGAATCAGAACGTGTCCCAGAGTCGTGGAAACAATAGATAACCGTTTCACTCAGCTCAATCGTGCATGCTTAGTTTTCCTCAAAGTTACACAGAAAGAATAGACGGGTGTTTCAATAAAAGGATTTATTGAACAGTCTTGTTTCTCGTGTAGGTGATATGTGCTGTTACGATCACAAGACAGTATGCAAGATAAATAATGTACAGCGTAAGCAGTAGAAATAAATAGTACTGCGTTAGCATTATCTTTTAGCGTATATTCACATACATAAATAACATGAGCTAAAAATGCGAGTACTCATACGATGCGTTTCTAAGCTAGTTCTACCCCAATGTACCTAACCTAACCTAGGTGTAGGGAGAGGTATGAAGTAGGTGAAGTATTCCTTACTATGGTATCCTAAGAGTATGTTACGCCTAGTATGTCTAGTATGCCAAGAGTCTAGTATGCCAAGAGTCTAGTATGCCAAGAGTCCCTCTAGGTTCTAGTCAGCTCCATACCTTAAGAATGAGAGAGGTAGGAATCTCTTGCCAGACTCGAACTCCAACACCCCGCAAGGGAAGTCAGATCACTGGAAGCTGGACTCTCTGCGTGCAGGGATGACAGCGTCTTCTCAGTGCGTCAGGCCGGGAAACGGGCTCCTCTGAAGTCGAGGTCTCCTCTAGTTTACAAGGGCTAGGGAAGGTATATTTATACCTGAGAGGTGCATTGACGTGAATCGGACAGCGGAAGACGTCATGAATGAACCCCTAAGGTATAACGGTTCATACATAATAGATGAGTCCTTGAAGAAATCAATAGTCCTGTGCTAGGGAAACTCCCGAAGCCTAAGGGTCTGTTCTTCAAGAACTCGTTGTGACGTTAGGGTGGACGGATGTCGGAGACCATGCCTGTATTTGGAGTGCACGGTTTAATGCCTAAATAAGGACTGGGATTTTATGCCTATATAAGGGCAGGGCGAATTGTGCCTATATAAGGACATGATACAGGAAAACCTATAAACGGACACCCTAAGAGGAATACAACAGTATTCCATCATCATTATGAATTTGTTATACCTGCTGCTCAGCCAGTGTGACTGTGGTGACAGAATGTTGGTGAGTGGAATGTTGATGAGTGTGTGAGTCAGTTGGTGGATGGGCTGAGCAGCAGGAAGGCTGCTCCTGGTGGGGCTCTGCTTAACATCTTACCATCATATCCTGAATAAATCTACTTGGAGAAACTACATGGAATTGGACCATCATTTATTCACTACATATTTTGGCGACGATTTTGAAAAGACCTACGTGTGCAAGTGGACTGAAAGAGGAAATTTGAATGAACTGAACCTACATGAAACAAAGCAGTGAAATCTACAGAAAGGAAAGAAAAATTTAAGGATTCAGAACTTCCTTAAGAATTTAAGCGTAATGTATTTCACAGCTTTCTGGCAGCCCTGAGCCCCACCAGTCACCAAGAGACAGGTCGGCCCCAACCTGGGTGTGCCAGATCGAGCTGTGTTTCTTCAAAGATTTAATCGTGTGGCAATCAGGGCATACTTCATTTGAACTACCTTTACTGTTACATCTTTGCTGTGTCACTGGATTTCATGTGCTTTACTGTTGTTTCCTGGGATTATGTCAGGTGTTGGTGGATGCTTGCAAGCTGATTCACTGTGAATCCAAATCTATGGGAGGCGCTATCAGCACCAACAGCGTTTCGTTTGAACTCCGGTGGAGCGTCTGTTGTTGGGAGTGCTAGGCATACTAGGACTCCTTGCGGACCTTTTCAGAGATGGGCCAGAGAATTGAGCAGACAAGATTGTTTTTTTTTCTCTTATTGATGTTGTGCAGTGTATTGAAGATCAGCCGAGGTACATGTGAGGAACTACATGATGTCTGCTCTTGCGCTGGAAACCTTTGGGTTAAACACCCTTCACTACGGTCTGTTGTGGGCTGTTTTTCTACTTTTCTATTTTTTCATTTTGTCCCTGGCAGCCCCTGGACTTGTGACAGTTTAACCGCTGTTGGTGCGGTTTGAAAAGAGCGCGTGTCTTTCTTAGTGCACGCGACCTTACCTGCTTCTTGGAATCCTGCTGCGTCTTCCAGGGATCCCTTCCTACGTCGTTGCTTCCACGCAGCTTAGAGCTGATGAGGGACGCCCAGCTGCCCCAACACACCGCGAGCCATCCGGCGCAGCGTGAAGTACGTGCCGCCATCTTGGGTTTGGCGGCAGCACTCGTCTTGTTTGGCTTTACCTGGTGCCATCCGACGTGCTTTACTACTGAGCACCGTTTTCCTGGACGTTGCGTTTGCACCCAGACTCTGCATAGCTGCCAAGGTTTCAGATTGCCATGTGTGACATTTTAAAAATTTGAGTGAAATTATGAGTGACATTTCAACGACTATGAGTGACACTTTCTCGCAAGCAAAAATCATGCAATGAAGACGAGGGAAACTTCTAAATATCAGAAAATACAGCCATTTGAGCAACAAGAAACTCCAAGAACTTCTTGAAACTGCTGCAGAGCACCCCTGTTAACGGTCACGCACTGACCCTGAAGATAATACCCAACTACAATGGTCTGGTGCCCTAGATGAGACTCTCAGAGCTGAGCAGAGCTAAAACTAAACCAGGACTCAGGCTCACTGACTCCGGAAGGATGATCAGACAGAGCAGCCCTGCAGATCGATGCTGTTTGAGTAAAAAAAAGAAAATTCAGATGAGATCATGACTCATGTAGTTAGTAATAGGTGCTACGGGCAAGTGGGTGTGAATACCTGACGCAGTGCTTTGTAGGACTAAGGGGAAGGGTGGGCTGTAATAATGCAAAGGGTTCCTCAGTTCTTACCTCTCTGCGTAGGTGCTGTCTCACCTTCTGGCTGGCCTACCCTTATTATTTCTTTTTCGAGAACTACTTGTTCCTACATTCACAGCCTTTCTGCCTCGCGTGACCCCCTATCCCTAAGTTGTCCCCCAGTTGTTTATTGTGCCATCTCCTGCTCTGTGTTTGTTCCCTTTACACCATGGCTCCCAGTCCCACCTGATCATGCAGGGTTCCGCTGAAGTCGCGAGTGACCCCTGGACTATATGGTCCCTCAGGTTAAAATACTTGAGTTGCCGTGACTTTTATCTTGCTACCATTTTGCATGCACGTGCTAACCTGTATAGTGTCACCGACTAAAACAGTACTTACTTGTAGAGTTCATGACTAATGCGGTCCGGAGTCAGACAGCACTGCTGCTGCATCGATGCACTGACTCTTCAGCCTGTTCTTCTTCATCCAGGGCAGCAGAGCTGCTGACCACTGACTCGTTCCGGTCCCCGGCGCCGCTGGCCAGCTGAGCCTCAGTAGTGTCAAGTGTTTGCGCCATTGAGAGAGCAGCAGAGACTAGAGTCTCGTCGACTTGAGTCCCCCGCCACTTCTGCCTACTTCCTCTTCCTCCGGACGTGACGGCACTCTACCGGCACGTCCGGATGTTAATACCGGCCCCCATGGTGTGCCACAGTGTGACTGAAAGCAGTAGCATCGACTGCTGAGAGGGCAGCCCCCCCCCCCTAATTGGCAGCTGCAGTGAGTGAGTCGACTGTGTTAAAGCCGCGCCGCGCCGGCGCCGCAGCCAGAATATTGCCGCATTGTTGCCAGGCGACACAGGCAAGGCAGAGATCTGATACATTGTAGCGCTCTCAGCCACTTCAGAGCTGAGAGCAGATGGATTTAACTATTTAGAAACTCAGCCCAGCAACGCAGCACGTCTCTTGGGAGCAGCAGAGCCGGTGCACAAGGGCCGCTGGTGGCGCGCGCTGGCAGGTGGCAAAATGCGTGACAATGCATTTCAGTGCGGTGATGCGGAACACCGCACTGAAATGCGTGAGCGTCACACCTGAAGCGTGATACTTGGCAGGACTGCTCTGTATCATGCTGTTTTATTTACTGTACATTCGGAGTGTGAATTTCTCATTTTCCTCACAGATTCTTTCAGCTGCGAATTTCCGACTCAAGTTACTTTCCAACTCCAGGTAATTTTGTTAATGTTTTGATCTGCCTGTTCTTTGGTATTCGAGGCAGACACAGAGGCAGTTTCCTGTACCTGACTGCCAAATGTTCCGACCCTCTCCTTTGTGCGTGGAAGTTTTTTTGGGATTATAATTTTTGCTCTTTTCTTTTGCCCATGATGACTGTCCTGTGCCTAGCGAGTGTTTTGCACTCTGGGAGACTTTCAGCTGCGTTTACACTCACCCTTGTAAACTTTGACTCTTTAAGACCTGCAAAGCACCTTTGGCAGCTGTTTGGGACTTCGGGTGAGGAGTCGCTCACCGGAGGTTTCCACTTGTCCTTGCTCAGTGTTGCATAATTCTTGTGTTCAAATGCCTTATTTTGCCCTGTAGTGGTTGTGTTCATTTTATTTGATGCATGATTCTTTAAGGTTCAATGCTTTACTGTTGATTTGTCTTAAGTTTCGCAGAGGTTTTGAGTGTGCTTTGCGTGCGCCGATTCTGTTGTGTGCTCGCTTTATGCAGTCATGGAGTTTGAGGTGTTTTCTTCATGAATAAATGTACCATTATTTCTTTTAACAGTGAGATGATTGTTTGGATGGTGCAGTATTACCACACACTCTTGTGATTGTGTTGGTGTCTCCCAATTTTACGTGGTTCTGGGTTGGTGCTGAAATACCACCCATCGTAGGTCAGATTGTTGAAGAGTGAGTGTTTTTTCATATTGAATTGAGGGGTTGGGCGTGCGCAGGCAATGAAGTCCAAGAAGTCAATGTTTAGTTTTTCAAATGAGTCTTTATTTTCACTCATTCTGGCAGGAGAACTCGCAATTTGAGATTTGCTACTTAGGCCAACTGAGGCCTTGCGATATCCTGAGTGTTTCCAGATTACTTACCTGGAACACCGACTTGGTTAAGGGATCGCGTATTCGAATCCTACACGAAAGGTCACGTTGGAACCAGGCCAAACTTACCTAGTATACATCAAAGGAATGACATTCGCCTACTGAGCCCTGACGAAGTTCTCGTCATGAGAACGAAACGCGTTGGCTGTCCATAAAATCTTCAATCCTGTGAGAACTAATTAAGTGAAAATAAAGACTCATTTGAAAAACTAAACATTGACTTCTTGGACTTCATTGCCTGCGCACGCCCAACCCCTCAATTGCTTAGGATCTGACGTACAGAGGCATCACCCGACGGCTGGTGCAAGGGCTAGTTGCGCAAGGAACCTGATTTAACTGAAACTAGTGTGAGGTGCAGAAACAGCAGTCCGCCGTCAAAGTATCGTTGTTAATTCTGTTTTTTCATATTGATTGTTTTTTTTCCTTACTACTTTATTGGGTGTAGCGTTGTGTGCTATTACATGTTTCGTGTGGAGCGTTTTTTTCCACACATACCACCCCAACTTCGGGTTTGGGTGAAGGGCTGTGTTAAAGCCAGATTTGCAAAGAGTGTGCGTTTTTGCTAGTGTGTGCTGTTTTCTATCACTACTTGTTTGGATGTAGCGTGCTAGTGATTGGTGTTCTTTTCTGGGTTCGTGTGGACTTTTATTCCACACTTTCCACCCATGCTTCAAGCTTGGGTGAAGGGCAGCTTTGATGTTGTTTGTTCCGTGTGGGGCCGTCTTCCACGCTGGGCTGTGGAATGAACTTCCCTTAGATATTAGGCAAACTCAATCTTTGCCCCTATTTAGAAAGCAGCTAAAAACCTGGCTGTTTCCCAGGTAGGGTATGACCCCCAAAAATGTTTTCCTGGGTAAGATGCTCACAGGCTCCAATGTTGATTTTGCCAGTCACAGCACCAGGATACCCGTAGGGTGACAGTATGCGCTATATAAGAATCATTTACATTACATTACATTATTGTTTTTTTTGTTGTTGTTGTTATTGGATGGTTTTCTTCTACACCTTGTGGTTGGCACCCTATTTACTTTTCTCATGTTTGCCTGGCCAGCTAGCATGTTTTTTAGGTATCTGAGTTTGTTTGTGGTTTGTGGTGTGGTCGTGCATGGGTTTTGTTGTGGTAGAAAGGGAGATGGTGCATAAGTGCTATTGTGTTCCTTTTCCTGTCTCCCTTTCTCATTTCTTGTGCATGATATTTTCCACCTATTATCTTCATGCTTATGTTTCAGATCGTTGCTATGTTGCTTATGTGTGGCAATGGTTCTGATATCTTTCTGTTGCATGCTTTTGTTCCTATGTCATCCTTTGCTTGCATCAGACTTCATTGTCATTCCATTTAGAGTTCTTTTGTAATTAATATAAAGAAAGGAGATGTGTTATACCTGCTGCTCAGCCAGTGTGACTGTGGTGACAGAATGTTGGTGAGTGGAATGTTGATTAGTGTGTGAGTCAGTTGGTGGATGGGCTGAGCAGCAGGAAGGCTGCTCCTGGTGGGGCTCTGCTTAACATCTTACCATCATATCCTGAATAAATCTACTTGGAGAAACTACATGGAATTGGACCATCATTCATTTACTACAGAATTGTTGTGATCGAAATAGGGAATAAAAATGGAATTCAGTTTGCACACTGATTCCCGCTTTGTTTTCCCACATTTTGAGTAGTTTTCCCCATGCACATTCCACCAGATTTTACCTGGCAAATTGTGATGAGGTAATTCCGCATGGGATATTGCTGCATGAGTCATTATCGCAACTCTTGAAATCCATATTCTGGCGGAATTTTCCATCCAAATCAGAATTACCTCAGTAATGAGAATGAACGTGTTCATTACTGCTACTGATGACTGGGGGCATCTGCAGTCTTCCAAGGAGTGCATTTACCGCAGGCAGCACTTTACTCGTGATGCTAAAAGAACATATGCCATCCAGCTGGCACCTGTCAGGAGTACTCATAAAGTAGTCATAAATAAAACCCCCTAATGGCGGTTGTGGGCCCAAAGAGGGAAGGCATCCGATTATTATAGCTTTTAAATGTACTCCATACCACTGGGGCCATTCAAAGCAATGTGTTTTGACTCAGAGCCCAAAGCAGGTCTCCTGCAGGACTACAAAGATAAACGGGGTTGCGGCTGTTGAGTAAGGTGAAGTACCATGGTGCAAGGTCAAGGAGCATCCCGGAGTGGCTGAATAGATACGCGTAGTCTGTGCAGGTGTCTGGTTCACCCAAGGCATCCAACACAGACAATAATGCTGCACACAAAAATTCAGTGATTCATTTGTGCAGGTGGCTACAAGTGGCAGGCACTGGTGCTACTTTTTTGGGAACCTGGACTTATTTTTCACAATTATTTAAAATAGTTAAAAATATGAATACATATAAATTAATGTTAAAATTTATAAAAAATAGTACAATGTATTATTACATTATGGAATATTTAAAGGTATAATTTAATAATAAATCTGTACTAATTTATTTTAGAATAGGTCAAATATAAATAAATATAAATTCATGTTTAAAAATATATAAAAAAGTACGGGTCTTATTTCTAAAAACTGTTGCATCGCTGCATGAAAACAGCGATACAACAGTTTTCACTGCGCCCTCCTTGCGACATGGTGAATGCATCATATTTACTGTACGACGCATCACGTCGCAAGGAATGACGGATACATCAGTATTACTGACGTATCTGTTGCCGCAAAACTGACACATTCCTGGAGTTGTGTCGGAAGCGTGACACAACTCCAGCAATGCAGGGGGAGGGCTATGATTATAGCACTGCGTCACCCTTACGCCTGCCATGAGGCAGGCGTAAGGATTTGACGCAGCGGCGTCCTAGAAGTGGCTCCGCGAAATCTCATAGATTTCACTGCACCACTTCTACGAGACCTTCTTGCGTCGGAACGCCCACCCTGCATACATTATACCTGACGCAGGTATAATGTGGCGCAGAGCTTTACAAAGTGCCGCATCTGCCTAGATGAGTTACTTTGTAAATATGCTGCAACGCAGCGCATTGTTTACGCCGCCGCTGCGTCACAAAAAGCAGCGCAAAAGTGTTGTAAGGGGCTCATAAATAAGCCCCTACATATTTATTATTAAATTATAAAATATTTATAATATATTTCAAAAGCAAATGATACATATGAATGTTTTATAAATAAATAATACATATGCATTATTTTTATATACTTTTTAACATTATTTTTTATTTATTTATATTTGTAACTATTTTAAATAATGTAATTGAATATCCTATGTGGTTTGATTATAAGTCCATACCTCCATTATTTTCTATAGGAGGGTGTTGCAGTACCACTGGTTGGCCATGTGTAGTGCTGGACCCACTACAAAAGTGTATATAACTAATAAAGAGTAGTTTACTACAAAAGTGCAGTTTGTGTATACCAAAAAGTAGTAAACTGGAATACTCAAAAGTGTAAACTTTCTCAAAAGTGCAGTTTGGGAATCAGGTCCATAAAATTATGCTATTTAGACATCAAAATGTGCCTTTTTTCCGGCATTAATGGGAATGGAACTCCTAAGAAGGAGAGGCGTTAACAATTGAATAAAGGTAACCAACGCACTCCATTGGTTGGCCTAGGGTAGTTAGTTAGGGTAACAGTATGACCAAGAGAATTCAAAAACCATTTAGGCTAGTTGCATGAGTTTGAGCATGATCTTTGTCCTCAAACTCCCATATGCCATCATCCATGATTTTCATACTGGGGTTTGGTCAGAGTCCTATTTCAGAAAGTGAGCTTAGGACAGGCCAAAGATAGGAAAGCTGATCGTTGAGCCTATAGATCATTCCATTTATTAAGACTGCAGACATTTATTTAAGGTGAGTTCTGTTGTAGTCTTCATCTTTCTTAAGATACACGGATTGGCTACTGCCTGTGATGTGGCACACCATCTTCTCTAAAGTGTGTTCAAAGAAATCCTGCTCAAGACATCTGCTATATCATGAAGGATGCACCATGCATCCAGAGATGATGAAGTCAATGCCACAGGATATTAACATATAGGGCCTGATTCACAAACTGCACTTTTGAGTAAGTTTACACTTTTGTAGTATTTTTATACCATTTATTGTTACATTATTTTTTTATTCAAAATGGGCTAATAACTACTTTATAATTAAATAATAAATACGTACTATTTTTATATTTTTTTAACATTGATTTCTATTTATTTATATTTGTAACTCTTTTAAATGTATGAATTTAATTTAACATTATTTCCTATGCGGTTTTATTTTAAATCCCTACCTCCATTATTTTCTGCAGAAAATCCATGTGTAGTGCTGGACTTACTGCTATAGTGTAAGTTACTACAAAACTGTAAGTTACTCCAAAAGTGCGCATTGTGACCACTAAAAAGTAGTAAACTTATTCAAAAGCGTAAACTTACTCAAAGGTGTAAGTTACCTTTGTGAATCAGGCCTCTAATGTTCAATTTGCGACTAGAACCCACAGGCAGTGGCAGGCCCATAAAATGTATAAAATGTCAGAGTCAGGGGTCACACATCTCCAGTATTAGGAATTTGGCTTCAAATGATGGTTGTGCATTTTTGGAACAGACATGTTGCCAGTCATGAAGGATTTTCAAGAAGCTGAACTAACGTCTGGCCTGTCAGAAGTGCCTATCATGATACAGCAGCAAGTCAGACCAGCAGTCTTCAGTGGAGGCAATCTTTCTTTCCATTTGTAGAGTAGGAATTCTCAATGATGTTTATCAAGTAGGACCTGTAGCACACAGGTATAGATGCACAACTCTGAATTTTGCCTAGGTTTTGAGGTACACAAAGGCTGGGGACACCTGTAGAGCCAAGGTGCTTGCCAAACAGTGTTCATCTCAGTGGTGGCTGCCCCTTGAGGACACCAGGGTGCCGACCTACTGCCTCGCTCTGCCACTATTGCTCGGCATGTTACATCTTTTTCATGAAAGCTAACAATCTCACATAGTGTTTGTTTGCATGCGAAAGCTGTAATATTACCGTGCCAGCAGAAGAGGGCTCCACTAGCTGTATTGTGCAATTGCCGGGGGGGCTAATACAGCCCAGCCTCACACAGACATAATACATTCTTGACATGTTGCATAGCAACACACAGTGCAGCATGACAGATACAGGAATGTCAGGGCTTGTCAATCATGTGTCCTCTTGCCCTAGCAGAAACTGGAATAGAGAAAAAAGGTCTACCTCGGTCCATTCAACACTATTCTAGCTTCTGATTGGGAGAAGCTCATGGGCCTGCCTCTGGTATGCAGCAGACATACGGAGGAGTCTGAAATTGTGGGCCTGCCCCAGGTACGTTTTTGTATGTAGCAGCCTGAGTGTGTGTTTGTCTGTGTGTTGCGGAGTTCATGTGTATGTCTGTTGGACTGTCTGTGTGCGTGCCTGCAACTGCGTGTGTATGTATGTTTGCTTGTACGCCTGAGCGTGTGCTTAAGTATATGTGCGTGTGCATGCCATTTCAGCCTGTGAAGGTATTCGGCCCGGGGGCTGGCAAGGCCCGAAGCTGAATGCCGGCGAGTGCTTTTGGGCTTTGAGGGTCCCACCACCCCCAAAATCCACCAGCCGCCACTGGTTCAAGTTAAAGCTATATCTAACATTGGATGAAAAGTGAAGGAAATTCTTCATTCAGTTCATTAAACTTTTCCAGACACCCCTCAGTGATAATGTCTCTTATAAGGGTTATTCCTCCGTCCCACCAGGAGAGTGATTTCACACCGCCAAATGGGTGCGTTTAGATGTTATGCTTATGTATTTCCATCTTCTTATGTATTGTGTTCCAGTTGGAAAATATTGTGTTCACCTTACAATTGTAGATTCCAGCTATGGCTGCTATGGCTGTGTTGGTCATGTAGGTAGATGCTGCACCCTGCTGTCTCTCAGTTTTTCTGTTCATGTCACGCTCCTTAATTCAGAACCACAGTCGCTTGTTTGCATCATCCAGGTAAGGGTGTAATAATTACCATAGCTAGTAGGGTCTGTGGAAAAGATCTAGGTTCAGGAGTCGTAGGTCTCCTGATGTTGTGGAAGTGAGTAATTTACTCGCTCAAAGTATGGGTTTTGAGCTCACTCAAATAAATGTCTTTATTAGGCACTCTATCTGGCCAGCAGATGATCAGGGATTGTCAAGGAAAGCATGCTGAAAATCTAATTGAATCTCGGAAGGGTCATCATCTTCTCAGTTTGCTAAAGGCCCCTCAAAGAGGAGATTCAGCTTGGACCTTTCTTCTCTTGTAGAATATAATGGAGGGTCAAAGTTGTTACCCACCATGTTACGAAAGCCGCTGTTGATCAAAATACCAAGGTACTCCCACCTAAAGGGCATACTTCCTATAGAGGATCTGGTAGAACCTTTTGCCATGGGACGAACTTTGCATTTGCCCCTGTTGATCTTGTAGCCTGAAAATTCCAAAAGGAAAGTCTCAAGGATAGAAGAACAGAAATAGATGGATCTGTATTAATCACAGAGAGAAAAATATAGTCTGCAAATAACATAATCTTTCTGCAATAACATGCTGTCCTGTGGGGTCAGAATGCCTGGTATTTCACAAGATTTCCTGATGGAGAGGGACAGTGGACATTATTGATGTATCCCTCTGCAGATTTGGTATGTATTTAACAGTAAGCCTGAGTCAGGGTGATTCATGCAACCATTTAGCCTGGATGTAAACTCATGGCCTAGTCCTGCTGTTTGTAGTATTCTAAATAGAAAGGTCAATGTATGTCTTCTTCATCTTTAGGTTGCCATAGCAAGTGATGTAGTGCCCTCAGATATTTCGAGGTGGAGCTGCTTGGAACTCAGCCCTCCTACGATGAGTGTGGGAATTACTTTACGTGGTCTGTACGCTAGCAATTTGACCAGGATATTGGGGTGCATATTGATTTGTGAATTGGGTCTGCAGCTGGAGCAAAGCAGTGGTTTGGTACCTTCTTTCAGTTACAGGGACATCACCGCATTCTTGAATTCCAGCAAGAGTCGGCCATTGGTTTCTGCATCTTTATACACTTGGTTGAGTAGTAAAGCCAGTTTGGGTCAGTCCATCTAAGAGAATTCGCCTGGAAAATCGTCTTCTACAGGCGAAGCCGTCTTCCACAGGCGCATTGCTATTGGTCGCTCACTCAGAAATCTAGATATTTCCTCAGGATAAATGCTCCCTTCTATTGATTGTAAGTCTTCTTGGGACAAACACAGTCATTTCAATAGTGCCAGGAAACTCTCCTCTGCTTCAGATGTCACACTGTGTTCAGTATTGTACCGTTGTGTATAGAATTTTGTAATCTCACTTGTGATGTCTAGTGGGTGTGTAATTCCCCTACTGTGGCGCGTATGGCAGGATCAGAGGACATGTTCTCTCACTGGCTTACTTGCATGGTCTGTTTTTCACTGTGTTTCCAGTGCTTAATTTGAGCCGGTGGTTTACAGGGCTCGGCACTGGCACTTATGACAGTCTGCCATATGGTGGTGCTGTTTGTCTAATTTAGAGACAAGCACATCAACAGTTTATTAATTCAATATACATTAACAATGAGTAATACCTGCCTCCCAAGCCATTCTTATAGCTTTGGGGCCTGGAATAGTCTGTATTGTCACACTTGTATGAGTGTGATGGTTAGAAGTTGGTTTGGTAATGTTATTGGTAAAACTAACAGGGGCAATGGGTGGTGCTGATTACAGTGGCCTCCTCACGAGGGCCCTGGAACTTATTTTACAAATTAAGCACCGCAATGTTCATATTGGTGCCACTTAAGATAGGAGAGCACATATTCAAATTTTGCTGTTGTTGTTTCATTTCCGCCTCTGCCTCCTCTCATGTTAACTTTGGCTCAATCCATCTGCTGCATTCTAAACTGTCATTGTGCGACGATTTGAACAGAGAGAGTTGAGACTCTGAAGCAAGCGGCCAGTGGCAGCTGATTGCTTTTGAAAGTGGCGGGCGATCAAGCAGATATATCGACTCCAGGAGTGCCCTTAGGCGCAACCCCAAAGCTCTCATTCGCAGTAATTTGAGCAGAGGAGGGGCTGGCAGGCCACACATGCACACTCACTCACACCCATGCATTCACACGCCCAACACCCATTCACAAATACACATCTATTCATATATACACGCACGCATGCACACATCAAACAATAAAAAACATAAAACTTACCAGCTGCAGTGATATGGGTGGCAGGAGGGAAGCCTCTGAGGTTCCAGGAGGGTCGGGACTGCCACCATCTGCCAATGATAGGAAGCGGCAGTCCATGCTCGTCGGAGTGGGATGGGATCAGTGAGACTTGCTGCCCCCACCCCACTCTGTGATGAGACGTCAGTGATAGACACTCTGCCCTGGGCACTTCAGGGTTTAAAACTGAAGGGTCCAGGTCCGAGGCTATCAGTGACGCTTCCCCTCGTCATGAGGGGGGGGCCCTGCAGGTGCTTTGCAGGGCTGAGGAGGTCACACCCGCAGGGCTGTGACATCTTCAGCCTGACAAAGTTCAGTTCAGGCAGCCAAGCACCTACGCATTTAGCGCATGTACAGTGCCTGTCTGCCTGACCTCAACAAGAAGAGTGTCTGTCAGGCTGACCTCTGCTCAGCCTGACAGACACTTTTTATGTCGGGTTTAGGGTGGGTAGGCAGGGCCTCTCCGCCCTCAAGGACGGGCGGTTGCTGCACAAGTGGTGTCCTGCAGTCGCAGATCCTTTGCAAAGATGAATTGGGCACCTTTCACATGCAGATTTCTACTTTCAGATGTTAACCGGGGTCGGGCTGGCCTATTGGGCAATCAGGCTGGGTCTGATGAGCTGGTCTGACCACCCAGTGTTTGAGCCAGTTTTTAGGTCTCGCCTGAGCCAGCGCATGCGCTGCTCTGGCGAGAGTTTTAGTAAGCGGGTTTTGGAAGTGCAAACAGTGGCTTTTGCTGGCGACTAGCCTGCGTTCACGCGAGCGTGCACGCGGGATCAGGCGCCATATGGCTTCCCTCGCCATCTGGACGCTCGCGTGAACGCAAGCTAGTCGCCAGCAAAAGCCACTGTTTGCACTTCCAAAACCCGCTTACTCACAATTACTTTCACGGCCGCGCGGCCGTGTCAGTTTCACGGCCGCGGCCAATGCTTGTTTTGGTAGCTTCCGTGTGTTTTTTTAATGAGGGCTTTCTGCTCTAATTATTGTATATCTTTGCAGAGATTATTTGTGTATTGTGTGTATGTGATAGCATATATGTGGCTTGAAGCTTTTCATTTTGCAGGTATGTTATTTAGAAGAGAGGTCGTGCTCTTACTTGCTTATGTCTTACTGTGCTCTTTTGTGATTAGGGTTGTGTTTTGTCACGTCTCTGTTACCATCGCCTTTGTCTGCGCAATTGTAGTAGTCACTGCTATCCTTTGAATGACAATTTTGTTAACGTGTCCTTTGTGGAAAGGCACTTGTAATTTGCAGTTTGTGTGAGGGCTTGTGTGGCTGTGTTTTGCTACTGTCCTCTGCTGTGTGGTCGTGTTGTGTTACTGTGTCCTTTGAGAGATGGTTGGAGTGTGGTACTGTACTCTTTTGGGTGTTGTATTATTGTGTCACTTTTAAGATGGGGTCGCTTCAGTGTATGGCAGAATTGTTTTACCGTGTACTTTATGTGCGTTGCTTTGTTTTGGTAAAGGCCGTCCTGTGTTACAATGAATGCCAATTAGATAAGTCTGGTTGTGTTTTGCTGCCTTGCTTGCTTTTGTGGGCCGTGGAGACTGTGCCCTTTGAGAGAGGGTTGTTTGTCTTTCTGAGTTCCTTTTTGGGCAGTGTTCTTTCCAGCGCAGTATGTGCGGGTGTTTTCTTTAGTAAACTAGATCGGTATTCCTGTCGGCTTTGCTACTTGTTAACCATACATCATTGTACACATCGAAGATTTCTATTTCATTGCCTGAAGGTTTGTTTTATACACGTGTGCACCATTGCAACACTTCCTAACCGTAACTACCAAACCATCAAAGGAACGAAGGAAACACCCCCCAACATTGCCATTGCAAGGAAGTGGGAGCTGGGGGATGGGCAGAACTACTTCTGTGTTTATTTATGTATCACAGACCTATAATTAACGATTTATTAAGGACAGCTCTATGAGACGAGGCAGCGAATATTAGAAACATCGAGTTGTTTAACGCATCTCCACGGCTCCGAAAGCAATCCCAGCCGTGCGGACCTTCGAGTGCAGGCAGTGTGTGCAAACTCAACTCTGCTCCTACCAAACTAGCTACTGGTTTGAGGACTCCGGCATTTACCGTAAACCCTCGCCTACTTTTGAAACGTACTCTACCTGTGTGGATACTTTTTTTATTTAATGACCCAAGAGATACATATGCATGTGTGGAAGTGTTTCTTCCTGCACAAGGGGTAAAGGAATGCGAGGTGTTGCGCTTACATTTAACTCTGTATAAAATTGGTTAGTGGCCGGTATTCTCAGCCCAAATGGGTTGCCGCCTGTGCCCCTCCAGCAGCTTGATTTAAATCGCAGAAAGGAAGGAGTCAGAGTTTCTGGATCCGTCGGGTGTCACACACACCACAATGAGGCCTGCATCCACAAGGACCCTTGGTTAGTACAGACCACGTGAATTCCTGCTTCCTCCACACGCATCGCTCTCTTATCTCCTGTCGGTTTTGTGAGGGCACCAATAAGACATACATGTATATGCTGCCTTGTGAACCCCTCCCAGCGATGTGTATTCATAGGCACACGTGCTTCGCGGTATATTGTTCCATTGCCCTTTCTTTCCTGTTGCCACAGTTCGAGCAGAGCCAAGGCCTTTCTTTCTTCGGCTCAGGATATGCCTGAAACGTCGGGAAGTGGAAACACATTTTTGTCCTGTGGTTTTTAGGTCTCGGCCTGCACCAGCGCTTGCGCTGGTCTGGCCGAGAGTTTTAGTAAGCGGGTTTTGGAAGTGCAAACACTGGCTTTCGGCTGGCGACCAGCTTGAGTTCACGATGGCGTGCACGCGCAGCTGCCATCTGTTGTTTCCTATCTCTTCCTCATTTCCTCGTCATGGCTCATTAACTCTCTGGACTCTGATGTTTCAATTGCAGCAGCAGCTCACATTACCAACTGAGGGCCCTGGACTACAGTCACATGAAAAACAACAGCGATTAGCATTGAAATGCAAGCTTTTTTTTGTCTAGTTAGAAATATTGCTTTGGTGGGTTGATTTCACCTTATATCGCTATTTGTTTTATATTGGGAGTCACAGCCTAATTACCAGTATTTTTGTCTCTCACTGTTTTTTTTAAATATTTATTCACGCAAAGCACAAAGCTATATTTAAGGTTACTTTTTCCGCGTCACTTCTTCACTCTATTTAAACTCCACACCCCCACTCTTATTGTCTCTCTCCTCTCTCTCTCCCCTCTCTAATTCTCTCTCTACTTAATTAACTCTCCCCTCTCTATCTTTTTTAGCCTTTCATTCTCTCTCACCCCTTTATCTGTTTCTCTTTCAAACTCCTTCATTCACTCTCTCTCCCCTTCTTTCTCTCTCTCTATCCCGCTCCACTCTTTATTCTATGTACACCCTTTTCTCTCTCTCTCTTTCTCTCTCACCACCCTCTCTAATTGGGCATTATATCTTCACTCTATCTCTCACTCAGCAACACCACAGCATCACTCAGCGCAACCACAGCATCAATCAGAGCCAGCACAGCATCACTCAGCACCAACACAACACCACTCAGCACCACCACAGCATCACTCAGCACCACCACTCAGCACCACCACAGCATCTCTCAGCACCACCACAGCACCACTCAGCACCACCACACCACCACTCAACACCACCACAGCATCACTCAGCATCACCACAGCATCACTCAGCACCACCACAGCATCACTCAGCACCACCACAGCATCACTCAGCACACCACAGCATCACTCAGCACCACCACAGCACCACTCAGCACCACCACAGCATCACTCAGCACCACCACAGCACCACAACAGCACCACTCAGCACCACCACAGCACCACTCAGCACCACCACAGCATCACTCAGCATCACCACAGCATCACTCAGCACCACCACACCACCACTCAGCACCACCACAGCATCACTCAGCACAGCACCACCACAGCATCACTCAGCACCATCACAGCACCACTCAGCACCACCACAGCATCACTCAGCATCACCACAGCCCCACTCAGCACCACCACAGCACAACCACAGCACCACCACAGCATCACTCGGCACCACCACAGCATCACTAAGCACCACAACAGCATCACTAAGCACCACCACAGCACCACCACAGCATCACTCAGCAGCACCACAGCATCACTCTGCACCACCACAGCATCACTCTGCACCACCACAGCATCACTCTGCACCACCACAGCATCACTCTGCACCACCACAGCATCACTCTGCATAACCACAGCATCACTCAGCACAACCACAGCATCACTCAGCACCACCACAGCATCACTCAGCACCACCACAGCATCACTCAGCACCACCACAGCATCACTCAGCACCACCACAGCATCACTCAGCACCACCACAGCACCACCACAGCACCACTCAGCACCACCACAGCATCACTCAGCATCACCACAGCATCACTCAGCACCACCACAGCACCACTCAGCACCACCACAGCACCACTAAGCACAACCACAGCATCACTCAGCACCACCACAGCACCACTCAGCACCACCACAGCACCACTCAGCACCACCACAGCATCACTCAGCACCACCACAGCATCACTCAGCACCACCACAGCATCACTAAGTACCACAACAGCATCACTAAGCACCACCACAGCATCACTCAGCACCACCACAGCATCACTCAGCACCACCACAGCACCACCCCAGCATCACTCAGCATCACCACAGCATCACTCAGGACCACCACACCACCACTCAGCACCACCACAGCACCACCACAGCATCACTCAGCACCAGCACAGCACCACCACAGCATCACTCAGCACCACCACAGCACCACTCAGCACCACCACAGCATCACTCAGCATCACCACAGCCCCACTCAGCACCACCACACCACCACTCAGCACCACTAAGCACCACAACAGCATCACTAAGCACCACCACAACACCACTCAGCACCACCACAGCATCACTCAGCGCCACCACAGCATCACAGCACCACCACAGCATCACAGCACCACCACAGCACCACTCAGCACCACCACAGCATCACTCAGCATCACCACAGCACCACCACACCACCACTCAGCACCACCACAGCACCACCCCAGCATCACTCAGCACCACCACAGCATCACTCAGCACCACCACAGCATCACTCAGCACCACCACAGCACCACCTCAGCATCACTAAGCACCACCTCAACACCACTCAGCACCACCACAGCATCACTAAGCACCACCTCAACATCACTCAACACCACCTCAGCATCACTAAGCACCACCTCAACATTAGAATAGGCAGGAAGAAGTTGCCAACATTGCAACGACAAAATAAACGACAAGACCTTTCTTATGTTTATTCTTTTTAATTGGGTCATTCAGTTGTACATAATGTCGTCTTAGTTATATATAAAGTAACAAAAATGCTTATAAGTCTTTTTTATTATAACTTTTCAACATGCTGCACAGCAGCCACAATGCTCTTAAAAACATTGGCAAAACCAATAGCTCTGCCTAAACACTTATAAGGCCCCAAAGGCGAGACCTATTGGCTAATAGGTCTCGCCTTTGGGACCGTATATGTGTTTAACCAGGTGTCAGTTATGCAGCACAATTGTTGCATGGCTAAACACTTATAAGGTCCCAAAGGCGAGACCTATTGGCTATGCCAATGCTTGTTCTAGTAGCACTGAAATGCAGCAAGCTGGCGTTTTTTAAATGTGGCTTTTAGAATCAATGCTGCGTTCGTAGGACGAATGACTATTCTACTGACGGCAAAACCAAAAAGGCAGTAGGCAGTAGGCAGGTCAACACAGAACGGGAGGAAAGCCAAGATAAGAGCAAGACAACGGAGATTGACATGAAAGCCACTCAGACATGAGCAAGAATTGGTTCTGTTGAGTATTGTATACAATGCGGTCAGCGACAGCCTACTGGAGCGGTCTAACAAGACTGCAAACAAGCATTGGCATAGCCAATAGGTCTCGCCTTTGGGACCTTATAAGTGTTTAGTTAACCAGCACAATATCCTTGGTGCAACAACATCAACTGTTGCATAGCTAAACACTTATAAGGTCCCAAAGGCGAGACCTATTGGCTATGCCAATGCTTGTTTGGCTTTATGTGGCCTGTTAGATGACCTGCGTGGACGGTTTTTACTGTTAATTTCCCAGATATTCAAACAATCATTGCCGGCAGCAAGCTCAAATCAATGAAGTATCCAATGCCTTGGAAAACATTCATACGGCATGTCCTTAGAAGTTCAAAACTGACCCAACTTGCAAACATGGGCCACTTTTTTAGCTGTCTAATTCACTAATGGGGATCACTTTTATTTTGGGCCTATTTTCTACTCCAGTCATGTGCCTGGTATTAAAGAAACTTCTGCTCAGACAGTACTAATGTGGGTTAATATGACGAAGCAGTGAAACAGTACAACCACAGAAAGGGCCGCATTGTTCCACTTAATTAAAATTTGCCTTTTCAACTCGCAAAATGTAGTCAGCCTGTATGCATAATTCGGACCTCCATCGCAGGATAACTCCAGTTGTCCATAAGTGTGTTTTCTCAGCAGCCCAAATTTCTAACGGAAATGCCATGACTGGACCATAATCTCCCTCAGACCTCAGTCAGTCAGGATCCGTGCACGTGGCGTGGGCACAGTGGCGGTGAGCACCTCCCCTTCACGTACGGACAGCTCACTTAGAACGCAGCTCCCTCTCTCTGTCACCTTCTGTTAGCAGGCAAATCATCTCTCGCGCCGAGAGCTTGCGCGACCTGTTGCCGCTGTTGAGAGCCTTCTTCCGGTGTGATGAATGGCCCGGCCTCCCGGGCCCCTCCGGTTCGCTCGAGCGGCGCCGCGGCTATAAAGCGCCATGCAAAAGAGGAGCCCCGGCCATATTTCACTCGGAGCGATGAGGGGGCCTCAGGAATACGATTTCTGGCTAAAATCTGCTAAGATCAGTGGTTTTTGCAAGCAGCGTTTTTGACAGCTTGTCAGCCTGCAAAATGCTTTTCCTCGAGAGGGTTGGGTCTTTCCACCGCTATTTTTGAAAAATGGTGCGGGGAGAGTAGAAAAAAAAAAGAAAGCCTCGAGGTGACATTTAACATGAAGCCCAAAGTGAACACAGAAATAAAAACAAGCACGTTTATAAATACTGCCTTGTGTGTTACCTGTTCTAGCGAGATGCGTCACACTCAGGCCTATTCGAAGACTGCATTCTATGCTATGTAAAGTAGTACTACAGCCGAACTAGTCATGTGTGGCATGGAAAGAAGGAAAGAGAACAAAAGGGAGAAATAAGGAAAGAGAGTAAGAAAGAAAAACGAAAAAGAAAGGAAGCAAAAAGAAGGAGGCAAGAAAGAAGAGAAAAGGCGTGCAAAAGTAAGACAATAAAAGTATGAAGACAAGGAAAGAAAGAAAGTAGGAAACATGAGGGAAGAACAAGGAAGGGAAAAATAGAAGATAAAAAGAGCCAAGGAAAGAAGGCAAGGAAGAAAGGAAAAAACAAGGAAACAAAGAAGGAAACAAGAAGGAAAGAAGGCAATGAGAAAAGCAAGAAATAAAGCAATGAGGAAAGAAAGTAATAAGGAAAGAAAGACAAACATGGTTGCACATGGAGCACATTCATGAGCATATATTCAGAGTGGGTGTGAGCTGCTGTTTGTATTACTGCTGTCTTTCAAAATGCTCTGCTCTCCACAGCTGCCAAGCTTCCCAAGTCCATGAGTGACTAGTTAGGCCAGTCTCGTATTTTTCTTAGAATTATGGAACTTGATTTTACATTGAGGTAAAAAAGATAATAAGTCTCAAAATTCTAAGAAATGAGGGGCATATCAACAACGAGGCGATAGACAATTATCGCCGCTTTAGCGTCCGTTTTCGGACGGAAAGCGGCGATAATTCTATCGCCTAATCAGCAAGGTCACGCTATCGCGTGAATCCCTGCACTATCGCCCTTTCCCCCAACGCCCATCCTTGCATCTCTAATGAGATGCAAAGTGGGCGTTACTGGGCGGACCCCAGATGGGCTACGTTGTAAATATCGCCGATGTGCACATCGCGATATTTACAAGGCAGCCCACAGGATTATAGCAGACGTTAGATGTTGGCGAAAACGGCCGTTTTCGCCAAAATCTAACGTCTGCTATAATCCCGACTTACCTATGTTAGCCATAGGAGGTGGATTCTGCTGATACGACCCTGTGGGTCGTATCAGCAAGGTTATCGCCCTTTTGCAGGGAACATCGCTGGAAAACCAGCGATGTTCCCTGCAAAAGGGCAATAACATCGCTATCTCTGGTATTTTTATCGCCCTGGAGTAACGCGTTGTTAATAACGCGCTACCAGGGCGATAAATGCCAGAGATAGCCAGCGATAATATAATTATCGCTACGCACGGCCAGCGATAATTATCGCTGGCCGTTGTTAATATGCCCCTAAGTGACTGGCCTAACTAGTCATACGTGGACCTGGGAAACTTGGCAGCTCTGCTTACTAAAAAATGCTATTCGCAAACCTACACGTGGAGGTCTACAATGCCGCTCCTCCTGCCTTTCCTGTGTAGGGATCTTCTCCAGGTGTGCTGAAATCTCCACACACATTGGTGTATGTTTTTGTAAAAAATATGTGAGGGAGGGGGGAGTTGGAAAATAGGGGTTTACAGATGGGTTTCGGGAGGGGCATGCTAATACTAACACCCACCTGCAAAAGAGTAAGATCATTGCTATTCACAAACCACGCTTCTAAAGTTAATACAGTCCTAAAGATCACAAACAGTTTAAGTAAATCTAGCACCACACATGGCCACTCACAGCTACTGCAACACGCTGGCATAGAAGCTAATGAATCAGGTACTTATTATAAGACCCTGCAGGAAATAATGCTAAAATAATAACATTATTTTGACATTTTGAAGTCTTATAAAAGTCCTACAAAATTAATAATATAATACCTTATTATTTTACAATATCATAATTAACTTATTTTACAAAAACATTGTTACTTTTGCTATAAATAAAAATATGATAAATTACATTAATTAAAACCAACTTTTAATTAAATGTGCTAAATATTAATTAACAATAAAAATACTAGTGAGGGGGTCCTTTTTTATTTAAGAAATAATATTTATAAAATTGAATTGATTATTTAATAAACATTTATTTTGAAGAGTTAATGCGCTCTAACATTTTGTATTAGCTCTAGGGCAAAAATCATGGTATTCATTTATTTCACATTTATATTTAGCATTAAAATATATATTTTTTAACTAATAACTTTATTAATTTTCCCCAGACATTCCCATCAGGAGATCTCTGCCACATTCGTTTGGAAGGTTACTAGTTACACCTGGAAATTGTGAAAAAGTGTAGACTTACACCTACACGCATGAGTACATTTACAAATGAGTACATCTATGCATGTAAATTTACCTTTGTGAAGAGGGCTATCAGTGCTTAACTTCAGCCTTCATTGCTGCCAAGTGCCCTCTTGTAATACTTTGAGGAAGAACTATTTGTTTTAGTTAATCATACTTTGCATACTGGGATGTGTAGGTCCAAACTTATAATGGGAAGAGGGAAACTACAAGGCCCAGGATGTCAAATGTGATTAGCCTAACAGTAGGAACTGGCTGACTGTGTCATAGGTTACATGTTTTCACTTAGAGCCCTGTTACAAGCTGTGAGGTAATTGGGTCAGAATTCTTCACAAGGTGATTTCAAATACCAAAGGGCTCATTAATTACCAGGGACAGGATTTAATACAAGTTGGTTGACTGGAAATTGAGTTGCCACCTTTCTCAAAGAAACATATTTGCTATCTGTTCATGCTTTGGGATTGTGCAAGGTAGAGACGCTGGTCCCTGAGTAGCATGAGATGTGTACTCTGGGTTGTTTTTTAACATGAACATTCTATTTCTGTTTATTTAGCTTATGAAATGTGAATGGGGAAGTTCCAGATGTGCAGCTGAGCAAACCTCATAATTGTGATTCAGAGTGTAATTCACTCATGCCAACACTTGGAAGCACCCAGGAGAGATATTTGGAGGAAAAACATCGGGAGAATTTAATTTACCCATTTACTTGCATTAGAGTGGATGACATTTTAGAGCAGAAAATCTAAAATTGAAAAATTTGGGCTGATCAAGTCTCTAGTATCACACCAAAATCAAGAGTGTTGGCATTTATGATAATTTCAGTTGTGAGTATTTACTCACGAGGAATTACTCACAACATGTAAGGAGGGTATTAATTTGCGGTTTGGGATTGTTATTGCTTTTTTAAACTTTTTTACTGTTTTGGTACTACATGTCGTGAAAGAGCTGAAAAGTGTTCACAGTAGAGCCTGAATTCCAACCTAATAACAGGCAACCAGCGCCAGTCTTTCCTGGTGGTAGGCAGAGGCCTTCATGGTGATAAAGACTAGTGTATGTTTGTATTACCTATCACTGTGTTGACACTGCTCATCTTCAAAATGCTGTGCATTCCTTACACTATAAGCAGCTGCTACAATAAAACTCTGAGGGCCTGATTCAGAAAGAGCCTCATTGAGAATTCTCTTTTCAGAGATTCTGCCCGGATTGCGGAGACTCCCCCATGACTGCGGGGCCTCCGCCACGAGCGACGAGACTCCCCTACGACTGTGGGGCCTCCGCCACGAGTGCGGAGCCCATATGTGAATCAGGCCTTGAGTTGGTGCTGAGTTTACTTTATTTTGTGGTAGAAATCCTGTTCAAGGTTAACTCCCGCGCACCCCTGCTATGGCTGCTCAATTCATCCTCGAGACGGAGCACGGGTCTAGTGTTCCCCTTAAATCCCCCGACTACTGTTCCTGTGCAGAAAAACACTAACCCATGCCTACAACCGTGAGGGTTCCACCTGTTCACCCCATTCATACATGAGGACTATTCCGTTCCACAGCAATGCTGGTGCAACAGACTCTTTGGAAATATTGGTCTTCATGGATAGCCACATCTCAGCCACAGGGAATTTAAACCTTGGGTACTCGGCCCTGACACAAACCTCACAGTGTCTACCACAGGGGCTTTAAACCTTGGGTACTCAGCCCTGACACAAACCTCACAGTATCTACCACAGGGGCTTTAACCCTTGGGTACTCAGCCCTGACACAAACCTCACAGTATCTACCACAGGGGCTTTAAACCTTGGGTACTCAGCCCTGACACAAACCTCACAGTATCTACCACAGGGGCTTCAAACAAACCTCACAGTATCTACAAAAGGGGCTTTAAACCTTGGGTACTCAGCCCTGACACAAACCTCACAGTATTTACCACAGGGGCTTTAAACCTTGGGTACTCAGCCCTGACACAAACCTCACAATGTCTACCACAGGGTCTTTAAACCTTGGGTACTCAGCCCTGACACAAACCTCACAGTATCTACCACAGGGGCTTTAAACCTTGGGTACTCAGCCCTGACACAAACCTCACAGTGTCTACCACAGGGGCTTTAAACCTTGGGTACTCAGCCCTGACACAACCTCACAGTTTCTAGCACAGGGGCTTTAACCCCTGGATACTCAGCCCTGACACAAACCTCACAGTATTTACCACAGGGGCTTTAACCCCTTCCGTGCTCATGACGAGCTCAGCTCGTCATGCTACGCGGTAGCGCTGTGCGCATGACGAGCTGAGCTCGTCACGACCCCACCCGCGATCGGAATGTCCAGCACACGAGCGGAATTCCGATCGCGGTCAAGGGGTTAAACCTTTGGTACTCAGCCCTGACACAAACCTCACAGTATCTACTACAGGGGCTTTAAACCTTGGGTACTCAGCCCTGACACAGACCTCACAGTATCTAGCACAGGGACATTAAATCTTGGACACTCAGCCCTGACACAAACCTCACAGTATCTAGCACATGGGGCTTTAAAGTTAAATTTTGGGTACTGAGCCCTGACCCAACCTCACAGTATCTACCACAGGGGCTTTAAACCTTGGGTACTCAGCCCTGATACAAACCTCACAATATCTAGTAGAGGGGCTTTAAACCTTGGGTACTCAGCCATGACACAAACCTCACAGTATCTACCACAGGGGCTTTAAACCTTGGGTACTCAGCCCTGGCACAAACCTCGCAGTATCTACCACAGGGGCTTTAAACCTTAGGTACTCAGTCCTGACACAACCCTCTCAGTATCGACCACAGGAGCTTTAAACCTTGGGTACTCAGCCCTGACACAAACCTCACAGTATCTACCACAGGGGCTTTAAACCTTGGGTACTCAGCCCTGACACAAACCTCACAGTATCTACCACAGGGGCTTGAAACAAACCTCACAGTATCTACAAAAGGGGCTTTAAACCTTGGGTACTCAGCCCTGGCACAAACCTCGCAGTATCTACCACAGGGGCTTTAAACCTTAGGTACTCAGTCCTGACACAACCCTCTCAGTATCTACCACAGGAGCTTTAAACCTTGGGTACTCAGCCCTGACACAAACCTCACACTATCTACCACAGGGGCTTTAAACCTTGGGTACTCAGCCCTGACACAAACCTCACAGTATATACCACAGGGGCTTTAAACCTTGGGTACTCAGCCCTGACACAAACCTCACAGTATCAACCACATGGGCTTTATACCTTAGGTACTCCGCCCTGACACAAACCTCACAGTGTCTACCACAGGGGCTTTAAACCTTGGGTACTCAGCCCTGACACAACCTCACAGTATCTACCACAGGGGCTTTAAACCTTGGGTACTCAGCCCTGACACAGACCTCACAGTATCTAGCACAGGGACTTTAAACCTTGGACACTCAGCCCTGACACAAACCTCACAGTATCTAGCACAGGGGCTTTAAACCTTGGGTACTGAGCCCTGACCCAACCTCACAGTATCTACCACAGGGGCTTAAACCTTTGGTACTCAGCCCTGATACAAACCTCACAATATCTAGCAGAGGAGCTTTAAACCTTGGGTACTCAGCCATGACACAAACCTCACAGTATCTACCACAGGGGCTTTAAACCTTGGGTACTCAGCCCTGGCACCAACCTCGCAGTATCTACCACAGGGACTTTAAACCTTAGGTACTCAGTCCTGACACAACTCTCGCAGTATCTACCACAGGAGCTTTAAACCTTGGGTACTCAGCTCTGACACAAACCTCACAGTATCTACCACAGGGGCTTTAAACCTTGGGTACTCAGCCCTGACACAAACCCCACAGTGCCTACCACAGGGGCTTTAAACCTTGGGTACTCAGCCCTGACACAAACCTCACAGTGTCTACCACAGGGGCTTTAAACCTTGGGTATTCAGCCCTGACACAAACCTCACAGTATCTACCACAGGGGCTTGAAACAAACCTCACAGTATCTACAAAAGGGGCTTTAAACCTTGGGCACTTAGCCCTGACACAAACCTCACAGTATCTAGCACAGGGGCTTTAAACCTTGGGTACTCAGCCCTGACACAAACCTCACAGTATTTACCACAGGGGCTTTAAACCTTGAGTACTCAGCCCTGATGCAAACCTCACAGTGTCTACCACAGGGGCTTTAAACCTTGGGTACTCAGCCCTGACGCAAACCTCACAGTATCTACCACAGGGGCTTTAAACCTTGGGTACTCAGCCCTGACGCAAACCTCACAGTATCTACCACAGGGGCTTTAAACCTTGGGTATTCAGCCCTGACACAAACCTCACAGTATCTACCACAGGGGCTTCAAACCTTGGGTACTCAGCCCTGACACAAACTTCAAACTATCTACCACAGGGGCTTTAAACCATGGGTACTCAGCCCTGACACAAACCTCACAGTATCTACCACAGGGGCTTTAAACCTTGGGTACTCAGCCCTGGCACAAACCTCGCAGTATCTACCACAGGGGCTTTAAACCTTAGGTACTCAGTCCTGACACAACCCTCGCAGTATCTACCACAGGAGCTTTAAACCTTGGGTACTCAGCCCTGACACAAACCTCACAGTATCTACCACAGGGGCTTTAAACCTTGGGTACTCAGCCCTGACACAAACCCCACAGTGCCTACCACAGGGGCTTTAAACCTTGGGTACTCAGCCCTGACACAAACCTCACAGTGTCTACCACAGGGGCTTTAAACCTTGGGTACTCAGCCCTGACACAAACCTCACAGTATCTACCACAGGGGCTTGAAACAAACCTCACAGTATCTACAAAAGGGGCTTTAAACCTTGGGTACTCAGCCCTGACACAAACCTCACAGTATTTACCACTGGGGCTTTAAACCTTAGGTACTCAGTCCTGACACAACCCTCGCAGTATCTACCACAGGAGCTTTAAACCTTGGGTACTCAGCCCTGACACAAACCTCACAGTATCTACCACAGGGGCTTTAAACCTTGGGTACTCAGCCCTGACACAAACCCCACAGTGCCTACCACAGGGGCTTTAAACCTTGGGTACTCAGCCCTGACACAAACCTCACAGTGTCTACCACAGGGGCTTTAAACCTTGGGTACTCAGCCCTGACACAAACCTCACAGTATCTACCACAGGGGCTTGAAACAAACCTCACAGTATCTACAAAAGGGGCTTTAAACCTTGGGTACTCAGCCCTGACACAAACCTCACAGTATTTACCACAGGGGCTTTAAACCTTGAGTACTCAGCCCTGATGCAAACCTCACAGTGTCTACCACAGGGGCTTTAAACCTTGGGTACTCAGCCCTGACGCAAACCTCACAGTATCTACCACAGGGGCTTTAAACCTTGGGTACTCAGCCCTGACGCAAACCTCACAGTATCTACCACAGGGGCTTTAAACCTTGGGTATTCAGCCCTGACACAAACCTCACAGTATCTACCACAGGGGCTTTAAACCTTGGGTACTCAGCCCTGACACAAACCCCACAGTGCCTACCACAGGGGCTTTAAACCTTGGGTACTCAGCCCTGACACAAACCTCACAGTGTCTACCACAGGGGCTTTAAACCTTGGGAACTCAGCCCTGACACAAACCTCACAGTATCTACCACAGGGGCTTGAAACAAACCTCACAGTATCTACAAAAGGGGCTTTAAACCTTGGGTACTCAGCCCTGACACAAACCTCACAGTATTTACCACAGGGGCTTTAAACCTTGAGTACTCAGCCCTGATGCAAACCTCACAGTGTCTACCACAGGGGCTTTAAACCTTGGGTACTCAGCCCTGACGCAAACCTCACAGTATCTACCACAGGGGCTTTAAACCTTGGGTACTCAGCCCTGACGCAAACCTCACAGTATCTACCACAGGGGCTTTAAACCTTGGATATTCAGCCCTGACACAAACCTCACAGTATCTACCACAGGGGCTTCAAACCTTGGATATTCAGCCCTGATATAAACCTCACAGTATCTACCTTGGTGATGCATTGTCATCTTTCTAGAATAACTACTGCTTAGACGTAGCTCCATGGAACAGGCTAACACTGTGGCGGCTACTCCGCTAAGACGGAGGAGCATTGCGCCACTGCTCGTTGAGCAGTGGAAAATAAAAATAAAATGATACAAACAAGAAGTTATTATCATTTTGTTTTCCTTTGCGACTCCGGGCGGGTGTGGAGGCTGGCTAGCCGCAGAGGGAGCAGGAGTGGTTTGCACTCCCTCCCTACATGCGCATGATGCTTTGACCGGCCCTCTAGGGCCGGCCAAACAGTCATGTGTAGTTTGCATGTTCTCCATTGGGCTGTGTTGTACAGCCCCGTGGAGAACATGCCTAGCCTCCCCAGGATCTGCCTGAGCGGCCAAGCAGGCCGCTCAGACCAATCACGACGCTGCTTCTGCAGCGTCGTGATTGGCTGGCAGAGTCCGGAAGCCTGGGTGCTTCTGGTGCAGGCAGCAGCCGGGAAGAAGACAAGAAGATGGAGGAGAGGCGTTCGGCGGAGGTGTCGGCAAAGCAGGTAAGTTTATTTTCATTTTTTTTCATCTTTTCATGCCTCCCCCCCGCCCACCACCCCCGTTCAGAGGCAGCCGCCACTGGGCTAACATCCAGCAACTCAGTACCAGCCGTATCCACTCTGCGCAAGGTCCGGTCAGGGTTAGCTGGGTTCATTAACCCATACTGTGGCTTTCACATATACACAATCCTGCTCTAGTGATTGAGTGCCCTAGGTAGGTAGGTAGGAATGTGTCGATACTGGGAATGGTGTAGAGAGGACCAGTATTTGTTTCCACAAAATTCTCTACAAATGGAGCACAACAGGAGGAGTCTGCGGTGGGTTCGGCTGGGTACAGAGATGCTGTACTATAGTTTCTATCATGGGAAAACTATATTTTATGTTCTTGTCCATTCAAGGCACGTCGCACAGCCTATCGATCCATTTTGGACCTAGATCTGTTGGTATTTTCACCTGTAACAGTCTTTGCCCTCTTTCTTGCAGTCTTTGGGCACCAGCCAACACTTCATCCCATCCCAAGTAGCTTGTCCCTCTGGGGCCCTCGAAAGAAGACACAAGTCTCAGCTAAGTGAGGGTTCCCCAAGATATTTGTCCCCCCTCCTTGTGTGCCTTCAGTGATCACTTTTTTCCCTCGCTGTTTCTTTTCTAAAAAAAATGTTTATGGAGATGGCAAACTTAAGAAACAACAGCATTTTGTACAATTCTCCTACTGAGACCTGGTTTCCTTTTACAAAAAGAGGTGTAGTAGGGCTTTGGAGTCTCAACGTGTGACGTCCAACGGGTTTTAACTGCAACCCCTTCCCTTCTGATTCACACCCTCAGGTTCCCTTGTGTCTCTTTCCATGGTTTCTCCTTCTGGAAGTGATGCACCCACCAAAGCACCCACGACCAGAGGCGTTGACTTCGTAGGAGGAGGTTGGGGGGGCGGGGGAGGGGGGGAGGTGTGGGGGGGGGCGGGACAAAGGGTCTTTTGACCCACCTGAGAAAGTCTGGTGGGGTCCCTGCCCCCTTAGGAAGGGAAGGGACAAGGCTTTCAGTGGGCCGGGTCTCACCGGGTCTGAGCACCGGCAGTTTTTTTACAGAGGCCTCGAAACGGGTCTCTATCGGGCTCTGTTTTGTGCCCTGGCACAGGCGGTCCGTTTTTTCCGGACTGCAGTGACAGCAGGCACATCGATGTGCGCTGCTCACACTGCTCACTTCTCACTAGTGGAGAAGTTAAAAAGGCATGACATCATGCCAGGTGAGCGTTGTAGGGGGAAGGGAAATCCTTTAAAGAGAGTCATTTTCTCTCTGGATTTCCCTTCTCTTTGAAACTTAGGGGCAGCAACATTGTCGTGGTGTCACCAGGGCTTTAAGTGGGAGCCTTTTCAATAATATATACAAGCCATAGTTGCTGCTTATTTATCTTATGTAACTTACAACCATTGACAAAGCCAATAGTCCTGACTTGTTGTAGATATGTTACTTGTTGTATCATATATCTAGATGCAATGCCAGAAACAGCAAAATACAAGTCGGGCGGCACACTATGCTCAGATTAAGTGTTTTAAGCCACGCCCTTAATTACACTGGCCACGCCCCTTTGAGAGACCCCCCCAGTCTTTTCATCCCACTTAAAGCCCTGGGAAGGGAGAACTACAGGCCAACTCTGCCCATTGCCATACGCTTCCCTGCAGCATGAACAAAACATTCTGAACTGTCTGCATGCGATGAAAAACACAATAAAGTATGTGTGTTTTTCCCCGAGCTCCTGCATAACTCCCCGCCTCTGTGTCCTCCCATGCCCAGGAAATAGGGGGCATATTTACAAGGACGGCGATAAATAAACGCAAAGCGCGCTTAGCGCTTTTCTATTTATCGCCGTCTATCGCTGGATTATATCGCCCTGTTAGCGCGTTATTTACAACGCATTTCCCCAGGGCGATATCATTACCAGCGATAGCGGGGAAATCGCCGTTTTTCAGGGAACATCGCTGGTTTTCCAGCGATGTTCCCTGCAAAACGGCGATAACCTTGCTGATACGACCCTGTGGTCGTATCAGCACAATCCACCCCCATATTAGGTATGCCTAAGTCTGCATTTTAGCAGACGTTAGTTTTAGGCGAAAACAGCGGTTTTCGCCCAAAACTAACGTCTGCTAAAATGCGTTGGCAGCCTTGTAAATATCGCGATGTGCACATCAGCGATATTTACAAGGTTGTACTACCCAGTGACGCCCACTTTGCATCTCATTAGAGATGGAAAGGGAGACGTCGGGTAAAAGGGTGCTAACATGCGCCAATGCATGTTAGCACCCTCTTGTAAATAGGGCGATAGTTTTATCTCCGCTTTTTTGGCTTTAAAAGCCAAAAAAGCGGAGATAAAGCCCTTGTAAATATGCCCCTAAGAGAGATAACAGACAGTGGAGCTGCAAGTAGGGTTAATAGATTATCAAAACAGAACTGGCCTTATTGACAAACATATCTCTAGACCAGCGGTTTGAAGTGATCAAAAAGAGAGAAAACAACCATGAAATAAACACAGTATGTGCTAAACATTTTTCTTACTTGTTAAATGTGTATGTCGGTAAGGCTTTAAATAAGGAAGGGCTGTGGCCAGAGGTAAGGTTGCACCTTTTAATCTTTAAACAGCATCTAAATACTTGAAACACAATCTGAAACTTTGAATGTAAATGCGAGAACAGGTTTTAAGATGGGAGGGGTTTGAAGAGCTATGAAAAAGGCATTTGATTTCCCAATTTGTTCTTGTTTTTCATATATGAATGTAGTGGAGCTTAACCACGCCTCCTCTGGCCAAGCTGATTACCATACTGTGCCCAGTCCTGCCCCCACACCACCACTTACTCGTTGCTATCAAAATGTAGCACCAAAAATATTAATAACCCGTTTTTATATAGTCTTTCACGCCGCACTGCTGACATTTCTAAATGTTATCTATAACTAATACCCATGTTAATGGTACTCACTTCACTGATCTTGGATGTATGGAAGTTGGCATTCTTGAAATACAGACATGTGACCTGCAGCTCACAGCAGATGGGAGTGGCAAGCGTTAAATTACTGAGACATCTTGGTGGCATATATGAAGGCTGTCTGCAGGGCTTTAAGTGGGATGAAAAACCTGGGGGGTCTCTCATAGGGGCGTGGCCGCTGTAATTAAGGGTGTGGCTTAAAATACTTAAGGTAAACATCTGTACTTAGCATAGTGTGCTGTCCCACTGGTATTTTACTGCTTCTGTCCATTCATCCAGATATATAACACAACAAGTAACATTACACCTACAACAAGTCAGGACTATTGTCAATGTTTGTTAGTTGCATAAGATAAATAAGCAACAACTATCGCTTCGTTGTATATAATATTGATAACGCTACTTCTCTCGTGGGCGAGGTTGTGGCGTAAGGCTAGAGCAACCGACCTTCGAGCTAAGACAGCAGGTTCAAGCCTTACTCCTGTGAATCAAAAAATGAATATGCCTTTGTGTGATGTAACTGGTGCTCAGGTAAAGCGCTCCAAGTGTGTGCTATATAAAACTGAAAAACAAGTCTCTTTGAAGTTACATCAAAGGCAGTGAGGGGTTGTACTATTGCAGAGTTAAGGTTTTTTTTTTTCCACCCTGAGGGTTAAAATGGAGAGCCCGGTAAGGGGCCTGTCTCGGAACCTGTTTTTAAAAACTGCCGTTGCTGAGCACCGTCAGGACCCAGCAACTTAAAGCCCTGGCTGTCTGTATTGACCATGACCAGAATGGGAGGAAAGTCCTTCTCCTACCTCACAGCAAAGGCCTGGAACGACCTCCCTCTCCACCGTCGCAAACCCCCACACTGCCCCAGTTCAGGAAGAACCTCAAGACCTGGCTCTTTGGATGACCCTAGCGCTCTATGGAGCCGCACCCCCCCTAGTGCCTTGAGACCCTCGCGGGTGAGTAGCTGCGCTATACAAACCCCTGATTGATTGATTGATTGATTGATTGATTGATTGATTGACCATGGAGCTCGTGTTTGTGAAGAGAGGTTGGAGACTAAAGCAAACAGGAGAAAACAGAGACACATTGAAAAGAGTGTGAATGAGGACAAGAACAACTAAAGAACATTGTGAAGAATAGAAGTAAAAGGAACAAGAAATGAACAAGAGCTAGACATGGCATTGGGGAGATGACAGATGACTAAATCAGTAAGGAATAGTGATAAAGCGGGTGGGTCATGGGAAGAGTTAAGGAAGAAACCAGGAAACAAACGCAGAAGGAAGGAGTAAAGAGATGCTTTGAGGGCGAGCAGGCAGGAAATGTAGTTAGTAAGTATTCCATTGTGCTTCCTTTCTGCCTTCCTGATAACTTCGTATGAGTTAAGCACTGACGTCAGCTAAAACATACTGGTCCCGATTCTCAAAGGGAAATCTACATGGCGAGATTCCCACACACGTAGATTTCGACCTACGCCTGGGCGTAAATCTCTGCCCAGATGGGATTTAGCAATTCCAAGCAGAGATCTCCACTTCAGGGTAAGTGAATATATTTTGGGAGTACGTAATATAGTACTACTAGAGTACCACTTTACATACTCAAAACAGCTTTTGGGACTATGCCCCTTTGAGTCACTTTTGACTATGAATAGCTGAGTAGGGGTTGTGGGAACTGTGGCGTAACGCTTGAGTTCTTAGCCACCTGCTTTCTGTTTGTGCAGTGGCTTCCTCAGTGATACCTATTCTGTGAGTGTCACTTCCGCTAATGTCATATGTTCTAAGGCTGTGTCTTTCGGCTCAGCCACCCTACGGAAATGTGGAAGTTGGCCACTCTGGCCCGACCCTCCTGGGCCGTAGGGTGGTAGCAGACCAGGAGTGGGTGGGCTGGCAATCCCTCTGTCAAGGCCAGCGCTTAATTTGTAAAAAAAAATAAGTGCCAAGGCTCTCGTGATGAGGCCACCGCAGTTTGCACCACACATTGCCACTGCCAGCGCTGCCAATGACAGAACTTACACTACTACTAGCCATCACACTGCTACAAGTGTGACAATTCAGACTGTTTGAGGCCCTCAAAGCTTTAAGAATGGTTTGTGTGGCAGGTATTAGTTGTTTTAAAAGATATTGAATAAATAAACAACTGTTTTTCTGCTCATATTTAAATGAGCAGCTGTCCTAAGTGCCGGTGCCGGCAATTAAGTGCTGGTGCATAGCACCGGAAACCACCGGCTCAAATTAGGCACTGGTCTCGGCTCATCTCTCTCTGCCTCGGCAGCTCCGTCTTGCCTCCTGCACATCTCCGGGGCCTCCAATTAAGGGCGCCCATCTCGTCCCTCCTCTTCTTCTGTGGGGTCAGTGTTTCCCTCTTGCTCCAGGATTTCCTCCGATTGGAACCCTTCAGATGCCTTGGGTATTTCTTGTGGTGGCGTACTCCAAGCAACTCAAGCTCTCCAACGGATCTAGTTTCCTGTTGAGTATTGTCCGTCTTCTATCTTTAAATCCAGGGCCGGCTTTAGCGGTGAGACAGTCTTTTTTGGAACTCCCCATTCCCCCACGTCCTCCTTCTCCATGAATTCTCTCACTACCATTCTCCAACAGTGCACTTCATTTCTCAATAGCCCTTCTCTGACATACATTTCATTTTTTTATAGCGCTACTCATAGTTACTCACATTCAGTTCTGTGATCTGCGTGGAACACGTTCTTTGAGCAGACACGTTAACCCTCCGCACTACTTTATGATGAGCCAAAACTGCCACCAGACAAAATTCCGATCTCTTCCCATCAGTAGTAACATTAATCACCAAAATTACCTTGACATTTTTATTGTTGCCTGAAATCTGCTAGATGCAGAAGGTATTTCATATGCTTTTTCTTTTTTTTTTAAAGCAAAAGTTATTTTTAAACACAGCGCCTCCCACCAAAGTAAGCGGCAGGTGCGGCTGCACCATTGTTTTTCCCCAAAGTTTTATATATCGTCAACTTGACCCGAAATCAGGTATCAGAGCGCTTTACATGAGCACCAGTTGCGTTACATGAGGACACATTCATTTTTGTTGCACCGGCCTAAAGCCGGCCCTGTTTAAATCTCTTGCCCCTTCTGCTTCCTTGCTGTCCTTTCTCTGTTTCTCTCTTCCCCCTGTTTTAAGCTCTTATGTTATTATCTATCCCTGTGTCTTTTCCTTCCCTATTTGCTAACCCGTCTTTCCATTTTCTCTTCCATGCTGTGGCACAAGACTGAAGCGGAACGGAGCAAGTACACGGGACCAAGACACCAGATAAGTCTTTCCCTGCTGCATCACAGAGTCATTTTGAGGTGAAAAGATGCACTGAACTAGTTACCCATCACTTACTGGTTGTGGTATTGACAGCCCACTCTGAGGTCAAACTAAGGGTTTGGAAGGGCAGAGAATAGGAGGAATGGAAGAAAAGAAACCTTGATTTGTTAAGTACTTGACTGCTGCTACAATAAATGGGGTAACTGGGTGCCGAGATTTGCCACATTGGAAGATGTATAACTTACTGCATCATGAGTAACGCCTAACTTGCTAACACTCTATCATGCGGAAAAAAGAAATTCAACTGTAATAAGTCACAATAATGTATTGAGTTGCCCTGATGAAGCACATAAGATTCACGAAACACGCGTTGTCGTTGAGACTTACATGTGTACATCAAAAATATATCTATTTAAGTACAGAGGCAATGGGGCTTGCATATGGATTTGAAAAGCTTCAATTATGCATTAATGTAAATAAACAAAACCCATATAAACACACTGTGGAAGATGTTTACTCGTTTGTGGCATGCCAAATCGAGTGTTGAAGTAATTCAAGGAAGATCTTGAGGTTGACAAGTGCCCACAACAGAGCAGTGATGTAGTAACAGGATTATCCAAGGTTGCAATATGGTTTTATCTGTGGACTTTGCTTGATTTTATGGCAGAGTCAGAGATGTCTGTACCGGCTATCTGTGGGATACATGGGGAGCACTAAATAGAGTGGTTATACCACCAAAACTGCACAGTGCCAGTAGTGTGACAGGAATACAGTGTATATATTTCTGTTATCACACTACTCAAAATAAATGAATAAAAGATAAACCTAGTAGTTAAGAGTTGCACATTGGAACCTAACACTATCCAGAGAAATTACAATCTCAGACTAAGTTAAGGTTGCCCCATTTCTTTAAAAGCAGTCAGTCTGGTTGTGTGTGACTATAAAAAGCCCAGTATTGGAGCACAGAAGTTCTCAAGTAGATAGGAATTCTGCACAAAACACACAAGAGGCTACAAGCTGATGTCCATCAATGACAGCAATTCTTGCTGCCATCAAACAGCAGATGAGAAATTAGCCATATCTTCTCCCCAGTCTTGCTGAAGACTCCACCACAGTACCCTCCACTGAGGGTCGAAACGCATTGACCTCCAAACGGGAGGACCCGATATATACAATGTAGTTATCAAGTGTTCCCTTTAGGACCTCACTAGCCGACTCATGAACTGTAATGCATGGGAACTGGGACAATCCTAAAATTGCTATAAAAACGTGTTTTTTTCACCCAAATGGAGCACCCCTTTAAGTATGAGGGACCCTTAATACCCCTACATAAATAATAGCAGCCTTGATTCTAGCATAAGTTCATGTTCTTCATCTCCATCATTGTAGCAGCACATTGTGCACCATCTTTCATTTGTACAATGTTGGCGATGGCTTCGTTCACATCAAGCGTAACTATTGACTTATGTGAAAGTACATCAACAATGTCTATTTTCGTGCTGATGCTGCTCTGCTCACAAATTAATTTCTTGGGGTGCAGAAAACCAGGAAACAGGTGGCTTTGCTTTTTTGCCTATTTCTGTGGGGTTCACATTTCATCACTACCAGCCAATCTGCCATCATTTTTCTAATGTGCAGAAATACTGCATTAGTGTATGGGAAGAGCACAACAGTTGTTAAAAGCTCCGCATATTTGTTTTTTGCCAGATACAGGATATTCCAGACACCATTGCCTTTTTTGAAGTTCCAGAATTTCTGATTGTCAGAATATCACAACATAGGTCCGAATTCACACAAAGACATTGCTATAAGTAGAGTTTGGTGGTGGCTCGCCAACTTGCAAGTTCAGTGGAGGCTACAGGCTTGCTACTGTGGCAGAAGGTCACCACCATACTTGGATATTCCCGCTAGGCAGGCAGGGACCTTGGTGCCTTCAACAGAGTCAATGCTGTGGCGGTTCCATTGTAAGAACCTTAGCTTTACTCAGCTGGTGCCATGATCGATGCTCTCAAACAGCAACATTTTTTTGTTTTTTTCAATAATAAACTTCAAAACCAGGAGTTTGTTATTGCACAGCAAAATACAAATGGCCCTGACACGCTGGAAGTTTACTCCCAGCAAGTGGGGGTGTCATTGCTTTTGTTTCTTGTTCGAAAGCGCCATTCTTTACCTGGCAGTAATGAACAAGAAATATGGCACGTGTTCTAAATATATTGCCAACAGCCCTGTGGCAGTCAGGTTGAAGGTCAAAGGTTTCCACTAGCAGAGCCAGCTGAAGCTCTGAAGTCAAAAACCTCACACTTTGCCCACCTCTAAATGGGATGGGAAAAGTATGAGTTTAGCGGACAGGGCAACAGCCGTTTTTAGGTCGAAGCCTACAAGTCTGGTTTGCTGATGATATCTTGGGGATATTCGGAAAGCTTCCCTGGGAATGAATTCTGCCCGTTGTTTACCATTGGCTTTGTGTTTTGTAACTCACAATTGCCTGCTATCTATTTGCTGTCTCTATATGTTTTAGGCTGTCCAGCTTGAGTTCGTTCCTTCCCCTGCCCAAACCCTATTTACTGTTTTCGTCCACTAGTGCTCGATTTCTGTAAACAGGCCTTTAAATCTTGTTCTTATCTTGTCACATTTGCTGTGCATTCAAAGACAGAGGTCAAATGTCAGGCTCTGTCTTCCTGGGAGCTTGGTGTTTACTTTTCTTTCTCTGACTTCAAAGTGAGAGGATTTATATGACAATCATGTTGGCTCCTAGAGTGCTCGGAGAAAGCTGTACAATGATATTTTTTTTCTTGCACACAACAAAATTAGAATGTTTCCAAATGAACTGTGCTGGTATATCAGTGCTTAATTTGTGCCGGTGCTTTCCAGTGCTTAGCACCGGCACATATTTATCAGGGCCGGGTCTAGACCTGAGTGCCTGCCACTGCCAACTTACATCAACGACTGACTGACGTCTGCACGTGTGTCACTGTGACACAAAAATATAATCAACTGTTGTTCACTTACACTCTGTCTCCCCGGTGAAGTGTGCTTTGCCAATAACAAATGAAACCCATGCCTTCAGTCAGTGTTGCCAGTGGGCGGGACACTGATTTGGGTGGATTTGGACCTCTGGGGCTGCCGTGACAGCGTGCGTAAAGCCGTAACCAAACGTAACCTTTCTAGAATCCATGCAGGCCCCCGCCCGCCTTATCATCATGAGCCAACTGCAGTTCGGAGCGAATGCACTATTATTTGAAGCAGCGTGACCTTGTGTAGTGTGCAGCAGAGCAGCAGGGCTCCTAATAAGGCAGTGACCGGTCTGTAACTGCAGTAACGTTACAAAACCGAGTAAGTAGTAACCAACGCCGGGAGCCTGGAATGGCGGGAGCTGGGCTGGTTTTGAAATGGGCTGGTTCTGCTACTAGGCCTATTTTTTATTTTTTTTACCAAAATCGGCCCATAGTAACAAAATCAGACGGCCAATGTTACAGTGCTGCTGCCTAAAAGTGTTCAAAATCTTGATGATTAAATGCCCCTAGGCCCTTGCGTGACCAAAAATGTCAGTTTATTGAGTGAGATTCGATGTCTTCCTGCTCCCAGTTCAGATATGCCAGCAAGTCATCTAAGTCATATGTTCGTTCTGGCAAAGCACTCCGGACGGTGTGAATGTCACGTCACCCTTTTGTTTTGTTCCAGCACTCTACACAGTCTTTCAGCGAGTGCCGTGTTACTCCCAGATTCTCGGTTAGTACTCTTTGCTCGATGTTATGGTAAATGCGTACATACACACACATACCTCAATGTGCGTGTTTCACAGTTAGTGCCTCAGTAATTCATCATCAACAGCTGGGTGTATTGGAAAATGCATGGTTTCTCGTTTCTTCCAATAGACAAAGAGGCATGACTGGTCCACAAAGAGAGTCAAACATTGAGACTAAGCCTGCTCGCACTTGTCTCCTGAAATAAAGTAGGTGATCTGTGTGACCCTCTGAGTATTGTAACCCTCTCACTGCCCCTTTGTTTCTCAGCATGTTGACAGGGGGTTCCAGACAGGAGTGCGATTAGCATGCATGGTTGATAGCTGGCATACCCGTGCGGTGCCACGGGAGTGGGACACTGCAAAGGTGATAATATTATTTTACCTGTCTTAACTCTTGCTGATGGTACAGCATTAGGGAGATCCTGTGACATATCCCCTCACCGAATGCCATGTGCCGGAATATTGCAAGCATATATGGCAAATTCAGAGGGTCAAATTCTTTCTGTTGGTCTACTGACTCGGCCAGGGCCTCCCAGTGCAGATGCATTTGCATAGTTCCTTCAAGTACCCAGAAGCGGTGTCTGAGGCTCAGTGAGTGATTAAAACCGTTCTGAAGTTGGAGTAACAAGTGTAACGAAGTCGGCAACAATGGATATAGACATATTGCTAATATTTTGCTCCTTATCTTATTTTCTGTATTTATCATGGAAAAGAGTGTATACTAGGCACCTTCCAAAAGGTTATGCTGTGGTTTAAATTGAGATATAATAACAGTTTCCCAGGTTGGCTTTGGAAAGCCTTCCAATTACAGCACTGTTTAGTACATGATAACCTACCTGCAGGCAGGGCCACTGGAATTATGCAATTGTGCGGCAGCTGCGTTTTTCACATAAGTATAGTTTTGCCGCCTTTGCCACATAATGCATTATCTGCTTCATAATTTGCCTATTTCAACAAAAAAAATGTTCCTAGCTCAATTGGTTCAAAAGTTATTAAACACGCAAGCAACACATGTTGCTGAGCAGTGGAAGGCGCTTTGCAAAGGTTCCCTGGCCACCTTTCTTTATCTTATTGCTATATTTTTGTGTTAAACTGGTACTAATAAGGTGCAGTCAATGCCCAGGAAGGGTTAACAAGTGTAAAACTGACAAAATAATGAAGTATTATGAAATGTCCCTCATTATGCTGCATAATTTGCCTTTTCTTCCAGCACAATTTACTCAACCCTGCCACATAATTTGTCCCTTCCTTGACACAAAATTCCAGTGGCCCTTGGAAGTGGGTGGAGCCAGTGGAGGAAGTGGGTGGAGCCGAGGAAAGTGGGTGTGGCCTTTGACAAACATTTGAGCACCTGTACTTCATTTTTTTCAAATTAAGCACTGGCAGATATTAAATTAGAGAAGCCCAAATGAAGCACAGATTTTGGTAATTCTGAAGTGTGGTGGAAACTAATATTGTAAAATGATCAAAACAAATCAGTGGGTGATTACATTTCCACACATTATCATTTGTGTGCTGTATACTTTTATCAGTGAAACTGTATGTCTGTGCAAAGGTAATGGTGATTTCAGTTGACAATGTGTTGTCTGTAACAGAAGTGTGCCCCCACACCATGCATATTCCGCTCTACGCCACTCCACTCTACTCTGCACCACTCTACTTTACACCATGCCACTGCCTTCTGCACCACTGCACTCTACTCCACTCAGCACTGCTCCATTCTATGCCACTGCACTCTATGCCACTTCACTCTATGCCTCTCTACTCTGCACCACTCAACTCTATGCCAATGCACTCTATGCCACTCTACTCTACACCACTGCACTCTTCGCCACTGCACTCTACACCACACCAGTCTAGGCCACTCTACTCTACTCTGCACAATTCCACTCTACGTAACTCCACTCTAAGCCACTCTGCAACACTACACTCTATGCCACTGCACTCTCTGCCAATACACTCTACTCTTTACCACTCCACTCTATGGCCCTACACTCTGTGCCAATCCACTGTACACCACTCTAATCTACTCTGTACAACTGCACTCTATGCTACTGCACTCTAGACCACTTTATGCCATTACTCTACACCACTCTACGCCACTGCACTCTACCATGCACCACTCCACTCTACCCCACCTCACTCTACCCTGCACTACTGCACTATAAGCCACTTTACTCTACTCTGAAACAGACTACTCTACACCACTGCACTCTAGGCCACTGCACTCTAGGCCACTCTGCGCCATCCACTCTATGTCACTGCACTCTACGCCACTCTAGACTATGCCACTGCACTCTATGCCACTGAACTCTACGCCAGTGCGCTCTACATCACTGCACTCTACTCTGCACCACTGTAGTCTATTCCACTGCTCTCTGTAACACTCTACTCTACACCACTGCACTCTATGCCACTCCACACCACTGCACTCTACAACACTCTTCTCTGCAACACCACACTCTCTGCCACGGAACTTTACGCCACTTTACTTTGCACTGCTGCACTCTACACCACTACACTCTGCAGCACTCCACTCTACGCCACTGCACTCTGTGCCACTCCACTCTACCCCACTATACACTACTCTGCACCACTCTACTTCACTGCTCTCTATGCCACTCTACTCTGCACCACTCTACGCCACTGCACTCTATGCCACTCTTTTCTACACTACTCTACTCTGCACCACTGTACTCTATGCCACTGTATTCTATGCTACTGCACTCTATGCCACCCTACTCTGCACCACTCCACTCTGCACCACTGCACTCTACGCCACAGCACTCTACTATGCACCTGTCTATTCTATGCCACTGCATTCCACAACACTGCATTGCACGCTGCTGAATTCTATAGCGCTGCACTCTATGCCACTATACTCTGCAACTTTCTACATCAACACACTCTACACCTGTTCACTCTACTCTACTCTATGGCACTCTACTTCACTGCTCTGTAACCAACTCTATGCCACTGCACTTTACTCTCCTCGGCACTGCTCTCACTACAGCACTTTCCTATATGCCATTCTACTCTATGCCACTGCACTGTACTCTGCACCACTCTATTCTGCACCTCTCTACTCTATGCCACTGCACTCTATGAAAATGCACTCTTCGCCACTCTACACCACTGCACTTTATGACACTCTACTCTGCAACACTGCACTCTACACCACTGAACTCTATGCCACTCTGCTGTGCATTACTGCAGTCTTTGCCAATGCACTCTACGCCACTCTACTCTGCAGCACTCCACTCTACGCCAGTGCACTGTATGCCACTGCACTCTACTGCACTAGAGTGAGAATGGAAAGAATGTGGCCTAACGACTAGGGCGGTCGACCACAGAGCTGGGGAACCGGGTTCGAGTATCGGCAGGGACACTCAACATTCTGTGATTCTGGGCAAATCACTTAATCTCCCCGTGCCTAACAAAAATAAATGTGTCCGTCTGTAACGTAACTGCTCATGTAAAGCGCTCTGATACCTCCGGGTCTAGTTTGCGCTATAAAAAACTCCATTAAAAAAATTATTTAAAAAATCTACTCTGTACCACTCTACGGCATTTTACTCTGCACCACTCTACATCACTGCGTTCTGTGCCACTCTACTCTGCACCACTGCACTCTACCCCACTCTACTCTACTCTGCACCACTGCACTCTGCAGCACTCCACTCTACACCACTGCACTCTACTATACAACACTCTAATCTAAACCACTGCATTCTACAATGCTGCATTGTACACCACTGAATTCTATGCCACTGCACTCTGTCACTTTACTTTGCAACACTCTACCCCAGTGCGCTCGACACCAGTCCACTCTACTCTACGCAACTCCACTGTATGCCACGCTACGCAACTCCACTCTATGCCACTCCAGCGCGACACGCTGTGCCACTCCACGACACTCTACTCAATTCTTTGCCATTCCACTGTACGACACTCCATGTCGAATGAGCTGATTAGTAGAGCTCACAGCTACTCCTGAACATCACTAACTTTTAGCCATGCTAAACAGCAAACACGCTGATGTACAACATGGCTAAACACATTGGCAAAAGCCAATAGCTCTTGCATAGGCTAGCTCTATTGGTTTTGCCAGTGCTTTTTTGGCAAGATCCCAATATCCACCAAACTCTAAATGACTCCTGTTCTCTTGTAGTGCTCCCGGTTTACTCCAGGAACCAGGAGTAAACCAAGAGTACTACAAGAGTCACAGCAAAGTGAATCAGGCCCAAAATATTTCATAATTTTAAAGAATCTTCACATTTTTCATAATGTGCAATGGGAAATGTACAAGCAGTTTGCATCAATAAATTGCACCACGGGTGCTGGAAAAAACGCACACATTTTGCTGTTGCACTACAGGGCAGAGGAGAAGAATTTGTATAACGAACATCAGACGAAAGTTTTGGAAGGGAAGTTTGGGCCTGGAGTGCACAGAACACCCTGGGACGGGATCTGTGAAACAAGCATTGCTTGCTTTCAGCACACAGACTGTGCGGCCAGTAACTCAGCCCCTGCAGAATGAAACTCACTGAGCGCTACTGCAGATTTCTCATTAAGAACATGGTCTTGCTTTACTTAATGTTTTTTACTCCTGACAAGCTTCTGAAGCCGCCTGATGAGGTCCTCGCCTGAAAGTACACACACAAAGCCTCATGCCCAGTTCCAGCCCATCTGCTGCTCTCCCAGATAAGTATTTAACAGGCTCTATTGGATTCTTTGCGGTATCTGTCTATCTGTAACTAGTGCATTATGACCATTAATGGATTTTTGAAACGAGATTGATTTTTCATTAATTTGGTAAAAATCTTTTACCTCTCCCATATAATTCTGTCTTAAAACTCTCCTGCTGACAGCTCCATAAGTCACTCTTCTCGGAGTGCACGCTCGGGCCATAAATCAGCCATGTCCGATGTTTATTTAGCGGTCAGCTGCCCAATCATTTTTCACTTCATAGTTTGCTCAAAAGTAAATACTGAATAATTAATAATGGACGATTGGGCGCTCAGGACGAGGCTGGCTTCCAGCAGCAGGGCCTGAGGTCTCCTGCAGAGAGCCTGCTGCACTGGGGCCTCTGAGCAGACACAGGGGAAGGGGCAGTGATGCAAAGTATGAAACGAGACTGCAGCCCAGATGAATGAGTGAATGGATGAATGAATGGATGGGTGGATGAGCTGATTAGTAGAGCCCACAGCTACTCTTGGGAGTGTCCCGGCGCTAAGGAATAACAGTAACAACATTCAACCCGAAACGAATAAACACGTTTTAAATAAGATTCTCTCTGAAAAGCAGGTCAGAGCTCAAAGTGGCTTCTAAAGAATAAACTACTCTCTGCCTCTGATCATGGGATGGTTCTTTTCTAAGGTAGTGTAAGCCCGAAAGTTTGCCTTTTTAATAACGTTTTGGAGAGTCCTCCAGAAGCAAAATGTAATTTTGCATGGTACACCTAAAATCCTTGCACGATCTAGTGGGAGACAGTGGAGGTGACTGGCCTTGTAAGGCAATGAGTGTAGTGACACCTGTCTGTCACTAGAGTGAAAAGGGCCAGATTCACAAGGGCATTCATGAGTATGGACTGTAGTAATCCTGTAGAAGTCCTTCTCGTTCTCTTAAATACCTTCGGGATTCGGCTCCCAAAGGCTCTGGTCTGCTGGACCTGAGCAGCAGATCTGTGTCAGTCGGAGTCTGCAGACATGGAAAGATGCTCGACATTCAATGGACACGTGTAGGTGCTTGCCTGGTGGAGGCTGGGGGGGATCACCTGCTTCCAGGGCATTTTGGGCAGTGTTTTATGTCCTGACCTTTCGTGTGATCGCCTAATGCATTCTGAGTGTTGTTTTTGTGCTTTTCTTCCATTGAACCAATGAGGCTAACCCACCTGAAAAGGATGAGCTGCAGTTAAAAAGTGAGCTCTGGACTTGAGATGCTGTCCATGCTGACCTGGAGTGAGGCGGTCATCCCACTGGAGCCATGCAGAGGCGTCGGAGGCTCCACCAGGCAGTAGGAGAGTCACATTCACTTCACACTTACTCCTTGGTTGTAAAATAGTCGGTAGTTATTTGACAAAGCCACAGATTGTTAGTATATAATCAGAGGCTCTTTAGAGCTTATTTATATATTTACTGGAAAGCTAATTATATTACATCTTTAAACACAAATTTATTCTATCAGATTTCACTGCGCCACTTCTACGACGCCACTGCGTCAAAAACTTACGCCTGACTCACAGCAGGCGTAAGACTGACGCAGGCACATTTAATGGGACTTGCCCATGTGTAATGACACATTGCTGGAGTTGTATCACTTTTACGACACACTCCAGCAATGAGTCATTACTGCGCCTACAGACACTTCAGAAATACTGACGTATCTGTAACTCCTTGCGACATGGAGCGCCGTACATTAAATATGGTGCATCCATCCTGTTGCAAGGTGGGGGCAGTGAAAACTGTCGCATCGCTGTTTGCTCGCAACGATGCAACAGTTTGCATAAATGAGGCCCATCCTATTCTTCAGAGAGTTCTCTTCACCTGGCTCCTGGCTCCTGGCTACCCAGAAAAGCCACACACGGGCCCCATTTCAAGGAACAAAAGCAAACATTCTCAATACAAGTCTAAGCTACTTACCACAAGCACTGAATACTGCTAAGCTCCAAAGTCATATGTTTCCAATTACCAAGATAATGACTGCATTTAGTACTCAAGAGTGATATTTCTTTAGCAAGTTTGCCTATCCTACTCTTCTATGCAGCAAAAGTTGGGGAAATAGATTTGCTATGTATGGCTCTTATTGAGAGCCAGTAGCGTGAATACTGATCTATATCCAGTGATTCACTGATATTATGGCACAGCAGTGGAAAACAAAAAGGCACGTGACGTCACAGGGAATTCCAGGCTGCGCTGACAGGGCTCTCAAGAGCGCCTCCAGTGGAGAGCAGAAAGCACCACAGTGGTGAAGAGGGAAAGAGAAAGTGAGGAGTATTGTGCCAGGAGGCCAGTTTTTTCATTTTGTTTTACACCTGGGCAGAGAATGGAGGAAGGATTTTGAGAAAGGGTGGTGTGAGTGCATGGAAAAACAGCAGTTTCTTAAATTTGTGTAGGGGATGGTAGAGTAAATGCAGAAGGTGGAGAGGCTGGGTGGAGAGGCAGGGTGGCAGGACACCAGGTATTTGGGAGGGGAAGGTAATGTTCAGGGTTGTGGGCAAGAGTGCCAGGATGTCAGGTATCCTTTTCTTAATTTTGGGAGAAGAACGGAAGAGATAGTAAGGGGCAGGGCTTTAAGTGGGCCGGGTCCTGCCGAAGCTCAGCACCGGCAGTTCTAAAAAGCAGGTACAAGGATGGGCAGGGCCGGACTGGCCGTAGCGGGCACCGGGCGTTTCCCCGGTGGGCTGTTTTTCTGGCCATGAGGGCTGGTTTTGCAGCAGTGCGGCAATATCGGCCCCCAGTAACAAATCGGGAGCTGTGCTTGTTACTAGCACTCCCCCTTGCTCCCCCGCTCCCAGGGCCGGTCGAGCAGCAATCTGCCAGGGCTGGTTGCTGTTCCCAGTCCGGCCCTGAAGACGGGTCCCTATCGGGCTCTCCATTTTTGCCCTCAGGGTGAAAAAAAAGATCTTAACGCTGCAGCAGTTCTACACTTCACTGCCTTCAAAGAGACCTGTTATAGATCTTTCACAGTCTCATCATTCCAGAACTGAAGCATTTTCAATGTTATTATTATTATTATCATTTATAGGTTTTATAAGCGCTAGCTAGATCAGAAGGTATTAGATCGCTTTACATATAATGCGAGATCATTTGAATTAAGTACATGAATAAATACAGACAAAGAAAATTGTAAGGCTGCAAAGGTAGTTACAATATGCAGACATAAGAACAGCATGAGCTAATAGAGTACAAGACATAGTAGACAGCTGAAACAATAAATCGACCGCTGCAACGGGCAAAGTCAGATTGGGTGTGAGCTTTATATACAATGAAGCCAAAGTTGTTGCTTATTTAGCTTATGCAACTAACAACCATTGACAAAGCCAATACTGCTGGCTTGTTCTAGGTGGAATGTTACTTGTTGTACTATATATCTGGGTGCAATGACAGAAACAGCAAAGTACCAGTCGGGCGGCACACACTGCTAAGCACAGATTTTTTAGATTATGTGTTTTAAGCTACGCCCTTAATTACACCGACCACGCCCCTTTGAGAGACCCCCCAGTTTTTTCATCCCACTTAAAGCCCTGGTAAGGGGTGGTAGTTGTGAGTGGCAGGAAGCCAGGTGTAACACAGGGCATGAGGCTGAGCCATGTTGTGTTTGTCCGCCCCATGACTCCTGTATCCTGCACAGCTCTTGAAAGCAGGGGCAGATGATTTGCGGGGCTATATATAAGATAAAATTGCAGATGGGTAACAATGATTAACGGGCTTTATTAATTTTGATCAAGTCCTCACTCAAGAACTCAAACCTCAAGTTTCAATCTTTTGCCCTTTGGTTCTTCCACCTCATTTAATTTATTTTTGATATACCAGTGTTTTGTATCATCTGCCGTCAGCATGACGAAAAGTCTCCCTAAATACCCTTAAATGTTGCTTAGTTGAATAACAAAAAAATTACTTCGAAACTGGAGGAACTTAAAAAACTGCAATTAAATTTTATTTGAATTTTTTTTGCAGTGACTCAGAAGAAACTATCACCCTTGCAATATATGACTGAGCTAGTTCAATATGCAATTTTCCACAGTGGAAAACAGTTTTCATTGTTATTCATCTTGGCTCTTTTCAACCACAGTACTTATACTTGAGGGAAAGCATGCAGTCTTCGGACTTTGTCTTTCGTAAAATATTTAGGGCTATTAAATATTTTTCTATAATCTTGACAGCTAACTTGTTTAGTCATTAGACTCAGAAGGATTTTACTAAATTGTTCATTCATATCCAGGACCAATGTTCTTTTTAAGCCACGTGAAAATACAGATAAAAAGTGAAATTTAAAAGACATGGAGCCCAGCACAATTTCTCTTAAAGTAAACAGAGTATTTGTCTTGAAACCCTTGGTCGTTTCCTTGATGAGATAATCATCTCATTTCATTGCAGAGAAAAGTATTTTTCAAGATAAGCAAAGACACTTTAATGTGATTTACTTAACCCAACATAAATAGGGAAATACCCTGCTATGTTTCTTATTATTTTTGCAACTTTTTAACTATCTGGCCATAGTTAAGAAGATAGATTTCCCCAACATTTTCCTTCAATTCCCGATACCCATTCCACAATAAATCTATTTGGGCGATTGGTGACCATACTCTGATACTTCAGTGAAAGACTTTTCAAACTGGAGTTAATCAAAAGAGCCCCCTCTTTTTCTTAAACGTGTAACCTGAAATTAACAAAAACATTTCTACCAGTGAAAACGCATTCCTTAAATTACCCTGACAAAGTTTTCAAAAAGGGCTATATCATGTGTTCATAATCTTAATTTTGTTGCCCCTGGTTTTGCAGGGTTGTCTTTAATATTTTCCTCCAAAGATATGTGACTGACTTGTGGTTCAATAAAGATCACATATATCAGAGGAGAGAGAGAGAGAGAGAGGGGGGTGGGGGGGCAACCCTGCTTAGTCCATCTCTCCACTGTTACCTTCTCTGATGGAACACCACCCAGTCCTCAGTCTGTGCTTGCTCCCTTCATATGATGACAATATCAACTTGCTGAACATCATCATCCGTAATTATCCCCAGTTCCGCAAGTCTGATGCCTCCTCTGATCAAGACTAGGTACACTAGATAGTCAGATGTTCCTGCTGTATGTCAGCAAGGTTCATCACCTCCATCAATAATGGAGATTTGAGAATAAAAGAATACATGTGATAAACCCTGTTAATTAGCACCTATAAGTCATTGGATCATACTGGCCAGCTTTAGTAATGAAATTTAGATTAAAAAAAATTCATCCATATTCAGCAGTGTGCTAGAACGGTATGACCCTCACACTGTCAGATCTTTATCTTGTTTAAGAACGCCATATTTCTCTGATGAAATCTTGAAGGAGGTTTCTCTCCCCAGAAAATAGAATTGGCTATCCTGAACAACTGTGGCCTGTTTTCTTTTATACAGAGCTTATACATTTAGTCCAGGTCTGGTCCAGGTGATTTTGCCTTTGGAAGAGATTTATTTAACAGACTCTACTATTTTGGGACTGGTAGGTGCATATAATTTTGTTGGTGAGCCACCAAGATTTTAGTAAGCTATTCCTTTTCTCAAAACTCATGTGTCACATCTTTGGTACACACACACCGACCCTCCATATTGTTTCTTATAGAATTTCAAAAATGTCTCTGTTATGTTTGCGGAGTCTAGTCCCAAATAACCAGACGCTGGATTCTTAATGTGTCTAATCTTCTGATCCTAATGCTCCATACTGGAAATTCGCCCACTTTATTTTCCTCTTTCAACACTCTTTGATATAAAGTTTGTTGGTTTAATATATCTGCCTGCAGTCTCAATGTTTTTACCGCTGCCTTACTAAGCCCCAAATTGCTAATACCTGAAAATGAGTCATCAGACAGAGACATTTTTGCATTTTGTAGTAAATCTTTTATCGCAATAATTCCCTTGTGGTATTTTTCTCTTTTATATTACTTCCTAAGACATCAGGATCTCCAATAAATATGCTGTAAAGCTGCCCAATGCTATACATAAATTAGCTGATCCCAAGTTATTCTAAAAAGAAAGGTCAGCACATTTGCCTTAAACTCCATGAGCATTGTAGGGTCTATCAATAATGGCAAACCGGCCCTACAACTATTGAGCTAACATGTTTGTTGAATTAGAGCTTAATCAGAAAACATAAGAGGCAAGGTGTATGCTTTATTCACTCTTGATCTCTTTGGAGCACAAAACAATCAATACAAGCCTGGCTCTTATACTGTGGATTAAAATATGTAAATATTTTTTTATCCAGAAGTATTTCATGTCAAACTTCTATTTAATTCAAAATTATTTGAATCGTATGTTCTATCCATCCCATATGAACTCCCACTTTCTACCTTCCGCCTTTGCTTTACAGAGACAGTCTGGTTCACTCCTACATATATAAAAATCACCTCCTGAAGATCAGAATGAAGATGGCTCAAAGAGTAAACTTCTAGCGCACACAGATCTTCTGTAATTGGGCCATAATAACTACCAACAATTAAAAACTCTTGACGTTCCTTTAATTGTAACACAGTCCATCTCCCTGAATTATCTCTCTGCTCCTTCTTAATGGACAATGCCCTGTGTCTCCTAAGCAGAATTGCAAACCCTGTGACTGGAAAGGAGGCAAGATAACGTCTAGGCCTATGTACCTACGATTATTTTGTTCAAAGAGCATGATTAACTCAAGTAACACATGTCACTTGTATCACAATGTAATCAGCTTTAGCTTCTTCCAGAAATTGATCAAATTGTGTTTTCTGCGCAAATCCATTGACATTCACTGATATTACTTGCACCTTCGTTTTAAAGAATCTTGTTCAGACCACAACCTTTTCCCTTTTCCTGTTTTTCGTCTGCTCCCCCGTACACCTCCATTCAATCTACCCTCAAAGCCTTCCCAGGCTCACCAGCCCCATGTTTCTCTCATGAGTATGCTCTTTGGCACTCTTCTTGAAGATGGATGGGCAGCAACAGTATTGGCAAATTCCTCTGAAAATTGAACACTTACTGAATCAATAGGGATTCAACATAAATTCCAGAACCCTCATCTTCCTATCTTGTTTTAAAACCACACACAATCTTTAAACCATTCATTTTAGGAAATCCTGATCCTCAACAACCTCACTAAAAACGTACACTTCCCTTTTCTAAAGCACTCTCTTTTGACAGTTTTACCATTTGACATTGCACAGCAGCGGACTTAAATTCAGGGATCAGAAGCAACATCCCATTTTTTTTGGGGGGGGAGTTTTATATACGGCAAACTTGACTCGAAGGTATCAGAGCACTTTACATGAGCACCGGTTGCGTTACAGACGGAAGGGGGGAGGGGGCACGGGGAGATTAAGTGATTTGCCCAGAATCACAGGATGTTGAGCGTCCCTGCCAAGACTCGAACCCGAGTCCCCAGCTTTGAGGTCGAAAGCTCTAGCCAATAGGACACATCCTCTCACCTCTTGCCCCTCCCGTCTTACAAGTGAGATTAGGAAAGATTCAAATGGGGTGTCCCTTGATTGTTAAACCAGATTTTGCCACCCTACCGCTTTGCAAAATTATTTCCTTAACAGTCTTGAAAATGCTTATGACTGTTTATGCCGAACTCTGTCACGGTATTTCAGAAATCGAATTCTTAGCTGTCATGATTTTCAGATCATTTACATTATTGGAATAATCAGGCAGCAATACTTCTTTTATCAAAGCACTCATGAAGTTCTCCATGCCCTAATTACCTTCAGTACCTTCTGTTAATCCAATAAAGCAGAGGCTAGACTTCCTTCAACAATTCTCACAACCTTTAATCTTCCAATGAAACTTTTAGATGGTGCTATGAATTGTACTAGAATGGTCATTACGGGTTTTCTCAACTTGCCCTATTTTATCCTGCACTGCCATAATTCTTTGTGCAAAGTCATCCAATTTAGGAACAATATTTTCCATGTTTGCCTTGATATCTCCCATATTTGTGTCTGCTATTCTCTATAACATATTGTTTTTTTACCACTCACAGTGTACTCTGAAGCAAATGTTCAATTCCTTTAGTTCACCTTATGACTCCTCTTTTGCAGGGTTAAAATTCTAGTTTTGAGAGCTGATGCTAATCCTCTGTTTACGTCTACTAGGTAGTAGCTGGGATAGAGTAAAACTCTCAAATTCCTTTCAGGAGGGAGAGGTAGCAACATCAATCTCTATGTACAATTTGGAAATTAACTCCTTGCTGGAGCTGGGTGTCGGCTCTGGTCCTGACAGACACATTGTCTCTTCAGACGTCCGCAAACATTTCTTATCATCCTTGCCTGGCATTGGTTCATATTGATTTTTGCAGGGCAATTGAGGTGTTAGCATCGCCACATTGAGAGCTGCCTTGAACTCAATCACAGCAGTTGCTGAGCCAGTTTGACTTCTGCAGCAACCGAGTGTCAGGGTGTCTGCTCTGATATTTGTTTGTTGGTAGCTGAACCCCATGGAAAAAGATTTACCTTAATGCCAACAATGAAAGATTTTGACCCCCTGTTTCAAACTGCTGCTGCTTGTGCATACCCATGTTTTGTTCAGGAACCTTAGTGTGATCTTCTCTTGTTGGAATGGGGCTTACCCACTTGTAAGGGCCTTGAAATCCACAAAAGTAATCTGTTTTGAGATGGTGCTGAAATGTCACATTAACTGGAGTCTTCCACAATATCTCTGATTTAGCTACTTACCCTCTTTCTTTTGAGTCATATTAATGCCTACTAGTGCTTCTTGGGGGCCATATTTTGGCTCCCAAACTGAGGAGGAACTTCCTTCCATCGCCTTATCTTTTTCTTGGCCTGCCTTTGATCTGCCCAATCTTAGCCTCTGCATTAACTCACTCTAAAACCAGTAAGAGGGGAAAACAGTGTGGCAGAAACATGTTGACATTGACTGGGGTTAAGCATTGAACAGCTTTCCAAGTGTAGTAGTAGTTTATTTCGATCAATAACATGATCATTCATAAAAACATTCTCATAAAACATACAAATTCATATTAAAACATAAGGATCAATTACAAAGGACATAAACAGCATCTTCATGGTTCCTTACATGCAAAATTCAATTTCAGCTTGGGGCATACAATTATGAAGTAGACATCAATATTAATTCCCTGTCGTTGTTATAATATAAAAATATGATAAAAACATAAAAATGCTTTAAAATCATATAACATTAAAATTAGATAAAAAGAGGAAAAAAGGAGGAAAAAAGACAATAATATCAGGTTGAGTCACAGTCATCAGATATCATTTCCGGCCGTCAGTGGAGCCTTGGTGCTTACTTCCCCAGTAATAGCCATATTTTTACAACATGTGCTTGTTCTGGTTTTAGACCTTCTCCACCATGCATAAAGCAAGTATCTAGATAAAGTGAAGACAAGCCACCTAGTTGTATCTGATTTAAAAACACGAAGGGCATCTATGGAGCGTGAGAAAGACAGCACCCGACAGGCCGGAATAATCCAGGTTTTCCTCAGATTAGCATAAAACGCACAAAAGAATATAAAGTGCTCTAGTTTTTCAGGGCTAGCATTGCACAAGGGGCACAGCGAGGTTACGGATGCATTCTTCCAATTACTTATCGCGTTCAGTGGAAGAGCCCCAATTCGGAACTGTATATAAAGTGCACGTGCATGAGGGGGTTCGATATCATCAATATAGGGTTCAAACTTAAAACAACTTTTAATATCTGAAAAACAGGTTGTTAGGGAACTGATTATCCTAACTTCAGTACATGAGGAATCAATAAACTCCCAAAACCTCTTTTTTAGGTGAGACCCCATTCTTTTAGTAATAGATTTCGGATCATCCCACATGAATCCCAATCCCAGTTTGTAGAGCCAGTCCCGTACTTTTTTTAACCAAACCAAGCACCCTGTTTCGCTATGAAACGTTAGAAGCTCCTCCATAGCCTCCTTTACAGGGATCTGTGTCTTACTGGTCCAAAGTCTGATCCAAAACAAAAGCACCTTTAAGACAGCTGAGTGGACAATAGACCTTAGACCAAGATCTAGACGGAGGGGTATTAATGGCGTATTCCTTGGTAGGTTTAAGATTGCTCGTAGAAATTTATTTTCTGCTACTTCTAATTGGTTCAATTGTTCCAACCCCCACAATTCAGCCCCATATAAGGCAGCACCCCTCCCTTTAGCCAGATGTATTTCTAAAATTGGTGAAATTGGGCGAAAAGGGAACTTTTGACTTTCTTAACTATAGCACAATCTACGTGTTGCAATGAAAGTACACTCTTCTGAATTTGGGGAATCCAAGACAAGGTCTCACTAATTCTGACTCCCAAATAGTCAGAAGCCTTAACCTGATCTAAGCCTTGTGCATCTAGCCTCAATTTACTCTTAGATGACTTGTACGGGTTAAATACCAATTACTTAGTTTTTGAACAGTTAATTTCTAAACCCCTTTCTTTGCAGGCAATTGCAAACATGGTTAGCACTTTCTGGATGCCAATAGGGGTTTTAGAGATGAGCAGCGTATCGTCTGCGAATAGGAGACAGGGGATTTGCTTGCCCGCTAGTTTTGGTGAGTCACCTCCACAGTCATAAAGATCTGTAATAAGCCCATTCATATATAAAGTGAACAAAGTTGGCGCTAAGACGCAACCCTGGCGCACCCCCTTTAAAACAGGGATGCTATTGGTTAGGCTACCATCTGAATTCCACCTAACTTTAGCGTAGGTTCCAGAGTGCAGCCGGACCAGGAGTTGGAGCAACCCCCCTGGAAAACCAAGATCCCTTAGGGCAACCCATAGCTTGGAGCGATCTATGGAATCAAATGCCGTTTTTAGGTCAACAAACACGACATACAAATGGCCCTTCATGATAGTTACCTCCTTCCAGATAAGCAGCAAAAACCGAAATACCTGGTCTAAGGTACTCGTTGAAGATCTAAAACCAGCCTGTAAATGAGAAAGTATACAGAAATCCTCCATCCAACACTGGAGGTGTGTTAATATAATTTTACTGAATACTTTCTGTGAAACGTCTATAAGGCTGATAGGCCTATAATTTCCTGGGTCTCCCTTTTCTCCTTTTTTAAATATAGGTAGTATTTCAGCGCCTTTCCATGACTCAGGGATATCCCCACCACGTGTGATAGCAGAAAAAACTGTATGAAGCAAAGGGCCCCATATACTGGTCTCAGAACGATATAGATCACCTGGTAATCTATCTAGCCCTGGTGCTTTTCCAGACTGCAGTGAAGTAATCGCATTTACTGTCTCTTCTAGAGAGAAATTAACTTCTTCTGCTTGGAGCTCTATATGGGAATCCCTTCCTAACACAGCTGCACCATCCTCCAGCATGGGTACTACCCCTGAAAACAGTCTCTGAAAATGCTCTTCCCACACTTGGGGTTGTAAATAAAAATCAGTTTTACTAACTGGCTGTTTAAGCCCTTTAGATAATAAATGCCAGAATGTCTGGGAATCCTTCTTCCTTGGAGCCTCTACTAATGTGTGCCAATTTACTTCCTCCCAGGCCCTTTTTGCCTCACCCTGTACTCTCTTATAGGCTCTTCTTAGATTAATTACATCAGCCCTTATTCCTTTTTTGACTGCTAGGGATAGAGCAATTCTAATACACTTACAATCTTCGTTATACCATGGAGCAGCATTTTTAGTAACTATTTTAGTATTAATGCAAAAACAACAGTTGATGGACAGAATGCAGAACAATGTCATACATTCACCCCAGTACAGAGATCTGGGCCTAAATCCATTGTTTGTTTGCTCACCATGCCATTCCAGTTTGAACCCAGCCATATGCAAATCAGTCTTGACCCTGTGCCTCATGGGAACAGTCCAGCCCGAACTGCCAAGCCAGGTCCTCCCTGGAATGGAAACAAGCATCCTAGGACCGGTTTCGGGGTTTCACCCCTCTTCAGCCAGGATAGCTTGATTCCAGTGGCATGGAGAGCACGGGACCCACGTCTGGGCATACCCGTCCCCACTCGGGGTGACAAATGCAAAAACAACAGTTGATGGACAGAATGCAGAACAATGTCATACATTCACCCCAGTACAGAGATCTGGGCCTAAATCCATCGTTTTTTTGCTCACCATGCCATTCCAGTTTGAACCCAGCCATATGCAAATCAATCTTGACCCTGTGCCTCATGGGAACAGTCCAGCCCGAACTGCCAAGCCAGGTCCTCCCTGGACTGGAAACAAGCATCCTAGGACCAGTTTCGGGGTTTCACCCCTCTTCAGCCAGGATAGCTTGATTCCAGTGGCATGGAGAGAACGGGACCCACGTCTGGGCATACCCGGCCCACTCGGGGTGACAAATGCAAAAACAACAGTTGATGGACAGAATGCAGAACAATGTCATACATTCACCGCAGTACAGAGATCTGGGCCTAAATCCATCGTTTTTTTGCTCACCATGCTATTCCAGTTTGAACCCAGCCATATGCAATTCAGTCTTGACCCTGTGCCTCATGGGAACAGTCCAGCCCGAACTGCCAAGCCAGGTCCTCCCTGGACCGGTTTCGGGGTTTCACCCCTCTTCAGCCTGGATAGCTTGATTCCAGTGGCATGGAGAGCACGGGACCCACGTCTGGGCATACCTATCCCACTCGGGGTGACAAATGCAAAAACAACAGTTGATGGACAGAATGCAGAACAATGTCATACATTCACCCCAGTACAGAGATCTGGGCCTAAATCCATCATTTTTTTGCTCACCATGCCATTCCAGTTTGAACCCAGCCATATGCAAATCAGTCTTGACCCTGTGCCTCATGGGAACAGTCCAGCCCGAACTGCCAAGCCAGGTCCTCCCTGGACTGGAAACAAGCATCCTAGGACTGGTTTCGGGGTTTCACCCCTCTTCAGCCAGGATAGCTTGATTCCAGTGGCATGGAGAGCACGGGACCCACGTCTGGGCATACCCATCCCACTCGGGGTGACAAATGCAAAAACAACAGTTGATGGACAGAATGCAGAACAATGTCATACATTCACCCCAGTACAGAGATCTGGGCCTAAATCCATCGTTTTTTTGCTCACCATGCCATTCCAGTTTGAATCCAGCCATATGCAAATCAGTCTTGACCCTGTGCCTCATGGGAACAGTCCAGCCCGAACTGCCAAGCCAGGTCCTCCCTGGACTGGAAACAAGCATCCTAGGACCGGCAGGGTATGCCAAGACGTGGGTCCCTTGCTCACTTTGCCACTGGATTCAAGCTAGCCTGGCTGATGAGGGCTGTTAGCCCGAAACCGGTCCCAGGATGCTTGATTCCGGTCCAGGGAAGACATGGCTTGGCAGTTCGGTCTGGACTGTTCCCATGAGGCACAGGGTCAAGACTGATTTGCATATAGCTGTGTCTGAACTGGGGTGGCAAAGTGAGCTAAAGAATGATGATGGATTCAACCCAGATCTGTGAATGGGGGTGAGTGTTTGAAAAGTTTCAGCACTCCATCCATCATCTCCTTGTGTTTGCTTTGTTCGCCCTAAGTTGGCAGGGTATGCCCAGACGTGGGTCCCTTGCTCACTTTGCCACTGGATTCAAGCTAGTCTGGCTGATGAGGGCTGTTAGCCCGAAACCGGTCCCAGGATGCTTGATTCTGGTTCCAGGGAAGACATGGCTTGGCAGTTCGGTCTGGACTGTTCCCATGAGGCACAGGGTCAAGACTGATTTGCATATAGCTGTGTCTGAACTGGGGTGGCAAAGTGAGCTAAAGAATGATGATGGATTCAACCCAGATCTGTGGCTGGGGGTGAGTGTTTGAAAAGTTTCAGCACTCCGTCCATCATCTCCTTGTGTTGGCTTTGTTCGCCCTAAGTTGGCAGGGTATGCCCAGACGTGGGTCCCTTGCTCACTTTGCTACTGGATTCAAGCTAGCCTGGCTGATGAGGGCTGTTAGCCCAAAACCGGTCCCAGGATGCTTGATTCCGGTTCAGGGAAGACATGGCTTGGCAGTTCGAACTGGAGTGTTCCCATGAGGCACAGGGTCAAGACTGATTTGCATATAGCTGTGTCTGAACTGGGGTGGCAAAGTGAGCTAAAGAATGATGATGGATTCAACCCAGATCTGTGACTGGGGGTGAGTGTTTGAAAAGTTTCAGCACTCCGTCCATCATCTCCTTGTGTTTGCTTTGTTCGCCCTAAGTTGGCAGGGTATGCCCAGACGTGGGTCCCTTGCTCACTTTGCCACTGGATTCAAGCTAGCCTGGCTGATGAGGGCTGTTAGCCCGAAACCGGTCCCAGGATGCTTGATTCCGGTCCAGGGAAGACAAGGCTTGGCAGTTCGGTCTGGACTGTTCCCATGAGGCACAGGGTCAAGAATGATTTGCATATAGCTGTGTCTGAACTGGGGTGGCAAAGTGAGCTAAAGAATGATGATGGATTCAACCCAGATCTGTGACTGGGGGGGAGTGTTTGAAAAGTTTCAGCACTCCGTCCATCATCTCCTTGTGTTTGCTTTGTTCGCCCTAAGTTGGCAGGGTATGCCCAGACGTCGGTCCCTTGCTCACTTTGCCACTGGATTCAAGCTAGCCTGGCTGATGAGGGCTGTTAGCCCAAAACCAGTCCTAGGATGCTTGATTCCGGTCCAGGGAAGACATGGCTTGGCAGTTCGATCTGGACTGTTCCCATGAGGCACAGGGTCAAGACTGATTTGCATATAGCTGTGTCTGAACTGGGGTGGCAAAGTGAGCTAAAGAATGATGATGGATTCAACCCAGATCTGTGACTGGGGGTGAGTGTTTGAAAAGTTTCAGCACTCCGTCCATCATCTCCTTGTGTTTGCTTTGTTCGCCCTAAGTTGGCAGGGTATGCCCAGACGTGGGTCCCTTGCTCACTTTGCCACTGGATTCAAGCTAGCCTGGCTGATGAGGGCTGTTAGCCCGAAACTGGTCCCAGGATGCTTGATTCCGGTCCAGGGAAGACATGGCTTGGCAGTTCGGTCTGGACTGTTCCCATGAGGCACAGGGTCAAGACTGATTTGCATATAGCTGTGTCTGAACTGGGGTGGCAAAGTGAGCTAAAGAAGGATGATGGATTCAACCCAGATCTGTGACTGGGGGTGAGTGTTTGAAAAGTTTCAGCACTCCGTCCATCATCTCCTTGTGTTTACTATTTTAGTATTACACTGACTCCTAACGATAACCTTAATGTTAGAGGATAGGTGTAGGAAGGTAGACATAATGCTTACATTTTTTATATCCTGAGTGTCCAATACAACGAGGGCCTCAGCCACTTCTTTCTAAATTTTCGGTAGCAGCGTCTCATCAGTAATTATATGAGGCCATTTTATTCTCCTATTATTATTAGATGTAATGACAGGTGCTGCCACTAAATTTGTTTGAAGCTGCAGGAGGATAATACCAGATATCTCCAAAAACAGTGCATTATGGTCACTGTCCTCTCTATCTAAGACAGTCATATCATTAATATTAGACCATAGGTCAAGATCTACCATAATAAAATCAATTCTACTCTTGATACTGCCCCTTTTAAATGTAGTTTTGGCCTGTACATCTGAGGATGTCCGCCCATTACAGGCGCGAACCCCGTAAGCAAGTGTAAAAGACAATACTTGCTATCCAACCTTTGTAATTCTTTTCAGTGCCGGTATCTGAAGCTTATTTATTCCTGTGGCTTGCTCTTCCTCCTGTACTAATTCTTGTACATAGTCTATAGGTTCATGGGTCGTATTAAAATCTCCTGCTACAATAAGATTATATCCTTTACATGAATTATCGAGAAATTCGATCAGTGTTGATATGGTATCCGAATCCTTATGAGGACTACTGAACCGGTTATAAAGGTTAATTAGCCTCAAGTGCGTGTTCCCTTTTGATGAAATAATATCTAGACCAAGGACTTCCTGCGATTCTATGTTTAGCCGTTTTATTTTACAACTCAATGTTGTCTTAACCCAAATTAGTAATCCTCCTGCAGGTCTACCAGCTGTCGAGTGTCTATCTTCAATACTGAATGTGGTGTACCCCACCCTGTAATACTGCTCTGTTGCCCAGGTCTCTTGCAGAAGACATATATGACTGCTGTCCACAAATTTGCCCCATTCCGGGTTGTTTAATTTTGACTTAATCCCCGCGATGTTCCATGAGATAATATTTAGGTGCTGGCCCTCAAAAGCTCTTACTTGTGTCTGTGGTCCTTCTATTAGGTTTGCTCCCTCACATCCTTGGGAAGATGCATGAAGACCAGTGAGTATAACTGAATTCCTATTCTCTCTATCACTCGGGTTGTTTTTATTCACGTCCCTTCTTGAAATGCCAGTGAGAGCCGCCTCATCGAATGGCATCATTTTACTACTACTTGACTTTAGTCAATCTTGGATGTCCAACCCGGAGAGACCTTGGAATCTATTACTAGTTTCAATGGAAAAATGTTCCTTTAGTACCTGAGGACAAGAAGTTGTATTCATATTTGTACTACTGGGCTTACCAGTGGGTTTGAGGTGCCTATAAAAAAAAACCCAAGGGCATAATACCAATCCTTTGGTCATGACCTCTCCCTGTTTGTTCTCTCCTGCCTCTAATCAATTTTCTTGCAAGGGCAGGTGACCTGCAGTTTATTACCATACAATCTCCACAAATAGACTTACATAGAGGACCAATCCAGCTCACTCTTCTGACGAACAAAATGTCAAATGTCAACTGTAGTTAGAGTTAAAAGATAACCAATGGCAGACCTTATTTTTCAATTGACTCATGGTTTCTACAGTTTTACCCTGTAGCGGGGGGACATTTGTTAATATTGCGACATAAGGGCAACATTCAGGTGGAAGGTCCAGCTTTGTCTCAGGTAGGGATGGAACCATAAGTGGTGCTTCATGCATTCTCACATTTGGCTGTCCAATAAGTACAGTATCATTAGCATTACGTATAGCTTGACATGCTTTAGAACAACTTCCCAGTTTCCCACCCCCAATTTGATGGTCTATTTGTCTCACGGTCATGTCTTTAGATGTACCCTCCAGATAGTCATTAACATTTTCCCTTGTGTCATTTGCAAGAGGAGGTTGAGTAATTTTACTACAGTGTCTAACTACCACATTAGACTGTCTAACAGATTCATTCCCCCCCCAGAAATAGGGTAATCAGAACCTCTAGACACTGCTGTTCCAGCCCCACCCAACAAGTTATTTACACTTTTTTGGATAACACCCACGTTTTCTTCGAGTTTGTCCAGTCTAGCCAAAATTGGTGCAAGATTTTTTACAAGTAAGTTATCGAAGTGCTTTATTAAAGTCTCTATGTCTAGCTCAGATAGGGCTTTTGAGTCTGATGGCATGGAACAGGGTCCTGACATTGTTGAAGTTATATTTTGGGTGCTCTTATTCCCTTCATATGGCAATACCTTGATTTTATTTTTAGTTCTGGTGCTTGATCTTAATGGGGGTTCCTGATTTTTTAATTTCCTCTTTCTCTTAGCTGGGATTTCAATTATCGAAGGTATGATAGTATTAGGTGGAGATAAGTGATCAGCAGGGGTTAATTGTTCATCTATTGACAGATTACTGGCCGGAATTTCCGTTACTGGAATTCTATTCTATTCAAAGTTTGATCCATGTTTGGAGCAATGAGTGATCCACCCTCCATGGACAATCAACGTTCAACCCCTAGGATTTCTTTGTCCAGGGCTCTAGCAGCACGCGTCAAAAAACAGTCTAATGTGGAGTTTTGAAGGTGCCTCGGTGTGCCCTCCCTATCACCCATTTGTTTCCTTTTGGCCATTGGGGAGCAAGATCAACCCCTCAAAGAGTAATTTAACTTTTTCCTTGATACCACCAAATACCACCATAAACTTACTTGGCCAGGGCTCACCGACGGTCTACAACATGCCTCCAAATCACACAGTTGCAGGAGAAATATAGCCAGGAAATAGGACCACGAGAGTAAGCCCAGCCCAGCCCCCTCCAGGCTCTGATGGGCACAGACGGGCCTGCCCTGGGCGCAGCCCGGGCACACCCGCGCGTGTCCTGCACTGCGGGAGCCGCAATGCGGCTTTAAGCGCCTCCGGGCGCGGAAAAACCAACGTTGGCACCTCCTGGCGCAAGAGTTATGGGGCCTGTAGTCCCCCAAGGCTGTTGGCGGCGTCTGGTGTCTGGCTGTATGCAGCTCCCGCAATGCGGGAGCTGCAATGCGGCTTTAAGCGCCTCCGGGACAAAGCGACGTTGGCGCCTCTTGGCGCAAGAGTTATGGGACTAAGTTCGCGCTCTATAAGTCCTATATACATTCATTCATTCATTCATGGGGCCTGTAGTCCCCCAAGGCTGTTGGCGGCGTCTGGTGTCTGGCTGTATGCAGCTCCCACGCTGCGGGAGCCGCGATGCAACTTTAAGTGCCTCCGGGCGCGGAAAAAGCGACGTTGGCGCCTCCTGGCGCAAGAGTTATGGGGCCTGTAGTCCCAAAAGGCTGTTGGCGGCGTCTGGTGTCTGGCTGTATGCGGCTTTCCAAGTGATTTTAGATATGGATAGGAGAAGGACCAATAAAGTATAACAAATCATTTCCCCATCCCCTACACCTTTTTACTCCTTCTCTTGGGTCCCCTGGTACTCCACCATCTCAAGGGTGCACATTTCTTCTCTTCTTTAAGAGCTCCTGGGGAGGCCACAGTGTGTGATTTACTTGTAACAAGGGTGAGGAGGAGAGTAGTGGGTGAAGCATTATACTTTCTGAGAAAGGGCCTTTTTTCTTTTTAAGTAATAGCCCCATTTGGGTCCGTTCCACTAGGGTGGTGGTTCATAACCTTTTGACTCCTGGGGACCCCCACTTTTTCATTCCAAGAACCCAGCGACCTACAATGAATCATTATTGGAATCTGGGGACCCCCAACTAAGTCATTACTGAGAGCCGAGGACCTAGACATAAACATTTTTTTTTTTTATATTTTTTATTTCAATCCATGATAATACCAATACACATCATAAACATTTTTAATGGTTTGAACCACAAAACAATACACCAACAAAATAAAGAAACAAGCATTCATCAAAGAAATACACAAATGATTAAATATTTTGTTTAATTCACAAATAAATATAAATAAAAAATCTATTTTTTTTAATTGAAAGCGAAGGTTGGAGCTTTCCTAAATTCACTTCAGGCCCCTCATCGTCCATGCTATATTCTGTTGAATGCACTTTCATTGCCGCCACAAATCAACCTGATCCTAACATGGGGGCATATTAGCAAGACCCACGTTAAAATTATCGCCGTTTTAGCGGCAGGAAACTGCCGCTAAAGCGGCGATAATGGGCTTGCTAATATGCGTTATAGAATTCCAATAGAAGCCCAGGTTAGATGTCCTGCGACGGAGGTGGCCCTCATACGGGAGGACATGCGCAAAATGGCCGATGGTGTCACTACCATCGAGACCACCACGACGGAGTTGGTAACCAACACCTCCCTCCTCAAGAAGCAGGTGGCCGAGCTGTGTTCATCTCATGAGGCCTTTGCAGTTCAACTTGACGAGCATGAAGGTAGAATGCGGCACAATAATATCCAAATTTTGGGCATTCCGGAACGGGCGGAGGGGCCAACCGCCGACCTCTATGTCGAGGAGCTCATCCTGAAGCGTCTGCAGCCAAGGGGTCTCTCCAAATGTTTCTCGATTGAGCGAGCCCATCGTGTGCCTGGAGGCAGGCCCAAACCAGGGCCCCCCCTCCCGTCCGCTTCTCGCCCGAGTGTTCAACTATCGTGACCGTGACTTGATCCTACAAACAGCAAGGGTGGCACCCCCCTGACTGTTGAGAACAGTAAGGTCTTGTTTTTCCCGGACTTTACCCTGAGGGTCCAAAAACAACGCCAGAGCTTCCTGGAAGTGAAACGGGCTCTCAGGGACCAGGAGATCAAATATGCCATGTTATTCCCCGCGAAGCTCAGAATTGAATCGGATGGCAAACTGTGGTTTTTCACCAATCCTGAAGATGCCTGGGACTGGCTCGAAGGCTGGAGCACGGCGGGTAAGAAATCTCACAAATCGACACCGAACGCTGGGGAACTCAACGAGTGGCGACAGTGACCTCGATCTCCGCCTCTCTCTGAGGCGAGTTCTCAAGGCCCCATGGGGTGATCATGTAAGACTGAACTTGCCAGAGACTTACACGATGTTTTCTTGGTTTGCAAGGTTACGATGTGGCTATTGTCTACTTTGTGGGTTGTGTTTTTCTCACCTCCATGGGTTGCTGGATGTACTTTTGGCTCCGGTGTGACTGCCTCTGCGTTTGCTTAGATTTTGATTCATAGGCTTTAGTGAATCCTTTTCTTTGAATGTCAAATAAGGCTGTAGTACGTTTTATTTCGGGGGTGTTGGGGCCGGGGCTGGCGCTTTGTTTCACTATTTCCTGTTTTAGGGAGTGGGGTTGTACACGTCCCCGAAGTTGATGTGGGTGGGCGACAGGCGCTCTGCAAGTTTGGGGTGGCGGGTGGTTTCAGGTCAGCTCTGCAGGGAGGCGGGGTGGGGGGGGGCTTTCTGGGAGAATGGGGGGATTGTTGTTTTTTTTTCTTCTATGTTTGGTGCCGGTACACGCTATTGTTCACCTCTTCATTCTTACACTTAATTTCGCTGTTATCGACATAAGTGACATCCATCTCAGCCGTTCATGGCCATGCTTGATTATCCGACAACACTTGATTCCCATTGAACTGACGTGATGGCACTAGGTTTGACACTTAACTTGTCCACTTGGAACGTTAACGGATTGGGGGACAAAATTAAGAGGGGCATTGTGTTGCAATACGTTAAGCGTAATGAGCTTGATCTGGTGTTACTACAGGAGACACACTTGGTTGGGAACTCCTGTGGCGCCCTGAACAGGAAAGGGTACAAAATGGTTGTCCATTCGGGCTTCACCTCGGGTTCCAGGGGGGGGGGGGGGTTTTGCTTCGGAAGGGTTGTCCCTATATCATCCATAACACCTGGACTGACCCCCAGGGCAGATACGCCGCAGTCTCGGGCTCCTGGGAGGGACGTGTTGTTAACGTCGTTTCTGTGTATGCCCCTCCCCCGGACTGCAGCGCCAGACGCTGCGTGACTTAGGTACCCTGCTATTGGACCTGCCACTCGGGTGTTGGTGTTGGGAGGGGATTTTAATCTCACGATGGTGGGTTCTCTGGACCGACTCCCTCCCCGAGGGGACCCACCGAGAGGCTCATACTTGTTGGAGTTTGCGAATGCCCTGGGGGTTGTGGATGTTTGGCGGTGGTTCAATCCGTCGCACACCCATTTCACGTTTCAATCAGGGGTGCACGGTAGCCAATCGCGGATAGACTATGGGGCAGATTTACAAGCCCCTTGCGCCACTTTTGCGTCACTTTTCCCATGTTAAAAGTGATGCAAAAGTGGCGCAAGGGGCTTGTAAATCTGCCCCTATGTATTTACTCATGCCCAAGACGTTCATCTTTTTACGAGGTCCAGTTGCCTGGCCCGTGGGATCTCCGACCATTCTCCCGTCCTAGCGACTTTGGGATCTCCTCGTGGGGGACGCCCCTGCTCCATTTCCATACACCCGTGGGCTCTAAAAATTCAGAATATCAAAGAGGCTCTCTGCAAAGACACCGAGTATTATTTTGCTGAAAATAAAGGCTCTGTCGACTCTGCAGTGACACTATGGGAGGCCTTTGGGGCAGTCATAAAGGGCAGGGCTTTATCACTCATGGTGAGACACAGGGTGGAGCGATCCAGGAGAGTGCTGGAGCTGGAGGCAGATATCTCGGATCTGGAGGAGTCGGTCGCTCGGGATCCTGACCACGCCACATGCCACAGCCTCGCGATTAAGAGACAGGATTATCGACAGCTTCTCTTTGAAGACGTCGCAGCGCGCTCTCTGGCTTCCCGGCACAGGATCTACAAGCAGGGTGAACGGACAGGCAAACTCTTGGCGTGGCTTGAACGACGGGAACAGGCCGCTAGGTGGTCCGCGCGATAGCGCATTCTGAGGGTACTCTCCTTACCGACCCTCAACAAATAGCTGACACATTTGCTAGCTATTATGAGGAGGTCTATACTAGTTCTCCCACGTCTCAGGCCCCACTATCGGCTGACCTCCTGGTTACTATTGACGTCCCCACTATTTCCCTACAAGACAGAGAGAACTTGGAGGCAGACATAACAGTGACGGAGGTTCAAAAGGCTATACAAGATGTCCGGTCCGGTAAAGCTATGGGCCCTAGTGGGCTTCCCATTGAGCTATTTAAACCCATGTCAAATTTGTTGGCTCCCCACTTGTTAAATTTATACACTGAATGTTTTGAGTTGGGTGTCCTCCCCGCAGAGATCCGAACCGCAGCTATTGTGGTCATTCATAAACCACACAAACCTGTTGAGGATTGTAAATCGTATCGCCCCATATCCCTCTTGACGGTCGAGGCTAAGATCCTGGCCAAACTTCTCTCGAATCGACTCCTCCATTATATTGCTGATTTGGTCCACCCGGATCAATCAGGGTTTATGCCGGGGAGAAACACGGCCCGGAACTTGCGTCGGGTACACAGGGTCCTTGGTAGGATCCACACCATAGAGGAAGACGCGATTCTGTTATCATTGGATGCCTCTATGGCATTTGATACCATAGAGTGGGATTTTCTTTTTGCTGTTTTGACTCACCTGGGGTTCGGGCCCAAACTGATACGTTGGATCCGGCTATTGTATACTCACCCTACCGCCCATGTCGTCGTTAATAACCATCGCTCCGCCACTTTTGCGCTTCATCGGGGCACGAGGCAAGGCTGCCCCTTGTCGCCGTTACTTTTCGCCCTTGTCTTAGAACCGCTTGCGGTGTGGGTCCGGGGTGATCCGGGGATACAGGGGCTTAAATGGACGGCGTATCACGAGGACCGCATCTCGCTTTATGCCGACGATATCCTCCTGTACTTGGCTTCCCCTGCGCGGTCGCTGCGACGGGTGCTCCATATTATTCACATTTTCGGCGCCCACTCTGGATATCGGATAAACTGGTCCAAGTCCCAGATGTATGCACTGTGGGGTCCCCCCGCGGCGAGTCCTCGGGGCTATGAGATACCGGTGGCTCCCCGGGGCTTTCGGTATTTGGGCATTTTCGTCACTCCTGACGCCGATCTCTTTTTCGAACAAAACCTACTCGGACCTCTTCAGCGTTTCAAATCCGACGCCATACATTGGCGCTCTGTCCCTCTAACTCTCCACGGGCGCGCGTCTCTTTTCAAAATGCTCGCACTTCCACGTTTTCTTTATGCCCTGCAGAATACCCCCAACCCGATCCCGGATTCTTATTGTTCCCAAATTGACGGTGTATTGCGGGGCTTGCTGTGGGAGGACCGTACGCCGTGAATAGCAATGAATAAGCTCACCATGGGTTGGTATGACGGGGGCATCGGTCTACCGGATCTTAGACTATATTATCAAGCGTCCCAGTTGATCGCAGTCAATAGATGGGTGTTTGAACCCCACGATGAGCCTAATTTCCGCACGGATCATTGGCTCATGGGGCGGGGCGGCTATAATAGAGCGCTCTACACCAATCCCCGCAAACTTAACTTAACAGGCCCCACGGCACGCACGGTCGAGATTTGGCACTGTGTCACCAAAAAGTTGGGTTGGCACAAGCGTCTGACGAAAGCGACTCCTTTATGGGAACCCGATGTTCTGGGTCACCTTAGCACTTGTCCAGGGTTTGACAAATGGGATTTAATCGGAATTTCCACGGTTAGAGACATCTGGGTTAAGGGGAGACTGGCCTCATTTACAGAGCTTCAAGCAAAATACCAATTGGCTCCGTCCGAGACATTTAGATACTTGCAGATTAGTCACGCTGTGTCCTCCGCCCTGCCGAGGGATGGCCCCCTCCCCGACTCGTCCCCTCTGGAAGACCGGCTGTTGTTAGATCCCATGGACCGCAAGGCCATCTCCCTTACATACAAGAAGCTGGTCAACAACCGTGCTGACCCGATGCTGAAATTGAGGGGGGGTGGGAGAGGGATCTGGGAGAGATGGAGGACGACATGTGGCGGGACGCACTAGCCTCACCTCGAGAAGTAGCCACCCCCATGCGCATGCGGCTCCTCCAGTTCAAGATCCTCCACCGGGCCTACTTTGATGCTAAATTATTGTTCAAATTAGGTAGACGCCCCGATCCACTTTGTCTCCGACACTGTAATCAAGAGGGTACTTTCATTCACATTCTATGGGACTGCCCACGTATTCAGGACTACTGGGGGAAAATTGCCCGCCAACTTGAGAGGGCGGGAGGCAAATCCCTTGGGTTATCTCCCCAGTTATGCTTACTTAATATTTGGGGGGCGACTGACCTCACACATGCTGAACAGGCGTGGGCCTCAATGGCCTTTATTATTGCGAAACGGAATATTTTGCAGAAATGGGGGGTGGAGGCGGTCCCGCTCCTAGTTGACTGGGCAAAGGATATGGACACCGCCATGGTTGCTGAAAAGTCAGTATTTAAGGGACGGGGTTGCCCCAAGAAATGGGATCAGAAATGGGGGAAATGGAATAAGTACAGAGGGGACATTTGCATCTCCCCGACGGTGGAGCTCCAGAAAGAAAGGCGAACACTGATGGCCCAGTTGACGACGGAGGTGCTGGCTTCTCCCCCTTAGGTGTAGTGTTCTTGTTCTCTTCCGACCCCAGCCGCCTGTTGCAACATGTTTGTGTTCTCTAGATAATGTTGTCTCTTATTGATGACTAGAAATTGTATGAACATGTTGCTCTGCATGGATCCCTACCCCATGAAGGGGTGAATGTCAATATGATAATGTATGTATTGGAGGGGGGACTTCTTACAGTGAATTTGTGCTGTATGTACCGGTACCCGGTTGTTGTTAAAATAAAATAAAAAGTTTGTTTAAAAAAAAAAAAAAAAGGAAGGGTAAGACTTTTGAAGCAAGTTAAATATGCCAGTCAAGAGTATACCAGTTTTACAATGCTGAAAGGAGTAGCACAGTACTTTACCACTGGGTATCAGAGTTCTGTTCTGGCAAAACTAGGGTTCAGCAAAAAGACCAAAACATTCAGGGTGACCAAGCAGAAATGGCAAATTTCCAACATTGTGCATTATTTTGGACGCCTCATGCACATAGAAAGCCTGCAACACACTTTGTACTGCTACCAGTATTTTAGATTAAATTAATAGGTGCTTTTCCTGTCCGGTAGTTACCAGGTGCAGAAGTGTGGGCAGCATGGATCACACAGCCATTTAATAATTATAATGCTGGGTGACTGAGCCACAGGAGCTCCATGATGTGACTGAAACTCAGTCAGGCAGGCAGCTGACTCTACCATAGAGCATGGGAATAGTCGACTTGGCTCAGATCAGAAGGAAGGCACCAAATGGTTCACTAAGGGGCATATTATCAAGAACGGCGTTAATAATTATCGCCGGTTTAGCGGCAGAAAACTGCCACTAAAGCGGCGATAATGGGCTTGATAATATGCCCTTGAGAATTCCAATAGAAGCCCATGTTCTGCTGTGATCCTGGGCTTCTATTGGAATTCTCAAGGGCATATTATCAAGCCCATTATCGCCGCTTTAGCAGCAGTTTTCTGCCGCTAAACCGGCGATAATTTTAACGCCGTTCTTGATAATATGCCCCTCAGGGGCATATTAGCAAGAAGAGGCGATAATCATCGCTAACCCTGCTTAGCGTGATTTGTTTTATCGCCGGCTATCGCTGGAATATATCGCCACGCTAACGCTGTATTAGCAATGATTAGCGCTATGGCGATGAATATTCCAGCGATAGCGGGGGAAATGGGCCAACATCGCTGAAAAACCAGCGATGTTGCATGGAGAAGGGAGAACACCTTGCTGATACGACCCTGTGGTCGTATCAGCATAATCCACCCCCATGTTAGGTATGGCTAACACCTGCTAATTGCAGGTGTTAAATAAATGGCGATGACCTCGGTTAGCGCGACTTTTCACGTCGCTAACTGGGGCCATGGCCACCTTGCTAATAGGCGATAGGCCTGTTAGCGAGTGTTTCCCAGGTTTGTTCGTCGGGAACGCCCACTTTGCATGTCATTAGCGATAAATATCGCTGACATGCAAAGCGGTAATAAAACGGACGCTAATGCCCGCAAACTGTCGCTAACTGCTGTTAGAGACAGTTTGCTGATAGGGCGATATAAATATCGCCGCTTTAGCGGCAAAAAGTGCCGCTAAAGCGGCGATAGTGCCCTTGCTAATATGCCCCTCAGTCTTTTGTTCTCTTCTGGGCATGCTTGGTTTATTAGCGTACAGTGTGTCAAGCAGGTGTCTTCCTTATTCTCATTAGTGAAGTGACATTGCATAGTACTGCATCCGTCAGTGCTTCCCCAGGCCACTAGGACAGGTACATTTCAGGCACCAGAGAACAATTGAGAGAATTAGGGCTTTGGAAACAATAGGAACATCTTATGAATACATTGAAACTCTGGAGATATTCAAAGGAAGTTATGAGAAGACCTAACAAAAAGGCCAGGAATGAACCCTGTGAATGTCTAGTAACCTCACAAAACTAGAAAAAAAGAAAGACCAATGTTCATTTTTACACACAGTTCGTTATCAAACCTGATTCAAAAAATCATTAAATAGAACTGGAAGATCCTAGATGTAGGGAATAATTATATTCCACCACCTCAATTTGTGTTCAAGCAAGGTTCAAGACTAAGACAAACTCATATATGCTCATTCTGTGTTTACTAATCCTCTAGTTTGACAAACTATATTGTGGGGTTCTCCAGAACGATGACACTACCACTGCGACCAACGCACAGTGCGCTTCATGACATCTCAGAGTAGGGAATTAGACTTGTAAACAAAAAAACCGTGAATCCAAAGAAACTGCACACATTTTAGCAGAAGCATTGTAGTCTATTTCATAAAATGCCAGTATGGTAAACAATGTTTGCACATGACAACTAGTAAAATAGCAGGAAAAAGCTTGGAACATAGTGAGTGCCATCAAACAATCTGCATACTTGCTAACATTCTATGACCAAAAAGAGGTGGGACTGTTCTGGTTTCATAGTCAAAGTCAGATGTATTTGTTTGATAATATAACAAAGGACTTACATGGAGACTGAGGCAACAATTAGCACATCTATCACAGTAATAGGTATATGTTTTAACCAAAATTACCAGAAGTGCAGGGGTCTGGAAGATCGGTCACCTTAACTTTCTAATATTTAGACTACTGCAAAAAGCAAAGCAATTTTTTTCAGGGCTGTAAAAGGTCCAACTTGATACAAGATGAAGGAACTTTGAACATAAAATTGAGGATGTCGAAGTGCAAAGACGATTTACACTACATCACATATGTCTCAGGCCAATAAGACACCCTTGTCTCTAATTTTCTGAGCAAAGAGTGAAGAATCAGGTATATACACATATCTTAACGAATTTAAAGTAAAGTGTTTACTAAAAAGGCTAAGGGCTTAAGTTAGATTTTTCCTAAGTAAATGGGTTTGGTCTGCCTAGAGTCACACTTGCATTAAAAGAATTGCATGTTTACTTGGTTTGGTTTTGGTTATATACAGTGGAATTGATGGTCATCATGATGTATATAAAATTAAGCTTGAAATGCCTGCCACGTGATGCTTAAGGAATTATATATGAGACAAAGTGTGTTTTTTGCAGTAGTCTGTCTAAAAATATTTTTTTGTGTAAATTTGTGTTTTTTATTTATATTATGATTTTAAACTTTGTAAATATTTGTCTTTGTTTTATAGTCCTAAAGAAGTCTCAAGAGGGCCGAAATGTGATGGCTATGACTACTGTAAAAAGAAGTTATTAAGAAGATTATGAATAAAAAAAAGAGTTTAAAAAAAAAAAAAAGACTGATTTGCATATGGCTGGGTTCAAACTGGAATGGCATGGTGAGCAAAAAACGATGGATTTAGGCCCAGATCTCTGTACTGGGGTGAATGTATGACATTGTTCTGCATTCTGTCCATCAACTGTTGTTTTTGCATTTGTCACCCGAGTGGGACGGGTATGCCCAGACGTGGGTCCCGTGCTCTCCATACCACTGGAATCAAGCTAGCCTGGCTGAAGAGGGGTGAAACCCTGAAACCGGTCCTAGGATGCTTGTTTCCAGTCCAGGGAGGACCTGGCCTGGCAGTTCGGGCTGGACTGTTCCCTTTGGGCACAGGGTCAAGACTGATTTGCATATGGCTGGGTTCAAACTGGAATGGCATGGTGAGCAAAAAAACGATGGATTTAGGCCCAGATCTCTGTACTGGGGTGAATGTATGACATTGTTCTGCATTCTGTCCATCAATTGTTGTTTTTGATATTGCAAGACTGCATCATAATTCTGTTATAAAAATCAAATTTAGCAGCTGAGTCTCGAGAATTTGAGGGCAGCCTCATGGGTTGGCCCAGAAATATTTCACAATGGGTTAATTTTGTTTTTTGTGAGGGACTCTGGGGTACCATGGTCCTAGTGGCAGGGCATCAGGCCATTTCAATTGTGTTTCTGAGCATATTTGTGCAGTCTTATTCTTAATAGTGCCATTGTTCCTAACTACATTTCTTGCAGATTCGGGGTCATATGTACAATGAAAATGCTGGTCTATCTTTAGAGCCTTGCAGTCTGCCTGTAGTACTGCAGACACAAAGTGTGTTCTGTGCTCATTGAAGACCTGGGTCTGTGCCCCAAACCGAAGGATGATATTTTTGAGTAATTGCTTAGCAACTGTGATGGCATCTTTAAGGCACAGGGGTACTATTCCACACATTGTGAACAATTATACAAAATTATCAAAACATATGAGAGGATAGCACACCTTGGCATCTGGATAAAATCCATTTGAACAGGGGTGTCAGAGAGCAGCGGGGGTGATTTTAATGCACTTTCTGGCAATAGGGGATACACAGAAGGCACAGGGCTAGAAATAGTTCTGGGCTGTAGAAGAAAAGAATGGAACATACCACTGGGTTGCTGTGGTAAATATCACGCTGTCTCTACCAACATGAGCTGCTCCATAATTTAACCTGGAGAGGTTGTGGAGTAGAAACATCTGTGCGACCACATAATGAAATGCTGTCTCACCACCCCCTTAGGGTCTCTTTCACATTTCTGATTGATTCAAGACTGTTTTTAACTTTCAGGAGTTTGCTCCTATATTGAGACAAATCTTTCAGTGAAGGCACAGGAAATAAATGGGTTCTCATATTTAGCGGTTGAATTGCAAGGGTGTTACTCCTTGGGACGTCATCGTGAGGATGCTGGTGCACGGCACAGTTTACCACTGCCATCTTTGTAGATAATTCAGGTGCATTTAGAAGGTTTTGAAACTATATCGCCACTTGTAGTATGTGTTTTGGCTGATGTCAAGAACCTCCTCTGCCACCAGAAGAGTCCATATTTGTGAGTTACTCCAAATGCATGCTTTGATTCCGTGTGTACAGTCACAATCTTTTCTTTAGCTAGGATGCAGGCTCTACTGAGAGCAATGACCTCTGCAGCTTGAGCATAGTTCACATTTGGCAAACAACCACTTTCCACAATTTAATAATGGTACATACATCATACCCAGCAACTAGGACACCATAATTATTTCTGAGATATGAGCCATCAACAAAATACATCAATTCACAGTAAAGATATTAAATCAACACATAGTTTGGTCACATGAGAAGTTATGCGTATTTATTTATTTATTATTTATTTATTTATTCATTTGTAGAGCGCCTGGTTACACCACCGGTGTGTCCCCGCGCTGAAGACATACTCTGGGGGGAGATAGCTGTCATCCACCTAAACTGCTATGCTGTGTAGAGCTCCTTAACCTGTACGTCTATCCGGTTTGCCTGAACAGCCATGTTTTTAGCTGTCTACGAAAATTGCTTTCGCATGGTTCTGTTCTTAGATTTAGTGGTAGGGCATTCCACATTATGGGACTTCCCCCTCCCTATGGATGGGCATTTAAGAAGCAGGTTTCAGGGATAGACACGAGCTCTGGATAATATGAGAAGCAGACAACAGTAACATTTCATACCGGGATAATCAGGCTGAACAGAGGTGCTAGGTTTTCATCGTTTTTCATAGTGAGAAGTGCAACAGAGTGAGGCACAGCAGCAGTTAGGAGAGAACTAAACACAATATTTTAAGACGCTTCACCAAAATTTACGGCAAACACCACAGACCATAAACACAGTGGACTGGGCCAGTACTGGGTCTAGCGTCGAAGAATAATAGACTATGGCCTTTTTCTGACTTCCATGATGCTGAACTAACACTGCAAGTGCAAAATTGTTACATTCAGGACAGTACAAAGTAAAAGGTTTTCCAAAGTCAAGGAACCCAAAAGCGGGTGCAGTAATAAATGCTTGTTTAATCTTTACAAAGGCATTTTTGGCTTTGCTAGCCACTGCAAGTATTTAGGGGCATTTGTTTCTAATGTAATTTTGTAGGGCTCTGCCAATTGGGCATAGCCCAGGACCCACTGTCTGCAATACCCAGCAATCTCCAGAAAAGTAAAGAATGTACCAAGAAGACAGTGAAGAGATGGGGCAACTTTCGAGAGCCTTCTCCTAGAGCAGAGGCCATGTGGTGCTTGCCAGAAGAAATGTCATGACCAAGATATCGCACTCAGGGGAGGTAGAACTGTAGTTTCTACTTTGAAGCGTTATGCCGTTTTTTAGCCAATTTGGTGAAGAGTTGGATGGATCCCCTTCGAGTGAGTTAGGATAACAGATGCCAAAAGCAAATTATCACCATCCTGAACTAAAGTGTAACCTTGAGGGAAGACAAATGTGTCTAGATATTTCTTCAGGGCTTGGGAAAAGATCGAAGGGGACTCAGGACATCCTTGAGGAAGGCGCGTCCACAAACGTTGGAATGTTTGGAATGAGAACATGAAGAGATACAGATTCTCTTCATGTGTGGGAATGGAAAAGAAAGCTGGACAGAGATCAACCACAGTAAAGCATTGGGCATCTGCAGAGATGGAAGAAAGGGTGGTGGCATGATTGGAGACCACAGGATAAATAAATTATTAATCGTCCTCAGATCTTGGACAAATTTGTACTGTTGGCCTTTACCGCCTTGCGTATCGGCAGAACTGGGGTATTACATCTGAAATCACATTCAACCCATCCGTTGCAGCCCTCAATGCTCCTTCATTGCCAAGGTCAACTGTTGGCCATGCTGATTTTTCTACTAACTCATGTCTCCCTTCACTCTGCACCACCAACCGCAGTTGCAGATTCACGTCAGCCCAATTTGGTCTGCATATTTCAAACACACCAAAGGGTTTGTTCTAACGTTGGAAAATTGTTTCTTAATGCTCATTAAATCAGAGGGGAGCCAATAAACGTGGACCATAATTTTACCCCTGACAGCCGAGTAGTCTCCTAAGGGAAGAAGAGCAGAAGAGCTAGGATCCTCATCGTTAGCATCACTTGAGTGGTTAGGTAGGAAATGTCTTCTAGATAATTGGCCACCAGTTGTCTTAAACTTTCTAGAGAAATGATGAGGCGGCATTCTTCGGGGTTCCTACATCCTGGAGCAGATCATAAAGGCACGCTTGACCAATCCACAGTAGTGGAGTCTGCCTCCTGTCTAGAGGCTCGCACCCGGCTGGCATGGGGAACATATCCCGCAAATACTCCTCTCTTTGGTCCTCACTTTCTTTCTCCGATTGAGGTTCAGTGATCTGGGGGAACAGGTACTGAGGAGGTGGAGCAGTTGGAGCACAAGCTCTAACTCTGTCCCTAAGGTTACTAATTTTGTACTCTAGTTTCTTGCTACGCTTCCATAAACATTCCTCAGCATTTGGGCTTCTTCTCCAACTGCACTGGCTCCCATTGGAAAAGCAAATAGATTTCAAAGCTCGCTGCTATATGCACAAAATCTGTGCCTGTTCAGGACCGCAGTACTTGCAAAACCTGGTGATTCCCTACCATCCTGCTTGAATCCTGCGCTCAAGCAATCAATCTCTTTTTGCAGTTTCGAGAGTTAAACTCACCTGTATGAGTGGCTGATCCTTCTCCTTTCCTGGCCCCACGTTATGGAACTCCTACCCTGAGTCCCTGAGACGCTGTGTTTCCCTTTCCAACTTCCACAGAAAGTTATAGACTCCGCTCTTTTAGCTCCTTCAGACTGGTCTACCATACTCAAAGCACTGGGAAACCCTGGTAGGTAGCTACGCGCTTTGTAAGCATTCAATAATAAATCATGCTTATGCTTGTGTGCCGCCTCATGCCATTGTAGGCAGAGTGGCCTTGCTCAGGATCTCATTTATTCTTGGGATCCTTCAGTTTCTTCTGCAAGTCTACTAATCTTTTAATGTCTAAGGTACCATGCTCAGGAAAGGACTTTTTCCCATCATCGTTAGTAAGTCCCATCCATGCCTGTAAATACCTGCATGCAGGGCTTTAAGTGGGCCGGGTCTGTCCGGGTCTGAGCACCGGCAGTTTTCTTTGGGGGCCCTCGAAACAGGTCTCTATCGGGCTCTATTTTCGCGGCTGGCAAAGGTAGTCCTTCCTTTCTTTTTTTTCTTTTTTTTCTGTACTGCAGTGAGAGCTCAGTTTCCTCACTGAGTAGTGGAGGTCACGGCATGACGTCCACGGCACGACGGCATGACGTCATGCCAGGTCAACGTTGTTGGAGGAAGGGAAACCCTTTAAGAGAGCCATTTTCTCTCAGGATTTCCCTTCTCTTTTTCCAGCGCAGGAGCAACGTCGTGGTGGTGCTAGCGTGGGACCTTCGTCACCTTCTCTTTTTCCAGCGCAGGAGCAACGTCGTCGTGGTGCCAGCGTGGGATGATGAAAACCGAGACTTTTAGAAACAGGTATTACCTTCTCTTTCCTGCTTTCGTTTATTTGCTCCCCTGTGAAATGGATCCAAAAAAGAAAAACACTTTTGCTGGCAACGTCCTCTTTTTCTGACTTTTTCAATTTCTAAGTGCAGCCTCGGGGTGGAGAGAACTAAAACATTCAAAATATGAAAAGTAACTAACTAAAGCAAGACAGAGTGGTTGCAAGGTGGCCAGATTGATTTATTCACCTAAACACATTAGCGCCACTTTACAGTGTTTGCCAGTGAAGCGCTACTTGTGTTTTCTCGTCTCTCTTTGAACAACATTGCTTTCCCTGGGTGGGAAAGTGCACTGATCCTGGAGGTACTGAAATACCTGCTTGATGGGTGAATTGTAAAACAAAATGCATACCGCGGCTCTGTGTTTATGAATGTGGTCTTTTAATCCATACTGCTTACGTTTTGTAAGGATATAAGCAATGGGCATTGAAGCGGTGCCTTCTGGGCCCTGCGGTCATGGCCTTAACTTTTCAGGCAAAAGCACTCACTCATTTCTGAATAATGAGCGTAAAAAGAAAAAGGTAACCATGTTGTTCCTGCTTACATTTCATGTGCTTTACTTAATCTTGCATCCCCTATGAGTGTTTGCTTTTTCTAGGATGTAAATTTTTTTTTAGGCAGCATATTGCTCTTGTCTAGTGCGTAATTTGAATTGAGTCACATCCAGGTGTTTATAGCGGGTTAGTGCAGTGCAAGTGTCTCTCAGTGGGGCAGTATGGTGTTCAGTGGGGGAGAGGATGTGGCACTATGGTCAGAGCTGCTGAATTTGCAACTGGGGGACCAGGTTCAGCCTTCATGACCAGGCCACCAGACCACTCCCCCTGAGGGAGCACATTCCCATACTAGACCTTAGAAGGCCCCGCAAGATTTTAAAAGCCCTGGTGTCTTAGCACCAGCAGGTGGACCCTAGCAGTGGCAAGTGTGGGTTAACCTTGAAGGCCTGTCTGCCACAATTCATTCTGAAGTTCACCTCCAGTCTTGCAGGCAGGCCTATGAAGCAGCACACCATAGAGTGACAGTGACTCTGTCACTGAGGTCACAGGACCCTTGAGCAGGGTGGCTCTAGGGCAATGCGACCGCACCAGGCGCTGACCACCCGCGATCCGTACAGCTAACAGCAGTGGGGCAGAGGGGCCGGGTAAGGGGGGATTTTAGGGACGATGCCGAGGAAAATTAAATAATTAATTTTCCTTCAGCATCATCCTCGAAACCCCCTTACCCAGCTCCACCGCTGTTACCTACACGGAGCTATAAACAATGTATTAGTTAAAATCGTCAGATTATGCAGCAGATGATGTATTATGTGGCAAATATGGCTGCGCCATAATTATGTGGAAAACATTTGCAAACTAGGATATTTTGCCATTCATGTTTGAACTGCTCTTGTGGAAAAAGGGTGGGGAAGTGCTGATGACAGAAACTCCATGGCTGGGAGACAAATGGCTTGCGATTCCACTTTTAAGGATATTTGGGACATTCTGTGATTGGAAACGTATCCCACTTTGTGAATGTATTTTAATGTCAGTAGCTCATATTAAACCTTAAATAAACATGTGTATCCATTGGTTAAATTAAATAACGTAATAAGCTGTAACCGGTTAGTGAAATGGGAAACAAATACTAAAAATTGGGATATTTTGCTCTTTCTGCCACACCTCTGACTCCGCCGAGAAACCCCAGCAAAATAGACACAGTGAATATCTTCAAGGGTTTTGGGGAATCCTGCAATAGATTTCTAAGTAATGTAAATAATTTTTACATGTTTTTAAAGTGTTTGGTATTTTTATGGCTTATACTTAATAAATATACCTTTTTGCCTATTTTATTATCCTTTGCTGGATGCGACTTCATGATTTTCTTAAGCACACAATGCTAGTTATCTTGATTTAGACCACACCCCTACTCGGATAGGCCACACCCCCTGAAGAGATTTGCCACGCCCCTTTTAGAGCACCCCCAGTTTTTTCTTCCCACTTAAAGCCCTGCCTGCATGTGCCTTTACTCTATTGGTGATGCATAGTATGGACAGGAGTCCTATTTGGTGGGGGCTCACTATATTTAGATTTTCCAGCCCCAAACACTGTTCTTTACAACTCATGGACATGTGGTTTACTAGGAAAGGGGTCTGCAGGCCTTGTGCCCACAGCTAATTTCGTACAGGGAGGTAGGGGAGGAAACTGAAAATGGCATAGGGTTCCCTCAGCTGTATTGACTCTTTCTCCCACACGTTCATCCTTCAGGAGTCTGTGCTTTGGGTCCTAGCGCTCTTAACCATGGATACACACTCATACACGTTCTTCTCTTCACTGGACTTTCCCAATCCTACCTACACAACCAACCTATCTTCCCCTGTCGTTTCCTACTCAAATTACATTTGTGCGCACCGTTTTTAACAATACATTGCAACCATAAAACAATACAGCACATGCAATCAAGTAAGCGAATATATAGTAAGTACAGTTAAACTTTACCTTTTTGAATAAGTGTTGACCCACACCCTTGAATAGAGGAGTGCCTCTAAATTTACATCATAGACGTTCTGTGGTTATATACAAAAATTCTAATTGGCAGATTAAATGTTTTGTGTTCTGAAGAAGATGGAGTTATCTGGTCGAACCACTGAAATGCATCAACAATTTTTTGGGGAACTATCCATCATCGGTTTTGCATCAAACAAGTCTAACAACTGATATATATCCATATTCGTGTAACAATATAGTTGGCGGGATGGTCAAAAACTCAAAGACTTTATAATATGTCTTGTACTCTTATGTAGGCCTTGTCAAAAAGAACATTAGTGAGTATTTGTCTTTGGTGTATAGTACACGTTTTGAATGTTTTTATTATTGTTATATTTGCAATAAATGGGTTTATTTTGCAATAAAACAAGAATAATTGTATATATTTTACACTTTGATAGTCAGCATTTGAATTTCTGACCTAAGATGTTCCATTTCTATTATTAGTCGGTAACTTGTAGGAATTTTATTTCTGATTTCTGTTGTTTGCACTCACGTTGTCTCCCTGGTCTTAAGGGGCCGCTCTCATATTGTGTTCCTTAGGTACAATCAAGAATCACACCTTCTTCAGATTCAAAGTCTCTAGCCAACTAAAAAAGTTGACACTTCTGACGGTCCCATCATGGGTTTCCTATATAGGGGAAGGCTATCTTTGTTTGTTAGGATTTCCTGTGCAAATAGTTTACGAAGAACCTTCTGACCTAAATTAGCATCTGGGAGACAGCCTCAAATGTGTATTGCCAGCAGAATGCATGAGGGGCAACGCACATAATCACACATTATATATGTTTCTGACAGGTACATGCTTGGAGGACGCATTGGGCCTGGTGAGGAGTGCTTGGGCAACTAAGGGAGGTTGTGACCCTTGCAGTATGTAGCTATGGTTGAAAAGGAGGTAATCCATCTGTCAACTGCAGTCCAGCAGCCTCTTAACTAGCATTATTGTATGTATGAATGTATCTGATATTTGTACAGTGCAAACCTAACCAAAGGGAACGGAACAATGTACAGAGTCAAAGGCAAAGATATTGTGACAGCTAAAGTACAGAGAACACAAGAGCCAGAATAGGTGAACAAAGACTTGTACCTTTAAAAACAAACACATGTTTGGGAATTAAAAATGGTCATGACAGATAATTGGAGGCTGGCGCTGAGAAGGTGGGACTTCTAGGGTCCTCTTGGAAAGAGAACTACGCCGACGTTGAAGACCTCCAGACTCTGGGCCTCATTTATGAGGAATCTTGCTGCGCTGCCCTGCATCGAAAGAAAAGGACAGGATATGCCTTATCTATGAAATACTGCAGCAACAAATGAAGGACGGAATGCTGAATGAATCAAACATTAACCCCCAGTCAAGATATCTGGGTTAAATCCATCGTTCTTTGGCTCACTACGCCACTCCAGTTTGGACCCAGCTATATGTAAATCAGTCTTGACCCTGCTCCTCATGGGAACAGTCCATCCCGAACTGCCAAGCCGGGTCCTCCCTGGACCGGAAACAAGCATCCTTGCGACCGGTTTCGGGTAACACCCCTCATCAGCCAGGTTAGCTTGAATCCAGTGGCACAGCGAGCAAGGGACCCACGTCTGGTCATACCCATCCCACTAAGGGCGAAGAGTGCTGCAACAACAAATGATGGATTGAATGCTGAATGAATCAAAGATTCATCCCTAGTCAAGAGATCTGGGTTAAATCCATTGTTCTTTTGCTCTCTACGCCATCCCAGTTACGTTACACCTCCCTAACGCCACCCCTGGGGCGGCGTTAGATTCTGGTGCATTCCCAGGTTTACGATTCTGCGTAAATCTGGGAATGCTTCAGATCCCATGGGTGTTGCGTGGGAACACCCACACCAACACCCATAGAACACCCCTTTCACGCAGTGTTCTGCGTGAAAGGGGCACATATTTACAAGGCCATGAAAAGCCATGCAAAGTGGCTTTGCATGGCCTTGTAAATATGCTGCTGCACATTAAAATGTAAGTAAGTCCGTTTTTATATAGCGCAGCTACTCACCCTTACGGGTCTCAAGGCGCTGGGGGCCGTCGTGGAAATTAAGTGAGCTATTGCCCAGAGTCACATGATGCTGAGCTGAGCTGCCGCCGGAGCCGGGGATCGAACCATGAACCCTGTGCTCCGAAGTCAGCTGCCCTGGCCGCTGCACCACACCTTTGCGCCACCGGAGTGTCAAAAAAGTGACGCTCCAGCTACGCAAAGGTGCCGCTAGAGGCCTCGTAAATGAGGCCCTCTGGGGTAGCTCCTCCTGGCAAAGACAAGAAGCAGTAGTAGGATGGAACTGACGCCTCACAGCATATTCTGTTGTTTGGTTCCCATAGCAGTAGTGTCACACACAGGGCTCGTCCTTGCACCTTTGTTATTTTCCCCTGCCTGGGGTTTGTGTTTCTTTGGAGATTTCACCACTTTCCTGTTTCTGAGAAGTTAATTGGTGTTTACACTGTCTGTTTGTCAAAAGCTGAAACTTTTACCGATGTTCACAAGTCTGAGAGCCCTATCCAGGTACTTATCAGGTCCAGTCACAGTTCGTCTGATCCAGGACATGTTTATGGGGATGCCACAGGCCTACCATTCTAGGTGGAGGTAAGGCATTGCTGGGTGCATCTGCCTGTGCAATCAATCAATCGGGATTTCTAAAGTGCGACTTATCACCCGCGAGGGTCTCCAGGAGGGTCTTGCAATGTTCCAAGCTTGTCTCCAGAACTGTGATGATAAAGATGTTTAGTTACCTAACCCTCCCTGATGGGCTACCAGCGTTCCTAGGTAGAGCTCATCTGTGTCTTTAAGGAGCACACCACCCAGACAGCAAATGGTGTTGTATACAAAATACAAACACTCATCATTAGACTTTGACCCAGAGCAAGAGATAGAAAGACAGAAAAGGGAGAAAGAAGTAGAAAGAGAAATAAAGGAAAACAGTGACAAATGGAGAAAGCAGGGATCAAAGAGAACTTGTACAAGTGAGATAAAGAGACAAGTGGGATGAAAAAGCTGTCCAAAAGGTCTGACTAGGAATTCTTTCCAAGAGATGTGACCTATGTAATCAATAGTGTGGCTTACAACATGTACGCTAAACTCCTGTGCTTCACACAGTGAGCTGCTTGAACAGTATTTGGGCACTGCTCTGTGAATTTTCTGCTATTGCATCCAGACATTTAACACAACAACGGATATACGATTAAAACAATCTAGTCCTACTAGACTTTGCCAATGCTTGTCAGCAGTATGAGTAATAATACTTTTTTTTATGAATAATTAGAATTGAGAATGTTTCAATTCTGAAAATATAGACTGTGACTTAAACATTACTAAGATCTGTGGAAGGGGTAGTGGTCCTCAGAGTGCCTTGTTCACTCCTGAAATCCCCTCACACTGTTTTTATTTGCAGTCTCTCACTCTGTTAGACACTTGCACACTTTTTCTCCTGGTATATTTCCATAATTCTCCATCTGCAAGGCTCACAGGACATCTCTTTCCTAGTCAGCATTTCCTTTCACTCTCTCCTTCTGCATTTACTTATTTTCATGTTCTCCAGTTCACCATCTCCAACACCCGCAAACGACCCGGCCACTTGTGGGCAAGCTCTGCCTTTTCTTATCCTTTGGTGCTGCCATTTTCGACAGGTGTAGGCCTCCTTTGTACACTTTCTCACAAATACAGTGGACGCATATGAGACTATTGCTCTGTGCGCTCTGCAGAGAGGCCAAGAATTGGATGTACACCTTTATGACCCAATGACAGACTCTCGCACTGCAAAGATTTTCAATATTGCCAGGTCTGAGACCCGGCAGACCCCAGCCGACTTAAAGCCCCACTGGAAAGGCATAACGCAGAATCAAGACTAAGCAGCCTTGGTCGCCAATACTAGCATTTACCAATTCTGGCTTTCAGCAGCGCCCACTGAGGCTCCTAAAAAAATCTTTGGGTATCCGCACCTTTTTTTTATTTACAAATTAAGTAAAGCAGCTGATTGGTGAGCCTCCATCAGCGCTCAACTTGTTTGTGGATCAGCGCGCGCATGCCTTAACATGCAACAAGCGTGGACCCCAAAGCCTGCTAGAGCACCTCTGTGACATTATGTCCAGTGCTGTTCACTAGGTCCAAATCAAAGAAATTAAATAGGAGCCTGGCCCCTAGCCGGCGCTAAAAGTAAATGGATCCGTGCCACGAGGACAAGGAAGGAGTGAGGGGCATATCATCAAGAACGGCGTTAAAATTATCGCCGGTTTAGCGGCAGAAAACTGCCGCTAAAGCGGCGATAATGGGCTTGATAATATGCCCTGGAGAATTCCAATAGAAGCCCATGTTCGTGTCAACATGGGCTTCTATTGGAATTCTCCAGGGCATATTATCAAGCCCATTATCGCCGCTTTAGCGGCAGTTTTCTGCCGCTAAACCGGCGATAATTTTAACGCCGTTCTTGATGATATGCCCCCAAATTCCTTTACAGCCTTCGCTTGGACCCGAGGCTCTGGCCGGCGCGTGACACCGCCGCGCGCGCAGGAGCCTACTGGAGAGAATGACTTACGTCCTGACGGGCGGCTTCTTATTTAACTGCCAGTATTGGATTTTTGCGGTATCTGTCTATCTATAACCAGTGCATTATGACCATAAATGGATTTTGGAGGCCAGATTGATTTTTCATTAATTTGGTAAAAATCTTTTCCTCTTCCACATAATTCTGTGTTAAAATGCTGCCACTGACGGCTCGATAAGTCCCTCGTCACTCGGTGCAATTTGTTAAAAAGATTAAAAAAGAAAGGTAAATGATGTCATCTGTAACTTGTTCCAATACTGGAACTGCATTAAAAAGGCAATGGAAGCTCCTGCACGCGGGCATACGCACGCTCTCACACACGCGCACGCTCTCACACGCACACACAGCTGCATCCACGCGCGCAGATATATCCACACAAAAGCACACACAAACTGATACGAAATACAAATGACTGCCGAAATCCATACAGGTACCGCTCATCGCTTTTGGTCTCACATAAAAAACACAAAAATACTGCCTTTTAGCAAAATTGGGAAATATAAGTTATTGTTTGAAATGCACCTTTAAAAGTGCAAGTACATGCACAAAGTGCAAGAGTGAATGAATGGAAACCACCCACACGCCGAATTTTCTTCAACCGCCGTGTGATTTGTCAAGTTACAAAAAAAACAGGCTCCTAAACCTCAGTACACATAAACACACACAAACTCCAGTGGCGGCTCCTCAGCTAAGGCGGAGGAGCATCGCCCCACTCTAAATAAAGGAAAAATAAAATGATAATAACTCGTTATCATTTTATTTGTTCCTGCTGTGGCATCTTTGCGGGGGCGGGCGGGGCTGCTCGGCTCTCAGAGCAGGGGGTGGAGTGGTGGGCACTCTGTAAGGCATTACAGCCTGGGTGGAGAACATGCCCAGGCTCCCATTCCCTGGCTGAGCGCCGAACCACGGCGCTCAGACCAATCACAACGCTGCATTGCACCGTTGTGATTGGTCAGGGGAGCCTGGGTGCTTCCTGTTTGCGTTTCCTGTTCCGGCCGAGCAGGGACGACATGGAGTGACCACGGACGAGAGACAAGACGCAGCGAGGAGCTCCCCTACCCCAGATCCGTGCTAGCCAGCACTGAAACCTCCCACAGATACATACATACTTAGACACATGGTGCCTGAAGGAACGTTCAGATACATCAATTAGTAACGTGCCACATTTAGGTTGGGGTACGTCAGTGATCTGTACACACATGGTTACTCTATAGGCCATTTACAAGCACTATGCCGAGTATAGCCTTTTTACAGATGGACTTTGAACCCCAGTCTGGTCTGATTTTTACCATGTAAGAAGGGACATTAGATCCACTTTGGATAGGATTATTGATTATAGTATAATTTCATGTATACAAGCCAACAGGCAGTAATGGTATGTATAATCGGTGGTCCTTCCCGATTCCCAGACCTGCCTATGCAATGTTATGTTATGTATTACCACATGACAACTTGCACGTCATGACATTTACAAATTTGGTAGAAGGGACATGCGATCCACTTTGGATAATACTATATGATTTGAATAGAATATTCGTACAAGCTTACGTTATAACTGTTGTTTTGTATAAATTAAATACATTCACATGGATAAATGGACACATCAAAATGGATGCCAATTTGCTATAGTAATACATGTATCCTGTGGTCCCTCTTTGATTTTGATTTTCATATCCCCTATGTATTGCCAATCCCTTTCCCATAGTAAATTGTGTGACCAAGCTTGCTGTGCAAGCGAAACGCGTTACCTGGATTAAAGACCAACTACTGGTGTAGCAAACCTCTGAATGATCGTTTTATTGTGTGATTGGAATTTTCATGTTTGGCGCGCTCCGCCAACTACCAGCGATCTACTGCAAAGGGCGGGGAAGGCAGAAGGAGCATAATCTAAGAGACATTTATGAGAGAGTCTTCCGGGGCCCGGCTCGAAGTGTCCATGCTAACGAGGAGGTGAGGATCGAATCTACTGACGGCAGGACGCCCATTACGAGAGAGACGAGGAGACGGAGCTCTGAGTAAGCGCGCCGCCCAGTTAAGTCGTGTCTGTAGTACTGACTCGGCCCGTTGACTGAATTACGGGTGTATGAAACAGACGCGATCACTGAATGTTGCAGAGCCTGAATAATGTGGAGAACTGAGGCGAAATAAACAACTTGAATTTTGAGAGCCCGGAACAACTCGGCTACTTGTATCGAGGCAGGAGGGGTGATAAAGAACAGCTCACGTAATCAAGGGACCAAAGCGGACAAAAACGCACGAAGACCAGTGGAACCCGTGAAGCGCTGACCCACACAGGTAGGCACTCCGATTGGGGCTGTACGGGTGGCATTGGGAGGGGAGGGAAACGGGTCGAAGGACGCGTGTCCTTCTCTCCTTCCTGCCTGTCCGAGGCACCGAAGGAGGCTACCTTACGGGGACGGCAGGCGGGGAGCTAACAGGAAGGTTGCCTGAAGGAGAAGATCGTTCCCTATTACTACTGTACCCCGCAGTTACAAAGAAGATAAAATCGTTAAGCCCCAATATTACCTCACTCAGTACTGGAAGCGACTTTAAAACTTTAAAACTGCAATCATTACATGTGAATGCATAGAGGTAGTATGCATAGAAACTAACGCAAGAACATTTTCAGTAAAGTACCTCTTACCAACCGTTTGCTCAGGCACATGTATAAAGATCCTTATATCCTCAGTACTTTACCAGATACTGTCACGAGATCGTGCTAACGCATACTGCACGTGGTTATTATCTGACACTTCGAGCAGCAGGAACCTTAACATTTGTGAAGGGGAGGTGCAAACACCAGTGCACTTCCAGCTAATTACGCAGTCCACTATTACATTTTTTGCATAGTTGTGCATGCATGTACCCTAACTAATATTTTGAAATTAAGAATATGGACGAGGAATCTGAAAGAAGGGCTGCTGCCCTTAGTCTTTTCGCCAGGGCACCTAATAAAGGACAAGTAAGGACAGAAACTAGAGCCAAAGATACAACCCTACAGGACAAACTAAGAAGACTAGAAAAGATAAAGAAGTCTGAAACGTCAAAATGGTGGGAAGCCATCTCGCTACAAGATTATATAGAAAAAGACATGGTGCCAAGAGGACTACGAATTTATATCACTCCATCTTACGAATCCCCGAATCCCAGGATGTTGGAAGAATGGGCGGACAATTCTGCCAAAAGCTCCAAACAAATGTTAACCATCCTAGTGAAGTACGCCTGGGAGGATAGGGAGGCACTTTTACAAGAACTTAAAGTGTTGGAAGATGAACTCAGAAGCCATAAAGAACAAGATGTCATTAAGAAATATTTGGATGACTTGAAATTGAGACTGAAAACTTATGAAGAGGATATCAAAGCCCGGAAACAGCGCCAATTACATCGCGACTGTATAGACTATGAGAGTGGGCGAATATTAACCTACTCTCGTAAATATGATCACCTATACGAAAAGCTATCACTAGGGGAACCCCTAGAAAGTGAAACCGAGAATGCCAGTGGAACAGACTCTATAACAAGTAGTGACGCGGAAGTGGAGGAACGTCATACTCCTAAGACATCAATGGCAAAAGATCCAGGACACAGAACACAGCTGAATTTTTTAGACGAATTCCGTGTCCTAAGGACACGGAGGGAGACACCACAAACTGTACAACCGTTGAAGACACGAGGGAGAGGACGAGGCCGGGGCCGAGGACGAGGAAGAAACCAGGAAGGAACTGGAGAAGAAGGAAGCGACAACGACAGAGAGAGCAAAAGAGGCAGAGGAAGAGGAAAATGGCATATGGGAACAAGACAAACGGGCCAGAAGAATCAGAAATGATGGATGATAACACGGTAAATAAAACCATTGTAAACCTATCATATAGACCTTTATCCTTGTTTGAAAAACGAACTCTTTGCCTAGGCCTTTCCTTCTGCCCTACAAACTCTTTCAATTACCCTGAGACAAGAGTTGATATGTTTAAATTTGTGAAAAAGGTTAAATTAAAAAAATGGCATACTATGAAAGGTACACCTGATTACCCTGAGGAAATTCCTACAACTGAGCAAAATAATACTTTCCTTAACATAAAAGACAGAGATATACTAGTGGCCATGCAGGACCTCTACCTAGAATCAGGCCTAGATCAGCATGAAGAACAACTTATTCCCAGAACTGATCTTCCGGCAAATACTAAATTCAAACCTAAATCCGTCTTCCTTCCACTCATGCCGCACGATAATATCGATGCTTTTCATGAGACCACAACGAAAGACTTGATTAAATTCCGAAAACAAAAACGGAATAAAAATAACATCCCTAGCAATTTTACAAAAAAACAATGGCAAGTTATCAATTCTCTTAATGAGGATGAAAATATCATTATTCGTCCTGCTGACAAAGGAGGCAATATTGTACTGTGGGACAGATCGGCTTACATTATAGAAGCCAGAAAACAACTAGAAAACACCAGATTTTATGTCACCACCAATGTACAAGAATACAACACAAGCATAATTAACATTTGGGATATGCTCATTAAATATAAAGATAAAGGTATCCTCCAATGGGAAGAATATTGTTATCTTAAATGTGATTACCCTAGAACACCCATCTTTTATCTTCTTCCAAAGGTACATAAGAACTCAGAGGTACCGCCTGGTAGACCTATTGTATCCTCAATAGGTTGTGTCTCAGAAAATATTTCCAAGTACATTGATCATTTTCTACGAGAATATGTAGAAACCCTTCCATCATATATAAGGGATACCAAAGACTTCCTGGGTAAAATTAATGACATTGCTTGGAAAGAAGATTTTTGATGATGACCATGGATGTAAATTCACTGTACTCAATTATTGACCATTCGTTGGGTATCCAATGCTGTCAACATTTCCTTAATACCCGCAAAATTTGTTACTTTGAACACACGGAAATGTTATTGACACTTATGAAATTCTGTCTCTTGAATAACATGTTTTTATTTAATGGCACCATGTACAAACAAGTCCTCGGTACCGCGATGGGGACTTGTTTTGCCCCCAGTTTTGCTAATCTATTCCTGGGGGTATGGGAAGATGAAGTCCTCAGGAAACTAAAATCAGATCCCATAAACAACAAGGTGATCAGATGGTACAGATATATTGACGACCTGTTTGTGGTGTGGAAAGGGAGTGAGGAAAGTGCCATAGATATGATCAGGGAACTCAATAACAACACTTTCAACCTTAACCTCACATATAATATAAATAGAGAACAGATTGAATTCCTTGATGTAGTGGTAGGAATAGAGAACAACAGAATGACCACCAAACTCCATAGGAAAACAACAGCAGGGAATAGTCTTCTCCATGCTTGCAGCAGCCACCCTGAAACACTTAAATGGAGTATTCCGTTTGGCAAACTGCTTCGAGCAAGGAGAAACTGCAGCACACAAGAAAGTTTCCTTATTGAACAAGAAAACATGATAACTAGGTTCAAGGAAAGAGGGTACCCCAATTGGGTTTTGGCGAGAGCAAAAAGTAAAGTAGAGAAAATCAAAAGAGAAGATACTCTAAGAGACAACACACAAACTGAGGAAGACGCAACAACTAGGGTGATCCTCACTTACAATAGGGAGTCCAAACAAATAGCTAAAATTTTGACACGTAATTGTAACATCCTGACAAGCGACCCTATCATAGGCCATACGATACAAGAGAGACCCCAGATAACGTACAGGAAGGGCAGAAACCTCAGAGATTTTCTGGTGAAAGGGGATATTACCAATAGACATATTAACACACAGATTAACCTTAAAGGCTTCTATCCCTGTGGTCACTGTAAGGCCTGTAAGAACAGCTCTATGAAGAAATCATACCAGACACCAACAGGAGAAAAAAGGATAAAACAATTCCTTACATGTGGGACAATATTTACCATCTATATTCTCGAATGCCCATGTAAGAAAAGATACATAGGCAGTACCACACTAGCCACCAAGAAAAGAGTGTTGGAACATATGAGGGCTATCACTAACAAAGACCCCAGTTATCCGGTGGCAAGACATTTCGCAGAATTTCACCTCTCGAACAGTTCCCTATTAACCTTCTTCGCAATAGAACAGATTGAGTACACACAGAGAGGGGGAATAGGGTTTTACAGTTGCGCAAAAAAGAATCCTGGCACATAATTAATCTCCAAACTAAAAACCCGGAAGGGCTTAACCAAGACGAAGAAATGAGTATTCATTTATAGGAGTAGTGGGTTTACTGAAATGATTAGAGGTTGATCTTCTATCTGTATATTAGTATTAGGACATGCATGCTATTTACTATAGCAATTTTAGTTTTATGACATAAGATTTTAATCTATACTGTGAGTATTCTCATAGATTTTTGTATTTTCTCTTTTTATACAGGAGGAAAGGAAGGGGCAGACTTTGTGAATTGACTCCATTGGACCCCCCTAACCTTTTCTTCGGTCATCATGGTGGAAGGTTTGACCAGACAGATAAGAGATGTGGTTTCATTATTTACCTTTTTCTCTTTTTGTTTTATGTCATTAGTTAATTTGTAGATTTTTCTCATTAATCACTTTACACTTGTTTCTTTTGTGGACTATTGGGTTGGGTGTTGGTTTTATGGGTTAGGGCTTATGGCAATACTATAATTGGGGACAGATGGTGCCTGAAGGAACGTTCAGACACATCAATTAGTAACGTGCCACATTTAGGTTGGGGTACGTCAGTGATCTGTACACACATGGTTACTCTATAGGCCATTTACAAGCACTATGCCGAGTATAGCCTTTTTACAGACGGACTTTGATCCGATTTTACCATGTAAGAAGGGACATTAGATCCACTTTGGATAGGATTATTGATTATAGTATAATTTCATGTATACAAGCCAACAGGCAGTAATGGTATGTATAATCGGTGTTCCATCCCTGATTTCCAGACCTGCCTATGCAATGTTATGTTATGTATTACCACATGACAACTTGCACGTCATGACATTTACAAATTTGGTAGAAGGGACATGCGATCCACTTTGGATAATACTATATGATTTGAATAGAATATTCGTACAAGCTTACGTTATAACTGTTGTTTTGTATAAATTAAATACATTCACATGGATAAATGGACACTTCAAAATGGATGCCAATTTGCTATAGTAATACATGTATCCTGTGGTCCCTCTTTGATTTTGATTTTCATATCCCCTATGTATTGCCAATCCCTTTCCCATAGTAAATTGTGTGACCAAGCTTGCTGTGCAAGCGAAACGCGTTACCTGGATTAAAGACCAACTACTGGTGTAGCAAACCTCTGAATGATCGTTTTATTGTGTGATTGGAATTTTCATGTTTGGCGCGCTCCGCCAACTACCAGCGATCTACTGCAAAGGGCGGGGGAAGGCAGAAGGAGCATAATCTAAGAGACATATATATATATATATATATATATATATATATATATATGTATATATATATATATATATATATATATATATATAGAGAGAGAGAGAGAGAGAGAGAGAGAGAGAGATAGATATAGATATTCACTTAAAAATCAAAGGTTACTGGGTCGTTATAGTTAGGAAGTAGAATTCAAAAAAACCTTAGAAATTCACTGAAAAAAACAAAGGTTACTGGGACGTTATGGTTAGGCTCAGATTTCACTCATACAAAACCAGTGAAATTCAGCAGTTATAGTTACCTGATTTAACTATAACTTATGCCCCCGTAATGCACTGCTTATGACCTCACATATTACATCACTGATGACATCTCAAATGATATCACTGATGACATCATCCACAGAACCACTCACACACCCACTAACACCCCATACAACCTCTTGTACGCCCACTCCCACACAACCACTCACATACCCATTCGCAGACCCATACCAGTACTCACACACCCACTCACTCCTCCATAGAGGATTTTTTTTAAATGTATTTTTTAAATTAAAGGGAGGGAGCAAAGCGGCCCCATCTCGGGCTGATTTGGGCCCCGGGGACCCATCCCTCGGGGATGGCCTTTTTCTTTATTTTTTCTTTATTTTTAAAAACAAAGGGAGGGGGCCCATGCAGCCCCACTCCTGGGCCGATTTAGGCCCCGGGGACCCCATCTATTGTGGGTGCCTTGGTCCCACCCAGGGCACCCACTCTGTTGGGGACTGCAGGTGGAGCCTCAAGGCCCCTGTGGTCCCTGCCGGCTACCCGCCTCCTGTGGGAGCCGGCATTGCTTTTACAGAGAGGGAGCTGCTAACATGCAGCTCCCTCTCTGTAAAAGCAATTGTGCTCTGCGCAAGCGAGAGCATTTTTCATGGTCTCGCTTGCTGAAAGCGGAGCACAGTTTGCTATGGCTTGGTGGGAGTGGTAAAGCTCCTGCCAAGCCATAGCAAACAGCTGTGTCCTGGGGTGGGTACCCCAGGACAAAGCAGGAGCTGGCCCTGGGGTGTGGGGGTCCCCAGGGGCATCTATGGCCTCCGTCCTTTGCACAACACAGCACTGGGGAGGTGGTGGGCCCCAGGGCTGCGGGTGGCTGCCTGCCCCCTGACTTCAAATGCCCCAGGTAGATGGCAGTCTCTGGGGTTGCAGGGGTGCCCCACGGGCTCCCGCATTAATTTCATTTTAGCCCTGTGGAGGGGCCAGTCCCAGGGCTGCGGGGGGCATGCGGCCCCCTCGTTAATGTTTTATTTTGCCCCAGGGAGGTGGCAGTCCCCAGGGCACGGGAGTTGCCGAGCAGTCAACCCCTGCATTTTTTTTAATCAAGCCCCGGGGAGGTGGTGCTCCCCGTGAGGCCGGGGGGTCCAAAAGGCCGGTCCGATTTATGTTTTGCATGTGACCCCAGGGAGGTTGTGGTCCCCGTGGCCTGGGGGGGTCTGAGAGCCCCCTGCTTATTAAGAAATAAGCCCAGGGGTGGTGGTGGTCCCCAAGGCAATAAACAGCCCTTGGAGGGGAATATTATCAGAATGCCCCTTGGACCTGGCCCACCTGGGAGTCAATAACTAGCAAAGTGCGGGAGCCTGCGCTTTGTTTTTTTCTAAAAAAATTGGAGGGATCCGTGGATCCAGCTGCATTAAAAAATGCTTTTTTGGCCCTGCAAGGTCCCTCTCGGACCCCCCAAGAGGCCTGGGGGTCAGGGTGTTTCTACCCTGTCCCATTTTCTTTTTTTTGATGTTTTTTCCATGACTCGGTTCAAGCCGAGTCACAAGATGGCTGCCAACACTTCCTGGTTTGAAGTGTTGGCAGCCAATCAGATCTCAGCACGAGATCAGGAGGGGTCGCGGATCCTCCGCGTCCCCAGATATACAACTGTAAATTTCTTTAAATAACTTCGTAACTACTGAACGGATTTACACCAAATCACAAAAAGGCACTTCGCTGAACCAACATCTACCTTCCTGTCAAATTTGGTGTAATTCCATTCAGCAGTTTAGGCTGTAGCCGTGTCTAAAGTTCCTATAGAAATTAACATGGGGAAAACCTGTTTTGGGACCCCCCATTTTTCTTGGCCGCCGCTTGACGGATCAATCCAAAACTTTCAAGACAGCAGCTGAATTAAGCATCAAACTAGTTTTTAAAATTTCGCAAGGATTCGTCAAACGACGGCAAAGTTATTGGCAAATAAATAAACGCTCTTCCTAGGGAAACTACATCCTAACTATAACTACCTGCTGGCGACTGCCAGTAGGTAATATATATATATGTATATATATATATATATATATATATATATATGGCAAGATCGGCGACACAACGAAGTGGAAATTCCAACTTGGGGACTGCGCTGGGCATATCATTGTTAATTGGAAAATAACATGCATAATGGACATTGAGGTTAAATTATCAATATTTACATCATTATTGAGGCCGCAGTCTTACTCACCTGTGTGAATTACAGGAACAACTTTGCCGCTTGCTTATTGGTTCGAGCTCCACCAATAGGAACAATAGATGGAGGTTTTAAAGGAACCAAACACTGCGCGTGTTTTTAAATGACATGATTGCACGGAAGAAGGCATAATGCCGAAACGCGTCTGCAAAAATAAAGTCATTTAAATCACCCCGTGAGTGCTCCGAAGCGTTTTTGAGTTGTTGTGTAACAAAAACGGGTCTCCCCTCATTCACGTATGCACCGGCAGTGAGTTCGGCAAACATGGTGGGCTCGTGTGGATGAATATATATATATATATACATATATATATATATATATATAGCACCACTCCAAATCCGCTTTTTCGGAATTCCTGCACAAAAGTGAGACGGGCCGTGGCTCAATTTCCTGCAGCATGAGTTTATTAAATATATATATATATATATATAAAAAATGACCATCCAGTGATACCGGTCACTTATTTCATACCAAAAATTCATAAGGATGCTACAAAGCCACCTGGGCGGCCAATTGTCTCAGCGCGTAACAGTATCTTGGAAAACACATCCAGATATGTGGACTTCTTCTTGCAAGAGCATGTTAAACAGTTGTCCTCATACATCCAGGATACGAGTGACTTCCTCCGCAAGTTGGACGATGTTATCTGGCAAGACGATTATCTCCTCATTACCTTGGACGTCAACTCCTTATATACGAGCATATATCATCGTGATGGCACCAAGGCAGTGGAGTATTTTCTGAGCAAAAGACCACTATGCATGTTGAACCATAATAAGATGCTGTTGAATATGATTTTAACATGTTTAACTAACAACTTTTTCATGTTCAATCACCAGGTGTATCAACAAATGAGAGGGGTTGCGATGGGGCTTGCTTCTCCCCAAGTTATGCCTGCCTTCATATGGGCCTTTGGGAGGAGCAAGTCCTCAGCAACAAATTCAAAGATGTCATGGTCAATAATGTAGTTAGATGGTACCGTTACATTGACGATTTGTTCCTTGTGTGGAGGGGCAGTGAAGAAGGAGCGCTTGCCTTTATTGACCGAATTAATGACAACGAGCTTAACTTGCAGTTTGTTTCTCATGTCAGTAGAGAAAGAGTTAATTTTTTGGATGTAGAGGTGTACATCAAGCATGGAAAATTAGAGACCACCTTGCACCGCAAGCCAACTGCGGGCAATACTATCTTGCACGCTACGAGTCATCATCCTGAACATCTGATTCGCAGCATTCCCTATGGGGAAATGCTGCGAATCAGAAGGATTTGTAGCGTGGAAGCGGAATGTGTTTCAGCCCAATTGGAGAGCAAAAAACGTTTCGTGGCCAGGGGTTATACTGCTGAGATGGTGGATAAAGCCATCAGCAAAACTGTTATAATTACTAGATCACAGGCCCTTGAACCTAAGAGGACGAATCAAGCTTCTGATAGCTCTAAATTGATGAATGAATCACCACGCCTGATTCTAACTTACAATAGGCAGCATCGCACGTTACGTAAGTTATTTAACAAGAATTGGGTTGTGGTCCGCAGTGATCCAACAATAGGTGATTCTCTTCCAAAAACTCCTGCAATCTCGTTTTGCAAAGCTCGATCGATGAGTGACATGTTGGTCAAGAGTAGTCCAGAGATTCTAACAACTAAATCTTGGCTTCAAAATGTAAAAGGCTTTTTTCGTTGTGCCACATGCAAAGCGTGCAAGTATGGTAAAAACAAAACCACCTTAATCAGCCCATTCAAGGACATGCCCATCACTATATCTAGGAGGTTAACATGCAAAACTGAATATGCTGTATATGTGCTGGAGTGTTCATGTGGCCTGCAATATGTGGGTAGTACCAAGTTGCAGGTCCACAAACGAATACTCCAGCACATAAGAGCAATTAATAACAGTGATGCGGCATATCCAGTTGCGCGACATTTTAAAGATGTTCACGACAATTGTCTCGACCATCTTAGTTACTTTGTGATTGACACTGTGCCACCACTCAGACGTGGAGGTAACCGTGAATCTTTATTGAGAAGATTAGAGACGAAATACATACTGGAATTAGATACTAAGGTGCCCAATGGGCTTAATTCCAGTGATGATCTTTATACATGTTTGTGAGTTAACTTGCCACTCGATGAACAGCAATTCCTGTATTTTTTTAGTCAAACTCCTCCTCAGATTTTTTACATTTCATGTTTTCCCCTTTCCCTAATTTTAAGATAACACATGTGGATACACGACACACATTTTTGCACTTTTGCACATATATGGTTTTTTATCTGGAATACGGGTCTCATTGGTATTATGGTGTAGATTTGGTCTATGGAGAAATAGATTAAGTCATTGGAAGTAAAGGAAGGCCAAATATTGTTGTTATTGTTTGCCACAGAGCAGTGATGCAACCGGGTGAGAGGCAGAAGTGTATTAGTAAGAGATGGTGTCTTACCTGTAGGACAAGTCCAACTATCTGTATCTTACCATGGTATATTTGGCCCACTTGGGCTTAATTGATTTGAGACGGGACATAGGCAACTGTGCTCCTTTGCCTATGGATACCGCATTTTGTTTGGCTCAGCAATAATTTTTGAAGCTGTAGATATACATTTGTATTTTTATTATGATTCTTAACTGGTAATTTAGTTCTGTGTTTTTTTAATAATAAGACATGAACAAGAATATGAATCTTGAATGTATTAGTCAAGCATAATTTACATTAACAGTATTTGTCACTCTTACCCGGCCAAAGGCACTTTGTGATTGGCCCAGGTGTAACAACAACTCTTTTTAAATCTGTTTTAAAGTGTGTATGATTTTTATATGCAATTTTTAAAGCGTATTTAATTGCGAGGTTTGCACATAAACAGTAACAATGTATGCTTTGGTTAACGTTATATAGCATTGGCAAATTATACTTTTTCCATGTCTATTATGAGCCCGTGGTCACATGGTTACTGCACTGTCACTTTAAAAATGTACGATCACTCCTCATGGCGTCATGTGATCAAGGCCTGTCTGAGGCCGAAACGCATCATGGCGGCAGTGCGTGGTTGAAGAAAATAAACTCTTTGCACTGAATTTGGGTCCGTACCGTCCTTTCTACAAGTCGGATTTTGTGGCGGATTGCGTGTGCATATATATATATATATATATATACATCCACAGGGTCGAACAGTTGTAGTGCAGCAAAAACGAGTGCACTCACGGGTGAATTATAACAAGATTGCTTTAATGTGCAAGCCTCCAAATACTGACAGACGCGTTTCGGCACGACGCCTTTATCAATGTCAGTTTCTTTCCCATTCGGGTGCCATTTTAAACAAAAACAGTGACAGACATAAATTCATCAACAGTGACGATGGCCATGAATCAGTTCGCATTCATTTGATAATCACGGCCGCCATCTTGTAACATGTGAAAGACACAAAGAAAATTTAAGGGTGAAGGTATATTTAAACCATAGATTACACCACCAGTTACTGGTGACTCAGTAAGTGTGAAAAATCATCACATGGGAGGGAAGAAAAGGAAAAAATGCAAAATTCATTTTCGTCTTGTAAATGACAGTGCCCCGATTGGAATTGCAAAGACTTACATATGTAGAAATCTATTATCAATTCGATTGTGACAAATTTAAAGGGTGATCCCACTTGTTAGCATTTATCACACCCTAAATGGGCATTCAGAATCACACTTACATAATCTGAAACAGAACGCATAATTCCTCTTATAGTTGTGCTCTGGATTGGCGTTTTCAATATCAGTTGAATGTTGTGGCGGAAAAGCATAATTCATTTATTGATTATCGAATCTACTGCAGTTAGTCATATGCATTATAATACCTATATCTAATTAATAACACAGGTAATTGCACAGGAAACTAAATATAGAGCTCTGGGGTCACCATTATCAGACTGACAGACACATGGTCATAAATTACCCCCCTTGGGTCGAGCATTAGGTTATCACTCTAAATGGACCCATAGTTCTTCTTCATTGTTAAGACCTCTGGGGGTCCTCGTCTGAAGGTCAATGATGTATTTCGATTCTAGGATACGTAGTTTTTTTACCCTGTGACCGCCTCTTTCATTTTTGGGTACCTGATCTAAACAAAAGAACTTCAGGATATCACAGTTGCTTTTGTGTGCAATCTCAAAATGGCGGGCCACCGGATAGGTGGGATCATTTTTGGCGATGGCCCGCATGTGTTCAAGAATTTGTTTCTTGGTGGGATGAAAAGTACTCCCGATGTAGCGTTTCAGACAGGGGCATTCTAGGTAGTACACTGTAAAGTCGGAGTTGCAGTTCAGCAATCTATTGATGATCCTTGATTCCTGACGGCCCTGCTCAGTAACACTGTACTTAGTTACTTTATTACTAAATTTGCAGGCCTTGCATTTCATGCAAGGAAAAAACCCCTTTACTTCCTCAATTCTAGTAGGGGTAGAGGCAGGGAAACGGTAGTGGCTGTGTACTAAATGGTCACTAATCGATGGGCAACGTCTGTAAGTGATCTGAGGTTGTGCAGTAAGTATACCTCCCAGAATATTATCCGTTTGTAGGATATGACAATTCTTTTTAAAGAACCGTAAGATATGATGGGATTTGTCATTGTATTGGGTAATCATCCTCACAGAGTTACCTTCATTCTGGTTACTCGGGGCAATAGGTGTTTTGGCTACTAGCAGTTCTGATCTAGTCAAACTTTCTGCCCTGCGTGACGCCTCTTTCAAAATGTTTGCTGTATATCCCCTCATCTTAAATCGTTCTATTGCATCATTCTTTGCTTTGAGGTATTCATCATTGTTGGTACAATTCCGCTTTATACGCAGGAGCTCGCCGTAGGGGATGTTACGGATTAGACTTCTCGGGTGGTAGCTCCCTGCGTGTAAAACAGAATTCCCAGCCTTGGGTTTTCTGTAAAGCGTCGTTAGGAGTTTGTCATTCTCTACATAGACTTCCAAATCTAAGTAGCAGACATTGGTACTACTAATATGCCCAGAAAACACCAAATTGAGGTCATTGCGATTAAGGAAGGATATGTAGTCCTCTGCGGATCCACGGCTGCCCCGCCACACCAAGAAAACGTCATCGATGTAGCGGGCCCAAAGAGCCACATTCTCAAACCAGTTTTCCGGTCCTTCTGCCCAGGCCACGTGCTTCTCCCACCAGCTACAAACAAGTTCGCATAGCTGAGGGCGAAGCACGTGCCCATCACAGTCCCTCGTTGTTGCCTGTACAACTGGCCAGAGAATATAAAGATATTATTTTCCAGACAAAATCTAATCATGTCTAGAAGCATCAAGTTATGTTTCTGGTATTTCAAAGATCTTTCTTTTAAAAACCATCCAACTACATTAATGCCTTGCTCATGATCTATACAGGTGTACAGTCTTGTGATGTCTAAAGTGATCAACAACATGTCATCCTCCCACAAGATTCCCTCAATCAGTCTCAGAAAGTCTTGTGTGTCTCTAACATAAGAGCTGAGATCTCTAACCCAAGGTGCCAGGAAAGAGTCGATATAAGTGGAAGTATTCTCCAAAAGACCGTTCAGGGAAGACACGATAGGTCTCCCTGGAGGGTTCAGTAAATCTTTGTGTACCTTTGGGAGATGATAAAAGGTCGGAAGGACTGGATGTTCACAAAGCAGGAAGATGTACTCATCCTGATCAAGCATGCTTTCATCCCTCCAATTTATCAAATGATTATGGGAAGTTGTTACACAATTCACATATTCCATTCTTTGTGTAGGGAGATAACACTGTTTGTCACTTAGTTGCCTCATGGCCTCTTTGTGATAATGCTCCTTATTGAATAACACAATGTTCCCTCCCTTGTTCGAGGGTTTCATCACCAAGGAATCATTGTTTTTGAGCGACTGAATAACCTTCCATTGTTTTTAAGGAATGTTGTATTGTCTAGGGTAATTAGAACCCCTTGTCTGTGATTTTATAGATTTTAGGTCCGCAATAATTGCTTCATTAAACACATCAATGGCATCATGTGGTGTCTGTGGGATCCTCCTTGATTTTCTTTACAGTTCACTTTTCCCACTGGATTGGATTATGCCGGCTTGTGCTAGGCAAGTATCTAAAACATTGATACCACCAGAGCCCCTAGTTTCTGATGGGGCTTCTAAAGTTTGTAATGTCATTAGCGTTTCTAAATCACTTCCAGTTAGGAGATCCATGTTATCCAAGATGTCACTTGCAGCCTCTGGTACTTTTTTGGGGTGCATCAGATGGATCTTTTGTAATTTTAATTTTCTTACATATTTAAAAAGGTCGATGCGAGTCTGTACAAAGTCAAACTCTGCAGTGGGGCAAAAGGTTAAACCCAGTTTCAGGACCTGTATCTCGTCTGTGTTCAATACTTTCTCCGATAGGTTTATGATAGTCTTTTCCTCTACAGCTTTTGCCATTTGCCTTGTTGGCCCCTGCTGTGTGTCACTCTGGGGGTAGAGGATTCTCCCCCGTCCTTTTTTGCCCCTTCTTGTTTTGTATATATGTGTGTGTGTCTGTGTGTGTGTTAGGAAATTGGGTATTCTGGTTTAGGAGGTGAAATCCTGCTCAAGCAGCAACCACAATTCTTGTCAGGGTGATACACAAGCAAACCCCAAATTACCTGGGCCTAACCCACTAGTAGCTTGGCAAGTAAGCAATCAGGCTTAACTTAGAGGCAATGTGTATGCCCAGACGTGGGCCCCGGGCTCACTGTGGCTCTGGAACAAAGCTATACCTGGTTGAAGAGCCCTAATTAGTTCGGGCCTGACAGTTCCCATAATGGGCAGGGTCAAGACTGATTTGCATATGGCTGGGTCCAAACTGAGGAGGCACGGTGGGTGAAAAACGCTGGGTTGGGATGTGGCCTGAGAGATTGCCAGTGTCTGAGATTAATTCAAGCATTCCATCCATCACCTTGCTGTTTTTGCATTTGATGCCCTAGGTGAGCCAGATATGCCTAGACGTGGGACCCAGGCTCACAGTGCAACTGGAACCAAGCTATACCTGGCTGAAGAGCCCAAATGAGGGCGAAACCGGTCTTAGGTTGCTTGTGTTCCGGTTCAGGTAGGACCTGGCCTGCAGTTCGGGCTGGACTGTTCCCATGAGGAACAGGGTCAAGACTGATTTGCATATGGCTGGTTCCAAACTGAGGTGGCATGGTGGGTGAAAAACTATGGGGTAGGATGCAACCCCAAGCGATTGCCAGTGGCTGAGATTAATTCAAGCATTCCATCCATCGCCTTGTTGTTGTTGCATAAAAGTATTTATGCAGCACTTCAAACAGGGATAAAGTAAACACACAACACCCAAAACAATCCCACACCAATTTAGAAAAATAGAGTAAATTGTAATAAATCATTTGAGACCAAAACAGTAAAAATCCAATCAGTAGAACCGGAGAGATGCAGTTTTAAAGATTTAAGTGAAATAGTGCCTAAAAGCAAAAAGCCCCAACTGGGATTATCTGGTTGTGCCGGACCGGGAAAAGGTTGGGAAATCAGGCCAACCAGAATGGAAAGTGGGCCAGATACAAGGATTAAGTTGGAACCTCTAAACGAAGGACCTTATTTACAAAAAAGTGACGCAGTGCAGTGCCGCAAGCCATTTTTCTGCGCCGCGCTGAGTCACTTACAAAGCACAGGGATGCGTATATCTACAACGATATGACAGGTCCCTGTGCTCCCCCCTGTGCTGCTGCACAATTGGCTGCCATGAGCCAACGCAGGCTCCCTTGCACAATGGTGCAAGGGTGCCTGCGTTGCAGGGAGATTATTCCTGTGCAGCAAGGGACACCTTCCTGCACAAAACAATCATGAGAGGTGATTTCCTCTTTCTATGCACGCTGCAGAATGCAGCATGCACAGAAAGAGGAAAAAATTAGGAGAAATGAAAACATTTCTCCTCGCTCTGCCTCCCTACCTCTCGCCTGGGGAGGTGTAGCATTCTGACACATTCTAGTGCGCTCTACAAATTCAATTCAATTCCATTCCATTCCTCAAAATTTGTTCTCCACTGCCACATATTTCCAGACGTCCTGGGTATATGTTTACACATAAATGTAACCAACAATACAGAAATGTCAAATGCAAAAAAGCTCAGCATGGGCTACACGGCACGTGGGCTCACCGTAGGAGGTAAGCCCAGTTGTATAGTTTGAAAAGCTGAAAATTGCAGGGAAGGTAGTTGGGAGGGGGAGATAAAAAGACAACCAGAGAACAAACTCACCACATCGATGACGTGGGGAGATTAAACGATTTTTGGATACGTTTGTATAAGGAGAAAATGCATAAGGAGTTTGGGAGACTGTAGAGAGAAAGAGGAAAATGTACATATGAGACCAAGAAATCAGCATTATGGAACCAATCCTTTATGGGGTATTTTCAACAGAAAATAGGCACCTACTACGGAAATGGGAGTTGTGGACTAATGGCTAGATCTGCCGACTTTGGAACTGGGGATTAGATTCAAGTTTTGGTATTTGTCAAACTTCCTGTGGATCCGGGCAAAATTACATAATCTCACCATACCTGAAAAAGCTAATCTAAACTTGTGTAATATAATCTCGTGCTCATGTAAAGCGCTCCAATGCCCCCTGGCCGAGTTTGTGGTATATAAAACTGCAAAAACCCACAAAAATATATATCAGTAATGCCGACACGGTCGCCGTGACAGCAAAGAATGCCCGCACTCCAGGAATAGATGCTGAAAGCACGTTTAATGCAAGCTTCGGCCACCAAGGTCTTTGTCAAAGCAACATTAACCAATATATATGTATGTATGTGTGTGTGTGTATGTATGTACATACATATGTATGTATATATATATATATATATATATATATATATTTATATTTATATATAGAATTAAGTCTGCTTTTCCATAGACACAGCATTTTTTGGTTTGCTAATAACTTTGGCCAAGTTTGACCGATCTTCACTAAACTTTCCCCCAAAAAGTTCATTCACCTCAGCATCTTCCTGGACAATTTTGGAGTGATCTATCCAGCAGGGTGGGAGTCGGGAGGGGTAAAGGTGGTCCCAAAATTCAAAATCCAAAGCATTTTACATAGACTTCTTTAAGACAGGCTACAGTAAAAACTGGTGAACGGACGGAATTACACCAACTTCAGCAGGAAGCTAGATCTTCGTCTGCTGATTGTGTTTTTTGTGATGTGGTGTAAATCCGTTCAGTAGTTTTTGAGATATGAAGTGTAAAAAAATATAGATATTTGGAAGGTTGGGCTCAAAAGAGTCTCGCAAGCGTCCCGCAAGAGCGCACGTTTGAAAAAGGGAGCCTTGTGATTGGGCATGAGGCCTGTTTTTCCTGTGAGCGTTGACACTCTCATGGGAGAGTGAAGGCTCCTGCGAGTCTCGCGAGCGCTCTGATTGGCTGGCTGTTAGAGTTTTAGAAATGAAATGGCCGCCATTACTGTTTACTGTGAAAAATTGCAGGTGTTGTGGAAATAAAGTTAAAAAGCTGTTTAAGGGGGCAGCAGAAAGGCATCCTGTCCCCTAGATTTGGAGAGGAGGTCTCTAAGGCATAACTGCTGTAATGAAAATAAATGTATATTGTTTTTTTTTTTTAAATGTACAATCTTGCAAGACTCTCACGGGATCGCGAATAGTAAAGGTGTAAGTAAGTTCTCAATACATTCTACTGGTAGAAATGCATATTGTGGCCCTTGTTGTTGAGAGGAAGTGTGTAAGACATAAGTATTGTGATGAGTAGAAGGATACATCTTTTTTTTTTTTTTAAATGTTACGATCTCGCTGGACTCTTGCAGGATCGTGAAAAATAGGATGGAGTAGGTGATCTGAAGGACTCTTAGTGGAGATGGTGTTTATCAGAGTCTACTATTTACACCCATCAGCTTGGGAAGAGTTGTGAGTAGAGTTAAGTCTCTCCCTACACCGTACTATGCATACCTATCATACAATAGAGGGATCTCAGTGGAGAAGCCAGTCCCTCCCCACACCCTACCATGAACATCCGTCATCTGAGTGAGAGGTCTGAAAGGAAAAGCCAGTCCCTCCTCACATACTACTATGCACATCTGCCATCTGAGAAAGAGGTCTGAACAGAGAGGTCAGTCCATCCACACACCTTAGTATGCAAAAGAGAGGTCTTAAAGGAGAGGCCAGTCCATGCACATACCTTCGACGCACACTTGTCATCTGAGAGAGAGGTCTCAAAGGAGAGGCCAGTCCATCCACACACCCTACTATGCACACCCATCATCCAAAAAAGAGTTCTCAGCGGAAAGGCTAGTCCCTCCCCACACACTACTACACACACCCGTCATCTACGAGAGGGGCCTGAAAGGAGAGCCCAGTCCCTGCCCACTCCATCTGAGAGAGAGGTCTGAAAGAAGAGGCCAATCCTGCCCCACACCCTACTACAGTCATCTGAGAGAGAGGTCTCACAGGAGAGGCCAGTCCATGCACACACCCTACTATGCACACACGTCATCTTAGAGAGAGGTCTCATAGGAGAGGCCAGTCACTCCCCACACACCCGACTATGCACACCTGTCATCTGAACTAGAGGCCTCAAAGGAAATGCAAGTTTATCCACACACTCTATTATACACATCTGTCATTTGAGAAAGAGGTCTCAAAGGAGAGGCCAGTCCATCCACACACGCTACTATGCACATCTGTTGTCCAAGAGAGAGGTGTTACTTAAAAGGCACTCCCTCTCTACATCCTACGATGTACACCTGTAATCTTGGGGAGGAGTCTTAGCGGAGAGGCAAGTCTTTCCCCTCAACCTACTATGCACACCTATCATTCCAGAGAGAAGTCACCGTGTAGAGGGCAGTCCCTCCACACACCCTACTATGCACATATGTCATCCAAAGGAGAGGTGTCAGTGAAGAGGGTAGTCCCTCCCCACACCCTACTATGCACATCTGGCATCTGACAGAGGGGCCTGAAAGGAGAGGCCAATCCCTCTCCGCACCCTACTACTCACACTCATCATCTGAGAGAGGGGTCTGAAAGACGGGCTAGTCCTTCCCCGCACCCTAATATGCATACCCGTCATTTGAGAGAGTGGTATGAAAGGAGGAGCCAGTCCCTCCCGCACCCTACTACGCACACTCACCTTCTCATAGAGAGGTCTGAATGGAGAGGCCAGTCCCTCCCCACACCCTACTATGCACACCCATCATCTGAGAGAGGGGTCTGAAAGGAGAGGCAAGTACCTCCCCACACCCTACTATGCACATCCATTATCTGAGAGAGAGGTCTGAAAGGAGAGGCCAGTTCCTCTCCACACCCTGCTACGCACACCCGTCATTGAAGAGAGGAGTCTCAGCAGAGAGGCCAGTCTCTCCACATACCCTAATGGCCCCTCTCAGACATACTCATGAACCCATACAGCCAGTGATTCACCCACTCACTCATCCATGCAGGGAGACACATACCACTCACCCACCCACACAGACACTCATACACCCATACAAGTACTCAGAAAACCAATCAATAACCCATACAGCCACTCATGTACCTACTCACCAACCCATGCAGCCACTTACACACCAACTGGCAGACTGATACAGAAATTGACACAAATTAGTCACTCACCCATACATTCACTGAGACACGTATAATCACTCACTTATGCAGTCAGTCACGCACCCACTAAAGCATCCATACAGAGACTCATACACCCACTGATTCATCAATACACCTTGGCGTATATATATTTAACCTTTTTAGAAACACTTACAGTTACCAGATGATGTCATCAGTCATGTCATCAGTGATGTCATTTTAGATGTCATGAGTGATGTCACTGACCATGTCATGAGTGATGTAATATGTGAGTTCATAAGTAGTGCATTGTGGGCTGCGAGTTATAGTTAGCTCAGCTAACTATAACTGCTGAATTTCTCTGGTTTTGTACGAGTGAAATATCAGCCTTACTATAACGTCCCTGTAACCTTTGGGTTTTTCAGTGAATATCTAAGGTTTTTTTAATCCTATTTCCTAACTATAACAGCCCTGTAACCTTTGGTTTTTTTCAGTGAATTTCTAAGGTTTTTTAAATGCTAATTTCTAACTATAACTTACCTGTAACCTTTGATTTGTTCAGTGAATTTCCATGGTTTTTTAAGTAGCAATGGTCTTTCCAGAATGGTGTGGAAAGGGGAACGGGGCTCCTGACCATCTTTCAGAAATCCCGCTGAGTAGGACTCATAGAAAGTACCAGGAGGGATTCTTGGTCCCCAAGGTCCTTTCGCATCCAAGACAACTTTGTTTCCCAACCAGTAGTATGCCAGGAGACGTGTTTGCAGAGTGGTGCAGAAAGAGGGTGTGGCCTCTGAAGACCACTTAGCAAACTGACTGTGTGGGACTTGCTGGAGGTAACAAGAGGGATACCTGGTCCCCAAATACCCTCAATAGCCAAGGAGACTTCATCCCCCAACTAGTACTATGCCAGGAGGCGAGTTTGCAGAGTGATGGAGAAAGGACGTCCTTTCTGATTGCACAGGTAGTGCCTGTATGATTCTATGAGTGCCATTGCCAAGGACAGACTGCGAATACCGGGTGTTTTTAAAAAAGTGTAAAACACATATATAGAGATATTTTACATAACTTTTCAGTGTAGCTATTTAGTAAGATACTAATTTAACTTTTTCCTTTGAATTCATTTGTCTAAATAACTAAATCAAAAATGCATTTTCCTTCTTCACAGCAATACAAGAGGTCGCAATTACATCAGTAGTCACAAATAACAAAGTGAAAAACAGATATATAAACATATTTTACACAAAGTTTGAGTCTAGCTGTTTAGTAACATATTGGTTTAACTTTATTTTAACAACACATTTAAAAAATAACTCAACATCTGAACTCACAAATAGAACATAACTACCAAACACCCATCAAACCACCCATTGTCACCCAAACTCATGGGGAATTAAAAACTGTTGCCAAACTAGTGCAATGCACAATCTCAAAAAATCACATGATCGTGAAAGTAAGGAATATCATTGGACAATATACTGTTCAGTAAAATGAATAGGAAATATTCACCCACTCCTCCTTCTTGAATCTTGTACTCCAGAAGTTTATTGTGAGCAGGTGGTAGATTTTGGCTGAGGACTTTTTTTGGACTCATGTGGGATGACGTTCATGTTATATCATCTTAAAACTTATAATAGAAAACGTCTCCAACTGCCGATCAAGCAGAGGGAAGCTGGAGGACCATCTACTTCAGTGGCAGCAGCAACAATTCCCAGCAAGAAAGTCCCTTCAGAGGTACTGACTACTACAACAGATATGGATCCAGAGTTTTCAAGAATGACCACATATTGCATGGACTGTAGTGCTGTTAAAACAGCTGGTGAGCAGTGTGTTACAGCTATTCACAATACTGCCAAAAATCCTACATGATATTTTTTTCCCGGTTTTATATTTTTTCACATTTCATAAGAGGAGTTCATAGTGAGCAGCAATAAGGCAACACAAAGCTGAAGGATCCTCGACTTCAACAGCAGCACAACAACACCGAAGCAGAGAGCCCTGTCAGGATCAGTAGGCCGGTAAAACACTGACTGCCCAAATACGATGTAGGAACCAGGAAGTCCCGACAACAAACTACAATTCCCAGTGTCCTTCGCGTGAGCACACTCCACGTGACTCAGACGCTGATTGAACCCGGATATAGGGACGTCAAACGCTCCAAACGCTGCCGATTATTCTTGGATTTCCTTCGTCTGAAGCAGCGTTTCTACCCTGATATCCAAGGCGGTAAGGGTGCTCCCCGCACCTCGTTCTTGTTCTTTGGTTAGTTTGTACTTAGTACTTGCGCGCTCGAGAACAGGCTTTCTCAGCGTTTTCTTGACCCACGCTTCTCTGTTGGGGAAAACAACGTTTTCGGCTGTTTTCATGCAGAGAAGCCTAGCGGGCAGCATTTGACTCGTTCCTTTTTGTATTGGCTGGTCCGTTGGAGGGCGAGCTCCTTGCTTCTTTGTTGGCGGAACCGCACAGTCAGCGGTTCCTTGCAGAGAGACGCTTGTGTGGTAAACAGCGTTCCGCTCCTTTGTTTGTCATTCCCTGTTGGCGAGACCAGAGGCTCCTGGGTTCTCATGCAGGGAGTGGATCTTTTTCTTTTGGCAATTCTTTCTTGGATTATATATTAACATTCAGTTGAATTCTCTATACATGTGGATCTATGAACCTTGCCTTACTCATACTAACTTATCAATGCTCATATCAAGATGGCCATGTGATTACTGAACTCCTCCAGTGGAGCGCCTTGTGATATCAAAGTGCAGAAAGTACTGTGCACCTCTTCTTTGGTTTTATTCATGCATGGTCTGTTCTTATATACCATTTCCTAGGAGAGAGAGAGCTAAGAGGGCGTCTGGAAGTCCCTATATTGCTTTTGGGACTATTCCACACATGACCAGGGTAGGTGGTGAAAATATATGTTATTCCTATGACAGAGAGAATTGTGGTGTATGTGTAATACTGATGGATGTTTTCTCCTCCGTATAGTGTTTCATGTTGGAAATCGGCACTCACCCTCTTCTCTCTTCTGGTAGACACCCCTCTTTAATTTCCTTTACAGGTAGAGTGTTATATAGATTCACTAGATATACTTTATAGAGCGTTCACCTGTTTCGTTCTATTGTTGCACCTAAACCATGTATTTACGATGTTTTTCATGTGTCATCCAAAGGTCTCCCTCCCTGCTGTTCCTACCCTTTCCTTCCCTCGCTTGACTATCCCACTAGTCCGCGTGTACTTATATTCCGGACTTGGGGAAGTCGAGAGGTGGACCCCTTTTGAGCATCAGCACAATCCCGAGGATTCTGGAAGGCGGAACCTGACAGAATAATCGGCCCACGAATTGTTTATCCTCTTGATTGTGCTGGTGACAAACATGGCCACCTTGGAGTATGTCATGGCCGCTTTGGCACAAACGGAGGTCACGGCCTCTTGTCGTGAAACCGCTGTTTTACAGGCCAGGGTTGAATCGATGCAAAGAAACCCTTTCGACATCGGGGGGTCTCTTCACCCCGCACCTCCTTCAGTCGTGGTAGAAATGCCTGCACAAATACCGTTAGCCCCTCCTGAAAGGTTTTATGGGGACATTAATAAGGTTCAGGTATTCATAACTCAAGCGCTACTGCACTTTACATATAAACCTAAGTTATTTGCAACCAACCAGGCAAGGGTGGCTTTTGTGATTTCTTATTTGGCAGGCGAGGCAGCACAGTGGTCTGTCCCCATTGTTAGACGTGATGACCCGTTGCTCTACGACTGGGATGCATTCAGGGAAGCCTTCGAGAAGACATTCGATCGTCGGGCAGAAACCTTTTCAGCAGATAAGGACTTATTGGAACTTAGGCAGGGGAAGTCAGACCTGATCAGTTACCTGAAAAATTTCCGCAGGCTCGTGGCAGAGACAGACTGGCCTGAATCCAAACAGGCCGCCATTTACTATCAGGGGCTCAGAGACAAGTTGGAGGACTCGTGGGAACCAGTGGGGGCGGTGCATGCTGCACGTCTGGTTGCGGAGTTCCACAGAAGGTATCCGGACAAGCCTGGTGTCAGTCAGTGTTTGGCTCGAGGGGGATGTACTGTCAGGATCCGTAGGCCGGTAAAACACTGACTGCCCAAATACGATGTAGGAACCAGGAAGTCCCGACAACAAACTACAATTCCCACCGTCCTTAGTGTGAGCACGCTCCACGTGACTCAGACGCTGATTGAACCCGGATATAGGGACGTCAAACGCTCCAAACGCTGCCGATTATTCTTGGATTTCCTTCGTCTGAAGCAGCGTTTCTACCCTGATATCCAAGGCGGTAAGGGTGCTCCCCGCACCTCGTTCTTGTTCTTTGGTTAATTTGTACTTAGTACTTGCGCGCTCGAGAACAGGCTTTCTCAGCGTTTTCTTGGCCCACGCTTCTCTGTTGGGGAAAACAGCGTTTTCGGCTGTTTTCATGCAGAGAAGCCTAGCGGGCAGCATTTGACTCGTTCCTTTTTGTATTGGCTGGTCCGTTGGAGGGCGAGCTCCTTGCTTCTTTGTTGGCGGAACCGCACAGTCAGCGGTTCCTTGCAGAGAGGCGCTTGTGTGGTAAACAGCGTTCCGCTCCTTTGTTTGTCATTCCCTGTTGGCGAGACCAGAGGCTCCTGGGTTCTCATGCAGGGAGTGGATCTTTTTCTTTTGGCAATTCTTTCTTGGATTATATATTAACATTCAGTTGAATTCTCTATACATGTGGATCTATGAACCTTGCCTTACTCATACTAACTTACCAATGCTCATATCAAGATGGCCATGTGATTAATGAACTCCTCCAGTGGAGCGCCTTGTGATTTCAAAGTGCAGAAAGTATTGTGCACCTCTTTTTTGGTTTTATTCATGCATGGTCTGTTCTTATATACCATTTCCTAGGAGAGAGAGAGCTAAGAGGGCGTCTGGAAGTCCCTATATTGCTTTTGGGACTATTCCACACATGACCAGGGTAGGTGGTGTAAATATATGTTATTCCTATGACAGAGAGAATTGTGGTGTATGTGTAATACTGATGGATGTTTTCTCCTCCGTATAGTGTTTCGTGTTGGAAATCGGCACTCACCCTCTTCTCTCTTCTGGTAGACACCCCTCTTTAATTTCCTTTACAGGTAGAGTGTTATATAGATTCACTAGATATACTTTATAGAGCGTTCACCTGTTTCGTTCTATTGTTGCACCTAAACCGGATATTTACGATGTTTTTCATGTGTCATCCAAAGGTCTCCTTCCCTGCTGTTCCTACCCTTTCCTTCCCTCGCTTGACTATCCCACTAGTCCGTGTGTACTTATATTCCGGACTTGGGGAAGTCGAGAGGTGGACCCCTTTTGAGCATCAGCACAATCCCGAGGATTCTGGAAGGCGGAACCTGACAGAATAATCGGCCCACGAATTGTTTATCCTCTTGATTGTGCTGGTGACAAACATGGCCACCTTGGAGGATGTCATGGCCGCTTTGGCACAAACGGAGCTCACGGCCTCTCGTCGTGAAACCGCTGTTTTACAGGCCAGGGTTGAATCGATGCAAAGAAACCCTTTCGACATCGGGGGGTCTCTTCACCCCGCACCTCCTTCGGTCGTGGTAGAAATGCCTGCACAAATACCGTTAGCCCCTCCTGAAAGGTTTTATGGGGACATTAATAAGGTTCAGGTATTCATAACTCAAGCGCTACTGCACTTTACATGTAAACCTAAGTTATTTGCAACCAACCAGGCAAGGGTGGCTTTTGTGATTTCTTATTTGGCAGGCGAGGCAGCACAGTGGTCTGTCCCCATTGTTAGACATGATGACCCGTTGCTCTACGACTGGGATGCATTCAGGGAAGCCTTCGAGAAGACATTCGATCGTCGGGCAGAAACCTTTTCAGCAGATAAGGACTTATTGGAACTTAGGCAGTGGAAGTCAGACCTGATCAGTTACCTGAACAATTTCCGCAGGCTCGTGGCAGAGACAGACTGGCCTGAATCCAAACAGGCCGCCATTTACTATCAGGGGCTCAGAGACGAGTTGGAGGACTCGTGGGAACCAGTGGGGGCGGTGCATGCTGCACGTCTGGTTGCGGCATTCCACAGAAGGTATCCGGACAAGCCTGGTGTCAGTTAGTGTTTGGCTCGAGGGGGATGTACTGTCAGGATCCGTAGGCCGGTAAAACACTGACTGCCCAAATACGATGTAGGAACCAGGAAGTCCCGACAACAAACTACAATTCCCAGCGTCCTTAGCGTGAGCACGCTCCACGTGACTCAGACGCTGATTGAACCCGGATATAGGGACGTCAAACGCTCCAAACGCTGCCGATTATTCTTGGATTTCCTTCGTCTGAAGCAGCGTTTCTACCCTGATATCCAAGGCGGTAAGGGTGCTCCCCGCACCTCGTTCTTGTTCTTTGGTTAATTTGTACTTAGTACTTGCGCGATCGAGAACAGGCTTTCTCAGCATTTTCTTGGCCCACGCTTCTCTGTTGGGGAAAACAGCGTTTTCGGCTGTTTTCATGCAGAGAAGCCTAGCGGGCAGCATTTGACTCGTTCCTTTTTGTATTGGCTGGTCCGTTGGAGGGCGAGCTCCTTGCTTCTTTGTTGGCGGAACCGCAAAGCCAGCGGTTCCTTGCAGAGAGGCGCTTGTGTGGTAAACAGCGTTCCGCTCCTTTGTTTGTCATTCCCTGTTGGCGAGACCAGAGGCTCCTGGGTTCTCATGCAGGGAGTGGATCTTTTTCTTTTGGCAATTCTTTCTTGGATTATATATTAACATTCAGTTGAATTCTCTATACATGTGGATCTATGAACCTTGCCTTACTCATACTAACTTACCAATGCTCATATCAAGATGGCCATGTGATTACTGAACTCCTCGGGCCCGATTCACAGAACTAACTTATGACAAAATCCTAAACTTACTACCATTTTGGTATTCACAGAATGAACTTACTCATTTTGGTATTCACAGAATGAACTTACTCATTTTGGTATTCATAGTAGGCACTTACACATTTTGTGTAACTTACACATTTTGTGTAACTTACTCATTTTGTGTAACTTACACATTTTATGTAACTTACTCATTTTGTGTAACTTACACATTTTGGTATTCACAGAAGGCACTTACTCATTGATGAGTAAGTGCCTTCTGTGAATACCAAAATGAGTAAGTTCATTCTGTGAATACCAAAATGGTTGTAAGTTCATTCTGTGAATACCAAAATGGTAGTAAGTTCATTCTGTGAATACCAAAATGGTATTAAGTTCATCCTGTGAATACCAAAATGAGTAAGTTCATTCTGTGAATACCAAAATGGTAGTAAGTTCATTCTGTGAATACCAAAATGAGTAAGTTCATTCTGTGAATACCAAAATGAGTAAGTTCATTCTGTGAATACCAAAATGGTAGTAAGTTTAGGATTTTGTCGTAAGTTTGTTCTGTGAATCGGGCCCCTCCAGTGGAGCGCCTTGTGATTTCAAAGTGCAGAAAGTACTGTGCACCTCTTCTTTGGTTTTATTCATGCATGGTCTGTTCTTATATACCATTTCCTAGGAGAGAGAGAGCTAAGAGGGCGTCTGGAAGTCCCTATATTGCTTTTGGGACTATTCCACACATGACCAGGGTAGGTGGTGTAAATATATGTTATTCCTATGACAGAGAGAATTGTGGTGTATGTGTAATACTGATGGATGTTTTCACCCTCCGTATAGTGTTTTGTGTTGGAAATCGGCAATCACCCTCTTCTCTCTTCTGGTAGACACCCCTCTTTAATTTCCTTTACAGGTAGAGTGTTATATAGATTCACTAGATATACTTTATAGAGCGTTCACCTGTTTCGTTCTATTGTTGCACCTAATCCGGGTATTTACGATGTTTTTCATGTGTCATCCATAGGTCTCCCTCCCTGCTGTTCCTACCCTTTCCTTCCCTCACTTGACTATCCCTCTAGTCCGCGTGTACTTATATTCCGGACTTGGGGCAGTCGAGAGGTGGACCCCTTTTGAGCATCAGCACAATCCCGAGGATTCTGGAAGGCGGAACCTGACAAGCCCATTGAAAAGCCCAATCTCAACTTCAAGATTTGGCTCCACAGTTTTCCCCGATGGCATCATACTGCATGGATTGTGGAGTTGTAGTGAGTGCTGGAGAGCAGTCCATAACAGCCCTTCACAATGCTGGAAAGAATAATACATATTTATGTTTTTTTTATTTTTGGCCCTTCATAAGTTTTCTACTTTAGCAAGCATTTAATTATCTTACAAAAGTGGTATCTAATATCGATGTGTTGTTCATGTTATTATCTTCCAATTTATTGTAACTCTACTTAAATATAACTTGCCGTATAGACAAGTCAAACTGTCCCTCTACAAATAAATACACAGGTAACTTTTGCCAGTTATTATAATTTACTTTTTCACTTTTTAAATATAAGTCAATAGTCTGTGTTTAAATCTTCTAGTAAGTGCATCAACAACATATACAAACACACTCTGTTTTTTACAGAACACTGAGTTAAATTTTGTAATCTCTTTTTTAAAACTATCAACTGTAATATATGTGTGTTGTTCTGCAACTCCTCAGCTTAACAACTCTTCATTTTCCCTAGAATCCTGCTCAGGACCAAAGAAACAAAACTGCACATCACCACAAACCGTTTTTATGTCTGCCACACTACCAAAAGTACTCTATTTATTTCTAGTAAACATAAAGCAGGAGTTTTCACATAATACAGCCTCCTACCTTAAGTTCGAATTGTTGAGTGGTATAACTTATTTTGTGTTTTAAACTTCGCCTTGGAAAGATATGTAGGGATTTTGTTAATATATCAATGGATTGCTGTCTAATACTAGAAACACTGCTACAATTCCATTTGTATACAGTACCCTGACTATGCCTTCCTTGTACCTCTTCTGCAATAACTTCTCCTACATTTCTAAATAGCATCACCTCTTTTGCTATAGGACTACCATTCTTCATTTCATAACATCGTCCTCTTTAATCAATAGCATTAACTAATTTGTTAACCTGGAGATAGCTTTCTTCATTAAAGAAAGCCTCTGTACAAGAAGTATGTATCCATTGTCCACTAAAAACTGTACAACAGTTACTTCTATTCACTAATCTTTTCTTCTGGTTTTGTCTCCTCATGCACAACACGATTTTGTCAAGAGTCTTCATTCTATTTAGAATCAAAATGAAAAGCTTCCTCTTCAAAGCAAAGGCCTTATCAACTACTCTCTCAACTCGTTCTTTCTGTTTCACTGCATCTCTCCTTCTTGTACACTTTTTTAAATTTAACACTAAATTTACAAGTCTGTAACTATGCAATCATTATAACATTTGCGCAGAACCTATGCAGCCATCTAAACACCCACTTACAACCCATGCAGTCATTGAAATACTGAGGCACACACGTGCACTAATGAAACACTCAGGCTCTACTCATGCACTCATATAATTACGTAGAGAATACCATTGTAGTAACACCCTTACCCCCAATACGGTCTTAGCTCAGTGTACCTACCAACCCCGTGGAACCGGTAGGGCAAAAGTTCACAGCACATTCTAGAAGGAACATGCTGCTTCCATATAAAGATACAGCAGGTGTGCTTTACTCCAAAATTCGAAAACATATCCCTGTCTGTATTTCATTTATTTTCTTAAACAACAGCCAATAATGCGACTTCTTGCTAAGGCAGCCAAAACACTACCTAATTTTATTCACTTTCATGCTGACAGCATCCAATGAAATATATATATATATATTTGTTTTTTAAAACACCTCCATTTTAACTGCTTTTCCTTTGGAAAACTACTTCATTCAGCTCCAGCCTTCCCCTGACTACTATTGCTCCTTCACTTCAAAATGCTTAGAGTATGGATTGTGGGCCACAACTATGTCTATTGGGCTAAAGAGGCTGCAAAAAAGAGAGGTATTGACAGGAACTTGGGTTTGCCAAATGTGCAGGTTACTTGGTTTGGACAGAGAGGGTTAAAGTTTCATCAGTTGCTGGCTTTGGTTAAATCCATTGTGGATTCCCAAGCTCCTCACCTCCTGTTTGTGCACTGTGGTGGCAACGATCTAGGCACATTGACTGGAGTAGGGCTGGAAATCCTAATGAAAGAAACCTTTACAGAACTGATGTCGCTTTTCCCTCACACTGTCCTGGTGGACTCTAATATATGCCAAAGACGGAAATGGAAGTAGTCAAATCAATTCCGCCAAAGATTGACAAAGCCAGGAACATGTCTGCATTCTTCAGAGACCATCGCATGGGCTGTACCTATAACAACAGTCTGCGTATTGACATGCATGGAAGTTATAGAAATGATGGAGTGCACTTTACAGATGAAGGCAACAGGGTGTTTCTAAGTAACCTGAATCTCTGCATCCGGTCTTATGTGTAGCAGCCATTTACACACAACCAACACAACGGCTCTTGATAGAGCCACCCTAGTACCCAAAATATTGGAAAGTTTTTTTCTAAAGTTTTTTTTCCTTTAGTTTTTGGGGATCTTCACAACGTTATCGCGATTCCAGCGAATAAGTCGCGAGAATGGAAAACAAAAGCAAACATTCAATGGCCACCGACACATCCAAAAATAATATGTAAAAAAATCCATTCTGAACATTGCCCTACACATATTACTATATTCATACTTCTTTCAAAGCATGTTTAAACTCATATTTTTGTACTAAGTTTCTTTAAAAAACATCTTTCAGACCTATTTTCGCAGTTATTCAGGACATCGCAGAGACGTCGTTAACCGCAACGATCATGCCTTTTCCATAAAGTGAAAACACATATTTGCACACATATTACAGTATTTTACACACAATGGGCCTGATTCACAAATGTAAACCAAGACCAAAAGTCTAAGTTTAGACCTAAAGTCTAACTTTATTTCTAGTAAAGTTAGACTTTTGGTCTAACTTAGACCAAAAGTCTAACTTTACTACTACTAAAGTTAGACTTTTGGTCTAAGTTAGACTTTTGGTCTAAGTTGGACTTTTGGTCTAAACTTAGACCAAAAGTCTAACTTTAGTAGTAGTAAAGTTAGACTTCAGGTCTAAACTTAGACTTTTGGTCCAAGTTTACCTTTGTGAATCAGGCCCTAGGGGTTTATTACTGTACACCTCAAACTCATGCTTTTCTAGTGTATTTCTCGAACAATTATCTCTAAAACCTATTTTCCGTTTTCGCAGTGAGGCTGGAGATCGCGATGACGTTGGTCATCGCGATCCCCGCGGGTACATCGCGAATGCAGAAAGCAAAAGTAGGAATTCAATAGCCACCACCACAATCAAAAATGATAACTATATAATTAACTGTAACCATCACAGTAGATAACTCACTACATAAATAACTCTATAAAAACATTTATCAATATCTCTATAACACTGTATTAATGATTCATTGATTTTGTTTATATTTTCACCAATATTTGCGATAACGTTGATAGTTGCGATGTCCCTGTGATGGCACACGGGGGGCGCGCTGGCGATCGCGGCATCATCGTGAATATCGCACGTGATTAAAGAAAAAAAAAATTGGACCCATAACTTGTGTCACTAACACCTCTCAACCATGGGGTCAGAGTATCTCCACCCTGACCCCTTATGTGGGCATTCACACAGATTTACAGCCGCGCGAACTGTTCGGAGAGATAAAATGGCGGCTGCAACTTTCTATTCAGGTTGCGTCCAGCCAATCAGAGCATTCCCGTTGGTGCGTGCATTCGCGATTCATCGTGAAACCTTCGTGAAATTTCCGCAACCAGAGATATCACTATAATTTTAAACTTACACTATCTCAAAAACTGCTGAACTGATTTACACCAAATAAGCAAAAGGCACTTCCTTGAACCGACATCTATCTTCCTGCCAAATTTGGTGTAAGTCGGTTCAGCAGTTCGGGCTGTAGAGGTGGCTAAAGGTTCCTATGGGAATTAACATTACAAACGCAACCTATTTTCGCGCCCCAAATTCTTAGTCCCCACTGCACAGATCACCCCCAAACTTTCCCAATCAATAGTACCTACGTGACACTTTTTGGGCAAAATTTCATGCAGATTGGTCAAATGATGACAAAGTCAAAAAATGCTTTTCCTATCGAAACTAGGTACTAACTATAACTACCTACTGGTGACCGCCTAACCCCTAAACTCAACCACTCTTAACCCTGAATATACCCTTGCCACTCAATACCCTTACCCACCCCTAAACCATAAAAACATCCTTACCACCCAATACCCCTACCCACCCTAAACCCTAAAAATACTACTACCAACCATTACCCTTGATAATAATAATAATAAAGCAATTTATAAAGCGCATGGCTGCTTCAGTAGAAGCGTCCCAGAGCTAACCAAGTCAAAGCTACCAGAGTGAACAGGGCTAACAGAGGGAGGCAGAACTACCTAAAAAAACAAGTTGTAAGATTTTTGCGAAAGGAGAGCTCTGTCTTAGACTGTCGAAGATCCAAAGGGAGGGAGTTCCATAGCTTGGAGGCAAGAACCCTAAAGGAACTGCCCCCAATGCAGGCCTTCTTGAAAACAGGGGCTTCTACCAAGGAGGATCCTGCAGATCTCAGACACCTAGATGGAAGATAAGGTTTGCTAAAGGGGTGAAGATAGTTTGCTCCAGTTTTGTTGAAGGCCCTCTAGAAATAACACAGGGCCTTGAAGGATACACACTTCTCCACCGGAAGCCAATGCAATTTGTGCAGGGCCACGTCCTTCGAGGCTCATCTAGGGGGATTCAGCAGCAGGCGAGCAGCAGAGTTTTGAACACGCTGGAGTCTCTTCAGCTGTGCCTGGGAGACTCCTAGATACAAAACATTACGGTAGTCCAACCGAGAAATGATGGTGGCCTGGATAACTGTTTTCCTCGCGGCCTCAGGTAGAATCCCGATGATCTTTCTAAGCGATTTTAACATCCTGAAGCACTTGCCCTTTAAGGCCGTGATCTGGCTGTCAAATGTCAGGTTTGTATCAAACAGAATGCCCAAGTTCTTCACCACGGGCTTTGGCTCAGGAAGGGAACCAAGTGACGTCTGACCCCCCCCCCCCCCCCCAGGATCAGGACCTCTGTTTTACGAGCATTTAATTTCAGGCAATTGAGGTCAATCCAGAGGGCCACCTCAGACAGACAAGTCCTCAGAGAGGCAGCAGCCGTAGTCGTATTCTGGGACAGGGTGACAATGATCTGAGTATCATCGGCATATGACAAGATGTCAAAGCCATGCCGCTCGATGATATCTGCCGGGGGCACTTGTAAAGATTAAATAAGGTAGTACTCAAAGAAGACCCCTGTGGCACTCCCTGTTGCAGTGGCAAGATTTTGGATTTATACGGTTTCTGCAGGACCTGAAAGGTGCAACCCTGCAGAAAGGAAGCGAGCCACCGCAATGCCTTCCAACCGACACTGTAGCTCCACAACCATTCCAGCAGGATGCTGTGGGACATGGTGTCGAAAGCTGAGCTCAGAACCAGTAGCAGCAAAGCTGCTGTGTCACCTCTGTCCAGGGACACGCGTATGGTTTCGGAGGCCAGCAGCAATGTAGATCCTGTACTGTACTGGGGGCAGAAACCCGACTGAGTTCTGTGCAGAAGGTCTCTGGCCTCTACAAAAGTCGAGAGTTGGTGATTAACATACTTTTCTGTGACTTTTGCAGGAAAAAGGAGCAGTGAAAGAGGTCTAAAATTTTCAGACTTGGAAGGGTCCAGTGACAGTTTCTTCAAAAACGGCACCACTGAGGCATGTTTCCAACAAGTGGGCACCTCCACAGAGTCCAGGGAGATGTTGATCAAATTACCCAACACGGAGAAAATCCTCAGTTCCCAACTCCAAAATAGCAGGAGCTGCCACATCAAAAGGAGAGCCAGACTTAATAGAGTGCATTGGGGGGATAACTCATCAGGTGTAAGCACAGGGCGCATCTAGCCTCCTCAAGAAAGGAGCTATATAAAGAAGTAACTTTGTCCCGGAAGAAGGTAGCGAGGGCATTACATCCCGCCTCCGATAGAGGATTGCGAGAAGAGGCGCGGACCAAACAGGACAGGGACTTGACAATATATAAGATTTCGCGTGTAGAATTCTGGGCCCCAGCAATTTTGTTAGTGTAGAATTCCTGTCTCACTTGTTTTATGAGTTTGTGGACCAATTTGGTAAAACCAATTTTATGAACATAAGAGTGCACACACTGTGACACTTACCCACCCCTAAACCCTAAAAATACTCTTACCACCCAATACCCTCACACATCCCTAAACCCTAAAAATACCCTTACCACCCAATACCCATCCCAAAACCCTAAAAAAACCTTCCCACCCAATACCCCTAACCACCCCAAACCCTAACACGCTTACCACCCAATAACCCTACCCACCCCTACACCATAAAAACACCCTTACCACCCAATACCCTTAACACACCTAAACCCTAAAAATACACTTACCACCCAATACCCTTACCCACCTCTAAACCCTAAAAACACCCTTACCACCCAATACTCATACCCACCCTAAAACCTAAAAATACCCTTACCACCCAATACCTTCACCCACCCCTAAACCCTAAAAATACCCTCACCACCCAATACCCTTACCCACCCCTAAACCCTCAGTGAGGGTTTCCTATATATCAGTGGTTAATTGTTAATATGAACTATGCTAGCTGTAAAGTGTGTGGTATCAGGGTCAATGTTGCACATAATGCTTATTTTCTACACCTAAGGGAGTTGTTTCTGTGATGGGACTAAGGATGCCTGATATTCTACTGAGCTATTTTGTACTTACTGTCAGGCCTTTTTATGCCGTACTATAGTATAGAGCAATATGTGGGAAAAAGAAGCTTGGATAATGTCATCAATGATGTTGGTAGTTAGGACCTAGTTGCCATAGAAGAAGCGTTATTTGTTTTGCCAATAACTGGCATCTTTTGACGACTCTTCACGAAATTCTCAAAACTAGTACACAACTCACTTCAGCTGCTGTATGTTGTGGGGTGATTCGTCAAGCAGGGACTGAGAAAAAAAGGGGTCCTAAAAAGCACAGGAAAACTGCTCCCGCCCGCTGCGAGCGGACTTTTCATCTCTTTCACTGGCCCGCTGTCTAGCGGGCAGGAAAACAGATGAAAACATTGCTCCCTCAAGCAGGGAGCAGCATTTTTTACTGCTCCCTGCGTGTGGGCGCAATGCTGGCTCCCTAAGGTAACTATAACTCGCACCCTTGCCATGCAATGCTACTTACCCCACATATTACATCAGTAATTACATCTTCTATGACATCATTCATAATATAACTACAGCATTTACACTAAAATTAGCGATGAGAAAACTGCAGGGTGGGGGCGCGAGATATAGTTACCTCAGGGCACAAGTTATAGTTTCTTGAGATAAGTATAACTATAACTGTTGAATTTCTATGGTTTTGTGCGTGTAAAATCTGAACCCAACTATAATGTCTCTGTAAGCGTTGGTTTTATAGTGAATTTCTAAGGTTTTTTTATTCAATTTCCTAACTAAAACATCCCTGTAAGCTTTGGTTTATCAGTGAAATATATATAAAATTATTGGCAAACCCAAAAATTTTCTATTTATGCAAAAGCAGACCTAACTAAACTACGTAGTGGCGACCAACACGGGGTTTGCTAATAATTTTGGCCTTGTTTACCGATCCTCACAAACTTTACCAAAAAAAATCATTCACCTCAACTCCTTCCTGGAAAGTTTCGGAGTGATCTGTCCAGTGCGGGCCGAGAAAAAAGGGGGGGTCCCAAAATTCAAAATCCCATGTATTTTCCATAGACTTCTTTAAGACAGGCTACAGCAGAAGCTGCTGAACGGAATTACACCAAATTCAGCAGGAAGCTAGATCTTGGTCTGTAGATTGTGGTTTTTGTGATTTGGTGTAAATCCGTTCTGTAGTTTTTGAGGTATGAAGGTAAAAAAATATAGATATTTGGATGGCTGGGCTCGCAAGAGTTTTGTGCGTGTAAAGTGAACCTAACTATTATGTCTCTGTAAGCTTTGTTTTTTTAATGAATTCCTAAGGTTTTTTTATCCTGGCTATAATGTCCCTGTAACCTTTGTTTTTTGGGCGTTATAGTCAGGATATCGAATTAAAAATACTATATATATATATATATATATATATATATATATATATATATATATATATATACAGAAAATGTATCCACTTGAAAACAGAAGGGTACGAAGGAAATCCTCGGTGAGTATTTTCAAAAAGCTTTATTTCAAGCGCTAAAGAGTGACAAACTGTCAACGCGTTTCAACTGCACACAGCAGCCTTGATATATATATTGTACACCAAAGTCCTTCCACCAGGAACATAACCGGAGCACTCTTGCGGGATCAATGTTCATTTTATTTACACTGGGCATGACGCGTTTCGGCATCAAGCCTTTCTCAAATGCCCCTTGTGAAACCATTCATTTACGTGCAGGTGTTTAAATACTCTGATCGGCTCCCCTACAGTGGAAAGCAAGAAAGGACCACCATTACAGTCATCGTGACGTTTTACATCTCAGTGATGATAGGAAAAAGATCCTCAATGTTCTTTAATCATGCGCTGATAACATATCATACCACTGTTCCTTTTTCTGGGAAGCATTAGCATAGCATGATAACCCATTCATCTGCCGCATACTGCTCAATGAAAGTTTTGTACCTGAAAGTGCTCGGTCTCAGTGACCTCCACCATACCATGTCGTCATGCCCCAACTTGTTGTCAGCAGGTACCTATTTAATTATCAAGGCCGCGGCGGTTCTGGCAGGTTTCAAACGTAATAATCCAACAAAGTGCCACTACACCTGCCGAACTCTTTGCTGATGGGTGCCTCCGGACAGGATGTGGCCTGCACCAATTTATTGTACACCAAAGACCCTGCACCAGGAACATAACTGGAGCACTCTTGTGGGTTCAATGTTCATTTTATTTACACTTGGCATGACAAGTTTCGGCGTCAAGCCTTTCTCAAATGCCCCTTGTGAAACCATTCATTTACGTGCAGGTGGTTAAATACTCTGATCGGCTCCCCTACACTGGAAAGAAAGAAAGGACCACCATTACACAATCGTCCTTCCAGATTGTATCGCCCCCATCATAGCATGGCATTGAACCAAATCCGGCTCTCCATTAATTCCCGCTCCACCACATACCTTATCCAAAGTGGCAGAGGTCATATTACCGTCACTTATGGAGCTTCTTTTTTTTTTAAACTTTATTTATTGATTTTGCAACATATATCAGTACATAACAGAAACAGGGCACTTCACAGCCACAGCAGAGAAAAAGAGTAATGGCGAGCGGGCATAGCCGCTTTCTGCAACGGGCAACAATACACATCATCTTTAATCAATGCGGAAATTGGGCAGTATGTAGCATTATACAATTTTGATATGACAGCAAACAATTAGCAGTATTACAGAGGAATGCGTGCCTGTTATATTCATTGAACGAGCTACATATTGGGGCTGTACCCATCGTCCAGGTATGGTATGCAATATGGGCGTGTTGCATCCCCCCAGTGATCTTAGGAGTATGTTTAAGTGCTAGGGATAGGCGACTCGGTGGTCAGAGGTTGTGCATTCGTAGCCGCTGAGGGCTCAGGAGCTACCTTCTCTTTTCGTGTGTTGGCCCATGACACGAATGGGGCCCATATATCTTTGGGCCTGGATGCCGTGGGCATTAGATCCCAGTATGCCGACAGCATCTCTTGGCAGTATGTGATGTCGTGAATCCAAGTGTCTACTATGGGTGCCCTAAGTGAATCCCAGTGCATCGCGATACGACGCTTGGCCAGGAGGAGCATCATGGCAGACAAACGACTTGTGCCCGGAGGAGCATCAGCCACATACCCTAATATGGCTATTAATGGGCTGCGGTCCAGACGAGACCCTGTCACCTCGTGCATAATGTTGAATACTTTGTCCCAGAATTGTGAGATGGGTGGGCAGGTCCACGCCAGGTGGAGGAAAGATGTCTGTGTGTCGGCGCATCTCCAACATTTGGCATCAGGTCTCAGACCCATTTTGTGTAGTTGTATTGGCGTGAGGTACAGTCTGTGAAGATATTTAAAATGGATGAGCCTCAGCTTGTAGTTGGGGGAGACGTATTTAAGCTGAGAACAGCAGAAGGCCCATTGTTCCTCTGTGGGTGGTGGGTCTAGGTCGACACTCCATTGCTCTACCGCGTTAGGCGTCATGATCGGCGAGGTTTTTTGTGTGGTGTTGTAAATTTGTGTGATTAGTTTCTTGGACGACGGGTTTGCCAGTATGTTCTCTAGTGCAGCCAGCGTCGGCGGTGCCGAGGGGAAGGAAGTGTGGATTTGTCTACAGTTGGCTCTGAGCTGGTAGTATAAAAGGAGTTCTAGGATGGGTGTCTGGGTGCCATCAGGGCTTTGTGGTCTAGCTAGGAACTCATTGTCTGGATAGAGGTCGTCAAAAGTAGCAAACCCCATCCGGCGTGCGCGCTGGATAGAACCGGTGTCATGCATTGGGGGTAAACTAGGGTGATGTGCCAGTGGCATCGATGGCGCAAACAGTAAGGGGACATTTGCGCGTCGTCTAAGACCCTCCCATGCCCAGCGTAGGGCCCCCACAGTGTTTATCTCTTCGTTTGGTCTTTTATAGGTGTAGTAAATGGCAGCCGGCAGTGGGGCAGGCGAAGCAACGTCTTTTTCAACTGCCACATGGGGTTGGAATGGGATAGAATGAGTCCAGTAATGGAAGTATTGAGCCTGTGCGCTTAGAGCATAAAGCTAAAAATCCAGTGCCCCCAGCGCACCTTGCGCGAGTGGCAGTGTCAGCACTTCCCAATTGATGCGTGGTTGTTTACCCGCCCAAACGTGAGACACAACAAGAGAACGCAGTTGCTTAAAAAAGGCCCGTGTGAGAGGGAGTGGAATGTTGACAAATAGGTACAGGAACTTAGGTAAGATTACCATTTTTGCAATGGCTATTCTGCCAGCCAGGGAAAGCGGCAGTCTGGACCAGAGGGCTACTTTACTCTCCAGCCAGGTAATCAGCCGGCCATAGTTCATTCGCCATATCTCTTGTACCTCTCTGCTGAGCCATATCCCCAAATATTTAATCGCTCCTTCGGCCCAAGTCAGTGGGAAGTCCAGGTCAAGCACGATCGGGGTCGGCGTCAGGGGCAGAAGCGTCGACTTGGCCCAGTTGACCTGTATGCCCGACATGCCTCCAAACAGGAGGATTTCCCGCAGCGCTGGGTTAAGGTTCATCTCAGGCCTGCGTATATATAGCGTAATATCATCGGCGTACATTGATATTATCAGCCCTCTGTCCGAGAGGCCCAATCCCCTAGCCGTAAGATGCTGACGCATCCTGGCAGCGAGGGGCTCCATTGCTATTGCAAATAGCAGGGGTGAGAGGAGACACCCCTGTCTGGTGCCGCACGATATGTGGAATGAGTCGGATACCAGGTCGTTGACCCTGAGTCTGGCAGTGGGATGGGTATAGAGCAATTGAATAAGCTTCAGAAAGTTGGTACTAATGCCTATTCTGGGCAGTATAGTGAAAAGATACGGCCATTCAAGGGAGTCGAACACCTTGGTTGCGTCCAGGAAGGCTGAGAGGGCCGGCAGATTTGGGTCTAATTGGTGGAGGATTGAAAAAAGGGTACGTAGATTGTGCGTAGTGGATCTACCCGGAATGAATCCTGATTGGTCCGGCCTGGCAATAATCGGGAGGGGTGGTTGCAATCTACTGGCGATCAGTTTGGCGAGTATCTTAGCGTCAATGTTAATAAGGGAGAGTGGGCAATAACAGTCATATTTGTTGGCTGGTTTGTCCGGCTTTAAAATTTTAATAATCACGCCCGCGCGCATCGTCGGTGGGAGATGACCCCGTTCAAGTGATTCCTGGTATACTGCCAGTAGATAAGGGGCAAGCTCATCAGCATATGTTTTATAAAATGAAGCTGACAGTCCGTCCAGACCTGGGGCTTTATCCCCGGGCATACCTTTTATAACCTGAGTAATGTCTTCTGCCGTGAAAGGCACATCTAGGTATTTGCGGTGGGCGTTGCTCAGCCAGACCAACTCGATGGAGTCTAGGTAGGCCTGCAACTTCGGGTTCGGGCTGTCCTGTGTGGCAGTATAGAGGGATGCATAGAACTCCCTCAACCTTTCTAGTGTGGGGGTCTGCCCGCGGACAGGGTTAGAGTCATCGTCTAGTAATTCAGTGATATATGATGAAGTACGAGATTGCTTAAGTGTGTTAGCTAGGGCTCTGCCAGGGCGATCTCTCTCCCCATATCTGCAGACCCGGGTGTGCTTCCCCAAGAAATGTGTCTCCCGGGCAACTTCTACGTCATATTCAGAGATTTTCTCGCGGATAGTTGCTAGATGAGTGACAAGCCGCTCCGATAGTATAGGAGTTCCGCCTGGTGTATATCTTTCTCCATCTTTTCTAGGGTGGACCTGATTGATTTTAGTACCCCAGATTGTTTGGCTATACAGGTTCCTCTTATAACGGCCTTAAAGGCCTCCCACAGTGTGGAGGGGGATTCCACCGACTTTTCGTTTGTAGCAAAGTATTGCAAGAGCTCCTCGCGCACCTCCTCCCTAAATACTGTGTTGCTCAGTGCATGCGGTGGCAGGCGCCAGCTGAAAGCACGCGGTGCTGACATTGGTATGGTCCAATTGAGCAGGACTGGGGCATGGTCGGATAGGGTGCGTGGCATATGTTTGATGTCTGTGGTCCAAGACGCTCTATCGCTGGTCACCAACCAATAGTCGAGCCTGGACCATGCATTATGACATGAAGAGATGCACGTCCCTTCCCTCACCTCCGGGTGCCAGGCACGCCATATGTCTATCAGTCCGTACTCTTGGGATATGGAAGTAATCGTGTAGTTGGCTTTGGGATGTAATTGTCGGGAAATCCCCACCCGGTCCAGGGAGTCCTGCATAACAGCGTTAAAGTCTCCTTCCCACACAACCGTGTCCTCGCCTAACAGTGTGATCTTGGACCAAATAGTTTCGAAAAAGGCAGGGTCGTCTGAAGGTGCGTTTCTTGCAGAAAGCAAATATCGATCTTGTGCCTAATCAGATAGGCGTGGACCAGCCTCGCCTTCCTGTAATTGTTTAAACCACGTATGTTACACACACACTTACCTCAGACTGGGCTGAGGATGGGAACTAGAGGCACGGGGCCAAAGGGCAAGCCAGCCTCCAATCTTATATGCAAACACAAAAAGGCTGCCCCTCACGTGGGTTCCTACAGTTTTCTACAGAATTATGCTGAGATGCAACACCAGTGGGGGCATCTCATAAAAAGTTTCGGACTGGCCTCACACACCGCCCGGTGTCATGCTTCATCATAGGCTGTCCTCTCCCTCTAAAAACTTCGTTTGATAGAGGGCGGGCATACACCTGGAGACAGGGATGCACTTCTACAACTAAGTGATGGCCGTGTGAAAGTGAAAGGTGATTTAAAAACCATCACACCTGTCACTCAACTGTGTTTTATTCAGGGAACAGATGTATGGTATTAAAATAGGTGTACGGTGATCTGGGACATTATTCTCCCTTCACCGTATTAAGTGTGGTCAACATGTTTCTGAGGGCGTGGGTAGGGCAATCACAACCTAATAGGTGGGTTGGTGTGGGTGGAGGGGCGGGAAGGGTAGTCAGCAAATTAAAGAATGGGTGGGGGGTTAATGTAAGTGAGAAGTTAAGTTCAATCACCTTAGTATGCATGCAGAGAGGCAGGACACACAGCTTGACAGAGTACCTCTACTTCTGTAAGGGCATTTTACACCTAACTGGTGGACGCATTAGCGGCAGTACACTTTAGGCATACACGCCATACTACTGATTGCAGCATATGATGGCATTCAAGTTCCTAACATGGAACATACGTGGTTTATGCAAACACAAAAAGGCTGCCCCTCACGTGGGTTCCTACAGTTTCCTACAGAATTATGCTGAGATGCAACACCAGTGGGGGCATCTCATAAAAAGTTTCGGACTGGCCTCACACACCGCCCGATGGCTGGGGGTGCCTGCTGGCCGTGAGCTGGGTTGGAGGCCCTGCAGGCCTCGAGGTGCTGTGTGTGGTGGGGAGGGCTGGCACTGATGCAGGTTTGGGACGGCGTGGGGAGCTGAGTACCCAGGCAACTTGGCTTGCCATTTGTGCTGGGGCTGTGACGCGACCGTGCTCCCCCCTTGCCGGGCGTCGAGTGTTGGTCCTCGCTCCCCCTGCGGCCCTGAAGCCCCTGAAGAACAGCTGACATTTGGCATAGTGTCTCAATACGTGTGCCTCCTTGCCAGAACCCCTGAGGAGTGGTGGCCTAGCTGTGTGGGAGACCATTCGGACCCCGTGCCCTGGTGACACTAATCATCTACATCATGGGGAAAACTGACCCCAAGCAGTCCAAACTCCCCTTTGAAAACAAGCGCCATACTCGCGCTGTGGACACTGGCTCAGAACCTGAAATAGAACCTAACAATGGAGGGGACAAGCAAGACGAGGACTTGCGCACAATAATGCTGGAGGTCCGCACAAACCTAAAATCTATTGACACCAAACTAGACGCGCTCACTACCAGACTGGACATGGTGATGTGCCAAGTGGTCTCCCATGAGACCAGACTAGACGCACTGGAGAACCGCGCTCGGAAGCACACGAGTACCAAGTGGACTCCAAAGAACACCTTCTCAATATGGAAAGAGTCCTAGCAGTGATCAAAGCGAAGAATGAGGATTTGGAGGCGCGATCCAGACGCAATAATCTTCGCATCGCCGGAATACCAGAAACCACAGCCATACCCAAGATGGAACCGTGTGTCGTATCTCTACTGTGTGAATTGTTCCCAACTGCACTCTCAGCTGTATTTGTGGTGGAACACGCACATAGGTCTCTGGGGCCAAAACCACCTGTTGGCGGTACGCCTAAACCTATAATTGCGCGACTATTAAACTACAGCAACAGAGACTCCGTACTAAAAGCAGCCAGGGACCACGGCCCCATTAACCACCAAGGCAACAACATATCCATCTTTCCGGACTTTACCCCCTGGTTCAAGCTGCACGGAAAGAATTTCTTTCCACAAAGCGCCTCCTGCAACGTGCCGAAATCCCGTATGCAATGCTCTATCCGGCGAAACTGAAAATCTCACATGACGGTCAATCTCATTTCTTCACAGATGCCAAATCTGCTCTCAAGTTCGCCAAATATGTCTGCTCCAGGAAACACTCGCCCTACTCAACTCAGCAGACTGGAACCGAGAATGGACTCAGTGACAATGATTAAATATTCGGTGGCGCCTGGATGCCATTACCTGAGACACATGGCTAGTGCCACCTTAACCAGAGCCCGCTTGTTATTTAATTGGAAGTACGCCCCCACTACTACTGTACTGTTGGCTCATTGACTCTCCTTGTTATGTCCGCCCCATGCTGCTTATACAACCCGGCCACCCTGCCAACCGCGCAGGGCAGTTCGCCGGCAACTCATGCCCCCACAGGGAGATCTCCCATGGTTAAACAAGTTTGTTTTCCTTATTGGTTTGTTTGGGAGGGCGTGGGTAGGGCAATCACAACCTAATAGGTGGGTTGGTGTGGGTGGAGGGGCGGGAAGGGTAGTCAGCAAATTAAAGAATGGGTGGGGGTTAATGTAAGTGAGAAGTTAAGTTCAATCACCTTAGTATGCATGCAGAGAGGCAGGACACACAGCTTGACAGAGTACCTCTACTTCTGTAAGGGCATTTTACACCTAACTGGTGGACGCATTAGCGGCAGTACACTTTAGGCATACACGCCATACTACTGATTGCAGCATATGATGGCATTCAAGTTCCTAACATGGAACATACGTGGTTTATGCAAACACAAAAAGGCTGCCCCTCACGTGGGTTCCTACAGTTTCCTACAGAATTATGCTGAGATGCAACACCAGTGGGGGCATCTCATAAAAAGTTTCGGACTGGCCTCACACACCGCCCGGTGTCATGCTTCATCATAGGCTGTCCTCGCCCTCTAAAAACTTCGTTTGATAGAGGGCGGGCATACACCTGGAGACAGGGATGCACTTCTACAACTAAGTGATGGCCGTGTGAAAGTGAAAGGTGATTTAAAAACCATCACACCTGTCACTCAACTGTGTTTTATTCAGGGAACAGATGTATGGTATTAAAATAGGTGTACGGTGATCTGGGACATTATTCTCCCTTCACCGTATTAAGTGTGGTCAACATGTTTCTGCGTTAGTGTCCCCGTAGGGTACGTCGCATTCGTCAGGACCAAATGGGTTTATCCTTTTGCCTCTAATGCAAAAAGGAGCTGCTAATCTGGGGACGGGGATAAAAGATAAATAAAATAAAATCGCCCGTCTGGTGTAGTACCACTGTGACAGATTCTGTAGGAAACAAGGAAACAAAGAAAACAAACAAACCAAACGTGTAAGTAAGTTTATAAATAGACAATTGTTGTCATCCAACCCAGGTCACACCTATAGCGCGCGTGGTGTGGTCTGTATGAGACACGTGGCACACGTACGTGTCATCAAATGGTCAATTGCATAATCCATTTCTTACCCTGAAATACTATCCTCTATACTCCATGGGAGGGCGAGGGTGGGAGGGCCTACTTGTGACTTTCTGTATGGGAGAAATGCTGATTTAGAAAGTGGTAATGATCTCATAATGTATCCATAGACTAAAACCAGAAAACTAAAATGCATGAAACTGTAATAACCAAAATGGTCATCCAGTAGTAGTGATTGACACCCAATCTCTCCGAGAAAACTGGGATCAAGCTTTCATTCTCACCATTATACATTACACTCATACGCTTACTGTCTGACTTCAGCGCTCCCATCGGTTCTCTCTACAGGCGTCCTCTCGGTCTCCCCGTCGATGGAGACTGATGTTCCCTCGGTGGTATATATATCCTCTAGATAATTGGTTAATTGTTTAATCATGCGAAATAATTGAAACAGCACCTGGGGCGCTAAGAGCGCTTCCTGTGTCCAAATGCGGGCGGGACTAGGCGCCTGGCAAGGGGAGTGTGTGAATCTACGTACTCCTATTGGATAAAAGAGGTTGTCTTTGTACAATCGTAAGTGTACCTCTTGCGCGCACGCGCTGTTGAATGAGGGATATAGACGATGTCTTGATCATCTGGAAGGGCACATCGGACGAAGCCAAACGTTTTGTGGAGTGGGTCAACAGCAAAGACCCCCACCTTAGGTTTACTTATAACATTGAGGTGAACCACGCAGTGTTCCTCGATCTAGATATAACATTAACAACGGAAGGAATTTCCACCAAAGTACACATAAAGCCGACAGACAAGAACAGTCTTCTTCTCTATGAGAGCTACCATCCGAGGGCTCTCCGTGATAATCTTCCAGTCGGACAATTCCTCAGAGTACGTAGGAATTGCTCGGAGGTGGATGTGTTTCGAGCACAGGCGGAACAATTAGAGGGCAAACTCTTTAGTTTTCTGGTTTTAATCTATGGATACATTATGAGATCATTACCACTTTCTAAATCAGCATTTCTCCCATACAGAAAGTCACAAGTAGGCCCTCCCACCCTCGCCCTCCCATGGAGTATAGAGGATAGTATTTCAGGGTAAGAAATGGATTATGCAATTGACCATTTGATGACACGTACGTGTGCCACGTGTCTCATACAGACCACACCACGCGCGCTATAGGTGTGACCTGGGTTGGATGACAACAATTGTCTATTTATAAACTTACTTACACGTTTGGTTTGTTTGTTTTCTTTGTTTCCTTGTTTCCTACAGAATCTGTCACAGTGGTACTACACCAGACGGGCGATTTTATTTTATTTATCTTTTATCCCCGTCCCCAGATTAGCAGCTCCTTTTTGCATTAGAGGCAAAAAAGATAAACCCATTTGGTCCTGACGAATGCGACGTACCCTACGGGGACACTAACGCAGAAACATGTTGACCACACTTAATACGGTGAAGGGAGAATAATGTCCCAGATCACCGTACACCTATTTTAATACCATACTTCTGTTCCCTGAATAAAACACAGTTGAGTGACAGGTGTGATGGTTTTTAAATCACCTTTCACTTTCACACGGCCATCACTTAGTTGTAGAAGTGCATCCCTGTCTCCAGGTGTATGCCCGCCTCTATCAAACAAAGTTTTTAGAGGGCGAGGACAGCCTATGATGAAGCATGACACCGGGCGGTGTGTGAGCCCAGTCCGAACTTTTTATGAGATGCCCCCACTGGTGTTGCATCTCAGCATAATTCTGTAGGAAACTGTAGGAACCCACGTGAGGGGCAGCCTTTTTGTGTTTGCATAAACCACATATGTTCCATGTTAGGAACTTGAATGCCATCATATGCTGCAATCAGTAGTATGGCGTGTATGCCTAAAGTGTACTGCCGCTAATGCGTCCACCAGTTAGGTGTAAAATGCCCTTACAGAAGTAGAGGTACTCTGTCAAGCTGTGTGTCCTGCCTCTCTGCATGCATACTAAGGTGATTGAACTTAACTTCTCACTTACATTAACCCCCCACCCATTCTTTAATTTGCTGACTACCCTTCCCGCCCCTCCACCCACACCAACCCACCTATTAGGTTGTGATTGCCCTACCCACGCCCTCCCAAACAAACCAATAAGGAAAACAAACTTGTTTAACCATGGGAGATCTCCCTGTGGGGGCATGAGTTGCCGGCGAACTGCCCTGCTCGGTTGGCAGGGTGGCCGGGTTGTATAAGCAGCATGGGGTGGACATAACAAGGAGAGTCAATGAGCCAACAGTACAGTAGTAGTGGGGCGTACTTCCAATTAAATAACAAGCGGGCTCTGGTTAAGGTGGCACTAGCCATGTGTCTCAGGTAATGGCATCCAGGCGCCACCGAATATTTAATCATTGTCACTGAGTCCATTCTCGGTTCCAGTCTGCTGAGTTGAGTAGGGCGAGTGTTTCCTGGAGCAGACATATTTGGCGAACTTGAGAGCAGATTTGGCATCTGTGAAGAAATGAGATTGACCGTCATGTGAGATTTTCAGTTTCGCCGGATAGAGCATTGCATACGGGATTTCGGCACGTTGCAGGAGGCGCTTTGTGGAAAGAAATTCTTTCCGTGCAGCTTGAACCAGGGGGTAAAGTCCGGAAAGATGGATATGTTGTTGCCTTGGTGGTTAATGGGGCCGTGGTCCCTGGCTGCTTTTAGTACGGAGTCTCTGTTGCTGTAGTTTAATAGTCGCGCAATTATAGGTTTAGGCGTACCGCCAACAGGTGGTTTTGGCCCCAGAGACCTATGTGCGTGTTCCACCACAAATACAGCTGAGAGTGCAGTTGGGAACAATTCACACAGTAGAGATACGACACACGGTTCCATCTTGGGTATGGCTGTGGTTTCTGGTATTCCGGCGATGCGAAGATTATTGCGCCTGGATCGCGCCTCCAAATCCTCATTCTTCGCTTTGATCACTGCTAGGACTCTTTCCATATTGAGAAGTTGTACTTTGGAGTCCACTTGGTACTCGTGTGCTTCCGAAGCGCGGTTCTCCAGTGCGTCTAGTCTGGTCTCATGGGAGACCACTTGGCACATCACCATGTCCAGTCTGGTAGTGAGCGCGTCTAGTTTGGTGTCAATAGATTTTAGGTTTGTGCGGACCTCCAGCATTATTGTGCGCAAGTCCTCGTCTTGCTTGTCCCCTCCATTGTTAGGTTCTATTTCAGGTTCTGAGCCAGTGTCCACAGCGCGAGTATGGCGCTTGTTTTCAAAGGGGAGTTTGGACTGCTTGGGGTCAGTTTTCCCATGATGTAGATGATTAGTGTCACCAGGGCACGGGGTCCGAATGGTCTCCCACACAGCTAGGCCACCACTCCTCAGGGGTTCTGGCAAGGAGGCACACGTATTGAGACACTATGCCAAATGTCAGCTGTTCTTCAGGGGCTTCAGGGCCGCAGGGGGAGCGAGGACCAACACTCGACGCCCGGCAAGGGGGGAGCACGGTCGCGTCACAGCCCCAGCACAAATGGCAAGCCAAGTTGCCTGGGTACTCAGCGCCCCGCGCCGTCCCAAACCTGCATCAGTGCCAGCCCTCCCCACCACACACAGCACCTCGAGGCCTGCAAGGCCTCCAACCCAGCTCACGGCCAGCAGGCACCCCCAGCCATCGGGCGGTGTGTGAGGCCAGTCCGAAACTTTTTATGAGATGCCCCCACTGGTGTTGCATCTCAGCATAATTCTGTAGGAAACTGTAGGAACCCACGTGAGGGGCAGCCTTTTTGTGTTTGCATAAACCACGTATGTTCCATGTTAGGAACTTGAATGCCATCATATGCTGCAATCAGTAGTATGGCGTGTATGCCTAAAGTGTACTGCCGCTAATGCGTCCACCAGTTAGATGTAAAATGCCCTTACAGAAGTACAGGTACTCTGTCAAGCTGTGTGTCCTGCCTCTCTGCATGCATACTAAGGTGATTGAACTTAACTTCTCACTTACATTAACCCCCCACCCATTCTTTAATTTGCTGACTACCCTCCCGCCCCTCCACCCACACCAACCCACCTATTAGGTTGTGATTGCCCTACCCACGCCCTCCCAAACAAACCAATAAGGAAAACAAACTTGTTTAACCATGGGAGATCTCCCTGTGGGGGCATGAGTTGCCGGCGAACTGCCCTGCGCGGTTGGCAGGGTGGCCGGGTTGTATAAGCAGCATGGGGCGGACATAACAAGGAGAGTCAATGAGCCAACAGTACAGTAGTAGTGGGGCGTACTTCCAATTAAATAACAAGCGGGCTCTGGTTAAGGTGGCACTAGCCATGTGTCTCAGGTAATGGCATCCAGGCGCCACCGAATATTTAATCATTGTCACTGAGTCCATTCTCGGTTCCAGTCTGCTGAGTTGAGTAGGGCGAGTGTTTCCTGGAGCAGACATATTTGGCGAACTTGAGAGCAGATTTGGCATCTGTGAAGAAATGAGATTGACCGTCATGTGAGATTTTCAGTTTCGCCGGATAGAGCATTGCATACGGGATTTCGGCACGTTGCAGGAGGCGCTTTGTGGAAAGAAATTCTTTCCGTGCAGCTTGAACCAGGGGGGTAAAGTCCGGAAAGATGGATATGTTTTTGCCTTGGTGGTTAATGGGGCCGTGGTCCCTGGCTGCTTTTAGTACGGAGTCTCTGTTGCTGTAGTTTAATAGTTGCGCAATTATAGGTTTAGGCGTACCGCCAACAGGTGGTTTTGGCCCCAGAGACCTATGTGCGTGTTCCACCACAAATACAGCTGAGAGTGCAGTTGGGAACAATTCACACAGTAGAGATACGACACACGGTTCCATCTTGGGTATGGCTGTGGTTTCTGGTATTCCGGCGATGCGAAGATTATTGCGCCTGGATCGCGCCTCCAAATCCTCATTCTTCGCTTTGATCACTGCTAGGACTCTTTCCATATTGAGAAGGTGTTCTTTGGAGTCCACTTGGTACTCGTGTGCTTCCGAAGCGCGGTTCTCCAGTGCGTCTAGTCTGGTCTCATGGGAGACCACTTGGCACATCACCATGTCCAGTCTGGTAGTGAGCGCGTCTAGTTTGGTGTCAATAGATTTTAGGTTTGTGCGGACCTCCAGCATTATTGTGCGCAAGTCCTCGTCTTGCTTGTCCCCTCCATTGTTAGGTTCTATTTCAGGTTCTGAGCCAGTGTCCACAGCGCGAGTATGGCGCTTGTTTTCAAACGGTCGCGTCACAGCCCCAGCACAAATGGCAAGCCAAGTTGCCTGGGTACTCAGCGCCCCGCGCCGTCCCAAACCTGCATCAGTGCCAGCCCTCCCCACCACACACAGCACCTCGAGGCCTGCAGGGCCTCCAACCCAGCTCACGGCCAGCAGGCACCCCCAGCCATCAGGGGAAGGCCTGGTGACAGTACCCCGATGCTAGGGAGGGCCCGCCCGTGCCCAAGTCAGCTGCGCCCCGGGGCTCAAAGCCTACTCACATGGCCGATGTCCGGTCTCTTCTGGGCGGTCTTCACTGCGCCTGCCGATCAGTGCCGGCGCAGCTTCGTCGGTCTTCTCGCCTCCCCAGCAAGCGCTGCGGTGGCCCCAGGAAGCCGCAGCAGCGGTCCTCCACTCGTTTGCGGTCTCCGTTGCCTTCGACTCTGGGTGATGTTTAATATGTCCAGGCCCCGCTGGCACACGGGCAGCCCGGGCAGCTGCAGCAGACGCCCAGCAGGCCTCCGCACAGCACGGGCAGCAGCAGTCACTGTCACGGTGATGCGCCGGGCCGCGCCCCGCCCCAACACTCAGAGTGGCTTGGCTCCGCTCCCGGCCTCAGCTCGCTCACCCCCTCCGGCTCCCCGGGAACTGCGAGCGTCGCCGTATCGGCCTCTGCTCAGCAGTTTATGCTGGTCAGTGCCAATGGTATCGCGTAGCCAGCAGTACGGCGGGCGCTGGGGTTCAGTACGCCTCCGTGAATGGAACGGCCCTGGGTAGGCCCCACAGCTCGCCATGCCAAAATCATACGAGCTGTAACTGCCGCACAGAGCAGCGCAGCGCCACAATCAACAGCTTGCCATGACCCCCTAGATACGCTGGGTGTAGCTCACGATAGCTGGAATCTCGATTGCCCCATAGTCGTAGGATTTTGAAGGCTTTTCAGCCTGGCCGGCAGAGCCCGCTTAGCAAGCGGCCATCTTGCTGCTCGGCCAAGCCACGCCCCCAATTATAGAGCTTCTTAATTTCTCACTAGAGGCGGGCTTGGTCCCTAAGCAATGGAAGCATGCAGTAATTAGGCCACTATTGAAAAAACCTCAGCTAGATCCAGAAATCCTTGCCAAGCTACGACCCATTTCATTACTCCCTTTTCTAGGAAAAGTGCTAGAGAAACATGTCAATCGGACATTAGCATACTTTCTGGAAAATAACATTCTTCATCCAACCCAGATGGGCTTCCGTACCCACCATAGCACGGGAGCAGCACTTCTGGTAGTCACTGAGGAGCTCAAAGATATACTGGATTACGGAGGCTCAGCCGCCATCCTACTACTGGATTTAAGTGCGGCATTCGACACAGTGGATCACAAGATCCTAAGAGATAGACTTTGCGAGGTGGGAATTCGGGGCAAAGCATTAGATTGGCTCACCTCGTATCTGGAAAACAGATCCTACCAAGTCATGGACAAAGACTGCCTCTCTGACAGCTTTCCAACGATTTGTGGTGTCCCTCAGGGATTGTCTCTCAGCCCAGCACAGGGTCAAGACTGATTTGCATATAGCTGGGTCTGAACTAAGGTGGCGAAGTGAGCTAAAGAATGATGATGGATTCAACCCAGATCTGCGACTAGGGGTGAGTGTCTGAAAAGTTTCAGCGCTCCATCCATCATCTCTTTGTGTTTGCTTTGTTTGCCCTAAGTTGGCAGGGTATGCCCAGACGTGGGTCCCTTGCTCACTTTGCCACTGGATTCAAGCTAGCCTGGCTGATGAAGGGAGTTACCCAGAAACCGGTCCCAGGATGCTTGTTTCCGGTTCAGGGAAGACCTGGCTTGGCAGTTCGGGCTGGACTGTTCCCATGAGGCACAGGGTCAAGACTGATTTACATATAGCTGGGTCTGAACTGAGGTGGCGAAGTGAGCTAAAGAATGATGATGGATTCAACCCAGATCTGCGACTGGGGGTGAGTGTCTGAAAAGTTTCAGCGCTCCGTCCATCATCTCCTTGTGTTTGCTTTGTTTGCCCTAAGTTGGCAGGGTATGCCCAGACGTGGGTCCCTTGCTCACTTTGCCACTGGATTCAAGCTAGCCTGGCTGATAAAGGGGGTTACCCAGAAACTTGTCCCAGGATGCTTGTTTCCGGTTCAGGGAAGACCTGGCTTGGCAGTTCGGGCTGGACTGTTCCCATGAGGCACAGCGTCAAGACTGATTTGCAAATAGCTGGGTCTGAACTGAGGTGGCGAAGTGAGCTAAAGAATGATGATGGATTCAACCCAGATCTGCGACTGGGGGTGAGTGTCTGAAAAGTTTCAGCGCTCCGTCCATCATCTCCTTCTGTTGCCTTTGTTTGCCCTAAGTTGGCAGGGTATGCCCAGACTTGGGTCCTTTGCTCATTTTGCCACTGTATTCAAGCTAGCCTGGCTGATGAAGGATGTTACCCAGAAACCGGTCCCAGGATGCTTGTTTCCGGTTCAGGGAAGACCTGGCTTGGGAGTTCGGGCTGGACTGTTCTCATGAGGCACAGGGTCAAGACTGATTTGCATATAGCTGGGTCTGAACTGAGGTGGCGAAGTGAGCTAAAGAATTATGATGGATTCAACCCAGATCTGCGACTGGGGGTGAGTGTCTGAAAAGTTTCAGCGCTCCATCCATCATCTCCTTGTGTTTGCTTTGTTTGCCCTAAGTTGGGAGGGTATGCCCAGACGTGGGTCCCTTGCTCACTTTGCCACTGGATTCAAGCTAGCCTGGCTGATGAAGGGTGTTACCCAGAAACCGGTCCCAGGATGCTTGTTTCTGGTTCAGGGAAGACCTGGCTTTGCATTTCGGGCTGGACTGTTCCCATGAGGGACAGGGTCAAGACTGATTTGCATATAGCTGGGTCTGAACTGAGGTGGCGAAGTGAGCTAAAGAATGATGATGGATTCAACCCAGATCTAAGACTGGGGTGAGTGTCTGAAAAGTTTCAGCGCTCCGTCCATCATCTCCTTGTGTTTGCTTTGTTTGCCCTAAGTTGGCAGGGTATGCCCAGACGTGGGTCCCTTGCTCACTTTCCCACTGGATTCAAGCTAGCCTGGCTGATGAAGGGTGTTACCCAGAAACCGGTCCCAGGATGCTTGTTTCTGGTTCAGGGAAGACCTGGCTTGGCAGTTCGGGCTGGACTGTTCCCATGAGGCACAGGGTCAAGACTGATTTGCATATAGCTGGGTCTGAACTGAGGTGGCGAAGTGAGCTAAAGAATGATGATGGATTCCACCCAGATCTGCGACTGGGGGTGAGTGTCTGAAAAGTTTCAGCGCTCCGTCCATCATCTCCTTGTGTTTGCTTTGTTTGCCCTAAGTTGGCAGGGTATGCCCAGACATGGGTCCCTTGCTCACTTTGCCACTGGATTCAAGCTAGCCTGGCTGATGAAGGGTGTTACCCAGAAACCGGTCCCAAGATGCTTGTTTCCGTTTCAGGGAAGACCTGGCTTTGCATTTCGGGCTGGACTGTTCCCATGAGGCACAGGGTCAAGACTGATTTGCATATACCTGGGTCAGAACTGAGGTGGCGAAGTGAGTTAAAGAATGATGATGGATTCAACCCAGATCTAAGACTGGGGTGAGTGTCTGAAAAGTTTCAGCGCTCCGTCCATCATCTCCTTGTGTTTGCTTTGTTTGCCCTAAGTTGGCAGGGTATGCACAGACGTGGGTCCCTTGCTCACTTTTCCACTGGATTCAAGCTAGCCTGGCTGATGAAGGGTGTTACCCAGAAACCGGTCCCAGGATGCTTGTTTCCGGTTCAGGGAAGACCTGGCTTGGCAGTTCGGGCTGGACTGTTCCCATGAGGCACAGGGTCAAGACTGATTTGCATATAGCTGGGTCTGAACTGAGGTGGCGAAGTGAGCTAAAGAATGATGATGGATTCAACCCAGATCTAAGACTGGGGTGAGTGTCTGAAAAGTTTCAGCGCTCCGTCCATCATCTCCTTGTGTTTGCTTTGTTTGCCCTAAGTTGGCAGGGTATGCACAGACGTGGGTCCCTTGCTCACTTTTCCACTGGATTCAAGCTAGCCTGGCTGATGAAGGGTGTTACCCAGAAACCGGTCCCAGGATGCTTGTTTCCGGTTCAGAGAAGACCTGACTTGGCAGTTCGGGCTGGACTGTTCCCATGAGGCACAGGGTCAAGACTGATTTCATATAGCTGGGTCTGAACTGAGGTGGCGAAGTGAGCTAAAGAATGATGATGGATTCAATCCAGATCTGCGACTGGGGGTGAGTGTCTGAAAAGTTTCAGCGCTCCGTCCATCATCTCCTTGTGTTAGCTTTGTGTGCCCTAAGTTGGCAGGGTATGCCCAGACGTGGGTCCCTTGCTCACTTTGCCAGTGGATTCAAGCTAGCGTGGCTGATGAAGGGTGTTACCCAGAAACCGGTCCCAGGATGCTTGTTTCCGGTTCAGGGAAGACCTGGCTTGGCAGTTCGGGCTGGACTGTTCCCATGAGGCACAGGGTCAAGACTGATTTACATATAGCTGGGTCTGAACTGAGGTGGCGAAGTGAGCTAAAGAATGATGATGGATTCAACCCAGATCTGCGACTGGGGGTGAGTGTCTGAAAAGTTTCAGCGCTCCGTCCATCATCTCCTTGTGTTTGCTTTGTTTGCCCTAAGTTGGCAGGGTATGCCCAGACGTGGGTCCCTTGCTCACTTTGCCACTGGATTCAAGCGAGCCTGGCTGATAAAGGGGGTTACCCAGAAACTTGTCCCAGGATGCTTGTTTCCGGTTCAGGGAAGACCTGGCTTGGCAGTTCGGGCTGGACTGTTCCCATGAGGCACAGGGTCAAGACTGATTTGCAAATAGCTGGGTCTGAACTGAGGTGGCGAAGTGAGCTAAAGAATGATGATGGATTCAACCCAGATCTGCGACTGGGGGTGAGTGTCTGAAAAGTTTCAGCGCTCCGTCCATCATCTCCTTCTGTTGCCTTTGTTTGCCCTAAGTTGGCAGGGTATGCCCAGACTTGGGTCCCTTGCTCACTTTGCCACTGTATTCAAGCTAGCCTGGCTGATGAAGGGTGTTACCCAGAAACCGGTCCCAGGATGCTTGTTTCCGGTTCAGGGAAGACCTGGCTTGGGAGTTCGGGCTGGACTGTTCTCATGAGGCACAGGGTCAAGACTGATTTGCATATAGCTGGGTCTGAACTGAGGTGGCGAAGTGAGCTAAAGAATTATGATGGATTCAACCCAGATCTGCGACTGGGGGTGAGTGTCTGAAAAGTTTCAGTGCTCCATCCATCATCTCCTTGTGTTTGCTTTGTTTGCCCTAAGTTGGGAGGGTATGCCCAGACGTGGGTCCCTTGCTCACTTTGCCACTGGATTCAAGCTAGCCTGGCTGATGAAGGGTGTTACCCAGAAACCGGTCCCAGGATGCTTGTTTCTGGTTCAGGGAAGACCTGGCTTTGCATTTCGGGCTGGACTGTTCCCATGAGGGACAGGGTCAAGACTGATTTGCATATAGCTGGGTCTGAACTGAGGTGGCGAAGTGAGCTAAAGAATGATGATGGATTCAACCCAGATCTAAGACTGGGGTGAGTGTCTGAAAAGTTTCAGCGCTCCGTCCATCATCTCCTTGTGTTTGCTTTGTTTGCCCTAAGTTGGCAGGGAGACGTGGGTCCTTGCTCACTTTGCCACTGGATTCAAGCTAGCCTGGCTGATGAAGGGTGTTACCCAGAAACCGGTCCCAGGATGCTTGTTTCTGGTTCAGGGAAGACCTGGCTTGGCAGTTCGGGCTGGACTGTTCCCATGAGGCACAGGGTCAAGACTGATTTGCATATAGCTGGGTCTGAACTGAGGTGGCGAAGTGAGCTAAAGAATGATGATGGATTCCACCCAGATCTGCGACTGGGGGTGAGTGTCTGAAAAGTTTCAGCGCTCCGTCCATCATCTCCTTGTGTTTGCTTTGTTTGCCCTAAGTTGGCAGGGTATGCCCAGACGTGGGTCCCTTGCTCACTTTGCCACTGGATTCAAGCTAGCCTGGCTGATGAAGGGTGTTACCCAGAAACCGGTCCCAGGATGCTTGTTTCTGTTTCAGGGAAGACCTGGCTTTGCATTTCGGGCTGGACTGTTCCCATGAGGCAGAGGGTCAAGACTGATTTGCATATAGCTGGGTCTGAACTGAGGTGGCGAAGTGAGTTAAAGAATGATGATGGATTCAACCCAGATCTAAGACTGGGGTGAGTGTCTGAAAAGTTTCAGCGCTCCGTCCATCATCTCCTTGTGTTTGCTTTGTTTGCCCTAAGTTGGCAGGGTATGCCCAGACGTGGGTCCCTTGCTCACTTTGCCACTGGATTCAAGCTAGCCTGGCTGATGAAGGGTGTTACCCAGAAACCGGTCCCAGGATGCTTGTTTCTGTTTCAGGGAAGACCTGGCTTTGCATTTCGGGCTGGACTGTTCCCATGAGGCAGAGGGTCAAGACTGATTTGCATATAGCTGGGTCTGAACTGAGGTGGCGAAGTGAGTTAAAGAATGATGATGGATTCAACCCAGATCTAAGACTGGGGTGAGTGTCTGAAAAGTGTCAGCGCTCCGTCCATCATCTCCTTGTGTTTGCTTTGTTTGCCCTAAGTTGGCAGGGTATGCACAGACGTGGGTCCCTTGCTCACTTTTCCAATGGATTCAAGCTAGCCTGGCTGATGAAGGGTGTTACCCAGAAACCGGTCCCAGGATGCTTGTTTCCGGTTCAGGGAAGACCTGGCTTGGCAGTTCGGGCTGGACTGTTCCCATGAGGCACAGGGTCAAGACTGATTTGCATATAGCTGGGTCTGAACTGAGGTGGCGAAGTGAGCTAAAGAATGATGATGGATTCAACCCAGATCTAAGACTGGGGTGAGTGTCTGAAAAGTTTCAGCGCTCCGTCCATCATCTCCTTGTGTTTGCTTTGTTTGCCCTAAGTTGGCAGGGTATGCACAGACGTGGGTCCCTTGCTCACTTTTCCACTGGATTCAAGCTAGCCTGGCTGATGAAGGGTGTTACCCAGAAACCGGTCCCAGGATGCTTGTTTCCGGTTCAGGGAAGACCTGGCTTTGCAGTTCGGGCTGGACTGTTCCCATGAGGCACAGGGTCAAGACTGATTTGCATATAGCTGGGTCTGAACTGAGGTGGCGAAGTGAGCTAAAGAATGATGATGGATTCAATCCAGATCTGCGACTGGGGGTGAGTGTCTGAAAAGTTTCAGCGCTCCGTCCATCATCTCCTTGTGTTAGCTTTGTGTGCCCTAAGTTGGCAGGGTATGCCCAGACGTGGGTCCCTTGCTCACTTTGCCAGTGGATTCAAGCTAGCCTGGCTGATGAAGGGTGTTACCCAGAAACCGGTCCCAGGATGCTTGTTTCCGGTTCAGGGAAGACCTGGCTTGGCAGTTCGGGCTGGACTGTTCCCATGAGGCACAGGGTCAAGACTGATTTGCATATAGCTGGGTCTGAACTGAGGTGGCGAAGTGAGCTAAAGAATGATGATGGATTCAACCCAGATCAGCGACTGGGGGTGAGTGTCTGAAACGTTTCAGCGCTCCGTCCATCATCTCCTTGTGTTTGCTTTAATAACCCTTTCACTGTCAGTTTTATAAACATATGTATAATAATAAGGGCTTAAGTGTATGGAGCCAACTCAGTTACTGCCCAGAAGGGGTTAAATAACTAAAGTATCAAATAAGTCCACTTGGTATACCTTTATCTCAGTAATGCCACAAGCTTTATCAAGACTTGGGTTAATGTTGTGAGTCTGTCTTAGAAATGACTATCATATTGGTAATTTAGTGGAATAGACGGGATGGGTGCCCTTGCTGTCCTTTAGGTAATGTGCGGTCTGGTCCCTCTAAGAGGCATCACCAGTCATGCTTTGCCAAGCTGAAAATGCCTATTGCATTACCTGCAGTACGGGCAAAATATGTGTCGGTGGAAGTGTTTATATACACTGAAAATTAAATCAATGTGAAAAAAAACTTTCTGTATACAATAGAAAAAGCACATCATAAATGAAAATAAATTACACAGCAGCTTTAAGTCTGAATGAATTAATTCACTGACAAACAACATAATGGAAAAAAGCCATCCTCTGACATACAATATACTGGGAATGATCCAACCTCTGATGTTATGCACGGTTATCCAATTGTGTGTGCTAGTTCCCTAAGCAACTGCAATGTTCTATGGTAGAATTTGGCATTCACTGCTTTTATTCCCAGTTGAAAAGTACTAAAGTCTATTGCTTCTCCAACCAGTAGCTCGTGAGCCAACTACCTGTAAGCATATCTCCTGCTTGCAACCCAGTCTTCTACATAAGACGCTTGTGCTTAGTTGAAGTCTTATATTTAAACCAAAAGTGAAAAGCGTGTAATTGAGAATAAAATGTGTCTATTTTCAGATCTCATAAACTGATTTTTAGCAAAACTTTTGAATTTCCAAAATATGTTTAAAACTGACATTTCAGTGATAAATCATGTGGCATTCGGGAGACTTATTACTAATATTACTACCTATGTCAGGTGCTATGACTATAATGTATTACTCAGTAGAGGCATTCCACCTTGACATAGCATTTTTTTACTTTGCTGCTGGCAACCATACCCGATGAACTGAGAATCACTGCTGGTAATGTTGCATCTGGTGGCCACTAATGTAATCTTTTCTAATGTGGTCACAATTACAACTCTAATATTAGTAGCTTACAATGATTTTCATTGAACATAAGTAGCTCTTATTACAGAAAAGGTTGGAGACCCCTGGCACTCTATTCAAAGTCTTAAATTGTGCTCAGATGTAGCCCATGCTGCGAACCCCTTCCTGCATTAGGGCTTTATATAGTAACTTGTCATAAAGGGTTCCTTCGGATAAACTCAGTGAACGCTTATGGTTTAGGGGATTCGTGTATTACAGGGTGACAATGTGTATGAGTTACCCTTATGGAAAGCGTAAGAAAACTATTGCATTTTTAAACATTCCAAACATTAATTTTCTATATTTAGTGATTAAAACATTGTATCTTATTACTAGTATAAGTTGTTTAGAAATCTACATATAGTTTTAATTTCACGTTTATCAAAACAAATGATGTCTTAATTTTTATTTGCATGTAACAACTATACAATTTGTTGCAAGGGTGCAACTGTACTCAGAAAAAGTAGGGGTGCAGTGCACATGTGACTGTGATGTGTGAACACTGTAAGAAAGTAGAGATAGGGTGAACACAAAAAGTAACACAAAGATTTTGACTGTCAGGCTTTTAGTTGGAATTAGGTTGAACAACTGGCAGTTTTTGTTAGAGTTCAACACAGCTCAATATGCGAATTGGTGTGTTAAGACTGTGGCGTTGCCATCGGCACAGAAGATCTGAGACACGTTTGGAAAGCAGCACCGGTGCAAAAATGCTATTATACAAAAAAGGGAGGACTAAATCCAGCCAAATGAAAGGGAAGGAAAGGAGTGCCCGAACAATATAAGCTATAAGTGTTTAAAAAAAAAAAAACAGAAGGGGTGTTTTGGGCAAACGAATAAATCGTGGTGCATGCAGCAAGCCCATGAGAAATCAATGTTGGTTGCTTACTGGAAAAGTCTTGTTATAAGGTTTGGGAACTGTAACTTTGAAAAAGAAAAAAAAAAAAAAGCTGAGTCCATCAAAGCAAGCCAATACTTGTGTAAGCAAAAAAAGTGTCATTCTCATAAGTCGACTCTCACCAATAGAGAAATCTGTCTCTTCAAATGCAAACACAAAGCTGCAAAGACCCGTCCAGTAGTCCTCTGAAATAGGGAACCTGGCTGGTCAAGTGGATTGGTGTCTACTGGAGAAAAAAGAGCCGAGAAGTGGAGAGACCGGTGCACCGTGACATGTGATGGAGCAGGGTAAATATAAAAATTTTAACCTCCTTATATTTCCGTACAATATTAATAAACATGTTCGTTCAAGTAAATAACCAACAATGTATGTAAAGGGTTAATGGTAACACGCAATTCAGTGTGCAAAGTAATGGACTAATAATTGTTTACGTTTCTAACATAACATAATATTTTGCGTACTAAAATAATAATAAAATGCATGATTTGTGCTTTTGAATAAAACGTGTGGTTGCAAAATAAAGCGATGGTAAGTAAGGGACAGCTTTATATGTTGCTTCTGCTAGGTAATACCTAATTGGGGTACGTAGAAAGACGGGAGGGAAACGAAAGGGTTTATATTTCTTTGTTTTAATAACATTTTGTTTTCTTTAAAAATAGTGCGCTTAGGCCTGCCGAGCAGCAATATAAAATGGCCGCGAGATACTAGAGTGCGCATGAGCGGATGCGACCATGTGATAGAGGAGAGAGGCTGTGGAAAAGGGATGATCACGTGCTGATGCCGAGAGGCTAAGATGAAAGTATGGTCAAGGCTGCTGTGACCCTTCTAAGCAGATGTGTGCCAAGATGATCAGCAAGAAGCGTGAGAAGCCTGGTTGAATCAATAGAAGGAACTGTGTTATACAAATTGTTGCAGAAAAAGATACAATTTGGACTGATCGAAACGGATGAGCAAGTGCATGAACTGTGGGAAACGATGCTTGCATGGACATTCCACACGGAACTGGTTAAGACCAGGAAGTTTGATTAAAATGTATAGGGACCTGAGTTTTTGACCAATGAGAATGAATCGCGCCATGTAAGAAGAAACATTTTATGCTGTAAGCTAGAATTAGGGTATAAGAAGACCTACTCTTGGTGGGAGGGGTTAGAATGCTGCGGGATGCTGCGGGAGATGCTGAAGAAGTTAGATGCTGTAGATGGGAGAGTTTGCGGTTGCTGATGCTGACGAGCTGATGCTGCTGCTGTTATTTTCCTTTTCCAGTTGAGTATAAAATGCTGCTTAGGAGAACTCTTATTTGATAGATTTTAGAATTATTAGGATTTCCCAGAGAGATAGATAGGTTGATCTATATAGTTATTAGTATGATAACCTCATTTTCCGTCTAATAAAAGTGCCATGCAATTTCAACTATTCTTAAATTGATGATAAATGTAATGATCTGAATAATAAGATTAATATCAAATTTCCTGCATTCAAACCTTTATATAAACTTTATTATTCTTTAAACAAATGACTCAGTGATTTTTCTTTAGTATAATGATTAATAATGAAATGGTAAAGAGTTCATTGTGATTGAGCTGGTCTTAATCACCATCAACTGATTCCTACTAATTGGTCCATCGACCAATGAGCGGAATACCTTACAAGAAAATGAGAATTATTGTGTCATTATAAAAGAGGTATCCCGTCTCCTTCCAGCGAATCGTTTTTCTCCTAGGTTTCATGACGGAGGAAATCCAGGGAATAAATGAGTAAGTGAATGTATATGCGGTGTTATGGGCCCCACCGTCATATGGATAATGTGTGTGTGTTAGAGAAATAATTGCACCTGGATGACCAAAAAGCATGATAGGAGAAATTATTTTTATTGTAAGCGCTGGATCACATGGCTGCAGTGCCACACCTGGAGCGAGGACATGAATGCTGGGTCTGGTGGCTTAGTGGACTAATGCGTCCACTGTTGGGGCCTGTGTTCGACCTCATGGTCACAGGTTCAAATCCTGGCAGGTCCACTCAGCCTTTCATCCTTCCGAGGTTGATAAAATGCGTACCATTGAGTTGGGAAACAATAAACATCTGTTATTCAGTGCCAAGATATCCTTAGGAGAACGTGTGCTTTACAAATACACACTTGTTATGTTATGTAGGACATCGCCAGACTGGAGACGAACATACGCAGAAAAAAACCTGAAAATAAACCTTCTCGATCTACGCCCCAAGACCGGAAGAGCATCCCCACTCATATCAGAACCGCTCCAACCCTCATGGCATTCAGGAAGGACCTGGAGACTCATCTCTTCGAGGAGCTCCTGTTACTTTCTTATCTACAAATCCTAAGCGCTCGTCCTTGTTTAGCTCTCTGTTGCTTCCTGGCTAGGTTTGTGCTATACAAATACCTTTATTTACTTACATGCATACATGGCCTACATCAGGCAAAGGAATAGTGGGGACATAGACACATTTAAACACTAGAATACAGAACTGGTCTAGAGGCCTGGGGCACACTGTGAGCCTCCTTGCTCAGTGCCTGAGTGTGGGTGGAAGTGGGTCTTCGATGGGTGCCTTTTTCAAGGGCGCTCAAAGGAGTAGTGGGAGACATTGAGGTTTTCTTATTCCCCATTTATGGGGCAGAAGAGCTTCTGCTGGGCATCCTCAACGCACCCATGATGCGAAAGCCACAATGAAGTGTGATTGGAATAAAGTAGCTAAATTATGTTATTAATCTCCTGGTATAAAACTCCCTGATTCTTGGGGTACTAGGAGGGTTTCTGATACCAGCTCTGACGCACTCTATGGTCAGAACACTTCCCAGGTCTTTGTACTTCTTCAGCGATCAGATGTCGTGATCGCTGTTTGACCGATACCTTTTAACGCATTGGCCATTGATGAGAAAATATTGGCTTGAAACGCAGAGACTGCTGAAAGGGCTTTGATTATTTTCTTTCTTCCAGTGGTCACTTGACACCACTCAAGGCGCCTTTAATCTTCCTATTTTTCCTCGTGATTACGGCCATCTATTTTCGGACTCCCTGTACTATGGGATTGATTATTGTTTACTGTAGACACAAGGCAGTCCATGATGCTGTGGACGGCAAACCGTGAGCTTTCTTCCCTTTTCTTCATTTCTTTCTGTCTCATTTCTCCCCTGCATTGGGCAGCTGGCTTGCTAAACCGCAAGGCTTTTGGAGAAAGCCTCTTACATTTACAACAAAGACTTGGGGCTCTTAGGAACATATTTCAAGGAAGGCAACAAGTCCTGCCAAGCTGGCCCAAGAGTGTCACCTCTGAGCAGCAGCATTTGCCATTATCATGTGCTGTTACCTTACTTACAAGAAATTACATCATCACAATGGAGAGAATGAAATTGAAGACAATGGAGTGGCTCAGGGTCAATAATGGCTGCTACAGACCTCCTTCTCCAACATTCCAATATTTGTCTGTTTCTGCATTTTTAATTTTGAACATTCTATCCTCAGTAGGAGACTATTTTAATAGCGCTATCCTGCTGTCTTGAACCATACTGGTTGTTTAAGGCTCTCTCCCTCGTTAGAGGGTCTTGCCTCAGGCTCGAGCCTCTATCTTGGATGCAGGGCCTTTAACAACCAGTATAGCCATCAGCAGCGGGCAATGATGCTATACTATTCCACCCTATCACCCTACAAAAGCCTTAAATCCCCAGGAAAACAAATGTAAATGTGGTTGCCTACCTTTCCTTTAAACTCCACTTCATTGTGGGGCGGGCGGTCTTCAGGGTGCAGGTGATGCTTCGATCGCTAGAGGCTTCTCTTTGGAAATAACTCCCCCTCAGTCTATGGGCATAGCTAACCTTGACTACTGCAAAGGAAAACTGAAGCTCTGTGTGCTTAAATTTTACTTTCGTTCTGTCTCGCGGGCTCCATAGGTCAATTCTGCGCTTAGAGATAGTATTTAGTTTCATTGGGAGCTATTGAAATTCTTTATTGACCTACCAGCGGCGGCCCCTCCATTAGGGTGAAGGAGAGTCGCCCCACTACTGCAAGCGCAGCAAAGGTGAAAAAAAAATGGTAATAAAATTAATTTATTGCCATTTTATTTTTCACAGCTCTCAGTCCGAGCTGAGCCGTGTTTGAGGGCGGGGCGGGGCCACTGCTGCTGACTGGAAGCAGGGAGTGGTGCTGACTCCAATTTAGAGTGTGCATGTCACTTTGGCTGGCTGTCTTGCAACGGTCAGCCTGACATGCGCACTTTAAACCTCTCCACCCAGCTGACAGCTAGGTGGAGAGCAGGCACAGGCCCCCAGTTTCTGAGGGAGCGTCAAGCCAGCCCTCTCAAACCAATCCTGGTGGTGCTCTCATGCTGCTTAACATTATCAGCAGCATGAGAGCAGCGTCTGGTTTGGCTAGGGAAATTGGTTCAGACCAGTGCCGACAGACTGGAAGCACAAGGACCAGAGGAGGTGAACCAGTGCATTGCAGTAGGTAAGCACATATTTTATTTTTATATTAATGACTCACTGACAACCACTGTAAGAAACTCGCACTGCCTTCAGCCTCAGTGCCAGAGTTCCTAGTCGTGGTTCGTTATAAACATTTTTCATAATGAGCCGTGACTGAGAGCTTTGGCGTTGACCTTAAAGGCATTGCTGGTCAGTGGGTCAAATAACTGACATGCTTGCCTCACCAATTATTCAACCTACATTATCTTATGTTTTCTTTATAAGTCAGTGCATAGTGTTTTAAACGCATTTGGGCTGTTAAGTGATTCTTTGTTGAATGCAGTGCTTCAGTGTGGGCCTGAGAACCTATTACTGCGCTACTCACCTTGCTTTACACCAGATTTTAGGTGAGACTTAAATTGTACCGCAGGGCAGGCTGTTGGCAAAATGAAGAATACTAGTGCACTGCTGCTGTTTAAGAGGGAAACAGCGCATGGCTTTACAATGCGGTCGTTACAACGACCACGTTGTTACCACGCGTGCCATTACATCGCAAGTCGCATCAACGACTTGCTGTAGGGGGCGTGCAACACCAGGGAATGTGTTGGATTTTAAATCCAACACCTTCCCTACTGTTGCGCAAACTGGAGTAGGAATAGTAATTAATACTATTCCTAAGTCCAGTGCGCCCCCTACAGCAAGTCGTTGATACGACTTGCGATGTAATGGCACGCGTTGTAACGACCGCGTTGTAAAGCCATGTGTGGTGAATGTATGCATAGAAACGTCATACATTCGTTTAAGATCACACACTGTGCACATCGCATTGCAAACTGGAGGAACAGGCAGGTGACGGGGGAATTCTTTTATCCACTGCTGCATCCCCAGGCTCCTCACAATAGGGTGGTATGTGCATGTGGAAGGGGTGCAAAGAGGCCATTATGCCCCGGGCACTGTGCTCTTCAAAGACCCTTGGTCCTTAAGTTAAATGTATTCCTAGATTTGTAATTGTACGCCATCTCTATGAATAATAAGGCAGCTTATGTGGTCATACCACTGGATAGACCAGATGCCATGTTTTCTCTCTATGAATGCATAGAAACAGATACTTTTGACACCTGCAAAAATGGGAGAAGCACCTGGAGGACCCCGCTTTGCTTTGGCCCCATTCCTCGCAAACCTTTCTGACAATCCTGCACAGGGCCGGACTGGCCCTTATGGGCAATCAGGCAGTGCCCGATGGGCTGGTCTGACAGATCAGTGTGTGAATGTTTTTTAGCAGTGGTGGGCCAATTTTATGGCCAGGTTGGCCGGTTTTTACGGTTGATTTCCCTGATATAACCACTTTTCTAGTTATCTGCTTCACTAATGGGGGCCACTTTTATTTTGGTGCCTGGGCCTACTTTTTGTCCCAGTCCATACCTGAGCCTGCACATGCCTTAAAATAGTATTTTTGCAAAATGGGCGCAAGGGTAGAGATGGGTTACCCATATATAAACATGTCAATTCTCGCAAATTCGTGTCCGCTTAACAACGTGCTCCAACTTTTGCTGTACATTGTGCTGCCATCTCCAGTGTCTACTGCTGTAATAACAGTGGTGTCTTTAGCAAGTTTAACTCTCTACCACTGGTTCTGCAGTGCAACCATGCAGCAACATCCTGGAAGGCCTAAGGATCAGAGAATAGATGACAGCAATGCTGTGATCCAGGGCCTCTCATACTACATAAAGACCATCATTAACTGAGTCCCACACACCATAGCATGAGTCATCAAGGGCCTGGAAAACTAAGAAAACTGTCTCCCATTGCCAGCCTGCACCATCTTCAAAACCAGCTGCATCCTCTAAAAACGCCATCATGAACTGCATCCCCGCCTATCTGGCTGACTAACCCACCATCTGCTGTAGCTCTCAGCACACACGCAGCCAGGACACCATCAGAGTAGACACAAAGAAGTGCAAAAAAGAAAAAAGGCAACAGACCTAGATCATCTTCACAAGCAGGTTCTGGAACAATGTCTCCATATTCATAAGGACTTTCCCAACTCTGCTCCAATTTAGGAAAGTACTGAAAATGCAAATCTTTAAGGAACACTACATCACTGTGCAGTGATATTACACTTCCATTCTCTGAACCCAGCTACCTCTCCAATCACTCGTTGACTGTATCTTTGCCTTTGATCCTGTACAATGCTCTGCTGCTTTTCTGCTAGGTTTGTGCTACACATGTACAATATACATACATGCATACCGAGACGAGAAAAGGCCTGTACTTTGGGCCGCATCTTCATGTTTTATCATACCATAGCTTTAGAAGTGAATCGGTGTGCCTCCAGTCTCAAAAAAAGACAAGCTTTGCCTTGTGCCTGAGCCTCTTCAAGAGAGTTGCCAAGCACAAGTATTTGTTTAGGGTCCATAGAACATGTATTCTTAAAGTTTACTCCTCATTCATGGATACAGCGCAGTTCTACAACTTATCAACCAGCAATGCTTCATTGAAGTTAAGACAAAAAAAACAAAACCATGTAACAGGGCAACAAAGGATGCTAGGCTCGGATTTAGAACCCGACAAGTGTGCCGAGGCCCATTATCTCAAATATTACAGACACCTCAACAGTAAATCTTTATCTAAAAAGGATGGTTACCCTCACCCACATCTAGTGGCATGCTTCATCATAGGGTATCTCCTCGTATGAATTCACTTTGTTACATAGTGAACTCCCTTTGTGGGATTTTCTCAAAGTGGTGTATCATTAAGTATACACCATGGAGGAACTGCAAATGCACCTACAGAGAGTGGAATGGGAAGTATAGTCCAGAGAGAAGAGGGCATCTGGAAAATGGGATCAAAGTGCTTAATAATGCACAAAAGGTGGTCGGATAATTAGGATTGTATTATTAACTCCCTAGAAGGAACTGTACTGATGTTCACAAGTTTGACAAACAGTCTGAAATCTTAACTGATAGCCTTTCTGCCAGAAGTTATTCAAACAAGAATCTAAGGCACTGTAGGAAAGGTTCAGGAACAACAGGGTGGCCCTTTTGGAAGAGAACCAAAGACAGAAAACGGAAAGAATGACTTGAGTGGCTACACACTTAGCCATCTCCAATCAACTTAAAACGAGTATAAATAAGAACAGGGGGCTTCTCGATATGTGACTTCTTGAAGGAATTTGAGGGGTCATCTGGTGCACACAAGACCAAAATCTAACCACACAGAATCTACATAATCCACTATGTAGCCTGAAAAAAGGAATGGCCATAGATACACAAACACTCGGGCTGTGAAAGGCTGTAACTGTGTTCTTAGTGCTTACTTTCCCTTGCAGTTGTACAGTGGGGATTTTTGGTCTTGCTAGATGGCCTTACCATAAGCATTTTTTGGCGAGATGACTTTTATGCTTCAGGGTGTACAATGGTGTTGGCGCTAGGTGTTGCGTTGCATGGATGGTGCCTCACTTTTTTACTGACGACTGCAGCTTGAACACAAGTGATCAATCCCAAATTGTGCAATATTATGGTCTTTTCAATGTGATGCACAAACAGTGTCTGCTGTTACGAATGGATGAAGTGATGAGTGGATGACAACACTCAAGACGAGTGGCTGATGGTTCATGGAGACTGCTGGTTAACAACATTTGCTTGCTTTTACCTTGGATACAGCTTCTATGACCAAAGATACCTCCTTGGTTACACGGGTGTACCCTTTTCATTGCCTCACACTCACTCTTTAGAGATTGCTCCTAGTGGGATGTAATAGGGTCAGAGTAGGATATGGACCAATTCTGATGAATGCCGCTGACAGATTGTTGGGCTTTTCAATAGGCCGAAACATGTAGACACACTAGGGAATTCCAAAACAGCCCCAATATGGCATTGTTTTTACCTTTGTTAATGCTAATTAATAATAAAAATCCTAATTATCCCAACGACCATTAATGCATTTTTAAGTACTGTGATCTTGTTTTACAGACTCTGTCACCTGTCTGGTGGCAGCAGGGTTGTTCTTGGACTACACTTTCCAATGCACATGCTGGAGTTAGATTTGGAAGTCCTCCCTTGTGTATACTCACTGATAGACTATTTGTGAGAGAAAGCCCACTGAGGGCTCTCAAGGAGCTCACTGTGTAGCAAAATGAAGGTTGTAACAAGGAGGAACTCGATTATGAAGCAAGCCATCGGGAGCAGGTAAAGAGAACCATCCTTTTGTAGAAAAAGATTTATCAATGAGGGGTCTCTGACAATCTTGAGCTAGTGAGACTTGTTCACTTGTCTGGTTCTAAATAGGAGGCCAATGTCTTTAACCATTGTTGGTTTCCCTGTTGCCTGACTTTGGTTTTGATTACTGTTTGAGAGGTTCTACCAGGGCTAATGTTTCCAAAAATGCCCGTACTTCCCACAATAGTTATTACAGGTCAACCTCTCTTGCTTGCTGTTTAGGAATTGTAGTTACTCTTGGACCTTGAAGCATCCCAGGACTGCGCTAACAGACACACTTGGTACGTGCTTAATGTATAGAGGTGTCCCGCGTTGAACCTGCATTATGAGAGAAGGATAACAGCCTTAAACTCTAAGCATGAACTCAGTAAGTCCCATACAATAGCCAGAGGAAGACTGTAACATGACCGCCAGAAAGTAAGCAATGGTGTTTCTCTACGGGTACCTTGAAAAGAGACAGACCAGGAGAGGCTAGGCTCTGCGGCCAGTGGATTACCGGCATGATCTGCAGCTGGTGTGACTAATTGTTTAATGTCTAAAACAAATAGGTGCACTGGTTGAAAGTTATCCTTCGAGGCCCATCTCCAGCAGGATGCCAAACACTAAGGCTGAATAGTCTTGATCCCACCTCATTCCTCTTTCAGCCCTACACTTCCTGTCTCTTTACTCAGGGAGCATGCTCTCTCAGTGCCTTGAGACCCTCACGGGTGATGCAGCTGCGCTCTATAAATCCTGATTGATTGATTGATTGATCTTGTAGGTACTTTTTCATTCCTGCTTTCTGCTTTTGTCAATGCTTCCCTGTCTTTCTCTTCCTTCTACTTTCTCCCATTTCTTCCTTTCTAATGCTCTTGCGGTGGGTCAAAGTATGGTGAAAACAAAATTGACCTAGTACCCAAACTGTGTGCTAGTGCTCAACCCCTGCAACCACTGGCACAAATTAAGCATGGGTTTGATGATAAATTAAGAAGAATGTGCCTACATAACAGTATAACAGCAGAGGACTGTGTATACTCATGAAATCAGACTGGGTTCAGTGTCCTGTCTCTTTTCACAAACAGATTGTTACAGGCAAAATAGAAGGCAAAAAAATGGCTGCCAGAATTAAGCTAATCGGAATCTCCCCGCCTCCCTTTGTGTTCCGTGAATGTAGGATCGTCAATTGGAAGAACTATGACTCATATGGAGAGAAAAATCCATGAGGTTAAAAAGATCTTCAATCAATGCCTGCTTCCTCCCTGCTGCCCGAGAATGCTAAAATCCCATATTTCCATCCCATTCTAGGACATAACTCACACCTGGGGTGGCAGGCGATTATGTATCCGCGAGTCCTTTTATGGCCGCGAATGTTAACATCGCTGCAGAACATACTGGTAATATTCTGCAAAGAATGATCCTCTTTAGTGAATTACACCTATTAAAGATTCCCGCCAGCAGCAGGGTGTGGAGGAGGCTGACTGCTGCAAGATCCCACAAGCCTTATGGTAAGGGGTCCAGAACTCTCCTAGTCTAGGCTGGGCTGCAAATCCACCTAGAGCTGCAATTTACCAAGATCAACAGTTTAACAAAGGGTTGGTGTTGTGTGTGTTTTGAGAAGACATCAAATGCTCATGCACAGGCACACAAACACACATGCATCCACGTATATACTTATGGGATCCCATACTTTTTTTTTAACACATATTTTATTAAGTTTCCATAAGAAGAAAATTCCGTCATGGCAGAAATGGTACAATAGCAAAAACGAAGAAGTTCAGCAATGTATAATCAGCATAGTAACATTACTGCGTTTACAATCTAACATGTCTATCCAACAAATAAGACCCTCCCCCTCCCTCTGTTAAGTAACTAAAGATACCCAACCACCCTCCCGTCCCAGACTCACTTCTGTGTTATCATAGCCACATGTACGTCAGACAAATCATGTTCAGGCATATGATTTCAGGTGCACATCCTACAAGTTTATACATATCAGTTCCGTAGGGGTCGGTGGGATCTGTTAGTTTTTGAACCCACAGTGATGCCACAACTCCCTGGAGTGACTTATGGGATCCCATACATATCACAAAAGCACACACATTGCACATTTATCCTGCAACATCAATTAGTGACTAAGGAAGCTATAAGTCAAAGAGCCATACGTCCTGATCTTGGCATGGTATTCCACCTTAATATCGACTCCAGAATGTCATGCTATTGAAATATTGTGCTCAAAATATCAAGGGCCAAAATATCGACGTTAGGTGGACATAGGTAAGCTTTGATTTACTTTATTTAACACCACTTCCAAGTACCTTGACAATATATATATAAATTCACAGATTAGATAGATAGATAGATAGATAGATAGATAGATAGATAGATAGATAGATAGATAGATAGATAGATAGATAGATAGATAGATAGATAGATAGCAATCAGTGGTGGTCCACGTTTCCATGAGAAATTGATTTTTGGGTTTGCTTATTGTTATGGTGCCGTTTGATGAATCTTTCCAAATAAGAAAGTTCATCCATCTCAGATTCTTCCTGAAAAGTTTCGGGGTGATCCATCAAGCAAGGGCCCATGCAATTTTCCATGAGAAAATTGAACAGTGATAGTGCAAAAATGTCTAAACAGAATTACACCAAATTTGGCAAAAAGCTAGATGTTGGTTGAGGAAGTGTGCTTTTTGTGATATGGTGAAAATCCGTTCAGTAGATTTTGAGCAATTAAGGGTCAAAAAGAATGTATATAGAGGGACGCAGATCCTTCACGGATCCAACAGATCTAAAGATAAGATCTGATTGTCTGCCACCACATCAACAAGAATGTAGCAGCAGCCATTTTAGAAGTTGTGGACTCAGCCCCCTGTCCTGTAATAGGCATAAAAGTAAAAAGTATCAAGATAAAATATAGGGGGGCAGGGTAAGGATACCTTTTTCTCAGCTCTTGCCAAGCAGGAGCTAACCTGTATTCCCTTTCCCACATCAGCGTGGGTGGGGAGTTGAAGTTCTCCCCGCCCAAGCTCTTGTGGGGACGGGAACAGTAGTGTCCCGGGGGATGGGGTCCCTGGGACACTGCTACCATCGAGTCTCTGGGGATGGAGTCCCCAGGCCCACCGGATGGCTTGGGGAAGGGGACCCTACCTCCCTCCCTACAAAAACTAATTTGACCCAGGGAATGGGGTCTCCGGGCCCTTCCATGCCTCAGGAAGGAAAGCACCATGCCCCCTCCCCAAAAAGAAGCTTCTGCCCCCAGGGTATGTGATTTTCAGGGAATTTACCAGGCTGGCAGTGGGGGGGGGGGCACCCCACCTATACCCCCAAAGAAAACTTCAGCCATGGGTGATGGGGCCCTTGGGGCCCTTCAAAAGGCTCAGGAGGTGGGTTGCATTCCCCCTCCCCATTAAAAAGATATTGGCCCCGATAAGGAGGGCAATGGAGTCCCCTGGGCCTTAAAAAGGCTCAGGAAGGGAGGGCCACACTCCCCTCTCTCTTAAAAAGTGATCAGGCCCCAGGGGACGAGGTCCTCAGGGCCATGAAATGGCACAGGGAAGGGGCCGCAAGCCCCCCTCCCCATAAACAAAAAATCAATGATTAAAAAGCAGCATTTCACATTCACAGCTCTTGCAGGGGTGCGCCCCATAATAAACATTTATTTTTAATCCTTTTGGTTCTCATGGCGTCCCTAGAAAGGGTAGGGTCAACACCAATTTTATTTTTAATGTGGGGGCAGCAGGGATCACAGCAGCCCCCCTAACATTTTTTTAAAAAATGCAGTAAGTCTCCTGAGTCATTGAATCCATGAACGCAAGAGAGCTTACCATAGCTTTAAAGCACTCCAAGCTGGAGCTGTATGCTGTTCAGCTGCAGTGTGGGAACGCCTTGTGGTTGGTTCTATGGCTGCATTTTGTGCCCCAAACAAAGGATGAAAAAACACTCAAAGATATGCAATTTTTTCAAATGCTTGAGCGAAAATATTTCACTAGTATTAAACATTGTAATGTGTGAAATTAGAAAAAGATACATTTGGTTATAGTTATCAGTGACTTTTTGACAAAGACTATAGGTTTGCTATATATATGTTGATGTGCTGGCCCTTCATAAAGCCAATAGGCCCACTTTTTATATTTTCATGTTCTGACCTTTTGACAAAGTCAGTAGGTCTACCTTACTTAAAATAACACCCTTTATGTTCTTACATGACAAAGTCAGATGTGCGCAGTGGCGAGTGCTGCCAGGCCCTACTTCCAATCCCACGACATTAAAGTTAGGTGAAAATGTCAGTTAAAATATACAGTTTTAAACGAACAAAACCACTGAAATTCACCCATTATAGTTGTCTCAACTAACTATAACTTATGCCTTAAAGTAAGAATAAGTCACGCCCTCGCTGTGCGCTGCTAATTGCCCCACATATTCCATCTCACATATTACATCACACATGACATCTTCTATGACATAATTGATAACATCACTGTGCATGCTGGGGTGCAAGTGCATAATTATTGTGTCTTGTGTAGCATTTCGTTGTAGTGGTAATGTGTTTCTATTGTGTTTTGTGCTGGATTTATTTTTGCAATGTGATGCGTCACATAGATATGTCAACAAATACTGCTATATTTCAAGCCAAAAACAATGCATGCCATTAAAGTTTCAGTGGGAAGCAACCATTTACCATTGTCGAAGTTGGTAAAATAGCACTGCTCCAGCTCTTGCACTTTTTAAGACACTCGTCAGCCCACAACAGTGGGTCCCATTCCAACACTGTAAAAGGATTACTAATAATGCCCATGACAGGAATAAATCTATGACCAATTTTGACATTAGCAATGTACTTATAGGTTTGTGGGTATCTTCAACCTGAGCATCCACAACCTACCCATGCGGTAGAATTTCCACTGTGAGCAACTCTATTGATGAGTGCAAAATCACATTCTGTGAATCAAGAACGTGAATTTGTCCTGTAAGCATCCGCATGATCCTTAACACAGGAGACCTCGCAGACCTCATTTTGCAGGACCACTCTGCAGCATTTGACACAGTATCACATCCCATACTCCTCAGGTGCCTGCACAAGATTGGCATCCAGGGAACCTCTCTCTGCTGGACCTGCTCCTTCATAAAGGATTGACCACAAGCTGTCAGCCTGGCACTTTACTCCTCAGAAGCCCACAAACTCATTTACGTCATTTCTCAAGGCTCATTGCTCAGCCCCACCCTCTTCAATGCACACATGATCTCCCTGTCCAACATCATCTGCACACAAGACGTCAACCTTCTCTCCTAATCTGATGACGTGCTACTCATACTGTCCCTCTCGGATAAGGCCCACAACACAAGAAACAAGTTCACAACCTACATGACTAAAGTTACTAACTGGATGAAAGCCAACTGTCTCAAGTTCAACACCGACAAAAGAGCAGTAATGATCTTCAGCAAGAACACTTCACCATAGGACTCCAACTGGTGGCCGGTCAAACTCGAACCCACACCCACATCCAGCACCCATGCCAGGATCCTTGGAATAATCAACAACAGCAAACTGGACATGATGCCAGAAGTAAACTGTTATTACTTCCTGCTTCCACACCCTGAAGATGCTGGAGAAGATCTCCAAATTGCTCTCAAGTAACACTAGAAAAACTGTCACTCGTGTTCTGGTAACCAGCAAGTTGGACTACAGGAAACCCTCTTCTCTGGGATCACCAAGCAACTCAATAGAAGACTACATACCATCCAGAACTCGGCTGCCAGACTCATCCTCAACCTCCCATACAGTACTCGCATCACACCACACCTCAGGGAGCTCCAGTGGCTAACAATTCAGCACTTCTAAAGCATGGAACGGCCTCCCATTCCACATCAGCGCCTCCTCCTCTCTTGTTGAATTCCGAAAGAAGCTGAAGACCTGACTTTTCAATTACCCAACCTACCATAGTCAGGGTTAAGCAAACACACCTGCTCAGCACCAGGATATCCTTGGGGGTGATAGTGAGCTTTACAAACACACATAACATAAGCAAAACATAATGTGTGTGAATAACTCTGAAACTTGAGTCGAATATGGTTAGAATAGCTTCACATCTTGCACCTTATCACATAAAGTGAGCACTGCAATTTAAGAGACTATCTCTGCCACTGTTTTGGGCCGACTGGTTTATTAAATAGTTTAAGAGCTTAAGCAGTGCTATTTTACTACCTTAGTCAATGGTAAATTGTTGCTTGTCATCGGAACTTTAACCCCTTCGCTGATAGGCCTTTTTCCCCCCTGTGCTAAGCCTTTTTTTGGCTATTTGGGGTAGTTCGTGCTTAGGCCCCTGTAACTTTTTGACCACATAAGGTATCCACGCCAAATTTGCGTCCTTTTCTTCCAACATCAAGGGGATTTTAAAGGTACCCAGGGTTTGTTGATTCCCCTGGAGGGGACCCAGAAATTAGCCAAAATACAGCTAAATTTTGTTTTTTGGGGGAAAAATGTGAAAAAAGGGATACAGATGAAAGCGTCTGATGTTTTCCCTGCAAACGGTATCAACAAAGGGGTTGTGGTGCTGAAATCATGATCTTCCCAGCTTTCAGGGACAAGCAGACTTTTATCAGAAAACCAAACTTTTTTACACAGTTTTGGCATTTTTCTGGGACATTTTTGCTATTTTTTGTGCTTTCAACCTCCTTCCAGTTAATGGTAAAAATGGGTATGAAAGCAATGATGGATCCTGGAAAGCTATACATTTCTGAAAAGTAGACACAATTTTAAATCCAGGAAGGGGTCATTTGTGTAGATCCTTCAAGGTTTTCGTATAGAAACTAACAGTTGAAAATAGAAAAAATTGAAAATGAGTTAAAAAAAACAGCAATTTGTGCCAACGTTTTCATCTGTAACTTCTACTAAGTATGACAGATGTTTGAAAGCAATATACCGTTATATCCGCTGGACCCTTTTGGTTGTGGGGATATATAGGACTTGTAGGTTCAACAAGAAGCCAAGGAACCCAGAGCCAATAACTGAGAAGCGTCTTGCAATGGATTTTTATTGTGTACCGGGTATATAGCAATTCATTTGGGAAAATATAAACAGGGAAAAATTTGTATGAAAGAAACCTATGCATTTCTGAAATGGGAACAAAATATAGAGTTTAGAAACAGTAGCTATTTGCACATCTCCGAAATTGTGGGTACCCATACCAGCATGTGAATTATAGGAAATTTTTCAAAGTGACTTCTTTTTACACATTGTCTTACATTTGGAAGGCAGAAATGCATTGAAAGTCAATAGGTAATAACAGTTGCTCTACACTTTTGTGTTCCCCTAAGTCTCCCAAAAAAAATGGTACCTCACTTGTGTGGGTAGGTGTAGTGCCCGTGACAGGAACCAGCCCAAAACGCAACGTGGACACACCACATTTTCACAGTGAAAACGGACCCTTTTTTCCAAAGTGCCTAGCTGTAGATTTTGAACCCTAGCTCTGCCGGCACCTAGGGAAACCTAGCAAACCTATATATTTTTGCATACTAGACACCCAGGGGAATCCAGGATGGGGTGACTTGTCTGGCTCTCACCAAGTTCTGTTACCCAGAATCCCTTGCAAACCTCAAAATTTGTCATAAAAAACACATTTTCCTCACATTTCTGTGGTAAAAAGTTCTGGAATCTGCGTGGATCCACAAAATTCCACCCACCCCGCATTCCCCAAAGTCTTACGAGAAAAATGGTACCTGACTTGTGTGGGTAGGCCTAGTGCCCGCGACAGGAAACGGCCCAAAACGCAACGTGGACACACCACATTTTCACAGTGAAAACGGACCCTTTTTTTCCAAAGTGCCTAGCTGTAGATTTTGAACCCTAGCTCTGCCGGCACCTAGGGAAACCTAGCAAACCTATACATTCTTGAAAACTAGACACCCAGGGGAATCCAGGATGGGGTGACTTGTCTGGCTCTCACCAGGTTCTGTTACCTAGAATCCCTTGCAAACCTCAAAATGTGTCCAAAAAAACACATTTTCCTCACATTTCTGTGGTGGGAAGTTCTGGAATCTGCGTGGACCCACAAAATTCCACCCACCCTGCATTCCCCAAAGTCTTCCGAGAAAAATGGTACCTCACTTGTGTGGGTAGGCCTAGTGCCCGCGACAGGAAATGGCCCAAAACGCAACGTGGACACACCACATTTTCACAATGAAAACAGACCCTTTTTTTGCAAAGTGCCTAGCTGTAGATTTTGAACCCGAGCTCTGCCGGCACCTAGGGAAACCTAGCAAACCTATACATCTTTGAAAACTAGACACCCAGGGGAATCCAGGATGGGGTGACTTGTCTGGCTCTCACCAGGTTCTGTTACCCAGAATCCCTTGCGAACCTCAAAATTTGTCAAACAAAACACATTTTCTTCACATTTCTGTGGTGGAAAGTTCTGGAATCTGCGTGGAACCACAAAATTCCACCCACCCCGCATTCCCCAAAGTCTTCCGAGATAAATGGTACCTCACTTGTGTGGGTAGGCCTAGTGCCCGTGACAGGAAACGGCCCAAAACGCAACGTGGACACACCACATTTTCACAGTGAAAATGGACCCTTTCTTTCCAAAGTGCCTAGCTGTAGATTTTGAACCCTAGCTCTGCCGGCACCTAGGGAAACCTAGCAAACCTATATATTTTTGAAAACTAGACACCCACTGGAATCCAGGATGGGGTGACTTGTCTGGCTCTCACCAGGTTCTGTTACCCAGAATCCCTTGCAAACCTCAAACTTTGTAAAAAAAACACATTTTCCTCAGATTTCTGTGGTGGAAAGTTCTGGAATCTGCGTGGATCTACAAAATTCCACCCACCCCGCATTCCCCAAAGTCTTCAGAGAAAAATGGTACCTCACTTGTGTGGGTTTGTCAAGTACCCGCAACAGGCAAGGGCCCAAAACGTATTGAGGAGACATCAAAATTACCTATCACAAAAACAACCTGGTTTTTCAAGGGGGTCCCATGAGTTTTTGGCCCCGGGCTCGGCGCCATCTAGGGAAACCTACCAAACCCACACATTTCTGAAAACTAGACACCCTGGGGAGTCCAATGAGGTATGGCTTGCGTGGATCCCCCAACGTTTCCCTACCCAGAATCCGCTGCAAACCTCAAATTTTGCTGAAAAAAATCAAATTTTTCTCACATTTCTGTGTGGGAAAGTTGTAGGATCACCAGGCTGACACAAATTTCCTCCCACACAGCGTTCCCCGAGGTCTCTCGATAAAAATGGTACCTCACTTGTGTGGGTAGGCATAGTGGCTGCAACAGGAAATGGCCCAAATCGTACTTTGGAGAGTTCAAAATTACCTATCACAAAACTACCTGGTTTTGCGGGGGGCACCTGGTTTTTTGGCCCCGGGCTCGCGGCCATCTAGGGAAACCTACCAAACCCACACATTTCTGAAAACTAGACACCCTGGGGAGTCCAATGAGGTATGGCTTGCGTGGATCCCCCAACGTTTCCCTACCCAGAATCCCCTGCAAATCTTAAATTTAGCTGAAAAAAATCACTTTTTCCATGCATTTTTGCGCTGGATCACCGTGTCGGCACAAATGTCCTACCACCTAGCGTTCCCCTTGTTCTCCCGAGTAAAATGATACCTCACTTGTGTGGGTGGGCCAAAGGCCTGTGACTGAGAAGAGCCCAAAACATAGGGATTAAGGGTATAGCACCGAGAATTCTAAGCGCTACATTTTTAAAGAAAATACGTTTTTAGCCAATTATGCATTGGACAGCCACACAAGTGAGGTATCATTGTACTCGGGAGACCAAGGGGAACGCTAGGTGGTAGGACATTTGTGCCGGCACGGTGATCCCACGCAAAAATGTATGAAAAAAGTGGGTTTTTTCAGGCAAATTTGAGGTTTGCAGGGGATTCTGGGTAGGGAAACATTGGGGGATCCACGCAAGCCATTCCTCATTGGACTCCCCAGGGTGTCTAGTTTTCAGAAATGTGTGGGTTTGGTAGGTTTCCCTGGATGGCCGCGAGCCCGGGGCCAAAAAACCAGGTGCCCGCAATACCAGGTAGTTTTGTGATAGGTAATTTTGAAGTCTCCACAGTACGATTTGGGCCATTTCCTGTTGCAGCCACTATGCCTACCCACACAAGTGAGGTACCATTTTTATCGGGAGACCTGGGGGAACGCTGGGTGGGAGGAAATTTGTGTCAGCCCGGTGATCCTACAACTTTCCCACACAGAAATTTGAAAAATAATTTATTTATTAAGCAAAATTTGAGGTTTGCAGGGGATTCAGGGTAGGGAAATGTTGGGGGATCCACGCAAGCCATACCTCATTGGACTCCCCAGGGTGTCTAGTTTTCAGACATGTGTGGGATTGATAGGTTTCCCTAGATGGCCGCCGAGCCCGGGACCAAAAACTCATGGGACCCCCCTTGCAAAAGCAGATAGTTTTGTGATAGGTAATTGTGAAGTCTCCACAGTACGATTTGGGCCATTTCCTGTTGCAGCCACTATGCCTACCCACACAAGTGAGGTACCATTTTTATCGGGAGACCTGGGGGAACGCTGGGTGGGAGGAAATTTGTGTCAGCCTGGTGATCCTACAACTTTCCCACACAGAAATTTGACAAAAATTGATTTTTTCAGCAAAATTTGAGGTTTGTAGGGGATTCTGGGTAGGGAAATGTTGGGGGATCCACGCAAGCCATACCTCATTGGACTCCCCAGGGTGTCTAGTTTTCAGAAATGTGTGGGATTGGTAGGTTTCCCTAGATGGCCGCCGAGCCCGGGACCAAAAACTCATGGGACCGCCCTTGCAAAAGCAGATAGTTTTGTGATAGGTAATTTTGAAGTCTCCACAGTACGATTTGGGCCATTTCCTGTTGCAGCCACTATGCCTACCCACACAAGTGAGGTACCATTTTTATCGGGAGACTTGGGGGAACGCTGGGTGGGAGGACATTTGTGTCAGCCCGTTGATCGTACAACTCTCCCACACAGAAATTTGGAAAACAATTGATTTTTTCAGCAAAATTTGAGGTTTGCAGGGGATTCTGGGTAGGGAAATGTTGGGGGATCCATGCAAGCCATATGTCATTGGACTCCCCAGGGTGTCTAGTTTTCAGAAATGTGTGGATTTGGTAGGTTTCCCTAGATAGCCGCCGAGCCCGGGACCAAAAACTCATGGGACCCGCCTTGCAAAAGCAGATAGTTTTGTGATAGGTAATTTTGATGTCTCCACAATACGTTTTGGGCCCTTCCCTGCCATGGGTACTTGGCCCACCCACACAAGTGAGGTACCGTTTCTATCGGGATACTTGGGGAAATGCTGGGTGGTAGGAAATTTGTTGTTTCTTTCTGAAGCGTGAAAATTTTGGCACAGTAATGCAAGGAAAATGTGACAGTCACATGTTGAGGTTTGCAGGACATTGTGGGTAAGATAACTTGTTGGGATCCACAAGAGAGACATCACCATGTATTCCCATGGGTGTTTAGTTTACGACAATATCTACATTTGGTAGGTTTTTCTTAGATGAAATGTACACCTTGGCAGAGAGACAAAAAAGACAAATATTACTGCACAACCATCTATTCCTCAAGCACACACACATACTGGTTGGATTTGGCACGAGGGAAAGTGATGGTTCAGTATATAAAATTTTATTAACAAGAGATTTCACAAAAATGCAATGCACTGTCAATAATTGAAAGGACAAAAAAACTGAACCAGTGACTCACAGCTCGTCAGCTGTAAAGCCGCGTCAAGGCCCCAACCGCTTCATAGGCCATTCACACACCTTTCGTACGTGATACACACAAGACCATTCATACCACCAGGCACGCAACCAACACATTACAACATTCACAAAAAGGAACAAGGTACACCCTGCTTTAGAAAGACAGAAAAGACAAATATTACTGCACAACCATCTATTCCTCAAGCACACATACATACCGGTTGGATTTGGCCTGAGGGTGAGTGATGGTTCAGTATATACAATTGTATTAACAAGTGATTTCACAAAAATGAAATGCACTGTTAATAATTGAAAGAACGAGAAACTGAACCATTGACTCACAGCTTGTGAGCTGTAAAGCCACGATAAGGCACCAACCTCTTTACAGGCCATTTATACACCTTTCATATGTGTGACACATACAAAACCATTCACACCGCCAGCCGCGGACCCAACACATTACAACACTCACACCAGCAGACAGCGCCATTCAAGGGCCCATCACTTTCTCATGCCCACATGCCTGACACAGCAACCACACCAGCTGACGGATTGCGTGGACTGGCGTTTGGCTAGCAGTGTGTGTAGTGACCAGCAGCAAGTCACTACTCACACACCACCAGCCAAGTGCCAGTCCACGCACACCACCAGCCAAGCGCCAGTCCACGCACACCGCCAGTCCACGCACACCGCCAGCCAAGCGCCAGTCCACGCACACCACCAGCCAAGCGCCAGCCTACACACACTGGCAGCCAAGCACCAGTCCATTCACACCACCAGCCGAGCGCCAGTCCACGCACACCGCCAGCCAAGCGCCAGTCCACGCACACCACCAGCTAAGCGCCAGCCTACACACACCGCCATCACATTTAGGGGTTTTTTATACAAAAAAGAAACACAAACAAATTGTAAATAGATACAAATCTACTAACACAAAATCTGAAACTAAATACATTGCACAAATGCCAACCCTGAAACTGAACAAAAAATATAAAACAATAGAGACCAGGCAGTTCACTTTACCACTCATGGAGGCTCCCAAAAATTCTTTTGTGTGTGGTACATTCTAAAACAAGCAGGCACACATAGCGCAGGGTTAGAAGGACACTCGGGGCAGTACATACGAGTCTCCTCCGCGTACCTCTTCGCCAACAGACTCTTTTGAGGGCGTGGGAGGAATGTGATCAGGAAAGTGGCGATCTTTCAATCTAGCCACATCCTCCACCACTCCAACTCTAGGAACACTTGCCTGTTCCACTACAACAATGCTGCCTATTACAGACTCCTGAAACTTAGCAAAAGTCATCTTTGACTCAGGACAACAATCCTTGAATACAACAAAAGCATTAAAGGTTGCCAAGTGGAAAAGATGGATAGCCAACTTCTTATACCAAATGTAAGCCTTACGAAGAGCACTGTAAGGTTCCAACCTCTGATCTACTCTATCAACACCACCCATGTGCCTGTTATAGTCAAAAATGCACACAGGTTTGCGCGCTTCAGCAACCTGACCCCAAACAGTCACAGGTGAAGTGCTGTCATCATGGATGGTAGTCAGCATGTAGACATCTCTCCTGTCTGAAAACTTCACAGCTAGAAGTTCCTCGCTACGCAGCGCACTGCACTGTCCCCGCACAAGCTTTTGACAAACAAGTTCTTTTGGGAAACCTTTACGGTTAGAGCGGATTGTGCCGCAAGCAACAGTGTCCACTTTGGCCAATTCCCTGAATAACTGCACACCAGTGTAGAAGTTATCTACATATAAATGGTGACCTTTGTAAAAATGTCCTCTACAAAGTTCCCACACAATTTTCTCAGTCACTCCAAAAGTGGACGGACAACCAGGGGGGTCAATCTTGGAATCCCTACCGGTGTACACCCTGAAATTAGAGACATATCCAGTCCTACTGTCACACAGCATATAGATCTTAATTCCATAGGGTGCCCTCTTACTAGGAATGTATTGCCTAAAAACTAAGCGGCCCTTGAACAAGACCAAAGACTCATCCACTGCTATTTCTTTCCCTGGAGCATAGATCTCAGAAAATCGATCTACAAAGTGATCAATGACAGGCCGAATCTTAAAAAGACAGTCACAATCGGGGTTATCTCGTGGCAACGCTAAACCATTATCGACAAAATGCAGCATCCGAAGCAGAAGCAAATACCTATCACGACTCATGACTGCCAGAAATGTAGCCGTTGCCATCAAGGGACCAGTAGACCAATATGAAGACATTGATGGCTTCCTTAGCAAGCCCATAAAAAAAGTTAACCCCACGAACTTCTTCAACTCATCCAGATTTGTGGGAGTCCACCGGGTAGCTCTAGAGTGGGGCCTAAGTCTGGCACTGTTGTCTCTCAAATACTGTTCAGCATACAAATTAGTCTTCTCAACAATCTCTGACAAAAATACATTGTCCATAGACAACTGAAAAAAATTATCGGCAAAAAGTTTTCAGTATTCACTCTACATCCTGAAACACCTGTAAAGTCTGGCAATGCCGGCTGCACCATGCCTGGGGCAACCCAGAGGTCAGCACTTCCAATGGGAAGCCTTGCAGCCCCAGGCTGCAGCCCAGATGCCTCTTGCTGCACTATCGGCACATCAATGTCCTCCTCTAAAACAGGCACTTCATCCGCACTAAGAGTAGCTTCATCCGCACTGAGAGTAGCTTCATCATCCGATGATTCCTCGTGGACAGAAAACTCACTGCCTGAATCTTCCACTCCCTCCTCTGCCTCAGATGCAGAGTCAGTCTCTGAACCATGGTCGGAGGAAGACTCAAAAAGAAAATACATAAACATAACTTAAGCCCCTTGGAAGCAACCCTTGGCCAAGGGGTCGCTTCCATCTGCAATAAAAAAATCCCTGGTGCCTAATGGGGTTTTCTGCCTCCCCTGGGGGCAGAAAGACCCATAAAATGGGTCGATCTGCCCCCGGGGGGGACAGAAAAATCATCCAGTTAAACTTGGCGCCCTTGGAAGCGACCAGGGATTTTGTTTTGTCTGCCCTCCCTGGCCAAAAAGACGGGCCGATCTGCCCCCAGGGGGGCAGAAAAACATCCAAAATATTGACCCCTTGGAAGCGACCCTTGCCCAAGGGGTCGCTTCCATGCATTTAAAACATAATCCCTGGTGCCTAGTGGGGATTTCTGCACCCAAAAGGCCAAAACAAAACGGGCCAATCTGCCTCCAGGGGGAGCAGAAAAACATCCAAAATAATATTGACTCCTGGGAAGCGACCCTTGCCCAAGGGGTCGCTTCCATGCATTAAAAATAATATCCCTGGTGCCTAGTGGGGATTTCTACCCCCCCCCCCCGGGGCAGAAAGGCCAAAAAAAACAGGCCGATCTGCCCCCAGGGGGGCAGAAAAACATCCAAAATAATTATGTCCCCTTGGAAGCGACCCTTGCCCAAAGGGTCGCTTCCATGCAGTCCAAAAAATATCCCTGGTGCCTAGTGGGGGCATTTATGCTGCACGATCGCGACGCTGTGCGCGATCGTGCAACACAAATGCCCTTCAAAGAGACATCAGGGGAGAGGAAAAACTCTTTCCTCTCCCCTGATGCCTCGACGGGTAAAGAACCCCCCCCCCCGGAGCAGGACACCTACCTTGCTCCGTGGACGCCTGGAAGCAAATGGCTTCCAGCGCGTCCAGGGCTTCCTGATGACGTCGACGCACGCCGTGCACGCTGACATCATGAGATTGCCCGGGGGTCGGGGGTGGCAGCGGAAACTCTTCCGCTGCCATCCCCCTTTGTGGGGCTAGATGGGCTTCCCATGGGGGAGCGCCAGCGCTTCCCCCATGGGTGGGTGCCATGACGGAGCGGTTCCGTCATGAGCACTCGCCCACCGTGGCTCATGACGGAACCGCTCCGTCATGAGCATAGAAAGGGTTAAAGGCATGTGCCGTGTTTGGATTCAAATACAGCAGCATTGGTGACATATTTTAAGTAAGCAACAGAACGTAAGATAATAGCATGCACAAATTAACATAAGAATAAAATGAAAACATAACAAAACAGTCAAAATAGAATGCAACATAACAGTAGAATGCAACAGCATCGCATTGCAATAAACACAGCAGCACAAAATACAATGGAACACATCATCACACAAAAAAAGTCACACAAGACACAACAATTATGCACATTCTTGTCACACATTAACATCTCCAGAAACCTGCTTGCGTAATACGGTGGTAAAAAGGATTTGCAACAAGCATTGCCTTAACCTATCACTAAGAACTTGAACTAGCGGCAGTCAAAAATATTTTATGATCTGGCGTTGTGTCTTATCTTCATTTCAGGCAGTTTTTCGAAACTTTCGAAACTTTGAACTGCACTCGGATCTAAATCTTGACCTATGTTGTTATACATTAGATATTGAAACCAATAAGGAGAGCAGCCAGCTCACTTGCATAAAATGCTGCCAATTTTCACCGCATGATGATATTTTGAACCTTGATTCTGACTAGCAGTGAAGAGAAGCCACGGTGGTGGCATCTCCGGTTCAATAATGGCCCTGAGATTGCTGAGAGGTTATTGGCTGTCATCAGCAATGAGGGAACAGTTCAAGAAGGCTTGCTCCTCGCCTATCCTCTATAGAATTACGCTCCTGCATATGCAACTTTCTTGCATCGACAGCTGGTAAACAGCTGAAGGGAGATGAAAAAATGCAAATTCAATTTTCGACATTATTTGAATCCTGCAGCGTAGATTGCCCATACCTAGTGTGACAGGCGTAGACCTGCAACCCAAGCAGTAAAGTCTGGAGTTGCCTTCGAAGCTCTTTACTTCTTAACCAAACCCCATGAAGAAACCTCATTTCTATATACTATGTTTTTAAGGAAAGCCTGCAGTCAGGGTCGAGCTCCACAAAACAATGAATAAAAAAGGCTTTATAACCCCAGGATTACTGTGGTCTTGGTATTACTACATATAGAGATCTGTTGATAACTGTTAGCCATCTCAACATATACATTTCAACAACCAGGGGCTCCCATCTCATACATCAGCCTGGCTTCTCACATTGCATGTACACTTACCTGGCGCTCTTCCCATACAGTAATGACAATGTTGTCGCACTTCTCTCATACAAGAAACACTAAAGCCTGGTGCACTGCTCCTATGCAATACACACAGTCGCTTAGTGCTCCTGTTTCCTACACTAAATAGAAGAACCTGGTGCACCTCTTTTGCAGTAAATACCCGCTTGTTGTTCTTTTCATACAACACATACAATAGCTGCATTATCCTTTCATATAATAAATACAGAAACTAGTGCTCCTGTCTGGTAAACTAAATACAATATCATGCTCCTCATCTACAAAAAATGTAGCAGACTGGTGCTCCTATCACTTACACTAAGTACAACATCTTCGTGTTCCTCTCCTATAAATGCAGACGCCTGCTGCTCCCATCTCATAAACTAAATACAAACGCTTAGTGCTCCTGTCATAAAATAAATACAGCAGCTTGGTGAACCTTCTCACTTATATGCAAAATCCAACAGCCCGGTGCCCTTCTCTTACATTAAATAGAGCAATCTAGTGTTCCTGTCTCATAACCTAAATACAACCGCTTGGTGCTCCTCTCATACAATAAATATAGAGTCTGGCGCATCCTACCTTAGACAAGAAATCCAACAACATGTCCCCTACATTGTACCCTGGGGCTCCCGCACCATACATGAAAAACAATAAACTGGTGCTCCTGTCCCATGCTCCGAATACAGCAGTGTAGCCTTACTTTCTTGTACACCAATAATATCCCAGCTTTGAGCTTCTTTCATACAATGAGACTTACCTATTCCCTAAAGACTGACGCCATATTTGAAATCAGCTTCCGGCTCCTGGCACCACTAGGCCACTACCTCAGCGCCATGATATCCCTCTGGGATGAATGTAGCGCTATATAAATAAATAAATAAATGAACACAAGACATTGGGCCTAGATTTACTAAGCCTTTGGGTTGTGCTTGCGTTGCTCAAGGCCACGCAAGGAGAACGCAAAGGCTTCAGTTAGATTTACAAAGCCATGCAAGGGGCAAATTGTGCTGCCTTGCGTGAATTGGTAAAGAAATGTAATGCAACGGAGCGGAGCGGCTTATGCTGAGTTTGCTTACATTTCAAGCTGGTAGGCATTTCATGGGTGGAGCATGGGGGTTCCTGTGCATCCACCCCTGGATTTGGCACAATTCTAGATTGACAAACGTTTTGGAGTATTCGTCAAATTGATCTCATCTCAGTCCTGGGTAATATGGACTTGTTTCTAAGGTCTAAGGCGGGAGGGTAGAAGTTGCAGCATTTATGAAGCAGGGTGGTTGTATCACATTAGAGGTAGGGATTAGTTATTTAGGCAGTGGTGGTTGGTAATTTGAGCAGGCGGGGTGGCGGGAGGGCCACATCTGCACACTCACTCAAACCAATGCATTCAGAAGCACACACACACGTTCACAGCACAAATTCATAAATACACATACATACACAAACGCATGCACCACACATTAAAAAAATAAAACTTACTGAGCCGCAGTGGTGATTTCAGGTGGAAGGAGGGAAATGCTGCGTCCTCTCAATTGCTGACCTTGTTATATATATATGTATATATATGTATATATATATATTCACTGAAAAAACCACAGGTTTAAGAGACGTTATAGTTAGTTGGACATTTCACTCGTACAAAACCAGAGAAATTCGGCCGTTATAGTTAGTTGAGCTAAGCAATGCACTGCTGATGACATCACATATTACATCACTCATGACATGGTCAGTGACATCACTGATGACATCACTGATGACATCTCAAATGACATCACTGATGACATCATCCAGTGACTGTGTGTTTCTGTAAAGTTTAAATATGTTTTATATATATATATATATAATTATAGGCCAAGGTGTATTGAAGAATGAGTGGGTGTATGACTCTCTGAATGGATGATTTAGTAGGTGCGTGACTGACTGTATAAGTGAGTGATTAAACGTGTCTTACTGAATGCATGGGTTAGTGACTAAACTGTGTGAATGTCTGTATCAGTCTGTCTGTGGGTGTGTAAGCGGCTGCATGGGTTGGTGAGTAGCTACATGAGTGTCTATATGGGTTATTGATTGGTTGTCTGAGGATCTGTATGGGTGCCTGAGTGTCTGTGTGGGTGGGTGGGGTGTGTGTGACTCCCTGCATGGATGTGTGAGTGGGTGATTCACTGGGTGTATTGGCTCAAGAGTGCGTCTGTGAGGGGCTGTATGGGTGGGTGAGTGTGTGTATGGCTGTGTTGGTGACTGAATGGATGTCTCAGTGGTACATGTGTGAGTAACTACATATGAGAAAGGCAGTATATGTGAGTGTTGGAGTATATAAATGACTATATGTGAGAGTGAGTGATTGTGAAAGTGGATGTGTGGATGAGTGTGTGCTTGTGGCAGTGATTGTATAAGAGAGTAAGTATGTGTTAGTATCTGTATGAATAAGTGAGGTGGTGTCTGTATAACTGTATAGGTGAGTAAATGGGAGTGTGATTGATTCTTTGCATGACTGACTAGCTGTGTGAGTAACTCTATGGGTGAGTAGTGGTGTGTGAGTGTCTGTATAGGTGTATGAGTGCATATGATAGTGGCTGTATTGATGAGTGACTGCATGTATGAGTGACTGTATGGGTGAGTGAGTGGATGTGTGTGTAGACCTAGGAATCAGTGAGTGGGTATGTAGTAACTGGTTTTGGTGTGTCTATGGTTTCAAGAATGGTAATCTGTATTTTAGAGTGGGTGTATCAAAGGTTATATTAGGGTGTGAGGAGGTGCATCAGATTATCACGTGGGTGATGTCATCAGTGATGTCATTTGAGATGTCATCAGTGATGTCACTGACCATGTCATGAGTGATGAAATATGTGTTGTCATCAGCAGTGCATTGCGGGGGCGCGAGTTATACTTAGCTCAACTAACTATAGCTGCCGAATTTCTCTGGTTTTGTACGAGTGAAATGTCCAACTAACTATAACGTCCCTGAAACCTGTGGTTTTTTCAGTGAATTTCAAAGGTTTTTTAAATGCTCATTTCTAACTATAACGTCCCTGAAACCTATGGTTTTTTCAGTGAATTTCAAAGGTTTTTAAATGCTAATTACTAACTATAACGTCCCTGAAACCTATGGTTTTTTCAGTGAATTTCAAAGGTTTTTAAATGCTAATTACTAACTATAACGTCCCTGAAACCTATGGTTTTTTCAGTGAATTTCTAAGGTTTTTTAAATGCTAATTTCTAACTATGCCTACAGAGGTAGGACATGTGCAGAAAGAGGAAGAAAGGCGCAGAAAGAAGCAAGAGAAATGCAGAAAGAGGCAACAGAAGTCCAGAAAGAGGAAGAAAGGTGCAGAAGGAAGCAAGAGATATGCAGAAAGAACCAACAGAGGTGCAGAAAGAGGCCTTGTTGCAAAGTCATCTTGTGCCCTGGGCACCCCCAAACTTTTTGCTGACTGGTACTGGTGGTAACTGACTCTGACTGACCCTGGGCTCTGCCTAACCAGACCCGGAGCCAGTGCTATGCTGAAAGACACTTAGAATACAGTGAAAACACCTACATACACTAGGGTACACTATGGGTTGGGGTACCCATGTGATTGGCATGACCTCCCTTGTAAGGCCCTAGTACATAATAGGGCAGGGGGATTAAAACTACCTCTAAGTCCCTAGCATGTAATAGGGCATGGCAGTTTAGAGGCCAGCAGCCCTTTTCCGCACTTGCATGTGTGCACTGCTGAGCCTGAGGTCACTTTGAAAGTAGACCTGTGTGTGCAGAAAGAGGCAAGAGAGGTGCAGAAAATCAATCAATCAATCACAGAATTTGTAAAGCGCGCTACTTACCCGTGAGGGTCTCAAGGCGCTGGGGAGAAAAAAAGGGGGGGGTGCTGCTACTGGTCGAACAGCCAGGTCTTGAGTAGCCTCCTGAAGGCCAGCAGGTCTTGGGTCTGTCGTAGGCTTAGTGGAAGGGTGTTCCAGGTCTTGGCGGCGAGGTGGGAGAAGGATCTGCCGCCGGTGGTAGTTCTTCGAATGCGAGGGACGGTGGCGAGGGAGAGGTCGGCGGAGCGGAGCTGGCGGTTGGGGACGTAGAAGAGGAGTCGTCTGTTGAGGTAGGCTGGGCCAGTCTTGTGGAGTGCCTTGTGTGCGTGGATGAGGAGTTTGAAGGAGATTCTCCTGTCGACGGGGAGCCAGTGCAGGTTCCTCAGGTGGGGGGTGATGTGGCTGTGGCGTGGTACATCGAGGATCAGGCGTGCGGAGGCGTTTTGTATGCGTTGCAGTCGCTTGATGAGCTTGGCTGGGGCTCCCGCGTAGAGGGCGTTCCCATAGTCAAGTCTGCTACTGACGAGGGCCTGGGTGACTGTTCTTCTTGTATCTGTCGGGATCCACCTGTAGATCTTGCGAAGCATGCGGAGGGTGTTGAAGCAGGAGGAGGAGACTGCGTTGGCTTGCTTGGCCATGGAGAGCGTTGAGTCGAGGATGACTCCCAGGTTGCGTGCGTGGTCGGTGGGTGTCGGGGCTGCTCCCAGCGTCGTTGGCCACCAGGAGTCGTCCCAGGCTGAGGGGTTGGAGCCGAGGATGAGGACCTCTGTCTTCTCCGTGTTCAGTTTTAGTCGGCTGATCTTCATCCAATCGGCGACGGCCTTCATTCCTTCATGGAGGTTGGATTTGGCGGCGAGGGGTCCTTGGTGAGGGAGAGGATCAGTTGAGTGTCGTCGGCATAGGAGATTATGTTGAGGTCGTGCTGTCTGGCGATGCGTGCGAGCGGGGCCATGTAGATGTTGAACAGTGTTGGGCTGAGGGACGATCCCTGGGGTACGCCGCAGATGATCTCGGAGGCTTCGGATCGGAATGGTGGGAGGCGGACTCTCTGGGTTCTGCCAGTGAGGAAGGAGGTGGCCCATTCCAGGGCCTTGTCTCGGATCCCTGCGTCGTGGAGGCGTGTGCGTAGAGTGCGGTGGCAGACAGTGTCGAAGGCGGCGGAGAGGTCCAGCAGGATGAGGGCTGCGGTCTCACCGTTGTCCAGCAGGGTCCTGATGTCGTCGGTGGCGGCGATGAGGGCAGTCTCAGTGCTGTGGTTGCTGCGGAACCCCGATTGGGATGGGTCCAGGATGCTGTTTTCTTCGAGGTATCGGGTTAGCTGTTTGTTGACGATCTTCTCGATGACCTTGGCTGGGAACGGAAGCAGGGAGATGGGCCGGAAGTTCTTGAGGTCTCTCGGGTCCGCCTTGGGTTTTTGAGTAGGGCGTTGATCTCTGCGTGTTTCCAGCTCTCTGGGAAGGTCGCGGTCTCGAAGGAGAGATTGATGATGTTGCACAGGTGGGGTGCGATGGAGCTGCTGGCTTTGTTGAAGATGTGGTACGGGAAAGGGTCTGACGGGGAGCCGGAGTGTATTGTGCTCATGGTCTTGATGGTGTCCTCAATGTTCAATGACAATGACAAGAGAACTGCAGAAAGAGGCAAGAGGGATGCAAAAAAGGGAAGAAGGGTGCAGAAAGAAACAAAAGAAGTGCAGAAAGAAGCAACAGAGGTGCAGAAAGAGTGATGAGGGATGGAGAAAGAGGCAAGAGAAGTGCAGATGTAAAAAGGGGGAACAGGGGTGGAGAAAGTAGCAAGAAGGGTGCAGAAAGAAGCAAGAGAGGTGCAAAAAGAAACAAAAGAAGTACAAAAAGAAGGAACAGAGGTGCAGAAAGGGGCAACAGGGGTGCGGGAAGAGGGGTGGAGAAAGAGGAAAGGGGATGCAGAAAGAAGCAAGAGAGCTGCAGAAAGAAGGATCAGAGGTGCAGAAAGAGGCAAGAGGGGTGCAGAAAGAGGCAAAAGGGGTGCAGAAAGAAGCGAGAGGTGCAGAAAGAAACAAAAGAAGTGCAGAAAGAAGGAACAGAGGTGCAGAAAGAGACAAGATGGGTGCAGAAAGAAACAAAAGGAGTGCAGAAAGAAGCAACAGAGGTGCAGAAAGAGGCAAGAGGACTGCAGAAAGAGGGATGAGGGGTGCAGAAAGAGGCACGAGGGGTGCAGAAAGAACCAAGAGAGATGCAGAAAGAAGCAAGAGAAATGCATAAAGAAGCAACAGAGATGCAGAAAGGGGGAAGTGGGGTGGAGAAAGAGGCAAGAGGGATACAGAAAGAAACAAGAGAGGTCCAGAAAGAAACAAAAGAAGTGCAGAAAGAAGGAACAGAGGTGCAGAAAGAGGCAAGAGGGGTGCAGAAAGAGGGAAGAGAGGTGTAGAAAGAGGCAAGAGAGTTGCACAAAGAGGGAAGAGGGGTGCAGAAACAGGCAAAAGGGGTGCAGAAAGAAGCAAGTGAGGTGCAGAAAGAGGCAAGAGAGGTGCAGAAAAAGGCAAGAGAGGTGCAGAAACAGGTAAGAGAAGTGTTGAAAGAGGCAAGAGAGGTGCAGAAGGAGGCAAGAGAACTGCAGAAAGAGGCAAGAGAGTTGCAGAAAGAGGCAAGTGACATGCAGAATGAGGCAAGAGAACTGCATAAAGAGGCAAAGAGTTTCAGAAACAGGCAAAGGGGGTGCAGAAAGAGGGAACAGGTGGGCAGACTGAGGCAAGAGAGGTGCAGAAAGAGGGAAGAGGGGTGCAGAAAGAAGCAACAGAGGTGCAGAAAGAAGCAAGAGAAGTGCAGAAAGAAGCAACGGAGGTACAGAAAGAAGCAAGAGCAGTGCAGAAAGAACCAAGAGACGTGCAGGAAAAGGGAAGAAGGTTGCAGAAAAAGGCACGAGGGGTGCAGAAAGAAGGAAGAGAAGTGCAGAAAGAAGCAACAGAGGTGCTGAAAGAGGCAAGAGGGGTGCAGAAAGAGGCAAGAGCAGTGCAGAAAGAACCAAGAGATGTGCAGAAAGAGGCAAGAGAGGTGCAGAAAGAGGCAAGAGATGTGCAGAAAGAGGCAAGAGATGTGCAGAAAAAGGGAAGAAGGGTGCAGAAAGAGGCAAGTAAGGTGCAGAAGGAGGCAAGAGAGTTGCAGAAACAGGCAAAAGGGATGCAGAAAGAGGGAACAGGTGTGCAGAAAGAGGGAAGAGGGGTACAGAAAGAGGCAAGAGGGATGCAGAAATTTGCAACAGAGGTGCAAAAGGAAGCAATAGCAGTGCAGAAAGAACCAACAGAGGTGCAGAAAGAGGCACGCGGGGTACAGAAAGAGGCAAGAAAAGTGCAGAAAGAAGCAAAAGAGGTGCAGAAAGAGGCAAGAGAGGTACAGAAAGAGGGAAGAGGGATGCAGAAAGAGGTAAGAGGGGTGCAGAAAGAGGTAGGAGAGGTGCACAAAGAGGCAAGAGGAGTACAGAAAGAGGCAGGAGGGGTGCAGAAAGAAGGAAGAGAAGTGCAGAAAGAAGCAACAGAGGTGCTGAAAGAGGCGTGAAGGGTGCAGAAAGAGGCAAGAGAAGTGCAGAACGAAGCAACAGAGGTACAGAAAGAGGCAAGAGAGGTGCAGAAATAGGCAGAAAAGGTACAGAAAGAGGGAACAGGGTTGCAGAAAGAGGCAAGAGAGGTGCAGAAAGAGGGGTGCAGAAAGAGGCAAGAGGGGTGCAGGAAGAAGCAAGTGAGGTGTAGAAAGAGGCAACAGAGGTGCAGAAAGACGCAAGAGAGGTACAGAAACAAGCAAGGGAAGTGCAGAAAGAGGCAAGAGAATTGCTGAAAGAAGCAACAGAGGTGTAGAAAGAAGCAAGAGAAGTGCAGAAAGAGGCAAGTGAGGTGCAGAAAGAGGCAAGAGAGGTGCGGAAAATGGCAAGAACTGCAGAAAGAGGCAAGAGGGATGCAAAAAAGGGAAGAAGGGTGCAGAAACAAGCAAGAGAGATGCAGAAAGAGGCAAGAGAGGTGCAGAAAGATGGAAGAATGGTGCTGAAAGAAGCACGAGTGGTGCAGAAAGAAGCAAAGAGGTGCAGAAAGAAGTAACAGAGGTGCAGAAAGAGGCAAGAGGGGTGCAAAAAGAGGCAAGAGGGATGCAAAAAAAGGCACGAGGGGTGCAGAAAGAAGGAGTGGTGCAGAAAGATGCAACAGAGGTGCAGAAAGAGGCAAGAGGGGTGCAAAAAGAGGGAAGAGGGGTGCAGAAAGAGGCACGAGGGGTGCACAAAGAAGCAACAGAGGTGCAGAAAGAAGCAACAGAGGTACAGAAAGAGGGAAGAGGGGTGAAGAAAGAGACAAGAGAGGTGCAGAAAGAAGCAACAGAGGTGCAGAAAGAGGGATGGAGAAAGAGGCAAGAGGGGGTGCAGAAAGAAGCAAGAGAGGTATAGAAAGTAACAAAAGAAGTGCAGAAAGAAGGAACAGAGGTGCAGAAAGAGGCAAGAGGAGTGCAGAAAGAGAAGAGGGGTGCAGAAAGAGGCACAAGGAGTGCAGAAAGAAGCAAGAAAGGTACAGAAAGACGCAAGATAAGTGCAGAAAGAAGCAACAGAGATGCAGAAAGAAGGAAGAGGGGTGGAGAAAAAGGCAAGAGAAGTACAGAAAGAAGCAACAGACATGCAGAAAGGGGGAAGAGGCATGGAGAAAGAGGCAAGAGGGGTGCAGAAAGAAGCAAGAGAGGTGCAGAAAGAAACAAAAGAAGTGCAGAAAGAAGGAACAGAGGTGCAGAAAGAGGCAGGAGGGGTGCAGAAAGAGGAAAGAGGGGTACAGAAAGAGGCAAGAGAGGTGCACAAAGAGGGAAGAAGGGTGCAGAATGAGGCAAGTGGGGTGCAGAAAGAAGCAAGAGAGGTGTAGAAAGAAGCAACAGAAGTGCAGAAAGAATCAACAGAGGTGCAGGGAAAATGTTAAAATCATCTGCACTCCAATAAAATATGGCTTTATTCCCTTTATTTTTGCACCCATTTTACATGACAATGGTCACTCCAACTGCCACAGCATGAGGAGTGTGTCGCCGGGTCCTCGGGAGCTGCTGCTTTGAAGCCAATAGCACTTTGCGGATTGAGAGGGTTAAAGGGCGAGAAAGGACTGCTGAGGCCATCAAGAGGGTTCTGGTTTTTTTTCCTCTACTCATTGCACGGAACAGGCTACTACTTGGGAGCTGCTGTTTGAGTGCAGCATTACTGAGGTTGCTTCACCTCAAAGAGGTTCTTTGAGATAGTGGTGACAGACAGTGAGTGGAGTCATGTTTTCATTGGTGCGGACATCTGTAGGCCCTGGTGATAGCTGGCACGTTTCACCCTTTGGCAGTAGTGCTCAGGGAGGCTGCTTGGTCTCTTTCCGACAGAGTGGCCCTCGCCTTAAAAAGGCCATGCAAGAAAGGCACACGATTCACAGCCCAGGTAATGGTCTGAGATAATTTAATCTCTGCTATTCTTTGCCTGCCACATATCATGTCTTGTAGCCAAGAGGAGTGTATGTGGTCAGGTGAGGAAACTGACACCATTTTACTTTTTCATTTACAAACTAGCATCTTTCCCTCTGTTTGAACTTAAAATAGTACCAACAGTAAGCAAACATAAAACAGCAGTACCCGTCATCAGTCTCTGAACAGGGAGGGCCTCTTTCTAATTAATGTAACAAATACTATGAACATCTTAAAAGTCCAGTGTAAGTGCAAAAGACAGCCTAAGTATGCGCAGTGTCCTGATTTCCAGTAGAAATTAACCAAACAATTTGCAGCAAACATATCGATAAGGCAGCAATTAAAAGTGAGTTAATGCTAGATTTTTCTAATTTTGAGCTTTCAGAATATTTTTTTCCCTTGGCATGTTCATTTCCAATGTTTCTTCAACAATCCAGGTACATAGCCATATTACTATTTTGTCAATATAAGTTTTTTATCTGTATGAAGGTATATATTTAATTCCTTATTTGGGGAAATTAAATGTATGATATGCCCAGCCATACAATGAACAAAAGGCAAGATGAAGTGCAAAGATTTACTGACAGAAAAATTCCTCCAAAAAAGCCTTTGGGGATGGCAGAAGGTGTGTCACATGTTAATGTGTACTCACGCCTCCCCATCCATAACATTTAACTAGGTGCGGTTTAAAATAAATTTGTTATGTAATTGTTCTTACAAAAAAGCCTGTCTCCTCCAATCGTGCCAAATTTCGGCGTGATTGCTCATTGACATCCCTGTTGAAGTTAACAGTGATGCATACCAATCAAACATTATTTGGGTATTAAGATCATACCCTCTTGAGAGGCCTTTCAAACATAATCAGTTTTAGTTGATGGATTTGAGAAAACTCTTTAAAAATGACAGTTCTAGCACTATTTCTCCTTAATTTTTATGGAGGGAGTTGGGAAAATTCCAAATCTTCCACTAAACTGAACCGAAGCTAAAATGCAGTTTGCCTCTCTTAAGCACATAGATGAGCGGGTGTCTCAGGGCCTTAGGGTGAGTTGAATGCCCGTGGAGCTTAGGGTAAACAGAAGCCTCATAGAAACACATGGTAAACATGATCCCAATGACTAAGGGGGAGAAGGATCTTCCAGGTCAGAATAAGCAAGATCTACAAGGCCAAAGGGTGAATAGGGCTATCAGGGGACCGGAGGGTGAGAAGGACTGCAAGGACACCCGAGAGTGAGCAGTAGTGCTAGGGATCTCATACTGAGCAAGAGTCTCAGGGGACACAAGAATGGACATGAGCTGAAGGGTTCGGAGTGTAACTGGATATTTTAGGAAACAACTGACGATGAACAAGAGCCTCGATGAGTGGCATGAGTGAGTGACAGCATTTGTATTGGACCCTCCACCTCAAAGGGCGTCTTGTTGCTGATTTGGTGTGAGCAGGGGCCACTGGTCCCTGAGGGTGGACAGAATTCTCCAGAACTTTAGGTATGATCCTCTGGAGACCTGCCGGAACTGGGAAATAAGCACACCTCTGGATGACCAGGAACTTTAGGGGCTGAAGGCAGTTCAGAGATCTGAGGGTGAGTATTGGCAAGAGGCTTAAGGGTGAGCAGCAGATTCTGGGACCTGAGGGTGAGAAAGAAATGTATAGCCCTGAAGATGAGTGTCAGGAGATCTGTGGGTTATATGCATGTGAAAAATTGTGGTTCCAGTCTTGACTAAAGTTACTGGCCCTACAAGCTGTAAAACCCTTTAATTATCACAAAATGTTCCCAACATTAGCGCCATGATCCGATCTAAATGTCTTGCGAAGCACTACATTCTGTGAATCAGGGACACTTTTTTGGATGCTGAGGCCTATTTCCAATCCAAATCCCACCCTGAGCAGTGGAGTCTGAGACCTGGAGATTCTGGGCAAATATGTCACATTTCCCAGGCAGAAGGAGTTTTCACCGACTGCAATTTGTTTGCTAAATGGTTATAAAAATCCGACCTTTCTGTTGTCTTCTATTTAAATATTTCAGGGTCCTAGTCAGGTCTTGAGTTCGGTGTGTGACTGCCTACACTGCAGCAACGAGAGACCACCTAGCCAGGGTTTGAGTACGACCTAGATCTCGGGCGTGCATTCACCTCATCACAGGAGCAGCACCTTGAGCTGCGGTGCATGCAGTGTCATCTTAAGTATTTTGGGGCACTGGGCACAGTGTTTCCACAAAAGGGGCTCTCTGATAAAGTTCGGAACAAAAAGAACCTGATCAATAGTAGAGTATCGATCTCTGCAGTTCAAAGGTCAGGGGCTGGTAGGCCTCTTCCCCTCAGGTGTTCTGCCGAACAGACGGGAAGTCCCACATTCGTGCACACAGGTTCACGCTGAGGTGTAAACAAGCTGCTTCCACAAACTATGCTTCGCTCTCGCCAAGAACTGTTCCAGGAATGGGCGTTGTGTCTCAGGTCTACGGCTTACTTGCAGTGATTGCTTACAGCACAAACTATGTTAATCCCTTTGCGTCGGGCAGAAGACGTGAACAGTGGCCCATATAAACACGGCCTCTCTCGTGACGACCACAGGTATAAAGTGCTTGAACTGCAGTGTGAAGATGGACGGTGAATTAGTGAGTCAGGTGCAGAAACCGCCACATGGTGAACTACACACCCGCAAGTTTCAAACAATTGTAGTCATCAAAGACAAATCTCGCTCTCAGACAAATGGAGAGGAAAGGCCTCGTATGCTACCTTCGCCCAACCTGCCCGTCAATGAAGTCAATGTCCAATAGACATTGATGTGGGCGTCCTGCCGCGTGCGGTAAGAGGCCCACGGCTCCCATAAAGTAAAAAAAAACACATACATGAGCACTAGTCTGGATGAGGGCTCCCTCAAGGGTGGTCCTCTCTCTGCGCCGCATTAGCCCCTGAGTGAACTCCGTGCATGCCGATCCTCAGGTAACGATGAGTTGGATATCAGGCTGCTCCTGAACAAGGTCACCACGTAAAGGGTGGAAGTAATCGTAGAGCAGTAGCTACCCACCCGCCCTGCGCTGGAGGCAGAACGGAGCGACACACATCGTCTGCTCACATACAGGCAGCGCCTGCGTGTACTGTCTATGCTCTCTGCATCTCTTTGAGAGGATTGCAGCCAGAGGGCCGAAGCACGAGTGGCTGTACAGTGAGGCACATGAACTATGGTGTTGTGTCGCTGCAGCACCTCAGACTCGCCAAAGACGCGGGTTGCGGGTGCTAGAGTACATTTTGAGTGTAAAGTCGTGATTTCAGCACCCCCTTGTCCAAGCACGAGGAGCTCACTGGGGAGCGGAAACTTTCACTACTTCCAGCTCGTTAACCTTGGATGCCAGAGACTGGAAAAGAGCCGAGCACAAGCTTGATCGGCCGTGACCGCTGAGCGGCGCCCTCCCCCCTCCAAAATTTATCCCTACAAACACCACAACTCACCCACTGCGTGTGGGTGGAGCCTCCCACAGGTGCCCGCCGAGTTTATGCCTACACTCTGCACGTGCCGAGATGATGTCCCCAGAGGTGGTCTTCAGCAAGGTAGAGACGTAAGAACACACCTTCCCAAATTTCAGGCTGAACTTGTAAGTGCACCCAGCCAGAGCACATGTCAGTGCGACCCGTGTCTGGACAAGCAGGAAATGGAACTGAAGTTATGTGCAATTTCATGTGCTTCGTTACTCACCCTGGTCTCCCCCAGATCCGAATCTTCGTAGTACCCCTGTCCTGATTCGTATGCAGCGGCCCCGGGCACCAGTACTGAGTAGAGGAAAAATAGAGTGCCCCCCAGCAAGTGCATGGTGGCCACGGGCGGTAGGATTTGCGGCTGTCTCTCTCCAGTCCAATAATCCAGTGGCAGCCGATGCTGCGATGCTGCAAAGAGCCCCGCTCACTCCAGGCTCCGGCGCGGCTCCAACTGGGCTCCTGGCTGTCACCAGGTAAAGGCAGAGGCGGCTCAACCCCCCGCTAATTAATTTGACATTGCCCCCGGGACCTGGCCCACCCGGGGGCTTAAAGAAACGAAGCGCAGGAGCCCGCGCTTTGTTTTTTTTTTTAAAATTCGGCCAGATTCGTGCACCCAGCGCGAATTCTGCTGAAATTATTTTTAAAAATGCTTTTTTGGGCCTGCTGAGCAGGCCTAGGCGGTCAGGTGTTTCTACCCTGCCCCCTTTTCTTGTATTTTAACATTTTTTTAACTGTTTTCTTGTTACCGAGTCACAAGATGGCTGCCAACACTTCCCGGTTTGGAGTGTTGGCAGCCAATCAGAAGTCAGCTTGTGCTCGGGAGGGTTCGCGAATCCTCCTCGGTGCTCAGATATCGATATTTTTTTATTTTGAATTTCTCTGCAACTACTGAACGGTTTTACACCATTTTAAAAAAGCACGCTTTCTAGACCAAGACCTACCTTTTTGCCAAATTTGGTGTAATTCCGTTCAGCAGTTCAGGCTGTAGCTTTATTTAAAGTTCCTAAGGAAATTAACATGGAGAAAACGCGTTTTGGGATCCCCCTTTTTTCTCGGCCCCCGCTTGACGAATCACCCAAAAACTTTCAGGACAGGACCTGAGTGAACCTTTTTTTGGGGAAAATTTCGCGAAGATTCGTCAAACGGCGCCAAAGATATTGGCAAATCAAAATACGCTTTTCCTATGGAAACTAGGTCCTAACTATAACTACCTACTGGCGACCGCCAGTAGGTAATATATATATATATATATATATATATATATATATATATATATATATATATATATATATATATATATATATATATATATATATATATATACATGCTAGTTATAATGCGGTCTGCTTTCCCATAGAAAGAGTGTTGTTTGGTTTGCTAATAACTTTGGCCCCATTTGACCAATCTTCACAACACTTCCCAAAAAAATGTTCATTCACCTCAATTCCTTGCTGGAAAGTTTCAAGGTGATCCATCAAGGGGGGCCAAGAAAAAAGTGGGGTCTCAAAACACAAAATCCCCATGCATTTCCATAGACTTCTTTAAGATGGGCTACAGCAAAAACTGCTGAACAGAAGTATACCAATTTTGACAGGAAGCTAGATCTTGGTCCAGAGATTGTGCTTTTTGTGATTTGATGTAAATTCATTCAGTAGTTTTTGAGAAATTTAGGGTAAAAAATAATTGTATATTTTGGCACTTGGATCCGCGAGAGTCTCGCGAGTGTCCCGCGAGAGCACAAATTCAAAAATGGAGCCCTGTGGTCAAGAAGCCCGTTTTTCCCTTGAGCCTTCACGCTCTTGTGGGACTGAGAGCCTCCCGCAAGTCCACGAGTGTTCTGATTGGCTGACTGTTGGAGGTTTAGAAATTAAATGTCCGCCATTATTGTTTACTGTGTAAAATTCCAGGTGTTGTGGAAATGAAGTAAAAAAGTTATATAAGGGGGCAACAGAAAGGCATTCTGTCCCCCTAGATTTTGAGAGGAGGTCTTTAAAGTGAAAGTAAATTTTTAATATGATCTCGCAGAACTCTTGCTGGATTATAATTACTAAAAGGAGTAGGTTAGTTGTCAATACACTCTACTAGCAGAAATGCATATTGTGCCCTATATTATTGTGAGCAGGTGTGTAAGACATAAATACTGTGATAAATAGAATGTTTTTTTCAAAAATGTTACAGTCTCGCACTACTCTTGCGTTATTATGAAAACTAAACTAAAAAGGAGTAGGTAATCTTTGAATACACTGTGGTATGCACACTTGTTACTGTAGGAAAGAGTCTTACTGGAGACGGTGTTGATCAGAGTCTACTATTTACGCCAATTGGCTTGAGAAGAGTTCTGAGTAAAGAGTTAAGACTCTCCCCACACCCTACTTTGCACAGCCGTCATACAATAGAGGGGTCTCAGCGGAAAAGCCAGTCTCCACACACACCCTACTACGCACACCTGTCATTTGAGAGAGAGAGGTCTCAGCGAAGAGGCCAGGCCCTCCACACACCATACTATGCTCACCCTGTCATCCGAAACAGAGGTCTCAGAGGAGAGGCCGGTCCCTCCCCACACCCTACTATGCACACTTGTCATGCAAGAGAGAGGTCTCAGTGGAGAGGGTACTTTCTCAGCTCACCCTACTATGCACAGCTGTCATTCCAAAGTGAGGTCTAAGCGGAGAGGTTAGTACCTCCCCACACCCTACTATGCACACCCGTCATCTGAGAGAGGTCGCAGCATAGAGGCCAGTCCCTCTACACACCCTACTATCAATCAATCAAAGATTTATAGAGCTGGCATATCACCCATGAAGGTCTCGAGGCGATGGAGCTGTTTGCTGCTGTGTAGAGGTTTGATCATTCAAACATCCAGGTCTTTAGTTCTCTTCTGAATTGCTGGAGCGACAGTGCGGTCCTGAGGTGCAGGGGGAGGTTGTTCCAAGCCTTGGCTGCCAGGTGCGAGAAGGAGCGTCCTCCGCTGTTGGCTCGATGGATCCGTGGGGTGTCTGCGAGGGAAAGGGAACCTGATCAAAGGTGTCTGGTCGGTTGGTGGAGGATCAGGCGTTTGTTTATGTATGCTGGTCCTTCGTTGTGCATGGCCTTGTAGGCGAGGGTCGGCATCTTGAACTGGCATCTCTTCTGAATCGGGAGCCAGTGTCTGTTCTTGAGATGTGGTTTGATGGTGGTCCTTCTGGGGAGGTCGAGTTTGAGTCTTGCCACTGTGTTCTGTATTGTCTGGAGTCTCTTCAGGAGGCGTGCAGTGATTCCAACATAGAGCGAGTTTCTGTAGTCCAGTCTGCTGGTGATGAGGATCTGCGTGATGGTCCTTCTGGTGTCTGCCAGGAGGCACCTGAAGATCTTGTGGAGCATCTGTAGGGTGTGGAAGCAGGCGGATGAGACTGCGTTGACTTGCTTCTCTAAGGAGAGTGATGATCCTTGGGGGACTCCGCAGATGATCTTCTTGGGGTCAGTGATGAACGGTAGGAGGCGTATCCTTTGGGTTCTGCCGGTGACGTACGAGGCAACCCATTTGAGGGCGTTTCCTTGAATCCCAATGTGGTGAAGTCTGTTGATCAGGATGTGGTGGGAGACGGTATCAAACACGGCAGACAGGTCCAGGAGGATGAGAGATGCTGTTTTCCCGCTGTCCAGGAGGGCTCTGATGTCGTCTGTGGCTGTGATCAGGGCTGTCTCAGTGCTTTGGTTAGCTCTAAATCCGGATTGGGAGGGCTCTAGGAGGTTGTTGTCTTCTAGGTGTTGTGTGAGTTGCTGGTTGATTGCTTTCTCAAGGACTTTAGCTGGATAGGGGATCAGAGAGATCGTTCTTCATTTCGACGTGGTCTGTGGATGTTTTTTTTCAGGAGGGGCCTCACTTCAGCGTGTTTCCCGTCCTCAGGGAAGGAGGCTGCGGTGATGGAGGTGTTTGGGACCTTCCTGAGCTCGTCGCTGATTGTCCTGCTTCCGAGGTTGAAGCTGTGGTGGGGGGCATGGGTCCATGGGAACTCCCTAGTGCAGGGAGTTCATGATGGAGATAGTGTCTTGCGCGATGAGGAGTTTTCAGTGGGTGAGAAGGTGTTCGGGGTTTGTGTTCGTGGGTGTGAGCTGGATATATGCTGTCTGTGGCGAAGGGTTGGTGTTTAAAGTTTTCATAGATGGCCGAGATCTTGTCATGGAAGAAGTCTGCGAGGTTGTCACACAGTTCCTGGGAGGGAGTGATGTCGTTCTTGGTGGCTGCGGGATTGGTGAACTCCTTCACAATGGCGAAGAGTTCTTTGCTGTGGTTTGCGCTGGTTTTGATGCAGTCTGCTAGGGCATTCTGCTTGGTTTTTTTCCGGAGACGGTGGTACTGGTTCAGAGCGGACCTGAAGGCGGTGTGATCATCTGTCTTTTTGCTGATGCGCCACTTCCCTTCAAGTTGTCGGCAGTTGCATTTGGTGGAGTGCAGTTCCTCAGTGAACCAGCTTGCTCTTTTGCTTTGTTTTTTGATCTTGGCTGAATTGGCGGGGAGATGGCGTCGGCACAGTCTGTGATCCACTTGGAGAAGCTCTTAGCTGCTTGTTCAGGGTTGTGTGTAGTCTGAGAGTTGGGATCGGAGAGTGTCATTCCACTTACCTTCTGATACCTTTTTCCAGTCTCTTCATGTGGATCCGGGGGGCACGGTGCCAGGGTGGGTGGGTCCTGAGATGGTGAAGTGTACGCTGTGGTTGTCAGACCAGGTGAGTAGTGTGGTGTGGATGTACCTGACTCTGTCGCTGGAGGTGAAGATGGGATCAAGCGTGTGTCCTGCGATGTGGGTAGGGTCGGTGATGAGTTGCATGAGGCCCCTGTTGCTCATGCTTTCCAGGAGGGCGGTGGAGTTGGCATCGCTGGGGTCGTCGAGGTCGGAGTTGAGGTCCCTAGGAATATGTAGTGCTCTGAGTCAATTGCGTGAGGGCAATGAGTTGTGGAATGGTGTTGCAGAGGCTGGGGTGTGGTCCTGGTGGTCTGTAGGCAAGGGTACCTCTGATGGTGTTTTTTCCGTTTGTGTGGAGTTAGAATTGAGGCGTTGCATTACTGGTGTTGGGTCCTCAGGGGATATCGTGCAGCGGATGGTGTCCCTGGCTATAACGCCTCCATACTTGTTGGTTCTGTCCTGGTGTGTTATTTTGTAACCTTCGGGGATGCCGGTGGCAATGTCTGAGGCGGAGGTGGGGTTTAGCCAGGTTTCTTTGAGGAAGATGACGTCTGGGGTGAGGTAGGAGATCGTGTCCCAGACCTCCGTGGCATGTTGCCTGAGTGAACGTATGTTGAGTAGGATGCACTGGAGTTGTGACGTGGTGATCTTGGTTGATGTTGGAGGTGCGACCGTGTTTGCAGTGTTGCTGGTGTCGTTGATTGCTTCGGTGCTGAAGGTGAGACAGCAGTGTCGGCAGAAGAACGGTCCTCTGGTGGTGTGTGGGGATGTGCTGAGCAGTGTTTGTTGGTGTGTCCTGGGCTTGGAGGTCAGCGGCGGTATATAGTCGTGGGGTGAAAGGGCCAGGAGTCCTGGCGTTGATGAGCATGGGCAACCGTCATCCAAGAGAGGAGTCTCATTGGAGAGGCCAGTCCCTCCACACACCCTAACACACACACCCATCATCTGAGAGAGGTGTGAAAGAGGTCAGTCCCTCTTCACTCCCTACTATGCACTCCTGTCGTCTAAGAGAGGGGTCTTAGCAAGGAGACTGGTCCCTCCCCACACGACTAAATATGCTTATCACACTGTGGGGGTGTTAGTAGATTGGCTACTCTCTCTCTATACCCTAGTATGTACACTCAACACCCTGGGGAAAGCTGACAGAAGAGAAGCCTGTTCCTCCACACACCCTTCTATGCACACCAGTTATCCTAGAGAAAGGTCTTAACGAAGAGGTCAGTAGCTCTCTACACCCTACTATGCACTCCCGTCATTCCAGAGAGAGGTCTCAGTGGAGAGGCCAGTCCCTCCCCACACCCTCCTAAGCACACCAGCGGGTGGGGGGGGGGAGGTTGGCTTAAGTATGGTAATAAAATATTACTTTACGTCTAAAAAACCCTAGAAATCACTGAAAAAAACTAAGGTTAAAGTAACGTTATAGTTAGGTGTGATAAAATGATCTGTTTTCATTTATAAAAAAAACCCTAGAAATTCACTCAAAAAACTAAAGGCTAAAGTAACGTTATAGATAGGTGAATTTGTCAGTGACAACATTAACGTTTTGAACTATAAAAACCACAGAAATTCCCCAATTATAGCTAGCAGCGCTAACTATAACCTGCACCCCAGCCATGCACTGTTTATGACCTCACATATTGCATCACTCATGACATGTTCTTTGGCATCATTTATGACATCACTGTTGACATCACTGATGGCATCATCCACATTTCTTTTGTACACATTGCTCTATAAACAGGTATGGCCTTAGAGCAATGAAAGTAACTGCAAAAATATCTCAGAATAATATGAAGCATCAATAATGCCATCACAGATACAACTCGCTTAGGTGTAGCAAGCATGTGTTATGTACAGCATTGACACAATAACAAACACTTCACAGATAGCCGAGTTCACAATAACAATCAATCACAGATATGTGGGAAACCCTCATTGCACACAGTGTACAATATGTATACAAATGTTCAGAGAAAGCCAAGTTCCTCAACATATGGACAGCTTTATCTGTATCAAACCCCTGACAGTCACCGAACCTACATTGAGAAATGAAGTTGTTATGAGCAGAAAAGTGGGTACTATAAACAGTGCTTATCCTATCAACAGAGGTTCCTCTGTACCACACTGTTTGCAGACAGTGAAACTCTCATGAGAAATACACTACAGAGTATTAAAAAGTACATATTAAGAACAGTGTACAGTCTATATAGAATTCTTCGGAAAAAAGGCACCAGTCACTTAAAATAACCAAGGTCTGAAGGTGCTAAAGATCATACTACTTGCAGGTTTCACACTGTGGTGAAACCTTTACAGATAGCCCATCTTCTGAGGACAAAGATGCACATGTACATAGGTTAATACCTGGTGCACACAGTATTCTATATTACGTAGAAATGATCAGGCTCAGACGATTTTATCTAATAACTCAAGGCTGCTTACAATACCTAGTATGTAGTATGGTCTGTGGAACATGCTGAACAAACGTCATCAACTATCACCTGCACACAGAGCTACTCTTCAATGCAAAGTTTTATAACATGTTCAATACTGCTACACACCTATGATGCATTAGGAGCACATGTGTTTTGTAAACTCTTACACCAATTAGCTGGAGACAGGATGTACAAAATTAGGTAGAAAAATAATATGGTAGCTACCTGCCACTATGTAAACTATAAAACAAACACACTCATTGAATGATGGCATCAGTGATGTCAATAAATGATGTCATTTGAGATGTCATCAGTGATGTCAGAAATGATGTCATAGAACATGTCATGAGTGATGTAATATGTCAGGTCATAAGCAGTGCATGGCGGGGGCGCGAGTTATAGTTAGCAGTGCTAACTAGAACTGGTGAATTTCTGTGTTTTAGTTCAAAATGTTAATGTTGTCATTGACAAATTCACCAACTATAATGTTACTTTAACCTTAAGTTTTTTCAGTGAATATGTATATATTTATATTTAAAATTTGTATATAAATTATCTATTTTAACATTATTTCCTATGGGATTCTATTTTAAGTCCTTACCTCCATTAATTTCTATGGGAGGGTATTACAGTACCAGTGGTTGGCTATGTGTGGTGCTGAACTTACTCTAGGTGTGAGCTGGAGTAAATTTAGTACTGTTTCGGTCCTTTTTGGCTGTAGTAACTTCAGAAGTGCAATCTGTGAATAGCAATGGTCTTACTTTTTTGTGGGTGGGTGCATGTCTCTCCTCAAACCCTACCCCTAACCCCTCCTAATCCTTCCCAAAACCCTTCCCATCTAATAGAAAGTATTTCCAATTTTCCAGCAATCCCCTGCTGCCCCTCCCACATTTACTTCTAAAACGAGTACCTATGTGTTCAGAGAGCGCCACTGTAGAAACGGAGCTCTCCACACATAAAAGACAGGCGAGGCAGAGGCATTGATTTCTGCATGTCGGTTTGTGAATAGCCTTTTTGTAGTACAATAGTAGTATTGCTTTAGTACTACTAAGCATAATGCAAAATGCAGTTTGTGAATAGGCAGGTCTGCGCTTAATGATTGCTTGGACAGAGGGGAGATCCGGACATTTGTTCCTTCATACAATCATGAAAGTGGTAGCCTTAGGTAGGACAGACCTGATGGCTATGATGTATGGCAACTGCATACCTCTCACTCTTCTGCCTGTTTCAAGGGTTGTGCTTTACTGCTGATGCAACAGATTGTGCTGGACATGATGGGACCAGAAGCTAACCAGGGACACCTCGCTGTGGTACAGTACATGGCTTGTTCAGACTGTCAAGCTCCTGCTGTTTAGACAGCCAGACAAGGCAGCTCTATGGTTGGGAGACGAGTGGGATCAGGACTATATGAAATCATTTTTGACCTCAAGCACAGAATTTACTTTGATCAACTCACAATTTTTAAATTACCACCAGCCTAGACATGCCTTGAAGCCCAAAAGGTGGGACTGGACGGTCTCCCTGAGTTTAGCCCTCTATAAGCAAAATTGGCCCGCGAAGCACTGAATGAAAAGAAAATATCTCAGGTATCCTGTACTCTGGTGGGCATCGCCTCTGGCAGGTCAGTTGGGTTGAGGTGTACGGAGGAAAGGGATCCAGGGTCCTTGGATGACGATGAATGGCAAAAGGCAAAGGTGGAAAGCAGGGTGTTGGTGATATCTACCAAGCTTGTCTGATTCAATTTAAATACTTTCACAGAGTATACATCACAATACAAAGTCTTTGGAAAATGGGTAGGGCTTCCTCCCCAAACTGTCTTCAATGTTGAACTCACAGGGGAGACTTCTTATATATGGTCTTGTGCAGAAGAGTAATTCACTCATATTGGCAACAGTTCCTGCTGTGCCTAATGGGCTATCTCTGAAGCTCTCTCTACTTGGTATAAACGAAGAAGAGGGGTTTACACTAGTGGCGGGGGATGTATTTTTATGGGCCTTTGATTTTTAGCACTTAAGAGACATTACAAATTAATCGAGGTTTGACCCCCCATTTCAAGAATGACTCCTTATTAAAAAGATCAATTTATCAGGCGAGCGAGTGGCTACACATGCGCACCAAGACCTGGGGTTTGTGGGGGACCACTTTCAGGTAGCTGTGCAGTCAGGGGCACGGCTAATATGCAATTCTGCATTTGTGGCACTTACTGCATAATTATGGATTTGGTGCACTTGTGACATAATCCATCAATCAATCAGGATTTGTATAGCACAGCTGCTTTACCCGTGCTGGTCTCGAGGCGCTGTGGGGTCATGCTGCAGAATTACGCTTCCTGTTTCTATTGGTTGAACATCCAGGTCTTGAGGTCCTTCCTGAACTGTTGCATAATCAGTTGCTGCATAATGTGCAGATTTTAACAAAAAATTGTTTCAGGCTCAAACAGATCAAAAGTTACTAAAAACATTGCAACATAGGTCCCCGCGCAGTGGAACACCCTTTGAAAAAGTTGATTGGTGTATCTGGTTGTTAACCTGGCACTAATAAACTGAAATATTTGCCCATACAATGTTATTATGAGTAAAAAATGACAGAATAATGAAGTAATACTATCATACAATGTGCACATTACGCCACATAATTGGGAATTTCTTGCCACATAATTCCAGTGGCCCTCCCCTGCCACATAATTCCAGTGGCCCTGTGCTTGTTATCTTTAAGGACTCTAGGAGCCGTGTGTCAGTACTATAAGAAATTGTGCTCTAATAATGATGTTGTCGTGTTGATCTCGTGCCTACATGATTTCCTTCTCTGGTGTCGAAGAAGAATACTTTAGTGCACATTTTATTTCTTACCACGAAAACCAATAAAATGCGTTATAAAAACGGCTTTAGTAGTAGCATTACTTACCGAGCATAGAAACAGTAAAATCGTAGCCCCTGTAAAAAAAAGAAAAAAAAGCAGTACATACTTAAAATTGCACAGATTCAGTTTTCTCCTGTTTTGGTCCTGAGGTAAGGCTGTCCTTTGAAATAAAGTTAATCTCGTACTATTTAAGAAGGAAACAGGTGCGAATGAGTTTTCTCACAAGAGAAACCCTTTTCAAAATACAACGTAAAAAACACGAGGTAAAGGAGCAGGGTGCGGTGGAGAGGCAGGTCCTCCGTCAGACGGCAAACATAACCAGATTTGTCTACAGTTCCCGAAAAGGGCCGACGAAAGGCCTCCCTTTCCCTCTGGCCTCGACACTGTGTGGCTGGGAACCTGCAGCACCAGGCCCGGCCGCATTAGCAGGGAAAACCCACTCTAACAAATGCCTCTCCCGCGCGCTCCTCATTAATTTAAATAAAAACCGCCGAGCGCGGGGAGAGGACGGCTCCGAGCCGCGCGCCGCTGCCATGCATCTGCTTAACAAACGGAGAAGCACTCCCAAACTCCATTATCTACTTAAAGAGGAAAACCAGCGAGGTCGTTTTTTAGGTCTCACCTGAGCCAGCGCTTGCGCTGCTCTCTGCGAGAGATTTAGTAAATGGGTTTTGAAAGTGCTAACCCAGTGGCCTCCAGCTTGCGTTCACGATGGCGTGCACGCGCACAGCTGCCATCCATTCCTCGCATCGCTGAGGCGCTCCCCTCCCTCACCCGCTCCTCCCCCTCCCTCACCAGAGAGTGCGTTTCGCGGCCGCGCGGCTTTTTTTTTAACTTTTAGCGCGAGGCGCGCGCGCTTCTCGGTCTCCCTTGTTGATTGTGGGGGTTGCATGTAATTAAAGGGTGAAGATGCAGGCTCATTAATTTCGCAGAATGTCTTCCGGTGCAGGATTGTGTTCCCCCGCACGGGAGGAGTACCAGTCTGATCTCACCACTCGTCCTAAACTACCCCGAAGAATGGACAAGATAGATTGATAGACTCACCTGGTATTTTCTCTCCCCGGTTCCCCTTCTGATGCCATCTTGTTTTCAAATCCACCGCTGCCCAGCTACGCACGCCTCTTGCTCTTCCTGGTTGGGTCCTCGCTTACCAGCCCAATACCAGCGATTGGCTGCTTTCAATATCATTGAACCATTTCGTGATGGGCGGGTTTAACGCGTCTCTTCACTGCTAAGACTTCCCTGGAGGTTTATTTCAAATGCGAGACTGCTTGCTCGCGGCTGTAGTGAATAAACATAAAAGCAGGACTGAAAGCGCATCAACTACAAATGAGTACGGCCGTTTTAGAGTTCCGCCGGATCTCCGACTCCGAACTGTGTGTGTGATCTTCAGACTAAAGCTACATACCGTAAAAGCCAGTTGACTTCAACTTCTTTCCTGCGAGAAAAAAATTCTGATTGTTCCACTTATTACTTTTAAACATGCAAGGGGCACTTAATACAAAATAAATCAGTTCAAACTTAGTTTAATGTTAAACATAGTGTTTTGCAATATCTCTCTCCTTTGTTGTTACTGGAAGCCGCCGAGTGTTGCCCGGATCACTCGGACAACTAGAGTGCTAACCTGCACTTATAACCAGACATGCCAACCCTCCCGATTCAGGCGGGAGACTACCGATTTCAAGGCTAGTCTCCCGCCTCCCGATTCCTTCAAGCAAAAACCCGATTACTCGGGGGTTTCAGCTGACAGGGCTTGGTATTGTGTAACGTGGTGTATGCACTGCCAGCAACCTGCTCCTTCAGGCCAGTGCACAACACTTGCATCACCCTCTTTCTGCCTGCCATTGCACTCCATGCTTCTGAAAGGTAAGAAAACAAGCATTGGCATAGCCAATAGGTCTCGCCTTTGGGACCTTATAAGTGTTTAGTTCTCCAGCACAATATCCTTGGTGCAACAACATCAACTGTTGCATGGCTAAACACTTATAAGGTCCCAAAGGCGAGACCTATTGGCTATGCCAATGCTTGTTTTAATACGGAGGAAACGAGGAGTTATTATCCGTGCCCGCCACTCGCACTCACTCCTGGTCTAATCATCCGGTGTGGCTGCCTGTGGGATCGGACCTGCGGGCGACTGAGGCGGGACTTGCTCGGCCTGCAGGCTGTGTGGCCCGTAGGAAGCACCGCTTAAGGACTGGTGCGTCCTTACATGGAGCTCTGCGACGCCACCACCCTTAGATGGCAACAAATTATAAGAAAAAGGGCATGTACATTAGTGGACAGAGAGGGTCCCACAGCAAAACGCTATTTTTCATAGAAGGATGAAAATTCTTGCATTGTTGCTGCATGGCACGCAGGTCTGTCAACCCCTTGCCTCAAAACTGCAGGTGAAGTCAGGTATTTCGGAGCCCATTAAGATCAATTGGGAATTTACTATTTTTTCAGGGTGATATAGTTTTGAAAAGAGGTGATTCCATCAAAGTTTATGGAGACATTTTGTTTGTCAGACAGGAGAAAGAAGTAACAAGCATTGGCATAGCCAATAGGTCTCGTCTTTGGGACCTTATAAGTGTTTAGCCATGCAACAGTTGATGTTGTTGCACCAAGGATATTGTGCTGCATAACTAAATACTTATAAGGTCCCAAAAGCGAGACCTATTGGCTATGCCAATGCTTGTTTGTTCTGGGCTTCATTGGAAATACTTTTGTCTGCTAGCTCCGGCGAAGCCAGAGATTTCAACATAAAAAGAGCTTCCTTTGAACTAAAGAGAACAGCACAGATACCTTTTAATCCATTTAATTTCCTAGATTGCCTGGTATGATACAAATATTCAATGTCTTTGATGCTTTACTCTTTTTACACGAAACCGTACTTTTCCTAGAAGAATTTTCTGCACAGTGTCACATTCATTTAACACAGTGTACTTATTTAGAAAACATTGTGCATTAGTGTTAAACTGAAGCGAAAAGGTGCTATGTCCAATAATTGAATTGCAGACTGTGTGTTGTGGGGAAAAATGGGTTCAACTCATGGCTTCCCCACTTCACCAAATGGTGTGATGCGAGGAAAATCACTTCATATCTTTGTACCTCATTTTCATTGGCTGACAAATCTGGAAGCATCTTTAAGTAATTCTGTTGAAAATCTGAGCATTGCAAAAACCTGACTTCCATATTTATTATCAAACAAGGTTGCTTCATTAACAATATTGGTCTTCTATACAATGTGCGCTACAAAATGAATTGTGTTACTGTTCGTCTACAACACTTGTGCATCGTAATTTCTGCCAGGGCATGGGTAAGGGTTATTAAAACTTAAGTTCATGTTTATAAAGTGGGTATTTTATCAAATATCACTGAATGCAAAAATATATTAAAATATATTTTAAAGAGCCTTCTCTCATTTGTACATTACATCTGTAGAGCAAATCTTTTGATGGATCGACTTCTTTTTTGGCTCTCAGGGGCCAGCCAGACCCCTGACTAGGCTGTGGCTCAACTCATCTTATGAATATGATGAGTTGCCCACCTCTCGACATTGAGGTTCAGCGCCCACAGTGCGAGAGGTCAGTGAGTCCAGCCCTCACCACCTTGCTCATCCATAGTGGAATTGCTGCCATCTGAAATGGGAAATTTTGCCGTATAATATTACCTTGGTTTTTGGGGGGGGGGTTTATATAGTGCGAACTCGACCTGAAGGTATCAGAGCGCTTTACATGAGCACCAGTTGAGTTACAGATTGACACGTTCCTTTGTTTTGTTAGACACGGTGAGATTCAGTGGTTTTCCCAAAATCACAGGATGTTGAGCATCCCTGCCGAGACAGGAACCCAGTTCCCCAACTTCAAGGTCGACCGATCTAGCCATTAGGCCACATCCAAACTTCCACCACGTCATCAAACCTCACACACCTCACCCAGTATGCTAGTTATAGGCCAAACCACTTTTACAACCATGCACTCCAATGGGCACCCAGGAATCTGTTACAAAGCAGAACATGTCCCAGCCTCTCTAGGGATAAGAGCTATATAAATAATGCCATCTAGCCACCCAGAAAGTGCTTTAGGCCTGACGAGGGTTATGGCAAGAGCTATATAAATACAAATGAAATACTATGTATAGCATATATAGGTGTGTATACATGTATTAACATATGTATACATATATGTATATGTTTAGTTGTATCTGTATCTGTAAAAACGAATATATTGATTATTTAAAAATAATATTTATTTATTTATTTTAAACATTCCACCTCTACCTTTCCCTCCCCTCTTGAATCATCCCAAACCTTTTGGACTACAGTGAACTCCCAAACATTCTTTCACAACTTTTCTCTATTCCTATCCAATTCATCCAACTAACAGGTGCACAAATGTGTGTGCGGTGTCTAGCTTCCTGGATACAAAGGCCTGTGTGTGGGAAAGTTGGGAGGCGTGTGACAACTACTCAGACTTTGCCCGATGCCTACTGTGGGAATGTAGAGAGGTGTGAAAGCACGGGTTGAAGGGGGAGTTTGGGGAAGGGAGGGGGTCTGTTCCGGAAAGCAAGTGCTCTGCAGGTGAGAGTGAGCTGCTGAGTGTAGGTGAGTGGTGTGACAGAACAGGTTGGGGAGTTTGGGGGCAAAGAGGAGGGTCTGATCTGCAAAGTATGTGCCCTGCAGCCGAGAACGGGCTGGCATACACTACAGGCCAGGGTGTTTGCTGTGGGGATGTGGAGGGGTGGGCGAGCACAGGTTTGAAGAGTGAGGGGCCTGGAGGAAAGGGGGGGGGGGTGCTCAGGAAAGCCAGTGTCCTGCAGGTGAGAACGGGCTGGCACACCCTGCAGGCCCGGGTGTTTGCTGTGGGGATGCGGAGAGGTGGGATTGCACAGGCTTGGAGGGAAGATGAGGGCCTGCTCTGGAAAGCAGGGCTCTGCAGGCGAGAGTGGGCCGGCGCCCCCTGCAGGCCCGGGTGTTTGCTGTGGGGGTGTGGAGAGGTGGGAGAGCACAGGCTTGGAGGGAAGGTGAGGGCCTGCTCTGGAAAGCAGTGCTCTGCGGGCGAGAGTGGGCCGGCACCCCCTGCAGACCCGGGTGTTTGCCGAGGGAATGAGCTGGTCCGGCTGGGAGGGAGGTTCGGCACTCAGACAGCCGGGCTCAGGAAAGCCAGTGTCCTGCAGGTGAGAACGGGATGGCATACACTACAGGGCAGGGTGTTTGCTGTGGGGATGTGGAGAGGTGGGATTGCACAGGCTCGGAGGGAAGATGAGGGACTGCTCTGGAAAGCAGTGCTGTGCAGGCGAGGGTGGGCCGGCGCCCCCTGCAGGCCCAGGTGTTTGTGCTGTGGAGAGGTGGGAGAGCACAGATTTGAAGTGTGGGGGGCCTGGAGGAAAGAGGGTGGGGGGCTGCTCAGGAAAGCCAGTCCCCTGCAGGTGAGAAAGGGCTGGCACAGCCTGCAGGCCCGGGTGTTTGCTGTGGGGATGCGGAGAGATGGGATTGCACAGGCTTGGAGGGAAGGGGAGGGCCTGCTCTGGAAAGCAGGGATCTGCGGGCGAGAGTGGGCCGGCGCCCCCTGCAGGCCCGGGTGTTTGCTGTGGGGTTGTGGAGAGGTGGGATTGCACAGGCTTGGAGGGAAGGGGAGGGCCTGCTCTGGAAAGCAGGGATCTGCGGGCGAGAGTGGGCCGGCACCCCCTGCAGGCCCGGGTGTTTGCCGAGGGAATGTGTACCAGGAACAGCTGAGCTGGTCCGGCTGGGAGGGAGGTTCGGTGCTCAGACAGCCGGGCTCTGCCGGGGAGGGCATGCACGGAAGGAATGTAGAGAGGTGCGGCCGGCAGATCACCAGTGTTACCTTTGAAAGACAAACGCTGCCGGCTTCAAAGACAATCTGTGGCTTCCTGGTATATCTTTAACTGTCAGGCAAACGCGGAGCTGCTCGTTATTTCATAATGAGGTAATGCTTATAAAAACAAGTTGACAAGGGAGAGCGAGGGCGAGACAGGCAGTGGAGAACAAGCTCGTGCGGCCACGCTAATTGCAAACAGATGGCCCCTGCGCGCCGCTGCTCGCTCCCGCAAGGTGGATGCCAGCACAAGCACGAGTGCTTGAAAAGAGCAGACCGATTTCTAAAGGTCAGTCCTAGAGCAGCGCATGGGCTGCTCTAGGCTCGACCTAAAAAGCGGGTAACACCCACCAAATGTGGCTGAGTTTACAGATATGCCCTCACATCCAAGCTGCGTGTCAAAACATGGCACAGAACACTGCAGTTTAAACAGAAACACACTGCACTGTGCCACTCGGCTAGTAGCCTTTGATAGTTTAAAAGCTTTGATCCCAAAATACTACATGCCAGATTTACAGAAGGTAGGTGTGGGTAAAACACCTCATAAACAAATGACGGATCAGATTCACATAATCAAGATCTGTAGGTATTAGGGTGAGGATATGGCCTAATGGCCAGAACTGCCAACTTTGGAGCGGGAGAACAAGGTTCAAGTCTTGGCTCAACATTCTGTGATACTGGGCAAACCACTTAATATCCCCCTGCCTACTAAAAATGAATGTGTCCTTGTGTAATGTAATGGGTGCTCATGTAAAGCTTTCCAATACCTTCGGGTCAAGTTGCTACTGCGAGAAAAAAAAAAATATATGTATTGGCTGGAGGATGGACCTTGCAGCCGCAGAAAATCTGTCAGCTGAACTGAATTCGTGCAATTGTAGGATCACAAAGGCAGTTGGAACATGGAAATATATGTGATTCACAACCGCTGTGCTTTGGCTTCTGACACATGGATTGGCCAACTATCCATTATGACTTCGCAGCATACTTTTCGAGTTTGGAGACACTGCGTGTTGTGGCATCAGAAGAAGGGGACACTGCGTGCTGTGGCATCAGAAGAAGTGAAGGAAGTTTTAGACAGCACAAAACTAACATAACATAATTATTTGCTTAATAAATTGGGAACTGCTGCCCTAAATCTGACTTGGAGTGTTGGTAGTTAGGATGTCAGTATTTGGGGTAGAGACCCCAGTGCCACTGCACCTACTGCACGATTGAAGCTACGCCGCTGCTCGAGTGATGCTGTAGTATGAAGAACTGCTCTTCAGGTGATGTCGCTGTTTGATGCTCAGTTTTCAGAATGGACCACTTCTCATTATTTACAAAGAAATCCCAGAAGACCACATTGTAAAATGGTGGACTGTGAGCCATGTAGAACATTTTTGGGCTTTCATTTTATATCTCCCTCTAAATCAGGCCATCTTTAAAAATATAACTCAGACGGCTATTGAGAGTGTGATATTAGTTCAAATCAGTTTGCCACATCCTGGGTTAAGCCTTGCCACTTTTGAGGGGCAAGTTTACAAAATGAACAACTTTAATATCCAAATGGAATAATACATAGTCTAAACCATTGAACACCAATGGTAAATATTGTTGCAGGGATTCTGTTTGGAAACAGAACTATGCCTGGGACCACAAGACATCAGAATGTAGGGACTGAGTCACAACACCAGATCAGTACCTAAGGGACAAAATCCGACTAGCTCATCGTGCCTTACCTGCCCTTCTAACCTTTCCAGAGTAACAGGTAAATTGGCACCCCAGAACACAACTTTCTAGTTCCCAGGGAACCGTGGAACCAGATCATCACCTTTTGTTCTATCAGCAAAAGAAAGACAAGAGAAAAGTTTGCTATACTTATTAAAACTATTGTGGTCTATTATGAAGCAACTGTGCTGCAATTAGAAAATACATGCAACTGAGCAATGTAATCAGCATTACGAGTAAACTGTGCACAATAAAAAGCCCTACCATGGCGAATTATGTATCTGCCTAAGACTATCCTCACTACGTGAGCTCAGTGAAATACCAGAGATCTCTGGGACTAGAACCGGCCCCCCATACCTGGCATTTGTAGTTAGATGGTCTGCATCTCAGGTTGCGCAAAACTAGCACGTCCATCACGGGACTTTTCCCCTCTGCAAGAATCCTCCTCTCTGTTTTCCAAAAGGCAAGTCTTGGTGTATATGAAAAGAGGTGCCTCACTTGAAAACAGCAGATGTTTCTCTTTGTTGTGTTTAAATGCCAAGCTATGTTGCTAACCGATCACAGAAAAAACAGGGCAAAGTGTTGTTCGACCTTGTACGAAATGTTCAGACTGAGTCCCAGAAAGAAGAACTGGATAATAAAAACATGTGCAGTGTATTTCTAAAATAATATCGTGGCACAAAAACAAACGTGCTGTGTGTAACATGTGCAAAATAAAGTGGCCTACAACGTGTAGTTAGGCTAAAATAAGGGAGAACTAAGTGGACCCTAAAGGGAACTCATGACAATATAATTATTCTCCACGGATACTGCCCAGTAACCATTTGTTACTATAGGTCGTAAAGCAGAGGTCTCGCAATCGACTCGTGCCTTTTCCCATTATATGAAATATTGCGGAGCTTATGAACAGGCTCAATACAGGTGGTAAGTGCTATATAAAAACCTTGACTCAACCCTAACAAGGTGGGCAAGTCACTGGGGTGGGCAGACAATAGAACTAGAGGGGGTTCAGTGAGCATGTTATAGCTATGGAACTAGGACACTTGACATCGGCTTTGCTGCTTCACCTAAATATGTTGGAAATGAACACTGTATTCTAAATATGGCCATGGCCCACGGCACAGTGACATTTCCCTGCCTTGCCATAGGAATCAGTACCAGTAATTGTCTAGTTGCAAATTGTGGACTCACGAGACATGGCTTTCAATCCAGGTTTCCCCATTTTGCTAAATGCAGTGCTCTTGGGCAATTACATTTTGAATGTATTCCTCTGCTCCCCGTTGGCAAGATTGAGAGTATTTAAAATCAATGTAAAAGTTGCTATTAAGTTTATGGTTAAAAATACTGCACTGGATATACCAGGGGGAGGGGCAACAGTGCCCAGTCTCGTGATTTGGTTGCCAAAGTGCAATATGGTGTTAAATTTATAGCATTTGAAGCAAATTGCAGAGTGCTGCAGTCTTCGGTCTCCCATTTAAACAAACTGTTTAAATGCTGAATTTGCTGGCAATTGCTGACTCCAGCTGCCTCCCTCACCGGACTCGTACCTTCGGCCGCATCTTCAGCATGTCATCACGCTTCAGATGGGCCCGCTGCCATGCTCGTGCCCACCTGCTTTCCTGCAGTCACGGCCTGCATTGCAGAGCGGTGTTCGGCGCCTGTGCTCGGCGTCGGCCACCTGGTCTGGATCTGAGGCTGGAGTTTGGTTTTTCTGCGGTGCTGTGGCTCTGCGGTTCCCTCACTGGGCTGAATCATTTGGTGGTGCCTGGTGGCAGAGGATTGGCTATCCTGCTACTGTGTTGGCTCTCCCTGGGAAGCCGAGATGAGTCGGACGTGCGACAGGGCGGAGGCAGGCTAACCTACCGAGAGAACCAGGCACCTGTGTAAGGAACCAAAACCTACTCTAAACCTAAAGCAGTATCAGGAGGTGGCGGAGGTAGCGGAGTAGTGGAAGAGAGGGTTGAATTTGCGCTCGGATGCGAAGGGAGGAGATGAGTGGAGTGCTCTTCTCTTTGAATCTTGTGACATTTGCACCTCTTGGGGACTTTGTATGGGACCGAGCAACTGGTTAAATAGTCCCAGGAAGTGAAGTCTGTGGAACTTGTTACCCCAGGTGAGCCCATTCAAGTCCAGCCCAATATAACTCTGTTTAACCTTGTTAAAGGGAGGAATTCTGGAAGCGATGATGGCAAACAATGAGTTGATAAAAAACAGGAAGTGTACTTGCAGGATATGGCAGTGGTGTTAAAGCAGATAAATAATTGTATGCCTTTGTTAGTTAGGCTAGTAGTAGACCACAAGGATACAAGAATAGGTGTTAAAACCAAAAATGGAGAAGATATTACACAAGGATGTGAAGGGCCCCAGTCGGTTTATATTTCAAAATGTCCAATGCTCATCAGGAAACTAGGGAGACACGCAGGGTATAACAGCCATGCCTCCCGTTGGAGGAGAGTATATAAAGATTAAAGGAAAATAGGCAAGACAGATAGAAGGGGGATGGGGTGATTATCAGTAAGAAGGAAGTTTAGTGTCAGGACAAGAAATAAGTAAAATAAAGTAAGATTAGCCAGGAAGATACAGCAGAAAGATGATGATATGCAGAGGATGTCAAGCGGAGGATGCAGAATTGTGGGGATCAGCCACAAAAGAAGTTAGCTGTTCATAAAAACAAGCCCAATATTAGATCAAGCGGACAGGAATACCTCGAGCAGATGGGAATGAGAGAAGTTGGTGGTAGATCCCTGGTTGGGGAGAATAGAGAGTTGCCTCTTGCAGGAGGGGAATGAGTTCTTAGGAGGAGACAAAAGGGTAACTTCTGTAGGCATTTGTATAAAGAGAACAGTTTATTTGTGGGTCTAGCTGGAACCCTTACAACCAAATAAAAACAGGAAAAGAATAAGTAAGTTGTCTCAGTTAAATCGCTCGCAACTCCTGTTTTCACTTGGTAATTGCCCAAGCCTATCAAAAATATCCTCAGAGGACTTAAAGCAAGTAGGCTTTTCTCAAGCAAGGAAGGTAAAGAGGCGACAAAGGTGTTACTCTATTCTGAGATTGTGAAAATGACCTTGATGAAAGCAGAAGGTGAAATATTGAAGGAAAGGATTACAACTAGAACAGCAACAGGAGATTGAAATGAAAGATCCCTGGAGGGGGGGGGAAACCTTTTGAAACATCACTCTGGGCTCTGCCAAAACCAAGTAGAGATATACTCCCAAGAGAGCTGCATTAGAAGAAAAACTGATGATAGTAATAAAGGCAGCATTCAAGTCACTATGCCATTAGCCAATCATAAAAGAGATGGTAGGATAAGTGGGGAAGGAATCTGTCTAGGGAACCACTACTAGTGTCTATCATATTCATTCTACATGTACCTTGAACAAGAGAGGGCGGCATGAGCGATTTGGACTAGCAGAAAGGTACTTCGCACAGCCTGGGGGTTCTTTCTTGGAATATAGGTGGTTTGAGGAAAATCTCATTGCTGGAAGTATTCAAAGAATTAGTGGAAACAAATGAAATCTTTTGCCTACTGGAAACATGGCTGTGCGAAGAGCCTGCTCCGGTCGAGGGTTTTTCTTGATCTCTAAAAGAGCAGAGAAAGCGGGTCAGGGTCGCCCATCGGGGGGGATTGATGACCTTGATATGCACTAAAGTGGCAAAAAAAAGTGATGGCACTGAAGGTGTCCAGTAATTGGATCTCCTTTTGTTTAGTACAAATGTATAATTAGGATGAAAAGTTGATTTCGATAATTGTTATTAATTTCTACATCCAGCCTGCAAATATGAATGAGTATGGGACTCAGTTAAAGCTTATGAAAGAGGGCATGGAAAGTTTATCAACAAAGTATGCGTTACTAAGGATATTATTATTGGGAGACTTGAATCATAATCTTGATCATCAAAAAGGTGACCTATTGTATAACGATATGTTATCCTCTTATAAAATAAGCCCTGCAACCTTCCCAATGACTGGTCACACAGCGCGGTATATAGCACTACAAGAATTTTTGGCAGCAGCCAGGCTGCTTAGTTTAAATGGTCAATTTTGTTCGGATTGCCCGGCAAGGCAAACCGTCAGCTATTGCGACCACGGGTTCCTGATAGATTACATTTTTATTCAGGCATGGTGTTTTTCTAGAGTGTTTGATTTTATGGTTTTAAAATTAGATGGTAGTGATCATTGGCCTATTCACGTTGTATTAAAAGTGGGGGTTCGGGAGCATAGGGAAAAGGTTGTCACAATGCAAGTAGACTATCCCAGGTGACGAACTACTAGGATATTAGATAAACATCTAATGCTCTTGAGTGCTTTTCAGCAGCAACAGGTATTAACTATGGGAAAAGATGTACCAGAGGATTACTTATCTTGGTATAGGGATATAATAGTCCAAGTGGTAGACCGTCTACAGGCCGACGTGACAACACATAGGCAAATGAAGAAAATGGCGCAAAAAGGGGTTAAGGGAAAAAATGGTTGGTTTGGTAGACAATGTAGAAGTTTAAGGCAACAGATAGGTAAAAAGGAAAGGAACCTTAACAAAAAGTATGATTAGAGCAGTAAATCATCCTGTGGAGGGATAAAAGATTTATAAGAACCTATTGAATGGGAAGAAAAAAGATTACCTTGACAAATGTTGGAAATATATGATTGAGGTTATTGAAACAAAAAATGTAAGAGCATTCTGATATTTAATGAGGGATGGTTCTTGTAAGGTAGAGGTGAAAATGAAATGTATGGTCTGTGAAGATGCAACACAAGAAATATATTTGAGGGTATTGTTTTGTCAGTTCTATCCTTTTGGTTTACTGACAACTCCTATATGTGGGTCATCAAAAGATTTTTGAGAAGTCGTCTCACCCTCAACTTATCGAGGCATGCTTCATCATTTGACGACCTCTCACACCAGGGTAGGAGCAATGCTGCCCGGCAGACTCAACCAGGGAAAGCTAGTCTATCCTTGGGAGTTCTTATAAATCCCAGCTCAGGACAGTACACTAGGTCCTGTTTTTTTGGGGGGAAAAGAGTGAGTATAAAATAAAATATACCTAGAGGTATACTCAAAATATTATTTATTCCACAAGTACCTCTGGTATGTTTAAAAACACTAAAAAGAAACGTTTGTTAGGTGAAATACAATGGATCACCTGACCTAGTATCTATGTGTTACCAACATATTTCTACCTTTATATGAGCCAAAAAGGTCTAGGGCCTTCTTCAGGGTAGAATATAGGGCAATGATGTACATTCAAACCATGCAAAAAGGTGAAAATGTGCACCTTACCGGCTCCTCTAACGGTTCAGAGAATACCCCAGTCAGATTAAACTGCGGGCTCCATAGCTAAGTGTGGGGGCGCCTCCTCCATAGTCACACATTCGTCGGGAGATCGGCGCGATGTCGTCACCTATCCTTACCCCCGGTCCACTGCTGCGGTAGGGTGCAAATTTTCACCTTTTTGCATGGTTTGAATGAACACTATTGCCCTATAGTTGTTCTACTCTGAAGAAGACCCTAGGTATATTTTATTTTATACTCACTCTTGTCCCTCCAAAAAAACAGGACCTAGTGTACTGTCCTGAGCTGAGATTTATAAGAACTCCCATGGATAGACTAGCTTTCCCTGGTTGAGTCCGCAGCGCGGCATTGCTCCTACCCTGGTGTGAGAGGTCGTCAGTTGAGGGTGAGCCGACCTCTGAAAAATCTTTTGATGACCCACATCTAGGACTAGTCAGTAAACCAAATAGGATAGAGCTGGCAAAACAATAACCTCAAGTATATTTCTTGTGCTGCATCCGTTCGGAGGACATACTTGAGGTAGGACCTCCATTACTCTCTCTTTAGGGATTTATGGTCTGTGAAGATACCTGGTTTAGCTACCTAAACGAACTCTATGGCAGTGAAGGTATTGAGGTTTTCCATGAGTCAAATTTTGTAATAAGCAAGGTACTTCGCCAGTTATATTCCTTTAAAAAGATCAAGAAAACTATAAATTCTCTAAAATTAACAAAGGCAGCAGGACCCCATAACCTCCCGGCAGTGATCAAAAACAGACTGGTGTGCAAAATTCTACTCCTGACATTGAAAAGAGTCTTAGGTTCTGGACTTTTTCCTAAAAGTTGGAAAGGGGCAAATATAAGACCAAGCCACAAAAAAACCGACCCACAGCTCGCAAAATATTATCGCTTGATTAGTCTCTTAGATGTAGGGGAAAAAAGATTTTAAAGATTTTGCTGCAACAGTTGAAATCCTGGGTGGAAACCAATAAAGTAATTCCACAGGAGAAAGGAGGTTTCAAAGAGGGACATTCAAACTTAGATCATTGTTTGAGCTTGTGGGCGCTGGCAAGGAAATCCATAGATCAAAGGGGGAGATTGATTTGTTGCTTTGTGGAATTTCGTGCCGCATTTGATATGGTGGATCGTAACCTGCTATGGGAGACCGTAACCAACTTTGGAATCCCGAATGACCTTTTACTAATACTTCAGGAACTACATAGACAGAACTGGGCGCAGGTTATACTAAATACGGAAGGAACACCAACGCGGAAGATAAAGATAGGAAATGGTCACCGGCAAGGCAGTGCATTGGCCCCCCTGTTATTTTCCATATTCTTGGCTGAACTACCATCAGTTTTAAAAGGGGTATTGGGTTTTTGTCCTAAAATGAATGGCGTTCATGGGCCATGCCTCCTGTATGCTGATGATTTGGTTTTAATGGATATGACAGAGGTAGGACTTTTGAGAAAACTTAACGTGTTCTATGATTATTGCTCAAGGAAGAAATTGACAGTTAATATTGATAAGACCAAAGTGCTGGTTTTTGGGAAGTCCAAATCAAATTATCAAGTGGTTACTGGGACAAATCAAAGTTGAAGTGTTCAAAAAGTATAAATATTTGGGAATGTTTTTTAATGACAGGTTGAATTGGAAAGACCACATCGAAGCTTTAAGAGCAAGTACCTTATCCTCAGCCGTGGGTTGAGAAAGTTTAATAGAGATCATGGTGGTCCCTCCTTACACCCAATTCTTTCAGCTTACCTTGTCATGATTCGTCTCCAATTTCAGTTTGGAGCGAGCTTCTGCGTTTAAGTGAGAAATTCGATTGGAACTATGAGGAAGGGAAATGCTTAAAGAGATTGCTATCCCTACCTCCTTCTTTGTGATACAAGCGATAAGGATGGGAATACAGCTTCCAGCCTGGAGCTGTATAGCTTATGCGGGGAGATAAGGTTTTGGTTTGGTAGATTAAGGGGAGGTGTGGTTTGGTAGATTTAGGGGAGGTGATGTGGACACATTGCCAAACCCAGGGCTTAGACATGCGCTTTTGAAGTTTAGAGTTGGATTATAGCTCTGTCTTGAATATAAGATTGCTAGATTGGCAATCATAGACAAAAAGGGGAAGTGTACTTGCAGGTATAATACTAAGTGCGATTGTCTCCCTGTTTTATTAGACTGTCTAAGGTTTCTTATAATATGTAAAACGTTGTTGAAACCAGTTTTTGTTAAACATAGGATTTTTAATCATAAATCAGCAGCCGATTTGCTAATAGGAATTCATTTTTTTGACGTGACCTGAAAAATTGGAAGGTTTTTAATTGCAGTTAAAGGGATTTTAAAAATAGATTTTACTAGTTAATATTTTTAAACTTGGAGCGTTAATATATCTCTAAGTCGTGGTTTTAACTGTAGGAGGTATTGTATAGGATTTATGACAACAAAGAATGTATACTATTTCTATTTTAAGCGAGTAATTTGTGAACTGTTTGAGCATTATTTTTTTTAAGTAGAGGTATTATTTATCGGGTTTAAAGCCCAATGGTATCAATAAACGTAAAATCTTTTATTCTGATCTGAAAATGTTTGACCCAAGGCAAATCATATTCATCCTGTGACTCTGTCTTCTAATCTGACCATATGTGAACATTTGATGGACATTGTAGAGGACCCTGCCTGTGCTGCAGCTCCTCCTTCACAGCCATAGATATGAGCCTGATGTACTGCTCATGAAGGGCTGAAGTAGTTAGAGTGGCACACCCTGCCATGCCGCTAAAGGTGCCCTTCCTGGCAGCTCTAGTCTACTTTTGCTTGTCCTATGAGGAACCAAAAGCAGGTTCTGAGCTTGAAACTTGCTAATGGCCCATAGAAACAAACATACATTGTTTTAATAGTTTTTCCTAAAAGGGAACACCTCCCTCATTTTGAAAGTCTACTTGTGCAAGTGTATTAAAACATAACCCTTTCCCCATTCCACCCAAAAATTTAAACAAGTCAGGTTTTGCATCCAGGCATACTTTTCCCCTCGGGAGACAAATGAATACTTTAAATGGAAGGTAAAGAATCCAGGCGCGGCTGGCACAGGTAAGAGCTGTGGGGCGGGGCAGGGTGGGGGGAATCGACAGATGACAGGATAGGTAAAATGAAATAAAAAAATTAATTAAACCACTTACCTTGCGCTTGCGGAGTTGGCGATGCGGCAAGCTCCAGGTAAGTGGTTTTATTTTTTTAAATTTAATTTTACCTATCCCGTCGTCTCTCGAATTCCCCCCCCCTCCCCAGCCCGCCCCTCCCCACCGCTCTTACCTGTGCCGGCCGCGCCTCATAGAATCGCTTTTAGTAACAAATGATAAAACATCAACAATCAGTTCTCAAATTTCTCAAGGAACTATTGCTTACCTCAGTGGCCCTGCAAGGGTGCCATGGAGGCTAATGCAAGCAAGGAAAAAGGACTCTCCTACCAGCTGTTCTTGGGTAGGAAAAGTCAGCCATAAATAAGCATAGACGCTGGAAGCAAAGGTGTGGGGGTTGCTTAAGGTGTGGTAAAATTTTATTTTTATCTTGTCACATTTGCTGTGCATTCAAAGACAGAGGTCAAATATCAGGTTATGCCATCTGACAAATTTCGGCGTATTCTTTTAACATGGAGACTGGTGTTTATTTTTCCTTCTCTGACTCCAAAGTTAGAGGATTTTCGAAAACTGAACTATCTTACATTCCTGCTGGGATACGGGGAGTGTGAAGGACAAAGCTGTAGGATGTCAGTTTTTTTCTGGCCCAAAAACTGTAAATACTTGTAAATAAACTGCACAAATATTTCAAAATATACTAGAAGTTAGGAAAATACAAATTAAGCATTTTTTTATTCTCAAAAGATTTTAATATGATAAAAAACAAGACATTTTACTTGGTGATGTGTAATGATAAATATTTGGTGAAACATGATTTGCACACATTAGCATTTGTGCACTATGCGGTTTTCTCAATAAATCTGAATTGTGTGGCCATTTCAATGGAAAATGTGCTATCTGTAAATGACTGAGTCCCACCACACCATGCTTTAGTAATATATTTGCAACAGTGTGCACCAAAATGCACCACTGGCTGCATACTACACCGTTACCACTCTCCTGCTAAATGGGTGTGGCGCATTTGCTTAACTTGTTGTTTGTGCAACGCTTGGATTTTTCACAATCCCAATGACTTCACTGATGTAACATTGATGGCAGCAACCCACTCTGAAAATTGTTCCAGCACCACTGTAAATATGTCACAAATACACAGTGAGAAGTGTGATCGCTTGTCATGTCAACCACACGGGTTAAACACCCGCACAACTACAAAATTGGTTCTTGCTCCTGCAGAAGCTTGCACCGAGGCCTACCAGCCTGTCATTGGGGAGGGACTCTTTTTCTACCCCGGCTCGATGCTCAGTGGTCTCACTCTCTTCAGATGTGTGTGTATCTGAAAGAGAGATTAGAATTCTAGTGATAAGACATAATACTTTCAAGCATGCATGTAGTCATGAAAGCAGATGTTTCAAAGGGCACTTCAGTGTGCTCATAAATCCACAGACTAGAAAGACTATGTGAAAGCTGTGCCCTTGGGTGGCTAAAGGCTGTCACATACATCGTGTCTTTTACTAAACACATAAAGCGAGGTTTGTAAAAACAAAAAAAGGAAGTCAGAGAAATGTACTTTGCCCAGTATTTTTCATTAAAGTGAAGGAAGTTTTAGACGGCAGAAAACTTACATGACATCATCTATTCCTTAATAAATTGGGAACCGTCGCCGTAAGTTTGGTCTGGAGTGTTGGCATGTTGGATGTCAGTATTTAGGGTAGAGAAGTCCCCTCACTGCCTTGCACCCCCGTGCCACTGCACCTACTGCACGATTGAAGTTACGCCCCTGCACGAGCCATGCTGGAGTCTGAAGAACTGTTCTTCAGGTGATGTTGCTGTTTGATGTGTTTAATGTTCCGTTTTCAGAACTGATCACTTCTCATTATTTACAAAGAAATCCAGGGAAGACCAGATTGTAAAATGGTTTCTACACTATATCCAGTTCGGACATGTTCTGGTTGATCATTGACCGTACCCATTTCCCACAATGGGGATTTGGGGGGCAGACAACCAGAGGAAGGTCTGTGGGGGAAGTGGAGCAGTCTGACGACTGCTCGGGGTTTGGGCTATTTTTGGGCTATTGTAGCCCAAGGGTATAAAATCGGACATTTTGCTGTACCAGCCACCATTTTGTCTGTTGACACGGTGGATGGTATATGGTAGCAGATTTTTGCCCTGGTAGCAGGTTTTTGTGAAGTAGCTGTAGCATGTTGATTAGTTAGAGTAGCATTAGTGCGGGGATAGTGATATTGGTTAGCAGACTTAGCGACAATGGCAGCAACAAGCAGTTCCTAGGCGGACCTCACGACCCAAGCAGTGAAGCCTTGATTTATAGGTGGAAGGTACTCTTCAGCCCAGCGGTCGCCCTGCCCAGAAAGCAGCAGGAGGGGTCGCAGCTGCGGTGTTTCCTTGTTCACCACCGCGGCGGACCCCAGAACACCATTTGGGTGCTCAGGTGAGCAGGGGGGGGCCGCTCTCAGACTAGGAGAGCAGTCCCAGGTAGGGGGACAGCAGTGGGCCGCGATGAAGAGATACAGGAGCGCCCCGTCGAGCGCACTCTTCGCCCGACCGTTGAGAGTTTATGCGAGGCCTCCAATAGGCAAGAGGAGGCCTCGTGGTTATTGGGATGGGGCGGGGCCATCGCGGGCATGCGTGCGGCCTCTTAGAAAGGGAGGGAGAGACTAGGATACATGAGAGGCGATCGCATGCAGGTTCCCTTGTTGCAGCGAGACACCGGGGAGGTGGTAAGGGCTGTATGGGGAGTGAGGAGGCTGTGTTAGGGCCAGTGCATAATGAATTCACTGGCAGGCTGGATTTAGCGGATTTTAGGGAGGTCTATGCTCAGGCCTTGGCAGAGGATGAGGTTTTCGGCTATAGGGATCAAGAAGGAGGCTCTAGCTGGGAGCAGAATGAGAGGTGGAGTCCAATTGATAGGAGCAGTGCGAGTTGGCTGGAGAGAGTGCCATTGGGGGTGAGGGACCAATGGACAGCAGAGGAAGGGGAAAAGGGAGAAATCTTAGTGCACAGTTCAGCAACAGGGGGTGCCCATTTACATCATGAGACGACCTCGCGGGAGGCTGGAGGGGGTACTTATGACAGGGGTCTCACCCCGGCAGTATCAGCAGCATGTCTTAAATGGAGTGATGAGGAAGGGGATGGTATAGGAGTCGATGGGCTGGTGCCTTTCCAGCCCGAAGGGAGCACAGCAGGTTCATTGGCAGTCAAGCCACGTGTGAACGTCTATAGTAGGGTAAGGCACGCGGGGTCGGGAGGCCAGCAGAGAAGTAGGTCAGAAGGGGGCTTGATACCCTTGGGAGCATGGGGAGAAGGCCCTAGCGGAGAGTGAGTTGGATGATGGGATAGAAAAGGGAACAGCTAAGATAGCGCAGCAGTCTAGCAGTTTTACCAGCACACTAGGCCTCTGTTCTTCTTTTCTACAGTTTGAAGCTGGATTCAGGGCGGGCTGACTCAGAAAAAGTTAGTGCGGCTCATAGACCGTGTGGTGAAGAGAAAGCGTGGCCCCATGAGGCTTCCTGGACAGTGGCGAGGGACCTCAAGATCACCACCCCGAGAAGGTCTGGTGTGGCCTCTGTGGTGCACCACGCTGAAGGTTTTGGAGCAACCTCCAGTGCTGGATCCCACAGGATAGCTGGTCCTGCATCGGTGGAGTGGTGGGGGGGAGGTACTGCCCCCCTCTCCACGTAGGTTGTTTTCTGAAACAGCAGAACAATTGGGTACAAGATTGCTTAGTTAGGTGGGCAAAGGGGCCCGGAAAGCGAGTGGTAAGAACATCGGGGAAAGATCTGCCTTTGACTATGAGGTAAAGAGTTTGGAGGAATGGGAGTTGATGGAAAAGGACGAAGTCCAGGCAGAAGAATTCAATTGGTGGCAGGAGGGCGCGGGGAGGCTCTTTTAACTGTTATGCGGCTAGTGTTTCACAGGACACAGGTATGCGGGAGCAACACGTAGTTCGAGGCAGAACCTGGCGACAGGAAAGAATGGCAAAGTGGCAGGCCCCCGAGCAGGCACTGGTGTTTTATGCCAGGGAAGATACTGAGGAGCGGGCTATACCCCTCTTTTATGGTTAAACAACGCGTAAGTCAAGGTAAAAGAGGTGCAGGTCTTATTGGGCCATTTGAACTTTGCCTGCAGGGTGGTGAGAGTAGGGAGGACATTCTGTCGACGGTTGGGCATTTCCCTTGTAGGGTTCCCTTTGCCGCATCATCATATCAGGCTCTCTCCTGGGGTAAAAGAAGACTTACGAATGTGGAGATCCTTCCTTAAGGCCTTTCATGGGATTCCCATAACAGCATTGACCGACATGGACTGGGACGCAGCAGGGGGTTCAGGTTTTGACCCTTTTTTGGCAACGGCGTTGGTGTGCCGAGCAATGGACCCCGGCATGAAAGCGGGGTGGTCGTAGCATTGCATTTCTGGAGTTTTTTTCCCTGGTTGTAGCCTTGGCACTGTGGGGTGACCAGTTGTCTCACAAGAGAGTTCTCTTCAGAATTGACAACATGGCAATAGTGCAGGTGGTGAATAGGCAGTCAGCAAGGGTCGCACAGCTGTTGAAGTTGCTGAGAGTTTTTGTTTTAAAATGCCTACACCTCTATATCATTTTTAGGGCCAGGCACGTGCCATGTGTGGACAATGACATTGCTGCTGCCTTGTCTCGTTCACAGTGGAAGAGATTCCATGGGCTGGCCACGGAAGCGGACAGAGTCCGAACACGGATGCCGCAGGACCTCTGGTCAATAGGAGAGAGAGAGGATGATTCAGTTGGTAGCAGGTTCTTTAGCCATGTCGACAAGGACAGCTTATAACCAGGTCTGGACTGAATTCCTAGCGAGCAGGGCCAGAAGGAGGTCAGAGGGCTGGAATAGGATGGAAAATGTAGTTCAATTCATAATGTCCCTCATAGAAAAAGAACAGTTGTGAGTGACCATATGTGGTTAATTGGCGGGCATTGCATTTATGTGCAAGCTTATTTGGGGTTATGCCCAATCAGCTGGGTGAGAGGATTTTGGACGGCTGGGCCATGAAGCTGGATCGCGCATCCCTAAAAGGAGGCGACTGACTTTGGATGTTCTCAGCGCAGTAATGAGCGTCCTTCCCAGAGTTTGTAGAGCGGGTAATGAGTTTGCTGTTTTCTTGGCCCTTATGTCTTGGGTGTTCTTCGGGGCATTCAGGGTTTCTGAACTGCTAGGGAGTATGGGGTCTAGGGGGTTATATGGGAGGAGGTCAGGCAGCAGGAGGAAAGAATACAGATTTGACTATACAATTGTTAGCTATCATGCGTAGGGCATTGGAGATAGTCGGTTTGGATACAATGGGCATTTTGCACTCGTTCTTTTAGGATAGGTATGGCCACGGAAGCAGGTAGGCGGGGTTGGGAGCAGAGGCGCATCATGGAGTTGAGTAGGTGGTCGTCAAACTGCTTTAGGAGATACGTTCGGGTGGGAGAGTTCTTGCTAATTCAATAGGGCAGGTTGTCAACTTTTGTTTCTGTATCAGGTTCCGTTTCCGGCCTCAGGTTGCATTTAATGAAGATATGGATTGTGGGCCACTCCTTCATTAAGTGGGCAGAGCTCCACAGGACACAGGGTCAATCTAGGTTTTAATGCTGACATGTATCATATTAGTGGGTATGGTAAAGGTGGGATGAGATGGGGAGAGCTTCTTCCTTGTTTAAACAGAACTATGGTGGGGGTAAATTGTCCGGATATCATCTTGATCCATTTAGAAGAGAACAATATAGTGGTCCAGAAGGGGTTAGCCTTGATAAAAAGCATGAAGGCAGATTTGAAGGAGAGCCACAGTTGGTGGGCCGGATGCCATGTGATATGGACTGAGTTTGTACCTAGGAGAGGGTGGCGGGGGCAGTGAAGCCAGCAGCTATAGATAGGGCTAGGAGAAAGCTGAATAAGGAAATGCGTTTTTTTTGTAGGGACCTCGGTATAAGTAGGATTGATCATTCAGACCTCTGGTATGACGATGTGGAACGGGTAGTCAGGTCCGCGACTGGACGAGACAGGAAGCTTAAGGTTAGGTAGGAAGTTTAATGGGCTAAGATGTTAATGGATGTAGGAAAGAGGGAAAGGTTGTTAGGGGGTCTCAGTTACATTTGACCGGCCCTGGATCATATACAATATTGAGGTATTAAGTTGTTATAAAGGGAGAAGGATATCTTATGGGTGGGGGGCAGATTACCATAGGATTATCTTAGTATAGTGAGGTTGTAGTTTTGTAAGGGTAAAGGGCAAGGTTGTTTTTGTGATGTGCACCTATTTCAATAAAGCGGCCTTTTCCACATAAATCTGGCGTCAGTGGTCAGTGGTCTGTGCTGCTGCCCTCTTTCCCAATTCACACCTTGGGATAAGCCCTCTGTATCTCCACGACCGGCTCAGGGTGCTCACATCGCTGCTCGAAATATCATCCTCAGTTTTGTCTTGAAAAGTTGGCAGGTTTGAGAGCAGCACCTGATCCTTTTCTAGCACAATAGGCACGATTCTCAGCCCCTCGAAGCCCCCACCTTGGTGCTGGGGCCGGTGTTATGGAATCCCAAGTATGTGGAAGGATTGGGGGCGCAGCCCCCCAAGCCCATCAGACCTGCCACAAATCAGCAATATGAGGGCAGTCCAGTCCTGGAAGATAGATGCAATCCAGAGATGCCACAGGTAATACAGTCCTCTTATGGCCGACTCTTACATGCAATAAAAGATTACAGGTTACTAGTAATACTATTTTCTTATTACAAGCTCATTCTAACAGCAGAGGGCACCTGTAATAGGAAAATAAACGACAACCTTTTCACATTGCAGGACCACAGTAGACGTTTGCATTTCTGTAGTATTCTTTCTCGACGCATACATTTATTTAGAATCAGTGGCCAAAGTGCTTAAAAAAGTATGGGAACTGTGATATTGACCACAATGAGGCAGAGGTCAATGAGCATAAGGGTGGGGTCAGACCATAACTAATTTTACACAAAATTATCTTTAACTATACTATTGGACTTTCACCTACAGTTAAGTGTATAAAAATAAAGCACACACCTTAAATGAAAAACAAACGCAAATTAAGCTAATCGTCACAGTCCAGGAGACCCCCTCCCCTTTGCCTTTCAGCTTGAGGCAACTCAAGGCAAGGTTGTCATTAACTGTCCAGGAACAGCTAACAACACGCATTGGCAATGCCAATAGGTCTTGCTTATGACTGCACTGTCAAACCACACCTAAAACTCCATGTAGGTTAATGCCTGCCCTCCGCCCATCTGTGTTGCCCCCACAGAAAACCACAATCAATTATCTAGTTATCCAAGGCACTTTAATAGCATTGCAATGTCATGTGTAGGCACCTGGAAGTTTAACCTCAGGCAATTGGATAAATAGAATGATCACAGCTGTGTGGAGGGCAAGCATGGATGTAATTTGGGGGTAGTCTGGGGTTGCAGCTGTGACCTCTAGCTTGCTCCCTGCTACTCCTGCCACTTCTATGCAACCTCTGGACTCAGAGGGGGCAAAAGGTCTGCCTTCTCCGAGGGCAGGGGTCACAAAGGAAGTGCCATGAGTAGCAGGGAGCAAACTAGAGGTCACAGCTGCGACCCCTGACTGCCTCCAAATGAGGTCCATGAGGGCAAGCACTTGTTTGTTGGAGCACATAATGTCTGCCCACTCAAAACATGTACTTCAGACTCCCAACATGTGGGCCCAGCCAAAGCCTCACTCTAGTGATGCACACATAATTGTCTGGCAACAGCTGCGCTGTCTAGCCAGAACATATAAAGTATGAGAACTTGTTAGAAATGGGGTCACTAGTTGGCAGTGGTTTGGACCCTGTCCAAGTAGGGACCCTCACTCTAGTCAGGGTGAGTAAGTTACACCCTCAGAATAAACCTTGCTCACCCCCTTGGTAGGTTGGCAAGAGCAGTCAGGCTTATCCCAGAGGCAATGTGTAAAGTATTTGTATACACACACACACACACACACACAAAGTAACACAGTGAAAATACCACGAAAGGACTCCACGCCAGTTTAGACGAATAGCCAACATTAATCTGATTAAAACAAGACCAAAACGACAAAAATCCTACATGCACAAGTCAAGATATGAATTTTCAAAGGTTAAATAAAGTTATAGCTCTTAGAAATCAATGGTTGCGCTCGACTAGGACAAAGTACATTAGGTGCTTTAAAAATCAAAGATGATGCGTGGCGCAGGGGAGGTGAGGGGTTGAAAAAGCAGTTGATGCGTTGGTTCCTTACTGCTAAGCAGGTCGTTGGCACGGTGACACTTGGGGACAGCGCGTTGCACCGAGGAATTGATGCGTTGCTTGTAGCAAGAGATGTATCGGTTCCTTAAGGCGGGGCAGAGTCGTTGAGCCGTCCACGTCCGGGGACAATGCGTGGCACATGGGACATAATGCGTAGTTTTGGAGCATGATACCTAGGTTTCTTACTGCGGTGTAGATGATGAAACCGACACCCAGCGACTGTACATCAATGCGTCAATTCCACAGTGCTGTAGCAGGCCCTGCATCAGAGTCAGAGCGGTGCGTCACGGACTTCGGTGATGCGGTACTTGATACTCACGCAGTAGCGATTCTTTGGAGGCTCAGTGGCAAAAAGTCGGGCATGCGTTGTAGGCCACGGTCATTGCGTCAAGCGGGGACAACGCTTCGGTGCAGGCAGCGGCGATGCATTGAGTTTTGGCGATGATGCGCCAGTTCCAAACGACGCTTGGAGTCGATGCGTTGAATTTTCTTCTTTTTGCACCAGAACTCACTTCCAAGGGCCCAGGAACTGGATTTGGCACCACTTGGCAGAGTAGGGCTCACAGAAGAACCGAGGTGCTGGCAGGTGATGTCTTTGATGGCCCTGAGACTTCCAACAGGAGGCAAGCTTTACTCAAGCCCTTGAAGAACCTTAGAGAACAGCATGTATAAAGCACTCCCAGTACAGAAGTAGCAGGCCAACACAGCAAAGCAAACAGCAAAGTGGCAGTCCCTCCTGACAGCAACACAGCTCTTCTTCCTGGCAGAATGTCCTCATTCCAGAAGTGTTCTGAGTATATGGTGTCACAGATCCAGTACTTATACCCATTTCAGCCTTTGAAGTTGGCAAACTTCAAAGAAAAGTCTTGGTAGTGCACAAGACCATGCCCTTCCTTGCCCTGGCTCCAGACACACTACAGGGGATGAAGAATTCTTTGTGTGAGGACAGGCACAGCCTTATTCAGGTGTCAGTGTCAACTCCTCCCACCACTCTAGCTCAGGAAGGCCCATCCGCCTGATGATGGGCCATCAGGATATGCAGGGCACATCTCAGCTCCCTTTGTGTGACTGTCTAGAGTGAATGCACATGAGTCCAACTGTTACCCTGACCCAGACATGTATTCAGAGACAGGCAGAGGCACCGAATGTTTAAAGTAAGAAAATGACAACTTTCTAAATGTGGCATTTTCAGACCTGCAATTTAAAAACCAACTTCACTAAAATATTTATTTTTAAATTGTGAGTCCAGAGACACCAAATTCCAATTTTCTATCATCTCCCAATTGGCAGATACACTTCTAAGATGTTACAAGGCAGCTCCAATGCTAACCTATAGGAGAGATAGGTTTTGCTGTAGTGAAAAACGAAATTCGCAGTATTTCACTACTAGGGCATGTAAAACACAACAGTAATGGTAAGGTAATTTTTTTTATTTTTTATTTCAGTTAATAAAAACCATAAAATATTGCACAGATAAAAACATTAAAAAGAACGTGTTCTGCTGAAATCAAAATAAGATTTTAACGATTTCCTTGAGCATCAATGAAGTTCATATTGTGCCCTGTTTAAGTAAAGTCACTGTGGAGCCATCCTTACGTTGCATTCATCTGACTATTTGCTGTCAATAATTGTTCGGCTTTGAGATAAAATTGTATGAAAGCGGCTATTATTTGTGGAGATTCCCCTTTCATACAGAATAGTAGGGCGTGCCGGCATGATCTAATGTTATACATATTAAAAAATCTTTTCAATAAGGTTGTTCTTTCTATTAATAAGATCGGGCAAATTGATAAAATATGAGTCAAACTTTCTTCATGTAGTAAGCAAAGTCTGCATTTTGTATTCAGGGGTTGTAGTTGCCATTTGGGGATATATTCTAGTGTTTGGCATAGTCCGAAACGTAACTGCAGTAGCTTATTTTTATGAAATAATCCGAGTAATGTCCTGAAATATTTCTGGGGGTACGGCTCCCAGTAAGTGTCATTTGTTATCCATGCATACCTTCTTTTCCTAAACTCTTCTTTATCTTCAAACCATGACAACTTCCTTATTTGCTTGTTGATTACTTTTTTAAAGGAGTCGTGCGGAAGTGCCATGTCCCATAGCTCTTTAGCTCTCAGCGTCGTTAATGCTATGTTGAAAGTTCGGGCCCAGTTCGAATTTTGGTGCATGGGATATTGAATTTCATTCCATATCAAAGCTCGTAATGTGTTTCCATACAAGGATCTTACTAATGACATGTACTTCATCAATGCACCTGTTTGTGCTAAATTTTGGTTTATTAGCCCAAATTCTAGTCAAATCTGAGAGGGAGATGCACTCTGGGGTAACTGAAATAAAAGTCTGAAGACCTTATTTTGTGCTGAATTGAGGAAGGGCCCGAGTTTACCCAGGAAAGCTTCAGTGTCGTAGCAGAGAGTTTGAATAAACTTGGCTTGTATTGCAGTTAGTAATGGCTGAAATTTGGGGCTTTGTAATTTCCGGTGAATTCACTGGAAAGCTGAGATTAGAGAAGCAGTTCTTGGTTTTAGTGCACTCTGATGTAAATTGTGTGACTGCCGTTCTTGTAACCATACTCCAAGATATTTGTATGACGTTGCTTGTAGAATTGGTTTCCCCCCCAATGACCAGCTGCCTTTCTTTTCCTGCCAAAAATCACTACCTGCGTTTTTGTGAAATTATTAGCCATCTCATTCTCAGTGCAATAGATATTTAGTTGGTTGAGTTATCTCTGTAGGCCCATCCCAATTAGATTCATGAGAACAAGATCATCAGCGTATTGTAGTGATGCTACATTCCTGGTTGCCAGTTTTGATGGATAAGAATTAGTTGTCACCAAATAAGCACTAAGATCCACCAGAAACAGGTTAAAAAGTACAGCGCCAAGACGCAGCCTTGCTTCAGACCTCTCTTTATGACTATTTTTCTGTCAAGTTGGTGTTTTGACCGAGTTTGACCTGGGTCCAATTATTGGAGTATAGAAGTTGAATTGCACGCAGTAATTTTGGTAGAATTTCCCAACTACACAGCTTTTTCCAAAATAAATTGCGGTTGACATGGTCAAAGGCTTGTGAGAAATCCACAAAGCATGTATATAATAATTGTTTCTTTGACACGCATTTGTCGACAATCATGTTTAGAGGTACCAGATTATCTAAAGTACTAGCTTTTGATCGAAAGCCAGTCTGATTATATGGAATTAAGTTTTTCTTGTCAGCCCATTCTTCGAGTTCTGTCAAAATCAAACCTGCAAATATTTTGGAATCAGTATCTAATAAGGCTATCATTCTACAGCTTTCCGGGGAAGTATAAGGACCCTTCTTATAAATTGGCTGTAAGATTGAGCTGTGCCAAGTGTCTGGGATAATTTCTGTGGTTAGACAATAGTTGAATAAAGTTTGGAAACGGCTGCTCCAAAGATCCCGGTCTTCTTTGTATATGACCCCTGGGAGGCCATTTGGGCCAGGTGCACAATTCCCCCTGCTTTTCTCAATTCTTTTTTAAATTTCGCTTTGTGTAAAGGCCAACGCTGTTTCACATAAAATATTTGTTACGTTTATTGGCCGATCGTCTTTCCTGTCATATAGGGCAGATATATGAGCTGACCAAGCTTCTTCAGTGGCATTATTTCCCACTGATCCCGTGCAGTGATTATCTGATTGATTTATTATTGACCATAGTGACTTTGAGTTGGTTTTACAGGCTTGAACTATATCAATCCAGTCTTGCTCTGATTTTTCTCTCTTTGCTTCCCAAATTGCTTTTTTATAAGACTTTTGTAATTCTCTGAGCTTTGTTTGGCCCTGTGGGTTTAACTGGAGATTAATAGCTTTCATTTCTCTGTCTAGGGTTCTTCGTTGTTGTCTAAGTGAGCTGGAATACCAGGTGTCGCGCTTACGCTGACGATAAGGGGCTATAGAATTGTTAGATGTTGCCAGAGCAGCCTTGAGTACTTCTTGTGATTGGCTCCAGGCCAAGATTGGATTTGTAGGATCCCAGGTAAGTGTTGTAAGAGGCCTGAGACTGGTTTGCAGGGCTACTTATGTGGGTGGCACAATCAGTGCTGTATGTCCACTAGTAGCATCTGACTTACAGGCCCTGGGTACACCTGGTGCACTGTGCTAGGGACTTACTAGTTAATCAAATAGGCCAATCGTGGAGAAACCAAATACCATTACATTTTAGACATAGAGCACTTGCACTTTAGCACTGCTCAGCAGTGGTAAAGTGCCCAGAGTCCTAACACCAGCAAAAACCAAATGCAGCACATAGTCAAAAAGAGGAGGTCAGAGGTAAAAAGCCAGGGGAAACCACACCAAAAGATAGCAGGTCTAACAGAACTGTTTTGATAAAAAATAAAGCTTTAGAAAGCCCACTTGGACCCCTCATTAGCATATGTTCTAAATGTGAAACCTAACTAGGAGTTAACCTTTTACCTGAATCCTCAGTAAATTCGAAAAGCATAACAAAAAGATTAGGGGCTTTAAGTGGCTCCTCAGGCCATGTCTGAGAGCACCAGGTAGAACTGCTGGCCGGCTGCCACACACCCATTCATTCTGTGGAAACCAGAGGCGGCGATGCCGCGCGCACTGACGCCCTGCTTCGCAAGCGGCTGCAATTTTGTGCTCTGGAGGACATTTTGAGTTACGCGCCATGAAATGCAATACATTTAAAATGCCAAAGCAATAGCATACAGCATAATTCAACTTCAACCTCTACAAAACGCATGAAGATTTATACCGAGGCCGAGTCTAGGCGCGCACCACTGATTTCCACTGAGATTTTAGTGTGCGAGGCGGTTGATGGGACACACGAACAGCCTACAGGCCCATGTAGATTGTTCCTTTCTGACAGACCATTTGCTGCACTGTCATAGACAGGGGTGGAGCTATCAATAGTGCAGCATGTACAGTGGCACCAAGGCCCAGAGATCAAAGGGCCCCATTGCACCCCAAATATAGCTGTTACGTTTCCTTTGCTTGCATTAGGACCCATGGTAGCCTTGCCATTTCACAAATCAAATACTGTTTGAAGTTTTTGTTTGACAATGTAAATTGGGAAAACATCAGGGCACAAGTCCTAGAGAAAATAGTGGGGGACGAATTAGCATCAGCAAAGCACAATGATGTCATAGGAGGTGATGTCACGGACCTATCTGACCTCTCTATTTAAAGGGAATGGACTATATTTCCCTTCCTTGCTTGCACCGGCCACCTATTTTGACAGTTATCCAAGAATCATTGAGGCGAAGCCTGTGACATAGGTGATGTTTCACAACAATCTGAAGAGTTATAACATCAAAGATGGGATTGTCAGGTGCATGTGCATTCAAAACCTTTTTAAATAGATTGGCAGATATTTGCCTGATTTGAGGGTAACTACTAGGAGGTGGTTGTGCTGCTCCAAACAATACTATCCCCATGTCCGAAATTTCAAAATGGCTCAAACCTTTATCCTTCTTTTTGTACAACCAAATAACCAGTGCTTAATTTGTAAAAAAAAAAAAAAAAAAAGTGCCAGGGCTCTAGTCAGGAGGCCTGCACAGCTTGCACCACACATTGTCACTGCCAGCGTTGCCAATGACAGTCACTACACAACTACTAATCAGCTCACTGCTACAAGTGTGACAATTAAGACTATTCCAGGCCCCCAACGCTATAAAAATGGCTTGGGTGACAGGTACTAGTTGTTTTGTATACTGAATCAATAAACAATGTCTCCTCTACTCATCTCTAAATTATACAAACAGTGCTACCATGTGGCAGCTGTCATTAAGTGTCGGTGTTGATAATTAACTGCTGGTGCTGAGCACCGGAAACCACTGGCTCAAGTTAAGCACTTCAAATAACCATGATTCATCTGCATTGATTTAACTCTAAAGTCCTGCGAATGATTTACTGAGTGACATGAACAGCAAGGTATCTAAGCCGATATCAGTCAATATTGCCTAATGGTGAAGCACAGATATTTCACCTTCTCTGTAAAATTATCGTTCCCCTCTTGCCAAAGTGATAGACAGCATAAGAAACAGATCCATTCTCGAAAAGCTAGCCTGACAGATTGAGAAAGTGAAAGTGCAGATGAGGAACCGGGTGAGAAAAAGAGGGGGTATGAACGAAAAAAGGCTGGGTTTGTGGGAGGTTAAGGCCTGTGAGAGAGGAGGGAGGAAGACGGTGCATGATTAGGATTAATAAGGAAAGCTAGATATGAGAGGAGGTAGAGCATGTGAGTGTGAGAGAGAGGAGAAGATTTAGTGAGAGGTAGGTGTGAGAAAATAGATGTCAGTGTGTGAGACAGCAGGTTGGCAAACCTGACGGAATATTTGTGGATAACCCAGGTATGATTAAAAGACAAAGTAAAGACGGATTGAGGATGGGTATAATGGCCCTTGATGGTGAGAACATTTTTCAGCCCACTCCACTGCCAAAAATGGTCATGGATCCCTAAAACTTGTGCTGCCTACAGCATTCACTTGTGGGGCAAGGAATTTCCTATCTCCACAAAAGGGTATACAAACACCTAAGAGACACAAAAAAACTAAAATGTATATATGCATATTGTGCATAGAGGTTCAAAAAGGAGTAAGGATACATGGATAGTGATATAACCACAGACCCTGTTGTTACCAACTGTTTTATGGCAAACAGTGGGACTACACAGCAAACACACACTGCACATGTGGTCTTAGTGAGAGTAGGTGACAACAAACACAGGGTACTGCTACTTACCCTAACTAGTGATTGCTAAAGGGTCCTAGTCTCAGCAGAGTGAGACACCCTCTAGAGTCACACATTAAAAATCCAGGGGGTTTAGAGCTCATCAGCCGGGTATAGCTTGGTTCCAGTGACACAGTGTGCACGGGACCCACATCTAGGCATACCCGTCCCACTTGGGGCGACTCATTAACATCTACAAAAAGTGATGGATTGAATGCTTGAATGAGAGAGAACTTTGGGCTGATGGAGGCACAGAAGCACAAGCAGAAACACCCTCCTGCTAGGATGAGACATAGTTTCTATTTCAACCTTATTGTCTGCGGAAGCAGTCTTAAACACCGTTTAATACAACTACTACACACTCCACCATCTTGTTCCTTCTGGCACTTAAAAACACCAACCCCATCCCTCTCACCACTTGCCCTCTGCAATGGGCCCTCACAGTCAAACTGGGCACAGTTGAAAAAGTCTGTGATATGTCTTTTCCCATTATTTCCCTCCTGCCCATCTTTTGGTGGCAGGGTCCTTTTGTTCAAGCCGTTCTGTCACCCAGTTAGACCCTACACCAGAACTACAGCCTTAGCCTTTAGGCAGCGAAGCCATCCATTTGTTAAACACACTTACCGAGTGTGCCAAGAAGGCCGTTCTTGGCACACTCGGTCACAATCACCATTTCCACATTCTCATAGTACTTACAGTCATTCGCGGCCGGCATGGCTCGTGTTTGGGGGGGCTGGCACAAGGGGTCATATGGGGAGGGGGGTCACGCGGGAGGTCGCGCTCGAGGTCGCGTGGGGGGGTAATTAAAAACAAAATTTAAACTTACCTTTTCCGCCGGGTCCCACGTCTTCTTGGCTCCTGCTCTCCTGCCTCCGACAGGAACAGGAAGCAGGCAGCCAGGCTCCCTTACCTAAGCCAATCATAACGCTGCAAGCAGCGTTGTGATTGGTCGGGACGGCGCCCAGCCAGGGGCTTATGGGGTGGGCATGTTCTCCATGCAGGCTGCATTGCAGTCTGCATGGAGAAGGGCAGAGTGTGCATGACTGGTTTGGGTGGCCCGAGAGGGCCGACCAAACAGTCTTTGCGCACTCAGGAGTAGGCAAACCACTCCTCCCCTGCCCTGCTCAAAGAGCAGAGCAGCCCCACCCACCCGCCCGCCCACAACGTAACACAAACATAAAATGGTAATAACTAAAACTTATTACCATTTTATGTTTCTGCTTCTCGCACTGCGAGAATGCAGTGGGGCGACACTGCTCCGCCTTAGCGGAGGAGCTGCCTCTGCTTACAGCACTACTTATACTTGACTGCAACAGGTCTGACCAGTAGTTTTCCGAGAAAGCATAAGGAAAGTTAAAAAAAGGAGGCGCACACAGGGGTCAAAGCAAAAGATAAATGACTCTTTTTCAACAGTCCTTTAACTCTCCTCACTGCCCCTTTCGTGTGTTTGCTAACTACGTTGTACCTGTCCCATTTGTATAAGAGTAGTGTGTGATGTTCCTCCTGCTATTTCCACCTGTCCTTTGCTTATTCTTTGTTTTAGGGCATGTTTGCAGCCTCTGTCCATGCCGTACCTTTGTTTTGTTGAGAAGTTAGATACAAAACGTTTTACTATACAAAAGACAAACAAGCATTTCGCAAAGCCAATAGGTCTCGCCTATGCAAGAGCTATTGGCTTTTCCAATGTGTTTAGCCATGTTGTACACCAGCGTGGCTGCTGCTCAGCAAGGCTAAAAGTTAGTGCCATGGAGGAGAGTCGCATGAAGTGTCGTACAGTGGAATGGTGAAGAGTGGAGTAAAGTGTTGTAGAATGGAGTGGCAGAGAGTGTCATGTTATGGAGTGGCATAGTGTGTAGTCACATTGAGTGGCATACACTGGAGTGGACTAGTGTAGAGTGCATTGGCGTTTAGTGTTGCAGAGTATAGTGCCGTAGAGTGCAGTGGCATTCAGTGCAGTGCCATTGGATTCAGCAGCATACAATGCAGCGTTGTAGAATGCGGTGGCGTAGATTAGAGTGATGCATAGTAGAGTGCAGTGATGCAGAGCTGAGTGGCACAGAGCAGAGTGGAGAAATGTAGAGTGGCACAGATTTGAATTGCCCAGAGTGCAGTGGCATACAGTGCAGTGGCGAAGAGTGTAGTGGTGTAGAGTGGTACAGACTGGAGTGGCGTGGAGTTGAGTCAAGCAGAGGGCAGTGGCGCACAGTAGAGTCAAGTGGCATAGAGTGCAGTGGTGTAGAGTGCGGAGTTGAGTGGCATGGAGTGCAGTGGTGTAGACTAGTGCAAAGTAGAGTAGCATAGAGTGGTACAGAGTAGAGTATAGTGCCTTAGAGTACAGTGTAGTAGTGTAGAGTGGAGTAGTGCAGAGTAGAGTGGCGTAGAGTGCTGTCTTGCAAAGTAGAGTGTCAGAGTAGAGTGGCAAAGAGAGCAGTGGCATAGAGCACAGTGATGCAGAGTAGGTTGCAGTGACATAGAGTGCAGTTGCATAGAGTGCATTGGTGTAGAGTGCAGTGGTTAAGAGTAGAGTGGCGTAGAGTGCAGTGGCACAGAGCGGAGTGGCGTAGAGTGGAGTAGAGTAGAGTGGTGTAGAGTGCAGTGGCATAAAGTAGATTGTTTCAGAGTAGAGTGAAGTAGTGTAGAGTGGAGTGGTGCAGGGTAGAGTGCAATTGCGTAGAATGGCACAGAATGTAATGGCATAGATTAACGTTGTGTATAGTGCAGTGGCATAGAGTGCAGTGGTGCAGAGTAGATTAGAGTGGCGTATAGTGGATTGGCGTAGAGTGCAGGGTCATAGAGTTGAGTGTTACAGAGTAAAGTGCATTGGCATACAGTGTAATGCATAGAGTGTAGTGGCATAGAGTGCAGTGTTGCAGAGTAGCGTAGAATACAGTGGCGTAGAGTGGAGCTGTGCAGAGTAGATTGGTGTGGCCTAGACTGGAGTGGTGTAGAATGCAATGGCGAAGAGTGCAGTCGTGTAGAGTAAAGTGGGAAGAGTACATTGGAATAGAGTAGACTGGTACAGGGTAGAGTAAAGAGGTGTAGCATGAAGTGGCATATAGTGCAGTGGCGTAGAGTAGAAAGGTGCAGAGTACACTGGTGTAAAATGGAGTGGTGCAGAGTAGAGTGCAGTGGTGTGGAGTGGTGCAGAGTAGAGTGGAGTGGCGTAGAGCGGAATATGCATTGTATGGTAGCACACTGCCATTACAGAGGACACATTTTCAATTGAAATGACCATTACATTTGCACAGACGTACAGTTTTACCAATAAAACTACACAGTGCACAAACGAAAATGTGTGGTAATTACATTACCTAGTGTAATTATTTGTTTTGATCATATTAAAGTATTTGTTTCCAACACACTTCAGAAATAACAAAAAATGTGCTTAATTTGTGTTCCTAATTCTGATATATTCTGAAATACTTACACAGTTCATTTAAATGTTGTAGTGTGCTAGAAAATACCTCTTTCCTACCCCCAGTATCCAGCAAGATTGTCACATAAATCCTCTCACTTTGAAGTCAGAGAAAGAAAAGTAAACATGCGCCCTCTGGAGACAGTGCCTGACATTTGACCTCGGTCTTTGAATGCACAGCAAATGTGACAAGATAAGAACAAGATTTCAAGGCCTGTTTACAGAAAGGGTGTTTGTGGAAGAATACAGTAACATGGTTTAGGCAACAGGAGAGATGAACTGAACCTGGAGAGCCTAAAGAAAATAAAGCCAGCAAATAGAAAGCCAGAAAATGTGAATTACAAACCACAAAGTCAATGGTAATCAACGGGCGAAATGCATTCCTAGGTCAACTTTCTGACAGTCCCTAAGATGTCTTTAGTAAACCAGACAGCTGTGCTGTCTGGTAGGCTGCGACCTAAAACGATATGCATTGCTAGTGCTTGTTTCAACACATAATATGAATGAAAAAATGAACCTTCACAAAATTTGTGAACAGAGTTGCACATCTAAAACTCTTGGTTTTGCATGTGAAATGACTAGTCTAAAATAGACTAAAACAAAGTGGCTCCATGACATGTATAACACCTTCGGTCAGTTCTGGCATTTTAGCCAACATCACTTTTCCATCTGAGGTTTTGAATCCATAATAACAATTTTTAATGTTTTCTCTCTTTTTAATTTAGGGCATTGTACGTCCAGTGGGTGGAATGCCACTTGTTAGACTTATGAATTGCAAAATAAAATTTAGTTACTGACTTTCTGCCTTTTATAAGTCTCACCTACCAGACAGCGCTAGTGTTTGTTAGCAAAAAAAAAAACGATTGTCAACTTACAGAGGGCTAGAAGCCCACCCATTACTTACCATTGGTTGGTTTTATTGTCACTTTAATCTGCTTGCTTTTTATTCATCTACTGCATGGGCTTTACTTCCTCTTCTTTTGTTTGTACCTCCCATGGAGCATGAATGCATTACTTGTGCCTTTCCACTATACACCTTTGAAGCACTATTTTTTTCTTTTTGGTTAAGTTCTCCATGAGAGTGCAAGTGTTTTCTAGCTGTCTTCTTTGTATACTGCTCTTCCTCTCTCTGCCATGTTCCTTGTTATTCTACCTTGCCTGTGTGCTTTTCTCCCACCCCCTGTGTGGTGCTCACCCTGGTGCGCTTTTCTCCTGAGTTCTTTTCTCGCCCATGTGCTTCCCTCCACGCAGTTCATGTTCTTCTCTCTAGCTTGGGTGCTTCTTTTTACCCCAAGTACTCCACTTTCTTCTCTTTTGACCGCATTGTTTTCCCCTGCCCTCTTTGTTAATTCTGCCCCCAGCCCGGGCTGCTTCTACTCACCCATGTTGATTCGCCCACATACTGCTTCCTTCTTCATCCATGCCTTCTGTGTTGTTTCTCCCCCCACGCCTCAAAAAAAGAAAGAAATGCTTTTGCTTACTTTTTTTATTTTTTATTTACAGGTGCAACTGGGATTGGTAAATAAAACGGAAAAAAGTGCCTGTGTTATTTTGTTTGCGAGCACATGTGCTTGCACATGCCTACAAAATTATATAGGCAGACATAGTGCCTTCTTAGTGCCTTTTTTTTGTTTTACTCTTTAGACATGCTGCAAAGCATTGAGGTGCTGTGCAGCATCACTAAAAACCATCAGCAAAGTCAACGGGTCCCAAAAGTGAGACATATTGGCTTTGCCAATCCTCGTTTTCCTGTAGGATGTCCAGGGTTAAACAGCCCAGTAGGTGAGAGGGCAGTTTTAAAATGAAAATGCAATCATGTCATTGCCAATAGCCTATCATTACCACTCCCTAGGACAACAAACGATGGAGATTATTTACAAGCTCCTTGCGCGGCTGGTACGTCACTTTATCCCATATTAAAAGTAAGTAAGCCCCGATGTTCTTTACCAGAACAATGCCAGCAGCAGCAACTGAGCCAGTGCTAAGAAAAAACTAAAAAAGGAGAAACAATGTGCTGGTACCCTTCTTGCCGAGCCCAGCCTGGATGCCCTTAGGGGTGATAAATTGCGCTTTACAAATTTGGAGTTATTCATTATCCTCCAGCTAGAGGTTGGTGTACTTGAGATGGGGCGCTGCGCCTGTACGCCCCTGTGATTCGACTGGTCTTGAAAAGGTGCGGCATGCGTTGCTGATGCTGCGCTGCAAGGTCTGCCAGTTTTTAAAACAGCGGACAAAAGGCATCTGTCATGGATCCCTGATGCCTTCACGGACAAGGCACTCAAATTCAGGGCCGTCTTTGAAAAATACAGATTGGTGGCCACCTAGGGGGACGAGCCAAACAATGAACAGGGAGCCCCGAGTCTGAGCAGAGCCAAGGGTCTCGCTTGGCTCCAAGAACTCGTGCTTGAACCGAGTAATGACAATATTTAACATTAAAATGGCACTAAACATTGTGTAAAAATATGATAAAGTCTCTTCGAAATTCAAATAAGGATTTCTTTTAGGTGCTGAAGCACTTCACCTTATTACATCAGATTATATCACTACATTGAGCGGTATTAATTAAATGATAGTTTTTAAACATTAATTTAAAAACATTCATGCTCCCCCCACTAACAGGCAAATCAGTTGCCGTGTGCATCCTATATGTGGCATTACACGTGGAGAAACATTACAGTCGACTAAATCAAACACAAGGGGTGTTCGTACAGCACGCGTCCTCAACTCATATACTTGAAGGTGCTCTGAAATGTAATAATTAATTAAAAGGAGGCTCTATGAAATAAACAATTTGCATAGGATCACACAATATGGACAAGCGGGGAGCCGGGATCGAACACAAGTTATCTGGTTTCACACTGTGCAAGTGAGCCATTTCATGGGTATTTATTGGGGGGGGGGGACTTTGTATCCGGGGTTTGTCCCACTTTGCATGGTTTCTTTTAACACTTCATTTCTATACAGTAAAATGACTGTGCTGTTGATGCTGATGCTGTTAAACGTGGCAGACCATATCATAAAATAACATACCATGCTTGTTCACCCAGAAGGGTATCTTTGTGCTGAATAACAGATGTTTATTGTTACCAAACTCAATGGTACTCAATTATTGACCTTAGAAGGATGAAAGGCTGAGTTAAACAGTGCTAGCATTAATTTTTACTAATGCCTGACATATGCAGGTTGTTTCCTGGAGGCTTAACGAGCACAGGGGAATATTCTTAGAGCGTCTTCCTCACCAGTTTAAAGATATTGTACTTGAGTAACTTGAGCGTCAGGTAACTGTAGCCACAGGTGTGCTTGATCTGTTTCCTTAAGGACCTATATTAAACTTTCTTCTGTTGTTCTTTATTTTTTTCTATGGAAGGACACAATTTTGCACATGTTAAGGTTTATCTTCTGAGACAACGTTTTCCAGTACTTTTGTAAGATGTTTCGACTGTGGTGAATGGTGATAGAACCCTCCTTTGGTTCTAGAATGTATTTCTGAGACACTTAGCATTATTGATTTTGACTTAAAACGCCCAATTGTCAACTCTCCTTTTCCTTTCCAATGACTCCTTCCTTTCCATCCCTGCATGCCTCCTTTCTCTGAGCACAGCCTACTCTAAGTCTCAAGCATGTTTGCCTATTATTGTATCTCTGCAAAGTGCACACACCGCATTTCAAAGATCACAACTTCTCCTTTAAAAGTCATCCCCTGCAACCTAACAACACCTAACCTCCTGTAGCTCATCTATTAATGCCGCCAACCAGTGCATGAATTCACATATCCACATCCCTCTCAAGATCACCTAATTCTTATTAATTTAATCTGCCACATAGAAACTCGAGTAAATACATGGCATGGTTTCCCTAAGAATGCAAGACTATTTTTAATAACCAACAATTACCAGCACCCCAAAAAAATAAGATAAAAAAAAATAATTATGAAATGAAATGACTAACCCTGCGTTCCGGAGCAGCGTACTGCCCGGCGTTAAGTGCTACATTACTTCTTATGGGGTAATAAATGCTATATAAATGCATTTACTGACCTTGTCAGTGAACTGCTTCCCTTCCCACACAGCTCCAGCTAGGTAGCTTCTGCCCCTGACCCTTGCTGGTCTGAGTCTGAGGCCCTCCTCCACCCACAGGCACACGCCAGCGCCTCATCCCTGGTGGTCGAGTGGGAAGATTCTCTGCTCTGCCGCTGCTCTGCCCTCTGTCTCTCTGCCTTCTGATCTCTTTTACCTTCTCTTTTTCGTTTCTTTTTTCACTTTTCACTTTTTCTGCTTTCTGCTCTCTTGCCTCTTTCCACTTTTGCGCCTTTTTTCTCTTTGTCCCTGCTCATACCCCGCGCCCCCCCAGCACCACTTCCTACTTTGCCGCCTCTCAGCTGTCCAGCCCTCCCCCTCACACTACTTATCGCAGCTGTGTCGCTGGTGTGCCAAAGACAAACCCATCTGCGGCTGTCCGCACCCAGCACCACGGACCCTGGTTCTCTGACCATCTGTAGAAATAAAAACCTTCTTAGGGGTTCACTGATACATCTGGTCCTTAAGACCAACAAAGAAGAGATTGGCACAGAAGCTGTAATATCAAAAAAACATGTTTTATTAACCTCAGATGAGGGAGATTGCATCTTACGGTACCCGCAGGCCACTGTAGGAGGCATTCTAATGAGTGCAGAGAACAGGGTCCTTATATATGCATTTGTTATATAGTCAGCATAAAATCAAGGGGAGGTCCTAGCACATACAAGCATGCTTATTGACTAATATGGGTATACAAAATTTGCTTGCTCCACAAAGTGGGAGGGGAGACTAAACTGCTTACATGAGTAAGAATAGCTTGACAGTTGTATACTAGGAGCAGGTGCATTCTACCAGCTAGGCCTCTCTGAGCATGTGCAAGACTCTGGAAGAGGGAGAAAGCACATGGCGAGCACATGGCTAACTAAAATGGCTGCCAAGTACAAAATGGCTTTCAGCTCATGCTAACAGCGATTCCTGCAATCTTTAACAGACGATCCTTTTAGCATGAGCTAAAGACATTGCCATGATCTAGTAGAGACATAGAAAATATTTTGCACATTTTCTTCTCATAAATTCATCAACATCCTATGCTAGGTGGGCATTTACATTCTAAACATTTCATTAAGCAGGTATATACAAGGTATAAGCAGGAGTACAAAGTGAACAGAGCATTGGGTCATACAGGTAGCAAGAGAGAATAATGACTATTATCTCAAACAGAAATCTCAATATTTTCCAATGATAAGTAATGCAAATGTCAGGGAAGTCAAAATAGATTATTACAAAAACAATCCTGGCTCCGGGGGACCAGGAGGACCACACAGGGCCATAGGAATTAGGACAAGGAGCCGCAAAGGGCTGCTCCTCCTCAAAAATGGGACGACCAAAGGGGTACATTACTAACAAAAACAAAAAAAAAAGAGTCCTTGGGAAAGTTCTAGTACAACCACCAGCCAGAGGGGAGTCTTCTCCCTGTGTCCGTTTTGAGCCTCACAGGCAGGCTCTTGTTGTTCCCACGGTGGAGCTGCACAACTTGCAACTCAAGAATCACGGAGAAGAAAAAGTCCTGTCCAGTGTCTCAGGCAGTGCACCAGTTTTCTTCACTTTAATCTAACAGGCACCAAGGGCATAGCACCTGTACCCTAAACTCAAGTCCTTCCCTAACTCCTGTATTTGCACCTCTGGCGCACTGCTCTTTTGTTGGGGCACAAATTGTACCCAATGTGCTCAGGCATCTTTTGATCAACAAACAAAGGTGTAGACTTGCATTCACTTTGGACCAGGACTAAGAGGCCTGAAGCAACCCTTGTTTCAAAGGGGGTCACCTCAAGCAAAAGCCTCCTTGCCGTCCTTGTCGTTCTGTGACTCTCTCAGCTGGGCATCAAAAACTGGATCCACACAAAGATTTCTCCATCCTGATTTGTAACCCCGTCTTTCGCCCAAGACAGTGGCAGGGGTACACACTTCACGTCCCAGTGCTTCCGCCTTCACTGAGGTCCTAGTTGCCAGCAACGCCTATGCTGGTTACCTTCACTTTGGCTTCAAGCTGCAGTGGCGCTAACTCCCCAGGCTGGATCTGATGTCCGGGCCCCTCTGGCAATGGTTGTAAGGCAGCAAATATCTATTGGTGGACAGAACAAGAGGTCTTTAGACAAGGCACAGAAATAATCTAACAACAGAGAGGATAGTCTCAGAATACTTCCTTAGTCTTGGGGCGCCCCATACATTAGCAAGACACCCAAGAACAACTTCATCTATCTGAGAGTAGAAAACCCTGGACCTATTGGCAAGTATAAAAGGAACGTTTTGGTGAACTGACAAGAGTAATACATCACCCAATCCCAAGCAGCCAAGGAAGTCTGTGTTCATTTACTAAATTCTGAGGAAAAAGAAAAACAATACAGACATACTCCAAATACTTACATTGGTGTATTCCTATATTACCAATCTGAAGAACCCTCAAGAAAAAGGAAATGTTCTACACTTTTACTCATAGATTTTACATTACTTGTACAGGACTGCAGACACTTGTAAAATAATTTCTCTTACATGTTATGCTTAGGACCATGCTCTCATGTTATAGGTGCAGCAGGAAAATCTAAGACTGCTAATTTAACAGGGATTCTTATTGCAAAAAGAACTAAACTTCAACATAGTGGGTACTTTTTCTTCAGCAGAACATGTTATGACAAACAAACTCCTATAAAACAATATTTTCCTTCAAAATGTTTGCTAAGGATCACATGAGCGTCTTTCCTGCATTGTACTTTTCACGATCTGAACTATGCAACATCATTTTCAAAAGGAAAAAAAACCCTATCTCCAGCTCTAATAAGGGCTGTCAGCTTATTTACACAGGCTAGCTAATAAAAGACTAGCAATGCCCTTGCAAAACTGTATAGAACATGAGAATAACATAAACAATAATAGTGTTGCCACCTGAGATTTTTGAACAGAAACCCCCACTATACAGTTCTCCTTAAAGATCAAATAAGGGAACATCAATCTGTTCTACTCATTCTTTCATACAGGATGGGCAGTAACATAGCTTATGTGTTTCATCTTTTTATTAATTCTAACAACTTTAAAACAGTATTACAGAATAGCCAATTGTAATTGTAATTGTAAGTAGCATTTATATAGCGCAGCTGTCACCCAACGGGCATCCTGGCGCTGGGATTACCTAAATCATTGTGCAGCTATAAAACTATGAATCATCATGCGCCAATCTCTCAAGGCTATTCTTTTGGAAAGAGCCTGGTTTTTAGCTTTTTTCTAAACTGCAGTAAGTCATCAGTCTGTCTGAGTTCACTTGGTAGTTTATTCCATAGCCTTGCGGCTGCATAGCCAAATGATCTACCTCCTAGTCGGGTTTTCTTGACTCATGGGGTACATACTAGGTGGGCTGCCAAGGAACGAAGACTTCTAGCTGTGGAGTACCAAGTAAACATTCTCTGTAATGGTTTAGGCCCCATTTTGTGTGCCGCCTTATGAACAATGCAAAGTGCCTTAACTGTCATATGGCCATTTCCTAGACAGCTTTAGACAGACTCAAAAAAAAGTGAGAAAAAGAAGAGAGAAAACATAATTTTGCCTACCCTTAATTTGTAGAGGAGCTAGCCTCCTTCCCCCATTTTGACAGTAGGAAAACCTGAAACAGGTTTTACTTCTGTCAACACTTTCAACCCCTATTTGTAGCAACTGGGCACAAACAAACTTGTAGGAGATATCTTAGAAAGTGGCTATTCTCTGATTCAGTCTAACACAATGCAAATTGAGTTAACTTTAAACCAATTTCTACAGCAATTGTACTAGATTAACATGAGGGCGCATGAATGCAAACTAAAATCCATTTCCTCCTTATCGTAGCCCCTACACAGTATTCTTAAAACTAAAACCATTATTTTATATAAATGGCAGATCAATGTTCAACTGAGGGTTGTTTTCCTTCGTGGCATAGGACTGCGCAAAACGTGTGTTTGCCAAAAATAGGAAGCAAAGCTTCTCTTTCTCTCTTTGCGCTATCATCTCGTCTTTCAAAAAACATTTCGAAGGTCGAAGTGTTCCAGCAAACATTACCCTGCTAAGTTGCTAAATGCAGAACTCTGACCTTTGACACGTTCAGCAGCTGCTCATTTTTGTGTGCAAGGCTTGCCATGCGGTTTTGTAATGCAAAGCAACTCTGGAGAATCACAGCGAAAAGCAGTCCTATACTTATTTTCATTTATGTACAGTGGTGTGCAATCTAGTAATGCAGAGGCAGTTGTTTATTTTATACTTGCATATGTATACTTTTATTGAAGCCTAAGAGCACGTTAAAACTGCCTTGAGTGGTAGAACTGCTTGTAAAATTGTGAATTTAGCTCAATTTCGACTTTGGTGGTAGGGGCACTTAAAAATGAATATCCTACAATATTTTTGCATAATAGGAACCCCCAGAGTGTTCTCTAGATAGCCCAGGAATGGGAAATCAGAAATGTATAAGATATACCCTTTTAAAAACAAGTTTTGTACGGCTGGGTAAAGTGACATTTCACATTTAAGTTCCCTTCTTATTGCGGTACAGCACTGCTTAAATTCAACTTTGATGCTAGGAATTCACAGTATGATGATTAGGCTTTATAAAGATGAAAAAACGAATTTAAAGCATTTGTGTTTAACAATATATTTTTTTCCCATATAATAATTATTATTTTTTATCAATAAAACCAACCATTTTGATGATTCCACATTGGAAAAGCAAGCTTCATTCGTAGCCTATCATATTTAAACACATTCATTCATAACCCTAAGCACAGAAGCCTTACTTGAAACAGGAAAAGTCTGCGCCACTTTTTAATGGACAGTTATCATTTAACATGAGAACCATAGATATACTTATGAAAAAGCATTAAGAAAGGAAATCCCTACTTTCAATTTTGTTCTCTGTTATCCAAAATAATGAAACTGGTGTTTTGAAACTTTTAAAATAATGCAGGCCTGTATACCAGGTTTACACTGACTTAAAATATCGCTGACACAGCATTCCTGTCTGTGGCCGTGAGCAGGAATAGCCATATGCTATTTATGCAGCTGTTGTGTGTCAGCAGGCGTCGAATTTTCACGCCTTTCTCAGGAAAAAAACCCTTTATTATTTGAAATACCCTGACAGAGTTAAATCCCCATTTGCTGTGTCAAACGGTTTCTTTTTAGTTAGTTAGTTTAAACACAGCTGTCGGAAAGCTTTTTTCTCGGGTGCTGAAAGAAAAGCATGTCACAGTCTATTTAAAAACTGAGGCATTTAAATGCAGTCAAATCTATCTTTCTATAATGTGTATTTAGTTCAGCAACGACCAAATTCACTCAAATGATGTGCATGCCTTTTAATGTCTAATACAATATTTAAAGAAAAGGCTGTAACATTGTGTATTTAAGTCTATTGATTACAAAACACACAATTTCGTTTTTCTACCTCTCTGTATGAGGCCTATTTTAATCCTATTGAATACGAATTCTAATTTTATGTTTAGCATTGTGGCAAGTTGCACACATGTATAGTGTCTTACTCTGTCAATTTAATAGTAACATGCAGCTATTTAGCATATGTTACATAATTTATTTCTGGATTTTTATTTAATATGTAAGTAACTAAATGACATTTTGCATAACAGAATAATGACAGCAAAAAAAACATAAACAAACTCATTGAGCTCATTCAGACAGTTACAGAAGGACACAACACAGCGCGCTTAAAGCTAGCCATTCGTACACAGAGTACTCACACAAGTATTACCAATGTCAAACCAAAAACCCCACATAGACATTTAAACACACATTTAACCCACAAATCAATACTTAGGACAGCTTACAAAGTGTACGCAAGACCAACCTATTTGTAAATACTAATTGTAAGTCATATTTACAAGAAGAGCTCTCAAAAGTAGCCCAAAAAACTGTTCCATGGTCAAATTCGCCAGTTTTGGCTGGTAGAACACTCAAAAAGCGCTCTGCATATCACCACTTATGAATGTTACTAAGTGCGCAGATCCGGATCCGTTTTATGTACATATTTAGTTCCATGGGGTACTTAGTCACCAAGGAAGAAATATCTTTTTACTATACCTAAACCTATTTAGGTATCCCCTCTGAGGGGAGTCAACTAAGTACTTACTAAATCCATATCGGTACCTCCAAGACAGCAACACTTTCAACAAAGTGTGCTGGTAACAGGCATGCCAAAAATATTATAGCATATATAATATTATACTCCAAGTGACACTTAACACAATCTGTGTCGTTCAAGTTTTCAAAATTAGAGAAAAATCTCCTCATTACCTGCCTATATGAATTGCAATGCATATATAATTACAAAACAAATTCCAAAATTGGCCAATCATACAAACAAAGCCACAGTAAGTGTTACTAAAACTACCTTACCAATCAAAGGCATCAAACCAACAGCAAGTGCCGCAAAACGGCTCTTACCAATCAAATGGTGTCCAGGTTCCAACTGCCAAGTTCTGAGTGACCTAACGGTCGTTTTAAAATACTCACGCCAAAGAAGTTCTCAGTCGGGAGCGGCAAACACTTGGAGGATCAGAGCAGGAAGACCAGAAATATACTGGGCTGGAAGACAAAACAATCTCCGTGCGCAGGGTACCTCCTCAGTAGATTCCTGTCCTGTACTCCTCAGTAGATTCCTGTCTCCCTTCAAGACCACTCCCTTGGATAGCCGCTGCACCGATGAGTCCCACTTTCGGGCGCCATTTGTAGAAATAAAAACCTTCTTAGGGGTTCACTGATACATCTGGTCCTTAAGACCAACAAAGAAGAGATTGGCACAGAAGCTGTAATATCAAAAAACATGTTTTATTAACCTCAGATGAGGGAGATTGCATCTTACGGTACCCGCAGGCCACTGTAGGAGGCATTCTAATGAGTGCAGAGAACAGGGTCCTTATATATGCATTTGTTATATAGTCAGCATAAAATCAAGGGGAGGTCCTAGCACATACAAGCATGCTTATTGACTAATATGGGTATACAAAATTTGCTTGCTCCACAAAGTGGGAGGGGAGACTAAACTGCTTACATGAGTAAGAATAGCTTGACAGTTGTATACTAGGAGCAGGTGCATTCTACCAGCTAGGCCTCTCTGAGCATGTGCAAGACTCTGGAAGAGGGAGAAAGCACATGGCGAGCACATGGCTAACTAAAATGGCTGCCAAGTACAAAATGGCTTTCAGCTCATGCTAACAGCGATTCCTGCAATCTTTAACACATCTACCAGTATGACGCCAGCACCCTCCACGTCCTCAACACCGGACGCCACACCACCTAACGCAGGCATCACCGAACGACACCAAGGGCCCTTTTTCCTGCTGGAACTGCAGCTGCACCTTCGCCTGCCACCGCACACCAGCCCCTCCCACCGCAAGACCGCCAGATAACGGACCCAGCCGCCTCAACTGCATCCTTCTCAACAAACGCTCCCTCCACAAACATGCCTGGAGATCTGGGACCTGCTCGATTCCGTCGACCCTGACATCGCCTTCCTCACGGAAACCTGGATGAACTCCATCTCAGCTCCGGACATCGCCGCCGCCATCCCGGACAGCTACAAGATCATCCGCAAGGACTGCATCAACAAACCAGGGGGGGGGGAGCATCGCCATCGTACACAAAAGCACCCTCTTCCTCACCACCCACGCGGACGACCACTTGCCCAACATGGAGCACCTCCATTTTCAGGTCCAGACCAAACCGAACACCACCCTCCGTGGCACCCTCATATACAGACCCTCTGGACCCTTCCCACACTTCAGCAATTCCATCATCAATGTCATTGCACTCCCCGCTCTCGCCTCCATAGGCTACATCCTCCTTGGCGACCTCAACTTTTACCTGGCACCGTCGGACTCAAACAATGGGTCACATCCCCTAACCCACTAAGCCAGACACACACTCGACCTCATCTTGTCCGCCAGCGACAACATCACCTTCAGCCACACCACCAAGCTCCTGTGGACCGAACACCACTTTGTCCACTTCTCCTTCACCAAACCCACCGTATACCGCCACGCCCACCACTACCCTCGCACATGTTGGAACAAGGTCTTAGAAGAACAGCTGACCACCTGCCTAAGCAAAACCCCCCCACCGACATCCACGGATGCCAATACCTCAAGCACACAGCCTCCACTGATGGATCTCCAACTGGGCCAACACCCTGGCTCTCCTGAAGAAAGCCTTAGGCAAGCAACACCTCAAGAAAGCCAGTTGGTTCTCTGCCACCCTTTATGAGTCCAGACACACCTGTAGACAGCTGGAGGAGAGATGGATGAGCAGCAAGACCACGGAAGACCACTCAGCCTTCAAAACCGCTGTCACCGCACACCACCTCCTCATTAGAACAACAAAGAAAGCAGCCCTACAAGGATCAATGCCCGCGCACTAAATAAGAAAGAACTCTTCGCTGTGGTCATAGAATTCGCCAGACCCAGCACAGAGACAGCAGTTATCCCTTCCTCCCAAAAGCTCTGCAACAACCTGGGCACCTTCTTCCACCGCGAGATTAAGGAGATATATGGCAGCTTCGACAGCCTCAATACCCAGGACCCTCTCACCCCAACTGCAACCACTGCACCCAACGACACCAGACACCAGCAGACCCTCCTCATCTGGACTCCGCACACGGTGGGCGACACCCTCAAGATCATGAAGAGCATCCGCTCCGGAGCACCCTCGGGCTCCTGCCCGCACCACATCTTTAACAGAGCCGGCACCACCATCGCCCCGAGCTCTGTCGCACCATCAACTGCTCCATCAACTCCACCACCTTCCCGGAAAACTGGAAATACGCAGAGATCAACCCCTTGCTGAAGAAACACTCTGCCGTCCTGACGGACCTCGAGAACTTCAGACCCAGCTCTCTTCTCTCCTTCCCATCCAAGGTCATCGAGAAGGCCATCAGGGCTCAACTTTCTGAGATCATCGAAGCGAATCACATCCTGGACCTCTCCCAATCTGGCTTCCAAAGCAACCACAGCACGAGACTGTCCTCCTCGCCGCCACAGATGACGTCTGCAACCTCCACGACCAAGAGAAAACTGCAGCCCCTCAACCTCCTGGACCTCTTGTCCGCCTTCGATACCATCTCTCACCGCACCCTATGCACAAGAGTCCATAACGCCAGTATCCGCGAGAAAGCCCTGGAATGGATCTGCTCCTTGCACACCGGCCGAACACAAATTCAGACTACCACGGTTCCACTTCGAGCCCACAGAGATCAGCTGCGGTGTGCCTCAGGGCTCCTCTCTGAGCCCCGTTCTCTTCAACATCTACATGGACCCGCTCGCAGCCATCGTCAGGAACCACGGACTTAACATTGTTTCCTACGCTGACGACACCCAGCTGATTCTCTCCTTCACCAACGAGCCCACAGTCGCCAAGACCAACTTCCACAACGGGATGAAGGCTGTCGCCACCTGGATGAAGAACAGCTGCCTCAAGCTCAACTCATAGAAGACCGATGTCCTCATCATGGGCTCCACCCCCTTTGCCTGGGACAACCCCTGGTGGCTCGCAGCATTTGGAACCCCACACCTACAGACCACACACGAAACCTAGGTATCATCCTGGACTCCTTGCTCACCATGACCCGCCAGATCAACGTTGTCTCATCATCCTGCTTCCACACGCTGCGCCTGATCCTAAAGATCTTCAAGTGGATCCCCACCGATTCCAGAAAGACGGTCACCCATGCACTCATCAGCAGCAGAATCGACTATGGCAGCGCACTCTATGCCTGCATCACCCAGAATCTCTTCAAGAAACTGCAGAACATTCAGAACACCTCCGCCAGACTCATTCTCAACACCCCCCGCTGCAGCCACATCATCAGCCACCTGAGGGACCTCCACTGGCTCCCAGTCAACAAAAGAATCACATTCAAGCTCCTCATGCACGCCTACAAAGCTCTACACGACGCGGGACTTGCGTACCTTAACCACCGCCTTGCATTCCACGCACCCACCAGAGACCTCCGCTCTCCCCAACTGGCCCTGGCTATCGTCCCACGTATCCGCAGGACCACGGCCGGAGGAAGATCCTTCTCCTACCTCGCAGCAAAGACCTGGAACTCCCTACCTCTCCACCTCAGGCAATCACCGTCACTGCCTCAATTCAGGAAGGACCTTAAGACCTGGCTCTTCGACTGAACCACAGCACCTTCGGTGGACCAGCTGTTCCCCCCCACCCCCCAGGGCCTTGAGGCACTTAAGGGTAAGTAGTTGTGCTTTACAAGTAACCTGATTGATTGATTGATTGATTGATTGATTTACAATACATAAATATATAACCCTCCTGCCTCATACTAACCTCCCGGGGTGACAAGCTGCGCTATACAAGCCTCAATGATTGATTGATTGAATACTAAATCCCTAACACTCAGCATTTGGGCAGTCCTTTGGCGTTCATACAGAGTGCATAATAACTTCCTTATTCGCTTGACTCTCTCACAATCACATAAGACAAAACTGCTATGGGACATGTCCATGGCCAAGTGCTGTACCAGTCCACAGCAATACCTATCACCAACTGAACAGGCATGGAGTAACTGAAGAGATCTGCCACATGTCGATGGCCAATAGAGGACTTTAATATAGTCCACCACTGCATGTCCCAACGAGCTATACCCATGACCGCTTTTGACATCTCCAGTGGCAGTCAGATATGAGATGACAGTAACAAAGTCCATCCCAGCAAATATCTGATCAATGTCTTCTTCCAACCTTTGCCTGCTCAGGGCCATAAGCTTTAAACTTTATACAAGCTATCTCAGAATGGACAATCCAGCTAAATGGACCATGACAATAAGAAATAACATAAAGGGGCCTACAGAGCTGCTCAAAGCTGTCTGCTTACTTAAACCCATAAACTGCGTGCCTGTCTCTCACACTTCTTCATCCATCACACTGCTAAGCTCTGCGTCCCATAACACAATAACTGTTCCTTGGTGGTTCTCACGCACGGCATGGAAACACTTCCCACATAGGATCAAAACAAAGACAACACCGTTCCAACCACACACCCTACACGATGTAGCGTGCTACCCATGTAGGCAAGCGCTTCACATCCCACATTAGGGTAGCAAGCACTATATACATTTTGCAATACAATATAAGACAGTACTGGGAGCTAGGATTCTTCTGCGAGCCAAAAGCATACTGAAGTCGTTGAAAGATGGTCTATAGCGCTTTATAGAAAAATAACGAATATGAAATAAGGAAAAAAGTAGGCAGAGAAGAGGAGAAAATGGAAAGAAGAAAAGAAAGAAACAACAACAAACAAAAAGAAGAAATGAAATTAAGTCAAAGATAGAATGGAGGAAAGAGGGAGAATTACAATTTGATAAATACAGAGAAAGAAAGAAATAAGAGAAAAACAAAATGTAAATGTAGAACTAAAAATAGACAAGACAGCCTCAGTGAATATAAAACAAAGAAAGAATAATAAAAAAATTATTGAAAAGCAAGAGTTGATAAAAACCACAACAGACAAAATAATCAAGTGTTTTTTTCTGTCTCAGTCACAATATTGCTTCCGGCGCCCTGGGTGGAGAAAGCAATCCTGATGTCACTTGGCAGGGCAGAGAGGCCAGAATGAGCCATTCTGGTGTCACCTGGCTGGCAGAGAGGCCAGGATGAGCAATCCTAGTGTCACCTGGCTGGCAGAGAGGCCAGAATGAGCCATCCTGATGTCACCTGGCTGACAGAGAGGCCGGAACGAATCATCCTGGTGTCACCTGGCTGGCAGATAGGCCAGAATGAGCCATCCTGGTGTCACCTGGCTGGAAGACAGGCCAGAATGAGCCATTCTGGTGTCACCTGGCTGGATGAGAGGCCAGAATGAGCCATTCTGGTGTCACCTGGCTGGCAGAGAGGCCAGGATGAGCAATCCTAGTGTCACCTGGCTGGCAGAGAGGCCAGAATGAACCATCCTAAGGTCACCTGGCTGACAGAGAGGCCGGAATGAGCCATCCTGGTGTCACCTGGCTGGCAGAGAGACCGAAATGAGCCATCCTGGTGTCACCTGGCTGGAAGAGAGGCCAGAATAAGCCATCCTGGTGTCACCTGGCTGGAAGAGAGGCCAGAACGAGCCATCCTGGTGTCACCTGGCTGACAGGGTGGTCAGAATGAGCCATCCTGGTGTCACCTGGCTGGAATAGAGGCCAGAATGAGCCATCCTAGTGTCACCGGGCTGGAGGAGAGGCCAGAATGAGCCATCCTGGTATCACCTGGCTGTCAGAGAGGCCAGAATGAGCCATCCTAGTGTCACCTGGCTGACAGAGAGGCCAGAATGAGCCATCCTAGTGCCACCTGGCTGGCAGAGAGGCCAGAACCAGCCATCCTGGTGTCACATGGCTGTCAGAGAGGCCGGAACAAGCCATCCTGGTGTCACCTGGCTGGTAGAGAGGCCAGAGCGAGCCATCCTGGTGTCACCGGGCTGGCAGAGAGGCCGGAATGAGCCATCCTGGTGTCACTGGGTTGACAGAGAGGCCAGAATGAGCCACCCTGGTGCCACCTGGCTGGCAGAGAGGCCAGAATGAACCATCCTAAGGTCACCTGGCTGGAAGAGAGGCCAGAATAAGCCATCCTGGTGTCACCTGGCTGGAAGAGAGGCCAGAACGAGCCATCCTGGTGTCACCTGGCTGACAGGGTGGTCAGAATGAGCCATCCTGGTGTCACCTGGCTGGAATAGAGGCCAGAATGAGCCATCCTAGTGTCACCGGGCTGGAGGAGAGGCCAGAATGAGCCATCCTGGTGTCACCTGGCTGTCAGAGAGGCCAGAATGAGCCATCCTAGTGTCACCTGGCTGACAGAGAGGCCAGAATGAGCCATCCTAGTGCCACCTGGCTGGCAGAGAGGCCAGAACCAGCCATCCTGGTGTCACATGGCTGTCAGAGAGGCCGGAACAAGCCATCCTGGTGTCACCTGGCTGGTAGAGAGGCCAGAGCGAGCCATCCTGGTGTCACCGGGCTGGCAGAGAGGCCGGAATGAGCCATCCTGGTGTCACCGGGTTGACAGAAAGGCCAGAATGAGCCACCCTGGTGCCACCTGGCTGGAAGAGAGGCCAGAACGAGCCATCCTGGTGCCACCTGGCTGGAAGAGAGGCCAGAACGAGCCATCCTGGTGTCACCTGGCTGGAACAGAGCCCAGAACGAGCCATCCTGGTGTCACCTGGCTGGAACAGAGGCCAGAACGAGCCATCGTAGGGTCACCTGGCTGACAGAGGCCAGAATGAGTCATCCTAGTGTCACCTGGCTGACAGAGAGACCAGAATGAGTCATCCTGGTGTCACCTGGCGGGCAGAGAGGCCAAAATAAGTGATCCTGGTGTCACCTGGCTGGCAGATAGGCCCAAATGAGCCATCCTGGTGTCGCCTGGCTGGATGAGAGGCCAGAATGAGTCATTCTGGTGTCACCTGGCTGGCAGAGGCCAAAATAAGTTACACACACAAAAGGAAGTAGGAGTGAAAAAAAGAGAATCGCTTAAAGAGTTATTTAAGACAAAGTCAACATGCTTGAAAAACTGCCCTCACCCATACGAATGTGGCATGCTTCATCAATGGGCTGCTGAACACACCCTGCGCAGACCAACGCTTGGGGTGGAGCAATAGGGTGGAGGAGACAAAACAAACACAAAGAACAGTAGGGATCAAGTGTATAATAAGTCCAGAAAATGTTGTTAAAACTAGCTCAGGGATGTCCCAAAGCCTATTTTATTCCTGGACTCCTGGCTGGGGCTAAGAAGGTCTAACGACCTAGAGGATGGTGGTGAGCACGGTCTGTTATGCACCGTTCGCCCTCCTCTCTGCAGGTAGTCAACATGTTTCAGCCGGCTTTTGTGTCTTCCCGGCTTTCTTCAGGACTGATAGATCCCTGTCGTCCTGCCCTCCTTTCTACTTTAGAGGGTCTAAGACTACCCCTGTACTTACGTGTGGGTCTCGTATTCACACTTTGAATATGATCGAGTTTCACCGCAGTTTGTGCTCGAAAGGGCGTCGGAATGCAGGCAGCCACATGTAGTCACACATTCGTCAAAGTGAGCCTGCCTCCTTTAGTGCATCGCTCCGTACACCGTGAAGAGCCAAAGAGCCAAAATAAGTTATCCTTGTGTCACCTGGCTAGCAGAGAGGCACAAATAAGTGATCCTGGTGTCACCTGGATGGCAGAGAGGCCAGAATGACCCACCCTGGTGTCACCTGGCTGGCAGAGAGGCCAGAATGAGCCATCCTGGTGTCACCTGGCTGGCAGAGAGTCCAGAACGAACCATCCTGGTGTCACCTGGCTGGCAGAGAGTCCAGAACAAACCATCCTGGTGTCACCTGACTGGAAGAGAGGCCAGAACGAGCCATCTTGGTATCACCTGGCTGGAAGAGAGGCCAGAACGAGCCATTCTGGTGTCACCTGGCTGGCAGAGAGGCCAGGACGAGTCATCCTAGTGTCACCTGGCTGGCAGAGAGGCCAGAACGAGCCATCCTGGTGTCACCTGGCTGGCAGAGAGGCCAGAACGAGCCATCCTGGTGTCACCTGGCTGAAAGAGAGGCCAGAACGAGCCATCCTGGTGTCACCTGGCTGACAGAAAGGCCAGAACGAGCCATCCTGGTGTCACCTGGCTGGAAGAGAGGCCAGAGCGAGCCATCCTGGTGTCACCTGGCTGTCAGAGAGGCCGGAACAAGCCATCCTGGTGTCACATGGCTGGAAGAGAGGCCGGAATGAGCTATCCTGGTGTCACCTGGCTGTCAGAGAGGCCGGAACGAGCCATCCTAGTGTCACCTGGCTGACAGAGAGGCCAGAACGAGCCATCGTAGGATCACCTGGCTGACAGAGAGGCCAGAATGAGCCATCCTAGGGTCACCTGGCTGACAGGCCAGAACGAGCCATCTTGGTGTCACCTGGCTGGAAGAGAGGCCGGAACAAGCCATCCTGGTGTCACCTGGCTGGTAGAGAGGCCAGAGCGAGCCATCCTGGTGTCACCGGGCTGGCAGAGAGGCCGGAATGAGCCATCCTGGTGTCACCGGGTTGACAGAGAGGCCAGAATGAGCCACCCTGGTGCCACCTGGCTGGAAGAGAGGCCAGAACGAGCCATCCTGGTGCCACCTGGCTGGAAGAGAGGCCAGAACGAGCCATCCTGGTGTCACCTGGCTGGAACAGAGCCCAGAACGAGCCATCCTGGTGTCACCTGGCTGGAACAGAGGCCAGAACGAGCCATCGTAGGGTCACCTGGCTGACAGAGGCCAGAATGAGTCATCCTAGTGTCACCTGGCTGACAGAGAGACCAGAATGAGTCATCCTGGTGTCACCTGGCGGGCAGAGAGGCCAAAATAAGTGATCCTGGTGTCACCTGGCTGGCAGATAGGCCCAAATGAGCCATCCTGGTGTCGCCTGGCTGGATGAGAGGCCAGAATGAGTCATTCTGGTGTCACCTGGCTGGCAGAGGCCAAAATAAGTTACACACACAAAAGGAAGTAGGAGTGAAAAAAGAGAATCGCTTAAAGAGTTATTTAAGACAAAGTCAACATGCTTGAAAAACTGCCCTCACCCATACGAATGTGGCATGCTTCATCAATGGGCTGCTGAACACACCCTGCGCAGACCAACGCTTGGGGTGGAGCAATAGGGTGGAGGAGACAAAACAAACACAAAGAACAGTAGGGATCAAGTGTATAATAAGTCCAGAAAATGTTGTTAAAACTAGCTCAGGGATGTCCCAAAGCCTATTTTATTCCTGGACTCCCTGGCTGGGGCTAAGAAGGTCTAACGACCTAGAGGATGGTGGTGAGCACGGTCTGTTATGCACCGTTCGCCCTCCTCTCTGCAGGTAGTCAACATGTTTCAGCCGGCTTTTTGTGTCTTCCCCGGCTTTCTTCAGGACTGATAGATCCCTGTCGTCCTGCCCTCCTTTCTACTTTAGAGGGTCTAAGACTACCCCTGTACTTACGTGTGGGTCTCGTATTCACACTTTGAATATGATCGAGTTTCACCGCAGTTTGTGCTCGAAAGGGCGTCGGAATGCAGGCAGCCACATGTAGTCACACATTCGTCAAAGTGAGCCTGCCTCCTTTAGTGCATCGCTCCGTACACCGTGAAGAGCCAAAGAGCCAAAATAAGTTATCCTTGTGTCACCTGGCTAGCAGAGAGGCACAAATAAGTGATCCTGGTGTCACCTGGATGGCAGAGAGGCCAGAATGACCCACCCTGGTGTCACCTGGCTGGCAGAGAGGCCAGAATGAGCCATCCTGGTGTCACCTGGCTGGCAGAGAGTCCAGAACGAACCATCCTGGTGTCACCTGGCTGGCAGAGAGTCCAGAACAAACCATCCTGGTGTCACCTGACTGGAAGAGAGGCCAGAACGAGCCATCTTGGTATCACCTGGCTGGAAGAGAGGCCAGAACGAGCCATTCTGGTGTCACCTGGCTGGCAGAGAGGCCAGGACGAGTCATCCTAGTGTCACCTGGCTGGCAGAGAGGCCAGAACGAGCCATCCTGGTGTCACCTGGCTGGCAGAGAGGCCAGAACGAGCCATCCTGGTGTCACCTGGCTGAAAGAGAGGCCAGAACGAGCCATCCTGGTGTCACCTGGCTGACAGAAAGGCCAGAACGAGCCATCCTGGTGTCACCTGGCTGGAAGAGAGGCCAGAGCGAGCCATCCTGGTGTCACCTGGCTGTCAGAGAGGCCGGAACAAGCCATCCTGGTGTCACATGGCTGGAAGAGAGGCCGGAATGAGCTATCCTGGTGTCACCTGGCTGTCAGAGAGGCCGGAACGAGCCATCCTAGTGTCACCTGGCTGACAGAGAGGCCAGAACGAGCCATCGTAGGATCACCTGGCTGACAGAGAGGCCAGAATGAGCCATCCTAGGGTCACCTGGCTGACAGGCCAGAACGAGCCATCTTGGTGTCACCTGGCTGGAAGAGAGGCCAGAACGAGCCATCTTGGTGTCACCTGGCTGACAGGGTGGTCAGAACGAGCCATCCTGGTGTCACCTGGCTGACAGACAGGCCCGAATGAGCCATCCTGGTGTCACCTGGCTGGCAGAGAGGCCGGAATGAGCCATCCTGGTGTCACCTGGCTGGAATAGAGGCCAGAATGAGCCATCCTAGTGTCACCTGGCTGGAAGAGAGGCCCGAATGAGCCATCCTAGTGTCACCTGGCTGGAAGAGAGGCCAGAACGAGCCATCTTGGTGTCACCTGGCTGACAGGGTGGTCAGAATGAGCCATCCTGGTGTCACCTGGCTGGAAGAGAGCCCAGAACGAGCCATCCTGGTGTCACCTGGCTGACAGGGTGGTCAGAATGAGCTATCCTGGTGTCACCTGGCTGGAATAGAGGTCAGAATGAGCCATCCTGGTGTCACCTGGCTATCAGAGAGGCCAGAATGAGCCATCCTAGTGTCACATGGCTGGAAGAGAGGCCGGAATGAGCCATCCTGGTGTCACCTGGCTGGAAGAGAGCCCAGAACGAGCCATCCTGGTGTCACCTGGCTGACAGAGAGTCCAGAACGAACCATCCTGGTGTCACCTGGCTGGCAGAGAGTCCAGAACGAACCATCCTGGTGTCACCTGACTGGAAGAGAGGCCAGAACGAGCCATCTTGGTATCACCTGGCTGGAAGAGAGGCCAGAACGAGCCATTCTGGTGTCACCTGGCTGGCAGAGAGGCCAGGACGAGTCATCCTAGTGTCACCTGGCTGGCAGAGAGGCCAGAACGAGCCATCCTGGTGTCACCTGGAAGGCAGAGAGGCCAGAACGAGCCATCCTGGTATCACCGGGCTGGCAGAGAGGCCAGAACGAGCCATCCTGGTGTCACCTGGCTGAAAGAGAGGCCAGAACGAGCCATCCTGGTGTCACCTGGCTGACAGAAAGGCCAGAATGAGCCATCCTGGTGTCACCTGGCTGGAAGAGAGGCCAGAGCGAGCCATCCTGGTGTCACCTGGCTGTCAGAGAGGCCGGAACAAGCCATCCTGGTGTCACATGGCTGGAAGAGAGGCCGGAATGAGCCATCCTGGTGTCACCTGGCTGTCAGAGAGGCCGGAACGAGCCATCCTAGTGTCACCTGGCTGACAGAGAGGCCAGAACGAGCCATCGTAGGATCACCTGGCTGACAGAGAGGCCAGAATGAGCCATCCTAGGGTCACCTGGCTGACAGAGAGGCCAGAACGAGCCATCTTGGTGTCACCTGGCTGGAAGAGAGGCCAGAACGAGCCATCTTGGTGTCACCTGGCTGACAGACAGGCCCGAATGAGCCATCCTGGTGTCACCTGGCTGGCAGAGAGGCCGGAATGAGCCATCCTGGTGTCACCTGGATGGAATAGAGGCCAGAATGAGCCATCCTAGTGTCACCTGGCTGGAAGAGAGGCACGAATGAGCCATCCTAGTGTCACCTGGCTGGAAGAGAGGCCAGAACGAGCCATCTTGGTGTCACCTGGCTGACAGGGTGGTCAGAATGAGCCATCCTGGTGTCACCTGGCTGGAAGAGAGCCCAGAACGAGCCATCCTGGTGTCACCGGGCTGACAGGGTGGTCAGAATGAGCCATCCTGGTGTCACCTGGCTGGAATAGAGGTCAGAATGAGCCATCCTGGTGTCACCTGGCTATCAGAGAGGCCAGAATGAGCCATCCTAGTGTCACATGGCTGGAAAAGAGGCCGGAATGAGCCATCCTGGTGTCACCTGGCTGGAAGAGAGCCCAGAACGAGCCATCCTGGTGTCACCTGGCTGACAGACAGGCCCGAATGAGCCATCCTGGTGTCACCTGGCTGGCAGAGAGGCCGGAATGAGCCATCCTGGTGTCACCTGGCTGGAATAGAGGCCAGAATGAGCCATCCTAGTGTCACCTGGCTGGAAGAGAGGCCCGAATGAGCCATCCTAGTGTCACCTGGCTGGCAGAGAGGCCAGAACGAGCCATCCTGGTGTCACGTGGCTGGCAGAGAGGCCAGAACGAGCCATCCTGGTGTCACATGGCTGACAGAGAGGCCAGAATGAGCCATCCTAGTGTCACCTGGCTGGTAGAGAGGCCAGAACGAGCCATCCTGGTGTCACCTGGCTGACAGAGAGGCCAGAACGAGCCATCCTGGTGTTACCTGGCTGAAAGAGAGGCCAGAACGAGCCATCCTGGTGTCACCTGGCTGACAGAAAGGCCAGAACGAGCCATCCTGGTGTCACCTGGCTGGAAGAGAGGCCAGAGCGAGCCATCCTGGTGTCACCTGGCTGTCAGAGAGGCCGGAACAAGCCATCCTGGTGTCACATGGCTGGAAGAGAGGCCGGAATGAGCCATCCTGGTGTCACCTGGCTGTCAGAGAGGCCGGAACGAGCCATCCTAGTGTCACCTGGCTGACAGAGAGGCCAGAACGAGCCATCGTAGGATCACCTGGCTGACAGAGAGGCCAGATTGAGCCATCCTAGGGTCACCTGGCTGAAAGAGAGGCCAGAATGAGCCATCCTATTGTCACCTGGCTGGCAGAGAGGCCAGAACGAGCCATCCTGGTGTCACCTGGCTGACAGAGAGGCCCTCTCGGAACCCTGCCTGCAGCTCCGTGTAGCCGGGGGGGCGCGCTGATGGGCGCAGCACCGCCTGGCCGTCATGTCTTGTTTACGAACTCATCTGCTGAGGCTGGCAGCTTTGCAGCTCAGCATATTTTACAACTAAGACCTGCAATCATCTCGCGCGCGAGATACAGGCCGGACGCGAGCGTCCGAGCACAAGTGCCAAAGATTTAAGTGAAAAAAGCCTTAAAAAGTCAATAAATATCTATATATACGTCTTAACATGGAGGGGACGGGGGAGTCTCAGATATATAGATATAAAATACTGCCAAAGGTAGAACGAATTTCCCAATTTCGGCCTGCGGATTGCCGGAATTCGGCTCCTCAGATGTTCCCCGCTATGCTAAATTGGCGGGATGAGGGCCGCTGCCGCTTACTGCGCTGTATTTATGGAGGGCTTCCGCGGGGCTGACAGGGTGATGAATCAGCCCTGCCTGCTGCAGCTAGACGGCCGGGTCCCCGAGAAAGCCAGCAAGCAGATAAGCAGGGCAGGGGATGGGGAGAGTGGGAGAGACTTCCAGAAGTGCTTAACTGTGAAATCGATTTCATTGCCAATAAATGATTTATCTCGGCAGGGGACGCGCGCTCGTGCTGGGCGCGTGGAGGCGCACTGGTGGACGAGGTGGGGGTGGGGGGGGGGCGGTGTTAGAAGTGAAATACAGCAGGAAGGAACAGGGGCCAGCAGGCCAGGCTGCAGATCTTCATTTTGAATATACTACATTATTACAGAAAAGATGAAGGCAGAGATTGGTTTATTATTTCTGAATTAAGGGAAGCAGGACAATTGTGGCTGGCAGGGCGTGGGCCTTGGAAAACCTGCACTCAGCAGGCCTGAGTTTCCACAGAAATATTTGACTAAATTCCATTAAATGTGCTCTGCATAAACTGCTCTCTGGGACTTAGTAAGGACGTTACAAAAGGGGAGGGGCTTCTGAGCTGCTCCACCTATTGGGTTTCTCGCCCTATATCCCAGTGGTCGTCGCCTGCCTCCTGCCCACCCAAAGACACCCAAGTGACCAGGCGTGCAGGAGCTGCCGGGATGGTACAGGCCTGCATTGGAGATCCGACCAAGGAAAAAACCGGGACTTTGAGGGGCACTTACATGCAACCTACGCCCCCCCCCCCCCCACACACACTCAATCCATCTGCCCATGGCCAACTTTTACATTGTTTGTGTTCCCATGAAGGAGAATAGTATGCGTAAGCTGACAATAATATAAGTAAAGGTGGTCCCATAAACATCCATGATAAACTTTGATATTGTTAAAGCGGGAGATTTGGTGTCAACATTAAAGAGCTTTTTCACTCTCCCAGTGAGGTCATTTGAAGTATCAGAATATTTTGGAAGTAGTGGGGTAATTGAAACATTTATTATCTCTGCAAAAAAACAGACTCCCCCTAAAATTCGGAAATTGGCCAGTGTGGGCAACAGATTATCTCTTTGGCAAAGTTTAGCACGCTACCTGCGGCTCGTGATAAATAATACACCAGTTGAACTCCTGTGCAGTGTGACTGAGCCTGATCTCTGCTTTCAGCCACCTGGCATAGTTTTCAAAGAAGGAGAGGGTGACTGACTAGTGCTGTGTCAAAGGTCATCCGTCATTCGCTAGAAGTAAGGGGGGTCTGTAAGAAGACCTGATGATCTGGCTACATTGAAAATTATGAACTGCATTGATTATGAAATTTCCTCACACTGAATTTCTAAATCACTTGTGAATATTTACTCTTTATATTGTACCACTAATCAAGATGAGTCATTATTTTGGGAGCACCTTTTTTTTAAACTATGCTGATGATACTAAATTCACGCTCACGATCTTGTCCATCATTTCAGAGGTGTGGGAATGTTTCCATCATGTGCTTTTGCCATCAGTGAATAGATAAGAATATAACACCACCAGAGCGAAAGCGCTGTTCTACTATTCAAAGAAATGAAAGAAAACTTACTGAAACAACTAAAGAGATAGACTTGAAATTAAATTTGTTCACAACATTTCTGTGTGGTGTGCAGGATTGACAACCAAGACTGAAATCATAGTGGTGAGAAGCTCAGGTCTGTCAATATCTGACCGCCACAACTAACAACATTTTTAACTCCTGTAGGCTGGCTGAAAACGGGGTTTAATCAGGAAGGCACAACTTACAGTGACACCACAGATCTCTAGTGTTGTTAGAGATGGTTTGCTTAATTTTAGAACAATGAAAAACAATTGTGGAACTGTGTGTGTGAGTGTGTGTCAAGGTGCCTTGTTATATTACGTTAAAAGAATCGCTAATGCAAAGCACACCACTGAACGGGTATCATGGCACTCTCAAGTGAACGGAAAGTGGAATATCCTGAAGGGGTGTTTACTGACTAAAAAAGAGCACCTTTTAAAACCATTTAGACTCTGCAGATGGTCTGACAGAACATGAAGTTTCTTAGGAAGGTGGTACAAAGAACAAGTTACTTACCTTCGGTAACGATATATCTGTAAGAGACATATATTAGTTATGGATTCCTCACCTTAGAATTACCCCCAGGCGTCAGACTGGATCCGGAGAATTTTTTCTTCAGCAGTACCCCTGAGCGTCGGTAGGTGGCGTCGGTCGACTCCATGTTCGTCGTTGGCGTCGTGATCGCCGGAATGACGTCGTGGTATCTACTTAGATGCCGCCCCTGCGCGTTGAACTCAGTTCTTTACACGACATTCCACGCGAGAAGCGCAGAGCCATGCAAGACACTGATCACTGATGCACAAAACTAGGGCCCTGAAAGAAGTCCCTTACCCTAGAAGTCAGTTCGCAGAACGGGGAGGATGGGTGGGGCGGTGAGGAATCCATAACTAATATATGTCTCTTACAGATATATCGTTACCGAAGGTAAGTAACTTGTTCATCTGAAAGAGACTATTAGTTATGGATTCCTCACCTTAGAATAGATACCCCAGCAATACCAACCCCGGAGGTGGGTCTGCGAAGTAAGTTCACACCAGAAAGTCCTGGAGAACTGAACGGCCAAAGAAGCCGTCTCTCCGGACTTGACTGTCCAGGTAGTAATGTTTAGTGAACGTGTGCAGTGAAACCCACGTGGCTGCCTGGCAGATGTCATGAAGGGGGACTCCACGTCCCAAAGCCGTAGTGGCTGCTGTCACCCTGGTGGAATGGGCGCGCATCCCTACCGGAGGTTCCTTTTTCGCCAAGGAATAACACATTTTGATGCAAAGAACGACCCATCGAGAGATGGTCCGCTTTTGCACAGCCCGACCTTTCTTGACGCCCACATAGCCAACAAAGAGCTGATCATCCACCCGGAATTGTCTTGTGCGATCCAGATAAAAGGAAAGCGCACGTTTTGGATCCAGACGGTGGAGCCTCTCCTCCTCTTAAGAAGGATGCAGGGGTGGGAAGAAGGTGGGCAAAGTGATGGTCTGTCCTATGTGGAAAGAGGTAACCATTTTGGAAAGAAAGGAAGTTCTAGTGCGAAGGACAACCTTGTCCCGATGAACAGCCAGGAAAGGAGGTTTCGAAGAAAGAGCCTGAAGCTCACTCACCCTGCGAGCAGAGGTGATGGCAACCAGAAAGGCAGTTTTGAGTGTCAAAAGTCTGAGAGGACAGTTATGCAGTGGCTCGAAAGGAGCGCACATAAGGTAAGTCAGAACAAGATTCAAGTCCCACTGGGGCATTACGAAAGGAATAGGAGGAAACAAGTGAGTAATGCCCTTAAGGAAACGATTTACAATAGGGGACTTGAGAAGAGAAGGTTGATCTGGAAAGTGAAGAAAGGCCGAAATGGCCGAAAGGTAACCCTTGAGAGTGCCCAGAGCAGAGCCCTGCTGGGCCAAGGAAAGAATGAAGAGGAGAACCTCTGAAAGAGGGGCAGAAAGGGGATCCACAGCCTTTGCTGTGCACCATGCCACAAATTTGTTCCATCTTCAGGCGTATACCATTTTGGTGGAGGGACGCCTGGCTGCCAAGATAACGTTACAGACTTCCGGAGGAAGGTCGAAAGCTGTCAACTGTCGCCGCTCAATCTCCACGCAAGGAGGTGGAGGCTGGACAGGTTCGGGTGAAGGACTGTCCCCTGCTGCTGCGACAGAAGATCCTCCCGAAGGGGCAGTCTGATCGGAGGATCGATGGCCATGTTCAAGAGCTCGGGATACCAGACTGTTCGTGCCCAGTCCGGAGTCACAAGAATGACTTGGGCCCGGTCGCGCTTGATCTTCTTCAGCACTCTGGGCAGAAGTGGTATAGGCGGAAAGGCGTATAGAAGACCGCAACTTCACTCGAGACGAAAGCGTCGCCTAGCGAGTGCCGCCTTGGAAATTCCAACACGCAGAACTGCTGACATTGCGTGTTCTCTTCGGTGGCGAATAGATCAAACCAAGGCTCTCCCCACTGCTGAAAGAGACCTTGCACCACCTCCGAGTGACGACGCCACTCATGATCCATCATGCACTGGCGGCTGAGTTCATCCACCCTGGTGTTCAGAGAACCTGCCAGGTGTTGAACCACCAGGGACATGCCCTGATGTTCCAGCCACGTCCAAAGGCGAAGAGCCTCTTGACATAGGGTCCACGACCCCACCCGCCCTGTTTGTTGCAGTTCCACATGGCGGTGGTGTTGTCCGTGACACCTGCACTACTCTTCCTTTGACAGAAGGAAGGAATACCTTTAGTGCAAGACAAATTGACTGGAGCTCCAGAAGGTTGATGTGGAGCCCGGACTCCGCCGGAGACCAGAGGCCTCTGCTCTCCACCTCCCCCATGTGGCCGCCCCACCCCAGAAGTGATCTATCCGTCACCACTGTGAACTCTGGTTGGGGAAGGAAGAGGGATCTGCTGTTGACCCAATCCTGGTTCGTTAGCCACCACTGCAATTGGTGTGCAGTGCCCTCCGAGATCTGGACACAATCGGAAAGATTCCCCTGATGCTGTGCCCACTGCAACTTCAGGTACCACTGCAGATCCCGCATATGCCACCTGGCATAGTCCACCAGCAGGATGCAGGAGGCCATGAGGCCCAGTAGCCTCAGGGTCATTCTGACCGAAACCCGGGATAGAGGCTGAAAGATCGGAATCATAGACCGAATATCCTGGAGTCGCTGTTCGGGGGGATAAGCCCGAAACTGCGCTGTGTCCAGAACTGCTTCGATGAAAAGGAGCTTCTGAGAGGGAATCAGGTGTGACTTCGGCACGTTGATGGTGAACCCCTGCGAATGCAGGAAGTCCGCCGTAGTCTGGAGGTGGGAGACGACAGCCTGGGGCAAGCTCGCCTTCAACAGCCAGTCGTCGAGATAGGGAAAGACTGGAACCCCTGATCTGCGCAGATGAGCTGCGACCACCGCCATCACTTTCATGAACACCCGAGGGGCACTGGTAAGGCCAAAGGGGAGCACAGTAAACTGAAAATGCTCGTGGCCTACCTTGAATTGTAGGTAACGCCTGTGGGCCGGCAGGACGGGGATGTGGAAATAGGCATCCTGCAAGTCCAACTCTACCATCCAGTCTCCAGGGTCGAGGGCATACAGGACCAAAGCCAATGTCAACATTTTGAACTTCTCCTTCCGGAGGAAGCGGTTGACGTCCCTGAAATCCAAGATAGGACGCAGGCCTTTGTCCTTCTTGGGTACCAGGAAGTAGTGGGAGTAACAACCACGACCTACTTCTGGCACAGGGACTCGCTTGATGGTTCCCTTGGCCAAGAGAGCCACAACTTCCTGACGGAGAAGGGCCAAGTGATCCTCCAACATGCGATGGAAGGCAGGTGACATGGAGGAAGGGGTAGTGTCGAAGGGGAGGGAGTAGCCCCTTCAGACTATCTGCAAAACCCACCTGTCCGACGTGATGTTGAGCCAGTGGGGGAGGTGATGGTGATTCCTGCCACCCACTGGCAACGGGTGGCCCTGAGAGGTCGGACTAGGAGGGCTTGGAGGCTGCTGCAGAGGGGGCGCTGGTGGACTGGCCCGCCCGCTGGCCCCCGGACCCACGTCGCTGGGTCCAACGTCCCCAGCCGCGCAGAGGCTGGACAGCTTGCGCAGGCCTGTGGCACTGGGCGGAACGTGGCGGGGCACCCTTTCCGTAGCCATGAAAGGGGCAAAAAACAGACTGCGTGGGGCGAGAGGTGGTAGCGAGGCCCAAGGATCTGGCCGTAGCCCTAGAGTCCTTGAGGCGCTCGAGCGCATTGTCCGCTTTGTCACCAAAAAAGCGACGGCCATCAAAGGGCATGTCCAAAAGAGTTTATTGGACATCACCCGAAAAGCCAGTGGACCTCAGCCAGGCGTAGCGTCTCAGGGCTACCGACATTGAAATCATTCTGCCTAGCGAGTCAGCGGTGTCCAGTCCACATCGTATGGTGAACTTCGCTGCGTCTCTACCCTCGGCAACCGCACGGGAGAGCACGGCCCGGGCCTCCTCCGGGCAGTGTGGCAGCACCTGCACGACCGTGTCCCACACAGAATGGGAGTAACGGCCCAAGAGACATGCGGTGTTCCCCGACCGCAGTCCTAAGCTGGCAGAAGAAAACATCTTCTTCCCAAGATGGTCCAGCTTCTTGGATTCCCTATCAGGTGGAGCAGTAGAGAATGCACCCTTGGAAGTCAAGGCTTGGACCACCAAGCTCTCGGGGATAGGGTGTTGGGAGAGGAAAATGGGGTCGCCCGGGGCTGGGTGGTGGTGCCGGGCAATCATCCTATCCACAGGAGCCCCTGTGCTGGTCTTGGACCAAGTGCCCAGAAGGATGTCCGTGAGGGCCTCATTGAATGGCAGCAGGGGCTCCGAAGAGGCCGCTGCCGGTTGAAGCACCTCGGTCAGGAGGTTAGTCCTGACTGCCACCGTAGGTAGCTCAAGGTTCAAGGCCTCAGCCACCCTACGCAACACCATAGCGTAGCCACGGTTGGGGGAGAAAGCATGCCAAGGTCTGGAGAAGTGTCCAGACCACTGGCCTCCCCCAACTCCTCTCTCCAGTCCGGTTCTTCTAACTGGTCTGCCAGAGGGTCCACAGACCCCTCCCAGTCCACCTCACCCTCCTCTGGTAGCCACTCAGGGCGATAGGGAACACCAGGGGAGAACAGAGGTACAAAAGTACCGGTTGGCGCCGGTACCGACGTCAGTCGACGCCGGTCCGGCTCCGTGTCCATGTCGAGGGGGAGGCCGGGGTCGACGTCGGTTGGGGACACAACCTGCGTCGGAGGGGGTGGAGGTGTCACCAATGGATTGGGCGCCGGACGAGGTGTTGTAAGGTCGACCGGCGCCGATCCGGATCCAGGCCTGGATCCCTGGGGGCCCTGCGGCGCCGGGGCTGAAGCCGCCGGCCTCGAAGGCCTAGAACCCCCAGCTGAGTACACGGAGCCCGAAGGCGCGCCGGCGGAGTCGGGCTGCCCAAAGATGGAGTGGAGGGCTTTGTAAAAACTACGAAGTTGGTCAGGGGTCGCTCCGGCTCCCGGGAAGGGAGGAATGCTCGTAGTCGACCCAACAGGCTCTGCGGGCGGAGCCGGAAGACTACCATCCGCATCCCGCGTCGGCTGACAGACAGGGAGAACGCGAAGAGCGACGGTGCTTCTTCGCCTTCTTTTTGTGCTTCGACTTACCCGAAGATGAAGACTTCGACGAGGAGTGGTGGTGATGGCTCTGCGACCGGTCCCGTGACCTCCCTCTCGACCGAGACCTTGAGAGGCGCAGAGCCGACTGCCGGGCCTCCAGAAGCTTTCGGGAACGCTCCCGCAAAGACTTCGGGGCCATGGCCCGGCAGTCGGAGCACGACTTCGGGTCGTGGTCGCGCTCCAGACACCAGAGGCACACTAGATGTGGGTCAGTTACTGACATCAGCTTGTGGCAGGAGCCACAAGGCTTGAAGCCGGTTCGCCGATGTGACATCCCTGTGCACCAGGAGTTGAACGACTCAAAAAGATGTCGACAAAAAGTCGAAAAAAAGGGTAGTCAAAAAGTGACTAGAGGTATCGCTCTCTCCGGATCTGCACTGGCTGGCACGGAAAAAGAAAGAACTGACGTCAGCGTGCAGGGGCGGCGTCTAAGTAGATACCGCAAGTCATTCCGGCGATCACGATGCCAACGACTAACGCAGAGTCGACCGACACCACCTACCAACGCAGGGGTACTGCTGAAGAAAACATTCTCCGGATCCAGTCTGACGCCTGGGGGTAATTCTAAAGTGAGGAATCCATAACTAATAGTCTCTTTCAGATGAAAGATTGCTTACAAAAGACCTGCGTGCCCCATTGTGCCCACTGGAAAGTGAGCATTGTCTGGAAGGCTTATGATGAAGAAGCAGAACCCTAGGGTGTGATTATATATACTACATTTCCAACTTCGATTGAATGTAATATGTTTTCTCTGTAGGTGGCAGTGCTATCGGGCCTTCCTTCTGAGTAATGGAATGCATGATAATAGGCCTGTGGCCGGGAGCATTCCATAATAGGCATATAGAGTGGTTGGATGAGGTGGGGTAAGGAGACCTGATTTCTCCTGGTACAGCCTATAATGGCACAGCACTGATTTTACCATTGGTGCATTATACGCACCCCTTGGGCAGCACCCCTATGTGTGGGTCTGGTTAGCACATACCTGTAAAGTGGAGGGCATACTTCCCAGTCTGTGCTTTATGTACACTACAAGATGTATTCAATAGTCTAAGCGCCTCCATTTCGGTTGTGGGTCCAAAAACATTCATGCCCATCTCCATAATAAACCATACAGGCAGGATCGGGCCATACTCTGAGGCAGTAGCGGCCCGTGCAGGTAAGAGCAGTGGGATCGGGTTGGGGGGGGCTCGACAGATGACGACGAGGGAAAATTAAATAAATAATTAATTTTCCCTCGTCATAGTCTGTCGAGTCCCCCCTCCCACCCAGCCCCACTGCCCACCGCTCTTATCTGCACGGGCCGCTCCTGCTCAGAGGGTTTATTTATAGCAGCCATGTTGCAGAGGGGCAACATGTAAAATACTGGCTAAATCCAGACACAATCACTTATATAGGAAACACAAACAATCACTTTGCAGAGATGCCCTCACAGCCCACAAATACAATATTGAGGTAACATCCCTTCTGCACCATTGGTGGCATGGACACCTCTTTGCCCCTATGTTGGCATAGCTCCCATAAGTGCCCAATGCCTACTCTAAGCAGTGAGGCAACAACTCATCTTGCAACCAGGCATGGTTGAGTTTCTCTGCTATGTCATATTGCTGGAATAGAGGAGTTCCAGGTTGTATTCAGGTTCTGTTGGCTATTATTGAGTTGGATCCAGGACAGCACAGTTGAATTGTTGTACCTATGCCCCAGAGCAGCTTCCAGACAGTTGAATACATGCTGCTGTGCCCGTGCATATAGTGTACTTTGTATCTGAAGCAGCAGCCTGCAAGGGATCAACGCAATCTCTTCCTCCTGCTTCCTCACTCTTCGCATGCTCCGAAAGATTTTCAAGTGGCTCCCCATGGATATCGGACGCACTGTCACACAAGCCCTGATCACCAGCCGACTGGACTACAGCTGCACACTCTATGCAGGTATCACCACGCAACTCCTCAAGAGACTACAGACTATGCAGAACTCAGCAGCCAGGCTCATACTTGACCTCAACAAGTGGGCTTACATCAGCCCCCACCTCAAGAAGCTCCACTGGCTCCCATGCAAAAAAGATGCCAGTTCAAGATGTTGATCTACGCCTTCAAAGCCCTCCACAACCTAGGACCAAAGTACATCAACCACCGACTAAATTTCCACCTCCTGTCCAGACACCTGCGCTCCGCAACCCTCTTCCTCATCCACACTCCCCGCATATGTCGCAGCAACAGTGGAGGATGCTCCTTCACCCACCTTGCCGCAAAAACATGGAACAACCTGCCATTTCACCTACGGACCTCCTCCTACGAGGTGGAATTCAGAAGAGGACTCAAGACCTGGTTATTCGAATGAGCCCGGCAGCAGCAGCTAACAGCGACTGGATAATCTCATGGGTGATTAGCCGCGCTCTACAAATCCATCTGGATTGGATTGGATGAGGGATGCTCCTACTTTGTTCCAGATCAGGACTGGTGCAAACGTTTCACTTAAAGGACAATCAGCAATTCCTGAGTCATAAGCTGGCTGGGGACTGTTGTGTGTTAAAGCATCATAGCCAAAACATAAGACCCTGCTGTAGAATCAGAAAGACGCCCATCAGAGGAAACAAAGACACTCAGCTCTCATTTCACAAGCTGCTAAGAGATAAACTGAGGTATGGAAATAGGTTTCGATGTATGTAAGAGGTGAAGGTATATGCATGCTCTGTAAGAATGCCACATATATCTGTCTGCAGTATATTGTAATTGTAATTGCAAATTTGTATTTATATAGCTCTTGCCACTACTGACAAGGCGTTGATACACTTTGCGCACCACTCCAGAACCCAATTTTAGAGTTAGATAGTTTGACGATTAGTAATATGTTTTATTTTCCTTGTGGATTAGTTGTGTTAATTTTCTGCTCATGAGTTCTTGTGGGGTTTGTAGTGACCGTCAGAAAAACTTTATTTCGCCAACACAATGTAGGCATAAAAAGTATACTACAATTAAAAGAAACATTTCACAGCATTACAGCAAAATTAAAATGTAAGAAATGTTAAAAACAATTACATTTAAAAAATACAAATTCATAATTATTTACACAATAGTAAAATCCTTTCATTTTTGGGGATACAATTTTAGTTGATTGTACGTCTCTTTTTAGTGCAGATAATAAAAGGACGCCAAAGAGAAACAGATAAAAGGGTCAGGTAATAACTGCAAATAATAGAGGGCTACACGACACTGTTTAAAGTTCATTTTACGCATAATAGGGATGATAAATCGTTTTCTTTCATCACAATAAAATTTACAAAAGAACAAGAAATGTATATCATCCTGTACGGATCCCTCATCACAGGCACAGAATGGAAGGTCAGAAGCAGCATAAACATTACGGGGAAACCCAACATGAGTGGAATATAATTTAAACGAAACCTCACCAGTATGTACCTGTGTTGCAGATTAGTGACAAAAGATAAATATGTTATGTTTGAATCCATTAGATTTATACTAGGGGAGGCCAGGTATGTTTTAACTGTCGACAAATTAATATTTTTAGTCTCCCTTCTTATCTGTCGATTAGATAATAATTGCGCTTTTAAATCAATTTTAGATATGGAAAAACAAATAGTAGGATCCAAAAAAGGTGGTGTAGCCCAGCTGCCTTCAATGTCGATTCAACATAAGTTAGCCAAGCAATGTTACCTACCCCATCTAATTTCAAAACATCCTTTATAATGTCTCTTGACAGAGCAAGGGTCTCCTTTCGCCATATTGAGTGCCACATTAGGATTGGGGCCATTGCGATTTTATCGGTTATATAGGGGGCCCTCAATTCCATGTGGCACATGACTTTGGTAGCGAAAGGACCCTTTTAAAAAAATTATCTTCAATAGTCTGCAATTTTGTACAATCTCTCATTCCCCAGACAGCTGCCCCATAAGTGGCAGCAGATACAGTCTTAGCTTGGTACACAGATTTTATTAAGTCTATTGGTTTTAAGCCAGTTTTTTTAATGTACTTAGTTAAGGCCCCAATGTTTTTTTCCATCTGAGTTCCTCTATTAACAATCATCTTTTGCCAGTTAGTTTGGGAATCAAACATAATCCCGAGATAGTTAAAAGAATCGACAACCCCCAATTTCTCCCCTTCGGTAGTAATTTGTGGGTGATTACGTTGTTTTGTGCCTGCTACTAAAATAAAAGACTTTGAATAATTGACTTTCATACATAGATTGCTCATAAACTGTGTGTATTCCAGGACTAGGCGACGGAGTGCGTTACTAGTGCGAGCTAAAAGCACTGCGTCGTCCGCATATAGTAGAATTGGCATCTGTAGTTAATATAAGGGACATCCGGAGTAGAACCCAGCAGTGCAGATTCTACACCACTGGTGTAGAGTGTGAATAGGAAGGGGGCAAGAACGCACCCCTGCCTCACACCTCTTGCAATTTTAAAAGACCTGGTGCACTCACCATCCCTCCCATAGCGAACACAGGCTGAAGCACCTGAATACAGGTCGCAAATGATGTTAATAATGTTCAGGTCAATACCCATTGCCTCCATGATCTGCCGCAGCCTAGGCTGTGCCACGCAGTCATAGGCTGCAGACAGATCCATGAAGGCTAGATGGAGATGACCTTTTTTTGCAGCCGTGTATTTTGCTATAATTAGGCTCAGGTTCAGACACTGATCCACAGTGCCTTTCCCTTTTCTAAAGCCAAACTGACATGGGGTGATGATATTCTTTTCTAGTGCCCAGTCCTCTAGCCTGTTTAAAATCAGTCGACCCATTAATTTTGCAGTAGAATCTATTAAAGAGATAGGTCTATAGTTTTTCGGAAATCGACCTATCCCCTTTTTTATATATGGGGACGATTACAGTTGTTTTCCAAGATGACAGTGCACCTGTTTGGGCAATTTTATTAAAAACGTTTGGCAATTCTTCTTACAGAGTTCTGTAATTTGCGACAAGCTCCCTGCGTGCGCTGACTTTCAATATGCGTCTCTTCCCTATGTGCCATTATGCTTTTATATATAACAGCAAGTGAAATGTCCTCTGGTTTCTCGAGGGCCGATAAATTTGGTTGCACCTCCTTAACCTCTCCATTTATCCCAGACTCGCCTAGAAAGGAATAATCCCATTGTAGAGGTTCTATATTTTCGGTGGTCTGGAATCCAGTGCGAGGCTCATCTCTCTTGCGCACAGTTTTAGGGCTGCTCTCAGGTGTGCCTGTTAAGTCAGTCCCAGGATCATTCAGCTGTGAGTTACTCAACCCCCTATGCCCACTGATAAAGGAACCAACTTTTTGCTTGGCCTGTAATTTTGCTTCACACTCATCCTCTGAGATATCGGAGGGATCAGACAATGAAAAAAAATAGTCTCCTGAATCAAATTCTTTAGCTGTAAGCTGGTCACATACATTGTCTTTATCCTTAAGAACCTCTTGATTGCCAAGTATATATTCCTGATCCTTCATTAGATTGGTCGACAGATTTAAAGTTACAGCATTGCATGGAGATCTTATCAATTGAGTAGCTTCGAGGACCGGCTCAACAGTTTTAAGCATATCACCGACAGTGCCCCCGTCATTCTCTTTCTCACCCACAGGGGTGTCACCATCTGAGCTGTCTTGGTTAGATGCACTATTTAGCGGTAGATTCTCTCCCCATTTACCATTCTTGCCGTTCTGAGCCTTCCCAGGACTTGCCTGCACTGGAGGGGACTGTTTCTTTAATTTACTTGTAAAGAACAAAGATGGAACTTTCTTCTTACCGCTACTCTCCACACGGCAGCTGTCCTTCTTTGACGGGACCGGATCGCCCTTCTTCTCTCCGTCCCGTAATCCTGCAGTGCCTGAGGCTTCCATCATGTTTCGGACTTTACCGCGTACGGTTTTAGGGGGCATTGTATCATAACGCACCAGACAACCAACTCCAGATCGCCGCCCGCTTTCCGTGCTTGACCTCCGTGACCCACAGACGCGCGTCTCTCCGGAAATCCGCCACAACAGCTCCAGCCGCCGTAGGAGAGACACCCGGGACAGTACCGCCGCGGACCAGACACTTGAAAGCATACCCGTGAGTATTTTTCAATTCTTTATCATGCCGCCAACACAAAAACACCTTCCGGTTGCTTATTCCAGGTTGCAAGAGAAGACCGATTGATCAAGCCGCCGTTGTGTTCACTCAAATCATAGCAGGATAATAGGACACATGGGGTAGAGCAAACTCCGGGAGCTCGAGCTCACACGGCTGTACTCACAGCCGCCATCTTGCCTCTGCATGAAGGGAGTTTTCTAAAGCCAAACTGACATGGGGTGATGATATTCTTTTCTAGTGCCCAGTCCTCTAGCCTGTTTAAAATCAGTCGACCCATTAATTTTGCAGTAGAATCTATTAAAGAGATAGGTCTATAGTTTTTCGGAATCGACCTATCCCCTTTTTTATATATGGGGACGATTACAGTTGTTTTCCAAGATGATGGTGCACCTTTTTGGGCAATTTTATTAAAAACGTTTGTTAAAAGTGGGGCCCATAGTTCAGGGTTATCTAGGAACAAATCAATAGGGACCCCGTCCGGTCCTGGGGCCTTTGCTCGTTTGCATTGGGTTAAAGCAAGCTTTGTTTCAGCAAGTGTAAAACTAGCAAAAGCCTTGTCACTCTCTAAGATTTGGGGAGAGGATTGGGGGATTGTCATATCGTCCGCTCCGAAAAGACCTTCAAAGTGAATCACCCATTCCTCCTGGTCAACGTTGGTATCTGTGGTCATAGCCTGCTCATCTTTTAGAAACGGAGCATTAATCAGAGACCAGAATGCTTGCGAGCTTTTTAATATGGCAGCCTTCTGCAAGTTTTCCCACCATTCTTCCTTTAAGGACTTTAGTCTAGTGGTCCTTGCATTTTTATAGGATTGGCGCAAACGTTTAACCAATAGTGGATTGCAAGGTTTGGATTTCAAAGCTATGTGCAAATTTTTTAGTGATTTATCGCAGTTATCATCAAACCAACTATATTTTTTACGCCGGCCATTTCGGATAACACAGGTTAAGTTATTTTTAACATCAGATAAGATTAACTCAAAGTCTGAAAGCATGCTATCATGTAAATCCGAATCTAAGCAGAGCATTATCTCCCCATATCGTTTGGACACTAAATTAGCCAAAAACTTCCCAGTGTCCACTTTTTCCCACTTTAAAACAATGCCATTTTCTCTTGCAATTACAGGGATTATAGGGAGTTTAAAAGCACAATCATTTTTCTTTGCGGTTTGAATAAAAAAAGTTACTGCAGCATGATCACTAGATGAGTAAAACGCAGTCTTAAAATGAGAAAAAAGGCCTATTATTGAATTGGAGACCAAAACATAATCAAGGGTAGAAGAGGCAAAATGGTTTAGAAAAGTAAATTCCAACTGACCAGTTAACTCATCGAAAACATTTAAAAATACAAGATTGTTTATCGTTAGTAATCTGTTTAAGGTATTACCAGACTCCGTATGACAAAAATGGGGGACACACTCCCCATCATCATCCTGTATTCCACAAGCTAACGCATTAAACTTATCACATGGGTGAGTATTGAAATCCCCAAGCCAAATTATTTTGCAGGGTTTGGTACATTTATCTTGTAAATCAATAACATCTCTTTCCAGAGGGGCCAACACCACTGCTTGGATACTTCCAAAATTATTGTTATAAAAGTTGATAAGAAGCCAGCATTCATCCATACAATATTCAATTAAAATGATATGGTAATAAGATGACCTATTAAAAAATGACTTCACTTTGAAAGGAAAAGCATTAGAGAGCAATGTCAGCAGACCACCCTTAGCCCGACCAGCAGGTGACGGTACAGCAGGAGTATGGAAAGAGCGGTACCCATTCAAATATATAGGATCTATTTCCCAGGTCTCTTGAAGGCACACTATATCACTAGATGCCAACAGAGACAGCCATTCATTATTAGACCTTTTTTGGTTGTAACCAGCAATGTTCCAAGACATAGCCGCTATAGAACCAAAAAGATTCCCTCGGGGTAGCGAACTCTGGGGCAAATTTAGGCTGACCTGGCATCTAGGTAATGTCACTGCGGGAATAATAGAGGCAACAGTTTGCGAGGGAGACCCCTTTTGCAGAACTAAATCATTATCCCCACTAATTGACATGGTCTGAGAATCCAGTCAATCGCAAGCAGACAAACCTTCTAGAACAGCAAATCTATTTCTTAAGGCAAGTGGTGGGACTAAAGGGGTAAGGGGTTGGTTAAGGAAATGACGAAAAGGCCTCCAAATAGCTTGTGATCTAGAAGTAAACGGCTGTGATGTAGAATAGGGTTTATAAAAGAAACCCAAAGGTAGGACAAAGATTTCAGAATGAAATGATGACCTATTTGGTAAGACAGATAATAATAATAATAATAATTCACCCACTATATGATGGCTATCAAAGTTCAATACGATGCAGTCACCTTTGATAGTTTTGGGAGCTCTTCCTACCCAAGATACCCTCCTAGCCATAATAATATTGTGGTGGGCATTAAAGTTTTCACCTAGACGATTAAATAGCCAGTGCTGGGATTTATTTATTAGCTGCTTCGTATTTTTTAATGTATTTAGTTTAAGTTCTGGAACATTAACTAGAACTAGAACATACGGACAAGCAGCTGGAGGGAGATCTAATGTTAACTTGGGCTTCCCAATTTCATCTTGATGTTGAGAAGCTCCCCTTCCCAAGCACAGTGGTTGTGGCCTTTCCTCCAAACAATTTGGTAGTATAGATGTGGTAGTATATGCGTGAGTAGCAATGAAGCTAGTGGGTTTTTGCTGATCACCCTGTAACCTTGAGCAACCAATGTTCTGAGAGTTATCTTGTGCCTGTGTCTGCGTCTGTGTCCTACCATGAGTTTTATATACGTTAGCTCTCAGGTTTTTGGCAGAATCACAGACAGGGCCAGGCAAAACAGTGGAAGCAGTAGAAAGCCCCATAGGTTGTTGTTAAGCGTGACTTTCCATACTATCAATGGTTACATTTGGCCTATCAGACGTCATAGGAGGGACCATATCTAGTTGGGAATTAGGTCTAATTACGTCGGTTAGCACAGTGGTATTAGAGAGGGGCTGGGTTGAAAGATGAGAGGCCTCAAGAGAAGATAACTTTTCCTCTATTTGTGACAATTTGTACAATATAGGGTTTAATAATACAGTCATCATTGTCTCTAATCTAATCTCTAATCTCTAATCTTTTCATTAGGTCTCTAATCTTTTCATTAGGTCAGGATCACAAGGATGATCAGTCCCCAAATCTGTGTGACAGGTGATTTCAATTTGTCTGGTAGATCTAATAGATCTTAATTGTAATGAAAGTCCAGTGTCCATTTTCATACACCCAGCGTCTTTCTCCTTACAAATCCGTTTTAATGTTCTTTGTTTTATGGGGCCACCTCCCTTTCTTTTTTGGATTTCGTATCTGGGTAATTATTTTCCACTTGACTGATCGTTAATTGCTCCTGGGTTATATTGCAGTCCTCATTTATGATGTTGGTAAGTGGAGATGGATTCACTGGTGGAGTTGTAACAGAACTCGGTTCATCTACTAATTGACCAGAATTCAATTGGTCAGCGGCTAGAGTCCCTTGTCCTAAAGAGGAACATTTTTGCATAATCAAAGTATCCAAAGAGAGCCTTCTCTCAGTTAGTTCAATTTCATGAGCCAGGACAGATTCGGCCCTAGTTAAAAAGGCATCCACGGTCCCAACGTGTCCAGGCCCTTGTTTTTCTTTAGGATTCTTTCTTTTACTCATTTTGCCCTCAATAATGTTAATCACTCAGCGTGCGTCTTTCCCAACAGTACAATGGATAATATTAAAATCTGCAATTAATAGGGCCAATCGAGGTCCAATGCCTCCCTACCTTTTCCCTCGAGAGGGCAGCACACAGTTCCTATTGCAGCAACGATCCCCTGCAACGAACCAAGAGGATAGGCCCAGCCCAGCCCAGCCTCTTCCAGCCCCTGACGGGCACGGATGGGCCTGCCCTTGGCCCGGGCACGCCCGCACGCGTCCCGCGCTGTGGGAGCCGCAGGATGAATTTACGCGCCTCCGGGCGCGGGAATGCATCGACGGCGTCTCCTGGGGCTAGGGATGCTGGGGCTTGCAGTCCCCCTGCACTCTCCCTCCTCACAAGTGCTGGGGTTGTGCAGCATTGGCGGCCCCCGCACTGCGGGAGCAGCGGGATGAATTTACGCGCCTCCGGGCGCGGGAAAGCAGCGACGGCGCCTCCTGGTGCTAGGGATGCTGGGGCTTGCAGTCCCCCTGCACTCTCCCTCCTCACAAGTGCCGGTGTTGTGCAGCGTTGGCGGCCCCCGCACTGCGGGAGCTGCGGGATGAATTTACGCGCCTCCGTGCGCGGGAAAGCAGCGACGGTGCCTCCTGGTGCTAGGGATACTGGGGCTTGCAGTCCCCCTGCACTCTCCCTCCTCACAAGTGCCGGTGTTGTGCAGCGTTGGCGGCCCCCACACTGCGGGAGCCGCGGGATGAATTTATGCGCCTCCGGACGCGGGAAAGCAGCAACGGCGCCTCCTGGTGCTAGGGATGCTGGGGCTTGCAGTCCCCCTGCACTCTCCGTCCTCACAAGTGCCTGTGTTGTGCAGCTTTGGCGGTTTGTAGTGTTTTGAGAAGGGATAGAATTATGGAAATGGATTTGAAAAGGGGAAGTTGTAAGTTGTAGAGGTGGGCGAGCCACTAAAGGCTCGAGCCAGAGACCTGGCTCTGGCTCAGCTCGAGGCCTCTTGGATCCTTGAGCCCCAAACAAGCCAAGCTTTCATGTGCCTTCTGCCTCCCAACACATGCTAACATTGTGCTCTAAGAATTAAAAACAATGTATGTACCTTTGATGTTAAAAATGGAGATCAAAAGATAGCCATCTAGTGGCTGAATTGCATAATGTGAAACTAGAAAACCTTTTATCAATCCTGGCTTACTCACTTGATTAATTGTCTTATCCTAGGCAATTATTTTATTTTACTGAGTCTTCTTTTTCTTTGTTGTCAAACATGCGAGCATCATCAAGTACATGTCTTGAGGATGAGCAATGTACCAAAACCTCTTGTGTTTGATTTAATAAAATAGAATGTTGTTCCATGTGTAATAAGAATCTAGGACAACATATACATCACAGATGAAACTGACTTGAATCTTAGTTTGCTAATGGCGTTGATTAATTAAACTTAAACCGTTCCAAGCAAGTTCTGATTATCAAAAAGGAGAACAGCGTTGCAATAATGGTATTAAGTTCATGTTTAAAAAAGAAATCATTTTCAATAATGGCCTCTCAATACAGTGATATAATGTGATATACTAATGTGAGACACTTCTACATGTCGAACAAATAAATATTTTGAAGTTTTAAGAGATGCTTTCATATTTCTACATGGTATCTCACCCTGTATCTCTAGCAATATATCCTCTACCTCCACCGTCATTCTACTGCTCTCTCCAGTGCACTACCCTATTTCTCACCCTATACCGCTCTCAAAATATCCTCTACCTCAACTCTCTGACTCATCTCAAACCTCATTCTACTACTCTTCCAGTGCACTACCCTATTTCTCACCCTAAACCTCTATCAATATATCCTCTACCTCCACTGTCTTATTCATCCCAAACCCCATACCACTACTATGATCCCCAAAATAACCTTTTCTAGACTCATCCCTCCTCTACCCCTCCTTGCATCACCTCATACCTCTTTTACTATTCAGATCTTCCAAAACAAGCCTTTCTAAACCCTTCCCTCTGACTCTTCCCCCTCCACCTCCCCTTTGCTCATCCCAAACCCCCTCCTACTACTATAAACTCCCCTCCAAATAATCTTTCTAGACCCTTCCCTCTTCTATCCCTCTACTATTCCTTTTTCAATCCAAATAACGGACTAACATGTCCACCACTCAAATAAATTTCATATTTCCCTATTCCAATTCCCCACTAATCCTGTTTGGGTTCCGGAGTAGCATGCTACTCACCGAAAAGCGCTTCAACACCTAATCGGGGGTAGCAAGCACTGTATAAATGCAAACCTTTTCCCGCTTCTATCCCTCCACTAACCTTCTCAATCCAAATAACTGCCTAACATATCCACCACTCAAATTACTTTCATATTTCACTATACTAATTCACCACTAATACTTTATGGGTTCCGGAGTAGCGTGCTACTTGCCCAAAAAGTGCTCCAACACCCCCATCAGGGTGTAGCAAGCAGTATATAAATGCAAACCTTTTTCCCTCTCCTATCCCTCCACTATCATTCTCTTTTTTTAAAAAATTTTTTATAGCTCTTTTTATTGAACATAAAACGTCGACAATACAAAGTACAGCATGGAGGAAGAAGTCAATGGTACAGAGTAATTACAGTTTGGTCAGTTCTTGGATCATTGCTCGGGAGTTATTACATCTTTTACGGCGACGGAGGGTCATCATGAGTGGGAACGCTCGGGGGGGTACAGATCTCGCCTCGGTACACATTCCAATCATTCCATATGGAGGACCATTTTCGGGGGCACCCCGTGCCACATATACTGTCTTTTCCCTAAACATGCACCAGTCCATGTCTGTCTTCCAGGCCTCTATTGTGGGTGGGTGTGCGTCTCCCCATAATTGTGCGATATTCCTCTTCGCTATCATCAGGCCCAGTGTTACCCATAGGATGCGCTTACAGTTTAGGTCTGTAGGCTCCCACACGTTTAGGAGGCATCTCTTTACTTCTGGGCGAATTGTAAGAGCGAGTACCTCGCTGAGGATCTCGTGAATTTTGTGCCAATACTGCTGAATTTGTTCGCATTCCCACAGAATATGCATGAAGGTCTCCTCCCAGCCACATAGCCTCCTACAGTCCCCCTTCTCCGCTCTTCCCATTCGTACTAAACACGGCCCAGTTATGTACACTCTATGAAGTATTTTGAGCTGAACGAGTCGGGGCCTGGCTGAAATGGCTACCTCACGTGGGGATGCCACTGCCTCTCGCCAGTCCTCATCGTTCAGAACTAGACCGTCCCTTTCCCATTTGTCTCTCGTGTGCTGGAGGGGGTCAGTAGAGTTATTGATCAGTTTTTTATATGTCAATGATATAGCTTTCGCTGGCATATAGCCATCAAGCAGTCTATCCTCAAGGGGGGAGGAATCCGGAGGAGTGGTACCCTTCGGGAGTTGCGTCTGCAGTGCATGGCGGATCTGTAGGTACCGGAAGTATTCTGTGCTAGCCAAGTCATATTCTTGTTGCAGGGCAATAAATGTTTTAACTTCTCCCTTCACCCAGAGATCCCTTATTCTAGAGATACCAATCAGGTCCCACTTATCGAACCCCTTTGACGTCCACAGGTTGCCTGGTGACTCGGTATCCCATAGGGGGGTTGCTAATGTGAGTTTCTGCTCCCAACCCAGGCTTCTATTTGCAGCGTGCCAGATTTGAACTGAGTGTTTAGTTGGCCCTGTCAGGGGGAGTCGCCGGGGTTTAGAATACAACGCTCTATTATAGTTTCCTCCCGGCAGCAGCCATCTGTCCATGGCATAGCCTGGATCGTCCGCGCTTCGGTAGGTGCCATGATTTATGGCAGCGAGGTGCGCTGCCCAATAGTACCTTTTGAGGTCTGGTAGGCCAATTCCTCCGTCGTACCAGCTAAGGTGGAGTTTAACTAGGGCTATACGGGGTTTCCCATTCCACAACAAGTCTCTCTGCAGATGTTCTCCCTAAAATAGCTAGCGGGAACTAGGTCAGGGGAGTTATGCAGCACATATAGAAAGCGGGGGAGGGACATCATTTTAAAGAGTGACGCTTTGCCCAGCAACGAGAGCGGGAGTGCCTTCCAGCTCACAGTGTCTCGCTTTAGCCTCTGCAGGGGCGGGAGTAAGTTCTGGTCGAATCGACGTTTAGTGTCTGCTGTGATGAAGATGCCTAGATACTTAAATCCCACCGTGGTGGTTTGCATCGGGCATCCCCTAGGGAGGGTAGGTGGGGGCCCACTAAGGACATATAATAGGGACTTACTCCAGTTAATTGAGTAGCCGGAGTATCTGCCAAAGATTGCGAAAATGTCCAGCACCCTCCCAAGGGATGCTTTTGGGGAGGCCAGGAAGAGGAGGATGTCATCCGCATACATTGAGATGCGGTCTTCCCAGGCCTCTGACCAACGCAAGCCCCATATCACTGGATCCTTACGGATCCATGACGCCATGGGTTCAAGCGCCAAGGCAAACAGGAGGGGGGACAGCGGGCAGCCCTGGCGAGTTCCTCGGCTCAACTCGAACACCTCTGATTTTTTGTTGTTGACTACCAATTGAGCTAGGGGTTCTGAGTAAAGGAGACAGACCCATTGGATGAAGTTGGGACCAAACCCCATTTTTGTAAGGACTGCAAAAAGATACGGCCATTCGACGGTATCGAACGCCATTGTGGCATCTAGGGAAACTATTACAGCCGCTTCCTGGATTGTGGCCACCCTCCCCATCACCCCATGCACTCTACGCAAGTTTAACGCGGTGTTACGCTGGGGCATGAAGCCTGATTGGTCGGGGTGTACTAACCCACTGATTACTTTGACAAGTCGATTGGCCAAGAGCTTGGCTAGGATCTTAGGTTCCGCGTTTAATAGGGAGATTGGCCTGTAAGAGGCACACTCTGTCTTTGGTTTGCCCTCTTTGTGTATGGTAATCAGCGTAGCAATCCGTTGGTCTCGCGGAAGTGCTCCCACCGTCCTGCTTTCCTCATACATGGCACGTATGTATGGGGCCAGTTTGTCAGGCTTGAGCTTGTAGAGTTCAATCAGTAGGCCATTAGGGCCTAGGGCTTTGCCCGATCGAAGGCTTCTAATGGCTTGAGCTATTTCATCATTGGTGAAGTCATCTTCAAGCAATTTCAGGTCATCGCTCGAGAGGGATGGAAGGGTTATATCTCTAAGTAGCAATTGAGAATCACCTTCGGTGAATGCTGTATTCGAGCGGTATGTCTCGCTGTAGTGGGCTGCGAATGTATTAGCTACTTCTTGGGGGTCTGTGATCGTCCGGCCCGCCCTATCTACTAGTTCTGGCACCAGCCTGCTCGCTAGTTCTTTTTTGTCAAGCCATGCTAACAGCTTCCCCGCCTTGTCTCCGACATCATATACTCTACCCTGTTTCTCTCTTCCTAATGCTCTGGCTCTGTCGGTCACTATTGCTTTATAGCCGTCCCTTTTAAGCTGCAAGACATGGAGTTTCTCCCGAGTTATCCCCTCACCTAGTTCTTCCTCCAGCTGGAGTATTTCGTTTTCTGCTTCAACCTCCTCTTTTAGTCTCTCTTTTCGCACCCCTGCTATCTGGGAGAGTGCGTGCCCTCTTATTACTGCCTTGAAAGCTTCCCACATCACCTGGGGGGACTGTACTGAACCCTCATTTTCTTGGAAGTAGAGGTCTATGGCTGTGAGCAGCGATTTCCGGACCTCGGAGTTACGGAGATGCCATGGGTTAATTGGGGCTACTCTACCCACTCTATGTTGACCGATAACTAGTTGGGCCCATAGCGGGGAATGATCAGAGATGACTCGCGCCATATGTCGTATCTCTTGGACGTACGTGATATGAGGTGCTGGAACGAGCAAATAATCTATTCGGGACAAGCTGTGGTGGGCTCCTGAGTGGAAGGTGTGCTGGATACTGTCTGGGTGATAAGCTCTCCAGGCGTCAGTTAAGCCTAATGTCTCTAGAAAGTCTGGTAGCCAGCGATTCGATGGGCCGAGCTCTCGAGGTGGGTGTCGGTCTAATGTGCCTGAAACCACTGAGTTAAGGTCCCCTCCTACTACTAGGAGACCGTCCGGGATTGATAACAATATGGATCTCAGGTCTCTGAAAGTGCGGCTCTGAAGGCCCGGCGGAACATATACAGACATAAGCGTCAGTGTGTTTCCCTCCCATTGCCCCGTGATCCCAATATATCTGCCCCATTCATCCGACCAGGTGGATTGCACTGTCAGTGGAAAGGAGTTTCTCAGCATTATGCCTACCCCTCTCGATCCTGTTGTAAAACCTGAGTGGGCCACCAGCTTGTAGCCCCACCTATTTAGAGCCCTGCAGGTGTTACCTACGAGATGTGTTTCTTGAAGCAGGACGGCGTCTGGAGCGTGTCTTCTAATATATTGCAATGCCACGCATCGTTTAACTTTGTCCCCCAAGCCGTTAATGTTCCAGCTCATCAATTTAATACTCTTGTCCCAATATGCGCTCATCAAGACCTGTGTGTGTCAAATAAAACTCTGTGTCGGAGCGGCGGTACTTTGTCGATTTCACATGAACAAATAACAATTCAAAAATCCCATCCCAACTGCCCCCCCTCCCTGCTCCCCTGCACTCTGGGCTCGAAACTGCCCATAGAACCTCTTATGCAGAGTGCCTGTCGCCCAACGACTTAACTAAAAGTAGAAACTTGGGGGGGATGCAGTGTCCCGTTCCTTCCCCTCCCCCCAACGTATAGAGTTATCATGTGCCCCAAGTGAGTCTGGGCCGCATAGGTGTTATAAAACGAATGTTCATTGCCCAACAAGTCCATATTCGCCCAACAGGCGTCTCGCCAGTGTCACTTACCGGAGCAGGCCAAGTACAGGCGGGATTGAGCTTCCCGCGGCCCCCCAGTGTTTGATCGAAGTGCGCTCGCCTGAGTCGAACAGATCCAGTCTCAACGAGAATTGTGATCCGCAGCACCCCTCCATCCATCCAGCCATTCAGCAGCGGCCTCAGGGAAGTCAAAAAACCTGGTCTTTCCTTCAGCCTCAACCAGGAGACGGGCCGGGAAGAGCATTGCGTATTTCAACCCTTTGTCTTTGAGTCTCTTCTTGATGGCGAGGAAAGACCGTCTCTGCCTTTGCACAGCTTGTGTGAAATCCGGGAAGAAAGTTACTTCTGCATTGTCGCACCGAAGCGGTGGCGCAACTCTGGCGGTTTGCAGTATTACATCCCTGTTGCGGTAATTTAGTAGCCTAGCCAGTATCGGACGAGGGGGAGCCCCGGGTTTTGGCCGCCCTCCGGGGACTCTATGGGCCCTCTCAACCACGAAGAGTTTCGATAGTCCCTTAGGTTGCAGATGGGTGGTAATGAGGTCTTCCACAAAAAGATCTGTGGCCTGTCCCTCCGCTTTTTACGGCACTCCAAGAACGCGTCTGTTGTTGCGTCTACTGCGTCCCTCATAGTCGTCCAGTTTGGCTTCCGCAAATTTCCTGAATGTTTGTAGCTCCTGGAGTTCAGTTTGCAGCTGTGTAGTGTCGCCCACTAGGCTTGCCGTGATGATTTCTAGCTGCTTGACTTTTTCCCTGTTTTTGCCGAGGTCTGCTCTGAGGAGCATCACCTCTGAGGAAATGGCGTCCATTCGTTGCTCCAGAGATGTCTTGACCCCGGCGATCGCCTCCATAACATCTTTCAGGGTGGGCTCCGGGGGGTCACCCTCCGCCCCCCCCATCGGTTTCTCCCTCGATTGCTGCTGGTCAGAAGGCGCAGTCTTCGGGAAGGTGTAGCGGTCCAGCTTACTTTGCTGGGTGACCTTGGGACCTCCCGTGCTTGACATTATGGTCGCTCCCAGGGCCCCGCACCCCGTCTTCTCCAGGCTAATCAATGCCGCTATCACTGCTTTGCGTGGGACCCCTCAGTACCTTCAGGCTCTACATTCGCCGCTACTCGGACCTGCAGGGACGCACTATCTTTGCCCCTCTCTGCGTGGCGCAGGGTGACCACTGCGGTCTCAACAGGAGTCCTAGCCCCGCCGTATGCACCCAATATGTGGCTCACTCACTCCCTCAGCGCAGCGGCACCCCGAGGAAGATCCCAGCGTCTTAGCCACTTCACCGTCAGTTCGGGCTCCCTCCAGTTGTGGCGTCATGAACCGCTACTTGATGCGGTCGGCTCCTGGTGGTGTCACTGGCCAACTCCTCCGCCCCTCAGCGGCAGCGCACACGGAGGTGTAGGCCCGGACCTGCGCCAGTGTCTGGCCGTCGACTGCCAGTCCTCCTTCGGGTCGGTCCACAACTTCAGGCCCCGGCTTCCGACAAAGCGCAGGCCGCAGTCCTCGGTATTTCTCTCTCCGCGGCTGCGGAGTCACTGCAGGCTCAGGGTTGGGTTCTCCCAGCGCAGCGGTACACCAATACAGGACCCCCACATCCCCGTTTTGTCACCACAAGCACGAGTCCACACCCGGCCGCAGTGCCGCGGCCTCAGCAGATTGCAGATGCCACTCGATAATGACAGTCCCCGGCGGCGCCGTCGGCAATCTTCGCCGTCCCTCAGCTGCAGCGTTCATAGAGGTGCGGGCTCGATTTCAAGGCCCGCGCTGGTATCCGGCCTCTGTCTGTCAGCGCTCCCTCGGGCCAGGCCGCTACTCTGGGCCCCGGCTTCAATCTCGTCACAGGCCTCCGTCCACGATGTTTCGTTCTGCGGCCACGGAGGTGCTGGAGGCTTAGGATTGGGCTTGTTATGCTCAGCGGAGCTTCTGCCGGCTCATTCCCAACTCAGGGTTCGGATTATCATGGCGGATTTACGGGTGGGAGAAGGATCGAACGGGGCGACCCTAGTCTGCGGCCATCGCACTTTGCTGCGTAGCCACGCCCCCTCCACTATCATTCTCAATCCAAATAATTGACTAACATATCCACCGCTCAAATTACTTTCATATTTCACTATACTAATTCCCCACTAATCTTTTATGGGTTCCGGAGTAGCGTGCTACTCACCAAAAAGCGTTTCGATGCCTCGTCAGGGGTAGTAAGCGCTATATAAATGCAATTACAATACAATACAATACAGGCTGTTTAATTCTTACTCTATTTCCAACATTGAATTCCACCCTTCTTATGCTACTTTTTGACCATAATACTCTTTGCACTTCCTCTGTTTTTCCTTGACATGGATCCTTACTTCATGTAAATTCACTGTGGGACTGGCAGAAAAACCAACCCTCCTGCCACACCGGACTGAGTTTACTAATAGCTTTGAGATTCCTCAATAATCTAAACAGAGAAAGCCCTTTGGTACTAAGTGGAGTTAAATGGTAGCTCCAACGTCTCTCCTTTAAGGTCTTTATAATGTCAGATCCAGAGTGAGCAGCTACCTGTATGCTATCCTTAAAATTATGATTGGCCCTTTCCACTAGACTGTTTTATTGGGGATTGTACAAAGCAATGATGAGATGTTTTATGCCAGAATTTTGCAAGTAGTTACTGAACTCTCCCCACAAAAAAATTAGTTTGTTATCCGACACAATGCAATTAGGAAAACCTTCTAAAGAGAAAATATCAGAAACTCAATAACTTTCTGAGAAGTAATGGTATCTGTAAACCGGTGGTAAATCACTTAAAAATAGTTGACCAAGATTATCAACAATCTTTCTTCATTAAGCAAGATAATCAAAGAACCCATGAAGTCAAATACCAGTTTCTCCCAAGATGATTTAGGAAATTCTACTGGAACTAGGGTTGTTTTCTGTACCACTAAATTTCTATGACACACAATACAAGACCCAATGATCAAATCCATGTACCTACCCTAAATGTCCTTACTGAGCAATCTTCTGTAATCCTAACAGGAGAAATTATCCTGTGACCTCTTAGTACAGTAGCTTACCCATGTCTAATTCATGCTGAGCAGTGAAAAATAACGAAACCTTCAAGAACGTTTCTCACTCTTGGCCAACCCTCACATAACACTCTTAAGGGACATAATTCAGAATCCTCCTCACTTGTTGACTCCCACTCTTCTTTTGTAAGTGTGTTTGCACAGATTTCGGCATCCAAAATTTCTAGCACACATTCTATTTCCTCTTCATCGTCCTTACACTCCATATCCTTACACGTAGGAAATCTAAACAAGGCACCTACCTGAGAATTTTATTTTCCTGAAACATAATGCACTTCAAAATGAAATTCCTGTAATTTTGCCGATAACCAAAATAACATGACTTGCTTTATCTATTTCTTTTTTAGTCAGCAAAAACACCAGTGATTTATTGTCAATACACACATCAACTTGACACCCCCACAAAACTGTTTTAAAATGCTCCTTAGAACACACGTTGGTGTGAGTTCTGATACCAATCTGCTACAGGTTATGGCACAAGCCATCACACACATTCTGAAAGATCTTAAAACTTCTTGTAGTAAGGGGGCTTACCTATTGAATCACTTAAACCAGCACACTCTCTTGTGGGTGATGAAGGTAATTTCACCTCTTGCCCAGTCGGTACAGAATCCAGACGTGATCTATGGGACCCTGTGCAAAGACAAGTTGTGGGACCCCCCCACAAGTTTGGCACCTCCCAAATAATGTATTAAGGATCCCCAGTACTGCCAATTGTTATTGGCCCAATGTAGTTTGTATTTTATTATACATCCTTGACAGCTTTCAACTGAGTCAGCAAAAACAGCATACATACATTCATATTTAACTAAAGCGGCACTAGTATGGGCAACTCCACTGATTTGAAACAAACCCAATTGCTACACCAGAATGGCGTATTCATTGAGCAGTTTAAGGCTGTTTTCAGTCAAAGACAGACTATCCAGGTGGCCCATACGGGACGCCTGCCTCTTTAACAGGATCTAAAGACATCATTTGCTATATAAGATGTTTTAGTCAACTGAAATCAGGCAGCATGGACAGCTGAAGCATCTGCTGCAGCATATTACTATGGGCTATAAGAAGATTTCAAGTACACTTTATCATTAGTCACTAATCTTCCCACGGCTAAAGAGAACAGCACAGTACTCCGATGCCCAAAGAATGAAAGGGGCACGCTTGAAGTGGCAGAAGACCGGCAGGACGATGCTGGCGATAGTCAGGAGCGGCAAGGAAAAGACCGTCCCGCCTCTCCGATGCCCCCTTTAAAGGGGGCGTACAAACCAGCAGGAACCGCTGTACCTGCTTTCCTTGCCCCGGAAGTGCTTGAAGCACTTCCGGGGCATCCCCACAATTGACCAATCAATGGCTGAGGTCGGGACTGGTGCCGGCAGTGTCATCTGCCCCGTCACCAGCCCCGCCCCCTTTATGGCGAGGACCGGCTCAACCGCCATAGTCGCGGCACGCCCAAGTCCGTGTGCCGCCTCTGCAGTCTCTGTGAACATCAAGCATACCATTAGAATCTCCTCAGATGCCGCCCTTGGAAGAGCCTGTGCACATAGCCAATGTGTGAAAAGCCCTTACAAAAAAAGAAAAGGACAGAAGAAGGAAAATGGATCTATGTATGCACGGTGGACAAAATGGGCATTTTGTAAGAAAGTTTCCACAGCTGCAGGGAAACGAGCAATCCTGGTCTTAATCAGCAGATCAAGATAAGGTCAGCAGACCAAGATAAGGTGAAAGATTTATTCAAGGGTCTGCAGAGAGCAGGGTTAGGTTCTTGGTGAAAGTGACTCTACCTTCTCGTTGGACTGATTAGAATGTTGGGCTTGTTAAACTCTGGGGCTGCTGGTTGTTTCATGAATATTAAGGTTACTGATGCATATCAAATCCCAACATGGTCTAAAGACACACCAGAACCTAATAAAGGGATTGATGACACTCCGCTTAGTTTGTGGGAAGTGTGTAAAGAGACAGAAGGCTTAAATATTTCCACAGGCTTATTGCATTGTGAAACAATCCGCTTTGATCTGGTTGATACCCCAAACTTTCATATCATTTTGGGTACATTGTGGTTACACCAACCCTTTGATTGACTGGAAGACATCTCAGTTGCAATTCAACTTCGAACACCGCAAACAAAATCGATTTCTTAAACATATCCCTGTTCCAACACAGCCTGTGCTGGCATGATCTGTGTTACACAAATTGAAAAGTAAGGATAAGATTGCTGAAGCTAATGCAATATTTAGAGATGTTTGCAGAGGATGCAGATACAGTATCTCACATCGAGAATATGATTGTACTATAGACCTAATACCCGTTTCAAAGATTCTAAATGGTCAGATTTATCCACTAACAAGAAAAAACAAATTTTTGAAACCTGGCTAAAGGTTTTATTAGACATTCTCCTTCTCCGACTTGAGCATCTATTTTCTTTGCCCCAAAGCTAATGGAGATTATAGACTATAGTCCATGTGTCAACTATAGAGAATTAAATTCTATTACTGTGAACAATCAATATCCGCAACATTTGATTTCTGTCATTTTAAATCAAGTTCACACTGTCATATATTTTCTAAGCTCCATTTAAGGGGGCAATATAATCTTGTCCAAATTAGGATTGGGAATGAGTGGAAAACTGTGTTTAATGCCAGGTATGGACATTTTTAATATCTGTTGATGCCATTTGGACCATGTAATGCACCTGCTTCATTTCAACATCTGGTCAATGATATCTTTCATGCTATTTTGGATACTTGTGTCATCATATATTTGGATGACATTCTTATCTTTTCTAAAACCTTAGAAGAACATCTGAGTCATGTGAGAGAAGTGATACACAGACTACGAGACCATTCCGTATATGCAAAATTGAATAAATGTATCTTTGGAAACCAGTCAATGACATTTCTGCGCTTCTTTCTGTCAGATCAAAGACTGAGCATGGATCCTCTAAAGATCTCAGCTGTTGTGGAATGGCCATGCGTTTGCAGTGTAAAAGAAATACAAAGGTTTCTGGAATTTGTGAATTTCTAGAGACCCTTCATTGAGGCCTTTTCTATGACAGTGACACCTATTGTACAACTGACTAGGTAAAGTACAGAATTCCATTGGGGTCAGAAAATAAAAGGCATTTGGTCACCATACGTCCGCTTTTACTATGGTTTCTACTCTCAGGCATGCTGATCATGATTTACCATTCATTGTTGACACTGACGCCTCTTCCTTTTCTTTACGTACAACATTATCACAAAGAGATCCTGTCACTGAAGCAGTCAACCCTGTGGCCTTCATTTCTCGAACGTTAACACCCACTGAACAGAATTACACCATCTACAACAAGGAATTATTGGCTGCTCAGGAAGCTCTCTCTCACTGGCATCATCATTTGGAAGCAGCAGTGTATACGGGTACTTGATTGGACTGATCATAAGAATATGGGTTTTTAAAATCCAAAAAATGCACCAACTCTTGACACATCTGCTGAAATTTGGTTTTCCCCAGATTCCAATATCAAATAACATATAGATTAGGAAAGAGACAGTAAAGCAGCCACCTTTTCTCACAAAAAAACAGCTAAGACTGTAACAAAGGCTCCTTACATTTAGGTCATTCAGAAATGAATATCTCAGCATGGGAAAGATTCTTAAATTCGGTCATGACAGAGATGAACACATGGAAATCCATGGATTGAATACAAGAAGATTCACAAGGTAAACATGCTTTAGATAAAATATGTTTTCACAAGGGCGAACTGTTATACCATACAAAAGACTGTCAAGAAAAACCCTTGCATTGATTTCATGGCTCTCCTATGGCAGAACCTTTTTGTTAAAGGGAAACAGGACTTGGTAAAGAGATATAATGGGTGGCCTTTGTTAACGAAAGATGTGAAATTATGTGCGAGACAATGCTCCACCTGTTCTCACTTTAAGCCTTCTCACACAAAGCCGTCAGATTTTTTGATTCTGTTATCCACACCAGACAAACTATATAAAAAGATATCCATAGACTGTATTACTGATTTGCTCCTATCCAAGAAATACACTGCAATTTTAATTTTTATAATCATTTCATTCTCTTACAAAAAATACTCACTGCTCCTTAATTGGCCATGGTCTTTATAAAAACAAAATGTTAGATTATATAGGTAACCATCCACGATTATAACTAACAGGAGCTCTCAGTACATTTCAGAATTTTAGAATACATTAATGCACCATTTGGGGACAGTAAATTTCAAGTCTACTAGTCAACACCCACAGACAGATGGTTAGATCGACAGGGTCAATTAATTAATCATTAGAAGAGTATTTACGATGTCACACACAAAATTAACAAGAGCAATGACATATTTGGTTGCAGTTAGTGGAACTACCATATAATAACTCTTTGCATTCATCCGAAGTTACAGCATTACTTTCAGCAGTCTTGGCAGTGCAGGCTAGTACAAACCTGAATTTACAACAGGTCAAGGCAGACTATAAACAGTTTTCAGATTGACTACGTCAAGAGGCACCCAAATACTAAAAAGAATGGAGTTAGTCTGATTTTCCACACATTTCCTGTCATTACCTGGCTTTCATTCCAAGTTCCCGCCATGCTTTGTAGTTCCATTTGGTGGCATAGAAAGGATATGCTGTTGAGAATCGGCTTAGTTTGTCCATGCCCCCAAATTAGTGACCTCCTTACCTAAAAGGATTCTGGAGAAGCCAACACCATGGAAGGTTGTCCGCACAGGGGCAGATGGGTACTCCCAGGAATCAGCAAGGGACAGGGAGTTCGAGACTTGTTGTCGGAAAACTATGGAGGGATTCTCCTTTAAGACTATGGTGAAACGGCCTTTGGAGGTTGTGGGACAGTGAGTTACAAAGACACTAAAGTTAAGGGGTGCGACTTCCAGATTAAGACTGGCAGCAACACTGTTTTACAACCAATTAGGCAAATGGTTACTATCTGGCAACTTTCCATGTTACATTGACTCTCCGCTTGCCATAGTGTTCGTCCACCATCTTGTCCCTCACCTTTGTTATTTTCCTCCTATTTAGTTCCCTCGGTATTCCTGACTTTTGCTGCTCTCCTGACTCTTTAGATTTGGCTTTGTTGCATTGCTTTGTTCCCTTTACTTTGTTCCCTTTCCTTTGGATCATTGACCCCCTAGGCAAGCACTTCGTTACTCATTCGGCCTGGTCCACCGTATAAAATACCACAAATAATGCTTGAATGGGGTGTGTGATATCTGTGTATATGTTGTCATGTAGGTGTATTCTGTATCCCGGTCACTTCCTCCTCAGTGATGGAATGTATGACGAATGAGTGGGCCATAGCTAGAATATCTTGTGAAGGGTCTTCTCATTGCCCCCGGGGAATCCCATACCGACCTCCTCTGGCAGTTGAGCAGGTGACTGAGGAGTTCACTTTAGCACCACCTCTGTGTCGAGAAGTTGCCCAAGGGCAGCAGTTTCTTACAGAGGAACATAACTCAGCACAGAAGATCTTGTTCATGGGGGGGAGGAAAGAGTTGGGGAGAGAACAAAAGGAAAGAGACTGGGGTGGAAGGTATTCAATTGTCTGGAGCAAACTGAAGATGCGAAATTGTTGCTTTTGCCGTCTTGTAACTGTTCGTTGTGTTTTTGACATGTTCGGAATGTGATCTGAAGGCACCTGGGCATCCATCTTGCCACTTGCCTGTGGCCTCCAGTTCCTGCTTGTTCCAGTCTGATCCAGTACCACCATCCCTTCCTGGGTTTTCCTGCCCGGGTTGTCCGGACGGGGCTGTCTCGCTCACTGTTCTTCCCTCCAACACAAGCCCCGCCCACCCCAGAACCTATTCAGAACATGCCACCGCGTGACCAGTCTGCTGGCATGCCAAAGGCAAGCCCGTGCTCCCAGTGCCACGACCCCAGGCCCTCCCGCCACTTGTAGATAAACTGTCACCGAGCTCAACACCCTCAACCCTGGACACCACAACAAACACTGCCACCGCATCGACCCATGCTCCACAGTAGGATCTTTCACCTGCACTCACTGCCAATTCATCTGCCATAGTACACACACCAACCCACCGGCCAGCCCCACCTCGAACACACCACAGGCACCAACTGAACAAAAACACCAGCTCGCATGCCTCCTTTTCAACACACGCTCACTTTTCAAACACACTACAGAGATTTGGAACCTCATCTCCACCCTCACACCCTGCACTGGGCGTCGAGCTCGGAGTGCTGGTTTTTTAAATATATTATGGGTTTAGCACCTGCTGCAGAGTTCCTTGTGTGTCCAGCAGTTTTCAGGCAACAATAAAAATGTCAAGATAACTGGTAATTAATGTGCCTGCAAGAGAGATAAGAATTTTTTTAGTGGCAGTTTTGACTCATCATACAGTAACACAGAGGGTTAATATGCCTGCAGCAGAGCATGTGCACCATGCAGATCACAGAATTGTACATGATCTTAGTGGATTCCAGCTTTTGTCACAGATATCCCTTCGTTACTTACAGGTCATACGTAACATTCCTGATATAGTACAGTGACCTATGAACAGTCATCAAGGAGCTGCATGCACACAGCAAAGTATGCATTAGAACGTTATGTTTTTCCCAAGTCTTTCATTATCCTAAAGTTGCTAAAAAGGAAATTCTTATTATTAAAGCCAACCTAACCACTGTGTTACATTTTAAATCCTGAGTTTTTGCTTCACCAGACCAAGTGCTCTTAAAATATACTGCCTACTAGTATGGATAACATGTGATTCCTACACCTTGTAATCCTCAATGTCCTATGTAATATTTCCTTTGCACTCATTTACACATGTATGATTCATTGACTCTATATAATGTGTGTGTGATGTAAACTGCTCTGACAACCTACACTGGTATGAGTAGTGCTATAAAGCAAAAGAAACACAGGCACTAGAGGGGATATGGAGAGGTGAGGGGCACTGTTGGAGAGTGGAAGTGAGGAATCCATCGAAAAGGAGGTAATTGAAGGCACCAACAAAGATTGTCGCCCCGGGCACCACCAGCGATAAAGCCGGACCTTCGCTTACTGTATTGCTCACAATTATTTTCTACATTTTTCGGGCATTCGTGATTTGCATTAGGTTTTTATTTAGCACCCAGATCACACTTCATGAGCAACAGTTACAGTAACTGTTAGAAAGGGGGGTCTCTAGTTGGCAGAGGTCGGTACCTTTGTCCAAATAGGGACCCTTGCTTCTAGTCAGGGTAAGGGGGATACACGTCTAAAATAACCCCTGCTCACCCCCTTGGTAGCTTGGCACGAGCAGCCAGGCTTATCTCAGAGGCAGTGTGTAAAGCATTTGTGAACACATACAGTAATACAGTGAAAACACTACAAATGGACACCACACCAGTTTAGAAAAATAAGTAATCTTTATCTAAACCAAACAAGACCAAATGACAAAAATCCACAATACTGTAATAAAAATATGACTTTCAAATGGTAGAAATAGTTCAGTTCAAAGCAAATTGCAGATGCAACACTTTTCACACAAAGTACCTTGGATGCGTCGCACACACAAACAAAAAGGGCCGCAGGGAAGGTGATGTGTCGGTCCTTACACTCAGGGAAGGTGATGCGTCGGTTCCTTGCTCTGGAGAAAGTGATGCGTCGGTTCCTTACTGCTGCACAGGGGAGGTGATGCATCGGTTACTTACCGGAGAGGGGGTGATGCGTCGGTTTCTTACTGCGTGGGGAGGTGATGCGTCGGTTTCTTAATGCGTCCCCCAACGATGCAACAGACCTGGCACCTCGATGCGATGCGGTGATCCGGGACAATGCGTGGGTTCTTGCAGCCGCACAGCAGGGCTTGCGTCGGAATCGGTGCGGTGATCTCGGACTTCGGAGATCAGTGCACTCAATGCGGCGTGCGGCGATTTCTTGAGCCGCGGGCAGGCGCTGCAACGATTTCTTCAGCGATGCGTCGGAAACAGGTACAGATGCATCACGCTTCTTGTTGTTGCGTTGATTTTCCAGCTCCCAACAGCCAGAACAACCTCCAGAGGCCCAGAACAGCTACAGGCACCTCTTGGCAGGTCAGAACTCCCAGCAAGGAAGTTCAGGGGGGCTGGGGGTGAAGTCTTTGTGTCCCTGAGACTTCAGAACAGGAGACAAGCTCTTCTTCAAGCCCTTGCAGATCTTCCTCAAGCAGGGTACACAGCGAACAGCAAAGTCCTTTTTCCTTTTCCATGGCAGAAAGTAGCCACTGCAGGCCAACCCCAGACAGCAAACAGCACAGGGTCAGTATTCCTCCACAGTTTCTCCAGCTCTTCTCCTTAGCAAAGGTTCCTCTTGATTTCCCATAAGTGATCTAAAAGTCTGGGGTCTGGGCCATAATAGTTATACTACAAAATCCTTTGTTGTCTGGAGGCAGAGAGTGTCTGTGCTCAGCCAAAACCAGTTCTGTCCTCTCTGGTGCAGCTGCCCGGCAGGAGGTGGAGACAGCATTGTCCAAGGCAGACAGGGCCTATTCAGGTGCAAGGGAAATCTCCGCCCACTACTTTGAATGCAGCCCAGGTCTATTCAACCCTGCCCTGACTCATCCAGACTCTCTGGAGCCACTGCACATCCCCAGCCCCTTTCACTCCAAAGCCAGACAGTCAATACACATCCTAGCAGAGGCACACAGGATGGCTAAGCAAGAAAATACCTACGTTCTAAAAGTGGTATTTTCAAATACAGAATGTAAAAATCACCTTTACTAAAAGATGCATTTTTAGATTCTGAATTCAGGCATACTAAACGTTATTTTCCTATCTGGTCCCAATAGGAAGTTATATTTATAAGATGTTATAAATTAACTCTCATGCTTTCCTATGGGCCAGATAGCCTTTCAATAGTGAAAAACGAAATTGGCAGTATTTCACTACCAGGACCTGCCACACACATCATGACATGTCCTACCTTTCACAAACACTGCACCCTACCCACAGGGGTACCTTTGGCCTACCTTAGGGGGTTCACTGATAAAATATTGATGCCCAAAATATCCCCATACACAAATATCGATGCAAAAATGTCGATGTCAAAAATATCGACATCTTATATTTAAAATTGTAAGTACAAAAATAGCGAAACAAAAATATCGATGTAAAAAATATAGATGTACAAAATATCGACTTTTTTATTTAAATAAAAATTATTGTTAAATATATTAAATAATAAAATAAACTTTAAAAAAACAATTTAGATTTAATATACATTTTAACAAATATAATAAAATTAATTTATTTAAAAATATTTAAACATACATATATAAAACGTAATATGTATATATATCTATTTCCTTTAAAACAATTAATAAACTATTAATTTTAATTTATTTTTAATTTTATAAATATATAAAAATTTACAAATAATTATATATATATATATATATATTTACATACACTTATAACATAAAATCTAATATAAAAACATTATATTAAAAATTAAAACATTAAAATATTTAATAGTCTTTAAAATTAAATTTTGCACTTCATTGAGTGCAACAGTAGGAAAAGTGTTGGATAGCGGAGGGGTAAAATTACTATTCCCACTCCAGTGGGTGCAACAGTAGGGAAAGTGTTGGATAGCAGAGGGGTAAAACTTACTATTCCCACTCCAGTGAATGCAACAGTACGGAAAGTGTTGGATACAGGAGGGGTAAAACTTAATATTCCCACCCCAGTAAGTACAATAGTAAAGAAAATGTTGATTAGCTGAGGGGTAAAATTTACTATTCCCACTCCAGTGAGTGCAACATTAGGAAAGTGTTGGATAGCGGAAAGGTTTAACTTAATAGTCCCACTCCAATGAGTGCAACAGTAGGGAAAAGTTTGGTAGGCGGAGGGGTAAAAATTACTATTCCCACTCCAGTGAGTGCAACAGTAGGGAAAGTGTTGGATAGCGGAGGGGCAAAACTTAATATTCCCACTCCAGTGAGTGCAACAGTAGAGAACGTGTTGGATAGTGGAGGAGTAAAAATTACTATTCCCACTCCAGTGGGTGCAACAGTAAGGAAAGTGTTGGATAGCGGAGAGGTAAAAATTACTATTCCCACTCCAGTGGGTGCAACAGTAGGGAAAGTGTTGGATAGCGGATGGGTAAAATTGACTATTCCCACTCCAATGAGTGCAACAGTAGGGAAAGTGTTGGATAGCGGAGGGGCAAAACTTAATATTCCCACTCCAGTGAGTACAACAGTAGGTAAAATGTTGGATAGCGGATGGATAAAATTTACTATTCCCACTACAGTGGGTGCAACAGTAGGGACAGTGTTGGATAGCGGATGGGTAAAAATTACTATTCCCACTCCAGTGGGTGCAACAGTAGGGAAAGTGTTGTATAGCGGAGAGGTAAAAAATTCTATTCCCACTCCAGTGAGTGCAACAGTAGGGAAAGTGTTGGATAGCGGAGTGGTAAAAATACTATTCCTACTCCATTGAGTGCAACAGTAGGGAAAGTGTTGGATAGCGGAAGGGTAAAAATTACTATTCCCACTCCAGTTTGTGCAACAGTAGGTAAAGTGTTGGATAGCAGAGGAGTAAAAATTAATATTTCCACTCCAGTGGGTGCAACAGTAGGGAAAGTGTTGGATAGCGGAGGGGTAAAACTTACTATTCCCACTCCAGTGAGTGCAACAGTACGGAAAGTGTTGGATAGAGGACGGGTAAAACTTAATATTCCCACTCCAGTAAGTACAATAGTAAAGAAAATGTTGATTAGCTGAGGGGTAAAAATTACTATTCCCACTACAGTGAGTGCAACAGTAGGGAAAGTGTTGGATAGCGGAAGGGTTAAACTTAATATTCCCACTCCAATGAGTGCAACAGTAGGGAAAAGTTTGGTTAGCGGAGGAGTAAAAATTACTATTCCCACTCCAGTGAGTGCAACAGTAGGGAAAGTGTTGGATAGCGAAGGGGCAAAACTTAATATTCCCACTCCAGTGAGTGCAACAGTAGAGAAAATGTTGGATAGCGGAGGGGTAAAAATTACTATTCCCACTCCAGTGGGTGCAACAGCAGGGAAAGTGTTGGATAGCGGAGAGGTAAAAATTACTATTCCCACTCCAATGGGTGCAACAGTAGGGAAAGTGTTGGACAGCGGAGAGGTAAAAATTAGTATTCCCACTCCAGTTGGTGCAACAGTAGGGAAAGTGTTGGATAGCGGATGGGCAAAATTTACTATTCCCACTCTGGTGAGTGCAACAGTAGGGAAAGTGTTGGATAGCGGAGGGGCAAAACGTAATATTCCCACTCCAGTGAGTGCAACAGTAGGGAAAATGTTGGATAGCGGATGGATAAAATTTACTATTCCCACTCTAGTGGGTGCAACAATAGGAAAAGTGTTGGATAGCGGATGGGTAAAAATTACTATTCCCACTCCAGTGGGTGCAACAGTAGGAAAAGTGTTGTATAGCGGAGGGGTAAAAATTTCTATTCCCACTCCAGTTTGTTCAACAGTAGGGAAAGTGTTGGATAGCGGAGGAGTAAAAATTAATATTTCCACTGGAGTAATTTCAAAATTTAAAACAAACAAATTAACAACTACAACACAAAAGATTTTAAAAAACCAAAAAATAAAACATATATAAAAGTTTTAAGATAGAAACAGGTTAGAATGGTAAAAAGATCTAACAAATACCTAGAAACATTATTTAAAAAATTTAAAAATAATTTAAAAACAAAAAACTATTTTTTAATAGAAATGTTTTATAAACAAAAACATTAATTATTACATAAATATAATATTTTTACTTCCTACCCTATAACACCACACAATTCACAACCCACATTTAATTTTTTTTTAAATGTACCTCCATAATTAACATAATTAATTAACAATTAAACAAATATTATTAATTTAAAAAAATTTAAAACAAACAAAACTTAATTTACTCCCCAAACGTTACCACTATAAAATCAACACACACACACAAAATAAAAATAAACACTTACCATAAATATTCATCAATTGATACATTAATATTAATAATCAACTAATTATTAATTAATTAAACATAAATTACTTTCCACCCTCTACCCCAACAACCCACACCTAAAAATCATTACACAATTTCCATAACTAATTAACAACTTATTAATTAATTGAAAAGAATTTACTTCACACCCTTTACCACTATAAACCCCACAGCTTACATCAAACATTAATTACACAATTGCCATATTTTTATTTTTATTAATTAATTAGCATTAATTAACAAATAATTATTAATTAATTATAAATAAATTACTTCCCACCCTATTCTCCTATAAACCCCACAACCCGCTCCTAAACAAATGACACAATTAACATAATTGCCAATTAATTAATTAATAATAATTATCAGCCAATTAATTAATAATTAATAATTAATTAATTCCCACAATTAACATTATAAAATCTAAATTAAATAAATACTAATACATAAAAATGTATAATTAATTTATTATAATTAAATTACTTCCCACCCTATTCCCCTGTAAACCCACAACCCGCTCCTAAAAAATGACACAATCAACATAATTGTCAATTAATTAATTAAAAATAGTTAACAACCAATTAATAAATAATAAGCAATACATTAATTCCCACAATCAACACTATAAAATCTAAATTAAATAAATACTAATACATAAAAAATAATCATTAATTTATTATAATTAAATTACTTCCCACCCTATTCCCCGATAAAATTAATAACTACTAAAAATGTAACACATTTATTAAAAAACAAAACAAATTCTTATACAAAATATACATCACATACTTTTAAAATACATCCTAAAATACATAACACTAATTAAAACATCGATATTATAAACAACTATATTTTTGCAAACGATATTAACAACTTCGATATTTACAAAAACGATATTTCTTACCTGCAAGTCGATATTCTTGACCACGATATTCTTCCAGTCGATATTTCTGTATCACGATATTTAAAACTCGATATTTGTGTTTGTCGACATTTTAAACTCGATATTCTGTCTGTGTACCACCTTAGGGGTGACTCACATGTAAGAAGAGGGGAGGTTAGAGCCTGGCAAGTGGGTGAACTTGCCAAGTCGACATGGCAGTACTGGACTGCACACAGACACTGCAGTGGCAGGTCTGAGTTACCTTTGAAAGTCTGCTTGTGTGGGTGGCACAATCAGTGCTACAAGCCCACTAGCAGCATTTGATTTACAGGCCCTGGGCTCACGCAGTGTACTGTACTAGGGACTGACTAGTAAATCAAATAACCAATCATGGAATCACCAATCCATAACAACAATTTACAGGGAGAGCATATGCACTTTAGAAATGATCAGCAGTGGTAAAGTGCCCAGAGTCATAAAACCAACAAAACTAGGTCAGAAACAGGAGGCCAAAAAGTAAAAAGTCAGGGGATAAACCTGCTGAAAAAGCCAGGTCTAACAGTAACTATAAATTCTGGCCAATGCTACTAAGCGGTTCAATTTTATTGTTGGTTATATTTCTTTCAAACATAAACCACAGTATCAAATCTTTGACAATCCCACACAATACAATTTATCATATTTTCTTATAATTCAGCAGTGTCATCTAAAATTGGGAAAGAGGGCATACCTATGAACAGATTGCAAGCTGTATAAGCTAAGCATAATATACATAAACAATTCATCCTTCAATAATTTTCTGAAAAAACCAAACATATGCCTAAAAAGAACAATTCACTTACATCTTGTACAATGTGCTCACCCCATGGGCCTACATTCTAAAATCTCTACATCACTTTGCAATTTTCCTATAAGATGCCATAAAGATAGCTCACTGAGTCAATGTTCGCCATTGATCCGAAGGTCACAAGTTCAAATCCTGGCAAAGCTATCGCAGCCTTCCAGCCTTCTAAGGTTGGTAAAATTGATCACCATTAAATTAGAAAATGTTAAAACATTTTATTTATTGTGCTTACAACCATGGGAGTATGATATGAAGCACTACCTGAAAACAATGTAATATCCTATTATCATAATTACTTGACGTTTGAGGAGCAAAAAGAATAGAAAAACACACAATATAAGTTTCCTGCCTTCAGGGGAAGGCATCCCAAATACAGAATCCAAGGGTATTTTCAGAGTACCTCACAGTCCTGCCCAGGCGGTGTAGTATGAATTACACCAAGTACACCAGTCTCTGGGGCATATGTATGAACAAACCGTTTTGCGAGTCCTTAATAGCGATTTTTAGCGAATCGCTATTAAGGACTCGCAAAATGCAATGTATGTAGGAATCGCAATAATAATTGCGATTCCTTAATATTCCTTAATTGTGAATCGCAAATTGCGATTCGCAATTAAGGAATACCTTCCCATTCATTCCTATGGGCCTACAGTCCCATAGGAATGAATGGGAAGACATTCGCAATTTGCGAGTACCCATTAGGTACTCGCAAATTGCGAATGCAATTTCAAGGGTGCAAGGGTGTCAAAAGGACACCCTGTTGCACCCCTGAAATATGTATGTGTGCACATGTGGCGCACATACATGCCCTAAGGGCATGTATGTGCGCCACAGGCCAAAATGCAAAAAAGTGCATTTTTCAGAGAAATCGCAAATTACCACCAACTAGAAGTTGGTGGTAATTTGCGATTTCTTAGGGCGAAATCGCACAACTTGGGTGCTTCCTGCATTGCATTTAAGGAATCGCAATATGCGATTCCTTAAATGCATTTGCGATTCCCTATATTGCGAGGGCCTTTTGGGATGATACATCCCAAAAGGCTTTTTCCCGTTCGCAAACGGGCCGATTCTGAGAATCGGCCCGTTTGCGAACAGGAAAAAGGATTCATACATATGCCCCTCTGTTTCCCCAGCTAGCAAAAGTGAGCGGTGCGCCCTAAAGCCGGCCTGGGGCGCTCTACTGCACATTTACTGTTCTAGTTGCCAGTTACCATGGTCTATCCCGGAAACGCCTCAGTGAAATACATTTTGGTAAACTTTAATTATGTTAATATGTACAAACGTTTTTATGGGAACAGCCCAGATAAATTAACGCATCTTCTTTTTTCTTCTAAAATAATGTATTTTATTCAATAAGCCACTGCGTTCTAGTTTAAAGGGCTATGCCCTTTTAAGTTGGAGGCTTCATTGGATTAGGTATGCCAAGAGTAGGAGAGGGCAACTTCTACCCCAGAGCGTATACGCCCTGTTCACTGTGTCTAGTAAATCAAGGCACAGAGCAGAAGCGACATTTGTCTGGGTTAGCAGAAGTGGCGTCACACATTCTCTGCCCCCCTTTGACAACAGAGGATTGGTCCCTTGTTCCACCCTAAGCCCTTTGTGGCTTCCTGTCTGCTGCTGAGGAGCTAAGGAAAGGGCAAGGAGGTCTCCGGCTCTGAGAGGAAAATAAAATAAACAGGGCACGGAGAGGAAGAGACAATAAACAGAGCTCTGAGAGGGACAGAAAATAAACAAGAGTTCTGAGAGGGACAAAAAATCACCAGAGCTCTGAGAGGAACAGACAATAAACAGGGCTTTGAGAGGAAAAGCAAATAAACAGAGTTATAGCTCTAAAAGGGACATAAAATAAACAGAGCTCTAGCTCTGAACAAAAAATAAACAAGGCTCTGAGAGAAAAAGAAAATAAACAGGGTTCGGAGAGGGACAAAATAAATAAATAAAGCTCAAGGTCTGAGAGGGACAAAAAATGAACAGAGTTCTGAGAGGGACAGAAAATAAACAGCTCTGGCTTTGAGAAGAATAGAAAATACATCGGGATCAGAGAAGAAATAAAAATAAACAGAGCCCTGAGAGAGACAGAATATAAACAGAGTTTTGAGATGGACAAAAAATAAACAAAGTTCTAACTCGGAGAGTAACAGAAAACAATCAGGGCTCTGAGAGGGACAAAAATAAACAAAGCTCTGATTGGGACAGAACATAAACAAAGCTCTAGCTCTGAGAGGAACAGAAAATGAACATGGCTCTGAGAGGAACAAAAAATAAACAAAGCTCTGAGAGGGGAAATGAATAAACAGGGCTCTGAGAGGGGCAGCAAATAAACAGAGCTCTGAGACGGGCAGCGAATAAACAGGGTTCTGAGAATGGGCAGCGAATAAACAGGGCTCCGAGAGGGGCAGCGAATTAACAGGGCTCTGTCAGGAACAGAAGATAAACACGGTTTAAGATCCCCTGCTAGCAAGAGTAGTGAAAGGAGAACCAAGCAACAAGCAGTGCCTGTAGTACCCCCCCCATTGATGTCCATGTTACCTAGTAAACATGGTGAGGGTAAGACAGGAGGGTGGACTAGTACTGTTGGGGCTACAGCCGGATGCTCCGGTGATCCTATTTATTATTAAGGCTCCCAGTTTTCCTTTTTCACAGATAAATACAGACAGAAAACAATGGGGGATATTCTCAAGAACGGGCGATAATCATCGCCAAAATGGGTTAACGCAATCTCACATATCGCCGTCCATCGCGGGAAAATAATTCCATGTCAACGCCCCATTCTCAACACGGCGGTAACATGCGATAGTGACCTGATAACGTCTCAAATGTCCGCGATAAAATCCCCGGGACGGCGATAAAAATCTAAAGCCGAACGTGAAAAAAGTTGCGATGGGCCCAACTGCGAAAAAAAAACACCGCGACAAGCAGCGCCAGGCCTGCAAGTCCCACAAGTCAGGCGGGAAAAACCACCACAAAAGCGCCAACAAAAAACACAAACAAAACACAAACAACTGCGAAGCACCATGGAGGTAGCCGGAGCGAGTACAGAGGACAACCAGAACCCCACAAGCCCCACGGAGGACCAGCCTGGGACCTCGGGGTCAGGGAAGGGCAAGGAGATGAAGAAGAGGAAGACACCCTACAGTACGCAGGAAAACCAGATCCCCATTACGGAGGACATAGAACACCACCACCAACTGTGCATCACCTCCACTGTGTCATTGGCAACTAAAAATACAATATGGAAATCCATATTGGCCAAGGTGAATGCAGTCGGAGTGAAGAGAAGGGAAGTGGACGACTGCAAGAAGCGCTGGACTGATGGGAAGCGCAAAACCAAGCTGAAACCCGCAGCCAACCTGAAAGCAGCAATGCAGACTGGAAGAGGGAGTCCAGCGACACACCAGGAGCTGGATGAGATGGAGGGAATGGTGACCCGAGTCATCATTGGGGAGACGGTGGCAGGAGTTGGGGGACCGGACACTGCACAACATGACCTGACCCAACAGCAACAGGGTGAGTAACGACCAGGTACTGGGGGGACGGGGGGAGATGGGCACAATGGCACACATGCACAATTGAGTATAGCACATCTGCGGACAAACCATGCCCAAGAGTCACAACTCCGACCAAGAGCACAAGTTACCCAAGTCTGCAACATCTCAGCACTGTATAAGCACAGAAATCAAAGGCACACCGCCTGAAAGGGATAAGGGCCAGCCAAATCAGAGCTGAAGGGGCAACACACCCACAATGCTGCACACACACATAAGAATCAGAGCACCTCAACATTGATAACAATGTGGTACAAACTGCAACACTTTCACAACAGAACAGAGGACACAACTACCGCCGCTTGTGTGTAGAAAATGGCCATTCGCATTTGGCATCGCAGGAAACTGTGAGATGACAACGTATAGGTACAACCTCACATCCCTGATGGTGTAGAAATGTCAATTGTCCCGCATCACATAGGCATCTCCTCACAAACAGTCACAATGTACATTGTCATGCAGTCTGCAAGTAAACTTGTCCAATGCGTCAACATACATGTGAACACAATGTCAATCTGCATCTCCCCTTCACATTGCAGAGGGAGAATCAACACCTCCTGCAGAGCAGACCCAACAACTCTGCACTGATGATGAAGAGGACCCCCCCAACATCGACACTGACGCCCTCCAACAGCCCATGGACAGCTTCGGCACCCCACCTCCAGGAGCAGTGCAGCCCAGCTGCATCGAGGAGACCCCACCCCCTGCACAGACCACACATCAGGAAGCACCCACCACCACTGCTGTCTCCCAGGACCCCCACGACCAACACATGGCATTCCAACGCCGTGTGTTAGGGTGCCAGGAGAAGATGGCTGATCAGCAGCGGGTGGGGTTCGACCTCATGGCAGCCAAACTAGATGCCATACGTGGGTGTCTACGTCCCATCAGGGATCACTTACAGTCCCTAACGGACAACCACTGTCCGCTCCATGCTCTCCAACAATCCATGGCTGACATCGCTGGAGTCATGACTCTGAGCCAAGAACAACTGTCCAGTCAGAGTGGCTCCAGCGATGCCAGCTGGGAGTTGGGACACATGCGGAGGATCATGTTGAACATGGAGCGGATGCAGGCGGAAAGAATGTTTGCCACGGCTGCACACCAGCGAGATGTAGCTGTGATCTTCCATGCCCTGCAGATCCTCGTCATGGCATTGCCGCCACAAGGCCTGGCGCGGATGAATGCTGCTGCTACTACTCCATCCACATCTCCGCCCCCTGAAGTGTCAGTGCCACACAGTGATGCAGACTAAACACCACCACCCACATGTGAGGCACCTGACACATCAGAGGACGAAGATGATGATGAATCTGGCACTGTGGTTAGAATGAAGTGGTAGCATTCATCTCCGCCATATGGCCTGTTTCAGCTTGGTTCTGCCCTCTGCATCATGCCCTGGATTAACACCTTCCACTGTCCCCCGATACACTCAGCGACACTCACCTTGGACCTCGCCAGGAACTGCCATATTTGGTTTGGTTACCAATGACACTGCAATCACACTGCGGACTGAAGTCTGCCTCTTCCGATGAACTTGTCAATCCCTAATGGACTCTGGCTGGCCCTCCACGGGGCAACAATGTAAAGTGGGGTGTACATGGCCCTGTACTGCTCCAGCCTCAACACTCCACTGAATGCGGAAAAACATTCTGATTCACACAGATGTGTTGTGGCTATGACCAATCAAGTATGAAAGTATGGATGAATGTAGGGACTAATTCCACAAAAAGGTACTCCCTGGGTAATGCTACCAATGCGCATGTCTGGCCGTGACCCAGATAGGCAGTGAGACACACATTGTCATTCAAATCAACACTCATCACAGTTGAAATAGTGAAGGTGCGTAGACTTTATTAGCATATGCGTGTCAGTACGGGCAAGAGAAGCGCCACAACATGCAGACCAATGCAGCAGTATGTCAGGAATATGAGGAACGTTGCCAAGCGCCGCTGTCCACTCCGGGGGAGTGCCTCACCCTTCACAGGTGTGTGTCAACCCGCGTTGTTGTCCGCTCATGTATTCGGAGTCCAGGCGAATGCAGCCATGTCCACTGTTGTCGTGGGATATGTGACCAGATCTCCAAGATGCAACAAGGTGTTGGGACATGTGCAATGGGTTCCAATCTGTTGTGGCTGCAGGTGCGTAGTTACTCGTCTATGAAAGCGATTGCAGCTCCATAGGTTATCATTTCCAACATGAGGTCGTCGTCGACTTCATCAAACAGGACGGAGAGGCAATCCATTAGCAGGTCCGGACAGATGTGCTGCGTCCACCCCCTTTCACCAATTAGCGCTACAGCCCAATAGGGGAGCGGTTCAATGTGGTCACTGCACACGAGGAGTTGTGCAATCTCCCAGGTCCAGCTGCCAGCATGCATACCAAGTATCAAGGCATCCCATAAATGGGTATCACGGTGACACTCCTGGTCGTGGGCCAATAGGGGGCGCACACACATGTCAAGATCCAGTTCAGCTACCGTCCTGTTGGATAGGCAGACATCCATGGGCCGCTCGAATATGCACGAACGACAATGCAACACAGGCTGAACGCAGGTGACGTTGGCAAGGTGGAAGCTTAGCCGGTAACTGATCCGCAGCACTGCCAATGGCAGTGCCCCCAGTAAACGCAGCATACGTGCATGGTACAGTTCCACCTGATAAGGGTTGTGCAAGTGTCCGGGATGTTCTGCCATTGCGTCAGTGGCTCTGGTCAAAGCGGCACTGTTCTGACCTGCGCCAGTTCTGTGGATGAAATGGCACAGCTCGGATCAATGGGTTGTTTTAGTGTGCAACGGCTGTACGCCTGGGATGGCGTGGGAGTAAGTGTGAAGGCCATTCCATGCAAGATAACTTCGAGCAAGGACTTCTGTGTGTGGGGTGTGTATACGTTGGTATTTCGTCGGGCTGTGCATAGTGTGGGAGTCGTCATCAGCTGCTCTAGTATCTGTCAGGGGGTGCCAGGCACATGCAATTCCGAGGTCGGAGGTGCAGATGTGCTTCCGCCTGATAGTCCAGACAAAGGAGCTTTCATCCCTAATGTTGGTTTCTCATCTGCTTGCAGTCAGGAAATGTGAAGTGGCTTGTTGGGGGTGGGGTGGGATGTGCGCGACTTTGGGATTCAAGTTTGACATGTCTTGCATGTGGCAAATGAGCGGCATCACTGTCTGTTACGTTGCCTCACAGCTGCTCCTCCCTCCCCCCGAGCCAATTTACCTGTGTGCGCTGCGCGGTTGCATCACTTGCATTCCTACGGCACACCATTGTCATGCCTGTCTGCGCATGTCCACAAGCCTGACAACGACACTGTGATGTTGGCCGTTGAAGGTGGGCGGCCACGTGAGTGTAGGGAAGGATAGGGCGGACACAGATGTAGAGTTGAGGCCTGGCTGAACTCGCGCTGCGATTATGGCTAGGCATTTGGCTCATGCTGCAGCAATACAGATACACACAGCACTTGGCATGTATGAGCCAAGGCCCCGAGCGGTCTTGCGCTCCTTCACTTCCCTGTTCGGGTGCATGCTACATTGCAACATTGTCGATTGCGGCCTGGGTGGCGCCGACACTACAACAGTGACACACTCATTAGTTACTTCCTTGTCCAGGCCAGGACTGAACCACACCCACAGCCCCGGGCAAATCCTTCACACCCCTACGCTGGCTTGGCGTACGCCGGCCCAGCCCACTCCGCTTCCGCTTACAGGGGACGACGACACAGCTACATGACCGGGGTCTTCCCCACTGCCTTAGGTGGCATGGTTGCGTCCACTGTCCACAACACTACACACACCATCAGTATATGTCCACATGGACATGTCTGTGCTCTGCATACTGAAGTCAGTCCAGCACATCACCGCCGCACTTGGCATTGTGTACATTCTTATTGATGGGTGACTTGCCTCCTTCGCACATACTTGGTTCCCACCTCTCCCCACATTCTGCAATTGTGTGGCTGAGGGGCCATGCCGTTTTCGGGAGGTCAGCTGTCTTGTTCTGCGCTGCCTCGGTGGTAGTCCGGGGGGTGACAGGGGGGGAGGCCTGGGGGTGGTGGCAGTGGGTGTTGTGGCCCTCTTGGGTCTCCGTGCTGCATGGTCAGTGGCTCCATGACATGTGTTGGTCTTCAGATGTGGCTCTGGGCTGGGCTCCCTTTCATGCTGCAGGTTGTCGTCCTGCTTTACACCAGTAAAAGGCAGGTGTTAAGTCCCTGCTGCTAACGCGCCTTATCGCCTGTTTTTGGGTCGCAGCGCAGATCTGGCTGGTCGTTGAGAATATCGCGAAGTGGTGTTTTTGTGTGTTTTTGCACGAGTACCCCTACTCTGCATATCATTAGTGTTAGTTGTCGCTCTCATCCGTGGCAATGTTTTTTGCGCCAGCTATCGCTGGGTAACTGGCGATGTCGGCAGTTTGCACCAGTGTGAGAATGGGGCGATGGATCTGTCGCCACTTTTGCGGCGCTAAAGTGCCGATCAATCGGCGATTAGTCCTTGAGAATATGCCCCAATGTGTTCTTGTCTGTATAAAAGCGGGAAAATATTGAAAATTGTGCTTCTTGTGAGTGACTCGCCATGCTTTCTTTCGTGCATTCCAGGACAACAGCTGATCAGATAGAGAGCATGGGGAGCTAAAAAACAGGATGAGATTTCCTTAAATGCAGGCATATGTTAACATATATATGAAGTATAATGGCAATATTTACCTGTGGGTGTAGTGTTTTGTTATATTTGACTGCTTAATTTACTAAAATGTGACCGGCATCAAAGTATGAGTTCATGCTCATCAGTTAAATAAATGTGGAAATATACAATTTTACGCCTCAATTGATTCTCAAACACAAAATAAATGTGGATAAATGGCAATAAGATGGCCAAAAAATAAATATGAAAAAAATACAGATGGAAATGGTAAACAAATAAATACCATAAAACCGGGAGCCCTATTTACTATTGGATGCACATCCAGCTTAGAGTAACACTACTCCTTACAACAGGACACCTGCTGCTGTCCTCAGCGGAGGAACAGCTCTGCCTACTGCTAGTGCTACTGAATCTGATGAAACACCCCACAAAATAAAAAGGGAAAAAGTAAATACCCCTTACGAGGGAGTGTTTCAGAACCAACATACTTGCCAATGCTACTGATTTCGGTGGTAGGTTATCTCTTCTTCGCCAGCTGAACCACCTAGCAAGGTTAGCCTGCGTCCCCACTGCTTTCTATAGGGCCAGGGCAGGCCTGGCAACTCATGTGCTGATGCAGTGAAAAAGCGCAGCTGTGTGTTACCCAACCTTCAGGTAGTCACAGTGTGAGCAGGAGTTAATTAGCCTGCTGACTCTCTTCTGTACTGTACAGACCACAATGTACCAGCTTCAGAGGGAAAATAGAAGTAAAAGCTCACAGGGGCGCGGTTGGACTAGGACATAAAAGAAAGCTCGGGCACCAAAATAAAGTAGCCCCCATTTGCAAATCAAATAGTAATAATGGTGCCCCACATTTGCAATTCAAGCAACTCTGAATGTTTTAAGACATGTTGTCTGAGTGGGCGATGAAGGGGCATCTGCGGCAGGCAGCGTTTGTGGTAATATTAGAGAAATGCCATAGTGAACTTCATTAGGATCATTTCCCTTTCTAAAAGATAAACACATTCACTTACCTTTGTTTTTTAATCACAATATACTATTGCTTTGTCAATGCAGTCTTAGAAGAGATAACATCATTCACAAGGCACCTTCCTCGTTCTGTCTTTTCTCCCTCCTTTCCTGTCTCCTGGTCCCTCTTTTCCACCTCTAGTGTGGATCTCAGCCCTCTAAGATGGCTGCTCTTTTCCACCTCTAGTGTGGATATAAGCCTTCTAAGATGACTGCTCATTTCCACCTCTAGTGTGGACCTCAGCCCTCTAAGATGGCTGCTCTTTTCCACCTCTAGTGTGGATCTCAGCCCTCTAAGATGGCTGCTCTTTTCCACCTCTAGTGTGGATCTCAGCCCTCTAAGATGGCTGCTCTTTTCCACCTCTAGTGTGGATCTAAGCCTTCTAAGATGACTGCTCTTTTCCACCTCTAGTGTGAAGCTCAGCCCTCTAAGGAGGCTGCTCTTTTCCACCTCTAATGTGGACCCCAGACCTCTAAAGTGACTGCCCTTTTCCACCTCTAGTGTGGATCTCAGCCCTTTAAGGCGACTGCTCTTTTTCACCTCTAGTGTGGATCTCAGCCTTCTAAGGCGGCTGCTCTTTTCCACCTCTAGTGTGGATCTCAGCCCTTTAAGGCGACTGCTCTTTTCCACTTCTAGTATGGATCTCAGCCTTCTAAGGAGACTGCTAATTTCCACATATAGTGTAGATCTCAGCCCTCGAAGGTGACTGCTCTTTTGAACCTTTAGTATGGATCTTAGCCCAATAAGAGGACTGCTATTATCCACCTCTAGTGTGGATCTCAGCCCTCTAAGATTACTGCTCTTTTCCACCTCTAGTGTGGATCTCAGCCTTCTAAGGAGGCTGCTCTTTTCCACCTCTCATGCAGATCTCAGCCTTCTAAGGAGGCTGTTCTTTTCCACCTCTAGTGCGGATCTCAGCCCTCTAAGATGACTGCTCTTTTCTACCTTAGTGTGAATCTCAGCCCTCCAAGACACTGCTCTTTTTCACCTTTAGTGTGGATCTCAGCCCCTCTAGCATGGATCTCAGCCTTCTAAGATGACTGCTCTTTTCCATCTTTAGTGTCGATTTCAGCCCTTTAAGGTGAGTGCTCTTTTCCACCTCTAGTGTGAATCTCAGCCTTCTAAGGCGGCTGCTCTTTTACACCTCTAATGTGGATCTCAGCCTTCTAAGGAGGCTGTTCTTTTCCACCTCTAGTGCGGATCTCAGCCCTCTAAGATGACTGCTCTTTTCCACCTCTATTGTGGATCTCAGCCCTCTAAGGGGACTGCTCTTTTCCACCTCTAGTGTGGATCTCAGCCCTCTAAGATGACTGCTCTTTTCCACCTCTAGTGTGGATCTCAGCCTTCTAAGGAGGCTGCTCTTTTCCACCTCTCATGCAGATCTCAGCCTTCTAAGGAGGCTGTTCTTTTCCACCTCTAGTACGGATCTCAGCCCTCTAAGATGACTGCTCTTTTCTACCTTAGTGTGAATCTCAGCCCTCCAAGACACTGCTCTTTTTCACCTTTAGTGTGGATCTCAGCCCCTCTAGCATGGATCTCAGCCTTCTAAGATGACTGCTCTTTTCCATCTTTAGTGTCGATTTCAGCCCTTTAAGGTGAGTGCTCTTTTCCACCTCTAGTGTGAATCTCAGCCTTCTAAGGCGGCTGCTCTTTTACACCTCTAATGTGGATCTCAGCCCTCTAAAGCGACTGCTCTTTTCCACCTCTAGTGTGGTTCTCAGCCCTTTAAGGCGACTGCTCTTTTCCACCTCTAGTGTGGATCTCAGTCCTCTAAGGAGGCTGCTCTTTTCCACCTCTAGTGTGAATCTCAGCTCTCTAAGATGACTGCTCTTTTCCACCTCTAGTGTGGATCTCAGCCCTCTAAGATGACTGCCCTTTTCCACCTCTAGTGTGGATCTCAGCCCTTTAAGGCGACTGCTCTTTTCCACCTCTAGTATGGATCTCAGCCTTCTAAGGAGACTGCTGATTTCCACCTCTAGTGTAGATCTCAGCCCTCGAAGGTGACTGCTCTTTTCTACCTCTAGTATGGATGCCAGCCCTCCAAGGCAGCAGTTCTTTTCCACCTCTAGTGTGAATCTCAGCCCTCTAAGACACTGCTCTATTCCACCTCTAGTGTGGATCTCAGTCCTTTAAGGTGACTGCTCTTTCCACCTCTAGTGTGGATCTCTGCCTTCTAAGGCAGCTGTTCTTTTCCACCTCTAGTATGGATCTCAGTCTTCTAAGGAGGCTGCTCTTTTCCACCTCTAGTGTGAATCTCAGCCCTCTAAGATGACTGCTCTTTTCCACCTCTAGTGTGGATCTCAGCCCTTTAAGGCGACTGCTCTTTTCCACCTCTAGTATGGATCTCAGCCTTCTAAGGAGACTGCTAATTTCCACCTATAGTGTAGATCTCAGCCCTCGAAGGTGACTGCTCTTTTGAACCTTTAGTATGGATCTCAGCCCTATAAGAGGACTGCTATTATCCACCTCTAGTGTGGATCTCAGCCTTCTAAGGAGGCTGCTCTTTTCCACCTCTCATGCAGATCTCAGCCTTCTAAGGAGGCTGTTCTTTTCCACCTCTAGTGCGGATCTCAGCCCTCTAAGATGACTGCTCTTTTCCACCTCTATTGTGGATCTCAGCCCTCTAAGGGGACTGCTCTTTTCCACCTCTAGTGTGGATCTCAGCCCTCTAAGATGACTGCTCTTTTCCACCTCTAGTGTGGATCTCAGCCTTCTAAGGAGGCTGCTCTTTTCCACCTCTCATGCAGATCTCAGCCTTCTAAGGAGGCTGTTCTTTTCCACCTCTAGTGCGGATCTCAGCCCTATAAGATGACTGCTCTTTTCTACCTTAGTGTGAATCTCAGCCCTCCAAGACACTGCTCTTTTTACCTTTAGTGTGGATCTCAGCCCCTCTAGCATGGATCTCAGCCTTCTAAGATGACTGCTCTTTTCCATCTTTAGTGTCGATTTCAGCCCTTTAAGGTGAGTGCTCTTTTCCACCTCTAGTGTGAATCTCAGCCTTCTAAGGCGGCTGCTCTTTACACCTCTAATGTGGATCTCAGCCCTCTAAAGCGACTGCTCTTTTCCACCTCTAGTGTGGTTCTCAGCCCTTTAAGGCGACTGCTCTTTTCCACCTTTAGTGTGGATCTCAGTCCTCTAAGGAGGCTGCTCTTTTCCACCTCTAGTGTGAATCTCAGCCCTCTAAGATGACTGCTCTTTTCCACCTCTAGTGTGGATCTCAGCCCTCTAAGATGACTGCCCTTTTCCACCTCTAGTGTGGATCTCAGCCCTTTAAGGCGACTGCTCTTTTCCACCTCTAGTATGGATCTCAGCCTTCTAAGGAGGCTGCTCTTTCCACCTCTAGTGTGAATCTCAGCCCTCTAAGATGACTGCTCTTTTCCACCTCTAGTGTGGATCTCAGCCCTTTAAGGCGACTGCTCTTTTCCACCTCTAGTATGGATCTCAGCCTTCTAAGGAGACTGCTAATTTCCACCTATAGTGTAGATCTCAGCCCTCGAAGGTGACTGCTCTTTTGAACCTTTAGTATGGATCTCAGCCCTATAAGAGGACTGCTATTATCCACCTCTAGTGTGGATCTCAGCCTTCTAAGGAGGCTGCTCTTTTCCACCTCTCATGCAGATCTCAGCCTTCTAAGGAGGCTGTTCTTTTCCACCTCTAGTGCGGATCTCAGCCCTCTAAGATGACTGCTCTTTTCTACCTTAGTGTGAATCTCAGCCCTCCAAGACACTGCTCTTTTTCACCTTTAGTGTGGATCTCAGCCCCTCTAGCATGGATCTCAGCCTTCTAAGATGACTGCTCTTTCCACCTCTAGTGTGGATCTCAGCCTTCTAAGATGACTGCTCTTTTCCATCTTTAGTGTCGATTTCAGCCCTTTAAGGTGAGTGCTCTTTTCCACCTCTAGTGTGAATCTCAGCCTTCTAAGGCGGCTGCTCTTTTACACCTCTAGTATGGATCTCAGTCCTCTAAGGAGGCTGCTCTTTTCCACCTCTAATGTGGACCCCAGACCTCTAAAGTGACTGCTCTTTTCCACCTCTAGTGTGGATCTCAGCCCTTTAAGGCGACTGCTCTTTTCCACCTCTAGTGTGGATCTCAGCCTTCTAAGGCGGCTGCTCTTTTCCACCTCTAGTATGGATCTCAGTCCTCTAAGGAGGCTGCTCTTTTCCACCTCTAATGTGGACCCCAGACCTCTAAAGTGACTGCTCTTTTCCACCTCTAGTGTGGATCTCAGCCCTTTAAGGCGACTGCTCTTTTCCACCTCTAGTATGGATCTCAGCCTTCTAAGGAGGCTGCTCTTTTCCACCTCTAGTGTGAATCTCAGCCCTCTAAGATGACTGCTCTTTTCCACCTCTAGTGTGGATCTCAGCCCTTTAAGGCGACTGCTCTTTTCCACCTCTAGTATGGATCTCAGCCTTCTAAGGAGACTGCTAATTTCCACCTATAGTGTAGATCTCAGCCCTCGAAGGTGACTGCTCTTTTGAACCTTTAGTATGGATCTCAGCCCTATAAGAGGACTGCTATTATCCACCTCTAGTGTGGATCTCAGCCTTCTAAGGAGGCTGCTCTTTTCCACCTCTCATGCAGATCTCAGCCTTCTAAGGAGGCTGTTCTTTTCCACCTCTAGTGCGGATCTCAGCCCTCTAAGATGACTGCTCTTTTCCACCTCTATTGTGGATCTCAGCCCTCTAAGGGGACTGCTCTTTTCCACCTCTAGTGTGGATCTCAGCCCTCTAAGATGACTGCTCTTTTCCACCTCTAGTGTGGATCTCAGCCTTCTAAGGAGGCTGCTCTTTTCCACCTCTCATGCAGATCTCAGCCTTCTAAGGAGGCTGTTCTTTTCCACCTCTAGTGCGGATCTCAGCCCTATAAGATGACTGCTCTTTTCTACCTTAGTGTGAATCTCAGCCCTCCAAGACACTGCTCTTTTTCACCTTTAGTGTGGATCTCAGCCCCTCTAGCATGGATCTCAGCCTTCTAAGATGACTGCTCTTTTCCATCTTTAGTGTCGATTTCAGCCCTTTAAGGTGAGTGCTCTTTTCCACCTCTAGTGTGAATCTCAGCCTTCTAAGGCGGCTGCTCTTTACACCTCTAATGTGGATCTCAGCCCTCTAAAGCGACTGCTCTTTTCCACCTCTAGTGTGGTTCTCAGCCCTTTAAGGCGACTGCTCTTTTCCACCTTTAGTGTGGATCTCAGTCCTCTAAGGAGGCTGCTCTTTTCCACCTCTAGTGTGAATCTCAGCCCTCTAAGATGACTGCTCTTTTCCACCTCTAGTGTGGATCTCAGCCCTCTAAGATGACTGCCCTTTTCCACCTCTAGTGTGGATCTCAGCCCTTTAAGGCGACTGCTCTTTTCCACCTCTAGTATGGATCTCAGCCTTCTAAGGAGGCTGCTCTTTTCCACCTCTAGTGTGAATCTCAGCCCTCTAAGATGACTGCTCTTTTCCACCTCTAGTGTGGATCTCAGCCCTTTAAGGCGACTGCTCTTTTCCACCTCTAGTATGGATCTCAGCCTTCTAAGGAGACTGCTAATTTCCACCTATAGTGTAGATCTCAGCCCTCGAAGGTGACTGCTCTTTTGAACCTTTAGTATGGATCTCAGCCCTATAAGAGGACTGCTATTATCCACCTCTAGTGTGGATCTCAGCCTTCTAAGGAGGCTGCTCTTTTCCACCTCTCCTGCAGATCTCAGCCTTCTAAGGAGGCTGTTCTTTTCCACCTCTAGTGCGGATCTCAGCCCTCTAAGATGACTGCTCTTTTCTACCTTAGTGTGAATCTCAGCCCTCCAAGACACTGCTCTTTTTCACCTTTAGTGTGGATCTCAGCCCCTCTAGCATGGATCTCAGCCTTCTAAGATGACTGCTCTTTCCAGCTCTAGTGTGGATCTCAGCCTTCTAAGATGACTGCTCTTTTCCATCTTTAGTGTCGATTTCAGCCCTTTAAGGTGAGTGCTCTTTTCCACCTCTAGTGTGAATCTCAGCCTTCTAAGGAGGCTGCTCTTTTCCACCTCTAATGTGGACCCCAGACCTCTAAAGTGACTGCTCTTTTCCACCTCTAGTGTGGATCTCAGCCCTTTAAGGCGACTGCTCTTTTCCACCTCTAGTGTGGATCTCAGCCTTCTAAGGCGGCTGCTCTTTTCCTCCTCTAGTATGGATCTCAGTCCTCTAAGGAGGCTGCTCTTTTCCACCTCTAATGTGGACCCCAGACCTCTAAAGTGACTGCTCTTTTCCACCTCTAGTGTGGATCTCAGCCCTTTAAGGCGACTGCTCTTTTCCACCTCTAGTATGGATCTCAGCCTTCTAAGGAGGCTGCTCTTTTCCACCTCTAGTGTGAATCTCAGCCCTCTAAGATGACTGCTCTTTTCCACCTCTAGTGTGGATCTCAGCCCTTTAAGGCGACTGCTCTTTTCCACCTCTAGTATGGATCTCAGCCTTCTAAGGAGACTGCTAATTTCCACCTATAGTGTAGATCTCAGCCCTCGAAGGTGACTGCTCTTTTGAACCTTTAGTATGGATCTCAGCCCTATAAGAGGACTGCTATTATCCACCTCTAGTGTGGATCTCAGCCTTCTAAGGAGGCTGCTCTTTTCCACCTCTCATACAGATCTCAGCCTTCTAAGGAGGCTGTTCTTTTCCACCTCTAGTGCGGATCTCAGCCCTCTAAGATGACTGCTCTTTTCCACCTCTATTGTGGATCTCAGCCCTCTAAGGGGACTGCTCTTTTCCACCTCTAGTGTGGATCTCAGCCCTCTAAGATGACTGCTCTTTTCCACCTCTAGTGTGGATCTCAGCCTTCTAAGGAGGCTGCTCTTTTCCACCTCTCATGCAGATCTCAGCCTTCTAAGGAGGCTGTTCTTTTCCACCTCTAGTGCGGATCTCAGCCCTCTAAGATGACTGCTCTTTTCTACCTTAGTGTGAATCTCAGCCCTCTAAGGGGACTGCTCTTTTCCACCTCTAGTGTGGATCTCAGCCCTCTAAGATGACTGCTCTTTTCCACCTCTAGTGTGGATCTCAGCCTTCTAAGGAGGCTGCTCTTTTCCACCTCTCATGCAGATCTCAGCCTTCTAAGGAGGCTGTTCTTTTCCACCTCTAGTGCGGATCTCAGCCCTCTAAGATGACTGCTCTTTTCTACCTTAGTGTGAATCTCAGCCCTCCAAGACACTGCTCTTTTTCACCTTTAGTGTGGATCTCAGCCCCTCTAGCATGGATCTGAGCCTTCTAAGATGACTGCTCTTTTCCATCTTTAGTGTCGATTTCAGCCCTTTAAGGTGAGTGCTCTTTTCCACCTCTAGTGTGAATCTCAGCCTTCTAAGGCGGCTGCTCTTTTACACCTCTAATGTGGATCTCAGCCCTCTAAAGCGACTGCTCTTTTCCACCTCTAGTGTGGTTCTCAGCCCTTTAAGGCGACTGCTCTTTTCCACCTCTAGTGTGGATCTCAGTCCTCTAAGGAGGCTGCTCTTTTCCACCTCTAGTGTGAATCTCAGCCCTCTAAGATGACTGCTCTTTTCCACCTCTAGTGTGGATCTCAGCCCTCTAAGATGACTGCCCTTTTCCACCTCTAGTGTGGATCTCAGCCCTTTAAGGCGACTGCTCTTTTCCACCTCTAGTATGGATCTCAGCCTTCTAAGGAGACTGCTGATTTCCACCTCTGGTGTAGATCTCAGCCCTCGAAGGTGACTGCTCTTTTCGACCTCTAGTATGGATGCCAGCCCTCCAAGGCAGCTGTTCTTTTCCACCTCTAGTGTGAATCTCAGCCCTCTAAGACACTGCTCTATTCCACCTCTAGTGTGGATCTCAGTCCTTTAAGGTGACTGCTCTTTCCACCTCTAGTGTGGATCTCTGCCTTCTAAGGCAGCTGTTCTTTTCCACCTCTAGTATAGATCTCAGCCCTCTAAGGCAACTATTCTCTCCTACTAGTATTGAAATATGTGACCGGAAGGTTATACATGCACAGTGCTTGTCGCTGGCACAGATAGATATTTCATGATTTAAATTTCCGAGAAGAATTATACACAAATCTCTTTAACATTGCAAAGAAAATGAGCACCAGCAGTGTGGGCCCTTACGTCGCACTAGTGTATCTTACTGAATGTCTTGAAAAACTCATACGCTCTACTTTTCGTGGCACCACTGCTTAGAAGCCACCACTATTAACCATTCAACAAAACAATTGAAAAGGAGCGTCTGCTTCTTTCATCTATCTCCACCCAAGATTCAGGCAGTAAAAAGTCCAGAAACAAATCCAATATGCAAAATTCAGCAATATTCAATTTTCAGGAGTCTTGCAACTGTGTTTCTGAATCCAGCTTTTATTAATTTTTCAAAGTACAACTATTTTCAATCAGCCCAGCCAACGCGTTTCTTCTCTTAGGACTTCATCAGGGCTGCAAATGAAAAAAACATACATCACTCATGTGAAATGCATATTTGTCATGGATACAATTAATTAATAATCATTTATAAAATACACCGACAATACCTCCGCAAACCAAGACTCACTACCTATATATAACATACAACACTAACACATATAGTGTCTATTTCTATTATTATCACCATTAATACATTATGTACATCATTGTTTGTAAAATACATTCCCATTAAACCACAACTTCCTGCCTATATATAACCTTTATAAACATTGTACACATTAAAAATAATGTTTTACTTTCTATGTACATTTTTTGATGTTAGCAAACCTATGTTGTATAATGCCTGTTCAACAATCTTATCTTACTATCATTCTGCGCTCAACCTTTCTTCTTGAAACCCACACAAACATTTTTTTACATATATTTGTTATAAAGATGTCACTGATTTTTGTGTTTTAATACTGCAAAATGTAACTGCCATGATATGCAACTTCTGGCTTAATGTCTTCAATGTCGTCAAACAATATCTTGGGGGCCTATAATGCCCATCCTATATCAGTAATCTCCGGCATCCCTTTTGGTGAATAATAAGGATTCAGAGAAATTGTAGTTATGATGAGGAATTTGGTACTTGTCTAAATGACCTGAAAAACAGACTTAGGGTCAGAGGCTACCCGGAGCAAATTTAAAAAAATGCAGAAACAAGAGTCCAAAAAATCAAAGGAACTGACACCTTAGTACAAAAACCCATAAAGTAATAATTTGACAGATTGGCATTTATATCAACATATACCTCTGAACACTACCTAATATATAAGACGCTGTGTAAAAATTGGGATCTATTGAAGGGTGTCCCAAGGCTAACCGATGTGATTTGGAACAAACCCCCTGTAACATATAGGAAAGGAGCTACTATCAGAAACAAAGTGACGAGAAACTATCTAGAACCCGTGACAACATCTGAAGCTAATTGGTTGCCTCTCCAACCGAAGGGTTTCTTTAAATGTGGGTCTTGCATTATATGCAGTTATGGACTCAACAAATTAAAAACATTCATGTATAATACAAGGAATTATATCATCATATTAATCAATTCATCAACTGCAATAGTTGTTTTGTGGTGTATGCAATTGTTTGTAACTGTACCAAAGTTTACATTGGTAGCTCTAAGAGCGTTTTGGTAGTTAAGAATTCAACAGTATCAGAAAGCTATATTGAATAAGGATGAAAGATTCCCAATAGCGCAACATATTAGGGTGTGCCACCTCAATAATGTGGATTTCAAGTTCCATGGAGTCCAAAGGATAGAGAAAGACACCAGGGGGGAGATGTGAGAAGCTGGCCTGGTATATGATGTCCACTAATGTAAGTGGGCACCTTGCACCAGTCCAGACAACCTTTAAGGCAATTTAAGTGGTCTTAGACAACCTTAGAAGCTCTCTAAGTGGTAGCTGTGGAGAGCAGCCTTCAGGCTTTGTCCAGAAGGAGTGTAAAGCAGCTTGTTTTACCAGAATGCAATCTTATAGTATAGAGTAAGTGAAAAAGAACCACACAAGGTATTTATAAAAATATGTATTTATTATATAATACTCTCTAACACATAGAAATATCTCCTACCTGGAGATGTGCACAATGCACACAATACTTTAGCAAAGAAACACAGTAAATAGCACATAATACACAGTGGACCCCAGGGGGGGGACCAAACCATATACTAAGAAAGTGGTATAAGAACCACGACTTGGGTCAAGACGATATCGAGAGGACGTAGAAGTGCTGCGTACCCAAGGAACCACCCAAGGTAAGTAGATAGGGACCCCACTGAGAACGTGTGCAGTGTGGGAACTCGACCGCGTGCTCCGTACAACTCTACGGGTAAGTCGCGGTTGGATTTTTAAAGATTAAGAACCCTTCCCAGTGGACCCTGACAAAACCCAGTGGAAAACAGAAGGTTGGAGAGCCACCCCACCCATGGATACCCTAGTAGCCACGTTACTTACACCAGGGAAGCCGGTGCATCCGTGTGAAGTGGTGTCGGAAACCGCCATCGAACCGAATGGAAGACTTCAGGAAAGTGCCGCTGCTGGAAGAGGAGGAAGTGTCCGCAGGAATCCGAAGGTGGATTCAAGATGAGAGGTACCTGCAAGCAGAGGGGACAGAGTCTATGTCACTCAGGAGTGTCCAGGAGACTTGGAAGACGCTGAGGCGGACCAGGAGCCGTGCATGAGCTGTCCCACGAAAGATGTCGATTGCTGAGGGGTTGGTCTCCGGCAGGAGCACCAACAAGCCTTGGCAAATGCAACCAATGCAGAATCGAAGAAGGAGCAACGTCGGGACCAGCAAGGTCCAGGGGAATCCCCAAAAGCAGGGGAGTCAGGGCAGGACCCGAGCAATCAGGGAAGCCCAAAAGAAACAAATGTGACCCTCAAATGGACTTACAAGCCAGAGGCACTGAAGTCACAAGAGGACCTCAAGCAGCTCACCAAAAGATGCAGACCACGGTGCACAGCGATGCGGTGTGGCTGAAGATTCTGGTCTCTGCAGATGCTCGAGGTGGGGGCTACTTGGAGCCCGAAGATCTTGGAAGGAAGCCAACAAGCCTTTGCACAGGGGTTCAGTTATTGCAACCCCCACGAGGGATACTGGCCTCAAACTTGGTGAGAGGGCAGGGCAGGCCTAGGGAGCTGTGGAAAACCACCACCTGTGTTCCAGAACCTTACGAAGTCCGGAGGAGCTCAGGATCAGCAGACCTGTTGACTTAGTTGCGGTGCCTGCGAATGCAGGTGAGTGACTCCTTCACTCCAAGAGAGATTCCTTCAGGTGTCTTTGATGACCACAGTCCTTGGAAGGTTCCTGTATAGTGCACAGGCACAGACGATGCAGCAGACTGGAAGGGAGATGAAGTCGAGTCCAAACGAAGTCCAGCGCAGTCCAGAGTGCCCAGACGGTAGAAGTAGAAGTGGTGTCTGACCTGAATCTTGTCCCACAACGAATCTAGGGACCTACACCCAGGTAAGCCCTTAAGTACCCTAGGGAAAGGGTTGGGACGATTCAGGGGACCCTCCCAGGGGAGGGTCTGGACAGGGGGGAGGTTACTCCCATGTCTTTTGTCCAGTGTCATGCCAGAGCAGGAGCCAATGACTCCCAGGACTGGTTTGAACTGGACTATGCACAGGGACACCAAATGTGCCCTTCATGCAGACTTAGTGGTGCTGGCAAGAGCACCCACCCGGTCCCAAAACACTACATCCTGTCTGGGAGGTGGTCACACCTCCCTGTGACAGGATGCCTATTGTTCTGCCTTCCCCTGCTCGAGCTTGGCTCAGCAGCAGGAGGGCAGAAATGTGTCTCTGGTCAGCAGCAACCATTTTGTGCTGGCCGGGTCTAGAAGGTTGGCACCGGGAACGCTGAGAGCCTAACGGAGGGCTCTTCCAGTGTTTGGAACATGATAGGATTCGTTGCAGCCGTTTTCGAGATGGTCATCGCGTAATTACGCAGTGCCCCTCTATATAGTATATGGCTGCTTCACTGACAACCCGGGAGAATGGACTCTGTAGGCTGTAGGGGTGTCCTGCTCATGCACGGGCACCCTCTCACTTAGAATCAAGCACCCTGCCTTCAGGATTGATAAGTTTTGCTATAGGGGTGACTTATAGGTTTTAAGTGCAATGACCCTAGATATAGGAAACCTATATCTTAAGTAAGTGGTGCTAGCACCAACTTACACAGGCTGTAATGGCAGGCCTGTAGTTCCATTTTGAATGGTCTTCCATGGGTGGCATAATGCATGCTTCAGCCCATGGGGGACCTCTGGGGAACCTTTGCCCTGGGTACCTTAGTACCGTGTACTAGGGACTTATAAGGGTACCCCAGTTTCCAATCTGGCATGTACCTAAGTATTTACCACAACAATTTAAGGGAGAAAGCCCGAGACTGGGCTCCTGATTAGCAGGATCCGAGTCAGACTAGTCAAAAACAGCTTAGCACCAGGCAAAAAGTGGGGGGTAACCATGCAGAAGGATCCTACCTTCCTACAGGAGATATGGATTTAAAGCTCAGAAAGGAAGAAGCTAAGTGGATTAGCAGATTGAGAACTGTACAGGCCGATCTCAGTCTGGAAAATGAGCTACATTACTTTCTCTAAATTGCTCAATCTTGGAGATGTACTAGGGTGATTGCTGGAATGGATAGAGGCGTATAAGGGCGTTACTAATGTGAATTTGACTAGGATAATGGATTGAGAATATGTGTGTGATCTCGGTGTCGGTGACATAACAGTCACCGACTGTTTTTCGGTGACATTGGATACAGATAGATGATTGGCTTTGGACAATATATATATAATGTTTTTCAAAATCCTACATGGAGAGTGTATTTGATTAGGACAGTTTGACTACAGGCCGTGAAATGTGTTTGGTCGACCACTAAATCCTTGGAATATTGGATTTTTATTTTTAGGATTCATAAGATTTGCTCTTGAGGGGGTGGATAGATAATCAAACATGAGCATCTGTGACTCTACATGGCATATTCTTGAATTGTGTATTTTTTGCCAGATGTCGTACAGAGTGGCTAGCGATGAATAATTTCTCTTCCTGGCTAGTTGGAACAGACGTAACAATAGAGGATGTAGATTATGTTGTGTTTTTTATTTTTCCATATACAAGGTGAAGCTCAGTACCTATTATAATTGGCTCATGTGCCTTGTATTTTAGGGGACTTGTCATTTTGATTAACTTAAACGGTAAGATTTGGGCACAATTAATTTAGAACAATGTGGTGTTTGATTAGTCATAGCAACTAACATCTTAGGCGAAATTATGGAGAAATGTTTTAGATTGAGCTAACATTGGTTTGGACCAGACATGAAATTTCAATAGATATGAGAACTACTCGCCAATATGTGAAGATGTGCCTGAATATGCATATAGGGAAAAACTCCATGAGCTAGATAAGCGGTCCACGGAATGGCAGTCAGAAATGGGGTCGTAAGAATGATGAGAGATTTATGTGTTATGGATTTAATGATTTTATTGGTTGATTCTTAAAGAAGTTTTGTGGTTGGCCAAAATATTTGGTCGGACTAGAGAGGTTCTCTCAGATTGTATGAACAATCTGAGTAAATATACATATCAGAAAGTGCCGTGATTTAATGAGCACAAAGAAGTTTTTAACCTAATGCGGTGAGGCGGGAGAGGAGATTTTAAATCTCAAAGAAGTGTTGGGAGTTACTACAAACACTTGGTCGGACAGGAGGGGAAACCACCAGAACCCGTGGAGTTTCGGACCAATATATTAGTCTGAAAGTGCGAGGACTGGTTGAGCGCAATTACGTTTTTAATCGCAACACAGTGAGACGGCAGAAGAGAATTTGCATTATCATTTTTATATAAGTTAGCTTTCGGATTGGTGGAACTCGGGATGACCAGGGAAGAAACTCGCTTGGTCGATAGTGAGACGAGAATTTGTTGACTGTGAGAGTCATACAAGTAGTTAGAAAGGATTGTGATTGGCCGAACCAGGATGACGTTCGAACGTAACATGTGAGACGGCGGATGAGAAACTGCTCTGCCGCTCCCACTGGCATTAACTTTCTGATTGGTGGGGGGGCGTGGCCAAGCCGCAGACCAAGATGGCTGCGCGGCTGTGAAGCTCCGTCGGCCGTCCAGGCAATCATTAAATTTCCCACACTCCAGTATGGCCACTAATCAAGAACTGGACTCCGATGGTCTGGTGAGCGGTTCCAGATCCAGATGAGCCCCGCAGTGTCAAAATCAGAGCGCTGAGTCCGTAGATATGTGACCGAGGCAGGTCGACCCCGGCACCATAATGGCGGCGGCGTAGGCGATCGGAGATGCGGCGGAGCGACACTGCAGAGGGGGCGAATTGCACAGATTCCCAGACGACCAGGGTGCGGTGAGTTGGCGGGGCGCGGGCCGGGGCAATTGGCAGCAACTCGCAAGTTGAGCGCAGCGCGATACAGGCGTGTGGCCCGTTCGGCCTCCTGCGGACTGCGCAGTGAGCTTCCCCCCAGTGGCGCACCGGAGTGAACAGGGACAGGGCCTGCGTGTACAAGATGGTAGCAGCCCCAGGGCTCTCATACGCAGCACGCTAACCGCCCACGGGGGTTGCTCCGATACCGATCCTGCCTGCGCCTGGCCGCCGCCCTGCCACTCCCCTCCCTTCCCCCCGGTGTTGCTCGCCCCGGCGGACTCTTCCTGACGCATTGAGGCACTGACGCTTGCTTGCCGCCTCCCTCATATCATAGATATTTCACCATCAGGCGCCAACATAGAAGCTCCCTGCTTATGCTCATCAGTCTAGCGCCCTGAAGTCCTACAGCTCTCCTGCCATCTGCTAAGAGAAGTCAGCTATTACACCACTCAGTGTGCGAGGTGTGCAGGTTCCCCACTGCCTGACAACGCCACAAGCTCCTGGTCAGTGCTGGCGGCAGTTCGGCCCCAAGGTGCCATCTTGCAACGTAGGCATCGTGATTGCCCAGCCAGCCACACAGAGTGCAGCACCACCCACTTTTGCCTGCTAGTCATAGATATCCCCGCCGAATCCTATTTTTTGGCTATCTTGCTGGAGCTGCGGCATGGGCCGCAAAGACCCAAAACAACGGCTCCTTCCCTTTGAAAAGGTTACAGAGACTGCCCCAGAGGAATCTATCACCATGGCGGAAGGCGGACAAAGAGCGGCTCAATCGGAGGACAACACTAGCCAAATAGGCTCTCTCCTGCACGAGATGAGAGCGGGATTCAAGGCACTTGATGTGCGCTTTGACACACTTGACAAATATATTGCGGACCTGGGCTCCAAGATCCAGGCGCACGACAGGCGTCTCGACGTGGTGGAGTCCCGCACCTCTGACCTGGAAGACGGGACGGCGCAATCGCTTAAGCGACTCGAACGCGTAGAACGTATCCTCAAAGATGTCGCAATCAAGAACGAAGATTTGGAAGCGCGCAGTCGCCGAAACAACGTTCGCATCATAGACGTACCCGAATCCACTGCCACTGGCCGCATGGACACTTTTGTAGAGACGATTCTGATTGACCTCTTTGGTAGAGACTCCTTCACCCCTGGCTTTGTGGTGGAACGCGCTCATCGGTCGTTGGGGCCCAGGCCCAATCCAGGTTGCCCACCCAGGCCCATCATCGCTCGCCTCATGAACTTCAGGGACCGGGACACTGCTCTCCGTCTGTCTCGTGAACGTGGCGAAACCATATGGCAGGGCTTCAAGCTGTCGCTATACCCGGACTTCACCATCATGGTCCAGGAGGCCCGGCGCAAGTACAATGGAGCCAAGGCCACGCTCAGGAATCTAGGCCTGAAATATGGCATGCTATACCCCGCTCGTTTGCGAGTCGAGATCAATGGGCGGGCCCTTATCTTCGACAATCCCACGGAGGTGCAGGAGTTCTGTCACACATACAAGCTAAATAACAAGCAGCCTGGGGAAGAAAGTAGGCTCTCTCCACCACAGAGTGGCTCAGATGCGAGTATGGAACTCTTCTCCGGATCAGGGGCTGGTTGAACTCTTTCTTAGGCCTTGCTTCCCATAGATGACTGATAACATTGGGATTTAGTTTATTACATACATATGTACTAGTTGCCATCCGGCAGTAGGGGCGTTGCCACCCCCCTATTGGTGTATACTGTGAATTTGTTCTGTGAATTACGAATGTACCTTGTTTGGGCTTTTTGCATTATCCTGGCGTTTCAATTGGTACTATGGCCTTCTTCGATATTGGTGGTATTGCCTCTCTGGATGGGCGGGGAGGGGGGTGGACGTTTTTGTTTTTGTTTTTGTTAAGATACACTTGGTCAGCTTTACGTTTGAATGCAGTCATGAATAGCATGAATACACGTTTGCTTCTCTTCAAGCTTCACCCTTTATCACCCACATGGCCCAGTTAGGACACAACTCCGGCCCCTCAGATTTGTCGCTGATGACATGGAATATCCGAGGCCTAAATAATACACGTAAGAGGAGACAAGTAGTGCATTATTTACTCCGCCATCGGGTGGACATAGCCTTCCTACAAGAGACCCATTTGCCCACAACTGATCAAGCCCGCTTTGCCACTAGCTGGGGAGCCCATAGATATTTTGCAAATTTTAGCAACTACGCTAGAGGCACGGCCATTCTCATACACAAAAGGATCCCATTCAGCCTCCACTCTATTATCTGTGATATTGAAGGTAGATATATAATTGTAGTCGGCACGTTAATGGGACATAAAATAGCGATGGTGTGTGTGTATGGCCCTAACAACGATTCCCCTGACTTTTATTACTCCATGCTCTCGCAGCTGTTGAAGCTTGGCCCCGTGTCTTTCCTGATGGGAGGTGATTTCAACATTACCCCGGATCGGGCATTGGATAGCACTTCGCGGGTGCCTGATCCCAAGCCACGTGCGCGGCGGGCTCTTCATTCCTTGCGCGAGCAGCTATCATTAATAGACATAGGTCTAGCACATAACCCACAGCACACCGACTATACACATTATACCAGTTGTCACAACACATGGACGAGGATTGATTATTGGTTGTCCTCCCCCGCTATATCTGGCTGGTGTCACTCAATCCGGACGTTCCCGCGGACATATTCTGATCACTCCCCTGTATTATTGGCATTGAAAGTCCCCCGCCCAGAGGGCTTCGAAAGGCAATGGCGGTTCCCTAGTCGTGCCTTAGACGATGATTTATTCCAACACGAAATTCGGGAGGCTATTGAGGAATACTTCGCCATAAACACTGGTTCAGTAGACTCTGCAGCGATGTTATGGGAGGGCTTTAAAGCTTTCATAAGAGGTGTATGCATATCCAAACACGTCGGAGTGCTGCGAGATTTACGCAGAACTTTGGCCCGTCTAGAACACGACCTCACAGTATTAGACTCCAGGCAGTTGCACACGCAAAACCCCGAAGTCGACAAACAACGGATGACCCTGCTCACAGAATACAGAGATACTGCTGAGCGAGAGATCCTATTCATGGGGAAATACCATAATGCAAAGCAATATGGCGAGGGCGAGCGTCCGGGACGTGTATTAGCACAGATATTCAGACCTCCATACAGTAAGGCATATGTTCCCAATTTACAAACATCGACGGGGCAACAACTTTCAGACACACTTGAAATCCAGAAGGAATTTCTGTCCCATTTTAAAGCCTTATACACCACCAGAGTTGGGCATGGCCACTCCAAGCAGGAGACTTATCTATCGGAGATTGCGCTTGTCTACCTCGAGAAGTATATGCAAGACTTCCTGGCGGAACCCATCTCGGAGGCAGACATTATCGAAGCCATAACCGCTCTGAGGTCGTCCTCGGCCCCTGGCCTAGACGGCTTCACGGGCGAATTTTACAAGGCCTTTAAGGACTTATTGGTACCGCAGCTCCTGGAGGTATATGCGGAGGCCTTGGAGAGACAAGTTTTGCCACCCACTCTCCGCGAAGCGGTTATAATTCTCCTCCCCAAACCTGGTAAAGATCCCCTGCTCTGTGGCTCGTATCGCCCCCTTTCGCTATTGAACCTAGACTACAAAATTCTGGCCAAGGTTCTCGCATGTCGTCTCTCCCTCTTAATGGAATCCATAATATCTCCGGCACAATCCAGTTTCATCCCCCATCGCTCCACAGCTTTCAATCTGCGAACCTTATTCTCTACCCTGCACAGGATAAGTCCTGAGGTGCCAGCGGCCACGATTTTACCCGATACAGAAAAAGCCTTTGATTCCCTGGAATGGCCATTCTTTCTGTCCATTATGCGACGCATGGGAATGCCGCTTGGTTTTGTTGCTACCACAGCACTGCTGTATAGCCAGCCCACCGCTCGGCTCAGACTAAATGGTACCCTGTCTGAACCCTTTACCCTATCGCGAGGCACAAGGCAGGGCTGCCCGCTTTCGCCCTTATTATTTATTTTGGCCATGGACCCACTGATTCGGCATTTTCAAGAAAAACACTTTCACAGAGGCCTACAATTTAACACAGGTCCATTATTAGTATCGCTATATGCAGATGATACAATTCTTTATGTTCGCAACCCGCATATTAATTTAGATCCCCTCATCCGTGAAATTCTCCGCTTTGGCGTGTATTCCGGCCTTAGCATCAATTGGCACAAGTCCGTGATTTTTCCCCTCACAACCAGCACGGAAAAGTGGGAACTCGAGTTCCCACTGGAGTGGTGCACAGACTCAGTAAAATATTTGGGTATACACATACACCTCGACACTGAACAGATTATCCGCCTTAACTACGGCCAGGCGATACACGCATTAGAGGCACAGATAGACAAATGGCTCAAACTCCCACTTTCCATGGCAGGCCGGGTGGCGCTTGTCAAGATGGTCGTGCTCCCTAAGTTCTTATATTTATTTCATAACATTCCAATCCCCCTTCCAAACAGATTTTTTTTGACTCTTCGTTCCCATCTAATACGATTGGTGTGGGGTGATAAACGGGCCCGGGTCCGCTGGCAGGTTATGACGTTGCCCTATGACAGAGGAGGATATGGAGTCCCTGATCTACAGCTGTATTACTTGGTTGCCCAGTGCAGGTACGCACAGGCGTGGTACCACCCAGATGCCAGAATCCCTTATCTACGTCCAGAATCAGATCTAGTTCTCCCTGAAACACTGGCTACCATCTTGCCTAAAGGCCTTCCCAGAGACCCTAGAGACATCCAAACGGTCTCCACTACCAGTTGGGCGTGGGAGAAACTAAGACGGATCACTAACCCGCCATTTCTTTATGCTGCATCCCTTCCACTCCCAAATGCCAGATGGCTGCCGATTACAGGCGAGAAACTCATACAACGCACACGCACTAAATTCAACATTGTCAAAATGGGCGATCTGTTTCCAGGTGGTCATGCCTTCAACGCAGATGACATGACCCGATTCCCCGATGCAACGTTCATGGATAAGTTTGTGCTATTGCGAATTCGTTCTGTGTTACGAGCCACTTTCCCCTTGAACCCCCGTCCTTCTCCCCGCTCTCCATGGTTATTGAGAGCACTCGGGGCGTACACCTTATCTCCAAGCTCTACAAGACGTGTGCGGACATTATCCCACTTAATGATGACAGGGTCCGCAGGGATTGGGAGAGCGATTTGGGTAACCCAATAACAGATGAACAATGGGCTGCGTGCTGCGCAGTGACGAAGAATGTCTCCCTTAATAGCAGCCACAAATTGATACATTTCAAATTTCTTCGTAGAGCATATGTTACTCCAGCCAGAGTCCACAGAATAGATCCCTCCAGATCACACAATTGCCATAGATGCAATGCCCCACATGCGGACTTCGCTCACCTTGCATGGTCCTGCCCACGCATTCACTCCTATTGGGTAGAGATACATAAGACACTGAGCAGTATGGTTAACTTGCCAATAGATCCCCTGCCCGACATTGCCCTCCTAGGGTACGTGGTTCAGTTTCCCCAAAAAATTCGTAAATTTGCAGCCATTTGTCTGTTGTTAGCCAAAAGAGAAGTCGCCATTCACTGGGGAGGCAGGTCCGCACCCACGGCTAAGGGATGGATGAGTAGCCTGGCATCTTGCACCACGAGAAGCGAAATATATGCGACCACGATCCCTCCCACCTCCAGACCCAGGGACATATGGGGCCCTTTCCGAGCCTACCTTGAATCACGGCAACACGACCCCCCCCACACAACAGGAACAGGGTATTGTGCCCACCGGGGTGGGGTAGATAATTCCAGCAAACAGGCAGGGTGCCATTCCAACACCCTCTTGGTCATTTATTTCGCCTTATGTTATGCATCATGTATATAGACGATAACGCTATGGGTCGTATTTGTATAATCTGGGCAACTGTATACATCTAGGGATTTGCCACTGAATATTGAAAAAGATTTATATTCAAAGCCTCTTATTGATGTGTTTCCTGACTGGACCAAATGAAGCATGTACGATCCTCTTCAATGTTCCTTGACAATGACTGCATTCATGCATATATATCACACTGCTATATGTTAAAATGCTAAATAAAGTTTAATAAAAGCCAGTCTTGGCTACTGCAGAAAAAAAAAAGAAAAAAAAACTTTCTGATTGGTGGGATTTAGGTGGACCAGAGAGGAAACTCTCTGGGTCGATAGGTATTGAAAGCTATGTATAAATGAGGAAGCATTATGATTGGTTGAGCAGGAGGGCTACTGGGGTATATTATGAGTTGATTGGGTGGCTGTTTCTTTAAATTTCCGGAACCCGATATTTCGGGTTGTAGGTGTTTTTCCGCAACATTTTGCCCTGAGCCACAAAGGAGCAAGATCAGTAGAGATAAGGGAGGTTTAATATATGTTATACTGAAGTGAATAGGTATGTGGGTTGATTGATGAAATAGTCATTAGCAGATGGATTTTGCACTTATTGAGGGTGTCCTGAACAGGTTTATTGCTATAGGAAAAGTTCTCTAGCATGGAATATGATGGAGAGTTTCTTCATCCGAGGACTAGATAGGGGGACCTTTTTTGGATTAACACTTTTTACTTGTACATGGACCATTAAAAGAGATCTTGGGAGGAAGATGGGTTCCCTTATGTTGATTATTGCTATTTGTGCATTTTAGATGAATCAGGGGGTACTACACCACCCGGGATGTGAGATTGATTCCCTATGAAGACATTGAGTCACAAGTTGCATTTCATGCCAGTTAAATTTTACAGTATTGGAAGGCAAAAGTGAGTGACATCTTTGTAACAAATATGTGTAAAAAATTTTTTTTTTGTGTGGGGTTCAAGAAGAGTACAGAATGATAGTAAGATAAGATTATTGAATAGGCATTATGCAACATAGGTTTTCTAACACCAAAAAATGTATATAAAAAGTAAAACATTATTTTTAATGTGTACAATCTCTTTAACATTACATTAACAACCTTGGTTGTACTGGATGCATTATACAAAGAGGAACTGGAGGAGCACAGGTTCTCTCTGCAGCAGGTGTCAACCCACTAAACACACTGAGGCAACAGATACAGCTGCTAAGGCACCTCTGCAGTCAATGCTCCTGCTGTGGTTATGAGGGCAGCCAGGAGATGGCAGCTTTGAATCTTGTTGCTGCCCGCTCAGAATTTCATTTTTCGAGGGTGAATGAAATAAGCGCCACTGAGTTGGATCCCAGTAACTCTGAGTTAGTTAGCAGACCTCCTACTGACATTACTTTCACACTGCACTTCTGTAGGTGCAGGTGGTAGTAGAAACAAAAGTATTGCTAGGCGCCTCTCTGTGTCTATACACGGAACTATTCTTGTCATTAAAAAGGCTGTTGCAAATAGGGTGGCAGAGCTTATCCCCATGTTTCACTTTCATCAAAAGTGGCAACCCTATCTCTGGCAAATCTGATGCCACTGAGAACATTTCCACCCATGAGATGTCTGCCACATGGCCACGCAGTCCAGACACGCGCTCTGTCTGTCTCTGTCTAAAATGGTGGCTGTGGGTGACAGACCATATATATATGCTACATTGATTGGAAATACGCAATGTTAAAAGTGATTGATTAAACAGATTTCCTTGTTTGGTTGTCTTTGTTATGATTCTTTGTTTACTTCAGATATTGGTGGGAGCAGTGACGGCTCCTCCGCTATGGCGAAGAAGCGTTGCTCCCCCGGCCAGCAGCGTTAAAAAAATAAAATTAAAAAAAAGTATAATAAACCATGGTTAATTATCGTTTTATTTTGTTTTGAGGCCGAGTCTTGGGTGCAGGGCAATGGGGATGATAGGCACAGACGGGGAGTGGTGGGCACTGCTATCAGTGTGCATGCCGGTTTGGCCAGCCGTCTCAGGCCAGCCAAACCATCATGCGCACTGAAGCTGTCTCCAACCCACCTGCATTGCTGGGTTAGAGACAGCAAAGCACAGGCTCCCAGCATCCCTGGGAGCATGAATCAAGGACACTCACGCCACTCCAGAGCTTCAGGATTGGCCGCAGGGGAGTCTGGGAGCCTGTGCCTGCAGTGGAGCCACAAGAGGAGCAGAAGACTGGCGATGCGGTGGGCTACAGGCAAGTTATTTTTTTCCCCTTTTTAGGTCTCGCCTATGCAGCGTGCAAGCGCTGCTTTGGAGTGACCTCTTGGAATCACTCCGGGCTTTTGTGGAAACTCGTGCATGTTCTGCACTGTTTCCAATGGGCACTCGTGCATGTACGGCGTTTACCTTGCGGGAGCGAGCAGCGGCGCCATCTGTTTGCAATTATCGCGCCGGCCGCTGCTCGCTCCCGCAAGGTAAACGCTGTACATGGACAGAGCGAAGCCGCGCCCCCGTTCCCTACTGTGGCGTTTCCGGCCCCTCCACTCCCTTTGTTACTGCGGCCACAGTGCCCTCCTTATCCACGTGTCAAAGCAAATTTCTGTGAGCACTGTTTCTTTTAAGTGGACGTAATCTCACGCTTACAAATATACAGCTTCCAAAAGCGCCTATCCAATGGGCGTGAAATATTCCATGGCTGCTGATAGATAGTGTCAGCTCTGCGCATGCGCGCCATCTTAAGAAAATAAGTTTGAGGGAAATATATATATCGATTACATTTTATACACCTTTCAAGAGTGAGTATAAACCTCCTAGCAGTACCGAGATGCCTCTAACGTAACTCTCTTGACTTGCTCAAATGCTTCCATGAAGATGACAGTGTTACCCCTGCTGTCATCGAACCGCTCGGCACCAGCGTGTACACCATATAAAAGAACGGGCAGCTCCCAAAATACATGTGCAGATAGCTTATTCTGGTAGGTTTTACTACAAGCCTTGTGCCATTGCAAACCTCTGGTTTTCTGGTAGGTAATATAGCGTTTAATTTATGTTATGTCTCGTGGCAGTGGAACGATTGCACTGTTGCCTGTTCATTGCCTGTTCTGTTCTCGGTCTCTCTACTCTCTTTGTGGTTTGGTTAGCGTCTGATTTGTGTGGTAACATTCAACATTCACTCTCTTCATTCAAAACGGAAACTGAACATGCAAAGTGTGAAGACGTTCCAGGCAAAAAATATCGAGCCTAGCGGTTACGTTTAACAGTGGGCACTACTAGAAACGGGCATATAATCAGTTGTAAAACAGCAACAAGTGTCTAACTGCGTGCACTGTAGACTAGCCCCCGTGTAGCGGGCAGCAGTCTCGTCTCTATGAAGCCGCAGAAAAGCTTCACCGGTTAGACGGAGCGTACAAACGTTCTCTTTTAGGCTCTGCTGCCCTCTGTTGGATAGTGCCGCGCGTAACATTTCCAGTTTTCAGTTTTTAGTGACAAAAGAATCCTAAACAAGCATTGGCATAGCCAATAGGTCTCGCCTTTGGGACCTTATAAGTGTTTAGCCATGCAACAGTTGATGTTGTTGCACCAAGGATATTGTGCTGGATAACTAAACACTTATAAGGTCCCAAAGGCGAGACCTATTGGCTATGCCAATGCTTGTTTTTGTTGTTGTCATCATGGTCTCCCACCCCCGCCCCTCCCCTCTCCTCTGATCCCGGACGCTACTGGGTGGGAGTGGTGGAAAATGCCATTCCCTAAGCCTCTGACGTTTCTCCAGTCAGTCAGAACCTCTATGCCCAACAGTTCACTGATCCTGTGGGTTTATCTGACTACACGTCCAAAGATCCTTTCAGGTTGGCTAGATACTGTGGTAACATTTGGAAATTTATGTAGGGTACAATTACTTTGGGATTAGTCTTGGTCAACATGTGGATTCAGAATAAGGCATCCCATCCTCAGACATCTGTCAAGTGTTGAAAATAAGTGAATAGCCATTAGACAATGCAAACATGAGAGTCATGGCTAGAATTCTGCACAAAGCTTCCTGGGCAGGGTAGAAAATAGCTCAGAAGATCTGCATTCGCCAAGGAACTGCATTGATCATTAAAACCAAATGTGATTATAGTATTGATTACATGAAAGCTAATGGAGTGTGATGAGCCGGGAGCACTGGATCAGTTCCACTGCACACTTCATCCAGTTAAAATAATGCAGTATTTTCTGCCCACAGATAGAAAGACATATGTAGGGAAGTCCTGCAGGAATTAGAAATACAATATACACGCAGCATACCTTTCATTTGGTCCAGTAATTGCAGTATCTACTAATTTAAAGCCAGATTCACAAAGCATTGTTTGCGCCTAAGTGCAACTCAGGTGTGCCATAATTTTCAAAACCGTGGTTTAAATTTATTTGTGCAGAGTGAATGCGGACGCCAAGTGAGTTGGGGAAATCACACATTTCACAATAGAGGGTGGATTCGGTGTGCACCCTTAATATCGAAGTGAGAATATTAATGGTACTAAATATCGAAGCTAGAATATCGAGAGTACAATTATATTGAGGTTATTATTATAATTGGCAAGTATCTCGTGTTTGTATTTATTCAATATATCGAATTTTATTTTAAGTTACTTTGTATTTTTTTAATATGATTAATTAATGTCTATTTTTTGGGGGGTTGGGTATTGTGTGGAATTAAGGCTGGTAGTATATTACCTCGTATCAATTTTTAAATTATTTTTTAAACTTTGAATTTTTTTGTTGTATTAATGTTTTTTTAAATGTATTAGTGTTATTTATTTTATCAGTAGGTCGTTATGTGCGGATTTTGGTTGGGTAGTTTACTAAATTAAATTATTTAAATGTTAGGTTTATTTCTGGATAAAATCTAATGAAATGAATGAAATGAAATGAAGGTTTTTTAAAGCGTGTGTATGCCAAGGCGTCTTAGCGCTAGCTGTCATTGAATCTTGAGCAGATGGAAATGGCAGGGACTACGGCTTAGATGCAAACAGCCATGTTTTTAGCGATTTCCTAAACAACTGTCTGCTTGACATTTCAGAGTAAAAGGCAGAGTAATCCACAGTTTGGAGGCTAAATGGAAAAAACTTCTGCCACCCTATTTGACAGTCTTCGCCCTAGGAATGATCAATAGGGAGGCCGTCGATGACCTAAGGTTGCGTTGAGGGATGTGCCATCTGATATGATTGCTGAAATAGGCAGGTCCAACCCCGTAGAGTGTCTTGTGCACAATGCACAAGGACTTAAATTGGACCCTTGCCTGGACCGGAAGCCAGTGCAGGTCTTGAATACTTTGGGATACCGGACTGAATTTGGGGATCTTTTTTTTGTTTTTATAATTCTTTTTATTGCAAGTTGGAAGCAAACAACTATTTGTTAATGACACATTATTACAGCACATGTTAACCAATACAATTCTTTCACAGTGCAGGGTACGGATCGGTTACAATATGTACAAAGTTATCGGTAGCATGTGTAGTATTTCACCACATTCATTGTTTCCCGTGTATGGGCGAATCCTCAAACGGCATGCATAACATACCTCTGCTTTTGTTCCAAGTCCCCCAGATCTTGGTCCACTTTTGAGGACACCCTCTCCCCTCGTAAATCACTCTTTCAGTCTGCATGCACCAGTCCATGTCATTTTTCCACTCTCGGAGTCTAGGTCCGGCCACCCCCTTCCATTTCTGTGCAATATTGCGTTTCGCCACCATACAACCCAGGGCGATCCAGGTTCGTTCTTTGGATGTAAAGTCGTTGTTGTCCCAAACATTAAGGAGACCATCGGGGCTAAACCGTTACTTGTTTACCACACAGTGTCAACATCCTCCCCGTTATTTTATCCCAGTACTTCTGAATAATCGGGCAATCCCACCACTGGTGCATAAAAGTTCCCACTTGCCCACAGTTCTTAGGGCAGAGTGAAGAATCAGAAACACCCATTTTGGCTAGTGTCGTACTTGTATAGTAAGTTCTATGCAAGACCTTTAGTTGTATTAAGCGGAATCGAGAGCGCACTGCCACTTCCCGGGGGGACGCTAGTGCATCTTGCCAGTCTTCATCGCTCATATCTCTGATATCTTCAACCCATCTGTCCCGTATTTTCCCCAGGTGATCTGGTATATTATTTAATATTTTCTTATAAGATAGTGATATTGCTTTTTTCGCTAAGTAGTCGTCTAATAGTCTATCTTCCAGGGGGTAGGAGGTCGGGAGCTCAGTACCCCTGGGGATTGCTTTTTGAAGTGCGCTACGCACCTGTAAATACCAAAAAGTTTCCCCTATACCGAGCTCATAGTCCCTTTGAAGATTGCCACAGGGAATTATTTCCCTTTTCGCCCATAGGTCCCCAACCTTAGAGAGTCCAATGAGGTCCCATTTATCGAACCCAGGTTGTTTAGCCAATAGTTCCATTTGCACCGACTCCAATAGTGGAGTAGCCAATGTTATCTTATTTTTCCACCCCAATGTGGCTGTTGCCGTGTGCCATAGTGTGGTTGTTGTGGATGTTGGCGTATATAGCGGCGCATTGCCTCGCCCGCCGTAAATCGCTCGTAGGTAATTTCCAGATGGCATATTGTATCTGTCCATCCTATATGCTGGATCTGCTGTTGGCCAGGGCACCCAGCGGTTTGTAACTGCAAGTTGAGCCGCCCAATAGTAATACTGCGTTGCCGGGAGGGCTATACCACCATCGTACCAACTTTTCGTGAGCTTAATCAGTGCTATGCGAGGGACGCCATTATCCCAAAGGAGTGTACGAATCTCCGCGTCAATCTTCTGAAAATACTTTGGTGGAATCAGATAGGGAGCGTTCTGTAACACATAAACAAATCGGGGGAGCGCCATCATTTTATATAGGGCGGCTTTGCCAAGTAATGTAAGAGGAAGTGTTCTACAATGTCGCACATCGTCCTGTAGCCGACGTAAATGGGGGGCAAAGTTACGCTCATAAAAGACTGTTGGATTCGTTGTGACATAAATTCCTAAGTATCGAAACCCCTCAGTTACTCTTTGTGCAACGCAGAGCCTAGGGAGCTTGGTGACCGGGCCGCATAGGACGTATATGAGCGACTTGTCCCAGTTAATAGTGTAACCTGAACATTTTTGGAAGAGGGTAAATATATGCAGAACTCTGTGTATGGAAGAATATGGGTTGGCCAAGTAAAGTAGTATATCATCTGCAAACAATGAGATACGATCCTCCCACTCTTCTGTCCATTTAAGTCCCCGAAGAAGTGGATCCCCCCTGACCCATGTCGCTAACGGTTCTAGCACCAGTGCGAATATTAGTGGAGAGAGTGGGCATCCTGCCGGGTCCCCCTTCGCAGCTCAAAGACCTTGGATCTACCACCATTCACTGTAACCTGTGCTAGGGGCTCTGTATAAAGAAGTCTTATCCGTGACACATATTTCTCACCGAACCCAAGTCTATCCAAGACTGCAAATAGGAAAGGCCATTCAATCATATCAAAAGCCTTTTGGGCATCTAGCGATACTATCACCGCTTCCTCGCTAATATTCCGGGCCCTGCCTAACACTCCATGGAGGCGGCGCAAGTTAAGCGTGGTGTTTCTACCTGGCATAAAGCCAGATTGATCGGGGTGGATCAGCTTGTGCAGCAGGGGGGTCAAACGCGTTGCCAAGATTTTGGCGAGAATCTTCACTTCTGCATTTAGTAAGGAAATGGGCCAGTATGAACTACATTTTTCAGGGGGTTTCCCAGTTTTGTGTAGCATGACGATATTGGCCAGCCGCTGACTCTCTGGCAGGGAGCCACGCTTAACGCTTTCCACACACATGTTCACTAAATACGGAGCTATTGTAGATGCAGTTAATTTGTACAATTCTATCGGTAATCCACTCGGTCCCATTGCCTTCCCTGTCTGTAACGCCCCTATTGCCTGTACCACCTCTCGCTCAGTTAAATCTACCTCCAAGCTTTCCCTCTCTGCTTCATCTAAGGTGGGTAACCTGAGAGTGGCCAGCAGTTCTTGGGCCTCAGTCTGTGTGGACGTCCCCACTGGCGTGTATAGTTGACTACAATATGCAGCGAAGGCCTCTGCTATGTCTTGTCTATCTCTACACAGCGTTCCGTCATCTGATATAATCTCGAACACCCACCTGTTAGCCTTTTCCCGTTTATCCAACCACCCTAACAATTTACTTGCCTGATCACCTATTTCATATATTCGGTGTTGGGTTGCTCGATATTGCATTTTTGCCGCTTCCTCAGCGATATCTTTATATTGTTTTTGTTTAACCATCAACCTGTGTTTGGTATCTGGGAAATCCAATAATGTTAGCTCCGCTACTATTTTACTAATCTCTTCTTCTATTTCTAGTAATTGTTTCTGTTTTTCTTTTTTATGTCCGGCTATGGCAGAAATCCTGTGTCCCCTAATTACTGTCGTGTAGGCTTCCCACATTATTTGGGCTGATTTCACCGACCCATCGTTTTCTTTAAAATAGTTAATAGTCGCTTCAACCAGGCCCTCTTTTATGACTGGTATCTTAAAGTACCAGGGGTTAAGTGTAGGTATTTGTCTTTTAATGGGAGATGTACCTCCATAACAAGACACCATTGGGGAGTGCTCCGAGATACCCCTTGGGAGATGGGCCACCTCCGGAAACATCGCAAGTTGATCTGCCCTCCCAAACATATAATCTATACGGGACAGACTACCATGAACCCCAGAATGAAAAGTGAACTGACGAGTTGTGGGGTTATAAGCCCTCCACAATTTCCACAAGGCCCATAGCCCTCAAGAAATCTTCTAGTGCTTTACCAGGTGCTTTCCTTGGCTTGGCCGGATGTCTATCCCATTCTCCACTTATGGCCGCGTTGCAGTCTCCTCCTATAAGAATATCCCCCTCAGGTGAGTAAATTATGTGTGCCCCTAAATCAGCTAGGGTGGAGGAATGTAATCTCGGGGGTACATAAAGAGACGTGATATTCAGTAATCGGCCCTCCCAGTAACCGGACAGTGTAACAAACCTTCCCAGTGTGTCGTGTTTAACCGTTTGTATTGTGATGGGGAGGGATTTACGCAGAAGAATACCAACTCCCCTCGATCCCCTGGTGTACCCCGCATGGGCCACTAACTTGTAGCCCCATCTATTTAATGCACCATAGGAAGTCCCTTGTATGTATGTCTCCTGTAATAACACAACGTCTGGCGCTTGCCGTTTTAAGTATTGCAATACTACACCTCTTTTAATTCTGTCCCCCAACCCATTTACATTCCACGAGAGCATCTTCAGATGACAGGGGGTAGGAGGGGGGCGTTAATGGCAACTTTCCATGCATTTCTTGGTTACGGTGTGTATCCCTCGAGGGCTCAGGGAGGTATTATGTTTCCCCTGGGCTACCAGAGGCAATTGACTGCCCGATACTTCCATAGCTAACCGCATAATAACTTGAGATACTTTTTACCCTGCATGTTACCTCATATAGCACCTGTATTGTATACTTTTCTTACCTAATCAACTTTGAAAACTCGAAAAACTCAAAGGTTCTACTCATCAACTGTTTGCAACTTCCCAACCCCTCCCCCTCCCTGCAATGTGGACTTGAAACTGCCCACCCCCCCAACCTTGCAGAGTGCCTGTGTACCCTTACCCATCTTCACAACGTTGGGGAACGCGACCTAGCTGGTCCTTGATTTATCGCAATTCCTCCCCTTCTATCTGGATTATTTAAGCCAATTGCTACCTTTTTACCTTCTAGACACACACTTGTGTCGGCTATTCGAAACATGTGATAGTCACGTAGAATTAAACTCTTCTGTCCCCAGTCCTACTGCGGGAACCTTCACCTTTTTACTCTGTATATTGATCGTTAACAAAAGTGTTTCCCACTAGACAGAGGGGGGGTAGATCAACCCTGTTTAAATATTATTGCGACTGGGGGGGCAGAGCTAGCTCGCGACCAAGATGGGCGCTTGAGCCGATAGCTCCGTGATTCCATTACAAGATCCGCCAAATATCCTGCAACTGTGACACAGCTCGGTTGAGCAGAAGGGATCTCTAGATTCCTGAGATCGCTTGCCATCGGAGGAACGTGGTGCGGCTTCCCTGGCTGCCCCCTGTGCGAGGTACGAAGCTCCGCTGGCGCTGGGCGGCTTGGGCCCTGGACGCCGGAGACGCGCTGAGGCTGGTAACCGGAGGCGGGGCTGCCGCGGCCGCGGAGCCGACGACTGAGCCCTCTGGACGTGCTGCGCCGCGGGTGAAACTAAAGTGCGGCTCACATACCGAGGCGGAGACTACTGACGCCGACACCCATTCCGGCTGGGACTCGGGGCTCCCGACGATCGAGGAGTATGGGGCCGACCGAGGGCTGCGCCTGGCGTGCTGGCGGGGCCCGGGCTCGCGGAGAGTTGGCGGAGACGTGACTGCTGCATCGCGGGAGGCGGCCCTGGGGATAGAGCGGTGTCCTGTGGCCTCAAGTGGCGTCCGGCCGTCCAACGTTCCGGTGAGTGGAGAGCCGATTGGAGCGGCGGTCCCCTGAAGGTCTGCAACTGCCCCCTGACAGCAGCTCTGTGAGTGAAGTCCCCCCTGAGGTGCTGGGCTGCCTGGGCTACAAAGTTTGATCTCCCCGGCGGTCTGGGTCCTGTCTGCACCAGGGGTATTGCTGTCCCACTGGAGGTCCGGTCAGGGCGTGGACGCGAGGAGGGTCTCGTCCACTGCCCTCGCAGCCCCTGCTGAGCCTGACGATCCTTGGCGGACCGACCGGACGACGGCCGCCATTTTGTGAGGGGCGCACTATCAGTCCTACTAACTGACATTACCTGGGGTGAAGGCCCGGCTGGCTTGGGGCGCGCTGTGCCCATCCTACTGACTGGCGGGGGTGCAGCGAGGAGACGGGGGACACCCTTATCGATTGTCAACCGCATTCCTGTTGGGAAGCGGATACTGGAGTATTCTTGGAACCCTCAGTCTGCCCCTGTGAGGCCTGACCTGTGGAGCGTTGTGGCGCAGTACCCCCCCCGGGAGGGAGGACTTAAAGGCCCAGCTGGTGGTGAGCGGGTCGACCCTATTACTGGGGTGTTGAGCCCCGTGGGCGCCCATTAAGAGGCTTGTGACACGCCGCCATTTTGCGACATCTGTGCCTGCTCTGAAGGGTGGAGGCCCTCCCTGCCGGAGGTTGGAGGGCTGGAGTCCCGGTGGGGGCTGTCATAGCCGGGAGTGCGACGGCGACATCACCGACTGATCCTGAAGTCCCTGTCGCGGTGACGTGGAATTGAAGGCGCAGCTGCCCTAGCGCACGGGTGCGGTGACGCGAACGAAAGTGCACCCACGGGGAGACAAGATGGGACGAGTGGACAGAGCGCAGCCGAAGCTGTAGTTCGACCAGAAGAGGTCCAAATCCAGTGACGCCACTATTGAGGATGGAGCAAGGGGGCAGGACCAGGCTGCCACAGACACAAGTCAAGACATCCGCGGCTTATTATTAGCCATGGAGAAGAATCTCCAGGGGGGTATTACCTCTCTCGGCACAAAGATGGACGCCTTGTCCTATAGAATGGACCGCATGGCTGAAAGGCTGGACAAACATGCTGAACGGCTCGACATGTCGGAGCGCAGACTGACGGAGACGGAGGAGGCCCAGACTGCCCTGGACACTGAACATAAACAGCTGGGCAGGGTCCTTCAAGTCCTGCAGGACAAAACAGAGGACTTGGAAGCTCGCTCTAGGCGCTGTAATCTCCGCATTACGGGCCTCCCGGAATCAACCCAAACGGGCAATATGGAGCTCTTCACGGAGAGGCTCCTGAAATCACTGCTGGGCGAAACCTCGTTCTCCAATATGTTTGTTGTGGAGAGGGCGCACCGCTCTCTGGGCCCGCGCCCGGCACCGGGAGCTGCCCCTAGGCCGATTATAGCAAAGTTGCTTAATTACAGGGATCGAGATGTCGCGCTGAAGCTGGCCCGTGAGAAACAACCGCTGCGCTTTGAGGGGTCGACGATATCCCTGTTTCCAGACTTCACGGTCCGAGTCCAGGAAGCACGACGCCTGTTCGCCCCCATGAAGAGACAACTTCGTGAACTTGGAGCGGACTACGCCATGTTATATCCAGCGAAACTACGGGTGAACAGGCAAGGTTGCTCCCTTATCTTTACAGACCCAAAGGCCCTGCAGAAGGTGCTGAAAGACTGGATGAAGGAGAAGCGGCAAATTCCGGAGATACATCTGCTAGATGGGGAGACAGGCGGCCTTCTGGACGAACAGGACTAATTACGCCTTGGTGTCACTACCTGATGAGTATGCACTAATACCCCAGGGTGGGAGGGAGTGTTGCTATGCTGGAACTGTGTCTGGGGTAGTAGGTATGGACCCTTTTCTTCTGTTGTCTCTGCTGGCCTGAATTGTGGTTGGGCGGGCTCTGTTGCTTGATTGAGATATATGTGGCCCCTTGATTCCAGAGAGATGGTTGCCAGGAGGGAGTTGTCAAATACTGCCCAGCTTGAGTCTTAACTTCGTTTGCAGACGGGGCTGGCACGGACCTGGTATATACTCCCGGGTTGAACTTCTCATAGAACATAGCATGGGGCCGGGGTCCCGCCTTCCGCAGTGGTTATTGGATGGTCCCTGGGCTCTGGTACCATACACCTTTTTGCAGTTGCAAACTATTCTTGTGACGGGGTACGGAGTGCGGCCTTACACGGACCACATCCCTCTTTTTGTTGAGTGAGCTACATCCACCCCTGCGTGAATCACACTGGGGATGTATAGTGCTGTTGGGCGGGTGGGCGGGGGGGCTTTTTTGGTGGGAGGGGTGGTACCGCAGCCAAGTTGGGGATGGGCAGGCGTGGGTGGGGGAGGGGTGGGGTTTGTGTTGTGAATTGGCACAGTGCTTAATTGAGGAGTTTGCCTCCAAGTGCCAAAATATTTGTGGGGGGGATTTGCAATGCACAGGCTCCGTTGCATTAGGCCTGACGCGGGTGGGGGGTGGGAACATGTTGAGACTGTTTTTGGATGTATTTCTTGCAGTGACAATCCATGACATGCGACAATATTACTGTGTAGCCCTGACGAGATCGAGACTGTTGTACCTAGGTTGTATACTCCCTTATGACAGACACAGCTGAGCCTAGTCATGATAACTCTCTAGACTCGGTGGCCCTGCTTACTTGGAATGTCCGTGGCCTTAATGACTACAGAAAAGTCCGTAGAATTCTGAGCTACCTATACAGGCATAAGGTAGATGTGGCCCTCCTACAGGAGACACACCTTCCTTTAGACAGTCCCATCTTGCGTACTAAAGGGCTGCTAGGAAATGTACACGTCTCTGGCTTCACTACTCATGCTAGGGGTGTCCTGACGTGGGTTAACCCGAAGACGTCGTTCTGTCTGACGCCTCTGGAGACAGATCGGGAGGGTCAGTTTGTCCTCTCTAAATGCAGTGGTAAGGGACTAGAGCTACTTCTTTTAAATGTTTATGGCCCTAATTATGACCACCCAGATTTCAACACTCATCTGACGGCCCTGACCCAACCTTACGCTCAGGAACGGATCCTGTGGGGGGGGGATTTTAATTTTGTTAGGGACCCGGCGTTAGACAGGTCGGACGGACCGGACAGGCGCCCCTCGGCTTCCGCTGGAGTCGTGGAGACATCCTTGATTAGGTTAGATATGTGTGATGTTTGGCGGCTCAAACATGCGAGTCAGGGTGGGTATACCCATTACTCTGCGTATAACAATGTACACACCCGAATTGACTACTGGTTCGCCTCACGACACCTGTCGCCACATATTCGTAATTGTACGATTTTACCACGCACTTATTCTGATCATTCGACCCTGCTCTTGGTACTCGCCTCCACCAAGAAGCGAATCCCCCCCTTCCTGTGGCGCTTCCCGCCCTACTCTCTCCTTGATGCCGTTTTCAAGGATGAACTTGCCACGGCCATTGAAACATTTTTTGAGACCAACGTGGGCTCAGTTGACTCCTTCCAAACAATATGGGAGGCGTTTAAGGTATATATCAGGGGGTAACAATATCTAAACATGCGGGGTTCTCAAAGCGATTAGAAATCGGCTGGCTGATTTGGAGCGTAAGATAAAAGCCCTAGAGGCCTCCCAGATTGCGACCCAGAGTGAAGCACTTAACCTAGAAATAGCGCAGACACTTCGGGAATACTATGAGGAGGCCGACGCAGAAATTAAACATCTTGGGAAATACGCCACTGCCCGCTCTTACGGTGAGGGCGAACGGCCAGGGTCGGTCCTGGCGCAACTCCTCCGGCAACGCAGAGATAACACAGCGATCCCAGAAATCAGAGCACAACCCGGGGACCCTCCGTTAACGGAGGCCCAAGTGGCGGATTTATTCCGGGAATATTACGCGGACCTCTACTCCTCCCGCGGCAGCAGTCCCGATGACCAAATATTGGATTATCTGACTCATATAAAGCTCCCGTGGCTGTCCAACTGGCACCGGGAGTTCCTGATGCGCCCGATCGCACGGGAAGAAATAACTTTAGCCCTCTCAGACATGAGAGTGGGGAGCGCACCGGGGAGTGATGGCCTCACGGTCGCATTTTCTAAGGCGGTCATTGATCTTCTGCTGCCGCATCTGCTCACACTGTTCGAGGATATGTGTACCACGGGAGAGATGCCCCCGACTATGCGGGAGGAGATCCTAGTGGCTATCCTCAAGCCGGGAAAGCCACCGGACGACTGCGCCTCGTATCGGCCCCTGTCCCTAATGAATGTGGACGCAAAAAGTTTTGCGAAACTCCTCGCCAATCGTCTGACACCACTTGTCATGACCTTGGTGGCCCCGGAGCAGGCCGGTTTTGTGCCCAGCAGAAACCTGACGTATAATCTACGTACCATCTTTGCTGCCCTACAACACACAAAGCCGGAGGTACCGGCTATCGCGGTCTTTTTGTACATGGAAAAGGCATTCGACTCGGTCGAATGGCCCTTCATGGGGCAGGTCCTCAGCCGAATGGGGGTCGGAGAGGTGTTCTTGCAACTCCTAGCTGTGCTGTACACTTCCCCCACGGCGCGTATCAAGATTGGCTCCCTGGTCACTAATCCCATACGAGTCTCTAGGGGCACGAGACAGGCTGCCCTTTATCTCCAATTCTCTACGCCCTGACTGCGGAGCCCCTGGCTTGCGCACTACGGGAATGGCATAGTCAAAGGGGAATTCACTTTCCAAACTACCGTTTAATTGTCTCCACATATGCGGATGATACACTGCTCTACGTCAGGGATCCTGAGACCAACCTTTCTCCGGTCTTGCGTGAGGTGGTCCTCTTTGGCTCCCTGTCCGGCCTGAGAGTCACTGGGGCAAATCCATCATGTTTCCCCTTACCCCAGCCACGGTGCCCTTTGAGCCCGAATACCCCCTGCAGTGGTCTATGGATGCGGTGCGGTACTTGGGGATCAGGTTGCACACCGACTCCGAGGTTGTCCTCAGGGAGAACTATGGAGTTGCTATTTCCAGGCTGGAAGAGGATATTGACAGGTGGGTGCGCCTCCCTCTATCATTGATGGGCAGAGTGACCCTAATGAAAATGATCGTGCTACCGCGCTTCCTCTTTCTCTTTACGAATGTACCCATGGTTCTATCTCGGTTATTCTTCCAGCGCCTTCAATCCCTAATGATACATTTGGCCTGGGCGGGCAAGCAGGCACGTGTTGCCTGGCAGATACTGACATTGCCGTACTCAATGGGGGGTCTGGGAGCTCCTGATCTGGAATTATATTATAGAGCAGCTCAAAGTTCCCACGCATATCATTGGATACATGGACCCCCTGAAATTCCACACGTACGGATTGAGACAATAGTCGCTGCCCCTAAGCCTCTCCCGTCCTTGCTGTTTATGCCTCCTGATAGGCGCTCGGGTATAATGGATTCCCTCAATTCGGTCACGCATGCCTGGCATTATCTATTGGCCGCCCAGGCGGGCAATATTTTGTATTCTCCGATGGCCCGTCTTGATTGGTGCCACTGGCTTCCTCCGTGCAAGGATAGGGGGTTACAACCGCATTACAGATGCTAAACGCCCACACTGTGGGGGACCTTTTTGCGGAAGGTACTGTCCGCTCATGGGACGATATGTCTGGCGGAGAGGTGGTGCCGACGCCTCTTGCGCAATACCAATTTTACAGACTTCGACATGCCCTCAGGGACCTATTGGGGGAGGATATGGCGGAACCCCCTGAAGTCTTGGCTCTAACTGCGGTCATTAGAGCGCAAACTCCTGCTAAGCTGGTGTCCAAAATTTACCGCATCTCACTGTCTACTAGGGGTGGCAATTACACCAAACCGCGGCTAGCCTGGCAGCGAGACCTGCAAGTGGAACTTACGGATGACAAATGGCTATACTGCTGCATGAGCACCAAAAGGGTCTCGCTGAATGGGCGCCATAGACTTGTTCATTTTAAATACTTAAATAGGGTTTACTATACACCGGAACGCCTATACCGTTATGGGCTGCGTGAGGATCCTCAGTGCGAAAGATGCAGGGAGCAAATCGCGGACTTCTTCCACTTAGCCTGGACATGCCCAGGGGTTGCTCGTTTCTGGGGACACGTCTTTACAGAAATAAATCGGATCTCTGACCCCCGACCCGTTCCTAGCTTTACTGGGGTACTCTAAGCCTCTCCCTAAGGCACTCAGACGACTGGTGGACATGGCACTTTTTTAGCTAGGAGATGTGTTGCGATCTGCTGGCTTCGTGGCCCGACCCCCACAATAGCTCAGTGGTCAAAAGACATGCTGTTCTGTTGCACCCAGACGGAAAATTACAGTGAATTGTTGCCACCTCGCAACAGACCAAAGAACTTCTGGACCCTGTATGTGATGAGAAAGACGACCTCGGAGGATGCTGAAACTGACGACCCCCCCCCCCCAAATCGACTTGCCCCCCTGAACATGGTCCCACCCTATTGAATGTCTTCTAACGGATGTAGACCATATTGTCCTTCCGACCTTATCCACAGCCCAAAAACAAAACAAGGTCAGGCGGAAGAGGGTACTCTGTCATTCTGTAGGTGGGACCTTCCAAGTGTTTGCCATACTGTCTTTTTTTAAATTTCTTTTCTCAATGGTGCTGTGATGTCTATTTCCTTGATTGTCACAAGCAGATGATATTGTTTGAAATATGTCATTGTCTCTTGTTTACTGCACAAAATTTCAATAAACATATTAAAAAAAATATATATATTATTGTGACTACTAGTGTCTTGTGAGTCCTTCAGCAACTTAGCGGTGCCGTTTTCCCTCTCCTCCGCCTCAAAGCCTGTGTCTTTTCTGCGGCTCTCCTGCCGTTGATCTTGTCTCTGTGCACGCCAGTGAGAGTCAGATCTGTGGGCTCCGACAGTTCTCCAGCCTTCCAGCCATTCCCAGGCCTCCTCAGGAGATGTAAAAAACCATGACTTCCCTTCCGCCATCACCCTGAGCTTGGCCGGGAAGAGCATTGCATATTTTATGTCTTTGTCCCTGAGCGCCTTCTTTACCTCCAGAAAGGAGCGGTGCGTCCTCTGAACCTTCATCGTGAAGTCCGGGAAGAAGGATATCGTTGAGTTTTCAAACTTTAGTGGAGGAGCAGATCGGGCTGTCTGTAGAATTATGTCCCTATCTCTGAAGTTGAATATTCTTGCGAGGATAGAGCGGGGGGCGCACCCGGCTTCGGTGGGCCTCCCGGCACCCTGTGGGCACGTTCCACCGAGAAATATCGGGAAAGAACGCGGGGCTGTAAGTGATTGTGAACCAGATCCTCGACAAATAAGTCTGCAGCAGGGCCTTCCGCCCTCTCTGGAACCCCCAAAATACGGACATTGTTCCTTCGGGAGCGCCCTTCATAATCCTCCAACTTTGCTTCCAATTCGGTCGTGGCTGATAGGAGCTTTTTCACATCTGATTCAAGTGCATTGGTGGTTTTTTGCAGCGTGGAGACGGAGTCTTCCATTACTTTAACTCTTTCCCCTTTGCGCAGGTATGCACGTATTAGTGTCACCTCAGTGGTGACTGTGTCAATCTTTACCTCAAGCGCCGAACGTACACCTTGTATTGCCTCCATTATGTCATGGAGGGTCGGGGCTTCTTCTACCATTGGTTTTGGTGGGCCGTATGCCTCAGACTTCCCCACTGTTACTTCTGCTTTGAAGTGGGCGTATTTTTCCAGTTTGGTCTGGTGTGTGGGTTTCGGCACCTTAGGGTTCGACATCTTGTCAAGAGTGCGGTGTGGTTGTTCCCCCCCCTTCCGCTCCTCCCTTGATTCAGAGTAGAACAGTACGCTTTTAGATAGGCAGGAACAGGCCCCGTTGTGGCAGCTGATATCCTGAGTGGTATATCACATACCTTTTATGTCCTGTAATCAGTTGCGTGAGACCTTCTGGTTATTCAGGGCCGGGAGCTCAGCTTTGGGCCAATGCCTGCTCTCTGTGGTAGTACGATCTTGAGAAGGCCACGCCGTCACGGACCTGCCTGAGTCTCAGCCCCGCCTGAGTCTCAGCCCCTCCATCTCCACCTTTTCGGACGGCAGGGGATCAGGTCGTCCACTATTTCGCCACCTGTGCAGCCCTGGGTTTAGGGGATTTGTGACGCACACAGTCAGGCCTTTAGTTTTTGCATTCTCGGGACCGGGCTCACTGTTTCTCTGCAGGCGCGGCCATATTTGTTGCAGCCCCGCCCGATTCTTTCTTCGCCGCCCTGGCACTCACTTCCAGATGTGTTTTCAGCGCGCCTCCCGCATCAGCATTCAGGTACCGTTGTTCCGTCTGGGGGGGGAACGGAAACCTTCAGTAGTGCAGCAGGATCAGCTGCCGACGTTCTCTCCCGAGTCCCGCTCCCCGTCGTCTGCAGGGCGCCTCCGGCCGCTCCGCGCCCCAGGGCTTGAGTGTGTCGTTCTCGTCTTTACGGGGTCGCAGGAGCTCGTAACTTTCCCAAGCGGGTCCTTGAAGTATCCCATGCACAGCCGACGAGTGATTTCTTGGCTTATTCGGATATTTGGGGCGGATTTCAGGGGAGTTAACGAACGCTGTTACGGAGCTTTATCCAAGTGCGGCCATCTTGGGTAAATTTGGGGATCTTAAGCAGTAGTCGTGCTGCCGCATTTTGCAGTAATTGAAGCTTGCGTAAAGTCATCTTGTTTGCACCTAAGTAAAGGGCATTACAATGATCGATTTTTGATAACACCAAAGCAACAATTACTGTTTTCCTTATGTCCTTAGGAATGAACGGTAAGATTTTTTTGTAGGATCTTCAGCGTAAAAAAGCAGGATGATGTAATGCAATTGACCTGGTCCGATAAGGACAGCTGGTCATCTAGAGTAACATCTAGATTGTTTACCTTTTTTTACTTTTTTACAAGGCCCGGCTACTTCTGGCCACCAAGATGTTTTCCAGAAAGATGTAGCCTTACCAAATAGTACCACCTCAGTTTTGTCGGTATTCAACTTTAGACAATTGTCCCGCATCCATCTGATGATATGAACCATACAGATGTTAAATTTAGTTGCCACGTCCTCCGGCTTTGAAGATAGAGACACCACTATTTGCGTGTCCTCTGCATAACAAATGGCAGTAAAACCATGAGAGCGGATAAGTTTGGCCAATGGGGTTATGTAGACATTGAACAAAGTTGGGGATAGCGAGGATCCCTGGGGCAACCCGCAAGGCAGGGCGTAGTGATGTGATTTGTGTTCTCCCATCACTACAGTTTGTTCTCTGTCTGCTAAAAAAGATCTTAGTATGTTTGAGGCTTTGCCTGTGATCCCTATTTCGGATAGACGCTGGATGAGTATTTCATGATTAACCGTATCGAATGCGGCTGAGAGGTCTAGCAGGATCAGTATTGCCTTTCCTCTGCCACCTAATTGGATGCAGATCTCTTCGGTGGCTGCAACCAGTGCTGACTCTGTACTGTGTAAGGCCCGAAATCCATGTTGTGCGGCGTCCAATTTGTTGTTAGACTCTAAAAAATGAAGCAGGTCTTCATTAAGAGCTTTTTCAAGAATTTTAGATGGAAACGGCAGACAGGAAATTGGCCAATATTTGTTGACCTCCATGGGGCCATGCGAGGGTTTTTTCAAGATGGGCTGTACTAGAGATTTTTTCCAGATATTTGGAAAGGATCCTGCGTCCAGGATATTATTTAGGAGGGGTGCTAAATGGCCTGCAATAATGTTGGGGGCCATATGAAGGACCAAAGCCGGACAGGGGTCCAGTGGGGATCCAGATTTGGTTGACAGAATAAGCCTCTCGACTTGTTTGGGCGTTAAATGATTGAACTTTTTTAGGCGCGCTTGCATAGTAGCCTCGCCTTGATCAAGATGACTCAGATCATCCGGGTTGTCCCCAGCTTGACAGCTAGAGAACTTGTCATATACCTTTTTTACTTTGTTGTAGAGAAACTATGCTAGTTTATCACAGAAATCTGTATTGGGGGTAAATTGTTTGCTTTCACCAAATTTTGATAAAGCAGTGACTGTTTTGAAAAGTTCTCTAGCTGAGTTTTTCCAGAGCTAATTTTCTCAGTAAAAAAGTGTGACTTTGCTGAGATTATTGCCTCTTTGTACTTGTCAGTCTCCTTTTTGTAATGGTTTTTTCCCGTTTCAGAGTAATATTTCTTCCATATTCGTTCTTAAGCCCTACACTTTTTCTTAAGATCCTTCAGCTCAGGTGTGTACCAAGGGGCTGATGGTTGCTTCCTGCTGTTTTGTTTATGCTTTTCTGGGGCAAGCTTAGCGGTCGCAGAGTCAATCCAGCTAGCAAAATTGAGGGCTGCGGAGTCAGGATCTGTATTTAGGCAGGGTCTGTGGGAGTGTAAGGCCGATTCAAGACCGAGAGTATTTATTTTAAAATCTAAGATCAAATTAAGTTATTTACTTTTTGGGTTTTTTGGTTTTTATAGGGGGTTTGAGCAAATAATTTATTAAATTACATTAATGATTTTTTTATTTTTTTTAGAAGTTCGACATTTTGTAGTTGTATTCATTTTTTTGTAATTTATTAGTGTTTGTTTGATATGTATATATCTCCAAAAAAGACAGCCTGCACTCCATCAGGGTGTGCCGGGTGGGAGTGGGCACCCCAGAAAACAAGAACACTTGCAGCGGGAAGCCACGCTCAACAAAGCCGCTCATAAAAAATTAATCGCCCCACGGAGGGAGCACCCTAAAATGCACAATGGGCATGATTTCACAAGTTTCTCATTCTGTGGTGACCTCAAGGATGGCAGGGGCACCACCAACTAAATAAAGGAGGATCTTGGGGGGCTGCAGGAGTTGCAGCAGTTCCACAGAAGCGATTTTGTTCAATGACCCTAAGTTTCCAGGATCAGGAGATCCAGGACTCCCATGCTGTTTAGCCTTTATTTCCAATATAGCTGCATTTTATGTGGCCTAAAGTGGCTCGAAAAAGACACATACATATGTTATGTTGATTTTAAATGCTTTATTTAACAATATATTGCTGACAGCGATTCTGATGAACATCCAATGCTTTTGTTAACAACAATGAATGCATTTGAACATGGTTACTGGGTCCAGTGACAAAATAGTGATTGGCAACGTGTGATTATTAGATTTTTAATGTGGTGACCAAGACAAATCCAATAATGGTGTGGGGATCCCCTGACAAAGTCAATAGATCTCTACTATTGAAAATGATACTCCCTTATATTGGAATGTTCCATCTGGTATGTGGCCAGGGGGTAGTGTGATTTTGGGGGTTGTGACCCACTAGGGGTGAAATGTGATTTCAGAATGTCACCAAAGGTCCTTCCACATACCTTATGTATATAGTTGTAAATTGGTGCGTAGTATTTAGTAGTCTGTGCAAAATAAATGTACTTTTCCATTTTCAAAGAAAAAGCACAGACTGGACAATCATTTATTGAGTGTTGTTATTATGGGCCAGCAAATGGTGATTACTAGCCAACACCATCTCCCCTGAGTAGGGCATGGACTGCTCTGCTTTGCCAACCTGAGAGAGTCAAGCGCTACAATGTGAGCTTGGTTACCAGTGAGGGGATAATTGTGGACATATTACTTTGGCAGGCCTCACACCTTGCATAACTATTAACCCAATTTCAAATGTAGACGTGTGTGTGTGTAAATATATATATATATATATATGTTACTTACTGGCAGTTGCCATTAGGTAGTTATAGTTAGGACATAGTTTCGACAGGAAAAGCATTTATTGTTTTGCTAATAACTTTGGCGCTGTTTGCCGAATCTTCCCAAAGGTTTTTAAACTAGTTTGCCACCCCCTTCAGTTGCTGTCTGAAAAGTTTCGAGGTGATTGGTCAATCGGGGGTTGAGAAAATGGGGGAATCCCAAAACACATTTCCCCATGCAATTTCCCATAGAGATTTTAGACCCGACTACAGTTCGAACCACTGAACGGAATTACACCAAATTTGCCAGAAAGTTAGATCTTGGTCCAGAAAGAGTGTTTTTTTGTAATTTGGTGTAAATCTGTTCATTAGTTTTGGAGTTATTAAAGAAAAAAAGATTTATGTATATCTAGAGACGAGGATCCTCCACGAATCCATCCACCAACAGCGATGCCGTGATTGGGTGGCCGCAACCTGGGAGAAAAGTTGCAGCCGCTCTTTTGTGAATCGGGACACGGTTCCCGGGGTGGGGCGGGTGGGAGAATAAAGTAGAAATAGAATATAAGGGGTCAAGATAGAAGTATCTTGACCCCCTTGGACTGATGGAGGGGTCTGTGAGGAACTCCTCATGGGCAAGAAATTGTCCAAAAGTGTTTTTTTGGGTTGTTCAATGTGCCCCTTGTGTGAATCCACGACGGTTCCGCGTATCCAGATCCCAATAAAAAATTACACCCCCTCACACACTGACTCACACTCCCACACAACCACTCAAACATCCATACAGCCACTCAACCAACTCAGAGACCCAGAACACCACTCAAACACATATACAGTCAGTCACAAACCCACTCAGAGATCGACAGAACCATTCACACACCCACTCCCAGACCCCTGTAATCCTACAGGGGCAAAGTTCTAACTTTTATATTACCATTTTGCGAATAGGGTTGCCAGTGAGAGATGAAAGGGGCATTGAAGCAAATGGGGTATGCTCATGAAAATGAAGAGTGCATAGATCAAAGGTGGGTTGTCCAAAGAAGGTCATGGAGGATTTTCAGGATAAGCACTAGCTACATAAATTGGTCTAGGCAAATTTATTTTTTATTTAATATCTCACCAACAGAACCCAAGCTGTCTATTTATCTCCCTTCTGCCCTGAACTTAAAGCTCTTTCTTCAGGAGTTCCACATGGATCCTCTCTGAGCCCCACTCTTTTTAATCTTTAAAACCGTCCTCTCGCTGGGTTTATCACATCTTTTCGCTTGAGATTCATGATTTACGCTGATGATACTCAAATTTTAATCTCAGTCGTAGACAACATTCATGCGCAATATCAGGGCTTTTGTAACTGCATGGATGTGGATGAGAAATAATAACTCTCTTAAACTGAATACAGAAAAAGAACATTCTCTTGATTTCAGGCAATAACGCTCCAATCACTCTTCCACCTGAGGCTGCTCTCCTACGCCGGCTGCTTCTGTACACAATCTGGGCATTTTCTTTTATTCTCAAGTCATGTCAGTAAACTATCTTCCACCTGCTTTCTTCTATTAAACCTTCTTTGCAAGAGCCTGCCATTTCTTCCTCTTTCCATAAATCAGCTACTGATCCAAGGCCACAATTCTAAGCTGGATAGATTTTTGCAATTCTCTTTTCCTGGGTTCTCCTGGTTTTATTCTGCACTGCCTCCAACATATCTAAAATTCATTGGTGCATCTGGTGCTGCACCTTCCTAAACATGCTTCTTAGGCCTTTTTTTGAGAAAACGTAGCTCGTTACTGGTCAAAGTTCCATCAATATTGTCCTACTCGACTCCTGCTTCCCTCTGAAGCACACTTTCTAAAGATCCCCAGGTTTTGCCACTCTCGGGCGGAAGGGCATAATTTCTCAGTGATCACAGCCAAAATCTAGAACTCTCTTTCAGCCCTTCTAAGGGTATTAAACGACCCCCTCTCTTTCCGCAAAGCTTTAAAAGCCTGGGGACATATTTACAAGGGGATATCGCCATCAGAACGCGTTCACTTGGGTGACCACACTTTTTTCCTTCTTAGCTCCTAATTTACAAAGTGGTGTTAAGCAATGGGTATTGCAGTGAGCGTTCCGCTGCAACACTTATTGCTTTTTGACGCTGCCCCATATCTGCAAGGATGGGGCAGCACCAAAAACTAAGGCCAGGTAAAACCTGGTTTTAGGATGGCGATACGAGGAGAAATTATTAATTTCTCCTCATATTTTGCTCTTTCTATGTGTGCTGCATTCTGCAAATTGCCTTTCAAGATTGTGTATGTGCAGGAAGGTGTCCCTTTCTGCACATAAACAATCGCCCCTGCAACGCAGGCACCCTTGCAAAATGGTGCAAGGGTGCCTGCGATGGTGCTAGGCAGCTGTTTTAGCACCAGCGCTAGGGGAAACGCAGGGGTGCACCGTATTTTTTGTAAATATGGCGCATCCCTGCGTTTAAAAGATGTCAGAGCGCGGCGTTACCAATTTTGGAGTAACACCACGCTAAATATCCCCCCTGGTTGCTCTCCACCTAACCCCATTGACTCGCTTGGTACACTGGAATCCATTCAATCCTTCAGGTCCTGGACACCTTCTAGGCAGCAGTGCGCTCTACAAATTGCTTTACATTACATTACATAGGGAATTCCTGAAAATATGGCATGAATCCAGCACTCTGCAACTTCATTAGACACCCCGGGAGTATGGGAATTAGGATGTAAAAAGCCTCAAAACATTTCTTAGGCTAGTTCCTGAATTCACTAGGAAAACCCTTGTTCATTCCCTGATCACCTTTCGTTTGGACTATGCCAATGTTTTACCAACATTTTGTATATGGGTCTTCCTTAGCTGCTGCATCAGATTCTGATATAGAAACATTTCTTTTTTTAAACTTTATTTATCATTTTGACAATAGGCAGAGCCATGCAGGAATAAAACTTCACTGTCAATGATAGTACATCAATGGAAATAAAAAGAAGAGACATATTGGTTATCATCACCAAACATACATGACATAAGTAGTGCGCAGTCAAATATACAGCAACTCGTTGGGAAGAAAGTCCAGTCTCTCAGGCCACTCCATCTAGTATATCGTTGCCTGTGTCAACAAAAAGGCAATTGCTAGTCCCAGTCCTAGGCCTCTGATGCAAAGGGTCGGGAAGGTCTTGGGGTGTATAGCTATCTAGGTGTAAGTGGAACACAGAATGTCGGTGCTTGGGAAATGTGAATCGTCCCTACCCCACGCCCTCTGGGACAATACCCTGTTCTACTTGTGAAAGAGGGGCCTGTCGCATAGATTCCACATATGATCTGTAGGGACCCCAGATGTCTGTAGGGCGGGATGACGTTGGCAGGAGGCTGGCATAAACCTCGCAGTTGGTATTACAGTAGGCTAGGCTGTGCAGCCAACCCTGTAAGGTGGGGGCGGATTTGCGGCCCCATAGTAAAGCAATTTCTCTTTTGGCCAGAAGTAGGCTGAGGGATGCAAAACGCCTGACGCTCTTAGGGAAGTTTACTGTGTATCCCAGTAGAGCCACTTCCGGTATGGGGATCAGTGTCTGCTTTATCATGGTGCCTAGCGTGCTGTGTACCTTTACACAGTAGTCGCTAAGTTTCGGACAGGTCCATGTGAGGTGTGCGAAATCTGCATGTGGTGCTGCGCACTTGCGGCAATTATGTGACCTGGTCGGGTCTAACCTATGTACTTTGGCAGGGGTAATATAAATACGCCGCAGGAATTTGAAGTGGAGGAGCTTGTGTGTGTTGTTGAGGGAGACTTCTTTGATTACCATGCAGCATTTAGCCCATTGGTCATCTGTAATGGAGCGGCCCAAGTCAACCTCCCGGGCGTTGCGAACCTTGTCATCATTAACGGGCCTCATCGCAGCACATGCTTTATATAATTTAGAAATCAGGTGGGTTCCATTTACGCTTTCAAGTACCAGTGTGAGGGGTGTAAACGAGTCTGGTTCTAGAGGGTAATTGGGTACCGTCGTACGTAGGGCCGAGTGGATTCGACTCAACACGAACCTGTCCATGAAGGCGATGTCCTGGAATCGGGTGTCCTCTGAGCAGGAAAAGATATGCCCCCCAGGGTACAGGTCACCCAGTGTAGTGATGTTAAATTTGGTTAAAGTGCATTGTATTAACCTTTCGCCGGTGATTGGCAGCCAGCGGGCGTTGGGGATAGGTAGGGCAGGGGAATATAGGATAGCGGCACCGGTGACCCGTCGCAGTTTGTCCCAAGCCCAGCTGGTAGTGAAAACGGTCTGGATATCCGTAGGGTCTCTGGGAACCCCTGTGGGGAGCACAGTGGATAACCGCTCGGGAAGGACAAAGTCCGCCTCGGGCGGAGGTATGGGATCCTGGCGTCAGGGTGAAACCATGCATAGGCATAGCAGCATTGGGCCACAAGGTAATGCAGTTGAAGATCTGGTACACCAAACCCGCCTCTATCGTACGGGAGAGTAAGAACCTGCCAGCGGACGCGAGCCGGTTTATCACCCCATACCAGCCGGATAAGGAGCGTGTGCAGTGTCAAAAAGAACCTATTAGTAAGGGTTATGGGGATGTTATTAAAAAGGTATAAAAATTTGGGGAGTACAGTCATCTTAAGGATCGCGACCCTGCCGGCAATGGACAGTGGCAGACGCAGCCACTTCTCCACCTGGGACTCCAGGGTAGAGATTGCTTGCCCATAGTTGAGGCGGATGACTTGGGCCGTGTCTAGATGGACGTGAATGCCCAGGTATTTGACAGAGTCGGTGCACCACTCCAGTGGGAATTCACACTCCCACCGGGTCGTGCTGGAGGTTAATGGGAAAATTACCGATTTTCGCCAGTTAATGCCTAAGCCGGAAAAGGCCAAAGGCCAAAGCGCAATATCTCTCTAATGAGTGGATCTAGGTTTACCCGCGGGTCCCTGACGTAGAGGATGGTGTCGTCGGCGTATAGCGAGACGAGCAGGGGGCCAGTGTTGAATTGTAGGCCCCTATGCAGGTGGCGTTCCTAGAAATGCTGAATTAAAGGATCCATGGCCAAAATAAACAGTAGGGGTGATAAGGGACATCCCTGACGTGTACCGCGAGAAAGTGAAAAGGGTCGGGATAGGGATCCGTTTAGGCGGAGTCGTGCAGTGGGCCGGCAGTATAATAAGGCCGTGGTGGCTATGAAGCCCGCTGGCATGCCCATGCGGCGCATAACGGAAATGAAAAAGGGCCATTCTAGAGAGTCAAAGGCCTTCTCTGTGTCCAACAGGATCGCGGCGGCGGTTATCGCAGGGTTGATTCTGTGGAGCACCGAGAAGAGAGTCCTAAGGTTCAGGGAGGTGGATCGGTGGGGGACGAACCCGGACTGCGCCGGGGAGATGATAAACTCCATCAGCTGGGATAGACGATTAGCGATAATCTTGGCTAAGATTTTGTAATCTAGGTTCAATAGGGATAACGGTCTGTAGGATCCGCAAAGTGTCTGATCCTTGCCAGGTTTGGGGAGGAGAATCACGACCGCTTCCCGAAGCGTGGGGGGCAGAATGTGTTGCTCAAGGGCCTCAGCGTATACCTCAATCAGCTTCGGGGCCAATAGGTCTTTGTAAGCCTTATAAAAGTCCCCAGTGAAGCCGTCCAGCCCAGGGGCGGAGGAGCAGCGGAGGGTCTCAATGGCACCGAGAACATCGGTTTCTGAAATAGGTTCTGCAAGGAAGTCTTGCATGTTTTTTTCCAAATAGACCAACCCAATTTCCGATAGGTAGGCCTCTTGCGCAGTGGGGTCATGCCCTGTTCTGGTGGTGTACAAGGTTTTAAAGTATTCCAGAAATTCGTCACGAATCTCCGCTGTGGAAGTGAGGGTCTGGTCGGCAGACGAGCGCAGCTCCGTAATATAGGTTTTGCTATAAGGGGGCCTCAGCATTTGTGCCAGTACCCGGCCCAGCCGCTCTCCCTCTCCGTACCTTCTGGCTGTCTGATATTTGCCTAAAAACAATATTTCGCGGTCCGGGGCTTCCCGGAATTCTATCAGTAGGGCCAGGCGTCGCCCGTCGCGTCTGGGGGCGTGGAGTGTCGAATTTCACCATCCAGGTCAGCAAGGTCACGCTCAATGCGGGAGATGGTGGTGCGGAGACTTTTAAGCACACCCGCATGTTTAGCAATGCAGACTCCCCTAATGTACGCTTTGAAGCCCTCCCACAGGACTGCCCAGGTATCAACCAATCCCGTATTGATAGTGAAATAGTCTTCAATAGCTTCACGCACTTCTGCATTAAAAAGCTCATTGTTGAGAGCCCGACTTGGGAAGCGCCACTGCCTCTCGGACCCCTCGGGACGGGGGACCCCTATACTGAGCCTAACCAGAGAGTGGTCTGAGTACGTCCTCGGGAGCGTGTCCAGCGCCTGGAACCACGCGACAATGCCCGGGGAAACCAGCCAATAGTCAATTCTCGTCCATGTGTTATATTGACCAGCATAATGGGTATATTCGGTGGGGTTGCGCTGGCGCCAGATGTCTATAAGTGCTAGTTGCTTGCAGAGGGCTAGGAGTGCTCGTCGTGCTCGTGGCTTGGTGTCAGGGGTTGTGGCTGTGCTATCTAAGCAGGGATTAAGAAGCAGGTTAAAATCTCCCCCTAGTAGAAGCAAGCAAGGGTCTAATTTTAATAGTTGGGCGAGAAGAGAGTGAAAAAATTCAGACGAATCGATATTCAGGGCATATACGCAAACCAGTGCCGCCTTGTGTCCCATGAGTGACCCCGTGACAATGATGTAACGACCATCACCATCCCGTACCACAGTGCCCAAGCTAAAGGGGACCCTTTTGTGAATAAGGATGGCCGTGCCCCTTGCATAGTTGCTGAAATTGGCAAAGTACCTGTGGACCCCCAGCTGGCAGCAAAGCGGGGCGAGCCTGTGATGGGCAAGTGCGTTTCTTGTAAATAGGCGATGTCTACTCTATGCCTAAGGATGTAGTGAATGATATGCCTTTGCTTACGATTATCGTTTAGGCCTCTGATGTTCCAGGACAGCAGGGAGAGGCCGGAGGGACCATCTATGTTACCGAGCTGAGCCATCGGGAGAACGTGATATGCATGTCATGTAAATGTAATCGTAACAATAAAAAAACTGTGACAGTGGATAATCCTGCAGCCAACTATAGACTACTAAACCAAAAACCGTAACCCCACAAAGCGGTAGGGCCAAGTTCCCCTCCCCCACCCCCCACCCAGCCTCGTCCAAAAGGGAGCGACGCACATCCCCAAACTGAACGTGCATCATGATATACCAATATAATTTTAACAGTGATAGAATAACCCCAACTCGGTACATCCAATCACAAGTAATTAGAGCAGAGGTGTACACCACGGGGGTGGCGACGCTACACCAGTCAATCAGACCTTAGAAACATAATGAAATAATATCCCAAACTTGAAATGACCATAGGGGACCACCGTGCTTGTTGTAACAGTCAGCCTGCGCCTGTACTGGAGAACAGTTCCATGCTTGCGTTGGAGCCACTGTCCCGAGGTGAGGAGCCGGTTTCGTCCGCCACTGTCTGGCTGTTATTCCGCTTGTATGAGTGGCAGAACTCCTGTGCTTCTGTAGGGGTATCAAATATGCACACACGTCCATTGGCCTCCACCCGCAGTCTCGCCGGGTAAAGCATGCCGTATTTCAGGCCCAAGTTCCTGAGTGTGGCTTTGACCCCATTGTATTTACGGCTGGCCTCCTGTACCATGAGCGTGAAGTCTGGGTAGAGTGCTATCTTGGAGCCCTGCCAAGTGGTATCCCCTTTCTCTCTGGCGAGGCGCAATGCCGTGTCGCGGTCACGGAAGTTCATTATTCGGGCGATGACAGGCCGTGGAGGTAGGCCTGGATTCGGGCGTGGGCCGAGCGAGCGGTGTGCACGCTCCACCACAAATCCTGGGGTGAAGGGCTCCCTGCCAAACATTTCGGTCAACAGTGTCTCAACAAAGAGATCCAGGCGGCCTGTTGCAGTGGTCTCCAGAACCCCCAAAATGCGGATATTGTTGCGCCGACTTCGCGCCTCCAGGTCTTCATTTTTGATCGCCACATCTTTGAGAATACGTTCCACTCGCTCCAGCCGTTTGAGGGATTGTGCCGCGCCGTCCTCGATGTCGGAGACACGCGATTCCACAACGTCCAGCCTCCTGTCGTGTGCTTGGATTTTGACCCCCATGTCGTCTAGGCGCTTATCCAGCGTGTCAAAGCGCCCGCCTAGTGCTTGGAAACCCGCCCTCATCTCTTGGAGCAGCGCGGATGCCTGTGCTGCGGGGTCGTCCGCGCCCCCGCCGCCCTCCGACATATCAGGGCTGTCGTCCCGACCTTGTTCCGCTACCTTTTCAAATGTCAGGGTTATTTGCTTGGGGTCCTTGCGGCCCATGCCGCTGTGAGGCCGGGTTGTGGGAGCAGAGGCGGCGCCGCGTCCCCCCCGCGAGAAGCGAACGTCCCGGGAGGGGGTCTGGCTCTGTGGCGAGAACAGCTAGCAGGGGGCCGGGGCCCTGGGCGTCTGATGGGGGCACCCCGATGACCTGCTGCTGAAGGGGTGTCCAATGAGCAGGCCCGGGTAGAATTGCACCAGTTAGCAGACCTTGCGGTGAATGAGAAGCAGCAGCGGTGGGATGGAAGCAAACCCTGTGGTGTCGCCATTGGACAACAGTCCGGGCCGCGCGGTGATGTGGGTCCAGGAGCCGGCCGGCGCAGCGTGCTAATCCTTCCGTGCCCGCAGTGCCGCTCCGGTAACGGGGGGCCCCGGCAGAGGGGGGACGTGTCGCTGCAGTAGGCCCCAGTGTCCTCCAGGGCCTGGGGTATGGCGTAGTAAAGGGGCAGGCCTGGTAGGCAGATCGCCGGTGCGGCACCGTATGTGGTGACCTCGGCGACGCGCGACCAGATTCCGAGCCGCAGGTAGGCCGGACGCCAGCTGCTGTGGGGGGGCTGTCCGGCTACAGGCGCAGCGGCCCGACCCCCGTCGCCACCCGGCTCGCACCTTCTGGAGCCCGCAGACACACTCCCCGGGTGCAACGCGGGCCCTGTCCCCGCGAGGCCCAAGAGGGGGGGAGGGTCGAGCGGTGCGGGCCTACGTGGCCTAACGGGCCAGACGTCGGTGCTGTGGGGGCACGTATAGGGGGGGAGAGCACAGCATGCAACCCTCGCCTGGCAGACTCACCCCGATCTTCGGCCCCCTCGTGTCTCGGGGGCCCTGCCATCACAGGTCCCTGCTCTCAAGCCGCGTACGCGGCGCCGTCAGCGGTTCACTCCTCCCGGCAGGGCGTCTGTCGCTCAGCGCCTCGCGGAGCAGCCATGCAGGCAAATACTGGGCACAGTTCCGTGATCGCCGAACCTAGGGCGGCCCCCAGGCACCAAGTGGGGTCATGATGGCAAGCTGTGAAGCGGGATATTGCCGATGGACTGGCGGTGACTGGCGGAACTTCAACGCCTCCCGGCCATGTTGGTCGGCGGCTTGGCCACGCCCCATCATATAGAAACATTTCTTAGGCTAGTTCCTGAATTCACTAGGAAAACCCTTGTTCATTCCCTGATCAACTCTTGTTTGGTCTATGCCAACATTTTGGGCCTCATTTATGAAAAGTGACGCATCGCTGCGTGAAAACAGCGATGTGTCACTTTTCACTACGCTACTTTTCATTGCGCCCTCCTTGCGACATATTTACTGTATGATGCATCATGTCGCAAGGAATGACACATACGTCAGTTTTACTGACGTATCTATCGGCGCAAAAATGACGCATTGCTGGAGTTGTGTCGAAAGCTTGACGCAACTCCAGCAATGCAGGGGGGAGGGCTATGGGTATAGCACTGCGTCACCCTTACACCTGCCATTAGGCAGGTGTATGGTTTTGAGGCATTTGCGTCCTAGAAGTGGCGCAGTGAAATCTCATAGATTTCACTGCTTCACTTCTACGAGGCTTACTTGCGTCAGAACGCCCACCCTGCATACATTATACCTGACGCAGGTATAATGTAGTGCAGGCGTTTACAAAGTGACGCATCTGCTTAGATGCATCACTTTTGTAAATAGGGTGCAACAGGGGGCATGTTTTACGCTGCCGATGCATCACAAAAAGTCACGCAAAGGCAGCGCAAAACTGTCGCAAGGCCTCATAAATAAGGCTCTTTATATCTGGGTCTTCCAGACTATCTCCTAAGCGGCCTGCAGCTGATACAGAGCAGCTTCCAAGCTTCTGCTGAGTATCCTAAGACGGGAATCCATTCCAGACCTCCTGAGAAACCTACATTGACTTCAAGTGCGACTACATATTCACTTTAAATGTCTTATTATAGCCTTTAGGGCATTTCATAAGAGAGGCCCGGTATACTTGCGGGATAGAGTTGGAGCATATCATTCTGCAAAAGCTCTCTCAGATCCTCTCATCAGTCGTTCCTGGTGGTTCCTACAGTACAACGCGTTCGCTTGGGTGGGCGGTCTTTTTCCTTCTCAGCCCCTGATCCATGGAACGCCCTTCCACTCAAAACTTCAGCTTCCCCGAATAAACAGACCTTCAAAAAACAACTGAATACCTGGCTATACCAGACATGATAATTAGCCACGCTTTCTTCTCCCATATTTACAGCCTAGGTAGTGCTGGGACATCTGTTGAACAGCTGCACGCTCTATAAATGATTCATTCATTAATTCATGTACCCTGGCTGGTTTGATGCAGGATTTTGGACACCCACCATCCATAGCGTACAAATATTTCCCGGGCTAGGCCATGTTCATCGGCAGAGAGATGCGCTTTCTGCCATTAGACATACGTATCCTGAGACAAGCCCCCCTGAATGTTCCATCATCTCAGCTTTTCTTCATAGGGGCCACTTGTCTTTGGAGCGGCTAGCCCTACTACTTGCAGCGCTGGTACTTTATCACCATACTTGAGTACATCTGGGGCCGTATTACTATTGGCATTGTTTGCGCCCGGCGCACCTTTGAAAAGGTGCGCCCGGCGCAAACAATGCCAATGCGCCCCATTACGGTTAATGCGCTGCCCTGCATTCATGTTAAAACAAGGAGCAGCCGCTCCGTGTTTTCACAGTGCAGGCGGCAGTCGCCTGCACTTTCAAAGGGGTTTAGAGATCCACTTGAATGCGGGTGCAGTCAGTGAGTGCACCCGCCTGCAAGGGGATGTCTGGGGGGTCCATGGGACCCCCTTTTCCCCCTGCAGAGGGCTGCTGTCAGGAGGCGCACTAACAGTGCGCCACCTTTTACTTGGTGCACTGTCAGTGAGCCTCCTGAGGGCTTCTTTGACTCTGCGCCCGTGTCTGTAATATGGTACCGGCGCAGAGTCAAAGGAATTCCCTTATTTGCATAGGGCACGCCCCTATGCAAATGAGGGAACACCCTCTGTTGATAGGGCTGGCGCTTTAAGTGCGCCAGCGCTATCGGTATTATAGAAAGGGACGCACAAGCGTCTGCGTTGGTAAACAGCGCTTACCACAAATCCTTTTCAACGCATGTAATTACAATGCGGTCGTTACAACGACCGCGTTGTAACAACGCATACCATTACGACTTGCGGAGAGGGCAGAAGGTGTTGGATTTAAAATCCAACACCTTCCCTACTGTTGCACATACTGGAGTTGGAATAGTAAATTATACTATTCCAACCTCCAGCGCCCCCCTAGAGCAAGTCGTTGTTACGACTTGCGGGGTAATGGTATGCGTTGTTACAACGCGGTCGTTGTAACGACCGCATTGTAATTGCATGCGGAGAAAAGGCATGCGATGTAAGGAGGCATATTCGTCTGCGTCCCCTTCTATGATACCAAAGTGCCTCGGGGGCGCGCAAAGCAGGTGCAAACGCCCGTTGCGCCCTCGGGGCACCTTATGTAATACGGCCCCTGGTGCCCACTGATAGGTACATCATGGTCCTGTGGAGCCAGCAGTGGCCAAGTGAGTGGGCAGTATGCGGTGTGCTGCATCGCTTTCGCCACATTAACGTCCATCACTGTCCACTGTCCTTGATTCATCTCCATCCTTCTCGAGAGCTCCTGCAGCTGATGTCTCCCACTCACATCCGTCAAATCTGATATCCTGATTGTTACCTCTCTGTGCTCTAAGAGTCCCACTTACGGTTCACAGATGCTGCTAGTAGTGTTCCCAATTGAGATCTGAATATTAATGTGTGCTGAACCGTACACTCTAACTTGCATTTAAAGATTCTGAGGCAGGCTTCCCTATCAATGCTCGGCTCCCTAGCTTGAACAAGGGCCCTCCAAAAAAGAGTGTCAGAGGAAAGGATTTGCACCTATTTAAACATAAAACTATGTGATATAGGCCCGATTAAGCAAGCCCTTTGCGAAAACGCGAAATCTGCTCCCGGTTTAGAGTAGATTTCTGACTTTCTTAGAGTTCACAAAGAATCATAGGGATTCATTGACAAAAGCATTTATGGGGAAAACCCCACTGCGTATTAATAAAAGTGCAAAGAGGACACAGCCTTTCAATATGCACCGTACACGACCGTTCCATGAATTTTCAAATGTTTTCCCATTCCTAATATTATTCGAATTTTATTATCATTTTACATGTATATGATTTTTCCCATTCCCCATTTCATTCTAATTTTGGTCACATTTTCGATCTTGTGTGCCTAAATCACAAAGGCAAGTAGGAATATAAAAATATACCACAAGAGTACTACTTTACATGTTCCAAAAACCTCCAAAATGCCTGTTTAAACAGGCTTCGAAGATTCCCTAGAGTATTTGTGTCCACACAACTTATGCACACAAACCACTCCTTGAAAAATTCTGTGTGTGAAAATAATGCACAAATGTGCATTTTTACTTGTACCTTTTTTACTCCGCAGGGATAACGTTTTCCCTGCAGATGACCCCCTTCCACTGCGCCCACAGATTTGGAGGTGCTTCATTCTCTTCCCTCCTCAGGAGCCCATTACCCTGACCTCTGACAGGAGAACATTGTTTTGTGCATTTCCATGGTGAAAAACTACGTGCAAGATGTTTCTCAAGGATCACAACTTTCAAGGTTTGTGGGTGTTCACTTCATTTTGCAGGCCCATCCCACTGATTGGCACAATAGCGCCCCTGTCCCTAACCTTGCAACTGTGCTAATTATGTCATGCTGTTCATTTCCTGCATTTGTATGTGAACTTCACAAATGTATATTCTCACCACTCCTCATTGTATAAATCCCAATGTGGATTTTATATTTGTTAAACATTGTTTAAACACTCCTAGGTGGGACTCAGGGTGGCCAGACCTTTTGTGACTCTGGCCCATAGTGATAAATAAATGAAAAAACCTATTCACAGTAGCAGAAAAGACACATTCCCCTCAGAATCTGCACAGCAGACATGCAGCCTTGTATTGATGAATTTCACACTCAAAATTAAGGCATAATCAGAAAACGTGGGTATCCAAAGTGCCATTGGCAAATGTCCAGTTTTAGAATTAAAGTCTACCTCTTGATTCTGGGGTCAAATCTATTTATGGCTGCATCAGAACAACTATACAAGTTAAGAGATAGTTCCCACGATTTTTGCAAAGTTTCTCTTTTTGTGGCGTCCACAAAACGTCTATTCTTCTGCACAGATACTTACATATTCACAAGTTTCAAGTTGTGGGTCCCCCCTGAAAAATATTTTCCCAGTTCAACAAGTCCCTACAGGATTTTGGGGGGTGAATGTGTATTACCTGCCCTAAAACAATTAAAGAGGGCATTGGAATAAGCCCCTTAATTTTGGAAGCATCCACAACAGGCGGCCATTTTAATTCAGAACCTTAAAAATGCTATAAATCGGTGATAAATGTTGCAAATTATTTAAATATTCGAAAGGGAAGCATACCTCGATCCTGTTAAGCATATCTCAAACACTCCAACTATAATGTTGTTCCTTTTAAATACCAGCATCATTCCAACATCAACTTTCTTTTTTCTATTTCAAAATCTTTTCCGGATTGCACTCTACTTTGGAACTTGCTTGCTTCATCCCTCCACTCGAAAGACAACTTCCCTAGGTTTCGAAAATTACAAAAAATTCAGCTCTTCCTCTTCTCTTGTATTGCTGTGAACGGACGCAAGCCGTTTCCTCTTCATTTTGGAGAAACTTGGGAATCTTGAAATTATCGATCCCAGATTTATCAGCTCTGCAAACGCGGACAAAGGTCCCCTTTTGCAGCTGGAGCCTCCGGGCCCATTCTACTTACCACCGGTTTGCCTTGGTGGATGTGGGGTGTCCCACTCCTTGTCCTGATGAAGACCCTAATGTAAGAACCACAAGTATCTACATTTACCCCCCCAGGGTCGAAACGTCGAAAGCTACTTACCCTCTTCACCATCGTGGACAACAGTATTAAGACTCCTTTGTGCCCGAATTTGTGTAGACTTATATTCATGCTATTTTCTGACTAGGCATGAGATATCCATGTCTGTTATGAATAAATGCGTTTATTTTTCCCTTTTGAAAATTTTGAATAATTTTTACAGGTGTTACTACAGAATGTATGTTTAATAGTCTGTCCATTAGGGCCATTGTTATATGTACCGCATTTTACCCAGGTCCTACTGATTTAGCTGGGTTAACCCCTTGTACTGTAACTCTTCCTCTTCTCAGCACTGCTCTAATGCTTATAATGGGTGAGCACCAGCACTTCTCAGCACTGCAGTACCGGCACTTATCAGCACTGCTCAAATGCTTTCAACGGGACAGTACCGGCACTTATCAGCACTGCTCAAATGCTTTCAACGGGAGAGTACCGGTACTTCTCAGCACTGCTCTAATGCTTTCAATGGGTGACTACCAGCACTTCTCAGCACTGCAGTACCAACACTTCTCAGCACTGCTCCACTGCTTTCAACGGGAAAGTACCGGCACGTCTCAGCACTGCTCTAATGCTTTCAACGGAACAAAACCAGCACTTCTCAGCACTGTTCCAATGCTTCAGTGGGAGAGTACCGGCACTTCTCAGCACTGCTCCAATGCTTTCAACGGGAGAGTACCGGCACTTCTCAGCACTGCTTCAATGCTTTTAATGGGTGAGTACCAGCACTTCTCAGCACTGCAGTACCAACGCTTCTCAGCACTGTTCCAATGCTTTCAACAGGTGAGTACCGGCACTTATCAGCACTGCTCAAATGCTTTCAACGGGACAGTACCAGTACTTCTCAGCACTGCTCTAATGCTTTCAATGGGTGAGTACCAGCACTTCTCAGCACTGCAGTACCAACGCTTCTCAGCACTGCTCCAGTACTTTCAACAGGAAAGTACCGGCACGTCTCAGCACTGCTCTAATGCTTTTAACGGAACAAAACCGTCACTTCTCAGCACTGTTCCAATGCTTCAATGGGAGAGTACCGGCACTTCTCAGCACTGCTCCAATGCTTTCAACGGGAGAGTACCGGCACTTCTCAGCACTGCTCCAATGCTTTTAAAGGGAGTGTACCAACATTTCTCAGCACTGCTCCAATGCTTTCAACGGGAGAGTACCAGCACTTTTCAGCACTGCTCCAATGCTTTCAACGGGAGAGTACCGGCACTTCTCAGCACTGCTCCAATGCTTTCCATGGGAGAGTACTGGTACTTCTCAGCACTGCTCCAATGCTTTCCACGGGAGAGTACTGGTACTTCGCAGCACTGCTCCAATGTTTTCAATAGTAGAGTAGCGGCACTTCTCAGCACTGCTCCAATGCTTATAATGGGTGAGTAGTGGCACTTCTCAGCACTGCGGTACCAGTACTTCTCAGCACTGCTCCAATGCTTTCAATGGGAGAGTGTCAGCACTTCTCAGCACTGCTCAAATGCTTTTAATGGGTGAGTACCAGCACTTCTCAGCACTGCTTCAATGCTTTCAACGCGAGTGTACCGGTACTTCTCAGCACTGCTCCAATGCGTTCAACGGGAGAGTACCGGCATTTCTCAGCACTGCTCTAATGCTTTTAATGGGTCAGTACCAGCACTTCTCAGCACTGCTTCAATGCTTTCAACGCGAGTGTACCGGTACTTCTCAGCACTGCTCCAATGAGTTCAACGGGAGAGTACCGGCATTTCTCAGCACTGCTCTAATGCTTTTAATGGGTCAGTACCAGCACTTCTCAGCACTGCTCCAATGCTTTCAACGGGAGAGTGCCGGCAGTTCTCAGCACTGCTCTAATGCTTTCCATGGGAGAGTACTGGCACTTCTCAGCACTGCCCCAATGTTTTCAACAGGAGACTACAGGCACTTCTCAGCAGTGCTCCAATGCTTTCCACGGGAGAGTACTGGTACTTCTCAGCACTGCTCCAATGCTTATAATGGGTGAGTAGCGGCACTTCTCAGCACTGCAGTACCAGTACTTCTCAGCTCTGCTCCAATGCTTTCAATGGGAGAGTGCCAGCACTTCTCAGCACTGCTCAAATGCTTTTAATGGGTGAGTACCAGCACTTCTCAGCACTGCTCCAATGCTTTCAACGCGAGTGTACCGGCACTTCTCAGCACTGCTCCAATGCGTTCAACGGGAGAGTACCGGCACTTCTCAGCACTGCTCTCATGCTTTTAATAGGTCAGTACCAGCACTTCGCAGCACTGCTCAAATGCTTTCAATGAGAGAGTACTGACACTTCTCAGCACTGCTCCAATGCTTTTGATGGGTGAGTACCAGCACTTCTCATCACTGCAGTACCAACGCTTCTCAGCACTGCTCCAATGCTTGCAACAGGTGAGTACCGGCACTTATCAGCACTACTCAAATGCTTTCAACGGGAGAGTACCAGCACTTCTCAGCACTGCTCCAATGCTTTCAATGGGAGAGTACTGGCAGTTCTTAGCAGCAAGCAGGTACCCTGGACAAGGAGTACCGGCCATTCTATATTTTCATTTCAAGCACTGAATGCGATTATATTTTAGCAAGGAACATTAGCACACAATATTTATGTTAGACGATATTCTGACAATGAAATTCTGGTACCATTTAGACACATCTAAAATATTGTTGCTTGAATGGCTTCAAACAGCAGAACCCACTGCAATCACTGTGCCTGCGATAACCAAGCCGCACAAAAGGTGTTGCCGCTCACCTGAGCCGGACAAAGGGGTGTGGGGCGATCACTCCCTTGCATGGCGCTTGCACCCATTGGAGGGATCAGCCGAGACCACATTGAGTCCATCAGACAGCCATGCGATGATGGCGACACACCCAGATCAATAACAATTGCTTTCACTTCAGGCCACATCATCAATCACATGTTTTTAGTAGGTCCACCGAGGAAATAGGAGTGAACTAAAGGGAAAGCGCTGCAGGCGCGCGCCAGCTGTAATCAAGCAGTATTGTCAGCGGTGTAACCCCAGGCGTCTGTTCTCACCACAGGTCCCATGAAGGAAGCGCGTGTCTATCGATGGAGAGCGAAGCTTGTAACAAATAGGGTTAGGCAAGATTCATCATGCCTCTGGCCAGAGGGGTCATGGGTCCAAGCCATGTATTTATTTATACATTGTTATTGTTTACAGTGCCCTTTGGCCCATGATGGACTCAAGAACAGCAGCTGCTCCTACACCCTCATTGGCTTAAATATTCATTGTTGTATTTTGCAACAATATAAAATATTAAAAAATTCAACAAATATTTTCAGGTTTTTAACCTCCCTGCCATTCTATCAGAGTATTATAGTCTGCACTCAGAATAAAAGAGGTGAGCTAGTGGCTAGATGTGGCATTGAACTCTGAAGCTCAGGGTTCTAATCCCATCTTCAACAGTTTATCAATAATCATTTGTAAGATTGAGAAAATCAGGTTATCTCCTCTTACCTCAATTTATAAATAGGAGCAATGCAAAATCTACCTGTACTGTTTGCTACTAGTACTGGTATAATTGCATCTCTGCATGACATCCTATATACAACATCCCATGTTCATGATGCTTCTATTCTACTCTGCTTTTTGGAGGTAGGTCTGGGTTGTATCATTTAGCTCCTTAACTCTCCTTCTATCCTGCTATCTCAAAGGAAGCAGTGGCGTAGCACAGGGGGCGGTCAGCTTCGCGATGAACTGGTTTTAGGGGCGGCGTCCCCCCCCACTCATACCTGCCATCTCGGGGCGGCAATCAGCAGCACCCAACCCCTCCCCCCCGCTCCTCAATGCGGCCGTCGCGGGGCGGCAATTAGAGGAATCGCCAGCACCCCCCCTTCCGCTCTTCAATGAGGCCGCTGCGGGGCATCGTAAGCAGGAACCGCCGTGGGCGGCCTAAGGTCTAGCTACACCACCGAAGGGAAGAGATGTGTTCTAGTGGACCAATGTAATTTGGGAACGTGAAGATCAGGATTCTACTCCCAGCTTCAACACTCAACCAATAGTAATCTGTAATACTGTATATGTATGTGTGTGCAGTCGCCACTGGGTAGTTATCGTTAGGTCTGCGCTTCAATAGGAATAACATTTTTTTTGTATGCTTACGAAAACTGAAAACAAAACAATTTGTCAGAAAGCAAGATCTTGGTCCAGAAAGTGTGATTTTTGTGATTTGGTGTAAATCCGTTCAGTAGTTTCTTAAACATCAATGTTAAAAACATTGTATATTTCATACTCAGATTTTGAAATAAGATCTGATTGGCTGCCACCACATCAGCAAAGATGAGGTGACAGCCATATTAGGACTCAAGGACTTAGTTCTCTGTCCTACAAAAAAGTTTTAAAAAAACATATAGGGGCGGGGTAGGAATACCCTGCCCGACTAGGCCTGGTAGAGGGGTCCTAGAACACCAGTAAATTTATAATGGGGAGGTGGGGGCGCATGGATCCCCTTTCCGAGCCTCAAGAGGCCCCGGGTGTCGTGTAGTGGCACAGGTACAGATCAGGGCTAAATACAAGTAGATAGCAGCAAACTGACACACACACTTGATACTGCTCGTGTGGTCACCGAACCCCGAGATACGGGTTCCGGTGCCTTTTATTCACGTCACCACCAGGGACGGCCAATTCCGGCCAGTGCCACCAAACATAACATTCCTCCTTTATCTTAAACAGAAAAAAAAACAAAAAGAAGACAAACACAATAAAAGAGAGAAAAAAAACAGAGAGACAGAAAAACCCATACACCACAACCACGGGTATATGCTTCAGAACTTCAGGTCAGCACAAAGTCCTTTAGGCGGGAGGATGCTGCAGGACATGGTCGAAGGTGGTATCTACAAGTCCCGCGCCGACCGTCACTCTCCTGGCCCTCATCCTCACTGGTCCCTGGCGGGCGTTGACAGCCATTTCGGTCTTCCTGAGATGAAAAACCAGTCACCAGGCGGGTGCCAGTAAGATCCACACCTCGTGTCTCAGGTGAGCAAACGTCGTCATCAGGGGCTTCCGGAGACAAATAGACATCATCGGATTCAGCCCCAACGTCCATCATTTCATAAGGTGTTTCTGTCTCTAGTCTTCTCAGACTTATGTACTCTTTAAAACAGGATATATTCCTGGTGATGGATTCCCCTGCCCTCTGGGCCGTAACCATTGTCCCTTTCACAGCTTGAACTATCCAGGGATCTATCTCAAAAGGAAGCGTGAATTTGCCCCGGGGGCGGCGAGTCTTCACCATGACAGCATCACCAACAGAAAAAGATTTTATCTTGGCATTCTAGAAATGTGGTCATTCTTGGCCTGCCGTTGTCTCAGTTTCACCGCAACGTGCTCCTGCAAATTAGACGGTTGGTCCACCTGAGGTACGATATCACCCATAGTTCTGTTAATACAGAGAGAGATCGGACTCACTTGCTTTGTTGAATGAGGCGTGAGTCGATACTCCCTCAGGAAGGTATACAGCGCACATTCCATATTCTGACCACGAGCTAGCGCAATTCGAAGGACTTTGTTCAGTGTGCGCATAAAACGCTCCGCCTCTCCATTGGCTTGGGGCCAACGAGGGGTGATTTTCCGATGCTGAACACCCCAAGACAATAGATATTCCGAAAACTCATGGCTGGTAAAAGGCGGGCCATTATCCGTACGGAATTCCTTAAGGAGCCCATGTGTGGCCATTATCTTCTCCAGCCAGGGAATAGTGTTACTCGCCGTTATGGAATCCAGGATATCCACCCCTGGATATTTCAAAAAGTCATCAATGATGACTAACATGTGTCGTCCATCCGGGAGACTTCCATAATCAGCGCTGGCCCTGTGCCAGGGATAAGGTGGTATGGCTTCCGTGATAATTGGAGCAGGGGTTCAGCAGGGCCAGTTGCTTGACACTGGCAAACGGTCCGCTCCACAATGTTGTCAAGATTGGGAAACCATACTTTACAGCGCAAACGAGATTTAGTCTTAATAATCCCCTGATGGGCTATGTGCGCTAAATCGGCCACCCTTTGTTGTAGTGTCCTAGCAATCACTAGACGAGACCCTTTCATGAGGCAGCCCTCTGGAGACACTGCCAGTTCAACACGAACGTTGTGCTACGCCCTAGGGTCTGCGCGGGCCTCATCGGTCCTACAAGTTAGCTTCTCCAGTAACAAATGCCATCTCCCCGAAGTCACCGCCGCAATGGCCAGCTGCAAGCACTCATCCCCGGTCGTGGCACTCACGATCTCCTCCAATGGAATGGGTCGAGGGCGTGATCGCTCCACCACCAGCATTACATATTCCTCCACCTCGCCTGCTTCACGCTCCTCATCTTCCGTAGCCGGTCGAGCGTGTCTGGAGAGAAAGTCAGCGGGGTTCTGCGCCCCTGGACGATAGATTACCCGGAACTGATACTCCTGCAACTGCAGAATCCACTTCTCAATACGCTGTGGTGGCTTTGAGGACTGACCCATAAAAAGGTGAATCAACGGCTTGTGGTCCATGTGAACTACAAACGGCTGCCCACAGACGTAAAGATGGTAATGGCGACAGCCTCAATGAACAACAATGGCTTACTTTTCGGTATCCGTCAGAGCACGGCTCGCGTAGGCCACAGGAGCCCATTCTCCATCTTCCTGATTCTGTGACAGCACAACGCCAAGGCCAAAAGGACTTGCGTCCACGGACAATTCAGACTCATGGGCTGAGTTGAAATACACCAGAGTGGTATCAGCAGAGAGAGCCTGCTTGGTGTCCTGAAAAGCTTGCTCTTGAGCCGGTCCCCAGACCCAACTGACATTTGTTTTCGTTAGTTCCCTCAACGGGGCAGTAAGGCCTGTCAGATCTCGGATGAAATGTCCACAGTATGTGACCATGCCCAGGAAACTTCTTACGCCAGTCACCGTTGTGGGAGCCGGCGCCGTCTGGATGTCATGGATTTTGGATTGATCCGGTGACACTCCGTGCTGAGTGGAACGATATCCAAAGAAAGCAATCTCCGCCTTGAGAAATTCACATTTATCGCGATGGAGAGTAAGGACACACTCCTGCAGATGCTGGAAGGTGTCCGTGTGTTCTTCCAAGGTGGGTGCATGCACAAGGATGCCATCACTGACATTGAGAACCCCTTTTAGGCCTGCTAGCACCCCTTGGATGGTGTCTTGAAAAACCTCTGCGGCACTGGACACTCCGAAACTAAGGCGTTTTTATCTCCGAAGACCAACATGTGTCGAGAACGTGGTTATAGCTCTTGACTCAGGGTCCAACAGCAGTTGATGGTATCCTGCTCGCAGGTCCATTTTGGAAAACCATTTAGAACCACTCACCTCAGCCAAAATGTCGTCTACGGTAGGGGTCAGATGACGCTCAAGCTGGATCGCTTGATTGGGAAGCCTCATATCCACTAAGATTCTCACCTCGCCTGGCTGCTTGGGCTTCCGTGCCACAACAATGGGAGACACCCAGGGAGTTGGACCATCAACCCGTTCAATGATGTCAGCCTGCTCGAGCTTCTTCAACTCTTCCTCCACCTTCGGCCTCAAACGAAATGCCACTCTCCTGTGCTTGAGGGCCACTGGCTGAATAGAGCGATTGATGTGAAGATGGACCATGTGATCCTTAAGGCATCCAATGCCCTCAAATAACAATGAATATTCACCCACTAATGAATCCACATTTTCTCGATGAATAGCAGAAGCGAAAGCCACCAATTATAGATATTCTGCTGTTCGACAGATCAACAACATCCCTGACCCCTTCTGGGTAACGTATATCTTAGTCCGAGTGGAATGGGAATCATGAGCGATATTAGTAGTAAACACTCCAGCCAATGAAAGAGGAACTGTTGACCCATAAGCAAACACTTGAGTGGACGTGCTTCGCAAAATCCGTTGTGAAGGGAGAGTCTGCAGCATCGAGCGAGCCATGATGTTTATAGACGCCCCAGTATCGATCATTGCTTGAAACGGGTGTTCTGCAATCAATACTTTACACCTAGGAATCCACCTCCTTAAACCGCCATCTGGTTGCATGGCGTGAATAACGTGGATGGCTCCCTCCACGTCGTCATCATCCATGTCCCCATCTTCTGCTATGGAGGGAGGAGCGCCTAAAGCATTCACTTGTTTTGTTCGCGGCCTTCCATGGACGGCAGATCGGCACACTCTTGCGAAATGGTGAAGCTTACTACATGCGGAGCACCTTTTTCCTTGAGCAGGACATGGGCCTTGATGGGGAAAAGGCCCGCCGCATCAATAGCATATCCTGCTGGAAATTTGTGACTTACTGCGCACCGACGTCTTGCTAGGATGTCCAGATACCACAGCATTGACCGGCTCCGTCTTCACCTGGCGTTGTAGAGCGGCCTCCATGTGTGCCGCTTGCACCCTGGACAACTCCTTCGACCTCCCCATCTTTAGTATGTCCGCCATCGCCATCCCCGGGACTTGGAGTATATGCTCCCTCAATTTGGCTGATGCACACCCCTGGATAGATTGCGCACGTATCTCATCATTAGCGTCAGGCAAGGTGCACGTGCTTGCCAGCTCTCTGAGCCGGGCATAGAAACCATCCATGGACTCCTCTGGGAGCTGTCTCACCTGTTGCAGCAAGAAACGTTCGTAATCCGGGTTAGTGAGATGTCCAAAATGGGCGGTCAAGGAAGCCTTCAAAGTAGCGTAGGTATGCGGCGGTCCAGCTTCAACTACTGATTTCCCAAGCTTGTGTAATGCAGCCCCACCCAGATGTAGTAGCATAGGGCGCTGGCTTTCAGCTGGTAGGCCCACTGCTGCAAAATAAGTTTCAAGGCGCTCCAGCCAGTCTCTCCAATTGGCTGCCTGCGCCGATGCTGGGCCATCAAGTAAAAACGGCTCAACAGGTGGTACAGTGGATATGATAAATGATGAAAAAAATATATAATTCCAGCTGCAAGCTTATATAACACCAAAGAAGGATTACCCTTACGCAAACAGGTGCAGGCTTATGCTATGTCCTAGGCACATAGCAGTGTATGCTGCCCATGGGCCCCCACAAACGAGTTCCAAGCAAAAGTCCCACCAGTTACCTCCACCTGATGTCACAGGAGACAAAGAAAATCCGGTCTTTTTACTCCAGGCGTCACGGTGTCACTCCAGGCATCCCAAACTCCTGTCCACTCTCACGGGGCCCAGGAATATAGACAGCAACACTCCAGAACGCCCCGGGCTGCAAACCAGGACAGTCTCTCGGCCGCCGCAGTGGAGCAGGGCGGAGCTAACCCTCGCGGCCCGGAAGCAGTGCACGCAGCGTACACGGGCCGGCAAGACGCAGAGTCAGTCACAGGAGCACACCTTATGGGCACGGCAGCAAACCGGCCGATGCCAGTGCAGCCGGTTCCGGTGCCGCACACAACTCGTCGTGGGCCACTCGTACTCACAGCAAATGAAACGGCGGCCTCGAGCAGGACCGCGGAAAAGGAGGAAGGGATCCCACCTTCATCGCCAGTTGCCCCGTAGTGGCACAAGTACAGATCAGGGCTAAATACAAGTAGATAGCAGCAAACTGACACACACACTTGATACTGCTCGTGTGGTCACCGAATCCCGAGATACGGGTTCCGGCGCCTTTTATTCACGTCACCACCAGGGACGGCCACTCCCAGTTCCAGCCAGTACCACCAAACATAACACCGGGCACACCATCCCCGGAGCTATTTTTTAGATTGGGAGGGCCGCACAAAGCCCCTCCCTACCCTCAAAGAGGTCCTGCGGCTGAACATAAATATTAAAAGGAGAGAGGCGTGCTACGCCCCCACCCTGAGCCAATGATCAGCCCTGAGGACCCCATCCTCTGGGACATTGTAGTTCTCTGTCTCCAAGAGTGCAGGCATGCCCTGCCTGCACTCTCCCAGCAGGGAACAGAACTTTGCTCCGATCCGGGTGGGAGCAGTGAAGAATGCTGCTTCCACCTGGGTACCCAATATGACTGGGGAGCCAGCTGGAGCCACGGGGGCCCTGGGGCTCCCCTGCAGCCCCAACATGAAAAATGGTATGGGGGCCCCAGGTGGGTACCAAGGCATCCCAGATGTTTAAAAATAAACACACAAAAAATGTTGCTGGCTCCTGCTGGCCCATGGGGCTGCTTGTAGGGAGCTGGCAGGGCTGCAGGAACCGTGGGGCTACCCCGCGACCTCAAACAAAAATCAAAGATGTGGGTGCCCCAGGTGGGCACTGGGACAGCCCAAAAATACTTTTTAAAAATACAATAAATGAATAATAAATGATCGGATGGAGCTGCTCATTTATTAATCCCTGCTCCAGCATAGAGCTCCCCATAAGGGTCTGTGAGGGCTTTCAATTTTAGAACAAAAATCCTGGTGGTGTCCCTAGAAGAAGCTGGAGCACCATCAAGGATTTTTGTAATGTTGTAGGGGGCTGCAGGAAGTGCAGCAGCCACCAGCAACATTAAAAAAAAAACAGTAAGTCTTCTGGGTCACAGGAGAGTTTACCATATTTTTAAAGCACTCCTGGCTGGAGCTCTATGCTCGGCTGGAGCTCTATGCTCTTCAACTAGAGTGCAGGACCCTCTTGTTTTTATGACTGCATTTGTGGGCTGAAAAATATAAAAAGAAGGACTCAGAGACATCCTGACTTTTTTAATACAACTTTATTAAATATTGTTTAAGACAATCACTTTTATTAAACATTGCATTGTGTGAATTAATGAAATATGCATTTGGATATAGCTTTTGGAGATTTTTTGACAAAATGATAGGTCTGCTTTATATGTGTTGATATGCTAACCCCTTGATAAAGGCAATAGGCTCTCGTTTTATATTTTGGTTTTGTGACCCGTTGACAAACTCAGTAAGTCTAGCTTACTAAAAATAACACCCTTTATATTCTAACATCACACAGTCAGCCTGCAGGGGTTGGGGCAGACCAGGCCCTGTGCCAAACCCCCGCCCCGCACGGCCACCAGGCCCGGTGCCAAAGCGCACACAGCACACGGCCGAAAGGCTATGCACTGCAGGAGGTTGCCCACTTGCAGAGGGTTGGGTGCAGGGCCCACCCTGCGCCCAACCCCACAGGGCACAGCAATCGACATCTTACTTTACATTAAAAATACAGGGAAATTCAATGAAAAAAACAAAGGTTATAGTGGCATTATAGTTAGGAATTGTAATAATTTGTTACTTTACATTTAAAAAACCTTATATTTACATTGAAAAACTAAAGGTTAAAGGGATGTTAAAGTTAGGTGAAAATGTCACTTAAAACATACCGTTTTAAACTAAAAAAAAAAACACTGAAATTCACCAATTATAGTTATCTCAGGTAACAATAACTTGTGCTCTAAAGTAACTATAACTCGCACCTTCACTATGCACTGCTAATCACCTCACATATTACATCACTCATGGCATTTTCTATGAAATTATTTATAATATCTCTGCAACATCTGAAATGACATCAGTGATGACAATACTGCATGGCTGGGGCGCGAGCTATAGCTACTTTAAACCACGAGTTATATTTACTTGAAATAACTAGAACTGGTACATTTCAGTGGTTTTGTTTGTTTTATCTGACATTTTCACCTAACTATAACCTTTGGTTTTCTGAGTGAAAATCTACATATATAGCTATTCAATGAAAAAAGCAACTATTAAACTGACGTTATAGTTAGGTGTTGAAATAAGGTAAAAACTAACATTTAAAAACAAAAAAAAGTCTGAAATTCACCAGTTCTAGTTTACTGAGTTAACTATAACTTGTGCTCTTACCATGCACTGCTTTGACCTGACATATTACATCACTCATGATATGTTGAATGTCACATTGATGACATCATTAATGACATCCCAAATGACAGGCCCACATACATAAGAGCAGGTGCTATCATTGATGGGAGCCTGTTATTGAGGGATAAGACGATACACAGTGATGGGAGCAAAGACAGGAAACTGAGTCTTGAAGGCCTTGGACTGAAGGCTGGATTAACAATATTGAGTAATCAGTGGGGAGTGGGAAAGGTAGATAACACAAAGGCAGTGTAAGCATGATTGGGAGGTTGGTGACCATGGAAGATTATTGGTTTTCAGGAGGAAATTCTGTATTTGCCTGTTGTTAAAATCTTCTGAGTTGGGGAGCATCTTTCTTTATTTTTAGATTTGTTAACATTACAAGGAAAACTTATTTTGTGAAGGGTTAATGTCCTGTGTTATTGATGACTTATTATGCACATAAACCTACTCACACTCCAGGGGGTTCTCAGGAGGTGCCACAGAGCACCCTTTTAAGAAAGGACCGCTGCTGCCAGTAATTATCCTTCAGGGTTACATGGATCCTCTTTTGGACAGACTCCAATGAAGGGGTGTAGGAAGGTAGGATCCTTCTGCATGGTTACCCCCACTTTTTGCCTGGTGCTGTGATGGTTTCTGACTAGTCTGACTGGGATCCTGCTAATCAGGACCCCAGTCTCTGTGCTTTCTCCCTTAAATTGGTACGGTAACTACTTAGGTACATCCCAGATTGGACACTGGTGTACCCTTATAAGTCCCTAGCATATGGTACTGAGACCCAGGGCATAGGTACACCAGGGGTCCCCCATGGGCTGAAGCATGCATTATGCCACCCATGGGGGATCACTTAAAACTGTAACTACAGACCTGCCACTGCAGCCTGTGTAAGCTGGTGCTGGCACCACTTACGACAGATATCAGTTTCCCTATATCTGAGGTCACTGCACTTAAAACCTTTAAGTCACCCTAAAGCAGGCCTTTCAATCCTGAAGGCAGGGTGCTCAGTTCTAAGTGTGAGGGTGCCCCTGCATGAGCAGGACAGCCCTACAACCTTCAGAGTCCATTCTCACCGGTTGTAAGTGCATCAGCCATTATGATACATAGATTGGCCATGCGTCATTACGCGAAGACCATCTCTAAACTGCTGTAACAAACCCTGTCATGTTTGGTATCAAACATGTTGGAATCATACCTCCACGCCGTAAACGATGTAGGAGGTATGATTCCATGCACTGTAAAGCTCCTCCGGGAGGCCCTCAGTGCTCCCGGTACCTAAGTCTTCTAGATCCGGGCAGCACAACATGGCTGCTGCCGACCAGAGACACAATTCTGCCTTCCTACTGCTGAGCCAAGCTCCAGCAGGGGAAGGCAGAACAATTGGTATCCTGTCACAGGGAGGTGACACCATCTACCAGACAGGGTTTAGTGCACTGGGACTGGGTGGGAGTGCTTGCCAGCGCCACTCGGTCTGCTTGAGAGGCACATTTGGTGCCCTCCTTGCATAGTCCAGTTCAAACCAGCTCAGGGAGCCATTGGCTCCCACTCTGGCGCGAAACTGGACAAAGGACATGGGAGTATCCTCCCCACTGTCCGACCCCTCCCCTGGGAGGGAACCCTGAATCATCCCAACCCTTTCCTTAGGATACTTAAGGGCTTACCTGTAGGTGGGTGTTAGAAAGTGCCCTCTTTCTTGCATGGTATGCCCCCACTTTTTGCTGAATTGCTGATGTGCTTTGACTGAGTGTGCCCTGGGCTCCTGCCAATCAAGTACCCAGGGCCTGTGTTCCTTCCCTAAAACTGCATTGAAGCCTAAACCCAATTGGCATCTCTGGCCACAGGTAGGCCCCTGGTAAATGGTACCACAGGTACCCAGGGCACTGTGACCAGAGAAGGTCCCCAAGGGCTGCAGCACTTATTGTGCCACCCTTGGAGGCCCTGTACCCAGACACACACACACTGCCTTTGCAGGCTGCATGTCTTGGTGCAGAACAAAGTGAAGAGTCGACATGGCACACGCCCCTGTGTGCCATGCCCCCAAACCACTGCCCTGGCATCCATCAGTCACCCCTCTAGCTGGGTGCCCTATGCCAGTGGTGAGGGTACAGGTGCATGAGCCCTGTACCCATACAGTACCCAGGTCCATTCCTGGGCACTGTAAGTGCAGTGCTGCCATTAAGAGTATATGGTGCTGGGAGCTTGTCATCACGAACTCCACAGCACCATAATGGCTGCACTGAAGACTGAGAAGTTTGGTATCAAACTTCTCAGCACATTAAACCCACACTGATGCCAGTGTGGGATTTAATGTAAAATGCACGACAGAGGGCATCTTAGAGATGCCCCCTGAAACTCGACCAACTCCCAGTGACCTGACTGAGTGGCTGCTGAGGCTGCCACCACCAGACATGTTTCTGGACCCCTGGGTCGAGAGCTTGCCGCTCTCGGGGGCCTGAAACAATGCACATCCTGGGACGAGGTGCCAAGCCTCCTCCCCCAGGATGGGCAGGGTTCACGAAGGAGAAGCTTCAAAGGCATACCGCCTTTGTGAGCCTCTCGAGACCACTTGCTGTACTCAGCAACTGGTCCCCACTGGTTCTCCCCCCCCACTTTGGGTGGGAGACCCGGCGGGAAAAACAAAGTGAGGAAGAGAGGTGTGCCCACCTCTGCCAACTCCACCCCTAAGGTGGGGGAGGTGAGGTGAAGCACAACCTCGAGTCCCCGCCATCTTGAGGATGGGGGGACCCAGCCAACCAGGGACAGGCTCCTGCCCCCTCCCACTGGAGAGTGGCAGAATAGGGGGTGTACCCACCCCAGGAAAGGGACCCATTGGTCCCTGCCCTTTACCTACCTGTAACGCCCCTAAATTTAGTATTTAGGGGCACCCTGAACCTTCCTTCCTCAGATCCAGCAACAACAAGAAAAGGAAGAAGAAGAAGAAGGACGAGAAGCCGTGCAGAGCTAACAAGAGGACGACGCCCACTGACATGGCCCCAGCCCTACAGGCCTGTCTCCCCTCGAACCTGCTCCTGCAAAACCCCGGCGTGTCCAGCGGCCAGCAACCTCAAAAACCCCGAAGGACCTGCCTGCCTTCACTTTCCAAGCTGTTTCTCCCGTGAACACCGGACGTGTTTGAACTGCAGCTTCTGGTGCCAGCCAGGAACCGCGAATCCCGCACACTCTGCACCCGCCGAATCCGGCCCGAGCTCGAGTGGGCAAATACCCAGAGGAGGTCCCCCCGGCGATCCTGACCCGAGATCCGGCGACCCCTGACCTGCCTCAAGCCTCCTGACGACACCTGCAGCCTCAACCCAGAGTACCCCCCCTACCACGACCAGAGCGGGTAAGAAAATCCGACGTCCCAAGGCACCCCTGCACCCGACGCCCCACGGCCTTGTGTGCCCAAACCAACGGTGCCTAACCAACCCTCTACATCCCAACTTACCCCTCGAAGTGGTGGTAGCTCCTAGAAGATCCTCGTCCCCGAGCCTGCAGTGTTTCTTTGTCCCGGAGAATCTCCATTGAAATCAACAGGGCACCCGACCTCAAAGCAGCACCCTGCACCCGGCCGCCCTAGTGCCGCTGAGGGTGCCCCATTGGTGCTAACTTGGTCCCCAACGTGCCCTGAGCTTAACCCTAGGAGCTTTGCTCCCACAACCCCGTGGCCTGCTTGCCAGCAGCCACCAACCGGAGTCCCCCTATCATCCAAAGGATAACATTGGGCCTCAACACTCTGCACCCGGCCGCCCTAGTGCCGCTGAGGGTGCAACAACAGTGCATCACGGACCCTGGGAGACCCCTGAGTCTAACCCCAGAACCCTAACTCAAAAGACCGATTACTTACCTCAAAACCGATAACCCATTTTTCCTCATAGGATAACATTGACACTTTTTCTTCCAAAAAGTTTCTAAGTGTCGACTTTTGAAAACTACAAATATTCCTTAAAAATCAGCCGAATAAGCAAAACGCATTTTCTCAACTGTTTTCAGGAAATGCCCCAGTGCTGAATCTAGGATCCAGCTCTGAGTAAGAAAAAGTATCGATAACCTAACTTACCTGCTAAGTGAATTTCCTCCCATAGGATAACGTTGGTGATTCTATGTGAAAAAGTTTCTAAGTGTCAACTTTTGAAATGCAATAATATTCTTTAAAAATCGTACCTTTAACCAAAACGCATTTACTCACCTGTTTTCAGGAAATGTCCCAGGGCTGAATCTAGGATCCAGTACTGTGTTAGCAAAAGTAATCTGAAAAGTAATTAACTGCATTTTACTTAAAAAGCCCATTCATTTGAATGTACTATACCTGCAATGTGTTGCAAATTGCTTGCTTAAAACTGTAACCAAAACCAGTACAAGTTGCACTGCAATTTTGAACTGTGTTCATACAAGTAATTTACTACTGAAAAGTATTTTTATGCTTACCTGTGCCAGGCTTGCTTGGTTCTAGAAATAAAACAACAGTATATTTTTTATACAAAACAATTGGCCTAGAGTTCAGTTCTTGAGTGTGTGGATTCATTTGCTGACTGAGTGTGTACATCAAATGCTTTACACTGTCCTCTGATACTGCCTTACTGCTCGACCAAGCTACCACTTTAGAGAGTAAGGTTCTATCTAACTTTAACCTCTGCCAAACCTCTGGAGACCCTTGGACTCTATACACACTGTACCTCACTTTGGTGCAGTATATATAGAGCCAGTTTCTTACAGTGGGTCCCGAGATTCGTCGTGGGACAACATTCATTTCAAGACACCACTTCTTCTTCGACTGTCTGGGCACTCTGGACTTTGCTTGACTTCGCTCTGGGCATCAAGACTGCAACTGGGAAGACTCCTGCTGCTCCTGGTCTCGTCGCCCTGCTCGTCTGCTACAACGTCCGTGCCTGTGCTCCATACAGGAACCTTCCAAGGCCTGTGGACATCCAAGACACCTGAAGGAATCTCCCTTGAAGTAAAGGAGTCACTTCCCTGCATCTGCAAGCACCGCAACTAAGCTGACCGGTCTGCTGATCCTGGGCTCCCACGGACTCCGAAAGGCTCAGCAACACAGGTGGTGGTTCTTCACATCTCTCAAGGCCGTCTCTGTCCTCTCACCAAGTTTGAGGCCAGTATCCCTCGTCGGAGCCGTAGGAACCGAACCCCTGTGCACTGCGTCGACTTGCTGTTGGAAAGGCTTGTTGGCTTCCTTCCTCCAAGATCTTCAAGCTCCAAGTAGTCCCAACCTCGAGCATCTCCTGTGACCAAGATCTTTGTGCTCTTCGCATCGCTTGCACCGTGGGCCTGCATCTTTGGGGAGATGCTTATGGTCCTCTTGCAACTCCAGTGCTTCCAGCCTGTGGGTCCTCTCGAGGGTTTCCTTTGATTTCTGTGGGCTCCCCTGATTGCTTGGGGCCTGCCCTAACTCCCCTGCTTGTGGTGAGTCACCTGGACCTTGCTGGTCCTGACACTGCACCTTCTTCGCTTTCCACATTGTTTGTAGTTGCCAAGGCTTGTTGGTGCTCTCGATGGACACCGACCCCTCAACTCACGACATCCGACGTGGGACAGCTCGTGAATGGCTCCTGGTCTTCCACAGCATCGCCTGGTCCTCAAGACTGCAGCTCCAATGTCACCGTCATCTGTCCTGCAACATCCAACATCGGTGGGCATTCGTCTTCCGTGACTCCTGGTCACTCCTGAGTGGCATAGACTCTATCTCCCCTGCGTGCAGGTACTTCTCAACTTGAATCCACCTCTGGGTTCCACTGGACACTTTCACCTTCTCCAGCAGCGGCATCTTCCTGAAGTCCTCCATTGAGTTTGACGGTGGTTTCTGACGCCACTTCACACCTATGCACCCGGCTTCCCTGGTGTAGGTATCCTGGTTCCTAGGGTATCCACGGGTGGGGTGGCTCTCCAACCTTCTGTCTTCCATGAGGTTTCTTCAGGGTCCACTGGGAAGGGTCCTTCCTCTTTAAAATTGCATCCGCGACTTACCCATTGACTTGTATTGAGCCTGCAGTCGTGTTCCCACTCTGCACATGGCCTCCGCGGGGTTCCTGATTACTTACCTAGGGTGGTTCCTTGGGTCCCCGGCACTTCTGCGTCTTCTGGGTATAGTCTTGACTCGAGTCGTGGTTCTCATACCACTATTTTAGTATATTGTTTGGTCTCCCACTGGCGACCACTGTGTATTTGTGCTACTTACTTGTTTCTATTGAAAAGTATTGTGTGCATTGTGTATATCTCCGACTAGGAGATATCTGTATGTGTTAGTGAGTGTCTTATAATAAATACCTATTTGTAAAATTAAACTGTGTGGTTCTTTTTCACTTAATCTATACTTATAAGATTATGTTCTGGTGAAACAAGCTGCTTTACACTCCTTCTGGGCTAAACCTGAAGGCTGCTCTCCACAGCTACCACTTAGAGAGCTTTCTAAGGTTGCCTAAAACCACCATAAGCGTTGTCTGGATTAGTGCAGGCTGCCCACTTACATAAGTGAGCACCATATACTAAGCCAGCTTCTCACAAGGGGTAACTGACTTATTGGAAGGGTTCTGCGGTCAGCTTTCCTGCTTCCAATCAAGGAAAGTCTTTTGCTTACTCAGGGTCGAGTCAAGAAATGGTACGGCTGCAGAGAGTGTGTTGTGCTATGCCAGCAGCAATCCATGCCGACCTCCTGTCTGGGTTGACTCCCACAAGGGTTATGGTGGCAGAAGAAGGTAGCGTCAGAAGTCGGCCCCTTCTCAAACTCATTTACCTACCATACAGGTAAGGCAGGCCATCCATTTTTTGGCAACCGCCAAGTTTCCTTGCTTGTAACTCAGGAGAGGGAGTGGAGCCAAGTAGGAAATAAGGGGGAGGGAACGGTCACTTCTCGAAGAACTTTTGTCCTATTAATTTTTCCTTCCAAGGAGAAATCCTTCCTACCCGGAAATCAATCCTATCAGAATAAAGGAGAGTGGTTTGCCAGGCAGAATTACCTATGCACTCCCCAACATAAGTGGTAACTGTCTACCATTCAAAGTGCGGGGACTGGACTAACAGGACAGTGCACTTATGGTCCTTTATTCACCTTCCAGGAGGAGGGGACTAACTCATACATCAGCCTTAAACTGGAGAAGAAAGAAACTTAGAAGAACTACATGCCCCCAGGCGCGCAACGCCCATTGGGCTCTAAGGGCTTTAGCCCCTTCCCCGTCGTGTGTGGCAGCCCGGGCTGAGACAGCTTCCCAGGCACACACTCAGCCGCACCCGAGTACTTCACAGGTCTTTAAAAGACCATTTGCTTGTTAATGAGGCTTTGTTGTTTCTTCACCCCTTCTTAGAGCCCTTGCATCTCCACTCTGCCTATTGCTTGAAGAATTAGCCCACCCTGAAATTTTTTCTTAGCCCCCCCCCCCAAATTTGGCTCTAGTTGCGCCTCTGCATGCCCCCACAAATGGTTCCCTTCGAAAGAAGAAGGCAAATATCAATAACCAACAATAACCAGTAACCACTGGATTAACCAATAACTTTGGGTTCCAGGGTAGCCTGCTACTCGCCTTAACGTGCTTTAACGCCTCATGAAATTACGGTGCAATAACCCTCAGAGGAACACCACATATATATATATATGTTCACTCCAATTCCAATTCCCTCGATAGGGATCGGATGCCAACAGCAAGGAAACGACTTGATACAAATTCCTTTTTCTCGCGTTTTTTTAATCCGCTGTAACGCGTTTCGGCATTACTACCTTGGTTACACACATATATATATATATTTATATACACATACATACATACATATAAATAATAGGAGTACTACCGAAGGATTGATGGGTGTTATGAAAAAGACATTAATTTAACCCAGTAGTGGAAGAGAAACAAACATTGTCACTTAACGTCAGCTCTATGCTCCTTCTGAACTCAGTATCACCATCCCACTCTAAACTCCACAGATGAACTAATATAATGTCCCAGCAGTCCCCGCGCGCCGGGCCGCGCTTTTGCGCGCGCCGCGCTCTGATATCACGCACGCGCCACACGGCGCGAATGCTGCAAATATCTCCGAAGGCGAAGTGATTGATTTTTTTAAATGGCGCATTTCTGAATCTCCCTTCTTTTCCCCCTCCTTTAAATGGTTTCTGTGAGCCTAGTCATCAATATCCGAGCTCGGCGGTGCCAGCCGGCCCCCTCGCTTCCTGGACGGGGAAGTAGAGAAGTGGTTTTTCACGTCCATTCCAACTATCATATCGTACTTTTGCATTCTAAAAGGTGGATTATACCATAAATGCTAATCCATTAGTCACTTTTTCACACGCTGCTGGCTCCAGCTGCCCCTTCCATTTTCCTGCATGACAAGCTATTTGAATATCAATGCGCTTTTATGTTAAACTACTTTTCACGGGAGGTGTTTTTTTCTTCCTCCCCGAATTACTTTAAAATAGGAACAGCAAGGTCCATTCTGTGGGGGAAATGTACACACTGTTGTTTAAATACCGTTATTGATGTAAATCAATATTTTCACCCAAAGGCCAACTCCATTTTCTACAAAATCTACCTAAACTTAGAAATGCTGCTTTTACATAATAAAACAATTATAAGGCATGCAGTCTGTCAGTTTTCTTTCCCTTTTGATTGAAATTCTGTGCTCTGTGTAAGGTGTACTTCAGTTGAGTCGTGATGTGGGCAAGTGAAACACGAGGAGGCCTATTCACACAAACATTTTGAGTACATAGCGTGGTACTCCGGGGATACTCTTTTACAAAATCTTATATATCATCGTGAATTTGACCTAAAACAACTTAAATGGGAATAAGCACATACAATTACTACAAATGGAATATATGCCAATAACTCTTTAGATACCCATGTGATGGGTAGGCATTGGTAACCCCTCCCCGGTGTGGGTGGGAAAGCACTGGCAGACTATTGAGATGTTGCACAATGTTCTTGTTTTTGTATTTGACTGATACTGTAAGGAAGTGCGTATGTGCGGGCAATATCGTTCTTCTGATTTTCTTTCTACTCCAACAGGACCTGGCTGGACTGTTCCTATTGGAGCAAAAAGAAATTCAGAAGAACGATATTGCCCCCACTAATGGTTCACTTTGATCGCTTGGGGTAGCATTCCAACCCAACATTCTATTGCCCATCATGCCACCTCAGATTAGATGCAGCCCAGCCCAGGCGGCAAAGCCAGGTCCTCTCTGAACATGAACACAAGCAACCAAAAACGGGTTTCGGCCTTATTAGGCCTCTTTTTGAAGACATTCCTCCCATCACCTTTTGTGTGATTGATGCTATACCCTAAGTGCCAAAGGTATGCCCAGACATAGGTCCCTTGCTAACTGTGCACAGGATTCAAGCTGCGCCTCACTAATGGGGCCTAACTAGGCCGAACCTGGTCTGGGGTTGCTGCGTGTTCTCTTCTGGAGGGGGTCTCGCCTAGCAGTTTGGGATGGACTGTTGCAGGAGGAGCAGGCCCAGTACTGATTTACATAAGCCGGGCCATCATCTAGGATGGCACAGTGGGCCAAAAATGATGGGTTGGAACGCTACCCCGCACAATTGCCGGTGATTAAATAAATTAAGCATTCCTCCCATCACCTTTTGTATGTTTGCTAGTGTTATATGTTGCTTTAACAGCAGATGTGTATGGGTTTTTTCTTCGCTGTAGCAGTCGCGGCTGCTCCCGCGAACCAGTTGTGGACGTGGAGGGGGTTGAGGGGAGGGAAGGAGGGAAAGGGTGGGAGGGGGTTAAAATAAAATTAAAAAAAGATCACTTACCTGCCGGCCGGCGGACACCTCTCTTCCATCCTCTTCCTAGCTTCTGTTGGAACAGGAAGCAGGGAGCACCCAGGCTCCCCTAATCCAATCACAACACTGCAATGCAGCGGTTTCATTGGTCTGAGCGCCATGGTTCGGCGCTCAGATAGGGAATGGGAGCCTGGGCATGTTCTCCTTGCAGGATGCAATGCAGCCTGGGTGCAGAACATGCAAAGTGCGCATGAATGTTTGGCCGGCCCCTGAGGGCCAGCCAAACATTCATGCACACTTAGGAGGGTGCCACCACTCCTCCCCCTGCTGCCCAGCCTAGCTCCGCCCCACAAAGCTGCCTCAGTACGGAAAAATAAAATGATAACATTGCGTTATCGTTTTGTTTGTCCTTTTTTGCCATGCTGAAAGGCAGTGGGGCAGCGCTCCTCCGCCTTAGCGGAGGAGCTGCTCCTGGGCTATAGGTGATGTATTGCCATAGTCGTTCTTTCCTGGCCATGTGTGATGCATGCATACTTTGATTGGTTCATTCTGACTTGATAGCGGCTGTTATTCTTTGTTTATAATCTCCTAATACAACATTTATGATAGTTTATTAGAATGGTTGTGCTTGATGGTCATTTTTCTGCTGGGTAAAATGCGGTCAGGCTCTGGTTAGTTCCGTAAGGCAAGATTCCGCTTGTTACTCGTTGTCTGCTACTATTATATTCTTACTTCCATTGATATAGTTTCGTATACCAACAGCGCCTCAGTGGTTCTTTTCTCCCTGTGTGTCACACACAGATATTTTGGGTGATTCAGTTTCATAGGAAAGTAGTGGTTACTGTTCATCTGTTTTTGATGGTCTCATATATTGACTCTTCTATTCTGATAGAATGGCTGTGTCATGGTGGTTATTTTCCTCTGAGTGCAATGCATTTGGAGATTCACTCTGACAGGAGTTTAATCGTTATTATTTGGCTGTTTGGGATGTATTGTATTCATAGTATGGCTGTTAGAGTCTGACACAATGGTGGTGACTTATTTGGCTGATTATAAGGTCTTCATATTTTGCTTGGCTCAGCCTTCTACATTGTAATGGTCGTTATGTGGTTGTTTATAACATGCCTTTACTTTGGTTGTTTGTGTGCCACAGTTGTAATGTTTATTTCGTTCATTAAGTCAGTGGCTTTGATGTATATGTAGTCCGATAAAATGGTGGTGGTGATATGCTGTCTGATGTATTCCTGCTCGGATTGATTTAGTGTGATGCAATGGTGGTGGCTGTTCTTCTCATGGTTTATGTCTGTGTGGCATCACTGCCTTGCTGTGTGGTGGAGGCAGGTACATGGATGGAGCAGGACAGCTGCAGATCAGTCCCATAAAGGAGGTGATGCTTGTCTTGTCTGAGAGCCTGCTGAGGCTGGAGCGGGGTGGTTGAGCTGCTGTTATTACCAGTGCATTAAAAGGTGAACATGGAATGCTTGAATGAATCCCCACCATGTGCTTAGACAACTTCCAGCATTCACTTTATCTAGCTGCTCCATCTCAAGTCCTCATAACATATGTTTTTCTATATGACTGCCTGAGATTCCCACCTGGCTCTCGTCATGTTCTTGTTGTAAACTTATTCTCTAAACATGTAAAGCGCTCTGTTACCTTTGGGTCTAGCCAGTGCTATATAAAACTCAAAAATAAATAAATATGGGCCTGTTCATGATATAAGGCTATTAGAACATTCCGCCCACTGAGGGTAGGCTGTTCCAAATTCAAAGGTGAGAAACATAAAGAAAAACAATGGAATGATGGATCAGACGGTACCAGAACTTTTTTTTCCCTGAACCACTTCATTGTCTACAATGAAGCTCCCACCTTCCCAATGTTCAAATATCGTTATATCATGGATGCTTTAAGGTCCATACTTTCCAAAATCATTTGTAAGCGACAGCCAAGGTTCTAAACCAGGGCCGGGAAGCATGTGATGTATTGAAGTGATAGACTTGCACTTTAACGTCAGACTGCACAGCGGCATGTGCAGAGCCAACTGAGGTGCCTCTCCCAACCTCTCATGGTCCTCCATCATGGCCGCTCACAGTTCTACAGTGCGTTAACATAGTACCAGAGGCCAACATTATTCACTCCAGAAGCACAACTAGGACAGGACGTTGTGACTTCAGGTCGGGGGCAGGGGGATGGGAGGCGCTTACAAAGCATTTATGCATAAAACGATTAGTGAGTGAAAGCTCCAGGCGCCTGCGAGAAATGGTGGCCACAGAATGAACTGAGCAAGTCCTGGGACAGGCACTGAGAGGCAACAGGACTGAGTAATCAAGGGTAAACCAGGAGGCAAAGGAGAGCAAGGCCTCATACGGAGTATGTCAAAACAGTGGGTGGGGAGGGTCACATCCAATGAATACCGCTGCCCAGGGGGAGTTATTTATCAAGTGTGGTAAATACTTCCTATTCAAGGTGCTGGCCCTGGAAATGAGGGATGCCACGTGGTTGTGGTTCTTACCACACCGAGTTCCGCTTGCTACACCTCTTTTCTCTTTTCTGGGCATTTTCCCTCAATAAATGTAGGCATGCTTCAACTGCTGTCATTTGACAGGGGAAAATTGCGGGGGGGGGGGTAGTTATTACCACACCCGGTAAATACTTCACATAGTATTTATCATGTGACCGGGAATGTCGGTCCCTTCATAAAACTCCTGGGGCTTATTTACAAGCCCCTTGCGCGACCCGTACGTCACTTTTCCCATGTTAAAAATTACGCAAAAGTGGCGCAAGGGGCTTGTAAATCTGCCCCCCTGTTCACACAGGGCTCTTGAATTTGCCTATAAGGCAATAATCCTGGCGTTTCACCCAATGTGCAGAATGTGTGGAGTGGATGAAACTGGGGTCATTTTCTACTGAGGATGCTCGCCTCAAAAACCTGGGGTGAATTCATCCAAAGGAGGCCTGCTATGAAAAGCAATTTTGTGGCACATTTAGGAAAACGTGAAAGAATTTAAAGGGCACATCAATTCCATTCCTCCCTCACGACCCTTCGAATAGATTTAGCGCGCATAGGAGGATTGTGTAAACATTTTTATGTCTGGGTTTTGAAGGCACAGCTGTCAAACAGACCTACTGCTGACAATGTACACAGAGTGGACTGTGGGGCCACCTCTTGCAATCAATGGCTTTCTTCAACTAGTCTCATTCAGACAGTGGCTCGAAACGTTATCAATCAGGTCATGGCTCAGCCTAGTAGAGTATATTCATTTCTCACTTATTGCTATTGGCTGTTTGGGAGTATCATTTCACCTCCACCCCAGTTCTCGCATTGAAGTACATGAGGGACTACTTTACAACGATAGCCCTCTCTGTCTGCTCCTGCAGGCTCGCTCTTGGGCCTCTCTTTGTAATGTGCTTACCACATTGAACCCAGTCACACTGACTTTGTCAGTGTTTGTTTATGCACCACTGTGATCGTTTGTGTTGGCCACCCCCCCCTCTGAGTGCCTAGCCATGCCTATGCCACAGAAAGGAAGTCGAGGAACATGACAGCAGAATAAGCACGGTAACCAACCACCTCTTTTAAACAGAGGGTGCTTAACCCAAACTGGTGGCACATTAGTAGCCACAGAGAGGTCTTCAGGTGCAGACAGCACCAGCGGTGGTCCCAAGACCCCCTGCGCGGCGAGCGCCTCGCGCAATCAGACGCTCCCTCTCTAACGCAGAGCACTGAGGCTCAGAAGAGAGCTCCTGGCAGCACAGTCCGTGGTTTTACTCTATTGTTTATTTATTTGTTGTGGTTTTTAAGCAGCCCTTTGGAACACAGTTTAATAGAACTTTACTCCTACAGGCTATTGCTCATGAATTCAGAGGAGCCCATTTATCTTTGATTGCCTAATAAATGCAATAAAGCAGTCACGGGGCGTGTCCTCAAGAACCCACAGACAGCAGATGGTCTGGGAGCAGATTAGAGATGGATGCAGAGCTGGACTGGGGAACCTAAAACAGCCCCGGAAAAACGGATTCAACCAGCCGCGCTCCCTCTGCCTTCTTGCGCTATCGCCCTCTTTACATCCATCCGTTCTATTTCCTTCTCTCCTCCCTCTCTGATTGCTTTTCTCTACCTTTCCCCTCTCTCCCTTCCTCTCTCTCTTGAAGCCTCCCTATGCCTGCTGCAGTTAACCTTTGGGAAAAGAGACAGCGGCACCAGATTGGCCATGGACTTTCAAAACCGGCCTCCAAGGGCTCCAGCCCACCAGGGAAATGCCCTGTGGAATAAAAGTCCTGTCTGGCTCTGAATGGATAAGCTCAAACCACAGGGCAAAGTTCCTGAATTTCATCGTTCACGAATGCGCCAGACTAATTTCTTGATATTAAAAATATGATCTGATTATGTAAATGCATGTACACTTGTGTGCTCTTAATAAAAATAGGTGTGCAGTGTCCACCAAGTGTTATCACAGCATGGAATGCATGCTAGAACGGCCTTGTTTGAGGATGCTTTTTTTCTGGTCTACAGATACGCAACTGAGGAAGGTTCTCAGTACGGTTTGTACGCATGGCATGCTGATATGAATGTGGCTGAATGAGTGAGAGGAACCAGGCACAAAGTGTGCTTGAATCTCAGAAAAAGCGATCTAAACTAGGGATCATCATAGTGATCTTGGGTTTGGTCCTGAAGAAAGCCATTTGACAATTAAGGCAAATTATATGGCTGAAACATGTCGACCAATTGGTGTTCGAGTTCATTTCATACTCTACAACATAAACCTCTGTTTTTAATTTTGCCAAAGGTCCCCGGAATAAACTTCAGAGCTTAATGGGACACCCTTAGGCACATTTATATTCAGATCCGAGTACAAAACAACATACAAAGAGCTCCACTGATTACCAAGGTTGAGCACATACAGATACCACCCTGATGCATACCGTATCTGGGTGATGGCTCAATGATGCAGCTTGCCACTAGTAACCCTAGTGGGTGAGAGTCCTTTTAAAAAACAACAGGGACACCCCTTGGTAGACAAAAGAGAAGAACAAAAAGGCTGAAGTGAGATCACTCTCCTTGATGTGGACAGATTCCATGTTCATCTTCACCCATGCAAGCTGATTTTAACTATGTCAAGATCATTTTCAGTCAAATTAATCAAACCCAGTCTAGTTGACAAATGAATGCACAATGCAAAAAGTCATATAAACAACTTCACAGCTACAACAGTCCTTCGTGAAGGCTGCGAAAAAATTAAATTGTTTTGCAACTTTGACCACCATGAATGACGTACTGTTTAGAATTTGTTCGCCTTGTCACAAAAGATGCATTATGTTGTACAAGCTAGCGAGCTAATTCATTAATATTCAAGTGAAAATCATTCCTGCAAATTCACACAATATTCTCATCTGAGTTGTCCTAACTTTGCAATTTTTCAGGTCAACACATTCCCACGATCAACTCTATGTATTAAACACTACGGGGGATATTCTCAAGAACGTGTGAGAAACATCGCCAAAATAGGTTAACACAAGTTTTCATATCGCCGTCTATCGCTGGAAAATAACTCCGTGTCAACGTCGTATCTTCAACACGGCGGTAACATGCGATAGTCTCCCGATAACGCGTCAAATGTCCTCGATAACATTACCGGGACCGCGATGAAAATCCAAACCCGAACGCGAAAAAAGTTGCGATGGGCCCAACCGGAATAAGACAATCAGCGAAAAGCAGCGCCAGGCCTGCAAATCACACACGTCAGGCGGGAAAAATCACTACAAAAGCAGAAAATAAAAATAAACAAACAAAAACCGAACTACAGTGAAGCACAATGGAGGCAGCCGGAGCAGGTACAGAGTACGGCCAGAACCCCACAAGCCCCACGGAGGACCAGCCTGGGACCTCGGGGACAGGGAAGGGCAAGGACAAGAAGAAGAGGAAGACGCGGTTCAGTCCGCAGGAAAACAGGATCCTGATTACGGAGGTGATAGAACACCATTAACAACTGTTCGTCACCTCCACTGTGTCATTGGCAACAAAAAATTCAACATGGCAGTCCATCCTGGACAAGGTGAATGCAGTCGGAGTGCTGAGGAGGACAATGGAAGAGCTCAAGAGGCGCTGGAATGATGTGAAGCGCAAGACCAAGCAGAAACTCGCCAACAGCGAGAAGGCAGCAATGCAGACTGGAGGTGGGAGTCCAGCACCACAGGAGGAGCTGGATGAGATGGAGGAAATGGTGTCCACAGTCATCAGTGGGGAGACGGTGGCAGGAGTTGGAGAACCGGACACTGCTCAACATGACCTGACACAACAGCAACAGGGTGAGTAACGACCAGGGACTGGGGGGACGGGGGGAGATGGGCACAATGGCACACATGCACAATGAAGTACAGCACAGTGCACACCCACAATGACTCTGGATCATGTCCCTGATCCCCTTGGCACACTGCAGCACACATAGCAACAGCACATAGGCCCCCGTCGACCATGTGCCCAGAGGAGTCCCGCCCACACATCACTCATCTCACAACCAACCCATGCACATGTGCTGAACCCAGCAAAGCTGCGGGTCCGTGAGCCACACTGACAATGCAAGTGACACTGCATGACGAATAGCATGGCTGCAGGCCGATCATCATGACATGGTGCACGCCACCACACTGAGGTGGCGGAGTGTGGACCACATCCGTAAAGGAGCAGGTCACACTCTGACACATCCACCTGCACAAACAACCCCCGACGTCAACTACACATCTGCGGACAAACCATGCCCCAGAGTCCCAACTGCCACCAAGACCCAAATCCACCCTAGTCTGCAACATCTCAGCACTGTATGGGCACAGAAGTCAAAGGCACACCGCCTGAAAGGGACAAGGGGCAGCAAATCAGAGCTGCAGGGGCGACCCTCCCAAAATGCAGCACACACACATGACATTCAGAGCACATCAGCATTGACAACAATGTGGTACAAACTGCAACACGTTAACAACATGACAGAGGACACCACAGGTGCCGCTTGTGTGTAGAAACTGGCCAACCACATTTGGCATAGCAGGGAAATGTGAGATGTCAATGTACAAGTACAAACACATATCCGTGATGTTGTCGAAATGTCCACTGTCCCGCATCAAATAGGCAGCTCCTCCTAAACAGTCACAATGTACATTGCCATGCAGTCTGTATGTGAACTTGTACAGTGCGTCAACATACATGTGAACACAATGTAATACTGTATCTCCCCTTCACATTGCAGAGGGGGCATCAACACCTCCTGCAGAGCAGCCCCAACAACTCTTCACTGATGACGATGAGGACATCCCCGACATCGACACCGAAGCCCTCCAAGACCTCATTGACAGCTTCGGCACCCCACCTCCAGGAGCAGGGCAGCCCAGCTGCATCGAGGAGACCCCACCCCCTGCACAGACCACACAGCAGGACGCACCTACCACCCCGGCCGCCTCCCAGGACCCCCACAAACAACACATGGCCTTCCAACGCCTTGTGTTGGAGGTCCAGGAGAAGATGGCTGATCAGGTGCAGGTGGGGTTCGACCTCATGGCAGCAAACTTGATGCCATACAAGGGTGTCTGATTCCCATCAGGGACCACATACAGTCCCTAACGGACACCCACAGTCCGCTCCATGCTCTCCAATGATCCATGGCTGACATCGCTGGAGTCATGATACTGAGACAAGAACAACTGTCCAGTCAGAGTGGCTCCAGCGATGTCAGCCGGGAGCTGGGACAGATGCGTCGGCTCATGGAGAACATGGAGCGGATGACGGCGGAAAGAATGGCTGCCACGGCTGCACACCAGCGAGATGTGGCTGGGACCTTCCATGCCCTGCAGCACATCGTCATGGCATTGCTGCCTCAAGGCCTGGCGCAGATGAATGCTGCTGCTGCTGCTTCTACATCCACATCTCCGCCCCCTGATGTGTCAGTGCCTCACAGTGCGGCAGGCAATCCACCTCCGGCCCCTGATGTGTCAGTGGCACACAGTGCGGCTGACATTCCACCACCACCCACGTGTGAGGCGCATGTGACATCAGAGGACGAAGATGCGGGTGAATCAACCTTACTGTTAAGGAGGAGGCAGTAGCATTCATCTCCGCCATATGGCCTGTTTCTGCTTGGTTCTGCCCTTTGCATCATCACCTTCCACTGTCCCCCGATGCACTCTGCGACACTCACCTTGGACCTCGACATGGACTGCCATATCCTGTTTGGTTGCCAATGACACAGCGATCAGACTGCGGACTGAACTCTTCCTCTTCCGATGTACTTGTCATTCCCTGAAGGACTCTGGCTGGCCCTCCACGGGCCAATAATGTTAAGTGGGGTTTGCATGCCCCTGTACTGCTCCAGCTGCACCACTCCATTGGATGTGAATAAAACATTCAGAATCGCACAGATGTTTCATGTCTCTGATCATTCAAGTATGAAAGTATGGATGACTGTAGGGTCAGTGATTCCCCCTTACGTCCATGTTGCTCATGTCGTGGGACTTGAGTCACAGGGTACAACATTGCCGATTGCGGTCCGTGTGGCGTAGACACTACAACAGAGACAGAAGCATCAGTTACTTCCTTGTCCAGCCCGGAACTGAAGCACGCCCAGAGCCCCGGGGTCTTTGTTCCCACCCCTACGCTGGCCTGGCCTACGCCAGGTCAGACCACTCCGCTTACGCTCAGAGGGGGGGACGACAGAGCTACATGTCCCAGGTCTTTCCTGTAGTGATCTGCTGATCACTGGTCTAGTTGTCAGCATGCCACAGCCACTCCCTGAGAGCTGGTTAACACCCACACCACACCCATCCAGCACATGCGTCACAGGACATGTGACCCTGCCAATAAAAGGGGCCTAGCACATCACATTCCCCACTGCCGGAGATGACATGATGGCGTCTGCACCACGTGGCTCAATCATGAAGGGTCCATGACTTGTGGCGCATGGAGTTAGTGGCTCCAGATGCCCTGCGGCCCTGCACGGGCCTACCGCCACGGGACAACGACTTGAGTTGGACAGGGTTAGTGGCACATGAAGCGCTGAGCGGGTGTACAGCCTGCAATGATGCAGTAGGTCTGGAGGCTGGACGGTGATTCGTGGTGCACTGAGGTAGTGGCACACGAGGCCCAGAGTCCGACCCGGGCCTACCACCACGTCGCAATGACTTGCGGTGCACTGAGTTCGATCCACCTGAAGAGCTGAGCGGGTGTACAGCCTGCGATGATGCATAGGCCTCGATGAGCCATCCTGCTAATCGTGCTTCGATCTGAATTGTGAGCCCTGCTGGACTGTGGTGCACGCCAAAGGCAGCAGTCGGCACACACATGACTCCGCAGTGCGGGCCGCTAGGGGCCTGTGGCGCGGAATCCAGCGTCTGGCTGAGGAGGTTGCACCAGCACGTGGAGGGCCCTCATGGAGACACGCCGGTGGCGGCAGTTGAGCATTGAGGCCTGGGTGCGCAGGGGTGGGCAGTCATCGCTGGGCGGCGGGGCGGCCTCGGGACCAGGGCTGGGGTACAGTATGCGCACAGGATCCACCGGTCACGGCGGCTGCCTCGTGGCTGGGGGGGTGGAGGGGCGCCGCCCTGGCTGACACTACCCTGCATGCGATGACGTGATGTGCGCGGGTTGTTTTGGGACATAGCCACCTCGTCTCCAGTGTGAATCTGCCCGTTGAAGGTGGCCGGCCACGTGTGTGGAGGCCTATGGACTGGTTATGGCGGAGACTGAGACACACACAGTAGTCACTTTGGTGGTGGATTTGTGACGTGTGCATTCCCACAGTTGTGAGTTGGGGGATTGTGGAGTTGAGGTGTGTGGTGTGTTCAGTTGGTACTTGCCGATGGGCAGTGCACTTCCATGGGGGCCATCCTCAAAGCGCTGGTTGGTGGCGGACCTGCAGACATGTGGGAATCATGCAGACTGCCTGGGGAATTTGCTACGACATTGGTGGACAGGCCACGGTGGTCCACTTTCGTCTGCACATTGATGGCATGCGTGTGGTTGCTGTTGCGGTGATTGTGTGCAGTGTCGGCAGGCGGCACAAGTCGTACACGTGTGCTGTGAATTGCCCCCAACACGTGCGTGACGCCAGCTATGGCGTAGTTCCCTTGCGTGGTCTCAAGTTGTTCCTGCGCAGTGTGGGTGGAGTGAGGGGCAGGGGTATCGAGCTGACACACACCGTGATGCTTTTAGGTATGATGAGTCCTGCATGATGTGACCGTGACGGCGGTTCGTGTGGTCGTTACCTTCCTTTTCATTCCTACGATGGTTATGGCCACACGAACTTCTGTTACGGTCTTCTCATGCATGATTTGTCATGCCTGTGAGCATTCCGGTTTGTCCAAGTGCAGTACACTGTACCAGATTAGGCATGTGACTATATGGGAGTTTGACCATTGTCACCATTTCTGCCACAGGTTTCTGGAGACACGTTGCCCTGTTGAAGTTCCCCGTTGGGAATGGAACGCGTTGGCTGAGCTTTTTGTTTTGTTTGTTTGTGTATTTGTAATAAAGTTCTGTTTTTGCACTACTGTTGACTACTGGACTTCATGACCTGGCGCACCCACATTACGGTTATTACGATCCTGGGTCTGGGGCACGGAGGCGTCTAGCATGGCTGGCGTTGGGGTTGGTTGCGCAGGTGCACTTCGAATTGGAACTATCGTGTGGTGCGGATACAGGGGCCCGCTGTTGCTTTTGTGGACATGCATCCATGACATATGTGAGGGAGTTTGATGGGGCTGGCTGTGAGACTCCTCCGACTCCGGCAGTTGTTGGTTGGAAGGTACCAGGGGCCAACAGGTGCAGCACAGCCAGCAGCTTTGTCTGCGGGGGGATGTAGGTTGTCCGCTGTGTTGGTACCTTCAGTCTGTGGGCAATGTGGGTCAGGATGCGGTGGATGGTTATCCTTTTGAGCCTGTGTTGGCCAATGGCCTCCTCTGGCATGGAGTCTCTGGGGCTGGTGCGTTTTAGGGTCGTCCGCTGTCCTGCACTGCCTAGGTAGTAATCCTGGGTGGGTGGTCCGGGGGGGGGGCCTGGGAGTGGTGGCGGTGGGTGTTGTGGCCCTCTTGGTTCTCCGACCTGCATGATACCGGTACCTGTTTTGGACTTTTAAAAATGATGCGAAATTTCCTCCCTCTACTGCCTATTTCTCATAGGAAAACAGTGGTCCAAGCACTGATTATGTCTAGGCTGGACTACGTGAATGTGTTGTATTTGGGCCTTCCGGACTACTTACTTAATCGTCTTCAGGTAGTTCAAAATATGGCAGCTAGGGCCGTACTCATGGTAGGACCCAGATCACACATGTCTCCTCACCTTAGATCCCTACACTGGTTACCAATGAAAAAAAGGGTCAGCTTCAAATCCCTGGTACTGACTTTTAAGGCCCTGAATGGAATCGGGGCACCGTACATCAGGAATAGGATCCAGCCCTATAAACCGTCCAGAACACTGCGATCATCTACTCAGCTAAAGACAATTGTGCCTAAGTTCTGCCGTTCTCGCAAAGGCGGACGCTCCTTTCAAGTACTAGCTGCAAAATTATGGAATAGTCTCCCACTTTCCCTTAAACAAGAATGTGATCTCCTTAGCTTTAGGCGAAACCTTAAGACCTGGCTTTTCCAACAGTGAGTAGTTTTTTCTGCTCTAGCTGTCCGGTCTTTTAATTACTCTGTTCTGGGGTCAGGACAGCGCCGGGACACTCCTCGGAGTAGCCGTGCGCTTAACAAATACCCCATAACATAACATAACATAACATGATCATTGGCTCCATGGCATCTGTTGGTCTTCAGATGTGGCTCTGGGCTGGGCTCCCTTTCATACTGCAGGTAGTCGTCCTGCTTAACACCAGCAAAAGGCAGGTTTTAAATACCTGCTGCTAACGCGCCTTATCGCCTGTTCTTGGTTTGCATCGCAGGTCTGGCTGGTGTTTGAGAATATCGCGAAGTGGTGTTTTCGTGTGTTTTTGCAGGCGAACGCCTACTCTGCATATCATTAGCGTTAGTTGTCGCACTCATCCGTGGCGATGTTTTTTGCGCCAGCTATCGCTGGTAAACTGGCGATGTCGGCAGTTTGCACCAGCTTGAGAATAGGGCGATAAATCTATTGCCACTTTTGCAGCGCTAAAGTGCCGATAAATCGGCGATAGGTCCTTGAGAATATGCCCCTACGTTTATTAAATGTAGTAAATGATACATAAAGTGGACAATGGGAACGCATCTGGATATTGCAGCAAGGACCAGCCAATTTTCCAGCACCAAAAATTTATTTTTTTTACTCACATTTGTGTCTTTTGCCGCACTTTTGCAGCACCTGGTACAGTAGCACTGTCCAAGGGAGGCTCTTCCGAGCTGTAAGGAAGTGTTTGAATGGCGGTCACCCAAGCGGCATCTTTGTCTTTACATCTCCTCAAAATTACGCTTGCGCCCATCCAAGTACTCGTTGCTACCCTCTGATTCACTTTTGCCTGCGCTGGTTGCCTTTTATTGTCCTTCCCCACACAAGTAAACTGGCATATGCTTTTAAGCAGCCACCTTCACTCTCAACAAAGCTGCTGAAATTACTAGTCAGGATTGGTGCTCCATTACCATTTTTAATAAGCATTGGCAAAGTCAATAGGTCTCGTCTTTGGGACCTATTGGATTGTCAGTGGATTTTGTTTATGGTGCACAGCATCCCAGATGTTGTGCATCATGGCTAAATTTAAAAAAAAAATCTATCATTTTGTAGGTGCTCACACCACACATCTGCTTGCCTACAAGGAGAGGTAAAAGCAAAATGGACAGAAGGTGGGAGGGAGGGGTAAAAGCAAAAAGGACGGGGGTAGTGAAGGATAAAAGCAAAACAGACGGAGGGTGGGATGGATATCACAAATACTAACTGAATCACAGCATGAGCAGTGGATGGACAGCAAAGAGACAGAAATAAAACTAAATTAATCTGTGCTTGGTCCATGTGCCACAGAAAGAAAAGGAAGTGATGCATGGCAAGCACTGCCCAATTAGAAGACCGCACAGAGGAGTGACAATGATGCCAACGAATTGTGAGCAATGGGCGGATTCCAAGCCCATTATTAAACACAAAAGTCTTGCAAGCGAACGCAGTTATTGTGTGTGCTGACCCTTTAAGACAGACAGCCTGAGGCCAAGGTGCCTTATTCAGTGGAAAACGTCTGTCAGCCATTTTGTTTCTCCCATCTGGATCCTTACCTCCTGCGCAGTGGTTACCGCGCTCCCTCCACAGTGTTCCTCTCCTCATTGGGCTCCTCTTTAGGATACTCCCCTCTCTTTATTCTGAGGGCACTCTCCCTCCTGCAGGTACTGCCCTCTCTTTATTCTGAGGGCACTCTTCCTCCTGAGGGTACAGCCCTCTCTTTATTCTGGGGGCACTCTCCCTCCTGCGGGTACTGCCCTCTCTTTATTCTGAGGGCACTCTCCCTCCTGAGGGTACTGCCCTCTCTTTATTCTGAGGGCACTCTCCCTCCTGAGGGTACTGCCCTCTCTTTATTCTGAGGGAACTCTACCTCCTCCGGGTACTGCCCTCTCTTTATTCTGAGGGCACTCTCCCTCCTGAGGGTACTGCCCTCTCTTTATTCTGAGGGCACTCTTCCTCTAGAGGGTACTGCCCTCTCTTTATTTGGAGGGCACTCTCTCCCTCCTGAGGGTACTGCCCTCTCTTTATTCTGAGGGCACTCTTCCTCTAGAGGGTACTGCCCTCTCTTTATTCTGAGGGCACTCTCTCTCCCTCCTGAGGGTACTGCCCTCTCTTTATTCTGAGGGCACGCTCTCCCTCCTGAGGGTACTGCCCTCTCTTTATTCCGAGGGCACTCTCTCCCTCCTGAGGGTACTGCCCTCTCTTTATTCTGAGGGCACTCTTCCTCTAGAGGGTACTGCCCTCTCTTTATTCTGAGGGCACTCTCTCCCTCCTGAGGGTACTGCCCTCTCTTTATTCTGAAGGCACTCTCCCTCCTGAGGGTAATGCCCCCTCTTTATTCTGAGGGTACTCTCTCCCTCCTGAGGATACTGCCCTCTCTTTATTCTGAGGGAACTCTTCTTCCTGAGGGTACTGCCCTCTCTTTATTCTGAGGGCACTCTCCCTACCTCCTGAGGGTACTGCCCTCTCTTTATTCTGAGGGAACTCTTCCTCTAGAGGGTACTGCCCTCTCTTTATTCTGAGGGCACTCTCTCCCTCCTGAGGGTACTGCCCTCTCTTTATTCTGAGGGCACTCTTCCTCTAGAGGGTACTGCCCTCTCTTTATTCTGAGGACACTCTCTCCCTCCTGATGGTACTGCCCTCTCTTTATTCTGAGGACACTCTCTTCCTCCTGAGGGTACTGCCCTCTCTTTATTCTGAGGGCACTCTCCCTCCTGAGGGTACTGCCCTCTCTTTATTCTGAGGACACTCTCTCCCTCCTGATGGTACTGCTCTCTCTTTATTCTGAGGGCACTCTCTCCCTCCTGAGGGTACTGCCCTCTCTTTATTCTGAGGGCACTCTCTCCCTCCTGAGGGTACTGCCCTCTCTTTATTGTGAGGGCACTCTTCCTCTAGAGGGTACTGCCCTCTCTTTATTCTGAGGGCACTCTCCCTCCTGAGGGTACTGCCCTCTCTTTATTCTGAGGACACTCTCTCCCTCCTGATGGTACTGCTCTCTCTTTATTCTGAGGGCATTCTCTCCCTCCTGAGGGTACTGCCCTCTCTTTATTCTGAGGGCACTCTCTCCCTCCTGAGGGTACTGCCATCCTATCTTGAGGTATTTTTTGCTCTCCGCCTCAGAGTGTTGTTCAGTGTATCTGGGTGTTTCCCCCTTGGGGATCTCGGAGTTCAGCTTTCTCTTTTTCAGAAAGTGCTTTCTCATCATTCTGAGGGTACAACTCTCTCGGAGTGCTGCCCTGTATAGCAGGGCATCCCTTGCATCTTGGGAGCTCCCCATACCTCCTTTGAAAGGTGGTGTTCTCTCTGAACTTGATGGCCCACCCATAAAACCCCTTTCAGGTTGCTTCTTTCTCTGAGTCTCCCCTGCTGGTGCTGTTTCCAGGGGTGCAGTCTCTTCTCTATGACCTCCCTGATTAGCCCCTCCGGTGCAACTCTCTCTCTGCATTGACCCCTCCCACAGAACACGGCTGATGTTGGTGTACTGTTCAGACGTGTAGAGCTTCTCTCTCAGGGTGCCGCTGCTTTCCCTTGCACTGCCTCTTAGGTTCTGCCATTCTTCTTTGTAACCTTCTCGGGGTACTGTACAGTCTCTCCACTCAGAGTGCTGAGCAGGGAGAGCTGCTGCTCTTACTGATGCTGCCCCTCTCTCTGGGTGCCATCCTCTATGATGTCACTCAGGGGGCTGCCCCGGGGCGGCTCCTCCACGTGGGCGGAGGAGCGTCGCCCCACTGCTTTCTTGCAGTGCGAAAATCAGAAACATAAAATGGTATTATGAATACCATTTTATGTTTCTGCTTCTCGCACTGCGAGAAAGCAGAAGGGTTTGGTTGGGGGTGGGCGGGTGGGCGGTCCTGCTCCAGGCAGGGGAGGAGTGGCTTGCCCACTGTTGTGGGCGCTGACTGTTTGGTCGGCCCCAGGGCTGACCAAACCAGTCATAGGCACTCTCCCGTTTTCTCCATGTAGGCTGCATGCAGCCTGCATGGAGAAAACGGCATACCCATAGACGCCTGTGCGGTCGGCGTCCCAGCCAATCACAACGCTGCCATTTCAGAATTGTGATTGGCTTAGAGGAGGAGAGGGAGGCTGCCTGCTTCCTGTGAGAAGCAGAGAGAGGAGACGCGACGCAGTACCGGAGGCGAAGGTAAGTTTAATTTCTTTTTTTTTTAAATTAACCCCCACCCCCTGCCTACACGAACCCCCGCCCTTTACCCGCAAGTCATTCTGGCCGCGACTGGTGCTGCCCCTCCATTTGTCCCTTCTTAGTGTACTTTTTTGGCCTCACCATCAGTTTGTTCTCAGTGTGCTGCCCGCTCTTCGTGTGCTGGATCCTCCCTGAGAATCGCCATCTCAGCGTGCGGCTCTCAGGTTGCTCTTCCCTCCCAGAGAAAGCCCTCGGTGCACTGTCACTCTAGGCCCTGCACTTTCACCGTGCAGCTGACCTCAGTCCCTTGTGCGGTTTGTCAAAATGTAGCTTTCTCCGCCTCAGGGAGCTTCCCTTTGCCCAGATGCTAATTCAGTGTGAGTAGCCATTAAGGGCTCTGGGGCTCCCCCCCCCCTCGGTTTTCCAAAGTATGATGAGTGTCTGTCAGGCTCAGCAGAAGTCAACCTAACAGACACAAAATATCAGGGTCAAGCAACCACGTGCTTTGCATGTGCTACTGCACGAGTGCCTGACAGCCTGAGCCAAGCTTTGCCGGGTTGAAGATTTCACAGCCCTGAGGGCGAGACCTCATCAGCCCAGCAAAGCCATGTGAGGTCCTCCTGCTCATGACAAGCGGGAGCGTCACCGAAAGAATCAGACATGGGCACTTTAGGTTTAAGTAATGAAGTGCTCAGAGCTGACTGTCTATCAATGATGCCTCGTCACAGAGTGAGGTGGAGTCAGCAACACTCACAGACTCTCTCAGTATGTTCCTGCTTTTTTATATGTGATAGCTGCAAGGTAGTTAGTGGGGATGGTGGTGGGCATTATGCATGAAGCTTTCTATTTCTGCAGGCTGTTTGCCTTACTTCTGTCTTGTGATATTTCAGTTTTGCCTTGGTGGTGGTTTGGCAGCAGGTGTTCACTCCACATCTCTCATCACATGCAGGTGGAGTGTGTTTTGGTCATTTAAGATTCTGATTTCGCTATTTATGCTGGGGTTTGGATTTTATCCTCTCCATTTTCACACAGTCTTGTACCTCTGTTTTTGCATGTGCTGCTATCATTGGTTTCTGCTGCCAGGTAGTTTTGTGTTTTTTTTCTCCAGTACCATAAACTTATTCGGTGGCCATTTTCCTTTGCTTCCTGCAGTCACTCAAGTATATTGGAAAAGGAAAACCAGAAACGGATTGGTATGGAACTGGCTGACATGGCATCATGAGCTCTAAGTGGCATCAAAGCAACAGGACGCCAATGACGTAGACAGTGGCACCAAGTGAGCAAGACATTCATCGCCTGAGGTTTTCGGGTCCAGAGTGGGAGCCAGAGTCCTAGGAAAACCTGCAGCGTGTCACTGGCCACAACAACATCGATAAGTGTCGTCGCCACAATCTGGGTGCGAAGGACATTTATGTGCTGGCAACTGTCAAGATGGCAGCCACCAGCATGGGGAGGAGCATGGGGAGGAGCACGGTAACTCTGCTTCCACAGTAGAGTAGCCACGCCAGCCTTCTCTGTGAACCTGACGCAACAGTACACTGTTTGTGGCACATCTGGATAAAGATACAGCCCTCCTTGAGTCCTTGCTAGTGCCAGGTCGACTCCCACACACCCCTGAGAGGGGCATTCAATGCCTTAGACACCTGAGAGGGTCACCCAACAACACTTTCCCCCAAAGAGCCCAGAGAGGGACACTCAAAAACACCTTCCCACAGACACCACACCCAACAACGACTTCCCACCAGACTGCTCTAAAAGAGACACCCAACAACAACTTCTCACAGACCACTCTAAGAGGGACACCCAAAAACACCTTACCACAGACCACTCTAAGAGGGACACCCAATGACTTCCCACAGACTGATCTAAGAGGGACACCGAACAACACTTTCCCACAGACACCACACTGACTTCCCACCAACTGCTCTAAAAGGGACACACAACAACGACTTCCCACAGACCGCTCTAAAAGAGACACCCAACGACTTACTATAGACCGCACTAAGAGGGACACCAAACAGCACCTTCCCACAGATCGCTCTAAGAGGGACACCCAACGACTTCCCACAGACCTCTCTAAGAGGGATACCCAACAACACATTTGCACAGACACAACACTGACTACCCACCAACTGCTCTAAAAGGGACACCCAGCAACGACTTCCCACAGGCCACTCTAAAAGGAACACCCCACAATGACTTCCCACAGACTGCTCTAAGAGGGACAACCAACAACACCATCCCACAGACCGCTCTAAAAAGGACACCCAGCAACGACTTCCCACAGACCACTCTAAGAGGGACACCCAATGACTTACCATAGACCGCACTAAGAGGGACACCCAACAACACCTTCCCACAGACACCACTCTGACTTCCCACCAACTGCTCTAAAAGGGGCACCCGGCAACGACTTCCCACAGACCTCTTTAAGAGGGACACCAAACAACTTCCCACAGACCGCTCTAAGAGGGACGCCCAAAAACACCTTTCCACAGACCGCTCTAAGAGTGACACCCAACAACTCCTTACCACAGACAGCTCTAAGAGCGAAACCCAACAACACCTTACCACAGACACCTTGTGCAGGACAGCCAATACCGCCATTCCCCAGATGCTCCTCGCATACAATGCCATGTCCACGCAGTCCATAAGTCCGCCTCTATCTCTTGACCCGAACGTCGATACGCTGGCCCTACATAATTGGATTGCAGCCGCAGTGGAGTCTGCGGCTCCAGCTAGAATTTCAAAATCTTTGAGGAAATCCCCCTCTGCCCCATGGTTTTCTGAATCACTTAGGGTTATGAAAAGCAAATGTAAGCGGTTGGAACGCCAATGGAGGTCAAATTATGACAATTCCGCAAAAATGATATATAAGATATCTCTGAAGGTTTTGCATAAACTCATGAAAGAGGCAAGAAGAGAGTACATTGCCAAGTGTATTGACTCTTCTGACAACCCAGGGAAAGCTATCTTTAAAGTGGTCAACTCCTTCCTCAAACCCCGCGAGCTGATCATCGACGCTCAGCCGTCGCTGGCACTGTGTGAGAGAATCTCTACCTTTTTTAATGATAAAATCAGCAACGTCTATGAATCTTTTCTAGACATAACTACCACAATCCAATCTGACGTGGCAGTTAGGCACACACCCCTATCTCTCCTTTCTGACTTCGCCCCTATCACTCAGAAGGAAGCATTGGCTGCAATTCTGAATTGCAAGTCTGGCTCACCGGAAGATCCTTGCCCTCCCAAATTGTGGAAAGTGCTGGCTAATTCCACGAACGAGGTGCTGGTTAAGATCTGGAATGCCTCCCTCTCCTCCGGCACCTTCCCTGATCTATGGAAGCATGCCACCCTACTCCCCCTAAAAAGAAAGCTAACATTGACTCAGGGGATCTGAATAATTACAGACCTATCTCGTTGCTGTCTGCCCCTGCCAAGATGCTGGAAAAGGCAGTGCAGCGACAATTGGCTAATTTCATTAAAAACAATAATATCCTGCACGACACCCAATCCGGTTTCCGAGCGGGGTTCAGCACTGAGACGGCGCTTCTTGAGGTAGCGGACTCAATCAGAATGTCACTGGACTCAGGAGCTTCAGCTATGCTGGTGCTCCTGGATCTCTCTGCTGCATTCGACACTGTGGACCACGCTATACTGTTGCAGCGTCTTCAGGATAGTGGAGTTAACGGCACAGCTCTGGCCTGGCTAAAGTCTTTTCTCCACCTGCGCACTCAAAGGGTGGCCTTACAACCACATCAGTCCACCCGCAAGCACTTATGGTGCGGAGTGCCTCAGGGGTCGGCTCTTAGCCCGCTCCTTTTTAATATATACCTGGCCCCTTTATTTACTTTGATAGCCAACTGGGGAGTGAAGGCGATTTCCTACGCCGACGACACCCAATTGGTTTTCCCATTTAATGATCAGACCGAAGATTCTTTTAAGTGCTTCAAAGGCTGTTTAAAAGACATCGCAGGATGGATGAATAATAACAAACTTAAATTGAATGCCAATAAGACTGAAGTGATGTTTTTTGTCAAATCCAAGCCTCCAGTGGCAGTCCTTTGGTGGCCTGAGGAAATGGGCCCGGCACCGGTTCCTACGAGCTGTGCCAAAAATCTGGGCGTTAAATGGCAGGACGATCTGTCCTTCTCCGCCCAGATTCAGCAGGTTACAGCGGCCTGTTTCTGTCGTCTGAGAAACCTCAGGAAATTTTTACATCTGCTACCTGAGAGCTGCCGCAAGACCGTTATCCATGCCACAGTAACTGCCCGCTTGGACTATGCACATGGCCTCTACACTGGCCTTCCGGCCTACCAAGTTAAGAAACTGCAAATGGTTCAAAATGCGGCGGCGAGACTTATCAAACATGTTCCTTTTCGGCAGCACATTTCTCCGTACATCAGAGAATTACACTGGCTCCCAGTAGCCATGCGTATTAAGTTCAAGGCCTTGACCCTTGCTTTTCGGGCAGTTCATGGATCCTGCCCTGCGTATTTAAAACAGAGGCTAGGTGTCTATAGGCAGCCACGTGTGCTGAGATCCTGCTCTCAGAACCTGCTATGCACCCCTCGAGTGAAAAAAACTCGGTTGGGTGCAAGATCTTTCATGTTTGGGGCATCAAGACTGTGGAATTCCCTCCCTAACTCTTTGCGTCAGCTATCGTCTGAAACCCAATTTAGGAAGGCTATCAAAACTTGGCTTTTTAATCTGGCTTAATTTCGTTGTTGATCTTGTCGCCCCTCCGTGAGTCGCCTGTTGCTTTAGCGCCGGGACACCTCCTAGGAGGTAGCTGTTCGCGCTCTAGAAATGACAGTATTATTATTATTATTTAATTCTTTATTAAGTAAGAGTGACATAAAAGTGGTAGTTCTAGTTACATTATCAAAATGGAATAGTGACAACACTATGCACAAAGGGACTCATTCTTGCAGTACTCATTCCTCCATTAGCTCTTCTCCTCTTGCCAGCAGTATCCTATGACTGCTGGCTGCAAATCTACTGGGAAAAAGGAGAGGGTTAGAGGCAGGAAGGCAGAGAGATAGTACAATTATCACAAGCGAGGGATAGACAGTGTGAGAGCTTACAGAGAGAGTGGAGACAAGAAGCGGGGCAAGGATAGAGAGGAAGAGAGGTAGGAGCAAGGGGAGTACAGAGAAAGGGAGAGATAGAGCGGGGAAAGAAGAGAGAAGGAGCATCAGGAAGAGAGAAATAGAGGTCAGGTGCAGGTAGGTGAGAGAGAAAGAGAGAATACTCAATTTGCTCATCAGCAGCTCCTCCAGCGCATCTAGGAGAAAATAAAAATAGAGTTAGGGAGTCAGATTGACATGTGGAGTGGAATCCCAGCTGCTCTCTTCTCTCCGCTTTGTACGTGTCCTGCCCCATCTTCCAAAAACAACAGAAGATCGGTGAACCATCAGGTTTCTCCTTCAGGCCATGGTCTTTCTCCCCTGTTCTCTTCTCCAGAATCCAGACCAGCTGGAGGTGGTTTCATGTAGCGCCAAAGCGGTGCTTAATTTGTGCTCAGCAACAGCAATTATTTCTTAACACCTGCACTTTGATATTCTACCACAAGCTGGTGCTGTTTGATTATTTTGGGACGCCAGAGTTTGCCGCTTGTTGCCACTTGCTGCTGCTGGGGACTACCTGTCCCAGGATCCTTCCCTGGAGGGGAGGAGTGTCGCTGCCCAAACGCGCTAAAAAGCGCGAGTCACCACCGCGGCGCTGGACGCCAGAGTTTGCCGCTTGTTGCCACTTGCTGCTGCTGGGGACTACCTGTCCCAGGATGGGAGGAGTGTCGCTGCCCAAACACGCTAAAAAGCGCGAGTCACCACCGCGGCGCGGGACGCCAGAGTTTGCCGCTTGTTGCCACTTGCTGCTGCTGGGGACTACCTGTCCCAGGATCCTTCCCTGGAGGGGAGGAGTGTCACTGCCCAAACGCGCTAAAAAGCGCGAGTCACCACCGCGTCGCGGGACGCCAGAGTTTGCCGCTTGTTGCCACTTGCTGCTGCTGGGGACTACCTGTCCCAGGATCCTTCCCTGGAGGAAAGGAGTGTCGCTGCCCAAACGCGCTAAAAAGCGCAAGTCACCACCGCGGTGCGGGACGCGCACGGGCTAGCCCGCGCGAAGCCCGGGCCAAGGGCGGGCCCGTCCTGCGCCCGTCATCGCCAAGAAGAGGCAGGGCAGGACCACCCCCCACGGTCGTCCTGACTGGCATTACAGAAGTACCAGCCGGTAAGACTTTTATTAGTCTATCTCCCCTGCCGCTATCACAAGCATCCAGCTTATCTTCCTGGGACATTACCGTCACAGCCGGCCAACGCCCGCAAGCTGAGGTGTACTAAGGACTACCAGATTATAGTGACTTTTGTTTATTATCATCTTTTAAGTGGGCTGGATGTGTTATAGTGGGAGTGTCTAGTGCAGGCTGTACATTTTCAAGTCTATAATTGTAGGTTTTCTTCTCCAGGTATTAGAGGTTTATAGGCCCTGGTGTTGGACGAGTGATGCTGTAATGTAGAATAGATTGGGACTGGGAATCAACCTGCCATTAGTTAACAAAATGGGGAGGAGGGTAGGCCCTACTCGAGCCAAAACGATAAGCACTCCCCCCAACATCTATAGATAAAATGCTCCAGAGGGCAATAGGGGTGGTGGACTCTGAAATCGAGTTAACAGAAAGGCGGTTATCACTTACTCCTGATCTATTTATTTCTCCATCTAGGCAGATCACTCAGTCAAACCAGGTCCAAATCCAGGCAGATGTACATCTACCGCCTCCTACTGAGGCAGTATCACACAAAAAAGTGATCGGCAAAAGTAAAAACGCCCAGAGCATCCCCAAGAATGGAAAGCGTAAACTAACATCTGAGGCTGGATCAAAAAAAAAGAAATATTGTGAGGATTCTGCTGCCAACATAGAGGAGGATGCAGAGCGAGAGCTTAGAGCAGGCAGGCTGAATCCAGCTAGTGCAGACAAGACATACCCGCTGTGGGCTCTGAATTTAGTGGCAGATTTGCAGAATAACCTGAGGGCCATCATTAAAGAAGAACTGGCACCCCTCGTTAGCCGCCTAGACATTCTGGAGAAAGTACTAGCGTCAGGGGAGGCCCGTTCATCTAACCATTTTAATGGCCAGCCCATAAGAGGGACTGACGCATGTTGCCAGGTCGAAAGTAAGGATCTAATATCTCCGCTGGGGCCGGAGGGGAATGCATCCAATGGCCCTAGGCTGAACTATGAAATAGGGAACCAAAATGCCCCCAGGTTACAGAGAGATAGGAGCACCGGCCCCGAGAACAGAATTAATAACAAGTCACCACGTTTAAGAAACCGAGAAGCATCTAGCCCCCTAGACCCAGTCACCAACAGAAAAGAGAGCAGACAAATAGTACAAGGATTGAGCGAAGGCGGAAATGTCTGCCCAAGCTCAAACCTCCCAGATATAAACCTCCCTCCTGCTTGCTCTCCGTATGTAGCCATTTTGATAGGCATTCCGCCCATTGAACCCAGCATGAAAGAAACCCATCTTGAGCTGAGGAACAAATGCCTGTTCTGGCTTGTAAAACATAAACATTTTGATTATGCCAGAGCTGGAGAAATTATAATGGTTCGCAGAGTAAGGTGGGTGGGAAATCGGGAAAAAAGTGAGATGGGTGAGTGTGTTGTCATAAATTTTAAAAACCCCTACACTGTGACCAATTTATTCAAAATCTCCACTAGTTGCTATAATTCTACAACAGCCATGAGTCTCCGACCCCTGAACTTTTTTTATCCACTACCACAGCCATTTCTAAGAAGTAGCGTTCCTCCTTCAATTCCAGAAGCTGGTGTAGGGCCCTGTTCAGAAGGCAGTTGGGATGCTCATTACAGGTTTTCACCTTTTAACATCCCGGTGAATAATAGATATGATGCATTGGAGGGGGTAGACTGACTGAGAGAGGGATCTTCGGTGGTTGGGCTCACACAAGTAGTGGGACATGATTTTAAGGACACAGATAGGTGGGGATTGAAGCGAACAACGGCGGGTAGCAGTTTAAGTCTCCCCCACTTGACTAACCAGAAAGGAGAAAGAATTAAACCATCCGTGGTCCCTGATGCACAATTCGATGCCCCTTTGAGAGAACAAAGCAGAGAAAGTACAGTGAGGGGGAAAATAGGTGAGAGCTGTGTGGCTGACCCTGGCGATTCTGTTATACAAGATGATGTAGCCCCGGGGGCCATGAGAGGGGCGAGTGGGCACGCAATGGGTTGAGGATACTCTCATGGAATGTGGCAGGTCTCAAAAACAAACTGCCCTGCACGGACTGGGGCGACTTTGTCGATAAATATGACATTTGCATATTCCAAGAGACTTGGGCGAGGGAAGACTTTCAACGGGTGGGTTATGCCTCTTATAACATCTTAGCTTCCATGGGGGGGAGTGGGAGACCCTCTGTAGGCCTATCAATCTGGGTAGGCACCCACCTTGGTTGCAGGGCGGAGCAGTTATCAACCCCTACAAGTGACATCCAGTGCGTGCTGCTCTCCTTTCCAACAAAGGTGAAAATCGCCCTAATAAATGTCTATTCTCGCCCTGTCAACAACAGCCAGGAATCGTCCACTATTGCTCTGCTGGGAGATTTTATTCCAACCCTAGATCCGGCGATATGGCTGATTGTGGGGGGCGACTTTAACTGCCACTTTGAACCCCTCACTGATCCTTTACATTTTGTCCCAACAGAAGAAGACCTTTATTGGTCTATTCCCAACCCCCTCACCACACCCATCAAAGCATGGTCTCCATTGGCCATGCAGTTAAATTCACTTACCCTCACTTTTTCATTAAGAGCATGCAACGGTCGGACCAAATCTGACCAACCAGGGCAGTCCACATTCAATAGAGTAGGCCAGGCTTCACTCATCGACTATATTTTGGTGGAAACAAGACTCTGGGGAAAAGTCCTTGATTTTTATATTGAACAAAGGCGGGACAGTGATCATAATGCTTTGATCTTAACCCTCAATCAGTGGGACCTAGGTACTGCCAAAATTTCCCCCATATTTGCCAATTGTCATAGTGCCCTAGTAGCGACTAATAATAGAAGAAACGTTAGATGGGGCCACATTCAACAGTGCCCTGCGAAGTTAGCGAAAATCTACCAGCTAGCAATGCCATCTTTAGTTAAAATGTGGGAGGCAGTTCATGAGGAGGGTCTCAATATGGATCTAGACAAGGTAGGGGAAATACATTCTGAGCTCTCCTTGAATTTGGGGGAGGTTTTCTACCCGGTGATCCGTGTTAGAGAAAATAGCCACAATAGATGCCCTTGGTTTAACGACCAGTGTCATAAGGCCAAGCGGGGCCTATTGGATGCAGTCAAGGCCAATGACAGGCCGCAAATTAAAATTGCTAGGGCTAGATACAAACGGTCTATACAGCTGGGGAAAAGAACTGGGAACAAGAAAGGTGGGAAATGCTTAGGAGTGCCCTGGATGATAAGGATTTGAAAACCTTCTGGGCAATAGTGAGCACGGGCGATAGGGAAGGGAGATCGGCCATTGAGCCCAATATAGCCCCAGAAGCATGGGAGACCCACTTTGGGACACTATACTCCCATCGGGATGCTGGCTCTGCCAACACTATCATCACCAGCATGGCACCCGAGCCCCAATTAGAGGGGGAAATGGAGATTACTAGCATTGAAGTGAGGAACGCCATCAATAAGCTATATGGTAACAAAGCCCCAGGCCTAGATAAACTGCCAGGGGATCTTTTCCGCAAAGAACCCACAATATGGGTTCCATACTTGTGTGCTTTATTCAATGCGATACTGAAGGGATCGAACCCCCCCGATACTTGGCGTGGGGCTGAGATTGTTCCTATATTTAAAAAAGGTTGCCCCCTCACACCCTCCAACTACAGGCCGATCAGTCTAATTGATATCTCCCAAAAACTCTTTGGCCGGGTGCTCCTGGACCGCCTCCAGGGTTGGCTAGAAGAAGAGTGAATATTAAGCCCTTATCAGGCCGGCTTCAGATCAAAAATGTCAACTGTTGACCAGATATTCAGATTACAACTACTTTTCTGGAAAACAGTGACTATAGAGGGTGGCAGCCTCTATCTAATATTTGTTGATCTGAAGTCGGCCTTCGACCTTGTACCCAGAGAAAAATTATGGAGGGTTTTGAGCGAACTAGGGATCCCTCCATATCTCCTAAATGCCAATAAGAGGCTACACTTTGATAATTTTGCACAAGTGCGCTGTGGAAGGCACGGGGAACTTACTTCTCGTTTCCCAGTTCAAAAGGGGGTACGGCAGGGATGTGTTTTAGGCCCTACTTTATTTTGTTTATTTATTAATGATCTTATCAACCATCTTAAATCAATTGAGGACAATGATGCTCCAAAGTTAGCTTCAGGGAAGGTCCCTGCGCTGATGTTCGCAGACGATACTCTGTTACTTTCAAAATCGCCTATGGGCATTCAGCGCATTTTAGATGGTTTTGAAAATTTTTGTAAGTTAAGAGGGCTGGAGATCAACCTAGATAAAACGAAATACATGGTCTTCAACCCTCCCCACACAACCCGGCCAAACCCTTCTCTACACGGTATCCCCTTAGAAAGAGTTAAGATATTTGACTACCTGGGAGTTACCTTGGCAGAGAATTTTGAATGGGGTCCTCAGTTAGATAAAGCAAGGCTTAGATTAACACAGACAGTCGGTGGTATAATGAAATTGAATAGATCTTCTGTTTTTAAACCAGCTGCCCCTGTGGTGGAAATCTACAAAGCCCAAGCGAGGGGTGCTACACTTTATGGAGTTGTGGGGGCATTGTCCTACTGGCAACCTGATAAAGGTAGAGAATAATTTCATGCGACAACTACTAGGCTTACCCCGGAGCACCCCTTTAACTCCCCTTCGTATGGACCTCGGATTGAGGCCGCTTGATGAAGAAATTGCCCTGAGACCCCTAACTTTTTGGCGGAGGATGTGGGTGACTCCAGAGCTGTCTGTCTTTAGGGCTGAACTATCTGAGTTTTTATCTATTTGCAATATAAAGAAAATCCCATGGCTTTGCCATATAAGGGACCTCGCCCTCAAGTTGGGCAAGCCGGACCTTTGGAGCACGCCCGAGACATCGTGTGCCAAGCTTTCCAGGTTGGACCTAGTTAATTCCTACAGAGTAGCCAAGCTAAGGTCCACCCGAGAAAGTACCTCAAGTGGTAGTCTAACTGCAGAATTTCTAGTGATAAAGGATGTATATAGCAGGGAAACCTTTTTAGATTTTGTTGAACCCCCATTGGCAAGGAAACTGTATATGCAACTGAGACTGGGGACTCTCCCATTTGCAGCATACACCAGCAAATGGGTGAGAGACCAAACGGGTGAATGCCCTGCGTGTAAATACAAGGTGGAGTCTGAAATACATGTTTTGCTCCTCTGCCCTGCCTATCGGCTGCCGCGCAAGCGTTGGTTAATCCAACTATGTAAGAACTTAGGGTTTGTGCGCGCCATAGAGGCTTATAGAGTTCTAAAGTATGACACTCACCCACTAATGGTCTTTGGTGTATCGCGCTTTCTAAATTGTATGTGGCACATTCGTCGGGCTTACCTAAAGTGATTTCTGGGGGTTGAAGAGAACTGGTGAAGGGTGAGCAGGTCTATATTTAGGCTTTATGCCTTGCATTGATGTCCCACAGCTCTATTTTAGCATAAGATTTTATTATCTGGATATTTTTATACATTGGATGGTTTGTTTTTAACAGTTTTTTATCTGGCCGGTTGTATTTTAATTGTTTATGTTTTAGCATATACACTTCACATCCCTGCTGCACCTATGTAGTGTGCGTTATGTGCCTTTTCTTTTGTGGGTTGATTATTGTACATGAAGACCTCTGTCAGTGTCTAGTGTTTTTTAATTCAGATGTATATACTGTTTGTTTTACTGATGCACTTTAATGGCCCAAGTGGCCGAAATAAAGTATTAATGATGATGATGATTATTTTGTAAATGAGCAAATCAACAGAGTACTTAACAGTTCAATACATAAAAAAAGATACGAGAGCATCCAAGCCAGTTTTACAGCTGTGGGTGACATGTAATACTCCAAAATGTCACATTTATAGGAGTGTAATGGTTAGTAGGCAACATTGATACTGGCATTTGGCTTCGCTGGAAGGGTAAGGTGCAAGCTGCAGTGGCCTCCTGAGAAACACCTAGAGTCCTAGTGCTCATGTTTTTACAAGTTAAGCACTGGGTCGGAGAAAAAGAAGACAGTCAGAATAGAAGGCCCGAGGGGGAGAAGGACAAAGCGAAATAAAGAGTAGAGCAGAGAGAGACCAGAGAATATAGAGAGAAAGAAGAGGGGCAGGGAGAAGGTGAGATGGAAGGACAGGGAGTTAGACACATGGAAGAAAGACAAGGGGAAAAACAGAGGAAATGGGGGAAGAGGAAAGCGAGAAAGAGCAAACAAGTGGGGCGTACACTGGCAGAAATGGAAGACATGAAAGAAAGAGCTTCATGGGAGCACGGCGCACTGTAGTCCACAACTGTGCTGTTAGCACTGGAAAACAATGGTGTAGAAGGCGTGAAAGGCTAAAAACTGGAGTTATGTCTTATGCCAAAAAGAATTTGCCAGACCGGCAAATCTGTGTAAATGGGCAAAAAAGAGCCCAGCCTTGCATCTGCCAGCTGCAAATATACAAAAGGCAATTTCACCCAGCGTTAGTGCTGACCTCTCTGTATGATGCGTGTGCCATAAGAACTCCAAGGCACCAGGTAAGGTCACTTCATACTTCATTCAATCCTGGGCATCCACAGTAGTGCTCCACCACAACTCCCAGAAAAGCTGGATCCATAAATTCCACTACAGCAGAAGCATCAGCACGCTCCACAAACTTTACTTCCGGCCATTTGGAAAAATAATCCATCGCAAAAAGAATATACGCACACCTCCAGACTTCATCCACAACTGGTCCCAAAACGTCCATAACTAACACTTCCCAGGCGATATTAGGACAGGGAATTGAACTCAAAGAAGGCCTAAAGGTGACCTGTAACGTATCAGCATTGGACCATTCAAAACATTCCCTAGCAATTCTTTCAATGTCTATATCCATACCAGGCCACCAATAAACTTCTTTCACTCTTTTTTACTTTTACCAATGCCAAGATGACTCTTTTGACAAATTCACAATTCTGTTCCTCAAATCTTTGGGAGGAATAATTCTGGAACCTCTCATGAACGCCGCAATCGACAGTTCATCACATACTTCTCAGTAGCTACAACGTTATTTAAGTGGACCTTTCGCTGGCCAAACATTAATAACCCATTTATTCACCAATTTAAGGTCATCATTAGTCCCATTTGCAACATGCCGCTCCTCTTGAGTGATAGTTTTACCACCCTCCAATCCCAACCATGCAATGTTGAATTCATCCCAAGTTTCCTTAGAGACTTCAATTAGGGGCAAAGGAAGCCTACTATAGCAATCTGCCACTTTGTTTTTGACAGGAGGCACACATTGCACAATGTAATTAAAAGCAAATAGTCTCAGAGACAAACCTGCAATTCTTGGACTGGCATTCATCAAGCCATCTGTTGTTAAATGTTTCATAAATGGTTTGTGATCGCATCTCACTAAAGTCTCAGGCACCCAAACAAATTGTCTGAAATGTTCTAAACCCCAATGAATAGCTAAGGTTTCCTTCTCCATCACAGAAAACCTCTCTTCTGCAGCAGACACCACTCTTGAAGGGTAAGCAATAGTCACCTCACTACCATCCTGTCTTTTCTTGGACAGGAGGCTCTGTTGCCTTTGGAGCTTGCATCTGTAGTGACAACGGATTTTAATGCTGGGTCAAACCCTTGTAGAGCTTCAGCTGAACAAATGTCTTCTTTTATTTGATCAAATTCAGGTTGGGTGAGCTCAATCCATACAAATTTTGTTTTATTTTTTAACGATTGCATCATGTTAAATGCTTTCTCAGCAAAACTCTGAACAAACCTTGAATAAAACTCCATGAGTTCTAAAAAGGATCTTAGATCACCTTTGTTTGTTGGTGTGGAAGCACTTTTTGCTGCATTAACAATTCCTCCTTAGGTTTGATACCTCCCTTGGTGATTTCATGACCAAAATACTTGAAAGACTGCACTGCAAATTTACATTTTGAAATTTCAGCTGTAAGCCCAAATTCCTTCAGTCTTTACAAGGCGTTACGCAATCTCTCATCATGCTCTTGTTTGTCAGCACCATCACTTGGATGCTGTCTTGGAAAAAATGAGTACCATCAAAACCCTTAAACAGTTTAAACATCAATTTCTCAAAGACCACTGTGCCGAAGCTAAGTTCAACAGCATTCTCACAAATCTAAAACATCCCATGGGTATCATAAAGGTAGTCAGATCCTTACTATCAAACACACAAACGGTGAAAGGTGTGGCCTGGGGCGCATGGAGTTGGCAGCATGGAAGCTGAGCTCTGGTGCCTGAGGCCCGAGATGGATGGCATTCTGTAAACCCCAAGGCTCCTCCAAGACTACAGGCAAGTGGGAGCCAGAGCTGCTGGGGAAGCAGCAGCGGCGCCCACGGTCTTGACCTAAGTGAACAACGCAGCTGTCATGGACTTGGAGCCGTGGCAGGCAAGATGGCAGTCGCCATGAAGGCTGCGCAATAACCGGCGGGTCGTGGGCTTAGAGGACAGGCACATATGGGCGCATGGAGACCAGGTTAGGGCTCTGCCTTGGCCCGAACCCCTTGGACACCATTGGACCCCATGGGGAGAGACCCTCTCTCCCCAACGCTGGAGGCCGATGGATCATTGGTGCAGTATGCCTGACACGAGGAAGGCCCACTCCCCAGCAGTACCCCTGGGGGTGAGTGAGTGGGGGAAACCCCCCCTCTACCCCACTCTGCACATACACGAGCCCCCAACCATAGAGCACACAGGGGCCAGAGACCCACTGGTGCTGACCTGCAATCCTGAAACCCTGCACGGCGAGCCACGAAGACCGCAGCTGATGGCAGAGGGGGCATAAGTGGTGACAGCCAGCAGAACGAGGGGGGAAGGAGGAAGGTGCTTGTGCTCTAGGTGCAGCAGCAGAGCTGACCTAGGAAGGGCGCTGGACCCACCGGAGTGGTAAACTGAATGGGACAGGCACACATACAAGGGACTGCCACAATTCGCCTGAGGCTCTGCCCAGGACACCTGTCGGAGGCGGCCCCTTCGATCAGACGTGGCCCCCAACACCCGATAGACACAGCCAGGAGGACACGACTACTGGGCATTCAACCACTGGAACTTCTAATGCAATAAAGATGGTGCAGCCTAAAGTGACCAACCTACTCCAGTGGGTGGATATGCCCCACCTGCAGGATGGCAGGTCCCCGCCGGTAGTGATACCTGGGACACAGGACTTGGGGGCCATATGCCCATCATACTGGCTGCCACACAGGACACAAAAATGGCACTGGAACACAAAATTGAGATGGAGGTCCAAGACGTTGTGGTGCTTCAAGCAGATCACAGGCACGACTGGACCTCCTGGACCATGCCTCCCACAAACAGGCCCTGGAGAAAGAGGTAATCACACTGCAGGGTAGAATAGACAATGCAGAAGGAAGATTCAGCCAAAAAACTTTCACCTGGTAGGTCTCCCAGAAGGGACAGAAGGCCCCAGAGGAGGATTGGCTGGAGTGGTGGTGCTGGAAGGGAAAGCACTCCAGTGGTTCACGGGTAATGATCTTATAGAGTGTTAGGCAGGCCACAATGCCCCGGGGCACTACCACGCGCCATGGTGCGAAGACTACTCAACTTCCATGACAGAGATACAATACTGCAGAGGGCGCACACACATGGCCTGTGTCGAGTGGATGGGAACCAGGAACACATCTACCCTGACTACACCATGGCGGTCCAGAAACAATGTGAAACATTCATCGGGGTCAAATGGCACCTGTACACGCTGGCCCTACCATATGCCCTACTATTTCTGGCAAAACTGAGATTAATTGAGCAGAGCACCTCTCACTTCTTCAAGGCCGCAGCGGAGGTATAGGACTGGCTGGAACGACAGGACTATCCCCTGCCTAAGGAGAGGGAGAAACGCTTGACCGGGCAATGGCAAGAGCGGAAGAAACGCCGTAGACCCTGGAAACACACCACAGGGGCACCCACCAACGACCAAGCCAAAACAGACCAAGAAAAAGTAGTGCCAGAGACTGTACTTTGTATATATAAAAAACAAGGGTAACCCCGTAGTAAGACCAGGGGTGGTAATTATGGTTAAGGAGAACAGTGGTCTAAGGGAGGCTTCAAGGGTCCTCGTGTAGCCTGGGCTACTATTAATGAATGCAGTGTTAATCTAAATGAATACTTTCAAAAGTAGTCCGAGCAGGACTCATTAAGCAATATATGCCAGGACACAGGGTGCAGAATGACATCACATTTATTAACACCATAAATGGAGTATCATTCAATATTCAACGTTAATAGTTCTGGTGCTCACACGAAAAAGTGCAAGTGCGTGAAGTGAAAGTGCTTAGTGACATTTAAAAACATTACATCGCATTGACAACAAGCTAAAAACACCAATCTATTCAATTACAATGAAGGAGTTTTGGTTGTAAGGTCGACGGCGTTTCGATCTTAATGTTTAAAAGATCATCATCAGGACTGGTGTGTGAGCAATTAGGGTAATCAGGGTGTGAATCCGATTCACACCGCCACGGCTGCGCTCCCCTAGAATTCCGGACTCATCCCGGTTCCCAATTAATTCTTGGCTGCCGTCGATTCCTTCCCTGATTACCCGGCTGAATTGTACCATCCCTGAACCTTGATTCGATCTTCCCTCCGCCCGGTCTGGGACTTCAGATCCGCGGTTTTCCCACGCGTGTTGACCTTATCTCCACCTTCTCTTAATTGACTAGATTCTAATTGCTCACACACCAGTCCTGATGATGATCTTTTAAACATTAAGATCGAAACGCCGTCGACCTTACAACCAAAACTCCTTCATTGTAATTGAATAGATTGGAGTTTTTAGCTTGTTGTCAATGCGATGTAATGTTTTTAAATGTCACTAAGCACTTTCACTTCACGCACTTGCACTTTTTCGTGTGAGCACCAGAACTATTAACGTTGAATATTGAATGATACTCCATTTATGGTGTTAATAAATGTGATGTCATTCTGCACCCTGTGTCCTGGCATATATTGCTTAATGAGTCCTGCTCGGACTACTTTTGAAAGTATTCATTTAGATAGAGACTGTACTTTGGACATCACTAACCGGTGGGCAGTCCTCACCCAGGAACAGGAGACCACTGATGAGGAAGATACACAGCTGAGAGACTGAGAAGATGGACAAACATCACCCAGGCTCACAACCATGACAGCGGATGAAACACACAAATGGTGATGGGAGGAATGTTTGCAATAAATCTAGCCACTGCCACTCACTTTATGTAGCATTCAAAACCATCATACTTTTGCTTACCATGCCACCTCAGTTTGGAACCAGCCATATGCAAATCAGACTTGGTTCTGCTCCAATCAGCAGTCCAGGCAAAACTGCCAGGCCAGGTCCTCCCTGAACCGGAACGCAAGCAACCCATGACCCACAACCCACCACTGACTGGGGCTCTTCAGTTTCGTGCAGCTTAGTTCCAGTGGTAGAGTGAGCATGGGACCCATGTCTAAGCATACCCTTAGCCATTTTGGCATGATATCAAATACACAAAAGGTGATGGGAGGAATGGGAGAAGAACGATGGGTTAAAATGCTACTTCAAGCGATTGCCAGTGGATAGACAATTGCAAGCGGCCTTTATATAAATTTGTGAGCCATACCCATTACTTTGATAATTGTATTAACACTTGGAGAGGTAAGTCAGTTGTCATGTTTTCTCTCATATAATACTTTTATTTTTATAGATGGAACAACATTATGGTCTATTAAACCATACATAAGAGAGATTCTTGTACAGTCTACGTCATTAACTATTTTAGGGTGCTCACAAATGTGGTGATCATGAAAAAGGAGGCACAGTGGAGAAAAGTAATTGCCTCAGGTCACACTGTTTGGTCAAGCTAGGAAGCTGGGATTGAAACCAGGCTTCCTGATTACACATTGTGCAATTCAGATCCTGGATGAATAGTGCATTCTTCCCCCTTCTGCCCTGATGAAAATGTTATCAGTTAGTAAAGAGGCAAGTCGGTTGTCTTATGCTGCCTTTACAAGGCACTTACTGGGTCATAGATAGAGCAAGAGGATGTGGCCTAACAGCTAGAGCGGTCCACCTCAAAGCTGGGGAACCGGGTTTGAGTCTCGGCAGGCACGCACAACATCCTGTGATTCTGAGCAAATCACTTTCTCCCAGTGCCTAAAAAAATAAATGTATCTGTCTGTAACGCAACTGGTGCTCATGTAAAATGCTCTAATACCTTTGGGTCTCGTTCGCGCTATATAAAACTCCAAAAAAAAAGAAAGGTCTATTAAACCATATACAAGAAAGGTTTTTGAAATGCTCATCCTGAACAAAATTATTTCAAGTTGCTCTCAAATGTGATGATCATTGAAAAGGAAGCAGAGTCAAAAAAAGGAATTGCCCTGGGTCACACAGTTTGGTCAACATGGGAAGTTGTGATTGAAACCAGGGTCTCTGGGTCAGGACCCGGCAACTAATTTTGGCCTGGGCCCAATAAAAGCTTCTGACTGGCCCAGGCGTGTAATGCAAGGGCATCCAAATGATCCTTTTCTACAAGATGGGGAATCTGCAATGGAGCAGCTGCACCTTGGGCAGAAACAGTGCAAGCTTCCCTCCTTCAGAGGACAAGCACAGCTAGGGCAGCATCAGAACAAGCAGGTTCAAATCAGGCAACAGCGCTGCAAGCTTTAGTTCCTCACAGAATAGGGACAGGCTGGCAGTAACAAAGCAAGCTTCCCTCTCTCACAGAAGGCAATAAATGCAATCCTCCACTTCCTCAGAACATTGTAGAGTTGTACAAGTGCTCCTCGCTCACAGGACATGAACGGTTAAGGCATGAGTGACATGGGTTACAGACAGATGTCTGAACAGGTGTTTAGCTTACTTATATGCATGTATGGTGGATGAGTAAGTGAATATGTGAGTTCTGAGATCATTCTCACTTAGGTGATATTCCACATCAGCACCCAGAAAATCCTTCTGCTGTCGCTCGGAGACCTGTTTTTATTGATTCTTTGGTTTTTCACGTATTGAGAAATTGCAGTAACCTAGTTGGTCATTGTTATTTGGAACGGCCTCGCCACAAGCCTAAGTAACTATGCTATGGACGGGCACACAACACAAGTGTCAACCTCTTTGAAAAGGTGTGAATGCGCCTGCATGAGGCTGTGTGCAAACCCAGGCTTGGTGCTGCACCTGTTCCAAATGCTGAGGGCCGCCAGTGGTGTACATTTCAAAGTGGCACACAAAAAAGAAAACAATGGTCACAATGGTGTCCGGCATGTGCAAAAAAAGCTCCACAGAGGCAAGTTAGTGTGGTCATGAAAGAATCAGGGAACACTTTGTGTGCGCAGTGCGCTTTGAGTGACTGCGTTGAACCTTCGAAGTCACACTCCCCATGTTGCATGTTCCTAGAACTCTATTTAAAACAACAAGAGTCAAGAAGTGGGCACCCCAATTAGGCAATGTTTTTGAGGCGAGAGTACATGGTGTCCAAGACTCTAGATTATAGTAAATGTATTTCCACTTAGTTATAAAATTCATGCGGAAGTCCTTCGGGATTGGCTTGAGTAAAGATGGCGGATAGGGGGTATGTTCTAACAGGTCAAGGGTGGGCCGTATTTCCGGAAACAGGGATGACCTGTAGCACGGAGGTAAAAGCTTCTCAAAGCCATCGGTTTTAAATACATATTCTTCTGACAGGTTCAGGCAGACGCCTCTCGGAGTTTCCTCCAGCCGGTAAAGTTGGGCCGAAGCTGGCTAAATTATTCATCGTGAAGCCGAGCTGTCCGCGAGCCATCAAGCTTGTCGGCTGCCAAAGAGTAATTCAGGACGTCTCTATTCTTTAAGTGACAGGAAAAATCATTAATGCCACTTTTGCAATTTCTCCATACTCGCTGGATGCTGAGCTTTCAGCCGGGCCAGTCGTAAAGTGCTGGGGGAGGACGGGACGGAAGGGGGTTTAAGCTGCTTTCGAGCATGTCATGTCTTCCATCGCATGCCTCAACCTAATCCACCCTGTCAGAACCTGGCTGTTAAGGAGGATTTCAAGGGAATATTCCGACAGGGGCAGGAACTGCGTTTTCAAGGTCCGTGTTTACAGGAGCTGTGCTTCCCAATGACCAGCCCCCCTCCCCGCCCCCCACCAACAGTAAGGGTTGGAGCCCATTCCTGGCATGTGACACGTGTCACTCTGTCATGTGGCATATGCCACAGCTCATGTGACATGTGCCACAGATTTTTTACATTCTCTTTCAAGATTAACTGGAGATAATGTCAGTTAACGATTTCCAAAGGACTATCTTTCACTCTACTAAAATAAATAAATAAATAATAATTAAAAAAAATATTAAAATAAATTTCCCCAGGTGGGGTTTGAACCCTTGCCAAAAGGTACACATAGCTACTGTTATCTACCACTATACCGTGTGCTCTACTTTTAAAATCCTTCCCCAAAAGTGTTTTTGTCATAGAAAAAGGGTGCTGTCCTACTTTTATTTCCATGCTGATTTGCTTTTACATGAAACACATCCACTCTTGATTTCCATGCTTTATATACAAATAGCCCTTCCTTTCTTTCACTCTGACACTTGCCCCATGCATTTCTTTTTCTTACACAATCATCCCCAAATTCTCATTCCACTAAATAAGGGATTTCTTTCATAGCAAACCTTGCCCCCTTTCCACATGCCACAGCATGTCACCAATGTCTGACATGCATTGGCTTGACTAAAGAGGCCCCAAATCTCCCATACACTGCTAGGGGGTGATTTACAAAAAGACAGCTTTTATTTGTTTAAATTAGAAAAAAAATGGAAAAGAATATAAAAATAGATTTTCCCCAGCTGGGGTTTGAACCCTGGTCAAAAAGCAATGATAGCCCATGTTAGCTACCACTGTACCATCTGTTCTGCTGAATTTCTTTGCTGCCCATAGCCCTTTTGTCATGGAAAGAGTGTGCTGGCCATGTTGTTTTGCTTTTACATGCCACAAATCCACTCTTGATTTTCATATTTTAAACACAAATAGCCCTTCCTTTCTTTCACTCTGACACTTGCCCCATGCATTTCTTTTTCTTACCCAATCATCTCCAAATTCTCATTCCACAAAATAAGGGATTTCTTTCATAGCAAACCTTGCCCCCCTTCCACATGCCACAGCATGCCATCAATGCCTGACATGCACTATGACTAAAGAGGCTATAATTCTCCAAGACACTGCCAGGGAGTGATTTACAAAGGCACAGCTTTCATTTGTGGAAATTAGAAAAAAATGTAACAAAATGTAAAAAAATAGATTTTCCCCAGTTGGGGTTTGAACCCTGGTCAAAAAGCACTCATAGCCCCAGTGAACTGCCACTGTACCATCTCTTTTGCTGAAATTTTCTTAAGTCCAAGGCCTTTTTGTCAGGAGAAAATTGTACTGGTCCTTCTATTTTCATGGGGTTTGGATTTACATGCCAGAAATCCACTCTTGATTTCCATGCTTTATATACCAATAGCCCTTCCTTTCTTTCACTCTGCCACTTGCCCCATGCATTTCTTTTTCTTACACAATCATCCCCAAATTCTCATTCCACTAAATAAGGGATTTCTTTCATAGCAAACCTTGCCCCCTTTCCACATGCCACAGCATGTCACCAATGTCTGACATGCATTGGCTTGACTAAAGAGGCCCAAAATCTCCCATACACTGCTAGGGGGTGATTTACAAAGGCACAGCTTTCATTTGTTTAAATTAGAAAAAAATGGAAAAGAATATAAAAATAGATTTTCCCCAGCTGGGGTTTGAACCCTGATCAAAAAACAATGATAGCCCATGTTAGCTACCACTGTACTATCTGTTTTGCTGATTTTTGGGCTGCCCATAGCCCTTTTGTCATGGAAAGAGTGTGCCGGTCCTTCTTCTATTTCCATGTTGTTTTGTTTTTACATGCCACAAATCCACTCTTGATTTTCATATTTTAAACACAAATAGCCCTTCCTTTCTTTCACTCTGACACTTGCCCCATGCATTTCTTTTTCTTACCCAATCATCCCCAAATTCTCATTCCACAAAATAAGGGATTTCTTTCATAGCAAACCTTGCCCCCCTTCCACATGCCACAGCATGCCATCAATGCCTGACATGCACTATGACTAAAGAGGCTATAATTCTCCAAGACACTGCTAGGGGGTGATTTACAAAGGCACAGCTTTCATTTGTGGTAATTAGAAAAAAAATGTAAAAAAATAAAAAAATCGATTTTCCCCAGCTGGGGTTTGAACCCTGGTCAAAAAACACGCATAGCCCCAGTGAACTGCCACTGTACCATCTCTTTTGCTGAAATTTTCTTCAGCCCAAGGTCTTTTTGTCATGAGGAAATTGTGCTGGTCCTTCTTCTATTTTCATGGGGTTTGGATTTACATGCCAGAAATCCACTCTTGATTTCCATGCTTTATATACCAATAGCCCTTCCTTTCTTTCACTCTGCCACTTGCCCCATGCATTTCTTTTTCTTACACAATCATCCCCACATTCTCATTCCACTAAATAAGGGATTTCTTTCATAGCAAACCTTGCCCCCTTCCACATGCCACAGCATGTCACCAATGTCTGACATTCATTTGCTTGTCTAAAGAGGCCCCAAATCTCCCATACACTGCTAGGGGGTGATTTACAAAGGGACAGCTTTCATTTGTGTAAATTAGAAAAAAAATGGAAAAGAATATAAAAATCGATTTTCTCCAGCTGGGGTTGGAACCTTGGTCAAAAATGCATTCCTAGCTCCTCTTTGCTTCCACTATAACATCTGTATTACTGGAATTATCTGCTGCTTAAGGCTTTTTGTGTCATGGGAAGAGTGTATGGTCCTGTGTCTATTTCCATGTTGTTTTGCTTTTACATGCCACATGTCTACATTTGATTTTCGTGATTTATAAACAAATAGCCCTTCTTTTCTTGCACTTTGGGACTTGCCCCATGCATTTCTTTTTCTTACACAACCATCCCCAAAGTCTCATTCCACAAAACAAGGGATTTCTTTCATAGCAAACCTTGCCCCCTTCCACATGCCACAGCATGTCACAAATGTCTGACATGCACTGGCTTGACTAAAAAGGCCACAAATCTCCCAGACACTGCTAAGGGGTGATCTACAAAAGGGCATCTTTCATTTGAGTAAGATCGAAAAAAAATAGAAAAGAATATAAAAATCACATTTTCACAACCAGGGTTTGAACTCGTCATAAGTTACTTAACACCCTTGTGAATTACCACTGGACCATTTATCCTGCATTCATACGTTTTGTCCAAAGCTTTTGTGTCATGAAAGAAGGGTACTGTCCTCCTTCTATTTCCATGACTGTTTGCTTTTACATGCCACAAATCTACACTTGGTTTTCATGATTTATAAACAAAGAGCCCTACCTTTCTTTCACTCTGGCACTTGCCCCATGCATTTCTTTTTCTTACACAACCATTCCCAAAATCTCATTCCACAAATTAAGGGATTTCTTTCATAGCAAACCTTGCCCCCTTCCACGTGCCACAGCATTTCACCAATGTCTGACATGCACTGGCTTGACTAAAAAGGCCACAAATCTCCCAAACACTGCTAGGGGTGATTTACAATGGGGCATCTTTCATTTGGGTAAAATAGAAGAAAAATAGAAAAAAATAGAAAAATTGAATTTCCCCAGCTGGTGTTTGAACCCTTGTCAAAAAACACTCATACTCACTGTGAGCATCCACTGTACCATCTATTGGACTGATGAGCTTATTTGGCCCAAAGCCATTTCATCATGGAGTATGCCTACCTCTCTTTTCTTTCTATGTCATTTTGTTTTTACATGCCACAAATTCTATGTCATGACCGGAGGCTCTGATTATGCTTCTCATTTCTTTACTACATTACCCATGTTTTCCTGTACCTCCCATGTCACATGCTCCAATTATATATGAGCTACCCATATAACTGTAGAAGTCACCATTTTGTGTCCTCTTTCTTTGCTGCTTAACAGCCAGATAAGTGCAGTTTAATTCTTTATGCTTGTACTGACGTAATTATAGATATCTCATATCTCTATTGCTTAGAATGTTTCTTTTCTATATGCTTGTTATGCCATAATTATAGGTATTTCATACCACTATTTGCTGTGAATGTCATGCTTTATACGAGTTGCGGTTCTATGAGGGCAGGAGTGGTAAGATGACCAATCACCCACTGCATGCGCTACAGCGCTGGGACTCCGTCTTCATTTTCTGAACACTTACAGCGGCCGGACTCTGATGCTGCTTGCTGCCTCAGTGGAGCGGGGAGCGGACAGCACACATCTCGCTGATGTGCGCAGTCCTCTTTTACTTGCGAACAAGGACCACACAACGCGCATGTGAAGAAATTGAACGCGACGCTCAGGGATATTGATCAGAGCGTTTGCTGGCTTTTTCTACACATAACGTGACCCGGCTCTGTATGTGGTGGCAGGGGTGAATGCTCCCCCTACGCCCTGTCTCACAAGTGTGTGCAGGGTTGTATACATTTGCATAGGCTTTGCCTAGAGTGGGTTTTTGGCCCAGGCAGCTCCCTCCACATTTAAATTAAGGCACAATCCTTGGCCTTGCAGGGTTAGTTCCACTCCCCCTTACTCTCTCAGCTCCCAGTAAATTGAGTGTGCATGTGGAGAGAATGGCACAATGGGAGCCCTATAAGGCGGAGGCAAACAACTACCATGAAGAAGGTGATGACCAGCTAGAGCTTGATTTGGTGGATGCACTGGACTGCAGTGTACAGCAATTTGTGAATAAGACCCTGGTACAGGGGCAAGGTCCCTTCACGGGGCAGCTGTGTGAGTTTGCATGCCAACAAGGCTGGCAACCCCAACTTCTTCCGGCCAACAATGAGGTGGTACACAAAAACCTTGAAATCAAGGATAGGGGGCTCTTTTGTCCAAAGGGATGGAGCACCCAGTAACTATCAAGTTAAAAGAAATGTTCCCCTTGGATGGGACCTATATTCAACCAATCACTCTCAACAGTCTTCCATGCTCATATACCACACATACAGTACTCACCAATGATTAAGGCATGGATCCTGGCGGAAGAAAAACTTTAGGGGACGGAGTTTCGTTGGAATTAAAAGCCACAAACAAATTACCCTATTGTTAGGAATGCCGGGAAAACATTGATACCCGTGATTGGAAGACGAAACGCGATTAAGGGCAGTTTCGGTTTTAAACAGACCTAATTATTTTGGAGTGAGGTCTTGGATTCACTAACTTAAGGGTTCATGACCTTGGAGGCATATTGAACTACCCGAGTTAACCTCTTTCAGATTGAAGATTCGCAGAAAAAGATATAGAGATTTTATGAAAATCATTATCCAACCTCAACCATCAGTTGCAGTGATTTGAAAACCTTAGAACTGAGTGCAGTAGCACCGGTTTGATACAAGGTTGACATATGATCCCTTTTTAATAAAAGGAGAAAAAAAGTTAATTTCCTGAAGAAGGTGGTCCTATTGCGAATGTGCCACTGAAACGCGTCGACGCCCACAATAGAAGTTATGTTAAATTTGGAAGAGTCAGCATCAAGTTACAGACAGGGAATTTAGATCCATGCTCTATGCTGTCTATGTACATAGCCAAATTAACATGCTAAAGACATAGTGGATTGTCTTTTTATAGTCTCCTTTTGAGTTGTGTTTTTAGATTATTGTATTTTCAATGTATTTGAATTTAAATGTTTTTAACGATGTGATCAAAAAAATTGTGTGTGTCATATAAGCTTGGAGAAAACTTTTTTACACTGATTAAAATATATCTATATTTTGACTAAAATAAGCAGTCGACTTATAAGTGCCTTAATCATTGGTGAGTACTGTATGTGTGGTATATAAGCATGGCAGACTGTTGAGAGTGATTGGTTGAATATAGGTCCCATCCAAAGGGAACATTTCTTTTAACTCAACAATGAGGTGGGCCCATCAAAAAAGGGCAAAGTCAAGAGTAAATCACAGCCAGAGGTACATGGAGAGGCTTTTGAAAAGCTAAGGCGCAAGAGAGAGACTGAACATGATTATAGTGCCAACCCACAGGGAGAGTCCTCTCAGTCTCACAGCTCACAGCATGCAGAGGCCCTAGACTCAGACTGCTCTTCCCACACTGAGGACAGTGATGAGGGTGAGAAGGCAAGACTCAGTAAGAAGAAATGGGCTCCAGTCCATACCCTTCGGGTGCTCCAATTCGAGCCCACCGAAATAATTCACCCCACGGACTCCAATTGGGTTCCTCCTCCAGAGGTCGCGGAACACCTTCAAACCCATCTATGGCAGAGCTTTGATAAAGAGGTATGTGCACGCCTCCGCATGGAATGCCCCCACCCAGACCTGGTGGGTAAGGTTGCAGACACGCCAGAGGTAGATCCCATCATGGTCACTTTTATGAAAAAATACGCAAGGGATCCGAAAAAGGGCCCGGATCGCTCATGTTGGATGTGCCAAGATAAACTGCTTGACCTGACAGGAACCTTGACTAAGATCTTAGACTTAGCATACTAAGCCAAAGAGTCCAACTCCCCAGTAAATACTGACAATCTGATTGGCTGGGCTCAGCAAGCAGTCTGCATGTTAGGGAACACCAACTGCACCATCTCTACAGAGCACCGGAGATCTATCTTGATGAGATTAGATCCTAAACTCAATGATATATCCAATTTGGAAGCCAGCCCAATGGCTGACAGCCTATTATTCGGGGGCTCCTTCATTAAGGAACTGTCCAGATTTTGTGCCACCTACTCGACTATATACAAGGCCCAAATGTCACTAAAAAGAGTATTCTGGAGAGGCCTTTTTGTCAGGGCCGGGTGCCATGAAGGGTGCGCCGGGCTGTGGAACCCACCAAAGCTCTCAACAAGGCTACTATGCCTGCGGCAAAGGTAGTTGGTATGGAGACAAACCAGATCCCACCTTTTATCGCACTCAACCCAGAGGTGGCCGCCCCAGATTCTGCCGCAGATCCAGACACAGACAATAGAAGGGGGCAAGGTTTGTTATGAAAGAAATCCCTTATTTTGTGGAATGAGAATTTGGGGATGATTGGGTAAGAAAAAGAAATGCATGGGGCAAGTGCCAGAGTGAAAGAAAGGAAGGGCTATTTGTGTTTAAAATATGAAAATCAAGAGTGGATTTGTGGCATGTAAAAGCAAAACAACATAGAAATAGAAGAAGGACCAGCACACTCTTTCCATGACAAAAAGGCTATCGGCAGCAAAAATATTCAACAGAACAGATGGTACAGTGGTAGCTAACATGGGCTATCATCTCTTTTTGACCGGGGTTCAAACCCCAGCTGGGGAAAATCGATTTTTATATTCTTTTCCATTTTCTTTCTAATTTAAACAAATGAAAGCTGTCCCTTTGTAAATCACCCCCTACAGTGTATGGGAGATTTGGGGCCTCTTTAGTCAAGCCAATACATGTCAGACATTGGTGACATGCTGTGGCATGTGGAAAGGGGGCAAGGTTTGCTATGAAAGAAATCCCTTATTTTGTGGAATGAGAATTTGGGGATGATTGTGTAAGAAAAAGAAATGCATGGGGCAAGTGCCAGAGTGAAAGAAAGGAAGGGCTATTTGTGTTTAAAATATGAAAATCAAGAGTGGATTTGTGGCATGTAAAAGCAAAACAACATGGAAATAGAAGAAGGACCAGCACACTCTTTCCATGACAAAAAGGCTATGGGCAGCAAAATATTCAACAGAACAGATGGTACAGTGGTAGCTAACATGGGCTATCATCCCTTTTTGACCAGGGTTCAAACCCCAGCTGGGGAAAATCGATTTTTATATTCTTTTCCATTTTTTTCTTATTTAAACAAATGAAAGCTGTCCCTTTGTAAATCACCCCCAAGCAGTGTACGGGAGATTTGGTGCCTCTTTAGTCAAGCCAATGCATGTCAGACATTGGTGACATGCTGTGGCATGTGGAAGGGGGGCAAGGTTTGTTATGAAAGAAATCCCTTATTTTGTGGAATGAGAATTTGGGGATGATTGGGTAAGAAAAAGAAATGCATGGGGCAAGTGCCAGAGTGAAAGAAAGGAAGGGCTATTTGTGTTTAAAATATGGAAATCAAGAGTGGATTTGTGGCATGTAAAAGCAAAACAACATAGAAATAGAAGAAGGACCAGCACACTCTTTCCATGACAAAAAGGTTATCGGCAGCAAAAATATTCAACTGAATAGATGGTACAGTGGTAGCTAACATGGGCTATCATCTCTTTTTGAGCAGGGTTCAAACCCCAGCTGGGGAAAATCGATTTTTATATTCTTTTCCATTTTTTTCTAATTTAAACAAATGAAAGCTGTCCCTTTGTAAATCACCCCCTAGCAGTGTATGGGGCCTCTTTAGTCAAGCCAATGCATGTCAGACATTGGTGACATGCTGTGGCATGTGGAAGGGGGGCAAGGTTTGCTTTGAAAGAAATCCCTTATTTTGTGGAATGAGAATTTGGGGATGATTGGGTAAGAAAAAGAAATGCATGGGGCAAGTGCCAGAGTGAAAGAAAGGAAGGGCTATTTGTGTTTAAAATATGAAAATCAAGAGTGGATTTGTGGCATGTAAAAGCAAAACAACATGAATATAGAAGAAGGACCAGCACACTCTTTCCATGACAAAAAGGCTATGGGCAGCAAAAATTTCAACAGAACAGATGGTATAGTGGTAGCTAACATGGGCTATCATCTCTTTTTGACCAGTGTTCAAACCCCAGCTGTGGAAAATCGATTTTTATATTCTTTTCCATTTTTTTTCTAATTTAAACAAATGAAAGCTGTACCTTTGTAAATCACCCCCTAGCAGTGTACGGGAGATTTGGTGCCTCTTTAGTCAAGCCAATGCATGTCAGACATTGGTGTTATGCTGTGGCATGTGGAAGGGGGGCAAGGTTTGCTATGAAAGAAATGCCTTATTTTGTGGAATGAGAATTTGGGGATGATTGGGTAAGAAAAAGAAATGCATGGGGCAAGTGCCAGAGTGAAAGAAAAGAAGGGCTATTTGTGTTTAAAATATGGAAATCAAGAGTGGATTTGTGGCATGTAAAAGCAAAACAACATGGAAATAGAAGAAGGACCAGCACACTCTTTCCATGATAAAAAGGCTTTGGGCAGCAAAAATATTCAACCAAACAGATGGTATAGTGGTAGCTAACATAGGCAATCATTGCTTTTTGACCAGGGTTCAAACCCCAGCTGGGGAAAATCTATTTTTATATTCTTTTCCATTTTTTTTCTAATTTAAACAAATGAAAGCTGTCCCTTTGTAAATCACCCCCTAGCAGTGTATGGGAGATTTGGGGCCTGTTTAGTCAAGCCAATGCATGTCAGACATTGGTGACATGCTGTGGCATGTGGAAGGGGGGCAAGGTTTGCTATGAAAGAAATCCCTTATTTTGTGGAATGAGAATTTGGGGATGATTGGGTAAGAAAAAGAAATGCATGGGGCAAGTGCCAGAGTGAAAGAAAGGAAGGGCTATTTGTGTTTAAAATATGAAAATCAAGAGTGGATTTGTGGCATGTAAAAGCAAAACAACATAGAAATAGAAGAAGGACCAGCACACTTTTTTTATGACAAAAAGGCTTTGGGCCCCTAGATCAGTACAGCAAAGCAGATGGTGTAGTGGTATCCAACAGGGGCTATGAATGATTTTTGACAAGGGTTCAAGGCCCATAACTTATGTATTTGGAATTTGTTATTATGTTTTTGTTAATTCAACCCAGATGGAAGATATATCTTTAAAAAAAATCCACTAGCACTTCTGCGGGGTTTATAACACAATTATAGCTCAAACAACATATCCACAAAATGTGGCACGCTGTGGCATATGTCATGGCATATGCCACATGCCAGACTTGGGCTCCAACCCCTTCTCCCCACCAATCAGTGGTCGCCAATTCAGAATCTGCATTGGAAAAGCCAACTGGTCTAGCATTGGCTGCCAACATATGGCTTCGACAAGGTTTGTGAATATTTTGGGGAAACTGTACAGCGGACTACCTTTTTATGTGTAAGTGTACACTGTGCAAGAGCTGTATGCTGTCACTCACGGAAAGGTAAGCAAGTGGCTGACTTGGACTGACCTTTGCATGTAGACGTATACATGATAATTATGGAATAGGAGCATTTCTGATCCTTTTATAAACCTGACAGACGAAAGGTTAGTCAGTACCACAGAAGGAACTGAATTCCAGATTTTGGAAGCACTCCCTGAAACTTACGTAAGCAGGCTTTGTCATTTCAAGACAGGTCTTTCAAGGAGTAGTGTGTGAGAGCTACAGAGTAAAGACCACCAGAAATGGTAAGTTTTTTTGCAAGGTAGTCTGGGGTCCCAGAGTATAGAGTTTCCTGACATATATAGACACCAACCAACCTTGCTGCGGTGTCTAAGGCCCAGGTTTTAAGTGGGATGAAAAAATTGGGGGTGGGATTGTCTCTATAAGGGGCTTGGGATGAGTAATAAAGGGCGGGGCTTAAATACATAAAGTGCATTTCAGCCGGGCCAGTCGTAAAGTGCTGGGGGAGGACGGGACGGAAGGGGGTTTTAGCTGCTTTCGAGCATATCATGTCTTCCATCGCATGCCTCAACCTAATCCAACATGGTGGGTTATCTTACGGGCGATCCCAGGGCAGGCCAGCCCCTATGCCGCCTGCCCATCTGATGAGCCAAATTGCACCGTGGCCGTCGCCAATCGGTGGTTACCAATTATTGGGAGAGGCCACCTCTCCCATCAGTGGACCGCCAGTCCACTCCCTTACTCACGCCCCCCAACAGGTGGGCGGAGCGTTCCAGGCAGCCCCCGGTTGCTCAGACCCACAACCGCCCGTAGGACTAACGGGGCGCCGTAGTTCTTCCAGGGGACACGCTAAGACATCCCTGGGTATCCTTGGCTTAGCACCCTTGTTGTGCTGCTGCAATATAGTACCCTTCTGTACCTTGCAGACTCTGGATCGCCCTGTAACTCCTCCTGCAACACAAAACAATAAGTTAGATTCTTCCCCTCCCCGTACTCCCCTTTGGCCGTCCGCAGGGTAAGCAGTAGGGTGGGAAACAGCGAGACTGGTAGCAGTCAAGAGACCGTACAGTGGGCGGGGGAAGGCTTTTGTACCCCTGTCCCCCTCCCACGTCCGGAAGTGACGCGGCCAGCAGACCCCCTGGTCCCTAGCCCAGGGAGCCTAGTCAGCAGACTTCTGTGCCTTCCTTTGGCACTAAGGCGGCCGCCCTGTTGGAGGGTCCCCTACGTGGCCCCCCTGGGCAGCCTTGGCATAGTGCCAATATCGGCAACACTCAGTTCTCATACAGCAACATACATAAATAAACCACACGACACCTTTTTAGTGGAGAAATTTGCTGCAGGTTTATTTGCATAACCGATATGCCAACATGGTGGGTTATCTTACGGGCGATCCCAGGGCAGGCCAGCCCCTATGCCGCCTGCCCGTCTGATGAGCCAAATTGCACCGTGGCCGTCGCAAATCGGTGGTTACCAATTATTGGGAGAGGCCACCTCTCCCATCAGTGGACCGCCAGTCCACTCCCTTACTCACGCCCCCAACAGGTGGGCGGAGCGTTCCAGGCAGCCCCCGGTTGCTCAGACCCACAACCGCCCGTAGGACTAACGGGGCGCCGTAGTTCTTCCAGGGGACATGCTAAGACATCCCTGGGTATCCTTGGCTTAGCACCCTTGTTGTGCTGCTGCAATATAGTACCCTTCTGTACCTTGCAGACTCTGGATCGCCCTGTAACTCCTCCACAGCTCTGGGGGTGGCCACCGTCACCACCAGGGCCCCCACCAAGGCAGATATTCCTACCTACATCCTGTTGCTTCCAAGGCCTCCCCAAGGTCCAGCAAAATTAAGTCCATGCCTACCCTTGAGAAGTGAACCTCATCCACTTCCCAGCATCCAGTAGACTTGGCCTGAAGTAAACCATGCCAGATGAAGCCAAATCCCCTTTGTTCCGTGCATTTACGCATGGCGCTGTTCACTCTCCTACGTGATATCTCAATAGCGTCTCCAGATCGGGCTCCTTGCCAAACTGGGCGAGGTAAAGTTTCAGACCACCACAGTTCACATGCCCCAAGCTGAATACTCAACTGACACATGATGTCCCTCATGTCTTGGAGCAGTACTCTGCTCCCCAGAGTCGTCAGCTCATTCCCTCCCAAATGTATGACCAGAATATGAGGTGGACCGATCCCTCCCCCAAGTCTCTGCCGCAGCTTCCTCATCAGCTCGTTCCAGCGCATACCCGGGTAACCCAGCCACGTTATCCCTGTGGCGGAGAAGCCATGACGCCACTTTCAATTTAATCAATTTAACCTACCCATGACTGCAAAAAGTGCTCTGGTAGTTGTCCGTATTAGTGCTCCATCCCCTCCATATCAGCACTAACATAGCAACCCGCACCCTCTTGGGACTGGCACACTCACGCCCCAGCTGACAGGAAGTGCCTATTCGTGTGTAGCCCATGACCTTACGTTTATCACTGACGGTATACCAGGATTATGTTGAAACTTAGCTGGCTCTACTGCTAATTGCGCATTGCACCATCACAGGTATGTCTTTGCCTATTCAGTTTCTGGCTGCAAAGTTTGAAGACATTGCCAGCCCCAATCCCGGGCGAAATAAAAGGAATCTTTACTGCTACCCCTGAGAGCCGCTGCTGGTGCCAATGATGGTACAAATAGCACCGGGAAACTAGATGCTGTACTATCGCATAAGGGGGGGGGGGGCATTGCAACACTTATTAAAGTCCATGTATGGCAGAGACAAGAGAGGCTGTCAATTGTAAAGCCCTTTAAGATGATCATTAGATAGGCCCAACAGGGAGTGATCCTGTGAAGTGAGGTAGGGGCCACCACCGCCACACCCGGCATGTGAATCAGTCCAGGTTTACTTTGCCATGTGCAGTAGTGCAGCCACAATACGCCGGCATCTAACCTGTGCAGTGTCCTGTTCTTTGCACCTCTGCCTGATGTGTGTGACCTAGGTACATGGTCCCCATGCATGGCGGCCTGCCAGTGAGATAATACATCACATACCCCATAAGTACCGCTACCTGCCTTTGCTAGCTTTGAGTCTCACCAAGCACATGGGTCGGAGCCCATGCATCCGCACCCACAATGACAGAGCAAGTAGGGGCAAGCACATCGTGACCGCGCACGCCTCGTACTTGCGCCGGACCCAGCCAGCATTTGGCCACCATTGGGGTACGTGCTCAGCCAGACCGCGGGACAATCGGACCATGCATGCTGTGTAAATATGTAGTGCCCCCAGCATTAAAGCCATGTGAAACGAACCGGGAGATTTCAGGTAAAGCTAACCCAAATCCTACAAGGCAAGACCCAACTCACAGCTGTGCCTAATTAACAACCATCCCGCATGTGTGTATTGAACAACATGTGTCCTGGAAGTACCTATGAGTTGAGTACAAATGTCACTACATAGAACCTGGTGTGTTTAATAAAACTAATAACAGGTCTAACAAATCCATCAGGCATCCTCCGCTTACTATAGGCGTGGTGGATTTAGGGGATCCAGTGAAATATGGAAGATATCTCCCTTGGCATGCCATCCCTTTGGCACCACATTTACAGCTTTTATGCATGTCGCTTAAATAATCCCCATCATGTGTATCATGCTACTTAGTTTGAGTTCTGCTCTTGACCACATCCCTCCTAACCAACAGTGTTGAGAACCACTCATGTTTGTCTCTTGTACAAGTCGTCCCTGTTAACCTGGCACTGTTAGACCAAATGAACCTTTTATCAAACTTCCCATTCAAAAGTATATCATGTTGCGCCACTTGGGACACTATTACTTCATCCCTACGTACGTTCAGGCATGGAAATACTGCCAAAGATATCCCCCCTTAGTCCTGTGTAACTACTAAATAAACACTGTATAAGGGAACAAAATGTTACCCGTGCACCTCGCCATGGGCCTGAGTATGGAGATGAGTCTATTGTCAGGTATAGCTGTAGCTCACTCTACACGGATCCTAATTTTTAACAAAGTGCCGTTGCATGAAGAACTTCTCCTCTTAAGCAAAGCAAGTACTTGGGGCAAGTTTTTGCTTTCCCAGGCATAACATAAAAACCCCCAAGTCTTCATTCTATAAGGGCGAGCCGCGTTTCATGTCTCAGGCTTGGGGAGGGGCAGCTTCATACCTTATAAACCCCCGCAGGTCACCACAGAGCCTAGAACATGTCGACAAGTTGACCAACCCTTTATCAACTCCCTGTTTGGTGTAAATAATCTAAAGAATTCTTTATTGTTGTCTGCCCCATAACGGGGCCCAAAGCAAGGGTAGGGTTACATGTGTTTAAACGTGGCAGAATACCCTCCGCCACAGAAACGTACAATGAGCAAAATTGTTCGCTGAGATGTTGGCCCGAGTCCAGATGAAGCTGCAGTTTAGATAGATCTGAAGCTGTTCGTTGAGATTGTGGCCCCAACCCTGTCAGCCTCTGTCCCTAGCCTTCCCTCATTGTGCTCCTTTTCACACGATAAGGCTCTTCTGGAAGCCTATGCATCCCTGCCTACCCACTCCAGTTGGTAGGCCAATACAACACTTAATTAAAGTCCATGGGAAACTTCCTCACAGTTTGGCCAAAAACTAACGAATTGCAAATTGTGTGCTGTGAGTTTTGCCCCAAACAATGTACGTCTTCTGTCCTGTCACCTCCTCGGTGCATCACCTTGGCCTACAATGACAGAGACCCTCCCGTGAACCTCCCAAGCCCCTGTAGGCTCGCCTGCCTCACTCACTGCACCCTGCTGCAGGACAGTAGTGTGACTACATGCCAGGACTCACCTCAGGCGGCCACTTCAGTTTGGCCCACACCTAGGTGCTGCCAATCATAGTAACATCGCAACTACTAACCCTGAGCTAGTGCCAGTGAGACACCCTACTATAACAGGCCACCCACGCTATAAGAATGGCTTGGCAGCAGGCAATAGTGATTTTAATGTAAATTGATTTTATCACTGCCTGTTGTGGTCATCTCTAAAATAGACCGACAGCGCCACTCGTAGCAGACTGTCACAAGCGCCGGTGTAACAAGTGAGTGACGTGCTGCGCACCAGAAACCCCCCGGTCATAAACACAGGTAAACTTGATGCTGTAATGTAGCATTAGTGGCCCATTGCCACACTTTCTCACCCGTAACATTACCCCTCCAGCAAGCCGGAGCTCTTGTCAATGGTTGTTGGTTACCTGCGTAAAAGGCTATGGTTTAGTTGGGGGGGCCTATTGAAAATGCTTCCAAGTAGATTTGAAGCCAAATCAGTGGCACACACCAGGAGGTGTGTGCCAACCGCCTCAACGAGCCCGAGCTCGCCTCACAAACAAAAGCTGCCTCAGACACCAGAGCATAACGCGAAACAGGCTGTAGGGAAAACACGCCTCACCAGAGCCGTGAACAACCGTGAAGGACCCGCGACAACTGGAAAGAGGGCCCTGGTCGGAGCCCATGCATCCGCACCCACAATGACAGAGCAAGTAGGAGCAAGCACATCGTGACCGCGCACGCCTCGTACTTGCGCCGGACCCAGCCAGCATCTGGCCACCATTGGGGTACGTGCTCAGCCAGACCGCGGGACAATCGGACCATGCATGCTGTGTAAATATGTAGTGCCCCCAGCATTAAAGCCAAGTGAAACGAACCGGGAGATTTCAGGTAAAGCTAACCCAAATCCTACAAGGCAAGACCCAACTCTCAGCTGTGCCTAATTAACAACCATCCCGCATCAGACACAACACGCAACGACAGCCGGAACCTCGCACTCCATGCCTACCTACGCCCGCAGATGAACAAGACAAGTAAGGAACCACTATCCTGAGCGGGGGCGTGGAGATAGCTATTTTGACAGCCTATTTGCGTTTAGACAGCGCTTTGCATGACCGCCTGCCGCATTACAGACGGTATGGGGAGATTACGAGAAGTCCAAGCCTCCCACCAGACTCGAACCCGGTTCTCCAGCTCCCCAGCATAGGGTCTGCTGCCCTAGCCGTTAGGCCAAACCAACGAGCAGTAGCAGAGCAGCAGTTTACCTTACTCAGTTCACCTGTATGTATGTCCCAGCTAGAAAGTGAACTACTTTAATCCCAACGAACTGCGGTACCAAGCCCCTAATAACCACTCGCTAGCTTTCAACCATTCCCACAAAGCGCTGCAAACAACTACCCATGATCGCATATCACGTGAGCGGCGGCTATGCTGACAAGGCCCCCCGCTGGCACAAGACGCTTGACTAAATGCTAGGACCAGGGCTTCCCAGCTTGCTCCGCCGCGCACTCGTCTGATGCCGCCCCAGCCTGCAAATTGCTGGGGCGGGGCACCGTGGTTCTAGCCGAGACCATGAGGGCCCACACGTTCCCATGGTATCCTCCAGCCACTTCTTCCCTGTTGCCCCCAGTATTGTCACCAGTAGCTAGGGCCAGTTCAGCCATGACCAGTGCCCGGGGGAGGCTCCAACCGGTTCTGCAACACCCTCCTCAACACGGCCGATGCCCTAAGCCGCGCCTCCCCTCTGGCTGATACAACGCGACAGTGGGCGAACACCTAGTTCACCCCTCCTCAGCCCGGATGGTAAAGGACGGGCTCCGCTGCTCCACCCCGCCCGAAGCATTAGCCTACGCCCGCCAGAACTGACCACGGCGCCTTAAGGCTCGTACAGCTAAGGACCGAGAAGCTCCTGAAACGCTGCCGGAGGTTCCTGGGCAGACACAGCGGTACCCCCACCCCCGCCTGACAACGCTCGCGATACACAGGGGAGGGACCCCGCGACTGCCGATGCCCGCCCCACTGCTGGGGGCAAGGCAAGCACCCCCCCTTTGCAGACAAAAGGAGGAGGGGGGGCAACCCCAGCCCCGTGCCCCTACCCATCCGTGAGGGAAGGGACCCCGCGGCGATGCACGCCCGGACGGGGGACACAGCTGAAGAAGGTCCCAGGGCGGCTGTACCTAAGGCGCACGCATTATGCCCCCCAGCTCTTTCAAGGCCGTGCTGGGCGGAATTAACAGGGCGCTAGGGTGCAAACCCCGTTTGCAGCAAAGGACAGGCAACGGCTAATTTAAATGCCAAAACGAATCCTTTTAGCTACAGCAGACAGTCTAATGAGCCTCGCACCGCATGTGCGCTGTGGGACCATCCTGCCGCCCCCCCCTGGACATTGGACCGGCATCCAACCTATGAACCATCTAACCAAAACAGACACAACGCAGCCCTGCACCGAGAAGTGACTGCAAGTGCTACCTGTCTAATCCTAGCACGGAAAAAACACTCAGTCTACCCTGCCTTGCCAGAGCCAAACCGCAAGCCAGCCACCCGCTGTGCCCCAAAGCACCAGGTGAGCCCAGGCTCCCCTATCTCCGGTAAGGTATGGTTTCCCAATAACCCCTTTTGATTTAAACCGACGGACCATGTAAACTTGCTACCCCCTTCCCCATACGGTGAAGATACACCTGGCAGCCTGCAGCCACCTCCCGGCGTCCCCTCAGGCACTCCGCACTATCTGCACCATGCGGAGATGCAGGAACCCAAACCCCGAAACATTTCATTTGGGGCCCGGGCACAGCGAGGCAGCCCCAAGCCCCCCAGCGAAGACCAGCGGGCCCCCTGCCCCAAGCGGGCCACCGCCGTGCTGCTCAATTGACCGCCCCTCCACCGCTCGAATCACTCTTACAAAACGGCCGGACTGGAGGTCGTAATAACCCCCCTCCCAGCACGGCGTCGCCCGTACGAGGCGGGAGGCGGTTCCCGACACGCGCGTGCGCAAGGCTGAGGCAGGCGGCCCCTCCCCACCACCCACGTCGGGTTCCGATTCGGGGGGGGAAGAGAATTGCCCTGAATCGCGGGGGTGCCGCCCCTCCACTCCCAGCCCGCGTGGCCGCGAGGTGAGCCGGAGCGGGTGGAGCGGGGGAAAGGAAGCGGCACAGCGGGGCCCTCAGGCGCTCCGGTCCTACAGGAGGAGATCCTCCTTGCTCTGCGCGCCCTGCCTGAAGATCCCTCACCGCCAGACCCTCGCGTCCCTGGCCTCACGACCGCTGAGATCAGGCTGAGGTCAGTGACGGGCCCGACGAGCGACGAGACAGACGGCGTGGCTGGCGAAAAGGAACCCACCGTGACTCGGAAGGCTTCCTCCCCCGCACTAGTAAGTCCGGGTGGAGGGTTGGAGGAAGTCGCGGAGCCCGGGGAAGGGAGGACCCACCACCAATGCCCCTACCCCGACCCAAGATCAGGGCGCAGCCCTTATAAGCCCGAGCATGCGGACATATGGTGGCAGCAGAAATGTGGCGGGTCGGGGGGAAAGGACTCCGGGACAACGGCCTCTCCGGGTGAGATACCCGTACCCAGGGCATGTGGGACACGGCGTGCCTGGGGATGCAGAACCCGGGCCACCCCGTCTAAAGCCAGCACGACCCCCCCGGAAATTCCGCAGTTACCCTAGCCCTCGAGGAGCTGTCCTCCCCCCCTGGTGCGGGTGCCGCTGCCGAGGCGAAGCCGGGCAGGCGCCCCTGGCCTAGGGGGGCTGGGGGTGAGGATGAGAACTCACCAGGCAAGTGGTTCTTGAGGGCTGGTAACAGCACAGACGACGCGGCAAACAGCGAGACGGGTAGCGGTCAAGAGACCGTACAGTGGGCGGGGGAAGGCTTTTGTACCCCTGTCCCCCTGCCGGAAGTGACGCGGCCAGCAGACCCCCGGTCCCTAGCCCAGGGAGCCTAGTCAGCAGACTTCTGTGCCTTCCTGTGGCACTAAGGCGGCCGCCCTGTTGGAGGGTCCCCTACGTGGCCCCCCTGGGCAGCCTTGGCATTTCTGTGATTGCCATAGTGTGCCACCTGACTGGTATTTCGGTGCCTCTCTGGGCTTTCTGTATTGCATCCAGATATATAACATGACAATCACCATACACTTAAAATTATCCATGACTATTGGGTTTGTCACTGTTTAGGATGAATGGCTAACACTGATTTTGTTGTGAATAATCAGGATTGAAAACGTTTCAATTAAAAAAATGTGAGTCTGTGAATTAAACTTTACTGAGGCCTGTGGAAGGGGAGATGGTCTTCAGAGTGTGTCAGTCACTCTCGATATGTTCACTCCGTGTTAGACACTATGTCCTTTTTCGCTACAGATCTCACCCATCTGTATATCTTACACCTCATCATTTTCCTCATCAGTGCCCTCTTTTCACTCTCTCCCGAATTCACTTCCTTCCATCTCTTCCATTTCACCAACCCCCAAACACACAACGCACCCACTCACCTGTAAGCACTGCATTTTCTTTTATTTTCCCCTTGTCAATATTTTCACAACTGTGTAGCTCTTCACACTCATTTAATCACAATTAAAACTAGAATATGGAACCATTGCTCTGTGTGTTCTACAGAGAGGCCAAGGATTGGATGACCATGTATTCTGAACATCTTTCTGAGCCACTGAAAGAAACTTGCACTGCTTTCAGCCTCACCTCCAGAGCTCTCAGTCGTAGCCTGCTATAAACACCAGGGCCCGTATTACTAAAAGGGCGCACGTTTGCGTCACAGCACACTTTTAAGCAGGTGCGCCAGGCGCAAACAGGGAAAGTGTGCCCTATTATAAACAATGCCCTACCCTCCAGGCAGCCGCAAACTCACACTGCCCCCAGGGCAGCACATTCAAGAGAAATACAGAGCAGCTGTTTAAAATCTTCTTGGTGTTTCTCTGTGCAGACGGCACCTACCTGCATTTTCAAAAGGGAATAGAGATCCCCTTGCAGGCGGTTGCAGTGAGTGACTGCACCCGCCTGCAGGGGGATGTCTGAGGGGTCCTCGAGAGGGCTCACAGTGTGCCACCTTTTTGTGGCTCACTTTCAGTGCGCATCCTAAGGCCAAGGGTATGTTTGCCTCTGCACCCACGTTGGTAATACGGCGTGGGAGTGGAGGCAAAGTGATTCCCTTGTTTGCATCGGGCCACGCCCCATTGCAAGTACCCTCTCTCAATAGCCCTGGTACTACATGTGCACCAGCACTATCTGTATTACAAAAGGGGTTGCACAAGTGTCTGCGGCCTATTCTGTAATACCAAAGTGCCCAGGGGGTATGCAAAGCAGCGCAAACCCTCGTTTCGCCTCTGGGGAACTTTCAGTAATACAGCCCCTGGAGGCGACTCAGTTCAAAGTATGCATATACAAGAGTAATATGTTACATGAAAAAAGTAAAATACAGAAACACAAAACCTGAAAACAGCAAACACTCTTAGGGAATGCAAGATTAAGTAAAACATGAAATAAAAACAGGAACTAAATCACTGACATAGATTACCCTAACATGTTTTTACATTAGTTGTTCACAGATCGATCAGTATTTTTGCCAGTAAAGTTAAAGACATGAATATAGGGCCTGATAGGGGCCCGTATCAATGTCTGTTTTTAATTACTACAGGTTCTGAGACCCTGAGGAACCCGACCCACCTAAAGCCCTGCTAAGGCCGCTTTTAGTCGTGCAAGCTGCATTTGATTGACTCTAGTTGGCGGGGCTCGCATGTGGAGTTACCATATAGCAACAACCGGGCCCATGTACAGGTACATTTACCTGGCTGAAGCCAATTTCATATTCTAGAACATGATATAAAGATAGTTTAGAATAAAAACCATAACATATTTATTTTATTTATTTATTTTATTTAAACAACTTGTAAAGCGCGCAAATACCCACAGGTGTCTCAGCGCTATGTGCTGCAGAAGGTATGGCTTAGGCTGGAAAAGAGCCTATTACTTGAAAAGCCATATTTTTGTTTCCTGAATGACAGCAGAGTAGGGCTAGCCTTAATCTGCGAGGGAGAGAGTTCCACAGTTTAGCAGTGGCAACTACGAAACCTCTGTCGCCCCAGTTGGTTCTCTTGCTTCTAGGGACGACAAGAAGATTGGCACCTGCTGAGCAAAGGGATCTGATGGGAGTGTATACCTGAAATGACTTCTTCAAAAATTCCGGCCCTGTATTGTGAATGGCCTTATAGGCAATACAGAGAGCTTTAAATTTTGTTCTGCTTCTTATGGGCAGTCAATGGAGCTGTCACACCACATTAGAGATGGGCTTGAATTTGGGAGTACCCAACAGTATTCTAGCAGCCGCATTCTGCACCAACTGCAGCTTACTAAGAACCATTTCCTGTGCATTGATTAGAAGGCTATTACAGTAATCAACTTTGGACATAACCAGAGCGAAAATTAGCTTTCTCCTGGCACCAGCCGGGATAAACGGCAGCAATTTCTTTACCATTCTTAAGACATAAAAGGATGAGGAGACCACTGCGTTAGCATGATGTTTAAAAGACAATTTATTGTCAAGAATGACACCTAAGTTCCTGGCTTTAGTGACCGGGATTGGGGGCGATCCCAATTTATCCGGCCACCAGCCCGCAGACCACCCCGGGGATACATTTCCAAAGACCATTACTTCTGTCTTGGAATAGTTTAATTTAAGGCAATGCCTTGACATCTAGGTACTGATGGCCAATATGCCATCGTGAAAGCTAGCCGATACTGCGTCCCCGTTTTTATGAACGGCGAGCACCAATTGGGTGTCATCTGCATATGACGTGAGAGCTAGTCCAAACGATTTGATTACTCTTGCTAAGTCGGTGACGTAAATATTTAACAGTGTCGGACTTAACGAGGACCCCTGCGGGACCCCACATGGGAGTGAAAAAACTGGGGAATTTAAATCACCCAGACTAACTAGCTGGGTATGATTAGATAGAAATGATGACAGAAGGGCTTTTGCCTAGTTCCCAATGCCTAGGGCAGAGACACGATTTATCAGCGTGGCATGATCAACCGTGCCAAATGCTGCTGATAGATCCAATAGCACAAGTACCGCTGAACCTTCTTTGTCTAACACAAACCTAATTTCGTCAGTTGCTTTGATGAGTGCGGTTTCTGTGCTATGGCCTTTCCTAAAGCCAAACTGTGTTTCTTCCAACAGCTTATTCTCCTCAATAAATTAGGCCAATTGAACGTTCATAATTTTTTCAAAAAGTTTGGCAGGCAAAGGGAGACACGCAATTGGTCGATAATTGTTGGTCTCCCCTGGATCCAGATTAGGTTTTTTTAACAACTGGAGAATAGAGACCTTTTTTCATTGGGAAGGATAGGTGCCTGAGCTGAACATAGAGTTGAAAATGTTGGCCAGGTTTGTACCTATTAGGTCTGGGATCAGTTTCAGAACTGAGGGGGGGAAAGGGTCAAATGGTGAACCTGATTTGACCATGTTTACCAGATCGGTTATCTGTTCCACTTAGACTAGCCTAAATTCCCTGAAGGCAGAGCTGTCCTGTCCCTCGCTATTTAAATCCAGCTGACTCCTATGGCAGGCCTTAACAATCCTGAAGGCAGGGTGCTGGGTTTCGTGTGAGAGGGTGCCCATGCATGAGCAGAGCCCCTCTGCAGCTTTCGGAATCTTCATTCCGGGGTTGTTTGTGATGCAGCCAGACCATATACTCTTAAGTGCATTATAACCTCGCGGTAAAAGCTAACTTGAGAATGGCTGCATGGAAACATGTCGTGTTTGGTGTCAAACACCTTGGAATCATACCTCCACCCCAGTAACTGGGGTGGGAGGTATGATTCCACCCTACTAGAGGGAGAAACATGGCACCACCGGTACACCAGCAGAGGCATTAAAGTTTGAATAGGCGCTGCCAGTTAACCACCTGAAACAACTGTTTGGAGGAATCTTGTGCAGTTTCTATTTCCCTAGTATAGTAGTTACTTTTTTCTGTTAGCATAAGGCGTTTATAATTCGCCAGTGCCAACTTGTAGAGAGATTTCTCCTTACTAGTAAGGATGCACTGTCTGCGTTGTGCCATCCTGGCTAAGAGTTTTCTTGCTTTTTCACCTTCTGGCGAGCCGATATGCTGCGAAGTCTAAACAGCATTTCCTCTCGACCACTGCAGCCCTGTTCCTCCCTAGCACCAAGTAAGGCATTCTTATGTGTGGTGTCAGTGATTGTTTTCTCCTCAAGATCTTGGATTCATGTGTCTAGTACTGTAAGCTGATGGTCTATCTGTCTCTGGATCCCTACTGAGGTCTGTATACAATGGCCACAGAGGGTTACTTTAAAGGCTTCCCATACCGGGAGGTAGGAATCAGTTGAGCCCTCGTTCTCTTTAAAGAAATGCCCCATAAACTCCCCAAGCGACAAACTAAATACTGGGTCTTCTAATGCATCGCACTGCAGCCACCATGTGGGTATGGGTGCTATACCTCTCCCCATAGTATATACAACAGCAGTGGGGTGTGATCGGAAATAGTTCTGCCTAGATATTCCGCCGCGCCGGTCTCCAGCAGCACGTTAGAGGTACAAATAATGCAATTTAGGCAACATGGACATCATGGACTGCTAAACAGTATGAATATTCTTGTAGTGCTGAATGTTTATGCTGTCAAACATCCCCATAGGACCAATAAGCTAACCACTGCTCCCGGAAAGCCTTGGCGGCCGTGTTTACCAGGGATGTGAACGTTCTAATTGCATATCTACGACTCTATTAAAATCACCTCATATACATGCTGGGTAGTTGGGCCAATCCGCTATCAGAGGGGTGAGGGACAAATAAAATTTATTTTCCCTCTAATTAGGAGCATATATACTACTCAACAATAAGGGTCTGCCATCTATTCTACCTTCAACAAAAACACATCTGTCATTAATATTGATAATGTGGTGACAGAGTTTGCATAGCAATCCAGGGATATCCAAATAAGCGATCCTCTGGCTTATGAGGAGAACCCTGTGGACATGACCGGCCCCCTCCATCTGGTTTGGAGTTTCTTTCCCTCCCCCCATGCTCATCTGAGTCTACTGGAGCATTGCAATGTGTATCCTCCGGCACCGTAAAAAAGAATGTACTTTGTATTGCTTGGATGCTGTAGACATGCAGCAGATATTCCATGACAAGAATATACATATTTATATCCCAGTCCTGTATCAAGCTGGGGAGACCATGAAATCCCTGGGGAAACCTCTATCTTACAATAGAACCTTAAGGTCAACCAACATATGGTCGCCCCTCGTGAAGCTAGGCGCCGCCCCCCACCAGCCCCTTTTGAGGCCAGGCCCAAAACTTTCCCCGCCCAAAAAAGTAAACATTTAAACTTGTGACAAAACATTCAAAAGAGATGCTTCTGCTGCACGTTTCCTGCCACCTAGAGAAATAAACGTGCTATGGTATGAGAAAGGGGGCAGCTTTGGCCAACACAAAACAGCAGTGGGGGAAATATGAAGGATTGAAGAATGGGCTTATTCTATATAGCCTATATAGACACAAATACAATATAGAAAATGGCTAGGTGTCCTGAAGGTTGCCACAGCGCCCATATCCTAAAAGGAGCAAACAGTTGGAAGAATCAGTGTGCATGTGGGCTACTCCGCCAGTCCATACGCCGTAGGCTGGGAGGCTGCCCAGGCCAGTCAGGACTCAAAGTGAGGCCAGGTGGAGATAGAAATATCAGGGTCAGGAGGACAACACCACCCCACCAAAGAGTCAGATGCAAGTTCTACACATGCTCAAAGATTGTCATCAGCAGTCTGTGGTGTAACAGAAGTTAGAACAGGGGACATCACACTGCTGGTACCTAAATCAGTGTCTTCATTGGATCGGTGTGTGCTGGTGTCATCAAAAGCGAAGTCTGAGGAGTGGTGCTGGAAGTATGCTGCAGTCTCAAGTCTCAATTGCCGCTGGTCTATTCAGTCGGATCCGCGCAGGGGGAAAGGAGACCCTGGGACACCCTAGGTGCCTCCCACTGTGGCATCTTGATTGCGGCTGAGATTCTGTTGCCATCTCTGTGCTTGATGGGGTACACATGGTCTCTCGTTGTTCGGCCCAATCCCTGGACCCCTCCGGCTCGGTGGAGAAAAATGTACATTGGTTGGCTGTGATCTTCAATTCAGTAGGGAATAAAGAGCTTATCTAAGCCCCATTGTGCTGCGTTTTTATTTGAGTTTTAAAAAGCTGCCCTACGCTGCAGCACTGCTAGGGTGTAATCCGAGAGGATCATGACCCTACTGGATCCCACTGCAACTCGTCTTTCCTGGTGAGCTCGCGGAATGATGACATCACGATCCAGGAAATTAAGAATCTTCGGAAACACAGGGCTAGGCAGTGCGCCAGATGGCGGGGGCTTCGCAGGTACTTGGTGGGCTCTCTCAACTGTGAACAAGGTTGAGTGCATGGAGAGAAACCTTCTTGCATAGCCATATCGCAATGTCGTGAGTGAGGCTGTAAACCACAACAATATTGGCTGTTACATCTGGCCCTCCCTTCGAGGTCTTCCACTCTCCGTTCCATGAAGCGTATCCGAGCCGTGAGGTCCTGTATCCATTTCTGTAGATCTGCTAACTGAGGCTGCAGTTCTTATAGAGTGGATTTTGTGGTCCGAACTCTGTTGGATAATTTACGTTTGTCTTCCCTTAAGAGGGCAAAATATAGCCAATCAATCTACTTTGCCTTTGAGGGTTGTTTTTGTGTCTATTATGGCCTCTAGGATCTTATCCAGTCTAATCTGTGCTGGGTCGGTGCCCCCCAATGAGTTAGAGGGTTCACGTACAGCCGATATTCCAGCCGTAGTTACTAGAGGGGTACTCTAAGAGCCAGTAGGGGTTGTTGGGTGCGCAGGGGCTCTGGATCTGCCCATCCTCAGAAGAAAGGAGCAGTGGGGAGGCCCCAGCCTGCCTCACCTAGTTTCATATCCAAGCGCTGGCATAGATCCGAGCTCTACTGGGGCACGAACAGCCAGGCCCCTCAACCCCCAGGAGGTGGACGTTCAACCTCAGGGCCACGCGAGGATCAGGGAAGACAGTAAGCCAGGCTTTCAAGCAGGCAGGAAGGGGGTTTTGTTGCTTTCAAAGGGAGGGCAGCCAAATTTTCGGGGAATGGAAAAGTGGCCACCCTGAATCTGTGCATGGGAAACCAACCTCCAGCAAGTGGACACCAGTGGTAGATAACCACCAAAGAATGAAAGAGTAGTCTCTGGTATTCTGCACCGGAGGGGGCCTCCCTGCCTGGGCCGGTTGCAGATTGTAGACTAGAGGGGATCAGCTGGATTCACATGTGCCTCGCCAACGTATAGAGGAGACCAAAGGGCTTCGCAGCCCCCCCAGTAATAGTTCAAATGCACTCCACACTCTAGGGGGGCTCCGTCTGGAGCTGTCCAGTTCACCAAAGTCTCAGTATAAGCACGTGGGAGGGCCCTTAGTGTAGGGCCAAGGCAAATGGAGTTGATGGGACAGGATTCACTCACAGCTGTGCAAGGCCAACAAAAATGTAGAAAAGGTGGCCGCTCCACCCACCAAAAAGGAAGGGAGAGGCATCACTCAGTTCAGCTCCTCATCCAAGGGGCCATCCGAGGACAGATACAATAATGTACAAGAAATGACGGGGGTTGTCCAGGAGGACCGAGGCTCTTTTCCAGGCTCAGGACCCACTGGGTCTCCCTGGGTATATAGGAGGCAGGCCGGGAGGCCCAGGCTGTGTGATCCGACCCAAAGACATGGCCAAAGGGGACTAGGCCGCACAAGCCACCTTCCCGTCAAGTCGCCTACTATCCCAGGGAGACAGATCCCAAACTGGTGGCAGGATACTCCAAGTGACCACCCCGCCGACACTCACCAGTCGCAATGTTGCTGTGTGCAGACTGGAGGGGCGAGAGCCGCAGGCCACATGGTTGGGCATCTCAAGGCACCAGAGTGCTCCCAGGGAGTAGACCTGGTGTCCGGGAAGGGCAGGTCACCACACAGGATTTTGTGTTCAATAAATGAACACTTGCATTCCAGAATGCTGAGTTAGCCTAAACACTATTGAACCAGAATAAAACTTTCTTACAAGATCTTGAAAACCTGTGATACTATTGTAGTGGATCAGTGACCACTCATACTATAGAACTACTCCAATTGTCTGGCACATTCTTTGCTGAGTACCTGCACTTCTTTAGAACATACAAGCACTTTTCAACAGCAAATAGGTACCCTAGGATAGTGAATACTTGGATTCTGAAATCCAACTTCAAGTACTGAGCACATTCAAAATAGAATTAATTCCTTGGCTAAGTGAAAGATTCAGAACTTTAGTCTAGTAGGAGAACATGCATGTGTAAAGGTCTTAGAATATGGTATCAGGAATAGGGTCCATATTGGGGTTTGATGATTTGGTTTTTGTGATGCTTTTCATAAGTTCTTGCTGCCTGATTGAGTCAAAGAGTTGCCAGGTGTTCTTGGAATTGCACACAGTGATTGGGTTGGAATGAACATCCGACACACCAGCGATTTAAACTTAGAGTCAAAGATGTGAGAAGTTGGCCTGGCATATGCTGTCCACTAGTTATAGTGGGCACCTTGCACCAGTCCAAACGACCCTTATTGATGATAGGTTTAAAGACAACCTTTATTGAAAGCTATCCTAGTGGTAGCTATGGAGAGCAGCCTTCAGGCTAAGTCTTGAAGGAGTGTAAAGCAGCTTGGTTTACCAGATTATAACCTCTTGAATGACCAAATGAAAGGAGAACCACACCAGGTATATATATAAAATATATGTATTTATTTCTAAACACTCACTACTAATCTCTTTATGAGATTAGAGTCCAAGATATACAATATCACAGTATTAAAACGACAGTAAATAGCACAATATACAATGGGCCCCAGGGGGGACCAAACCATATATTAAGAAAGTGGTATAAGAACCATGACTTGACTAGACACAGTGCCTAGAGCACGTAGAATCGCTGGGACCCCAAGGAACCACCCAAGGTAGTGACACAGGAGACCCACGGGGGACGTGTGCAGTTTGAGAACACAGCCGCGAGCGCCGTAGGATTCTATGCGGAAAGTCGCGGTTGGAATTTTAAAGATAAAGGACACTTAGGAGAGGACTTTCAGCAAACTCCTTTAGACTTAAGGGGTTCTAGGACCAACACTCACGGGAGCACCGGAGTACTCGAGTTACCTCACCCAGGGAAGCCGGGTGCATAGGTGTCAAAGGATGTCGGGAATCGTCGTTGTTTTCAATGGCGATCTGCTGCAAAGTGCTGCTGCCGTGAAGAAGAAAAGTGTCCGGGATGATCCAAGCCTGGATCGAAGATGTGAAGAACCTGAAAGCAGAGGGGACAGAATCTGGGTCACTAGCCAGTGACCAGGAGCGGAGCAATCGAATGCCCACCGATGTCGGGTGCGAAGAGGTGAAGCTTGACTCTGCAGCCACGGGGTCCAGGAGACGTCGAGGACAACCAGGAGCCGGATTCGAGCTGTCCCACGAAGGATGTCGAGTGCTGGGGTATCGGTGCTCGGATTGAACACAACAAGCCTTGGTAACAGCAACCCACGCAGGAAAAGAAATGATGCTTCTGTGAGGACCAGCAAGGTCCTGGGGACTCCCCAAGCAATGGAGAGTCAGGGCACGTCTGGAGCAACCAGGGAAGCCCAGTTAAAGTTAGAGTTGCCTTCTTGGGGACCCACAGGTCAACGGACAAGGGATCGCGAAGGGACCTCGAGAGGAATCACAAAATGGCGGACCACGGAACACTCGTTGAGTGTAGGCCAGCAATCTTCGGTGTAATTACTGCTCGGGGTCAGGGCTACAAGTAACCCAAAGCTCAGCCTCAGGGGTCACCAGAAAGCTGATGCTTCTGCAAATGGACGCGGTGCCCAGGGGTTCGGGTTGCACGGTCTCCACGAGGGATACGGGCCTCAGACTTGCTGTGGGCACAGATCGACCTCAGAGACCTTGGGAACCCACCTCCTGTGTGGCAATATTCTTCGGAGTCCGCAGGAGCTTTGGAGATGCCAACCGGTCAGTTGCGTTAAAGGTGCCTGCCTTGCAGGGGAGTAACTCCTTTACTCCAAGGGAGATTCTTCAGTCATCCAGCGTAGTGTAGATCGTCGAAGTACTTGGTTTCTGTGTCAGAGTTTAGTCCAGGTGTAATCTAAAGTCCTGTAGTCAGGGGTTCCTACTTTATACCCAAGGAAGGGGTGGGACAAACTCTGGGGACCCACCTATGGGAGGGTCAGGAAAGAGGGGTGGCTACACCCATTTCCTTTGTCCAGTTTCGCGCCAGAGCAGGGGCTGGTAGCCCCTGCAACCGGTTTGAGCTGGACTATGCACAGGGACACCAAATGTGCCCCCAGTGCAGACTTCAAAGCACTCTTGGAGTGCACCCACCCAGCCCCAATATACTAAAGCCTGTCTGGGAGGTGGTCACACCTCCCTGTGACAGGAAATCAATTGTCCAGGCCTCCCCTGCCGGAGTTTCGTCCAGCAGCAGGAGGGCAGACTTGTGTCTGTGGCTGCAGCATCCATTTTGTGATGCCAGGGTTCTGTTAAGCTGGTACCGGGTGTACCGGTGGTGCCATGTTTCTCCCTCTAGTAGGGTGGAATCATACCTCCCACCCCAGTTACTGGGGTGGAGGTATGATTCCAAGGTGTTTGACACCAAACACGACATGTTTCCATGCAGCCATTCTCAAGTTAGCTTTTACCGCGAGGTTATAATGCACTTAAGAGTATATGGTCTGGCTGCATCACAAACAACCCCGGAATGAAGATTCCGAAAGCTGCAGAGGGGCTCTGCTCATGCATGGGCACCCTCTCACACGAAACCCAGCACCCTGCCTTCAGGATTGTTAAGGCCTGCCATAGGGGTGACTGGGGTACCTATGCCCTGGGTACATAGTATACCATATACTAGGGACTTATAAGGGTACCCCAGAATCCAATCTGGAGTGTACCTAAAGTACATGCAATCAATTTAAGGGGAAAGCAGATAGGCTGGGGTCCTGAATAGCAGGATCCCAGCCAAACTAAGTCGAAAACCAGCAAAACACCAGGAAAAAGGTGGGGGCAACCATGCAGTCAGATTCCACCTTCCTACATAACACCCCCCCCCCCCCCCAAATGAAAGGAGATAAGGCTAACCTTGTCCAGTTGAGCCTTTATTGACTAAGTGGCCATATAAGGAAGAACCTGCACTAGCATGGTTACCCCCTGTCTTATGGTCCACTAAGCAATTCCTAACCCCAAGGGTATTGGATGATCTCCACCATTTGGAATTACTACCTGTGGTGTGTTTTGGCAAAGTAAAAGGCTGGTGGGGTGTCTGAGTAGAGAAGTGAGGCCCTAATAAAGTTGGCCTCAGCTTCCTCAGATCACTGGTCACCATGGAGGCCTTTCTTTCCATGACTGAGTTGTAGCTGGCCCTAAGGGTCAACCTCTGGCAGCCTACAGCTGGGGGTTGGGTCCCTTTGGTTGGAACAATGGAGGGACATGGTAGGTTTGGAACCACTTGGTCCCAGGTTTGCCTTTGCCCAACAGAGCCCATCTGGGGAGGTCCCTACACAATGGTAAGAGGGATCCCTCAGTGTGCTGAGGAATTTTCACCTGGCTAGGGCTACTAGACTGGGTGCCCCTAATCTGTGGATGAGGGGGTTCCTCTGGACAGGGAGCCCTTAGGGGTCCACTGACCTCCCTGACCTCTGCAGCTCTGGGCTGACAGAGGGAGGGTAGAGAGGGGCAGGTTACCTGCTCCAGACTGGGTACCACCTTGGAAGGGTCCCCTGCCATCAGGGGGGTTGCCAGGCCAGGCCTGACCACCTCTGGGGCAGTTCCTTCACTAGGGGTAGGATCAGTTCCCTGAGGAAGCTGACCCTTACCTATAGTCTGGGGGGAAGAAGACTTTTCTTCAACCCTTCTGCTCTCTTGGAGAGTAGAGTGGGCCATTCTTTCAGGCTCCACCTCTCCAAAATTTCCCTGAGATGGGGATGAGGCCCTAACAGCCCCACCAACCTTCTCAGAGAGTCCCAGCATTTTTAAATGGGCCTGGTATTCAACTTCAGCCCAGGCTGAAACCTCCAGATCATTGCCCAACAGGCAATCTACAGGCAAGTTTGGGGACACTGCCACTCTCTTTGGGCCAGTGACCCCTCCCCAGCTGAGATTGACTATGGCCATGGGATGATCTGTTCTGATACCATCAATGTTGGTCACCTGGTACTTGAACTCAGGTAAAAGCTGTTGAGGGGGGACTAGTTTCCCTGTCACCATGGTGACACTAGCCCCTGTGTCCCTGAATGCCAACGCCTTCTGACCATTGATTAGGGGCACCTGTCTGTACTTGCCCAAAGTATTGGGACTCATAGCAAAAGTGGCAAATCCCATGCCTCCATCACAGACTAAGGAGGCCTGTGAGGGGGACCTTTGTAATCCAGGGTCCACCTCAGTTCCCCATGAAAATGCACCTAACTTTTTGGGTGCATTACTACCACCTGGGGGATTACTACTTGTAGTACCAGGAGGAGTGGTAGTATTACTTGGAGGAACATTTTCCTTATTGCCAGCCTTGGAGCAACTGGGGTCATTTTTCCAGTGGCCAGGCTTCTTACAGTTATGGCAATAAGGTTTCTTTTCAGGGAGGAAGGAGTTTGGGACCCACCCCCAGGAGAGGACTTTTGGGGCCCTGTAGGGGATTTGTCTTTTGATTTATCCCCACCATTCTCTTGGTTTTTGGAAGAATCTTTCTTCTGGTCACCACCCTGGTTCTTTGGCTTTACTCTGGTTCTGACCCATTTGTCTGCCTTCTTTCCCAATTCTTGGGGAGAGGTCAGATCAGAGTCCACCAGGTACTGGTGTAAAAGCTGGTTTTGACAATTATTAAGGATCTGCTCCCTCATAATAAAATTGTACAATCCTAAAAAGTCATGCACCTTGCTGCCATGTATCCAACCTTCCAGAGCCTTAGTAGCACAATCTACAAAGTCAACCCAGTCCTGAGTCTGTGCCTTTTAGGGTGTCTCTGAACTTTAACCTGTATTGTTCAGTGGTTAGGCCAAACCCATAAGTTACAGGCCCTCTCCAGTGCAGTTATCCATTTGTGGATGTCATCCCCACTCTGGTAGGGAGGGACAATCTTGTTCAGGTTCCTATGGGGATGAGTATCTTCTCTATTCCTAGGGACACTGTTGCTGCCACCATGGGGCTCTAGCCCCAACTTTTGAGAAGCTCTCTCAAGCTCCAGGGATTCCCTGTCTAAGGCCAATTGCTCTCTCTTGATTCTGAGCTTAGCTCTCTCAAACTCAAGCAGTTGGCATTTCTTCTCATAAGAGGATGCCCTTCTATGAGAAGCAGAGGACCCTATAGAAGTACCAGAATGATTAGATTCCTGAGAAGGAGATCTTGATCTTCTTGGTAGACTATTAACCCTTCCAGGTGGGGTAAAGAGAACCCCACTGGGGTCTCCTTCCTCACCTTCAAGAAGAATTGGATTTTCCAGGTTGGAATCATTTTGATCCCTCTGGCCAGCAGCAGAGTCTGGGTCATAGTAGTGTTCACTACCTGGCCTTTCCTCTTCTGCTGCCCCACCCCCTTTGCCAACCTCATCAGACCCTGGGGTCTTTCTGAGGTCATCTTCAAGCAACAACTTTATGAGATGTTGGATGGATGGGTTTTTCCCTGTCTTCAATTTCCTAGAGGCACACATAGTCCTCAATTCTTGGTATGAGACCTGGTCATACTTAGTTGGGAGAGACCCACTGGTTTCTGCCCTTGAAGACATGACTAGTGTGGTGTGGTGTATGCACCCACCTACTCTAGTGGGGCCTACTAAACTCTCTTGAGTTGTAGAAAGGGTGTGCTAAGCCCTTGACACACAACTCTAAGTTCAGTAGAACTTACTGTATTCTAAACTTGATTTATATGTACCTATGTACCTATAGTGGTTTTCAGTTAGTCACTCAAAGAGAGTATCTGGTAAAGCAATAGCAAGCTTGAATCCAACCGCTGCACACCAATGTGAGAAGTTGGCCTGGCATATGCTGTCCACTAGTTATAGTGGGCACCTTGCACCAGTCCAAACGACCCTTATTGATGATAGGTTTAAAGACAACCTTTATTGAAAGCTATCCTAGTGGTAGCTATGGAGAGCAGCCTTCAGGCTAAGTCTTGAAGGAGTGTAAAGCAGCTTGGTTTACCAGATTATAACCTCTTGAATGACCAAATGAAAGGAGAACCACACCAGGTATATATATAAAATATATGTATTTATTTCTAAACACTCACTACTAATCTCTTTATGAGATTAGAGTCCAAGATACACAATATCACAGTATTAAAACGACAGTAAATAGCACAATATACAATGGGCCCCAGGGGGACCAAACCATATATTAAGAAAGTGGTATAAGAACCACGACTTGACTAGACACAGTGCCTAGAGCACGTAGAATCGCTGGGACTCCAAGGAACCACCCAAGGTAGTAACACAGGAGACCCACGGGGGACGTGTGCAGTGTGAGAACACAGCCACGAGCGCCGTAGGATTCTATGCGGAAAGTCGCGGTTGGAATTTTAAAGATAAAGGACACTTAGGAGAGGACTTCCAGCAAACCCCTTTAGACTTAAGGGGTTCTAGGGCCAACACCCACGGGAGCACCGGAGTACTCGAGTTACCTCACCCAGGGAAGCCGGGTGCATAGGTGTCAAAGGGTGTCGGGAATCGTCGTTGTTTTCAATGGCGATCTGCTGCAAAGTGCTGCTGCCGTGAAGAAGAAAAGTGTCCGGGATGATCCAAGCCTGGATCGAAGATGTGAAGAACCTGAAAGCAGAGGGGACAGAGTCTGGGTCACTAGCCAGTGACCAGGAGCGGAGCAATCGAATGCCCACCGATGTCGGGTGCTTCAGGTGCGAAGAGGTGAAGCTTGACTCTGCAGCCACGGGGTCCAGGAGACATCGAGGATGACCAGGAGCTGGATTCGAGCTGTCCCACGAAGGATGTCGAGTGCTGGGGTGTTGGTGCTCGGATTGAACACAACAAGCCTTGGCAACAGCAACCCACACAGGAAGAGAAAAGATGCTTCTGTGAGGACCAGCAAGGTCCTGGGGACTCCCCAAGCGATGGAGAGTCAGGGCACGTCTGGAGCAACCAGGGAAGCCCAATTAAAGTTAGAGTTGCCTTCTTGAGGACCCACAGGTCAACGGACCAGGTATCGCGAAGGGACCTCAAGAGGAATAACAAAATGCCGGCCCACGGAACACTCGTTGAGTGTAGGCCAGCAATCTTCGGTGTAATTACTGCTCGGGGTCAGGGCTACAAGTAACCCAAAGCTCAGCCTCAGGGGTTGCCGGAAAGCTGATGCTTCTGCAAATGGACTCGGTGCCCAGGGGTTCGGGTTGCACGGTCTCCACGAGGGATACGGGCCTCAGACTTGCTGTGGGCACAGATCGACCTCAGAGACCTTGGGAACCCACCTCCTGTGTGGCAATATTCTTCGGAGTCCGCAGGAGCTTTGGAGATGCCAACCGGTCAGTTGCGTTAAAGGTGCCTGCCTTGCAGGGGAGTAACTCCTTTACTCCAAGGGAGATTCTTCAATCATCCAGCATAGTGTAGATCGTCGAAGTACTTGCTTTCTGTGTCAGAGTTTAGTCCAGGTGTAATTTAAAGTCCTGTAGTCAGGGGTTCCTACTTTATACCCAAGGAAGGGGTGGGACAAACTCTGGGGACCCACCTATGGGAGGGTCAGGAAAGAGGGGTGGCTACACCCATTTCCTTTGTCCAGTTTCGCGCCAGAGCAGGGGCTGGTAGCCCCTGCAACTGGTTTGAGCTGGACTATGCACAGGGACACCAAATGTGCCCCCAGTGCAGACTTCAAAGCACTCTTGGAGTGCACCCACCCAGCCCCAATACACTAAAGCCTATCTGGGAGGTGGTCACACCTCCCTGTGACAGGAAACCTATTGTCCAGGCCTCCCCTGCCGGAGTTTCGTCCAGCAGCAGGAGGGCAGACTCGTGTCTGTGGCTGCAGCATCCATTTTGTGATGCCAGGGTTCTGTTAAGCTGGTACCGGGTGTACCGGTGGTGCCATATTTCTCCCTCTAGTAGGGTGGAATCATACCTCCCACCCCAGTTACTGGGGTGGAGGTATGATTCCAAGGTGTTTGACACCAAACACGACATGTTTCCATGCAGCCATTCTCAAGTTAGCTTTTACCGCGAGGTTATAATGCACTTAAGAGTATATGGTCTGGCTGCATCACAAACAACCCCGGAATGAAGATTCCGAAAGCTGCAGAGGGGCTCTGCTCATGCATGGGCACCCTCTCACACGAAACCCAGCACCCTGCCTTCAGGATTGTTAAGGCCTGCCATAGAGGTGACTGATAGGTTAACATGTGCAGTGATATGGAGAGATATAGGGAACCTATATCTCAGTAAGGGATGGATACACCACCTTACACAGGTTGCTGTAGCAGACCTGTTGTGTCATTTTGGGTGGCCTCTCAGGGGTGGCATAATACATGCTGCAGCCCCTGGGAGGCCTCTGGGGTACCTATGCCCTGGGTACATAGTATACCATATACTAGGGACTTATAAGGGTACCCCAGAATCCAATCTGGAGTGTACCTAAAGTACATGCAATCAATTTAAGGGAAAGCAGATAGGCTGGGGTCCTGAATAGCAGGATCCCAGCCAAACTAAGTCGAAAACCAGCAAAACACCAGGAAAAAAGTGGGGGCAATAATGCAGTCAGATTCCACCTTCCTACAAAAGAAACGTGCACATTCTTCTGCTTTCATAGCTGCCTCATCAAATTCGAGGGATGCGGACATAAATAGGCTGTAATGTGTTTTGACCAGTTCAAAAAATTGTTTAGGTCAGTTCGTGGCTGAGTCAATAAGTGATCTAAAGTGATTCGATTTTACACAGAAAGTGTTTCTTTTGTAAAGTGATTTTGTTTGTCGGAAAAGTTATGTTGATGGTGGATGAGGATTGTAAGCAATTTGGTTACTGGTTGAAGGGACTGAAATCCTTCTCAAGCAGCAACCACAATTCTTCTCAGGGTGAAGTCACAAGCAAACCCTAAATTAACCTGTGCTCAACCCTCAAGTAGGTTGACACAGAGCAGTCAGGTTTCACTTGGAGGCAATGTGTAAAGTATTTGGCAACACTTCAAACAGTAACACAGTGAAAAAGCACACCACAAATGGATCCCACAAGGATTTAGAAAAATAGAGTACTTTCTGATAAATAAAACAAAATAAAAATGACAAACATCCAATTAGCAGAACCGGAGATATTCAATTTCAAAGATTTGAGTAAAAATAGCACCAAAAGGCATAAAGCGTATCTGGTTACTGATATCTGGTTGCGCCGGACTGAGACAAAGTCACAAGTTCAGGCAGACCGCGATGGATCGCAGGCTGGCTACAGGGACCCCTATTAGCCCCATTGAACAGAGTACCTTAAATCCAGGTTTGCAGAGCTCTGTGAGGATCCGCGTTGAAGATGCGTGGTGCAGCAGAGTAGATGCAGTGGTTCTGATGGATCCAAAGAGGCTGGTAGAGCACCTTAGGCCCACTTCCAAGGGTCCAGGACTGGGGTTGCACCACTTGGCTGGGTAGACTAACAGATGGCAGAGTCCAAGTGCAGGTAGAAGCCTGTTGTGGCTCTGAGACTTCAGATCAGGAGGCCAGCCAACTAGCCCTTGGAGTCACTATGGGGCTCTGGGTTCAAGAGATGCAGGTATAGTCCTCACCCTGGCAAGAGGGCAGCAGGGAGCAGGTCAGCACAGCAAGACAGCAGTCTAGCAAAGCAGGAGTCCAGCAGGGCAGCAGTCCAGCAGAGTGCCAGTCCTTTCAGCAGAGTATCCAGTGTACTGAATTGGTGATGTCTGAGGTCCACTATTTATACTCAGTTGTGCATTTGAACTGTGGGAGAAGCTTCTAGAGCATTCCCTTTGAAGTCCCCTAGGCATCCTGCCTCTCTGGTCCTGGCTCCAGACTAACTATAGGGGGTTTACAGCTCTTTGTGTGGAGGCAGGACACAGCCTATTTAAGTGTAAGTGGGGCTGTGCCCAGCTCCTCCTTCCCATCCTACCGGTGATGGCCCATTCAGGCACACCTAAGCGTCCTATTGTGTGTGGCTGTCTAGGAGGAATACACAAAGCTCAACTGCCAGATACACGCAGTCATGTGACCCAGGTCCAGGCTACAGGCACTAAATGGCTAAGGCAGGAAAATGACAGCTTTCTAAAAGTGGCACTTTCAAATTGTAATTTAAAATCCGACTTCACCATAAGTTAGGATTTTGGACATCACAATTCCTAAGACACCAAACATGATCTGATTACCTGCTCCCATTTGGAAATGACACCTTATCAAATGGAATAAGGTAACTCCAATGTTAGTCTATGGGAGAGGTGGGCCTTGCGGTACTGAAAATCTAATTTAAGAGTTTTTCACTACCATGACAGGCAAAACTTAAAATTACATGACCCACTTTTTAAGCACACTGCACTCTGCCATCTGAGTTGTCCAGGGCCTACCCTAGGGGTAACTTATATGTATTAAAAAGGAATGTTTGGGACTGGCAAAAGGTTTATTTTGCCAGGTCGAAAAAAACTGCTCACACAAGCTGCAATGGCAGCCTCAGACATGTTTAAAGGGCTACTTAAGTGGGTGGCACAATCAGTGTTGCAGGCCTACTAATAGCATTTAATTTACAGGCACTGGGCATATGTAGTACCACGTTACTAGGAACTTATAAGTATATTAAATATGTAAGGTGGGGATAAGCCAATGTTACCATGTTTAAAGGAGTGAGCTAATGCATTTTAGCAGTGGTTAGCAGTGGTAAATTGTGCAGAGTCCTAAGGCCTGCAAAAACGAGATCAGCAAAAAGGCAGACAGGCAGACAGGTCTAACATGTGTTCCCCCAGCTGAAAGTGGGGAGAACTACCCGATACCTTGGTAGTTCTCATCACTAAGGTGGAAAAACCTGGATAGGCCACCAGCATTGTAGTAGTCTGAACCTGTAGGGAGATGGACCACCTCAGCAGTTTGGGATTTTCACCCCTCATTTGCATGAGCCACCTGAGGGGCCTGTGGTCTGTCTGAACCCAGAAGTGAGTTCCAGACAGATATGGTCTCAGCTTCTTCAGTGCCCAGACCACAGCAAAGGCCTCCCTTTCAGTCGCACCCCACCTCTTTTCCTGTGGAAGTAACCGCCTACTAATGAAGGCTACCTGTTGGTCTAGGCCCTCCTCATTTATTTGTTCTGAGACAGCGCCTATGCCATGTTCTGAAGCATCTGTCTGCATTATGAACTCCTTAGAGAGGTCAGGAGCCTTGAGCATAGCTGCCAAGGTTCCAAATTGCTATGTGTGACATTTTCATAATTTCAGTGTAAATATGAGTGACATTTCAACGACTATGAGTGACACTTTCTCACGAGCAATATCAAGCAATGAAGACAAGGGTAACATATAAATAGCAGAAATTACACCCATTTCAGCAACAAAAAACTCTAAGAAGATCTTAAAACCACTGAAATGCACAAGAAATGGAAGGGCACTAACCATGACTGCCGTTCTCACTTAAAGAGGGCAGGCAGGCAGGCACTGCAGCTGGTCTGAAGATGATCTCATTAATCTGATGATTCATGACTGTGCGCTAGCCTAAAAAAAGCACATTTTATAGCATAGCAAGTACAACTAGGAGATTATACCATCACGCAGGCACTTACACATAGCTGCCAAGTTTTCAGACTTCTTATGTATCACATTTTCATGATTTCAGTGTACTTAGAAGTGGCATTCAATGACAACATGTGTAACACTTAGATTGCCACTTTTTCGCAAGTCAAACCAAGCAATGAGTGCATTGACAGAAATAAATATCAGAAATTACACACTTACGAACAATGAGACGCTCTAAAAAGATATTGAAACTGCTACAAAATACCTGAAAAGAAGTTCACTAACCTACTGCCCCTTTCTAAGATGATCATACTGTCATCTGTCAGGGGCTCAGTGCTGCAGAGAGTTGTGGCATACATTACACTCGACTGCTGTCCTTTAACTTTGGCATCAATGCTGGTGCTCACTGTACTGGACAGGCTGAGGCAGGAAATAGAACATCGGACCTGCGCTAGTTTGACACGTGTGTTGCCTGCGGGCCGGCAGAAAAACAATGAGACCATCCTTCCTTTTAGCCAGCCTACGCCGACTGGGGCCCCTGGCTCCTACCCTGGCATTGGCAATCAATAATATTCGCATGATGCATTACAGCCCTTTGGACTCTCCAGGCCGCTCTGTGTCCCACGTAGGACCCGGGCAGGGGGGCCAGGCTGCCACTCGAGTTTCTAAGAGGATGTGAAAGGCCCCAAACACGGTCGGATCTCATCATCAGCTGCTGCCTAGAGTCAGACTAAGTCAGCGGACTCACTCGAGCCGCCCGGTGCCACGGACAACACCGGACATTAAGTATCTGAGAGTCAGGGTTGACGAGGCTAAGACAGGCTGATCCACTCGTCAGTCACATTATTGGTCACAGCCAGGCAACCTCAGGCTGGCTGTATTTCAAAAACACCAAAGTTGTTTAAAGTTTACAGCTCACGGCTGCACTGCGCAGGCAGCCAGCCTGTCACACAGGCCCGGCCGCAACTGCACCAGATAACACAAGCCGCGAGCACGGGGCCGCCAGCAGCCACCCACTCACAGAGCTGCTGGGGCGTCTCTGCTCAACTTTAGTAACGGGAGCAAATTCATTTACAGCACAAGCAGCAACTTACTGTTATTAAATAAAGTAATTGATTCTCACACGGGAGGCACTTACTTCTTACCACCGAGCGAGACGAGAAGAGCAATTCGGTGAGGCCCACTAGACCCGCCGGCCGACCGGCCGGCCGATGGCAATGAATGGAAATGCCCGGCCAATCCTGATTCAAGGCGGCTGGTCATGTGTACTTAGCTCTGGGCACCGTCACTTGCGGCTGTCTCAAATGGCACATAGTTACCGCCAACCCTGCCCGCCTGTAAGTGCCCAGTCTCGGTTGCGCAGCCATTGGGCAAATCACTGCACTCTCCTGTGACCAGCGCACGTGATTCAGAATGCTACGGGTGAATGTATCCAGAGCTTGCTAACGCAGCTGAGACAGCCCCAAGCGGTGAGCAGCGCGGACCGCTGACAGCTTTGTTCAGAGTGGTAACATTGCAGCAGCACTGAGAGCAGATCTTAAAATTAACTGTTTCTGCTCTGCCTGGCAAGTGAAGTCTGCTGCGGCCGGCCGAGGCGCACACAGGTGTCAGAGGCACCGGCGCGCGCGCTAGCACCTGGCGTAGGCAGCCAGTTTCAGCGCTGTCAGCAGAGTGCGGTCAGTGAGTGGCAAAAATGCGTGACAATGCATTTCAGTGCGGTGATGCGGGAACACCACACTGAAATGCGTTAGCGTCACGCCTGATGCGTGATACTTGGCAGGCCTGCTTGAGTACAGGTGATGTACACATGGCCTCCTTGGGGGTATCAAAGGCTTTCTGGCAGGCCTCTGTCCAGATCACCTTTCTGGGCTGTTTGGGTGAAGTCAGTTTAGTTAAGGTAGCAACAATGGTTCCATATCCCTTAACAAACCTCCTATAGTATCCTGTGAGGCCCTGGACGGCCCTAACCTCAGTCTGTGTTTTAGGGTATTGACAGGCCAATATAGTTTCAACTTGGCCTGGAGAGGCTGCACCTTTCCCCACCCACCATATGGCCCGGCTATACCACGGAACCCTGCCCTATGCCCCCGCCCACCATGTGGCCCAGATATACCACAGAACCCTGCCCTATCTGGCACTTACTGGCCTTGATAGTCAGGCCTGCCTGCTGCCTAGAGTTCGTACAGGTGTTCCTTCCAGCTGGAGCTGTAGACAGCTATGTCGTCCAGATGGGTGGCATAGAATGCCTCCTTCCCAGCTAGAACACTGTTGACCAACCTCTGAAAGGTGGCAGTAGAATTCTGTAAGCCAAAAGGCATCACCCTAAATTGGAAGTGGCCTTCTGAGGTCGTGTTAGACTTGGCATCTTTTGGCGTGTTTCCCCTGACTTTTTGCTTTCTGACCTCCTGGTTTTGACTCTGTTTTTGCTGGTGTAATGATTCTGCGCACTTTCCTCACTGCTGTCCAGTGGGAAAGTGCAAGTGCTCCTGTATAAAATGTGTTATGGATTGGTGTTTCCATGATTGGCCTATTTGGTTTATGTGTCAGTCCCTTGTAAAGTGCACTGCGAGTGCCAGGGCCTATAGACCAAATGCTGTTGGTGGGCTGCAGCACTGGATTGTGCCACCCAAGCAAACAGCCCGTAAAGTGTAACTCGGGCCTGCCACCGCAGAGCCTGTGCGCAGCCTGGGGCTGCCATGTCGACTTGGCAAGTGCACACACTTGCAAGTCCCCAAACCTTCCCTTTGCTACATGTTAGTCACCCCTAAGGTAGGCCCAAGGTACCCCTGTGAGCAGGGTGCGGTGTATGCGAAAGGTAGGACATGCCCGGGTGTGTGCGGCATGTCCTGATAGTGAATTACAGCCTAGTTCGTTTTTCACTATTGCAAGGCTACCTGTTCCCCTAGGCCAGAACGGGCAGTTTTGATTATTACAGCTTATAATCCTAACTGACCCGGGAACATGGTAGAAATTCGAGTTTAGTATGCCTGGACTCAGAATGATAAAATGCATCTTTTAGTGAAGTTAGTTTTAACATTCTGTGTTTGAAAATACCACTTTTAGAAAGTGGGTATTTTCTTGTCTAACCATCCAAGCCTGCCTCTGCGAGGTTGTGTATTCCTTGTCTGGAGTGTGAGTGACAGGGGCTGGGGGATGCCAGGAGACAGGGTGAGTCAGCACAGGGCTGAATAGCACGATCTACATGTAGATGGGTGGGAGGGGTCGCACCTGGGCCCTGAATAGGACAGTGCCTTCCCTCCACAATGCTGGCTCCACCTCCTGTGGTGCGTCTGATGTCCCTGGCCTACTCACTGAAAGGAGGGACGGAGACTTGTCAACAAAGTGCTCCAGAACTGGTTTGGACTAGGCAAAGGCCTCTCTGCCTTCAGAGAACAAAGGAATTTGGGATATAAATATTGGGGCCCTGACCCCATGAATTTAGATCTCGCTGGAATCAAGGAACCTGCCAAGACGAAGAGCTGGAAGAGCTGCCAGGAGGAGTACTGCCCCTTTGCTGTGTTGTTGCTTTGTTGGGTTGGCCTGCAGCTGCTGCTTCTGCCTTGGGCAGTGAAAGGACTGAACTTTCTACAAACTTGTGCTGAGTATCTCCAAGGGCCTGAAACCGAGCTGGCCTCCTGTTAAGAAGTCTCAGGGACTACAAAGACTTCACAAGCCTCTGGGTACCGCTTCTGGAACGCTGTTTCAGTTGCCACAGAGGAAGGGAACTGCAACCGACTCCGTCAACCGAATCCATCCCTGGCCGGTGACCTGTTTGCACCGCAGACCGCATCGCCCCGCTTCGCATCGCAACCCTGGTCTCACCGTGGCGACGTCCAACGCCGCCAACATCGAGCCGCTGCTTGTACCGTGACCTGTGGGCACCGCAGTTCGCATCGCATCGCATCGCTTCACTGAACCAGCCGGACCCGACCGACGCGGTCGCTGCAACTGGCTCAAGAGTCGTGACCGCACCGCAGTTGGGGCACCGCTCGCACGTCTGCGACGCACCGCTCCGACTCGCACCGCTGTCCGACGCCAGCTCCCGCAGTCCGGCTTGGTCGCCTGCATCGCAACCTGTCAGCACCGCATCGAGCATCGTCTCACCCTGCATCGCACGCCTTGGACTCACCGACTCCGTCTGCACGACGCTCATCGAGCCGCTGCCTGCACCGCATCGAGGGACACCGCACCTTGCATCGCTCCGTCTTGCACCGCAACCGCGACGAACGCCGACCGGCTCGTACACTCCGTACCAGCCACAACGAGAAAGGTACTGTAACCGAGTCTGTTCATGACTCTGCTGGCCCGTATCGACGCGGTCGGCCGGAACTGTTAGACTCTGTGGTTTTCAGCATCGCGGTAGGCTCGGACGGAGCTACCGACTCGTACGAACTTTGCTTTTGTGCTATTCCTGCAAAGAAGAAGTTACCTTCTCAAGTATTCGTTTTAAAGTATAGTATTGTGGATTTTTGTCGTAATTGGTCTTGTCTTGAGTATATAAAATATTGGTTATTTTTCTAAACTGGTGTGGTGTCCGTTTGTTGTGCTTACACTGTATTACTGTTGGTTATGTGCAAATGCTTTACACACTGCCTCTGAATTAAGCCTGACTGCTCGTGCCAAGCTACCACGAGGGTGAGCAGGGGTTACTTCACGAGTGTAACACCCTTACCCTGACTAGGAAGAAGGGTCCCTACTTGGACAAAGGTGCGAGCCCTTGCCAACTAGAGATCCCATTTCTAACATTGGTTGTCAGCGGTGAGGATAGGACTTGTGTTTGCACTTGACTTACAGTGATTGGTGTGCACTACTACCATATCGCAGACCATTACGTACCACATACTTGTTCTTTTTCTTTTGGCCTATTTTTGATCTTGCCAGTTTTCAACTCACTACTTTTGTCATGCCTGAATCAATTGCATCATCCGTTGCATCTCTGGAAGTTATCTTTGAGGAGGATAGGTTGGAATCCTACGCCGTAAAGGAGCTACGAGCGATTTGTAAAAACCTGAAAGTCCAAATTAAAGGCCTCACAAGGAAGGAGTAGCTACAAAGGCGCTGAGGGCCTGGGTAGCAGCCAGACATGCCAATGGGCAGCCTGGTAATCTCAGTGAGGAGGTGGAGGAGCCTATTTCCAGGGTGGATGTGCTGTTGGGTAGGGGGAACCCGCCAGGTCAGGCAGCAGCAGTCTGTCCCCAGAGGAGCTGGAGGACAGGCGGGAGGCAAGGCAGTTTGAGCTGCAGAAGCTCAGGCTGGAGAGTGAGCGGGAGGAGAAGAGATTGGCCATAGAGGAGAGAAAGATGCTCTTAGAGCATGAGAGAGAACTGAAGGAGCTAGAACTTAGGAGTAAGTCAGGCTCAGATGGTGGCAGCAATTCGTCCAGAAAGGCAGACAGGATTGTGCACATTCCCAAGAACGTAGGCAAGGAGTTCAAGAAGGGGGATGACATACAAAGGTGGTTTCAGGGTTATGAGGCAGCCATACACATGAATGGGGTCCCTGAGGAGAATTGGGGAGCAGGATTGTGGCCACTTTTCCCGGAAGAAGCAAGGGATGCTCTGATAGCTTTGGGTAAGGGGTATCACCTCACCTATGCTGACATGAAGGATGCCCTTCTCACGAAGTATGGTCTTACTCCTGAAAAGTACAGGGATCAGTTCAGGTCCAGTAAGAAGTCTGATGCCAACACTTGGTTGGAATGTGTGGATGTGTTCTGCAGGTCTCTGGATGGTTGGGTGAAGGGCAGTAGCGTAACAGATTTTCAGGGGCTCTACAACTTGATTGCATGGGAGCACTTGTCTAGTCTATGTTTTGCAGATCTGCGCCAGCACCTAGTGGATAGTAAGCTAACTGACCCCAGGAAGCTTGCTATGGAAGCGGACCGCTGGGTGAGTACCAGGGTCCACAAGAAAGCGTTTGGGGAGACTCAGCCAAAGGTGGGCAGGGTCCCCAGCAGAAAGGTGGGGGGACAAGGGTAAAGCACAGGAGTTCTCTAAAGGGCCCCAAACTAGTACCCAGGGTAAAGGTTCCCAGCCCCCGGTGATAAGAAGAAAGGGGTCTCTGCAGGGAAGCCTGTTGAGACCGGCCCCCGCAAGTGTTATGCATGTGACCAGGTAGGTCACTTTAAGGGGACCCCAAGTGCCCGAAGGGGACACAGCCACCCACCGGCGGACAGTCCAAAGTGTTGGCTAGTGTAGCGCTTGGGGAGGAGGGGTGCCCACAGGAGGGTGGGGATCCCGCAGAAATGACCCTTGTCTCACTCGGGGACAGTGAGATGGTCCCAGGAAACCAGGTGCCCCCTAACACAAAGAAATATAGCACCTGGGTGACCATCAATGGGAACAGGGTAGAGCTCTCAGAGATACTGGAGCCAGTGTGACCTCAGTCCGGTGTCACCTGGTGTCTGAGAAGCAAGTAGTCCCAGGAGCATTCCACCAAGTAGTTGCTGTAGACAACTCTGAGCGCCAGTGTATGGTGGCGCAGGTTCCCTTTGAATGGGGGGTCTCAGGTCCCTTGAGGGTGGTTGTGAGCCCTACCATGCCTGTAGATTGTCTGCTAGGAAACGACCTGGAGCAGTCCTCATGGAAGGAGGTTGAGCTCAGGTCTCACTTGGAGATGCTTGGGTTGCCAGAGTGGGCATGCGTGTCTACTCGGTCAATGGCAGCCAGAAAGGGTGATCAAGAGGACTTGGAGCCTGAAACAGTGGCCCAAGTCCCTGCCAAGAGAAAGGGCAGGGGCGCGGGAAACCGGCCCCCGAAGTTCCCACGGACCGGGAGGAGGCGGACCTCGAGGGGACGCCCGGTGCCTACAGGGAGCAGGTAGCCGAACTGGGAGACATCTCTGAGCTGACCCATTGGCAGCAAGAAGGGGGTCCCACCAGGGAGGAGTTCTGCAGGGAGCAGAACGAGTGCCCTACTCTGGAGGGTCTGCGGCGGCAGGCTGCAGACCAGGCAGCTGGTAATCAGTCCGGGTCACATCTGATCTACTGGGAGAGTGGTCTCCTATACAGTGAGCCTAAGGTTGCTGACCTGGGTCAGCCCGTATGCTGGTGGTACCCCAGCGCTTCAGGGCCTTCCTACTGGGTCTGGCTCATGACGTGCCTTTGGCAGGACATTTGGGGCAGGACAAGACCTTTGACAGGCTTGTCACCCACTTCTTTTGGCCCCAAATGCGAAGGCAGTCAGATGCACACTGTAGGTCTTGCCAAACTTGCCAGGCAAGTGGTAAGAGTGGGAGGAAGGTCCAAGCTCCTCTCCAACCTTTTCCTGTTGTTGGTACACCCTTTGAAAGGGTAGGGATGGATATTGTGGGGCCACTGGATCCCAAGACAGCCATGGGCAACAGGTACATCCTGGTCTTGGCGGACCATGCCACCCGGTACCCGGAGGCAATCCCTCTCAGGACAACGACGGCGCCAGTGGTGGGCCGGGCGTTAATGGGGATCTTTTCCCGTGTGGGATTCCCCAGAGAGGTGGTTTCTGATAGGGGGACCAATTTCATATCGAAGTATATGACATCCCTGTGGAAGGAGTGTGGTGTAACCTACAAGTTCACCACTCCTTACCACCCACAAGGAAACGGTCTGGTGGAGAGATTCAACCAGACCTTGAAAGGCATGATCAAGGGTCTAACAGAACCCATGAGGCGTAAGTGGGACGTCCTCTTGCCATGCCTACTCTTTGCATACAGGGAGGTGCCTCAGAAGTCTCTTGGGTACAGCCCTTTGAGCTCCTGTATGGCCACCCTGTCAGAGGACCTCTGAGTTTGGTAAAGGAAGGCTGGGAGGCAGCTCCCAGGAAAACTCCCCAGGATGTATTTAGCTACATGCTGGCCTTTAGAAACCAAACTGCCCGCTTCAGGAAACTCGCTCAGGCGAACCTAGAAGCAAGCCAGGAAGAAATGAAGAGATGGTATGACCAGAATGCCACTCTGGTCGAATTTCAACCTGGGCAAAAGTGTGGGTCATGGCCCCAGTGGCACCTTGTGCCTTGCAGGACAAGTGGACTGGGCCATATGAGGTAAAGGAGCGCAAAGTGACGTCACCTACCTGGTGGATTTGCAGGCTCGAGGAACCCTTTGAGGGTCCTTCACGTGAACCGCCTCAAGCCCCACTTCGAGAGGTCCGAAGTGAGTATGCTCTTGGCGACAGATGATGGGGTGGAAGAGGAGAGTGAGCCTCTCCCTGACCTCCTGTCTACCAAGGAGCATGATGGGTCAGTAGAGGGTGTGATCCTCTCCCCTACTCTGACTCAGGAGCAGCAGGGGGACTGTCGCCAGTTGTTGGGACAGTTCGCCCCACTGTTCTCTCTGACCCCCGGTGTTACTCACTGGTGTACCCATGACGTGGACACCGGTGACAGCCCCCCTGTGAAGCACAAGATTTACAGATTGACTGACCGGGTCAGAGCCAGCATCAAGGAGGAGGTCTCTAAGATGTTGGCGTTAGGGCTGATTGAGCCCTCCCACAGTCCTTGGGCCAGCCCAGTGGTCTTGGTCCCAAAGGCTGCGGCGCCCGGTGCCACTCCAGAACTCCGGTTTTGTGTGGACTACCGTGGGCTCAATGCCGTCACCAGGACTGACGCGCACCCCATCCCCAGAGCTGATGAGCTCATTGATCGGTTGGGAGCTGCCCGGTTCCTCAGCACGTTTGATTTGACGTCTGGGTACTGGCAGATTGCCTTAACCGATGGGGCCAAGGAGAGATCAGCATTCTCAACCCCAGAAGGTCATTACCAATTCCGGGTGATGCCCTTTGGGTTGAAGAATGCCCCTGCCACCTTTCAGAGGTTGGTCAATCAGGTGTTGGCTGGGCTGGAGGATTTCAGTGCCGCCTACCTGGATGACATTGCTGTGTTCAGTTCCAGCTGGGAAGAACATTTACAGCACCTTGAGAAAGTGTTGAGGGCTCTGCAAGGTGCAGGCCTCACGATCAAGGCCAGTAAGTGCCAGATCGGGCAGGGTTCTGTGGTGTACTTGGGACACCAGGTAGGAAGCGGCCAGGTGGCGCCCTACAACCCAAGATTGACACCATTCTGGCTTGGGAGCCCCCAAGACCCAGACGGAGGTGAGAGCCTTCTTAGGTCTCACCGGCTACTATAGGAGATTTGTTAAGGGCTATGGCACCATCGTTGCCCCCTTAACAGAGCTGACCTCTGAGAGGCAGCCCAGGAAAGTGATCTGGACTGAGTCCTGCCAGAAAGCTTTTGATGCCCTGAAGGCAGCCATGTGCACGGCGCCCGTGCTCAAGGCACCTGACTTCTCCAAGGAATTCGTCGTGCAGACTGACGCTTCAGAGCATGGTGTGGGAGCGGTGCTCTCACAACTGAACGAAGAGGGCCTGGATCAGCCTGTAGTCTTCCTTAGCAGGAGACTACTTCCCAGGGAACAGAGGTGGAGTGCCATAGAAAGGAAGCTTTTGCTGTGGTCTGGGCACTGAAGAAGTTGAGACCATACCTATTTGGGACTCACTTCCGGGTTCAGACAGACCACAGGCCCCTCAGATGGTTGATGCAAATGAGGGGTGAGAATCCAAAACTGCTGAGGTGGTCCATCTCCCTACAGGGAATGGACTTTACGGTGGAACACCGTCCTGGTACAGAACACGCCAACGCAGATGGTCTGTCCAGGTTCTTCCGCCTTAGTGAAGAGAACTCCAATGGGGTTGGGTAGTTCTCCCTACTTTCAGCTGGAGGGGACATGTGTTAGACTTGGCATCTTTTGGCGTGTTTCCCTGACTTTTTGCTTTCTGACCTCCCGGTTTTGACTCTGTTTTTGCTGGTGTAATGATTCTGCGCACTTTCCTCACTGCTGTCCAGTGGGAAAGTGCAAGTGCTCCTGTATAAAATGTGTTATGGATTGGTGTTTCCATGATTGGCCTATTTGGTTTATGTGTCAGTCCCTTGTAAAGTGCACTGCGAGTGCCAGGGCCTATAGACCAAATGCTGTTGGTGGGCTGCAGCACTGGATTGTGCCACCCACGCAAACAGCCCGTAAAGTGTAACTTGGGCCTGCCACCGCAGAGCCTGTGCGCAGCCTGGGGATGCCATGTCGACTTGGCAAGTGCACACACTTGCAAGTCCCCAAACCTTCCCTTTGCTACATGTTAGTCACCCCTAAGGTAGGCCCAAGGTACCCCTGTGGGCAGGGTGCGGTGTATGCGAAAGGTAGGACATGCCCGGGTGTGTGCGGCATGTCCTGATAGTGAATTACAGCCTAGTTCGTTTTTCACTATTGCAAGGCTACCTGTTCCCCTAGGCCAGAACGGGCAGTTTTGATTATTACAGCTTATAATCCTAACTGACCCGGGAACATGGTAGAAATTCGAGTTTAGTATGCCTGGACTCAGAATGATAAAATGCATCTTTTAGTGAAGTTGGTTTTAATATTCTGTGTTTGAAAATACCACTTTTAGAAAGTGGGTATTTTCTTGTCTAACCATCCAAGCCTGCCTCTGCGAGGTTGTGTATTCCTTGTCTGGAGTGTGAGTGACAGGGGCTGGGGGATGCCAGGAGACAGGGTGAGTCAGCACAGGGCTGAATAGCACGATCTACATGTAGATGGGTGGGAGGGGTCGCCCCTGGGCCCTGAATAGGACAGTGCCTTCCCTCCACAATGCTGGCTCCACCTCCTGTGGTGCGTCTGATGTCCCTGGCCTACTCACTGAAAGGAGGGACGGAGACTTGTCAACAAAGTGCTCCAGAACTGGTTTGGACTAGGCAAAGGCCTCTCTGCCTTCAGAGAACAAAGGAATTTGGGATATAAATATTGGGGCCCTGACCCCATGAATTTAGATCTCGCTGGAATCAAGGAACCTGCCAAGACGAAGAGCTGGAAGAGCTGCCAGGAGGAGTACTGCCCCTTTGCTGTGTTGTTGCTTTGTTGGGTTGGCCTGCAGCTGCTGCTTCTGCCTTGGGCAGTGAAAGGACTGAACTTTCTACAAACTTGTGCTGAGTATCTCCAAGGGCCTGAAACCGAGCTGGCCTCCTGTTAAGAAGTCTCAGGGACTACAAAGACTTCACAAGCCTCTGGGTACCGCTTCTGGAACAGCTGTTTCAGTTGCCACAGAGGAAGGGAACTGCAACCGACTCCGTCAACCGAATCCATCCCTGGCCGGTGACCTGTTTGCACCGCAGACCGCATCGCCCGCTTCGCATCGCAACCCTGGTCTCACCGTGGGCGACGTCCAACGCCGCCAACATCGAGCCGCTGCTTGTACCGTGACCTGTGGGCACCGCAGTTCGCATCGCATCGCTTCACTGAACCAGCCGGACCCGACCGACGCGGTCGCTGCAACTGGCTCAAGAGTCGTGACCGCACCGCAGTTGGGGCACCGCTCGCACGTCTGCGACGCACCGCTCCGACTCGCACCGCTGTCCGACGCCAGCTCCCGCAGTCCGGCTTGGTCGCCTGCATCGCAACCTGTCAGCACCGCATCGAGCCTCGTCTCACCTGCATCGCACGCCTTGGACTCACCGACTCCGTCTGCACGACGCTCATCGAGCCGCTGCCTGCACCGCATCAAGGGACACCGCACCTTGCATCGCTCCGTCTTGCACCGCAACCGCGACGAACGCCGACCGGCTCGTACACTCCGTACCAGCCACAACGAGAAAGGTACTGTAACCGAGTCTGTTCATGACTCTGCTGGCCCGTATCGACGCGGTCGGCTGGAACTGTTAGACTCTGTGGTTTTCAGCATCGCGGTAGGCTCGGACGGAGCTACCGACTCGTACGAACTTTGCTTTTGTGCTATTCCTGCAAAGAAGAAGTTACCTTCTAAGTATTCGTTTTTAAAGTATAGTATTGTGGATTTTTGTCGTAATTGGTCTTGTCTTGAGTATATAAAATATTGGTTATTTTTCTAAACTGATGTGGTGTCCGTTTGTAGTGCTTACACTGTATTACTGTTGGTTATGTGCAAATGCTTTACACACTGCCTCTGAATTAAGCCTGACTGCTCGTGCCAAGCTACCACGAGGGTGAGCAGGGGTTACTTCACGAGTGTAACACCCTTACCCTGACTAGGAAGAAGGGTCCCTACTTGGACAAAGGTGCGAGCCCTTGCCAACTAGAGATCCCATTTCTAACAGGTCGGCATTGCCAACCTCTTTTTTGCCCCCTCAGGCAAGCAATCTGCCAGTACCCTGATGTAAGATCAAAAGTACTCCGGAACTTGGTAGCGCCCAGCCTGTCGATGAGCTCATCAGCTCAGGGTTGGGTGGTGCGTCAGTCTTCGAGATGGAATTGGGTCCCCTGTAGTCCACACAGAACCTAAGTCCTGGAGTGTGCCCAGTGGAGCAGCCTTCGGTACCAGCACCATAGGACTTGACCAAAGACTGTTGGAGGGCTCAATCACCCCTAGATACTGGCCCTCACCTTTTTTGATAACCTGTAAATGTTATTTTTAAAAGGCAGACTGTCTCCAGTGTCAATCTCATAGACTCCAGGAGTGAGGGAGAACAGAGAGGAAATCTGCCCCAGCGGCTGGTGGCAGTCACTCTGCCGTTCTGGGGTCAGAGTGGGGGAAAGTTGACACCCTCCATTGACCCAACATGCTCTTCGGCAGACAGGAGGTCAGGGAGAGTCTTGCTCTCCTCTTCCACTGCTTTATCTATCACCAGGAGTATGCTTACTTCGGGCTATTTGTAGTGTGGTTTGAGGCGGTTCAATTAGCGCACCCTTAAGGGTTTCTAGGTGTCTTGCGTTCCACCAGGTAGGTGTACTCCCCCTTCCGCTCCTTCACTGCATATGTGCCTGTCCAGCGATCCTGGAGAGCTCTGGGCTCCACGACGCACACTTTCTGGCCAGGTTTAAACTCTACCAGAGTGGTGTTCTGGTCATACCAGAACTTCATAACTTCCTCACTGGCCTCAAGATGGCCCTTTGCCTTCTTTCAGAAGCAATGTATCTGGTTGTGGAGGGCCAGCATGTAGCTGACCACTTCCTGAGGGGGTTTCCTGGGAGTTTGCTCCCACCCCTTTTTGACAAGGCTAATAGGTCCCCTAACAGGGTGGCCATAGAGGAGTTCAAAGGGGTTAAACCCAACTCCCTTCTGTGGCACCTCCCTGTAGGCAAACAGAAGGCATGACAGGAGGATGCCCCACGTATGCCTCATGGGCTCAGGCAGGCTCGTTAACATGCCTTTGAGGGTCTTCTTAAATCTCTTCAGAAGCCTGTTTGTTTGGGGGCGATAGGGTGTGGAGAACTTATAAGTTACTCCACACTCATACCACATAGATTTCATTTTTTAAATTTATTTTTTTATTAGCCACAAGGTACAAAATATATACATTCTAAACACAAATCCAAAGTAATTTTAGACATACATATAAAACAAAGAAAGAAAAGATTCCTTCTGATGGCAGTTATCAGTTATTTGTGGGAGGTAACATCAAATTATTAAGCAAATAAAACACTTTTTACAGTTAACTAAATCCGTCCTAATCGGATCTTCTATTAAGCCATTGAATCAAAGGTGCCCAGATCTTATATCCTTTCTCCTTAGTTCGCCTTCCCTTGTTCTTATACAAGACCATTTCCTGATTATATATACTCAAGATCCGATAAAACCATGCTGAGTATCCAGGGGGTTCGGAATCTTTCCAGGCTGTGGCTATCAACAATCTAGCTACAGCCACTGTAATAAATACAAAATCTTGTTGAGACGAGGATAACCCACCTCGGTTATCATATCCAAATAACATTAATAATGGATTTAAAGTAATCTGCTTGTTCATTACTTGCAACCAAAACTTTTCCATACCCAGTTTTAAGGAAGTCAGCTTGTTACATGTACAAAACATATGTATAATATCAGCTGAGTTGGCTGGACACCTTGGACAGTTATCGTTTTCACGTTTCCCCCACTTAAACAGCTTTGCAGGGGTATAGTACAAATTGAACAAGGTCTTATAATGTTGAGCTTTGAGATTTGCTGAAAGGAATATCTTTTTACCTAGTTCTAGTGACCTATCTAGGTCCACCTCATCATCTCCCAGTTTCTCTGCCCACTTTGTCTCTACCTTTTCCATGTCATCGGGGACTGTTTCCATCAAAAAATTGTAATAACACCCAATTTTCGCACCCCCACGGTAGTTCATGTCCAACACTGGTATTGGGCTGAGTTTAAAACATCCTGCGGGCAGGGTTTTCAGACAATTCCAGATTTGAACATATTTAAATTGAGATCTAATATCTATCCCCGTTTGCTGAACTAATTCGAGGAAAGGTATGGGTTCCAATTTATCATTATATAGATTAGCAATCGTATTAATGCCAGTGCGTTCCCACCCTCTAGCCATAGTATCAATTATTGCTAATGGAAAGGCTGTAGAGCCCCATAGAAGAGTATACCCATTATATTTTGGTATTTTCAATGTTCTCATAACTTTAATCCATACCTTCCAAGTCGCTTTTAGGCATTTGAACCGGGTCTTTTTATAATAGCTGGGTTCGAGTTGTTTCAAAAACAAACCCGTAGCTTCTTTGCCTATAGCTAGTTGATAGATAGAGGGAAGGTCATCTTCTTTCCTGGGTCTACCTATTGTTAATAAGGCCCCCATCTGCTGTAGAGTTGCAGCCCAGTAGTATAATAACAAATTTGGAGCAGCCCAGCCCCCTCGGTCTTGTGGAAGCGTCAATAATCTTAAGGCGCGCCTAGTTTTCTGATAATGCCATACAAAATTCGAAAACATAGAGTCCATTTTCTGGACTGCAGTGACCGACAGTTCCAGAGGAATAGAGCGGAGCAAATATAAAATTCTTGGGAACACTTTCATTTTCAATACGTTAATTCTGCCAACTATTGTTAACTGCAATTTATCCATTCGCCTTAACTCACTACATACATCATCCAACACTGGGTCTAGATTATTTGACCATATTGCATCCAGATCAGATCCTATCCTAATCCCTAGATATGTTGCGGTTTCAATTCGTCGCTGATCTTGTATATTATACTGTTTGGTACATATTATCTGTGTTTTGCCTTTATTAAGCAAATATCCTGACCTGCGCCCAAATATCTCCGCCATCCTCTCAATTTCCTTAATTGCTATCTCAGGTTCCGATGTAGTAATGGCTATATCGTCCGCATAGGCCAATACCTTAGTTTCATATCCATTTGTTATTATTGGTTTAAACCTGGGGTTTGAGAGCAATTGTCTAATAAAAGGATCTAAATATATAGCAAAGAGGATTGGGGAGCATGGGCAGCCCTGCCTGGTTCTCCTAGCTACCTCTATTGCTCTAGATGTATTTCCCATCACCTGTAGTTTTGCGATAGGGCTATAATACATTGCTCTTATGGCCGTTATTAATCGAGGTCCGAACCCCCGTTCTCCAAGCAAATCCCATAGGTATTGCCATGCAACTCGATCAAAAGCCTTCTCGGCATCTAAGAGGATCACAGCCATTTCGTCCCCATTTGCCTCTGCTATATCCAATAGCGCGATTACGCGTCTAATGTGATCGGTAGTTCCTCGGCCTGGTATAAAGCCATGCTGCGATGGTGAGACTAATTTGGCTATGACCCTCTGTAACCGGTTAGCTAAAACCTTGGAATAAATTTTGGCATCAGAGTTTATCAAGGCAATAGGACGATATGAACCGGGTAGCTCTGGTGGTTTCCCTTTCTTAGGAAATATAACTATATCAGTTTCCTGCCACGACTTCGGTGGGATTCCTCGATATTGCACATCCAAAAAAAGATCATGCAATAATGGAGCCAGATCTTGTTGAAGCAGTTTATAAAGCTCAATTGGGATTTTATCTGGTCCAGAAGCTTTCCCAGAAGACAGGGAGTTTATAGCTGTTATTACTTCTTTCAGTGTAACTTCCGCTTCCAGTTCTTCCTGCTTAGCTTCATCGATTTTATTCTTCATAATATCGCTAACCCCGGTAGGTAGTTGTACCAGATCAATAGAATCTTTTTGATATCATTTTTGATAAAATTGTTCAAAAACCCCCATAATCTTTGCAGGGTTGGTCTCACATTGCCCTTGATTATTTTGTACTTTAGTTATGTTATTTCTAGCTACCCTTTGCCTAGTTCGAAGAGCCAATATTCTACCTGAAGCTTCCCCATACTCGTACATATCTTTCTGATGTGCTTGATATGCTTGGGCAACTTGGAACTGGAAAAAGCCATTAATTTCTGATTTTAAGACTGCTATTTTAGTTCGCACCTCATCGATGACCTCTTGTCCTGTCGTGTGTCCCCCTCGATCTATCAATTGAGTATGCTCCCTTTCCAGTTGTAGTAAAGACATTATTAAAGAATTGACCTTATCCCGACGCTCTTTCCGTTGTCGGCCAATATAACTTATCACTTCTTCCCTCACTCCTGCTTTAAAGGCATTCCACACTATAATTCGTGAGGCGCTATACCGGTTCATATTAAAAAATTCTTTAACCCATTTCCTAATGTAGCTCTGAAATACCTCATCAATTAATAGTTTTCTGTCAAAAGTCCAACAAAATTGTTTTCCCCTCTTTATCTCCTGTCGGTTTATTTCCAGAAGAAGCGGGTTGTGATCAGAGAAAATTTGGGGTAGTTTGGTTATTGTCATTTCACCTAACATCGTAGTAGAAGCCATAAAATAATCTAAACGGACAAATTTCTGATGTGGAAATGAAAAATAGGTATATCCAGGATCTGTAATATTTTTTTGCGCCCATACGTCCAACAACCCATGGCTATCCGTGAGATTTTTTAAAGCCCGATACACCTGTGGTTTCCTACCCTTATAATGTATCCCAGTATCATGCGAGATCCCAAGATGAAAATTGAAATCCCCACATATTATTAATGGAGTTGGCCACGAGGCAAGCTCAATCTCAAGATCACCCCAGATTCTAGAATCATCTTGATTTAAGCCATAAACGGTTGCAATCGTAAGGCCCGTACTTAGTGCAGCAATGGCCCATCTTCCCCATTTATCTGCCAACGTTCGCTTCACGCTGCCCATATTTTGCCTAATGAATATAGCTACTCCCCTTATCGTCGTTGTTTGTGAGGAGCATATTATCATTTCATAGCCTCTAATCTGTAATTGTTCCTTATTACTCCATGGAATATGAGTCTCCTGTAAACAAATAATCTCTGTATTCCAAAAACGTAAAACCTCATACACCCGAGCCCTCTTTTTCCTATCGTTAAGCCCTCCCACATTTACTGAACATATCTGTATTTTATCCATAACTACTCATAGACAGCTGCCATCCATTTTGATTACCTCTCATGTTTATTCTTATTACCCTTGTTTCCATGTACCTTGTCAGGCTTTTCCCCCCGTTTAATCCTCCCGTAGCTATCCCCAAAGCTACACCCTCCTCTTGCCCATAATCCACCCCCCACCGCCCTCCCCCTTCCCCCTCATCCTCGCCCTAGAAGCTTCCAGACCTTGGGTCTGGTGTGAGATGAAGCAGTGCCGTTCCGTGATCCCCGAGAACCCCCTTGTTTCCATTGTATCCATTGTAACCATTACATAAACAATATCCAGCACCCACCCAAACATTAGTGAGCAAAAAAAAAAGAGAAAAACAAGAAAGAAAGAAGAGAGAAAGGAGAACAGACCACCCCATAACCAAATCTCCATACTGTTTCATTAGCTCATGTTTCCCTAGGCTTTCCCATTTAACTCTTCCAAAAACTCCTTAGCTTTAATTTCAGATGTAAAAAACGGGATCTATCTCCAACAATGACTTTCAACTTGGCCGGGTTCAGCAGGTAGGCCTGTGCCCCTTTTGTCTGAAACAGATTAATCATCTGTCGTAACCGCCAGCGTCTCTCTACCGTTATATGGCAGAAGTCCGGCCTTGTAAAGAACTCTATGCCGTCTAGTTGACACTTTTATCTGGTCTAGCTTTCTCAAATATAAGCTGGCGGAGGAGATAATTTCCAAAGTAGACTAATACCGCTCTGGGTTTGCTGTCTACTCCACTAGATTGTTTTACTACCATATGGACTCGGTGAGCTCGCTGAACTTCATGAGCCCAATTCCAGCCCGCCAACTCGGGAAAGGCTTTAGGTAGTAGATCGACCATATAGAGACGGATATCCGTGGCTCCTTTATCCTCTGGTATACCCAAAAATCGCAAATTGTTCCTCCGTTGGCGATTTTCCTGATCTTCCAGCTTCCACTGGACATCAGTTAATCTTGCCTCATGGGATTCAGTCTGGAGGCGTGTTGTCGCAATATCCGTCTCAAGGTTTTCAGTCCTTGTCTCTAGCATGGTTAGTCGGTCTGAGATCTCACTGCAGACTTTTACAATCTTCCGCACAGACCCCTGCAGCTTACGAATAGCTGCCTGGGAGCGTCTGCTATCTTGCCTAGTCTCTTCCCGGTGAGCTAGAACTGATTGTAATATAGTATCCAGGGTTGTATTAGAGGTGTTCCCTATAGCCGCTGCTTGCTCCCCGAAGGCACCAATAAGTAAACTGGATGGTGAATAATCCCAGTTTAATTCAGGCATTTTGTCCCGTTCGTCAGGGCCATAATCAGGGAGACCACCAGCCCTATTAATTTTCCTCATAGTTGCTGCAGAGTCCCTCCCATTAGTGTCCGGAAAGCTCTCACTCTCCTCATCACTTGAGTTCGTCAATGCCGGGGAGTCCATGTCAGATTCTATTACTGATTCTGTATCATCTGATAATGAATAAAAGTAATCTGTTGCCTCTGTTTCCATATCTCTCTTATGCTGTTTTTCTTTTTTATTATTTCTTTTGTTTTTAAATCCTTGCTGATAGGGTTTTGAACCGCCTGTCTGAACCTTGCCCTTACTTTTACAATCCAATATTGGATTCTCTTTAATTTGCCCGGGGTCCACTGAGAGGTTCATGCCTTGTGGATCTTTCACTTGGGTTTCCATTTCCATTCCTCCCTCTTTCTCCATTATAATTTCACTAGATGTAATGTCAGCACCCTCAGCACCCTCAATCAAGGCTATGTCCCTTCCAGCCTCAGATATCTCCTTACCGGTAGATACTATAAAGTCCTGAGTCTCTTCCCCCTCCATACGTTCGTTCCAATTTTGGGGGGGGCTGCCAGCCACCATTAGTGATTCCATTTCCGCCACTGTTGAATTTCCCCTCGCTTGCGCATTTACCTGTACGGCCTGCACAGTCTGCGGGGTTGCTGTCTCTCTCCTTTCCTTGTCCGGCAACATTGCTCTCGGCGTCCCCGGTGCTCCATCAGCAGTTTCAATGGATCCTTCGGGTTTCTTAGAGCCGCCGAGTAGTTCTAATACTGTCGGGCCGGTCTTACGTTGCTGGGGCATCTCTCCTCTCCCTTTCCTCTCCGGGAGTTCCTTCCGGGTCGCAGCCGGGCCTCGACGTCCGGGATGCCGCGCTCCTCCTCCCGTCATGGTACACACTTCTGATGCAGGGTGATCAGCAGGTCGATCGGCAGGGCACGAGGGATTCGGCGTTGTTTTGCCGCGGGCCACTGGACCTCCTTTTGGCCTCATATTGTGCAAAATATCTCAGTGTCTCAGCCCCGAGTACCAGTCGCTGAGATCGGAGTCGGAGCTTAACGTTCTCTGTATCCGAAGGTACGTAAGTCTTAGCTCCCGCTGCTTCGAGCTTGAGCTTAAGGGATCACAGTAGCAAATCCTTTCTTGTAGTAGTTTGGTCAGTATACTTAAAATACCTAAGATCTCTTCTATCATTCGTGCTCTAGCATAGATGGGTGCATTTCATAAAGGGGGGGGCTCTCAGTAGATCAGGGCTTTAGCACTGCGATCGGAGGCTCAGCCTCAGCCTTCCGCCATCTTGCTTCTCTTCCCTTTATACCACATAGATTTCATGTGCGCTGACTTGAAGTTAGTGCCTCTGTTAGATGCTACCTCTTTGGGGAAACCTATATGGTTGCAAATGCTCATCAGGGCTCTGGCCACTGCAGGTACAGTCTCCAACCTCAGAGGGATATCCTCTGGGTTGTGTGTGGCATGGTCTATCAAGATCAGGAAGAACCTGTTGCCTAAAGCTGTCTTGGGGTCCAAGGTACCAGCAAAGTCAATGTCCACCCTCTCAAAGGGAGTGTTAACGACAAGTAGTGGGGTCTGGGTAATCTTGAGCTTTTTCCCTGACTTCCCACTGGCCCGGCAGGTGTGATAGGATCTACAAAATGCACCTGAAGCCACCTTCATCCAGGGCCAATGGAAGTGGGCAACAAGCATGGCAAAGGTCTTGTCTTGCCCCAGATATCCTACCAGGGGAATGTCATGAACCAACCCATATAGGAAGGCCCTATAACAATGAGGACCACCACTACAAGGGCTGCCCCAGGTTCAGGAACCTTAAGCTCAATATATAGGAGGTCATTCTCCCAATAGATAAGGTGATCTCCAGATGTATCACCTCGTGCCTGGGCCTCAGCTTGCTGCCTCAAGCCCTGTAGGATGAGGCACTCCTTCTGCACTTTGCAGAAGTCCTCCCTGGTGGGCTCACTCTCAACTTGCCATCCAGCAAGCTCAGGCAGGTCACCCAGGGGGACAATAACCTCCCTGGTAGGCTCAGAAGCGTCATCTTCAGGTGCCTCATCAAACTGGACCATGGGGACTTCAGGGGCTGGTTTCCCACTCTCCTTGCCCTTACTCTTTTTGGCAGCTGCATTTTCCAGGCTCTTGACCTTCTTCCTGTTGTCCTACAGGCCCATTCAGACAATTCAAACATGTGACCTGAGCTCTACCTCCTTCCAGATAGTGTGCTCCAGGTCGTTGCCTAACAGACAATTTACAGGAATGGTAGGGCTCACAGCTAATTTTAGAGAACCTGAGACCCCCCCACACACACTCAGAGGGAACCAGAGCCACTGGTAGATGACTCTCATGGTTGTCTGCAACTATGACTTGGTGGAATGTGTTAGGGAGGATCTGCTCTGAAGACACCAGCTGACGCCTTACAGTAGTCATGCTGGCTCCTGTGTCCCTCAGAGCCTACACCTGTTGCCCATTGATAGTATCCCACTGCCTAGACTTGGAAGTATTTGCAGACATATGGGCTTTTGGCACCATCACATTACCCCCAGGGACACTAGGGTCACCTCTGTCTGCTCCCCAAAGATAACTGGGACCACCTCCTCCAAACGCTACACTCACCAACCCAGGTGTCTGCCCACCGGTGGGGGGCTGTGCCCTCTTAAGACAATTGGTGTCTTTCTTGGAGTGCTCCTACTTGTAACACTCTGTGCATTGAGGACAAACCTCCATGTCTGTTTATCAAAGAATCCCTTCTTCTTGGGTTTGGACTGGGACTGGTTACCACTGTTCCTTAGGAATTATTTTGAGAGCCCTTTCTGACTCCTTATTCTTCAGTTTTTCTCCGCCCTCTTTTTTCTGGTGGGGCACCTGACCACCCTTTAGAGAGTCCCCCTAAATGCCTTTTTGGACCCTTCGGTGCTGATCCAGAGGTCTACCTCCTCAGCAAGCTTCCTGTGGTCAGTCAGCTTGCTGTCCACAGGCGCTGGTGCAGCTCTGTAAAACAAGTATTGAGCATGTGCTCCCTGAGTATCAAGTTGTACAGCTCACTGTAGTCATTAACTTTGCTGCCCCTCACCCAGTCATTCAGTGCCTCGTTAGAATAGTACAGGAAATCCATCCAAGACTGATTGGGGATGTTGTGGCTTTCCCTGAACCTCTGGCGATACTTTACAGGAGTCAGCCCAAATGTAACTAGAAGAATGGCTTTTATTGGGGTGTACCTGGTTTGGTCTTCAACTTCTAGGGTCAGGAGAGTGTCCCTCCCCACTGGATGCATATGCTTGCACAGGCCAACCCCTCTCCCCCCAGTGTTCCTCTGAGATCTTATGTACTCTCAGGGTCACCTCTTTAACTGAAAACCATTTATCAAAGTCATCCCCCACCACATAACTTGATACCAGGTCTTTGGGGGTACGGACATTCTTGTCTCCTTCAAACACTGAGGTTATGCTGCCAACAATGCTGCTGGAATCTGCCTGCTTTGCTTCAGTTCCAGCTCCTTAAGGCTCCTTTTTATGAGCCAAACACTCCAAAGCAAGTTTCTCCTCCATCCTTAGTTTGGCCATCTGCAGCTAAACGTCCCTCTCTGCCTTCCTGTCCATCAGCTCCTCTGGGGACAAGCCATGTGAGGATGCACTGCTTCCTGCTCTGGCAGGGAGCTCCAATTCAGGGGAGGGGTCATCCTCCTTCACTGAAGGCTGCATTTCAGGTCTGATGTCCAGGTCATGATCCTTCTCATGAAGATCATCCCCATCACCCTGCTCCTCTGTGGCTGTTAATGACTGGCGAACCTTCCACCAGGCCCTCAGAGCTTTCTGTAGCTCCAACTTTTGGTACCCTCCTTGGTGGGGAGCCACCTCTCCTTGCTTGAGCTTAGCCACAGTGTAATTTCCCATGTTGGCCAGCTCGAATTCCATCACTGCAGATATGGTCACAGACAGTCATAAGAAAAGAGAGTAGATTTGGAACAACAAAAGTAGCCAATAAAGGAGAGTATAAAAAAAACTCAAATAGGTCTTAAATTATTTATGTGGGGTGGTAGTGTAACACAAATTTACTGACTGGCACTGTGCAAACAAAAGTCCAAATTCTCACCAATGAACACCAGTGTAAGCAATTAGGTTGCTGGTTGAGGGAGGTGAACCCCTGCTCAAGCAGCAACCACAGTTCTTCTCAGGGTAAAGTCACAAGCAAACCCTAACTTAACCTGTGCTCAACCCTCTGGTAGTTTGGCACACAGCAGTCAGGCTTAACTCAGAGGCAATGTGTAAAGTATTTCTGCAACACTTTAAACAGCAACACAGTGACAACACACTACAAAAGGAGACAGATTCAGACAAATAGAGTACTTTTTATTAAATAAAACAAGACCAAAACAACAAAAATCCAATCAGTAGAACCGGATATATTCAATTTAAAAGATTTTAGCAAAAATAGCACAAAAAAGGTGTAAAGCGACAACTGTGGAGATCTGGATGTGCTGGACCGGGACAAAGTCACACGTTCTGGCTGACCTTGATGAAGCGTGGGCCGGCTACAGGGACGCAGTTAGACCCACTGAACAGAGTACCTTCAATCCTGGTTTTCAGAGCGTTGAGAAGATCTGTGTTGAAGATGGGCAGCGCAGCCAAAGCGATGTGTTGGTTCCGAGATGCAGCCAGGCTGCGATGCGAGGACCTGCGTTGTCATCAAGAATCCCATCGATGAGGGCTTATGATGTAAAGTCCGCTGTTGAGGATGCGCTGTGCAGTCGAGGTGATGCATCCGTTCCGAGGGGCTGTGAGGCTGCGTTGTAGAGTCCGGCGTCGTCAATGAGGGTGCTGTCAACGAGGAATGAAAGGTTCTGTGCCAAATATGCATCGCGCAGCGGCAGTTCCGTTGCGGTGACGGGCTGCCATGTAATGCGAGTCTTCCCTGCAGTTCCGATCCATGCATTAGCGACAGTGCGGCGGTTCTGCTTGCAGTTATGCCGCACAGCAGAGGAGATGCCCTGGCTCTGCTGGATCCACAGAGGCTGCCAGAGCACCTTAGGCCTACTTCCAAAGGCCCAGAATAGGGGTGGCACCACTTGGCAAGATAGACTCACAGATGGCAGAGTCCAAGTGCAGGTGCAAGGTTGTTGGAAGCCTGTTGTGTCCCTGAGGCTTCAGATCAGGAGGCCAGCCCACTAACCCCTGTAGTCACTCTGGGGTTCTGGGTCCAAGAGATGCAGGCCCAATCCTTCTCACCCAGTCAAGAGGGCAGCAGGTCACCACAGCAAGGCAGCAGTCCACTAAGGCAGGAGTCCAGCAGGGCAGTAGTCCAGCAGAGTGGCATTCCTTTCAGAAATGCAGCAGTTTTTCTTCCTAGCACAGTATCCATAGGTACAGAAGTGTACAGAAGTGGTGGTGTCTGAGGTCCACTATTTATACCCAGTTGTGCCTTTGAATTGGGAAAGAAGATTATAGTGGTTTCCATTTGACTTCCCCAGTCATACTGCCTCCCCTGTTGAGGCTCTAGACTAAATACAGTGGGTATGCAGCCCTTTGTAGGGAGGCAGTACACAGCCCATTGAATTGTAAGTGGGGCTGTACCCAGCTCCTCCGTCCAATCTTACTAGTGATGGCCCATTCAGGCACATCTGAGCTCCCTGTTGTGTGTGGCTGTCTAGGAGGAATACACAAAGCTCAACTGTCAGCTACACCCAGTCATGTGACCCAGGTACAGGCACTAAATGGCCGAGGCAGGAAATGCCAACTTTCCAAAAGTGCAAAAAGAACAACTAATGAATGGAATGCTAAACAATGTCAAACACGCACCCCCAGTACAGAGATCTGGGACTAAATCCATTGTTTCCTTTGCTCACCACACACCCCAGTTTGGACCCAGTCACATGCAAATCAGTCTTGACCCTGTTCCTCATGGTAACAGTCCTGCCCAAACTGCCAGGCCAGGTCCTCCCTGGATCGGAAACAAGCATCCCAGGACCGGTTTCAGGGTATCACCCCATATCAGCTAGGATAGCTTTAATAAATTGGCATGGCAAGCACGGGACCCAAGTCTGGGCATACCGGTCTCACTCTGGGTGACAAATGAGTGTTGCCATGGGAAGAAGTGTCAAGTCTGATTTGTATATGGCTGGGTCCAAATTGTAATGGCATGGTGAGCAAAAAAACGATGGATTTAAACCCAGATCTCTGTACTGGGGGTGAATGTTTGAAATTGTTCAGCATTTCATCCATCAATTGTTCTTTTTGCAACTTTCTAAAAGGGGCATTTGCAAAATTGTAATTTAAATTCGACTTCACCACGTTAGGATTTTTCATTACAATTCCAAAGACACCAAACATTAACTGGTTGCCTGGAAATTACAGCTTATTAAATGTAATAAGGTAACTCCATCGGAGAGGTAGGCCTTGCAGTAGTTAAAAAGGAATGTAAGAGTTTATCACTACCAGGACAGGTAAAACTTAAAATTACATGTCCCACTTTTTAAGTACACTGCAACCTGCTCTCTGGGCTGTCCAGAGCCTTATGGTGACATGTATTTATTAAACAGAGAGGTATGGGCCTGGCAAAAGGTTTATTTTGCCATGACGAAACGGCAGCTAAAAACTGCACACACAGGCTGCAATGACAGGCCTGGGACATGTTTAAAGGGCGTCTTATGTGGGTGGCACATACACTGCTGCAGGCCCACTAGTCGCATTTAATTTACAGGCCCCGTACTACCACTTTACTAGGGACTTATAAGTAAATTCAATAGGACAATTGGGGTTAAGCCAATATTCCATGTTTTAAGGAGTGATCTCATGCACTTTAGCAGTGGCTAGTATTGGTAAATTGTGCAGAGTCTTAAGGTGAGCAAAAACACGATCAACAAAAATGGAGGAGGGCAAAACGTTCGGGGGAGACCACGTCAAGGCTGACAGGTTAAACAATGAACGTTTCCATTTCTCCTCCCATATTCTCAGGGCTTTTCTTTAAACTCATTCAAAGCCATATTGAACCAGGGAGACTATGTTTTAGGGCTTTTCTTTTTGCTCTGGGGCGGAGCAAGCTCATGAAGCCGGCCCGAGAGACAGTCAAAGCATTGGGTAGTACAGTCATTGATGTCCATGATGGAGCTGATGGGCGAAAGTAACATCTGTGCAGTGTTGCTAAGAATGGTAATGTCCATGTTTTTGGTGTTGTGAAACCAAGTTTTCTCCTTTTTTGGTTGACCTAGGGTCACAGAATGCGAGAGCTGCAGAGTGAAAGGAATAGGATGCTTGTCAGACCAGTCTACCGGTATGGGTTCATCCACTGAGAGCAGGTCTTCCTTGGAGATTATTAAGTCTGGTATGGCCCCTAGTGCATGTTGGTTTTAGGTTGTACTGGATCAGATCATTTCTAGAAAGAAACATGGCCAATTGGTTGACCACTGATGCATCAACGATGCCCTAATGAAGGTTAAAGTCTCCCAGGCAAACCTCTCTGTCACTTTGCATTGATTATTTACAAGATCCATGTATTCTTCAGTAATGCTAGTGTTATCAACTGGCAGTTGATAAATGGCATTTAATCTGAGAGGGGAACTGTGTTGTATCTGTAGATCCACAGTCAGGCACTGAAATGAGGAAAATAAGCAATTATTATCTCTCTGCATGTTAAGTGTAAGACAGATGGCTCTTTTGCTCACCTAAGTTAAACTTAAGTGCGTAAAAAAGTTCTGACTCGAGCCCTGTATAAAATGTGTTATTTAGTAAGAAAATTGATCAGCTGAAATAAAATGCTATGACTTTCAAAACAGACTAAAAGCAAACTTGTAAACTAATATGTTTTTTTTTCTCCTGACGCGTGGGACAGTCCAAATCAGTGACCGCTTTTTCTGTAGAACTGAGAATTCTTCATGGACACATACTTTGGAAATTGCCTGCAGATATTTAACATTTTAAAAAGCTTTCTAGCTGTTCTAGCAGTAGGCCTTTGATAGAAAAAAATGGATGTGAATGAAAACAGGTACTTGGGATAGTGCATAGAAGTCTAACACATTTACTGCAACGATTGCCAGCAAGAATCAAAATAAGTAAAGGCAATATGCCTTATCAACAGACCTGAGCTTCGCCCCCTTGTCAGTTGAAGCAATGCTGCAATGCTAAAATCCATACATTTTGGTACACGCTTTTTCTCAACGAAAATAAATGGCAGCAGGACCACGTGACAGGTAGGAACCTACAAATAGGCGCTAATAAGCAGGTCGGTCTGCAGCACACTCGCTCGGATGCGAGCAACGGGACCTCGTCCAGGGAGGACTTTCCTGGTCAGCGTAACCACCACTGGTTAGGGCAGAGGAAGGTGATCCTCCGTTCTGAAGACCACACGGATGTAAATATATATAATTTTTGGATACAGCATGGATAGGATTTCGGACTTTTTCCGTGTGGTAGATATTCAACCATGATACTGAGAAGGATATTAGGAGGCGATTTTTACTGATGACGTATTTCCTTTCTGCACCAATTATAATACAGATCACACTACTAAACACCGATACTCTGGGTAGATTCTTAAGGCATTTGCGCCACCTACACTTCCAGTGGGATACATAAGACTGAACTTTGCATAACGGTGATGAATTAACAATTGAAACTGAGGACCATCTAATGTTCTCAAGAAACAATGGGCCACATGTATTAAGCATTTTTGCTGTTGGAAACGGACGATCGGGTTGTTTCTGACCGCAAAAATGCTTTTACATATGCATGAAACACAAATTGCGATTTGGTAACCACTTTACCGCATCGCAATTTGGGTTTGCGATTCGGCATTTGGAAGGGGCGTGTTTACGGCGTCCCTTCCAAATACCGAATCTGAATGGGATGCATGTATGTTTTACGACCGAATTACGGTCGCAAAACATTCATATTTTACCGGCTCTTTGGAGGAAGTGGTAATAAAACTGCAAAGTTTCATTTTTTCTTTTTAAATGCGGCCCGTTTTCCTCTAAGGAAAACGGGCCGCATTAAAAAAAAAAACCACTGCTTTATTTAAAAGCAATCACAGACATGGTGGACTGCTGGCCTCAGCAGGCCACCATCCCTGTGATGGCATAGATTCCTAATGGGTCGCAAATTGCGACCTATTTCATTAATATGCATGAGGTAGGTCTATTTGCGAGCCATTAGGAATCGCTAATGAAACTCCAAAGAGTTTCATACATTAGAAATAGCTGCGATTCGGAGAAAATCGCAATTAGGTATTCGCTACTTGAAATAATGATACATGTGGCCCTAAGAGCCTTGAGAAAGTCGTGGGGAGACCTCCCCATATACCACGAAACACGTGTTGGCAAAAGCTTATGGGACTGTCTCAAGAAGAGGTCGAAGAACCGAACAATAAAGTCTTACTTCCAAGAAAAATTTCTATTTCTGTACTGTACCCTGTACCAGACAATTAATTGTTGATTTAATGACGAGTGCCTCATAGCGTCAAAACATCGTGGTCAATCTTAGGATTGTACATTGGGGGAGTAGGGTGTTTCTCCCCTCTTTTTGAGAGCACCGTGAGTGAGAACCTGTGTGTTAAAGCATTTTGTTGCGACTGTCGAGTGAGCGCCGCACACCTGTCTAACGCCCACCCCAGTAGATGTACTAATAAGCAGGTGTCGCTCTTCTCGCGGGAAGTATGTGAGAAGACCTTGGAAGGTTGTTACAAGTTTCTTGAATAAAAGACTGACTCTCTAATATATAGTGCAACCGCCCTTCGTCAAGCCAACTTCAGAATGAGGCTCCTTTTACAAGGACGGGTAAGTTAAAATGTGCAATGTATAACATAGGATAACAAAATGGCAGTTTTTGTGAATGTGCAATAATGATAAGGCCTTAGTGAGCATCAAGCAAGGTTCAAAACAAAATCACAATAAACAATATGTAAGCACTTCTTAAGGTACATATGTGGATTTACGTTCTCACAGTGTAAAAGCAATTATTAAGGCATACATGCGGATTCACTTTCTCATGGTTAAAAATATTTTGGGTGAAAAGTAGTTTGGCAGAATTGTTTTACTGACACTGTAATAAAACCACCACGGTATTATTATTTTTTTTAAATTATTTTTATTGAACAAACAAACATGTAAACATCCCATCATTACATATAATTAACACGTTGTACATAATCTGCAGTTCAGGTTGGGGGTACAGTATTGCATGCCGTGTACATGGGGGAAGGATCTACCCCTCCCTCAGTTTTTATTTTGCGTTTATCATTACCCCCCCTCGGCTGCGCCCATTTGTGTCAAGGATCTATAATTGTCCCATGAATTCCATATCTTCTCCCACTTTTTAGGGCATCCCCGGCTCAGGTAGACAGTTTTTTCAGCCAGGCAACACCAGTCTAGGTCACGTTTCCAAGCAGTGAGCGTCCCTATTTCCTGTACACCCCATAGTCTAGCGATGTTGCGCTTTTCCACTCCGGAGGCTAATGCTAGCCAAGTTTTTACATGAGGCAGCCAGTGGATTTCGCCTGTTATGCCCAACAAGTGCCAGCGAGTGTCGAGGGGTATTTGTGTACCTAGGACTTCAGACATCACTCGGGTGATTCGAGTCCAGTATCGCTGTGCTGCAGGGCATTCCCAGATTATATGAAAGAATGTGCCTACCTCGCCGCAGCCCCTGATGCAGAGTTCTGAGTCTGCCCAGCCTAGTTTATGGTACAATGTCCGGGTGGTGTAGGACCTGTGCAGTATTCTCAGCTGAACCAGCCGGAATCGTTCCCTAATGGCAATTTCCCTGGGGCTCTGGATTGCTTCCTGCCAATCATCGTCCTCTATCAATCCCAGATCAATCTCCCAGTCTGCCCTCAGAGAGACGAGGGGGTCTGGAAGGTTGTTCATGATTTTCTTATATGTTAGGGATGTTGCCTTGTCTATCATAGGATCAAGTAGTAGTCGGTCTTCAAGGGGGGAGTACTCCGGGACCGATTCTCCTTCCGATATATGGTGGTGTATGGCGTGCGGTAGCTGTATATAATGGAAGTGTTCTGTGTCGGCCAATTGATATTCATTTTTAAGTTCTGCAAAGGTTAGCATTTTCCCACCTCGCCACACATCCCCAAGAGTGTCTAGACCTATCAGGCTCCATTTACGGAATCCCTGCAGGCGCCCTACGTCCCTCAGCCCATCGCTCTCCCAGAGTGGTGTCTGCTGGGTTAGCCTCGACTCCCACCCCAGTAGCCTGTTCGTGGTTCGCCACGCTCTTATGACCTCATGTGTGTGTGGTGGCAGTTGATCCCCTCGCTGTTTCCGGTAGAGGGCCGCTAAGTGTCCAACGCTTCCCATTGTGCATCTGTCAATCCTGTATGCTGGTTCCGTCAGTGGCTCGAAGACCCACCCGTTAACATTTATCAATTGGGAAGCTAGGTAATTACTCCGGATGTCCGGGACCGCTAGGCCACCGTCGTATACTCCGCGCTGTAGTTTGCACAGTGCTATTCGGGGTCTGCCTCCTTCCCATAGGAGAGTGCGTTGTTCCCCTCTACGCTTTTAAAGAAGGAGTCCGGGATTTTGTACAGGGTATTTTGTAGGACATAAAGCAGCCGCGGCAGGGCCATCATCTTAAAAAATGTCGCTCTTCGCATTAGGGAGATCGGTAGGTTACGCCAGTGCCCTACGTCACCACACATCCTCGTCAGCTGTGGATACACGTTAATGTTTAGGAATTCTTCAGCCGTTTTCGTGATCCACATGCCGAGGTATTTGAATTTGTCTTGGATCGCTAGAGCTGCACATTCTGTCATGAAAGGTGGGAGAGTGCCCACAAGCCTGAAGATGAGGGACTTATCCCAATTTATCTGATACCCCGAGTAGGTTCCAAAGGTGGGGAGTATATGTATTATTCTATGAAAAGTTTGTCTGGGTTTATGCGTATAGAGCAGCACATCGTCTGCATACAGCGATATGCGTTCTTCCCACCCCCCTCCGACATCTATGCCCCTAATCACGGGGTCCTGCCGGATCCATGCTGCCAGTGGCTCCAGTGCCAGGGCAAAAAGTATTGGGGAGAGCGAGCAGCCCTGTCGCGTGCCGCGGTGGAGTGTGAATGTTCTCGATACCGAGCCATTAATGCACACTTGGGCCTGTGGACACTGGTACAGCAATCGAACCCAAGCACAAAAGCGTGGCCCGAGGCCCAATTTAAGGAGCACTGCGTTCAAGTAGGGCCACTCGATGCTATCGAACGCCATGCGGGCATCCAATGACATGAGGGCGGCTGGTATATGCGGGCGTGTCGACGTGGCGTGGATAACCCCATATAATCGCCTAAGATTAAGTCGGGTACTTCTGTGGGACATAAACCCAGATTGATCGGGATGTATTAACGTGGGGATTATGGGTAGGAGTCGGTTGGCCAATACTTTTGCTAGTACCTTGGTTTCATAGTTGAGAAGGGATATGGGCAGATATGAGCCACATGCATCCGCTGGTTTGCCTTTTTTGGGGATGACCATGATTGTAGCCAGCTGCAAGTCTTCAGGCAGACGCCCCTCCTCCAGTGCTGTCTGAAACATGTCAAGCATCGGCTGCGCCACCTTTGTGGCTACTGATTTAAAGAGTTCCGCGGGCAGTCCGTTTGGTCCGGCCGCCTTTCCGGATTGTAAATCTTTTATGGCCCCTTCCACCTCCTCCTTTGTTAGGTCACCATCGATCACCTCCCTATCTTCTGCAGCGAGCATTGGGAGAGAAAGGTCTTTAAGAAACTCTCTGCCCTCGTCTTCGGATTTGTCTGTCCTGGATTGGTAGAGCGATTCATAATAGGTAGCAAATGCCTCTGCTATATCAGCTCCCGATCCCCGTTTTGCACCAGCCGCTGTTTGGATTTCAGCCACCCAGTTCCTCTCTTTGTCTCTCCCTTCAAGCCAAGCAATAAGTTTGTTGGCCTTATCCCCCAGGTCATACAGGCACCTCTGTGTTGCCACTGCGTGATGTCGGGCCGTTTCCTCCTCCAAGTCCCGGAGTTCCTTTTGTTTGAGGCGAATTGAGTGGTGCAAATCTTGGGTGTTCGCTCCACTGCATTTAGTGCCCCCCTCTAGCTGCACTATCTCCTGTTCTAGTGTGTTGCACCTAGAGCGCCTCTCCTTCCTAAGACCGCCTATTGTGGCTTGCAGGTAGCCCCTCACCACTGCTTTGTACGCTTCCCATAGGGTGGAGTGGGAATCCACCGACCCAGCGTTTTCGTCGAAATATTGTTGCGTACACTCGCTAAATCTATCTTGAAATTCTTTGTCCCGGGAATGCCAGAGTGCAATACACGGGGGTGTGGTATAGTTTCCAACCGGGCCCTGGATAAGGACCTCCACTGGGGAGTGATCTGAGATGCCCCTGGCTCTGTGCTGTGCTCCTCTGAAGTGATCCACGTGCATGCACTGCGTGAAGAGGTAGTCAATGCGCGAGCCAGAACCGTGTGCCGCGGAGATATGTGTGTACTGCCTACTGGTTGGGTTGTAAAGTCTCCACAGGTCTGATAGGCCCATTGCCTTAGCAAATGTCCGTAACGGTTCTGCCCCACTCCTGTGGGCCTGTGTTGAGGTTTTGTCTAGCTCGTATGACATCACCGCGTTCATATCTCCACCCAAAATATGTATCCCTGGCGACATGTCCAGTAGTATTTTGCTTAATTCGGGGAGGGTGTCGGCCTGAAGTTTTGGTGGGATGTATGCTGAGCATATGTTGAGGTTCCGCCCCTCCCATGTTCCAGCTAAAGACACATACCTGCCCAATGGGTTCTGCCAGATGCTGCCTCTTATCAATTCAATATAATGGGAAACCCAATATACCCTTGAGGGCTTGGGCAATTCAAATAAACGGGTAAACAACGCCTTCAAGGGATTTGTTTGAAATACTCTGTTCTATTGCTTTTGATAAATATTTTTTAGCTGCAAGAATTGTTGATAAACTTGCTACAGAAATGTTATTCAAACATCTTTTATCTAAAAAATAATAATTTTGTTCCTTGTAAAAACATAAGGACCAATGAATCAATCACGGAACAATGAATATTCAAAACACGGGTATATATAGAAAACACATTTTTATCTTTTGAAATTTATCAAGGGTACTACACAGTTATATAAACAATGTAACACGAGGAAAATAGATACAATTGTATGATCCTTCAATGCCACTATTGTAAACACTTCTTCTCATTGTACATTATTTTCCAGAAGAGAGTGTGAGTGTCGACGTTTCGGTCTCTATGCATTTGTCCATGAGACCATCTTCAGGACTACCATAAATATAACAAATGACCCCTGAATGATGTTTCCAAAGATTCAAGAATTACAATTGACACACATATGTCAAATCAATCGTCGTTCTTTAACTTTTGTTTAAGGTGAATAATCATCAAGAGATACAGGTAAATGATATAGGTAAATGATTAATATTAATCCAACTGCTGACTGCTGAACTTTGGCTGCGCTACAAAATCTAACAGAATAAACTCTTTCAACTGAGAAGTGGCTGAGGACTGGAAATTTATTTACACCGTCCAATAAAGCACCAGAGTTCATTTACCTATATCATTTACCTGTATCTCTTGATGATTATTCACCTTAAACAAAAGTTAAAGAACGACGATTGATTTGACATATGTGTGTCAATTGTAATTCTTGAATCTTTGGAAACATCATTCAGGGGTCATTTGTTATATTTATGGTAGTCCTGAAGATGGTCTCATGGACAAATGCATAGAGACCGAAACGTCGACACTCACACTCTCTTCTGGAAAATAATGTACAATGAGAAGAAGTGTTTACAATAGTGGCATTGAAGGATCTTACAATTGTATCTATTTTCCTCGTGTTACATTGTTTATATAACTGTGTAGTACCCTTGATAAATTTCAAAAGATAAAAATTTGTTTTCTATATATACCCGTGTTTTGAATATTCATTGTTCCGTGATTGATTCATTGGTCCTTATGTTTTTACAAGGAACAAAATTATTATTTTTTAGATAAAAGATGTTTGAATAACATTTCTGTGGCAAGTTTATCAACAATTCTTGCAGCTAAAAATATTTATCAAAAGCAATAGAACAGAGTATTTCAAACAAATCCCTTGAAGGCCTCTTATCAATGGCACTGAGTTTTTGACCAGTATTGCCACCACCCGGGATCCCGTCGTGAAGCCAGCATGGGCTGCTAACGTGTAACCATATCTGTTGAGTGCGAGACACTGGTTGCCTTTCAAATGCGTCTCCTGAAGAAGGGCTAGGTCAGGAGAATGGCGAAGCAAGTACTGCATGACCATGGTCCTTTTGATCTTATCCCCTAGACCATTCACGTTCCAAGTCAAAATTTTTAAAACAGTTGTGGACCGTGGCCCTGTCTTCATGTAGTGCTTGTAGGGGTCCCTTCCCGTCCCCTATCCCGCCGCCCCCCCTCCCGATTCCTGTCAGATGTAGTGTGTTTGTGTTGATGGGTTAGTGCAGAATGCGACCATAACTAGTAACAAACGTGATCTTGCATGTACAAAATAAATCCCCATTAAAGTAATCCCCCTCCCTGCTACCCTGCCCTGTAGGTTTAAAACTAACCACCTCCTCAATTTGCAGAGTGCCCGTCGCCCTAGAAAAACATTGAACTACAACTTGGGGTTGGCTGGCTCCACCGCGTGTGTGTGTGCGGCCGCCCTCCCGCCCTCTTGCATCAAGGATTGTCTGTATAAACAGTGTATTGTCCAGGGGCATAGGCCCCTCTTCAGTTATCTCTAGCCATGTCAAATCAAATGGGCCCCTTTTACCTTGCGGAGTCTTCAGTTCAGTTCTTACTTGTCCGCAGGACCAGGCACCATCGTTGATTTTTCGATAGTGGTGTGGTAACTATTCGAGTGAATCCTCACTCCACCCCCCACCCCCAACCAGTTGACCCCCCACGTCGGGTCCAGAGTGCTTATGTGCTTCAGCTTGTTCAGTCTGGGTTTTACCAGGGGGAGAGTGTCCTCAGTCTCCTAATTTCCGACTTGAGTCTTGCTGCCACTGTCGAGTTGATTTTCTCCCTCCCTCAAGCCAGTCCCAAACTTCATTGGGTGATGTGAAGTACCAGGATTTGTCGCGGTCCAGGATCCTAAGCTTAGCAGAGAAGAGCATCATGTATTTGAGATTCTGTACCCTTAGGGTTCGCTTTACTTCGTCGAAGGTGCGCCTCTGTTGTTGGACCGCAAGGGTGAAATCTGGGAAGAACCGGACCACTGAGTTTTCAAAAGGTAGATCACTCCTTGTGCGCGCTGTTTGTAGTATAATGTCGCGGTCTCGGAAATTGAGAATGTGCGCAGTTATAGGTCGTGGTGGAGCACCCTGCTTGGGGGTGGCGCCAGCGCCCTGTGCGCTCGTTCCACAGAGAAAAGGTTCGAGAGGCGTTTGGGCTTGAGGTGGTTTAGTATAAGGTCTTCCAGGAAGAGTCCAGCGTCAGGGCCCTCCGACCCTTCAGGCACCCTCACCACTCTGATGTTATTTCTGCGGGCTCTCCCCTCCTGGTCTTCGAGCTTTGCCGCCATCGCTTTTTGTTGTTGTGTGAGATGTTGTATTTGTTTTTCCAGTCTTTTAGAAGCAGTTTGTAGTTCAGTAATATTTGTTTCCGCAGTTCCCACTTTTTCAGAGGTTTTATTCAAGTCCGCTCATAGCAGGGTCACTTCGATTGATACCTTGTCCATTTTTGATTTGAGCGTTGTCCCCAGCTCGTGTATCACTGCCATGATTGCCCCTAATGAGGGCTCCACCGGATCTTTTGAGCCCTGCATCGATGTTCCCTCCGCCATCGTTACTTTGGGTACCGTGTATTTGTCCAGTTTATTGGATTGTTGCGGGGGCAGTCTTGGGGCGCATTCTGTAGTCATGTCAGGCGCTGGGGCTGGTATTTCAGTGTTTCAGTCCTTTAATGGGCCCTCTCAGCGCAGCAGTCCACGGCGAATGTATGACATTACAACGCAAACATTTACAACGCATGGTTTTACAACGCAGTTTTTAAATAGCAGCATCCTTTACAACGCATGATTTTACGACGCATGCCATCACAACGCATTTTTAGAAACTACACTTACAACCAGTGGTCGAAGTGGGCAGGATCGGCAGGGCACGGCGTGCCCCTACTTTTTTAATTTCATAGATTCCGTTCCCCTACTTCCTTATTTTAAACATGCGTCTCGGAGGGAAGAAATCGCCAAGGCCACTAGTTAAGGCTCTGCTTTTGGGGGCGGGCAGAATGGGCAGAGAAGGAAAAGGACTCTATCTTTTCCACCGTGCCCAGAGAAGACAAGGACAGTGTCCAGTTCTCCTGCCGCTGGCAGCTGCCCCCCCCTCTCTTTGTTCCCCCTCTTCCCTCTCTTTCTGTCTCGCTCCTCCTCATTTAGTGAAAACCGAGACTTCAAGAAATGGGTATTACCCTCTCTTTCCTCCTTTCGTTTATTTGCTCCCCTGTGAAATGGATCCAAAAAAGAAAAACACTTTTGCTGGAAACATCGTCTTTTTCTGACATTTTTCAATTTTCTAAGTGCAGCCTCGGGGTGGAGAGAAATAAAACATTAAAAATATGAAAACTAAATAACTAACGAACTAAAGCAAGACAGAGTGGTTGCAAGGTGGGCAGATTGATTTATTCACACCTAAACACATTAGCGCCACTTTACAGTGTTTGCCAGTGAAGCGCTACTTTTGTTTTCTCATCTCTCTTTGAACAACATTGTTTTCCCTGGGTGGAAAAGTGCACCATTCCTGGAGGTACTGAAATACCTGCTTGGTGGGTGAATTGGAAAACCAAATGTGTATAGCGGCTGTGTGTTCACGAATGTGGTCTTTTTAAACAATACTGCTTACGTTTTGTAAGGATATAAGCAATGGGCATTGAAACAGGTCCCTTCTGGGCCCTGTAGTCATGGCCTTAACTTTTCAGGCAAAAGCACTCACTAATTTCTGAATAATCAGTGTAAAAGGAAAAAGGTAACCATGTTGTTCCTGCTTGCATTTCACATGCTTTACTTAATCTTGCATTCCCTTTGAGTGTTTGCTTTTTCTAGGATGTTGTTAAAATGTTTTTAGGCAGCATATTGCTCTTGTCTAGTGCGTAATTTAAATTGAGTCACATACAGGTGTTTATAGTGGGTCAGTGCAGTGCAAGTTTCTCTCAGTGGGGCAGTATGGTGTTCAGTGGGGGAGAGGATGTGGCACTATGGTCAGAGCTGCTGAATTTGGAACTGGGGAACCAGGTTCAGCCTTCATGACCAGTCCACCAGACCACTCCCCTGAGGGAGCACATTCCCATGCTAGACCTTAGAAGGCCCCGCAAGATCTTAAAAGCCCTGGTGTCTTAGCACCAGCAGGTGGACCCTAGCAGTGGCAAGTGTGGGTTAACCTTGAAGGCCTGTCCGCCACAATTCATTCTGAAGTTCACCTCCAGTCTTACAGGCAGGCCTATGAAGCAGCACACCATAGAGTGACAGTGACTCTGTCACTGAGGTCACAGGACCCTTGAGCAGGGTAGCTCTAGGGCAGTGCGACCGCACCGGGCGCTGACTTCAGGTGGGGATGATGTGTTTGCAAGTATAATATGATTTTAAAAACACTTGCTGCCTCTTTCCTGGCCTCCAACAATTTTCGGCAACAATAAAAATGTCATGATAACTCCAGTGATTAATGTTCTTAGGAGAGAGAGATGGTGTTTTGTCTAGTGGAAGTTTTGACTCATGGAAAGGAAGCGCGGAGGGTTAATGTGCCTGCTGCTAAGAACATGAACCATGCAGATCACAAAGTGCACATAATGTAAATAGGTCAGTGGGTTACTGCTTTTATCAGAGAGACCCTATTGTTACTTGCAGTTAATAAGTTAAAATCCTAACATAGAACAGTGAGCTATTAACTGTCATGTAAGAGCTGCATGGAAACTGCAAGGTATAAATTAGAGTGTTATGGTTTTTTCCCCAGTCTTTGATTATCCTAATGTTGCAAAAAAGGGTTCATTTGGGTAGAAATCTATTCTGATTATTAAAGAGAACCCCCAACCATGGTATATTTTTTAAATTCTGAGTTTGCGTTTCTCCAGACCAATCACTATTAAACTATGCTGCCTACTAGTATGGTTGTCATGTGACTCCTACACCTTGTAGTCCTTTGTCTTATGTAACATTTCCTATACAGTTATTTACACACGTATGATTGATTGTCTCTGTGTAATATGTGTGATGTAAAGTGCTCTGACACCCTACACTGGTATTAGTGGTGCTGTAAATTTTCTGATACTTTATTATTTTGACATTTTTACACATGCTAACAGTCTCTGCAAAGATTTTTCCTTATTAGTATCAGTGGAACATACAACTGCAGAAGTGATAAAGGTGATCAGTCAACCTTTGCTAAGGGCCCTCCACTTCACAGCAGCACAAGTCCCATTTTTTAGTAACTTTTGATCCGTTTGAGCTATAAACAATTTATTAGTTCAAATCGTCAGATTATGCAGCAGATGATGTATTATGTGGCAAATATGGCAGAGCCATAATTATGTGGAAAACATTTGCAAACTAGAATATTTTGCCATTCATGTTTGAACTGCTCTTGTGGAAAAAGGGAGGAGAAATGCTGATGACAGAAACTCTATGGCTGGGAGACAAATGGATTGCAATTCCACTTTGACGGATATTTGGGACATTCTGTGATGGGAAACGTATCCCACTTTGTGAATGTATTTTAATGTCAATAACTCATATTAAACCTTAAAAAAACATGTGTATCCATTGGTTAAATTAAATAACGTAATAAGCTGTAACCGGTTAGTGAAATGGGAAACAAATACTAAAAATTGGGATATTTTGCTCTTTCTGCCACACCTCTGACTCCACCCACGGACCCAATCCACAGGTTATTCCAGCCCTCTGATTCTCCGCCCACAGTTCCCCTACTTTTATTCCCCCACTTCAACCACTGCTTACAACGCATTCCATTACAACGCATACCATTACAACGTATAATACTTTTAGGGCAACAGTAGGGTAAGTGTTGGATAGTGTAGGGATAAAAATTACTATTCCCACTCCAGTGAGTGCAACAGTAGGGTAAGTGTTGGATAGTGTAGGGGTAAAAAATACTATTCCCACTCCAGTGAGAGCAACAGTAGGGTAAGTGTTGGATAGTGTAGGGGTAAAAATTACTATTCCCATGTACCCCAAAACCCATACCCACCCTAAAACTTAAAAAATCCCCATTACTTACCTTATAATGCGTTGTAATGGCATGCGTTGTAGTGACATGCGTTGTAATGGCATGCGTTGTAGTGACATGCGTTGTAATGGCTGCGTTGTAATGGCATGTGATGTAAAGGCTGTTGCGTTGTAACAGCCACGTTGTAAAGGTAGTGCGTTGTAATGACTGCGTTGTAATGGATGTTTCCCATCCACGGCCCCCTCCGAACGCGAGCATGAGGAACGACCAATCCCCCACCAGCAAACGCCCGGGAGAGAAGGAACAGTCCGAGCCACCAAGGGGTCCCTCCTATTCCCTTGGGGCTCGTCGGCCCAGCGCCGCTGCACCTCCTGGTGCTGTCCAGTCGTGTTCTCTGCCCCGATCACGCCACACAAAGTGGTTCTTGCGGACCCTCTAGGCCAGGGTCCTCTCCGCCGTGGCTACATGCACGGTCTCCGCTGCCAGCGGTCTCAAAGCCAGGCCCTCGCTGCCGCTCGCGGCTCTCTGAAGTGCGGCCCGGCACTCTGCTCGTGATCGGTATCGCCGCGTCTATGCCTCCGCGATTATTTTGCCGTCCACGCCAGCGGCCCCGCGCCAGCACCTCTTGGCCGGGGGGGAATAGTGTTCCAAGCCGCAGGGGTTTGGCGCGTCGGCGGCCACCCCCTGTGGGGGACCGCCAAGTCGGGTGAGTGTTACACGACCCTTGCCGCTGCGGCACTTCTGTCTGCCTGCGCCGGCCCCGGCCCACATCGTCGGCCTCACCTGCTGTTCTGCTCACCGGCCAGTTCTCACTTTGTGTAGGGCGGCTCTGCGGGCTCAGACGATCTATGGGGTAATGTCCTACAGCCACGGTCTCCGTCCCCTCGATCGGGAGGCAATCAGTATTTGCGGGGCTTCTCCCTCCGTAGACTCCCAGCAGCGGCGCACATCCCTCGCCAGGCCTCGGTGCTCCCTGGCTTCCGCCGCCGCCGATCTCGGTCTTCTTTCCCGGACCGCTCGATGCCCTTCTATACTGCGGACATTTAGAGCAGCTATTGCTGTGTCAGGAGCCCCGGGATGATACCGGATTTTCCGTAGGACGGGAGGGCTGCCACGGAGCTCCCGGACTACGCCGCCATCTTGGCTGGTGCCAAGCCACGCCCCCCACCACGGTATTATTAACTAAATATTGTGGGCCCGATTTACAAAAGTAATCTGGAACAAAATCCTAACTTTACGACTTTCGGTATTCACAAAAGGCATTTAGGAGTAGTAAAGTTAGGAATCCTAACTTTACTACTACTAAACTGAGACAAAATCCTAACTTTACGACTTTTGGTATTCACAAAATGCATTTAGGAGTAGAAAAGTTAGGAATCCTAACTTACTACTCCTAAATGCGTTTTGTGAATACCGAAAGTCGTAAAGTTAGGATTTTGTCGGTATTCACAAAAGGCATTTAGGAGTAGTAAAGTTAGGAATCTAACTTTACTACTCCTAAATGCCTTTTGTGAATACCGAAAGTCGCAAAGTTAGGATTTTGTCTCAGTTTAGGAGTAGTAAAGTTAGGAATCCTAACTTTACTACTCCTAAATGCCTTTTGTGAATACCAAATGTCGCACAGTTAGGATTTTGTCTCAGTTTAGGAGTAGTAAAGTTAGGAATCCTAACTTTACTACTCCTAAATGCCTTTTGTGAATACCGAAAGTCGTAAAGTTAGGATTTTGTCTCAGATTACTTTTGTGAATCGGGCCCAGTAACTATCAGTACCAGTACACATCTTTATTTCGCATTTAGATTAATGCATAAAAAGTACATAAAATCATCGTGGTGTAATATACATCATATTAAACAATGAATCAACTTTAGTGTCTGCTAAAAAGGATGATAAGTTCATAAAACAGTTATAAAATAGATTTTAAAAAAATCATACAGCCATATACATAAAACAGCTTTCCCCCGCTGGTAGGTGATAATGCAGTTTCTAAAAATGTGCCCCATATGGGTTAAAGTGCATTTTTCTGATTTTAAGCACGGCAAGCAGGAAGTTAGCAAGCATAAAACATAAGTACGGGGTTTCCAATAATCGGAAAGTTTCAAGGGCTTGTTTGTGTGATCGGATACAAAAAAAATTCAATAGTGGGATGATGAATGGTTTCCTCTCTGCTGTGTAAACTGAACAAAAGAATAAAAGATGTGAGATAGATTGGGGGAAAGGCCGTCACAAGGGCAGAAAGATAACTGGTTTATCGAAAATACTTGTGCCGGATACGCAGCCATTAATGGTATATAATTCATTCTAAATCTGGTCAATACGAAACGGTGACTGATGTTCGTGACAAATGAAATGTAGGATAAACGACCGTTGCTTGGAATAGGTGATGCAAAGTATGAAGTCACAGTGATTTTGTTTTGATTTTGTTGCCACCTGTATGAGTTGCATTTGTTATGAAAGAGTTCTTTTAGACGCGATTTAGAAAAGGATATGCACTCAGACGGTGAGTTGAACAAATGCTCCAGGTCTAGTTCTGTGAAGGACTGTTTCACGTAAGCAAGCCAGCGAATCAAAGAAGCGCGGTCCAGATTTAAGATGTCCCTTAGTACTAATTGGTTCAAAGGGACCGATTCCCTTTTCCAAATTGAAAGCCAGGCTAGAAGGGGAGCAATTTTCCGGGTATCAGAAATAAACGGGAAGTCTAATTCCTTATGGATTAAGATGCTTGGGCACGATATAGGGGTAGCTAATAGTCTCTTTAAAAATGTATCTTCTATTGCTTGTAAGGAGTTAATATCTGCAATTCCCCAAACAGCTGCACCATATGTAGTTATGGATCTTGTTTTTGCGTGATAAATTTCTAGCATTTCTTTTACTGGTTTATTCCCTATTTTTGCTGCAAACTTCCAAATACCCGCTATACTTTTGGACATCAAGAGCAGCCTGTTCCTCACCATTGTGGACCATTTCAATTTATCGTCGAAAAAAATTCCCAAGTACAAAAAATTGTCCACTCTATCCAGTCTTCTGCCGTTAATGTGAAAGCCCATTACTTTCCGTTTCTTGACCCTGCCCATGGCCATCACGCAAGTTTTTGTTTTATTAACATGTAGGCCTAGATCTGCCATGTATGTGGAGTATGTCTCAATCAAAAGCTGTAAGGCCATTGGGGTTCTGGCTAGAAGGACGGCATCGTCTGCATAAAGCATGACGGGTAGAGGATATGAACCTACCACTGGGACGTCCTTACATTTTTCAATCAGGGCATCAGAAAGTTTGTTTGTATAAAGGGAGAAGAGAAAAGGGGCAAGAACACAGCCCTGTCTTACCCCTTTATCAATCCTAAAAGGTTTTGTACACTCCCCTTTTTTCCCGTACCGGACTCCTGCCTCTGCGTGTCTGTATAGATCTCTGCTGAATAAGATTATGGGTGGGTCCACGGCCAGAGACTACATGATAGACCACAATTTATTGTGGCTCATGCAGTCAAAGGCCGCAGACAAATCCATAAATGCCAAAAATAGCTGCCCCTGTTTGGCGACAGAGTATTTTGCGGCAATTAGGGCGAGGTTTAGGCACTGATCTATTGTGCCTCTCCCCTTCCTGAAGCCATACTGGGCTTCAGCGAGGATTTTATTCTCGGATGCCCACTCCTCCTGCCTGTTCAGCAGCAGTCTTCCCATTAACTTTGCTGTGCTATCCAGCAAAGAAATCGGGCGGTAATTGGCCGGGTCTGCACCACTCCCCTTCTTATGGATTGGGACTATGACAGACTGTCTCCAGGACTGCAGAGGGCCGACTTTCGCTATGGCGTTGAATACAGTTGTGAGAACTGGCACCCAGAGAGGTTTATTAGTTATAAAAACATCTAATGGGTCCCCATCTGGCCCGAGTGCCTTTAGTGCTGGGGATTGATTTAATGCGAGTTCTACTTCATCTAAGGAGAATTCCAGTGCTGGTTGGATCCTCAGGTGTTGTTCGGATATCTCTGTGATATTGGCTGGTTGTTCCTGAAAGATTTTTTGGAAGTGGTTTATCCACGTGGCCTCATCAATATGGAGCTCCAATGAAGGGCCACTCTCCTCCTGGAAAAGAGGACTATTAATTATTTTCCAGAACGATTTGCTGTCCTTGGAAATAGATGCTGCTCTCAGATTTTCCCAGGCTTCCTTGGTAATCTCCCTTTTCCTTTCCCTCCTTGCGGATTTATAAGCGAGTCTAAGAGTTCTAATAAGAGTTTGATCTCTAGGTTGTGATTTAAGTGCTTTATGTAGATCCGCTAGTGCCTGTGAGCAGTTTTTCCCAAACCATTTTTGTTTAAAGGGTGTTTTTTTGGGATATTTGACAAGTAAGATGCCCCTTTATGGAAGTTAGAATCGTGTTAAATGCTTCCTTAGTTTGGTTAGCAGTGGAAGTTAGATTTCCTTAGTTTGGTTAGCAGTGGAAGTTAGATTTAAACATAGGGAGATCTCCTTATAGGAGGAGGACACTATTTTCGGTGATAACTTTATGGGATGTATGTTCGCCCATTTTAGGGTGTACCCGTTTTTCCTGGCTAGTGTGGGTTTAAGTAAGCAATCGGGGCCCAGTTTTTTGGGTAGATGCCAACTAAACGTGAAATGCAGGAAGGAGTGATCACTAAATGCAGACTGTATGACCTCAAAGTTCTTGACATTTCTACGAGAGTCCATGGGGAACAAAATAAAGTCAATACATGAGGAACCCCCTGCCCGATGAAATGTAGCCTCCATTTCCCCTGAGACACTGCATTTTGGATTGACGATTTCCAGGTCCAGTGTCATCAATAGACTATTTAGAGCGTTGCCGTAGTTATGATGGTAAAAATGAGTCAAAGGATGACTCTGTTCATCAGTGACCGCACATACATTATGATCTGTATAATGGCAAATGTGGGAGTTAAAGTCCCCAGCCCAAATAATAGATGGCTGTCTGGTGTAATTAGATAGTAGGTCCTCCAAAGTGTACCCCAGCTCTTCTACTGCCTCTACTAACTTTAAAAAGTTATTACTATAGAAATGTATTAATACTAAGTCGGGACTTTTTCGTCCCCTGGCTACAATAATATGGAAATAGTTTGAGCTATTGACGAATACTATTTTGTCAATTGAGAGAGTATTGGCAATGAATGTTATTAGGCCCCCTTTAGCTCTGCCTGCGATAGAGGGGGTAGCTGGTGTAAAAAAAGAACGGTAACCATTTAGAAAGAAAGGTTTTAGTGCCCATGTCTCCTGTAAGCAAATAATGCTGATATCCCTCAGCTCTGAGTCCCATACCAAAATGCCCTTGTCCTTTTTAAAACCACCTATATTCCATGAGATAAGTGAGATAGCTCCTTCGTCAGGGTTGAGTGGGGTTGCCCTACTAAGAGCGGCAGATGGTAGGCGTGGTAAGACGGGTAAGGCCTGTGTGGTGGTAGGGGAGCGCCCCATTGTAATACAGTCTCCTAACGCAAGTTGTGTTTCTTCATCCTTACACTCAGGAAGGCTGGATGAGGATAATGGGTTACGGAGGGGGCTGAGTCAATCGCAGGTATCCAAATCCTCAAGGGCGACAAATCTATTTCCAAGCAAGGGATTATTCCCCGTTATCTGAGGAGGGCAGTTTGGAATGTTGAGTGCCTGGTGACCTCCTATATTAGTAATAAGTTTAAGTTTGGGTGATGGTTTGTAGAAAAAGGCCAGTGGGACTATGAAAATCTACGAATGTGTGGACGGGGCTGACGATAGCTGGCATAGTAGATGCCTCACCAGCTCTCGGTTGTCAAAATTAAGAACGATACAATCGTTTTTAATTAGTTTTGGCCCATGGCGTACCCAGGGTATTCTCCTGGCCATTATCAAGTGGTTTTGTATTAATGGCCTATATCAGCAGCGTTAGATAGCCAATATCTGGCCTTCGCCAACAATTGGATGGTAGTTTCATTTTGGGAAGCTCTAAGTGGTGGAACATTTACCATGGTGATCACAAATCGGGCCCAGTATTTAATTATACATTGCAGTATGGTAATCGATGCACTGGCGTAACGAAACTTGAGGGGGCCTCCCTGCAAGGCACGTGGGGGGCCCCCTCCGGGCTCAATCAGGAGCTATGCAGCCAGAGTGCTGAGCTTGGGGGCCCCCCCGCACCGCGGGGGCTGCGGGGGGCCTGTGTTAGGCTCCTGGGATACTGCAGCTACAATCTTTTGAAAGCACCTTATTCAGAATATTGTAAGAGAGGGGTTTGAATAGTAATTTATCTAGTCCAAGAATATTTCAGGGAAAAAATTAGAAACCTTTCAAATTAGAAGTGTCAAACTAAATATTTAAATCTCACAAGTGCTAAGTAATGCCAAGGGTATATTTTTCTGTGATTAAAATTGGATTAAAGGATTTTATCAAAAGACATTTCAAGCATTTCCTTTCATTCAAATAACCTAGATCTGATATTCTATATATGCTTGCACATTCAGGCAGAGAGAAAGTCTGCAAAGAATCATAAGGGATGGTGCAATGACATGACCTAAGAAGGTGTGCAATAGATATTAAACAGGGGTCAACTTGGGCGGCAGCTGCTACCCCAAGTTTTTTTTTTGTTACTCATGGCACTGGGCTATCACTGGCCCCAGGAGTCCTAAAGGCGGTGGCAGGAACAGAAAGTAATAAGGGCTCTAAAGCGCTTTGTTTATTTTTAGGTCTCCACTCCTTGTCTCTTTCCTGATGCCTTAGCAGAGATTGGTGGTGGCTGAGGGAATAAGCTAGGACAATGGTTCATCCCTACCATGTCATGAGGATCAGAGGGTGTGTGAGGTCACTTCCACTATCCCTAACAACCATGTTAACAAAAATGGAAAAAAACCAATTGGCACTATTTTTTTCAAAATATGTATTGAAATGTAATAAACTGATTTTGTCTCAACTCACTCCCACCTTTCACATCGGAAAATTGGAGACAATTTATTTCTTCCTCACTAATTTCCTCACTTATTTTATTAAAAAGAGCAAAAAATATTTCCCTCATTTGCCCTGGTGCAAACGAGCAATTACTGTTTTCACGATTGCCTATTGCAAAAACTGATAAAATGATGAAAATGAATGTGTCCTACTTTGTGTACCAGTGCCAATTTTCTGTGTTGTGGGCTAGCTTCAGAACCAGCTAGACACTGTAAGGCATGAGGATCCCACTGAGCCTAGCAGGTTTAGATCTTAAAGAACTCGCCTGAGACCGTGCATACACTGTAAATTGCGAAACAGTTTGTTAACTAAAAGGGGCTTGGAGGCCGCCTATTGCATACCATTCATTCGCTTCATTGTCAGTCTTATTTCCTTGCTTCTCATTGTTCAGCGCCTGATGGTTTCACTTTCTCTTTGTGTGTTTGTCCCTTGCCCTGAGCACGGACCAAGTACTGATTCATTGCTTTATTTGTGTCCTTCTGCTGCTCGCACTCGGATTCAGTAACTTTTTTTTCTTGTTGCATCCCCCATTGCCGTTGCTTGCACCCCCCGCCCGCCTCTCATCGTTGCTTGCCCTGCCTCCTGCCGTCGTTGCTGCTACCTTTCTCCCACCTTCCATCATTGCTTGCCCTCCCTTCATTGTTGTTTGCGCCCCCATCCCTGTCGTCATTCCTTGCCTCCCCTTCTTCTACCCTACCATCACTGTTGCTTGCCCTCCCATCGTTGTTGTTTGCCTCCCTCCTGTTATTGTTACTTGCCTTCCCTCCCTCCCCACCATTGTTGTTGCTTCCTTCCATCATTGTTTTCCCCCCTCTCTCCTGTCAGACAAAAAAGCAGTATGACGTGGCCAGCACTGGCCACGTCACAGTGCTTGCAGTGTTTCTGCCTCTCCCCTCCCGTAGTTGCTCGCCCCCTCCTCCTCAAGACAGAAAAAAAAGCGATATGATGCCGTCAGCACTGGCCGCATCATAACACTTATTTTTCTAATATGTAGGCATTTTGCACAGCAGCTGCTCTGATGTACAACATGGCTAAACTATATTGACAAAGCCATTGGCTCTCACATAGACAAGACAATGGTTTTGCCAATGCTTGTTTTCATAGAGACGCGCATGCATATATAAAGGAATCGGATGAATGTCTTTAGCAGATGGGTGCCTCGAAAAGGTCAGTTGGGCTGGGTCAGAGTGAGGCCTGGCCTGTGACTCACTCTCCAACAGGCTGCTCAGCTGCAGAGGCTCCACAATGAGCCCCACGTGTCCTCCATAAGTCATAGACAACTTCTATATTTTCGTTCCAGGTGCAGGGCCACACTTCTACGGGACATGGCCACTGCAGGGGCTGGTGGACAATGAAGTTCATGTAAATGTTGTTGTATAACAAAAACACCTAGATCTAAGCGGAAAAAGAAATGGCTTTACCAGTGTTTGTTAAGCTTTCTTTTGTTACTGTTTGGCAGGTGGATGACCAGCAGCTTGAGCTGCTGCAAGTTTTTGTTGTATTATTTAATTATTTTGTCATTTTTACACATATTAGCACTGTCTGGGCAAATATTTCTCCTCATTAGTATGCGATGAATACCTATATACAGCAATCAGCAACTGAAAGGTGACTAGTTAACCTTTCCAAAGGGCCTGCCACTACGCAGAAACATGTATGACGGGATTTTTAGTGAATTGTGATCTGTTTGAGCTAGAAACCCTTTCTTGGTAACTTTTTTTGGTAAAATCTGCAAATTAGGCAGCAGATGATGGATTATGTGGCAAGTGTGGCAAATCCATAATTATGCAGAGAACACCGGTGCTTCAGAATCGCTTAATTCCAGTGGCCCTGCTAATAATTACATATTGTTTGCCATTAGGAAGGCTTTAATTAGCTGAAAATGAGTAATCAATTCAAAATTGTTCCGAATGCAGTGGCCCAAAACATGTCTTGCCTGCACCCCCTGCTAAATCCCCCATATGAAAACTGGTCTTCACATGCTATGAGAACAGAGCTGTGTTTTTGCAGGTGTTCAACTGCGTTTGAAGCATTGGGGTACTTGTGGTCTCTGGCTCCAATAAAGCCCTTTTTCACTCCACAATGCCCTGAGCACGGTGCAGGTAACCAACGCCGAGCACCAAAATGGTACCGAAAAATGCCTGGGCAGCGGAAGTCATTCACATCCTTATGGGGTGAGAGCTGGCGGCCCGGCCCTACACCTTTGCTGTTCCAAAACCCTCCTGCACAGACACTGCTTCAGTTCAGCTTTCCTTGTGCTCAGCAGCTCTGTCCCAGCCTCCTCCAGAGAGCAGGTGGTCTCATTTGTTCGCCTGTGCCTGGTTCCTGGACATGATTAAGTAAAAAGTTTTAATATTCGGGGCTGATGAATTTTTAATGCAAAGCGCCCACTTCTGTGTCGTCGTTTGTCCGCGCTTCAGCAGTTTAGGATTGCGTCTGCTTAGATAATGTTCAAGTTTAAAAAAAGAAAAGAGGAAAAAAAGCCCTGTCCTCCTTCCCCCACAGTGACCATTAAATCGTACAGTACTACAGCCCTGGACTTGTGCTTACGCTGCACTTCTTCAAGATCCTCTCTGTGAGCAGCAGCAGTGCTGAGCCCAACAAATGGGAGCCTGTTATTGAGGTCAGGCAGAGCTATATGGCACTCACAGGGACTATTTGCCTCTCTGCTCCCCTGGCGTTTCCAGAAAATGAAACCCCCACAGTTAAGGAGAGCGCCGCGTGGCCGGAAGAAGAGGCCCGTAGGAGCCAGGGCCTCCAAACCTCGCCAGACAGTTCCTAGTTACCACGTCTCTTCATACGAGCATTCTATGGCTTGGGCGGAAATGACGAGTATGCGTAGGTCGAGAACGAAAACAATCGTAGGAACCTCGATTGGCAGCCATCAGGCCCGGTTCCAGGACTTTTTATCTGGATGGGCCAAGGGCACGTTGGGTTGGGCTAATGTTGGTCCAATTTTTGTCAATTCTGGATGTAGCCTACAAGCCCTAGATTTACATCAGATCTTATTTCAAACAGGCACACAGGCCATATAGAGAGTTATTTGAGAGTACGAACTGATGTCTATACTTGTCAGCCCAACCCTTATAATTCTCAGCAGACCAGGCTTCAACACAAGCACCCAGACACCAAGCAGTTTGTAACAGTTCAAGCTTATGAAGGTCCCCGTTACCACGCCTTGACATCTTCGCACTCGGAAGACTGGATATTTAATCCTTGCAATTTACCAAACACATATTTCTTTTCACACGATGAACTCTGAAACTGTTCCTTTTTGCGTCAGTCTTTTGTGGTGTACTTTCATTGATAAGTTTTAAAAACAGCAACACGTTTGGAAATAAGAAAGTAATATTGTTGACAACTGAGAGCATTTTTCATGTCTGACTATTGTAAACCTGGTAATGGCAGTCAAAGAGGTAACCTTATGGAACTGTATTACACGGAGAGCTGCAGACACAGAAGGTGCCGCAGATGCTCGGCAGCCCCTTCTGTAATACTGATAGGGCTGGCGCACTTTTAGAGCCGGCGCTATTCTCAGAGGGCATTCCTTCATTTGCATGGGGCTCACCCAAGCACGAGCTAGTGTTGCCAGCGGATGGCTTTTGCCGGCATAGCCAGTATTTTAATGTCTCAGCCAGTGTAAAAATAGGCAAAATCACCTAAAGCCAGAATTTTCCCCTTTATCAGTAAACATTTAAAATTGTAGTTAGTAAAAACAACGCTCTTTAAAAAGATGTTCTAGAGGTTCCTTAATGACCCCTGACTGAGAATTAAAGTAAACAAAGTGAACAAACATCACAATGTTCGACATTGTGTGTTCTCCGTAGCATCTTCTGCTCTGACTGTATGGGCCAAAGGTCATGTTTGGGTGGGCCTGGCTTACCCGGCCTCCCTGCTAGAACCGGGCCTGGCAGCCATATTGGAATGTAGTGCTAAGCCTCGACTAATAAATGATGGGGCAGGGCCGGCTGAAGATAAAATCAGCCTATTTCAGATCAAATCATGGTGCCACCTGAAATAACTGGGCCACATTCCAATGGCAAACGTGCACTATGCCTTTCTCAATAAAATAATATTACATGACATTAAAATAAATAAAAAATGCAAATAAACTATTCTTTTCTAGCACAGTGTGAGCACTGGGGTGGGGCGCAAAGCGTAATATGAATACTCCCAGCCCGCTTTGAGCTAATGCTGGGTGCTCCAAGCTGCTCTTTGCATCATGGGGAAGGCGCCACCCAAGTGAGGCGGGCCCCTTTCAATTGAATGGGATGAAATGCCTCGATGCCACATTGGACAAGGGCTTCAAAGTTCAAATTATGTTGAGCTGCATAAAACTGAGACTCATGCACTGCTGTATCACGAACTTACCTGCCCATTCGACTGAACCATTAGTTATAATGCAGTTTGCCAAGCGAGTGGTTCTCTTGACCAATTATCACGAGGCTGAAGAATGGCTGGTCTGTAAATGTCACTGGAACTCCCAGAGGGCTTTATCGAACCATAATATACACGACCTGTTATGTATTTTCTATATCAAATGCTTATTTTTGTGCAGATGGTTTAAAAAACATGTTTTTTCAAAGATGAAATGTGGTTTGATACAAATTAGTTTAATATTTAATTGTTCAGCTAGTTGTCTGCAATAAAAAATAAAAGCATATTTAATTTATTTAAAAGCGCGCATTTTAGGGAAGACAAGATGTATTGCGCTAAGAAGCACATTATGGGGCATATTATCAAGGATTAGCGATATTTATCGCTAACCGCGCTTAGCGCGACTTTGTTTAACGCCGCCTATCGCTGGAAAATATCGCTGAGATAACACCCTATTAACAAGGTTTATCTCCATAGCGATAAAATTTCCAGCGATAGCGGCAAAATGTGAGAATATCGCTGGAAAAGCAGCGATATTCTCGCATTATCGCTAAGGTGGATTCAGCATTAGAATCCACCTCCTATACTTTAAACAGGTAAGTCATCCTCACTAGCAGGTGATAAAATCTAGCGATAAACGCGCTTAGCGCAAATTATTTTATCGCTTCGCCTGCCTTGCTAATAGAGGGTAGTGGTGTTAGCGACTGTTTTCAGTCGCTTTTAGTAGGGAACGCCTTCCTTGCATGTCATTAGCGATAATTATCGCTGACATGCAAGGCGATGTGAATCCCGGCCGCTAACGCCTAAAAGCTGTCGCTAACGCCTGTTAGCGACAGCTTGCTAATAGGGCGATAAAAATATCGCTGCTTTAGCGGCAAAAAGTGCCGCTAAAGCGGCGATAAAGCCCTTTATAAAATGCCCCTATGGGGCATATTAACAAGGACAAGCGATAATTATCGTTAAACGCGCATAGCGCGTTTTTGAATATCGCCGTCTATCGCTGTTTTACTTCGCCGTGTTAGCGGCATATCAGCAACGCTTAGCACTTAGGCGAAGTAAAACACAGGGACAGACGGCGATAATCAAGATTACCGAGGGAAATCTAGCGATAATGTCAGAGAAGCTTGCTAATAGGGGAGTGTGGATTTAAGCTGTCAATCCACCTCCCATTGTGAAGATAGCTAAGTAAAGTTGAAAGCAGGCGTTACAATCGGGCGATAACCGCGGTTAGCGCGGCTTTCCTTATCGCTGGGGCCGCATTGTAAATAGTGCGATGTTGTGTTTGCATCGTCTATCATGCAGACATTGTGAGGAACGCCCACTTTGCATGTCATTAGCGATAATAATCGCTGACATGCAAAGTGGAGTAAAAACGGCTGCCAACTCAAGGAAACACGCGTTAGCGTGTCCTTGATAATAGTGAGATATTTTAATCGCCGCTTTTCGGCCGAAAACGGCCGCTAAGGCGGCGATTTTGGGCTTGATAATATGGCCCTATGTTTTTTAGGAGTGACAGTTTTTTTAGGCTGCTCTCTGCAAGCTGCAGCTAACAGTGGGCCTTGGTTGGCCTTAGAATGTCAGCCTGCGTTTGCCTTTCATGAACAGGATGCCAGTTACCCAATAGGAAGTGGTGAAGCTGTGCAGAGTGGTTTGGGGCTGCCATTATTTAATATAATGTTGTGCTCAGAAACAAATTCGCTGGAGGAAAGGAAATATGACTGCAACTAGGGCTCCCATTGGATGAAATACATAATTCACAGGAATTATGTTAAATCCACCAATTAAGGAAAATAATTTGTGGTCATAACGTCATCATCCCTGTGAAATAAGGGCTTCACAGCCTCTACTTTTTATGCAATAAAAGCAGCAAAGCATGTGTCTGTGCACGCTCTCACACACAATGCTGAATGGAGTATAGATCAGTACTTTTCATTAGTAGCATTCATTTAAAACATTAAAAAAACTAGGACGCCGCCCCCTGCTCTCCATGCTCTCACACACCATTGACAAACCAATGTCTGTTGAAACTGACAGCATTTAGATCTAAAAGAAGGAGATTTTTTTAGAAAGGTGAAATAACTGCATATGCACTTGTACTACCTATAAGGCTAAGAAAGGCAGATAAATACAGAGGCTGAGTACAAAAATTAGTATGCATAAAGACGTAATTGTCAAAAAAGCAAAGGCCTTATATCAATAAGCGAGATGCAGCCCAACAGTGGTTTTTGGGCTGAAGAAGGCTCAGTTCTACACTCAGAGTTCATGTTATATAGGTTGGACCTTCTCCTAACTCCTATAATAAGAAAATGTGTGGATTTGTCATATCATAGCCACGTCGCCAACAATGATTCCAGGGTGTTGATGTGTGATAATGTGTATCATTATAGTTTGCATTAGCTAACCGAAACAGAGGCACAATTGCTGAGCCTTCGAGTAGTGTGTATGGGGCTAGGTGAAAGTCTCACCAAAAAAGGAGTGTCCTCTTCCTGAACATAAACCATCCACATATGGTTTCCCTCTGTGCGGCGTCACACACATCACCTACAGGGTCACCCTATTTGATACCTGAGTAAACTCAGTACAGCAGATTGATTTCTAACCCCTGGCCAGGCCCAGCTCAGTGAGAATCACTTGTTAATATATAGAATTATAGCTGGGTAACAGTGAATAACCAGGACATTTTCACCGAAGGGTTCAGCGTGACATCAGACAGACCAGAGCGAAGCGCTAGCTGCCCAAGATGTCACTCAGAATACTGAGGTGAAAAACAACCCCGCGATTCACTGTTACCCATCTATAACTCTTTACTCATGAAAAATGTTATGTTATGTATGGTCTCCAAAATCATCTGTCCTGCTTACATATGCTATGCAGAGGAGTACTGGGTGAGTCATACTTAACATGACTTTTCCAAAATATCCCGCCGGCGCCACCCATCACTACCACTCTCTGTAGCTTCCCTTTCATTTCATAACATAAGAAATAAATAAACCTTGCATTTTTTGTCCTTTATTTATCCCTAAATGGAACAAGAGCGAAAAAAGAGAGGCTTAATCATTTCTGCTTTTAACGTATTGCCACCATTTTGTGTACAAAATCACTCTCTGGTTTGTGTGGGTGCACGCACTAATCTCACAGGATTTTTGATTGCTAATTTGGTACAGGGCAGAGGCACTAAAATTCTGAAGCAAAGGAGGAACAAAAATAAATGGGAAAGTTGACTAAATTATGCAACAAAGTAAGGCAAATAAAAATGCCATTTCTACGTCCCTGTCTAAAACATTGTATATAAAATAATATACAACACTGCATTCAGTAGTAAATAAACCTGCACGTGCACACTTCTTGTGATAAATGTTGGTTGTATTCTGCACATCCCAGCTAGGCTTTAAAAGCTTGTCTTCTGCCAAACAGCGTTGCAGTATTCTGTGTTCATGCAGTTTCCGGAACCGCCCCTTTCCAGCAGGAAACACGTCTGCAGAACGGTTATTTTCATTGTATTTTCATTATGTTAAGTGTCACAATAGGAGGGACTTTAACATTCAAGGCGTCACACCTTAGAAGAAATGGACATCTTCCGGATTCCTCAATATTCTGAGCACCCTTTGAGAACATCTGTTACCGTCAAAACACTAAAACAGTGTTCAGAGTGTAAAAGAAAAGGGTCAGGCGCTGGGATCACGGGAGCACATGGTGTTAGGTTGTTCATCTACAGGTAACTGATCATAAAATTATTTGGTCCAATTACGCATTTAATTGAGTTAGAAATTGTTTTGTGTAATTATAAAGCATATTCTGCAGTATTTTGTCGGTCTTTCACTTATAGGCAGCTGCATTTACAAATATATTCTTCCAGCCTGCATTCAACAGATTGTTCGGCTAGTTTTTAATCCTCAGTCACAGATCACCGCACAATGTCATCATCCACTCGCTTTAGTTCTTGAGTTAGTTCACGTGCAAGAGAAGGTGATCGCTGGGCAGCTATGGAACTGCTTGAAGAGCAAAATATCCTCGAATCTGGGAAACAGGATCTTGTCTGGGCCACAGCTTAGGTCACGTGACCTTGATCAAGGCCCTTGATGCCATTAGATCGATCTGGGCACAGGTGAAGAATGGTTCTATTGGCTTTTCAGATGGTGGTGGACCATGGGGTTTTGGCCCATTCAATCAGGGAGATTGGCATTGGGCGAACCGTGTTGAAATTGATTAAATCCTTCTCACCTCCTACCTTTTAGGGTGGCAGAAGCTGGGGTCATCCACGGCGTGCCGCAGGGCTTTTCTCCATCACTATCTTATTTAACATCTCCATTCACTCTATCCAGCCTCATCAGGTCCTCCGGCTGTAGGGCCCAGTCGAAGCCAACGATAACTAGCCTGCTAGAGGCCGGATCAGCAGGCTCTGCTCTTCATGCTGAAGGATTCTTTGGAGGTCACCCGCACGTGAATGTGCCTTAACGTCTTGAAACACAGGAAGAAGGAAGCTGCTGGTCCTGGGCAATTCTAGCACTCGCTAATCAATGGGGGCAGTATACTCTGGCCAGAGAACATTGCCACTCAGTCCTCAGATATTCTGTTAGTCCTCCAGTATTCCGCGGCAAGCATCATCCCCAACTCATATGCTAGGCGTGTAACCGCCCTCACCAGCCTTTTCCATTCTCCCCTAGATCCAATAATGTAACTGAAGAAAAAAATGAAATTATTCAACTCCCAGCGACTGCACCCTACATGCCAAGAAATTCATCGGGCCCGGCGGCCGAGATGCCACTGACCATCACACTGACTCCCTCAACTTCCTTTAATTCAGTCCACAGCAGCACCTTCAGAAGGTGCCAATGTGGACATGTTATCCATTTATTAATGGAAAATATTTGGATTTACACACATTCCCTCTTTTCATATTAATGCTGTTTTTATTTTAGGAAAGTCATTTGCTTTCATTTGCAAATCAAACCCTCTCATTTTCAAGTTGGTAAAAACTCCAATGTACAATTAGCCACTGTACCCTCAATCAACTTTCTAGTGAAAGTTTCTCTCTTCTTTCCTAACTTTATCAGACCCACCTCAAGCACCTACGTTGTCAACCGCCCATATTCCTATCTTTTGATGAGGAAAAAAGCTTGTTTGCAGACGAGCAGAGCAGGTTTGTCAATTCTGGGGGATCTAGACAAGGTGAGTAATGAACGTTCTCAAATAATTCGTTCCTAAAAAAATGAACACAGTGCTATGCCTAATTTTAACACACACTGAAAGCTTGCAGGTTGGTACAGGCCTATGGCTTTGTTTTAGCAGTAAGCAAAGGTCTGCAATGCTTGTCAGTCTCACTCATGGATCCACACTTACAAAAAGAAGTGAGAAACTTTCACTATCACGTACCCCATTCCACACCCTGGCATCCTTGCTGCATCGAGACTGCCGTCGGCCCTCTTCCTTTCTTTTTACTCCCTCATGCACTGCTCTAAAAGGCTTTCCTGGGTCCCTTGTATTACTCAGGATGGGTGAAATTTCCTATTTTTTCCTGTGAGGTTTTGTTTAATATCATAAAGAATGTGTGACACTGTGCTTTTAAGGCAAAATGGGGTTTGCCTGTATCTTGTGTGATTTTTTTCACAAAAGCACGCACTTTGGGTAAAAAGTTTGCTATAACATAAGTATTCGTAAAGCACACATTCACCCTGAAGTGTATCTTGGCTCTGAATAACAGATGTGTATTGTTACCCAACTCAATGGTACTCATTTTATTGACCTCAGAAGGACTAAAGGCTGAGTGGGCCACCGGGATTTGAACCTGTGACCATGAGGTCAAACACAGGCCCATACCGTGGATGGATTATTCCACTAAGCCATGGGTACTCACAAACTTTCTCTCGGGGGCCAAATTTACAGTGTGGTTTGTGGCCGAGGGCCGCACCGGTGAGGGCGGGGTCAGTGGGGGGGGGGCAGGGCTAGAGAAAAAAAAACTGTGACCACGAGGTTGAACACAGGCCCCTGCAGCAGACGCATTCGTCCACTGAGCCACCAGACCCGGCATACACACATCTATCTTTCTCTCTCTATCTATCTATCTCTCTATTTATCTATCTCTCTCTCTATATCTATATCTCTCTCTCTCTATCTATCTATCTCTCTATCTCTCTATTTATCTCTCTCTCTCTCTCTATCTCTCTCTATCTATATCTCTCTCTCTCTATCTATCTATCTCTCTATCTCTCTCGCTCTCTCTCTCTCTATCTATCTATCTCTCTCTCTATATCTATATCTCTCTCTATCTATCTATCTCTCTATCTCTCTCTCTCTCTCTCTCTCTCTCTCTCTCTATCTAACTCTCTCTCTCTATCTAACTCTCTGTATCTCTCTCTCTCGCTATCTATCTCTCTCTCTATATATATATACCTATCTCTATCTATCTATCTATCTCTCTATCTCTGTCTCTGTCTCTGTCTCCATCTGTCTCCATCTGTCTCTGTCTCTGTCTGTCTCTATCTGTCTCTCTGTCTCTATCTGTCTCTATCTGTCTGTCTCTATCTCTATCTGTCTCTCTGTCTCTATCTCGATCTGTCTCTGTCTGTCTCTCTCTGTCTCTATCTCTCTCTGTCGCTATCTGTCTCTGTCTCTATCCGACTCTGTCTCTATCCGTCTCTCTGTCTCTATCTGTCTCTATCTCTGTCTCTCTATCTGTCTCTATCTGTCTCTATCTCTATCTGTCTCTATCTGTCTCTATCTGTCTCTGTCTCTATCTGTCTCTGTCTCTATCTCTCTCTCTCTGTCGCTGTCTGTCTCTATCTCTCTCTGTGTCTGTCCCTGTCTCTATCTGTCTGTCTCTACCTGTCTCTCTCTGTCTCTATCTGTCTCTGTCCCTATCTGTCTCTGTCTCTATCTGTATTTGTCTCTATCTGTCTCTGTCTCTATCTGTCTGTCTCTATCTGTCTCTGTCTGTCTCTCTATCTCTGTCTCTATCTGTCTCTGTCTGTCTCTGTCTCTATCTCTAGCTGCATCTCTGTCTCTGCCTCTAGCTGTCCCTCCCTCTATCTTTCTCTGTCCAAACAGGAAGCTTCCCAAAAGGCCCTTTAAAAGTCAGCTGTGAAAGGGCTTACAGCTGACTTTCAAAGGGCCTTTTGGGAAGCTTTTGGACGCTGCCGTGAGGTCACAGAGGCCGGCAGTAAACACAGAAGATGGCTGCAGGAGCATACGCAGTGAATACCTATTTAATACGTAACCACTACGTATGCTCCTGCGGTCATCTTCTGTGTTTACTGCTGGCCTCACTAGAAACGTAGACACGGCAAGGCAAGGTCCGCGTGCCGCCAATGAAGGCCTGCTGGGCCGCTGGCAGCCTGCGGGCAGTACTATGAGTACCACGGCACTAAGCCAACAGACCCAGCTATATGCCAGAAGAAGACTGGTTCAAACAAAAATGTCTCTTAGTGAGTTAGTTTCTGTGTTAACGAGTCTCTTGTGTGTAAAGATTGTGCACAGTTGCATAATTCGAAATTTCATGGAATTTCTATTAACACAAAAGTCAGGAATTACAGGAATTTTGATAGAATAATTTAAATTTCTGTCAGCCTTAATATTTACAAAGGCAGGCTTCCTTACCTCAGGCACACTCTACCTTCTCTCTCTCCTCTCCTTTGCACCAGTAGGACTATCTCCCTGTGCTCACTTTCTTTGCCCCCTTTGCTTCTGGAACCATGAGGTACTCTCTCCTCACATGCTAAACAGCCCAACTGAGGCAGGGCCCTAAGAATTTAGGAAACTTTCCACTGAAACCTTTAGTAAAAAAAAGTTCTACGATTTTTTTCCCTTTCAAGGGGATTCTGAGGGCCTGATACACAGAGATCTCCCCTTGGTAAAGTATAGGGAAAATTAAAAAAGTTTATTAAACTTGAAAAAAATAGTACAAATATTTTATGTTGATTAAAGTAGATTATTTTAAAAAAATTATTCCACATGTAGATCAAAATAAAAAATTCTACAGCACTATTATTTTAATTTAAGTATACTAAAAAGAAATGAACATTATTTTTAAAATATTAAAAAGAAAGTAAAATGTTTTTATTTATTTATTATGTATTAAAAAATGCAAAAAGTGATTTCTAGAGTTCATTTATATTATTGTATTTAGTTTTTTATAAATTAGCTTTCTGAATGGAACCGGTATTAACCATGTCTCAGGGACCCAGGCTACTACGACAGTCCCCGCTTCCTGAACCCCTGAGTCCTCTTTTAAACCTCTCTCCAAAAACCCAGGCTCAACACATATCCCTGACTTCTGCATACACACATGGATTGTGGTAAGTTGCAAGGCTGCCCTGGTGCTTAATTTGTAAAATAAAAAAAATCAATAAATAAAATGGTGAGGGGCTGAAAGTCATCCTTGGGAGCATGCGACCAGTGCCACCAAATGCCAGGGTTGACAAACACCAGGCTGCATAATTTGGATTCCGCCTCATGCCTCCATCTTCCGCCATCCTACACTCTTTCGCTTTATCTCACTCTTGCAGGTTCATTTTCATCCCTGCTTTCTCCTGTTGCGCACATTTCCCTTCCTTTCTCTTTCTAATGCTTTCTGCCTTTTCACTCTGGGTCAAAGTGTAATGGTGAAACATCAGTTTCTGTCCTCAATAAATTAGTGTTGGGCCTACCAGCTGGACAAATTTAGCCCTACTGCCCCTCGAGGAGACCTCTAGGATGATAACCAATCCTCACCTTTAGAAGATAGCACTTGAGAGGGTATCTGTGGCGGAGGGGATAGAGGGGACACACAGTCATGGACAACTGGACCATACAACCGCCTATGAAGCATCAACCAACAGGAGCAAAAAATATCCACTATACTAACAGGAGAAACTCTCTCAGAATCTGACACCACAATTGAACAAGCATTGTCAAAGCCAATAGGTCTGTGTTGGCTGCCAGCCTTTTTTCTTTGTGAAGGCTCGTTTTGTTCAGTCATGGTTTTTGCAAAATGTTATTGTTGGGGAGCTGTAGGGCCCTCGGCAATCAAAAAAACATCGGCTAAAAGCAACAGTATTTTTCGGTCTCGAAAATCATACATTTTCATAATTGTTCATGACTCTTCTGGGAGTTACTTTGTGTGCGGTTGTAGTCCTTAAGAAAGGGCAGAATGTCGGAACGCCACATCCTCCGAATATGGTGCCCAAGGAGACGAAATTAAGAGTTTCATCCTGGCAGTTACAGAACATCGAATTACACAAACGTGCAGTTTAAAATAGTTCCCTCAGAATTCGGCATCCAACGTTCACTGTGCCGGTCTGGTCAGGGCGCAGCACCTAAGAGCATCGGTTGAATGTCGCCTCCTCGGTGTACATAGCTGCTGGCAGTCTTTCCCGCGCCGGACAGTAGATGGCAGCAAATACAACCGCCACAGAACAGCACCGGTGCGTCCGGCTGGTGGCGGCTCTGGAGGGGCCGATTTCACGCTCCATCCGCGGAAGCTTTAAAAGCCGTCTGTGCGCCGAAAGGCGCGGTACTTGCACCGTGGGAGCGTGTGCGCAGCGTGCTCATGGACACCCGCATAAAACAAAAATAAAAACAGCGCGTGCTTATTCTGCATCAATTTTTCAAAAGTTCATTGACCGTCGTGATGAATGGGTCCTCAGTGCGGCTCAATGTAGGTAGAAAAAAAGCGCACGTTATACAGAAAACCGCCTCGAAGCGCTTGACCACTAAAAGTGTGCTCATGTCATTGTTCTCAGAAGGGCATGAGTCGAAGTGAGTGGGGATTGAGTTATGTTACTTTTCTTTACATTGAGAAATAATTCCACTCCATTTCCTGCCGGTTTCACCCCTACTGCAGGTAAAGCCTGGCTCTTTATGTTTTACAATTCACACTCCTTGAAGCCAATTGCATCACCGTGCGCCGGATAAGCCTGGAGACATTTACACTGTGATCTGTTTCAATCAACTCCCCTCACCCAGCGCTGCTGGACACTACTTTGTTACACTGAGTTTGCCCTGTTGGTATTCAGACGTGTGACCTTCGGCACATTGGGTGGGCGCTCAACCCACTGAGCTGTATTGTGTATTAAGGCAGCATCAGATTCAAGGTCTTTCCTTTGAGACCCTGATATTGGATGTGTCACCAGGGTCTGAATGTGAAACTTGTTCTCAGCCACCTTGCCTCCCACCTCGTTTGGTGAAATAGGAGTTTACCAATCTGTGGAAAAAAACAGAAACTGCTTCGCTTAGCCAGAAGTGGGCCTTCTGAGTCGGGCAGGTCTAGCAAGGATCTGTTCCGAAATAGTCAATCTAGTTTGTTTTCTTGAGTGGTGCTTGCTGTGGCAATTTGCACTTTTGCAGAACTGTATAAAATTTAAAAGTAATATATCCCACCACACAGTGAACTCATAGGGACAAAACGCTGAGTCAAACAGGGGTACTGGCAAGGAACAGGTAGAGCCCAGATCACCGTAGCGGGTACATTAACCCACTGAGCTATTGTACGCATGACGCAAATCTTTTATTTACTTATTTTAAATATTTCATCCATTCGTTTAGTTGAAGTATTTGATATAGCGCAGACTTGGCGCCACAAAACAACAGAGTGCCTTAGACGCAGCATTTTATTGCAGCAGAAGCATCTCGAACACGAAAAGCTACACGTAAGAGGGGTGTGTGAGGCCGGTGCAGAGCAGACCACAGACACCAGGCTGTGATGGGGAACTGTGTGCTCTCTTCACCAGCCACTCAGGGAAGGCGTTCTACCACAATATCAAAGTTTTAATATGGACTTGCACTTATATTGAATCCACAATATCAGCTACCACCATATCATATAAGTGGGTGTGGGGTGAAGAGCAGTAAACCCTTACTTCCCCATCTATGCGTGACATTGACCATGTGTTAGTAGTTGACTCTCGAGCTGATATACATGCAGACAGACATTAACCTCAATATTGCCACATGTAACCTTCAGAGAATGCCTTTCTTACTTACCAGGCGACCATTCTTCAGACACTGCCACCTCAGCCCACTCCTGGAGGTAGGGTGACCAACTGGCATGGGTGCAAATTCAGGATGGTGAGTGTAAAAATTCAGGACAAAGGGTCAAAATTCAGGACAAAAATTCAGGGCAAAAGTTACATTTTACACACATATTCATGAACGCTCTTTAAAGAATAAGTCAGGTTGTGAATGATTATATAACATTAGAGACTGAAACATGTGGGGGTGGAGTGTGATAATTCTGCCTCCAGCAGACCCACATTAACCAAATGTAATCACCCACATGATGTGGATACCAGCCATTTTCAAATTATAGCAACATGTATCCAACAATGAATGCTACTGGGCAACAATCTCGCTGTTCAATTTTCATTATCCCCCAACATGTGTGCATTGAGCATTTTTTATAACTATGATAATCCAAAGTTATTTAATTGGGATCACCCTCTGGGCCAGGGGTTCCATATAAATCTGGCAGCTCATTGTACCTTCAGGTCAAAACTGCCTTGACATGACATTAACACATACCCCTGATACATGGCTTGAGGTCCGACACGAAACTAAATGAAATGGGCACAAAAGGCAAAATGGGTTGGGGATTCTTTGCTGACTTCGATCATCATACCCACGTTTTCCGCATTTTGGCGACTAACATTCTAAGCATTTTTGCAACTACTTCAAGAAAGACCCATTAGACTATGCTTTAAGTACTGGAATCTTATTACAGGAGGCCAGGCAAGATGAGATACAATACTCTTTTTGAAACCAAGCACCTTATTTCCCATTTATGCAGATACCATGAAGTTGTACTGGTTTTTTCATGGGCTGAAAGAGGCATTAGCATCCAACCATGTGTTTCTCTATCAAAAGGGTGTGGATAAAGACGGAGGAACAGAAAAAAAGAATCACTTCCTATTTACAGGGTTTATTTTTTGCCGAACTGAGTTGTAAACTGTTGATTCGACTTGGAAGGATGAATAGCTGAGCGAGCCCTGACAGGATTCAGACCTGTGTGCTGTAGAATATACGGAAGTCAGCAACGGGGATTTGACTCACTGAGTCATCTTACAGTTTACGGTGCTATCGCACCCTTTTGCAGACTATTTCATAAACTAGAAAATGTGTACTTAGAGGACCATATTCTCTTTGCCAAACTCCTAGGTGGCTATCCCACGGCTTGCCATTCAGAAGTTGAAAATAAATCACACATCAGCTGGTATTTAGCAGTTCGATCTCTGTACCTTTTTATTTCTCAAGTTTGCTGTATGCTTCTCTCTGTCGCTTGAACTCCTCTTTCACAGCTTGCTCTGTCCTAGTCTCTTGGTCTTTCAATAGATTTTCGAGTTCATGAACTCTGCCTACTAACTGTACCTCGCAAAAACAAAGTATGGTGTCATCAGGGAGCTCCAAGGATTGCAGCAATTAACGCCTACCAAGCAGCCTTTCACACATTTGCATTTCTTTGGGGAAGAAGGCCCTGGGCTTATTTCTTTTCAGCCGTCTGCCCCTCCCTCTGGAATGCAGCTAAGGAGACTCCCTTGCACGGCAGGTGGGGAATCTAAATTGGCTAATTTACGGACTGTCCGTGAAAATTACGGACGGTTGGTCACCCTACCTGGAGAGGGAGGAGTCTGCGGGCGACCCGCCTCCAGGGCCTGAGTGCACCTCATGATGTAAAGGGCAGGACAAGGAAATGATAAGGAGGTCTCCGTCATCTTTATGTGGACTATAATTACTTTTTACCCATCTAAAATGTTATGTTATGTGTGGGCACCTAGATGATCTGCCCTGCTTTTAACTGATATGCTGGGACAGAGGAGTAAAAGGGAACCATACACAATATGGCCTCTTTTTTCTGTCCCATATGTCAAAAAACACATGGCCTCCTGCCACTCACTCCATTCACTCTCTGTGCCTTCCCTCCCCTCCAGAAGCGGTGCTCTCTGCTCTCCAGCACTGATCTGAGGGAACTGAGCCAGAAAAGTCCGGAATTCCTTTATGATGTCACAACAGTGGGTAACAAGTTGTGTTACTCACTGTTGCATTGCCATAATATAGCCTTATAGCCTGCCGTAGCGGGCTATACCGGCTATTAAAGGCCCGCTCCCGCGTTAAAGGCCCGAGCCGAAGGCGAGGGACTTTAACAAGGGAACGGGACTTTAATAGCCGGTATAGCCCTGCTACGAAGGGCTATAAGGCTATTAGAACATTCTGCCACTAGAGGGCAGAATGTTCTAACAAATAAAGCATTGGAATGTTGCTCTGCGGGCCTTTACCGGCCCGTAGAAGCAGGGAGCACTCCATTGTCTTCAATGGAGCTCCCAACATTCCAATGTTCTAATAGAAGTTAATAGCCAGATTTAGAATCCAGTTCTTCATGCTGATAACAAACCAATAATGGCATGTTGTGTAGCACACACAACGAACAGCCGTTTCTTGGGACTGACAACACTCATCTGGATGGCACTGTATGCAGAGCCAGCATTGCCAGATCTAGACCCTGGAACCAGTGGCGGCTCATCCACTAAGGCAGAGGAAAAATAATATGATAACGCAACATTATTATCGTTTTATTTTGAGTATGGAGCCAGGTTAGGGCGGGGCGGGGCTGGACTCTAGTCAGAGGGGGAGGAGGCGCGGTGGGCACTTTCTAAGTGCGCATGATGGTTTGTCTGGCCGTCTTGGGTCGGCCAAACTGTCATGCGGAATTTAACATTTCTCCACCTGGTTGTGTTGCACAGTCAGGTGGAGAACTGTCCCAGGCTCCAAGGCACTACCTGAGCGGCCAAACAGGCCGCTCAGCTTGGCCGCTCAGACCAATCACAACGCTGCTGTCATGCTGGTGATAGCAGCGCCGTGATTGGCTTAGCGGAGTCTGGGAGCCTGGGTGCTGCCGGGGACCAGGAGGAACAGAGGGAGGATGGAGGTGAGGCGGTGGCCGGCCACAAAACAGGTAAGTCGTCGCCTTTTTTTTCCTTCGTTTTTTGTAACCCTCCCTCCCCCCGCCCCCTGCCACCGTTCCTCGAAGGCGCCACTGCCTGGAACTGACAAGTTACAGAAAGGCTGACAACAGGTACTCAACCCACCGAGCTACACTGCCCTGTTCAGGGTTGTTGAGTGAATGTGTCAATGAATACAACACAGTCTTAGGTCTAGAAGACAATACAAGCATTGGCAAAGCTGATAGGTCTTGCCTATGGGCAAGCTGTTGGCTTTGGCAATCTAGTGGGGTAGGTAACAGGGGGGCGTGTGGAGGTGGTTAATGGGGGAGCATGGGTGGGTAATGCAACAGTTAAAAAAGAGCTATGAAATGGCGAGCGTTGGCCCCTTCCTAGCGTTTTTTTTTTTAACTTCTGAGAAGAGGAAAAATAACACAGACCGGAGGGAGGGTGTTAGGGGAAAAGAAACAGGGATGGGAGGGCGGGGGGGAAGAAAAATTCAGATGGGGTGGGTGGGGGAAGGTAAATAAAAGTGCTGTGACACAACCAGTGTTGACTGCGTCATAGTGCTTTTTTAAAAAGAAATAGTACCTCAATCACAGTGTGAGCAGCAGATGACCAGCGACGGACACTAATTAAATAATTTACTTACTCTGTACTTGGTCCATGCGCCACTAAGAGAAAAGGAAGTGATGCATGGCAAGCGCTGCCCAATTAGAAGGCAGCAAAGAAGAGTGAAAAGGCTGCAAACAAATGGTAAGTAATGACGTTACGTTGTGTTATTTTATGTTACGTGCTGTTATGACATGGGTTTGTACATCGCTAACGTGGCTACAAAGACGCAGATGGAGCCTTGTGTATCGTGATGTTATAATATGCTAGGGTGTTGTGTTATTTCATCCTATAACTTCAGGTTAGGTTAGGTGATGTCACACTATGTTAATGAAGCCACCCTGCCCTATATTAACTTGTCAGAGTCTCTAAGATGAGGCCACCACGGAAATGTACATCTGACAAAATAATATAGGCAGCTCTGCAGGTTAACGCACCTGCCTGTTCAAAACAGCACTTATCCTGTAACCTGCCACTGAGCTTGGCAACGCTGTACACACACCTCTGCTACACAGTGACACAAACCAGAGCAGAAAAAATGTACCTCTCACGCCTAATAAATACCCTCTACCCATATTTTGGGGGATGCCATTTAAACGCAAAGCGCTTATTAGGTAAAGTTATTCCCATATAACCTGCAAACTGTAAAAGAAACACCAATTGAAACAAGTCCTTTCCAACAGCTTATTTATTGGTACTTAGCAGTGGCGGAGGAGAGCTTCCAAGTGCACTGAATTTTCGCAGGTAGCGGACGCGAGGCTCAAGGAGATGTAGTGCTGTGTCCAGTATCGCACATTTAAGTGAAGTGAGTAAATGTGGAGCACCGTAAAAAAAGTATTATTACTGAAGACCTGGAGGCTAAATATGGGGTCAGCATGTACACAAATTGTGTGACCCTGGACATATTGGTGTCTGTTCAGCAGCCTACCTATTAATATACATGCTCACAAACAGGTTACGTGACAGTACCGGGTGCTTAAGTATCCACTGGCATGGTGTACATGCGAAGCCCTCCTGGAGTTTACAGATTCACTGGTGCTTCCTTAATGGAAGTTTAGGCACAATTTTCAAGCATGCGCCAAAGGTGGGGGCGTGACTTTCTTTGTGTGATGCACTTTTTACTGTAAGACCACATGCATCAAAGAGAGCAGAAATAGGCCACAGCGCCCCTGCTTGATTCACACCTCCATGGAGGTGCCATCTCTCCATGTGAGGAGGACACCGATACTCCAATTCTGGGCTTTCCTTTTACAGATCAGAGAATTCTGGGACTTGCAGTGCTTCCTTTGATTCCCCTGTACCCAAATCACCAAGGCTATCAGATGCCTCCATGTCACCGGGGACACCATTTTGAGTCCTGCGCTCCACATTAACAATATGCAAGAGCGGGTGTTGCAGACAATCAACGGTCACTGGGCTCCACCTATGGAATGGTTTAGCTCTGGGGTTCTAGGGCCGCCTCAGTGCTCCATACCAAGTACACCTCTTCGGCACTTGACTCCCAGGACAGCCAGGCAAAGCTTTACTCCGGAAGCGATGAGGCTCAGACACTCAGAACTCAATGAAGCGTCCCAATACCCTTCATTAATCAATGGTTAGCCAGTGCTGTCCCTCTACAAAATAAAAGTATTTTATACAAAGAGCAAGATGGACAGTGGAAACTCCAGCTGTCCACCACGGCCCAGGGGCATAACTTGGTCAGTTAGAGGGGGGGTGAGCGGGGTGAGCTTTAAATTGCCAATCACGCTGGCAGATTATTGTAAAATACATTGTATGAGAAGCTGGGCCGTGGAAAGAGAGAGCAGTGCGGATTGTTAGAGTTATTTAAAAGACATTATGTTGTAAAATGACCAACACTTTAAAGAACTTCAAAACAGACAGAAGACGGAGAGTGTGTGTGTGTATGTTTCTGTCTGTGAGTACAGTGCATGCAAAAATCCTAGGTAAAATCCGACAGCCACTTCACCATACTCAAGTAAAAGCACCTGTACCAGTGGCGGCTGGTGACATTTGAAAGTGGTGAGGCGTAAAATTTGTGTTGGAGTGGACCGTGGCGAGCGAGCGAGCCTGAACAACCTAAGGAGGGTTCGGGGGGGGTTCTCCCCCCGAGAAAATTTTGAAAAAGAGTGGGCAAATGGTGCATTTTCAAGCAAATTTGAGAAAGCAAGAAGGTTAATAAAGCAATTGTGAAAGTGCAGTTATTACATTAAACATTACTAAACAACATTTCTCTGCAAAAGGTCTGTAATAGACTAGTCTCCCACATTAAAAGCAAATGTCAAGAAAACGGTATTCAAAAAATTCTGTTTATGAAGGTCATCAGGGCAAGACTGCAGAATAAAGCTGGCAAATCTCTGTGCACCTCTCTCTGAGAAGCATACACGCTGCGTGCCAGTAGGGCCTAGCTTCAGAAACATTTCTATCTACAAATGTTCAGTCTCTGAAGCTAGGCACTGCTGGCACGCAGCGTGTATGATTTTCAGAGGTGCGTGGCAGGGCCTAGCTTCAGAAACATAACATTTCTTATAGATAGAAATGTTTCTGAAGCTAGGCCCTGCTGGCATGCACCTTTAGGGGTGCGTGCCAGCAGAGCCTAGCTTCAGAAACATTTCTATCTACAAGAAATGTGTAGTCAACAAAACGCATGCCAGCTTTGTCATTACAAACTATGTTGGGGCATGAAAGATGCTGGCACGGCCACCCGCTGGACGATTTTACATTAACTGAAACTGAACCTGAGGTGGGAGGGCCAACACTAGCCTTATTGAGGAACAAATCTACCAAAGTCAGTGCACAAAAAGCTGGCAAAAATAAACATTTGTAATGCCACGTGTTATCCACCCCAAATACAAACTGTGTTTCTGCTACACATCACATTATGTCTGCAGGGCCCGTTTATGTGACCACCGAACTCAAACCTTTACAAATACTCCCTTTGTAATGAAAGTCAGACGTGAGGGAACACCCTACTCTAGAACACACACACAAAGGAATTATTTGTAAAGGTTTGAAATCCGAAATTAGTTCGGAGATGGATGGCGCCTTTTATGAGATTAAAGGGTAAATAGCAATACGATCAGTGGGTAAATAGCAAGACGTGATCACTAGACAAACACAGGAAAAGAGAGGCAGAAAGTGTGGAGAGCTTGGAGGGTGTTAGAAAGAAAGAGATGGAAGAGAGAGGAAGAGAAGGAAGCAGAGTTAACTAAATACGTAGCGAAAAAGAGAGCGAGAAGGGTGTGAGAAAAAAGAGAAAATAGAAAGGCAGAGATTCCAAAAGCCTCACCGTGCGCAGGCAAGGCGGGATGGACCTGAGGAAGCGAAAGCCAATATTTAATAAGAATTAAATGCTCTGCTATTTGACAGAAGCAGTGAAAACATGCATGTGATTACTGTTATCAATAAATAATGCAACCTGGTGGCAAATGGTGGCATCCTGAGGCAAGGGGTGATTTACTGTCGCACTGGCGTTGGTCCGGTCGTTAACTTTTTAAACTCAGGCAGTGCTGCACGCGCCACAGAATCAGAAGAATTAGAATTACCGAAATATAATATTTGGACATAGTCATGCGCCAATACACTACCAGCCCTCTGTACACACCTAAACAACAATAACCAGTATATTTAATTTTGACTTTTTGTAGTACTGACTACTGACGAGGGCATTAATGGTGGCGCCGGGACACTGCCCCCTTCTCCCCCCACCTCGGCCCAGCGCGCGGCTCACAAGGGGAGTCATTCATTGGTGTTGGTGTCTTTTTGAAAATACAGGAGGGGGGTCGGACACAGCAAACAGACACTCCAAACAAACAAATTTAGAACACTGTAGCCTGAATCGTAGAGCACAATTACCCCCCCCATAGAATTGGTAATGGTTATTTTGAGATAAACGAAATTCGAAGATTCAAGTTATTGTAACAGTATGTGCGGCAGTCAGGCAGACCACACCCACTCGATAAACACAAGCAGGCCGAATGCACAAGTAAGTGTGTGTGATGGAAACGCTAACAATTTTAGAATAAATATACACTCAGTAGATCTCTCACAAGTACAAGTACAACTTTCATAGCACCCTTTTAGTGCAAGCCTTGCACTAAAAGGGTGCTATGAAAGCTACAACACAAAAAAACTTGATGGAAATTTAACAAAGTAGGAGAAATCTGTTACGTACTACTAAAATGCAGCGCTGATTGTAGCTTCCAAGCACTAGTTCATATTTTCCCAGAAACCCCTAAGAGGCCAGTCCGCACAACTGAACTGGGCTCTAACCACATGAAGGGGAGCTGCCAGACTGGAGGAAGCACTTCTCTAAAAAGCATTCAAGAATACAGGTGTCGAAAATCATGTTTATGTTCCCTACCACACCTTAGGCTCGAGTAAATCCAGTTTCAATCCAATGGGGTTGGTAATCCCATTAATCCGCCCTCCCTGGCCCAAACTACCTTGCCGGTCCTCATAAATGAGTAATATTAGGGCAGCACAGTGTGCTGTGTAAGCATACTGCTTGTCACAACACTGATAAACAACAAGTTTAACTCAGCGTGGCGTCCTCTGCCAAGAGTCAGCCACGGTCGGAAGGAACGCGGGGCAAGATTCACGTCAGTGGTACCGAGGCTGGGTCATCGATGAAGGAAAGGTGAGACATTTGACATCTTGTAAAAGAATAGCATTGGAAACGGCGCGCGGATAATTAAATATTTCAAATTTCAGCCAATTTAAAGCTCATTTCACGTCAGTAATTTGTTACCGAAAATCGGAAATTACTTGTAGGAAAGCAGGACCCGGGGCACTCACCGACCAATTATGTCACCAATTCAGCGCCTGCGCCACCTGCTGGGTACCAAACATGCAGTAATGTTATGTGTGTTATACTTTACACATAAATAAACGTAATCATCTGAACTTTACATTTTTTAATAGTATTTCCTAGTTTATATTGTATAACAAAGTACAGTTAACAGTAAATAATTCTGAATGCGATGAAATTTACTTAAATTGTGAGGAAGTGAATCCAGTTTAACAAAACTGATAGTTACCCCGTGTTAGGTGAGATTGACCAGATCTTGTTGTCATGTTCGTCATCCCTGTGTTCTGAAGCAGTACGGACCGGCTGTCTGATACAATGCAGGGGGAGGCGCATGTACGCCTCCCCTAACGCTGATAGCCAGTTGTATCATTGTGCGCGACAATGCTCTGGGCCAATTGTTAATTAAAGAGGCCCTCCATCTGTATGGGAAGGGCGTGCCTGCTTTGGGGAAGTGCGCGAGTCTCACGAACTCTCGCAATGTTTTTCAAGGGAGTAAGAAATCAAAATGCAAAATCACATCTGTAACATCGTGGGAATTACACTGAGGCCAATTCAAGATTGCACCACAAAGATAATACTTTTACGTTGAATTGGGCTTTCTAGTTGACTGTAGCACACAACCACGAGCCCGCCAAAACATTTTAAACTGCACAATGCAATAAATAGATTACTCACCCGCCTTCTGTAACAACTACTGTGCAAACCCTGCTGTTCACTGCACACCCGATAATTACCGATGCCGCAGGGTGTGGTCAGTCGCGGCCGGCATGGGGGGTGGAAGCGGGACAGCAATTAAAATAAAACTCACCACGCACCGCCTCAGCTCCTGGCCCGTCCCGACTCCTGCGTTTTCCTGATGCTCTCGGCTCTCCTCAGGAAAGCCACCCACAGGCAGCCTCCCTCCCCTACGCCAATCACAACGCTGCAATGGCAGCGTTGTGATTGGTGCGGTGCAGGCGCACAGCGCCCCAGCCGGGCACCTAATGGGAGGCCCTTTTCTCTATGTAGGCTGCCCACATAGAGAAAAGGGAGACTGCGCATGACTGCTTTGGTCGGCCCCAGGCCGATCCAAGCAGTCCGGGCCCACAACAGTGGGCAAGCCACTCCCCCCTGCCCTCGAGCAGGACCGCCCACCCTCCCTCCCACAACCAGGCACTCCAGGCACTTCTGCTTTCGCGCAGTGCGAGAAGCAGAAACATAAAATGGTAGTTTTACCATTTTATGTTTCTGCTTCTCGCACTGCGATAGCTAGTGGGGCGACGCCCCTATGGAGCAGCCGCCACTGACCTGTACCCAACTATTTCCTAGAGAATCCCTTTATTAGGGGGGTGTAACACCTCAAACACCACTCTGAAGCTACGCCACTGGTGTGCACTTCTTCCATAGTCAGGGGCAGTTTACTGGCCTGGCCAGAAGTCCAGTTCATAGCCACAGAGTTGACCAATCAGCTCGTGTGCACGGATTAAATTTTAGGAGGTTCCTCCAATCAAGTCCTACGCTGCACGATGAATGTGAGGGTCTCATTGCCAATGATAATGTTTCTCCAAATCTAAAAGTTCAGGTTCAGCGCCTAGAGGCAATTCGTTTTGCAGACGGGTTATATAAAATGCTGATTATAAAAGTTATGAACCGAGATAAAGTGTGCAGCCCCGGGGCGGTTGGGGGGCTCCACATACAGTGGAGGGTGGCTCAGTCCTGAAGTAAGGAAGCACTTCTTAGACATGGCAGGAAGGGACGCAGGAGGTTACATCCATTGCAACGTTACTGACATGCCTGGGACCGGCAGAGAGGAGAAGTCCACGGCTGATGACGGTTGGTTGATACCTCAATGCACTGATGAATGAAGAGCACGATTACCAGGAGCCAAAGGCTCCTCCGCGGAGATGCTCTGTGCTGCGAGGCCTTGCAAGGGCTCACATGACGTCTGGTGATGTCGGCACCCACGGTATCTCACTTGCACTTCCTTCTCATCCACCCACCACTCCTTCTCCCATCTGGGTCACTTTCATCATTGGCCGGCGGAAATGAGGCGGGCTGTAGCGGCAACGAGCCAAGGAGGGTTGGGAGAGGCATAAGGCTGGCCCTACACCCACACCCTCCATAGAGTCCCCACCCCACACCAGCCTCCCCTCCCCCTCATCAGCTACCATGGCCTGGCCTGAGACCCCTGTGCCTCATCCGCAGTGCTTTAAACGGGTCGATACTGAGTACCTGCACTTTTCAATTATATTTATAAGCGCTTACTACCCCTGACGAGGCATCGAAGCGCTTTTTATCGAGTAGCACACTACTCCAGAACCCAAAAGGATTAGTAGTGGATTAGTATAGGGAAATTGAGTTAATTTGATTGGTGGACATGTGAGTCTGTTAGTTGGATTGAATAGGATAATGGAGGGATAGAGGAGGGAAGAGTCTAGAAAGTGTTATTTGGGAGGTCATAGTAGTAAGATGAGGTTTGGGATGAGTGAAAAGGAGAGATGGAGGAGGGAAGAGTCTCTAGAAAGGGATTAGGGAGATCATGGTAGCAGAATGAGTTTTAGGATGAGTCAAAGGAGGGATACATGAGGGAAGAATTTAGAAAGGGTTGTTTGAAAGATCATAGTAGTAAAATGAGTTTGGGGTGAGCCCGGAGGGATAGAGAATTATGCTGAAGGAAATGGCCCAAATAGGGTCACCCGTCTCACTCACGGCCACCTCTCAGCCTTCCATACCAAACGAAGAGTGGGTCAGACAGTAGAGAATACAAACCAATACTTGTTTATTCAAATACACTCAGAGTGGAGCCCGGTCTGCCCAGTCACCTAGGAGAGTTGCAGAGGGACTGACATCAGTAAGCATAACGACACATTTTGTACACTTCGAAACCAATGAAAGCACGCCCATCATGGAATTTTCCAAGCAGTTGCAGCTGGACAGTAAATTACAAAGGAGTAAGTTTTGATTCTGAGGCCGGGCACACATTATCTGCTTTTCAAGGTCATTCTGCCTGTGCCCACCGCTAGACAAGTGGGAGAAGGCCTACATCTAACAAGAAAGGTATGCACTAATAAGAACAGTGCATTCATTAGTGTGGCAGAACTCAGCTTCGGAGAAACATAACCTAGAGAAGGCCATTTCTCAGAAACGGCGAAGGATTAGTGTTGGTTACGATTTAAAATGGCAGCTATACATAAAATGGTGCAGAGAATGCTAACTTTACATAAACAGTGCTAAAACATATTTTCTATTCTAACAGACCCTCCTTTTAGCATGAGCTAAACATTTTCTAATAATATCAAACAAATCATATAAGGCAATAAGACATATCAGCATACAGGGATGTGGAATTCCTATAGCCCGATGCCCAGGACATATTGTTTGGGGTCAAGGGCAACAAGTTTTCATGTGTATTTTGTCCTTGGGACAAGGAGGTCCAGCCCCCTGCAGCACAAACCCTTTGGCTGACAGTTTGCAGTACCACATTATGGATCAGGGAAGGGCACTGTCTGCAGTTAAGGTAATATTTTTGTCTATATGTTAATGCTGTTTGTAATCATGGTTCACTAATTGAAAGCCTTTTTTTAGGGTGAGCGCTCTAAGGAAATGTTGTAAGCTCGGACTGCACTACTGACAGTGGTTTCAGTATAAAAATGTGTACACATGTTTTCAAAGTTTAGCAATATGAGGCTATGTATAATGCTCCCAGAATGCTCTCTGATTTGATGCAAATATTCGCAGAAGCTTGAAAGCAAGATTGATTATTCTTTGCTTTCAAAATAAAATGTTCATTAAAAAAATGAAAGCAGGAAAAAAAAAACATTTTGCTAAACTACTTAAAATTTCAGGTACCATTTCTTTGCAGCATCATTTAGTAACGTGTTGATGCATGCTAGTATTTCCCAAAAATATTTATAATGGAAAATCAGTGTAACCAGTTTCAATAAGGTTATGGGAAACAAAAATAAACAAGCCTTGGCAAAGCCAGTAGGTCTGAAATTGGTGGTCAGCTTTTTAGAAACCGGTCCCAGGATGCTTGTTTCCGGTTCAGGAAAGACCTGGCTTGGCAGTTCGGGCTGGACTGTTCCCATGAGGCACAGGGTCAAGACTGATTTGCATATAGCAGAGTCTGAACTGAGGTGGCGAAGTGAGCTAAAGAATGATGATGGATTCAACCCAGATCTGTGACTGGGGGTGAGTGTCTGAAAAGTTTCAGCGCTCCGTCCATCATCTCCTTGTGTTTGCTTTGTTCGCCCTAAGTTGGCAGGGTATGCCCAGACGTGGGTCCCTTGCTCACTTTGCCACTGGATTCAAGCTAGCCTGGCTGATGAAGGGTGTTACCCAGAAACCGGTCCCAGGATGCTTATTTCCGGTCCAGGAAAGACCTGGCTTGGCAGTTCGGGCTGGACTGTTCCCATGAGCCTCAGGGTCAAGACTGATTTGCATATAGCAGGGTCTGAACTGAGGTGGCGAAGTGAGCTGAAGAATGATGATGGATTCAACCCAGATCTGTGACTAGGGGTGAGTGTCTGAAAAGTTTCAGCGCTCCGTCCATCATCTCCTTGTGTTTGCTTTGTTCGCCCTAAGTTGGCAGGGTATGCCCAGATGTGGGTCCCTTGCTCACTTTGCCACTGGATTCAAGCTAGCCTAGCTGATGAAGGGTGTTACCCAGAAACCGGTCCCAGGATGCTTGTTTCCGGTTCAGGAAAGACCTGGCTTGGCAGTTCGGGCTTGACTGTTCCCATGAGGCACAGGGTCAATACTGATTTGCATGTAGCAGGGTCTGAACTGAGGTGGCGAAGTGAGCTAAAGAATGATGATGGATTCAACCCAGATCTGTGACTGGGGGTGAGTGTCTGAAAAGTTTCAGCGCTCCGTCCATCATCTCCTTGTGTTTGCTTTGTTCGCCCTAAGTTGGCAGGGTATGCCCAGACGTGGGTCCCTTGCTCACTTTGCCACTGGATGCAAGCTAGCCTGGCTGATGAAGGGTGTTACCCAGAAACCGGTCCCAGGATGCTTGTTTCTGGTTCAGGAAAGACCAGGCTTGGCAGTTCGGGCTGGACTGTTCCCATGAGGCACAGGGTCAAGACTGATTTGCATATAGCAGGGTCTGAACTGAGGTGGCGAAGAGAGCTAAAGAATGATGATGGATTCAACCCAGATCTGTGACTGGGGGTGAGTGTCTGAAAAGTTTCAGCGCTCTGTCCATCATCTCCTTGTGTTTGCTTTGTTCGCCCTAAGTTGGCAGGGTATGCCCAGACGTGGGTACCTTGCTCACTTTGCCACTGGATTCAAGCGAGCCTGGCTGATGAAGGGTGTTACCGAGAAACCGGTCCCAGGATGCTTGTTTCCGGTTCAGGAAAGACCTGGCTTGGCAGTTCGGGCTGGACTGTTCCCATGAGGCACAGGGTCAAGACTGATTTGCATATAGCAGGGTCTGAACTGAGGTGGCGAAGTGAGCTAAAGAATGATGATGGATTCAACCCAGATCTGTGACTGGGGGTAGGTGTCTGAAAAGTTTCAGCGCTCCGTCCATCATCTCCTTGTGTTTGCTTTGTTCGCCCTAAGTTGGCAGGGTATGCCCAGACGTGGGTCCCTTGCTCACTTTGCCACTGGATTCAAGCTAGCCTGGCTGATGAAGGGTGTTACCCTGAAACCGGTCCCAAGATGCTTGTTTCCGGTTCAGGAAAGACCTGGCTTGGCAGTTCGGGCTGGACTGTTCCCATGACGCACAGGGTCAAGACTGATTTGCATATAGCAGGGTCTGAACTGAGGTGGCGAAGTGAGCTAAAGAATGATGATGGATTCAACCCAGATCTGTGACTGGGGGTGAGTGTCTGAAAAGTTTCAGCGCTCCGTCCATCATCTCCTTGTGTTTGCTTTGTTCGCCCTAAGTTGGCAGGGTATGCCCAGACGTGGGTCCCTTGCTCACTTTGCCACTGGATTCAAGCTAGCCTGGCTGATGAAGGGTGTTACCCTGAAACCGGTCCCAAGATGCTTGTTTCCGGTTCAGGAAAGACCTGGCTTGGCAGTTCGGGCTGGACTGTTCCCATGAGGCACAGGGTCAAGACTGATTTGCATATAGCAGGGTCTGAACTGAGGTGGCGAAGTGAGCTAAAGAATGATGATGGATTCAACCCAGATCTGTGACTGGGGGTAGGTGTCTGAAAAGTTTCAGCGCTCCGTCCATCATCTCCTTGTGTTTGCTTTGTTCGCCCTAAGTTGGCAGGGTATGCCCAGACGTGGGTCCCTTGCTCACTTTGCCACTGGATTCAAGCTAGCCTGGCTGATGAAGGGTGTTACCCAGAAACCGGTCCCAAGATGCTTGTTTCCGGTTCAGGAAAGACCTGGCTTGGCAGTTCGGGCTGGACTGTTCCCATGAGGCACAGGGTCAAGACTGATTTGCATATAGCAGAGTCTGAACTGAGGTGGCGAAGTGAGCTAAAGAATGATGATGGATTCAACCCAGATCTGTGACTGGGGGTGAGTGTCTGAAAAGTTTCAGCGCTCCGTCCATCATCTCCTTGTGTTTGCTTTGTTCGCCCTAAGTTGGCAGGGTATGCCCAGACGTGGGTCCCTTGCTCACTTTGCCACTGGATTCAAGCTAGCCTGGCTGATGAAGGGTGTTACCCAGAAACCGGTCCCAGGATGCTTATTTCCGGTTCAGGAAAGACCTGGCTTGGCAGTTCGGGCTGGACTGTTCCCATGAGCCTCAGGGTCAAGACTGATTTGCATATAGCAGGGTCTGAACTGAGGTGGCGAAGTGAGGTGAAGAATGATGATGGATTCAACCCAGATCTGTGACTAGGGGTGAGTGTCTGAAAAGTTTCAGCGCTCCGTCCATCATCTCCTTGTGTTTGCTTTGTTCGCCCTAAGTTGGCAGGGTATGCCCAGATGTGGGTCCCTTGCTCACTTTGCCACTGGATTCAAGCTAGCCTAGCTGATGAAGGGTGTTACCCAGAAACCGGTCCCAGGATGCTTGTTTCCGGTTCAGGAAAGACCTGGCTTGGCAGTTCGGGCTTGACTGTTCCCATGAGGCACAGGGTCAATACTGATTTGCATGTAGCAGGGTCTGAACTGAGGTGGCGAAGTGAGCTAAAGAATGATGATGGATTCAACCCAGATCTGTGACTGGGGGTGAGTGTCTGAAAAGTTTCAGCGCTCCGTCCATCATCTCCTTGTGTTTGCTTTGTTCGCCCTAAGTTGGCAGGGTATGCCCAGACGTGGGTCCCTTGCTCACTTTGCCACTGGATGCAAGCTAGCCTGGCTGATGAAGGGTGTTACCCAGAAACCGGTCCCAGGATGCTTGTTTCTGGTTCAGGAAAGACCAGGCTTGGCAGTTCGGGCTGGACTGTTCCCATGAGGCACAGGGTCAAGACTGATTTGCATATAGCAGGGTCTGAACTGAGGTGGCGAAGAGAGCTAAAGAATGATGATGGATTCAACCCAGATCTGTGACTGGGGGTGAGTGTCTGAAAAGTTTCAGCGCTCTGTCCATCATCTCCTTGTGTTTGCTTTGTTCGCCCTAAGTTGGCAGGGTATGCCCAGACGTGGGTACCTTGCTCACTTTGCCACTGGATTCAAGCGAGCCTGGCTGATGAAGGGTGTTACCGAGAAACCGGTCCCAGGATGCTTGTTTCCGGTTCAGGAAAGACCTGGCTTGGCAGTTCGGGCTGGACTGTTCCCATGAGGCACAGGGTCAAGACTGATTTGCATATAGCAGGGTCTGAACTGAGGTGGCGAAGTGAGCTAAAGAATGATGATGGATTCAACCCAGATCTGTGACTGGGGGTAGGTGTCTGAAAAGTTTCAGCGCTCCGTCCATCATCTCCTTGTGTTTGCTTTGTTCGCCCTAAGTTGGCAGGGTATGCCCAGACGTGGGTCCCTTGCTCACTTTGCCACTGGATTCAAGCTAGCCTGGCTGATGAAGGGTGTTACCCTGAAACCGGTCCCAGGATGCTTGTTTCCGGTTCAGGAAAGACCTGGCTTGGCAGTTCGGGCTGGACTGTTCCCATGACGCACAGGGTCAAGACTGATTTGCATATAGCAGGGTCTGAACTGAGGTGGCGAAGTGAGCTAAAGAATGATGATGGATTCAACCCAGATCTGTGACTGGGGGTGAGTGTCTGAAAAGTTTCAGCGCTCCGTCCATCATCTCCTTGTGTTTGCTTTGTTCGCCCTAAGTTGGCAGGGTATGCCCAGACGTGGGTCCCTTGCTCACTTTGCCACTGGATTCAAGCTAGCCTGGCTGATGAAGGGTGTTACCCTGAAACCGGTCCCAGGATGCTTGTTTCCGGTTCAGGAAAGACCTGGCTTGGCAGTTCGGCTGGACTGTTCCCATGACACACAGGGTCAAGACTGATTTGCATATAGCAGGGTCTGAACTGAGGTGGCGAAGTGAGCTAAAGAATGATGATGGATTCAACCCAGATCTGTGACTGGGGGTGAGTGTCTGAAAAGTTTCAGCGCTCCGTCCATCATCTCCTTGTGTTTGCTCAGCTTTTTAGTTTTGTCATTGTGTCTTGTATTGGCATGGTTTATAAAGCAAAAATTGTTTTTTGGCCTCAAAAGGCACACACTGCCACAGTAGTTACTGGCACTGAACAAAACTACTTTGTGTGCCGATATGCTCCTTGAGAAGGAGCAGAATGCTGTCATTCACAGTGAAGTAAGCCGATCCAGAGACAGACAGAATTTTAATAAACACAAAAGGCCATGGTCAATGCCAGACCAAATTAGTGGCCCAATTATTAAATCAGAAGTGCACCCATAGTATATGTCCTTGCATTAAGTGCAGTTATACAGCTTTTGTGAATTCCCAAGAATTTACAGAAGTAGGACAAGAAATGGTACTCCTTGAAAATATTTGTGAACTGCATTTTAGCATGAGCAAATATGCATTTGTAGATTTGCTCATGCGAAAATCTGATTGTTTGAAAGTTTACTTTCCCTCTAACCACTTTTTTCCCCAACTCTGGAAGAAGGTTTACGTCTGCCATTGTCAGGAGTAAATTTCCAACATTTTACAGTATGGAAAAGATTAGAGAAGAGTTGTTGAAAACCCTTAAAACATGCAAGTTAGTAAGTTTGCACAGACTCAAAAGGGCATTCCAACCCCGGAACTATTGCTTACCACTAACTTCAGCCCCTGTATACAGATCTGCGGAAACGTGGCAACATAAGGGGATTGCAAGTATTCAAACTCTACTATGGTATGAGCCCTGGCATAATCAGAGAGGCTATAACAGAGCTCTTACATAATGAGATTGCTGCCATAATTTGTCGCTACACTGCATGGCACCAAAGGGGCAAGTGGATTTTGTTAGAGGACAAGTAGATTTATGAAGCAACCTGCCCCATGGACAAGAAGATATTTTATTAAATTCCACACCCCTGAGCATATGTAAACCTTTTAAGAGCACTCAATGTCTTCAGCTTCAGGAAGGGAAACAGTAAGGAGGGAAGAAGTCTCGAAAATACCCTCATCTATGTGCATAAGGTCATCCACCTCCTCCTGTATCATTATTGTTGCATTGGTATCATGAATAGCAGAAGGGGAGACACTGGACCAGGGCACAACAAGAAACCAAAAGCACAATGAAATAAATCAGCTTCTCAAGGATCCAGCCCCAACTACCAAAAAGTGACCAACTCCAGTTCCCACTTTCCATTCTCTTAACGTTTTCTAGAATGTCTAAAATGTGTTGGGTAATATTCTTTTCCATATTAGTGATCCCGACTACACACTGGTCGCCTACTACTGTGCACACATCACCGCTCTTAGCCAGAATGAAATCAACAGCATATCTAGTCTGCTCAGAATATATCTGCATACTTTGCAATTGGGTGGTGATGTCACGCAAGGCTGCTACTGTAGAGTTGGACAGTATCTGTAGTTTACATCCAAAGTATTCTCTAGCTCTTTCACCCCTGGCCATAGCTGTACCGCCAAAGGTAATAATGGAAGAAAGGATGTATCCAAAGGTAATACCATTACTATAGTTATTGACTTCAAGATCAGTCACTCCCTCACAAAACTCCTCCGTTAAAGTCCTCTTAACCCATTTTACCTTAGGCTTGGCCTGTTTGCAGGGCACACCCAACGGAAGCACCATCCCAAGTGCCACATCATTTGTACCACTATGCTTATTGGAATAAGTCCCATTAGACAGAAAGAAAAAACCTGGGTGTGCATAAATCGGTCTATCATAATCTACAGCAGAATATCGAGTATTCATTCCAACAGTGCTTGGATCATCTGGTCTTACCAAAGAGAGCATCTTTTTATACATTACTATTCCAGAACAGTTTATGTACAGGGACGTATCAGGTCTATTGATAATAGGACAGCAAGCAGGATAGAAACCAGCTTTCCGGGGAATTGTCCATTCCTTGTAATGCCAACCTATTAGCGTGATATTCTGCTCTTCCATATAGAAATTATCACAATAGGTGGTGTTATCACAACCAGGGTAGCTCTCCCCGTGGCTTTCGATGATACATATATGGTCCTGAATAACCAGATCCAAACACTCCTTTTATCTCCACAAAGTCAGAGGGCCAAGTATAAGTGTAATTCGTCAAAGATAATGGATATGCAGTCCATAGACTTGTAACAGAATCAGTGGGGTAACAAGCAGTACCTTCTCCAAAGAATCTTTTGTGTGTATCAAGAAATATATTGCTTGGTGTCATTCTCTTCTCTCGAGCTTGGGAAAGAACCTTACTCACAGTACATGATGGTGCATCTTGATCACATTCCAAAACCCAGGACATCCCACCCTGAATCAATAACAGCAAGATCACAAAAACAATGCATAATATTTTCTTTTGGGTAGACCAAAATATACGTGTATGAACAAGGGGGATCACTGGCTGCTCTTCGTCAGCAACCATTCTGCCAAAAGGATGCATAGCAAGTAATGAAACAAAGGGGCGAAAGGCCAGCAAGAGGAATATACAGGTTCCCAGTGTCCGTCAGAGCCTCACTGGTACAGGCTCCTAATGTCCATCAAAAACGTTGGCGCTCTTGAGCTCCGGCGGTGGAGCTTGCTCTGTCCTAAGCTCGGGTTCCCACGTTGATCAGGATAAGGTACCCCCCTTCAAGGGAATACTTTTAAGCTATCCTGCCCAATGTTCAAACAGTGCATAAATCTCGCATAACCCTAAACTAACGCCGTTGGTACTGTAGCAAAGTACGCCTTAACTTACACAGTCCATCCCTAACTAATCTGACTTCTCTTTTGGTGCACTGTCTTTCGGCCAGGGGCGCAAATTGTACCTAGTGACTCCAGGCACAGAAGGGTCAACAAAAAGGGGCTCTTGAACAACTCGGATTTCCGGAGGAACAGCTGCACTCAACATATTATCATTTTCCTCATCCGTTTTGGTCCAAGTTAGCCTTGCATCACGGAAGGGAACAAACTGAGGCACCGTCTCACACTCAGAGTCCCCTACTCCATCTTTCACCCATTGATCATAGGGCAGAGGCAGTGGGATCCTGCGACAGTGAGTCGCATGGATCCAGTTCTTACGGCCGGCAACCTTGACTGCAGTATGTGTTGATTAGAGGACCTGTTCCGGTCCCTTCCACCGCGGCTCCAAACTCTTCGTCCGCTGAAAGTTTCGTATGAGTATGTAGTCTCCAGGCTGAATATCGTGTCCGGGCCCTCTGGTGTAGTGGGTAGGGACTCTCGGACCTGTTGGTGAATAGAACACAAATTTTCAGTTAACTGGCAGAGGTAATCTATCAACAATGGATACTCAATATCGGAGAACCGCCGAGGGCGCGGGACACCCCAGACATTTGCTGGGTGTCCAAACACGACCTCGTACGGTGACAATCCTGTCCTAGAGTGTGCTGTTGTTCTAGTTGACAAAAGAGCTAGTGGTAAAGCATCTGGTCACTGTAACCCCGTGGTCTCCTGAATTTTTGCCAATTTCAGTTTGAGAGTACCATTGTAATTCTCAACTAAACCTGCTGACTGCGGATGATTGGCAGCATGAAACTTCTGCTTAATACACAACCCATCACAAATCATTTGAATCATCTTGGCATTGAAATGACTTCCGTTATCACTCCAGATCAAACGGGGCAAGCCGAAACGAGGGAAGAACTCCTTCAGGAGTACCTTTGCAGTCGTAATGGCTGTATTATCTTTGGTAGGATAAGCCTCACCCCATTTACTGAAAGTACAAAAACCACCAGAACATACTTCAAATTAGTGCACCTCTCCAGTTCAATATAATCCATCTGGAGAACCTCAAAAGGAAAAGTGGGTGGTGCAAAATTACCAGGTGGTATAGGAGTACCTTTACCAGGGTTGTGCATCATGCACACCATGCAATACTTCACTAAATGTGCAGCCGTGTTCAAAATGTTATCATTCTGCCATACAGGGTCTAATAACTTGCAAATACCCTTAACACTAATATGGGCTGGGCCATTGTAACTACAGGAAGAACATATGCATCCAGCAACATCCATCTTTGTTTTCCTGACTTATAAATCCAACATCCCTCATCATTCAATTGTGCTGTGCTCTCCTGCCATACTGCTAATTCTTCTATGGTGGCTTCACTTTGTATCTCTTTTACATTCTCAAGTGTGTCTTCAAACATGGTAACTTCAGGCACCCACCTAGCGGGACCTGCTACAAACATTCTTTTCATTTTAGTCCGGGCTGTTTCCTTAGCTATCTGATCTGCAAATGCATTACCCCTTTCCACCTCATCAGTAACCTTCCGGTGGGCGCTACACTTCACTATGGCCAATTTCTTAGGGAGTGTCAAAGCGGACAAAAGCCTCAATATAAGATGCCCATGCTGAATCTTTGTGCAATGCGAAGTAAGAAACCCTCTCTCTGCCCAGAGTCGCCCAAAGTTGTGCGCGACTCCGAAGGCATACTGGATGTCAGTATAAATATTGACAACCAGTCCCTCACTCAATTCGCAAGCTTGTATCAAGGCGACAAGCTCAGCAGCTTGAGCTGGCTGATAAGGGACTCGGGAGGTTTCAACTACTGTACGCAGCGTGGTAATAGCATACGCAGCAGTTGTTGTGCCATCTGATAATTTAAAACAAGAGCCATTGACATATAGTTCCCCTTGTGGGTCAGATAAGGGAACATCAGTCAAGTCTACCCGTCCTTTCGTCTCTTCTTCCGTCTGGAAGATGCAATCATGTTTGTCGACTTCATCGCTCTCAGAAGGGAGGGGCAGTAACGTGGCAGGATTCAGAGTGGCACATATTTTAATCGTAATGTGTTTAGCAAACAATGTTAGTTCATAACCAGGCAGACGTGCAGTAGTGAGGTGCTGTGGCTTTGTCTTATTCAAAAGGGTATCCACAGCATGGGGTACCATAACTGTGAGATCAGTATCAAGTACGAGTCCAGCCGATTGTCTTATCGAGATGGCCACAGCAGCGACTGCTCTTAGACAGCTCGGGAGGGCTCTTGCGACAGGGTCAAGAACAGCAGAGAAATAAGCACATGGCCGTTGCTTCTCACCAAATGTTTGTGTTAAAACAGAAAGCGCGCAACCAGTCATCTCATGAACGAACAATACAAACGTCTTGTTATAATCAGGACTGCCAAGTACTGGAGCTGAACAAAGCGCAGTTTTTAAGTGCTCAAAAGACTGCTGACATTCAGGCGTCCAAGGCAGGGGCTCATGCACGTCTTTAGTGGTTAGAGCAAGCAAGGGTTTGATTAGTAAGGAGTAGTTAAGTATCCACTGCCTGCAATAGGAAGTGATACCTATAAAGGCGTGCACATCTTTCTGAGTCTGCGGGATGGGCATTTTAACAATGGTACTGATGCGCTCAGGGGTCAATCTCCTACCCTCCTTCGACAGTAGGTGACCTAAATAGGTGACCTCCTGTCGACAATACTGGAATTTAGAAAGAGAAACTTTATGTCCATGGTGGGCCAAATGCAACAACAATTTAACTGTACTGTCTCTACAACCCTGCTATGTATCAGAAGCGATAAGGAGATCGTCGAGATACTGCACCAATACATTACCTGTAGGAAGCAAAAGTGAATCCAATTGACTCTTTAAAGCCAGACTATAAATACTAGGACTATCAGTATAGCCCTGAGGAGCTCGACAGACCCTAAAGCTTCTGCCAGCTAGTGTAAATCCAAACAAGTACCTGCTATCTGGATGAATAGGATTACTGAAGAATGCATATTTTAAATCAATAACAGAGAAGAATTTAGCAGGGGAAGGAATCATAGTCAAAAGAGTAGTAATGTCAGGGACCACTGGAAACTGAGGAACCACTATTTTATTAACTTCGCTCAAATCAATCACAAAATGATAAACATCTTCTTGATCATCAGGAGAACCTAAAGGTGTCCGTTTAAGAATGGGAAGAATAGGACTATTACAAATATTGGCAGATGTCTCCTCTACCACTCCCTTCTTAATCAAGTCCTGAACTATTTGCAATAAGGCTCGCTCTCCTGCCTGTGATATTTTATACTGGGGAATACGGGCCAAAATTGCACCATCCTTAACCTGTTTCGAAACTGGCGGTATCTGCAGCAGTCCCACATCTGTATCACCTGTGGCCCACAAAGTGGGTGGCACGTCAACAAATTCAATAGGGAGAGATGCATCCTTAGACAAACACTGCTTAGCTTGCACTATATCTGGACCCACCGTCATATAGACACCTGCTGGGGAACAATAAATGGTAGCGTGCAATTTCTTCAACAAATCCAAACCCATCAAATTTTCACCACAATTAGAGGTCAGTAGGAATGGCGAATCTACAGTAAAAGGACCAATAGTCAATGCAAGGGGTTTTGAAATGGGCCTTACAACCGGTACACCAGAAAACCCTACCGAAACATTAATTTTGCCAGACAGAGCCACCCCAGGGACCATATTTTGAGAAACAGAGCTTTTTGTCGCACCTGTGTCCACCAAGAATTCCTTAGTCGAACCATGCAGTTCCGCTGTCACATAAGGGCCACGCTGATCTACAGGTATCGGAATTGGTCCCTCACTCTGTCCCTGGCTGTCCTTGCTATAAGACATCCCTGTCACTTCCTCCATATCATAATCATCATGGAAGTACTGTCCATCTCGAGGGTCATCAAAGTAATTATTATCAGAACGACCCTGTGAGGCTGCAACATTCTGAGCCCTATCAGCCCCACCAGCTCCACGACCCCGTCCACGAGAACCACGTCCTCTGGGGACCGCTTCCTTCTGCAAGAGCAAAGGACACTCACTACGCCAGTGTCCCTCCGCCTTACAATACGCACACTGATTTGGCCTCAAAGTTGTAGTATTCGGCTGCCTACTAGTGCGTGGAAGCTGTTGGGCAGGACCACCACATCCTCTACCATTCCCTCTAAAAGCCTGCTGCAACAACACCTTCGTCTTCAAATCCTTAGGCTTTTTCTCTGTCTTCTCCTTCTCCTCATTATCCCTGTGTTCATAATACTGTGCCAAATTCAAAATAACAGAAGGGGAAGAGGTGGACCAGGTGCTTTCAGATGCCTGCAATCGAGTCGCTATTTCAGGAAGCAAATTGGAAACAAATCTATTAACAAACAACCGAACACCACCCTCAATAGACAAATCCTGCCCACTGTAATCCCAAAAAAGTGTCTTCAAACCGAGTGAAAAAATCAGACACACTCTCATCTTTCTTCTGTCGACAAGCCGACAATTTATCCCAATCCACTTTTCTCGGCGGAATAAGAGAAGGCATATATGTAATAATGCGACCAGGTAAAGCAAGTATTTCAGCTCGGGGTTTGTCTCCTGGCTTCCTTTCCTGATCTCATACTTTAATCTGATCCCATGTACCTCCTAACTCCGCAACATGATCTTGTGTGTGTACCTGCCTCCAAATGTCAACCGGAACCAGCAGACCAAAGAACATTTCGATATCAGCAAGAGTCATTACAGTAGAAGAGGCAGCTTCGGTCAATTCCTTATAATATGCAGTAGGATTTTTCCTAGGGTCAGGCAAATGAGTTTTGAGAGACAAAACTTCACTTCTTTTCCACGAAGTATAAACCCATTGTTCTTGAAAGCAGGTCGCCTCCCTCACCTTTGTAACATTACCACAGCCATCTGTTAATTCTGGTATTTCTGGATGATATATAGGATGAACCTCCCGCATCGGAAACTGACACACCGGCCTAGGACTTTTCTCATGTAGTCTTCCCCTATAAGCTATTATGGTGGTCACATTAGCAAAAACTTGTTCTGGCCCCAATTCACTAATACACACTGGATCCCTAAAATCATATAAGATTTGGGGCGCTTCTGCTTCGAAGTACTGTTGCCAAAGACCAACTAATGTTGCGCACATGTGTTTAAGGGCATGCTGCTGTATAAAGGGCTCAAAATCTCTCAGTCGCCCAGACATCCTCTACACTATAAAGAGGATTACGGGCCCACTGTGCAGCCTGGTTAGCTACTACCTGCTTCTCATCATCTCCCACATCAGATCGCACTAACGGTCCCATACGTTCCTTAAATCTCGCCCAATCCCAATTCTCAAATCCACGTACCGGTGTCCCACTACTTACCAATGTCGGAGGATGGAAAACCATAGTAGAAGTAGCAACAGAAGTGACAGGCACTAACGTCGCTGATGGTTGCGTCGCAGGAGAAAGAGCTTGAGAAAGAGACGCTGAAACAATGGGTGTGGCAGGGGTACTAACAGTCACAGTCGCCACAGACGGCAAAGAAACAGAAGGAAGAGGAGCCAAAGCCACAGCCGTTGTAATAACAGCGGTAGATACAGGTGCAGAGACAGTGGAAGCAATTGTAACGGGCAGCGGCAAGGACGCCGGAGCAGCAGGATATATTCTTTGCGGGGCATATGGAGGCAGGGGTCGAGTATCTAACAACTCTTCCACAAAAATATCTTGTTCCTGAACCAAATATGATTTATCAATTTGTAACCGGAACCTTCTATCTTCACATTCAACACCTTTTTCCTGTTTCTCCCTATCATAAGCAACCGCTTTCTGGGTCTGTGTCTGCATTCTCCCCTTCCGAGCCTCCTTCTCTGCCTTCAATCGCTTCTGCCTAGCTGCTTTCTGCCATGTTCTGAGGGAATCAAACATAGACTGCCTACTTCGTCTCTTGAACAACTGTTCTTGCAAATACTCAATTTTTTGTTCATCAAAGGTGCCTGTCAGTGGCCACTGTAACTCTGCATTGTCCCTAGTATATTTGTGCCATAATGTACTAAACATAATAGGGCCAAGACCATGCTTCACATACATATCAAAATTCGGGGTGCCTTCTGGAGGCGCCGGCTGACTTTCTTCCAATCAAGCATTGGTAGAACAACAACGACAACACACAGAAAACAACTTACTTATACTAGGCATTCTGAAAAGAAAACAAGTTCACTATTTCATGCCTAGCAAAACAACTGCAATTGTTTTTATCCAAAAGACGGTCCTTAGACCATACCCAATACAAACCAAAATGGTACCATATCCTCAAAGAACCAAAACAAACTCACCTGCTATTTGAAGGTCAAACAAATTAATTCTCCACTGCCGACTCTTTAGACCAAGGGTTTCGCCGTTCAGGACTCCAGTCGGGATGACCACTGGGCGAGGCACCATCCGGCAGGACAGAAGGGGCAGCTGTGAGTATCAGGAACTCTTCATGCAGGGATCCCTGATCCGTCCGTCCGACCCGACGATGGCCTCGACCTCCCCCACCCCCCGTCCACGGAAGGGGATAGGTCACTCACCCGAAGGAAACCCTGTTCGGGCGCCAACTGAAGGAAATGGCTCAATTAGGGTCACCTGGGCCACTCACAACCACCTCTCAGCCTTCCATACCAAATGAAGAGTCGGTCAGACAGTAGAGAATACAAACCAATACTTGTTTATTCAAATACACTCAGAGTGGAGCCCGGTCTGCCCAGTCACCTAGGAGTGTTGCAGAGGGACTGACATCAGTAAGCATAACGACACATTATGTACCCTTCGAAACCAATGAAAGCACGCCCATCATGGAATTTTCCAAGCAGATGCAGCTGGACAGTAAATTACAAAGGAGTAAGTTTTGATTCTGAGGCCGGGCACACATTATCTGCTTTTCAAGGTCATTCTGCCTGTTCCCACCGCTAGACAAGTGGGAGAAGGCCTACATCTAACAAGAAAGGTATGCGCTAATAAGAACAGTGCATTCATTAGTGTAGCAGAACTCAGCTTCGGAGAAACATAACCTAGAGAAGGCCATTTCTCAGAAACAGCGAAGGATTAGTGTTGATTACGATTTAAAATGGCAGCTATACATAAAATGGTGCCGCGAATGCTAACTTTACATAAACAACGCTAAAACATATTTTCTATTCTAACAATGCTTAAACCTGCAAAGCACATTTCTAAGGACATATGTTAATGGACAAATTCTATGAGAAAAACAAAATAAAGAGAAAACCAAACTGGCAAAATAGATGAAAAGAAAACGACCAGGTTCATGCAGATGGAGCCAAAGCAGTTACTTCATGTAGTGCCAATGTGAGAAGAATACCATATGTGCAAGGAAATAGCATTAGAAAGAGAAATCAGTGTGGCAGTAGGGCTTAGGTGGAATGGCCGTTTTAGCATTAGATGTGAGGGGCAGAGGAGCACTAGTGTCACCCTCTACCATGTAAAGTAAAGGGTCACAGAAACATTAAAAGCACTGCTCTAGAGCTCGAGGTAGAGTTCAAGGATGAGCGGGGAGTTCACCAATAAAAAACAATAGAAACGTACACAAACAAACATCAAAAATACTTTTTGACATACAAAGAGACACAATAAATGATTAGTAGTGTTACAAATAATGTCCATCTAGATCCGTTTGTATGGACCATTTTTTTCTGATGGTGCGATCAAATCATATATGGGCATTGAGGCCAGGTCTCGAGTCTCTACATTAATGCAGAGGTGTGAGGTTCCTGCTAGAACTGCATCGGTTGCATACTTGGGGCACCCAGAAGGAATGAGGGACATTGCTACCTCCTAAAGTGACAGTCATTACCTTTGACAGTGATCACAAGGGGCTGACTGGCTATGTGCCAGCAGGGGAGTGGCTGGCTGGATGATACAAGACTGTTACAAGAGGGTATGGTGGAGAAGTCAGTCAGTGGGAACCTGAATACCTGCCTGCAAGGGTAGTTCAGAGGTGCTGGCCTTCAGCCCTGCCACCACTTGCCCGTTTGTTTGGGGGTGCAGAAGGATTCCTTCTGGAGGGCAGTTGCCTGGGATGGGCACTGCCAGCAGAAGAATGGCATAAAGGATAGATGAGCCTGAACGAGGCAGCTTTGTGCCACTGGTTAATGTAAATGTTAATGTTATTGACATTTATAGAGTGCAAACTGCTACCAGAAGGTGTCCTGGCACTATACTTGATGTCCTACAGTGGCCTAAACGCGGGAGGAGAAGCGAATAGTCATTAGACAGTAAAAAGCCATGTTTTCAAGGCCTTCCTGAAGTCCAGAAGATTTGTCATGCACCTAAGAGGCAAAGGGAGGTCATTCCATGCTTTGGCTGCACCGACCACAAAACGTCTGCCACCCCAGTTAGCTTTTTTTACAAAGGGTACTGAGACTAGTTTTGCTTCTGAGGAGCTGGTGAGGAGATTCCCCTTCTCCGTCCTGCTCTCTGATCATCTCTGCAGCAAGAAGGAAGCTCTGGAGGTGAAGAGAAGTGATGTGAAAGCAAACCTATGGGACTCAAATGTGCTGCATTAAGTCAGTGAAGCATGGCTGGTAACCACTGCTAGGCTGGTAACCACCATTAGGCCTACTCTACTCGGCGGTGATATAGGTCATAGGTGGGACCTCGGTCTATGTTCAGGGTAGGCTCTGTCTCCGATCTTGCACAAACTAGGATCAAGCCCCGTCACTACCTCCTTGCTTTGCTTGCTATGCCCTTAAGTGAACTGAGAGCCCAATCATCCTTGGGGCAGGGTGGAGTTGTCCATGCCCAAGCATGAACGGACCTGAGCGGTTGGGGGTGTGCAGATATCTTTTCACTGTAGTGAGATTGGGGAAGGATTTCCTAAAACATATACTTTAGGCATGCTATGAACTTGTTACTTTTGGAAAATGTTACCAGAGGAAACAGATACTAATTTGGGGGGAGTAAAACGAGGACACGCAAAATACATGCTGCCGGGCCTACTGTCTTATCTTATGCATTCTTTCACAAGAAAGGAGAGGCCGCATAGCAGCCAAGCATCTATTGCTTGCAAAGTGGTGGAAGATGCAAGTACCCACCACTGCAATATGCTGTGAGAATCTACTGAAACTGGTGGTAATTAAAAATATATCACGTTTACTTAACTGTGCCCTGGTGATCCAGCAGCGTGAACCCACAGCGCCTCGAGACCCTCACGGGCGATGCAGACGCGCTATACAAATCCTGATTGATCGATTGATTAGTTTACTGATGTGCCAACTTATTTCTGAATATAAAGGTCACTGGTCTCTTACAGTAATGCATCTGAAAGGTGCAATTCATGGCTGCACATGATGGCGGAGTCACTGGTGGAGGGATAAGGGATGCTCATCAACCACAGCAACGCCATTTCGACTTACACATGAGTATGGCTGGTGCAGCGGCTCTAGACAGACCCTCCAGCATTTCGCAATTCACGAAATTACTGCAAAATCAGCTAAGGAGCGCCATGACCGCAATTTTTTCCATTATGGCCGCAAAAAATGGTCTTCAGGAAGATAGCAAAAAAAATGGGGAGTTCCTATTTGCTGTATGCACACACGTCATTACGTGCGCCCTTACAGCCATAACAGCTGCTCCCTGCTACATTACAGTAAATAATGACCAAAAAGTATATGTACTTTCAGCATGAGTACGTGATGTCTAAGGATATGTTGTCACCATACAAAAAGAAGGGCCCAAAGGGAAACTGAGGTGAAAGAGGGGAAAGAGCAGGCACTTATTAGGAAGAATTAATACAAGACACGTCTCCCCTTTGCAGGTATTTCCAGGGCCGTTTCTACCACTAGGCCAGACTAGGTGGCCGCCTAGGGCGGCAAAAGGGCTAGGGCGGCAAAAGGGGGAAACATTTTGTAGGCCTTCTACAATTCGACGTCACGTGACGTCACGTTTGGCGCCACGGGCGGGGGCCATGCGCGCCGCGATCTGTGCGGCGCCAGCATGGCTGCGCGTGCCATCACGGGTCACAGAACAGACAGAGAAACAGTCAGGTACGTAGGTATGCACCAAGGCAGGGGTACGCCAGGGGGTGACAAGTGGGGCGACGCACAGCTGGCAACTAATAGCTCTCCTGTCAGTATAAAGCGAGTGCGTGATCCGGTGCCTCCGTCTCTGGACAGGCTTCGCTCTGCCCCTCCCCTCCCCCTCTCAGCGGCGGGTGTTCTCAGAACTCTGTCCACGAGGACTGCAGGGACCCCTCTCCCCCCGATAAATATACACGCAGGGTTACACGATACCTATCTACTCATGACAGCGCTGAGGAGAGTAAAACATTGAGGCACATGGCCTCGTGAAGACAGAACATGAAACGAGGGAAGGCAAAGACCAACAGAGAGATAGAAAAGGTAAGAACAAAAAGCTGAAACATTCCGTGGAGATAAGAACGAGAGAGGATGCACATTGAGGTGGGTGGTGGCGGGGGGGGGGGGGGGTGAGTGGCAAGGTGCAGATGGCAGCTGAGTGAGAGAGGAGGGATGAGCGCAGGGTGGGGGGGTGAGGAGAGGAGAGGATGAGAGAGGAGAGATGACATGAAAGGCCTGTGTGCTGAAATTGCCATCTGAGCTTTAAGCACTTACAGGCGAAGTGAGGAGACCTGGCAGCCCCAAGGACACCGCGGGAGGGGGGAGCTGCAGAAGGACGAGGGCATTGGGAGGGAGGGGGTACAAAGACAGGGAAAGATACAGGGGGCTGTGTGAGGAGGGACGAGGGGAGGGGTGAGGAGAGAATTGCTTAAGTGGATGAGGGAGAAAGAAAAGAGAGGACGGAGGAGAGAACAGATCAAGGAGAGGGGGCAGGCAGTCACAGGCCGGCGCTTGTTTCTCCGTGTCCTTCCAAGCCTTCGTGCGTGAGACGGCCCATCTGGAAGTGTGGATGTGAAAGAATTAAGGTTATAGAAGCATAATGGGGAGATTAAGGGCTATCTGTAATTCGAAAAAAAACGGCCCTGCTATTGTTCGAGAGACAATTTGCCATTCTAGGATATAAGTAGGCCTGAGTGAAAGTTTCATTACGGCTGCAAAATCGCAAAAAATTAGAATATTGGCATTGCATGAATTTTATAAATTAATTTTTGCCATTTTGCTATTGTGAAATTTTGCTTACTTTTAACCAGAGGGCACTAGTTCAAGGAGAAAAGTCCTCGCAAGAAAGTTATAACTGTGGTTGAGTTGCATTTTTTCTCAAACCAGTCTCCTGCTGGTATCTTTTGTGACTTTTTTTATTACCTGGAGTAAGCCCTTGTGAGTAAATTTCATTTGAGATACTGGCCAAGAGCATTTTAGGAAATTTACGTCATTTTGTGAAATATTTGTAAAAGTGACGTCTATTTTGAGAACAAAAATCACAATTTCGTCGACCCCCAGCGTGAAGTGGACCTCCTAATTAGTGGTGAGAAAACTCTGCATTCTGTTTAAACTCCCTGTTGTTTTTCGTTGTTAATGGTAATGATACGGAGTTGTGAATACTTTCGCTGTCAGTAAGGAGTGTACAACATGCAGCTATCCAGTCTTCATGCTACTAGCTCCTAATACAAGTTCTTTTATATCTAATGCATTTTATATCTAATGCTTTTTATATCTTATTCTTCTAGCCTGGATGACAGGGGGAGAGAGTGATGGTAGTAAAAGGGAGGGGGCGGCATTTTTCAATTCTCGCCTAGGGCGGCAAAACACCTAGAAACGGCCCTGGGTATTTCTCGGGCGTGTCGTCTGTGCCGAAGAGTTTGAGACCTGTACATAACAGGACAAGTGAACACGCGTGTTCCTCGGATATCCCAGGTTATGAGAATGTGAATGGGAGGCGGGCAGAGGAGGCCTCGATCGAATCATCACAGATGAGCGCTGACTTTTTCTCATCATGTCCTACCGGCACAGGTCAAGCACTGCTTCTATTTCGGGTCTTTTTGAGGCGGGGAGGGGGGGTAGGTGCTGGTTTGCATTCTCCTGGCCATCTGCCCTGTCGGTCAATTGTTGCAATACATCAATACAATAATGCAGCATAAAAACACAACAGCGCATAAAACGACGAAAACACATGACCACCACGTGAAAATGCAATACAAAACGTGAAAATATTCCAGGCACTGCATTACCACCAAGGACTTGGAATAGAGCCAGTCTCGTTTTTTGTGATCTGCCCCTTTTCTCTTTGAACACACACCGGCAGGCTGTGTATCTGCACTGCACTAACCAGCACATAAAATATTTTATTTCTGTTGCCCACAGCAGTAAAATAAGCAGAGGCTCCCACCTCAAAAGGAGCTTTTCTATCTTCCAGGTTGCCTATTGTTTTAATAAACATTTATAGTGTGTTGTGTCCTTTTTAGGATCGGTGTACATTTTTATGATCGTTTAAGATCACAGTGGCATCTTGATGCTGGAGGAAGCTGGCCCTTTTCTTTAAAGCTTGTTGCCTCGCTCTATTTTTTGCTCATATCTATCTGGGTGGTATGGTGTGCCATAGCTACAGTACCACAGCGCTAGCACCAGGCATCAGATTAAGAGCCTGATCCTGATGGACCCGCAAAATGCAGATGCAAATTGTACACCTGTTAATTTGAGTTAACTCGGGCTGCACATATTAGTGAGTGCGCAGTTTGCTTCCGATTAAAGTTTGCGTTTTCAGGGCTGTGGATTTGCATACCGTTTGCGCAACATTCTACCAAGTAGTAGGTGTGCTAAGTGACATTTTAAAAAAAAAACGCTCTCTCAGTCTCTACCATTCTTATCCTGATGCAAATTGTAGACACAAACTCCTGAGTTGAGTGCAGTTTGTCCCTAATTTATAATTGCATTTTGGGTGCAAACATACGTTTTTCCCACAAAACAGGTTTTTCAGCATGATCATAATGAGATCCTCCATAGGTGGTATTCTTAGCCTTTTTTATTCCGCTGGTAGTTCCAAACTGCCATAGGTACAATGTGTCACACTCAACAAGTATGGGTGTGACACAAAATGAAGGTAAGTGTCTAAATCACCATGTTTACAAAAAGCGACCTATTTCAAAAAGGAGGGTTAAACTAGTGCTTAACCTGAGCGGTGGTGCATGTGGGCCCGCTGGTACTCATTTTTATGGGCGTGGTACTTGTTTTTCATCATCATCAGAACAAGCGAGAGATAGGCAGAAAGGTGGATTGAAGGAGTAAGAGAAAGATGGGAATAGTGATAAAAGCCAGGGATTAAAAAGAGCATGCAGAATTGAGGTGGACGCGCACTGAGTGTATGGTAGTGGATGAGAGACATGAGGTTGAATTGAATAGACTGCCTTGCTATTCGCCAACCAGAACATTCAACCACATAGGCAGCGGGATCTTAAGGAAAACTTTGGACACCTGCACTTACTCTTTTACAAATTTTCACAGGGTCATAGCGAATACAATAGCAAATATTATGACGTGTTTGGGTCTTGCTGGACCTCATCATTGTGATACATCTTGAGTCTGCACTCAAGCATTCGATTCTGCACCTCACTGTGATACAATATTTCCTCTGGATCTAGTAGTATGTGTAAGCTGGTGCACTTAGTTACTATGCCCAGTGAGTCGTTTTCCAACACTCTAAATCAATGCCTTTAATCAGACCCTCCAGCATTTTGCGATTTCGATTCCCAAAATCAGTTAAGAAACACAATGGCCGCAATATTTCCAATTATGGCTGCGAAAAATGGTCTCCCGGCAGATAGCAAAAAAATGGGGAGTTCCTATTGGCTGTACACACACGTTGTGTGTTCAGTGGTGTTTGCTTGCTGGACCATCTCCTAGTCGATGCCTGCTGTTTTAGTGACGTTTGCGCTTCCAAACATTTGCCTTTTGAGGCATTTCAGAGTTAAGCTGATGTCGGTAGATTAAGTGACGTTGGTGCTTAAAAGCGTTTGCACAGCATCTGCGAGCTTCGTAGAAACCGACCCACATCTCCACGGTCAGGGGTGTCTCTCACATCTACATGGTATGGGGTGTCTCTGACGTCTATGGTAAGGGGTGTCTCTGACGTCTCCTTGGCCAGGGGTGTCTATGCCATCTCTATGGTCTGAGGTGTCTGACGTCTTCATGGTCAGGGTTGTCTCTGGGGTCTCCCTGTGCTATTGTGCTTGGCTGAACCTACGCTCCAGAATGTTACCACAAAGGAGAATATAGCAAAAAAACTCTGACAGTTTATAATGCCTATTTCAAAGTTAAATACTCTGCTAAATCAGGTTACGTTAATTTAAGGCTGAAAAGGAATGATTACGAGTAAAATAAAGTGCCGCAATAATGCCGCTAAATTTCCATTTTTGTGCCGCAAAATTTTCAAATCTATGCCGAAATATCCTGGGGGGTCTGTCTAGAGGGGTTGGGTTAGGAGTGTGGATACGATCTAGACAGGAACATTAAGACTATGGAACAAAAAGACAGACAAGGCCTGTTGACCAATTTTATAATAAAATTAAAAGAGAGCAGTATACCACATATCTTTTTATATTTGAAACTTGTTGTGCGCTGGAAAGTACCCTGAAAGTAACGCTTGCACTGCTTTGCATTACCGAGCGCCAAAGGGGAGTATGGGTGGTACATGGACGTTACTGTGCTACCACCCATGCCTTTTGACACAAAACCCTATCTACAAACAACAGTAGACAGGGTTTAGCGCCAAAAGTTAACGCCATTTAAAAGGAGGTATTGAGAGGAGAAATGTTTTTATTTCTCTTTTCTTTTCTGACTTTGCATCGTGCTGCACTGTGCAGCACACATACAAACTACGAAATGTTTTAAAGTGGAAGGGTACCCTTCCAGTACAAAACCTATGGTAGACTCAGGCACTCACCCTAGGACTATGGCGCTAAAGTGTGTGCCTGGCTCAGGGCAGCTGAAATCACGCCGGCGCTAGGGAGAAGGGAGGAGAGAGCCACATCTCTGTGAATATGGCGCTTTCCTGCTCTCTCCCTGTCACGCAGCGCAGCATTTTTGGCTGCTGTTCTGCGTTCCGTGAATGCTTTGAAAATCTGGGCCTAATTCTCCTACAAAGCATATTAGTAACACAAGGTCGTCTTGGCCAGCGAGCACCTCCGCTTCTGTAATTCCATTCCAGCCACCGCTCATCCGCAGCGTTCCTCCAGCCCGCTGAAGGCCAGTTACCACTTGGCCCTGTCTTTGTTATCTGTGCCCCTGCAGTCCACCCCCCCCCCGCTATCAGCCTCATGGTACCCCCAGTAAAGGATACACCAGAGTGGAAGAAACACACATGCACAGCAGGCCTCCCTCACCCACAGCTACACCAGACAACCAGGGATGCAGGCTCGCATCAGAAGGTAGGCAGAAGAATAGAGAACAAGTTTGCCTTTCAAAGTAAAAAAAAAAAAGTCTAAGGAATTAAAACAAAAATGTTAGCTTTTTTTATTTTCACAAAACATACCACAAAGCATGCAATGCTGAATTCTAGCATCAGGGTCCATCATTTAAATTAGTGCAGATAATGTGTGAGTGTATCCGTTTACTATACATTTGTTACTTTTAAAAAACAATGAACCTGAAGTTTACAGCCTTTAGAGACCACCACAGCCAGCTCAGTCGACTAATGCATCAACTCCAGAGATTGGTGTTTAATGCTGTGGACACAAATTCAAATCCTGGTGCAACCACTCAGCCCTTCATCCTTCCAAGGTCGATAAAATGAGTACTACCGAGCTGGGAAACACAGACCTGCCAACTTGAACAAAAATCTCACCGTGTGAAGAGGGGGCGGGGCCTTGGAGGGGCAGGGCCTCATGCCGATAAGCACCTAAGAGGCACTTTTGAACCCCACCCTGACCCTATGCCCCCTCCTCCTCCTCCAAAAATAAATAATAATAAAGAGCTTGCTGAGGCTGGTGCCGATGTCCTGGGGTGTTTTCACACCCCTTAATGGATGTCGGCAGTTCAAAGCCTTGGAAAAAGAGTTGGAAAACCACTAATAATGCCTCCTCTGAGCTGGGCTTTACTGATGCTACTGAGTGGACTCGCTATGACCTAGTGAACCAAACTGATGCAAACCAGTGGTAGATGTTCCACGTGACATGCGCAGTGGCGCGAGACGCACCTTCCTTTATCAACCCTCACACTCCTCACCCAACATGTCCAACACAAGACAGACTCCAATAAACCCAAACGGTGCCCAGGAACGTGTCAAAAATCAAAACACTTCACTACCTCGCAGGTGCGAGATTAATAACGCAATTGGACGACCAGTCTTCCTGGCTTTACCCCATATAGCATTTCCCGCTAGCTTGCGCTACTGTGAGGGGTTGGACTTCTGTCGCTCCTCGGCTGACTCTGTGTAGTGTTTCCTGCTTACTTAGCACTATGTCGAGGGGTTAGGCCTCTGCTGCCTGTGGGTTTCCTCCATATAGTATTCGCTGGGACCATTATTTTCTAGATGTTTAAGTAAACACATGCATTACTGCTTCCATGTTTCTATATCCCTCAGTCTTTTTCTTTCATGCATAGGTGCAGCAACAAAATACACGCTAAGAGCATTGCCTCATCGTCGCTTCCCTTTCATTACGACATTGAGGCAATCCTGCCTCACCAGACACCCATACCACGTGATTCTTTCATGGTATAAAAAGACCCTTCCAATACTCCTGTTTGGTTTTGTCTTACCAGACTGCACGAAACCGCACCAGTCATGTGCATTGCTGCGGCTGTTTCTTTGTTCTTCGATGGAGTTGAGAATTTGCATATGTGCTGGTTTGGCACTGCGGCCTGGGTGTTTAAGGTAGTCTTTTTCGTTGTTGATCTTTATTAGCCGATCTCTTTTTTGGATTTTGGATTGGACTTCTAGCAACCCTTTGCACCTGTGATGGATTATTTCCTCTGTATTCTTCGTCTGTTCGTTGATTTTGGAGTGCGGGACTTAGGCCTTTCTATGGCTTTTCTCTTTTTTGTGCCCGCAGTCACTTTGTCATTCTGGCCTAGTGGGTTTTGTCTTGGACTCTCACTGGTGGTTTATGGTTCAAGTCCTGCTTTCTGCATGATTTTGGCCTTGCTCATTCGCCCTGTGGGTCGAGGTGGTTGATGGTTCATGCCTTTCTGTGCTGTGGGCTATTTGGGCCCCTTTTTTGTTGTTCATGGGCTCCTATTCTGCCCCTACGGCCATTTTTGCTGTTTTCTTTTGGCTTCATGTTTCCTGTGCTACATGGCCTTCTATGGTTCGGATTTCATTTACGTGCTTTCAGCCAGTGTTGGTTCTGCCGCACCTCTGTTGTTCGGTGGCATCCGTCCCTTTCTGGATACGGACCTTACTGCGGTTTTAGGTCTCGCCTGAGCCAGCGCATGCGCTGGTCTGGCGAGACATTTAGTAGTGGGTTTCAGAAATGCGACCACAAGCTTTTGCTTGTGGCCTAAAGCTTGCGTGCATGTGCGCGTGAACGCGCGCAGCCGCCATCTGCCTTTATTATCTAATACAGTTAGGAGCCGTCATGGCTCATTAAGTGCTTTCGCGCGCACACAACTCCCTCCGCCTCTCTCTCCCGCTGCAGCCCCCATCTATGCATTCTGCGCGGCCAATGCTTTTTAGGTCTCGCCTGAGCCAGCGCTTATAGCGCTGCTCTGGCGAGAGTTTTAGTAAGCGGGTTTTGGAAGTGCAAACCCAGTGGCTTTTGCTGGCCTCCAGCTTGCGTTCACGTGAGCGTGAACGTGCTCAGCTGCCAGCTTTCAGCGCCCGAGGCGCCATCTGGAGCGTGATTACTTTCACTTTTGGCACTGCTGCGCGCGCACCACTCGCGTGTTTGCCGGCGCGCGCGCGCGCACCCCTGCTTTCACTTTTGCCGTCTTGTTTACTTTTGCCGTCTTGTTTTTAATTTTTAAAGGTGCGTCTCACTTGCTTAAATGCATGTTTTGCTGGTCACACCGTATATTAGTATGTCAGACATTCTTGCGTACATGGAACTCTTGGCTCGATTTTTATCAGTCTCCTTTGACTTTTTACGGTCCGTATGCCCGCACGCCCTCTCCTCAATAGCCCCAGCTCTCCCCTCTTACCCCTCGCCTCACCTTCTCCTCTCAGCAGCCCCCTCCTCTCTCTTCCCAGCAGTTCCTTCTCTTTTACTTTCCGTCTCTGCTCTCCCGTAGCTGTCTTTGGTCTTGCTCCCCACCCTCACCCCCACAATCCACTCTCACTTGTTCTTGCTGTCTGCACCTCCAGCCCTCTGTTCCCTCACCACTCGCTCTAACTCGCCCCCCCTTCTCACACCCTCAGGTCCCTCAGCTGTTCGTGGTCTCCAGCTTTTCCCCACCTGGCTCTCTCGCGCAAGCAGCGTCGCTCCCTCCACCCTTGTATTTCCTCAGCTGTGTCTGTCCTCCGTTCTGTCCCCACTACATCTCCCAGCAGCAGACCCAGACTCCGTCCTCTCCTCCACACTCGACGCACTCCCCTCCTGCCCTCTCTCCTAAGCAGCCCCGTTCTCACTCTCCCCTTTTCCACGCCAACTAGTTACCTCCCCTCACCTGCAGTGTTACAGCTTCCCCTTATCTTCAGTAATTTCCCTTGCCTCTCACTGTTCCTTCCCTCCACCAGTGTAGCCCCCTCCTCGGGCTCTTCTGGCCTCTGTCCTCCATACTCTCGCACCTCAACACTTCCCAGTCTCTCCTTGTCACAGCTCTCTGGCATCCCTCTGTCTTTCCACCAACAAACAGCTCTACTCCCTCCCTAATCTGTTCCTGCTCTCTTCTCTCCCCCCCGCTTCTCTGTGCTCCGTCGCTCGCGAGGCGCCATCTGGCATTCCTCCCCCTCCCTCACCCGCTCCTCCCCCACCAGAGAGCGCGTCTGGCGGCCGCGCGTCTTTTTTTTTTGCTCTTTCTTGACTTTTGAAAATGCACAAATCAGCTGTTGCTGCTTCTGCCTCATCACACCGTATATTAGTATGTCAGACATTCTTGCGTACATGGAACTCTTGGCTCGGTTTTTATCAGTCTCCTTTGACTTCTTATGGTCCGTATGCCCGCACGCCCTCTCCTCAATAGCCCCAGCTCTCCCCTCTTACCCCTCGCCTCGCCTTCTCGTCTCAGCAGTCCCCCTCCTCTCTCTTCCCAGCAGTTCCTTCTCTTTTACTTTCCGTCTCTGCTCTCCCGTAGCAGTCTTTGGTCTTGCTCCCCACCCTCACCCCCACAATCCACTCTCACTTGTTCTTGCTGTCTGCACCTCCAGCCCTCTGTTCCCTCACCACTCACTCTAACTCGCCCCCACTTCTCACACCCTCAGGTCCCTCAGCTGTTCGTGGTCTCCAGCTTTTCCCCACCTGGCTCTCTCGCGCAAGCAGCGTCGCTCCCTCCACCCTTGTATTTCCTCAGCTGTGTCTGTCCTCCGTTCTGTCCCCACTACATCTCCCAGCAGCAGACCCAGACTCTGTCCTCTCCTCCACACATGACACACTCCCCTCCTGCCCTCTCTCCTAAGCAGCCCCGTTCTCACTCTCCCCTTTTCCACGCCAACCTGTTACCTCCCCTCACCTGCAGCGTTACAGCTTCCCCTTATCTTCAGTTATTTCCCTCGCCTCTCACTGTTCTTGCCCTCCACCAGTGTAGCCCCCTCCTCGGGCTCTTCTGGCCTCTGTCGTCCATACTCTCGCACCTCAACAATTCCCAGTTTCTCCTTGTCACAGCTCTCTGGCATCCCTCTGTCTTTCCACCAACAAACAGCTCTACTCCCTCCCTAATCTGTTCCTGCTCTCTTCTCCCCCCCCCCCCCCCATTTCCTTCTCTGTGCTCCACTTTTAGTTTCGTCCCCAGACCTCTTCCCTGCCTAGCTCCTATGTGGTCTCCAGCCAGAGCCCCATTTAGGGCGGTGCCACAGGTGCGGTTGCACTAGTGCCAAAGCTAAACACTTACAAGGTCCCAAAGGCGAGACCTATTGGCTATGCCAATGCTTATTATCTGTTGGTCTCCGCGGGAGGCATTGAAGGGGGGGTTGTGTTAGCCTGCTGTTCTGTGCTGTCCTCCCTGTCAGTCGTTGGTGCCTTGCTCCCTGTCCTTTTGGGATGTGGGCTCCAGTGTCCAGCTGTGCTGCCGGTCTGCCCTACCGGATTCTGGGTGGAGGGGGGGTGGGAAGGGGCTAGAGTGGTGGGCAGTGGGTGTTGGTGAGTTGTGGGGGTGGACGTAGGGGGATGGGGTGGGGAGGTAGGGGTGGGGTGGGGGTAGGGGTCTGGGGTGTGGTGGGTGGTTGGGGGGTGGGGGAGGTAGGGGTGGGGTGGGGTGGGGGTGGACGTGGGTGCTGGGGTTGTGGGGGTGAGTGTGTGGTCGCCATGTTTGCAAGTTTGTTATGGTTTTAAAACCACCTGCTACCGCAATCCTTGTCACCATAACTCCAGTGATTAATGTTCCTCCTGGAGAGAGACCGGAGTTTTGTCTAGTTGAGGTTTTGACTCATCATGGAGCAGCGCAGAGGGTTAATATGCCTGCTGCAATGAACGTGTATCATGCAGATCACAAAGTGTATATCATGTAAATGGGTCAGTGGAGTAAGAGACATCCTTTTGTCACTTGCATTTTACAAGTTAACATTCTAATATAGAACAGTGATCTATTAACTGTCATCAAAGAGCTGCATGCACACTGCAAACTATAGATTAGAGCACAGATTAATGTTGCAGAAAGGGTTCATTTGGGTAGAAATTGATTCTTATTATTAAAGAGAACCCCCAACTATGGTGTTCCATTTTAAATTCTGAGTGTGTGCTTCTCCAGAACAAGCACTCTTAAACTATCCTGCCTGCCAGTATGAATCACGTCACTCCTACACCTTATAGTCCTCTGGCTTATGTAACAATCCCTTTAAGCTGATTTACACATGTAAGATTCATTGTCTTTGTGTAATGTGTGTGTGATGCAAAGTGCTTTGACACCCTCCATTTGTATGAGTGGCGCTATGTAACTAATTAAATGCATCTGAGAGAGAGTGGTTATGGAGACTTGAGGGGCACTGTTAAAAGGTGGTGGTGAGGGAATCCGTGGTGGAGGTGGTCACTGAGGGGCAGCATAAAAACATTGTTGCACTGGGCGCCACCCTCGTTAAAGCTGGTAATGGCAACTGCAATAAAATACCAACAGAATAGACACATCATAAGAGCCTTTGGGCCAGATGCATCAAGCATTTTTCTCCTCGCAAACGGGCGGAATCGCAGAATTGGCCCGTTTGCGATCGCAAAAAATGCTTTTGCGATGCATCAAACCCAATTTTGCAATTTAGTTACCTGTTACCGAATCTCAAAATGGGTTTGCGATTCGCTATTTGGAAGGGGCGTGTTTAAGGCGTCCCTTCCAAATAGCGAATCCTAATAGTATGCATGAATGTTTTGTGACCGTGAATGCGGTCGCAAAACATTCGCATATTACCACCTACTTCAAGTAGGTGGTAAGACATCCCACGGACCACGGCCTGCTCTTGAAAAATGAAAAGAAAACTTTTCATTTTTCTTTTTGTAAAGCATCTCGTTTTCCTTTAAGGAAAACGGGCTGCTTTACAAAAAAAAATGATTGCTTTACTTAAAAGCAATCACAGGCATGGTGGTCTGCTGATCTCAGCAGACCACCATCCCTGTGATTTTTGCGATTCCTAGGGGGTCGCAAATTGCGACCTATCTCATTAATATTCATGAGGTAGGTCATTTGCAACCCCTTAGGAATCGCAGAAAGTGTACTGCACACTTTCATGCATGCCGTTTTGCGATTCCCTAATTGCGAATCGCAAAGATTCGCAATTAGGGAATCGCAAAACATTTTTTTGATGCATCTGGCCCTTTGTCCCATGACATGCAAATGTGGGCCATTCACCCCTTTAACCCATACTGTGTTGAATGCATCTGGAAAAGAATCGCCAAAGAGGCAGCTAGTCCACTCGGAGGCACCACAAGCCCACAGTCAGGGGAGGCTCCTCCATTAGGGCGGAGGAGCGTCGCCCCACTGCTTTCTCGCAGTGCGAGAAGCAGAAACATGAAATGGTATTTTAAATACCATTTTATGTTTCTGCTTCTCGCGCTTCGAGAAAGCAGAAGGCAGGGTATGCCTGGTTGGGGGCGGGCGGGAGCGTATGCCTGGTTAAAGGCGGGCGGGTCCGGGAGGAGTGGCCGACCAAACCAGTCATGCGCACTCTACATTTTCTCTATGTAGACTGCATGCAGCCTACATAGAGAAAATGGCCTCCCTACAGGCGCCCGCCATTGCAGCGTTGTGATTGGTTTAGGGGAGGTGAGGGTGGATGCATGCTTCCTTCCTGTTCCAGGAAACCGCGGACGCGGGACCCGTCACCTGGCCAGGAAAGGAGTCGGCGCAAGACCTGGTAAGGTAAGTTTAAAAAAAAAAAAATGTCAACCCCCCCACGCAAACCCCCCCCCACCCGCGAGTCATGCGAGCCGCGACTCCCCACAGTCCCTTTCTCATATCAGAGAGTGATGCAGCTGTTAGCTGATTGCTGGCCGCGGGCACCCAGGGCCCTAAGCACCTAGCCAGAGAACCATTGAACTCTGAGCTAACTACTGGCATGGAGACTAGAGGTGGGTGAAAAATTTCGCTCTGCCGGCGGAGTTCGGGGTGTTTTGCCTACTCCACTCTACGCGAGTATCTTGGAGTTCCAGCAAAACTCCGCCAAGTACAGCATGGCAGAGTTTTTTCTCACATGCGGAGCACCAACGTTATGTTGGTGAGCAAGAATTTGCATCCCCTAGCGCGATTTTCAGGCACTAGAATGCCTCCCGGTGACATTTTCTCAACGCGGGTGGTCGCAGCAGGTCGCAACCGTTCACGTTGAGATGGCTGCCACTCAAGTAAAAATTCTACTCAAGCAGCAGAAAGAGGCAGTGCCCAGTGGTCCACCTCATGGTGCAGTTTGCGCTGATTTTATAGCATGGAACAAGCTCACAGGACTAAAAATCATCATGAGCAGTGCGACGTACCGAATTCGGCCCGCTCGTGGAACTCCGTGAAATCTCGCAGTTTTTATATAACCTTGGAATTCTGTGGAGTAAAACTCTGCAAGCTCCGCCCACCTCTAATGGAGATCACAGGTCCTGAGTGTTCATCCATTGAGCCACGCAGCTGTGAACTGACTGCTGGAGCACCTGGGGTCCTCGGTGTTCAGCCATTGAGCCATGCAGCTTTAAACTGACTGCTGGCACGGAGCACCATGGGTCTTGAGCATTCATCCATTGAGCCAGGCAGCTCTGAACTACTGTTGGAATGGAGCATCACTGGTCCTGAGTGTTCAGCCATTGAGCCACACAGCTCTGAACTGACTCCTGGCATGGAGCACCATGGGTCCTGAGTGTTCAGCCATGGAGCTCTGAGCTGACTCCTGGCATGGAACACCACTGGTCCTGAGTGTTCATCCATGGAGCCACGCAGCTCTGAACTGACTGCTGGCAGGGGCCACCGTGCGCCTGAGGCCCCAGCCTAAAACCCTTCCAGTACTGAGCAGGCATGGTGACCATCTGCCAACCTTCACCTCCCCTGTTGGGTTGGCCAAATTTCTAACAAAGTGCAGTGCGGTGGGAGCGAAAATCACATGAAAATTTACTGTACCAAGAAAATCTGAAGAACTAATTTACAAATGGCCTAGAAGAGAATGGATCCTGTTGCCTGGTTCTTGGTGAAGAAGGAATGTAGAATGGCGGGATAGTCGTTTTAAGACTGGTGGAAGGCTGACTGGAATGAGATTTAAGATGAGGAGAGGAAGTGCTAACAGGCGAGTAGTGAGGTAAGAAGGAAGTAGAAGGCTGAAGTGAGATGGACGATGCCCGAGGGATGGTGAGGGAGAAGAAGGCTTGTGTGTTGGAAGTATAGCGAGAAGACCTGTAGGGAGGACAATATGAACAAATTCCAAGGGGAGATGAATGAAATCATATTTGTAAAGCACAGTTATACCCTAAGCCATCTTGGCCCTATCAGCCTGTAGAACCCAGAGGAAAAGCGAGAGACTTGAGCTGAAGTTAATATATTATATCAAACTGCCAAGTAAGTGTAAGTTATTTTCCTGAAAAGTAGATGTCTTTCCGTGTTTTAATGTTATGAGGAAGGTTGTCCCAGAGTCTGACAGCTAGGAAAGTAAGAGATCTGCCTCCTTGTCTGCAGTGGCGGGCCGTGACTCTCAACACTGGAGAGGCATCGAAAGCGGGAACCGAGAGACAAACCCAGTCGGGGGGCAAAGAGATAGTTTTAAAAAATGTACTTACCCGCGTTTCGCCCCTCGTTTTCTTCGTTCTTCTGGAGTCAGCTCGGACGGCCAAAGTGACTTGCGCAGTGTAAACTGGTGGAGCGAGCTCTACTCCCCTGCTGCCAGTCAGCAGCAGCCCCGCCCCCAAACACTGCTCGGACTGGGAGCAGTGAAAAATAAAACAGTAATTCATTTTATTGCCGTTTTATTTTTCATTTTTGCTGCACTGGCAGCAGGGGGGCCGCGACGCATCCTCTGCCCTAATGGGGGGGCCACGGTTGCTTGTCTGGTTAGTTTAATAGTAGGGAGACCTACATTAAACAGGTATGCAGAGCTGCAATCGCTTGTAGAATATACCATGCACTTTTTCCCTGATATATTTATGTCCTTCCTCGTGAAGAGTTTTGTGAACAAAACACAAGGCCTTGAACATCAGTCTCTTGCATATATGTTGCCAGTGCAAGGTTTTCAAAGAGCAAGAAGCCAGATTATATTTTTGAGTGTCTAAGGTGGTGCACGCCTCAGCATTCTGCACCACGAGCAGCTTTTGACAAAGAAATTAAAGGGTATAGAAGATTGCTCTAAACTAACTGAGAAGAAATTAAGGCCTATACAGCAGTTTTACGGGGTGATAGAGGGAAGATTTACCTGAGTGTACATAAAATATAGAAACATGTGGCTGAGACTTGGTTAATCTGGGGAGCGCATCGAGTTTGTTATAAAAAAAAAAAAGACACCCAGATTTCTCGTGGCACTGAGTGGACCCCTATGCATACTCAGATCGCCGAAATGGCCATCAGTGATTATCACTTGCAATCGCAAAGGAAACTGGTAAAACTGTCCCCATAATCGTAGGAATGTCGGGTATTACGTACACCAGTTTGAGCGAGCAGAGTCACTATGGGGCATATTTACATGGAAATGCCGGAGCGCTGAGCTTTGACAAAATTTTCAGCGAAGCGCTCCGCCATTTCCAAAACACAGGGATACACCGTATTTACTACAATATAGGGCACCACTGTGTTTTCCCTAGTGCTGGCGCTAAAAATAGCTGCCTAGCGCCAACACGGACACACTTGCGCCATAGAGCAAGGGTGCCTGCGTTGCAGGGAATGATTGTTTATTTGCAGGAAGGTCCCCCTTCCTGTACATAAACAATCAATATTGGCGATTTGTTACTTATATATGTGTGCTACATAAGTAGCAAACCGTCATTATTTAATGATTGTTTATGTGAAGGAAGGGACACCTTCCTGCACATAAACAATCATTAATGGCGTTTTTGCTGTTTTAATGTGTGCTGCAGAATGCAGCACACATAGAAAGAGCAAAAACGAGGAGAAATAAAAGTATTTCTCCTCGTTGTGCCATTCTAACGCCTGCTATTGCATGGCTCTGCCTCAGATTTAAACATCCTTGTAAATCTGGGGCAGCATCAAAAAGCAATGGGTGTTGCGGTGGAACGCCCACAGCAACACCCAATGCACGCCCCTTTCACACAGAAAACGGTGTGAAAGGGTACCATATTTACAAAGCAGCATTAAGCCACAAAAAGTGGCTTAACGCCACTTTGTAAATATGGAGCAGAGCATTGCGCCACAGGAACGTTGGTAAAAGTGACGTTCCTGTGGCGAAATCCCCTTGCAAATATGCCCCTATCTGTATAGGACTGACTCAATCTACTCGAATACTGAGCAGAGCTCTTGACCCAGTTCCTCAAAAACATGTACACATTTGTTGTTCTAAAAACTAGTAATGCTCTCACATAACGCAGCCTATGACTCTGCTCTATGGCATCTCCTACCACCAAGGAAAACGCCCTCGACTGCATCAGACGGTCTATGTGAAGGCATCGTCATGATGTAATGCATCAAGGCAGACTTGGAAATATAGTCCTAAGAGGCTCGAAAGTCACTCCTAGATTTATACCGGTTTTTACTTCACTATCTTACGCTGCATGAGGGTGAGCAATTGTTATGATGGTCAAGAATGTAGGGCGGAGGAGGGACCTTGAGAAGGATGAGGGTTAGATAAGGAAAGATTGAGGGGTGAAGGGCAAGAGGGTGATTCACCGTGTGGTTTGGACATGGAGATGAAGAGAGGGGATGGGAAGGGATAGGAGATACAAGGGTAAGGGGAAATAAAGTGATTGGTGGAGATTACACAATTTATCCTACAATTTAACTTGTTGTTCATCCTGTTGCAGTGCATAGGGTGGGTTAGAGACAATTAAAGAGACCCAGGGAGAGAGAGACCCACAGAGAGAGAAAAAACAGAAGCCAACCCTAAAAGTGAGAACAGCGAGAGAGAGGCAGACAGACAGAAAAGAGACATGAACCCAAGAGTGGGTTTGTGTGAGAGAGAGAAACAATATTGCTTTAAGGTAAAGAAATTATCTTAGAATTTCTGTGGGAAGGAACTTTAGTTGTCATCTATAGCTGTTTTATACTTTAATATGTTGCTTATTTGTACAAGGTATTTAATCATCCATAAGGTTGTTGCGGGGATTCTGCTCATACACAGAACTATGCACAAGAAAACAGGACCTCACTAAATATGGGTGTACCTCCTATCACCTTAGTACCCAAAATCCCAACCGACTAGCAATAGTGTCTCATTCGGTCTCCTACAAATATCAAGAAGCTACGAATGTTTAGACAACCCAGAACACGAGCACTCCCGACTCACCTCAGAGTCGCGGGAACAAGACACTCTTTCGCTCTCACGTACTTGTCCACAATAAAAATAATCAGAGTCACTAAATAAGTTCAAAATGTTTATTTTGACTATAGTGATTCATAAAACAGTATGCGAACCACAACTAGCAGCAAAATGCATAAGGCAAGAATCATTAGCATTGTTACAATACCATAGAATATAAAAGGAGTCGTCATTTTATAAAGACTGTGAAAAAGGCAAAATAACTGGGCCTAATCACCCTCCCCTTGGCAGTAAGAAGTTATTTTATATAACAGAAGATCTCTAGGCAGTATTAGCAGACCCCTACCTGAAAGCCTAAACGCAAAGGTTTACATCATAGGAACAGCAGTGCTCAGCTCCATGGAACGGCTTTCTTCGAGTGTGTTTCAAAAACATGCAACAACGTTATATCAAAGCTCGATTCTTCCACATTGCAGCTGTTGGTAACATGTTTTGTCTAGGTAATAGGGACTGACCAGAACAGAATAACAAGAGACATTGTTTATCGACCTTGCACATTATGTTCAGACAGAATTGAAGGGAAGGCTTAGAACGTGAAAAACAATCTGTTATCATGTACAGGGCAGAGGCAAAGTGTCGCGAAAACAAACTCTTAGCAGAGGCGTGCGCAAAAGCAGCAGCATAGGGCAAGCAAAACTCATGCTAACTTAGCAATGTCGACAATGTATCTAAGGGCTACATAACCCCATATAACAAGGTTACCTCAATGCACTGAGAGTAGGTAGAAAGGGGCAGAAACAAGGGAGACCTTGAGAGACCAAAGGAGACATGGTAAAGAGGATTAGGAGGGAACCTTGTGGATGGAGTGGTCTTCCCCTGGCAGAAGAATCAATGGAGGTATTATGTCTATTACAGAGGTTTAAAAGGGCTAATGCAGGAAGGTAATGTTGGTGTAACGTCCCTCTAGTTCAAAGACTTGGCAGCTTCCATTGGAAACCATTTTGCTTGAATAGAGCGACCAACCAGGGTGAACCCCAACCCACTGCGCTGGCATCTGCAGTTAGAGTCTTCTGTGATTTTGGAAGCATTGGCACTTCCTAGAGAACATTCTCCATGGACATCTACAACTTCAGCTGCTGCTTGATTTCTACAGTCTTGTGCACTGAACTGTGCTCATACGTGAGGCCGTGTGACCCTGGATCGTCATCCAAACTCGGGCTGAGGCTTCCTGAATCTTGAACATATATTTCAATCATTTTTAAGATGGACTGAACTGCTCTTTTTGATGGTAGAAAACCCTTGTCCGAGTCCATTCTGAACTATGCTCCAATGAAGATGAAGTATGTTGTACACGGTATCTGGCCCTTTGGAAGGTTTAACAGGAAGTCATGGTGATTTAGAGCAGTAATGGTCTGATGAAGATATTGAAATTGCTTTCTTTTCCAGGAAAGACTTCAACTCATGTATTAAGGCCAATCATTTCTCCTGAACTTTTGAATAAGGCGTAGAAATGATCCCAGAGTCCACTGGAGGGGAAGTGAACTGTATTTGATATTGATTCTTGCTGAGAACCCACAAATTTGTGGTGGGCTTCTCCCAAACTTCCAGGAAGAGATGGATCTTTCCCTCCACTGGCAACATCTGACTATCTGCTTCTTGGTATTTGGGACAGTCAGTCTGTATTGTCGTCTTGCTTCTGCTTCCTCTGGAGGAAGGAACAGATTTCACATGAAACACCAAAAAACGTTTGAGATTCGGTCTTTTGAATGGTTGCCTGAAAGAGCTCTTGTGTATGGAGAAGGAATTCGAAGATTTTAATTGTTTCTTTCTGAAGTAGAAGGAATGCTTCCTTTATATAAAGATCCTATGCAACTCTTTCTTTAAGCCAGAGCCAAAAAATATTGTTCCTTTAAATGGCATTTTCAGAACTGTAGATCTTTGTGACACATCTGTACTCCAGTGTTTTGAGCATAAATTGTGATGAACAGCCACTGAAACTCCACAAGCTAGATCAGGTGCTCGTACTGTATCAAAGGAAATATCTGAGAGCAATTCTACTTGTCACTCAATTTTTTTCCAGCACGTCTGAGCTCTTTTGTCTATCCTGAATGGCGTTGAACAGATCCTTAACCCCTTCGGTGCGCGGCCGATTTTCGCCCTGTGCGGGGCGTTTCATTAAGCGGGCGGGTTCATGACGAGCTCAGCTCGTCATGCGCACACGAGCACTGCGCAGCATGACGAGCTGAGCTCGTCATGAGCACCGAAGGGGTTAAAGTCAGAAAGCAGGGATTGTGCTGTACAGGCTCCACACACTCCAGGCCCAGCACACCCTACTTGAGGGCTGCATCAACTTTCTTTTCAGCTAGATCCTTTCAAACTGGATCCCTCAACAGGTTGATCGCGAGGTACTAGCAGCTCCCAGCCTGTGTTGGGGTAGCTCGCATGTCTGTCAGACTGCTCACCTGTTAATTATACACTTGAAAGCAGTGCACCTTCTATGAAGCTGAGAAATTTGACATTGCAACGACAGCAGACAGCCCACCTGTTTGTTAAATAAGCAATGTGGTGCTGCTGCCTGAAAGACACCTGGCAATAAATAGATGTTTATTTCATAAAAGTCAATGATAATATGTTTGGAGCGTTATTAGAACATTGGAATGTTGGGAGCTCCATTGAAGACAGTGGAGTGCTCCGGGCTTCTAATGGCTGGTAGAAGCCCGGAGCTCCAACATTCCAATGTTTGTTCACAGCTGTTGCTGCGAACAGAGGCCTCACGGAGCCCAAGGGCATTTCAACTCCCTTGGGCTCTGTGAGGCCTTTGTTTTACAAATTAGAACATTCTGCCCTCTAGGGTAGTGGTTCCCAAACTTTTCCAATCCACGGCTCCTTGACCCATTGGCCATTGCCCATGGCTCCCACTGTTACTTTTTTTGGAGGGTGGGGGGATGAAAGCCCGGCCTCGGGAGTACTTACATTTTTCTCCCTGAAAATAATTGGGATGAAGCTGATGAAGGTATTATAATCATATACGCAGGGTGTTTTGTATTACTAAGGCGGCGCCTTGTCACAACTAGGGACCGGTACCAGAACGAAGGAGGCCAAAAGGAAGGAATTGCGGGAGAGATGGTCGTGGTTCAGGATATTTTATTTGTGCAAACACCAAAGGAATCAAGGCAAGCGTCTATTAGAGTTCAGGGCAGGTTTCCTGGTTGGGATGGTCCCGTCTTCACCAGGGCTTCTCCTGGGCTTGGGGTTTAGGCACGTGGCTGTCCGCTTCCCAGGAGTTGGTTATACCGTCGTAGGTGGGAAGGAAGGAAAATAAAGAACACCGGTATCAGTGGTGAGGAACTGGGTGCTTCTTATATCAAGGGATGAGGAGTGAGGGTATAAGTCACCTCTAACCGGCACCAAGTGAGACCCAACGTGACCTCCCTCTAAACAACGCCCTTCCCCCTCCCGTGTCCCGTGAACCCCTGGAGTTTCGCCCATACCTTGGCAAGCCACCCCCCTCCTGGTGGGTGGTTGGGCGAGACGCGATCCCGTTGGCCTCCCGGCTTGACGTCGTCCTCTGCTACCGCTCTGTAGGCTTTTCCGTCTCTGCCTTCTTCCACCGTCCACGCCACGAACTCTCCTCCTGGTTCGGGGAATACAGCTTCCCCTCCTCGAAAGAAGTCCGGCCTTCTTGTGTCGGCCGCCTGCTCCTGTGATAGGCTGGTTTCCGATGGTGTCATGGGCCACGCCCCCTGGGATTCCTCTTGAGGGTTTTTCTTAAAGGGCTCCAGCCGATCCTGTACAAAGGGCGAGATGACGGTTGTGAGGGGTTTGTCGGTGTCAAAGGGCAACAGAGTCCGCAATTCGTCATCGGACTCGTGACACACGTCCCCCCCTGGAATTCCCCGATCGGGGGAAATAGGAAACCGGGACAGGTAGTCCGCATTGCCTTGGTCCTTGCCTTTACGGTGGAATACCTCGAAGCGGAAAGGCTGCAGGGCTAAAAACCATCGAAGGACTCTGTCATTGTTCCCTTTATTCCTCTGGAGCCAAGTGAGAGGGGCATGGTCAGTGTATAGCAAAAAGGAACGTCCCTCCAAGTAATACCGGAGTTTTTCCACACTCCATTTTAGGGCCAAACATTCCTTCTCTATTGTGGGATAGGCCTTTTCCCTGGGAAAGAGCTTCCTGCTGATATACAGTATGGGGCGCTCTAATCCCTCACTGTCCAGCTGTGAGAGTACGGCACCTATCCCCACACCTGAAGCGTTCGTTTGTAGAACAAATGTTTTCTGGAAGTCTGGAGTGAGGAGTACAGGGGAAGTGGTCAGTGACGTTTTCAGGGCCAAAAAGGCCTGGAGTTCCTGTTCAAAGGGGTTTTTGATACGATTAGCTGTAGTGGATTTTTTTAGCAATTCAGTGAGGGGTGCTGCTGTTTGGGAAAAATGGGGAATGAATCGTCTATAGTAGCCGACCAAGCCTAAAAAAGCCCTCATCTCTTTCTTGGTGTTGGGAAAGGGGGTGTCTTGAATGGCCCTTACCTTCTCCGACTGTGGTTCAATCAGCCCGTCCCCCAACAGGTAACCCAGGTATTTGACTTTTTGGAAGGCGAATTTGGATTTTTTTGCGGTGATATGAAGGTTGGCTTCCCTCAATTCTGTAAGAATGGCTGAAAGGTGCGATTGATGTTCCCCCCACGTTCTGCTAAAGACAATGATATCGTCCAAATAGGCCGATGAAAATCCCAGGTGATTTTTCAGGAGGGTGTCCATGAGCCTTTGAAAGCTAGCCGGGGCACCATGAAGCCCGAAAGGCAATACCGTGAAGTGAAAGAGCCCATCCGGGGTAGAGAAGGCAGTCTTTTCTTGGTCCTCCGGGTGGAGAGGGATTTGCCAGTAGCCTTTGGTGAGGTCGATGGTGGATATGTAGCGAGCCTCACCCAGGCGCTCAATCAGCTCATCCACCCGGGGAAGGGGATATCCGTCCTGTTTGGAAATGCGGTTCACCGCTCTGAAGTCAATACAGAAGCGGGTGCTTCCGTCTGGCTTCGGGACAAGAACAATCGGTGAACACCAATTGCTCCTTGAGGGTACCACTACTCCCAAAGCTAACATATCGGCCACTTCTTTTCGTAACGCAGCGCAACGTGCTTCGGGGACCCGATAGGGTTTTTGTTTAACCACAACGCCCTCAAGGGTAGGTATCGAATGGGTGGCTAAAGGTGTTTTACCGGGCTGGTTGGAAAAGATATCAGAGAACGAGAGGAGAAGGGCTTGTAACTCTTCTTTTTCTTTTGTACTAAGCTCGGGACCAAGAACGGTATCACTAACTGTGGTTTGTGCCGGAGTGGCGAATGAAATACTGCAGGGTTTCGGGGGAGGCGGACCCAACCACTTTTTAAGTATGTTCACGTGGTACATTTGGGTTTTGTTGGGGGAAAGACGGAGTACTTAGGTAGTCTTCCCAACCTTCCTTATAACTTCAAAGGGACCCTGCCACTCTTTTCTTAGTTTATGAGAGGAGGAAGGGAGAAGTATCAATACCCAGTCGCAGGCTCTAAACTCTCTCCACTTCGTCCCCTTGTCGTATTGGAGCTTGTGTCGTATCTGGGCCTTATCTAGTTGGTCTTGCACTAAAGTTCTCAATTTGTGAAGCCTTACCTTCACCTGATTTGCATAATCTAGTAAGGCGTGTGCTTCAGTAACCCCTTGTTCTTCCCATGTCTCTTTTGTAATTTCGAGGAGGGTCCGAGGTCGCCTCCCGAATAGGAGTTCGAAAGGGGATACACCCAGGCTGGACTGTACCGTGCTCCGGATGACAAATAGTGCTAACGGAAGAAGCTGGTCCCAGTTTCTTCCATCCCCATACAGGAGTTTCTTTAACGTGAGCTTTAAGTTACCATTGTATCGTTCTACGAGGCCATCCGTTTGAGGGTGGTATACGGATGTTTTTATATGCTTGATGTCTAGCTGTTTACAGATTTCCTTCATGAGGCGGGATACAAAAGGCGTGCCCTGGTCCGTGAGTATTTCTTTTGGAAACCCCATTCTTGAAAATACCTCAATCAGTTTCTGGGATATGGTTGTGGTAGTGGCTGTCTTCAGGGGGAAGGCTTCGGGATAACGGGTGGCATAGTCTACTATCATAAGGACATACTGATGACCTTTGCTGGATTTAGGAAGGGGTCCTATCAGGTCCATCCCTATCCGCTCGAAAGGCCGCCCCATAATGGGAAGGGGCTGTAGGGGTACTTTCGGAGGGATGTAGGGGTTTCGTTTCGGCATATTTCACGCTCCTAGCAATACTTTTTGATTTGGAGATATATGCCAGGCCAGTAAAAGTTATCCAGGATCGCCTGACTGGTTTTTTCAGCCCCCACATGACCCGCTAACAAATGAGAGTGGCCAAAGTACAGGACTTGGTCCCTAAAACCCATTGGTACTAACAACTGACGTGTAGTCCCCTCTTTAGCGACGCGATAAAGAAGCCCATGTTGTTCTAAAAAACGGATAGGTTTTGTTTTGGGTGTTCTTTGTCTCCTGCGCTCTCTGCCATGCATGTCTAAGGGATGCGTCGTTCAATTGGGCCCCACTGAAATTTTTATCCATAGCCCAGGGTTCTGAGGTAAGGAGGGCGTTGTGTGAACTTTTGGGGATTGTCTCCGTTTTCAGGGCACTGGCAAGCAGGAGGGGGAAACAGGGGTTGTCTACCCCTAAGATTAGTGGCTCAGGAAGAGAGGGGAGAACCCCTACAGTGATGGTTGTCTGGGTGCCTGCCTTGGTGTGTACTGGCAACTGAGCTACAGGATAGACCCGGATATCCCCATGCACACATTATATGCCGACATTCTTCCCTGTGGTAATCTGTGAACGAAGGACCATATCCCCCCGGGCCACCGAATGCTTACACCCCGAATCAAGGAGGGCTTTAACTTCCTGGTTGTTTACTATGAGACTCACGTAGTACATATGTCCCATCTCCTGTGCATACAGAACCGATCTGGGGGCGTAGCTGATATCCATAGGCTCCTCCTCTGGTTTGTCTCTTTTTTTTCTACAGAAACGAGCTATATGGCCCCACTCGCCACATTCGAAACACTGGGGGCTAGAGGTGACGGGAGGGTCTGATCTCCCAGGTCTAACCCTTGGGGGCTCTGGGAAGGTCTTGGCGGGTCTTCTCTCCGACTTTGACGTAACAGGACCTTTCTGGGGTTTTTCGGGTTCTTTGACCGTTCCACGGCCCTGTGCACGGGCGAATGAGGTGGCCATTTCAACGGCCTATTCGATAGTCAGGTTTGCATGCTGTCGAAGCCACCTTTGGGTGCCATAAGGAAGGGCTTCTAAATACTGCTCGAGATAGATTTTATTCATCACATTCCCGAGATTGTCCTCTTGTGGTTTTAACCAACAGTCGGCGGCATCCTTCAATTTGTAAAAGAGCGTTTTAGGAGTGTCCCCTGCTGTTCCACGTTCTTGCCTAAACCTAAGGCGGTGGGCTTCGTCGTCGACTCCGAGGCGGTCCAGGACATACTGCTTCACAACCCCATACACAGCAGTTCCATCCCGGTTGACAGTCTGGTATGCCGCCTGGGCCTCTGCTGTGAGCAACGGTGCCAAATAAAAGGGCCATCGATCAGTGGGCCACCCACTGGCCCTGGCAGCCCTTTCAAAATTAAGGAAAAACGCTAGAGGGTCCTCCCCAGGCACGTACTTTTGTAGGGGAATAATGGTGCCAGGTGGTGCGGGAGTTCTCCCTTGTCCCAGCCCCAGGAGGAGCTGGTTCTGTCCTTCGGCCAATTTTACTAAATTGTCTGCTTGGGTCTATATGGCAGCAGTAAAAGCCGCCCTGTCCATCTCAGCCTGACTGGTACCTCGCTCGACGGACCATTCTAGCTTGGTTTGGCCCTCCTTCAGCTGGTATATTAAGTTCTCCATCCTGTAGTGACAGAGGCTATGCCCGCATTCTCCACCACTTTGTCACAACTAGGGACCGGTACCAGAATGAAGGAGGCCAAAAGGAAGTAATTGCGGGAGAGATGGTCGTGGTTCAGGATATTTTATTTGTGCAAACACCAAAGGAATCAAGGCAAGCGTCTATTAGAGTTCAGGGCAGGTTTCCTGGTTGGGATGGTCCCGTCTTCACCAGGGCTTCTCCTGGGCTTGGGGTTTAGGCACGTGGCTGTCCGCTTCCCAGGAGTTGGTTATACTGTCGTAGGTGGGAAGGAAGGAAAATAAAGAACACCGGAATCAGTGGTGAGGAACTGGGTGCTTCCTATATCAAGGGATGAGGAGTGAGGGTATAAGTCACCTCTAACCGGCACCAAGTGAGACCCAACGTGACCTCCCTCTAAACAACGCCCTTCCCCCTCCCGTATCCCGTGAACCCCTGGAGTTTCGCCCGTACCTTGGCGAGCCACCCCCCTCCTGGAGGGTGGCTGGGCGAGACGCGATCCCGTTGGTCTCCCGGCTTGACGTCGTCCTCTGCGGCAGCTGCTCTCGGCTCGGCGTCTTCCTCTGCTACCGCTCTGTAGGCTTTTCCGTCTCTGCCTTCTTCCACCGTCCACGCCATGAACTCTCCTCCTGGTTCGGGGAATACAGCTTCCCCTCCTCGAAAGAAGTCCGGCCTTCTTGTGTCGGCCGCCTGCTCCTGTGATAGGCTGGTTTCCGATGGTGTCATGGGCCACGCCCCCTGGGATTCCTCTTTAGGGTTTTTCTTAAAGGGCTCCAGCCGATCCTGTACAAAGTGCGAGATGACGGTTGTGAGGGGTTTGTCGGTGTCAAAGGGCAAAGGGGCCGCAGTTCGTCATCGGACTCGTGACACGCCTTTAGTAAAATATTCCTAGTTACATTTCTTTGCCCATGCCTTTTTTAGAGTACCCTCTCAAACTTTTTTATCCCACTTACAGTGGTAGAAAGCACCATGATGCATGTAGGCCACATTGCCAATGTGTTTCTGCACTTAAAGAATATTTGCATTCACTTCCATTTCTACCCATGTCATACGTGCCAACACACCTATCTCAGCAGGGTGACTCAAAAATTTTTAAACCACAAACAGCTTTATTTTTGCTGTCTCCTCCCTAAAATCGCCCCCAAATCAATGCAAGCTAAAAAAAATCCTCAGATTTTTTTTTCTAAATGTCCCTCTCTCTTGCTTCCAAATGTTGGCATAATGCCATTAATGGTGTGTTAGAAATGGGATTCTTGGTAGGCTAGGGCACGGGCCAAAGCCAGGCAAAGACCACCACTCTAGTCAGGATAAGGGAGTTACACTTCTAAAATAACCCCTGCTCACCCCCTTGGTAGCTTGGCACGAGCAGCCAGGCCTATCTTAGAGGCAGTGTGTAAAGCATTTGCACATAACCAACAGTAATACAGTGTACGCACTACAAAAGGACACCACACCAGTTTAGGAAAATATCCAATATTTTTATATAATTAAAACAAGACCAAAAACGATAAAGAACCACAATACTATACTTAAAAGTTCACAATTCAAAAATACGCTGATTAAAAAGAGTTCCTTGTGTGGATAGTGCCGTCCGGACTACCACGGCGTCGTGAACACACAAATCCAAAACAGTTCTGGCTGACCGCGGGGTTGCAGGCCAGCTACGGTGTCGGGAAGACCCGCAAACAGTACCTTTCAGAGATGCAGGGCGATGGGGCCCTCGAAGTCACACGCGTTGCAGGTCGATCTCCTCTCTGATGGAGTCAGGAGCGCTGGCGTCAGCAGGCGTCGGGTGTTGCGGTGCGAAGTGCGGCGTGCGGTGCCCTCAGGTCGCTGTGCGAGCAGCGGCTCGGTGGCGGCATCAGATGGCGTCGTCGGTGAGACCAGGGTCGCGGTGCGAGATGAAGGCGGTGCTCGTCACGGTGCTGGCAGATCACGGTGCAAGCAGCGGCGTCGTCGTTGCTGAAGCGCTGTCGTCAGCTGATGAACTGGAGTCGATGGCGCCGGCGTCGGTAGGCCAAGGCTGCGGTGTGGGATGAGGGCGGTGCGTCGTGTAACTTACGAGCGGTGCCCCCGAACCACGGTGCAAGCAGCGGCGTCGATCTCGGCGGGAAGTGGCGGCGTCAGGCAGGCCAAGGTGTCCTCGTGAAGCCAGGCGGTGCGGAGTGCGGTGCCCACAGGTCGCGGTACGAGCAGCGGCTCAGTGGCGGCGTCAACAGGCGTCGTCGGTGAGACCAGGGTCGCGGTGCAGCGTTGCGGCGGTGCCCTCTGCGGTGCCAAAGCTTCGGCGTGAAGCGAGGCGGTGCGGAGTGCGGTGCCCACAGGTCGCGGTGCAAGCAGCGGCTCGGTGGCGGCATCAACAGGCGTCATCGGTGAGACCAGGGTTGCGGTGCGGCGTTGTGGCGGTGCCCTCTGCGTTGCCTTCAGGACACGGAGTCGGCAGTGGCATCGTAGACGTCGTCGAGTTGGTGTTCTTCGGGTTGCAGCACAAAACACACAGTCCCCACTGCTGCGGGTCGAAGAACTTGAAGTCTTTGCTGTTCCTGAGACTTCGTGAACAGGGGGCAAGCTCTACCTCAAGCCCTTGGAGAGACTCACAAATTTAGGTTGCAGAAAGTCCAGTCCAGGCCTTTCACTACCCAAGACAAAAGCAGCCACTGCAGGTCAGCCCAGCAAAGCACCCAGCAAAGCAGTCGTTCCTTTTGCAGCTTCTCCGGCTCTTCTTCTTGGCAGTCTTCTTGTCCAGATGAGTTCTAAAGTTCAGGGGTCTGGGACCCAGCATTTATGTCCAAAAATCCTTTGATCTCTTAGGCAGAGAGGGCCTGTGCCCGGTCAGGACCAGTTCTGCCTTCTCTGGTGTGAATTCCTGGCAGGAGGTGGAGACAGCATTTGTCAGAGGCAGAGCAGGCCCTTTGAGGTGCAAGGAAATCTCCTCCCCCTTCCCCCAACGTAACCCAGGTCTCTTCAGCCCTTTCCTGACCTACCTAGACCATCTGGCGCCCCTCCTGCTCCCCCAGCCTTCTGTCATCCAAAACCCAGACAGGCAATGCACATTCCAGCATAGGCACACGGGATGACTGAGCAAGAAAATACCTACTTTCTAAAAGTGGTATTTTCAAACACAGAATGTAAAAATCACCTTCACTAAAAGATGCATCTTTAGATTCTGAGTTCAGGCATACTAAATTCTATTTTCTTACTGAATTCCCTGGGCCAGTTATGTGTATAAGATGTTATAAACAAACCTCCCATTCTATCCTATGGGGAACTGGTAGCCTTGCAATAGTGAAAACGAAATTGGCTGTAATTCACTATCAGGACATGCCACACACACCAGGGCATGTCCCCCTTTCACTTACACTGCACCCTGCCCACAGGGGTACCTTGGGCCTACCTGAGGGTTGTCTGACATGCAAGAAAAGGGAAGGTTAGGGACCGGCCAGTGTGTGCACTGGCCAAGTCGACATGGCAGTTACAAACTGCGCGCAGACTCTGCAATGGGATGTCTGAGGTACCTTTTCAGGGCTACTCACGTGGGTGGCACAATCAGTGCTGCAGGCCCACTAGTAGCATTCGATTTACAGGCCCTGGCACACTCAGTGCACTTTACTGGGGACTAACAAGTAAATCAAAGATCCAATCATGGAAACACCAATCCATAACACATTTTACCACAGGAGCACTTGCACTTTACCACTGATCAGCAGTGAGAAAAGTGCGCAGAAACACGAAGCTAGCACATACAGAGTCAAAAACCGAGAGGTCAGAAAGCAAAAAACTCAGGGGAAACATGCCAAAAGATGCCAAGTCTAACACATGTCCCCTCCAGCTGAAAGTAGGGAGAACTACCCAACCTCCTGGGAGTTCTCTTCACTAAGGTGGAAGAACCTGGACAGACCATCTGCATTGGCGTGTTCTGTGCCAGGGCGGTGTTCCAACGTAAAGTCCATTCCCTGTAGGGAGATGGACCACCTCAGCAGTTTTGGATTCTCACCCCTCATTTACATCAACCATCTGAGGGGCCTGTGGTCTGTCTGAACCCGGAAGTGAGTCCCAAACAGGTATGGTCTCAGCTTCTTCAGTGCCCAGACCACAGCAAAAGCTTCCCTTTCTATGGCTCTCCACCTCTGTTCCCTGGGGAGTAGTCTCCTGCTAAGGAAGACAACAGGCTGATCCAGGCCCTCTTCGTTCAGTTGTGAGAGCACCGCTCCCACTCCATGCTCTGAAGCGTCAGTCTGCACAAAAAATTCCTTGGAGAATTCGGGTGCCTTGAGCACGGGGGCCGTGCACATGGCGGCCTTCAGGGCATCAAAAGCCTTCTGGCAGGACTCAGTCCAGATCACCTTCTTGGGCTGCTTCCTGGAAGTCAGCTCTGTTAAGGGGGCAACAATGGTGCCATACCCCTTCACAAACCTCCGGTAGTACCCGGTGAGTCCTAGGAAGGCCTTCACCTCTGTCTGGGTCTTGGGGGGCTCCCAAGCAAGAATGGTGTCATACTTGGGCTGTAGGGGCGCCACCTGGCCGCTTCCTACCTGGTGTCCCAAGTACACCACCGAACCCTGCCCGATCTGGCACTTACTGGCCTTGATCGTGAGGCCTGCCCTCCGCAGCGCCTTCAACACTTCACCGAGGTGCTGCAAGTGTTCTTCCCAGCTGGAACTGAACACTGCGATGTCATCCAGGTAGGCGGCACTGAAATCCTCCAGCCCAGCCAACACCTGGTTGACCAACCTCTGGAAGGTGGCAGGGGCATTCTTCAACCCAAAGGGCATCACCCGGAACTGGTAATGTCCTTCTGGGGTTGAAAATGCTGACCTCTCCTTGGCCCCATCGGTTAAGGCGATCTGCCAGTACCCAGACGTTAAATCAAACGTGCTGAGGAACTTGGCAGCTCCCAACCGATCAATTAGCTCATCAGCTCTGGGGATGGGGTGTGCGTCAGTCCTGGTGACGGCATTGAGCCCACAGTAGTCCACACAGAACCGTAGTTCTGGAGCGGCACCGGGTGCAGCAGCCTTTGGGACCAAGACCACTGGGCTGGCCCATGGACTGTTGGAAGGCTCGATCACCCCTAACGTCAACATCTTAGAGACCTCCTCTTTAATGCTGGCCTTGACCCGGTCAGTCAACCTGTAAATCTTGTGTTTTACAGGAGGGCTGTCACCAGTGTCCACGTCATGGGTACACCAGTGAGTGACACCTGGGGTCAGGGAGAACAGGGGGGCAAACTGTCCCAACAACTGGTGACAATCACTCTGCTGTTCTGGGCTCAGTGTAGGGGAGAGGATCACACCTTCCACTGACCCATCGTGCTCCTTGGTAGACAGGAGGTCAGGGAGAGGTTCACTTTCCTCTTCCGTTCCATCATCTATCGCCAAGAGCATGCTCACTTCGGACCTCTCGAAGTGGGGTTTGAGGCGGTTCACGTGGAGGACCCTCAAAGGGTTCCTTGGAGCCTGCAAATCCACCAGGTAGGTGACGTCACTTTTGCACTCCACCACCTCAAATGGCCCAGTCCACTTGTCCTGCAAGGCACAAGGTTCCACGGGGGCCATGACCCACACTTTCTGCCCAGGTTGAAATTCAACCAGAGTGGCATTCTGGTCATAGCACTTCTTCATTTCTTCCTGGCTTGCTTCCAGGTTCGCCTGAGCGAGTTTCCTGAAGCGGGCAGTTTGGTTTCTGAAGGCCAGCATGTAACTAAACACATCCTGGGGAGTTTTCCTGGGAGCTGCCTCCCAGCCTTCCTTGACCAAACTCAGAGGTCCTCTCACAGGGTGACCATACAGGAGCTCAAAGGGACTGAACCCAAGAGACTTCTGTGGCACCTCCCTGTACGCAAAGAGAAGGCATGGCAAGAGGACATCCCACTTACGCCTCATGGTTTCTGTTAGACCCTTAATCATGCCCTTCAAGGTCTGGTTGAATCTCTCCACCAGGCCGTTACCTTGTGGGTGGTAAGGGGTGGTGAACTTGTAGGTTACACCACACTCCTTCCACAGGGATGTCATGTACTTGGATATGAAGTTGGTCCCTCTGTCAGAAACCACCTCTCTGGGGAACCCCACGCGGGAAAAGATCCCCATTAACACCCGGCCCACCACTGGCGCCGTCGTTGTCCTGAGAGGGATTGCCTCCGGGTACCGGGTGGCATGGTCCACCAAGACCAGGATGTACCTGTTGCCCAGGGCTGTCTTGGGATCCAGTGGCCCCACAATGTCCATCCCTACCCTTTCAAAGGGTGTTCCAACAACTGGAAAAGGCTGGAGAGGAGCTTTGACCTTCCTCCCACTCTTAACACTTGCCTGGCAAGTTTGGCAAGACCTGCAATGTCCATCTGACTGCCTTCGCATTTGGGGCCAGAAGAAGTGGGTGACAAGCCTGTCAAAGGTCTTGTCCTGCCCCAAATGTCCTGCCAAAGGCATGTCATGAGCCAGACCCAGTAGGAAGGTCCTGAAGCGCTGGGGTACCACCAGCACACGGGCTGACCCAGGCTCAGCGACCTTAGGCTCACTGTACAGGAGACCATTCTCCCAGTAGATCCAATGTGATCCGGACTGATCACCTGCTGCCTGGTCTGCAGCCTGCCGCCGCAGACCCTCCAGAGAAGGGCACTCTTTCTGCTCCTTGCAGAATTCCTCCCTGGTGGGACCCCCTTCTTGCTGCCAATGGGTCAGCTCAGAGATGTCCCCCAGTTCAGCTACCTGTTCCCCGGTAGGCACCGGGCGTCCCCTCAAGGTCCGCCTCCTCCCGGTCCGTGGAAACTTCAGGGGCCAGTTTCCCGCGCCCCTTGCCTTTTCTCTTGGCAGGGACTTGGGCCACTGTTTCAGGCTCCAAGTCCTCTTGATCACCCTTTCTGGCTGCCATTGACCGAGTGGACACGCATGCCCACTCTGGCAATCCAAGCATCTCCAAGTGAGACCTGAGCTCAACATCCTTCCAGAAGGACTGCTCCAGGTCATTACCTAGCAGACAATCTACAGGCATGGAAGGGCTCACAACCACCCTCAAGGGACCTGAGACCCCCCCCACTCGAAGGGAACCTGCGCCACCAGACACTGGCGCTCTGAATTGTCTACAGCAATTACTTGGTGGAATGCCCCTGGGACTACCTGCTCCTCAGAGACCAGGTGACACCGGACTGAGGTCACACTGGCTCCAGTATCTCTGAGAGCCTCTACCCTTTTCCCATTGATGGTCACCCAGGTGCTGTATTTCTTTGTGTTAGGGGGCACCTGGTGTCCTGGGACCATCTCACTGTCCCCAAGTGCGACGAGGGTCATTTCTGCGGGATCCCCATCCTCCTGTGGGTACTCCTCCTCCCCAAGCGCTACACTAGCCAACACCTTGGACTGCCCACCGGTGGGTGGCTGAGCCCCTTTGGACACTTGGGGTCCCCCTTCATGTGGCCCACCTGGTCACATGCAAAACACCTGCGGGGGCCGGTCTCAGCAGGCTTTCCTGATGAGACCCCTGGCTTCTTATCTCCGGGGGATGGGAACCTCTACCCTGGGTGTTAATTTGGGGCCCTTTAGAGAACTCCTGTGTTTTACCTTTGTCCCCCCACTTTTCTGCTGGGGACCCTGCCCACCTTTGGCTGAGTCTCCCCAAACGCTTTCTTGTGGACCCTGGTACTCACCCAGCGGTCCGCCTCCATAGCAAGCTTCCTCGGGTCAGTCAGCTTACTATCAACTAGGTGCTGGCGCAGATCTGCAAAACATAGACTAGACAAGTGCTCCCATGCAATCAAATTGTAGAGCCCCTGAAAATCTGTCACATTACTGCCCTTCACCCAGCCATCCAGTGACCGGCAAAACACATCCACACATTCCAACCAAGTGTTGGCATCAGACTTCTTACTGGACCTGAACTGGTCCCTGTACTTTTCAGGAGTAAGACCATACTTAGTGAGAAGGGCGTCCTTCATGTCTGGATAGGTGAGGTGATACCCCTTACCCAAAGCTATTAACGTATTGTTAGAAATGGGATCTCTAGTTGGCAAGGGCTTGCACCTTTGTCCAAGTAGGGACCCTTCTTCCTAGTCAGGGTAAGGGTTGTTACACTCGTGAAGTAACCCCTGCTCACCCTCGTGGTAGCTTGGCACGAGCAGTCAGGCTTAATTCAGAGGCAGTGTGTAAAGCATTTGCACATAACCAACAGTAATACAGTGTAAGCACTACAAACGGACACCACACCAGTTTAGAAAAATAACCAATTATTTTATATACTTAAGACAAGACCAATTACGACAAAAATCCACAATACTATACTTTACGAATGAATACTTGATACGTTAACTTCTTCTTTGCAGGAATAGCACAAAAGCAAAGTTCGTACGAGTCGGTAGCTCCGTCCGAGCCTACCGCGATGCTGAAAACCACAGAGTCTAACAGTTCCAGCCGACCGCGTCGATACGGGCCAGCAGAGTCGTGAATAGACTCGGTTACAGTACCTTTCTCGTTGTGGCTGGTACGGAGTGTACGAGCCGGTCGGCGTTCGTCGCGGTTGCGGTGCAAGACGGAGCGATGCAAGGTGCGGTGTCCCTCGATGCGGTGCAGGCAGCGGCTCGATGAGCGTCGGGCAGACGGAGTCGGTGAGTCCAAGGCGTGCGATGCAGGGTGAGACGATGCTCGATGCGGTGCTGACAGGTTGCAATGCAGGCGACCTAGCCGGAGTGCGGGAGCTGGCGTCGGACAGCGGTGCGAGTCGGAGCGGTGCGCCGCAGACGTGCGAGCGGTGCCCCAAATGCGGTGCGGTCTCGACTCTTGAGCCAGTTGCAGCGACAGTGTCGGTCTGGTCCGGCTGGCCCAGTGAAGCGATGCGATGCGAACTGCGGTGCCCACAGGTCACGGTGCAAGCAGCGGCTCGATGTTGGCGGCGTCGGACGTCGCCCACGGTGAGACCAGGGTTGCGATGCGAAGCGGGGCGATGCGGTCTGCGGTGCAAACAGGTCACCGGCCAGGGATGGATTCGGTTGACGGAGTCGGTTGCAGTTCCCTTCCTCTGTGGCGACTGAAACAGCGTTCCAGAAGCGGTACCCAGAGGCTTTGTGAAGTCTTTGCAGTCCCTGAGACTTCTTAACAGGAGGCCAGCTCGGTTCCTGGCCCTTGGAGATACTCAGCACAAGTTTGTAGAAAGTTCAGTCCAGTCCTTTCACTGCCCAAGGCAGAAGCAGCAGCTGCAGGCCAACCCAACAAAGCAACAACACAGCAAAGGGGCAGTACTCCTCCTGGCAGCTCTTCCAGCTCTTCGTCTTGGCAGGTTCCTTGATTCCAGCGAGATCTAAATTCATGGGGTCAGGGTCCCAATATTTATATCCCAAATTCCTTTGTTCTCTGAAGGCAGAGAGGCCTTCGCCTAGTCCAAACCAGTTCTGGAGCACTTTGTTGACAAGTCTCCGTCCCTTCTTTCAGTGAGTAGGCCAGGGACATCAGACGCACCACAGGAGGTGGAGCCAGCATTGTGGAGGGAAGGCACTGTCCTATTCAGGGCCCAGGTGCGACCCTCCCACCCATCTACCGGTCGATCTGGCTATTCAGCCCTGCGCTGACTCACCCTGTCTCCTGGCATCCCCCAGCCCCTGTTACTCACATTCCAGACAAGGAATACACAATCTCGCAGAGGCAGGCTTGGATGGTTAGACAAGAAAATACCCACTTTCTAAAAGTGGTATTTTCAAACCCAGAATGTTAAAACCAACCTTACTAAAAGCTGCATTTTATCATTCTGAGTCCAGGCATACTAAACTCGAATTTCTACCATGTTCCCGGGGTCAGTTAGGATTATAAGCTGTAATAATCAAAACTGCCCGTTCTGGCCTAGGGGGAACAGGTAGCCTTGCAATAGTGAAAACGAACTAGGCTGTCATTCACTATCAGGACATGCCGCACACACCCGGGCATGTCCTACCTTTGCGTACAACGCACCCTGCCCACAGGGGTACCTTGGGCCTACCTTAGGGGTGACTAACATGTAGCAAAGGGAAGGTTTAGGGACTTGCAAGTGTGTGCACTTGCCAAGTCGACATGGCAGCCCCAGGCTGCGCACAGGCTCTGCGATGGCAGGCCCGAGTTACACTTTACGGGCTGTTTGCGTGGGTGGCACAATCCAGTGCTGCAGCCCACCAACAGCATTTGGTCTATAGGCCCTGGCACTCGCAGTGCACTTTACAAGGGACTGACACATAAACCAAATAGGCCAATCATGGAAACACCAATCCATAACACATTTTATACAGAAGCACTTGCACTTTCCCACTGGACCGCAGTGAGGAAAGTGCGCAGAATCATCACACCAGCAAAAACAGAGTCAAAACCGGGAGGTCAGAAAGCAAAAGTCAGGGGAAACACGCCAAAAGATGCCAAGTCTAACACATGTCCCCTCCAGCTGAAAGTAGGGAGAACTACCCAACCCCATTGGAGTTCTCTTCACTAAGGCGGAAGAACCTGGACAGACCATCTGCGTTGGCGTGTTCTGTACCAGGACGGTGTTCCACCGTAAAGTCCATTCCCTGTAGGGAGATGGACCACCTCAGCAGTTTTGGATTCTCGCCCTCATTTGCATCAACCATCTGAGGGGCCTGTGGTCTGTCTGAACCCGGAAGTGAGTCCCAAACAGGTATGGTCTCAACTTCTTCAGCGCCCAGACCACAGCAAAAGCTTCCTTTCTATGGCACTCCACCTCTGTTCCCTGGGAAGTAGTCTCCTGCTAAGGAAGACTACAGGCTGATCCAGGCCCTCTTCGCTCAGTTGTGAGAGCACCGCTCCCACACCATGCTCTGAAGCGTCAGTCTGCACGACAAATTCTTTGGAGAAGTCAGGTGCCTTGAGCACGGGCGCCGTGCACATGGCTGCCTTCAGGGCATCAAAAGCTTTCTGGCAGGACTCAGTCCAGATCACTTTCCTGGGCTGCCTCTTAGAGGTCAGCTCTGTTAAGGGGGCAACGATGGTGCCATAGCCCTTAACAAATCTCCTATAGTAGCCGGTGAGACCTAAGAAGGCTCTCACCTCTGTCTGGGTCTTGGGGGTTCCCAAGCCAGAATGGTGTCAATCTTGGGTTGTAGGGGCGCCACCTGGCCGCTTCCTACCTGGTGTCCCAAGTACACCACGGAACCCTGCCCGATCTGGCACTTACTGGCCTTGATCGTGAGGCCTGCACCTTGCAGAGCCCTCAACACTTTCTCAAGGTGCTGTAAATGTTCTTCCCAGCTGGAACTGAACACAGCAATGTCATCCAGGTAGGCGGCACTGAAATCCTCCAGCCCAGCCAACACCTGATTGACCAACCTCTGAAAGGTGGCAGGGGCATTCTTCAACCCAAAGGGCATCACCCGGAATTGGTAATGACCTTCTGGGGTTGAGAATGCTGATCTCTCCTTGGCCCCATCGGTTAAGGCAATCTGCCAGTACCCAGACGTTAAATCAAACGTGCTGAGGAACCGGGCAGCTCCCAACCGATCAATGAGCTCATCAGCTCTGGGGATGGGGTGCGCGTCAGTCCTGGTGACGGCATTGAGCCCACGGTAGTCCACACAAAACCGGAGTTCTGGAGTGGCACCGGGCGCCGCAGCCTTTGGGACCAAGACCACTGGGCTGGCCCAAGGACTGTGGGAGGGCTCAATCACCCCTAACGCCAACATCTTAGAGACCTCCTCCTTGATGCTGGCTCTGACCCGGTCAGTCAACCTGTAAATTTTGTGCTTCACAGGATGGCTGTCACCGGTGTCCACGTCATGGGTACACCAGTGAGTAACACCGGGAGTCAGAGAGAACAGTGGGGCGAACTGTCCCAACAACTGGCGACAGTCCCCTGCTGCTCCTGAGTCAGAGTAGGGGAGAGGATCACACCCTCTACTGACCCATCATGCTCCTTGGTAGACAGGAGGTCAGGGAGAGGCTCGCTCTCCTCTTCCACCCCATCATCTGTCGCCAAGAGCATACTCACTTCGGACCTCTCGAAGTGGGGCTTGAGGCGGTTCACGTGAAGGACCCTCAAAGGGTTCCTTGGAGCCTGCAAATCCACCAGGTAGGTGACGTCACTTTTGCGCTCCTTTACCTCATATGGCCCAGTCCACTTGTCCTGCAAGGCACAAGGTGCCACTGGGGCCATTACCCACACTTCTTGCCCAGGTTGAAATTCGACCAGAGTGGCGTTCTGGTCATACCATCTCTTCATTTCTTCCTGGCTTGCTTCTAGGTTCGCCTGAGCGAGTTTCCTGAAGCGGGCAGTTTGGTTTCTAAAGGCCAGCATGTAGCTAAATACATCCTGGGGAGTTTTCCTGGGAGCCGCCTCCCAGCCTTCCTTCACCAAACTCAGAGGTCCTCTGACAGGGTGGCCATACAGGAGCTCAAAGGGGCTGTACCCAAGAGACTTCTGAGGCACCTCCCTGTATGCAAAGAGTAGGCATGGCAAGAGGACGTCCCACTTACGCCTCATGGGTTCTGTTAGACCCTTGATCATGCCTTTCAAGGTCTGGTTGAATCTCTCCACCAGACCGTTTCCTTGTGGGTGGTAAGGAGTGGTGAACTTGTAGGTTACACCACACTCCTTCCACAGGGATGTCATATACTTCGATATGAAATTGGTCCCCCTATCGGAAACCACCTCTCTGGGGAATCCCACACGGGAAAAGATCCCCATTAACGCCCGGCCCACCACTGGCGCCGTCGTTGTCCTGAGAGGGATTGCCTCCGGGTACCGGGTGGCATGGTCCACCAAGACCAGGATGTACCTGTTGCCCATGGCTGTCTTGGGATCCAGTGGCCCCACAATATCCATCCCTACCCTTTCAAAGGGTGTTCCAACAACAGGAAAAGGTTGGAGAGGAGCTTTGACCTTCCTCCCACTCTTACCACTTGCCTGGCAAGTTTGGCAAGACCTACAGTGTGCATCTGACTGCCTTCGCATTTGGGGCCAAAAGAAGTGGGTGACAAGCCTGTCAAAGGTCTTGTCCTGCCCCAAATGTCCTGCCAAAGGCATGTCATGAGCCAGACCCAGTAGGAAGGTCCTGAAGCGCTGGGGTACCACCAGCACACGGGCTGACCCAGGCTCAGCAACCTTAGGCTCACTGTATAGGAGACCACTCTCCCAGTAGATCAGATGTGACCCGGACTGATTACCAGCTGCCTGGTCTGCAGCCTGCCGCCGCAGACCCTCCAGAGTAGGGCACTCGCTCTGCTCCCTGCAGAACTCCTCCCTGGTGGGACCCCCTTCTTGCTGCCAATGGGTCAGCTCAGAGATGTCTCCCAGTTCGGCTACTTGCTCCTCTGTAGGCACCGGGCGTCCCCTCGAGGTCCGCCTCCTCCCGGTCCGTGGGAACTTCGGGGGCCGGTTTCCCGTGCCCCCTGCCCTTTCTCTTGGCAGGGACTTGGGCCACTGTTTCAGGCTCCAAGTCCTCTTGATCACCCTTTCTGGCTGCCATTGACCGAGTAGACACGCATGCCCACTCTGGCAACCCAAGCATCTCCAAGTGAGACCTGAGCTCAACCTCCTTCCATGAGGACTGCTCCAGGTCGTTCCCTAGCAGACAATCTACAGGCATGGTAGGGCTCACAACCACCCTCAAGGGACCTGAGACCCCCCCATTCAAAGGGAACCTGCGCCACCATACACTGGCGCTCTGAGTTGTCGACAGCAACTACTTGGTGGAATGCTCCTGGGACTACTTGCTTCTCAGACACCAGGTGACACCGGACTGAGGTCACACTGGCTCCAGTATCTCTGAGAGCCTCTACCCTGTTCCCATTAATGGTCACCCAGGTGCTATATTTCTTTGTGTTAGGGGCACCTGGTTTCCTGGGACCATCTCACTGTCCCCGAGTGAGACAAGGGTCATTTCTGCGGGATCCCCACCCTCCTGTGGGCACCCCTCCTCCCCAAGCGCTACACTAGCCAACACTTTGGACTGTCCACCGGTGGGTGGCTGTGTCCCCTTCGGGCACTTGGGGTCCTCCTTAAAGTGACCTACCTGGTCACATGCATAATACTTGTGGGGCCGGTCTCAACAGGCTTCCCTGTAGAGACCCCTTTCTTTTTATCACCGGGGGCTGGGAACCTTTACCCTGGGTACTAGTTTGGGGCCCTTTAGAGAACTCCTGTGCTTTACCCTTGTCCCCCCACCTTTCTGCTGGGGACCCTGCCCACCTTTGGCTGAGTCTCCCCCAAACGCTTTCTTGTGGACCCTGGTACTCACCCAGCGGTCCGCTTCCATAGCAAGCTTCCTGGGGTCAGTTAGCTTACTATCAACTAGGTGCTGGCGCAGATCTGCAAAACATAGACTAGACAAGTGCTCCCATGCAATCAAGTTGTAGAGCCCCTGAAAATCTGTTACACTACTGCCCTTCACCCAACCATCCAGAGACCTGCAGAACACATCCACACATTCCAACCAAGTGTTGACATCAGACTTCTTACTGGACCTGAACTGATCCCTGTACTTTTCAGGAGTAAGACCATACTTCGTGAGAAGGGCATCCTTCATGTCAGCATAGGTGAGGTGATACCCCTTACCCAAAGCTATCAGAGCATCCCTTGCTTCTTCCGGGGAAAAGTGGCCACAATCCTGCTCCCCAATTCTCCTCAGGGACCCCATTCATGTGTATGGCTGCCTCATAACCCTGGAACCACCTTTGTATGTCATCCCCCTTCTTGAACTCCTTGCCTACGTTCTTGGGAATGTGCACAATCCTGTCTGCCTTTCTGGACGAATTGCTGCCACCATCTGAGCCTGACTTACTCCTAAGTTCTAGCTCCTTTAGTTCTCTCTCATGCTCTAAGAGCATCTTCCTCTCCTCTATGGCCAATCTCTTCTCCTCCCGCTCACTCTCCAGCCTGAGCTTCTGCAGCTCGAACTGCCTTGCCTCCCGCCTGTCCTCCAGCTCCTCTGGGGACAGACTGCTGCTGCCTCACCTGGCGGGTTCCCCCTACCCAAAAGCACATCCACCCTGGAAATAGGCTCCTCCGCCTCCTCACTGAGATCACCAGGCTGCCCATTGGCATGTCTGGCTGCTACCCAGGCCCTCAGCGCCTTCTGTAGCTCCTCCTTCCTTGTGAGGCCTTTAATTTGGACTTTCAGGTTTTTACAAATCGCTCGTAACTCCTTTACGGCGTAGGATTCCAACCTGTCCTCCTCAAAGATAACTTCCAGAGATGCAACGGATGATGCAATTGATTCAGGCATGACAAAAGTCGTGAGTTGAAAACTGGCAAGATCAAAAATAGGCCAAAGGAAAAAGAACCAGTATGTGGTACGTAATGGTCTGCGATATGGTAGTAGTGCACACCAATCACTGTAAGTCAAGTGCAAACGCAAGTCCTATCCTCACCGCTGACAACCAATGTTAGAAATGGGATCTCTAGTTGGCAAGGGCTTGCACCTTTGTCCAAGTAGGGACCCTTCTTCCTAGTCAGGGTAAGGGTTGTTACACTCGTGAAGTAACCCCTGCTCACCCTCGTGGTAGCTTGGCACGAGCAGTCAGGCTTAATTCAGAGGCAGTGTGTAAAGCATTTGCACATAACCAACAGTAATACAGTGTAAGCACTACAAACGGACACCACACCAGTTTAGAAAAATAACCAATTATTTTATATACTTAAGACAAGACCAATTACGACAAAAATCCACAATACTATACTTTACGAATGAATACTTGATACGTTAACTTCTTCTTTGCAGGAATAGCACAAAAGCAAAGTTCGTACGAGTCGGTAGCTCCGTCCGAGCCTACCGCGATGCTGAAAACCACAGAGTCTAACAGTTCCAGCCGACCGCGTCGATACGGGCCAGCAGAGTCGTGAATAGACTCGGTTACAGTACCTTTCTCGTTGTGGCTGGTACGGAGTGTACGAGCCGGTCGGCGTTCGTCGCGGTTGCGGTGCAAGACGGAGCGATGCAAGGTGCGGTGTCCCTCGATGCGGTGCAGGCAGCGGCTCGATGAGCGTCGGGCAGACGGAGTCGGTGAGTCCAAGGCGTGCGATGCAGGGTGAGACGATGCTCGATACGGTGCTGACAGGTTGCAATGCAGGCGACCTAGCCGGAGTGCGGGAGCTGGCGTCGGACAGCGGTGCGAGTCGGAGCGGTGCGTCGCAGACGTGCGAGCGGTGCCCCAAATGCGGTGCGGTCTCGACTCTTGAGCCAGTTGCAGCGACAGTGTCGGTCTGGTCCGGCTGGCCCAGTGAAGCGATGCGATGCGAACTGCGGTGCCCACAGGTCACGGTGCAAGCAGCGGCTCGATGTTGGCGGCGTCGGACGCCGCCCACGGTGAGACCAGGGTTGCGATGCGAAGCGGGGCGATGCGGTCTGCGGTGCAAACAGGTCACCGGCCAGGGATGGATTCGGTTGACGGAGTCGGTTGCAGTTCCCTTCCTCTGTGGCGACTGAAACAGCGTTCCAGAAGCGGTACCCAGAGGCTTTGTGAAGTCTTTGCAGTCCCTGAGACTTCTTAACAGGAGGCCAGCTCGGTTCCTGGCCCTTGGAGATACTCAGCACAAGTTTGTAGAAAGTTCAGTCCAGTCCTTTCACTGCCCAAGGCAGAAGCAGCAGCTGCAGGCCAACCCAACAAAGCAACAACACAGCAAAGGGGCAGTACTCCTCCTGGCAGCTCTTCGTCTTGGCAGGTTCCTTGATTCCAGCGAGATCTAAATTCATGGGGTCAGGGCCCCAATATTTATATCCCAAATTCCTTTGTTCTCTGAAGGCAGAGAGGCCTTCGCCTAGTCCAAACCAGTTCTGGAGCACTTTGTTGACAAGTCTCCGTCCCTTCTTTCAGTGAGTAGGCCAGGGACATCAGACGCACCACAGGAGGTGGAGCCAGCATTGTGGAGGGAAGGCACTGTCCTATTCAGGGCCCAGGTGCGACCCCTCCCACCCATCTACCGGTCGATCTGGCTATTCAGCCCTGCGCTGACTCACCCTGTCTCCTGGCATCCCCCAGCCCCTGTTACTCACATTCCAGACAAGGAATACACAATCTCGCAGAGGCAGGCTTGGATGGTTAGACAAGAAAATACCCACTTTCTAAAAGTGGTATTTTCAAACCCAGAATGTTAAAACCAACCTTACTAAAAGCTGCATTTTATCATTCTGAGTCCAGGCATACTAAACTCGAATTTCTACCATGTTCCCGGGGTCAGTTAGGATTATAAGCTGTAATAATCAAAACTGCCCGTTCTGGCCTAGGTGGAACAGGTAGCCTTGCAATAGTGAAAAACGAACTAGGCTGTCATTCACTATCAGGACATGCCGCACACACCCGGGCATGTCCTACCTTTCGCGTACAACGCACCCTGCCCACAGGGGTACCTTGGGCCTACCTTAGGGGTGACTAACATGTAGCAAAGGGAAGGTTTAGGGACTTGCAAGTGTGTGCACTTGCCAAGTCGACATGGCAGCCCCAGGCTGCGCACAGGCTCTGCGATGGCAGGCCCGAGTTACACTTTACGGGCTGTTTGCGTGGGTGGCACAATCCAGTGCTGCAGCCCACCAACAGCATTTGGTCTATAGGCCCTGGCACTCGCAGTGCACTTTACAAGGGACTGACACATAAACCAAATAGGCCAATCATGGAAACACCAATCCATAACACATTTTATACAGGAGCACTTGCACTTTCCCACTGGACCGCAGTGAGGAAAGTGCGCAGAATCATCACACCAGCAAAAACAGAGTCAAAACCGGGAGGTCAGAAAGCAAAAAGTCAGGGGAAACACGCCAAAAGATGCCAAGTCTAACACGTATCCCTTGCTTCTTCTGGGAAGAGAGGTCACAATCCTGCTCCCCAATTCTCCTCGGGGACCCCATTCATGTGAATTGCTGCCTCGTACCCCTGAAACCACCTTTGTATGTCATCCCCCTTTTTGAATTCTTTGCCTACATTCTTAGGGATGTGCACAATTCTGTCTGCCTGTCTTGACGAGTTGCTGCCACCATCTGAACTGGCCTCTATTCCTTAGCTCCAGTTCTTTAAGACTTCGCTCATGATCTAAGATCATCTTCCTTTCCTCCATGGCCATTCTTTTATCCTCCCTTTCACTTTCCATCCTGAGTTTCTCCAACTCGAACTTCCTTGCTTCCCGCCTGTCCTCCAGCTCCTCTGGGGACAGGCCACTGCTGCCTGGTCAGAAGGGTTCCCCCTCCCAACAGCACATCCACCCTAGGACTAGGCTCCCCGCCTCTCCACTAAGGTCACCAGATTGCCCACTTGCGTCTCTGGCTGCTACCCAGGCCCTCAGCGCCTTTTGTAGCTCGTCCTTCCTAGTGAGGCCTCTGACTTGAACTTTTAGGTTTTTGCAAACGGACTTCAATTCTCTCACAGTGTAGAGCTCCAACCTATCCTCCTCAAAGGCAATGTCCATGGATGCAACGGATGATGCTATTGATTCCGGCATGGTGAAGTAGAAAGTTCACCTGGCAAGATCACAAAAATCGGCCAAAAGAAAACGGGTTAGTATGTGGTACGTAATGGTCTGCGATATGGTAGTAGTGCACACCAATCACTGTAAGTCAAGTGCAAACGCAAGTCCTATCCTCACCTCTGACAACCAATGTTAGAAATGGGATTCTTGGTAGGCTAGGGCGCGGGCCAAAGCCAGGCAAAGACCACCACTCTAGTCAGGATAAGGGAGTTACACTTCTAAAATAACCCCTGCTCACCCCCTTGGTAGCTTGGCACGAGCAGCCAGGCCTATCTTAGAGGCAGTGTGTAAAGCATTTGCACATAACCAACAGTAATACGGTGTACGCACTACAAAAGGACACCACACCAGTTTAGAAAAATATCCAATATTTTTATATAATTAAAACAAGACCAAAAACGATAAAGAACCACAATACTATACTTAAAAGTTCACAATTCAAAAATACGCTGATTAAAAAGAGTTCCTTGTGTGGATAGCGCCGTCCGGGCTACCACGGCGTCGTGAACACACAAATCCAAAACAGTTCTGGCTGACCGCTGGGTTGCAGGCCAGCTACGGTGTCGGGAAGACGCGCAAACAGTACCTTTCAGAGATGCAGGGCGATGGGGCCCTCGAAGTCACACGCGTTGCAGGTCGATCTCCTCTCTGATGGAGTCAGGAGCGCTGGCGTCGGCAGGCGTCGGGTGCTGCGGTGCGAAGTGCAGCGGTGCGGCGTGCGGTGCCCTCAGGTCGCGGTGCGAGCAGCGGCTCCGTGGCGGCATCAGATGGCGTCGACGGTGAGACCAGGGTCGCGGTGCGAGATGAAGGCGGTGCTTGTCACGGTGCTGGCAGATCACGGTGCAAGCAGCGGCGGCGTCGTTGCTGAAGCGCTGTCGTCGGCTGACGAACTGGAGTCGATGGCGCCGGCGTCGGTAGGCCAAGGCTGCGGTGTGGGATGAGGGCGGTGCGTCGTGTAACTTACGAGCGGTGCCCCCGAACCACGGTGCAAGCAGCAGCGGCGATCTCGGCGGGAAGTGACGTCGTCAGGCAGGCCAAGGCGTCCTCGTGAAGCCAGGCGGTGCAGAGTGCGGTGCCCACAGGTTGCGGTGCGAGCAGCGGCTCGGTGGCGGCGTCAACAGGCGTCGTCGGTGAGACCAGGGTCGCGGTGCGGGGTTGCGGCGGTGCCCTCTGCGGTGCCAAAGCTTCAGCGTGAAGCGAGGCGGTGCGGAGTGCGGTGCCCACAGGTCGCGGTGCAAGCAGCGGCTCGGTGGCGGTGTCAACAGGCGTCGTCGTTGAGACCAGGGTTGCGGTGCGGCATTGCGGTGGTGCCCTCTGCGTTGCCTTCAGGACACGGAGTCGGCAGTGGCGTCGTAGACGTCGTCGAGTTGGTGTTCTTCGGGTTGCAGCACAAAACAGACAGTCCCCAGTGCTGCGGGTCGAAGAACTTGAAGTCTTTGCTGTTCCTGAGACTTTGTGTACAGGGGGCAAGCTCTACCTCAAGCCCTTGGAGAGACTCACAAATTTAGGTTGCAGAAAGTCCAGTCCAGGCCTTTCACTACCCAAGACAAAAGCAGCCACTGCAGGTCAGCCCAGCAAAGCACCCAGCAAAGCAGTCGTTCCTTTTGCAGCTTCTCCGGCTCTTCTTCTTGGCAGTCTTCTTGTCCAGATGAGTTCTAAAGTTCAGGGGTCTGGGACCCAGCATTTATGTCCAAAAATCCTTTGATCTCTTAGGCAGAGAGGGCCTGTGCCCGGTCAGGACCAGTTCTGCCTTTTCTGGTGTGAATTCCTGGCAGGAGGTGGAGATGGCATTTGTCAGAGGCAGAGCAGGCCCTTTGAGGTGCAAGGAAATCTCCTCCCCCTTCCCCCATCGTAACCCAGGTCTCTTCAGCCCTTTCCTGACCTACCTAGACCATCTGGCGCCCTTCCTGTTCCCCCAGCCTTCTGTCATCCAAAACCCAGACAGCCAATCCACATTCCAGCAGAGGCACACGGGATGACTGAGCAAGAAAATACCTACTTTCTAAAAGTGGTATTTTCAAACACAGAATGTAAAAATCACCTTCACTAAAAGATTCATCTTTAGATTCTGAGTTCAGGCATACTAAATTCTATTTTCTTACCGAATTCCTGGGCCAGTTATGTTTATAAGATGTTATAAACAAACCTCCCATTCTATCCTATGGGGAACTGGTAGCCTTGCAATAGTGAAAAACGAAATTGGCTGTAATTCACTATCAGGACATGCCACACACACCAGGGCATGTCCCCCCTTTCACTTACACTGCACCCTGCCCACAGGGGTACCTTGGGCCTACCTGAGGGGTGTCTGACATGCAAGAAAAGGGAAGGTTAGGGACCGGCCTGTGTGTGCACTGGCCAAGCCGACATGGCAGTTACAAACTGCGCGCAGACTCTGCAATGGCAGGTCTGAGGTACCTTTTCAGGGCTACTCACGTGGGTGTCACAATCAGTGCTGCAGGCCCACTAGTAGCATTCGATTTACAGGCCCTGGCACACTCAGTGCACTTTACTGGGGACTAACAAGTAAATCAAAGATCCAATCATGGACACACCAATCCATAACACATTTTACCACAGGAGCACTTGCACTTTACCACTGATCAGCAGTGAGAAAAGTGCGCAGAAACACGAAGCCAGCACATACAGAGTCAAAAACCGAGAGGTCAGAAAGCAAAAAACTCAGGGGAAACACGCCAAAAGATGCCAAGTCTAACATGGTATTTTACTTCCCTGTGCTCAAGGAGAGAGCAGGCCTGTCTTGAAATGTGTGCGTACTGAAAGTACCTATGATTCAAGTATAAATGTCAATACTTAATAATATTTAGTGTGTTTAATAGACAGGACAACTGTGCTTTCCTGATAACTTGCATTGGTGTAAAATGCATTTGGAAAAAAACAAAACTATTAACGAGTCTAACAAAATAAATCAGGCATCTTCCGCTTACTTAGGGTGTGTTGGAATGTGGGGATCCAGTGAAATATGGAGGTCATCTTCCTCGACATCAATGTAAATACTTAAGGCAACATATATGCAACAAACATTTTTCAATCAGTTTTATGCAGTTGATAAATAGACAGAAGAAAGAACCAACATGACTTTTTTCTTAGAAAAATACAAAAGTTATTTTATTAAAGTTATTTTGACAAGGAAAAAAGTTAATAAAATCAGAGTGGAATCACACTAAACCATTCATATCTACATTCATACCATCTCATACATTCAAAACAAGTTTAAAAGGACATTATCCTTAATCATTGATATACAATTATGAATTTCGTTGACAGAAATGTGTGGCACAATTTGTATGACAGTGGTCTTCTCTACGCGCGTTTCGGCACAGGACCGTGCCTTCGTCAGGAAAAAAGGGCCACAAAGCTTCAACAGTGATATCTAATTTCTATCCAATGTATCTGTGCTGAGTCTATTATTGTTCCAGCACCGTAATTCGTATAGGGTATCTCTATTATTGTTCCAGCACCATCTTCCCATTAGGGTATATCTAAGAGCACTAGTAGGATGACACTGATTGAGTTTTGACTTCTATCACGTAGATGTCAATAATAAATATTGGTGATGATGTATTCCTTGATAAGAGCTTTTATGGCTTAGAGCTCACGTTGATGGGCTCAATGCAGTACAACGATGTTATTGTCTGATTAGTGCTGATGGCCGGATGTGGGAGTCAATCACACGCCGCTCTTGCGTGTGAAAAAATATTTAGTGTGTTTAATAGACAGGACAACTGTGCTTTCCTGATAACTTGCATTGGTGTAAAATGCATTTGGAAAAAAACAAAACTATTAACGAGTCTAACAAAATAAATCAGGCATTTTCCGCTTACTTAGGGAGTGTTGGAATGTGGGGATCCAGTGAAATATGGAGGTCATCTTCCTCGACATGCCATCAATTAAGCACTACGTTTACAGCTTTAGGCATGTCACTTACAAATCATCGGCATCATGCGTTTAAGTCTAATTAAATTAACTGAAGCCAACAGACACGTCAACATTAAATGCTTTAAAGTGCTAGGTGCGCGGCTCCCCTGGCTAGGTTTGAAGGCTCCCCACGGAGCCACGGCGCACAGTTTGGGAACCACTGCTCTAGGGTAAGAAAGTTCCACTAGCTTTCGAGCCCTCCGTAGCGGGCTCTACCAGCCATTAAAGGCCCGCTCCAGCGTTAAAGGAATGAGCCAAAGGCTCGGGCCTTTAACGCTGGAGCAGGCCTTTAATGGCCATTAGAGCCTGCTATGGAGGGTTCTAAGGCTATATTAGACTACACGTAAAGATACATTTTTGAAAGTTGCACTGCCTTTACATTTTTGTTCTTTCTTTTCTTCTTTCTCTTCCATAGTTCTTTCTTGTTCCCTTTATTTTTGCCATTGTTCCATTGATTTTCCTAATCTTGTGGTCTCCTTCTTGCTGTCTATTTCTTTCCTCTTTTCTTGCTTTCATTCTTTTTTTCTCTTCAATCATTTATGTGGTAGTTTATTGCTTTCTCTCCTTTTTCATTCTCTCTCTCATCTCCTGCATTCCCTTTTTTATGTCTGCCTCACTTTCTTTCTTTTCCTTCTCTTTTCCTGTCTCTCGTTTGGTATTGCTTTTCCTTCTCTCCCCTTCCTTTTATGTCTTTCCTCCTCTTTCCTTTCTCCTTGTCTTTCTTTCTCTCCTTCGTTCTCTTTCCTGCTCTTTCTTTCTCTCTTGTTTCTATTCTTTCCTTCTGTACTTTAATATTGCTCAACTTTCTAAATGATGCTTTTTATTTATGAACTAGTGTTGCATTTTTGCCTCAGAGGTGTGTTCATACTCATGGGGACTGCTGCAGAGATATCTTTATCTCAGGTCTGCATGTGATAATTCTTGCACCATTCCTGCCACTAGTGAACATTAATCTTGAATACCTAAGGCAGGGGCAGTTTCTGGACATCAGCCATTGGACTTTACACAATTAGTCCATTCACAGAAGTCTTTCGGGCCCTCGCTGTCATAACAAGAGTACTGTCAACCAATGACTTGCTTGACAAAGAGATCATAAACCCCAGTGAGGCACTCACCCCTCAGATGTGACTCATTAACAAAATGAAAGGGACAGGAATGGGCGTTTGTGACCCCCACAGGGAAACCTTTCCTGATAAACCTCTGAAGTCATTAATGCTATGTGCTCAGTGCAGCAGCTCATGCCGCACTAGGGGCAGCCCTCAAGGTGCTTGGCCTCTAGGCACCCTTAGTAATCCACGTTAGGCAGTAGCTCGGGGTGGTTTTTATTGATTAGAAGGAGCTCTTCCTATTGAAAAAGTTGGCCTCCCCTGCTTTAAAATCTTTTTATCTGCCATAGAGGGTCTCCGCACCAGGCTGGCGACCAATGAATCAACATGAATGGAGTCAGGTAACTGTTCTTCCATTTCATCCAATGGGTAGCAGCCATGAACCCAGTGCTTAATTTGAGCTGGTGCTTTCCGGTGCTCAGCACCGGCACTTAATTGGTTTCCGGTGCTCGGCACCGGCACCTAACTGTTCTAAGTATGGTGTTGACAGTCCACCACATGGTGGCGCTGCTCATCAAATTTAGAGCTGAGCAGGACAACAGTAGTTTAGGAATACAATATACATTAAAATAGTGCTCATACCTGCCTCCCCAGCCATTCCTTTAGCTTTGGGGACCTGGAATAATCTGAACTGTCGCATTTACATGCGAGAGAGATGGTTAGGAGCTGTTTTGGCAGCGATGACAAGGGCGATGGGTGGTGCAAGCTGCAGTGGCCTCCTGGTCAGAGCCCTGGCACTTAATATTTTACAAATTAAGCACTGCATGAACCTGTGTGGGTTCACTTTAGCCAGTTCCTTCCATTCGTTAAGAATCACCTGCAAGACATGACCATGTATCAGAAGTCCAGTAATAGGAGATTTCTTAAACTGTCTTTAAATAGGATCTTTGGAAGAGCTGGCCGCCTCCTGGACTCGGAATCCCATATTCTCTTTACCATGGCTCAGCAGCTCTGGCAGCAGTGCCCTGGAGGTATACTGCCCTTTCTGTTCAGGGGGAGAAGGAAAGGACCCATCATTTCCTTCTCAGGCAGATAAATCATAATATAAACTCCCTCCAGTCAGGCCCTTTCCATCCTCTCCCTTGTGCTTTAAAGAAGCCAAAGTGTCCAGAATAATCCCCCGTGTTCTTCACCCTCTGTACTTGTACTCGGAGGAGGGGACGAGGTCTGGCAGAGGAAGATGATGATGAAGGAGACACGTATGAGTGCCTATTATAGCAGAAAGAACCAGCCAAATGACGTCAAGACCCAGCAAAATATCACCAAAATAGGCTCAAAATAGCAACAGAACACAAGCGCTCACCTTACAAATATCCCAAAAATAGCGTGTTATCCCAGAAAGATGCGCTGCCAGTGTGTAACCCAAAAACTGAAAGCATGAGCTGGGGTAATGCTGGTTTAGCTCAACTGTGGTCTTCAGAATGTCAATGTCACCTTAATTTTATATTACTGTTTAGCGCCTTGCATGGCTGACTTCTTTGCTAGCTGGTTAGGTTGACAGCAGTTATAAATTCTTACATGAACTAATGGCTCAGTGCCTTGTAACCCTGTTGCACGTTCACTGCCACCTATTATGAACTGCTGTTTTTTTTTTTTGGTTGTAGTTTTTTTTTTGCAGATTTATATAGCGCGATCTCGACCCGAACGCATTGGAGCGCTTTTTATATGAGCACCAGTTATATTATACAAGGACACATTTTTTTTTAAGGTAAAGAGAGATTAAGTGATTTGACCACAATCACAGGATGTTGAGCCGACGCCGAGACTGGAACCTGGATTCCCAAGTCCAAAGTCGGCAGCTTTGACCGTTACGCCAGTGTGAGTCACCGTTACGATGGTAACTCTTTGTTACACTAAACGTTAGTAGCGCCAATAGTTTTTTTTTTCCTTTGCATTCCGAAATTTATAGCGCTAAGTTTACAATTGTGATCAAAAGAGTAGAAATGTCAGAAAGCAAAGGACGAATTTGGACTGGCTGAGGTAGTCACGCCTGGACCTAGGAAACTCGAGATTTTTCTTTAAAATAAATAAATAATGAAACAATCCACCCTTCGCCCTTTGAATGCCCCAGCTCTAGGCTCGGTGACGTGTTCTGCTCCGCCCCAGGCTGTAGCAGGTGTGTGTCCTGCACGGCACTACCCTCTCACACCAGCACTGCGCGCGCACCCACGCACGCCTTGTGCACATCAACCTCCCCACCTTGCGACGCCACAGCTCCGGGTTCTGTGATATGTGGTGTCCTCCCCACCCCCCCCCCAGGCTGGAAGCTGCTGGTGAGAGCGATCCCCACTCTCTGACCTACACACCCAGGAGTTGTTCATTGAGCCCCCCGTGCGCCCGCCTGTACAAAGGTCTTGACCTCTGCCCTCCTAATCCCGTTTAACCTTGCTTGTCAATTAACAAATGACGGTCAATTGATGCATGTGACGTTGGTAAATGCAGGTCTCCGTGTAGGTCAACGTCAGTAAATTATAGGGGAGTTGGGAGCACTGAAAAATGATTAGGGGATGTTCATGGAAATTTGATTCCCCGGTTCTCCCCCGTGGGCCCTGTTACAAGACAGGATCCAGATGAGGCTTCACGTGACCCCTGACCCCGCCGTGCTTAAGTTAATCTTCAAATGTAGGCTAGGATCTGCGGCATGTGTCCATCTGCGCCTGTGAAAGGGAGGGGGAGGGGGAGGGGCGCAGCGCGCCTGGGTATTTGATGGGTCTGGGAGATGTGAGCAGTCCGGGCAGCTATTTATTTAATGCAGTTTTATATAGCGCGAACTTTACCCAAAGGTGTTAGAGCGCTTTACAAAAGAACCAGGTGAGTTCAATAAAGAACACAAGATACACTAAGCACGCAAACAAGTTACATATATACAGTTACAAAGGTGCACAAGAAAGACTGAGCTATCAACCTCACCGAGTACCCAGCACGCACTTTTCCGTCTGCACTTTGTGTACACTGCTCCGTGTTTTCAGCAGTCTCGGCCACCTTCCTTCTGTTATGGGCGATGGTCCATTTTTTTGAATTTCAGCTTATTTCTAAGAAATCAAAATTTTTGCCTAATAGACAAAGGAGGCAAAATGGTGTAAAAGGAAACTGCCCAGGATCAAGCTGTTTGGTCGAGTGTTGTACTGAGGGTTGGCATTTCCATTTCCAGGTTGCACTGTTGAGAAAATTGCCACTGGATGGTATCACATTCAGTGGAACTAGGTAGGGTTACTAGGTGAATACCTGTCACTGTTTGAGGACACACAACATTCCAGGCTTGAGATATGTATGTATGTAAATGGTGTATCTATAGTGTGAACATGGCCAAAAGGCATCAGAGAGCTGCACATGGTCAAAGATTAGCTTAAAGGCAGGAAGTTTTAGGCGCTGAAGCTGGGTTGTGGACGGGTAATGTTTTGTGATGTAGTTTTCTTTAAAGAGGTGAGCCTTCAACTCTTTCCTAAATTGGAGCAGTGTTGGGGCGGCCCTGATGGATACGGGGATTTTGTTCCAGATCCTGGCTTCAAAGATGGAAAAGACCTACTGTTATACTGATGTCCCTTTTCATATATCACTAGTCCCAGCCTGATATATGAGGAAGGGACAGTATAATACGTGCCCTTCTCACCGCTATCCCATAGGCAGGACAATAGAAAGGACAGATAAATTGAGTGCAGGTCTGGACGACGTAAGCGTCAGCAGTGACCAAAGCTCCTCAAGTACCGCCTTATCTTTATTTTCACCCAACTAGGTCACATTGGAACTGCCTTCTAAGTCCTGAAGAAAGCCAACTCGCACCTTTTTGAGGGCACTATCGGGCTAAAACATGTTGACTGTATAGGGTTAATTATCCCCTTAGTTTTTAATATACTTTTTAGGGTACAATAATAATGGACAATTAGTTCACCTATCAGGTATTTTTAACAGTACACTTCACCTCTGTACCCACTCATCAGGCATCAGCCTTTCCCCTTTATTTTACATTTACACCTCACCCACTTGGCCCCTTTTCTGTAGTGTCTTCTCACACACCAAGAGCTCCCCTGCTTTTGTGGGGTTTTAGCCCACGCCTCTGGGCGTGAGGAGGAGCCATACAATAAAGCATGCCACCAGGATGGTGGGTGAGGGCTTTCATCCTCAATATAGGACATACCCTAGGCCTAGACAATTATCATTTCAAATTAGTCCATTTTTAGTTTGAGTCTTTTTGTCTCCACTGAATATTATATGTTGCTGGAACTATGCTTGCCCTCCTATTGGGATCATATAGTGTGATGAAACTGTTGGGCCTGAGAAGAATCCAAAGAGGACATGTTGAATTATGGGAGAACTAGCAAGGCCATACATTGGCTGTCACATTTATGTGTTTTGGCTGCAAAGTAAAGCATGAAAAAGTACCATGTATCAGCCATGTTGTCTGGCAACCATTGGGAATCTTGACTAAAACATAAAAAAGCCTGTGGCAGCAAAAAACAAATTAAAATAATGATATTTTCTGTCCACAAGGCATTTGTGAGATAAATAATTTAATATGTGATTTATGATTCAGAGTACTTCTGAGATATAAAATACTCCTCTTACATTGCAATGCAAGCATTCGATGGGGGCGGAAGGATGAAGAAAAGTCAGTAGCATGAGGCGAGAGAGAAATACTTCTCTGGACTTAGCCAAAGCCTACTATATGTACATTTTAAAGCATTGATAATAATAGGTATAGCTAGTGGTGGGCATTGACCCTCAAAACACGAGAGCGGCGTAGAGGGGGCCGAGAGACAAACCCAGTGGGGGCCAAAAAGATAATTTTAAAAGAGGAAAAATTTACTTACCCGTGTTTCGCTCTCCTCCGTGTTTTTTTCTGGCGTCAGCCTGATGGCACATCTTGGAGGCTTAGGCAACCTCCTCCTGCAAATTCCGACGCTGCTCTCTTGCTGCAGATAAGCAGCATGAGAGCAGCTCCAGGATTGGCTGGAGCAGGCTGCCTCGATGCTCTCCGACCAGCTGTCTGAGACCGCTAGGTGGAGAGGTTTAAACTGCGCATGTCAAGCTGGCTATCGCAAGACAACCAGCCAAAGTGACTTGTGCAGTGTAAACTGGTGGAGTGAGCATCACTCCCTTCTGCCAGTCAGCAGCAATGCCACGCCCCCAAATGGTGCAGGCTGGGAGCAGTGGAAAAAAAAACGGTAATTCATTTTATTAGTGTTTTTGTTTTCACGTATGGTGCACTGGCAGCAGGGCGGGTGACGCTCCTTGGCCTGAATGGAGGGGCTGCCGCTGTGTATAGCATATAACAGCCAGCTGCTCTGTCAAGCCAGACCTCAGAATCATTGAAAAAGCCAGTAAGTCTTTGGCACCTATTCGCGCTGCGAGTGCCTTTTGTTCATGCTGTAATGCATTAGCAAAAAAGTTGATGCTGTACAGCATGAACAAAATTAGGGGAAAAAAGCACAATGACATGTTTTCCACTCGCTGCATAATTTTGTATGTGGCCGAATGTGTGATGCCATTTGTGCATGCAAGTGTCATCACACAGGTCCGGGTGCATGACCATGCATCTGTGCACATCCAAAATGACACGTGTACCTGTTTTTTTTTAATCTACCAATCCGAAAGGGATCAGAAAACAAACAAGCATTTGCAATGCATTAGGTCTCGCATTTGCGAGAGTTAGAGCTATTGGCGTTGTAATTGATAATGCGTTTTACACAGTCCCGGCTCCTGGAAGGAGTTCCGCCGGGCGGTGACGTGCGGCGGGGGAGGGGCAGGGTGTGGGGTAGTAAAAACCGGAATCCGGCCGAATCCAGGTAAGTTAGCAAATAAATAAATAAAACGAATTTTGTAGCGCGCGCTGCATCGCCAAATGCGATGCAGCGCGCGCTACGAAATTCGTTTTATTTATTTATTTGCTAACTTACCTGTGTTCAGCCAGATTCTGGTTTTTACTACCCCCCCACCCTGCCCCTCTCCCGCCGCACGTCACCGCCCGGCGAAACTCCCTCCAGGAGCCGCGACTGGTTTTACAAATGTGTTTTTGTTTGGAGTTGTGTGGATATATGTGGTGTGTAGGGGAATTATGTCGATTGTATTTGTTTAACAAAGAAGCTTTGACACTAAGGTGTGTTAAAAGCAAAACGACAATCGTGAACATTACCTGCGCCATCTTGTCTGGTGGAATTCTATGTGCACATAAATTGCAGTCATTTTAATCTATCACAGCCATTTTGTACTCTGTTGGTCACCTTTGTTTCACCCTGCCCTTACTAGCATCCCTCTGACCCTCTGACCGACCTGGTACGTGTGCTGGGGGCTATAAACTCCATTTGCCGCAACAAACCTCAGCGCCACTTGCTGCCACAAACTCGTTTTTCCTCTCATCTCTGTTTTCAGGCAAACCTTTGGACACTCTACCCCTCACTGCACCTAGTTACACAAACAGGTTCCAAACACCAAAAAGACTCTTGCAACATGATTTATTGCACTGCAAACAGCAAGACTTGTTGTTACCAACAATGGGACCTGTTTTTATCAACAGAACGGACTCTTAGATCTGGCCGGTCTCACATGTTTTAGACCCTGAAGCAAGGTCCAGCTGCAAGATAAGATTGTCTGTTTGACCTGGGTGGGAAGAGAATTACTGTTGGGCTTGTGTGACAACCTGCCCGGGGCGGGGACCCCAAGCTTGTGTAACCATGTTGATAAAACCAATACATTGTGTCAAACCTGTATAAAAGGAAGAGCCAAAGGAGTTATCAGCAGAACACCTCCCTCAGACATCCCGGTGTCTGCAGTTGACGTGATCTCCTCATGAGAACTAAACCTTTTTCTTGTCTTCCAGTTTCCAGCGCTTGCCTCATTATTTTGATAGCGAACCCAAAATGAATTAGAGGTGGAACCCTGCACCGGGCAGCATTGAGGGTCTTAGAAGACTCGCTGCCTTTCACAGGTGGATGTTGGATGGATGAGAGGCGAGATGAGGTGATGGATGGATGGAGAGGAGGACGACGGATGGATTGATGAATGTTTTTTTAGCCATTTGTGAGTGTAAAGGGGGGTGTTGAATCCTCAGGAAAATAAGATGCAGGAAACTGAGGGATAAATTACTGGAATAGTTTATTCCAATGGAAAATTACATCTATATAAACATGCCCATGAAGTGCAGGCAGGAGGCACAGCCAATGCTGCCGTCCAGTGAAGCCAACCAAATGAAATGTCACTGTGAACAACAGCAGAAATCAGGGCAGCACAATATAACAGTCATGTTTTAAACAAAAAATAAACACCCACCTTGAGAAGGAGATAAATATCGATAAAAATGTACATTAGCTGTTAGAACTGATAACAAAAGCAGAAATCCCTGTTACTGTACATGTCCAAACGCTGGAAGAACACTCTGAAGTGCTAAAAAAACAGCGCTATCCACAATGCTTATTGATATTAAATACCGAGTAAGATGTTCTGTATATGGTATCAGACTACAATAATCTGCGGCATCACAAGCAGAGTCCAACATTTCCAGTCTAAGGTAGACAATACAAATAAAGTCCCTCTCTGTAACTGCAGTACATACGATATTTAGAATAAAAGTGTACTGCCATTTTGCCTAGTTTTACAAGCAAATCATAACGAAACATTGAATTAGTAGACTTCAGCACAAAGACACTGCAATATGCTAACGTACCTCGGGATGTATACTGCTACTAATAATACTGGTTTGCTGTTATATAGCGGTACTTCAGCTAATGATTGGCTGGCCTGCTGCCTTACAATATTTTCATTCGTCAGAGCCTTACTGCGCAGCAACCATTGGCTTCTGAGTGGATCAACCAACATAAGAGCAGTACAGATGACAATTTACATAGATGAAGGACAAATAGACACCGTGATGGGACTAAGGGCTATAGGAAGTGGAGACACATGAGTGTATGATTAGTTATGGAAATAAATCAGATTTTGAAATGCATGCAAATATGAAAAGCACGGCTCCCTTGGTATGCAGAGCATCTCTGCTATTGAAACAACAAAAATAAAAGTAGCGCGAGAGACGCTCCAGCAGCTCCGTCTGAAGCAGCCATGACGATAATGGATAACGTGAGCAGATAGATGCCGGAGCGGGGAGGGAGGATGGGCAACCTCACACAAGCTTTGCGTTTTTTTAAAACAAATCTGCGCTTGGAGCAAATGTAAATTGTAAACACTAGTGGTCGTGAAAAGCACTGTTGACCAAAGAAGTGCAGAGGACCAGCTGTGGGGTGACGAGAGAGTGCACCTGCACTCACCGAGCAGCAGAGTACCCCCGCCCCCTCACACAAATCGCACTCGCAGCATGGTGGTTCTCAGCAGTGCTTGTGTTGTGAGAGAAGCCTGCCCGTCGGCAGGAAAAAAAAGTATTGTTCCACCAAACATTTAGAGACACTAGTGGAATCGCACTTGCAGCCAGGTGGTTCTCAGCAGTGCTTGTGTTGTGAGAGAAGCCTGCCCGTCTGCAGGAAAAAAAAAGTATTGTTCCACCAAACATTTAGAGACACTGGTGGAATGTTAACAGTAGTTATGCGCTGCTGTTCTGGGCATTAACAACTAACAAAAGGAGGGACTAAAAAGAAAGATTAGCCACTAGAAAGGAAGGCTTTTTAAACGACAATCCAAGCTACCAATAAGAAGCCAGGGGTGGAATTTAACCCCACAGAAGTGATTACAGCATGTCTCGAAGAGACAGCGCATGCGCAGCCTAGGCTCCAGGCCAATATAATCCCAGTCGGTCTACAAGCAAAGAACAAACCAGCGATTTTTGTGGACCTGCTTAAATTTAAGGAAGGCTTTAGTTTCGTTGCTAACAACTGCTCCCGGCACTGGATGGTGCTGGGGGTCGAAACAGCATCAGAGCAGGTACAGGTCCTCTTGAGAGAGATTGCTGCCCTTAAATTGGAGATTTTTGGAGATTCATCTCTGACGAACGCCAAAGAAGCCTTAGAACGTCTAGACAAAACTTTAAAAGACTTTGAAACCAATACTCAAAATAAGAAATTGGAGAAGCTAGCTAAAGACATTAGTTATTACAACAAAAAGAACACCTATCCATACCTTCAAGAGGATTATTTCAAACAGGACAACCAGGGCCGTTTTTCCAATAGAGGAAGAGGGGGTTACAGAGGCCGCAGGAACTACACAACGTTCTCCGAGTCATCTGGCTCCAACAGTACTGACAGCGAAAATGAACAACCAGGCACAAGTTCCGACTACAGATACCACGACAGCTGGTATCCACCACAAGGACCTCCTCCTTTTTTAGGCGAGGGACAATGGCGACCACCCAGAGGCCGGAGCGGCAATTGGCAACAGGGACCCCAACGTGGACAGACTCAGTTCAGCGGGAACTGGGAGAGGGGATGCGGACGAGCACAGAAGCAGGTGCGTTTCCAGCCAGAGAACCACGGGGAGATCCAAACCCGTCGCAGGGTTTACAGGTGGTAAAGAAACCAGACAACCCTATAGTGAACATTTCTTCCTACGTCCTTAAAGAAGAAGAGAGTAAGGTGCTTAGTAAAGGCCTGTCTTTTGTACCAACTGCCTATCCGAATCATTTCACTATCAAGACAGAGCTCCATCGGTTTTTTAGGAAGGTTCGCCTACGCTATTTCTTTAGGCAATCCCCTGCACTACATGCAGCCTCACTGACAGGATTGAGGGTACCATCCACCTTTGTTCCACCGGCGCATGCAATGATGAATAAGATCCTCGCCTACGAAAGTGTGGTCTTGAGGGACGTCTCTAAAGTTCTGAAATCCAAAAAATACGTTAACCACAATGTTACCTGCATGGAACGTGAAGCCCTTTTGTCATTGAAACAGAACAAGGAAATTGTGATAAAACCTGCGGACAAGGGTGGAGCTATTGTGGTACAGGATGTGACAAAATATAAGACTGAGATCCTCAATCAACTAAACGATGGAATCAGCTACATGAGACTACGAAAAGACCCGACTAAGGAACTTGAAAAAGAGATCTTGAAAATCACGGAGGATGGGCTTGAACAAGGTTTCCTATCCAACCTGGAATTTCTTTATCTAAACCAAAAACAGCCTCGCCTTCCAACCATTTACACGCTGCCAAAAATCCACAAGGGCATGCATAATCCCCCCCGGACGTCCCATCGTCTCGGGATGCGGATCCTTACTCGAACCCCTAAGCAGATACATAGATTTCTTTTTTAAACCAATAGCAGAAACCACAAGGGCATACCTGAGGGATACCATGGAAACAATCAACTTGGTGGATCAACAACCCTTTGACTCGAATAAACAACTTCTAGTAACCTTTGATATCGTGTCACTACACGAGCATACCCCAAGGAACGGCTCTGGAAGTGATGAGGCTAGCACTTGATCGTAGAACAGCACCAATGGCGGTACCAACTGAATTCATCATCAAACTACTTCAAATTGCCATGATTAAAAACTTCTTCTACTTTCAGGGCAACTACTACCTACAAGTTAAGGGCGTAGCGATGGGGGCGGCCTTTGCCCCGGATCTGGCAATTATCTTTATGGATCACTTTGAAAACTCTTTTGTCTTCAGCACCGATAATCCCTACAACACCAAGGTTACATTATGGAGGAGATATATAGACGATATTCTGATGATCTGGACTGGCGATCCAGTGGAACTGGGTCTTTTTCATGAATGGTTGAACCAGAGGAGTGAGGATATACAGTTCACCATACACTTTGACTCCGGAGAAATTGATTTCCTTGACATCACTATCAGAAATGAGAACAACATATTGTTTACCACACTGTACCGGAAGCCAGCGGAACGTAACTCTTTACTCCGCTATAGTAGCCATCACCCAAGGAGCCTAAGGGATAATTTGCCCTTTGGGCAGTTCTTGCGGATCCGTCGGAACTGCTCAAGAAAGGAAGATTTCATGTCGGAATCAAAAGAACTATGTGAACGGCTTATGCAAAGAGGATATCCAAAGAGACTGGTTAAGAGAGCACGAAAAAGGGCATGGTTCTGCCCTTGAGAAACACGTGTTGACACCCAGAGAACGGGAATGCAACTCCTCACAGAGGTTGATCTGCGTCACCACTTTTTCGACCCAAAGTAATGCTATCAAGAAGGTGGTTAACCAACATTGGGGTTTGATAGCAGATGACATGGACCAGCCCAACCTACCCATGCATTCCTTTAAGAAGGCCAAGAGTGTGAAGGACCATGTGGTACGGTCACTCCTAGATCCACCGGAGGAGCCATCCCTTCAGTCTCTATGGAGTTTACCCCCCACTCTAGGCCACTACAAGTGTGGACATTGTAAGGCCTGCAAAATTACGATCCAAACTAAACAATTTGTCCATAAACAACACAGGATTGATCTAAAGTCTTTCATGAATTGCAATACCACCAATGTCATCTATGCGATCATTTGCCCATGTGACAAAATATATGTTGACCAAACACAGCAGAAGGTAAAAGCCTGCATACTGCAGCATTCCAGCAGGATACGGTGCGAAGTCCAAGGTGCGCCCCTGGTGGAGCACTTTAAAGATGCGAAGCATGGACCTGAAGACCTCAAATGGGTGGTTTTGGAGAAGGCTAACCTTGGTATCAGAGGGGGCAATATTGAGACCATCCTCAATGTGAGAGAATGCAAATGGATGTATCGTTTGGATTCTATACAGAATGGCCTTAATGAAATGGACACTAGCCATGCACAGTTGTCCTGCTTAACATCAGATTAGTATATCTGTATGATGTGTGACAGCTCAGTCCTCCTTACGATTTGATTTGGGGGTAATGAAGGTCGGAGGGGCCTTCGGTCGTTCATATTTGTTTTGCCTAGCGTTTGAACATTCATTCATCTATACTGCCTTTACCTATACTATCGTATAACTACCACTCATCCATGCATAATGAGGTAATGCTAGGTCTTTTAATATAAGTGAACCAGGCGTTGTGGCATGATAGACAAGATGCTTGTCATGTATATGTGCCTCTTCTGTAACCAACAAACCCTCTTCAGGTTGATATAACATGCATGTGACTTTGTACATATAATACTGGATTGTTCTCTTTGAATGCATACATGACTCAAGACAATTTATCAGAAATTTCGGGTGTTTCTCCACTCTCATGTAATTTGGTTGTTTCTCGAAGTATGACGTTACACTGTTTCAGTTTTGTGCCTATTTATGACTATATATGTTATGTGTTTCCTCTCTTTAAATGTGAACGCAGAGCTTCTATAAGACCTTTAGTCTCTTATACCACCAGGCATTCCCCATATTGCCTTACCAGCACGCAATTGGCTCTAGTAATCAATCATGCGCTTGAAATCCTAAATCCCACCCCCTCCTCGTGTGGAATTGGCAACAACTACCACTAACGTCCAATAATGCCATTAATTAACTATACAATACAATTTTGTATATATATTTTATTTATATTTTTTGCTATGTTGCTGGCATGAAGTCTTTCCTCCATGATCACGCCGCGATGTCTTGCCCTTTTTGACAAGCATCGAGCGTCTGCCGCTTTGCGGTAAGCGTGAGCACGACGACGACGTGCTTCAGGCATTTAACTGGAGACGGTAATTTCCCGAGCTCCCTTCACGGAGACGGTTGCATTCAGACGAGCGTAGGTAAGAGACAGAACGCGCATCTTTTTAGTCACGTCTTTCGGACATGCGTGTCTTTTTGCATTATGGTAGCTAAGAGCAGCTTTCTTTCTTTCTTTTTGTATTTCCTAGACTGTGAGCACCATTGGGCTTATTTATGTCGTGACTGAGCACGAACAATCTTTTTGGCATCTTTTTGGCATTACGGACCTTCCATTTAGGATTATGTTGAGGTTGTTTTACATTGGGTCCTCCATTTCTTTTCGTTTTTTTAGATTTACTCTGCAGCATTATTGGAACCTTGAAGTCCATGGGGATTTGATACAATCTACCTCTGCCCTTAATGATTGATTATAAGGTTTACACTCTTTTTATAAAGTAAGTTGGATTCATTACGCCTCTCAAGTCAGATTAAATCCATTATTGTGGGATATATTCTGATGGTCCTCACCTTGTCTTTCAGGTGCCATCCATCCGCTCTCCGTCCTTTTGAGCCTACGGGCCTCACCTCAACTCCACCACTTCCAGTCAAGGGTGGTCTATGGTAATTTTAGCTTCATTTCTACCCCTTTCCTAATTTTTGAACTTAGATCCATACACGAGACACTAAGCACTTCTTACATTTATTCCCCAGGTGCCCCCTTTGTTTTAGTCCTGAGGAAGACCCGCCGTAAGGATCCAAGTAGCCTACCTTTGTATTGGGGTCGAAACGTCGACTACGTTATTATCCTATGCCAGTTTTTATCAACAGTGATTTCTCACTGTGATACTGTATTTCTAACCATGGCAATGTAATTTTCTATCATTTAAGTGTGCGGCTTAAAATAGCCATTTCCATTGTAATTAATTTTGTGATGAATATGATGTCACTATCTTTCCCTCACACCTTTACAACCCTCACTTGATGCACACAACCTTCCCCTCCTTGTTTTTCTCCCCTTGTTGTGTACAGCGTTTTTGAATCATATGCTGATTTACAAGCATTCAAACGTTCAATGTGATTAAATAACATTGAACAAGAAATCCATAATTGTATCAGTGTTTTCTTGTCTAATGTTTTTTAAACTTTGTGGGTTCCTAAGAATTGTTTTACTGGGACCATCTTTTCCCTGTACTGCTTCATACCCAGGTCCCAGTGGCTTATTTGGGTTTACCCTTTCTTTGTAACTACGACCTAAAAAAGTAGCAAGAAAACACTTTGTTAAACCTAAAAAATGAATTAACATTTTTTTTAAATATGACTACGGGGTTGGAGGGCAACAGGGGGTCAGGGCAGGAAGCAATGGGGAATGGGCTGGGGAGAGGAAAAACAGCATACATATAGCTGCCAAGGTTTCAGATTGCCATGTGTGACATTTTCATAATTTCAGTGTAATTATGAGTGACATTTCAACAACTATGAGTGACATTTTCTCGCAAACAAAATCAATCAATGAAGATGAGGGAAACATTTAAATATAAGAAATTACATCCTTTGGAGGAACGAGAAACTCTAAGATCTTAAAACTGTTGTAAAGCAACAGAAATGGAAGGGCACTAACCTAGTAAAAAGCAGTTACTCCCAGCTAATCCTCGTGAAAAAATACAGTTTTGCAAACATGCGTGGGTCATGTAAATTGACAGCTACTGTAAAAGGCTGTAGTTTTACGTTCCTCTCTGTCAAAGAAATGTGTCCTGGCGCTTTGAAAATCCAAGTTTTGCTTAAAATACAATGCTTTTCCAGCTGAGAGCACTTGAATGAGGCCTGCAGATCTTTGCCCCAGACTCCTCTCAGGCAGGGTGAGGAGAGAGTGGCCCATTAGGCCGAAGCTGGCACTCTGTCCGCAGGAAGGTGAGTGAGTGATGGCTTCTTCCACCTGGGTTTGTTTACAGTCCAGGCTGCCCCAAAGTTGCCCTGAGAGGCCAACAGCTTGCATCTGGAAACTGAGCAAGGCAGGCGAATGCGTCCCAGTTGGGCTGGCGAGCTGTCGCGAGCCCCTGCTTGGCCTAAACCGCCCTTCCTTGCTTTTTGGAGCCAGGCTGCAGGTGCGGAGTTTCTGCTTTCGGTGTACAGTGGGGCTCCCTCGCTTCACTGCCTTGTGGTACCGGGCCCTGCCAGTGAGGGTCACGGCAGCGCCGGCTGCCCTTTCCCTCAGCCTGCTCCAAATCGTCACGTTTAAAAAAGCACAGCAGCAAAACACAGCAGTGCAGCATGGCCACAAGAAACGGCAATCTTCGCCTACAATTAACTGAACTCTCTGCAAGCAAGCAGGCACGTGATGTGTGCCTATGTAATGATCAGCTGTGAAACAGGCCCGTAATTAAAGAGGAATGTATCGTGCCACACGGGCTCTGCGTGTTAGCACATTAGACCGTAAAACTTTAAAATCATGATACCTTTGGGGCTACGCTGGGCACTTCCTGCGTCGAGGGCCGGCGAGAGGCAGTGCTGGCCGGCCTCCGGCAACCCAATTCGGACCCCGCCTGTAGCATTGAGCAAAGCCAGCCGCCGGGCATGATTGAGGGTCGCAGCTCAGCTACATAGCTGCACAGTCAGGAAAGTTTTCTGGGCAGCTACAAACCACTCTGGCCATCAGTTCGTGGTTCAATCAGCAGCCTAAATGTTTGCCGCCAGCTGAGGAGGCAAACTTCTAATTCAACTGCGGCGGCGGCGGGCGGGCAGCTGCAGCAAGACCCACCGCCTATCATTGTGAGTCTCAGAGACTCACACCTGACCTCACTGGCTGGCTGTCAGTGTTTCATAGTCACTGGGCACTCACTGACTCCTCCCACGTCAGTGAAATGGAAATGCGGCGGCCGCGCGGTGAACCCAATCCTAATGAGGTCTGTTACATTGTAATAGTAGCAGCTTCCCTCAAGCTCAGGCAGCCCCCAAGCCTGTCGGGAACAGTGTACAGCGAGCGCTGCCGCTCTGCACTTTCACAGTAAAATATGGTGGGTTAGCAGCCAGCGTTCTGGGCGCTTCACATCCCAGGAGGCGCTACAAATGCGTGACTTTGCATTTCAGTGCGGTGATGCGGACCACCACACTGAAATGCGTTAGTGTCACTCCTGATGCGTGTTACTTGGCAGGGCTGCACACAAGGGACAGCAACACAGGTGGTAGCACCCAATCGAGAGAGAGAAATCTGGAGCGTGGATGGGGGGGGCACCCAGGTGAGAGAGAGCAACCCAAAGTGTGTGGAGTTTGAGGTTAGCACATGGATGCGTGAGAACACAGATCACTGGGACATGGAGAAAAGCACACAAAGGAGGCAACTGGAAAAACAGATGCACTGTCATGGACAGCTTAAGCAAAAAAGAACACAGGTGTTCCCTAAAGGTGAGCCGTGGCAGGAAACAAGTACAGGCGGTATGCTCCAGGAGAGGGACTAACCCAAGATGGACAAGTCAAGCCAATGAATAAGAAGCAAGCAAATTAGAGTGACAGTAAATCCAACCAATTATAAGCAATGGGTGGTGCCTTATGCCCACCCATTGCATACCTTTCTTGGAAAGCTAATAATAGGCTCCACCTATGGAAAGGTGGCACCAGAAAGGTTACTGTTCATCTGATGACAAATAACGGGAAGTGTAATTAACTCAAAACTGTGACATACACCATTTTTATGACTGTTCACAAAAAAAATATTTAAAGCTGTGTTAATTTGAGAGAAAAATGTGTACATTCTGTAGAGGTCATGATGCCTTTTATTGGACAGTAGAAGAACCCTTCTTTTTATACTAAGCCTTTGTATTTTAGATCACTGCAAACCTGTTGGTAAAATGCTGGTAAAGGCCATTCACTGTACTGTCCCGTGTACACATGACAATTCTTGGGGCCATTAACGAGTCGGAGGTCCAATTACCCGTCTTTCCCAGTGAAGCCATGATAGCCAACCAGAAACCACATCTTCTCCTCAAAAACCGATTACCCATTCGCCAGCCAACTACATAACCTCCTTCTCTGTATCTATTACATATTATCCTTCCGTCTTGTGAAGAATGTGGCATCCGGATACTGCCCTCATTGATTTCAGGTTCATGAAATCGTGTCTCATTAGTACGGGCAGAATATTTTTGGGTTTTCCCTGCAATAGTGACAACTTTAAATTGGGGCACCACGGGGCCTTTACCAACCAGTGGTGCCGAAGGACAAAGGGCAACAATGCTATTAGAACATTCCACCTCTGGGGTTGAAAGTTGCAACTTAAAAAGGGAGAAACAGAAAGACAAACATTGAAATGTTTAGCTGAAGGTATGTACAAACCATCATTGGCTTTTGTCATTCCATTGTCTTCATTTAGCTCACAAAATTTGAATGTTCTAATATATATTATTAATAAGAACACAAACGGAGTTGTATTTAATCACTTAAAACAGATTTTACTATTTCGACAACTCAATGATGTCTGTTTTGTTGATCTTAGAAGAAGGAAAGGCGGAGATTTGCATTTGCAATCTGTAGATGTTCCAGTCTTATTAATGTTCTGTTATTTACTGGTCATTTTGATTACCTCAAAACTAAAGGTAATGACGATTTTGGCAAGTAATAGTCATTTGAATCCATCTGCTCAACTTACTTGTTGTTTTCCCCTATTCCCTGGGAATCAAATTAAACAAAAAGTGCATCATTTATTTCTAAATTCAGCAGTTCTTTGCAAGTAATTGCTCTATGCACATCAAGTGTACTTATGCCCTAATTTTGATGTGTGGCTGAAAGGACAGGAAGAACTATTTTCTGAGATGAATGAAAATCTGAAAATATCTTTGGATAAAAAGTTAGGTTATTGAGTCTTTAGTACCACTTTATCCACAAACAATGGAGATTTGGCTCATGGTTTATTAAGACCCACAACTTCCCCACTCTTCACCCTGAGGTTATTGCCACCAATAATAATGCTTTTGATGACAATAACTCAAAAGGCACAGAAATGAACGGCTCAAAAGGTTCCCTCTGTAAAGCCCTTAGAACCAAGGGTAGAACAAGCAAGGACCGTCACTTGGACCACTGGTTTCCTTTTTCAGAAAGACTGTGTAATAATCTACCTACTAGGGGAATTATTTATTTTAAGTTTGTATCTCTTCTAAATGCCCTTAGAGCCAACCACTTCACTGTTACTGTGGACAATGAAAGGCTCTTAAGAAATCCCTTCCTCATAAATTCTAATATTTGAAAGGGGTCTCATACCCCTAATTTCACACCCTTCTCAGAGCATTAAGCACCAACATTTCTCCTGTGTCTATCATAATTTTTCAATGCAGTAGGATCCTTATCGATTTGCAATTCACTAGCTACCTCCTCCAAACAATTTAGGCGCTGCAGCCCCTCTCAATCTACAAACTCCCAACCTTAACCTCTGAAGAGTCCATAGTGCTAGTTGTGGGAAAAACAATGGTGATGGAATCAGCAGAAGCTGCCAGACAAGCTAGATCAATGGAGAAAGGTTAAGGTTATACCACACTCTCCTTGGCCAGTTTGGTGTAACTAAGACCAGTTTCGCCTTGTACCTCCAAACCTTTGTAGGCACTTGGATTAGGATCAGTATCAGGGAAAAGAATACAGAAGGACTTTTGGCCACTGAATCGACAAAGCATCCACTGCCGAAACTCTCGACAATTAAATCACTTAACAAAATAAGGCAATCAGACTGTCCTCCTGGGGGTGCAAACAGACCAGACACTGGGGTTCCCCACCTCCTGCAAATCATTAGAAATATTCTGCACTGTAGCTGTAACTGAGCTGGTAATGGAAATTGACGACTGAGGAAGTAGGCAGGTTGATTCTCCATCCCAGGCAGTTACACTACCTCCGAGGAAGGCAGATGAACCTCTGTACACCTGAATATTTCCTGTGCCAGATGATTCAAAGAATAAGATCTTGTTCCCCCTTTGTGGTTCATGTATGACCTGGCTACTTGGTAATCTGTCCTTACTATCAGGAGCTTTTCTCGTAACTTCTTAGTACATAAGGACATAAGAGCATACAAATAGCCGCCAACACTTTCCAATTCAAGGAATATTGGAACGCCTCCCGTGACCAAAGAGCCTGAATAAACTCTTGGCCTAATGTTGCCTCCAAGCCTCTGGAGGTCGTGTCCCTTGTTACAATTATCGGAAACTCCTTGGTTAAGGAGATCTCTTTCAACACGTTTCCATGTTTAACCACCTTATCAGAGACTCCATTAGGGACCAATTCAGCCACAAGATCACATTGTAAGGGTAAACAGCCTTTTTTTCGCATGCGGAACAACGCATGCCATAACAACGCGGTCGTTACAACGACCGCATTGTTATTTCGCATACCATTACAACGCAAGTCGGAAAAACGACTTGCGTTAGGGGGCAGAAGGTGTTGGATTTAAAATACAACACCTTCCCTAGAGTCCGCACAGACTGGAGTTGGAATAGGAAATTATACTATTCAAACATCCAGCGCCCCCTACAGCAAGTCGTTGTTCCGACTTGCGTTGTAACGGTATGCGAAATAACAACGCGGTCGTTGTAACGACCGCGTTGTTATGGCATGCGTTGTAAACGCATGCGAAAAAAAGGCATATATTCCATTGTAAGTCATTGATGTAGATCTCAGTACTCCCAAAGAAAAGTCACCAGCTCTTTTAGGTGGGAGCGAGCCCAAGAAACCCAACAAAGGATTTATGCTAAGAGCAGTTTTAGTCTCAACCACAGTCTCACTGGAGTCAAGTTCTCCCTCAATAATGTGTCTATCAAAACCTGGATTTTCTCCACTCTCCTGCTGTCACGTGGCCGATAGGGACATTGTCGACATCACTAAGTTAGCATGGCTCGCGCAGCCATGATGTTGCTTTTGCGCACGTTACTACATAACTTTATTTTTGCAAGACTCTGTTTATGCCTTTCACATGAGAACTGTCTGCTGTGTTCGTTCTTTGCCTATTCCTGGAGTTTAGTCTGAACATTGTGAGCAAGGTCGATAAACAATGCCCCTTGTTATTCTGTTCTGGTCAGGCCCTAGCACCTAGACGAAACATACCACTGCAGCTGCGGCTGGAGACTCGTGCTGTGATATTCCGGAGATACATGTTTAGGTGAAACACACTTGGAGAGGGACCTTTCCAGGGAGAAGAGCAACACTCACCTCCGATGTAGAAATCCCATCTATACTCTAAGGTATAGGGTCTGCTGACAAAACCCAGAGATCTTCTAACATATAATAATACTTCTTCTTTCCAAGGGGAGTGAGGTTAGTCACTATAGTCCTTTCTCCATTGTCTTTATAAGTTGACATCTCCCTTCATAATGTATGGACTGGCTGCGATGCTAACTGTATTACTGTTAAGCATTTTTCTGCTTGTTGTGGCACGTATACTGCATGTTAGAGCACGTTAGTTAAAATAAACATTTTGAACTATATTCGTGTCTCAGTCAAATCTTATTGTGGACAGGTACGAGAGTGTGAGCGAAAAGGTGTGTCTTGTTACCGCGATTCCTGAGAGATCCGGGAGTGTTGTGTTCTGGGTTGTCTAATCATTTGTTTCTCCGTGTTTGTGTAGGAGAGCGAGTGAGACACTATAGCTAGTCGGTCCTGGGCTCGTGGGTACTGAGGCGGTAGAAAGGCTCAGCCCCTATACACCAAGGTCTCATAATCCTGCGCATAGTTCTGTGTATGTGCAGAATCCCTGCAACATGGCGCCACCAACCTTTGGTCTGGTACTTATTCAGGAGAACCCTGAGTAGCACTTGTGCTTGTTCACGATACCCTCGCCCCAGTTTCGGAGAAGTCCGGGGTAAGGGGGAGTTTACCTCCTATAGTTGAAATTATATAGGTTTTTTTCAAGCTTGAATTATAAAAGGTTGTTTGTTCTTAACCCAGTATTGCACTACCAGTTCAATTACAGTCTCTATTTTGGCAATTAACATTGCTGCGCCTAACCGCGCTGCGGTTACTGCGCACTTGACCCTACATGGAGTCCCACCTGCGGGAGCAGATTTTATATTTGTTGTAGAGGCGGATGCTGCTTACCGTTTCAATTTTATTTCCTCCTGGGTTAAGTTTCCTGCTGTTGATGGAAACGATAATTTCTTTCATGACTATGAACGTGGTGCGGTGTCACTAGTTTACCATCTGTATCGTTTACTTGAAGTTCCGTTGTCCGCTTGGGAGCACACCATCTAGTTTAATGACGCCCTTCCTCACCCTGTTTCGGCGGTCCGTCTCGGCCCATTGTCGGTTGACGGGGCCACCTGGCCCGTTTTGGCGGGCTTTACTCCACATCCAAATTATCAAACTGTTACACACGCAGAGCTGCGACTATTACACATGACCTTGATTCATATACACAGAGGTGTCATACAGTATCTGTCGCGTAATGTACCAGCGGCTCCGGCGGGTGCCGCTCAGCCACCAGGGCAAGGTAGCGTGGTTATAAGTCCTATCATGATAAATTCTGTGATGGGGAAGCGACCACAGAATAGGGATGAATTTCCTTTTTGGTTTGCAGAAAAGTTTGAGCAACTCGAAGCTGTATTTCCACACATGTCTCCCGTGGATAAACACAGGATACTTACCATGAGCTTACCGAAAGGTCTTATTCCCAATTTGGCAGATTGCACCACCTGGAGGAAGGTGTTTGCAGCGGTTTATACCCTCTGCTTTGGCACCCCCTCCATGACTGTGCTTCAGACGGTTCTTAAGAAAGTTCAGGATGAGCACAGGGCGGAGGCCGCCCTGGAGTTGGGGATGAGACTAGTGGGGGCATTCCCCATAGTCTCCGACATGATTCTGGCTAACGTTAAGTGGGAGGCAGTCAGCTTGCAGGTGAGTCAGCGCCTTGAGGCAGTGGCTGACGTTGATAAACAACGTGAATTGCCAAAGATTATACCTAAAGTGTATAAATCCTTGGGGCACAATAATTTGGAAATTAGACCTTTTACTCAGACACAAAATAAGCCCCCGCCAGAGAAAGAGGGGCGTCCAGTCTTTCCGAAAAAGACCTGGAATAAAAATTAGCGGCAGCAACAACAGAAGCAAGGTTCACGCGCGGGTACGCCAACACCTGATACTTCTCAACGTAAATATGATTTGCGTGACCGCGCTAAACTAAAGACCCCAGAAGATTTCAGATTCCTGATCCGCGCTCTCCTCGTTCCTTTCAGGAATCATTGGACCCCCAGTTCGGTGGAGGGGAGCGGCAGGATCGCAGACAAGGCGAGACCACTCAGCAAAGACGTGATCCGCTGAGACAGTTTGACGCAAAAACGAAACCGGAGGGACAACTTCCGTACCATGCCCCGTTTCAGAAGAAAAAAGTTGCCGCTTTGACAGTGAAAAAAGTTGCCGCTTTGACAGTGAAAATGCCTCAGACGTTGAGAACCCTGCTCCTCGATTAGAGATGGGCTGTGACACTCCTCGACAGCGCGGCGGAAGTTACCACAGTGCGGGAGGCACTCCGTCCTTGTCTGGAGGCGAAAGCAACTGATACTTTTATAACAGTGGAGACAGCAGATACATGAGTTGCGCCCCCGGATAGACTTCATGAGATAATCCTCCAAATTGAAGTGATATCAGACGGACAATTAAGGCAATCTTTTGGGAAAACCTTACTTCCTCTTATGACATCTTGTTGGCGGAGGCTGATTGGCCTCCCCAATTTGTCTTGGCTTCTTCACGAGGGGAAGACGTAATACTTCCAAGTTTTTCCTGTTACGTCTCAGGGGAGGCTAAACAAGCTTAGGCCTTGGCCCTAGCACCGGCTGTGTATTGTAACCAAGTGGGCTGGGTCAAATTTTCTCCGGCACATGAGATACCTTTGCGTTCTATGCCGCAGCCACAGGCCCAATACCCCATCAAACGAGAAGCCAGAGCTTCCGTGAGTGAAATCTTGACCCAATTGGAATATCAGGGTGTAATTGAACCCTGTGTTTCATCAATGAATAAACCTCTTTTTCCAATTGTGAAACCGGATGGTTCCTATTGCATTGTTTTGGATTATAGAAATTTGAATAGTCATGTTCGCACGTTTGCCGTACAAAACACACACAGCTCTGCGTTGATCAATAACATAGTACGTAAGAAATATAAATATCTCCAATGGTTTTTACAGTCACAATCTGGCTCCTGACAGCCGTGACTTGACCGCATTTACCGCGGTCTGCAATCAAAAAAGATTTACGCGTTTGCCTTTGGGCTATAAGAATAGTCATGGGGCTTTTGTGGCGCGAGTGGTCTCTCTTCTACATAACATAGACCCAGATGCTTTCTCATACGTTGATGACATCTATTTAACAAATGACGAGTTGATACCGCATCTTGTCTGCGTTGATCGCATCATTATGTCTTTTGCCGACCTAGGATACAAATTTAACTTTGCTAAGTCACACCGCCTATTTGGCTGTGCTTTTTTTGGGTTACGAACTCAACAACGAAGGTAGGGGTTTAGCCCCTCATTTCTTGGAGAAATGTGCTCAATTGCAACCTCCTTCCACTTTAAAGAAGTTACAATCTGTGCTGGGATTTTTAAATTTCAGGCGAACATATATCCCTGAATATGCACAGCGTATCAAGCCGCTTTATGCGTTGAAACAACCCTCTTTTTCGGCTTCCAGCTGGCTTCCGGAACACACAGCAATTCTACAGCCTTTGCAATCTGATATGCTTGCGACCAACTTCCTCTTGACAAGAGACAATACTACGAATTTGGTCATACGGATTGTACCGGGTACAGTGGGTTTCACGTACTTGATGTTTAATGAAGGTGATACAGTCCCCATTGCATACAAATCGCACTTGTACACTTCAGCAGAGAATGCGTTTCTCTTTGATAGAAAAAATTCTTACTGCAGTTCAGATGGCGATTCTTAAAGAACTCTCCCTTGCTCAAGGTAAATTCATTCATATGGTCTCGCCTGTGCTAGCTCTTGAGGCGGTCACGAAGGCGAGTGTTCCGAATGCTAAGGCTTTGCATCCTCGTTGGATTCAATGGGCAAGTTCGTTGACATCGGCTGATGTCACTTTTATCTTTGACCCATCATTACAGACGCAGGAGTTTTTACAATATGAACAGGCTCATCCTCCTCCGTCGTCACTCCTTCCTCTGGACCGGTACAAATGTATCATTTATACCTATGGGTCTGCTCAACCGGCCGTGGGCTCTAAAAATGCTTATTCGGCTGCCTCGCTATAGTAACCGGCTCTATGGTTGACGGTGATTTTAAGTCTTCCTTGGTGCATACGCAAACTTTAGGAGACTGTACAGCTCAATTGGCTGAGCTGCGTGCTTTGTTGTTGGCTCTAGACTTCGCTAATCCCGCAGTGCCCACTCTTATTGTGTGCGATTCATTTTACTGTGTGCAATCCTATAATGACAATTTGTTCTTTTGGTCTCAAAATGATTATAGAGATTCTAAAGGCAGCGCAATGAGGCATAAAACGCTTTGGGTTCGAGTGGCAGCTCTTAAGGAGAGTCTGCCGCTCACACATGTTATCCATACTCTTGGCCATCAGCGTGTGGGAGCACATGCTGTTGGTAATTCTATGGCTAATGAGGCAACCAAATCTTCAGTAGCCACTTGTACAGTAGCAGCCGTAACAAGGTCCATGACTAAAATGGACAATGATATACTTGCTGATATAGCTGCAACGCAAGATGGGACGAAATTCTGTCAAGGTTTTCCTTCCAAATATTCTTATAATTTGTCTCCGGAGCAAGACCCATTTGCAACAATACCGTCCGTTGGGGATCGGCTGATTCCCAACGCGGACCGTAGGCTTCCTTTGATCATAGCCGCTCATGAGGGCATGGCATCTGCTCATGCTGGAGTTTCAGCGACAGTGTCCCTCTTGCAGCAGCGTTATTGGTGGTGTGGCTTGTATCGACAGGCTAGTAATTATGTTCTATCCTGTGACATTTGTCAGCAGATTAAGCCGTCCACAGTTAGTTGCACGTCCACCACATACGCAACTATACATTTCGAATCATCCATTTGGTTGTATTTACCTTGATCACTGCGGTCCTTTGTTGTTAGACACGGCATATAAATATATTTTGGTTGCAGTGGATTCATGCACGAGATTCCTTTGGGTTTGGCCGCAACATTGTGCTGTCGCTCGAAATGTCATTAGAGACTTGTGTGTCTTTGTCGGAACATTTGCCTGCGGCACCTTCCATTCTGACCAAAGTCCAGCATTTGCCTCTAAGGCTTACAAAGACGCAATGAGGTCATTGGGGGTGCTGCTGCAATTTTCGTCTCCATACAGGCCTGAGGGCAATTCCGTAGTGGAGCGAATGAACCGTGACTTAAAGCAGTCTTTGACAGCTAGGGTTTTAGGTACTGGTCGGAGTTGGCTGACTCATTTGTATGTGTCCAACGTGCACTAAATAATCTCCCTAGAAGATCTCTGGGTGGGCAGACCCCATACGAAATGCTCTTTGGCATTAAAATGTTTGTGCAGACCTTGATGGTCTAGATGTTGCGGCGGCTGCCGCAACATTTGACGTAGATAACCATTGTGCTATGTTACAGGATCTACAAAACACCCGAGATGCCCTTGCAAAGGATCATTTGGCCTCGTCTACAGATGAAGGGGTGCTGATTCCAGTAACAGGCTGGCTTTCTAAAGTTGGAGATTTGGTCCGGAAAAAGTTGGAGAACAAAAAAGAATTTGGTCCCTCCGATCGTGCACCGGTCCCAGTTCTTGGCTTAAAGGGCACTCATACTGTGATTTTGCCTCCACTGCCTGGTCGGAAGGAGAATCGTTTCATTTCGATTGAACATGTCAAGTTACACCATTTGGCCGATACTGAATAGTATGCCTAAGCATTCCTAGGCGGGATTTTTCTCTGCAGCAGATGTTGTTCCCAACGATTCCTGCAGTGCGGGAACGCGAAGTGGAAACCTCTATCGATGTTTTGCCTGTTTTGTCGTCATCTACAGCTGCTACGTCCCATGAATATGCTTCACCGGCACTGGAACACACTATTGATATTCCCGCTACTGCTGTACAATCATCTTTTAATGCTGATCAACCCCCATTGTTTCGCCTGGGAACTAGTGGTTATTATACGGACAGAGATAACTTTTCTTTAAGTTCTTCATCTTCTTCATCAGCATCTTCTGTGGCGGCACCACCAATGAAAATTTGTGTTTTCTATTCCTGGTTTCAAAATAATTATCTGGTCCCTCCATGGCCATACATTTGGATGGTGCTAACCATGGTATTCCTCTTTATGTCGATAGGATTTGTGACAGTCTTTTTCCTTTTAATCAATGGCCATTATTTGCCTGAACGCTCTGCTGTCCATTCAGTCGATGGGGTGTTGGCACCACATACTTCCTCTCATAAAATGAAAAGGGACCAACCCATGGTTAACATCTCAGCTGTTCCAGTCGGGGATGGCATAGTTTGGGACAAAGTGCCATACGAAATCTACGGCCTGACTGAGACGATTCTGATGCCATACGTCTTTCGTGTATCGTTGGGTGACGTCGTTACGCCAGGATTGCATTCCGACGACTGGGATATTAATGCCGTAAATTCATTGTTTTCCGATTTGGAAATATTACACTGCTTTTGAAACTGAGGATTTGTATTTAAATTCTGCTAATTATGCTGATTTATTCTGTTTCCAACATTATGGTCATCATTTTTTACACAAATCTACTCAATCCGAACATCAGTTAATCATACTCAATGAGAGCATTGTCCTACACCCTTTCGGGGTAGTTCCCACACACAGAAAAATAAGTTTACCTATTTTTCAGGCTATAATCTCTTAGACCCAGCCTCTTACTAGTATAGGTTAAATGCCACGACTCATGCTAAATTTATGTTAACCCATACTAAATTGATATATTCTTCCGCTTTCATTACCGACTTATCATTGAAAGGTTATGATTTTTGGCAGGACACGATTGATTTGAAATCAATCTGGGGTATCAAAGATTGGCAGATGCAGGGAACTGAATCATTGCATCATGCATGTTTGATACCAACACAGCTGATGTTTCTGAATCAGACTGTACAACAGACTACGTGTTTGGGTCTGGATACTACTAAAAATTTAAATTCTCCATTATTCCCGTCTTTGGCAGCCTATGATGACTGGCAGCAGTATACAAATTGTACTTTAGATGAATTAAACAGTATGGTCCAGTACGGTACCCTTACCTCCCCAACTATAAAACCCATGGGCTGGTTAATTTGGCCCCTTGATACTAATGCTTGCCAGTTACGTTTCTTAAATGTATCTGGTGGCTTTACTCTCAGTAGACCAGATCCTTGTTTCCTGCACTCACATTCGGTGACTACATACTCTGTGGGTAAATTATGTCAACAATGGCTGGGTCAGTCTACTTTGTCGACTGTGAAACAGCATCTCTCACGTTTATCTGGCGACATTGATCTGACAGATTTCCTTTTAGGCCCAAGATCCCCTTGCCCAAAACGTTTTGCATATGCGGCATGTAACAAAATTTGGAAACTGTCCCAAATGGAGGCAGCTTTCAGATTACAACAACTTGATCAAGACAACTTGTGTACGGTTTTAGATGTGGTCGACAACAGCATTAAAACTTTGTCTTCTCGTATTTATATTTTGGACAATATTGTTTCATCTGTTATTGACATTGTGCAGAATGATGTGTCTGTATTGTATCATGGTCAAAATCAATTGCGCTCTGTAATGCAATTCAGCTGGACTTTGCAAACATTGAAAAATGGGAAACTGCCTTGAGATTATTTGAATGCTACTGCCCTGTTTTTACCCTCTAATTTGACAGATGAACAAAAGCTTATGTCCATTTCCTTATTTCAATTTACAGCATATATGAAACATTATCCAATCGGTAGATTTGAACCCCTTGGTGGTACTTTCCTGCACAAATTGTGGTCGTTGCCATTCACGTTTCACTGTCTACGTGATGATAAGGAGGTTTTCCTGACAGGGGAGGAGTGTGATTCTACAGTGGGACATGCTTTTGTTTGTACACAAGTTCAGCTTCACGGCGCTTGCAATGTATCAGCACCTAATTTGGCCTGTTTTCTAAAAGGACCACCAGTCCCTTCAATTATTCCCACGTTAACTTTGCTTTCTAATGGGAGTTGTCTTATCCTGAATAACCACAACTTATGCCGTTTACGGGCCGGCATTCCGTATATAGTAACAGTTTCCCATCGTGTTACTTGTTGTAGCAATGTACTTTTTCCGCCCCCACAAGGGAGTGTAGATAGTTCACTGTGGCCTTCCATTCCCACTTTGAAAACAGACTTCAATAAACTAAGCAGACTCAAAGCGCTGTTGTTTCAACAAGAAGTCGCTCTCACTTGAGCTCGAGAGACCTTCGAATTGCAGGTGGCTAGAACGTCCAGTGACATTCAGTCCCTATTGAATACGAATCTCCTACTGCATTTTGGAGAGCTAATTCATCAAATATTTAATGCATCTGATACTGAAGGCCTTGCCCATTTTTCTAAGCTTGTAGGCTCTGGTCTTGTTTCATCTTTTCAGACGATTTATGGAGTAATACCAGCTTTTATTCATTCTATTTTTTCCAGCGCCTTCGTAGGGTTTCCGTTGATCCTCTTACTGGCGTGTGGTGTGCTGGTACTTCTGCTCCTATTACGCAATTGCTGCCCGTCCTGTGGTCCTGCCCAGTCCCGGTCAATCGCGTCTGTATGGTGATCGAATGCAACAACTTTTTGGATGCTTGCCATTGGCAACGTTGGGAGTTAGTTATGGGCTTACCTATCGCTTCGCCTATTTTACTTGCATGCAACCTGTGTTCTATTGCCGACGGTGCCCGTTCTACTGGGCCCTGGATGTCTGCCTCTCCAATACATCATGTGCTGACCTGGATTATGATCTGGTAGAGGGTCCCTTGCTAGCCCATGATCAGGTCTGTTCTGGGGACGGCAGTTTGATGCGTGCGGCTGCACTTGGAGTATTGGCGCTTTGGAATACCTGTAAGGCTGTGCAACGCCTCCTGCAACAAAGTTTCATCGAATATCACGCAAGTTACCCAGCTATGCTTCTGGAGGCACTGGATTATGAAGAGCACTTCTGCTCCTTCGATCTGCTCAACTGAATGGCATCCCTCTTCGCTTTGAACGAAGGTGATGAGCTTTTGGAATGAATTGCATTCCACGGTGCACGTAATCTGTTACCTTTGCCAGACTTGTCTTGAACAAAAATGTTTTTTTGGGCTACTGTGTGATTGCGTAAATTCCTATTTTGGCCTTTTTCACAGGCGTCTTTGGATCTGCTTACTATTGGTTTCAGTTTTGCTATATGCTACAACCTGGCAAAGGGGAGGGTGTCACATGGCCGATAGGGACATTGTCGGCACCACTAAGTTAGCAAGGCTCGCGCAGCCATGATGCTGCTTTTGCTCACGTTACTACATAACTTTATTTTTGCAAGACTCTGTTTATGCCTTTCACATGAGAACTGTCTGCTGTATTCGTTCTTTGCCTATTCCTGGAGTTTAGTCTGAACATTGTGAGCAAGGTCGATAAACAATGCCTCTTGTTATTCTGTTCTGGTCAGGCCCTAGCACCCGGACGAAACATACCACTGCAGCTGCGGCTGGAGACTCGTACTTTGATATTACGGGGATACATGTTTAGGTGAAACACACTTGGAGAGGGACCTTTCCAGGGAGAAGAGCAACACTCACCTCCTATGTAGAAATCCCATCTATACTCTAAGGTATGGGGTCTGCTGACAAAACCCAGTGATCTTTTAACATATAACAATACTTCTTCTTTCCAAGGGGAGGGAGGTTAGGCACTATAGTCCTTTCTCCATTGTCTTTATAAGATGACATCTCCCTTCATAATGTATGGACTGGCTGCGATGCTAACTGTATTACTGTTAAGCATTTTCTGCTTGTTGTGGCATGTATACTACATGTTAGAGCACATTAGTTAAAATAAACATTTTGAACTTTATTTGTGTCTCAGTCAAATCTTATTGTGAACAGGTACGAGAGTATGAGCGAAAAGGTGTGTTTTGTTACCGCGATTCCTGAGAGATCCGGGAGTGTTGTGTTCTGGGTTGTCTAATCATTTGCTTCTCCGTGTTTGTGTAGGAGAGCGAGTGAGGCACTATAGCTAGTCGGTCCTGGGCTTGTGGGTACTGAGGCGGTAGGAAGGCTCAGCCCCTATACACCAAGGTCCCATAATCCTGCGCATAGTTCGGTGTATGTGCAGAATCCCTGCAACACTGCGTCAATGAGACCCTTGCTTATGCAGTCTGAAAACGGGCTCCAATAAAAGTAAAATCCTGTGGCGGTGTAAGTTGGGATTTATCCTTGCTGATTAGAAACCCAAGGCCTCTCAAAGTCTTGCATACCCACTGTGGCACCTTCCTGAGCCTTCTTAAAAGAAGAAGCAGAGATAAGCCAGTCATCTAAATAAGCATAGACCAGAAGGAAGTGCCTAGAACTGCAGGAGGGTCTCTCCAACATTCTTCTGCTTCTCAGCCTTTTTGGCAGTCTCCCTATTGCCACAACTCCTTCAGGCAACAGAAGCAAAGCTTTCTATAGGGGTTTACGTCCGGCTTCCTTTGTTGCCATGATAAAAAATAAGGATGCATGCGCTAACTAAACACATGCAACAATGACCCAGTAACTAAAGGAGACACCAAGAAAGATTAATGTTTTTTGCAGGTAGTGGAAGTATCAGCCACATCAGAGGGTTGCTCCAGTTAGTTTAACCATATTGCCTATATCTGTGTGGCCCATCTCCTCCTAAGACCATTATTTGGGCTAACTCTTTGCCCCACATCGGCTGAAGCATGCCATAGGGGTGGACAATCTGTGATACCGCTTCCCTTTTGTACTTACTATATCAGAGAACCAAAACTTACCTGCCTTTCCTTTCGGGAGCGCTGAACAGATTTGCAGCATGCTCGGACAGTAAACAAAACAGGGAGTGTGTTAGTAGTGGGCCAGTATTAGCCGAGATGATGGCGTTGTTTAATGGTTAAAACGGGGAGAGGATGAGGCATAATATCCAGAGCTGTTTACTTTAGAGTTGGGGAACCAGGTTCGAGTCTTGGCGTTGGCTCAACATCCTGTGATTCTGGGCAAATCACACAATCTCCCCGTGCCTACGAAAAAAAATGAATGTGTCCTTGTGTAATGTAACTGCTGCTCATGTAATGCGCTCCAATACCTTAGGGTTGAGTTCACGCTGTATATAAATGCAACAAAAAAAAAAAGCATGTCGGGAGCAGCTTGAGAGATCTTCCGAGGAGTGGGGATCTCACTCATAACATAAGGACTAGGACAAAGAAGTCTGATGAGATGTTCTTGTGCTTGGTTGCAGTGGAGCTTAACTGTGGGGTTCTATGAAAATATTATTTGTGTATGGTTCTCCGCTTCGCAGTTGCTGCTTGGTTGATCAGGTTTCTGTACTTTGCAATAATGTGGTCTACTGTTTCCAGAGCTGTCTTTATCACCACTTCTCTTCAGCAGGTAACCAAACCACTAAGATATCCTAGCATGCAGATTGGGGTGCATGGGTGAGTTTGTGCACTATTTAACATTAATGTGCTTTTGCAGATATAGATAAGTACTGGAGAAAGTCCAGCCCATTCCTTTCCACCTTAACACCAGTCTACCTATATATCCACAGAGCTCCAAACCTCTCAACCTGTCATAACTGCCAAATTTCCAGGTACAAGAGTGACTAGCTAGAACAGTCCCGTGTTTTTTTTCTTAGAATTCTGTGACTTGTGGTCCTGGTTTTATACTTGGTTGTATAAGACTACAAATCCCAGAATTTGAAGAAAAAATGAGACTGGTATAACCAGTCAAGCACAGACTTGGGTAACTTGGCAACTGTGTTGTAGGTGTGTAGCCATGCGTGAGTGAACTCCACCCCTATGCAAGTTTCTGAAGAAAGGGCAATGCCGAGAGGGTTGACTGCCTTAAACTGTTTTCAGTTTCACAGTGCTCACTATCAGAGGCAGCCATTAATATATCTGCAAAGTTTCCTATGTCCATGAGTGGCTAGTGAGTCCAGTCCCATTTTGTTTCTTAGAATTCTTTTACTTATAGTCCTGGTTTTATACTGGGTTAAATGGGACAAGTCCCAGAATTTTACCCAAAAAATGGACTGGTTCAACTAGTCACGCATGGACTTCGGAAACTTGCCAGCTATGCGGTCACCCAGCGATCTACATTCTTCAATTCAGGTCTTATGTATCTGAGGCCTGCATGTTACCTAGTTCCAAGCATAAGAAGCTCATCCTCTTCAAGTAGTGCCTTTTCATTCTGGGATTTGTAGTCTTAGTTTTATAATGGACTCAACATGACTACGGATCTCAAAATGCAGAGCAAAAACCTGGACTAGGTTAACTACTCACACCTGTAACTCGGAAACATAGCAATCTGTGAGTCCTGTTCCTGATTGTACAGCAATCCTCATCCACAGAATGAGAGCTTTAGACCAAAACATTATTTTTACCAATTAAATATTGATATTCAGGACCCCGCCTCCTTTGCAGGTTATTGATAAAAAAACAAGACCATTCTTACTGTTAGCACCACAGCTGCCAAGTTTCCCAGGTCCATGAAGGCCTAGTTAGTCCAGTCTGTTTTTTTTTCTAGAAACCTTGGAGTTGTGTTCCTGGTTTTATACTGGGTTAAATCAGACTACAAGTCTCAGAAATCAAATAAGCAAAAAGGTGAGTGGCTTAGCTAGTGGTGCATGGTGGTACTTCATTGAGGGTGAAGGACAATACTGCCCACTAAAAGGAATGAAGGATAAACAGTTGCAAGAGGTGATGCAGGTTAGCAACAAGAATAACTCTACTGAGGTCTAAGGAGGCATGATGCTTTTAAGAAGGGTGACACTCTCCATATGAGGATGAGTTGGCACAAGCAGGTGTCCTTGTAGTTTGAAATACTGTGATAAAGGGGCAAATCTAGTCCTAAATTGCACAAATGGCTGGTGTCTATTGTATAGCTGAGAGATGGTAGACAGCAAAAATAGATAATATAACCATTAGAAGTGGTTAAGCCAACAAATTACAAGGAGGAGCTGAGCCAGAGCTGAGCTAAGGATCTAGCCTGGCTCTGAGAGCCCGGGTTTTCTGGTTCCACTTTGTGCAATTCAGCCACTAAATGGGTATCTCTTGCTCTCCCCATTTTCATATCAAATGTTAATGCTTTGTCTTCAATTCTAGATGAAAGCTAAGTTCTTTTCGGGCTTGAGGTTCCAAGAGTACCTCGAGCTGAGCCAGAGCCAGTCATATGGCGCGAGTTTTCAGTGGCTCGCCCATCTCCAATAGCTATGCCCTTCACCTCGCCTTGGACCATGTGTACAAAATGTTTGTGACTTGGTACTCAGTCGTAAACTGGTTACCGGTTGCAAAATTACTAGTTTTGTATGTAAGAAAAACATTCACAGGTGTTCATTTAGCAAGGTTTATGAATTACAAATCAGTATTTTACCGACTCCAAATAGCGAATTGCTAATAATGAATCTGTAATAGCGAATCGCTATTCTTTTCTTTTTTTTTGCCATTGTTAGGTTCATCACATTCAACAATAGAGATTAGTCGCAAAAACACCATTATACACATGCAAATTACCAACAACTGAAACAAGGTGGTAAATGTGTGAAAACTATAAAAGATGGCCCAGAATTTATCTGTGGTTTCTAAAATAGCTGCTCTGTATGTGATGGCAAGAAGAACGCATACACTGGCTGGTGGTTTGCTGAGAAGGAGGAGAAGACAGGAGATGATCTTCAGACTGAGGATTACATTATTTGGCCAAACTGAGGAAGAGATATATGTAAAGTACAGGCTAACTAGCGCTGATATCCCTGAGCTCATAGCTGATTTAAAGCCTCAGCAACACCTTGTACAGTAATTCCATCCCCACCCGTGTACAGGTGTTATGTAGTTTGCATCTCTTAGTCTCTGGTAGCTAACAAGATGTGATTGCAGCAGCTGGTGGTGTGCCACTAAGTGCCCCTTTTCATTTTTTATTTTATTGCATTTCTAAATGCAATACTAATGCTCATTCAGACCTATATACATTTCCTCAAAAATGCACAGGAATTGCACACAGCACCAAAATAGAATTTTATATGAAGTCAAGTTCTCCCATGTTATTGGATGTATAGATGGTACACATGTGCCTATATGCCCACAATCTGACATTGAGTATTTATTCAGGAATCCGAAAAAATACTCAGTCCCTTAACATCCAAGTGGTGCATGATGCCAAAAATGTAATAACAGATATTGTTGCCCGGTTTCCAGGGAGCTCCCACAACTCTTTTATATTCCAACTAAGTGGAATTTACCAAAGGGGTAAATACACATAGAAATATATAACTTGGCCCTCAAAAAACTTTTTAATTCCATAGCTAAATATGTTTAGTTTGTTTGTAGGTGATAGTGCGTGTACCTTACAGCCAGGGGTAATGGCACCATATCTGTCGGCTACTACTCCCAATGAACATCGTTACAGTGAGGCACACAGTAGAACCAGAGGCGTCATCGAACGTACTTTTGGACTTCTAAAAAGTCACTTTAGATGTCTGTATAAGAGTAGCAGAGCCCTACAATATTCTCCTGAGACAAGTTTCAAAATTGTAGCAACGTGCTATTCTGCACAATATTGCAACAAAGAATGAGTGTAACAGTGTTAGAACCTGACTCTGATAAGGAAGAAGAACTAATTCCACCACCTCCCACACATCCGGAAACTCGAGGTGCTGAGGGGCGATTGAGATGTGCAAATATAACCAATCATTATTTTTCACAGTCAGTATGTAAAATCATTCAGTATTACATAACAAGTTAGAAAGAGCCATTGTAGGATGTATAATTAAATATACCTTCATTTTCAGGCCAAATAATATACATCAGAAAAGATGCTTCTCTTTTGAGACTGTTGGGTATACAAACCGAAATACTATACAATTGTTTTGCAATGTAAGGAAATTAGAGTTATTGCTTTATAAGGTTTGCATTTACTTCAAGCAGATGTCTTTGGACCAACAATTTCATCAGCACCAATGTGACTCGGGAAACAGCCATTACAACGTGGCTGTTACCACGCATGCATTACAATGCATGCACCATTACCATGCATAGCCTTTACCACGCATTTTTAAAAAATGCATATGCCTTTACCACGCATGCCTTTACAACAAATTCCATTGTAAAGGTATGTATGGTAAAGGTATATGTGTGGTTCTAGTGGTAAGGGTATATGTGTGGTAAGGGGGCTGAAGGCTATCGGCGTCGTTAGAGGAAACGGAGGGACCCTTCCTCTTCTTAATGAAGTGCGCCGTGCCTCAGAGGAGCTGCCTGGTCGTCGTGGAGAGGAAAGGGGGATTGGCCCTGGGGTGGGGGGGGCTACAGTTTTATGGTTTTGGGCTGGGTATTTTTAAAGAGGGCTGGGGGCCGGGGGGAGGGGGGGTCGTGCAGGGGTCCAGTTTTAGGGCTCAGGGCTGGGGAGGGGTATTTTTTGGAAAGGCTGGGGTGGTCGCGCTGGGGTCTGCTTTTAGGGCTCAGGGGAGGGGTATTTTTTTAGAAGGGCTGGGGTCCAGGGGGAGAGTCGCACAGGAGTCTGCTTTTAGGGCTCAGGGCAGGGGGAGTATTTTTTAAAAGGGCATGGGTGGTAAAGGCACATTCATTGTTAAAAAATGCGTGGTAAAGGTTGTGCGTGGTAATAGCATTTGCGTTAGAAAGCACTCGTGGTAAGGGCATGCGTTGTAACGGAATGCGTTGTATCGTCATACAACCCTGTGACTCCTGCTTCGACGCAGATTTACACTGTCCGTAGCTGAGATGCTGCTCACACTAGATTGGTCCTATCTTTCACCCACTTCAGCCTGTGTGCTACTTGCAATGTTTGTTGTTTGCATTGTACCTACAGCATTGGTGACCTATATGAGTCTTCTTGCCACATCTGTGCTGTAGTGTCCCGTTTCGACCTGTGAGCTAACAGTGCGGCGTAATAAGGTGGTTGTGGCTTGTGCTAGGCGATTGATGGCACGAGGTAACGCAACAATACGGGATGATGAATGGCGCTCCCTGCGTGTTGGGACGGGAATGTCTTCTGCATGTTTCTGGAGAAAGTGCTTTCCCTGCCTTATGCTGATCTCCAGACAAGTCACCTAAACGTTGCTGTATGGTTTCTAGAGCCCTACCTCAGTGAGCAGGACAGTCATGCACATCCACTGAAGGTCTCCCTGTTTACATTGATTTGAGGCCCTAGAGATTGGCTTTGAGGTTGCAGGGAGGCTGCATAGTGCACCCATATTTCGCAGACAGTGGCTATGGCCCTCTCTCTACACAGGCTGTGATAGACGGACAGTAGTGGCAGCAATACATCTATAGTCAGGGATACCTGTATCCCTGCATTCTAACAAAGGTGGACGACTAGCCATCCTTCTGATTAAGTCTGTGCAGTCTCCCATGCCTGTGGCCCTGTTGCCTTGTCTTCCTGACGTGTGTTTGAGAGCCTGTAGGTGTACTGGGGAAGTATGGTGAGTTGCTGGACATTTCAGCTCTCCCGTGCCCCTCCCAATTCCTTGGACAGGCCTGATGGGCTGGGGTAGACACTCAGTTCTTATCTGGATTTAGCTATACTAACTCTGCTAAGAGGACTCTCCCCCCTGATCAGTGCCTTTTGGTTTGGAGTTAATTAAAATTCCTCTCTTGGGAATAGCCTGGGCTGGTACAAGGGAAGACAGTAGGTCATCCTTTGCATGCTTTGGTCACGCAGTGATCACCCTTAAATGTGCCTTGTAATTGGAGGGGCACCCAGGATTCAAAAGTAGCAGACCCTCTGATTGGATCAGCCTATCAGTCAGAGGTGATAACATCTGGCCTTAGCGGTCATCTGTTGTTCAAGACTGGTCTATGATTCTGAAGAGGCGGCTCACACCGGGTCCGTCCAAGGAAGTCAGCCACGACCTGCGGTGAGATAAGAAGCTTGCTCACCGCGTCTGGAACTTCAGGAAGTTTTCTCTATGACTGATGGATTATGCTGCAAAGGAATGTGCCAGTTCGATGAGGAGCAAGGGCATCAGCAGCATCTGTCAAAGACCCAGCTGTTCCTGTGAGACTTGTGGAGATGGCACTTTGAACAAGGAAATTCCAGACAGCTGCTCAAGATAAGGAAAGGAAGCTTGCAGCACATCAAGGGAGACAGGGAAGCTTGATCCGAGTCCTTGAAGGTGAGATTGCTTTGTCCAGACCCCTCCCCTGCGCTGTGGGAGCCTCTGTGGTACTTTCAGTTACAAGCGGTAGCTGGGAAATAGAGTCCAGTGGAACAGGCCCCCTGCCTTTCTTTTTGTGATGTCTGGGGGTATCAGGGTGTACTGCCATTCTGGCCAGCCACTACCCTCCTACAGCTAGCCAGTGGCTACAGAACTGGTGGGACTCCAGTAAACTGTGCCAAGACATCAGGCACCTGTGATTAGATCCCGGACGCCACTAGAGCAGTGTCCTCACTCAGGACAGGAGGGCACTTCTGTTGCTTTGGGTGGGGGTTATGGGGCTGATCAAGAGCCTTTGACTTCACATCATATGCTGAAACTATACCATTTCATTACAAAGATTGGTATCATGGCTCTAGCAAACAAGAGCAACCCTGTGCAACATGGTCTGTAAGATGCAATGCTAATTGTGTGTCTACATGTTAACTGTATTTTTTTAGTGCTGAGCCTCTAAACACTATAATACTGTTGGGGTCAGAACTCTGGCCCAGAGAGTTGTAGAGACAACTGGTTTTCACTGTTTATCCTAGTTTTATGTGTATTATAATTCTCATGTGTGTATTAAAGTACTTCTCTTTTATAAAAAGTAATGCACTGACTGGACACTGATTTTATCAGCCAGTAGTACGGTGTGCATTGTATTCTGAATGTTTAACCCCACCTCACCTCCTTGAGTAAGCCTTGGACTGCTCTGTCTCGCTACCCTGAGAGAGTCAAGTGCTGGAGAGGAGTACTTGGTTATACAGTTTTGGGTCCACTAGTACTGAGGCCCCAGGACACCAGTGGAGGACATTGAAGTGGATGCGATTGGAGCATGGTAACCCCTGAGTGCTCTGGTGCCCAGGAAGCCGGGTCTAACACTACGTCTTTGCTGTATGTTTTCATAATGTAATTCCTCACATAAGGTCTAGATTGCATCAGTTAGATTAGCAAAATGTTCATTCATCGCCATCTGATTGTCAACTACGATACTTGAGAGACACTGTAACCCAGTAGTGATGTTTTTATCTAGGGTTACTAGTTTGTGGTTGATCATTTTTATTTGCTTCTGTTGCAGGCGCTGAACCTTGAGCATTGAGTTTTCTAACCCTCCAAAGAGTTGTGGGTTCTCTGCACTTAACACATTTGCCACAGGGGACTTTGAGCGTTTTGAAGGACGACGAGTGCCAAGCTGATATCTTCCCCGCAGGTGTAGTGGCCTCACTACAGGTTCCTCTGCAACAGTTGATGTGATGTGCTCACTCATTGGGGGCATCCACATGCATGAGTAAATCTTCTGGACAATCTTCTTCTGAATGGTCACTTTCTTGAGGAGATTTTTCTGTTTAGAAATGGATTCAGAATACTTTGGTGATTTATACTTGGTTGTACTTTGACTATATTTGTAACATTTACTATATTTTGTTTCCATTCTATTTGTGTGTTATGTTTTTTGACACTATATCTCTCATAATGCACATTGACAGTACATGGACTACTACTACTGTATATACTATATTGTAAAGATTATGTTTTTGAATTCACTACATCACTATGGGTTATCAATATGTTTGATTGTTTGACTTACACCTTTCACATACCCTGTTTAGTATTACAATTCAATATTTGACTTCCCTTATGAGGTTCCTGGAAGGTCTGAGTTGTCAACTAAACCTAATCCACTGATGGCTTCTGGCTCCAGTGTGCTTTGCCCTAGTTCCTTAATGGCAGTTGGGGGGACAGTGGGACCTTCTCCTGTTACTCTTGCCTGAAGTAGAAAGCTTGCTACCTTCTCCTTGCTACTTGATCTGACGTCTTACCATCTCTTGCATATCTCTGCTATGGCTCTCTCGGTCACTCCTACGGCATTTAACCTTTCCTGCATCCCCTTACAGATCATCTTATTCTGGTAGTCAGGTATTGGGGCAGATTTTGGAATGCATTTACTAGTCGCAAACTCTGCAATTCTGTATCTCGAAGGGTAAATGTGGTTTCTGAATACACTAAACCCATTTAGTGATTCAGTAACAGGTAACCGAATCGCTAAATTGGTTTAATAAAACCATACCAAATCAATATTTGGAAGGCGAGTGTTTAGGTCCTCCCTTCCAAATACTAATTTCTTCTGGTATGTATTAATGTTTTGCGACTGAAATCCAGTCCCAAAACATTAATATTTTACAGACTACTGAAAGGTAGAGTTAACCTATTCACACACGGGAAGGAAGCCCTAAGGAACCCCTTCTCCTTTGAAAATGGTCCAAAAACAATTTTTAAAAAGGTTTCAACATTTTAATTTTGTTTCTTAAATGCAGCCCGTTTTCCTTAAAGGAAATTGAGCTGCATAAAAAAAAAAAAAACTTTATTTAAAAGCAATCACAGATCTGCTTATTTGATGACCCCAGTAGGCCACCATCCCTGTAATGGCAAAGAATGGTAGTGGAACCTTAATTTGCAACCTACCTCATTAATATGCATGAGGTAGATCGGATTCTGACCTACTACAATTCAGAGTTTTAAAGACCGACCTAGTAAAACATAGGTCAGGTCTTAAATTTTTTATTACTAGCTGCAAATATACTGGTTGCAAATAGTGATCAGTATTTTGTGATCAATAAACAGTACATATGGCCCCATGTAAGACAAAGTGAGGCATATTTATACACATGATCACTGGAATAATGCCATTGTGCGTGCCGATGTTTCTGCATAACTATGGATTTGCTGCACTCATCATATAACCCTTCATCTGCAGCATAATTTGCAGACTTTAACACATTTATGAGTACAAGAAATAGTACTATAAGAGTTCTCTTTTACATACTCTTACATGCCTTTGTGAATCAGCCCAGAAATGTCCAACACCACTTCAGTAAAAGTGCTAGGACAGCATAGTCATTTTTTGTTATTTTTATGCAGATTTATAGAGCGCACTATCACCCTGGAGGGTATCCCAGCGCTGAGCAGGTGTGCAGGTGTGAGTTTAGCCAAGCCTATGGCCTAGTGGGACTACTCGAAAATCCAGGACTTCAGCTTTTTGTGAAATTCAGGAAGTGAGGAGTAGGCTCTTCTGTGTAGCGACAGGTCGTCCCATGCTTTAGGAGCGATGTAGAAGCCTCGGCTGCTGGATCTGGTTTTCCGTATGCATGGCATGTGTGCAATTAGGAGTCTGGACGAGCAGAGGTATCTGGAAGGTTTGTGAAAGCAGATGCAGATGTGCTAACTGCATATAAATATTCCATGAATAGTAGTAACATTTTATTCCCATTTCAGATGTTTTAGAATCAGTTCACAAAGGTATGAGTAAAAAAAAAAAAGAGTACTACTTTAGGTACTCCAAAATCAATGCCTTTGCTAATGGTCCCATTTGTTTCTAGCTCAAACGGATCAAGAGTTACTAAAACACTGCCACACGTTTTGCTGTGCAATGACAGGCCCTTTCAAAATTGTAAGGTGTCCCTATTCTGTTGCCGATTGCTCTGAGATATATATTTTAAAACAGATATTTATGTAAACATGAACTCCCCTACACCCTAAAGACAAATGCCAATAGTAAAATAAAAAAGGCAAATCATTTGCTCCACATATGTAGGCCAGAGTCTTATTCTAAAATAATAATAGAACACTGGTCTATTAAATGTAGCACCAGTGAGGTTTTCATACAACGAGCATTCTGAACTCACATATTTCAATGCACTCCAATACGTGAAAATGAGCAAAAAGGCGGCTCATGGAATTAAATACTTGCGTAAGATCACGCAATTTGGTTATGCAGGGAAGCTGAGATTAATCTCATGTTTTCTGGTTTCACTTTATGCATTTCAGCCATTAAACGGATATCTCTTGCTCTATCCCTTTTAATATTAAATGTTAATGCTGTGTATTTAATTTTGCATGCAAGTTCGGCTCTTTTCAGGCTCGAGGTTCCAAGAGTACCTCGAGGTTCCAAGAGTACCTCGAGCTGAGCCAGACTCAGTCATCTGGCTCGAGGTTTCAGTGGGTGGCACCCCTCTAATAAGTATGCACTTCACTTCTCCTTATCACACCTCACTCTGTGAAAAGCACAGTGTTGCCAGATTTTGAGACCCACCCCAAGCCCAAAGCCGCTCAAGTATAAGCCCAAATCCAGCCCAACGCAGACCAGTTTCAGCCCAAAAACCAGCCCAAAGTAGCAAGTCTCAAATTATGCACAAATAGTCATCAGAAACAATTTTAAGGACAAATATACATTCTATTCAATATACAGATCGTGGGAGGGAGTTAACTGGGCACCTGCCTTAATGCTACTCATTTTTAAGACCAGTCCTCACTGTGACTTTGTCATGTGAAACAGGCACTGCTCAGATTACAATAGTAGAAAACAAAGATTAAGAAAGGCAGAAATAATGTTATGTGCAATTTACTGCTGTTAACAATCTAGACTAGAAGAAGGAAATAAAAAAAAGGCCTGGTCTTATAAACTGACTCCCAGGGAAATCACTGTATTAAAATACAATTTAGAGGGAGCAGTAAAACTGAAACAATAAACAATCTAGACTGGAAGAAGAAAGTTGAGGAATATCCTTTGAACTCTATTAAATCGTTCTACACAACCTTTTCCTTCAGAATGATATACAGAGGTAGTATTGTGCCTAGTACCTATTCTTTTCAAGGTGGTCCTGATGAAAGCTGGGTGACCCTTCGGTCAGTGCATGACTGACTGAAACATGTCAACCAGGGGTTGTTTGGTTCAATAGACTCCCCTAGACACATCCCCCTCTGTTAGTTTGCCATTGGTACCCTAGAAATAAACTGATAGGGAGTACCCACAGGCTATTTTAATTCCTCTTTCTGTCCCAGTATTTACACACAATTTAAATAGCAGTATTTACTCAGAGTGAGACAGACAGACAGAGCGGGACTGAGGAGCAAAAACAGTGCAGCCTGGACTGTAATAACTCTGCTGGCTGAACGCCTCATTACAATGCAGCCTTAGACTTAGCCTACCTTACCCAAGGCAGCGCCGCGGCAGCGCGCAAGGAAAAGCCCCCTTATCCTGGACACAATGATTCGGTAGGGAACGGGGTGGGTTTTAGCCAGCTTTACAGGGGGCAATGGTGTACATTGCTAAAGTTACTTTTAATATTCCAGGCTTTCTTCAGTCTTTAGAAGAGCATTAGGATGGTGACAAGTAGCAAAGGTAAGATTATGTTAATTTAAAGAGGGAGGCCAGAATGCCGCATCATGGAAGCTCCAATTGCTTCACTACACAAGGGGGAGAATAAATCAGATGCTGCAAAACAGCTGCCTGGAGGTGGATGTATATTTCCCCCAACTCACCTTGAGCTCCAGGGATGGAAGAAAGTCACACGCAGAAGGTGGGCAAGTGCAGCTTCAAAAAGGGAGGGGGTAATCATCATTCTGTACTGTATTCACCATCTCCTGGCACATTTTCGCAAACGTTAATCTGATTTTAAAGCTAAATAGTTAACTGTACTGCAAACATCTTTGGGGAGAGAGAGGTTGGAACTTACTACGTACCACCGCCTCAGTACTTTCCACATGATGGTGTATAGTTTTTTGGGGGGGTGGGGGGAGGGGGTTGTGGAGAGTGGATACCGTTACCACTATTCTTCTAGAGATCTATGTCCTCTTATACTTAACTAATAATGCTTTATATAATAGCGCAGGAAGCGCTCCCTGTTCGATTTCCTCTTCAATGACAGTCTCATGAACCTGCCTTCGAGTCATCTTTTCTGAGAAATTTATCTAACACTGTTTGGTGCAACATGTCAATGGCAGGGAAAATTAAAATGGCACAATAACATGTTATTTAAAAGTAAATGCACTAAGAAAAAGGCTTTTATTACTGGAGGGCAAAGTTCCAATTTGAGTTTATTACCAGACTACAGCAAAAGTGACTAAAAAAACAGTTTTTATTACCACAATCTGGTTTTGCTACCACACAGATTGCACGTAACAACTACTTTACACAGGGAAACAGCTCTCCCAATTGTCACAATAGGTCTGGAGTTGTCACCCTTTGTGTCCTGCTTTTGGTTAAATACATGAGTTCAAACAAATGCACATGACAAACATAGCACGGCACAAACCATCTATGCTATTTGTTATCATTTTTTAGTGTGGGGAGTTCCATCACGACTCACTGGAGGCTTCCATTCTCATGAGTCATGGTCCTGCCCCACACTCAACGGTGTCAATAAATATATTACGCTCTGCGCATCTGCATATATACTATAATATTACTAATCACCCTCCTTCTGTATTTCCCTTGCACTGCCTTCCTGTTCCCAGCCAGCAACACCTATGGATCACTCCGCACAGTACTCTATACTAAATACAGAAAGCAGACTGTTCTTGATAAATGTAAATTTTCCTTTAACTACATTGGAAACTACATCAAGGCTGATATCTTTAATGTTGCATAGTGTTCCTCCATTATGGCTGTGCAAAATAGACATGAAAATGTCATATATAGAAATAAAATTCGCAGGGCCCAAGCCAGGGCTAGCTTGGCTCGTCGAGAGGTGCGCGCTGCTGCTTGCAGGCAGCCAGTAATTAAAGTATTTATAGCCGCCGCGGGCCGGCGCCGCCTAGGCCTGAGTGACCGACGAGTGAGTGACTGTGTGTCACTCACTGACACTTGGTCCCGAGTCGACTCCCGACTGAGGAAGGCCAGGCTGGCAGCTGAGGGAGGAGGCTGTGGCTTAAAGTTACCAGACTCACTCACCTGAGGTCGAGGAGGTACTGTCCGGACTCACCAAGTCTGCTGCGGCCTGCGCTGCGTCACGTGCCAGCCGGCTGCGCAGAGCGCTGCGAGCGCCGCCGCCTACTGACTGAGTCACAGTAGGTGGCAGCAGCCAGTGACACGTCCTCCTTGGTGGTCTAGGTGACCGTATCGCACCGGGCAGCAAGCGGGCCCATGACTGTCGACGAGGACAGAGAGATGATATCGACGAGATGAGTTGACCAAAGACAGTCAGACAGAGAGTTGAGTCCACCGCGCCGAAAGGAGCGTGTCACGTCATCACCCCCAGCATTATATGGAACCGCGCGGGGGCTGGGCAAAAAATGATGCCCAGGACCGTCATTGGTAGCGCTTTCGCGCGCTACAAGATTGACGGCCCTGGACCCCCATTGGCCCGCCCAAATACTACCAAGTTAGGTGGTGATGCAGCATGTGCAAAGCAGGTGCGCTTGCACCTACACAATTACAAACAATGTTACACACCACAATTTCATGTGCCCCGTCACGTGTCGCTCGTGATCATCCATGCATGCTGCTGCTCAGCCTCTTAGACTGGGGTGGGCGGAGTCATCCTGTGCTCACAGGCAGGCCCTGGATCTGTCCTCCTCCAATGAGTAGCACTGTGTTAGCAAGCGCTGCGCGCTCATTTGCCACTGGACCTTCACGCCACGGACTCATCGTGGTCGGCGCCGCCCGCAGCCAGTAAATTGCGCACACTGGCCTAAATACAGCCCAAAAAGTAGCCCCCCGCCAGGTATGGGTTTTTCCCGCACAATTGGGAAAAATGTGGCCCAATTGTGCGGGAAATAGCCCAATCTGGCAACACTGAGCAGCAGCCGCCTTAACTCACGCCCTGTCACGCACGCTGTCTCCCGTTTAACGTCAACGGGCAGAGGCGCAGCTGTGACATCATGCCGTCACGTTTTGAGAGCGTGACTGCGGCCGTAGGCCCAGGACAATGACCTCTCCGCCCCAGGCATGGGGCTTGACAGCCGAGTTCAAAGGTCAACAGCCGACCTCAAGGGTTGAAGGTTAGGTCTTACTTGGGCGTTGATTATCAAACGAGCAGTCTGCGTTGGTTGTCCACCTGACACTTCCCGCGAGCTGTGTTTTCGTACGAGCTGTCATCTTTAGTTTTTGCTTTGACTTTGCAGGCTGCCCCAAGAGGTGCCTTTTCCCCAACAGGCTGTCCTTCTTCAAAGGAAGGGCTCTAATCAATACTCGAGCATGCAACTCGATCTCCTGATCTAATTTACACTTCCTCATTTGATGTATTATTTACAGTGTCCTCTGTGTGCGCGCTGCAGCCAGCTCCGGTGTCCTGCCAGGCCCCTTCAGCCCGGCGACTTCTCTACTATATATATGTACTTTTTTATATAGCGCCAATATGTTGTTGTCTTGGACTGTCTAGGGGCTGGGTTACATATAATGCGCCTAATATGCGTACTTCGAGTAAGAATTTAGCTCGATATTGTAAGGGTGTGCTGTTTTATTCTTTAGTGGCCGTCAGAGAGTTGTTTTACAGGGGAAAAAGTAACTGTATTTTCTTTCATGTATCAACAGTCTCTATGTATTGTCATTGTAAAATCCCACTAACGCCTACTTTTGATAAGGAGCGCTATATAAATGGTTAAAAATAAATAAAACATGCATTTTGTCTATTTAGGTAAACATTAACATTATGGTATTAGGATTTGGGCAAAAATGTATGCGGCAAAATACTACAACAGTGCAGTTTATCTTAGTTTTACCAATTCTTAGGTTGCGCTATTTTGCCACATTTCTATTAACAGAGGTTCACGCTCTTTTTGTGGCCGCAAAAAGTATTTTTGTCTGTCAAGACAAGGAGAGGATTGATTGTCACTGCCGCAAAACAGCTGTGACCTTCTGACTTTTCTTTACAAGACTATGAATGGTTGTGGGAATGGGAGATCCCCAGTCAGGACAGAGCACGTGTTTGTTTCACAAAGGAGTTTTGAATTTGTTTCTGAACGAAAGTGTGGAAGCAAACCATTCGTAAAATTAGATGTTGAGGTTGCCCTTCTTCACCATTGTACTGTTATCGCTTGGTGTGTTTGGAATGCACTGATGCTTGTCGTGTAGTGTTGTCCGTATGCCCCACTGTATCGGGATGCTCAGAATGCACTGATGGTATTGGTGTGTTCGGAGTGCACTGATGTTTGTTGTGTAGTATTATCCTTATGCACCACTGTATTTGTCTGCTCAGAATGAATACACTAAGGGGCTTATTTACAAGCCCCTTGCGCCGTCGGTACGTCACCTTTTCCCATATTAAATGTGACGCACTGGCGGCGCAAGGGGCTTGTAAATAAGTCCCTGATATTATTGGTGTGTTCACAATGCACTGAATCTACTCTTCTTGCTGTCTTGGATAATATCAGACTAGAAGTGGACCAGGGCAAAGCCGCAGTCCTGATTCTTCTTGACCTCTCCACTGCATTTGATACCGTCTCTCACAGCCTACTGAAAATGAAACTTCACCAGACGGGGCTAAACTCAAAAGTCTTAACCCGTTGCGTGCGTCTGTCGGCCAACGGCCGTCGCGAGCACTACCTCTGTAGTGCTGCGAACGTCCGTTGGCCGACGCGGCCCCGCCCACTCCGCTAAACCGCCGCACCGCGGCGGAATTGCCGCCGCGGTTAAGCGGTTAAAATGGATCAGCATGTCTCGGATACTAGTGGATGTTCAGCTGAGGATGATGCCTGTTGATGTTCGGATGTTCTTGTGATAAGCGTAGTGCTGTCGGATGACTGGTAAAGCAGATAGTAACCATGTACTATTTTTATAATCTTGCACTCTGTCGTGGATCTCACCCAACTGTAAACTTTTTCTTGACAATCTCTGCCTCTATTGGTTTTACTGCTTGTAAAAAACAAAAATAAAGGTTGAAAAAAAAAGTCCTAAAATGGTTCAGATCTTTTCTAAGAAAAATAACTCAGTCTGTTCTGCTAAACACCTTTAGATCATCCCCCATGTATCTAAATGTGGTGTCCCTCAGGGCTCTTCACTGAGCCCGACACTTTTTAACATTTGTGTCTCCTCCTTTGCAAATATTGTCAGAAACTGGGGTTTTGAGATTTGCTCATATATGCTGATGACACCCAGTTGGTTATTTCCATCAGTGAGAGACAACACAAGACTAGGACAAACCTCAATAGCTGTCTATCCGAGGTAGCAAATTGGATGACAGAACACTGCCTAAAGCTGAACGCAGAGAAAACGGAGATCTTACTCTTCTGCGGTGCGCACCAGATCTGGGACTCCACCTGGTGGCCATCCTCACTGGACTTAGCCCCAGAGTCCAAGAAAGTGGCTAAAAACCTTGGCGTCCTAATCAATGACTCAGTTTCAATGAAGGAGCACGTCAACGCCACATGTGGCAAATGCTTTGGCCTACTCAAACTCCTACTGAAACCTTTCCGATGGATCCCCATTGACTGGTGCCGAACCGTAGTCCAAGCACGAATCATGAGTCAATTGGACTATGGAAATGCCCTCTATGTGGGCATGGCAGACCACCCGTTTACAAGACTTCAAGTGATACAAAATGGGGCTGCCAAACCTGCAATAAATGCAATGAAAAAACCCCTTACAGCGGCTGACCAAAGGTTCAGCACATCAGACCCAATTTATATTCATTCAGAGTCCTGTGCATCTACTTCCGGCACTTGCCGCCGTTAAGTACCGCTGGCATCCAGAATAAGCAAAGTCTTTTCAGAAATGGAAGGTGCACCAGGAATGAGGTCAGAGTCGTATCCTTAGGTTCATCAATTCTTTTTATTTCTAACAAGTGTAAAACTGGCCATCAGCCAACGCATTTCATTCCTTTGACCAAAGGAACTTCATCAGGGCTTAATGTATTGCGTAGAATGTTCTTACATCTCTTCCGTATTTTAAAAACATTCTACGCAATACATTAAGCCCTGATGAAGTTCCTTTGGTCAAAGGAACGAAACGCGTTGGCTGATGGCCAGTTTTACACTTGTCAGAAATAAAAAGAATTGATGAACCTAAAGATATGACTCTGACCTCATTCCTGGTGCACCTTCCATTTCTGAAAAAACCTGCAATAAAGATAAGTTTAGCTCAGCTTCGGCATGACTCAAAACTCTTCACTGGCTTCCAATGCGCAAAAGAGCCAAATTTAAACTTTTGAGCCATGTCCATAAAGCACTTTACGAAAGTGGACCTGCAATTCTACGCTTGAAGGTGGAATTCTATAAACCTACACGAAATCTGGGATCTGCTAACTTGGCTCTAGCCAAGGCAAAACAATAAAAAAAAGGCAGAATGTGCGTCGCTCTTTCACCCTTCTGGCAGCTGCCCACTGGAACCTCCGGCCCTCTGACCTTCGTCTCGCCTCCGACCACGTCAGGTTTAGAAAGAACCTAAAAACCTGGCTCTTCTCAGATTAAGACCAGTGCACCAATGCCTAGGGAAATCAGCAGTCTAATGCCGTGATATCCCTATGGGGATGAGTGTTGGGCTCTACAAGTACCATAAATAAATAAATGCACCGATGTCTGTTGTATAGTGTTGTCAGTATGCACCACTGTATTAGTATGCTCAGAATACACTGATGGTATTGGTTTATCCAGAATGCAACGATGTCTGTGTCTACAGTTGTCAGTATGCACCACTGTATCAGTATACTAAGACTGCACTGATGGTATTGGTGTGTTCAAAATGCACTGAAATCTGCTGTGTATTGTTGTCCGATGTCTGTTATGTAGTGCTGTCCATACGCACAACTGTATTAGTATGTTCAGAATGCACTGGTGGTATTGTTGTGTTCAGAATGCACTGGAGGCTGCTGTGTAGTGTTGTCCATATGCACCACTTTATCAGTATGCTCAGAAGGCACTGATGGAATTGGTGTGTGTGGAATGCACTGATGTCTGCTGTGTAGTGTTGTCTGATGTCTGTTGTGTTGTCCTTATGCACCACTGTATCAGTAAGCTCAGAATGCACTGATGGCATTGGTGTGCTTGGAATGCACTGATTTCTGTTGTGTAGTGTTGTCCGTATGCACCACTGTACTGGTATGCCCAGAATGCACTGATGGTATTGGTGTGTTCGGAGTGCACTGATGTTTGTTGTGTAGTGTTGTCCGTACACATTACTGTATCAGTATGCTCAGAATGCACTGATGGCATTGGTGTGTTTGGAATGCACTGATGTCTGCTGCGTAGTGTTGTCCGATGTCTGTTGTGTAGTGTTGTCCTTATGCACCACTGTATTGGTAGGCTCATATTGCACTGATTGTATTTGTGTGTTCGTAATGCACTGATGTCTGCTGTGTAGTGTTGTCCATATGCACAACTGTATCAGTATGCGCAGAGTGCACTGGTGGTATTGGTGTGTTCAGAATGCACTGATGTCTGGATGTATGTTGTGTAGTGTTGTCAGTATGCACCATTGTATTGGTATGCTCAGAATGCACTGGTGGTATTGGTGTTTTCAGAATGCACTGATGTCTGCTATGTAAAGTTGTCCGATGTCTGTTGTGTAGTGTTGTCCTTATACACCACTGTATTGATATGTTCGGAATGCACTGATGATATTGGTGTGTTCGGAATTCACTGATGTCTGTTCTGTAGTGTTGTCCGTATGCACCACTATATTGGCCTGCTCAGAATGCACTGATGGTATTGGTGTGTTCCGAATGCGTTGTTGTCTGCTGTTTAGTGTTGTCCGTATGCACCACTGTATCGGTATGCTCAGATTACACAGATGGAATTGGTGTGTTCAGAATGCACTGATGCCTGCTGTGTAGTTTTGTCCGTTGTGTAGTGTTGTCCTTATGCACCACTGTGTTGGTATGCTCAGAAAGCACTGATGGTATTGGTGTGTTCGGAATGTACTGATGTCTACTGTGTAGTGTTGTTCATATGCACCACTGTAGTGGTATGTTCAGAACCCACTGATGGTAGTGGTGTGTTTGGAATGCACCGATGTCTGTTGTGTAGTGTTGTCCTTATGCACCACTGTATTGGTCTGCTCAGAATGCACTGATGTGTTTTTGGAATGCACCGATGTCTGTTGTCTAGTGTTGTCAGTATGCACCACTGTTTCGATATGGTCAGAATGCACTGATGGTATTGGTGTGTTCAAAATGCACTGAAGTCTGATGTGCAGTGTTGTCCAATGACTGTTGTGTAGTGTTCTCTTTATGCACCACTGTATTGATATGCTCAGAAAGCACTGATGGTAATGGTCTGTTCAGAATGCATTGATGTCTGTTGTGTAGTGTCAGTGTGCACCACTGTATTGGTCTGCTCAGAATGCACTGATGGTATTGGTGTTTTCGGACTGCACTGATGTCTGTTGTGTAGTGTAGTCAGTATGCACCACTGTATGGTATATTTAGAATGCACTGGTGGTATTGGTGTGTTCGGAATGCACCGATGTCTGTTGTGTACTATTGTCTGTATGCATCATTGTATTGGTATGATCAGAATGCACTGATGGTATTGGTGTGTTTGGAATGCACTAATACGTGATGTCTGTTGTGTAGTGTTGTCTGTATACACCACTGTATTGGTATGCTCAGAATGCACTGATGGTATTGGTGTATTCGGAATGCACTGATATCTGTTGTCTAGTGTTGTCATTATGCACCACTGTATCGGTACGCTCAGAATGCACTGATGTTATTGGTGTGTTCAGAATGCACTAATGTCTGTTTTATAGTGCTGTCTGATGTCTGTTTTGTAGTGTTGTCTTTATGCTCCACTGTATTGGTATGCTCAAAAAGCACTGATGGTATTTGTGTGTTCGGAAGTCACTGATGTTTGTTGTGTAGTGTTGTCCTTATTCACCACTGTATTGATATGTTCAGAATGCACTGGTGGTATTGGTGTGTTCGGAATGCACTGATATCTGGTGGGTAGCATTATCTTTATGCACCATTGTATTGGTATGAGGAGAATGCACTGATGCTATTTGTGTGTTCGAAATTCACTAATGTCTGTTGTATAGTGTTGTCCGTGTGCACCATTGTATTGGTATATTCAGAATGCACTCATGATATTGGTGTGTTCGGAATTAACTATCTGTTGTATAGTATCTTGGGGTTATCCCATGTAAGATGAGACGTGGATTGTGGAGTCACGCACTGTCCATGGGCATTTTTGCTTTGTTTCCTGTTTTATGATTAGTGATCTTGTCCCGTATGTAGTAATTGATGTCAAATGTTTAAATTGTGTTTATATATATGTTTTTTGTCCTTGAAGCCTTAGTTATTGGCTTGAACTCATTTTAATATTGTAATGTACAGGTTTTTTGTGCTAGTCCGGTGTCTTTCTAAGCTACATGCGATTTTTCTTTTCTCTTCTTCTTATTTCTCTTCTTAATGTGTATTAATTTGGTATCTAGTTGTGTATTGTGTATTAGTATTTATATGTGTCTTTTTTATATGTTGTCTACAGCCCTGAAGAAGTTCGGAGAAGTTATTTTTCCTGAACGAAGCGACTTGGCAGGACGTTTTTTTGTGTAACTATATGTTTCAAGAGGGAAAATAAAGGATTGAACTGGTTCCTATAAAGACACCTCGTCTTGAATCTTATTGGAAAGAAATATATAAATACTTTCCTGGTGCACCATTCCATCCAAAGTATCTGTTGTATAGTATTGACGGTATGCACCATTGTATTGATATATTCAGAGTGCACTGTTGGTATTTGTGTGTTTGGAATGCACTGAGATCTGTTGTGTATTATTATCCTTATGCACCATTGTGTTGGTACGATCAGAATGCACTGACGGTATTGGTATGTTCAAAATGCACTCATGTCTGTTTAGAATGTACTGTACTGATGATAGATTGTGGAGCCTGTTTTGTAAAATGTTCATTGTAACGTTGGAGTTGTCGAGGTTGGTCACCAGGAGGCTTGTCCCAGCGCAGGCGTCTTATCCGAATAAATTTATTTCAGCTTTAAATGTGGCCTTGTTACTTTTGACAGAGGGTGTTGTAGGAATGGAAGTAACCCAGTTAAAACAGTTTAAGTGTTTGCTGCAGGAATGTGTGTCCCAACACATACATCCTTTGATTGTCCCACCCCTCCCCCCTGGAGCATAGCCTCTGCCATCTCTCTGATTGGCATTTAAGGGACTACTTGTTTGTTTTTGCTCAATTACTCTATGAGAAAACGTGTTTTCTAGCTCTCTCCCATATTTGCTTCTCCACCTGCCAAATACCCGCATTTCATGTTGCTGTCTCCCTCGTGTATTCAACCTCTCTCCCCTACCAAACTCCCTGCATTCCCCCATGTTGCTTTCTTGCTTGTGTGCTTCTTTCCTAGTCCCTTGTTGCTATCCCTGGTGTGCAGCTTCCCCTCCACCCACTCCCTGTTGCTTCCCTTCACTCGATCCTCCATTGCCCCCAGGCAAACTGTCTTCTTTTTTTTTAATTAAAATGTTTTTGTTGGGGCAAGGAGAGGACCAGGCAGCAAATAGCTGAAAATAGCTGCCAGCCACACCTCTTTTTCTTTCGTGCTACTTCTTTTTAATTTTTTTAAATTTATTGATCTACCTTGTATTAGCAAAGAAAAAAATCCCACATCATTTTGAAGGCATGCATGCGTATTGATGCATACACGCACATGCAGTCACGCATGACACGTCCCCTTAGCCACATCATTGCTCTTTTTTACTTTTTTTTTATTTTTTTTTTACTTTTGGCCATGTTGCACAGCATCTTGCTGATGTTGTACAACATCACCCACTGGCATTGGCAAAGCGAGTATGTTCCCAAGGTAAGACCTTTTGGCTTGCCAATACTTGTTTTTCAGTTTCGCCTACCAGACATCTTTTTGCTGTATGGCTGCAAAAGACCTTTTTTGTGGGCTGTAGAAGTCTTGGTACTGTTTGTCCCCAAAAAATTCTGTACAGCATCGCCAAATCCAATATGTCCCAAAGGTGAGACCTATTTGCTTTGTCAATGCATGTTTAACTTGGATGCATAGGCTTCCTTTCATATTTTTGATTTCTATGTCAGTGTTTAGACTGTCAATGGGTTGTGTGCTTCATGTTGCAATCTGATAGAGGGCAGAATGAGAAACATCATGTGGAGGCCCCCATAGAGCTAAGACCCCAGACCCTCATGTGGACCTTTCAGGTTAGAAAAAGCATCAAATCTATGTAATCAGTGACAGACCCATATAGAAATAGATATGTGCTGAAAGCCAGTGGGCGGCAGGTTACATGCAGGTCACATTTCACTTTAGTTTTAGGAAACTTGACAGAACATTTGGTGGTTAGTGCAGATGAGCCATCATACTAAATGACAAATGTGTACATGAAACTTGAGCCCAGTACTAGTCTCAACCAAATTCCATAATATATATTTATAAATAAGTGGCCACTAGGTGAAAGGACCCCTGAGACAGCCTCTCTTCCCCTTATTGTTTCCGTGAACTATTGCAGTGCCATACATGCCCCCTTTCTTGCAATGCACATACCTACCAGTATACCAGGACTACTGGCATATGATTGGCTGAGTTTCACGCATGAGTGCTGACCAGCTAGTGTTGACCTGCCAAGGTCGAGGCGTAATTAATAAAAACAACTTCCTTATAAACAGGGGGCCTACAAAGAGTGTTTTGCTAGTCATTGAAAGAAACTAGTTACATTTGTTATGGGAAGCACACCATGGACAGATGTGCAGATGGGATACAGAGGTATCAGCTCTTTTGTGCACCTGTGTTTCCAAAGGCCCTCACTCACACTAATGCTAGGGTACACCACCAAGATGTCTTATTCTTTTCCCTCTTCTGGGAATGGGCACTCTTACCCTCCCAACAGAGCTTCCTAGCTCATTGAATCTCATCTGATCATAGGCTTGCTAAGCGATAAACAGTGAGTTATCTTTCAGGGTTGTTAAAACCGTTACAAGAAATAAACTCTCCAGTGTCCTGTAAGATACACCAAATTGGTGGACAAAGCTCTAAACCCTATCTCAGGGACCATTCTCGGGCCAAGCTGGGCCCGCACCCAAAATACCAAGCTGGCATCCAATGTGTTGGCTGTCTGAAGTGGTTAATTTCATTGTCACTTCCTTATTCCTTCACTTTAATTCAAGTGGATTTGGCTTCCTTCGGTTCCTCACCTGTCTCCTCTACTGTCTGTTGCTAAAGAGATGGTTTTGGCTAGTGATCACTACTGATATCTGCTCACTGTTGGAACAGAACCCATCTAATGCTGACTGGTCAAGGCTTTGAATTCCAGAGGGTCATGTCCCTTTGTCCTCCAGGCTGACCTACCAGCCTGATCACCTCACGTCACCAACCTCCTTACTCGCTTTGGAGGTTGCTGGGCTGACACACAGCAACCACGGTGTCCTCGCTGACGGTCCTTTCCTCGAATCACAAAAACACTGAAACATTTTCACTTTCGTTAGACGAAGATACATCCAAGCAGCGCTCAGCACGTGCTTTCAGCCATGCCAGACCAGCCCATATGTACTGCCTTCAACACTTCTTGGATACTTCATCAGGAGTCCTCATTCCTGCAGTACAATGCTCAGCATAAAACTTGCTCTTAAGTCATCTCCATACAGATAACAATTTGGATGGGATCCTTGACCTTGATTGCGACCATTGAACAGTGCATAAAAACATTGCCGTTGCCTAAGTGGCAATGGGCGAGGGCTTAGATTGTTCGGTTTGAAAGATAGCTGGAACCAGAGTTCAAGATGCTGTTCAAGTGTGGTGTTTGCTGGGATAGACGGGTGCCTTGCTCATTACTGTTTGTAATGGATGCAGAAGGATTTAATTTGGAGGCTCTTTAGTGGAGTGCAGTGAGGCGGGAGTAAGCTTTGCAGACTTTTAGAGAGACCAGTTGCTCTGCATGGAGTAGCACATTGATTGTACATACTGAGAAATCCAGCAGACATGTGAGTAAGGCATTGTTGCTGTCGAGATGGAATTGCATGAGGGTGTGGATGATAGTGTGAAAGATGGCTTCATAAAATTTGGTGTAGCAATTTACGTTTTCCTTTGTGGCCTCCCTGGATTTGTCACCTTTTGTGGACCTACTTTGTGTGCTGGTGTTCAGACTCTGTGCACTGTGACACTGCCATGCAGTGCCTAAGTGTGTGTGTGTGTGTTTTGTCCCTACACATGGGTTCACCGACAGAATATCGACACCTAAAATATCCCCATACCATAATATCGAGTTTTAAATATCGATATCAAAATATCAACATCCTATATTTATAATGGTAAGTACAAAAATATCAACAACAAAAAAATCTGTCAAAAATATAGTTGTACAAAATAACATTTTTTATATATATATAAAATAAAATAATAAATATTAAGTATATTAAATAATAAAATTAATTTACAAAAAATAAATTAGATTTAATATACATTTGAACAAATATAACAAATAAACTTAATTAAAAAAAGTTAAACACACGTATATAATAATTAATATATATAGATATATTTACTTTAAAACAATAAACGATTAATTTTAATTCATTTTATTATTTTAAAATTATATAAAAATGTAACAAATAAATTGCAAAAGCAATATCAAAAAAAGCTCCAGACAGTACAAAATGCAGCCGCGAGACTTCTGAGCATCCCTAAGCACGAATCAGTAGCCAAAAATTCAAAGGCTCCACTGGCTTCCGGTGGACAACGAATTAAATTCAAATCACTATGCCTAGCGTATAAGACGCTGAGTAACTCAGGTCCTAGATTTCTCAGAGATATTTTTTCCTGGTATGAACCGGCCAGACAACTACGCTCCACAGGCACTAGACTTATGAAAGTTCCGAGGATACGGTCCTTAAAGTGGGGAGGCCGTAGCCTCTCGTATGATACTGCTAAACTATGGAACATGCTCCCTAGGGAGCTCGGAAGCGCAAGCTCACTGACCATCTTCAGAAGAGGGCTAAAAACTTGGCTATTTCAGATCTAGACGCCCCGTCTGGGCTTTTTCACAGTTCTAGCGCCGAGACACCTCCGGGTATTCGTGCGCTCAATAAATTTTTATAACATATATATATATAAATATATATATACACATACCAATAACATAAAATGTATTAAAAAAAATTATATAATAAATTAAAACATTAAACTATTAAAACTTACATTTTCCACTCCAGTCAGTGCAACAGTAGGGAAAGTGTTGGAGAGTGGAGGGGTAAAAATTACTATTCCCACTCCAGTGAGTGCAACAGTAGGAAAAGTGTTGGATAGCAGAGGGATAAAATTTACTATTCCCACTCCAGTCAATGCAACAGTAGGGAAAGTGTTGGATAGCGGAGGAGTAAACATTACTATTCCTACTCCAATGAGTGCAACAGTAGGGAAAGTGTTGGATAGCGGAGGAGTAAAAATTACTATTCCCACTCCAATGAGTGCAACAGTAGGGAAAGTGTTGGATAGCGGAGGGGTAAAAATTACTATTCCCACTCCAGTCAATGCAACAGTAGGGAAAGTGTTGGATAGCGGAGGTGTAAAAATTACTATTCCCACTCCAGTGAGTGCAACAGTAGGGAAAGTGTTGGATAGCGGAGTGATAACATTTATTATTCCCACTCCCGTCAGTGCAGCAGTAGGAAAAGTGTTGGATTCCGGAGGGGTAAAAATTAGCATTCCCACTTCAGTCAGTTCAAAATGAAAAACAAACAAAATATCAACAACAACAAAAAATAAACAACAAAAATAAACAAACAAAAGATATAAATATGTTAAAAATTAAAATACAAATATATTTAATATTAAAAATTAGTAAAAATAAAAACATATATTGTTAAATACATGACAAATACCTACAATTATATTAAATAAAATTAAAAAAATAATTTTCAAACAAATAACTATTTTTATTAGAAATTATTTAGAAACAAAAATATTAATTATTACATACATTTTGTTTTTTATTTCCTACCCTATAACACCACACAATTTCCAACCCAGATCTAAGTTTCAAAAAAATGTACTTCCGTGATTAACATAATTATCAATTAAAGAAATATTATTAATTAAAAAACAAATTAAAACACTTAAAAATTAATTAACTTCCCACCCTTTACCCCTATATTCCCCACAATTAAAATGTAAAAAAATTAATTACACAATTAAAATGTATTTTCAATAAAAAAAACGTAAGTAAAATTAATTTACTCCCCACCCTTTACCCCATATAAAACCAAAATCCACACAAAAAATAAACAATTACCCTAATTAATTATCAATTAATTAATTCATATTTATGCTTAACTAATTATTAATTAATTAAACATAATTTACTTCCCACCCTTACCCCTATAAATCCCACAACCCACACCTAATATTAATTCCACGATTTCCATATTTAATTTTCAATTAATTAATATTAATTAACCACCAATTATTAATTAATTATAAATTAATTAGTTCCACCCTTTACCCCTATAAACCCCACAACCTGCACCTAAAATTAATTACCCAATTTCAATATTTAATTTTCAATTAATTAATTAATATTAATGAATAACTAATTATTAATTAATTAAGAAAAAATTAGTTCCCACCCTTTACCCTGTCAACCCCACAACCTGCACCTAAAAAAAATGACACAATTGCCATAATTAATTACCAATTAATTAATTAATATTAACAACCAATTAATAGTTAATTAATAATAAATTAACAATTAACACTATAAAATCTCAATTAAATAAATATTAATAAATTAAAAACAATCATTAATTTATTATAATTAAATTACTTCCCACCCTATTCCCCTATAAACCCACAACCTGCTACGGAACTAAAAAAATGCAAAATGTAATTAAAATAAAATTGATAACTACTAAACATTTAACACATATATTAAAAAAACATAAGCAATACTTATACAAAAAATACATCACATACATTTACAATATATACTAAAATACATAACACTAATTAAAAAAACGATATTTTAAACAACTATATTTTTGTTAATGATATTAATGACTTCTATATTTTTTTTAACGATATTTCTTACCTTAAAACCGATTTTCTTGACCACAATATTCTTGCTGTCGATATTTCTGTCACGATATTTACAACTCGATATTTGTGTAAGTCGACATTTCTAACTCGATATTTTGTCTAAATACCGTAAACATGTACTTGTAAATTGATTACACCCAATTCATTTGTTTAACATTCAAATAAGGCCACGATAAGTTGTCGCAGATAATGCACTAGTGGCGTGGAAGTTCATTGTTATATGTGAGCTGCAGTGTGTGTTCACATCACCCACATATGACTAAGGTGTATGGCTTCAGAGAAGAGTTGTGCTCTTGGCGAGCTACAGTTTAAAACCACTGCAGGTGGGTGAATCTTGTTGGGCTCCAAGAAAGATGTCTCTTTGAGAAGCTCCAGGGCAACTCCCTTTTTGGGCCTGGTGGTAGCAGGAGGCTAAGTCGGGTACTGGGGGGGAGGGGGTTAGGGACAGCAAGTGTTGGAGCCTACTGTGTATCAGAAAAGACGACCTTTCCACCCTCCACCCCTGAAAAACATCACTGGTTGGAGAGGCCAGGCTGTTCTCCCTTTCCTTTCTGCTGCCAAAGAATAAAATGGTGGCTGCGGTTAAAAAGGTGTCCAGTAATGTAAAGTTTCAATTAGTTCAATGTAATTTCCAAAATAGAACTCATCCAACAGCACAGTGCAGAATAGAACATTTTCTAGCACTTGCAACAAGAATTTTAGATTCTATTAAGGACACGGAGGTCAGGATTATGCTTCTCAATCTTTACTACTCATAAAAAACAGCAGGCAATAAAAAACCAGTAAGCATAACACACTACATCAGAGCTTTCCAAACTCTGTGTGGCGACACGGTACTGTGTCGCCTGACATGTGTGGGTGTGTCACGCGACAGTGCTCTTAATCAAGCATGTACGGCTGCCTAAGATCTTTAAAGATTTTAGTCAGCCGTACATGCTTGATTAAGAGCACCGTCGCGCGACACACCCACACATGTCAGCGTACATTCTTGTTCTTTTTTTTGTTTTCCGTACGTCTGCGCATGTCAGTGACGCAGTCCGCGGTACGCGGAGGCTGGAGAGCCGTTAGTGGAGCGTGTGCGCGCTGCCTCATTCCCTTTGCCGCGCGCGTTGATCATTGACTGCGCAGTTCATGGAGGTGCCTCTGCTCCTCATCCCTGGCGCTCTTTTAGTAGAGGCAGCGCGGAGACGAGGAGCACTGCCCGGAGGCTACTGAGGGGAGTCGGGCTACGGCGCTGTCTGTTTGTGCCACGGAGCGCGGAAACGCCCGGGCGCTCCCCCCACCATGAAATCCAGGCCTATCTGCCCTACCTGCTGTAGGTGGGTAATTACTTTGTATTATTTGATCGCGTTTACTGCATTTTACATTCCGGCGCGGAGTGGCAGGAGGTGAAGTGATAGTAACTATCACTTCACCTCCTGCCCCTCCGCGCCGGAACGTGTTGGACATATGGGACGTGTAGTTTTACTGCCGTCACTGTTTTAAATGGCGGCAAGGGGAGTTACTTTCCAGAAAAAGTAAGTCAGGGATTGAGCGGCAGGGGGTAAGGGGAGACGTCTCTGGCAGCTCAAGGGGACTTTCGAAATAATTATGTTTATGGTGGTGACTTTTTTTATGGGGGTGTTTATGAGTGGGGAAGGGGGCTCGGGTCAGGCGTCTGTGGAGCGTTTCACAGACAAGGGCCTGAGACTGGGAGGTGGGTAGCAGTGCTGACGGCCCCTTCAGTGGCTCGGAGAGCCCCTGGGGAGCTGGCCCGCCATCTATCTTTGTGCCCTGATAAAAGCCCCCTCTTCTTGCCAAGCTGCACTCAGGCCCATAAATACCTCAGTGTGCATGGGCCTCTGAGAGGACTGGAGACGGGTGATAGGGGGATTAATGACCCTCAAGGGAGCGCGGTGAGTGGCTTCATTAGCAGTATCAACTGCTACCAGATAAAGTTGCAGTCCATGATTAATAATCCCTCCCAAGCACGCTTCTTCATCCAGCAGACCAGTACAGCTTGTGATTTCGGATAAAATGTGTTTTTGCCTTTGCAGCAGATGACTACTTTTTGACTTGACCACGCTGTGGCACTGTTAACTGCTTCAGGCATGTATTTTTTTTTTTTTTTAAATATCTTTATTGGCATTTTACTTTTTAAACATAACTGACGTCGCGAATCAGTACAAGAACGCTTGGATGTGAATATCAGAAATGTATATCCTGTGCACAAAATAGCTTTACCCATCGTTGTAATAGAGAGACAACACAGTCATGTTATTTCCTAGTACTGACATATATATCATACTGGAGCATATGTACAAGCACCGCAGTATGCTATTGCTCACAGTCAGGCTACAACAGAGATTACCAATTAATGTCATTGTTATCCATTGCATACTAATAACACATCTTAGCGAAACAGTCCGAACAGAAACTCGTGTGTGCACACCAGGTACATCTAGTGCATAGCCGGCCCGTACTTATCAACAGATCACTGTATAATAGAAGATAGGGCGGAAATAATAACAGATCACAGTTATCGAACACTGGTGAGTACCAATAAAGCATATTTGTCCAAAATATTCTAAACATAACTAAAACTGAAAATATCAAAAGAAAATCTGCCATCCACTGAACACCATAGATATTTACCATACGTGACTATATAGAAATACATATGATCAGAACATTTCCGCGTGTCCACACATCCGATGGATAATTATCGCGTTACATATAACTGGGCAGAGCAGCCATCAATGAGGAGGATCTCTGTGGCCGAGGGGGGGGGGGGTTAGAGACCATGCATGATAAACCAGAGGAAGTGACAAAGATCTACTTTATAAACTCTGTGGTGCGCAACTTTTCCTAGCTGAGCAGCGGGGGGGCGGCAAATCTATCATTGAGTGGCCAACGGGGCGGCATCAGTCACCGCCAAATAGCCAGTCCGGAAGGCGACTAGTATCGCATCCCAATCTTGTGCAATGGGGAGCTTTCGAAGCCCGGCTATCTCCTCTCTATGCAGTGCGGAGCTTTCCGCCTGGGCCCACACCTCCAATGAACGCCTCCAGCTCAATATCACCGGGGGAACTGTGTTTTTCCATTTCTTAGTTATGAGGCGTTTAGCAGTGATGAGACCGAGGTCCCAAAATTTTGAAGTAACTCTATTCTTTTTTGATCTGGCGTATAACCCCAGAAGGCACACCTCCCATGACAGGGGCTTGTCCGCGCGTGTACATGAGGCTAGGGTCGAGACCACCTCTTGCCAGTAATGCTGAAGGGAGGTACAGGCCCACAACATGTGGAGCAGATCTGCATCAGCATGCTGACAACGAGGACATACGGAAGTGGTGATGTGGAAGTATCTGTTGATCATGTCAGGCGAGAGATATGCCCGTTGTGTAATGTATATTTGAATAAGCTTAAACCTGGAGTTTCTGGGTATATTCCTAGCACTCCCTAATATACTGTCCCATTCCCTGTCCGTCCAAGGCCGGCCTCTATCCGCCTCCCACCTATCTTTGAGCCGTGTCATTGGCTTCATCGTGTGCGTGAGAAGTGCCTCCACCAGCCAGTGCACCACATGCGACCCCGTGCCCATCACGTGTAAATATTGCACCAACAGGTGCGTCGATGGCTCAATAGCCAGATCCCCCCAGACAGCCGTCAGAGCTTTCAGGAGGGAGGTGTGCAACAAGAATTGACCTACTGGGAGTTCATTATCTGCGGCTAACGTCCCAAATGTTAGTAATACACCATCTCTATATAAGTCACCCAATGTCTCGAGCCCAGCCACACGCCAGGCCGCGAGTGCCGCCTCTGTGGTGCCCAGCCTCCCCCGTGGTGTCCCCACCAGTGGCAGTATTGGGGCATATGGGAGCAGCGCGCGGGTAAGATATAAGCTTCTTTTATAGCATTTAAGGGCCAATCCTAAATGTATCTGCGGTGGCCGTGGGAGTTTAGCGAGGGGATGGAATAAATGACAAATTTGGGAATAGGACCAGGGTTGGTGCATTGTTGCTGTGTCTTCCAGGCACATGTCATTCAACCACCTAGTCACCCACTGGAGCTGAGCAGCTAAGTAGTACAGTTCCATATTGGGGACCGACAACCCTCCTTGGTTAGTAGGAGCATACATTTTCCACAGTGCAATACGTGCTCTCCCCTTATTCCAAATTAAGTCCCGGGATAATTTCTCCAAGTCTCGGAATATCTTAGGAGGAACATAGAGTGGGAGGTTAGAAAAATAATAGAGTAATTTAGGGAGTACGATCATTTTCAACAGGGTGATGCGGCTCATTACATTCAGCGGAAGCACCTTCCAAAAGTGTATTTGGGCACGTATGGCTGAGATCGCTCTCATCAGGTTCCCCTCCATGAGATCTTCAGGTGTGCGATATATAAATATGCCGAGATATCTAAACGTAGTGGGGTACCATGTGAGGGTGTGCCACCCAGAGAGATATCTACCTCTGTAGTGTGGGCGCTAAACGAATAGGCCCCCGATTTAGCCCAATTAACCCGGAGTCCTGATTTCTCCTCAAAGGATGTGAGTATAGCGGCTATGGACGTCGGGATCGCAGTAATATCTCGAAGATATAATAAAAGATCGTCTGCATATAGGGAAACCGCATGCAACCCGTCTCCCAATCGTATCCCCCATTTTTCACCATCCCTTCGGAGTAACATTGCTAAGGGTTCCATAGCTAGGGAAAACAGCAACGGAGACAGCGGGCATCCCTGGCGCGTTCCCCGTCGCACCCTGATACCGTCTGAGATCAGCCTACCTGTTCTAACCCGGACAGTGGGCTGTTGATATAATAAGCGAACCATTGTCAAGTAATGTTCCCCTAGTTCGAATTTACCCAGCACGGATGCCAGATAAGGCCACTCCAAGGAGTCAAAGGCTTTCTCCAAGTCAAGCACCAGGCAGCCCGAACAGGGCCAGGTTTGCGTGGCGTATTGCTGTATTCTAAAGAATCTGCGGATATTTAGAGAGGTGCAGCGCGACGGGACAAAACCATTTTGATCAGGGTGCACCAACATTTTCACTAGTGGCGAGAGACGCCTAGCTAATAAGGATGCAAAGATTTTATAATCCGTGTTAAGGAGCGCCAAGGGACGATAGGAGCCTAAGAGGTCAGGATTCTTATCTGGTTTGAGGAGGGAGACCAACAACGCCTCGTTCTGCGTGGCAGTAAGGGTGGAATCGTCGAGCGCTGCTTCATATACTTTAAGCAGTTGTGGTACTAAGATGTGCGTGTATGCTTTGTAAAATTCAGTCGGTAGACCGTCCGGTCCGGGCGACTTTCCATTGGACAGGGAAAAGATGCTGTCCCGAAGCTCCTCTGATTGGATAGGGGCGTTCAGATCATCACTTTGCGCGCGCGTTGGACACGGAAGATCAAGTCCGTCCAGGTATGCCTGTATCTCCAGGGTTGTGGTTCGTGCACGCGATTTATACAAATCTCGGTAGTGTATCACGAACGCTTCGTGAATGGCTCGCTGTGTATATGCTATGGCTCCGGTCCCTGTTTTTACTGATACTATGGGCGCCGATGACTCATTCTGACGGATAAGCCAGGAGAGCAGTTTGCCCGCCTTGTCGCCCATATGATGTGTTCGCGCCGAATGTGCCGCATAGTTAAGGCATCGCAGTCGCTCAATTAGCCGCGTGTGGTCCTCTTTGAGAGAGCCCTGCCCCCCTGAGCGTCATCTGTGTCTGCCCGTTCCGCGGCGGCAAGTCTGCGCTCCAGAATGGTGAGGTCCCTTTCCAGCTGTGCGCGCATGCCCGCTTGCGTCCCCAGACAGTGCCCTCTGACGACCGCCTTAAGAGCATCCCACTCCACCAGCGGCGACGTGGCCGTCCCTGCATTATCTTCAAAATACTGAGCCACCGCAGTAGCCAAGGAATCCCGGAAGGGCGCATCCAGGAGGATGTCCGGCTGAAGACGCCAGATCGGGATCGGTGGCGGCTCATCCTCCCACTGTAACTCCATCGTGTGCGGGTTATGGTCAGAGTGCGTACGTCCCATGTAAGTGGAGTCCGTAATACAGGGTAAGAGGTCGTCGGACACCATGAAACGGTCCAAGCGGACATGTAGTCTATGGGCCCCGGAATAATAGGAGTACACCCTGTCCAGTGGGTGGCTATGTCGCCAAACATCGGAGAAGCGCCACTGCGATGCCCAGTGTCCCAGTGCTCTAGCAGCCGCGTATGTGGCGGTGCCAAGTAAGGGCGGAAAGGATCGGTCCAGGGAAACGTCCAGTACACAGTTATAGTCCCCTCCCAGAATCATAGGGAGGTCAGGCCATAAAGACAATTTTTGCGATAAAAGATCCAAGTAGGCAGCTTGCTCCGTGTTAGGAGCATAAAGCGATGCCAGTATTACCGGTTTCCCATCGAGCACCCCTTTCACTATGACATACCTGCCCTCCCCATCCACCAATGTATCCAGTACCTTAAATGGAGTACCCGGCCGTACCCACACTAGGACTCCCCGCGCATATGCAGAGTATCCTGTCGCATATAGTTGCCCCCTCCATCGTCGGTGGAGTCGCGTAACTTCCACTTGAGCTAAATGTGTCTCCTGAAGAAGCGCTATTTGTATATGATGGCGTTTCAGGTATGAAAATATAAGGTATCGTCGCTCTGGGCTATGGATGCCACGCACATTCCATGTGCCTATTTTAATGGGTGCCATGACCAGTGAGCGTTAAAGGTGTATTTGAGCTGACTCCGCCGTAGGAGAGGGGGATGTGGGAATGTGCGTACATGGGTCAGTGTGGTGGGTGCAACGGTGCGAAGTCTGACTATGTTATAATCATACCGGCGTCTAAGAGTGTGGGCAGAAATAACAAAATAACAATGAACAATTAATAATACCATGAGAGCAATTTTGCAACAAGCAATCGCCCAAACTTAAAACACAATAGCACACAGCTAACGCCTGGGGGGGCTATTATGCGCAGCAACGTAAAAATCTAACAGATCGTAAAAGGGGTTCCGTCTCGTACAGCTAGACCTATCCCCGGCCAGACTCGTATCTGGGCGGGACCGCTGCCTGCGTATTATACATGAGATTCCCATACATTTCAAAGTTAATGAAAAGGAAGACAAAGAGCAAGAAGAAATCCTAAGCCCCACCCCGCAGTGTCCCATCCATAAACAATAGATGCAATCCTTCTAATGCGGATACAACATAATTGGCTTTTGCATACTTGCGTGTCCAATGAGTTCGTGAGCCGCTCAGGATGGAGGGGGGGGAGAAAAGGGTGAGCAGAAAATAGGTATACATTCAAGAAATATTGTCGGAAGTCTGTGGAGTGACATGTGGCAGCTCACAGGATCCCTGGGAACCAAGGGGGGCGTCCGATAGTTCCTCTTCACTATTCGGCCCTCGGTGTTCGGAGTCAGAGTCCCCCTCCGGGAATCCGCTAATGTTTGCTACTGCCTGCACCGCCTCAAGCCGCCCACTCAGTATCAGTTCCGGCGTCAGGCTGGGCGTCCGAGGGGCGGAAGACTGTGACTTCCTCCTTCGCCGTCTGCGGCGTCGCAAAGTAGTCTCCGGCGGTTGCTCTCTGTGCCTGGATTTCGAGGGGTTGAAAGAATCCAGCCATTCCTCCGCACTCTCCGGTGTGGTGAAGAAATGGGTCTTCTCTCCCGCAACGACCCTCAGCCTCGCGGGGAACAACAGCGAATATTTAAGATCACATTGTCGCAGACGTCTTTTCACCGCTAATTAGGAGTGACGTTGCTTCTGAACTTGGAACGTGTAATCAGGGAAGATCATGACTTTGTGATTGTCAACTTGTATGTCTTGTAATTTTCTGGTTTCTTGGAGAATTGCATCCCTATCTCTGTAGTTTAACAGGCGAATTAAAAACGGTCGTGGGTTCGAGCCCGGAGGCGGGGGTTTGGCGGGTACTCTGTGCGCTCTTTCAACCACAAAGTGCGGGGATAAGGCCTCTCCTGGTAGTAGTGACCGGATCCAATCCTCCGCATAATTTACTGTGTTCCTCCCTTCCGTTCCCTCAGGAAGGCCCACGACTCGTACGTTGTTGCGGCGGGCCCTGCCTTCGGCATCCTCCGCCCTGTCCTCCAAAAATTCAACTCTGTCGAGCAGATCACGAATATTTTTTTCAGCTGTGGACGTCCGTGGGGAAACCTCCGCTATTTCCCCCTCAACGGCAGTGGTACGATCCGCTAGCTTCCGGTGGTCAGCATGCAATAGTGTTAGATCAAGCGCCACCTTGTCAATTTTACCTTCCAGGGAGGCACGGATTTGATTCATCGTCTCACCAAGCTTCTCAACCGCCGCCAGCACCGCATCTAGCTTATTTGACATGGGATCAGTCGTCTCCGCCTCCATCTTCCTGTCGGACTGCGCCCGAGTCTGCGGGTGAAGGCCCGTCGCGCCCCCAGTGCCAGTCTTCGTACGGCCCCCACGCGACATGTAGCAGACTATGGCGAGTATCTGTCTGGATGTATCACACCACAGATATATGCAGAGCAGCGCCCGGATCTACCCTCCACAACACGCAAAGTCCCGGTGCAGTCCAAGAGAGCAAACACACCGATGCTGTCCCCAACTATGCCGGTGATCGCCGAGGCAGAGACAACCAGGCAAAGCTCGTTGCACCGGGGTTCAGTAGCCTAACTCCTGAAAAGCTGGCGCGGCAGATGCCACGCAGTGTCGCTCGCCAACACTCACCACAACTGCAGCTATATCAGACCAGTCCAGTGCAGCAGCTCAAGGTGAGGCGCCCGGTGCAGCAGCTGTCCCAAGCGGGGCGTGCAGAAAAAAATTGACTTCACCTGGAGCCCCCCCCCCCCGGGGCCTCCAGCGCACCGCAGATCACTGCACTCGGGCAGCGCTGACCACTGTCTGTAGCGCCTGGTAAGCGGCTCGTTGGCGCTGTGGAGCGGCGGAGCAGCGTCGCCTCTCAAATCGGACAGCAAGCCGTGTTAGGGGGAGGGCACCTGTACATCAACGTGTGGAGATGGAACAGCCACCACACAAGTGTCGTCACAATCGGAATGTCCTGTATTGGGGCCCCCCACTCGATATCCGCGTTAAGCGGGCCGATCCCCCCCACAGCGGGTCCTCCGCCGCCAAGGCACACAGCCGAAATTCAGAGGCAATTGTTGTGCCCTCACAGCAGGACGCGGCCTGCCGTCACTCCGCTTCACTCTTCCAGGCCGGGCCCAGTGGGCGGAGCTAAACCCCGACCTCACGTGGAGGGCCCCGGCCGGCAGCAATGCTCCGCTCAAAAGTGCACCGAGGGCGGGGTGTCCAATCCGGGGTGAGGCAGGATCGTCGCCGCAACTCTCCCCGATGCCGCACGGATGGCTCGGTAGGCAGAGCGGGGCCGCAGCGCAGCTCAGGGCCCAGGGGGTGGGGCCAGTCCCCGGCACCGCGTACCTTATGTTGCTCGATGCCCTGGGGCCGTCCTCGGCAGCGGTGCGGGAAGGGGAGGTCTACAGCTGGACCTCAGCGTCTCCAGTTCTCAAATGCTGGCGTTAGGGCAACCGGACCTCCTCTGAAGTAGCCACAACAGGCAGCGGCCCCATCAGCTCCCGAATTAGCGGAGTATAGCGGCCAGGGAAGGGAGCCACCGACGGAGCTCCTCAGCTACACGTCCATCGCCATTGCTGGCCAAGCCACGCCCCCCTGCTTCAGGCATGTATGGGAGAAAATCAGAATTTGCTTGTACGGTGGACAATCTTGTAATGGTGGGCTTAACACATATATGGCTGACTGTGAGAACATTTGAGATGTTGGAGGTGTTGGCATATATAAAGTAGTTAATCAATGTTTTAATAAACTGTGTCAAATGTTATATTACTCTGATGGTGAGAAGACTGGGTCAATTAGTATGGTGGGGTTGGGCCCACGTGGTAAAAGTAGCACATTTCCTCATTAATTTTGCGGCTTGTTAATTTTTATGGCAAAGGCACTGTTAATATATTAGTCAGCCTTAACAGTGAGTACACCCATTCAACTTTAGTGTTTTTTAGGAATTTACAGGAGTTTTGTTGTGATGTGGTATGTGAGGTGTGGTGGTGTGTGGAGTATATGATCGTTGTTTGTGTTGATACATGGTGTTCTTTGTGTGGCTGTAAGAAGGGGTGTTGGCGTAACTGCTGCTATCCATCTGCCTGTCTATCGCTTCCCAACAATCCCTCTTTTAGCACTAAATCACCCTGAAGCGCCAATGTTTGGCCTGTCTTACTGCAGTCTGCATGCCCTCTTTCCAACTCTAGCTTCCTGCCTCACCTCTCTGTGTCCCCACATCTCTGAAGCCCCTCCGCCACACTGCCTGCAACCCCTCTATGTGCTCCCACTTTCAATCTGCTTCCTAACCCCTCTGTGTTTCACGACACCCTGTGGTCCGTATATACCATCCTTCCAGTCAGCCCCTGTGAGCCCTTCCCCTGCATCCCATCTATGTGCCCCTCAAACCCATGCAGTCTCTATGTGTGGTCCTTCCCTTCTGCGCCCTGTCTGTCAATATATCTGTGCCTCTCTGTTGTATCTATCTCGCCCCTGCCGGTCCCTCTGTGCCCCTCCACCCCGAAGCTCCTGTGTGTAACTGCCTAGCCCTAGCCTAGCCTGTTTAACTGCCTGGCCTGCCGCCCTTTTGTATGTGCTCTGCCTCATCTCATCACTGCAGCCCCTCTATGAGCTAACAACTGTAGTGCTTATGTGTGGCAAAGTTCTCCTGCAAGCCCTCAGTATGCCCCTGCCCCCCACTTTGGCCAATACCCTGTTTCCGCTGTCCCTCTGTGTGACCACTACTCCTGGAACTCCAATATGACACTCATCATCCATTTCGCCTTTCCATGCCACTCCGCTTCACATGTCTGACTCCAACCTTACCCCACCAGGTCCTTCATATATCGCTCTTCCATTCATTTCTAAAGCTGCACACTTGAAACACCATGTTCAAATAACCTGTGTTACATGCTAACCATCCTATGACTGCTCAGTTACTTGTGCAATAAAGTGAGCTGCACTCCGGTTGTTTGTACATTCTGAAACTCACGTTTCAAGCAAGCTGTTTTTTTTGCTGTCTGTCTCAGTACGTAAGAAGTGTAAAGGAAAAATCTCCAATCCTCGTTTATATAATAAAGCTTATATGAAACTGGGGTTCACATTTTCTGGTAATGAAAACCATCCTTGTCCCCAGTGTTTAGTTTGTGGGGAAATACTTGCAAATGAAAGTATGGTACCAAATAAATTAAAACGACATTTTACCACAAAACACAGCCATTTGTCCGAAAAACCAGTAGAATACTTTATTGAGCTTTCAAAATCTATAAGGAAGCAGTCTGCATCATTCACAAAGAGAATGAAGATATCAGAGAAAGCTCAAAAGGCAAGTTACTTGGTTGCTCAAATAATTGCCAAAACAAGGAACCACACACTGTTGCCGAAACCACCATAAAGCAATCTTGCTGTGCTATTGTTCGAACAATGTTTGGGCCAGAATTTGAGATAGAAGTTAATAAAATCCCTTTGGCAGATAACACAATTGGAAGACGTATTCAAGATATGTCTGCTAACATTAAGCTGCAAATGAAGGATATTTTTCAAGACGATAATATGATCTTTACATTGCAATTAGACGAATTAACAGATGTCAGTGGGTTAGCTCAATTACTGGTTTTTATACGTTTCATTCATACTGACAGAATTATTGAGCAATTCCTGTGTTGCCTAGAACTTCCATTGAGAACTAGAGGTGAGGATATATTTAAAACTTTAGATTGCTTCATGAAGGAAAATAATTTGCAATGGTTAAATTGTGTCAGAATATGCACGGATGGTGCACCCTCAATGGTTGGCTCAACAAAAGGGTTTATAGCTTTAGCAAAGAAAGAAAATGAAAATATCATATCTACTCATTGCTTTTTACATCGCGAGGCACTAGTCGCGCAAACCATTGGAAATGAATTAAGAAAAGTTATGGACAAAGTGGTTCAAATGGTCAATTACATTAAAAGCAGACCTCTTAAATCAAGAATATTTGTGAGCAAATGGGGGCAAGGTTTAAAAAGCTTCTACTGCACACAGAGGTTCGTTGGCTCTCAAGAGGTCGCGTGCTTTGTCGTGTATACGAATTGCGGGAAATGATGCTTAAACTTTTTGAGGAAAATCAGCAACACGAATTCTGCGATCTAATTCAAAACAAACTTTGGTGCACAAAATTGGCATATCTTGCTGACATATTTGAACATTTGAATAAAATTAACACCAGTATGCAAGGAAAAGGAGAAAATATGTTAACAACAGCAGATAAAATTTGTGCGTTGAGAGACAAAATACAAATTTGGAAAAGGAAAGTGAAAGAAGGCAATTTTGAAATGTTTTCCAAAACTGCTGAGTGCCAGCTGAAATGTGATATCAGCCCGCTGATTGTTGACCATTTAACATTGCTCGGAGAGAAAGTTTATCAATACTTTCCAAATGTTGAAATCCATTTCTTTCAACTGCAACTGGGAACTTTTCACTTACTGAAGAAGAAGAATTAGCTGAATTAAAAAATGATCGAAGTATGTTAATGATGCATGAAGAGGGTGATTTAGACAGCTTTTGGATTCGTGTTACAAAAATGCATCCAAACATAGGTAAAAAAGCGTTAAAAATTCTCTTGCAATTTTCTACTACATACATTTGTGAAGTATCCTTTTCAACGATGACAAACTTAAAGACACTGAAACGTGTAAGCTTGAAAATGCTTGATGATGAAATGCGAGTGTCTTTATCTAATATTCAACCAAATATTGACCAGCTGTGTTCATCCTATCAACCTCATATATCTCATTAAAATAGTAAGTGCTGTTGTTTTTATTCAAAGGTTTTTACTTCTTCTCCTATGAGAAACAAAATAGCACTTTGGAAAAGCAAAGTGAAAGAAGGACATTTTGAAATGTTTTCCAAAACTGCTGAGTGCCAGCTGAACTGTGATATCAGCCCGCTGATTGTTGACCATTTAACATTGCCCAGAGAGAACCTTTGTTGGGAAAAAATCCTTTAAGCAGTGCAAATCATTTAATCACCACATCTACAAGAAAAGGGAGTACAAACAGGTTTATTGCATATGCCAGGCTAGTTCAGCTGGGAGAGTGATGTGCTGTAAGAAAAGCACAAGTCAGTCTCAACTTACATACACTTACAACTTACATACATACACATACAACTTACATACACTTTGGAAAAGCAAAGTGAAAGAAGGACATTTTGAAATGTTTTCCAATACTGCTGAGTGCCAGCTGAACTGTGATATCAGCCCGCTGATTGTTGACCATTTAACATTGCTCAGAGAGAACCTTCGTTGGAAAAAAATCCTTTAAGCAGTGCAAATCATTTAATCACCACATCTACAAGAAAAGGAGTACAAACAGGTTTATTGCATATGCCAGGCTAGTTCAGCTGGGAGAGTGATGTGCTGTAAGAAAAGCACAAGTCAGTCTCAACTTACATACACTTACATACACTTACAACTTACATACATACACATACAACTTACATATACTTCGAGTCTACTCTTATAATAACATTATAATTAACATTGCTCAGAGAGAACCTTTGTTGGGAAAAAATCCTTTAAGAGTTCAAATCATTTAATCACCACATCTACAAGAAAAGGGAGTACAAACAGGTTTATTGCATATGCCAGGCTAGTTCAGCTGGGAGAGTGATGTGCTGTAAGAAAAGCACAAGTCAGTCTCAACTTACATACACTTACATACACTTACAACTTACATACATACACATACAACTTACATACACTTCGAGTCTACTCTTATAATAACATTATAATTAACATTGCTCAGAGAGAACCTTTGTTGGGAAAAAATCCTTTAAGAGTGCAAATCATTTAATCACCACATCTACAAGAAAAGGGAGTACAAACAGGTTTATTGCATATGCCAGGCTAGTTTAGCTGGGAGAGTGATGTGCTATAAGAAAAGCACAAGTCAGTCTCAACTTACATACACTTTGAGTCTACTCTTATAATACTAATTGAGGAAAGTACCCAAGAATCAACTTAACCGTCTGTCTCAGTACGTAAGAAGTGTAAAGGAAAAATCTCCAATCCTCGTTTATATAATAAAGCTTATATGAAACTGGGGTTCACATTTTATGGTAATGAAAACCATCCTTGTCCCCAGTGTTTAGTACACTTCGCGTCTACTCTTATAATGCTAATTTTGGCCTAGATCCATATTTAATACAATGTTCACAATAGAAAAAGCTTCATGCTTTTCCATTATGTCCCACCCAGATTACATACATTTCCTGCAGGTTTTCCTTGTGTTCGTGACTTCTCACGCCACACTTACAGACTACAATAGGAACATTCTTGATGCTCTGAATTTCCTGTAACATATTCCAAGACAGAAAGTTTCTCAGCCAGAATACTATAGTAAGGAAAAAACACTTAAGCCAGACCGCATTTAGACCTTTTTTTTGAAAGCAGGCTGTAGGTTATTTCCAGATACAAATGTGCAACTTAACATGCACGTTTAACCACACATTTAAACCACATTATACTGTTTTACTTTTTTTACATGAAAAAGTCTTAGTTTGGGGGTAAGTGACAGGTAAAACAGAATAATAAGGGCCTAAATATAACTTTCACCTTCATCATTATTTCCCAAATGTTGAAATCTAAAGACTATGATTGCATCAGAAATCCATTTCTTTCAAATGCAACTGGGAACTTTTCACTTTCTGGAGAAGAATTGGCTGAAATAAAAAAGGACACTGAAACATGGAAGCTTGAAAATGCTTAATGACGAAATGCGAGTGTCTTTATCTAATATGCCACCAAATATTGACCAGCTGTGTTCATCCTATCAACCTCATTCAGCTCAATAAAATAGTAAGTGCTGTTGTTTTTATTCAAAGTTTTTTAATTTTTGTGCTATGAGAGACAAAATAGCAATCTGGAAAAGCAAAGTCAAAGAAAGACATTTTGAAATGTTTTCCAAAACTGCTGAGTGCCAGCTGAAATGTGATATCAGCCCGCTGATAGTTGACCATTCAACATTGCTCAGAGAGAACCTTCATCATTACCTCCCAAATGTTGAAATCTAAAGACTATGATTGCATCAGAAATCCATTTCTTTCAACTTCAATTGGGAACTATCACTTTCTGGAGAAGAATTGGCTGAAATAAAAAATGACACTGAAACGTGGAAGCTTGAAAATGCTTACTGACGAAATGCGAGTGTCTTTATCTAATATGCCGCCAAATATTGACCAGCTGTGTTCATCCTATCAACCTCATTCATCTCAATAAAATAGTAAGTGCTGTTGTGTTTATTCAAAGTTTTGTAATCCTTGCACATATTTACATATTGTTACTCATAAAGGACAACATGTTTTGGAAATGTATGTGTGTTATATTACAAATCATATATTTTTTCAAAAAATCAATGAGAGGTTTTCATGAGATATGTTGTGTCCCCATACATTTTGATATTTACAATTTCTATGAGATATGTATTTGTCCTTATTTCTTATATGCAGTTAATTTTACCTCAAAGTGCTGAATGGAAAAACATGACTCGTCTTATTTTCTGTTGGCTTTTGGCGCGCTGCAGAGAGCAGTCCCATCTGAGTTCAATGCGCAGAGACCAGCTGATAAGTTGCATGATTGTTTTACCACTCACAATTTCCCCTTCCTGAAAGGATTTTTGTATAACTTATATTCAGCAAGGCAGCAGGCGGACTTTGTGCATGGTTGGAAGGGTTGGCAGTACGTGCACCCGCCCTTTTTGTTCCCTAAATCACTGGGGCATGTGTCAATGTGTGCATGATTATATTCTTGCTTCAGGCACAAACCTAACCTTACACCCACTTTTGCTAGTCACTATCTTTGTTAGAACAGATTCACAATTGCTATAGTAACCTTCCTGCTTTCTCAAATTTGCTGGAAAATGCACCATTTGCCCACTTGTTTTTCAAAATTTTCTTCCGGGGGGAGAACCCCCCCAAACCCCTCTTAGGTGGTTCGGCCTCGCTCGCTACGCTCGCTCGGCAGCAGGCGGACTTTGTGCATGGTTGAAAGGGTTGGCAGTGTGTGAACCCGCCCTCTTGTGCCGTAAATCACTGGGGCATGTGTCAATGAGTGCATGATTATATTCTTGTTTCGGGCACAAACCTAACCTTACACCCAGTTTTGCTAGTCACTGTCTTTGTTAGAACAGATTCACAATTGCTTTAGTAACCTTCCTGCTTTCTCAAATTTGCTGGAAAAATGCACCATTTGCCCACTTGTTTTTCAAAATTTTCTGCCGGGGGGAGAACCCCCCTGGAACTCCCTTAGGTGGTTCGGGGTCGCTCGCTACACTGCCTTACCGTGTCCCAAAAATGATGCATATCCAAAATGTGTGTCACCAACATGAAAAGTTTGGAAAGCCCTGCACTACATCATAACATGAGGCTTTGCACCATGCCTCTATCAAAACCCACCAATCATCTGAGGTCATCCAATACAAAATAGAGAGGAACCATCTTCCTGCCTCTTTCTTTGCGAATAAGCAGTCCTTTAGAGAAAACATAGTCTAAACAGGAACAGGCCCACAGTTTTAAACTCTCAACGGAGAGTTACCAGAATCCAATAAGGGAATCCAGACAGAAGTGCGACATTCACTGAACCATTGGAAAAGAACGCCAACAGTAGGAAACAGTCAAACCATGAATGTTAATTTTGTTTTGACTCCGATCCTAAAAAAGAAAATAATTTGAGTCCCATCACAACCTCATTGTGAGCAGAAACGGGGGGACAACTATTACGATACATAACCATATGATACTTTAACAGCAGTGAGACTTTAATCTTACCTGTCCCAACGGGTGGGATAATCCTCGCCTCCGTGTCCTTAATAGAATCCAAAATTCTTGTCGCAAGTGCTAGAAAATTTTCTATTCTGTGGCAGGACCGGAGGCTCCGATTATGCTGGTTTAAAGCTCACCAACAACAATAGAAGAAACATGCACATTAGGTTTATAATAAAAGATCTTAAACATGGAGTCAGATGACCAATCAGCAGCACAAAGAATATCTTCTGATATAGAACCCATAGCAAAAGCTTTGGAAGCCATGGCCCCTCTAGCTGAATGAGCACCATACACTGAAATGTCAATCCCAGCTGCAGGCATGACCCAACGAACCCGACGGACCAAGGTCGCTGCGGACACTGGGCGGAAAGGCTTCTGGATAGCCAGTAGCTAGGGACCAAGAGGATCTATTCTATAAGCTAACTTACCTTCGCCTTTAACTTTTAAACATTTCACTACACATAATTTAGCATTGTGTGGAAAAGCAGGATAATCAATAGAGTATGACATGGTCTTTGTTTGTTTAGAAATAATAAAAGAAACACCATTGGGAGAAAACAACCTACCTTTAAGGTCCAAAGCACGTACATCCGACACACTTCGGCATGAAATCAAGCATAAAAGCATAGTCATTTTTGCTGAAATTTCAAAGTCAAATCTTTATTATCAGCCCATGATTCTAATAACGATAAAACCTTCGTAACATCCCACAACTGATTGTATTTAGGTTTCGGAGGACGAACCACCCTAATACCTTTAAGTAAGTTACATACTATAGGATGGCCCCCAACAGGCTTGCCATTGATAGGGTTATGTCCAGCTGACAATGCTGACCTAAAATTATTTATTGACCTGTAACATAATCCAGATTCAGCACACTCGGAAAGGAAATTCAGAATATCTTTCAATTTGGATCCCACGGGACCCACCTCCCGCTGAAGGCACCAACCCACCCAACGTTTCCATGTAGAAGAATATTGTTTGGGGGTGCAAGGAGCCCAAGCTTGATGTATAAATTCGGCAGCTGCCGCTGAAATTCCTTCAATCTGTTCTCATCTCCTGAAACTTTCTATACCATGAGTCAATTGATCTTGAAGAATTGGATGGGGCAAACCCACTGGATCCAGGAGTACCTGGGAGAAAACTGGCAGGCGGATGGAAAGAGCTACAGACAATTCCAAAAGAGTCAGAAACCACAATTGTGTCTTCCACAGACGGGTAACTAGCACCAGAGTTGCCGATTGACGTCGGACCTGCGCCCCCACCCTCGGAATCATGGCAAATGGAGAGAAGGAGTAATTCGTCTGATCTCCCCAAAAGTGGAGAAATGCATCTGTCCCCAAAGCCATTGGATCCGGCCTTTAATTGTAGAAGTGTGGCAGCTGATCATTGAGCCGGGACGCAAACAGATCCACCTGGCACTGACCCCGAGTCGACATCGTCTCTTGAAAATGTGAGGATGGAGTTTCCAATCACTGAAAGCCTTCAGGAAACTGGAGTTCCAGTCCGCTACTAGATTGTCTTTGCCTGGAAGATATTCCCCCCAGAACCGTGATCTTCTGTGAAAGGCAATAATGCCAAAAGTCTAGGGCTATGTTGGCCAAGAGGCGTAATCTCGTGCCACCCAAGCGATTGATATATTGAACTGCCGAAACATTGTCCATCCGCAGAAGGATGCAGCAGTTGCTTTTAATGGGATAGATTGACCTTATGGCAAAAGAACCTGCGAGCAGTTCCAGGCAGTTTATATGAAGTCGTAATTCTTCGGCTGACCAACACCCGTCTGTAGAAAACTCTCTGCATCGTGCACCCCAGCCCCAACGACTGACGTTGGACTCGATGACCATATCTGGTGAGACTCCGAAAATGGCTTTGCCATTCCACGCTTCCATGTGAAGAAGCCACCATTGAAGTTCTTCTTGGGCCTTGGCCGCCAGTGGAATCAGATGGTCATAACTGAAGCCCTGTTGCAAGTAGTGAATCTTCTGGCGTTGAAGAGCTCTGTAGTGCAACGGGACCAGGAATATTGCTTGAATCGAAGACACTAGCAACCCCATAATCATGGGTAAGGATCTCAAAGACACCATCTGTTTCGACAACGTCGATTTCAGCTCCCTCTTGATGGACTTCACTTTCAAAGATGAGCAATTGTGCCGTGAGGGAGTTTACCAGAAAGCCCAGGAATTTCACCTGTCGGAATGGAACAATCATGGATTGCTTGGTATTTATCACAAAACCCAGATTCTGAAGGAGGGAAATTGTCCAAAAGGTGCATTAACAGAAGGGATTGATCTTGGGCCAGTAGAAGAATGTTATCCCATCTCTCTTAATCGCACAACCACTGGTTTCAGAAGCTTGGTGAACACCCAGGGGGCCGAGGATAGGCCGGATGGAAGAGATTGGTACTGATACCATTGGCCTTTCCTTCTGAATTGAAGATAGCGATGATGAGAGGGGCAAATGGGAACAGAGAGATAGGCATCTTTGAGATCTAAGCGAACCATCCAATCTCGTTGTGAAGAAGATCCCTTAGCAGATGGATTTCCTCCATCTTGAAGTGACGATAAATCACAAAAGGATCGGTGACACCCCAGTCAAAAATCCCCAGAGGGAAGCAAAGGTCAACCAAGGCTAAAGTAGTATATATTAAGGAGGTAGTGGAAAACCTGAGTCTAAATTGTTGCAGCCCTGCTCAGCCTGGAGTCAGGACGTCAGAGGGAGCAATCAGCTGGGTGCAGGATTATATAAGGTTCTCAAAATTATATGCAGCAGAACTTAATTAGGGAGAAAAAACAGCCCTGAACCCTGAAAATGCAGCCTTTAGAATTGGACACAGCCCCGGTAACCAAACAATCCTGCAGACTCCCCTGTTATTACAGCCTGGGGGAAGGCGGCTTCAGCGATGCATTCAGGAAGCTGCCACACGTGTAAGAGGGACAGACGCTCAGGCAGGCTTCCGTAGAGGCACACGTGTGTAGCCCAATTGGGCTGCACACACGACCTCGCTCCCAGGAGGGGCTGAGGTGCGGAGTGCGGTTGTGCGAGAGCTCTACAATTGAATGCGGTGAGAACGCCGGGGGGAAAAGACGGGAGTTAAAAAGGGGCAGAATTTGTTATGGCGACACTGAAAAACATAACTATAAGGTGCAACATGCGCCGAAGATATTATGAAGGGAAAAGTGACCGCACAGCGGTCTGCGAGTCGGGCCGTCGCTCATAACCTAAAAGAAAAGATCTTATCAGCAGAACACAACATGGCAAAGCCGTCTGAGAATCAGTAACATGTGTAAACTCGGCAAAATGTCATAAAGAGCAACTAGTACAGTCAGTAATGTACAAAATAGAGAGGCACTTATCTTGACTGTGGAGCAGCAAAGAAAGAGGTAGGAAGATGGTGCCTCTCTATTTTTTATTGGATGACCACAGATGATTGGTGGGTTTTGATATAGGCGTGGTTCAAAGCCTCATGGGTAAAGTAGTGTGTTATGTTTACTGTTTTTTATTGGCTGCTGTTTTTTATGAGTATTAAAGATTGAGAAGCATAATCGGAGCCTCCGGTCGTGCCATAGAATCTACCACTGTGGTCAAATTGCCTGATATGTTGTGAACCTAACGCAGTCTTTACCTACATGAGATTGGACTGTACCAATATACAAATGTTGTTCGTCACGGGTGATGGGGGATTACACCTGGTTACGGGAGGCGGGGGAATAGTTTTTGGAAAGGAAGAAGGGAAAGAGAAAGTGTGAATTTGCAACCCCCGGGAAGTGGTGGGGTTTCTAAGGGTGAGCGTGTTTTTTTTTGGTTTTTTTTAAAGAAAGAATGGCCCTGTTGGTGTATTAGGAATATGGAGAATTGGGGAGAACTAACGATTCTTGGGTGCTCTTTTATAGGCCGAATTGAGAAAAGAGAGGGAACTACTGCATGCCAACCATTTGATATACTCTGGTTCGTAACTGGGTACGTTGCAGAGAGTCAGCTGTATGAATGCACCCAGGTGCACACGGATAGCTTAATGAGTCGAGTCAGAGGAAATGTCGGATCTGGCATATGTTGTATAAATGTACACGTGGATACCATTGTCCTTACTGCATATATTGTGTCTTCCAGAATTGTTGTAATGTTTTGTTTTAAAAAGCAATAAAAATAACTTTTGAAAAACCTTTTAATTGCACATTGAAATCCGAGGTTTATTAAAACAACTTACAAAAAAATCTAACAAACAGTATTAGACATCCTATAATTTGCATATGAGTGATCATTTCTAATAATTAAAAAAAAAACGCCCCTATCAACTTTAGTACAGTAGAAAAAGAATTCTGTATGTTCATCTATATACTGCTCTTCCAGAACACCAGCGTTTCATAGTAGAGCTTTAGCACAGGAATTTACTCGGAGTAAAAGTATATGCAGCACCTGCTGAGATGTGCTTGCACACAGAACACCACCACTTTTCAGCTGAAAGAAATCCAGGCAAAACCCAAGAAGAAATATTATTATTTAGAAGACATATCCCTATTCATCCAAAGTCAGAGACTGGTGCCATCGTCCTATTCTCTTCATCATTATTTATTATCAGTTATTATAAGTTCATGGTACTCTGGTTTAAGAACATGTTTTAGATATTGTTCTTGTGAATGTTGACCCTGAAGTTTTCACCCTGCGCTATGATCCAATGAGGGAGGACATGGCCTGGCAGTTCAGGCTGGACTGTTCCCATTGGAGCAGGATCATGACTGATTTGCATATGACTGGGTCCAAACCGAGGTTTCATGGTGTGCAAAATAACGGTGGAATGGAATGCAGCCCGAGTGATTACCAGTGGCTGAAGTTAATTCAAGCATTCCATCCATCACTTTTTAGTGTACTTTAGTATTCAACCCTAGGCCAGTGACACACAAGTGTAAATTAAATGGCCCCAATACAAAACCTCGGAGCTGGAACAGTTGAGCCTCCTATCTGAAGTGGGAGCCTGGATGCAGCATAGGCACCTTCTACCTAATATCACCAACACCGAAGTAATTCGGTTTGGACCTAATCTAAGGGCTTATCTAATTTGCATTTATTCCTATTCCACAGCTGCATGGTCAATCTTCAACTCTTTCCACGAAAGTCAAACATCTAGGCTTATATTTTGATGATGATGTGTACCTATAATGTGATGGGTAGTTGCTTATTACAACTCGATAAATAGTAACCTGTTCTTGCCCCTTCTATCACACAATCATAAGGGCACGATCACAAGAGATTGTCAATTTCTGGATAGATTACTGTGAAAGTTTATATACGAGCTAGCCAAATGCATTTTTTCAACAAGGCCAAAATGCAGCAGTAAGAGCCACAGCTGGCGTCATGAGAAGAAACTATGACCCTAAAAAGGTGAAAAGATTGTTGGCTTATTCTTTTCAAATTAGCCTGTCTTATATTGAAAACCAAACAATCCACTAGCTCCTTGTTACTTGGAAAAAGAGATGTCGTGGTACCATCCTGACAGAAACTTAAGGAGCCAGGACATTTGTTTGTTGACAGTGCTAAATTTAAGCTTCAAATTAGAGTGGGAGGATGTCAGGCCCCGTTCCTCAGAAGTGATGCTTTCAAGATGCCCTCCTTCTGGCAGCACCAACTCTGAGTTTTATATTTCACCAGAGTATAGCTGTAGCCAAACGGGGTGAGGTATTGTAGGGAATGAAGCCTGGAAGTCAACAATTCTTAGCTCTACTGTCACAAAGAATTGTTTTTACATTTCACACAAGAAAGCACTGTTGTTTCCACCAAGAGAACAAAGTCCAGGATTACAGTTCATTATGTTAAATAACACGAAGTTCTTGATATTCCTGAATCAAAAGCTGTGACAGTTCTTTCCAAGATTAATTGCAAGTTCCCAAAATAAGCCTATAAATGAAAAGAAAAATCTCTGCTGCGGGGGAACTAGGAGTTAGTTCCCAATGTGTCTCTCGTGCTATGGTTGGTTGATCACCCTTCACCAGCCACTAGTGCAGACCTAAACATGCCCAACTCTCCACCTTACTGGAGTGCTGTTTTTTCGCAATTTGCCAGAAGAATTTCTGCTTGAGTGCCAGAAGCTGGTACCTCATCCGAACGTCTAAAGAAGGTGAGCGGGGACTGAAAGCACGCAGTTAAATAGCGCGGTGTCAGGAAACACATGTAGCCATGATCTGTAGGAAGACTAGAACAGCTCTCTGAAGTCGTGAAAACCCCTTGGGTGTTTGGCTCCTCGATGTGGTAGCTCCTTTCAAAACCAAGCATGAATAGGAAGCGCAGCTGAAAGGACATAACCTCTTTAAATGGACGTGAAGCATCAGAAGGTGGTGCCCTGAAGCGTTTTCCAGAACTTACACCTTCTGCCAAAGGGAAACAACAATGAAGTCATCAGAGTCAGCACAAACAGATGAGTTATCAGTGTCAGCAGGCCATTGGAGCATATTCCAGAACTTACACCTTCAGCCAAAGGGAAACAACAATGAAGTCATCAGAGTCAGCACAAACAGATGAGTCATCAGTGTCAGCAGGCCATTGGAGCATATTCTAGAACTGACACCTGCTGCCAAAGGGAAACAACAAATGAGTCATCAGAGTCAGCACAAACAAATGAGTCACATAGTGAAGCTCCATACTGCCATGAGCGTTAAAGCACACAAAACAATACCTATAAGGACATAATAGTAATACAACATATCTTGTTGTTTAAGCATTGGAACATTATTGGTACAAACATGCTGATGAGATGGACTTTTAATACTTGTTTTAATACTTGTGGCATGGAGTTCGTGTGAGAAGAGTTCCTCTTTGTGCAAGGCCAGCTTTTTGGAGCTGTCTGCCTCATACAAGAATTCAAACTCACCTTGTTTGCGAAGGCCCCAAGACATACTTGCTTTAGTGATTAGGTATCCCACGCTTAGAGCCCCCTTGGTAGAGTTTATTTGAGTGTGTTGTGGTTTAGAGGGCCATTGTTTATCAATGGAAAGCCACTGCTCCACTGCTGTATGTTACCCACTTTACATCTCCAGGTAGGGTTGATTTGGTTACTGTGCCCTTTCCCACCTACATCCACCCTCAAAACGCAATGTCTTTGCTGCTGTCTGGCCTGAAATTTGGAATCATCATCCTGTTTCATTGCTGATGGGTTTTCAGTATACCAGCCCAGGGAAATGCCTGTAAAGCCATAATTTCTTTTGTTAGGATGCCTGGTTTTCAGTATACCAGAAAGCATTTGTAATTGTAATTATATTTATATAGTGTTTACTACCCCCGAAAAGGCATTGAAGCGCTTTACAGTGAGTAGCACGCTACTCTGGAACCCAAGGTTAGTGGTTATTGCGATTAGTCAAGTGCTCTCCAGAAAGATAAAACTGGTATGCATTTACTGCAGTTAGTTAGTGGTAGATTATATTAATACAAGTTAGATGTCATCATTAGTGTGGGCTATGTGGTTTCAGGTGAATCGTTGGTGCGATAGATAGGCTGGCGGAGATTAGGTAACATTGGGTTACAGGGATAGAAGGAAAGAGGAGAGGTTGTGATCTATGAAATGAGGTATCAGCAAATTGTAGAACTGCAATAAGAAGGATTGAGGCAGGCAGGCATGAGACTTGAGAGGAGGCTATACTAGGAAATAGAAGGTATGCAGAGGATAGAAGGTAAGAAGAGGGTCACTCTGGAAAAAGAAAGGAGAGGGATCAAGCCGAAGTAGGCCAAGGTCAGTTTTTCATGCAGGGTTTTAGGAGTATAGTGGGAGAAGGCTTTCTGAGATAGCAAGCAATCGGAGTATATAAGCTGTAGAAAGGAAGAACATTATACATAGTGCTCCACACTTGGTGCAGCCAGCTTAAACATGCAATCGTTTAAACATTAAGAGCCCGAACCTTCTCCGTTCGAGCTTAAGGCAGCGCTTTTAGACATAGGGGCCGATTCCGATTCAGGCCGGAAAACGTACCGACCGACTCGGTACGGGAATGTAGTCCAACCGACACGTACCGGCGCCGTCCGATCCGCGTAGTACGATGCTATGCATGTGAATTACGACCGACTCGTACGGAACACAAGCCGAACGACCGAACCGCACGGAAAGCAGCCATCCGGCCGGAAAATCTACGCAAATCGAACCGACCGACACGCACCAGGAATGAACCCGACAGATACGTACCCGCAAACTCCGACCCGCGCAGTACGATGCAATGCGTGTAAAACCAGACCGAGTCGCACGGAGCTCGAGCCGTACGACCGACACGCATAGAAAACAGGGAGCCGAAGCAACCCAACACTCCGCGACCGACGCGTACGCCGCACATGAAACCCAGCAGAAAGACAGCGTGAAAGACTCGGAGAAGCTCGCACGAGACAACTGCAGCGTCCGACTCGGTCAAAAGAACGTCTCCTACATGCTCAAAAAATACAAAGGAAAAAAAAAGGGCCAAACAAGCAATGACAAAGTCAATAAATACTGGGGGAAAAAACCATGGAACAAAGACACACCCACAACTCCACCCATATAAAGGCCACAAATCCCTACCATGATCCTTTGCAAATTCAACTGACCTGCCAGCACAGAACACCATCAGACAGCAACCACAGACACACTCACAACTCATCCATCACACAAGCCACACACCATTAGCACTTCCCTAATAGCACCCTCACATACACCCAGCAAAACTGACACTCACCCACCCTCACTTGCACACTCACACACATATCAATCCCCACCACCACCCATCACCATGCCCCCAAAGAAGAATCCAAAGTTCCTAGACAGTGAATTGGAAGTCCTGGTAGATGAAATCCTAAGAGTAGAGCCACAGTTGTTTGGTACATTGGTCCAACAGACCCCCATGTCGCAGAAAACCAAGATGTGGGAGAGGATCGTCGACAGGGTGAACGCACAATCACCATGTTTGCGCACAAAGGAAGACATCCAGAACAGGTGGTATGACGTGCGCCGGAGGGTCAAGGACCTACTCAAGAAGGAATACGCCTTGAGTCATCGCACCGGCAGTGGCCCTCCTGCCAAACCAGTATACCTCAGGTCCTGGGAGGAGAAGGTGCGGGCCATCCTACCACCAGAGAGCGTACATGGACTATCAGACATCCCAGAACCTGGTGAGTACACAACCAATATACCCAATATTGTGTGACAATACACACACATCACTGTCAAGGGGATAGTGAAACCATGCACCGTTAGCAAACCAACAGTAACCAAAAGATAATCATCCCAAGATGTGTATGCTATTCAGACAAACACAATACCTGCCATCTCATAGTGATATGTAACTGTGTCATGACATGTACAAACCTAACAACAAATAGAGCAAGGCAGTGGCACAAATCTAACCAACAAACACTGTCAGACATTTTGCCACCACTAGAACACCACCTCACAGGGAAGCTGACTGAAAGGAAGGAATTGTGTGTATGCTGGTGAAGTGAGTGTAGCCAATAGCATGATGGGAGTTGTAGTCACAGATATTGGTGACCCTCACAATTGGCCCATCAACACCACTCCGAACCATGCTCACATCACAGGGAGTGGAAAAGAACTGACAAGATGGCTGACACTGGGTACTGCTGTGGGGAGAACAAGCCCCTGCTGGGTGTTGTGCTCAAAACAACAGCAGGACACCACTGCCTGACATCCTGAAAGCCAACTTGCACTCCCTGCAATGGAAGCACGTTCCATGGTGGGATATCTGGCTGGGTGGGAAGGAGGACTGACAGCTCTGACCATAGTTACCAGCAGCTTTTCTCACACACACCCTTAACACAAACTCCACACAACTCACCTGGGAGAATGCATTGCCTCACACTCTAATTAAATATCCCACAAAGAACTACCACACTGGGTTATGCTGTGTGAAGCACAGGGACACTTTTGGGACTTGTAGCCAAACAAACGCCAGGACAACACTGTCAGCCATCCTGTCAGCACAGGCACACTACCCCACAGGGAAGCAGAGTCAAAAGGAAGGAAGTATGGGCATGCTGGGAAGGGGGTGTAGGCAATAGCATGATGGGAGTGGTAGTCACAGCTCAACATCCCCCACCCGCATGGCCCGGCAAGCTCACACTGAAGCATGCACACCTCACAGGGAGTGAAAAGCCACTTCCAAGATGTCTGACACTGGCCTCAGCTGTGGGGAGCACAAGGCCCTGCTGTGAACTGTGCACCAACAAACAACAGGACCACACTGTCAGCCATCTTGCCATTGCTGTCACACTCGCACACAGTGAAGTCGACTCAAAAGGAAGGAAGTATGGGCATGCTGGGAAGGGGGGTGTAGGCAATAGCATGATGGGAGTGGTAGTTACAGCTCATCATCCCCCACCCGCATGGCCCGGCAAGCTCACACTGAAGCATGCACACCTCACAGGGAGTGAAAAGCCACTTCCAAGATGTCTGACAATGGTGCTCTGTTGTGGGGAGCACAAGGCCCTGCTGGGAACTGTGCACCAACAAACAACAGGACCAGACTGTCAGCCATCTTGCCATTGCTGTCACACTCACACACAGTGAAGTCGACTCAAAAGGAAGGAAGTATGGGCATGCTGGGAAGGGGGTGTAGGCAATAGCATGATGGGAGTGGTAGTCACAGCTCAACATCCCCCACCCGCATGGCCCGGCAAGCTCACACTGAAGCATGCACACCTCACAGGGAGTGAAAAGCCACTTCCAAGATGTCTGACACTGGCCTCAGCTGTGGGGAGCACAAGGCCCTGCTGTGAACTGTGCACCAACAAACAACAGGACCACACTGTCAGCCATCTTGCCATTGCTGTCACACTCACACACAGTGAAGTCGACTCAAAAGGAAGGAAGTATGGGCATGCTGGGAAGGGGGTGTAGGCAATAGCATGATGGGAGTGGTAGTCACAGCTCAACATCCCCCACCCGCATGGCCCGGCAAGCTCACATTGAAGCATGCACACCTCACAGGGAGTGAAAAGCCACTTCAAAGATGTCTGACAATGGTGCTCTGTTGTGGGGAGCACAAGGCCCTGCTGGGAACTGTGCACCAACAAACAACAGGACACCACTGACTGACATCCTGACAACCAACTTGCACTCCCTGCAATGGAAGCACGTTTCATGGTGGGATGTCTGGCCTGGGGGGAGGAGGAGTGCCAGCTCCGACTACAGCTACCAGCAGGCCCTTACACACACACCACTTCCACTAACTCCAAACAACACACCTGGGACCGTGCTCCACAAGAGAGTGAGTGAAAAGCCATTTCCAAGATGTCTGACACTGGCCTCAGCTGTGGGGAGCACAAGGCCCTGCTGTGAACTGTGCACCAACAAACAACAGGACCACACTGTCAGCCATCTTGCCATTGCTGTCACACTCACACACAGTGAAGTCGACTCAAAAGGAAGGAAGTATGGGCATGCTGGGAAGGGGGGTGTAGGCAATAGCATGATGGGAGTGGTAGTCACAGCTCAACATGCCCCACCCGCATGGCCCGGCAAGCTCACACTGAAGCATGCACACCTCACAGGGAGTGAAAAGCCACTTCAAAGATGTCTGACAATGGTGCTCTGTTGTGGGGAGCACAAGGCCCTGCTGGGAACTGTGCACCAACCAACAACAGGACACCACTGACTGACATCCTGAGAGTTAACCTGCACCCACTGCAAGGGTGGCATGCTTCATGGTGGGATAACTGGGCTGGGGGGAGAAGGAGGTCCGGATGTCAACCAAATACCACCAATGCTGGCCATACACACACCTACTCTGCAAAAACACATTGCAGACATGGGACCAGTCACTCCCAAAGTAAAAGCCCTGGCAAGATGGCTGACACATGGGCATGAGAAATGATGTGCCTGCAATTCTCACCCATGCACTGGCCAACCCAAACACGTACACACTCACAGCCATTGCAACTCTATGTTTACACACACTGTCAGGGGATGCAGTGTCCATGGGTGCCCCCTGGCCTGGCTGTGAAGGTGTGACTTGCAGATGACAACTGTGGAGAATCAGACAAACTACATAGCACAAAACACGCAGGAAGTCACAGAGACATCATTGACAGGGGACACCTGACAGTGAATGCAATGGACACACCAATATACCGGACACTGTACCATGGTGTCAGTCACACAAGTTGCGGTTGTGAGCTGCATTCCACTCCCACATCGTTCGGCAACATATGCATCCTTCACACAACACACCACTCACTGTCATAGACACTGTAGACACAAGCACCAAGCTGGACTGCATTTGAGGAGACATGCTACTCACAGCAGCAGAACTGCAACACACACCACTGGCCATCACTGTCATGACAATGGAAAAGCCAGAGAGCTGCTGTGCCCAATCCTTATCACCATGGAGGACATTGACAAGATTAATCACGTTTGCACGTACAAAACTCAGCAACAACATCATTAGCTACGTTAACAACATCACTTGTATGAAATGAGACGTGAACTAGGAACCCAGACAACAACACAGATACTCCCAAGAGATCCCAGGCATACCGGACTGTGACCATGTTGTCCAGACACACCAATGTGACGCACAAAGACTGGCAAAAACTGCCACCACACATGGCCCAATCTTGAAAGATATCCTAAGTGGAATTGCACGTATGTCCCTGTTAAAGGACAAATGTGGACAAGGATGACACACCTGTGTCAGGCACGTGATGGCCCTTGAGTAGCAATGGCCATGTACAGCCAATCAATACATGAGCTGGTCATGCACACACCTCAACATTCACATTGAAATGCTTCAGGTTGGCAGGACAATGTGCTACAACAATATCAACCTCTGGCTGTGACAACTTAGGACAATGCAATGTACAGGCACGCATCCAGATGTACAGTCACAACTGTCATGTGTTTGAACCATTGATGCCTGTAGAAACATAACATACATTGTGTGTCTCTTCCAAACACAGGTGATGATGGGGACACAGCAGCAGATGATGAGGAGTCCCTGTCCCAGGCTCCGGTGGCCCCTGAGCTCTCTGGTGTGGAACAGCCTCTGCCCTCCTCGGATGGCGAAGACCTACCTGGCCCCTCCGGTGTGAGTCATCATGCAGCACCAGCAGGACCACCATCTGCACCCCCTGCACCCACTCCTCCAACATCTGCCAACACACAGACCACCCCCGCCGACACGGACAGACCAAGGACACTGAATGACAACAGCACAGGGACCCCGGCCCCCGGGAAGCAACGGACAACAACCCCAGTACCAACCCCCAAGGGGGCCTAGGGTCACCTGTGCGTGCCACCACAGGTCCCGCACGTGTGGCCAGGGGTGGTGGGAGGGGTGGTAGGCAGAGGTCGCTGTTTGCAGAGGGGTCTGGACTGCATGATGACCCACAACTGGTACGCATTGCAGATGCGTACCAGAATAGCACCGGAGAGGTCAGCCAGGTAGTGGGGATCCTCAAGGACATTCAACAGCAGCAGGCTGCCCATCATGCCCGCTTGGACTCCCACATGTCCCGTGTGGAGACACACATGTCTGGCATGGAGTCCAAGTGGGACACATTGGAAGAACTGACAGCGGTGCAGAGGGACATATTGACATGCCTCCGCCAGATTAGCACCAACATGTCCACACCTCCCTGTGTGCCCACAACATCTGGTGCCGCAACAACTGCAACTGCCACAGGGAGGGAGGATGACTCTGGTGGAGAGTCCTCTGCACCGCAGCGGCCTGCACGTGAGGGTCCCCCCAGAAAGAAGAGGGGTCGTCCGAGGAAGGACAACTGAGAGGCAGATGGCCATGTACATCCCCCAGGAACCCAACACCTGTTCTGGAAATTCTCCTTTGTGTGCAAACTGTTCACCCTGTCGAATGCAACCCAACTCTCCCACATGACATGGGGAGTTTAAGTTGGACTAATGTATCAGATGACTGTGGACTTTACTCAGGACATTTCTGCTACCAACACTTCCAACTCATCTGGGAACTTTGGATTCCAATCCCAATGTACAGCACCCACCATCCTGTGCACTATCCTCACACATGTATGTAAATAAACTCACTAATACACCATACTTGCCTCTGTTGTGATTCCAACGTGGTATTTTGTCATGGAGATGATGATCTGCTAAATGACACTGTGCATGCTAACTGCTACAGCAATTCCAACACCGTCATGTGAGTCATGGCGATGTGACACATATGAGGGAGACACACCACTAGGGCAACACAACACATACACACCAGGGCCATCTGACTCATCGCCTACACTGATGTTGCCAGGAAATACAGTGGAATGCACAGACACCACACCTCTTCAGAGCCTATGTGTAAACTAGCCCACAGGTGCAGTAAGCAAATGTCAGTCAGATGTGTGACCACATCCCAAAGTGAAGCACAGGTTCATTACACATTTGCAACATGTTGTTTCCACTACAGATGCAAGGTAATCCCACGTGGCAGTGGCCACACAGTCAACAAGTGTTGAAGAAATAAAGTCCAGGGGTGTGTGGCACATCACCTGTAGAGAAACGACTGCTTCCACCCTGGAAGTTGAATCATGGTGTCGGGGGATCACAGTTGACCAAACAACTCTGAAAGTACCCTGTGAAGGACAGACATGACACACAGTTAAAAGCACTGAAGAACAGGACAGAACTGCAATACTCATGCCCAATACATGTCACAAGATACCTACACAAAACCAAGTTAGCATGTCAATTGTCAACACTGTTGGGGAGTACAGACTACCTGTAAGGACACATCGCTGCACGCATCCAGTCAAGTAGCACATGGCCACACTCAACCAGCAACAGAGCACCACCAACACATATCATGCAAACTCAAATCATTGACATAACATCTCTGTATACTCACATTCAGCTGAAGAAGTTGGTGATGAGCTGTGTGCGGACATCACCCTCATCATCATCATCATCACTGGCATCGTGGCCCAGGCCAGGATCCTCCACAGGTGGCGGATGTTGGTCATCGTCATCCAGGATGAGAGGCAACTCCTTCCGCACTGCCAGGTTGTGTAGCATGCAGCAGACGATAAAACTCTTGCACACCTTTGCAGGGGCATATGGGAGGGCCCCTCCTGTCTTGTCCAGGCAGCGAAAGCGGCTCTTCAGGACACCAAATGTCCGCTCGATCACTCTCCTGGTCCGACCATGTGCCTCATTGTAGCGCATCTGGGCTGGTGTCACAGGGTTCCTGAGGGGGTGTCAGCAACCACGGCATGTTGGGGTATCCGGAGTCACCTACATACAGACAATTGCACATTAGCTGAGTTGGAAAAGAGGGTGGAATACAACATTGCAGAACACACACAATGGTACAAAGTCAGTACACAACGACAAGCCAGGCACGCTGGTTCTGCATCTGTGACATCATCCTCGGGATGCGACTCCTCATCACGTAGGCATCGTGTGCAGAACCGGGGAAACATGCACACACATGTGAGATGCTCATATCTGCAAGACATACCACCAGAGCATTGATAGAATGGAAAATGTTCCTGTTCCTGTAAGCCTGCTCATGTGCCTGTGGTGGTACCAAAGCCACATGTGTCCCATCAATGGAGCCGATGACATGTGGCATCCTCCCCAGGGCATAGAAGTCACTCTTGACGTCAGTGAGTTGTTGACGTTTAGGGAAATAGATGTACTGGTTCAAGTATGTTAACATTGCCTCCAAAACATCGCGTAGCACACGGCTGAACATGGTCTGTGACATCCCACCAGCAGACGCCACAGTGTGTTGAAAGGTACCGGTGGCAAAGAAGTGTAGGGCTGCCATCACCTTCACCTTGGGGGTCAGCGCTGTAGGGTATGGCCGGCCAGGTAGCAAATGTGGGGCCAACCGCCCCGCCAATTCCTCAATCAGCGGCCTGTTGAAGCGGTACCGTCGGATGCAGTCACGTTCCACCATGGTTGCAAGGTCAGGGAATGGTCTATGGACAGCTGGTGCCCTGCAGTACATAGGTGAACAAAGAAAGATTGACAGTCACCCCACATATGTGGCATTGACCATACTCAATATCACATGATACATCATTACGAGACACAAGTACTTGATGTGTGTGCCGTTCTGTATGGACATATATGGCACCTACATGGCCATCATCTAACATCTCAGTTCAACATGTGTTGACAACAAGTTCCAGGTTGTGCTATGGGAAATCATTAGGCTGTGTCACAGTACCCATGTACTGCTGTCACGTTCCAAACACACACCACAGTGACAAGTGAGGACAGATGTGCCCCAGGCATCACAGCTCTTTGACAGGTAGATTCCCAGGGACCCTGTATTGCCACATGGACACTGGCATGACATGGCGTATCATGTACACGCCAGCAAAACAACCATGACTCCCACAGGTAGTGGCCCCTGTTGCCTCTGCAGGACAGACATGGACGTCTGTGACACACACACGCACAACATCAAAGTCGATGCACAAACAACGTGGATGTGGAGACTGTCTCCCATTGTGCACATGGAATCAGAGACATCTGAAACACAACATGCACACAGACGTTGGAGGGCCATCACAATTGTGTCAATGGGTCACCCTGTGACGTACATACCATCCCACATGGGACTCAGGGTGTATGTGACATAACATACACATATACAACCTGGAAATGTGACCATGCCACATGCTCTGAACTGAACAGTTGCACATCACAGTGGTCATGTGCACAACACACAAAGGATTCTGTCCCCATGAACACGTGCACAGCCTGGGAGTGGCTGCCCCAAAGTGCCACCCAACAAACCACATGTTGACCCCCATACACACACAGGTAATGCAGCCTTACATGCCTTAGGATACAGTGTGGACAGGCTGGGGTGTTGTAGGTGTGCCCCTGAGTCCCTGGCAAGTAATTGTGGCTGGCATACGTTCACCTGTGACAACCATGGTGACATATGCGAGTGCCTTGTACAGGGACGCGTCGTACAGCAATGGACCGATCCGTGCGCACGCATTGGCCATTGCATATGATGATGACGGATGCGTGTTGTGTTTCGAAATACGCGTCATACAGCAATGGACCGATCCGTGCGCACGCATTGGCCATTGCATATGATGTTGACGGATGCGTGTTGTGTTTTGAAATACGCGTCGTACAGTAATGGACCGATCCGTGCGCACGCATTGGCCATTGCATATGATGTTGACGGATGCGTGTTGTGTTTCGAAATACGCGTCGTACAGCAATGGACCGATCCGTGCGCACGCATTGGCCATTGCATATGATGTTGACGGATGCGTGTTGTGTTTCGAAATACGCGTCGTACAGCAATGGAACGATCCGTGCGCACGCATTGGCCATTGCATATGATGTTGACGGATGCGTGCTGTGTGACGAAATACGTGTCGTACAGCAATGGAACGATCCGTGCGCACGCATTGGCCATTGCATATGATGTTGACGGATGCGTGTTGTGTGACGAAATACGCGTCGTACAGCAATGGAACGATCCGTGCGCACGCATTGGCCATTGCATATGATGTTGACGGATGCGTGTTGTGTGACGAAATACGCGTCGTACAGCAATGGAACGATCCGTGCGCACGCATTGGCTATGGACTGACATGGTAACGGACGCGTATTCGAAGCTTTTACGAGTCGGATGCAGTGAATTCAGTTGGCCACCCACAACAATGTTGCAAATTCATGGGTGTCATCAAGTTGAAATTTTGAAGGATGCTGTAGGCGTGTATAAGTGGTGCAATTCCATGGATTGGCCAGATTCAGAAGATGCAAACGACTTGGACCTATCACTTTGGACACATGGGACAGTATCTGCCTCTGCAGCACACATATAATGCTGGCTGTTCCCCTGAGAGCTCACTTGCCTGCACTACATGCTCCAGGACGACATCTGCCACCACCACTGCTGCTGTCTCTGCATCCTCTGGCTACTGCAATGGCACGTACTGTGGAGAGAGCCCCAGCCTTCAGCACTGAGGAGAACCAGGCCCTGCTGGACAGCCTCCTTCCACAGTACAGCAAGCTGTATGGGAAACCAGGGGAGCAGGTGAGTGTGCTGTCCACTGCCTTACTAATTGTGCATGTTGTCTGACTAGCAAGACTTACAGTGTGTACACCAGTGGCTAGCATGCTCACTGAGTAGTTGTCACCCCCAAAGTGTGTAGTTACATGCACTGAACAGGTATAGTGCAGTAACAGTGCATTCCAACAAGGTTTTACTTCCCAGGCAATGATACCATTTAGTAACTGCTGGACAACTGTTCATAGCCATAGTTGCACTACCTGTGTACATCATATGCCCCTGTGATTGAGACATGTATATCCAACTGTGTGATGCACGGATATGTTGCATGTGTAGTAATGGCCTTTTCACTTTGTCATCCTCACAGGTTGATGCCCACCAGAAGCAGGAGATCTGGCTGACCATCGCCCGGGCAGTACGATCTGTGGGGGTCTACAGGCGCAGGATCCGCAACTGCCAGAAGAGGTGGCAGGACCTTCGTGGCTGGACCCGGAGGATCGCAAGGGTCCAGCTGAAGCTGTCGCCTCCTCGCAGGAGGGGCGGACACCGGACCCTGACCCCCACATGCTCCAGATTCTGGCGGTGGTCTTCCCTGACCTGGATGGGCAGCTGAAGGCCAGACAGCAGCAAGGAGGGGGTAAGTGCTAGCCTTTTCTGGGTACTATGACTAACATGCTCTATGCACTCCTTTAGCCTGGTTCCACTTCCACAGTACGACTGTCTTGTCGTCCTGGACTCATGTCCCTCACTTGTGTCATGCCCCCTCCTCATCTGATACACAGGTGTGGCCCTTACAGTCTGTGACTTAGGTCACTTGGGTACTGTGTACTTGCAGTTACCTGTGGTTCAAGTTGGGGACAGCATCAGTTACAGGAACTTTGTTGTGGGCTGCATGGGTGGTACAATTGCTCACACAATGCCTGTGATCTGACATGTACTCTGGGTATGGCTTTAATATGTGTTCCAATTGCTGCTCTGACTCACCACATGTCTGGGGTATGTGCCACACACCCATGCTGCAGCAGAGACCAAGGTAGGAGCCTCAGAAGTATGTACATCATGTGTGTGACACATGCATAGCCACCTGCCTAGTGTTCAGGGTAATACCATGTTGCACATGGACCAGGACTGTAATGCCTACTCCGGACATCGAAGGCACTCTGTTCTCCCACTCCCGTGTGTCAGCATACATATTGGGCATTGTGAAGAGTGCACTCAGGTGTCTGCCTCTGTGTCACCGTGGTGTGGCCTTGCTTTTTGGACTCCTGGAGTGTTTAACAATTTGGGGTGGCCAGCCATCTGAGTTGTGACTATAGGATCTGCACATTGGTTAATGCATAGGTCTCTGATCCCTTGACTGTGCACAATGGTGTATGAAACATTGAGGTGCAGGCAGCTTTGGTTCATTCTCATCAGACGGTGAAGTGCTCATGTGTATGGATTTGTGTTTGCAGTCACTCAAATGTCTCATTTGAATGACGTGGGATCATCTTAGTCCTCATGATGTGGGTGGCCAGGGGTGCACATGTGCACCTGTCAGCTACAGGGCTTGCATTCCCAAAACTTCCATGATTGTGACACAGTGCAGACTGGTGTTGTGTGTATGCACTGCCCCTGTGACAGGAGACAGTTATGACTGACTTGCCAGACAGGCCTGTGCCATGACATTCAACTTGCAAAGGGTGATCCAGCAGTAGTGTGATATGTCCTGCATGCACACCATTGTCGCATTGTCTATCAGGACATGAGGACATCATTGTGTCTGGTGATGGAACCAAAACCCGCATATCGACAGAGACTCTGCCCATCACTTTTCCTGACACATGTACTGAGTCAGTGGCAGGAGATGGCATGTGTTTGGAGTGACACATTTCCATATGTTCTCTTGGATGTCCAACAACTGTGTATGTGGTGCATGTGTGCACATATGATTAGTCGCATACAACAGGCACCAGACAGATGGGTGCATGGACAGGTAGGATATGAGTGGCATGAATGACTGTCAGGCAGACAATGGGCTTCTTCAAATCAGTGTCAGCACTTATTGCAATGTCTAGCAAATGATGGCAGGGCTTGCTCTGTGATGTGCTGTACTTACTGTGGTGTGTGTGGTCAGTACAGGTGACTAATGTTGCTCTGTTTATCCTGATTGTTTGCAGATACATCCACGGCCACAGGAGGAGACAGCTCCACGGACCAAGAGGAGCGGCAGAGCCAGACTGGGTCCACTGCAGAGGAGACCGAGGGACCCAGTGGCACGGAGGGTGAGGGGAGCCACACTGAGGAGACCTCAGCTACGACCACCTCGGCTGAGGAACACAGCACTTCCAGTGAGGACTCCCTTGTGGAGGCGGGTGTCAGCAGACCACAGACAAAATCGAGCAAGTCTGTCCCCGCCACCACCACCATCTCCACCCTCCCATCTGCTCCCATCCCACATGTCCGTGGAGGCTCCCGTGTAGGGGAGCGTGTCTCCTTCATGCCAGGCACCGCACCCCCTGCCTCTGTCTCCCCTGCTGCCCTGAGTGTGGAGTCTGTGGACTTGCTGAAACAGATCCATGTAGGGCAGACATCAATGCTGAGTGTCCTCCATGCACACACGGGTCTGTTGACACAACTGGTGTCATTCATGGAGGGCATGTCATCTGGCATGTCTGCCCTACAGCGGACCAATCAGTCCATGGCCTCCTCACTGACGGCAGCAGTGTCCCTCCTGCAACAGTCCCTCACCCCTCCTACCTCTGCCCCATCCACAATCCCCAGCACCCTACCTGTCCCAAGCACACACACACCGGCACAGGCACGCACCAGCACAGACACAAGCAGCACACAGACACACATGCCAAAATCCAGACGCACACGCACGCACAGTCAGGGGACTGATACCTCACTCACAGGGGATGGGGCCCAGACACACACACACGCATCCACGAGCACTCCGCAGTCCTCAGATACCTCTCCCTCCAAAACCCCTTCCCTTGCCTCACCTGCAACCCCCCCCTCCCAGAAGCTCTTCCTCTGTGAGCTTGGCCTCTTCCCCACAGATCCATCTGACCCAACGTACAGGCGGAAGAGGCCACCACCACACACAGAGGGGAGTGCCCCTCACACCCGGACACCCTCCCCCAGGCACAGGCAGACTGAGGACCCCATTAGGAAGTCCCCCCGGACCAGGAAGGGCAAGACCCCACCACCACCACCACGCAGCTCCACCACACAGTCTCTCTCCTCCATCCCCCAGGCCACCACTCCACAGGTTCCCCCGCCACACCCTGCCCCAGGTTCCCCCACACACCAATACCGCATCCCCAAACTGCTTAGGCCCTCCCCCCTACCACTTGCTCTTCCACCCCCAACCCAGACGCTCGGCCTGTTTGTGCCACTGGTGTGGAGACCGGGTCCCCCCCTCTGTCCTGCCCACCTCATCTGCCCCCCCTTCCACTCCCTTGGAGTTATGCACTGCAGTGGAGTCCACAACCACCCCGTCTGACTTGGGCACTGCAGTGGGGACCCAGTCCACTCCATCTGACCGGCCCACTGCAGTGGTGCCAGCACCCACACCATCTGACTTGTGCCCTACAGTGGTGCCGGCCCCCACTGAGTCAGACACCTCCACTGCAGTTGCCTGTGACACTCCTGCACCCACCACCCCTTCACTGCCTCCTTCTGGCATCCCCTGATCCTGTCCCTGCGGTGCCTGGCCTGCCCCTTGTATGCCCCTCCGAGGGGGATGTCCCCTGTCCGTACCAGTGCAGGCAAGCAATGGGTGACAAGTTGTCACATGTCACCCTGTTCGGATTGTGAATGTGGACTGGCCATTGGCCTTAGTTTCTTTTGGACTTCCAATTTTTCATTCACATTGGCTGAATAAAGCGTCTTTTTGTTTACTAGTGGTTTTGCTTTTGTTGTACATGATGTAGATGAGTATCATCATGCATTTGCTGTTGTAATAGTGTTCAGATCAGGAAAATGAAGTGTTGCTGTGATGGACTCCATGTGGTCCATGGGATATGTGTCCTAATCTAGTCTGGATCCATAGCATCCTTTGCTGCAGTCTGAGGGTGTAATGTTCAGCATTTGACACAGGGATGTACGTTTTGCATTTGTAATTTAACATCTGTGGCTTACACTCATGCACATCTGGTGGGCTTACCACTGTTCAATGTTTCTATTTCCCTGACTGTGTGCCCATCTCCACTGGACATGCAGTTTAGCACATCAATGTTGAAGGACTCATCTGTGTATACAGTGCAACTTGCTTGACACGTGTTTTGGGTATATGCAGATGACTGAAGTGACACTCCCGTACCCAGGCTGATGTGAGCAGAGCCTTCAGTGTGTTGTAATTGTTGACTCACTGACCGAGTGTTCTGCTGACATGTTTGAGTCGTGCACAGACAAGGTTTGGCACAGCGGACCTTCCACAGGAGTGGAGTGCCCTCATGGCAGTGTGTAATCCCATGACATTGCCTGGGCCCGTGTTGTGTGTTGTGTAAGCATGTCTGTGTGTGTTCCCTTCCCTTTTCCTACACAGGCTGTGTCCCTACGGATGTTCCTGTTTGTGATGCTTGCTGAGTTGTCCTGTGTTCATCCAGCATCTTGGACCTGGTTTCTCCGTGATGTGGGTGCATGGCAAACTAATGTTCATCAGGTTGTCATCCCTAGTTGTCTTTGTTGTCAGGGCTGGGGATGTGGGCAAACGCAGATGGGACACAGTCAGGATTCCCCTTGGCACTTGTTGGTTTCACAAGTCATGTAATGTACAGTTTGTGGTAGCTTTCAGTGATTGTGCCACGTTGTGTGTGTGACTGCTGCCACTCCTCAGGGTCAGAGCTGCAATGTTGGAAGTTGTCTACGTGTGTTCTTTGTGGGTGACCTTGGCTTCTTCATTGCTGTGTGACTGTGGCCGGGATCCCATTGATTGGGGTGGATTTCACGTCATGCCCATGTACCGCGTACTGTGCAGTGTGTCAGACATTCACGAGTCTTGTTGACTGGCCAGGTGTGATGGGTTTCTGCACCTTAGTTCCCACAACCACCCCTGGGATTGTCATGGGTGCATGTGCAATGTCACCAGTCCATGTGAGCTTCACTGCTGCACATTGGTGGAGATCAAGGTGTGTGGTGTTGAGTGTGTGCAAATGTGAGTTGTTGCACGGCTAGACCCCTACCTCCATATTGGCCTTGGCTGACAGGCCGTGTTGATTGATTTGTGCTTGTGTAAGTGTGATGGTAGTTTGTTGCTCAGGACACATGGCTGTGGTTCACAGTGTGAACAACATCTACCTTTGTCATCACAGTGGGATTATCATGAAGGCTAGTGTCACCACAATGTGGGGTCCCTGGGGGTAGTGCTGTGGTGGGTCTGTCTCTTGCTGTGTTAGTTGCTGTTCCTACAAGCTTGTGTGACATGTGTAATTTGGGCTCCCTCTCATCTAACAATGCCTGATTGCCCACATAGGGGAATCCGATCCATGAGTTATTTTTGTATGGTACTGTATACACATCTGTGTAATTGGAATTCAGGCCTCCTCATGTGTTGTGTGGTTGCCTGGGGACACTGGCACACCCCCCCATCACCTGTTGTGTTTGATATGCAGTGTGAGGCTGCCTGTTTGTGTTTGTGCATCTGCACCACTGCATTGGCATATCTTTAGTGCGCCATTGCCTGTATGTTGTTTGGAGGATTTCCCATGCTGTCCATGGGACTCCTAGGTCATCAGTCAGCACAATAATCATGGTTTGTATGTCCCATTGCTGCCATGGTATGGTATTTGTTCACCTCACATCTACAGTCTCCACAGGATATCTACATTTGTGTGTCCATTAGTGCAGATATGTGGGTCACCATTATGATGGTCATTTCTGGCATTGTGTAATTGATAAATGGAGACAATGTCAGTCCCCATGGGTGATGTTTGTCTGCACATGGCCAAAGGTATGTTTTATTTGCACTGCACTGTTTGCCTCACCCAATCTATGTTGCTATGGGACACAACCACTACTTTGCCACTGATGTGTTTGTTGTTCTGTGACCAGGAATCATCCATGCTGTTTGGCAGTTGCAGCTTTTTCCATGACAACACTTACCTTTTGGTCACTGTGATGATGGGGGTTTAGACCCCATTGCCACAATGTTCAAAATGTGCTTCAGCTATGGACCCCACACTTACCTTTTGGTCACTGTGATGATGGGGGTTTAGACCCCATTCCCACAGTGGTCATGGTCTGCTTGCATTGTGAAGGCCACACACATTTTTGTGTGACACATGTGATAGGGGGTCACATTGTATGTTCAATGTCATGTTCAGTGTTGTAGGCATTTGACACAGACTACACACTCTTGTCATGATGTTGGGGGGATGTCTTTTGCTGACATTCCTTATGTTGGAGTATGCTGGTTGTGTCATGCATTACCCGTCCTATGAGTGGGGATGGTAGTAGTGGTAGGCATCCAGCCCCCCATGAGTAGGGGTGGTGGTAGTGGTAGGCATCCATCCCCCTATGAGTGGGGATGGTAGTAGTGCTAGGCATCCATCCCCCCATGAGTAGGGGTGGTGGTAGTGGTAGGCATCCAGGCCCCCATGAGTAGGGGTGGTGGTAGTGACAGGCATCGAGGCCCCCATGAGTAGGGGTGGTGGTAGTGGTAGGCATCCATCCCCCCATGAGTAGGGGTGGTGGTAGTGGTAGGCATCCATCCCCCTATGAGTGGGGATGGTAGTAGTGACAGGCATCCAGCCCCCCATGAGTAGGGGTGGTGGTAGTGGTAGGCATCCATCCCCCTATGAGTGGGGATGGTAGTAGTGACAGGCATCCAGCCCCCCATGAGTAGGGGTGGTGGTAGTGGTAGGCATCCATCCCCCCATGAGTAGGGGTGGTGGTAGTGGTAGGCATCCAGGCCCCCATGAGTAGGGGTGGTGGTAGTGACAGGCATCCAGCCCCCCATGAGTAGGGGTGGTGGTAGTGGTAGGCATCCATCCCCCTATGAGTGGGGATGGTAGTAGTGACAGGCATCCAGCCCCCCATGAGTAGGGGTGGTGGTAGTGGTAGGCATCAATCCCCCTATGAGTGGGGATGGTAGTAGTGACAGGCATCCAGCCCCCCATGAGTAGGGGTGGTGGTAGTGGTAGGCATCCAGCCCCCTATGAGTGGGGATGGTAGTAGTGGTAGGCATCCATCCCCCCATGAGTAGGGGTGGTGGTAGTGGTAGGCATCCAGCCCCCCATGAGTAGGGGTGGTGGTAGTGGTAGGCATCAATCCCCCCATGGGTGGGGGTGGTGGTAGTGGTAGGCATCCAGCCCCCCATGAGTAGGGGTGGTGGTAGTGGTAGGCATCAATCCCCCTATGAGTGGGGATGGTAGTAGTGACAGGCATCCAGCCCCCCATGAGTAGGGGTGGTGGTAGGCATCCATCCCCCTATGAGTGGGGATGGTAGTAGTGACAGGCATCCAGCCCCCCATGAGTAGGGGTGGTGGTAGTGGTAGGCATCCATCCCCCCATGAGTAGGGGTGGTGGTAGTGGTAGGCATCCAGGCCCAAATGAGTAGGGGTGGTGGTAGTGACAGGCATCCAGCCCCCCATGAGTAGTGGTGGTGGTAGTGGTAGGCATCCATCCCCCTATGAGTGGGGATGGTAGTAGTGACAGGCATCCAGCCCCCCGTGAGTAGGGGTGGTGGTAGTGACAGGCATTCAGGCCCCCATGAGTAGGGGTGGTGGTAGTGACAGGCATCCAGCCCCCCATGAGTAGGGGTGGTGGTAGTGGTAGGCATCCAGGCCCCCATGAGTAGGGGTGGTGGTAGTGGTAGGCATCCATCCCCCTATGAGTGGGGATGGTAGTAGTGACAGGCATCCAGCCCCCCATGAGTAGGGGTGGTGGTAGTGGTAGCCATCAGGCCCCTATGGGTGTGTATGGCATTGGTGATAGCCATCCCGCCCCTATGGTTCTGCTGTTGCTAGTGTACGTCATTTCTGCATCCCTATGTGTGTGTGACATATGTCGGGTACGTGTCGTTTGTTTGTGTAGTGGGTGTCTGACTTACCGTCTGCGCCGTACGCGTCCGTACCGGTTCCGGTAATAGATGTACAGTATTGGTAGGACCTGCGCGATGGGATTCATGGTTGGTTCGTCTCGTTCGGGTTTCTCGTGGCTTCAACTCGTACTCGTAGCTGGCTTGTTCGTCTCGTAGCCGTGGATCGTCTTGTCGCGCGAATCGGAGCTTATGTGCAGCTCTCCCGGATGCTCTGACGTGCCGGACGTAGCGACCAGTTCGGCGCGTACGGAGTGCGCATCGTACTAGTCCGGCCGGAAGGTGCTGTGTATTTACTTCCGTGAGACTCGAATCGGCGTTTACGGATCCAGCTCGGTCGGGGAACTGGAGCTGGAATGGGAACGTACGGCTCGCTCGGAATTTTAGCAGTAATGCGCATCGTACTTGCTCGCTCGGACGACTGTTCGAATCGTTCGGGAAAAACGCATTCAGCTCGGATTTTTTCCGGACGAATCGTATTCGGTGCGCTTCCGGCCGAAATCGGAATCGACACCATAGTCTTGAGTATCCCAGCCTTGGTACAGGGTCTGTCCGCTGCACAAGGGGAGCTGCGCTGAAAAAAACACAAGGTCTCATATAAATATCTGCCCTCACTATTCTGTAATTCAAGGTTTTTTCACTCACAATTTTTTTTTTTGGGCACTGGCTGAGAGCGTTTCGCCAATGCGCAGTCAGATTTATACCCCGTCACCTAATCCCATCCAAGTGTATATTGTGCGTGTTTTTGTATGTGGCCATTGTAGTATATGTAGGTGTAGGTGAAGCAAAGTGTTGGAGGCCTGTTGATTCCATTGTGAATACAAGAAGGGGGTAATGTTGCATTCACAGATGACAGTGGCAGTGTATCAGGAGAGATGCAGGAGGAAGGAAATGGTGCCAAATGGTGCTGTGAGGACAGTAAGATTGGAACAATTTTTAAGGTGAAAATTATGAAAGCAAGATTGTTAATTGCAATCTGGAAATCGACAGCCACCGCTGTCTAGCGCTCTGAGGAGTGATTCAGGGCACTAATCAAAGCTTCAGGGCTCAGTGAAAGGAAAAACACGCTGTAACCACATCACCTTTGTTATTTACATGCTCCAGACTGTAAACCTGCAGCGCATGTTTGTTTATGTTTTGAAGATAGCGCCCACTTCAAAGGCTTGAACTACAACGCCTCTAGATGCTTCCAACTTTTTGTAGCACAGGCTTGGACTATTGACTGAATTTAGTAACATTTGCTTATGGCGAAAAACCCTTTGCTCTTGTTATTATGAGGTACTTAACATTGAGGTCATAATCAGATGCAGAAGCAGACCCATTACCAATGTTATTTGCACCAGGTAGTTTGCGAACCAGCTAGTAACTTTCAGTTCTGTTTCAAGACCTGGCTCTTCAACTGAACCACAGCGCCTTCGACAGACCAGCAGCTCCCCCCCCCGACCCCCCTTCCTCCCCCATTCCACCCCCCACCCCCCAGTGCCATGAGACCCTTACGGGTGAGTAGTTGCGCTATATAAGCTACCTGATTGATTGATTTCACACCAGTACTACTGTTATTGAAACATGCTGGCTTCTGGAAGTACATTTCACCTGGGCATCATAATATCTTCCTGTGGCAGTGACCCAATGCCACTATTTGTCCCTCTATCATTATATCATTATCATTTGACCTTGGATGTGACCTGCAGGATTCTTGTTAGTGCGTCTCAGAATGTGTGGTCATTTTGTGACAGGAGCACCTTCGGCTTGTGAAGACAGTGAAGAGTTCAGTACCATCTCGTCCTTCATCAGAGACCAAGGATGCAGCCTGAGTGAAGGGCAACAGTGGTGGAATGCATCCAGTGGCCAAAAGGCCAATACCGACAGGGGCCTTGAGATGTCCAATGGTGCAGCAGGAAGCAGTGGTTTCAGAGCAGCACTGGGGAGAAAGTTGGATATGATTCAGTGACCAGAGGAGTGACAGAACAGGCCATCTAATTAGCAAGGCTAATGTGCTATAACTATTTTGCATATTTGTGGAAGTAAAGTCGTGCAGGGAAACGTTGCCAAGCCACATTTTAGTTGCTAGTCAGCTGCTGGTCCATAATGCAGGTGCTGGGCCAGGCATCACCACACTGTCGCAGGGTATGCTGTCTTATGGATGCTGTGTACATTCACATTGGGGCACTGAGAGTCAGTGATCTGGCAGTGACCAGAGAGAGTAGAGGTCCCCAGTTCAAGGTGGAGGAGGAGATGGTGGGTTTCAAGATCCTGCATGAGATACGACCATGATGAATGGGTGCTAGAGGGACACACCAAAGGGTATATTTACTAACGTTTTGCACTGACATGGTGCAACACAACACAGAACGTAGCAGCTATTTACTATATATTATAAAAGCCCGCGTGAGCGCAGCGCAAAACTGTTTCTGCACTGCGAGTTTCCGTGGAAACCTTAGTAGATACACCCCAAAGCGTGCATTGTTCTCTATGGGACCTGCCAGGGGGTTCCTGGTGTCTAATATGGGTTCACAAAAACCAATGCGATAAACCATTAACCAGTTTAGTGGTGTCCTGAATCCCGCACTGGTCAGATGTAGTTTGGGCGACAGGTGATGCAGAAGAAGCATCCTTTCAGAATCAAGGCAGTGTTAGAGGCGGCGACTGCCAGAATGGTGCAGTAAGGCGCATTGAAGATGTGAAGATAGCGCTCCAGAGGCTTCAAGCTGCAGTGACCGTTTAAGGACACACCAGAGAACTGAGGCAGTGGGGCAGAGATGAATGTTATACTGGACCTCAGATTTCAACTGCGCGGCAGGTGATGCCATGATGGATGGTGACCAGGGTTGACCTAATGGTGCCGCTTCACCGTGTTTAAAAGACCAAATTATTTCCTGCCTCTGGCTAGATTTTAAAAGATCTAGGACGTGGCAGCTATGAATTCCATAGTCCAAGATGCCAAGTGCATGTTTTACTTTGGAATATGGTTTCCACGGTCCATCATGGCAACCAATTGCTTTATGTCCGAGAGCTGTGTCATTCTTAAGTGTAAGGAGCTGAGCACTGGGCCAAGCTTAAGAGCGGACAGTGCACATTAGGAATCAAGGACCAATAAACACAGAATGGGCAATGCTCGTTCATACATCAGGCCCCTAAAACGATTCCCAGCGTTTGGTGTGCTTATTTCAGGATTTCCACCACATAGGGGGGTGTCCGGGGAATTTCCAGTTTTTTGGACGAAGGGTGTTTCTCCCCTGACAGTTTTGTTTGTTTGCATTAACAGTAGCTTAGTGTATAATTTGGCTCTGAAATTAGTGGGCTGTGCTTTCCAACCTTACAGAGGTTTTTTAAATGTTTTGCAAGTTACTTTCAATGAATACCGCATTAGGGCTTTACATTAGTTATTGTGGCTTTACCGTTGTGAATGTAAGCCTTCGGTATACTTGACATGCGTCTGTTAGAAAGTGGGCAAGACCCAGGGGTCTAGCGTTGCTGGTGGGGTCACACCCCCGCTAGGAAGTACTTTGATTAACAGGTTGGCTGTGTGCAGAACCAGCGTGTCATCTGGTGGTCCCAAGTGATAATAGAGAGGATACAGGTGTCAGTATCAACTTCAAGTGTAGACTTACCCTCCAGTTCAAAAGGGAAGGAGTACTGGCAGCCATCGGGATAAGGGGAGGATTAACATGCAATACAATAAGTTTGACACCTCCCCCCCCCCTTGTTGCTCGAATGTGAATTTAACTTGAAAAAATTAAAGACAAGAGGAGTTTGGCAAAACAGGAACAGTTGGTTTAATTAAACGCAGCGGCCGGGAAAACAGGCAACAGAGTTGGGGTCTGAAGCCTGTCTCAAAGCACATTGGTTTCGGCTGTCATTTTATACATTACACAAGGCATCATAAAACGATTTGTACATTCTTTTGGAGACAGAAATCTGGGCCTAGTCATGGGGTCATAAATCTGGTCGTTTGATAAGAAGCGCAGGAGGGCCTCGACCTTGTGTGGAAGCAGGGCCAGTGGGTACGTGTCCAGATGTCCGGCATGGGGAACGTGTGATCACTGCGTGTAGAGTGCAAGCTGTGTCCTGATTGGCTGTGTGTTCCTAACTTAGTGTGGCATCTGACTTTATGGTGTTTTTGGGAACGCACGCCCCTCAGGCCAAATGTCTTTTATTGGGGCCAATCTCCTGAGACCATTGTGGCATCGCTGCCTATCTGTGGGCTCCGTCCATCATCTCCATTTGTTTGCTTTGTTCGCCCTAAGTTGTCAGGGTGTGCCCAGACGTGGATCCTTGCTTACTTTGCCACTGGATTCAAGCTAGCCTGGCTGATGAGGGGTGTTACACCAAAACAGGTCCCAGGATGCTTGTTTCTGGTCCAGGGAAGACCTGGCTTGGCAGTTCAGGCTGGACTGTTCCCATAAGGAACAGGGTCAAGACTGATTTGCATATGGCTGGGTCTGAACTGGGGTGACGAAGTGAGCTAAAGAACGATGATGGATTAAACCCAGATCTGTGACTGGGGGTGAGTGTCTGAAAAGTTTTAGTGCTCCGTCCATCATCTCCATTTGTTTGCTTTGTTTGCCCTAAGTTGACAGGGTATGCCCAGACGTGGGTCCCTTGCTCACTTTGCCGCTGGATTCAAGCTATCCTGGCTGATGAGGGGTGTTACCCAGAAAACGGTCCCAGGATGCTTGTTTCCGGTCCAGGCAAGACCTGGCTTGGCAGTTCGGGCTGGACTGTTCCCATAAGGAACAGGGTCAAGACTGATTTGCATATGGCTGGGTCTGAACTGGGGTGGCGAAGTGAGCTAAAGAACGAGGAGGGATGCCCTATGAGGGAGGGCGGATTGGGGGTTCCAGACTTCGAATTTTACCAGCTGGCTGCACAACTTCAGTGGGTGGCGCAATGGTTGGAGGGGGTGAATCAAGAGGGAGCATACCTGGTGGAGCCTGGACAACACCCGCGATTACTGCTTGCTAAACTGCTGAACCCGGCCACAAAAGTCCCCTACACTTCGGTTTTGCAGGCTACAGCTTTGCAGTGCTGGAGAAGGTGCATAGCTAGGCTGCCAGTAGGCCCGAGGTACACACCGGTGTTTCCACTGATAGGGCTACCTTATGGAGAACCCCAGGCGATCCTAGGGGCGGAACAGCTGCTGGACTGGACCGGGGCCGGGGCCGGGATTGACACGACCGGTGATTGTTTTCAGGAACACTGCCTACTCCCCTTTGCAGACCTGGTGGAGAGTTATGGACTCCCTACTGGCCAGTTTCCTATGAATGAAACGCTGGTGAGAACGTTTGAACGGTTGTGGGGTGTGGGAAGGGAGGAACCAACTACGCATGGGGTTCTCCACTCTTTGATAACGCTGGGTACAGCCGGCCATCAAATTAAATGGTTCTATGCCTCCCTCCTAGAAACATCCCTGACCCGAAGCTCGGCCTCCGGGGAAAATGGGACAGAGCTCTTAACAAAACACTCACTGACGCAGACTGGCGCCGCGTTGTGGAATCGCCTAAAAAGATATCTCGCAATACCCGCCTGAAATACCTGCAGTTTAACTATGTCCATATGACATATATGACCCCACACCGCATACAGGCTGCATTTGGTGGGGAACCCAGAGAGTGCCCAAGATGTAAACATTTAGATGCGGACTTCCTCCACATGACATGGAGCTGTACAGGGATTCTGGGACGCAGTAATGACTAAAATTAATAACCCACTGGGACGTACACTAGCCCACTCAGCTGGGGTGTGTCTCCTCGGGCTATACCTCAGACCACCCAAACGCAAGGTGGGACATCGCTTTATTGATCTGTCCTTGGCCCTGGCCAGAAGGCGCATTGCGATAACATGGAAATCAGTACTGGGACCACAGTTGGAGTTTGGAATCAGGAGGTGAACAGTTGGGCAGCGGCAGAGGGCAGAGCCTTGCATAGAGAAGAGCTGAAGGGCCTGCGCAGGCGCCCTATTGCAGAGGCATGGAGAGAAGTCTTATACAACTGGGAACATCCGAGTTGCCCCACTAGCGGCGAGGAGGGGGGTGGGGCTGCAGCAACTGGCTCAGACTGACAAATTCTAGTGCATGACACCTCTCCCACCAGAGGTCCCCCTCACAAACATTTCCCCCCTTCCCCCTACTCTTCTTAACCTTATAAATGACCAACGAGACTCTGAGATATATGCAACATCATTGATATCTAGATGGGACCCCGCCCCCCCCGGGCCTCCCTAATGAGAGGTTATCTTCCACCGATGATGGAGGTAATGATAGAGACACCCGCATGCACAGGCTGATACTGTTTTAACTGTTTAAGTTTACTTGTTTATTAGGTAATGGCATGCATAATACGATGAAGAGTGACAGTGATTAAAGATGGCACATCACAATTAATCACATGATTGGCCCCAGGAGTGGATAATTAAGGGTATAAGACACGAAAGGGATGGATACAGGAGGAAACTTTGTCCATACACGAGATACACTAGACATTGCTGTTAACTGCGCGTAGAAATGGAATGAACTGTGTATGTCCCCTGATGTATATTGTCCGCCTAAACCGCTACTGTCTATATGCCCATCGCCCGGACGAACAGAAGAATAACTATGTGTCCGATAACTACTATTTCTTGATTTAAATTATGTCACTATAAGAATGTATGATTATAAATGCCAATAAACATATTTTCAACAAAAAAAAAGAACGAGGAGGGATCTGTGACTGGGGGTGAGTGTCTGAAAAGTTTCAGTGCTCTGTCCATCATCTCCTTGTGTTTGCTATCTGTGGGATTGATCAGGGTTTTCCTGTTTGCACGCTTGTCTAAGGGTTACGTCCCCCCCCCCTTGTGATCTGCCAATCAGTTGCTTTCAGGCCTAGGTCTCAAGGCCTGCCTGACCACGTATTTCTGACTCGGGTTGAGGGGAAGGTCCTATCGGGTGAATTCAACAACGGAGATGCAAGTTCGTTATTATACGTACATATATCATGGTAAACATCGACACTGTATTTATCAATATTAACACCCTCATTCTTTAGGCGGTCTTTATTATAATTAATCTAATCATATGCCGGTTAGGAGTTTCCTCTCCTTCTGGTGATAATTGTATCACTGTTATAAATCTTTGGTGTCTATGTCCTTAGAATCTAAACAATTTATGTTGAGTATTAAACAGGACCGCGACCTTTCAAAGCCAAATTTTGTACCAAGGACTGTATGTCAGAACATCAAGTTCAAAAATTTTGTCTGACAGAAATAATGGCTTAAATGTTGGTTAGAAAAATATCACGCCATCAGGTGTAGATTTTCTGGAAGATATTATTGTAGACGATATTTATGCCTCTATAGTCAGATGATATTTAGAACACAGTATTCTGGTACCTTGCTGTCACGTCATTTCTGTTAGGGTGTGTCATATAAGCACACTGCAGGGAGTGAGTGTTCTTTCAGGACCAGTTTGGCCCATCAGGAAGCAGGAGTCCCAGGTCACAGCAGTTTGTCCATGCCCCGTTATCATTTGTAGTGCGGCATACAGTTACCTCCGGACCCTTAGGTATGGTATCCAGCGGTGGCACTGAAGTTGAGGCTGTGGAGCCCGCTGAGGGTGCAGCAGCGCCCCTGACAGCCTGGGGGAAGACCAGGATGAAAGTGGAACATCATATAGCCTTTTGAAGTGTTTATGGTGTAGCAGTGTAGCATCGGCATTCAAAAACCAGTGCTTAATGTGAGCTGGTGGTTTCCGGTGCTCTGCACCAGCACTTAATTGTCAACACAAGCACTTATTACAGTCTACCACATGGTGGCACTGTTTGAGCAATTTTTAGATGAGCACAACAGTTGGTTAGTAATTAAATATACATTAAAATGTACTAGTACCAGCTGCTCAACCATTCTCACAGCTTTGGGTGGCCTAGAATAGTCTGAATTGTCACATTTGTAGGAGTGTGATGGTTAGTAGTTGTGTTGGGTTGGATTTCGACGGGGCGATGACGAGGGAAAATTAAATAAATAATTTTCCCTCGTCATCGTCCTTCAAAATCCCCCCCGCCCAGCCCCACTGCCCCACCACTCTTACCTTCACAGGCCGCGGCTGGTAAAAATAAACCAAGATATATATAGGTGCACTTAGGTCCTGATTTCGAGGTAGCCACGTTTATGTGCAGTACTACAGTGTGGCTGAAAATAACATTTCTGGCCAGTATCCAGCATAGGATTCCAGCCGTTCTGAGCTTTTCTCCTCGGAATGGGACAAAACATGTGAACCTAGAATCACCAAGTCCAACCCCTCATGTGGGCTGCTATTTCCTGGACAAATCTACACCAATTTACCACCCACTCCAAGCAGGTGTTAAATGGCAGCGGGGTACAGTGGGTTTGGGATCGCTTCGGGTAGGGCATCAGAGGTCGGGGGTTGTGTCAGGCAAGCGGCAGCGTTTCGTGCCCCTCCGTGCCATGGGTGAGGGTCGTGCAGGACTTGCTGCCCAGCCCTCCTGTGATTTTAATGGCCTGGTTTTTTTATTTTCACATGCGTAATTACACTATGCAGTTATGTATGTGCAACTACTTACAACTGAGAGTAGTCTTGAAAAGTTTTGACCCTCATTGCATTAAAGAGCTCGTGGAATTCTTGTCAGAAGTCCAGAAATTCAAAAATCTATATCAAAATATAGGAAAAAATCTAGGAGTGTATGTTTTCAGATTTCTTGGTGAATCTGACTCTATAGGTAATGTAATGTGCAATGATATGCGCTGTTATGAAAGTTCAGCAGATTTTCATCTGTAGCATTGGTGTTTTCGGCCTGTTTTTAGTATTGTGAGGTCTGTGCAGCTGTTTGTGAGCCCAGTGACTGCCATTTGAAATATTTATTGCTACAGTTTAGGAGAACCCTTCTGATCTGTCAGTACTAGAATCGCATAGATTTAGAAAACGTTATGCACAGGGTGTCCAGAATAAAGGGCTGTGCTGCAGCAAAGAGTACAAAGAATTACTTTCAATCTGAAATTTAACTGAAGAATTTCAAGAGATGCCTTTTAAAAAAATATATACGCATCAATAGAATCTTAAACAGATAAATATACTACAAGCAATGTTCCCTCTAATTATTTTTCCCTGTGTGCGGCAGTGAATGGTCTCTGTGCACTGCAGCCAAGGCCATGTGCATCAAAAACATGTGACAACTCACTAAGCAAGCCAGTGAGCTACTAGAGTCAGTGGTATTCGGCAGAAGTGAGATCGCTCACCCTTTAACCCAAGATTACACCACAAGGATGACTCCTTGTCTAACCCTTAGCCCTTCAGCAACCATCTACTGATGAGTCAGTAGGGGAAGGAAGGGCAAGAGGTGAACACTACAAAAAGTTAATAGATTGCTTTGGAAGTATTGTATTGCAATTACATTTATATAGCACTTACTAGCCCTAACACGGTGTTGAAGTGCTTTACACCAAGCAGCACACTGCTCTGAAACTGAAGGAAAATGGTTAATCCAGTGGTTATTGGTTATTGTTGGTACAGAGTTTAATACAGTTCTCTCAAGGAGACCATTCTCTGTCTTTATGACCACTCTAGTGTTTTTGAGGTGATAACAATTAGTATCAGGTAGGTATGTTCATTAGTGGGGGGTGCGTGAGTTCATGCAGATGGCTGGTGGGATTAGTAGATGAGCAAGAGGAGATCAGGTATTGCTAGGTTGTACGGTCTGACGTTCAAAGAAAGACAGGTTTCGATCTTTGAGATGAGGTGTGGGCAATTTGCATGAATACAATAATAGAGATTAAGATAAATATGCACATGACTTAGAGTAGACTGTACTCAGGGAGGAGGCATGCAAAGGATGAAAAGCAAGGAGAGGGTCATTCAAAGGGAAGAAAATAGAGAAGACAATCAAAAGTTTTAAATGAAGGTCAAAAGTTTCCAGCAGGGTTTCTGGCACAAAGAGTAGACTTTTGAGATACATGCTCTCCATGGATACAAAACTGTAGAAAGAAACATTATTTGCATGTGAGATCACGCTATATTAAGTAAATTTGAGAGGACATAGAATCAGGCGAACAGTCTGCTGGTAGGCTTATCTTACACCACTGCTTGAACATGGAACAGCTGTTCAGCTCTGGGATTCGAAGCATTAAGTAATGGCTGTAAGCATATATAGGGAGGCGTCAAGCACTTTAGGCTATCTGAGAAAGACTCTGTACCCTCCTGATAAAGGCAATGTGAGAGAATATACAGGTTAAATAATGCAAAGGAGATTCTGCAAGTGCTGGAGCTATGTCTTCTGATGTTTACCCTTAAAATTTGCCTCACAAATGTTTTCAGTAAGTACAAAAGTAAAGCAATTTGATGCCCCTGGTTTAGCAATCACATAACGGAGGTGAGAATAGCTTCCCAGACAGTGGAAGTGCACTGCATTGTAGTTGGATGGAGGAGACCACTACACTGAAGTAAGGAGGGAGATACCAGGCTACATTAAAAAAATTCAGTGACACCTTTCATTTAACAAGGAGATGCATATTAGTCTACCCGAGCATGAACATTCAGTTGATGGCTAGAAGAAGGGATGCTGGGTTTTTTTCAAGGTGAGGAAGTTTCTAGGTCAAGTCTTTCCTTTGTCTGTTCCTGATTGCTGCCATGTGCCAGATGACAACAGCCAAGGGCTGAGATCTCACACTTCTTTGCCCCTAGGTTCTCTGACTTGGAGCCAGCCCCAGTGATTCCTGCTGTGAGAAACATCACTTTGCAGAAAGGATGTTTCTCAAGCGCAGCTTGGGAAAGACAGCAGAAGTCCCAACCTAGCACAGGGCTCATGTAGGGAAAGGAGCACTGCATGCCGAGAACAGGGCTTTGGTTTGGCATGCAGGATTTAATTTCTACTCCTAGGAGTGAAATGATTTACGTGAACCTGTGCAGGTAAATGTGATACCTGTGCACCAAGTAGAGATGTAAAGATTTTCTGCGTTACCAACCCTAGTGTGAAAAACCTCCTTATGTTACTTCTGATCAGCAGCCGGTTCCTGCCTCACCTGATTTCATAGGTCCTTGTTCAGGTAAAACACTTGCACTAGTTGAACATCAGTGGAAATAGAGTGGGGCTGTTGGGATAGTGTAATTTGCACTTTTGTAAACTCTGCTTGAGTACTCACCATCTCATAGGGTGTAAGCATTCTCTGCCATTAAATACAAGCCCCTGAGAAACATGGATCATAGAACAGGAAGGGTGAATCTTAATACATGGTCTGACAGGTGAAAGATGGCTGCACCCTTGCACTACCCGGGTCAGATAAATTTAGTACTGTTTCCTCAAATATAGCCCCACAAGTTAACATACCTCCTGCAGAGATATGCACGTAAATGCTAACTCCAAGATTTTAAGGTATCAGATTGACTCAGCATTTCGTTCTCATGGTGTTAAAATGAGTGCGCTGAGTGGTAATGGTAACATCACTTGTTAGCACCAAACACATTCAAATTTTTAGTATGCACTGCGTAGTCTGTATTATCATCAAGATGGCAGCTGCAGCAGGAACCCTATAAAAGGTTTGTAATCCACTCACTTCAGCACACTTGTCCCATATAACATGTAAATAAGTCAGTTAGCTCTAGTGTTTTTGCTATATCCAGGTGCTAGTTATTTGCTTACCTTGTAGTAAATGCAGCTAACAAAACAATACTGGGAAAATGACACACAACTGACACAAACACACACATTTGAGCAGTTTGGAACATGCTATCCTAACTTGTACATGAGGAGAGCATTGCCAGGGCTGCACTACCCACATGCACATGGTGAAACAAACTTCAACACCTACGCAGATTACAACATTTTTTTCAACATAGTATATATGCCTACAAGTCAGCCATTAAATGTCTAAAAATTCCAACCAGCATCTGCTTGTTTTTAAATTATTAAAACAGCGGAGGAGCAGCTTGAGAAAGTCATTAGGTCCCAAAATCATAAGCATTAAGTTCTATTTGCAGACTAGTGGTAATACAGTTCCCTCTCCCAACACAAGAATGGTATGTCTTTGTGTTCTTAAGGAATGAACAGTCTAACATTATATTAAAAATGACAAGATAACCCGTATTTATAAATTATATTGTCAGAAACTCTAACGCCAATCTATACGGGCAATCTCTCTTCTGCTCCATTTAAGGAACACACAACTCTCTTTTAAAGCTTGTCCGAGAGGATGGAAAATAATTGATTGAATAGGGGGAAAAAAAATATTGCAGATTAGAAGTCACTCACGCTTTTACGGAAGAATGGCAGTAGTTTCCGAGTGGGAACCACAAAGCCATGCCTGCATACAGGCACCGTGGAATGAAAGAGAAAGGGAATTGGTGGCTCTAGTGCCTCTAGCACATTGTACTAAACAAGACTAAATGTTGCATGAAAAACAATGGAAATGTAGCAGCTGGAAAAAAAGAAAAACTATTACAGTAAAAAAGGTGAAGTAAAACATGCGAGATGTAAAACAGATTGCATCGCTGGCTTGGGTTACTTTCAGGGTTTGAAGGGGTTCTAAAGCTGTTAAGTGCATCTATATAACAATGCACTTCAAATCAGCAGGCACTACAAACAGCTGCATGCTCTTGAAGTCTCACTTTCCCATTCTAGAGGCCACCAAAAAAGTTGTTAGATAGGAGAAAGAGTGCTGCTCCTAGAACAGCAGGATCCTTTGTTGCGCGCAGGAAGAGAAAGCTTCGTTTAGAGCTAATAATTTAAAAAGCTCGGGAAGTCTTTGTCTTTATGCGCGCTCCAGAAGAGGCCCTGTGCGCTAGTAAAGAGCAGTGTGAGCGCGTGCCCACGCGCGCAGCTTACAGGGAACATAGACTACAAGTTACCAATTTTATTGTACATAAATAATTGATCACAGCGACCTATTTCTGTACATTTCTCATGATTCACTAAGACTTGTACTTTTACGGTGACTGGCGGTGAAAGGATGGTTACCTGGTCAGCCTATCTTCGCTGGTTGGGGACCTTCCGCAGGCGTATAATAAATCAGTCTCTGCATAACCAGCTCCCGAGTCTAGCTAAGCACAAGGGCACAAGCCTGGTGAGGGCGCTTCTTGGCAAAGGGTCAAGCAGTGCTTAATTTGAGCCAGTGGTTTCCGGTGCTCAGCACTGGCACTTAATGATCAAGACCAGCGCTTTTCATGAGCACCAGTTAAGGACACATTCGTGTACGGGGAGATTACGTGATTTGCCCAGAATCACAGGATGTTGAGCCGACGCCGAGATTCAAACCTGCTTCCCCAGCTCCGAAGTAGGCAGTTCTGGCCATTACACCACATCCTCTCCCCACTTTCATGGTTAGTTGGTTCTATTTTAGGCGGCGCTAGCAGGAGAAATGGGCTGGTGCAAGCTGCCTCCTGACGAGAGCCCCGGCACTTATTTTGTTACAAATTAATCACTGGGGTTCGCAAACCCTCATATCACACACAGGAAAAAGAGAGAGAGAAAGAACTCTCGCCCGTCTTCCCTTGACTCTATATACACCAAACAACAAGAGCGAGTACCTTATTTACCTAACGAAGAATCCTTTAGAGTCTCTCACTTACAGCAGTGCAGGGTGGTAACCCAGTGATGAAGCATGTGGCCAACTAGGTTGGTGAGTGAGGGTTCTTTTAAAAACCCTGAAAGTTACCCCCTGCATTGCTGTAAGTGAGTGACTCTAAAGGGTTGACATAGTCAACTGCACCAACTACGACGTGGTCAAGGGAGGCAGCAATGGAAGGGAAGACCGTGTATGCTGACTGCCGAGCTCAGCCTCTCAGAATTCATTTGCTATCTGCCCTGAAAGACATAAAAGTTGTAATGCAACATTTCTTGACACTCAGTGCTCACCTCCATGTGCATCTGTGGCCTGAAGGAGACTCCTCCTGGTTCTGCAAAGAACTCATCACTCATCTTCTCCAATGGGCTTATTATGAGTAGAGTATCCAACTCTACATAGGGTCTCAAAACTGAACCTCGGACTCTCCCTGCCATCCCTGAAACCTGGCTCATAAGGCACGGTACTAGCCAAGCACTGATTGACTTTTCTTGAATGACTCACCAGTCTGTGCTTCTGTGTCTGACCTTACAGGCATCTCCCATAGAAGTGGAGCCGACATCCTTGCAGAGGGGTGATGCCGTGCTGCGCTCCTATGTGGCGACCCGGCCGCTTTCAAAACAGGAGGAAGGCTGCGGTGGTTCCAGCAGCTGTACCACACACTAGCGGGCAGCTTCCTCTCCCTGAGTTGCATGTGGGGGACTGAGTGAGGTCTCCCCACCAGAGTCTGCACTGTGTACCCCACCCATTGAGTTGAAAACTTGAAAAATCATCACCTTTGTCCCTGGTTGATCTCACCCTTAGAAATGAATGGAGCACTTCTCCCATCTCTCTCTCCAACCAAGAACTTGGATGCTCTTGTCATCATCAACATATAGGGCTAGATTTACTGCAAATCGATTATCATACCGACTTTGTGTGGATTGATTCCGATTTTGCAAACTCACCTATGTAGTAATAAGTCAGTTTGCAAAATTTCCATTTGGAGTAGGTTGTAATTTGCCCTACCTCATGAATATTAATGAGGTAGGTTGCAAATTGTGACTCACTCCGATTGGAAGCCGGCACAGGGATAGTGGCCTGCTAGGGTCAGCAGAACACCATGTCTGTGATTGCCATCAAATAAAGTAAGCTTTTTTTTTTTTTTTTTTTAATGCAGCTCATTTTCCTTAAAGGAAACAATGCTATATGTAAAAAGAAAAGTGTACTTTAAGAAAAAAAGTTTGATAGTTGGCAGTGGTACTGTGGACCACGGCCTACTTTCCAACAAAGTTTTTTAATATCCACAAAGTGATACTGATTCGTACCTTGGAAGGGATGCCCATAACAGGCCCAATCAAAATTGCAGTCCAGTATCCATTTCTAAATCAGTTTTGTGATTTGCCAAACCTTTACTGGATTACAAAATGGATTTTGTAAATACCAAGCCTTTTTGCAGTTGCCAACTATCTAAGTTTGTGTATCGTAGGCTATGTGACTGCAAAATGGCTTACTACATCCCGTCCTTAGGGCTCTACAAAATGTGAAATAAATACAAATAAATAACACATTTGGGAATCAACAGACACATGAGCCCAAATTACCTCACACTTACCCAGCCACAGAGTACAGCTGCCCTCTGGTACACAGCACAAAAAGGGAATTTAACCTAATTCATATTGTATGTTCTTTCCAACCATACCAAACTTGGAAGTTATTAAGTTATTGCCAAAAAGAGAGCGTGAGAATTATCAGAAAAATATTTCAGAGCAACTCTGTGGATGAGCAATAGTATGCCTATAAGTAGCGCTGGGATTATCAAGAGAGCTCCAGGGCAAGGCAAGGAGCAAAGCTGATTGTGAGTTCTGGGTATTATCAGGAATGACTCTGAGTTCTTCTTAGTGTTATTCGTGGCTCTTGTTGAGAGCTACTATCATGCTTACCAGATTCTATCTCTGGTAATGTACAGCTAACACCGTGCTTAATTTGAGCCGGTTGTTTCTGGTGCTAGACACCGGCACTAAATTGTCAGCACTGGCTCTAGTGACAGCCTACCACATGATGGCGCTGTCTGAGATGTGCACAACAACCGTGTTTATTAAGTCAAATGGCATTGAAAATGAATAATACCAGCCTCTCACACCATTATTGTAGCTTTGTGTGGCCTGAAATAGTCTGAATTTTCACACTTGTAGGAGTGCGATGGTTAGGTGTTATGTTGGTACTGGCATTGGCAGCGCTGACAGGGGCAACGCATGGTGCAGGCTGCAGTGGCCTTCCGAGAAGGGCGCTGGCACTTAATTTTTTACAAATTAAGTACTGGCTATGATTTAGAAATAGTGGGAAACAAAAGCTTTTTCCTACGATTGCTACATCATGAAGGAATTCCAGGCCCCTCTGACAGCGCTGGCTCTCTGTTCCAGTGGAGATAAGAGACCACGGCTTCAGGAGGGAAAGGGGAGGAAAGGTATAGAGTCTGTTGGCAGGTATTTTTATCACAGTTGGGAAAGGGAGAAGAGGCCATGATATGTATATCTCCCTCAATTACTCCTCTGCCTCTGCATAGCAGATGAAAACACATGCAGCTGATTTAGGGCGTTTTTCGGAACATAACATTGTAAATGGGTAAAAGACAACTTGAGCTTCGCCCTTGTAGTCTATCTGCTGCCACTCCTTGGTGAAAACCATCCCTGTTATGCACTGTTACCCATCTATAATTCTATGGGGTTTTTAAAAAAAAAATGTATTGATCATTTAGTCATTCCGTCTTACATTCAATTACAATCACTGTTGCATTCAAGCATTTTTAAAGTTCGCTCGGTCCCATAAGGCCTGCTGTTGCCAGTTCTCATGGCTTATCGGCATTGCTTGTTTACTTCTTATCTTCGTGGATGCCCCCAGCCTCCCTGCAATCCCTTATTTACATCACTAATCCTCAATAGGATGGAAGTTTAAGCGTGTTACATCATTTCGCTCCCTTCCTGTCAGAGGCCAAGAAACAAACATCACAAATCAACAAAACAACTCCCTACCCTCTCTCCCCTCCCCCCCCTTACCGGGCGTGTCATGTATGGTAACCCTCTTATTTTCCCAAGGAGTGGTGTATGTCCTAGTTCCCCCGGTCTATCATGTTGTTCTCTCGTCTTTGTGTTTGTATAGGCAGAGGGGCCTCCCTCTTCCCTCATTTACCCCCGCTCCCCTCCCCCGGCTTCTAGCCTTCTTGGTTCATAGGTTAGGGGCTCCTACTTACTTCTCCCTCCTGGGCTTCTCCTTGTGGAATTTCTTCTGTCTCGATCTCTGGGTTCTTTAATAACTCCACCAGTGCTGCCCATGATCTAGCTGCCTCCAACGCTTTTTCACTACTTGTTTCCTTGGCTATTCATAATCTTACTGCTCCCTCACAGTCTGCCCATTTTATAAACTCCCGCTTCCACCTATGTGTATTAGGGCCCCTCCATGTTTTCCAGTGGCTTGTGATATCTGTCTTTGCTAAAACCAGACCCAAGTCCTGGAACTTACTTGTTATCTTGTTTTTAGCAGTATGGGGGAACCAATGCAACAGACAGTACCCCAGTGTTGCGGCTACCTCCTTTTCCGTCACCTCCGCCAGTATTGTAGTCACCTCACCCCAAAAGTTGCTCAGGCCTGGGCAGCCCCAGAACATGTGGAGGAATTCCGCTTCCTCTTCATTACAACGCGGGCATACCGCTGTTTGTATATTAAAGTATCTATTAATGCGACCCGGTGTGAGGTATGCCCTGTGCAGAACATAAAAATGAACTAGTTGAAATCTGGCATTTCTGGTACTCTTGCTCGCTCTTTCCACCAGTTCTCCCCATACTAACTCAGCTATTGGCTCTCCTAGATCTTCCTCCCAATTCTGGTGTAATTTACTCAAGGCAGGGAGTGTCTCGTGACTAAGTCGCCTGTATAGGCAGGTAACTGCTTTGTATGTTCCTGCTGCGGTTATCACATACTGACACCCCTCTGACGTAAGTGGCTCCTCGAGCCCCCCTTCCCATTGTTTGTGTATCGCTGCTGTGAGGGCAGTATGTAATAGGAAGTCCCCTCCGGGTATGTCGTTCCTCTCTCTAAGATCATTAAAGGGAAGTAAGTTTCCCTCTTCGTATAGTTCCCCCACCGTGGATACCCCTGCTTCTCTCCAGTCTCCTAACCTTCGCCAGTCTCCCCCATGTGGAAGTGCTTCACATATAGACAGTGGGATCTCTGGGGTATATGGGCGTTTAGTTTTATATCTCTGCAGGCTTCTATTCCAGCATTTGCTAGCTATTTTTAGTTCGGTGGTCATTTCTCGCTACTGAATGGGGGAGTCTCAATACCACACATGAAAGGAGCCCCAGATTTGGTGTTGTATCGCCTTGTTGCACCGTCCCTCTCACCCGGCTCGCTAACCATTTCGTGAGCCATTGTAGTTGGGCCGCTATATAATAATACTCAAAATCTGGTGCCGCCAGCCCTCCCGCTGCCCTTGGCCCCATTAGCCCTGAGAGTGCTACTCTGCGCCTTCCCGTTCCCCATAAAAACGCTGTTGTCAATGCTTGTAGCTGTTTAAACATCCCCAACTGGGATCCAAACCGGCAGCACTCCGAAATAGTATAGGAGTCTCGGTAAGGTCACCATCTTTAGTAAGGCTACTCTGCCTGCTACTGATAGGGGGAGGGTCCCCCAGAAATCGAAACTAGCTTTCACTCCCCTCAATGCTCTCCCCCACATTGCCCTCTAGTAGGTCCGCTTGGTCGTGGTATATCTGGGCTCGCAAATTTGGTAAACATCGATTTTCCCACTGAACTCCCTCTGTCTCCTGTGGTCCCTCTCTACCTCCCTTGGCAGGGAAGAGGCACGACTTCGTCCAATTCACCCTAAGGCCTGCCACTCTCTCTAGTGCTGCTAGCAATTCCCTGGCTCCTTGAAGTTCCTCCCTCACATTACCAAGGAATAATAGCAAATCATCTGCATATAATGCGATGTGGTGTGTTTGACCAGCGACCTCCAGCCCCCGATAATAGCACCCCTTCCTAGCCCTGGCTAGACTCTGATAAGAGCTTGCCCGTCTTAACCCTAGCCGTAGATTCTGTGTATAGTAAGGCCGTCCACTCCACGAATTCAGGTCCCAACCCAAACCTTCTCATCACTCTAAACAGGTAAGGCCACTCAAGGCTGTCAAAGGCCTTCTCTATATCTACTGCAAAAATGGCCGCTTCCTCTCTACAGTATGAATCGGCTTCAAGTATACGCACTAATCTCCTGACATTCAACGCTGTGTTCCTGGAGGGTATAGATCCTGCTTGGTCCTGGTGTATAAGATCTACCATGTGCAGAAGGAGGCGGGTGGCTAGGATCTTACTCAAAATTTTATAGTCCAGGTTGAGCATAGAAAGCGGCTTATATGCCGTCTTACCAAATGGAGGTTTCCCCAGTTTCAACAGCGGGATAATCACTGCCTCCCTCATTGATTCAGGGGCCCTCCCAATCTGCTTTGCCTGATTATATATTTCCACTAGCCAAGGACCCAATAGGTCGATATATGGGGAGTAAAACTCCACTGGGAGTCCGTCTGTCCCTGGTGTTTTATTTCTGGCCATGGCTTTGATAGCACTCCTCACCTCTCCTAGCTCTATTTCCCTCCCTAGAGACTCCGCTTCTTCCTCCAGTAATGCTGGCAGTTCAATGTCTCCCATGAAATCATTAATTTCCTCATTTGTGGGGGATACCCTACTTTCATATAGCCCTGTATAGTACCTCTGGAAGATATCGTTGATATCTTGCTGCCGATGACGGATCTCCCCTCGTTCCTCCTTCATTTCCGATATGACCGACCCTCTCTTAGCTGGATTTGTCAGCCAGGCCAACAATGCCCCAGTCTTATCCCTCTCAGTGTAGGCCCGTATCATGTAATTTTTGTAATCAAAGCAGGGCAATCGCTCAACTTCCTCAACTACTGTTTTCTTAGCCACTAGCAATTCCTCCTGTTTATCCCTCCTCTCTGGTCTCTCTCTCTAATTCTCTGAGCCGCTGTTCTGCCACCATGGTGTCCCTCATGAGTACCTTTCTTACCCCCACCGCCTCAGAGATGCACCTGCCCCGTATTATAGCCTTGAAGGCCTCCCATTTCACTAATGTTTTCGCAGCTGTCCCAGCATTCTCATCAAAGTATTGTCCGATCGCTGTGCGTATTGTTGCCTGAAAGACTTGGTCCTCTAACGCCTCAGGTCTCAGGCGCCAAGTCCGGATTTTTGGCCTATCTCTTGTCCAGACCAACCCCACCAGCAGCGGGTTATGATCTGAGATCGTTCTTGCCAGGTACTCACTCGTCTGCACACACCCATGTACATCCGGGGAACACAATATGGAGTCTAGTCTAGCATGCAACTCATGTGGGGCGAAAAAAACGAGTAATCTCTGTCCCCTGGATGTGGCGCCCTCCAAGTGTCTATCAGCTCCCATTGCTGCTGCCAGTTTCCGCGGGCCTCTGCTACTCCACGCATGGGTAAGTCTGGGAGGGGCGGGTAGGAACTATCTAGCACCACATCTGTAATGCAGTTGTAGTCCCCCCCCCTATTATCACCGATCCCGTCAATGCTGGTGCCAGTGTCCTAGAGAGGAGCGCCAGGAACGGAATTTGATCAGTGTTTGGCCCATAGATGCTACCTAGCGTCACATCTTTCCCATCTAATTTGCCTAGCAGAATTACATATCTCCCGTCGGGGTCTAGTATTTGCTTAGTGCATTGGAACGGTACTCCTGCTCTTACCCATATCAGAACTCCTCTAGCAAATGCCGAGTAGTTCGTGTAGTATACTTGCTCTCGCCATTTACGTTGTAGCGCAGCTCCCTCTTTTGCAGTTATATGTGTCTCCTTCAACATAGCGATTTGGGCCCCCCTCCTCACTAAATATTCATGTACCCTATGGCGCTTTGTCATAGTATGCATCCCTCGTACGTTCCACGAGATGCACTTAAGATCTATGGGGGATGCCATTGGATTGGTCCTGTCCGTTCTCCATCCATTTCCCTACCCTGACACGCCTGGTCCTTAAAAACAACTCCCTATACAAACAAACACCCCAACTCCCCCTCCCCAGGACAGGTAAAGGTAGTCCAGATCCCATCCAAACAAAAGAAAATACAGGTAGAGTTCCTCGTAACTTTGGGGTTGCGAAGCTTACCCACCGGGTCCGGGAGCCCCACTAGCCGTACATCCCCCATTATTATGTCCGGATCTTCGGACCCAGCTTTCATATTGTCTATCATCTTTTCTCCAGCTGGATTTCTCATCCTCGACCTCAACTCTACCTCCATAAGGCTATGTTCTAGCAGTTCAACTGAATTCTCTGCGTCCTCTTCTCTCTTTAGACAATTTAATTAACTGATTTGGGCGTTATCTTTGGTAACTCTGTCTCCGAGTCTTCATTTGCACTTGTGCCAGCGAGCCATCTGATTGTTTCGTCTCTTGGCCACTTCTGCTCGATCTGGGGCTAGACCCCCCTTGGCTGAGTTCTGCCACCGCTTTAAGGGCTTTGTGCCTCTCAGCTCTGACTTCTGTTGAGGAGGGCGCTCTTGCTGCGTTCTGTCCCTTATCCTTCTTCTTCGGCGCTGATCCTGGTGAAGATCCACGCCCTTCGTGACCTGGGCCAGAGTCAAGCCATTCCCAGGCTTCTTGTGGTGTGTGAAAAAACTGCACCCCCGTTTAGCCAACCACTCTCAGTCGTGCTGGGAACAGCATCGAGTACGGGACCTGTAATTGCCTCAGTTTCTTTTTAACTATTAAGAAGGAAGCTCTCTGCCTTTGTACTTCCCTAGTGAAGTCGGGGAATATCATCACTCTGCTGTTATTTCTTTTTTCTAGCGGGCTTGATGGAGTATGTGGTCTCAGTCTCTGTAGTGTAGAAGCCGCGCCACTATGGGTCATGGGGGAGGGGGGGCCCTGGTTTGGGGATCCTGGCTGGGACCCTGTGCGCTCTCTCCAGCGCATAAAAGGACGCAAGCCCCTCGGGTGCTACTTCTGTCCTGATCCAATCTTCCAGGAATTGCACCATATCAGTTCCCTCTCCGGCATTCCTACTATGCGTAGGTTATTCCTATGAGACCTCCCCTCGCTGTCCTCTGCTCTTACTTCAAGGATCCGCACCTTGGTTTCAATGTCCCTGAGGGATTTTTGCAGGTCTGTCACTGCTCTGGGGAGGTCAGAGAGTGTCTTCTCCGTGGTCGCTACTCTTTCTTTTAATTTGCGGTGGTCATCTTTCAATAGGTTCAAGTCCATGCCAATTGCATCTATTTTCGTTTCTAGGGCCTCCCTGGAGACCGTAATGGCTTGCAAAATGTCCGCCAGAGTGGGCCGTGCAGCAGCCGTGTCCTTCCTCGACTCCAGACTCTCATCGTCATCATCTGTCTGGATACCGCCCCCCCCCCATGCTGAGGGCGCTATATCCTCTGCGTTTCGGGACTTTCCCCATCTAGCCAGCCAGTCACTCGCCTCGTCAGGCTGGATATTCACTAGTAGGGGCGACAGTTCCTCAACACTTCTTCCAGTCCCCTATCACCTTGGCGGGATGTTCTCTGTGTTGCCCCTTAGGTCTTCTCTTCCTGTGTTCCTGTTCTTCCAGCCGGTGGCCATCCCAAGTTCGTTCTTGCTCCGCGTGGCTGCCTTCCTCCTCTTCGAACTGTCTGGTCCTTCCCCACTATTCCCACGTGCCTCAGGGCCTGTATATGCACTCTATTCAATGCGCCACTTAATCGCGCCATCCTACCGCCGTCATTGCCCTTCTCTTCTGCCAGTGCCACAACCTCGCCGCCTCCACTCTTCTGCTCCTCTACTCGGCCGTCCCAACACCTCTGTGGCAACCACTCACTGCCCGGTTGTGACTTCGCTAGCTGTCCACCGGTTCCTGCCACTCCTTCTCTGGACAGCCTCTGCTATTAGGCGCAGTTATGTTGAGGCCCTTCACTCTGCTCTGAAGGCGACGATTCTCTTTATCCGCCTCCCCCGTTCACGGGCTCGCTGTCTTCTCCGCTCTATATCGCCCTAGTGCACTGCCTGGTTCTCTGCTCTCGTGACCGTGTGCCTCAGGGCCTATTTCTGTGTTCAGGCCGGGCGCGCTCCTCGGACGGGGCAGCAGTCGCCTCTACCCTACTCCTCTTCCTCCTTCCGGCCTCAGGGCGGCCCCAGCGTTCTGCTACCAGTGCCGCACTCTCGTTGCCTCCGCTCCTCCTAACAGCCGCCCCTATTCTTCTGTGGCGCTCACTCACCGCTCCAATGCGCCGCCGCCGGCTGCCCGCTAATTCTTGTCTCTTCTTCACCGGGTAGCCTCCGGAGTTTGAAGCGGCTGTGTCGGGGCATTTTTCTTTGTTTTTGCTCCGATAGGGGGCCACTCCAACTGCTTCCTCTGCTCGCAAACTCTCAGGCTCAGCCGTCTCACATCGCCATGGCCGCCATTTTGTCCGCTACCTCGCGGGTCCCCAATTTGCGTCTTTCCTTTTCTGGGTGCCCACGCTCTGGGGCCGTTCTGCCACAAAGTCCTCGTTTAATTAGAGGGCCTGGGGCTCAGGATCATGCCGGATGGGGGATATCTGGGCCGTAGCTCTGTGGACCGCTCCCGTCTACATCGGCGTCAAGCCACGCCCCCATCTATAATTCTATATGTTGATACAATACACAGAGCACAGCTGTGAGTGAGACAGAATATTATCAGAATGGTGCTCTTAATTGCCCCTCTTTTTTAAATAGAACTCCGACTGAAGTTGCATGTTATCCAGGCCAGGTTCTCAGTAGCAGTCGGCCAAGAACAGGTGTCTGAGGGCTTTTGGTCCGCAATAAACCTCCCAAATCAAAGTGAGTTTGGGTACTCTGAAATCAGAACTCTGAGTGAGCCTGCATTTATCAAAAGCAGATTTGTGAGTATATCTGGTTATTATCTTCAACATAGCTGTGGATGAATGAAGGACTCACACTGTTATTATGAGCAGAGTTCTGTGTATCTAGGAGGTATGTCTTTCTGGACTGAGCTCTGAGTATATCTGGGCATCAGCAAAGCCAGCACTGAGTGAGTTGGCGTACAAGCTGGCCACTATTAGAAGTAAGCTCTGAGTGGGCATGGTTTTTATAGTCTCTATGATAAAACTGCAGTACTGGGATCATTTGTGTCCAGGCTTCCAGTAAGTTGCACAATGTCTATAGTGAACACAATTAAAGTTTTTGGAGCTGCTTCTCCTGCTCTGTTTGGAAGTGGATGATGTTAAATTCATTATGAGGTCACTATTTGGTATAATGAGATGCAGAGATCTGAGTGAAAGTATGGTTTATCAAGGAAAGAAGTATGGGCCAATGCACCTGAGCCACTGTCAGAGCTGTTGGTGTATTTTAGTTATCAGCAGCTTGTTTTGGGGTTATGGTCAAGAGCGTAAAATTAATGCAGTCTGACTGTGATCAAGAGTTCACCTCTAAGGGCGTGGTTACAAGTATAGATGCTACTTAGCGCACCTAATAAATAATGATACCACGGAGTAAGTTATTTATCGTTTGCAATAAATATCATCTATTACAAATTTGTGGGGAATATCATGCGGATTTTGGTGTTTAACGCACCAAAATCTGCATGGTACGGTAAATACCATATGCTTTTCCCCTGTTAACTTTCGGCAGGTTTGACCTGCCGAAAGTGAACGAAGGTGAAGGTATTTAATGCATGCGAAAATTATAAATACCTTCCACCTCATAATTCCAATCTGTGCGTAAACAGGGATTTACCCACGGGTCGGAATACACCGGCCCACACGTAATTAGGCCCTATGTGTGTTTAGGGCTTTAGAACCTGGCTCTTAAAGAATCTAGGTTTCATAAGCTGAGTTCTGAGTGGATCGCTGGTCTACATTCAGACTGGCCACTGAAGAAACAATGTTCTGATTGAACTAAGAGCGGTCTTTAAAAGAGACCACCATCTGTGAGTTCCAACAAGTGATGAAGAACTGATTTTATTTAACTCAGTAACTCTTTGAGTGGGATTCCCAGCATCAAGATATTAGTTAAATAGGGGAGGTGCTCGCTAGACAAGAGCATTTAATCTTAGCTTGCATTCATGTTTTTGGGGAAAATGCGCTTTAAAATCTGCCACGGCAACCAATTCTTTAAAAAATGTTACGGGCAGTGACATCATGAGTAGGCATCATTCTCACACGGGAAGGTTTGTCTGTTTCCAGACTTCATCATTCAGTACACCCTCATTTTTCAAAAGCGCTATGTCATGTGTGGTGGTGGAGGCTACTGTCCAGTGAAGTGGGTCACTGGAGGGCACCCCTGCTTAAAAAATAGTTACAGCACCACCGGTGACCAGTTGCCCAGGAGTTACTAGGACAGTCCAGGTTTTTCACCATCTGACCTAGTAGATTTCAGTAAATTTAGCACACACCCCATCCACTTTTCAGAGATGGTTGACAGAACACAGAGGGAGACAAGTTTTGATGTGTTCCATGGCAGGATTAGTTGGTACCCCTTATCAGAAAGGAATTTAAGTAACACAGATGATAATATGTGTGAAAGTTGCAATTAACTACTACTTAGGTCTTCATGAACTATTTTTATGTTGACGACCACTGTCAATTGAGACATTCTTGCAACTTATTGGATGCAAAATTGTAGTCTTACCTCTATGTTTGTGGAATGCCTCGGTGTTTGGCTTAAAACATCTGGTCTTCCTAACTCCATGCCAGTGGATGGTGAAACTATGATCCGATTTCCCTTCACAACTAGGTCAACGCAGTGTACTTGTCATGAGGAGTGAACCCAGTTTGCCATGTTAGGTGTGACTGGTGGGTAAGAGCGGCTGTTGGTGTGGAAACAAGCAAACATCTGCAGAGTGTGGGGGCCACATGGCTGCCTGTCACATGTCTGTACTCCTATGCAATATACATTAAAACAATTGTTCCTAGTACTTTTTGCCAGCCATAACTTTGCCTATTGTGCGCAAACCCTCATGCAGGTTGCCTCATAGACTGACACACTTCAGTTACTCATTCATTCTGGATCTGAGCGAATGCCACTGCCTCGCATGCAACTCAACACCTCTCCGAAAAGGGTTCTGAAAGAAACAAATTTACGCCGGTGCTCAGTGAGGGGACTGAATACACTGAAGATCCCCATCCCTGTGGGCTATCTCATGCAATGTTAGATTCCTTCTGACAGAGTGGACGGCCTCAAGTGGGCTGCTGATGACGTCAAGGTCCTGTGAGGATGGGCCTTGAGATGACCCTGAAACAAGAGAAGAAGAGCCAGATAAGCAGCCTGGAAATCAATGAGAGATGATCCTCACTGACACGTGCTGGCCTGATGTGCTAGTGTCAAAGGAGACGGCGTTTTCAGCACATATCATCTGACCTTTGTTCATTCCTTAAACAGAGACATGCGTTCACATTGCACCCTGGGTATCTGCATCCAGAGTCATTGGGTGGGCAGGTTCTGGAGAGACGAGTAGGTGTGAAGAGTGACATCCTGATACTACATAAAGGTAAAGCATTTAGAGACATATGTTTGGATTGTATAGACAACTTATTTTTACCCTCATATCAAGACAAGTCTAGATGGTGCCAGAGAGCAGCTTTATTTTCTAATTATCTGTGTATTAGAAGTTTAACACGACACAGTCTAGCAACTTCAAGGAGCAGTGTTACAGTTGTTATGTTCTGCAGATTTTAACACTAACATGAAGGTCTGTAAAAGTTGGGGCTCAGTCCTTTCTTTGTGGTCACTGGTCACAGTTTGGGGCGGGGGGTATCATGGAGGGATGTCGGAGAAGGTTAGTGCAGGTTTGTGTTGAGGGGAGTGTGGTGGCCAAAGCCAGAGTCGGACTGGCCTATGGGGCAATCAGGCAGTGCCCGAAGGGCTGTTCTGACAGGTCAGTGTGTGGGCAGTTTTTTTGCCTGTTTGTGGGCTTGTTTTATGACCTGCTGGGCCAGTGTTTACTGCTGATTTGCCAGATATATACACAAGCATTGCTTGCAACAAGCATAAATCCATGCAGTCGTTCATACCTTGCAAAACACGTATACAGCGTGTCTTTACTAGCTCAGAACTACCCCAATTTGCAAACATGGGCCACTTTTTTAGTTTTAAAATTCACTTATGGGGGCCACTTTTATTTTGCTGTTCGCGCCTATTTTCTGTCCCAGTCCGAATCTGGGGCAAACTCATTCATGCTGAGAAAATAACTGCCCCGTTGTTGCTTTGATGCGTTGAAGTGCTGTTTAAGCTCATTAAATGTGTCTCCATCCTGGCCTCATTCAGCTGACACCTTCGGTTTGGCTCGTTGATGTAAACTAAGGGTTAGTGAGTAGGAGCACTCTGATTGATATGGCATAACGTTTATTCCGTCTATCATTTGGCGATGCGGCGAGCACAAGGTAAGTGATTTTCGTTTTTTTAAATTTAATTTTCCCTCGTCGTCGTCTGTCGACCCCCTCCCCACCCCGCCCACCGCTCTTACCGGCACAGCCAGCTCCTGGTATATTTCTGAGAGCGTTGCGTCATGCTTGCACCACGTAATGTGGTACATGTGTTCAGTCGCAGCCGGTGCAGGTAGGGGCGGTGGGGCGGGGCAGGGGGGAAGTGACAGACGACAGAATAGGCAAAATAAAATAAATAAATAAAAACACTTACCTTGCGCTCGCCTTATTACCGATGCGGCGAGCGCAAGGTAAGTGGTTTTATTTATTTATTTTATTTAGCCTATTCCGTCGTCTGTCGCTCCCCCATCGACCCTGCCCGCCCCGCCACCCCCGCCACCGTGCTTACCTGCACCGACCGCCACTGCATGCGTGACGCAATCCTCTAAGTCATATTTTTTAAGCCATGCAAAGCCTCTTTGAATGGCTTCATATAGAGTAATTCAACGCAGCGCAAATCGCTGTGTTGCATTACTCTGCACATGGGAGGCGTTCAATGGGTGTTGCAGTGAGTGTTCCCATGCAACTCCCATGGTTTTCGATGCAGTCCCAGTTTTACTGAACCTTGTAAACCTGGGAATGCGCCAAAAGGATACGTCTCCCCGTGAGAGGCATAACGAGGAGAAATATCTTTATTTCTCCTCGTTCTTTCCCAGTGGCGACTGGTGACATTTCAAAGTGGTGAGGCGAGTAAACTTCCACTGAGAGTGCATCCAGACCTATAAAACTGGCTATCCCATCTCTGCTGAGCAGTTTTTGAAAAGCGCAAAGCACAGAAGCCAACAAACACCTGCTGTTCACAGTTTATATTGAGCTCTATGTGGTTTATACACCGAGATAAGCACGAGTGCGCAGTATGCATCTGTCATTTACAGTTTATACTGGTCTATAAAGAGGCAGCACTATATCTGATCTAGACTGAGCGGTTTACCTCCCCCATGTCTCTGTCAATGTGAGCTTAACTCACTGAGCCATCATGCCGACGTAAAGGGCATCAAAAAAGCACAAATGAGGAGCGGTGGGAGTCTTGCCACTGATTGAAATAGAAGTGAGTGCATGTCTTATGACCAGGTCAAGTGATTTCCACTCTGTTTTAATTTTGCTCTGTCATGTATAGTCTCCGGTACTTTTTATCCAGGAAAAACTTGTTTTCGTAAATGAATCTCAAAGTTTCCAAAAATCTTTGAAAACAGGCCTCAAAGTCAGCCCCAATCAGACCAGGATACCCTTGTATACTCTATAATTATGGAACAAACTGAGAAGGTGGAGCCAGGCTGAGGCTTGGAGCAGCTCTGGTCGTGAGCAGTGCGTATGACTCCAAACGTGTATGCACTTTAAGCAGTAACGTCACACAGCACTGCGTCACACTAGTACACCACACCACCACAAGTGCTAGACGTTTTAGAAGATACCACAACTATTTGCCATGAAGAGCGCCCTGAGCCTTCCACAGCTACTGTCTAGACTGGACAACCTTCGTCCGTAAAGCAAGGACGTTTTGTTATCTAAACTCGTCACCTTCCATCATCTGTGAAACTACAGGTGAATTCATATCCTGTGAAACTACAAATGATTCTCTGAAACTCCATCTTGGAGTAATCTAAAACGAGACAACAAACCCACACATTCAAAGGAGCCTGAATTTCACACATTCACAGAAAGGGTCACAAATGTGGATTACGTGTAGCGTTTCTTTTGCTTTTAAATAAATACTCATTGAAAATGTGGGTGAAAACATCCAACTTTTGACATTTGGTTCTTCAAGCTGTACAAAAAACACCCAGGCTAGTGTTGAGGCAGGCTAAAGTAATGAAGATTATATAACGCATTCTGAAATATTAATTGTCACGGAACCAGCATTTCACTCTCTGTCCCACTTGCACACTCATGGAATGATGCACGTGTCTTTCACCAGAAGGAGAGCACACACGACCAGAAGACTGCATACAAGCAATCGACTGAAAGCGTCCCTTAGAGCTAGGGTGTCAAGATAGCCGAATACAATTGTAAAGGTGAGACACCCAGCAGAGACACCCCATCGCCACTGTAGAACAATGCCTGCTCTTTCACAATGGAAGACATCATTTTTCACGAATATTTCTACGCAAATTTGCACCGACATTTGAACCACCTGACATAGCAAAAATTACATCTGCTCCATTTGACAATGCAAACAGCCTGTCCAAATACTCGTGCAAAATTGCACAGGCATAGCAAGCTACCTAAACAAGGAAGGTCAGTACAAAGTTGCACGGCGACCGTTCTAAGCCACGTTTTCCGAGGTATAAGTCTCTTTGAATTGATTTCTTTTACATCAAGGACAGTCGCGGCCGGCATGACTCGCGGGGAGGGGAGGAGGGATGGGGGTCTGCAGCACACATAGGAAGATGAAAAAGCCTCTGTGGGTTGTTTTTGTGTAGGAAAGTGCTTATTTCTCCACAAAAAAAATCCTGCCCAGCTTGGGGGGTCGTACCAGCTTTTTCAACCACAACGCATTCCTCGCTATACTCCTCTCCCCTCTCTGGGCCGTCGCCATTGTTCCGTGCACCTCCACCACCTCCCATGGTTCTGACTCGAATGGAGTACGGAATTTTGACCCTGGGTGTCTGTCTTTCACAACCACTGTATCCCCTCTCTTGAGTGCAACCCTCTTCTCTCTACGTCTTTTACTGGCCATCTCATTGGCTCTAGTACGTTTGGCTTGAACGGTCTCCTCATTCATAGTGCCCGGTTCCCACTCAGCGCTCACGGGAACTACATCTCTGACAGCTTGTCGCATTATTAGGTCACTAGGCGCACACCCAGTGGTGCTGTGTGGTGTTTGCCTATAAGCCCGTAGAAACCTCTGTAGGCACTCCTCAAGGTCCTCCCGCCTGGCGACTCCAATCCGAAGGGTTTTGTTGATAGTCCGCATGAGCCTCTATATGTTGCCATTGGCTTGAGGCCATTGGGGTGTTATCTTCCGGTGACGGATGTTATGGTGTTCCATGTACTCACGAAACTCTTGTCCATGGAAGGGAGGACCATTGTCTGTACGCACTACTTCGGGTGTTCCCAGAAGCGCAAATATCTTTTCTAGCGCAGGCTTCACGTTCTCAAAAGCTGTCGACCTCACAATGTCCACGACAGGAAACTTGGAGTAACTGTCGAGTATCACTAGGGTTGACCTCCCGTCGGGGAAACTCCCAAAGTCCATACTGACCGATGCCCAGGGTTTCATTGATGGTTGTTCAGTGATTATGGGCGGAACTGGTGCTTCCGCTCCCGTGATTTGGCACTCATGACAGCTCCGCACCTTTTCTTCCAACATGCGATCCATTCCAGGGAACCATACTTTTGTCCGCAAACGTGCCTTGGTCTTCTCAATTCCCTGGTGCCCTTGGTGAGCCAGGTCAATCGTTCGCTTCCAGAGCTTGGCTGGTATTACGATCTTCGTTCCTCTGAGGACGATCCCCTCACTACTTTCGCTGAGCTCGTCTCGGCATCTCCAGACACCCATTCGCATTTCTTTATCCTACTCTGTCCTTCTGCTCGCTCCTTCCAGGAAGTTCTTCCAGGCATGGTTTTTGAGCGTCTCCTTTACAGCCACCAAACACTCATCCTCATCCGTGCCTGCCCGGATTACCTCCAAAGACAGAGCTCGAGGGCAGGACTCTCCAGTGATGTGCCTTACAAACGATTCCGCTCCATCATCCACCTCGGCTGATTTGTGGCATTGGCTAGCGGGTGTCGCGACCGATAATCCGCCGGGTTGTTCGCCCCCGGGCGGTAGACCACTTCAAAGTGGTAGTGTTGAATCTGCACAGCCTATCTCTCTATTCTCGGTGGTCCGCTCCTCGCCATTCCCGTGAACAGGGGGACCAATGGTTTGTGGTCCGTCACGACTTTAAACTTATGGCCACAGAGGTAGATACCGAAATGCTGACACGCCCACCTTATCGCCAGTGCCTCCCTCTCAATCTGGGCATAACGAGTTTCCACCGCAGTCAATGCTCGACTAGCATATGCGATTGGCACCCAGTTCTCTTCGCCCTCCCGTTGCAGGAGTACTGCTCCGAGGCCCACCGGGCTCCCATCAACCACTAGTTCCGTGGGATGCCCTGGCTTGAAATAAGCCACCGTGGCCCCCTGCAACAATGCCTCTTTGATGTCTTGGAAGGCCTTCGCTGCTTCCCCGGTCCATTGCCACTTCACATCCTTCTTAGTTAGCGCCCTCAGCGGCTCCGACAGTGTAGCCAAATGGGGAATGAAACGGCCGCAGTAATTCACCATGCCGAGGAAGCTCCTCATCTCTGACTCATTCTGTGGAATGGTTGCTGCCTTGATCGCCTCCACCTTGGCAGGGTCCACCTGCAATCCTTCCTTTGAGAAACGGTAACCGAAGAATTCCACTTCGTTGGCGTAGAACTGGCACTTCTCTCTGTGGAGCGTCAGCCCCTGCTCCACCAGCCGTTGGAGAGTAGCCCTCACTCTCTCATGGTGTTCCTCGAGGGTTTTGGAGAAAATGAGCACATCATCACTAACATTGATTACTCCCATGAGACCAGACAATGCCCCTCGGATGGCATCCTGGAATACCTCCGCTGCTGAGGATACCCCAAAACTGAGTCATTTGAATCGCCGCAATCCTACATGGGTTGAAAATGTAGTGATGTAACTGCTGGACTCGTCGAGCAATAGTTGGTGGTATCCAGAATTGAGGTCAACTTTGGAGAACCACTGCGCTCCGTTAATATCAGCAACTATTTTGTCAATTGTAGGAGTAATATGTCGTTCTCGTTTGATAGCGGTGTTGGGCAAGCGCATGTCCACACATAGTCTTATGGCTCCGGGTTGCTTTGGTTTTGGAGCAATCACTAGCGGCGACACCCACGGGGTGGGACCAGATACCTTCTCAATCACTCCCATTCTCTCCAATTTTTCCAGTACGGCCTCCACCAGCGGTCTTAGGTGAAATGGCACTCTGCGGTGTTGCAGTGCCACAGGTTTAATCATTTTGTCTATGTGCAGTTTCACTTTGACCCCTTTTAAACACCCTAGCCCCTCGAACAGATTAGGGAATTCCTCCATGATCTTGTCGGCATGTGATTGGTGTATTGGCCTTGCAAATCTTACTAGCCCTAAATCCTCTGCCGAATGACAGCCTACCAGCGTGCCTGCACTGTCTTTTGTCACGTGAAAACGGGTTAGTGCTGATTGATCTCCATGCGTGATTTCCACCTCAATCACTCCTTGAAGGGGGATAGGAGTATCTCCTCCATAGGTGAATATTCTAGCTCGGGTGTGCTTTAGCGGCGGTTTGGGTTGGAGTAAGTCATATTGAGCCCCATCGAGAATGTTCACTGACGCGCCCGTGTCAATCAATGCCGTGATTTTGTTCTCTCCTATACTGATCAGGCACATCGGCGGTGGTCTCTTCCTGGAGGTAGTCAGTCCGTCCAGTGTAAGATATTACAAAGACTTCATCTTCCTCATCATCTTCGGTAATCCTCATATTTTGGAACTGACCTTCCGCCTCCTCCGCTAAATCCGTTGCGCGGACCATCTATCTGGGTGCTCCCGATTTTCTTGGCTTGCTCCCTGCTCCAGGCGCCCTTGACGCGCTCATGCACACCTTTTCAAAATGCCCAAATTTTCCGCACTTGAGGCACGTTTTCCCTTGCGCAGGACACCCTCTCGGTGGATGGCTATCGAGCCCACAATTTCCGCAGCCACGACTCCCTGAGCGTCCAGGTACACTCCCTCTTCCCCTGCCGGGTCCCTTCCTGATGGCCTCCACTCTTTCCTCTTTGACCACGGCAGCGTGTCCCGACGCTCCACCAGCTGCTCTTCTCGCCAGAGCCAACTCCATCTCTCCTGCACGGGCATCCGCCAGTTCGTGAGATCGACCTAGGACCAGTATGTTGTCTAATGATATTCCCGGCTGCCGCAGGATGAGCTTCCGCAAGTCCAACGACTTACAGCCTTGGATGAGCTGAGCTCTGATTTCCAACTGTTTATCAATGCCAGTGTACGAGCCCGCTAATTTGCGCAGTCTCGCAAAAAACATGTCCACCGACTCTTCCTCCCATTGCTTAGCTTGGCGTAATTTGAAGTCAAAAGTCCGGGTTGACTTGGGGGTCTTGGGGGGCTTGGGGGTCTTGGGGGACTTGGGGGTCAAAATATCGGTCTAATGCTCGCACTGCTTTGTCATAGTCATTTACATCCCCAGTATCAGGTAGGTCCAGAAATAGCTCATATAGTTCATCACCTCCCATGTGCAGCATTGTGGACTTCTTGACCGCCCCATTCGTTTCTCTGACGGCAATGAAGTAATTCTCTAATTGACCGATCCACTTTCGCCACCTGGGTGCGGCCGTGGCTGGATCCGCCAGTTGGCTGAACGGCGGCAATGCATTCAAGGTGGTGCGCGGGCCCTGGTCTACTACTGCTGGGTCACCTCCCTCCGCTTGTTGGGACATTTTGCCTCCCTTTTGCCTTCTGATGCGGGGGAAGTTGGATATGGTGTTGCTGATCCCACTGTAAGGAAGTGGAACGTATTCCTCCCTGTACTCTGGTAGTGCCCACTGCCTTCACTTTCACCCCCTTCAGCCTGGCACTGCTGGAGGTTGCACCCTCCTCCTTCCTGCACACTGCTTCTCAGGCTTTCCACGCTGAGTACTGGGCCAGACAGTCTCCCAGTCTGCAGCCTGCACCAGCCTCCCAAACTCCGTGCCCTCGCTCAGCACGGGCCTCCTGCTGCCCCTCACGGGCGTTTCCAGCCTCCAGAGCTCTGATTCCTCAATTGGAACCGGCCTCCTGCTGCACCACACGTGAGTCTCCGCGCTGGCCACACAGACCAGTGGGCAGAGACTTCCCTCGCAGCCACAGCACACTCTTCCCAGCACCCGCGGGCGGGCCAACCCCCTCCTTCTCGCGCTCCTCTGCTTCAGCGCTCATAGACCAGGCCGCGCCCTTGCGCTGGTACCTTTTGCGCCGAGGCGCTCCCGTACTCCGGCGTCCGCTCCGCTGGTGACCACTACTCACGGCCGCCTCACGGCAGGTCCACACTCGGACGTGGAGCCTCTCCTCGGCCCACTGTGCACAGGGCCTGCTCCGGATCAAGGTGCCGCCGCAGCACGCCACCAGCCGCAACCAACTAGCAGCACGATAGGGGCTACGGGGCGCACAATGGCGTTCGTCCGCCTCGTCGCCAATGTTATGTGGGGGGTATGGGGGCTAACAGATATCAGGGATGATGTGGGGGCCTACACTCGCTGGGGGCACACGCAGTAAGGGACGTCCACACACAGCCTCGGTTCGTGCCGCCAGCCACGAGCGCTGACGTCACAGTTTATTTATACCTCCTGGTCCGAGCCCGGCCCAGGAGGTGAAGTGGATACAAACTATAGTATGGGCCGGCTGGCTCTCTACATCGGCCGGCTGGCTCACTACAGAGCACCACAGGTTTCACTATTGAAAATGCTGTCATTTGCTTATCTTCCATTAACATCTGTTAATAGTATCTAATCTTCTAGTAAGCACTACTTGTATCTTTTTAATATTTTGTTTAAGTTCCACTTTGTTTCAGTCGCTCTTTGTCCCAATCTCTTACACTCTTAGTACAATTGTGTTCACAATCTGCCTACTGATACCAGTGCATCTTGGTAAGAGGTCGCCCTTTCGCAGTGTGGCTTCAGTATTCCCCAGCCATTCCCTGCACGACACCTGTATACTGTGAAGCTCTCCTGAACTCTTTTCACCACAGTTAACGTTCTGTCTGCTTTGCCTAATCAGAAACCTCTACGGTACCAAGAAAACTATTAACTTCCACACGACAGCAAACTCTGGACCTGCAGGAGTCATCGGACTCAGCGTGCTCACTCCTGTGCACCGAGAAATGAACAACTACTGAGCTTGATTGATGCACTTGCACAATAGGAATGTCATGTCCCTGTCTTGGTGTAGCTGTACATTTCTCCTTAGCAAACAGTTCAACAATTCAAAAAATCTAACTAAGGTATCTCTCTTCAACTTTATGCCGTATACATGTAATAAATCAAAAATCGAAACATATCACAAAACCACAATAACTGCTGTCCTCACAAGTCCAAGAACTAGTTCCACAAAGTAATTAAATTAAAGGTCCGTCCACTGCATTCTACCACAATGCACTTGCTACAAAACCCAACATGCACTGTGCTACGGCTCACTTCTCATTCACTTATCACATGCTCATAAGTCCCTATTGATACTCACATTGTCCTTCTCTGGGTTGCCACTACCTCGTCCTCAGGAACCAAGATTTGGTTGGAGCAGGGTCAATTTGAATTTCGGGGCGAGACCGCCTGAACCATGGAGGTACAGTAATCGGTTCTACAGCCAAATGGGTTCTTTTAATACTGATTAGATCCATTCAGAACCATCAGCTCTGATACCAGATATGTCGGCGTGCAATCCTGTTTCCCATTAACTTACCCAGAATGCACCAACGGCTCGGACCTGGAGCGGTGTAGTCTGTATACGGACTTTGGTGCTCCCAGATCGGACCCGCCTCTAATATGAGTAAGTTCCAGTAATGAAATAAGACTGTAAAATTCTTAACAAGAATGTCAGACACAGGCCAAACTTTAAGGGTTTATATAAAGAATTATTAAGACAAGATACATGAAATATATCATCAGTAAAGTTAGCATGAAAGCATGCAGATCATAAGTACACAGAACTCAGTGAAGTTCAATAGTAAATCCAGCATAGATTTGCTTTCTAAAAGTGGAAAAATGTGGTTCTGTTAAACAGGGGAAAAGCAGGTCCTTTGATAAGACTTTAGAAAAAGGATTTCACGTTACTACACAAGTACATGGTTACCATGAGGTGCACCAATGAGAAGCAGGCAACAAGAAACATTTTACTACAAAATACATTCGAGGATTCTTTCATAATACTATTACATTGGATTCAGACATTCTCACAGTCTATTCAGATGACGTGAGTTGTAAGCGGTTTGCAACAGCTAGGCTGTCCATGGTTGGGTACATCTTAGTCCCAAAGACTTGGAAAGCTCCATGACTTTCCATGTACTTCTTTATTAGAGCAAAGGCAATGATAACAACAACAACGATCACAGAATGTATCGCAACCTCATTTCAAAATGGAAGACAGCACAGTTTCGGTCTATGTTAGCACAAGCTCGATTTATAACATAAAAAAGATAAAACAACGTTCACAACTCCCCTTGATGATTGCTAAATACCATATTGCCAGTGTTAGCAGTAGTGGCATTATTAGACTTAATTGTGTTTGAGACATTTATTAGGGTGGTTGTTCTTTACTGACTGCTTTGTTGTCCACCAGGCCCCTATGCTGAAGTGGCCTAATAGCAAATATCGCCAGAGAGAGAGAGTCTCTGATATATCATACTGTGCTTTTGGTTCACCTGTAATGGAATTAACTGGCAGGATAGTGGACTGATTAGATTCAGCCACTGTTAATGAATGTGAATAGCTAGTAAGTCTAAGGAAAGAACCTGCTTAAGGCATGCTTTTGGGGCGGCCCCATCCTCGCTCCAGCACCGCCCCTATCTCGAGGTCTCCTTCCCTGCACCTATGGGGAGTTAGTACTCGCTGGGCCTTGACTCCAAATATTTATTTTCTCTAAATAGTTGCAGGGACCTTTGGAGATCTTTTTTGCTCTGTTTTGTTCTTTTTAAGCTAGTTTTGTTCTTTTTAAGCTAGGAAGTGTTTTTTCTTTAATCAGAGGTTCTACGTATAGGGTATCTGAACAAACTAGACCTCCCCTTGGGATGATTATTATTATCAAGTGTTAAGTTTGTGGTCCTCGACCTTGGAGAAGTCTTTTTGGGACCCATCCGGAGGAATGGGGATTAGGACTTCTCCTCCCCTTTATTGTTTTCACTGACTTGACCATCCCTCTGGCCAGTTCACAGTTGTGCCTTCACCGCGTCTGCATCCGCCTTCCTGGCAGCACCCAGCATGCGCCGAATCTGTGAGGGCGCAAACTCAGTCGGCCATGTCTCTTTCCGCTGCATTTGAGAATGCCAGCAGCCGGATGATTATTGTCTGAGAGAGCATTTTTTTAAAGAAAGTTTAAACTGAGCATGGAGGAATGAAGGTTAAAAGGAATTGAAATTTAACAGGGGTTTCTTTACTGAGCGTGGAGGTAGAATTGGAAGAGGGGCGACTGTAGAGCTCTCGACCGGCTTACTGACCACCAGCAATGCTTCTCCCCTCTGTCAGGTTTTCACCTGTCATTCTGCATGCATGTTCTTGGTGAGATAGCTGGTTCCCAGTCTGAAAATCAGACAGCCTAACAAATTATCTCCCTCACTGGAGACAAAGGTTGGAGTCTTCTGGCTGTGGAAATATAATATATCTTATCCAGTCCCCAAACCTACTGGACACTTGCATTCTGAATCTCCTCTGTAAGACGGAAGGCCAGCATAAGAGCAGTACAGTAATCTAGCTGCGAGTGTGTAGCTGCCCACTCCTAGAGGTGTACTGAAGGTGAATAACAGTAGGACACTCTGGGGCACATTCTCAAGGAGCTATCGCTGAGTTATCGGCACTTTATCGCAGCCAAAGTAGCGCTAAATTTACCGCCCCATTCGCAAGATGGTGCTAACAGCCCATAACACCAGTTTTCCTGCGAAAGCAGTTGCAAAAAACATCACCACAGATGACCCCGGCAACTAACGCTAATGAGATGCAGAGTAGGCGTTCCCGAGCAAAAACCCGCGACAACACCACAACGCAACATTCTCAACGACCAGCCACATCGGCGATAAAACCACAAAACAGGCGATAAGGCGCGTTAGCAGCAGGAAACTAACACCTGCTCTGACCTGGTGTAAAGTCGGACGACAAGCTGCACCATCAAAGGGAGCCCAGCCCAGAGCCACACAGGAAGAACAACAGATGCCATGGAGCCACTCACCATGCACCCCGGAGCCCCGAGGGGGCAACAACACCCACCGCCACCAGGACCGCCACCCCCTCAACGCCCCCCCCCCGCCCGCTCCCCCGGCCCACCACAGATGCAGCGCAGACAAAGACAGCGGACATACAGGAAATGCACCAGCCCTACAGACCTAACACCAGACAATGCCAATGCCCACTACAGGCCCAAAAGGACAACCATCCTCCGCATCCTGAACATCATTGCCCACAGGCTGACGGTACCAACACAGCGGACAACCAACATCCCTCCGCAGACAAAGCTGCCGGCTGTGCTGCACCTGTTGGCCTCTGGTATCCTCCCAAACAACAACCGCCCGAGTCGGAGGAGTCTCACAGCCAGCCCCATCCAAGTTCCTCACACCTGGCCTGAATGCCCTCACCAGCTAGGGACCCCAGCACCCATACGTCCCCCACAATGCGCAGGAACAGCTGGAGACCAAGCAAGGACTATACGCCATGGCCGGATCCCCACACGTGTCGGGGGCAATCGACTGCACACTTGTCCCACTTGTGCCCCCTGCCAACACCGCACACAGTACCCCAACAGAAAGCACACACATCCCATCAACGTGCAGGCAATAGTGGACCACAGGGGACTCCTCACCAATGTCATAGCCAACTACCCAAGCAGTGTGCATGATCCCTTCATCTTCCGACAGTCCAACATCAACCAGCGCTTCCAGGATGGCACCTATGGAAATGCACTGCACGTTGGCAAGTACCAAATGAACACACCACACACCTCAACTCCACAATCATGCAACTCACAACTCTGGCACTGCACATGTCACAAAATCACATACAACATGCCAAACAACATGCCCCCCCACCAGACACGACAGCACAACTTACTGTGGAAACCTTGGTTAGCCATGTACATGAGCCATCAACGGCATGGCACCTCAGCCACACAATATCCGAATGTGGGGAGAGGTGGGAACCAGGCATGTGCGAAGGAGGCAAGTGACCCATGAATGAGAATGTACACAATGCCAAGTGTTGCGGAGATGTGCTGGACAGACTGCAGTATGCAGACCACAGACATAGCCATGTCTACATGCACTGCTGGTGTTTGGAGTGTAGTGGACAGTGGACACAACCATGTCACCTCAGCCAGTGAGGAAGATCGCGGAAATGTAGCTTGTGACGTCCCCTCCTGTAAGCGTGTGCGGAGTGGGCTGGCCCGGAGAACGCCAGGCCAGCGTAGGGGTGTGAATAAAAAGCACGTAGCCCTGGGCGTGGTTCTCTTCCGGAAAGCCCAACGTGCCTGCCAGGGTGGCGCCTCCCACCCCGCCACGAGGCCGACGCCGTCGCCGTGAGCGGTGTGGCCTGCGATCCTGTGCGCCTGCTGCACCCCGGGCCGCTGGTCCCCGAACCCGTCATTCCCGCCCCTGTGCAGCCAGGCCTCATTGCTCACCTGCCGACACCGGCGTGTGTCGAAGAGGGCCCACCACGTGCCGGCACAAGCTCCAAGCCCGAAGCCCGCGACCTTGGCAGCCTCCTCAGACCATCACGGTCTCCGCGACACAGGCCCGCATTACTCCTTTCTCGTTGACATACTCCACCGCTGCCTCCGGCCTACACTACGGTCAAGTAGGTCACACATTTGGAACTGAGTCTTGATTATGCAGTGGGAGAGTACACACCTTATGTCTGAGTTTATATCACTGTACTCCCTTCGATGTGGTGCCACCAACTCTGTGCATAGCATTCGAACTACACCTGTCTGTGGTCCCTTGCTGACTACTGCCTTCGCCCCACACTGCGGTCGAGTGGGTCACACATCTGAAACTGAGTCTTGTTTTCTGCATGGCAGAGTTCATATCAATGTACGCAAGGAGACGAGTAAGAGGAAGACGCGGTTCAGTCCGGAGGAGAAAAGGACCATCGTTACGGAGGTGATCGAACACTGCCGACAACTGCTCTGGTGTCACTAACTCTGTGCATCGCGGGCCAACGACACGTGGCTGTGGGCCCCTGCTGACCGCTGCCTCGGGCCCATACTGCGGTCGAGTAGGGCACACATTGGGAACTCAGTCATGATTCATTTATGGCAGACCTGATATCATTGTACTGGCCTCGTCGCAGACTGCATCCCCTTCCAGCTCCGGGGCCACTAAGTCTGTTCCCCGACAACCATGGACACTTTCTTCTTGAGATTTGTTGGCGACTGAGTCCATGGACTGGGGGATGTCTTCATCATCATGTCGGTGATACTGACTATGTGGCCAAAACGAGGCAGTAGCATTCCACTCCTCCATTTGCCGCTTCCGGCCGGCTCCTGCCCTCTGCATCATGCCCTGGAGGACACCTTCCACTGTCCCCCGCAAACCTCCGCTACATTCACCTTCGACATCGACGAGGACCCGCCCACCTCGCGTGGCCCTAGCTCACTGCACCGCAAGTCACCGTCCCGTGGCGGTGTGCCTGTGCCGGCCGCAGTGCATCCGGGGCCACTAACTCTGTGCAGCTCAAATCATGGCCCCAGTCTGGTGGCATGTTGGATGGCCTCTGGGTCGATGGCCTGGGGGTCATCAATGCCATGTGTCTGTGGCCCTGCGCTGTCCACTGCCTCCGCCCTCAACTGCGGTCCACCTGGGCTCACACATCAAATCGAGTCCTGACCTGCCTGGACGTCGCATCACCGCAGGATGCACGCGCCACCACCGCCTGGACCAACTCCAGACAACAGGTGCCAGAGTCGGAAGTGTCTTACTGCCAGACTTTCAGAGTAGCTCACACCAGTCGTGGGTGCCATCATCAGCTTGATACCCTGCTCAGCTCCTCAGGTGCCACTAACTCAGTGCACCACAAATCAAGGGTGTTAGACCTGGCACCATTGGCGTGGGTCTCCCTTCCACTTTTCGCTGTTGTCCCCCTTGTTTTTGCTGGTGTTAGATGCTCTGGGCGCTGTGCCAATGCCATTCGGTGCCACAGCGCGAATGCTCCCTGTGTAAATATGACATGTGAATTGGTATATCCATGATTGGCTTATTTGGCTTACCTGTTAGTCCCTAGTAGCGTGGCCTGTGTGTGCCCAGGGCTGGTAAACCAAATGCTGCCGGTGGGCCTGCAGCGCCAGTTTGCGCCACCCACAGAAGCCGCTTGTAAATTGGGTCTCAGACCTGCCACTGCAGAGTCTGCGTGCAGTCCCGAACTGCCATCTTGGCTGTGAAGTGCACCCACTTCCCCGCCCCTGAACCTTCCCTTGGCATCATGTAAGCCACCCCTATGGTAGGGTGCATTGTATGTGTAAGGTAGGACATGCCTTGGTGTATGTAGCATGTCCTGGTAGTGACTTACACCCAATTTCGTTTTCACTACTGTAAGGCTACCTGTTCCCCATAGGCAAGAATGGACACGTTTGACTATTACACTATATAGTCCTAACTAACCCCAGGAACATGGTAGAAAAACGAATTTAGTATGCCTGAGCTCAGGATATTAAAATACATCTTTTAGTGAAGTGTATTTTTATATCCTGTGTTTGAAAATACTACTTTTAGAAAGTAGGTATTTTCTTGCCTAAGCCTTCCAGTGTGCTCTGCTGCTATGTGTATTGGCTGTCTGGTTTTGGAGGGGCAGGGCAGGCTGAGCCAGACCTGGGTTGAATAGAGAGATCTGTCTTGGAGTATGGGGAGGGGTAGCTCCTTGGCTTGAATAGGGCTGTGCCTGGCAAGGTGAATGATGGCTCCACCTCCCACTGTGCGTCTGATAGCAGACCCCCTCTTCCTGAAAGGAAGGATGCAGCCTGGTAAACAAAGTGCTCCAGGACTGAACAGAACTGGTTCTGGCTAGGCTAAGTGACTTGTAACTTTTAAGAACAAAGACTTTTGGGGTATAAATATCTGTGCTGAAGCCCCTACAAAGTGTATTGCTCCTGGACATCAAGACGAACCTCTGTCCGTGTAACTGAAGGAATCTGCAGGAGGGGACTATCCTTGTGCTTGTATGCTGTTTCTTGGATTTGGCCTGCAGTGGTTATCATTGGACTTTGAAAGAGAGGGAAAAGGACTTTTGGAGAGACACTTTAATTCATCTTGCTAAAGCAATCACCCAAGGGCTAGAAGAGAGCTAGCCTCCTGTCGAAGTCTCAGGCACATTAGACTTCACCATCGACCCTCTGAATCCTCCCAGCGAGAACTTCTATTTGCAGGTGAGGCTCCTGTCAAGGAACTCAGGGCCTCTAGTTCTACTGCAGAGAACGCGGGTTGAAATCACCGCTAACGCACGTTTGCGAGCCGCTGCAGCTGAGAGCGCTGTCAGGAATCATCGCGCTGCTGCCGCTGAGTGCTCGCAAAATCCAGGATCATCGCAGCGTACCAACCGCGTCGCATCCCCGCGATCGGCGCACCATGACATCGCACCAAGAGCGTCGCATCCCCGCGATCGGCGCAGCACGACATTGCAGCGCGGACGCATCGCGCCCGCCAGCTCCCTCGCATCGCACCCGGCTCGTCGCTCCCAAGCGGAGCACCATTCTTTGGCATCGCAACCAGCTTGCAGCACGCATCCACAGATCGTCGCATCATCTCCTCCCTCGCGGCAAGGAGTCATCGCAACAACGATCTCGCGTGCAGGAGCGCACCGCCTCGCTTTCCCTCGCATCCGCCGATCGGCGCATCACCTCCTCCCTCGCGGCAAGGAGTCAGCGCACCGTCAGCCCCGCGGGGAGAGCATCAGCGCTACCGCTTCAGTGCAACGTTTTACTTCTTTGCCGTGCCAAATCCAGGTACTTTGTGAGTAGAAGGGTCGCAGAGACCACTGCCTTGAACTGAGTTCTTCTTGCACACTTTGAACTATTTTTGCAGCATTCCAAGAGTAATTCCATTTTTATAGTATTGTGGCTTTATGGTCGTTTTGGGTCTTGTGATAAGCCTATATAAAGATACTTATTTTTGATATACCTATTCATGTGGTGTCCCTTTGTAGTGTTACTTACTGTGTTACTGTGTACGGTCATAAATGCTTCACACACTGCCTCTGAGATAGGCCTAGCTGCTCGTGCTACGTTACCACAGGGTTGAGCAGGGGTTATCGAAGGGTGTAGCCCTCTCACTCTGACTTAGGAAGAAGGGTCCCTAATTGGACAGTGGCCAGCCATTGCCAACTAGAGACCCACATTTCTAACATTGGTGGTCAGCGGTGAGGATCTGGACTTGCATTTATGATCGCATACAGTAACTATAGTGTACACTACTAGTGAGTGCAGACCATAACGCAACCACATACGTTTTTGAGGTTTTTTGATTCTATTTTTGATTAATATTGCCAGTTATTGCTACAATGGGCAAGCCTAGATCCAATGCCTCGGAGGATCTCTCCTGGGAAGAAGAGAAATTAGAAACCTACAATGCCAAGCAGCTCAAATATTTTTGCAAACACTTCACAGTCCCTATCACAGGTCTCACTAGAAGAGAGGAGTATTACAAGGCGCTGAAGGCCTGGCTAGAAGCCAGGGATGCCCCTAAGAATACGGGAGAGCTTGTGGAGGGGGAAGAGAATGCAGGAGAGCAGCCGGGCGAAGTAGTAGACTTAGTAGGAGACAAAGCAATTTCCAGCCCGGGCACTAGTGTGTCCGCCAAGGGCCTGTCCCCAGAAGAGATGGAGGACAGGGAGAGAGATAGGCGGCATAATATGGAGATGGCGAGGCTTAAAATGGATGGTCAGAGGGACCTAGAGAACAAGTAGTTAGAATTTGAGATTATGAAAATGATACTTGAGCATGAGAGAATATTGAGGGAGTTGGAGATTAAAGCAAAGAGTGTACAGATCTCCCCCTCTGGTGGCAGCATACCTGTAGTGCATACTGAGGATAGAGTGTATATACCCAAGGAGGTTATTAAGGATTTCCACAAAAGTGAAGATATTGGGCAATGGTTTGCCGCTTATGAATTAGCCATGGTGTCCCACCGGGTCCCTGAGAAGGACTGGGGAGCGGGGTTTTGGGGACGCTTTGTGAGTGAGGGGAGGGATACCTTGTTGGACCTGCCCCCGAGAGTAGAATGGTTTATGGCCACATGAAGGAAGCTTTGATTACCCGCTATGGTTTGACCCCTGAGATGTACAGGCAGAGGTTTAGGACCTGCAAGAAGCTAGAGGGTACCACGTGGGTTGAATATGTGTCTTTTTTTTGCAGAGCAATGGAACGCTGGGTAAGAGATAGCAAAATAGAAACTTTTGAGCAACTTTATGATTTGATTGCATGGGAGCATTTATCTAGTAACTGTTTTCCTGAGCTACGCCAGCACCTGATTGATTGCAAGCTGACTAACCCTAGGAAGCTTGCTGAGGAGGCGGACCGCTGGGTGAGCACCCGGGTTCGCAAGGGTCCAGTGGAAGACTTCGCCAAAGGTGGGCAGGGTCCCCAGCAGAGAAGTGGGGGGGACAGGGGTAAACCGAGGGAGTTCCAAAGAGGGCCCCAAAGTAATTCCCAAGGGAACCAAGCAGTGGTGTCCCAGCCTCCCCAAGAGAAGAAGCCAGTGCCCCCGACAGGTAGGTCTGTACAGAGGGGGCCCCTTACTTGTTTTAAGTGTGGTCAAGTGGGCCACAGATACTTTGATCCCCAGTGTCCTCAGAGGGATACCAATGCACCACCCCGTGCACCACCCCGCCTGCTTGCTAGTGTAGCCCTGGGAGGGGAGGAGATGGGTGCCCAAGGTGGGTGGGATCCCGTAGAATTGACCCTTGTCTCATTAGGAGACTTTGAGATGGTCCCTAAGCCTGCACTGCCTGATAACACTAAAAAGTACAGGCAGTGGGTGACCATCAATGGCCATAAAGTGGAGGCTCTAAGAGACACAGGAGCCAGTGTAACTGCTGTCAGCTCCCGGTTGGTGTCCAAAGAGCAGGTTGTCCCCCATGCATTCTACCCAGTAGTGTCCGCAGACAACTCAGAGAGCCAATGTGAGGTGGCTCAGGTTCCCTTTGAGTGGGGGGGTCTCAGGAACTCTTCAGGTGGCTGTGAGGCCCGCCATGCCTGTAGACTGTCTGTTGGGCAATGATTTAGAGAACTCCCCGTGGGCTACGGTGGAGAGGAAATCTCACTTAGAGATGTTGGGTCTGCCTGAGTGGGCATGTGCTACCACTCGGTCCATGGCAGCCAAGGAGGGTGTTGAGAAGGACCTGGAGCCTGAGAGTATGACCCAGATCCCTGCCTTAGAGAGAAGGGGCAGGGGGCGCGGGAAGCCGGCCCCCTTGGTTCCCACGGCCCAGGAGGGGGATGCCCTGGAGCCTACCGGGAAGCAAACCACCGAACTGGGGGACCTACCCGAGCTGACTCATTGGCAGCAGGAAGGGGGGCCCACCAGGGAGGAATTTTGTGAGCAACAAAGAGTTTGCCCCTCTCTTGAGGGTATGCGGCGCCAGGCTGCAGCCCAGGCAGCAGGTGACATGTCTGGTTCACATCTGATTTATTGGGAGAACAGTCTCCTGTATAGCGAGCCTAAGGCTGCTGAGCCGGGATCAGCCCGTGTGCTGGTGGTACCCGAGTGCTTCAGAGCCTTCCTACTGGGGTTGGCTCACGACATTCCATTGGCAGGACATCTGGGGCAGACCAAGACCTTTGAGAGGCTGGCCGCCCACTTTTATTGGCCCCAGATGCGCAAGAGTTCAGACACTCATTGCAGGACATGTGAGACTTGCCAGGCAAGTGGGAAGAGTGGGGGGAAGATCAAGGCCCCACTCCAGCCCTTTCCAGTTGTTAGTACCCCATTCGAGCGAGTGGGCATTGACATTGTGGGGCCTCTGGACCCCAAGACAGCCATGGGCAACAGGTTCATCCTGGTCTTGGTGGACCATGCCACCCGGTACCCTGAAGCCATCCCGCTCAGGACAGTGACGGCCCCCGTGGTGGGACGTGCACTGATGGGGATTTTCTCCCGTGTGGGGTTCCCCAGAGAGGTGGTGTCTGACAGGGGGACCAACTTCATCTCCCAGTACATGAAGTCTCTGTGGAAGGAGTGTGGGGTAACTTATAAGTTCACCACTCCTTACCACCCCCAAGGTAATGGTCTGGTTGAAAGGTTCAACCGGACCTTGAAGGGCATGATCATGGGCCTAGAAGAGCCCCTGAGGCGTAAGTGGGACGTCCTCTTGCCATGCCTGTTGTTTGCCTACCGTGAGGTGCCACAGAAGTCCTTAGGGTTCAGTCCCTTTGAACTGCTCTATGGCCATCCGGTAAGAGGGCCTCTGAGTCTGGTCAAGGAAGGCTGGGAGCAATCTCCCAGGAAACCTCCCCAAGATGTATTTAGCTACATGTTGGCCTTCAGGAACCAGACTCGGCGTTTCAGAAAAATTGCTGAGGCAAATCTGGAAGCCAGCCAGGAGGAAATGAAACGTTGGCACGACCAGAATGCCACTCTGGTCGAGTTTCAACCTGGTCAGAAGGTTTGGGTACTGGCCCCAGTGGAGCCTTGTGCGCTCCAAGATAAGTGGACCGGTCCATTTGAGGTGGTGGAGCGCAAAAGTCCAGTTATCTACTTGGTGGACTTTCAATCTCCCAGGAACCCCTTGCGGGTCCTGCATGTGAACCGCCTGAAGCCCCACTTTGAGAGGTCTGAAGTGGGCATGCTTCTTGCCACAGATGCTGGGATGGAGGAGGAGGAGAGTGAGCCTCTTCCTGACCTCCTGTGTGCAGAAGAGAAGGATGGGTCAGTGGAGGGTGTGGTCCTCTCCACCACACTGACCCCTGAGCAGCAGAGAGATTGTCACCAACTGTTGGGGCAATTTTCTGATTTGTTTTCCCTGGTGCCTGGTGTCACTGATTGGTGCGTCCATGAGGTAGACACCGGGGACAGTCCTCCTGTCAAGCACAAGGCTTACAGAGTGACTGACAGGGTCAGGGCTTACATTAAGGAGGAGGTCTCCAAAATGTTTGCCCTAGGGGTGATTGAGTCCTCTAGCAGCCCTTGGTCCAGCCCCGTGGTCTTGGTACCAAAAGCTGCAGACGCCTGGTGCCACCCCTGAACTTAGGTTCTGTGTGGACTACCGAGGTCTCAATTCGGTCATGAAGACCGACGCGCACCCCATCCCCAGAGCTGATGAGCTCATAGATCGGTTAGGGGCTGCCCGGTACCTCAGCACGTTTGATCTGACGTCTGGGTACTGGCAGATCGCCTTAACTGATGGGGCAAAGGAGAGGTCAGCATTCTCCACACCAGATGGGCACTACCAGTTCCGTGTGATGCCCTTTGGGATGAAGAATGCCCCTGCCACCTTTCAGAGGTTGGTCAACCAGGTGTTGGTTGGGCTGGAGGATTTCAGTGCCGCCTACCTGGATGACATTGCAGTGTTTAGTTCCTCCTGGGAGGACCACTTGCGCCACCTCTGGGAAGTGTTGATGGCGCTGCGCAGAGCAGGCCTCACAATCAAGGCCAGTAAGTGCCAGATTGGGCAGGGTTCTGTGGTGTATTTGGGACACCAGGTGGGGAGTGGCCAGGTGGCACCCCTGCAGCCCAAGATTCAAACCATCCTGGCGTGGGAGCCCCCAAGGACCCAGACCCAGGTGAGGGCCTTCTTAGGACTCACGGGTTACTACAGGAGGTTTGTCAAGGGGTATGGCAACATTGTTGCACCCTTGACTGAGCTGACTTCCAAGAAGCAGCCAAAGATTGTGAACTGGACTGACACCTGTCAGAAAGCCTTTGATGCCCTCAAGACTGCCATGTGTACAGCACCCGTGCTCCAGGCGCCCAATTTTGCTAAGGAATTTGTTGTCCAGACAGACGCTTCAGAGCATGGGGTGGGGGCCGTTCTGTCACAGATAAATGAGGAGGGACTAGACCAACCTGTAGCCTTCATCAGTAGGAGGTTACTTCCACGGGAACAGAGGTGGAGTGCAATTGAGCGTGAGGCATTTGCTGTGGTCTGGGCACTGAAGAAGCTGAGACCATACCTGTTTGGGACTCACTTCCGGGTTCAGACAGACCACAGGCCCCTCAGATGGTTGATGCAGATGAGGGGTGAGAATCCCAAGTTGTTGAGGTGGTCCATTTCCCTACAGGGTATGGACTTCACGGTGGAACACCGCCCTGGTACAGAACACGCCAATGCTGATGGTCTGTCCAGATTTTTCCGCCTTAGTGATGAGAACTCCCAAGGGGATGGGTAGTTCTCCCCACATTTCAGCTGGAGGGGACACGTGTTAGACCTGGCACCATTGGCGTGGGTCTCCCTTCCACTTTTCGCTGTTGTCCCCCTTGTTTTTGCTGGTGTTAGATGCTCTGGGCGCTGTGCCACTGCCATTCGGTGCCACAGCGCGAATGCTCCCTGTGTAAATGTGACATGTGAATTGGTATATCCATGATTGGCTTATTTGGCTTACCTGTTAGTCCCTAGTAGCGTGGCCTGTGTGTGCCCAGGGCTGGTAAACCAAATGCTGCCGGTGGGCCTGCAGCGCCAGTTTGCGCCACCCACAGAAGCAGCTTGTAAATTGGGTCTCAGACCTGCCATTGCAGAGTCTGCGTGCAGTCCCGAACTGCCATCTTGGCTGTGAAGTGCACCCACTTCCCAGCCCCTGAACCTTCCCTTGGCATCATGTAAGCCACCCCTATGGTAGGGTGCATTGTATGTGTAAGGTAGGACATGCCTTGGTGTATGTAGCATGTCCTGGTAGTGACTTACACCCAATTTCGTTTTCACTACTGTAAGGCTACCTGTTCCCCATAGGCAAGAATGGGCACGTTTGACTATTACACTCTATAGTCCTAACTAACCCCAGGAACATGGTAGAAAAACGAATTTAGTATGCCTGAGCTCAGGATATTAAAATACATCTTTTAGTGAAGTGTATTTTTATATCCTGTGTTTGAAAATACTACTTTTAGAAAGTAGGTATTTTCTTGCCTAAGCCTTCCAGTGTGCTCTGCTGTTATGTGTATTGGCTGTCTGGTTTTGGAGGGACAGGGCAGGCTGAGCCAGACCTGGGTTGAATAGAGAGATCTGTCTTGGAGTATGGGGAGGGGTAGCTCCTTGGCTTGAATAGGGCTGTGCCTGGCAAGGTGAATGATGGCTCCACCTCCCACTGTGCGTCTGATAGCAGACCCCCTCTTCCTGAAAGGAAGGATGCAGCCTGGTAAACAAAGTGCTCCAGGACTGAACAGAACTGGTTCTGGCTAGGCTCAGTGACTTGTAACTTTTAAGAACAAAGACTTTTGGGGTATAAATATCTGTGCTGAAGCCCCTACAAAGTGTATTGCTCCTGGACATCAAGACGAACCTCTGTCCGTGTAACTGAAGGAATCTGCAGGAGGGGACTATCCTTGTGCTTGTATGCTGTTTCTTGGATTGGCCTGCAGTGGTTATCATTGGACTTTGAAAGAGAGGGAAAAGGACTTTTGGAGAGACACTTTAATTCATCTTGCTAAAGCAATCACCCAAGGGATAGAAGAGAGCTAGCCTCCTGTCGAAGTCTCAGGCACATTAGACTTCACCATCGACCCTCTGAATCCTCCCAGCGAGGACTTCTATTTGCAGGTGAGGCTCCTGTCAAGGAACTCAGGGCCTCTAGTTCTATTGCAGAGAACTCGGGTTGAAATCACCGCTAACGCACGTTTGCGAGCCGCTGCAGCTGAGAGGGCTGTCAGGAATCATCGCGCTGCTGCCGCTGAGTGCTCGCAAAATCCAGGATCATCGCAGCGTACCAACCGCGTCGCATCCCCGCGATCGGCGCACCACGACATCGCACCAAGAGCGTCGCATCCCCGCGATCGGCGCATCACGACATCGCAGCGCGGACGCATCGCGCCCGCCAGCTCCCTCGCATCGCACCCGGCTCGTCGCTCCCGAGCGGAGCACCATTCTTTGGCATCGCAACCAGCTTGCAGCACGCATCCACAGATCGTCGCATCATCTCCTCCCTCGCGGCAAGGAGTCATCGCAACAACGATCTCGCGTGCAGGAGCGCACCGCCTCGCTTTCCCTCGCATCCGCCGATCGGCGCATCACCTCCTCCCTCGCGGCAAGGAGTCAGCGCACCGTCAGCCCCGCGGGGAGAGCATCAGCGCTACAGCTTCAGTGCAACGTTTTACTTCTTTGCCGTGCCAAATCCAGGTACTTTGTGAGTAGAAGGGTCGCAGAGACCACTGCCTTGAACTGAGTTCTTCTTGCACACTTTGAACTATTTTTGCAGCATTCCAAGAGTAATTCCATTTTTATAGTATTGTGGCTTTATGGTCGTTTTGGGTCTTGTGATAAGCCTATATAAAGATACTTATTTTTGATATACCTATTCGTGTGGTGTCCCTTTGTAGTGTTACTTACTGTGTTACTGTGTATGGTCATAAATGCTTCACACACTGCCTCTGAGATAGGCCTAGCTGCTCGTGCTACGTTACCACAGGGTTGAGCAGGGGTTATCGAAGGGTGTAGCCCTCTCACTCTGACTTAGGAAGAAGGGTCCCTACTTGGACAGTGGCCAGCCATTGCCAACTAGAGACCCCCATTTCTAACATTGGTGGTCAGCGGTGAGGATCTGGACTTGCATTTATGATCGCATACAGTAACTATAGTGTACACTACTAGTGAGTGCAGACCATAACGCAACCACATACGTTTTTGAGGTTTTTTGATTCTATTTTTGATTAATATTGCCAGTTATTGCTACAATGGGCAAGCCTAGATCCAATGCCTCGGAGGATCTCTCCTGGGAAGAAGAGAAATTAGAAACCTACAATGCCAAGCAGCTCAAATATTTTTGCAAACACTTCACAGTCCCTATCACAGGTCTCACTAGAAGAGAGGAGTATTACAAGGCGCTGAAGGCCTGGCTAGAAGCCAGGGATGCCCCTAAGAATACGGGAGAGCTTGTGGAGGGGGAAGAGAATGCAGGAGAGCAGCAGGGCGAAGTAGTAGACTTAGTAGGAGACAAAGCAATTTCCAGCCCGGGCACTAGTGTGTCCGCCAAGGGCCTGTCCCCAGAAGAGATGGAGGACAGGGAGAGAGATAGGCGGCATAATATGGAGATGGCGAGGCTTAAAATGGATGGTCAGAGGGACCTAGAGAACAAGTAGTTAGAATTTGAGATTATGAAAATGAAACTTGAGCATGAGAGAATATTGAGGGAGTTGGAGATTAAAGCAAAGAGTGTACAGATCTCCCCTCTGGTGGCAGCATACCTGTAGTGCATACTGAGAATAGAGTGTATATACCCAAGGAGGTTATTAAGGATTTCCACAAAAGTGAAGATATTGGGCAATGGTTTGCCGCTTATGAATTAGCCATGGTGTCCCACCGGGTCCCTGAGAAGGATTGGGGAGCGGGGTTGTGGGGACGCTTTGTGAGTGAGGGGAGGGATACCTTGTTGGACCTGCCCCCTGAAAGTCGAATAGTTTATGGCCACATGAAGGAAGCTTTGATTACCCGCTATGGTTTGACCCCTGAGATGTATAGGCAGAGGTTTAGGACCTGCAAGAAGCTAGAGGGTACCACGTGGGTTGAATATGTGTCTTTTTTTTGCAGAGCAATGGAACGCTGGGTAAGAGGTAGCAAAATAGAAACTTTTGAGCAACTTTATGATTTAATTGCATGGGAGCATTTATCTAGTAACTGTTTTCCTGAGCTACACCAGCACCTGATTGATTGAAAGCTGACTAACCCAGGAAGCTTGCTGAGGAGGCAGACCGCTGGGTGAGCACCCGGGTTCGCAAGGGTCCAGTGGGAGACTTCGCCAAAGGTGGGCAGGGTCCCCAGCAGAGAAGTGGGGGGACAGGGGTAAACCGAGGGAGTTCCAAAGAGGGCCCCAAAGTAATTCCCAAGGGAACCAAGCAGTGGTGTCCCAGCCTCCCCAAGAGAAGAAGCCAGTGCCCCCGACAGGTAGGCCTGTTCAGAGGGGGCCCCTTACTTGTTTTAAGTGTGGTCAAGTGGGCCACAGATACTTTGATCCCCAGTGTCCTCAGAGGGATACCAATGCACCACCCCGTGCACCACCCCGCCTGCTTGCTAGTGTAGCCCTGGGAGGGGAGGAGATGGGTGCCCAAGGTGGGTGGGATCCCGTAGAGTTGACCCTTGTCTCATTAGGAGACTTTGAGATGGTCCCTAAGCCTGCACTGCCTGATAACACTAAAAAGTACAGGCAGTGGGTGACCATCAATGGCCATAGAGTGGAGGCTCTAAGAGACACAGGAGCCAGTGTAACTGCTGTCAGCTCCCGGTTGGTGTCCAAAGAGCAGGTTGTCCCCCATGCATTCTACCCAGTAGTGTCCGCAGACAACTCAGAGAGCCAATGTGAGGTGGCTCAGGTTCCCTTTGAGTGGGGGGGTCTCAGGAACTCTTCAGGTGGCTGTGAGGCCCGCCATGCCTGTAGACTGTCTGTTGGGCAATGATTTAGAGAACTCCCCGTGGGCTACGGTGGAGAGGAAATCTCACTTAGAAATGTTGGGTCTGCCTGAGTGGGCGTGTGCTACCACTCGGTCCATGGCAGCCAAGGAGGGTGTTGAGAAGGACCTGGAGCCTGAGAGTATGGCCCAGATCCCTGCCTTAGAGAGAAGGGGCAGGGGGCGCGGGAAGCCGGCCCCCTTGGTTCCCACGGCCCAGGAGGGAGCAGACCCTGAGGGGGATGCCCTGGAGCCTACCGGGGAGCAGATCACCGAACTGGGGGACCTGCCTGAGCTGACCCATTGGCAGCAGGAAGGGGGACCCACCAGGGAGGAATTTTGTGAGCAGCAAAGAGTTTGCCCCTCTCTTGAGGGTATGCGGCGACAGGCTGCAGCCCAGGCAGCAGGTGACATGTCTGGTTCACATCTGATTTATTGGGAGAACAGTCTCCTGTATAGCGAGCCTAAGGCTGCTGAGCCGGGGTCAGCCCGTGTGCTGGTGGTACCCGAGTGCTTCAGAGCCTTCCTACTGGGGTTGGCTCACGACATTCCATTGGCAGGACATCTGGGGCAGACCAAGACCTTTGAGAGGCTGGCCACCCACTTTTATTGGCCCCAGATGCGCAAGAGTTCAGACACTCATTGCAGGACATGTGAGACTTGCCAGGCAAGTGGGAAGAGTGGGGGGAAGATCAAGGCCCCACTCCAGCCCTTTCCAGTTGTTAGTACCCCATTCGAGCGAGTGGGCATTGACATTGTGGGGCCTCTGGACCCCAAGACAGCCATGGGCAACAGGTTCATCCTGGTCTTGGTGGACCATGCCACCCGGTACCCTGAAGCCATCCCGCTCAGGACAGTGACGGCCCCCGTGGTGGGACGTGCACTGATGGGGATTTTCTCCCGTGTGGGGTTCCCCAGAGAGGTGGTGTCTGACAGGGGGACCAACTTCATCTCCCAGTACATGAAGTCTCTGTGGAAGGAGTGTGGGGTAACTTATAAGTTCACCACTCCTTACCACCCCCAAGGTAATGGTCTGGTTGAAAGGTTCAACCGGACCTTGAAGGGCATGATCATGGGCCTAGAAGAGCCCCTGAGGCGTAAGTGGGACGTCCTCTTGCCATGCCTGTTGTTTGCCTACCGTGAGGTGCCACAGAAGTCCTTAGGGTTCAGTCCCTTTGAACTGCTCTATGGCCATCCGGTAAGAGGACCTCTGAGTCTGGTCAAGGAAGGCTGGGAGCAATCTCCCAGGAAACCTCCCCAAGATGTATTTAGCTACATGTTGGCCTTCAGGAACCAGACTCGGCGTTTCAGAAAAATTGCTGAGGCAAATCTGGAAGCCAGCCAGGAGGAAATGAAACGTTGGCACGACCAGAATGCCACTCTGGTCGAGTTTCAACCTGGTCAGAAGGTTTGGGTACTGGCCCCAGTGGAGCCTTGTGCGCTCCAAGATAAGTGGACCGGTCCATTTGAGGTGGTGGAGCGCAAAAGTCCAGTTACCTACTTGGTGGACTTTCAATCTCCCAGGAACCCCTTGCGGGTCCTGCATGTGAACCGCCTGAAGCCCCACTTTGAGAGGTCTGAAGTGGGCATGCTTCTTGCCACAGATGATGGGATGGAGGAGGAGAGTGAGCCTCTTCCTGACCTCCTGTGTGCAGGAGAGAAGGATGGGTCAGTGGAGGGTGTGATCCTCTCCACCACACTGACCCCTGAGCAGCAGAGAGATTGTCACCAACTGTTGGGGCAATTTTCTGATTTGTTCTCCCTGGTGCCTGGTGTCACTGATTGGTGCGTCCATGAGGTGGATACCGGGGACAGTCCTCCTGTTAAGCACAAGGCTTACAGAGTGACTGACAGGGTCAGGGCTTACATTAAGGAGGAGGTCTCCAAAATGTTTGCCCTAGGGGTGATTGAGTCCTCTAGCAGCCCTTGGTCCAGCCCCGTGGTCTTGGTACCAAAAGCTGCAGACGCCTGGTGCCACCCCTGAACTTAGGTTCTGTGTGGACTACCGAGGTCTCAATTCGGTCACGAAGACCGACGCGCACCCCATCCCCAGAGCTGATGAGCTCATAGATCGGTTAGGGGCTGCCCGGTACCTCAGCACGTTTGATCTGACGTCTGGGTACTGGCAGATCGCCTTAACTGATGGGGCAAAGGAGAGGTCAGCATTCTCCACACCAGATGGGCACTACCAGTTCCGTGTGATGCCCTTTGGGATGAAGAATGCCCCTGCCACCTTTCAGAGGTTGGTCAACCAGGTGTTGGTTGGGCTGGAGGATTTCAGTGCCGCCTACCTGGATGACATTGCAGTGTTTAGTTCCTCCTGGGAGGACCACTTGCGCCACCTCTGGGAAGTGTTGATGGCGCTGCGCAGAGCAGGCCTCACAATCAAGGCCAGTAAGTGCCAGATTGGGCAGGGTTCTGTGGTGTATTTGGGACACCAGGTGGGGAGTGGCCAGGTGGCACCCCTGCAGCCCAAGATTCAAACCATCCTGGCGTGGGAGCCCCCAAGGACCCAGACCCAGGTGAGGGCCTTCTTAGGACTCACGGGTTACTACAGGAGGTTTGTCAAGGGGTATGGCAACATTGTTGCACCCTTGACTGAGCTGACTTCCAAGAAGCAGCCAAAGATTGTGAACTGGACTGACACCTGTCAGAAAGCCTTTGATGCCCTCAAGACTGCCATGTGTACAGCACCCGTACTCCAGGCGCCCAATTTTGCTAAGGAATTTGTTGTCCAGACAGACGCTTCAGAGCATGGGGTGGGGGCCGTTCTGTCACAGATAAATGAGGAGGGACTAGACCAACCTGTAGCCTTCATCAGTAGGAGGTTACTTCCACGGGAACAGAGGTGGAGTGCAATTGAGCGTGAGGCATTTGCTGTGGTCTGGGCACTGAAGAAGCTGAGACCATACCTGTTTGGGACTCACTTCCGGGTTCAGACAGACCACAGGCCCCTCAGATGGTTGATGCAGATGAGGGGTGAGAATCCCAAGTTGTTGAGGTGGTCCATTTCCCTACAGGGTATGGACTTCACGGTGGAACACCGCCCTGGTACAGAACACGCCAATGCTGATGGTCTGTCCAGATTTTTCCGCCTTAGTGATGAGAACTCCCAAGGGGATGGGTAGTTCTCCCCACATTTCAGCTGGAGGGGACACGTGTTAGACCTGGCACCATTGGCGTGGTTCTCCCTTCCACTTTTCGCTGTTGTCCCCCTTGTTTTTGCTGGTGTTAGATGCTCTGGGCGCTGTGCCACTGCCATTCGGTGTCACAGCGCTAATGCTCCCTGTGTAAATATGACATGTGAATTGGTATATCCATGATTGGCTTATTTGGCTTACCTGTTAGTCCCTAGTAGCGTGGCCTGTGTGTGCCCAGGGCTGGTAAACCAAATGCTGCCGGTGGGCCTGCAGCGCCAGTTTGCGCCACCCACAGAAGCAGCTTGTAAATTGGGTCTCAGACCTGCCACTGCAGAGTCTGCGTGCAGTCCCGAACTGCCATCTTGGCTGTGAAGTGCACCCACTTCCCAGCCCCTGAACCTTCCCTTGGCATCATGTAAGCCACCCCTATGGTAGGGTGCATTGTATGTGTAAGGTAGGACATGCCTTGGTGTATGTAGCATGTCCTGGTAGTGACTTACACCCAATTTCGTTTTCACTACTGTAAGGCTACCTGTTCCCCATAGGCAAGAATGGGCACATTTGACTATTACACTCTATAGTCCTAACTAACCCCAGGAACATGGTAGAAAAACGAATTTAGTATGCCTGAGCTCAGGATATTAAAATACATCTTTTAGTGAAGTGTATTTTTATATCCTGTGTTTGAAAATACTACTTTTAGAAAGTAGGTATTTTCTTGCCTAAGCCTTCCAGTGTGCTCTGCTGTTATGTGTATTGGCTGTCTGGTTTTGGAGGGACAGGGCAGGCTGAGCCAGACCTGGGTTGAATAGAGAGATCTGTGCTTGGAGTATGGGGAGGGGTAGCTCCTTGGCTTGAATAGGGCTGTGCCTGGCAAGGTGAATGATGGCTCCACCTCCCACTGTGCGTCTGATAGCAGACCCCCTCTTCCTGAAAGGAAGGATGCAGCCTGGTAAACAAAGTGCTCCAGGACTGAACAGAACTGGTTCTGGCTAGGCTCAGTGACTTGTAACTTTTAAGAACAAAGACTTTTGGGGTATAAATATCTGTGCTGAAGCCCCTACAAAGTGTATTGCTCCTGGACATCAAGACGAACCTCTGTCCGTGTAACTGAAGGAATCTGCAGGAGGGGACTATCCTTGTGCTTGTATGCTGTTTCTTGGATTGGCCTGCAGTGGTTATCATTGGACTTTGAAAGAGAGGGAAAAGGACTTTTGGAGAGACACTTTAATTCATCTTGCTAAAGCAATCACCCAAGGGCTAGAAGAGAGCTAGCCTCCTGTCGAAGTCTCAGGCACATTAGACTTCACCATCGACCCTCTGAATCCTCCCAGCGAGGACTTCTATTTGCAGGTGAGGCTCCTGTCAAGGAACTCAGGGCCTCTAGTTCTACTGCAGAGAATGCAGGTTGAAATCACCGCTAACGCACGTTTGCGAGCCGCTGCAGCTGAGAGCGCTGTCAGGAATCATCGCGTTGCTGCCGCTGAGTGCTTGCAAAATCCAGGATCATCGCAGCGTACCAACCGCGTCGCATCCCCGCGATCGGCGCACCACGACATCGCACCAAGAGCGTTGTATCCCCGCGATCGGCGCAGCACGACATTGCAGCGCGGACGCATCGCGCCCGCCAGCTCCCTCGCATCGCACCCGGCTCGTCGCTCCCGAGCGGAGCACCATTCCTTGGCATCGCAACCAGCTTGCAGCACGCATCCACAGATCGTCGCATCATCTCCTCCCTCGCGGCAAGGAGTCATCGCAACAACGATCTCGCGTGCAGGAGCGCACCGCCTCGCTTTCCCTCGCATCCACCGATCGGCGCATCACCTCCTCCCTCGCGGCAAGGAGTCAGCGCACCGTCAGCCCAGCGGGGAGAGCATCAGCGCTACCGCTTCAGGGCAACGTTTTACTTCTTTGCCGTGCCAAATCCAGGTACTTTGTGAGTAGAAGGGTCGCAGAGACCACTGCCTTGAACTGAGTTCTTCTTGCACACTTTGAACTATTTTTGCAGCATTCCAAGAGTAATTCCATTTTTATAGTATTGTGGCTTTATGGTCGTTTTGGGTCTTGTGATAAGCCTATATAAAGATACTTATTTTTGATATACCTATTCGTGTGGTGTCCCTTTGTAGTGTTACTTACTGTGTTACTGTGTATGGTCATAAATGCTTCACACACTGCCTCTGAGATAGGCCTAGCTGCTCGTGCTACGTTACCACAGGGTTGAGCAGGGGTTATCGAAGGGTGTAGCCCTCTCACTCTGACTTAGGAAGAAGGGTCCCTACTTGGACAGTGGCCAGCCATTGCCAACTAGATACCCCCATTTCAAACAAAGGACCATTCTGCTTGCATGTAGGGTGAACACTGTACTCTCTCCGGCAACCACCATGATGCTTCACAGTTGTTTCTGTTATGCTGATGTTTTATGTTTCTGCTTCAATTGTGATCACTGTTCAAGTTGTTGCCAGCACCAACGACTCCCTGCGGACTGGCTTACACTCACCCCACACACATCCAGCACATGCGTCACTGTACATGTGACCATGCCAATAAAGGTGTCGAGCGCACGTGCTCGTGGCCAGTTCAACGAACTATCTGAGTGTGTCCGTGTGCTCATGATGTATGCATTAGGGCCCCGGCCCCACAACCTTACATTGTGCCGTGTGCAGAGGACGCAGCCATGTCACCGTAGGCAGAGGGTGGGACATTGTACATGTAGCTTTGTCGTCCCCCACCCAATACGTAAGAGTGAACTTGGCCGGCGTACGCCAGTCCGGCGTGGGGGTGTGGGTGATTATCACGTGGCTCTGGGTGTGGTTCAGTACTGGAAATGTGCAAAGGCATGTGTCCCTGTCGCAGTGTGGGTCTCCGTTGGGGTGTGTAGGTGGTCCATGATGGGACTTTGACACCCACGTATGGGATCTAGTTCGTCTCCCATGAGGTAGTACCCCACCCGCACATGTTCGGCCAGCCCTTCTGGCAGTCTGACAGCTGGCCTTGTAATTGGATTGTGTGCTTAGGTGGGCTGCCGTGAGCCAGCCGGGGTGGTGGGTGCGTCCAGCTGTGTTGTCCGTGCAGGGGGTGGTGTGTCCTAGGTGCAGCGGGGCTGCCCTGCTCCTGGAGCTCTATTGCCTGAGATGTCCATGGACTGTTGTAGGGCGTCGGTGTCGGAAGTGTGGAGGTCCTCTTCAGCATCACTGTAGAGTTGTCTGGTCTGCTCTGCTGGAGGTGTTGTTTGTCCCTCTGCAATGTGAAGGGGAGATGCTTGTTGACATTGTGTTGGCATGTATGTTGACGCATTGTTCGGGTTTACATACAGACTGCATGACAATGTACATTGTGACTGTTTTGTATTGGCGGACTATATGATGCGGGATAGTGGACAATAGGACTACATGACGTAGGTGATGTTGTACACTAACATTTTCATCTCACAGTTTCCTGCTATGTCCGATGTGATTGGCCATTTTCTACGCACAGGCGGAGCCAGTTGTGTCCTCTGTTCTGCAGTGTAAGTGTTGCACTGTGTCCCACATTGCCATCCATGCAGATGTGCTTTGATTGCTATGTGTGTGTGCTGCATTGTGTGAGAGTCCCACCTGCTGCTGTGATTTTGCTGCCCCTTATCCCTTCATTAGCCAGCAACAGCAGCAGCAGGACGTCTCCGACTGCACGGCTTCAGGCACCCATTCATTGCCCTGTCGCCCAACAAAATAAATTGATACTGCCCTGGTGGCTTCATGTACTACCCAGCTGCACTGCTTTAGTCTGCTTGATCTCACATGACGATTTAATCTGGCTTTTAAAACACACTGCCTACGGGGAGCCCTTGACTCCCTTGCTGATTCACTGTCCCTGGGAACCACCCAGCTAATCATGGGTTATTTTCCCTAAACCCAATCTGCTTCGGACCAAGTTTTTCCATCCTTTGACTTACCGCCAGTTACTACGATCAATTAGTACGATCACTAACTAGCTCACCATTGTCCTGAAGATGAACCCCGATAATTGGGTTCGAAACGCCGTCGACCATTCTACAACATGACCTCCTTGTAACCTGTATAAATCATTTAGGGAGTTCAACTATATTGTTGTCAATGCGATGTCTTTCTTAAAAAAAGTTCACTATCACTATTTCACGTCACGCTTTTTTTCACTTACTGTGTGAGCACCCTAAAAATTGAAATTTATGCGAATAAATATCTGTCATTTTGTGACCTATATGACCCTTTACAGACTCTTTTTCTTGCTCCCTATTGAATTAAATTCATTTTTTGAAAAATACAGTGCCCCTCTCTGGGTCACCACTCTTGCTATTGGACCTTTTTAGGCCACACTTGAACCATTGTTCTTATAAATCCAAAATCCCTTATCCCTTGGAGGCAGTGTGCCTTTGGCTTTTGTGCTTTTGAGGTGCTGTGATGTTGGCGACTGGGGTCATTTGTGCTCCTGGACGGATTTTGTTCTCTTGTGCATTGTTTGTCTGCAGATGTATTGTTGACGTCAGTGGTTGTTTGTGCACGTGGATGTGTCAGGGTGTGACCTGCTCCTTCCGGATGTAGTCCACACTCAGCCACCTCAGTCTTGTGGCGTGCACAGTGTCATGGTGATTGTACTCCGGCCTTGCTGCTCGTCATGTGGTGTCACTTGCATTGTCAGTGTGGCTCTCGCATACGCATCTTTGCTGTGTTTCGTACTGGTGCATGTGTGTGTAGTGGAATTGGTGTTGTGTGGGGTGGGACCCCTTCGGGCACATGGTGGATGGGGGCCTACTTGGTGTTTGTATGTGTGCTGCAGTGTGCCACGGGGATCAGGGACATGACCCAGGGTCGTTGTGGGTGTGCGGTGTGCTACACGTCGTTGTGCATGTGTGCCATTGTGCCCGTCCCCACCGTCCCCCCAGTCCCTGTTCGTTACTCACCCTGTTGATGTTGTGTCAGGTCATGTCGAGCTGTGTCCGGACACCCGACTCCTTGCACCGTCATCGCACTGATGACTGTGGCCGCCATTTGCTCCAGCTCCTCCTGTGGCGCTGGACTCCCACCTCCATTCGCCGTTGCTGCCTTCCTGTTGGCAGCGGGTTTCTGCTTGGTTTGGCTTTTCACATCGTGCCAGCGCATCTTGGCCTCCTCGACACTCCGACTGCATTCACGATGGAATGCCATTTTTCCGTCTGTGTTGCCAATGAGACGGTGGAGGTGATGGACAGTTGTTGTTAGTGCTCTGTCACCTCCGTGACGACGATCCGGTTGTCATGCGGACTGTACCCCGTCTTCCTCTTCCTCTTCTCCTTGGCCTTCCCCGACCCCGAGGTTCCTTGCTGGTGGTCTGTGGGGCTTGTGGGGTTCGCGTTGACCTGGGCACTCGTTCCAGGTGCATCCATGTTGCTACGCAGTTTATTTTGTTTTTGGTGTGTTTTTTTCTTGTTCTGCTTTTATGGTGCATTTTCCCGCATGACGCGTGGGAATTGCAGGCCTGTCGCTGGTTATCGCTGATTTTGTATTGCGGTTGGCCTCATCGCAACTTTATTTGCGTTCGTGTTTCGCATTTTTGCGGCGTCGCGTTGATTTTAACGCGGACATTTGACACGTTATCGTGGGACTATCGCATGGTACCGCCAGGTTGAGAATACTACGTTAACACAGCGTTGTTTTCCCGCGATAGACTGCGATATGCAAAGTTGCGTTAAGCTAAATTTGCGGTGGTTATCACACGTTCTTGAGAATATCCCCCTCTGTCTTTCTTTATTAATATGTTGGAAACAGCTCCCAACCACTGCACCAGTTTGAAGGTTTAGGAAGAGTTTGAAGTCAAAGATGCCATTATTTATTTAATTTATTTTTTTACTATTGAAAGGGATAATGATGGAAGCGCTGAGCTCTGATTATTGACAAAGATTATAAGTTCAGTTTTTGGGCTGGTGAGCGTAGGCTGTTTTCTAACATCCAAGATTAAATTTTGGTAAAGATGTTCTGTAGAGCTGGTGCCATTGACATGTCCTTTGAGAGATTACACGCTGTGGATTCAGGGCTGTGCCGAGACATTCTAGTCTTGGAAGGGGCCTTGGTAGATGGTAAAGAGAATGCTAGAGAGGGAAGAGTCTGTGTTATGCCGCATACAGGAGTAACTTTGATGAACATAAAGGAAACAAATTTCCATCTTTCGAAGAATAAGGAGCTTCAAAGTTTTTTTTTAAAAGAGTTTTATATAGCGCGAACTAGACCCGAGGATATCAGGTATCAGAGCGCTTTACATGAGCACCAGTTTCGTTACAGGTGGACACATTCATTTTTGTTAGGCACGGGAAGATTAAGTGATTTGCCCAGAATCACAGGATGTTGAGCGTCGTTGCCAAGACTCAAACCCGGTTCCTCAGCTTCGAGGTTGACCTCTCTAGCCGTAAGGCTACATCCTCTCCCCTAAATTCTAAAGGTTGTCCAAGTGGTCTGGCATAAGAGGCACACATTCGCCCTCTTAGTCCGTCATCTGGAGGTTGATATCCCAAAAAGCCACGAAGACCTTCTCCAGTACATGGTTGACAATAAAACCGGATTGATTGAGGAGTGCCAAATATTTTCTGCAGTTGGGCCTTATCTTCCTTTTGCGGAATTTTGGCCAGTATCCTCGATGTACTACAGGGTTGAAAATGAATGGAATGAACCCATCCAAATCAGGCTTTTTTAGTGGCACAACCAGTCCCCCCACCCCTATTAATAAGCCTCGCACAAACCCTTCTGAATTTGGCAATTCGACTAGCTTGCAGATCATAGGGTCCTAAAAGGAGGGAAACTCTTTTAATAACCATGTAGTTGCTGGGGAATCCGTTGGTATCTTGCACAAACTTTCTAATTAAATCTAAAAAAATCTAAATCTAAATCCGTATTTGTAAAGCGCGAACTACTCACCCTTACGGGTCTCAAGGCGCTGGGGGCCGTCGTGGAAATTAAGTGAGCTATTGCCCAGAGTCACATGGTGCTGAGCTGAGCTGCCGCCGGAGCCGGGGATCGAACCGTGAACCCTGTGCTCCGAAGTCAGCTGCCCTGGCCGCTGCACCACACCTCCCCACAACCCATTTTCTTGTGAACCCAACCTGGTGAAAAAAATGAGCTCGCTATCTTTATTTTGGGTGGGCGATCTTTTCCCCTAACTCCAAGGGCCACTTGTACGACGTGATTTTGCATGCGCAAAAGGGTTTGCGACCCATTTGCGCATGCAAAATCCCTGTGGGCCATGTAAAAACACTAATTTGCGAGTCGCAAAAAAGTGCGACTCGCAAAATAGTGTTTAGCGACTTGCAATTAGGAAGGGGCGTTCCAAGGGCGTCCCTTCCTAATTGCGACTCGCAGCCCTATGTATGAATGTTTTGCAACCGCAATTGCGGTTGCAAAACACTCGCAATTTACCGCCCTCTTCAAGAGGGTGGTAATGCAGTCACAAATGGGAAGGGGTCCCCAGGGGACCCCTTCCCCTTTGCAAATGCAGGGGAAAATATTTTTAGGGGCAGGCAGTGGTCCCAGGGACAACTACCTGCCCTTAAAAAATGAAACAAAAACGTTTCATTTTTTTTTTTTAAATGCATCCCATTTTCCTTTAAGGAAAACGGGCTGCATTTAGAAAAAAAACTGCTTTATTTAAAGCAGTCCCAGACATGGAGGTCTGCTGAGCCCAGCAGGCCACCATACCTGGGAGGGGCCTGCCATTCTCAATGGGGTCACAAATTGTGAGTGCCTCATTAATATTCATGAGGCATGCAATTTGCGACCCCATTGAGAATCGCAAACAGTGTCTCAGACACTGTTGTACATTGGAAATTGCGACTCGCAATTTGCGACTCGCAATTTGCGACTCGCAATCAAGTGCAAATTGCGAGTCGCAATTTCCAATGGTCGTACATCGGGCCCCAATTTGCTTGCTCTCTCTCCGTAGTGCACCAAGATTAATGTCTGACTCCCCCAGTGTTTGCCTCACTGTGTGCTCTAAGTAACTAATTCTTTCCATTTGTATGTCCCTACTCCCACAGTCACCTTTGTTGGAATCTCCATACCTTTTCTCCTTCCCTTTTCTCCTTCCCTTACTTTTCTTCTCCATCTTTTTGGCTCCTTCCTTGTTTACTTGCATTCATAAAAATAGAAGACAAACTCGGGTTTTAATGATATGTTATCCTCTCCATTTTTTTCTTTTTATAAAAAATTCCAATTGCATTAATTTTATGCATTGTTGGACATATCTAGAACTTTCTTTTTTTCTAGTGTCGACAACAAGTTCAATAACGGGTCTGGCACAATTATTTTGACAACAAATGGCTGTTTTTCATTCAAATTGTACTTTGTAACTAGGACATCCACCATGTCAGGAATTCATCAGTCTGAGTTTGTTGAATTAGATTTCTCTAGGTTGCAAATAACAATCTGTTTAAAAACTAAGGTCACATGTTTCCTTGATGGGAAAAAGTCCCATACATACATGGAACTTCACAAGGGGATATAGAAGCTTTCACCACCCCGATAAACATTTGTGCACACTAGAGTAGATACCAAAAGGGCCAATGAGCGGTGTCAAATTCGTTTAAGGAGTAGCTGGCTGAAAGCCTCCCCCTTCTTTTAGCATTGTGCATTAATTTCGCAATCAGTGCTTTTACCCAGTACTTTTGGGCGTTGTTAAGCCAACGTCCAGTATGAGCTGGTGTTCACACTATATTTTAATTAGGAATAACAAGGTATTCCGAGAGTGAGAAGTAAATTCAAGTCCTATAGGGGAGTTTTTTTTTTATAAGGTCATTACAGAAAAATGCTGTGACCTTATATTTTGAGAAACACTATCATAGGTGTTTGCTGATCTTCAGGTTGGTGTTTACACAGAATATCGGAACCAAAAATATCGTGGGACAAAATATTGTGTCAAGAATATCGAGGACAAAAATATTGTGAAGGTAATTTCGTAGGTAAGTAAAGTTTTACTATACATAACTCTACAAATATGTACCTTGACGATATATGTATCTTCAATGTACGTAGATGTGGAGTTAAGAATTGTAAATCTATACTTACCTATTTGCACTTACCTTCTTGATATTTCGGTCCTCCATATTGTTGACACTATATTTTTGGTTCTGATATTGTGTCAGCGATCCCTTTAGGTAATCATCACCAAAAGCCCGCTAAAGAAGGCTTGACCTGGGAGTGATTACACACTAAGATCAAACGTTTGCTCATCTTTAAATGACAGTACTAGACTGGACACAAGGTCCCACATCATGCTGAATTACAAAAAGTAATAGAGGCACTTTGCAGAAGTGTCAACATTTTGTTCACTATCATAGGGAAAACAATGAATGAATTAATATTCTAATGGATTTTAACTGAGATTCATTCCTACCTCAGAGGATGTTCTTAATAAGTAAAAAGGTACAGATTACAGGGGTGATGGTTTTCAAGGACACGGCTGTAATGTATACAGCACACAATTTAGAGCCTCATGTACAAAGGGTTTCAGCATTCGCAAACCCTCTGATTCAGTCAATCAGAGGGCTTATGAACTACTTGTGCGGCTCCCATAAGATTTCTGTGGAGCTCTTCACAGGTCATCTATAACTAAGTGTTCTTCCTCCTTCTTGTCTCCCGCCACAACGTTGAGACTTAAAGGCAGATTTACTAAGGGTTCATGCAGCGCAGCAAGTTGCTGCGTGAAAGGTAGACATTAGAAATGCTCCATATTTACAAAGATATGGCGTGTTTCTGCTGCCTCCTTGTGCTGGCGCACTGTGTGCTCTCTAGTGCCAATGCAGGTACCCTTGCTTGGTTGTGCAAGGGTGCCTGCATACCAACAGCATTGTTTTTGTGCAGGAAGCAGTGCTTAATTGTAAAAAACAAAATGTGCCAGGGCTCTGGTCAGCAGGTCTCTGCATCTTGCACCCTCCATTGCCACTGCCAGTGTTGCCAATGACAGTACCTACACACTACTAACCAGCACACTGCTACAAGTGTGACAATTCAGGCTATTCCAGGCCCCCAAAGCTATAAAAAATAATTTGGGCGGCAGGTATTAGTTGTTTTTAATGCATACTGAATTAATAAACAATAGCTGTTCTGCTCATCTCTAAATTATATAAACAGTGCCACCACGTGGCAACTGTCACAAGTGCCAGTGTCGACAATTAAGTGCCCGTACCGGCCATTAAGTGCCGATGCTGAGCACCGGAAACCACCAGCTCAAATTAAGCACTGACAGGAAGGGATACCTTCCTCCACAAAAACAACCCTTTAAGGCAGAATGCATCACACATAGAAAAAAGCAATGAGGAGAAATAAAGATGTTTTTTCTCGTTATGCCTGGGTGGCGTACCATTTTGACGCATTCCCAGGTTTACAAATCTTTGTAAATCTGGGGGTTCCCCAAAATCCATAGGTGGCCTCCCTGCCGAAAGGTAACACAAGGCAGCGAAATGCGCTGCCTTGCGTTACCCTGGATTTACTAAACCTCACAGAGCCACACAAGGTGGCTTTGCGTGGCTTAGCAAATCCCAGTTGAGGGCTTGCGTTACCTCAAAGGCAACACAAGTCCTTAGTAAATCTGGCCTCTGGCTCTTCAGCTCAGGCAAGCATATCCACTCACTCTTCTACCATTAAACTACTTACGAGTTCCCTGATAAATGCCAGGTCCCTAAAACAACATTTGTTAGAAAACAATGACCTGGTACAGGACAGCCATTTGGATGCTCTAATCATTATGGAATCCTGGACCCACAAAACCTCTGTCCAAGATCTGTCCCTCACAACCCTCTCTACCCCCACACTATAATTCCCTCCATCTTCCAAGTCCAGATTTTAAAAAGGTGGATGTCTAGCCATAATCTTTAAAAGCTTTCAGGAGGTGTGCTAACTCCCTTTGAATTTACTGATGCAGAATTGTTTAGCCTTAAATTTATTATTTCACGTAACTGTATGGTTTTAAGCATTGTGTTCTATTGACCCCCAGGTTCAGCTACCAGTTTCATTTCCCCCTTCCCTGATTTCCGGACCCTGCTTCTTCTGGGCTTTTCACACTGTGTAACAGTTAGATAAACTGTCTACACCAGAGGCCCACATCTTTCTGGACTTTTTCTCTGCTTTAGGCCTCTCTCAAATTGCGGTTGGGCCAACTCGTGCTGCTGAGAACATGCTGGACCAAATTCTGGAACCTCCAGACCAGGCCCACTTTCATCAAGCCCATCCACTGGCATGGACCGATCATTACATGGTAGTTTTTGACTGGTTACTCCCACTGACCTCAGTTTTGCGTCCCACTTCATCCTCTCAGTCCATTGTAAAAAGACGTTTGTATAAACTTTGTCCATCCGACTTACAAGCCTCCCGCCTCATGGACAGACCTTCCCTCTGCCCCCTATTATCTAAGGTCAGAAAGCAGGTAAACATCTGGATTACCACCTCACTCGACTTACTTATACCCGCTACACCTTCCAGGAACCATCGACAGTTACCATCAGACCATTGGTCATTTCACAGCTCAAAGATTCCAATCTCCGCCCCACACTTCGTCTTTATTGCTCCATGATTAAGGATCCCAGGAAGCTAATTCGCTAAGCTCTAGCTTTGTGTTCCACCCACCTCATGTCCAATGCCTTCAAAAACAGCAAAGAAATCTTTCAAATTGTCCATTTTCTTACTAGCGCCGCTTGTCCCGTTTGTAATACCCCAACAGCTCCATCTCAGTCATGCGATGCTCTTTTCTTTAGTTTGGTGATAATTTGATAATATCTGACATTCAATATCTAGTTAGGCAGCCTTCCCTTTTCACTCATTTGGGGCTTACCCTAACGCCCTAGCTAACCATGACGTTCCTCCACTTCCTTTTTATTTCCTTCTTTCTATGGACACCACATTGTACCACCTCACAGCCATTATATCAGTTTTCCACATGGACCCCTGTCCCGTACACATACTTAACCTTTTTCCACAAAATGGACCAGTCCTACAGGAGCTGTGCAATTTTTCTCGTTTTGAGGCCACAGTACCCTCTGAATGGAAAGGCACTCATTATTCCTTCACTGAAAACTTCCTCTGCAGGTCCCGCTGTGTTCAGTAGTCTCCTACCGATATCGATGTTACATCTTCCAGTTAAGATTCTTTAAATAAAAATTAACAGCCAGCTGTCAAAATGTTTTTGAAGCCAACACTATCCTGAACCCCTATCAATCTGGCTTTTATCCTTTGCATGCCACAGAATTGACTCGATTAGCCATCCTGGATGATCTCAGGCTAATAGTAACTCCGGACATGATGGGAGTCGGATGTTGGGCCTCTAGAAGGCATAGGGCCTAATTTAGATCTTGGCAGAGGGTAATAATCCATCACAAAGTCCTGGGTGGTCGCTGTAGACACCAGTCTGCAGTTCTGTCTCGCATGGGTTACACACCTCGCCCAGTCTCTGATGGCAGCTATAGACCCCAGTATGCAGTTCTGTCTCGCATGGGTTATACACCTCACCCAATCTCAGGTGGTCATGATATACACCAGTCTACAGTTCTGTCTCACATAGGTTACACACCTCACCCAGCCTCGGGTGGTCACCATAGACACCAGTCTGCAGTTCTGTCTCGCTTGGTTTACTCACCTCTCCTGGTCTTGGGTAGTTGCTATAGACACAAGGCTGCAGTTCTGTCTTGCACAGGTTACACACACTTCGCCCAGTCTCGCATGGCCCCTATAGACACCGGTCTGCAGTTCTGTCGTGCATGGATTACACACATCACACAGTCTTGGTGGCCCCTATAAACACCAGTCTGCAGTTCTTTCTTGCACAGGTTACACACCTCGCCCAGCCTTGGGTGGCCCCTGTAGACACTAGTGTGTAATTTTAACTTGCACAGGTTACACACATAGCCCCTATAGACATGAGCCTGTAGTTCTTCTGTCTTACACGGGTTAAACATGTAGCCCAGCCTCACATGGCCCCTAAAGATATCATTCAACAGCCCTATTTTATAGGAAGGACTTCAACCATTTTACGTTTTGTCAAAGAATGTTCATAATATCTCTGTGTACAGCTTGGTAAAAGTAGCATGAACGGGGAACTAAACCCCAAGGGACGTCTGCACTGAAGCCAAAGTTCGCGTCATTCACTTTCGGGCAGCGGTCGAAAGTGGCTAAAAATATATATATATATATTCTGTAACTATTTTCCATATTTCACCTTAAGGTAACTATATATAAAATAACACATAGCCTAACTGATAAATAGATGCAAGTTAAGTAAATCAGTGATTAATGCAGTATTGTACATTATGAAACCTCTGTTAGTTAATGCACTGCAGAAGTCTATGTCTCCAACTAGAGAGCCATAGAATTGAATCCTGGTTGGCGCTGTGGAGATCAGTGACTTGTGTATGTTTAGTGCTACGAGGTCCCAGACTGTGACAGAAAGCACTGTGTGTACGCAAGTCATCATTTAAAACTTGCATTAGACACAGTATAAGATAGGCTGCTACAAAATGCACAAAAAGGTTTAAGATAAAAAAAAAGTGCTTACAAAACACATATTTTAGTAATACCCAGACTAGACTGTACATAGTGGCTTTTTTTTTTACAACTGTCGCTTAAAAGCACACACTTCACAGCGGGTAACTCCCTAAGATAGGCTGCTACAAAATGCACAAAAAGGTTTAAGATAAAAAAAAGTGCTTACAAAACACATATTTTAGTAATACCCAGACTAGACTGTACATAGTGGCTTTTTTTTTTACAACTGTCGCTTAAAAGCACACACTTCACAGCGGGTAACTCCCTAAGATAGGCTGCTACAAAATGCACAAAAAGGTTTAAGATAAAAAAAAAAGTGCTTACAAAACACATATTTTAGTAATACCCAGACTAGACTGTACATAGTGGCTTTTTTTTTTTTACAACTGTCGCTTAAAAGCACACACTTCACAGCGGGTAACTCCCGAAGCTTCAAGGGATTCCATCAATTAAAGCCGATACCGGCTTCCCAGCTCTTTTTACATTTCAAGACTGTTTTCAATAAACTAATAAAGTATGAGCAGGCCGTGCCCCTCAGAACCCTCCCACGTCGACCACTGCTTCCGGGTCATACGGAAATGCCCCTCGCTCCTCTGACGAGAACAGGTGGCCCTTACTTCCTTTATTATGAAACGCAGGCGCTGCAGCTTTAAGCGCCACGGGCAGTTCTTCGCTTCACAGGATGTCCTCTGCTATTGTCGCAGTCAGCATTGTCCGAGGTGTCATCTGCTGCCGTACAGTGCGGCGGCTGGAGCTGCTGATCCGGAGAGGGGAGGCTCGGGTTTCAAATGCACTTCTGATATGCATTGCAGCATCCGAAAATAATATATCAGGAGGCACCTGTACCACATCGCGTCCCTCTCCACTAAAGAGGCTGGTCTTCTCCAGTTTCTCCGGGCTCAGGGTGTTCAGGCCTTCTCCTCTACCTGGTAGCGGAAGCAAGCCTGGCGCTCGCAGGAAGACGGATCTCCTTACCTGGGCTAGGACAACAGGTGGGAAACCTAGCAGGACAGCTGCAAGTAGAGACTGGGAGAGCAGACTGCCCTTATGCTCAAACCGTGTGTTACAGAAGACACCAAACCACCGCACCGTGCACCTGCAAACCTTGTGGTAGCAGACACCAAACCACCGCCCTGCGCACCTTGCAACCTTGTGGTAGCAGACACCAAACCACCGCCCTGCGCACCTTGCAACCTTGTAGCAGACACCAAACCACCCTCCTGCGCACCTGCAAACCTGGCAACCTTGTGGTAGCAGACACCAAACCACGCCCTGCACACCTTCAAACCTTGCAACCTTGTGGTAGAAAACACTAAACCACCGCCCTGCGCTCTTGCAAACCTTGTGGTAGCTGACACCACACCACTGCCCTCGCACCTGCAAACCTTGTGGTAGTAGACACCAAACCACCACCCTGCGCTCTTGCAACCTTGTCGTAGCAGACACCAAACCACCGCCCTGCGCTACCACAGTGGTAGCAGACACCAAACCACCGTCCTCACACCTGCAAACCTTGTGGTACCAGACACCAAACCAACGCCCTTGCGCCTTCAAACCTTGTGGTAGCAAACACCAAACCACTGCCCTGCACACCTGCAAACCTTGTGGTAGCAGATACCAAACTACCGCTCTGCGCTCCAGCCAACCTTGCAACCTTGTGGTAGCAGACACCAAACCACCGCCCTGTGCACCTTGCAACCTTGTGGTAGCAGACACCAAACCACCGCACTGCAAACCTTGCAACCTTGTACCGGACACCAAACCAACGCCCTGCAAACCTTGTGGTACACACACCAAACCACTGCCCTCGCACCTGCAAACCTTGCAACCTTGTGGCAGCAGACACCAAACCACCGCCCTGCAAACCTTGCAACCTTGTGGCAGCAGACACCAAACCACCGCCCTGCACACCTGCAAACCTTGTGGTAGCAGACACCAAACCACTGCCCTCGCACCTGCAAACCTTGCAACCTTGTGGCAGCAGACACCAAACCACCGCCATGCACACCTGCAAACCTTGTGGTAGCAGACACCAAACCACCGCCATGCGCTCCTGCAAACCTTATGGTAGAAGACACTAAACCACTGCAGTGCAAACCTTGCAGCCTCGTGGTACAGACACCAAACCATCGCCCTGCAAATCTTGTAGCAGACACCAAACCACCGCCCTGTGCTCCAGCAAACCTAGCAACCTTGTGGTAGCAGACACCAAACCACCGCCTTTTGTACCTGCAACCTTGTGGTAGCAGACACCAAACCAACCCCCTTGCGCCTTCAAACCTTGTGGTAGCAAACACCAAACCACTGCCCTGCACACCTGCAAACCTTGTGGTAGCAGATACCAAACTACCGCCCTGCGATCCAGTCATCCTTGTGGTAGAAGACACCAAACCACCGCCCTGCGCGCCTGTAAAGCTTGTGGTAGCAGACACCAACCCACCGCACTGTGCACCTTCCAACCTTGTGGTAGCAGACACCAAACCACCGCCCTGCATACCTGCAAACCTTGCAACCTTCTAGCGGACACCAAACCAACGAACTTTGCAACCTCGTGGTACACACACCAAACCACCGCCCTCGCACCTGCAAAACCTGCAACCTTGTGGCAGCAGACACCAAACCACCGCCCTGCACACCTGCAAACCTTGTGGTAGCAGACACCAAACCACAGCCCTCGCACCTGCAAACCTTGCAACCTTGTGGTAGAAGACACCAAACCACTGCCCTGCGCGTTTGCAAACCTTGTGGTAGCAGACACCAAACCACCGCCCTCGCACCTGCAAACCTTGCAACCTTGTGGTAGAAGACACCAAACCACCGCCCTCGCTCCAGCAAACCTAGCAACCTTGTGGTAGCAGACACCAAACCACGGCCCTCCACACCTGCAAACCTTGTGGTAGCAGACACCAAACCACCGCCCTCACACCTGCAAACCTTGCAACCTTGTGGTAGAAGACACCAAACCACTGCCCTGCGCGTCTGCAAACCTTGTGGTAGCAGACACCAAACCACCGCCCTGCAAACCTTGCAACCTTATGGTAGCAGACACCAAACCACCGCCCTGCGCACCTTGCAGCGTTGTGGTAGCAGACACCAAACCACCATACTGCAAACCTTGCAACCTTGTGGCAGCAGACACCAAACCTCATCCCTGAACACCTGAAAACCTTGCAGCCTTGTGGAAGCAGACACCAAACCACCGCCCTGCACACCTTCAAACCTTGTGGTAGCAGACAACAAACCACCACCCTGCGCTCCTGCAAACATTGCAACCTTGTGGTAGCAGATACCAAACTACTGCCCTGCACACCTTGCAACCTAGTGGTAGCAGACACCAAACCACCGCCCTGCAAACCTTGCATCCTTGTAGCAGACAGCAAACCACCGCCCTGCAAATCTTGCAGCTTCATGGTACAGACACCAAACCACTGCCCTCGCACCTGCAAACCTTGCATCCTTGTGGCAGCAGTCACCAAACCACCACCCTGCAAACCTTGCAGCCTTGTGGTAGCAGACACCAAACCACCTCTCTGCACACCTTTAAGCCTTGTGGTAGCAGACACCAAACCACCATCCTGCACGCCTGCAAACCTTGTGGTAGCAGACACCAAACCACCGCCTTGTGTACCTGCAAACCTTGCAACCTTGTGGTAGCAGACACCAAACCAACGCCCTGCGCTCCTGCAAACCTTGTGGTAGCAGACACCAAACCACCGCCCTGCATACCTGCAAATTTTGCAACCTTGTAGCAGACACCAAACCACCGCCCTGCAAACCTTGCAGCCTCGTAGTACAGACACCAAACCACTGCCCTTGCACCTGCAAAGCTTACACCCTAGTGGTAGCAGACACCAAACCCCCTCTTTGCAAACCTTGCAGCAGACACCAAACCACACCATGCAAACCTTGTAGCCTCGTGGTACAGACACCAAACCACCGCACTCGCACATGCAAACCTTGTAATCTTGTGCTACAAGACACCAAACCACTGCACTCGCACCTGCAAACCTTGCAACCTTGGGGGTACAAGACACCAAACTACCACACTCGCACCTGCAAACCTTGCAACCTTGTGGTAGCAGACACCAAACCACCGCCCTACACACCTGCAAACCTTGCAGCAGACACCAAACCACACCATGCAAACCTTGTACCCACCGCCCTACACACCTGCAAACCTTGCAGCCTTGTGGTAGCAGACACCAAACCACCCTCCTGCGCACCTGCAAACCTTGTGGTAGCAGACACCTAACCATCGCCCTGCGCTCCGGCAAACCTTGTGGTAGCAGACCCCAAACTACCGCCTTGTGCTCCTGCAAACCTTGAACCTTGTAGCAGAGACCAAACCACTGCCCTGCAAACCTTGCAGCTTCGTGTTACAGACACCAAACCACCACCTTCCACACCTGCAAACCTTGCAGCCTTGTGGTACAGACACAAAACCACCACCCTGTGCACTTGCAAACCTTGCGGTGTTCTTTTGGAGGGTACCCCAGATCTGGCTAGTGGTTGCCAACACCATGCACGATGTGGCAAGTGTGCCAAGCTTTAGGATGGGCAAAACCTTTGCATTTTAATTCTGTCTACCTAAGAAGGAGTAAATCAAATACCAGTTTTTACAAGTTAAACAAAGGGTTTGCAGAAACTTTTTCTAACGATGTAAGAAACATAAAATTTTTAAGTTCAAGCTTCAAGACTGCCCACTTAGAGCCACACACACAAACGGGATAGGCCGCCATTTTATATTGAGCTCAGTCTTAGCCCTCCCATAAGGAAGGCTACAACGGTTCAGAAATATTCTACCCACTTGATATTCCTTCACTTGCCTGGAATTGTCCACTGCAACCGTCCCCTGTAACTACTGCTACATTGCTCGGAAAGGCCCATTCAATCTTTGGCCCCTCAAGCACAGAATATACGAAGTCATCAGCTTCACCACTTCTGGACACCACATTCATCTAGGGAAATGGGTTATTCTCTCCATTGTAAAGAGACAGCTGGGCCGATTTACAAAGGTAATCTGAGCCAAAAGTCTAACTTTACAACTTTTGGTATACACAGAAGTCACTTACGACTTTTGCTATTCACAAAAGTAATTTCCGACTCTTATCTTTAAGTCCGCACTCGGGCCAGAATTTCCACACTCGGGTGGAATCTCGGCACCCAGGCTGGAATCTGCACCCGGGCCGGAATCTCGGCACCCGGGCCGGAATTTCCACACCCAGGCCGGAATCTCCGCACCCGGGCCGGATGATCATTGTTTTCAATGCTGAACACATGTGCAAGTGCTTACCATCCCCTACCATGTTTCAGCTGAAACAGTGCAGCCCAACAGCCAATCCCAGCCCAGCAGCACATATAAAATCAGAGCTGACCATATACAAACCCTCCAACATGTCGCTGAATGTGTTTGTTGCTCTGCCCCTTGCCATGCAGCAAGAAGACTTGAGGAGGAGGATGAGGAGGAGAGAGGAGAGGATGTTCAGACAAAGGATTAACCAATTTGGGATGTCCAGCCAAGATGTCGGGGCCAGATACTGTTTCCCTCCAGATGTCATCTTGGAGATGGTATGTGCGTGGGAGCAGGAACTTGACTCTGTGACCGGTCGCTCCCATGCTATCCCTGCCTATCAAGATCCTTGCTGCTCTCCATTTCTTCGCTACGGGGTCGTTCCAAAGGGTCTCAAGTGACCTTGTGGGCATCTCTCAGGCAAGCCAGCGGTGGTGCTTGCATCAGGTACTGAGCTGCACCAATACAAGAGCCCACCTCCACATGCGAATGCCCCATACACTGGACAGGAGATAAAGGGCAGCTAGAGATTTCTATCTCATTGCTCGCTTCCCACGTGTGCTGGGTGCAATTGATTGTACCCATGTGGCTCTTCAGCCACCCCACCGCATTGCACACATCTTTTATAACAGACACTGATGGCATTCCATCAATGTGCAGGGTGTCTGTGATGCCAGTGGTAGATTCATTGATGTGCATGCAGTGTTTCCAGGCAGTACCCATGACAGCTTTGTATTCCGCATGTCACCTGTTGCCCGGAGGATGGCTGTGGGAGACTTTGGCAACATGTGGCTACTGGGTAAGTACCAAGCACAAATTATGTGGGATATGTCTAAATGTAATGTATGAATGCCATCTCACATAAACAACCATATCACAATAAGACACTACATGCAACATACACAGCCTCTACTGACACTGCATGTACCAAAGTATAGATCATGTTCTGTACAGATGTAAGAGATAAATGTGATCATTTTCCCTATTTTCCCTTAGGTGATGCTGGGTATGCACTCTCCCCTCTACTCCTCACACCATACAGACGTGCAACCACTGTACCTCAGCGTAGGTACAATAAGACACACATACTTACTCAAGCCATCATAGAGCGCACTTTTGGTCTTTTGAAGTCATGATTCATATGTCTTGACCGTACAGGGGGGGTGCTGATGTACTCCCCTGAAGTAGTGTGCAAGATCATATTAGCCTGTTGTGTTTTGCACAACATAGCTTTAAGTCATGGTTTACACATACCTCTTGTACCTCAGCTAGCTCTAAATCTTGGCAACCGGGCCATTGCACAGAACAGAGGTCAGGGTATGCAAGTCCGTGTTCAGCTGGTTGGCACTTTTTTCACCTGAGCAACCTGTTGTGTTACGGACAAAATGTGGTTTGCAGTCTGTTGTCAATGATGAAAGTTGGATAATTACGACTCTGTCCAGAAATTCCACCCTGAGACTACTTCGCAAGCCACACTAAATGTACGTAAAGCACAGCTGTTGACAGGAGTCAAAAGATTGGTCGTGCATAAAGTCATGTGCATATGTCAGCCATCAGTATTGTCAATCTCCCTTAGGAATCCATTGCCTCAGAGAATTAAATGTATGTGCATGTGTGAGACCTCCCAGGACCGTATGCCAATGGGTGCCTGATTCACAAAGGGGCCTAAGTATTGCATTGTGGAGTATTTGACCCCAACTGAATCGACTCCCCCACAACTGAGGGGCCCCCAACGTGAGTGATGATGAGCTAGGTGAATAAAGCCCTATCTATCTGGGATATATAGCACTGCTACCCCTGAAATTATGTGACACTACAGTCAACTCTTGAGTTGAGCACAAAATATAGACTACATGTCCCATAATGCAAAGGAGCAAACTCCTAGGATGTGATATTGTGCCTGGCCACACCTTTTTCCCAGGCAAAACATTATGTAATGGTCTGTTCCACCTTTTGTTTCATGTCTCTAATGTTCCTTTCAATGTGTCAATTTAAGGGTCTCTGCTACAGAGCAACAAGATGGCCGAGGATCAGATCTGTGACAGAGGGTGACTCGGAATAAACAGAAAATGGCTGGCTGCCAGCAACTTCCTGTGATGTATTTCCTGCCTACCACTTCCTGTATGTCATTTCCTGTATGAAAGAATGGGTTCCGGTCTGTTTCCGGAACCTCCGGCTCGGATGCGTACTCTCTGTTAACGGAGCGTAGGCTCCGTAAGCGGCGCCTCGGCACCGCATAAGGAGCCTACCCTCTGCAAACGGAGAGTACGCATTCGGGCCGGAGGTTCCGGAAACAGACTGGAACCCATTCTTTCATATAGGAAATGACATACAGGAAGTGGTAGGCAGGAAATACATCACAGGAAGTTGCTAGCAGCCATTTCCTCTTCGTTCTGAGTCATCCTCTGTCACAGATCAGATCCTCTGCCATCCTGCTACTCAGTCCAACCCAAGTACCCCCAACATGGCTGAAGGATATGAAGAGAAAGCACCCCCTTTCACTGAAAGGGAATTAGACATCCTAGCAGAGGGGGTGATAGAACATTTTCCTCAGGTGTATGGGGGGCCTGAGGTCTAGCTGAGCAATGCAGCTCATGCCAGACTATGGGCCACCATTGGGGAGTGCTGCAGGGCAGTGGGCGTACATAACTGGCGGGCCAGGGCATGCCGCAAGCGCTGGGAGGACCTAAAACTCTGGGCCTGGATCAAGGCCGAGGAAATCTTGGGCCAGTCCTCCCAGCACCATGTGCATCGGCCCGCCTATTGCCACTGTACAGGAGGGTCCTGAGGGCAGCCTGGCTGACCCTCCATGCTCAGCTGGAGGAGCATGAGCAGCAGAGAGCTGGCAAGCGCATTAACTGCAATATGTGTTTGAGAGTATGATGTGAGGGTAGACAGAGCTGTACCATCAGGTGTCCCATGCCTCCATTTACCTATAATGTGTAAATGCTGCAGTCATCATAAGGCCAAAGGCTCACTGTAGCACATAGAATGCACTGAGCAGAGTTCATTCTGGGAGTGGTAGTTTTTGTTTGCCACCGGGAGAATAGAGCCACACACGTGCATTTGTATATAAAATTGCACTGCCAGCACCATTACCAGTGAACCAAGGGCATTATAACTGATGTGTGCATTGGTTGAGAAATGGTACTGACACTGTCCAGGGTGTGGATGAGAGGCCTATGGGTTTTGGATGCTGTGACTTGCATTGTATTTGGTGAGTTTGGGTTCTGATTAAGACATCATCATGTGACATTGAGTAAAGACAGACTTTGAGATCCTTGCCTCAATCTTAAGTGATACCAAATTCTCCAAGTGGATCCACATACACACATCTCCCCAACAGTGGCTTGTATGTCATTTGTCCAGTCAAGGTAGCTGTAACAACTAGCCACAACTGTTCACCAGGGTACAGAACCACCTGAGCAGTCTTCGAAGCCAATATGTGACACTGGAGTGTCTGTTTTTGTGAGGGAATGTCAAAAGGTTAGAATGCACACTTAGCAAAGGTAACATCCCAGCACCTATATAGATGTGTACCCCCTAATCTGCATTTGTGTTGTCTCATACAATGCAACACAGCAGATGACATTTGTCTGATAGTAAAAGTGCAGAGACACCATATCACAGGCCCATTCCAATACCATCCGGACTGTCTCCGATCTCCTTTTCTAGACTGGCATTGGAAGCTGCCTATGTAGCAATGACAGGACACACAGATCTCAAGAATGCAGAAGCTGAGGGTGGATCAGTACAGAAGTGTAAGCCATCAAAATTCAAGTGAGATGTCCATGTGCGAGTCTAATCAGGAGATCACAGTGAACATACACGTACTTTGGGCTCCAATTCACTTATTTCTGTATAGTGTGATCAGAGGAGAACAAAGTCTGCCCTTACCTCATGTAGTTATGTGTCTCGTTCTGATGTGTACAGCCACTACATTTTTATTTGTCTTACATTTCAGTGGGCTCAGCTGGCCAAGAGGACCAAGACCAGGACACGGTTCGGAGCAGGACATCGTTGGGGCACCGGCAGCCATGACCTCTCTCCACGACTGATGAGGAGGAGGGACCTTCTAAATCAGGAGGCAGAGGAATTGCGCCCACCTGGACTGAGCAGGAAGACACCTCTGGTGCTACGGAACGGATGGAGGCTTAGGACATTGAAGGAGGGGGGGGTGAAGAACTGGACATCTCTGGCCAGGTGGGGAGGAGATTGACTCTCCCCCTGACCACTCACAACTTTCTTTTGGCGAGGTGTCCCCGGGACAGGCCACAACACAACCTGGGCCTGCCATCAGCCCCACCCTGACTTCAGAGGCCCCCATTCCATCGGGGTCTCCAGCTGCATCCCCTTCAACTAGTCCCCCTCCAAGTGGCTGCCAGGAAGACCCCAACATAGGCTCCGAACCCAAGACACCACAACCCTCATGTTCTACCCAAACCCCTCCCTGTACTGTAACTCCTGTAGCTGCACCCCTGGAAGTGATGGGGGCATAGGAGGGTCAGCTAGACATGTCCTCTCGCATCATGCTGCAGATCTGCAATGAGGTGCGTATGATGCAAGAGGAAGTCGCAAGATCTATGGCCACCCTCACTGCCAGTGTCCTAGCCCAACGTCCCTCCCAAACCACCCTTAATGTTTCTCCCTGTACATTGCCCCACACTGTTTCCCCCCATGCTCCTCATGTCTTCCAACCCATGTGGTGCCTGGTCCTGCACCGGCCAGCCAGGAGCCCGCTTCAGACTCAGAGGATCTGAACATTGTGGAGATTGAGGAGGACCAGAAGGACAGTTGACCTGCTGGACTCTGACTTTGCTTTGGATACTTATTTCCTTTGCCCCTTGTATATAGACTGGTTCCCCTGACTCTTCCCGACGTGTTTTGTTTATGTTGCCCCCCACCCCCCTCCAAGACCCCTTGTCCTTTCTGTATTAAGAACATTATTTGTTTTCCTTTCTCCCTTCCAAACGGACTGTTTTTTTTTATCATCTCCAAACTATTTCATTTACATAAACTTATATTTGGATTCATACTTTCTCTATCTTGTTTACTTCATTGTGAATGTTGAGTTCAAAGTATGGACATATATCTTGGGAGTAGTTATTTGCTCTGTACTTGATAGCTTGTTGCACTGATAGGGTTACACCTTTACATGTGTCACTCGCACATATTCATCCTCACATCTCTAGCCCACCACAAGGGTAAACATTTGGCCATCAGTACATAACACGCAACTTAGTCTAGACTTGTGAGGAGATTATTTTATTTACACATATTATCGCAGGATGACATATTTGCCATGTGATCAAGGGGGATTGTGCTTGCGACTTCGCAAAGATGGTGGTGAGGATCGCTGTGAGTGCGTGCATCTGTGTTGTTGCCGAGTTGCAGGTTGGTGTGGTGCATCTGGCTGTACAGGGGGAAGTTCCTGGACAGGGGCTGATGGTGTCTGTACAGTTGATGGGGGTGCCTGGACAGGGGTTGGATGTGCAGGTGGGGGCAGTGCCTGGACAGGGGGTGGTGGTGGATGTGCAGGTGTGGGAAGTGCCTGAACAGGGGGTGCTGGTGGATGTGCAGGTGGGGGGAGTACCTGTACAGGGGGTGGTGGTGGATGTGCAGGTAGGGGGGAGTGCCTGGACAGGGGGTGTTGGTGGATGTGTACTCTTGCTGCAAGCCTGTGCAGTTTGTGGTACAGCTGTGTGGGTGTGATGTGCTGCAGGCAGATGTGATGGCTCCTCTCCCTGCTTTGACCTTGAAGGGAGACTTTGGATCAGTCTCAGCATTCCCTCCCATCATCTTCATGGCCAAGGCATGGTGTCTTGCACTCTCTTCCCTATGGATGGATATGATGTCATTGATTTTCTTGGACATGTCTTGCCAAGATCTATCTATCCTGTCCACCTGGGTTAGTCTGTCCACCACCTGAGGGATTTGCTGCATGTCCTGCAGGGCCTCAGACATGTCTGACAGGGTAGCCCCTATGGCACGAATGTCCTGCCTGACATCAGCCTGCTGTTGGAAGAAGTCCTCCTCCGACTGGCCACCATGGCCATCTGCTGGCCCTCTCTGCAGGGGACGGCCATGGATAAAACTGCCAGGTCCACCTGCAGGGGGAGGGGGGCAGGTTGTAGTCTGTGGACAGGAGGTTGGTACCCAGGGGATACCTGCACCACTTCAGGGGTGGTTCCTCCCTCAGATAGTGGAGAGAATGCCTGGGATACACTGTATAGGGAGGAGTGTGTAGGGGAACCACCACGCCTTTCCTGAATGTGAGGGCTGTGAGGAAGTGATGTCTGTGTTGGAGTGTGTGTGAGCTGTGGCTGGTTAGCGCAATGCTGAGGACAGGCAATCTTGGGTTTTGGAAGCTGAGGCACTTTGCTGGGCGGAGGGGGCGTGGCCTTGCTAAATTTGGCCAGTGTAAAAAAAAAATCTGGCCAGTGCATCTGAATCCTCATCCTCTGTGAGGAAGGCCAGATAGTCTCCCTCATCCTCAAATTCTGCAGCCTCCTCAGGTACTTCCTCTTCTTGCACAGTGCTTGCAGCCGACATTGCTGCTTGCAGGAGCAGTGGATTCTCCCCACCGATTGGCCGTCGCCAGCACTGGTGGAAGGTCTATTCTCCTCATCGTCCTCATCACCTGGAAGACAGAGGTTGCACCAGGATAAGTAATTGACCTAGTATGAGATGTGGTGCAACACAAGGGTTGATTCTACTGTACTTTGCATCAACAGATGATGCACATGTGACCTGGTTTAGGTACACCTACACTTGACGGCACACCATAGCACTGAGTTGTTAAATGGAGATGTACAATGCACAAGCAAACTCACCAGCTCCAGCCACAGCTCTGAGTTGCTTTGCTATCCCCCCTGATGTCAACTGCTTAACCTGGCTCCTCATAGGTGTAGCTGAGGAAGCGGTCCCCTATCCAGCAGCTGGAGAGGAAAGTGACACCATACTCAATGATCTGCATTACAAATTTGCAAACAGGCACATGTAACGCCCACATTTATGAGATGGTATGTATGTAACTTTTTACACACCATCTGCAGATGCTATGAAGAAGGGGATTTGGATCTTTGGAATTGAAATAGGAATCCATGACAGGGAAACACTTCATGGCACGCTTACCTGATGGACAGATGCGAGTGGGTTTCACTGCTGCAGCCAGGATGTCTTGCATACCCTGGGATGGTGTTTTCCGCAGCACTGATGGTATCCTGTCAGCAGCTGTTATGAGACATACATGTCCATATTTAAGTGCACATGATGGTAGCTATGAATTAACATGTATATGTCATCCTCAAAGACCATTGATATGCTATTTCTGGCCAGTGTGCGGCATGTTTACCTCCTGAACTTTACATGTGGGCCCCTGCTCACCAGCAGCAGTTGCCAGCTGTTACCTCCACACAGCACTGACATCTACGAGATGACACATTAACAGACAAACGTGTATGAGAAGGTAACTGATATTTGAAGGAAGGGGATGATTAATCAGGACGCCTCCGCCTACCTGGATTACACCTTCATCGTTAAGCCCATCATGCCTCATGAGTATGTTGTCGGTTGACAAAACTAAAGGAGTGTACATCATCATGCTGACCAGTTTCACATTTGCACATCAGATCATATCGCTTTGGAGAGTTAATATGTGAGATGTCCAATAGTCGGGTACATTTTGTGGCTCATTTGTGCTTCCTTCCCCATGAAGTCCCATCGCTCATTTTGGACTGTGAGATCACCCATTTGTTATGTTCAATCTTTGTGTGTCCTCTGTTCCCATTATCCATGTACGACATCATGGTAGTGCTTAGCTGTCAATGGATGATGTCTTGTACAGCACACATCCTAACCTCATATATTATACTGTCACTTATATTGGAGGATACGGTTGAAGAGGAGGCAAGCTGAATTCAACATTTGACTAGGATCCCACATTGTGGGAAAGTGTAGAAGCTTGGATGGTTGCCGCCTACACTGGTTTTGCGTTGTGCATTTCAGCAACCAGATATATATATTTCACTTCCTCAAAATCCACCTTAGCAGCCCATACACCCCTTGCAAAACAACACAACTGGCATCAGTGCAACCCTCATCCAGACAAATTTCAATACATTTTGTGCCTTGTGAATTTCCTTGAGAGTTTTCATATCATTGACTTACAATTCAGTTGTGGCTACTCCACTTCATATGACACAATATAGAGCCCGATTCACAAAGGTAAAGTTAGACAAAAGTCTAACTTTACGACTTTCGGTATTCACAAAGGGCATTTACTTCTCGTAAATGCCCTTTGTGAATACCGAAAGTGGTAAAGTTCGACTTTGTCTAACTTTACCTTTGTGAATCGGGCCCATAGTCTTTCATGTACATACTGCACTCACTTGCCATACATTTAGTGTCATCCTTTCACTAGCCACCATGGTGCGATATGGTATGTGGTAAAATGCCATATGCAGGCACATTGTGATGAAGGACAACAGTGATGTAGAACACATACAACATACTGCGGACATTGAAGCCAGATTTCTTGAGCATTCAGGTACATCATTCTTGGGTTTACTTACCAGAGTCCCGCATCTGCCCAGTGTGTGGTCCCTGACCAGATGTCACAGCCAACCTTGTAGCCGATGTCACTGTGGGTACTGGAATCCGGGACGACATCATTGGACCTACAAAGATATGTGTGTTTGCTAGTTAACATTCCATCTACCACATGTGATGCACTAGATTTCAGACACAAAAGATAAGCACAAGCAGTGTGGGCCCTACCGTTGCACAAGTGTATCGTACTAAATATCATCTGTGATCCCACGCTCAACTTTTAATGGCCCCACTGCCTAGAAGCCACAACTATTCAATTTAGACCACAACAATTCCAAAGGGAAGGTCCAATATATTGTTTTGTTTCCGTCCCAAAATCAGGCAATCCAATGTTAGCAAATGTAACTAGCTAGGCTGACTGGACAGTTTCATGAAATGGTAAATCGATGAAAGTTTGATACTGGACGCATTCTTAAGGCTACTGACAATTGAATCTCACTTGTTCATCATTGTTATATTTGTTCGCATTGGATTCCCAGATTTTGGGCCGGAAGCTAAACAATATAGTGGACTGTCCTTTTGGATTTGTTGTGGCACTCAATTCCAGAGTTCAGTTCACAGTTCAGGCACTGTTGATGGAATACATGTAATGGGCCTGAATCACAAAGGTATACTGAGCCAAAATATCTAATTTTACAACTTTTGTTATTCACATAGGGCATTTACTACTTCTATATGTCCTTACTGAATACCGAAAGTCATAAAGTTAGCCTTTCATCTCCGGTTACCTTTGTGAATCGGGCCCTATATGTCCATCTGTTGTCTGCTGACAATGTAGGCTTTTTGACCCTCTCCAGACAAGTTTTACCTACCAGTTTGTGAGGGTGGTTTGGCTTGCTCTGGATGATGTAGTTTCTCCCAGAAGATGCAGGGACCTCTGCTACTGTGGTTGACTGTACTCTGGCTGAATGTGTCAATAGGGGAGAACAGGGAAAAGTCAGCAAAGCAAAAATGTACATGTGCAACTGGTCATAAATGTCCTCAGTGCTTCTACATGCTAACAGTAAGCCGCGGTCGGTGCAGGTAGGAGCAGTGGGGTGGGGGGGTAGGGCAGGGGGGGAAATCGACGGACGACGGAATTGGGAAACTCGGGGGCATATTCACAATAAAGTGGCGAAGCTTGTCTTTAAGCCAAGAAGGCTAACGACACGCTTTGTCACTTTAGAGACGCAGGGCTTCACCATATTTACTAGAATATCGTTCAGCCCTGCATTTCCCCCTGCTCTGGCGCTAACTTTAGCTGCCTAGCGCAAACGCAGGCACCCTTGCACCATAGTGGATGGGTGCCTGTGTTGAGTGGAAGATTGTTTATGTGCAGGAAGGTCCTCCTTCCTGTACATATACAATCTTTAAATGCTGTTTTGTAACTTCTACGTGTGCTGCTTAATGCAGCACACATAGAATTAGCAAAATGTCATTTTAAAAAAAAATGATTGTTTATGTGCAGGAAGGGAGACCTTGCTGCACATAAACAATCATAGACAATTAGCTGTTTCTATGTGTGCTGCACAAGGCAGCACACATGGAAACAGCAAAAACGAGGAGAAATTAAGCATTTCTCCTCGTTTCACCTGTTTAAGACCGGATTTTCCCTGGTCTTAATTTTGGCGCTGCCTCCTTTTTATGCTGCCCTCGTAAATAGGAGGCAGCGTCAAAATGAATGGGTGTTGCGGTGGAACGCCCACCACAATACACATTGCCCTCACCTTTCACGCTAAATACAGCGTGAAAGGGTGCCTTATTTACAAGGCAGCGTTAAGCCACATTAAGTGGCTTAACGCTGCCTTGTAAATAAGGCGAGGCCCCTATCGCCCGGCGATAGGGGCTTGTAAATATGCCCCTCAATGTTTTGGAAATAATGATTCTCTCACCTTGTGCTCGGCGATGCGGCGGGCACAAGGTAACTGGTTTTGTTTGTTAATTTTATTTTATTTTCCCTATTACGTTGTCTGTCGATTTTCCCCTTGTGTGAGCTTAGGTAAATATTTAATTTCCTCGATCCTCCTTTTTCTTCATTACTGCATATGAAAGCACCTTCAGATACGTGAGTTCAGAAAGCTAGCTGTACAGAAACGTATTGTGTTTAATTTATTAGACTACAGGGTTGCTCTATCTATAAGAATCTGGGTCACATACAGGGTGCACAGGATAAGTCACTTGCCCGTTAGCTCACTAACGGCACTGTCATCAGGGTGTGGGTACGAACCGTTCTAAATTAATGTTAAATTTTTTTCACTTTTAAGCAGTAATTCTCAGTGCAGTGATATAATGTAACATATTAATGTTGAAGCTTTCATATGTTGAAGAAATACACTTTTTAAAAGTTGAAGAGACTTTGCCTTATTTAATGCAAGGTTTATTGCATAATTTACATAGACACATTTTCAGGCCACGGCTCGTGCACAGGCTGTTAGAGTCCCACTAGACCCTTGGCTCGGCTCTGGCTCTGCTCGCCCTATTAATTTGGAGGCTTGCCCACCTCTATCAATCTGTGCTCGATCTACTTGCCTTGGACAGGCAGTGACAAAATGTGTCATTGCCTACAGCAGTGCTTCCCAAACCTTATAGAGCCAAGACCCAATTTTTAGAGCGACACACTTTCACTAGCTTCAATTGGCATGAGGCGGACATGCTTTGAAAATGTTGTGAATTACTAAAATATTATACTCTACAATTTTTGTGTTCCTCTCTAACAGCAATTGTTTGTAAATGTCACAACCATAACCACACCCTTCAATATGTCTTTATCGGTCTGCGACCAAGATTTGGTGACCTGCATTGGAGATGGGACACTTTTCAGAGTGGGGTGCTGGCCTGTGGCATCTGTCCACTAAATGCTTAAAAGGCAACAAGATCAACCCTTAAACCCATCCGAACCAGGGAAATGTGTATCTTATGTGCAACAATAGTGCTTATTAGTATCATTCAAACAGAACACAGATAATACGAGGTTAAATAACCTCATGCAGTTAATGCTTAAAAAGTCCACCACCATATAAATGGATTTATTATAATACATACATGTATGTAAGACACATGAGTTTATATACAACATAAAATGCAGAGTATTTACAAAAACACAGTACCAGTGACAGTATTGTACAGTGCAATGTGACCCCAGTGCGAAGCCCATAACACCGTATTGCAAAACAAACATATGTTACTAAATCTAAACAAGGGGCTGATCAACTAGTAACATGATCCACAAAATGTCTTCAATAGTCCATATAATAACAATCCTTAATTGATTTGTTTGTTACTGCTTGGTGTCGACAGCGTCTCGACCCATATTAGATACAATCATCAGGACTGTAAAGATGTGGGGACAGCTGAAACAAGGATAGTACCATTAGGAAAGTGTGGTGGTCCACTAAATCACAAGGCTTCTGAAAAATCTTGGTGTTGATACCAGTGATTTATAGCAAATTTGAAAAACACTTTCTGCAGCAGAGTTTGAGGATAAGGCCTCATAAACCATGTTGTGTTAAATTGGGGCCCAGTGGGACTTGATATATATATATATATCACCGCCCAAAGGCATTGGAGCACTTTACATGAGCACGAGATTACATTACATAAAGTCAGATTTATTTTATTTTAAGAACAGGAGATTAAGTGATTTGCACAGAAGCAACGTCGGGCCTCGAACCTGGTTACTCAGATCCAGAGTTGGCAGCTCTGTCTGTTAGACCACATCCATATTTCTCAATTCATGTGTGAAAGTCATACACAAATGGTATGATTGTGTATGATCACGTATAGTGAGCATGATCTAAGTTGAAATGACTTTGTGAAGTAAAAAAATACTGGAAGGTTTACCCGAAGTCTTGCTTGCGAATACTTGCAAGGGTTTGTTTTACAACTAGATTTAGGAGCATAGTTCAGCACCTTTGCACTAGTGGTTCTCGAATAATTTTCAGAAGTGGGGTTGCTGACATCAATGTTACATCAATGAAATCATAGAGATTGTGAAAAACCCTAGCTTTGGGCAAAGCGTGGCAAGTGTATTCAGCAGGAGAGTGGAAAGGGTGTAGTATGCATCTGATGACACATTTTGGAGCTCACTGTCACAAAAATATTACTAAAGTACCATGCGGTAGCACACTGCCGTTTTCCATTGAAACGGTCACTAAATTTGCACATGCATAGTTTTACTGATGAAATAATGTAGCACACAAAAGATGATGTGTAAAAATCGGTTTTTAGTGAATATTTATTGTTTGTGCATCACCAAGTAAAAGTTTCTTGATTTGTTTTGATCCTCCAGAAATCTTTGTATCCATCCTACTTCAGAATTACAAAAAAAAAGTGTGTTGTTCTTGCTTTCCTAACTGCTGATATATTCTGAAATATGTGTACAGTTCATTTATTGGTATTTAAATGTTGTTGTGTGTTACAAAAAATGACATCCTACAGCCTTTCCTTTCACACTCCGTGTACCTCACCAAGATTGTCACATAGTTCACTTTGAAAACATGTCTGACTTTACAGTCAAAGAAACTAAACACCAATTCTCATTTTGAAGAATAAGCAGCAATTTATCAGAAGAAGTAGCCTGACATTTGACCTTGGTCTCTGAAGCACAGCAAATATGACAAGATAAATAAAAAATGTCTTTATTTATTGCTCTTTCGCGACCTACCAGAAATCGTCTGGCGACGCAAGAGTGGGTCGCCCCCACATTTTGGGAAACTCTGGCCTACAGTATATGTTCATTGTCCCGTAATCATATGTAAATTTCAAATACTGTATTGCAAATTTTCATTATGTCACCAGCCACCACATGGTTGACTCCTGCATGGTGTTTCCACACCCTCCTCTTATACAGTGCTTTGAAACCCTGTTAGAGGAAGTTTGCGCTTTATAAAATAATAAACAGAAACTATGTGCACCAAACAAGAATTCGAAAAACAGTGCAATTAGAAGGTAAGATTTTATTCTACACAAACAAACGGGCAGGACTCCACAGGCGACCCCTTTAAGAAGAACTGTTTTATTTTTTTAGGACCCACCTACAGACAGCTTTTGACTTTGTGTAGGAAAATGTCCTTTTTTACGTGGTCACCCCCACTTTTTGCTAGCATTTGCTGCTGGTTTTTGGACTGTGCACACACGGCCAGCTTTAGCGCTGAAGGCGCCCAGTGCGACTATGTTTGTTGTGGTGCCCCCCAATGACCACCTCCACCACGAATTCCCTCCCTACCACCCTTAAACAGTGGCCCTCAAGTCTCCATATCACTCTCTCACATGCTTTTCTTTTGTTTTATAGAGCTACTCATACCAGAATAAGGTGTCATAGCACTTTACATCACACACAAGTTGTAGGAGAGTAGGATCTGCTTCTTATAGTTACCCCCACTTTTTGCTGATGTTTCACTGTTTTCGACTTAGTCTGACAGGGATCCTGCTATTCAGGACCCCAGTCTATCTGCTTTCTCCTCTAAATTGATTGCATGTACTTTAGGTACACTCCAGATTGGATTCTGGGGTACCCTTATAAGTCCCTAGTATATGGTATACTATGTACCAAGGGCATAGGTACCCCAGAGGCCTCCCAGGGACTGCAGCATGTATTATGCCACCCCTGAGAGGCCATCCAAAATGACACCACAGGTCTGCTACTGCGGCCTGTGTAAGGTGGTGCATGCACCCCTTACTTAGATATAGGTTCACTATATCTATCCTGATCACTGCACATATAAGCCTATCAGTCACCCCTATGGCAGGCCTTATCAATCCTGAAGGCAGTGTGCTGGGTTTTATGTGAGAGGGTGCCCATGCATGAGCAGAGCCCCTCTGCAGCCTTCGGAACCACTATTCCGGGGTTGTCTGTGAAGCAGCCATCCATATACTCTTAAGTGCATTATAACCTCGCAGTAAATGCTAACTTTAGAATGGCTGCAAGGAATTATGTTGTGTTTGGTGTCAAACACCTTGGAATCATACCTCCACACCAGTAACTGGTGTGGGAGGTATGATTCCTCCCTCCTAGAGGGAGAAATATGACAGCACCGGTACACCCGGTACCAGCTTCACAGAGCCCTGGCATCACAAAATGGATGCTGCCAGCCACAGACACGAGTCTGCCCTCCTGCTGCTGGATGAAACTCCGGCAGGGGAAGGCTTGACAATAGGTTTCCTGTCACAGGGAGGTGTGACCACCTCCCAGACAGGCTTTAGTGTATTGGGGCTGGGTGGGTGCACTCCAAGAGTGCTTTGATGTCTGCACTGGGGGCACATTTGGTGTCCCTGTGCATAGTCCAGCTCAAACCGATTGCAGGGGCACTCAGCCCCTGCTCTGGTGCGAAACTGGACAAAGGACATGGGTGTAGCCACCCCTCTGTCCTGACCCTCCCATAGGTGGGTCCCCAGAGTTTGTCCCACCCCTTCCTTGGGTATAAAGTAGGAACCCCTGGCTACAGGACTTTAGATTACACCTGAACTAAACTCTGCTACAGAAACCAAGTAGTTCGACGATATACACTACGCTGGATGACTGAAGAATCTCCCTTGGAGTAAAGGAGTTACTCCCCTGCAAGGCAGGCACCTTAAACGCATCTGACCGGTTTGCATCTCCGAAGCTCCTGAGGACTCCGAAGAATATTGCAACACAGGAGGTGGGTTCCCGAGATCTCTGAGGTCGATCTGTGCCCACAGCAAGTCTGAGGCCCGTATCCCTCGTGGTGACCGTGCAACCCGAACCCCTGGATACCGCGTCGATTTGCAGAAGCATCAGCTTTCCGGCGACCCCTGAGGCTGAGCTTTGGGTTACTTGTAGCCCTGACCCCGAGCAGTAATTCCACCAAAGATTGCGGGCCTACACTCCACGAGTGTTCCGTGAGCCGGCATTTTGTGATTCCTCTCGAGGTCCCTTCGCGATCCCTGGTCCGTCGACCTGTGGGTCCCTGAGAAGTGTACTTTAACTTTCAGTGGGCTTCCCTGGTTGCTCCAGGTGTGCCCTGACTCTCCATCGCTTGGGGAGTCCCCCAGGACCTTGCTGGTCCTCACAGAAGCATAATTACTCTGACCGCGTGGGTTGCCACGGCTTGTTGGTGTTCAATCCGAGCACTGACCCCCCAGCACTCGACATCCTTCGTGGAACAGCTCATCTGCGGACTCTGGTCGTCGTCGACGTCTCCTGGTCCCCGTGGCTGCAGAGTCAAGCTTCACCTCTTCGCACCTGAAGCACCCGACATCGGTGGGCATTCGTCTATCGTGCCCCTGGTCACTGGCAAGTGACCCAGACTCTGTCCCCTCTGCTTTCAGGTTCTTCACATCTTCGATCCAGGCTTGGATCACACCGGACACTTTTCTTCTTCACGGCAGCAGCACTTTGCAGCGTCTCGCCATTGGAAACAACGACGATTCCCGACACCCTTTGACACCTATGCACCCGGCTTCCCTGGGTGAGGTAACACGAGTACTCCAGTGCTCCCGTGGGTGCTGGCCTTAGAACCTTCTAAGTCTGAAAGGGTTTACTCAAAGTCCTCTCCTAAGTGTACTTAAACTCTAATATTCCAACCGCGACTTTCCCATAGAGTTGTACGGAGCTCGCGTCTGTGTTCTCACACTGCACACGTCCCCCGTGGGTCTCCTGTGTCACTACCTTGGGTGGTTCCTTGGGGTCCCAGCGATTCTACGTGCTCTAGGCACTGTGTCTAGTCAAGTCGTGGTTGTTATACCACTTTCTTAATATATGGTTTGGTCTCCCCCTGGAGCCCACTGTGTATTGTGCTATTTACTGTCGTTCTAGTACTGTAATATTGTGTGCCTTGTTCTCTAAACTCATAAAGAGGTTAGTAGAGAGTGTTTAGTAATAAATACATATATTTTATATATACCTTGTGTGGTTCTCCTTTCATTTGGTCATTCAAGAGGTTATATACTGGTAAAACAAGCTGCTTTACATTCCTTCAAGACTTAGCCTGAAGGCTGCTCTCCCCAGCTACCACTAGGATAGCTTTCTATAAAGGTTGTCTTTAACCTAATCATCAATAAGGGTCGTTTGGACTGGTGCAAGGTGCCCACTTTAATTAGTAAACAGCATATACCAGGCCAACGTCTCACACTGGTGGCAGCGGTTGGGATTCAAGCTTGCTATTGTTTTACCAGATAATCTCAGTGAGTGACTAACTGAAAGCCACTAAAGGTACTTAGGTACATATAAATCAAGTCTAGAATAAAGTAAGTTTTACTGAACTTAGAGTTGGGTGTCAAGGGCCTAGCACACCCTTTCTCCAACTCAAGAGAGTTTAGTAGTTCCCACTAGAATGTCTTCAAGGCCTGAAGTCAGTGACTCCTTGCCAACTAAGTACGACCATCTCACATTCCAGGAACTGAGAAACATGTGTACCTCAAGAAAACTGAAGACAGGGAAACATCCAAACACCCAAAGACTCATAGTGACTTTGCTTTTAGATGACCTCAGAAAGACCCCAGGGTCTGATGAGGCAGGCAAAGGGGGTGGGACAGCAGAAGAGGAAAGGGCAGGGAGTGAAAACCTCAATGACCAGGACTCTGATGCTGGCCAGGAGGATCAAAATTATTCTAACCTGGAAAATCCAATTCTTCCTGAAGGTGAGGAAGGAGGCCCCAGTGGGCCTCTCTTTACCCCACCTGTAAGGGTTAACAGTTTACCAAGAAGATCCAGATCTCCTTCTCAGGAATCTGATCATTCTGGTACTTATGTAGGGACCTCTGCTTCTCATAGAAGGGAATCCTCTTATGAGAAGAAATGCCAACTGCTTGAGTTTGAGAGAGCTAAGCTCAGGATCAAGAGAGAGTAATTGGCCTTAGACAGGGAATCCCTGGAGCTTCAGAGAGCTTCTCAGAAGCTGGGACTAGAGTCCCATGGTGGCAGCCACAGTGTCCCTAGAGGTACAGATCATACTCATGACCATAAGAACCTGAACAAGATTGTCCCTCCCTACCAGAGTGGGGATGACATCCACAAATGGATAACTGCACTTGAGAGGGCCTGTAAGGTACAGAGGGTCCCTCAGGAGCAGTGGGCAGCAATCTTGTGGCTCTCCTTTGCAGACAAAAGTAGAGACAAGCTCCTCACTGTAAGAGAAGAGGATGCTGATAATTACAAAGTCCCAAGAGTGCTCTGATTGATGGGTTTGGCCTAACCACTGAACAATACAAGTTAAAGTTCAGAGATACCCAAAAGGCACAGACTCAGGACTGGGTTGACTTTGTTGATTGTGCTACTAAGGCTCTGGAAGGCTGGTTACTTGGCAGTAAGGTGTGTGATTTCAAAGGATTGTATAATTTAATCATGAGAGAGCAGATCCTTAATTACTGTCAAAATCAACTGTTGCATCAGTACCTGGTGGACTCTGATCTGACCTCTCCCCAAGAATTGGGCCAGAAGGCAGACAAATGGGTCAGAACCAGGGTGAAGCAGAAGGTTCAGAACCAAGGTGGTGACTCCAAGAAGCAAGATTCTAAAAACTCTGATAAGGGTGGGGAGAAGGGTAAAGACCAGAAGTCTTCTCAAGGGCCCCAAAAATCTGCATCTGGTGGGGAGTCACAATCCAACAAGGGAAAAGGCAAGAAGAAACCATGGTGTCAAATCTGTAAACAGAAGACCCATTGGACAAGTGATTGTACCAAGTCCAAGGACTCAACTCCACCCACCACTGCCCCTAAGGCAACTGTTCCCCCTAGTTCAGCTCCAAGTGGTGGTGTTCCAAATAAGGGTGTAGTAGGGTTAACCCTGGGATCTGAGATGGACTCTGGCCTAGTCAGAGTTCCAACTCAGGCTATGTTGATCTGTGATGGAGGCATGGATATGGCCTCCTTATTTGTAAGCCCCAGTAACCTGGGCAAATACAGACAACAGCCTATAATAAATGGAAAAGAGGCCTTGGCATTCAGGGACACAGGAGCAAGTGTCACAATGGTGACAAAAGATCTGGTGGCTCCTGAGCAAATCATACTTGGTGAGATGTACCAAGTGACCAATGCTAGCAATGTCAGGACAGACCATTCCTTGGCAGTTGTTAATTTCTCCTGGGGAGGGGTAACTGGCCCTAAGAAGGTTGTGGTAAGTGCAGACCTCCCTGTTGAATGCTTGTTGGGCAATGATTTAGAAACTTCAGCTTGGGCTGAAGTGGAACTCAGGACTCATGCAGAAATGTTGGGTATCCCTGCAGATGTGTTTGCTATGACCAGGTCACAGGCAAAAATGTCTAACACTGAACAGGTCCTGGATCCTGGAAAAATGGACCAGGCACCTTCCAAGAGGAGGAGCAGTAGGGTTAAGGCAGTGTCTTCCCCCCAGCCTCAGAATCCAGATCAGTCTCTTGAGGGAGCTGATCTTAGTCCTGAAGAAGGAACTGTCCCAGATGAGCTTGAGCCTGATCAGGTTGAGTTCTTGGGGACAGGGGGGCCTTCCAGGACAGATCTGAGCCAGGAGCAACTGAGCTGCCCCTCTCTTGAACCCCTCAGACAGCAAGCTGCTGCTGAGGCTGCTGGGAGTGCTAGTGGGTCCCATAGGATCTACTGGGTTGATGGACTCCTTTACTCAGAGAGTAGAGACCCCAAGCCTGGAGCCACCAGGAGGTTGGTTATACCTCTGAAGTTTAGGAGTTTCCTCTTGACCCTAGCACATAATATCCCATTGGCAGGTCACCTAGGCCAAAACAAGACTAGGGACAGAATTGTCCCTCACTTTCATTGGCCTCATATGTCTGAAGACACCAAGGAGTTTTGTCGCTCCTGTGTCACCTGTCAAGCCAGTGGTAAGGCAGGTAGCACTACAAAGGCCCCCATGATACCACTACCTGTGGTGGGGGTTCCCTTTGAGAGGGTAGGGATTGACACTGTTGGTCCCCTGGATGCTCAAACTGCATCTGGGCACAGATTTATACTGGTGGTGGTGGACCATGCCACTAGGTATCCAGAGGCAATTCCCCTCAGGACCACCACAGCTCCTGTGGTGGCAAGGGCCCTCCTGGGAATCTTTTCCAGGGTGGGTTTTCCTAAGGAGGTAGTATCAGACAGAGATGCAAACTTCATGTCTAGTTACTTAACTGCTATGTGGAAGGAGTGTGGTGTAAATTATAAATTTACCACCCCTTATCACCCACAATGCAATGGTTTAGTTGAAAGGTTCAACAAAACCTTGAAGGGCATGATTAAAGGTCTCCCAGAAAAGCTTAGGTGCAGATTGGACATACTTTTGCCCTGCCTTCTCTTTGCCTACAGAGAGGTTCCACAGAAGGGGGTTGGTTACAGCCCATTTGAGCTTCTGTTTGGACATCCAGTTAGGGGTCCATTATGTCTAGTGAAGGAGGGATGGGAGTTACCTCTCAAACCCCCTAAACAGGATATTGTGCACTATGTACTTGGTCTCCGCTCCAGGATGGCTGAGTACATGAAGAAGGCAACTAAAAACCTTGAGGCTAGCCAGGAATTACAAAAGGCCTGGCATGACCAAAAGGCTGTGTTGACTGTTTATCAGCCAGGACAGAAAGTATGGGTGTTGGAGCCTGTGGCCCCAGCAGCCCTCCAAGACAAGTGGAGTGGCCCCAATACCATAATTGAGCAAAAGGGAGAGGTTACCTACCTGGTGGACCTAGGAACTCCCAGGAGCCCCCATAGGGTGCTCCATGTCAACAGGCTCAAACCATATGTTGACAGGGCAGACATGGGCTTGCTCATGGCTACTGATGAGGGACAGGAGGAAGAGAGTGATCCACTCCCTGACCTGCTCTCACAGAACCCTGATGACGGTTCAGTAGATGGTGTAGCCTTGGCAGGCAGCCTCACTGACCAGCAGCAAACTAATTTCAGAAAATTTCTCAACCAGTTTAGACATATGTTCTCACTGACTCCAAGTCAGACTACCTGGTGCACTCATGAAGTGGACACTGGGGACAGTCTGCCTGTTAAAAATAAGATTTACAGGCAACCTGACCATGTCAGGGACTCCATCAGGACTGAAGTCCAGAAGATGATGGATTTGGGTGTGATTGAACCCTCAGATAGCCCTTGGGCTAGTCCAGTAGTCTTGGTACCTAAACCTCACACCCAGGGTGGTAAGAGAGAGATGAGGTTTTGTGTAGACTACAGAGGTCTCAATGCAGTCACTAGGACTGATGCCCATCCAATCCCTAGGGCAGATGAGCTTATAGACACTTTGGCCTCAGCCAAGTTTCTGAGCACATTTGACCTGACAGCTGGCTACTGGCAGATCAGACTAGCTGAGGATGCAAAAGCCAAAACAGCATTCTCAACCCCTAGTGGGCACTACCAATTTGTGGTGATGCCCTTTGGTTTGAAGAATGCACCTGCCACTTTTCAAAGGTTGGTGAACAAAGTCCTTACAGGCCTGGAAGCCTATAGTGCAGCATATCTAGATGATATTGCTGTCTTTAGCTCCACCTGGGAGGATCACCTGGTCCACCTGAGAAATGTTTTGGAGGCCCTGCAGAAAGCAGGCCTCACAATCAAGGCCACCAAGTGCCAGATAGGGCAGAGCCAAGTTGTATACCTGGGCCACCTTGTGGGTGGAGGCCAGGTTCAACCATTGCAGAGCAAAATCCAGACCATCATGGACTGGGTTGCTCCAACCACCCAGACTCAGGTCAGAGCTTTCTTGGGCCTGACTGGGTACTATAGGAGGTTTGTCAAAGGGTATGGATCCATAGTGACCCCTTTGAGTGACTTAACTTCCAAGAGAATGCCAAAGAAAGTTCAGTGGACAGTCAGCTGTCAAAAGGCATTTGATGACCTGAAGCAGGCCATGTGCACTGCTCCCATTCTGCAAAGTCCTGACTACTCCAAACAATTCATTGTCCAAACAGATGCATCTGAGTTGGGGGTAGGGGCTGTGTTATCACAATTGAATGATGAAGGTCAGGATCAGCCAGTAGCTTTTATTAGCAGAAGGCTGACCCCCAGAGAGAAACGTTGGTCAGCCATTGAGAGGGAAGCCTTTGCTGTGGTTTGGGCTCTGAAGAAGCTGAGGCCATACTTGTTTGGCACTCACTTCATTGTTCAGACAGACCATAAGCCCCTCTTATGGCTAAAACAGATGAAGGGTGAAAACCCCAAACTTTTGAGGTGGTCCATTTCCCTACAGGGGATGGACTATACAGTGGAACATAGACCTGGGAGTAACCATGCCAATGCAGATGGACTCTCAAGATATTTCCACTTAGAACATGAAGACTCAACTGGTCAAGGTTAGTTTAATGTCCTGACGTTTGGGGGGGGTTGTGTAGGAGAGTAGGATCTGCTTCTTATAGTTACCCCCACTTTTTGCTGATGTTTCACTGTTTTCGACTTAGTCTGACTGGGATCCTGCTATTCAGGACCCCAGTCTATCTGCTTTCTCCTCTAAATTGATTGCATGTACTTTAGGTACACTCCAGATTGGATTCTGGGGTACCCTTATAAGTCCCTAGTATATGGTATACTATGTACCAAGGGCATAGGTACCCCAGAGGCCTCCCAAGGACTGCAGCATGTATTATGCCACCCCTGAGAGGCCATCCAAAATGACACCACAGGCCTGCTACTGCGGCCTGTGTAAGGTGGTGCATGCACCCCTTACTTAGATATAGGTTCATTATATCTATCCTGATCACTGCACATATAAGCCTATCAGTCACCCCTATGGCAGGCCTTATCAATCCTGAAGGCAGGGTGCTGGGTTTTATGTGCGAGGGTGCCCATGCATGAGCAGAGCCCCTCTGCAGCCTTCGGAACCACTATTCCGGGGTTGTCTGTGATGCAGCCAACCATATACTCTTAAGTGCATTATAACCTCGCGGTAAATGCTAACTTTAGAATGGCTGCAAGGAATTATGTCGTGTTTGGTGTCAAACACCTTGGAATCATACCTCCACACCAGTAACTGGTGTGGGAAGTATGATTCCTCCCTCCTAGAGGGAGAAATATGACAGCACCGGTACACCCGGTACCAGCTTCACAGAGCCCTGGCATCACAAAATGGATGCTGCCAGCCACAGACACGAGTCTGCCCTCCTGCTGCTGGACGAAACTCCGGCAGGGGAAGGCTTGACAATAGGTTTCCTGTCACAGGGAGGTGTGACCACCTCCCAGACAGGATTTAGTGTATTGGGGCTGGGTGGGTGCACTCCAAGAGTGCTTTGATGTCTGCACTGGGGGCACATTTGGTGTCCCTGTGCATAGTCCAGCTCAAACCGGTTGCAGGGGCACTCAGCCCCTTATCTGGCACGAAACTGGACAAAGGACATGGGTGTAGCCACCCCTCTGTCCTGACCCTCCCATAGGTGGGTCCCCAGAGTTTTTCCCACCCCTTCCTTGGGTATAAAGTAGGAACCCCTGGCTACAGGACTTTAGATTACACCTGGACTAAACTCTGCTACAGAAAGCAAGTACTTCGACAATCTACACTACGCTGGATGACTGAAGAATCTCCCTTGGAGTAAAGGAGTTACTCCCTTGCAAGGCAGGCACCTTAAACGCATCTGACCGGTTTGCATCTCCGAAGCTCCCGAGGACTCCGAAGAATATTGCAACACAGGAGGTGGGTTCCCGAGGTCTCTGAGGTCGATCTGTACCCACAGCAAGTCTGAGGCCCGTATCCCTCGTGGTGACCGTGCAACCCGAACCCCTGGACACAGCGTTGATTTGCAGAAGCATCAGCTTTCCGGCGACCCCTGAGGCTGAGCTTTGGGTTACTTGTAGCCCTGACCCCGAGCAGTAATTCCACCAAAGATTGCGGGCCTATACTCCACGAGTGTTCCGTGGGCTGGTATTTTGTGATTCCTTTCGAGGTCCCTTCGCGATCCCTGGTCCGTCGACCTGTGCATCCCTGAGAAGGGTACTTTAACTTTCAGTGGGCTTCCGTGGTTGCTCCAGGTGTGCCCTGACTCTCCATCGCTTGGGGAGTCCCCAGGACCTTGCTGGTCCTCACAGAAGCATAATTACTCTGACCGCGTGGGTTGCCGTTGCCAAGGCTTGTTGGTGTTCAATTCGAGCACTGACCCCCCAGCACTCGACATCCTTCGTGGGACAGCTCATCTGTGGACTCTGGTCGTCGTCGACGTCTCCTGGTCCCCGTGGCTGCAGAGTCAAGCTTCACCTCTTCGCACCTGAAGCACCCGACATCGGTGGGCATTCATCTATCGTGCCCCTGGTCACTGGCAAGTGACCCAGACTCTGTCCCCTCTGCTTTCAGGTTCTTCACATCTTCGATCCAGGCTTGGATCACACCGGACACTTTTCTTCTTCACGGCAGCAGCACTTTGCAGCGTCTCGCCATTGGAAACAACGACGATTCCCGACACCCTTTGACACCTATGCACCCGGCTTCCCTGGGTGAGGTAACACGAGTACTCCAGTGCTCCCACGGGTGCTGGCCTTAGAACCTTCTAAGTCTGAAAGGGTTTACTCAAAGTCCTCTCCTAAGTGTCCTTAAACTCTAATATTTCAACCGCGACTTTCCCAAAGAGTTGTCCGGAGCTCGCGTCTGTGTTCCCACACTGCACCCGTCCTCCGTGGGTCCCCTGTGTCACTACCTTGGGTGATTCCTTGGGGTCCCTGCGATTCTACGTGCTCTAGGCACTGTGTCTAGTCAAGTCGTGGTTGTTATACCACTTTCTTAATATATGGTTTGGTCTCCCCCTGGAGCCCACTGTGTATTGTGCTATTTACTGTCGTTCTAGTACTGTAATATTGTGTGCCTTGTCCTCTAATCTCATAAAGAGGTTAGTAGAGAGTGTTTAGTAATAAATACATATATTTTATATATACCTTGTGTGGTTCTCCTTTCATTTGGTCATTCAAGAGGTTATATACTGGTAAAACAAGCTGCTTTACATTCCTTCAAGACTTAGCCTGAAGGCTGCTCTCCCCAGCTACCACTAGGATAGCTTTCTATAAAGGTTGTCTTTAACCTAATCATCAATAAGGGTCGTTTGGACTGGTGCAAGGTGCCCACTTTAATTAGTGGACAGCATATACCAGGCCAACTTCTCACACAAGTTACACAGAGACAATGAATCATACGTGTGTAAATCAGTGTATATGAAATGTTACATCAGGAAGAGGACTACAAGGTATAGGGGTCACGTCATCCATACTGGTAGGCAGTATACTTTAAGAGTGCTTGATCTGGAGAGCACAAACTCAAAATTTAAAATGTACCACCATGGTTGAAGGTTGTCTTTACTAATAAGAATTGATTTCTACCCAAATGAACCCTTTTTGCAACATAAGTTAATGAAAGACTGGGGAAAAAATCATAACGCTCTAACCTGTACCTTGCAGTTTCCGTGCAGCTCTTTGATGACAGTTAATAGCTCACTGCTATATATTAGGATTTCATTTATAAATTGCAATAACAAAAGGATCTCTCCGACAAAAGCAGTAACCCACTTAACTATTTACAATATGCTCTCTTCTGTGATCAGCCTAAAGTAGGCAGGGGGCATATTAGCCCTCTGCCTACTTTATGATGAGTCAAAACTTCCACTAGACAAAACTCGATCTCTCTCCAGCAGGTCCAATATTCACCTTTGTTATCTTTACATTTTTATGGTTGTCTAAAAACTGCTGGAGGCAAGGAACGCTGCAGCAGGTGCTTTTAAATCCACAATATATTTGACAACAAAGCGCCCCCTGAAGTCAGCGCCCAGTGCGGTAGCACCGATCGCACAGCCCTAGAGCCGGCCCTGTGTGCACACTTAGACACTGCTGTCTACTGCTAAACAGGTCAAATTTGTCTATACTCCTAATTTAAATATTTAACGTAAATGTAAGTCCCTAGTATATGATACAAAGTGTACCCAGGGCCTGTAAGCTACATGCCATTAGTGGACTGCAGCAATTAGAGTGACAGTGCAAAAGATGACTACAGGCCTACCGCTATAGCCTGTCTGTGCAGTTTTAAAACTGCAATTCTGAGCTGTCAAAATGACCCCGTTTGATAGGCTTAAACCCCCTTTTAAATATTAATATGTCAACCCTACGTAGGCCTTAATGCCCAATAAGGTAGGGTGCATGGAATTTAAAAGTAGAACATGTACAAGTTTAATGTAAAACGTCCTTACAGTGACAAGGACCAAAAATATGTTTTCATTTTAGCAGGGCAAGCTGTTCCATAGGAAAGCACTGGGAGTTACTATTAAAATTAAACAGTGTTGTTTTGGACTTTAAAAAATATTTATTACAAGTCCAATTCATTGGTACAGTCAGATTTGTAATAAATATTTTACTAAAGGTACTTTTAAAAAGTCACCTTTAACCTACCTAAAGCCTCTCATTTGCCTGGCCACACCTCGAGGGTGGGCACAGAAGTTCCACACAGGGGAGAGAAAGGTTCTGCCATGTTGTATTTAGGTAGAGAGGGGCCCGGAGCAGGAAAATTTAAAATTTGCTTCCAAGGTAGGGACCTTTTGATAGAATTTTGAATTTTCCCGCTCAGAGCTTTCTCGCCAAAAGACAGTGCCTTCACTGGGACTTTGCCCGATGGCTGTCTTGCCTCGTGGAGCCCTTCTTGACCACAGACTAAGTCAGAAGGTAAAACGTACAGCCGGGACAAACCTGGTTTCTGTATCCAACCCACGCTCCATCGCAGTCAGCCTTAAATTGCGCCTTGGTTCAGGTCAAATGCAACCAGAAGTCTGTGTTTGGCACTTACCGCTCTTTGGCGTCATTTTTATTTAAAACTTTAGAAATTCAAATCTCAACTTTCCCTAATTAGATTTATGTTGTTTTGGTGTCTTTTTCTTCATTAAAATATTCACTATTGAAGTGGGATTTCTATTTTGTGCTATCTTTGACTTTTCTTTTTTTTTTTTACTGTTTTGGTGTCTTTTTCTTTATTAAAATATTCACTATTGAAGTGGGATTTCTATTTTGTTGTGTCTTTGACTTTTCTTTTTTTTTACTGTTTTGGTATTATTAAATGCTTTACACATTTTCGTAAATTAAGCCTTCCTGTGTGCCATAGCTATGAGAGGTTAAGCTCAGGTTTCAATTACTGAAACCTTTACTGGACCTAACAAGAATCGTGCCATTATGACTTGTGGTGGACTACTACTATTCACCCCAACTAATTATCCACTTTTTCAAAGTTTGTAACAGACCTCCTCTGGAATATACCAAAAAAATACAGAGGGCTCAAAGCCCGTCTGTTGCTTACCATTGGATGGCTTTATTGTCACTCTCATTTGATTCTTATTCAATTGCTTGCTTTCCTCTTCTTGTGTTTGTCCGTCTCCAGGAGCATAACCTCTTTATCATCATTTTGATTGGCTGACCTGTATCCTTCCACTGCTCACATTTAGGGAACTACTTTTTTTTTCTTTAAGCACTCCACGAGAGTGCATGTGTTTTCCTACCCTCTTTCTAGTGTGCTGCTCCCACCCTCAATTACCTGCCCCCAGACTCTCCTACCTTTCCCCATGTGATCTCTTCCTCATGTACTAATTCTTCCTTTCAATTCCCGCCCCACCCTGTGCTCTCCGGGTTGCTCCCTTCTGCCTACCCCAGCCATAATTTTTCCCATCCGGCTTTCTATGTTTAATGATTTATTTATTTTATTTAAGGCACTGTGTCCACCATCAACGGAAATCACAGGTAAAACCAATAGGTCAACAAGGCGAGCCCTATTGGCTTTACCAATGCTTGTATAATAGAGCCACCTAGATCTTACTGATAATGATACTGCTGCTGGGACCCGTACAGGATGGGACAAGGCAAGAGGCAGAGCTGGAAATTTATCCCAGACTAATCAACCCTCAGTGTTGCCCTGAAAGTCCTTGCATAGTCAGGAGTAGTTTGCCATCCATTACGTGTTTGACTCTGTAGTTTTCCCCAGTGGATTTCTTAGTTGGGCAGTCCACTGGAGGTGCGCTATTACCTTGGTGACAGTCAAAAGCAGCCCAGAAAGCTTTTTTGGCCATGGCGTATACACAAAGTGTAACCCACACTTAGTCAAGGATGGCTACTGCCCCTGCAAACCAGACTCCTGAAAGACTGGGTGTTTTGGGTCAGCTACTAATGGATAATAATACTGGGATTTGTAGAGTGCGCTTATCACCCGTGAGGGTATCCAGGCGCTGTCCATAGGCACAGAGAGATTAAGTGATTTGCTCAGAATCACAGGATGTTGAGACGAGGTCTAGACTCGAACCTGGATCCCCAGCTCTGAAAATGGCAGCTCTGGGTGTTACGCCACATCCTTGGATCAGTAGTGCATACTGCTGTACTAGAAACCCTGAAAAGGAGCTTATAGGTTTCTATAGCGAAAGATCTCCAGTCCCACTCTGAACATACACACATCATAGCCTGAATATGAAATTAAATCAACAGGCTATTAAAGCATGCAACAGCATTAACTACCATCAGCTACGTGCCACACATATACACTTGGCTGGAAGTGAGCACCTGTAACAACTGAAGAATACATAAGCAAATTAAAACTGAGATATTCATCCGATTGACTGCACGTCTCTACAGAACTGAATTAGGTTTCTGTATGCAATGGAAACGTTTGGAAAGTCATTCCCCAAACTAGCAAAAATTGCTGAAATGCTATACTAATGGCAGATTGTGTGCAACACAAATGCTAATTAACTATAACAATAGCTGGGGTCTTTACCTTCCATCTGAGGTGACTGTGTGTGAGCCCATGTAGGACCCAGAACTTAATTCAATTTACAGAAAAAATGTCTTGTAACTGGATACTTCCCTTCTGGGATTCTTGGAGTTGCACAAGCTGATTGGTCGGTGGAGAACAACTATATTAGAAGTTTGAAATTGGGTCTTATGGTGAAATTGGAACACCGTTCAGTAGGTCCTAACGTGATGTACACTCCATCATCACAACACGACTACACATTCAATGTCGAAGTATCTGGGTTCCGCACCTCTCGAATCCATTGAAACACTGTCAACTCATGACCGCCACATTATTGCATCAATGTGTCTCCTAAAGCCATAACGCCCGCATCAGACACTAGAATACACCTGTGCATACCGCTGGCATGAGACAATGCAATACACCTGTCCATACCGCTCGCATCAAACAGTACAATATACCTGTCCATACCTCTCGCATCAGCCAATACAATACATCTGTCCATATTCAGTGACTGAATATCTGCCTTCCGCACCCCTCAAGGTCACTGAAGCAAACATTACTATCAACTCATAACCACCACATTCTCGCATCAGACAGTGCAGTACACTTGTCCATACTGCTAGCAGCAGACGCTACAATACTGCTCTCCATGCCGCTCGCATCAGACAGTACAATATACCTGTATATGCACCTCTCATCAGACACTACAATACACCTGCCCATAACGCTCACATAATACAATACACCTGTCCATACCGCCCACATTAGACACTACAATACACCTGTCCACACCACTCGCATTAACTACAATACACCTGTCCATGCAGCTCGCATCATACAATACACCTGTCCATGCCAATCACATCAGACACTACAATACACCTGTCCATGCCACTCACATCAGACAATACACCTGTCTATACCGCTCGCATCAAACATTGAAATACTCCTATCCATACCGCTCGTATCAAACACTACAATGCACCTGTCTACCCTGCTCGAATCAGACACTACAATACACCTGTCCATGCAGCTCACTTCAGATGATACAATACACCTGTCCACCCCGCTGGCATCCGACACTAAAATACACCTGTCCATGCCACTTGCATCCTGCTCGCATCAGACACTACAATCCACCTATCCATGCTGGTGACATCCGACCTTACAATACACCTGTTCACGCCTCTTGCATCAGACAGTATAGTACACCTGTCCATGCCACTGACATCAGACACTACAGTACACCTGTACATGCCTCTCGCAGCAGACACTACAATACAACCGTCCATACTGCTCACATCATACACAACAAACCTGTCCATGCTGCTCACATCAGACAGCACAATACACCTGTCCATGCCGCTAGCATCAGACACTGTAATACAACTGTCCACAATGTTCACATCAGACGCTACAATACAATACACCTGTCGTGCCGCTCGCATGATACACTAGAATATAGCTGTACATACTGCTAATGGATGACAGCATCCTCAACAACACGCTGACGAAAAGCCAACATTGGCTGACTCGCAACCACCTCAAACTGAATGCCCTCAAAACTGAATTCTTATTGATCTCCTCACCCAACCACACTCCTCACATCAAAGAATGGCTCACACAGCTAACAGCCTTGAACTGTACCCCACACATCATAACCTCATCAAAATCTCTAGGAATAACCTTGGACAATCACCTTTCAATGCAGGATCACATAAGTGCCTCCATCAGGGGCGCCAACTTCCATCTACACGTAACGTCCATCTTCACGTACTAAGGAAATTAAAACCTTTCATTCCGACTGCAGATCTCAAGACAGCAGTTCAGGCGCTAGTGATCTCCAAACTGGAATACTGCAGCACCACCCCCATGGGACTACCTAAAGCAAAACTGGCACATTTAACGGCAACCTTTATCGCAACGGCTCGACCCCTCCGAGGCTCAAAAATAGCGATCACATCACCCCAGACCTGAAAGCACTGAACTGGTTACCATATGAGGCAAAAATCCATCTAAAAATAGCCTGCTTGACTCATACACCACAACACTCCAACTTGCCTGGCCAAGAAACTCGTCCTATCAGGTGAGAACAGAACTTTGCGAAGCACAAGCTCCCTCGTACTGAAGCTCTACAAATTAAAAAAAAAAGAAAGCCTACAAGCGTTCCTTCTCTGGAAGCGCCCCCACAATTTGGAACTCTCTTCCTCCTGAGACCAGAACCAATCCCTCAACTGCCCTCTTCAAATGAAAAGTATGGAAAGCGCGAAATTCAAGGAGCGCGCCATTAGGGCCCGGCACCCTGGGGTCCAGGCCCCGACTCACAGGATGACGCACTTCCGCCTGGGACCGGCGAGTGGGGGGGGGGAGGAGCGGGGGCCTATTTGGGCATGGTGCCCAGGCTCTCGTCCTCTCTTCTTCCGGCGCCGGCCCCAGTAGCAGTGCGTGTTCCAGAATCTCCAGGATCGTCGCAGGTTTTTTCTTTCTCCTTCCTCTGCAGGTCGACGCGATGTTGGTGGGCCGGCGCTCTTCGTGGTGTGGCAGCGGTCATCAGGGGCGCACATCGCAGCGGTGCAGAGAGTCGGAGGACGTTGTTATCCTGCTGGAGTGCTGTGCAGCTTAGGAGGAGTGCGGTGCAGCCTTAGGAAGCGGGGAGTGAGCTGTAGAGTGTACTCGCGGTACACAGAGGTAAAGGGAGGGGGGCCTTTGATTGTGGGATGGGGCAGTCGCGGGTGGAGGCTGTGTAATTGTGTTGGTTATAGTCGAGTGGGGGAGACTGTATTTGGTGACCCCGCACGCCTCCGGTCCCTGCGGCTGCCCGGTGCACATAATTGAAAAACGCGTGGGAAGGGATCGAGCGCGTCAATTACAGTCGGCCCTCCCCTCCTCTAAATATCGGGCGGGGAATTTTAGAGCGGAGTGAGAACCGCCTAAAAAGAGCACACTTTGGCGGCGAGTCACCGGGGCAAAGGGGAGCTATAACGTGAGCGAGCTGAGACCCACATTGGGGTAGAGCACTTTGGGGTAAATCACAGGAGTCCATCGAAGCCAGCAGACGATGCCTGCCAAAGGGGGATGGCACGGAAAGAAAAAAGGACAGCGAGCCTGACCTGTCCCAGCTTTTGGAGCTGGTGTTAGCTAAATTAAGCCAAAAGGAAGAAAATGAGGATGAGGTAATAGAGCCGGTTCCAGAGCAGGAGCAGGTACCTGGGGGGGGGGAAGAACTAATGTCCCCCCTAAGGCGGCATTCCCACCATTAGAAAAGAGGCCCAGGACACGCCCTAGTAAGGAAAAAAATAAGAGTGGGGGAGGGGGCAGGAATAATAGAAATGGAGAGGAGGAACGTGTGGAACAGCCTCCTTCTAATGAAGTACCCCAGGAGACACCTAGTGTACCAACCCCTCCCACACCACCGCCAGTAAACCAGCAGGTGGTGCCTGGGGTATCAGAGCAAACTGATGTAGGGGCAGTGTTGGCAGAAATCCGTGGCGCACTGAGATCATTGGCACCCGCGACCCAACCCCCAAGCACCATTGCAGTAGCGCAGGCGCCAGTAGCGAATGATTTGGAGCCAGCTCAGGGCGCAGCATCGGGAGGGACGCTTGCTCCCGCTTTAGGGATCCCTGGGGGGGGCATCTGTGCAAACACAGGGGTCCACAGTAAACATACTGCCATCCATGGCGACGTTATTGGCACAGTTAGCAGTGCCTACAACTGGAGGTCAGGTCAGCAGCGCCCCAGTGGCCCCATGGGCAGCGCCACCAGCCTTGGGGGGAGCGCCCAGTGATATTCATAGGCAGATAGGTCTACTGGCGAAGGCGCAGGAAAAGGATGCGAACACAGCCCCTCCAGCGGTGGGTCAAGCGGCCCCCACACAATCCGTTCCATCAGCAGCGGCCCCAGCAGGTAAGGCTGTTGAGAACACAGGCAAAAATGTCAACGGTGGGGAGAAGGCTACTGGGGGGAAGGATACATTACTGTCCAAGCCAGGTAAATTGGCTTCCCATGTCCCGATCGATGTTAAAGAAAAGATTTGGAAGGGTGAATTCATAGATGTCTTCTCACTGATCAGGCCAAAAAGGAGGGAAGTTGAGACTAAGGAAAGGGATGGGAAGGATGGCTCTTCCAAAGACAGGAAGCCAAGGGTTGAGGAGTCAATCACGAATTGGCTCTTTGGTCTTAATGTGTTTGCGACAGTGATACTGGAAAAGAGGCCTGAGTTGGCAGCACCATTGTTCTTCTATTCTAATAAAATGTTGAAGGCTCATGCAATGTACGGCGGGATGGCATGGTTGGACTATGATAGGGATTTCAGATGGGCAAAGGTTGAGGACCCTGAGATTGGTTGGGATCAGACAGAGGTGAATGTCTGGTTAGAAAGTGTCAACAACAAAACACCAATGAAGCAGCCCTTTCGTGCATCACAAGGTGGGTCAGGAGAGAAGAAAGGGGCTTGCTGGGCATTCAACCGGAAAATTTGTACACGGCCAGCCGGATTGTGTAAGTTTAAGCATGCCTGCGCCTTTTGTGGCCACCCATCGCACCCAGAATTCAAGTGCATCAAGAAATCAAAAGATAGAGGCAGGGATCCCAAGGCATCATCCCAATAGGACGTTGCCCACGCCAGTTGAGATTGAGAAACTGATTTTCTGGCTGAATCAGTATCCCAACAGGAATGCAGCCCAAATATTGTATCAGGGTTTTTCCACTGGTTTTCGCATACTCGCGCAGGGGGTATCACCTGTTAGTCATTGTAATAGCCTACTATCGGCACGCGCACATTCCACTGTGGTTTCTCAAAAGGTTAGTAAGGAGAGTACATTGGGAAGGATTGCGGGCCCCTTCGCCACCCCTCCATGGCCCGATTATGTTTGTTCACCACTGGGTGTGGTGCCTAAGAAGGACCCAGGTCAGTTCAGGATGATACATAACTTATCTGCACCTAAGGGGGCGTCAGTGAATGATGCAATAGACCCGGCACTATGCTCTGTGACATACTCTTCCTTTGACGCTGCACTGCAGAAATTGCGTGACCTGGGCCCCAACGCCTTCATGGCGAAAACTGACATTGAGTCAGCCTTCCGGCTCATGCCGGTACACCCTGATGATTACCACTTACTTTAAAATGTTATTTTTTCCTCATATGACCTCTGTAGCTACAACAACCTTTCGACCAGATCGACCCCTGGTACCAATCTCAGCCGTTGCTTCTTATGGGAAACACCCATGTACACAACCTGAGCTGCCCAGAGAGTATAATCATCGGAGGCATATCCTGGATTTAAAACTAATCAAACTAAACCAAAGATAAAGTATCAAGTAAATTCCAAAAAGCCCCCTTATCAACATTCCCTCTATATACATTTATCCTCTGATCAATAGCTCTAAAATAACCCACTGATCTCCACCATGCATTCCATGAGGGGGACATTGTCTGGCGCCACAGTTTGCATATCTCTCTCCTGGCCAACAAGATTAAGTAAAACCTCAGTTTCTGTTGTGCCATAGTGTAGGTGGGCCCCCCCGACTGCAATACCGTACCAAATAAAATAAGTGATGGGCTTACCTCCAGAGTGGATCCGAAAGCCCCAGAAATGGTCTTACCCACCGCACTCCAAAACCCTTGAATGCTTGAACAGGTGGCAAATATATGGATATCATCAGCATTCTGGGAGCCACATCTCCAACATCTAGTTTCACCACCTCCACCTATTTTGGAAGATTTGAGTGGGGACCAGTAAATCCTGTGTAGTGTGAAAAAATGGTTCTTCTGAGTGCAGCAGATTTAATCACAGGGTAAAGAAGATCTAGAGATACTTGCCAAAGTTCTTTCAGCTCCTCACTCGGCAAGTAGCTCTCCCAGACTCGATATGGCTCTTCCATCTTACTCTGTGTCGCAACCAGAAGATAATTGTACCATAGGGCCACTTCCTTCTTCCTCAGGGAAGGATCTTGTAAATCCTGCTCCATGGCATCCTCCTCTTGACGGGACCCACATTGACTCCTACACCAGGAAGCCAGCTGGTAAAACTTAAACCTAGATAAAGTTCCCGCCGTGATGTGACTCCAAAACTCCCACCTGTGGCACTTATTGTCCACCATAATATCCTTCCAGTATACAACTCCCGCCGATTTCAAAGGGGATGCTAACGCGTCCCTAAGACACTCTGGAGTACCCGGAGAGTCCCAAACCGGAGCCCAATCACTATAATAGGGTAGCCCAAGACAGGTTCGACATTCTGACCATAACTTGGCCGCCGTATACAGAGTCTTCAGACGAATTTTTTTGAAAAATTTAGGAGAGCCAAATTTATACATAAAACCTATCTCCCCTACCCCAACTAACATAGCCTTAAACATGGATCCTTTTAGAGATTCATCAGGGGTGAGCAGCAACATCCTGCAATTTTTAGGTGGTAGGCCCAACAGTATAACTGAAGATCAGGCAGGCCCAGACCCCCTGAGCTAGTTTGCGCCGTAATTTTCTCCAAGACAACCTAATCCCTTTGCCAGCCCAAATAAAAGAGGAGATCTTGCCCTGAATCTTAAGGATGTCAGCTTTCTTAAATTCTAGAGGGATATTATTAAAAGATACGTATACTTAGGAAGGACACACATTTTAATTAGGTTTACCCGGCCATAATGAGACAAGGGAATATTTTGCCATCTTTTTAATAGGACTTCCACCTCCTTCGAGACTCTGTCTAAATTGATCTTTGGTAGTTGGGCAAGATCTTGCGTTATTATAACCCCTAAATATCTTAGCTCTCTAGCAAGGTTTCTCCCCTGATCCGAGATGTTCCATCCCATTATCTCAGTCTTGTCTTCATTTATTTCATAACCTGACAGGCTCCCAAAAATCCGAGCTTCTAAAAATAGCTCAGGTAGGGTGGTGTTAATATTAGGAGAAAATACGATTAGATCGTCCGCATATAACGCTAGTTTCCTTACAAAACCGTTTACTTCAAAGGGAATGATGTTCCTATTTAATCTCAAACTCTGTGCGAACGGTTCTATGTAAAGATCAAATAAAATGGGGGACAATGGGCAACCCTGCCTGGTACCACGGCCTATTTTCACAAAAGGGGAAAGACTACCATTAACCAAAATCTGAGCCTGTGGTGATGCATAATTTTTTTTGATAATTTCCCTGAACCCTTTGGCAAAACCAAAGTTCTTTAAAGATCTATCTAGGAAGAGCCAATTGACACGATCAAAAGCTTTAGCCACGTCAACCGTGACAATAGATAGAGGGATATTCTGCAACGAAGCCAAATCTATAGCCCCGATCAATGTATGGAACAGATCCGACATTTGCCTGCCCGGGAGGAAGCCTTTCTGATCTTCATGAATTAAGGGACCTACGATCTTATAGAGCCGGTTGTTTAAGACTCCAGCAAAAACCTTATAATCTGTATTTAGTAACGATATTGGCCGATATGATTGGCACTGCGTTGAATCTTTGCCGGGCTTCGGAATCAGAGTAATTACCGCATCTCTCCAAGAAGCAGGCAAAGGGGATTTACCTGCCACACCGGAATAATCTCTTCCCTCAATATGGAGTAGACCTCACTCGGTATAGAATCAGGACCTGCGGCCTTCCCCTTTTTAGATGCATCCAGAACCTCCAAAATCTCACTCGCAGTTATTGTTGACGCGAGGAAGAGTTGATTGGCTTCAGTGATTTTTGGTAGTTGCTTTCCATTAAGCCATTCGTCAATATCCTTCACACTACCCATAAGATTTTCGTGATATAACTCTTGAAAAAAGCGCATAAAAGCCTGTTCGATGGCCTGTTTCTCTTCTATAACTTGTGTGCCCACTTTGATCTTTTTAATATAATTATCAGCTCTATCTGCCCTACTTTTCATAGCAAGAAATTTACCACAACTTTCCCCTTGCTCAAAATCTCTCATTTTACTCGCCTCCCACTTCTGATGTAAAATTTCTTCCGACTTAAGTTTGAACTTCAACTGAAGTTCCTCCACTTTCTGTATTAGGATACCATCTCCTACTTGAGGGACACACCTCGCCTTCAAATCAGCCTCGGCCCCTGCTAGTTGAGACTCCAGATCAGCCAACTCGGTCCTCTCTAACTTGGCCCAACCCGCAACTGCCCCTCTAAGTATACCTCTTATCCAAGCTTTAAAAGAATCACAGACAATATGTATTGCGGTGGACCCTAGATTATTCTGAAAAAACATTGTTGTCTCGCACTTCAAAAAGCTAGGTGTAGAGGGTTGCAAGAGGTATCTTCTATTTAACGTCCATCTCCTCCTAGTGGGGTCTGGAGGAAGATCTAACTCAAAAACTATCGCCGCGTGATCTGATAGGTGAATAGGCAGATGTTTAACTGAGCAGATTTTATCAACATCCGAATGATCTATAAATATATAATCAATTCTAGAGAAGTGCGAGTTCTTCTTACTATAAAACGAGTACTCTCTCCTATCCCCCATTTTAGCCCTCCACACATCCCTAAGATTGAAGTTATGTATCATAGACAGGAGATGGGCCTTAACTCGGGGAGCCGCTATCTGCGTACGAGGGGAGGACCTATCTAACTTGTTATCTAGGAGAACATTGAAGTCTCCTCCTAATATCAAAGGAGCTTCATAGTCAACCAAGGCGAGGCAAAGACTATTTAAAGGGGAAATGTCATCCTCATTTGGCCCATAGAAGGTTGCTAGAGTATACTTAGACTCCAGAATTGTTATCTCTGCAATGGCCCAACGTCCTCTCCCATCCACCTGTGATCGAATAAACTCCACTCCTGCATTTACTTTAGCTATAATAGCCACCCCCTTTGAGCAACATTGCTGATCAGAAGCAACAAATTTATCCACCCACCTAAGTTTTCCAAATAGGGCCCTGAATTCGTGCATTAACAAGTGGGTCTCCTGGATCATAAGGATCTTGGCGTTACTATTCCTTAAATACTGAAGGATTAGACGCTGTCTTCTTTTAACCCTCAGCCCGTTCACATTCCAGCTGAGAAATTCTAGAAGGTGTTTCCCTCCCTGAGGGGGTCTATCCCCAGCCATAATCCTGGTTTAGCATTCTATTATAGTTTTTAGAGCTACTAGTGGTCCTTATATCACATGAGATTGATTTTACACTTATTTCTTTTTTTTTTTTTTCCCCCCGATGCTCCCCACCAACAAATGTGAAAGACTTACAAAAACCCAACACCCCCCTTCCCCCTTGTCCCTCCTCCCACCTCCCACGGGAACCCTCCTGTCTACCTTTTGGCAATAGAATATTGCCCTATGAGCCAGTACACTCCAGCCCCCAAAAAAAAAAAAAAACGGGGATGCGCTGCAACTACACAATACTCTCTAAAAAAAAAAAAAACACTCTATTTCGCATGTTTCAGGAAGTCATCTACTTCCTCGGGGAACCTAAAATTATAGGTTTTGTTAGCCCAAACCACTTTAAAAAAAGCTGGAAATCGTAGTTGGGCTTGGGCCCCCATGTGTTTTAGAGAATCCAACCGTTTCCCCAACTCCCACCTCCTATCCTCGGTAACCCGTGAAATATCTGATCGAATCCTAAATGAGACATCCTGCACCTGAATTGACTTAAGTTTAAGTGCCGCCCCCAAAAGATGTTCCTTGAGGAGGTAGGATTGAATGTTAACTAGAATTTTCCTGGGTTTTTTCCGGGCAGGATTCAACCTAAAAGGGTCCCTGTGAATTCGTTGGATCTCTGTTTCCCAAACAGACGGTGATGCTATTTGAGGGAAGGCTTTCATCAGAAGGTTAATCACATATGACTTAAGATTATCACCTTCCATTCCTTCTTTTAGATCCAAAATCCTGATGTTATTCTTTCTTGAATTGTTCTCTAACCTCTCCATCCTCTCTGCCAGGTCCCGCTCCCTTTCCTTTAACTTATCCACTTCGAACACGTTGTCTCTAACCTCCTGCCCCAACTCCCCTACTTTTAATTCAAGTGCCTCCATCCTGTGTGTTAAGGCTGACAGATTCTCCTCAAGATTTGTACAGGTCTCTTGAATCTTCCTCTGGTTTGACTCAGAGGTAGCGAAACAAGCTCCATTCTCTGCTGATAAGTGTCTAAGCATATCATGAAGCGAGTCTGGGCTCTGTTGCGGTGCCTCCTCCTGTGCCTCAACTTGTTCATCTACAGGGACACCCCCCCCATCCAAGACAACCAGGTCAGTCAGCGGAGTGAATCGGTTGGAAAGGGGGATAACCGGTTTTGGCTGTTGAGAGGGCCCGGAGACAACATGCTGTGCCAGATCCATATTCGATTGTGGGTTAACCTTAAAGAAGGATCTAAGAGATGGGGTCACCTTTGGGAGGGGCAAATTCTTAGGTTTCCTGCTTTTCGCAGTGGAGGCTCTGGCAGGTTTTTTTGACTGCAGCCTACTCTTGCGATTTTTAAGTAAAGCCCCACTAGGCTCAATAACTGCTTTTAATGAAGTGGACTGCTGATCCAAAGATGCCCTGGGAAGAAATGCACAGGATCTCAATTTGTACCTTTTACCTCTCAGGACCTCCTCCGTCGACTCCCCCTTAGACGAACCAGCGCCTAAAGGTGAGATCTCCTTATTGACAACTAGGCGTCCAGGTGGCTGGTTAACTAACTCCATGGGGTGGAAACATAGATCTCTCCTGCTTATCTTAGAGTTATGACTTGAATCAGACTTGGTTACTAAGTAGCTCCTTTCGACAGTGCCTGGACTTCCCGCTGCACTAATGACACAAGTAGCAGGGGGTTTTAATAGCAAGTTACAACGTATGTTGCCCTTAAAGCAGACACTGCTAGTGGGCTGCTTGTTGGAAAAACAACCAGCACAGCGAAGTTCTGTAAGGGCCCCCGCGCCCCTTAACAGAGCCACAGAGAAGCTGCGACACATCCAGGAGATTGCGCTCACACACAATCCCAATGAGGCTTAATGAGTCCAGGCTCCCCCGCAAAATGTCTTTATTTGCCTTATATGCCCTTAAATGCGCAGCAGTTACTCCAGTTACTCCAGTCCCACCATCCGGTGATCAATCCTCCCGTTCTGTTTGTTAAACGTACGCACAAAACAACACGTCCCCCCACAAACAGATCCTCCTCCAACCCTCAAACACCTACGCCGCAGCGGGAACAATCTCTCACCTTCACTGAGCCACCGAAACCTGCGGGCTGCAACCCGTTGGTAACCAGGCGAAGAGATCGAGGTAAAACTCCCGGCACCACAGGTATGCACAGGGCGCCAACGGCGGAAAGTCAGCGGGAAGCCAGGCACAGCCGAGACCCACAACACCACGCCGCACAGTCAGGGCGGAGTCAAAGCGGAGCGCCAACACCCCCGCACTTACCCAGCAATCCACACTGGGAACCACGAAAAACCGGGAACCACGGAAAACCATGAAAAACCACGAAACATGAGCCCGAAGCGAAAAGAGGGGCAAAACAAACAATGTCACGAACAAGAGCTCACATCCCGGGCCCCGAGGTAAGATGCACAGTCTCAGCGTAGTCTCAGCAACATGTCAGGAGCTGGAGGGCAAGTGACTCGCGACCGGCGCTAGCTGGCCGCCATGTTCCCGCGATGATTACCACTTACTAGGTTTCCAGCTGAAAGGCCAGTATTACTATGATAAATGCATGCCAATGGGGTGCGCCGTATCTTGCAAGTACTTTGAGCTGTTTAGCTCTATGTTACAGTGGTTGTTTACCTTCAGAACAGGGCATACAGACATCGTCCATTATTTGGATGACTTCATGGTGATGGGCCCGTCCTCGTCAGGGACATGTGGGCAAGCTTTGAGAGAACTGGTGACCATGTTGGAAGAGTTTGGGGTGGCTTTGGCGCCGGGGAAAACAGTAGGCCCGGCAACATGCATGTCATTCCTGGGCATTGAAATTGACACAGTGGTTGGCAAGTGCAGGTTACCTAGGGACAAAGTATAGGCCTTCTCCCAGGCAATTGACTCTGCGCTGGCGGGTGCAAAGGTGACGTTGCATCAATTACAGGTGTTGGTGGGTCAATTGAATTTTGCATTGCGTATCATCCCAATGGGGCGTCCCTTCTCCAGATCAATTGCGAGAGCAATGGCGGGCTTGACGCAGAAACACCACCATGTGAGGTTGCGGGCCAAAGTGAGGGAGGACCTGAAAGTGTGGCGCCGTTTTTTGACGGATTTCAACGGGAAGGTAGTGTGGCCGGCGCTGCCAGTCACCAGCGAGGCCTTGGGCTTGCTCACTGATTCAGCAGGTAGTGTTGGTTTTGGAGCAGTGTTGGGTCCCCACTGGTGCAGGGATGATTGGCCGGCGGCCTGGCATGAGAGCGGCCTGACCAGGAACGTGGCTTTCTTGGAATTGTTCCCAATAGTGGTGGCAGTCACCGTGTGGTCTGACTTCTTTAGGAATAAATCTGTAGTTTTTTGGTCAGATAACATGGCTGTAGTGGAGGCTATTAACAGGCAAGGGGCAACTTGTACTCATGTGTTAAGGCTGTTGAAGCACTTAGTGCTGTTATGTTTGAGACTGAACTTGCTGTTTAGAGCTGCACATATTCCAGGTGTAGAGAACCAGGCAGCTGATGCTTTGTCTCGCTCCAAGTTGCAGGAATTCCGGAGGTACCATCCACAAGCAGCGGACCAGATGACAGTGTTCCCGACATCTCTGAGGAGGATTGGAGCCCCGCATTAGCGGGTCTTGTAGGGGCCTCACTGAACGAGCGCACCTGGAAGACATATCAGCATCAGTTTAAGGCTTACAGGTTTTTCGTGCAGCGTGAGGGCTTGTTCTCCTCAAAAGCCATATGTAGATTCTTACAGACATTGAGGGATCAGGGCAGGCCTGTATCGTACGCTAGGGCTCACCTAGCGGCAGTGGGCTTCTTTGCAAAACTGTCAGGGGTGCAGGATGCTGGGAATTCATTCTTTGTAAGAAAGGCCCTGGCAGGGTGGGCCAGGTTAGAGGGTGTGAGGAAGGACCGCAGAAGGCCACTGGATTTGCACACGCTGGGTGACATGCTAGACGCCTTGCAGGCGGTGTGCTCTTCTGCTTATGAGACTACCTTGTTTGCTGCGACTTTCACACTAGCCTTTTATGGGGCTTTCAGATTGAGCAAATTGGTGGGAGCTTCCAAGGTAGATTATGTGGGCGGGCTGCAGTGGCAGGATATACAGCTAGTCCAGGGGGGGCTTTCAGTTACTTTACGTAAATCTAAGACAGATCCATTGGGCAAAGGGACCATGATTCGTCTCAGACCGGCACCCGGAACACGAGTGTGTCCAGTAGCGCGAATGAGGGCATACCTGGCTATTCGCCCACAGGGGAGAGAGCAAGCCCTGTTCATCCACGAACACGAGGGGTGCCTGTCAAAATACCAATTCAGGGCGGTGTTCACAAGTTCCTTGAGGAGTCTAGGGTTAGATCTCACCGGTTACTCGTCCCACTCATTCAGGATTGGGGCGGCGACTTTGGCAGCAGGGGCAGGCCTGTCAGTGGATGAAGTGAAGCGGGTGGGGCGATGGTCCTCCGCATGCTTCAAGCGCTATGTGCGGCCGGACTTACTGTAGTATGACGCAAGAATGCGCTGGTGTGACCACTCTAATGTCTTTTCTCTTCCGCAGTAGTATGCCCTCTAAAGTAATATGGGTGTTGGGACACTCTTTCGTGCGGCGGGCCGCCTACCGATTGCAGCAGCAGCGTGGGTCGAAACCGGCGTGTTTGGAGGGGATGTCGTTCCACTGGTGAGGCACAGGGGGCCTTCGAATCGGGCAACTGTGGCGGCTGGTGGAGGAGACGAGGGCGCACGAGGGGCTTCAGTCCCCAGATTTGATTATCCTGCATCTGGGCGGGAATGACATGGTGGCTCTTGGTCGTCAGGCAGTCAGGGAAGCCTTGCTGACGGAATTCGCATGGTTGGGAAGGACATTCCCTCGGGCGCGGATCGCATGGTCATGCATGATTCCGCGGCAGGCATGGGGCCCTGGAGTGAGATCGAGGGCGTTGAACGTGTCACTAAGGCACCTGAACGGGGAATTGGCGAAATTGTGTACTGGGCAGGGCCGCCTGTGCCATATACCTCACAGACTGATCAGGGGTGACCAGATGTTTCATCGTGACGGCGTGCACTTGTCAGACATTGGGACAGACGTTTGGATTAATGGCATCTGGTCATTTGTGCGGAACTTGTTCTGTGGTGGGGAGGGCGAAGGACCTGTGGGCCCTGGTCGCCCTTGTGGCGGTAAGGAGGCCACAGAAGATTGACTCACATTGTTAACGGGAGTCCTCCTGCAGACTCCCTAGGCCAGCACTGAGGGGGAGAGACGGTAAGCTCTCCGCAGAGAGAATGGGGACACCGGCTGGGGGGCAAGGGCGCCAGGTTACAAGCTACGGCATGGGGCAGCGGCCCCTGGTTATACCCTACGAGCCCCCTTGGTCAGCCTGGTTGTAGAGGGGTGGGCCCTGAGGAGGCGGACAAGGACCAGAGGGCTGGGGCTCACCTCTCAAGGACGCAGGTGGGTTGCGCCTTGCGTGGTTCTCAGTTGGGGGACACGAGCCAGAGGGCCCCTTGGTGCTGGAGCAATAGAATATGTGTTGTATATAAGTAAGTCAGTCATTTAGGCTGATTGTTTAGGATGCTGAATTAAAATTGCAAATATGGATTAAAGATGGATTAATGAACAATTGATTAGGTATGCATCTTAAAGAATGTAAATGAGTAAATTTAATGTGTCATGTTTATGTGCGATGGTGTGAAATAAACATGGCCGTTTTACCCACACTTCTGGAATCAAGAATTGATTTGTGGGTTTCGCGGGGGCGGGGCAGGGAACGACCTGGGGGGTCCGGGCTCTAAAGAAACTACTAATGAACAGATTCCTTCCGCATTGAAGATGCATCTATCCCAGACTTTAACCTCCATGGCCTGCCCCTCCATAAGACTCTCTGGTCCTTTTACATTCCCACTGTTACCTTTTTCTATAATGACACCCTACACATTATTGAATGGACTTTACGAATGCCAACTTATGTTCTATATTGACTTTGCTGTTCTCTCTCAATTGTATACTCCTATCCATGTACCTTTTTGCGTTCCTGATGTACATCGCTCTGACACCCAAAAGGGTCATGTTTGCGCTATATAAAACCCAATAAAATAAAAAAGCTGCTTGCATCAGACACAATACACCGGTCTTTACTGTTCACAGCAGATACAATATGTGTCCTTGCTGCTTGCATCAGACTCTACAATATACCTGTCCGTACCGCTCACATCAGGCACTGCAGCACACCTGTCTGTGCTGCTCAAATCAGACCCTGTCTTTACACCTGTCTATGCCCCTCGCATTAGACAGTTTAGTACACCTGCCCTTGCCACTCGCATCTGACACTACAATACACCTGTCTGTGCCTCTCGCATCAGACACTGCAATATACCTGTCCATGCTGCTCGCTTCAGACACTACAATATACCTGTCCATATCGCTTGCATCAGAAAATACAATACACGTGTCCAAACTGCTCCTATAAGACACTAAAATACACCCGTCCACTCCTCTTTCGTCAGACACAACAATACACCTGTCCATTCTGCTGGCATCAGACACTGCAATACAACTCTCCATAATGCTCGCATCAGACACTGCTATACACTTGTCTATACCGCTGATATCAGACACTACAGTACACCTGTCCATTACGTTCACATCAGACAGCACAATACAACTGTCCATAATGCTCGCATCAGACACTACAATACACCTGTCCATACCGCTCGCATCAAACACGACAATATATCTGTCCATGCTGCTTGCATCAGACACTACAATACACCTGTCCATGATGCTCACAAGACACTACAATACTCCTATCCAACCTGCTTCCTTTAGACGCTACAATACACCTGTCCATACTGCTCGCATCAGACACTGTAATACACCTTTCCGTGCCAATCGAATCAGACACTACAATACAGATATCCATAACGACAATACAATGCAATGCACCTGTCTATACCACTCGCATCAGTTACTAAAATACACCTCTGCTTACCGCTCACATCAGACACTACAATGCAGCTGCAGAAGCCGCTTGCATCAGACACTACAATACACCTGTCCAAACCATGTGCATCAAACAATACAATACACCTGTCCATGCCACTCACATCAGACACTACAATACACCTGTCCATACCGCTCGCATCAGACAGTACAATACACCTGTCCATACCACTCGCATCAGACACTACAATACACCCATCCATACTGCTTGCATCAGACACTACAATACACCTGTCCATACCACTCGCATCAGACACTACAATACACCCATCCATACTGCTTGCATCAGACACTACAATACACCCATCCATACTGCTTGCATCAGACACTACAATACACCTGCACATACCCTCACATCAGACACTACAAAACACCTGTCCATACCGCTCGCATCAGACACTACAATACACCTGTCCATACCACTCGCATCAGGCACTACAATACACCCATCCATACTGCTTGCATCAGACACTACAATACACCTGTCCATACCACTCGCATCAGACACTACAATACAGCCATCCATACTGCTTGCATCAGACACTACAATACACCCATCCATACTGCTTGCATCAGACACTACAAAACAGCTGTGCACACCCCTCACATCAGACACTACAATACACCTGTACATACCCCTCACATCAGACACTACAAAACAGCTGTGCACGCCCCTCGCATCAGACACTACATTAAACCTTTTCGTACTGCTCGCATCAGACACTACAGTACACCTGTTCATGCCACTTACATCAGACACTACAATACACCTGTCCATACCACTCACATCAGACACTACAATTCACCTGTAAACGCACCTTACATTAGACACTACAATACACTTCTGCTGCATGTCATTCTCTCCAGCCCTGCATATACAATTTCCTGTTTTACACATTCAAAAGAAGAGTCACCTTTACAGACCACTGAGACAGTTCATTCTTTTTCAACAGCACTAACACATTTGCAGGATTTTTAGTGCAGTCTGATACAAATGTAGCATATAATTCTGCAAATTCAAGAAAGGACTTCATTAGATTCTTGATTGGTAGTTTCAATGCATCGATTATTGCTCTGGTCACGCTTTCCTTGGTCCTTTCTCCCTTGCCTGAAATGTGATGTCCTAAATTATCCCATCCTCGTCGCCAAATTTGACTAGTGCATATACTTGTGCAATAGCTCTATTTCCTTGAACACATACACCCACAGCAATGACAGTCAGACGCTTCAATTGGAGTAAAACGTAGTTTTGCTTCAGAATATTTCGCAGATGAGGCTAACCCAATAACATATCACCTTAATTTCTGCACATTACGCACCTCCTAAGACGGATATTAGCCTTGAAACTTGAATGTATTTGCACTTCGTATTCACATCCCCCTCGGGGCAGGCAGGGCACAAGGATCCGGCCAACATAGATTTCTTTCAGTCTTTATAAGGCAGAGAGCTGCTTAGTGCATTTTCTCTGCCAGGACACTCCATGACGATTTGGTCACGCCCCAAGAAACATAATGGGCACCAGAGGTAGGGCTAGAAGGTGTGGATCACCAGCAGGTCAGTCCCCCTGCCCCCCCTCCTTCTAACCAGCCCCGTACCCAAAGAACCTCTCTGGCAGAAGGTTTTGATAATAAGCCCAAGGGCACAATAGCATTTGAGCGCCATTCTCTGGTATTTTTCGGCCCAAATCAGCCTAGAGTGTGGGTGGGTGGGTTTTTCAGTGGTTCGGTCTGGACTGTTCCCATGAGGCACAGGGTCAAGACTGATTTGCATATAGCTATGTCTGAACTGGGGTGGCAAAGTGAGCTAAAGAATGATGATGGATTCAACCCAGATCTGTGACTGGGGGTGAGTGTTTGAAAAGTTTCAGCACTCCGTCCATCATCTCCTTGTGTTTGCTTTGTTCGCCCTAAGTTGGCAGGGTATGCCCAGACGTGGGTCCCTTGGTCACTTTGCCACTGGATTCAAGATAGCCTGGCTGATGAGGATTGTTAGCCCGAAACCGGTCCCAGGACGCTTGATTCCGGTCCAGGGAAGACATGGCTTGGCAGTTCAGTCTGGACTGTTCCCATGAGGCACAGGGTTAAGACTGATTTGCACATAGCTATGTCTGAACTGGGGTGGCAAAGTGAGCTAAAGAATGATGATGGATTCAACCCAGATCTGTGACTGGGGGTGAGTGTTTGAAAAGTTTCAGCACTCCGTCCATCATCTCCTTGTGTTTGCTTTGTTCGCCCTAAGTTGGCAGGGTATGCCCAGACGTGGGTCCCTTGGTCACTTTGCCACTGGATTCAAGATAGCCTGGCTGATGAGGGCTCTTAGCCCGAAACCGGTCCCAGGATGCTTGATTCCGGTCCAGGGAAGACCTGGCTTGGCAATTCGGTCTGGCCTGTTCCCATGAGGCACAGGGTCAAGACTGATTTGCACATAGCTATGTCTGAACTGGGGTGGCAAAGTGAGCTAAAGAATAATGATGGATTCAACCCAGATCTGTGACTGGGGGTGAGTGTTTGAAAAGTTTCAGCACTCCGTCCATCATCTTCTTGTATTTGCTTTGTTCGCCCTAAGTTGGCAGGGTATGCCCAGACGTGGGTCCCTTGGTCACTTTGCCACTGGATTCAAGATAGTCTGGCTGATGAGGGCTGTTAGCCCGAAACCGGTCCCAGGATGCTTGATTCCGGTCCAGGGAAGACATGGCTTGGCAATTCGGTCTGGACTGTTCCCATGAGGCACAGGGTCAAGACTGATTTGCATATAGCTATGTCTGAACTGGGGTGGCAAAGTGAGCTAAAGAATGATGATGGATTCAACCCAGATCTGTGACTGGGGGTGTGTGTTTGAAAAGTTTCAGCACTCCGTCCATCATCTCCTTGTGTTTGCTTTGTTCGCCCTAAGTTGGCAGGGTATGCCCAGACGTGGGTCCCTTGGTCACTTTGCCACTGGATTCAAGATAGCCTGGCTGATGAGGGCTGTTGGCCCGAAACCGGTCCCAGGATGCTTGATTCCGGTCCAGGGAAGACATGGCTTGGCAGTTCGGTCTGGACTGTTCCCATGAGGCACAGGGTCAAGACTGATTTGCCCATAGCTATGTCTGAACTGGGGTGGCAAAGTGAGCTAAAGAATGATGATGGATTCAACCCAGATCTGTGACTGGGGGTGAGTGTTTGAAAAGTTTCAGCACTCCGTCCATCATCTCCTTGCGTTTGCTTTGTTCGCCCTAAGTTGGCAGGGTATGCCCAGACATGGGTCCCTTGGTCACTTTGCCACTGGATTCAAGATAGCCTGGCTGATGAGGGCTGTTAGCCCGAAACCGGTCCCAGGATGCTTGAGTCCGGTCCAGGGAAGACATGGCTTGGCAGTTCGGTCTGGACTGTTCCCATGAGGCACAGGGTCAAGACTGATTTGCATATAGCTATGTCTGAACTGGGGTGGCAAAGTGAGCTAAAGAATGATGATGGATTCAACCCAGATATGTGACTGGGGGTGAGTGTTTGAAAAGTTTCAGCACTCCGTCCATCATCTCCTTGTGTCTGTGCACTGCCAGGCTTTGAGAGACAAAGAGGGTCCCCTAGCGGCTACTCTGCCTTTCAGTACCCCTGCCTCCTGTGCAGGTTTGGATTGGGTTTAGAAATCGGCCCGGGCACGCTAAAAAAAGTGGCCCACGTTTGCATATTGTCTTTCCGCAAAACAGTGCTTCGGCTAAATTTTATTAAAAAAAGGGGGGGGTAAAGAAAATGCACGGATTAGTTTACAGTGGTGAAACACACCTGAAAACAAGTGAGGCCACTTCTGCTCAGGCCCCCTGCCCCCGTTCAATATGCATATATTAATGGGCCGGCCCAGCGAGAGAAAGGGAGTGACACCTCTGCCCGTTGATAAAAGGGAGGTAATGGACGCCCATCTGCCTCCAGAATGGCCACTCAGGCACCCACTGGGCCGCTGGCGGTATCCGAACAATGCAGAAACCACCCAAATCGGCCCCACAGACTGCTCAAAAAAGCAGCCCACAGCTGGAACTGGACACCGGCCCCTCGGGCATTGCCCGAGTGCCCGCGTTACCAATCCGACCCTGCTCCTGTGTCCCCTTCTTATGCCCACTTCCAGTCATTTGTCCACCCCCAGCTGCCAGTTTCCCATGAAAAGCCAAGATGTTGGGAAACCGCACATGGGAGGGTCAAGCCCAGCCCATGCCCAATGAAAAGGTCCTGCGCCCTGCACGGTGAAGCGACTAATGACACCCCTCCCCTACTCGTGGGGGGCTTGATCCAAGAAGCAAAGACTCCAGCGGGCCAAAGTGACTGAGTATATTACACCATACAGTGGCCAAAGGCAACAATTTCCAAAGCCTGGAACCCTCCCCAAGATGCCAGCCAAGACTGTATCACCAAGACTGCACCTCTGCGGTCCAGATTATTACATGGCCACTGGACCCAACAGGGAACCAACTGTTTGGGTGCTGCAGAGAGTCAGAAACGGAAAACTGCCTTTACAACGCGGGCTGAGCTACGCGTGCCGTTTCCCCGCAAGCGTAACCATGCATCTGCCTTAACCATGCATATGCGTGGTTAAGCCAGATAGCGCTCTAGTGTCCAGATAGGCAGGGAGAGGAAAAGGAAGCGTTGGAACAGGAAGCTTCAGATGCGGACAGGTAATTGGGGCTGGGGCTGGGTTTGGGTGGGTAGTTTTTAAGGGTTGGGGTCAGTTATAAGGCTCAGGACAGTGGGAGGGGGAGGGGTAGTTTTTGGTAGGGGTTAGGGCAGAGTTCTTCAATCTGTGGGGCGCGCCCCCCTGGGGGGGCGCGACGCCATCTCAGGGGGGGCGCGCACTCCACCCTAAGATCTCACATTTCATTGTTTCCCAATTAATGGGGCACGACATACCCAAACTTTTGTGATTTTGAAAGAAAGCTAATTCCGAGTCTCCGAGAGCTGAAATGCTTTCAGCTGCACGCAGTGGGAGGCAGGGAGTCTCCTCTGCTATGAAACCAAAAGCAAACAGTTTCATAGCAGAGGAGACTCCCTGCCTCCCACTGCAGCTGAAGCATTTCAGCTCTCGGAATTAACCCTCCCAGGACGGTTAGCTTTTCACATAAAGGAGGCAAAGTTTCTCTTTAAATTACACATAGCTGCCAAGGTTTAGGGGTGCTATGTGACATTTCCATAATTTTAGTGTAATTATGAGTCGCATTTCAAGGACTATGAGTGACATTTTCTCGTGAGTAAAATCCAGCAATGAAGATGAGAGAAACATTTAAATATTCATAAATGATACCCATTTGAGCATCGAGAAACAGTGTCATTTTAGAGTAACTGTTGTAATGTGACACACTGTACGACCAGCACCCACTGACTGCAGGCAGTGGCCTGATTGTGTGTTGCCAATTAATTTAATTGAGAGACACACTCGGCCGCGGGTCTCTTAGTGCACTGTACACTGTCTCACTACTTACTTCACCTTTTGAAAAAGCCATCTATCTCTATGCCTTATGGTGTCTGGCTTCACTGTTTTCTATAAGGCTCACAGTGATATACTAGGGGCCAGCATTGTCTGATTGAAGTGTTGAAGTTACTGCAAGAGTGAGGTGGCCGGCATCAGCCCCTCTTATAGCACAGCAACTGCTCCAGGCTCTGAGTGGCCTGATGGTGAGCGGAGCCATGATTGTTGCAGAGAGCTTCCCCTCCCCGTTAGTTGGCCAGTTCACTGGTAAAGGAGGGGAGACCTGCGGCTCTGAAGAAGCAAGGAGTTCCGTTGAGGGGGGGCTCCTTTACCAAGAAATAAACAGACGAGAGCACAGACCGTCACCCACTCTCCTAAGGCTTCACGAGAAGAGAGACACCCGAGGCAGCGGAACAGCTGCACGTGGGGGGCTCAGCACCTCAACGCGGCGCACATCAACCTCTCTCTCCCATTCGCCACGAGGTGATAGAAAACAAATCTCACTGATCACCACAAAGTCTGTCAGACAACATTGCTCTGAAGTAAAATAGGCAACATCATTCAGTTTTTATTAGTTCTATTTTTTTAAACTTAAGCCTGACATATGTCCTAAACCCCCACTCAGAGCACAAGTCCTAAAAAACACAAGTGGGGGGACTAATTAGCATAAGCAATGTGCATTGGTGTCACACGACATCACAGGAAAAGATGTCACCACCCTGTGAGATCCTTCGTTTTAAAATAAATGTGCTAGGCTTTCCTTCCTTGCTTGCTATGGCCACCTCCTTTGATAGTTACCCACGTTTTATCAAGACAAAGCCTTCAGTTGTATTGGTAACACTCAACAATTTGAGAAGGTGCAACAAGTCTGGGAGTGAGTTGCTCACTTCCATTCAAAATGTTTATGAAGAGGTTGGTAGGTATTTGCCTGACTTGAAGGAAATTACTTAGGAGGTGAATGGGCTGCTCCAGATAACACTGTCCCATTATGAGTCAACTGCATAAGTAAAACCCTAGTAAAAACAATTTGTGCACATTTTATCTGGGACAATTTTGATTTGAACTATGTAATAAGCCGCTCTCATTTAACGAAACCCACTCACAAACCTGCAGTTTACTAAACACTCTTACTGTGTTTAACATTATTTGCCAGATATGGCCTGGAATATGCGAAAGGCGGTCGATTATGTAGTGTACTAGATTCCAGAAATTTCTGTCAGGTGGTTGGGGGCCCGACATTTAAAATAATTCAGCTGGGGGGGGCTCAACCTAAAAAAGTTTGAAGACCTCTGGGTTAGGGTGTTAGGGCTCAGGGCGGGGCAGATGGTCAGGGTAGATTTATGGGCTAGGTTTGAGTTTGGGGGTAGTTTTTAGGGGTGGGGTCAGTTTTAGGGTTCAGGGCAGTGGGGTTGGGGGCAGTCTTTTTAAAAGGGGGCAGGGTTTTAGGGCTCGGGGGAGGGGTAGTTTTAAGGGCTGGGTTTGGGGGGGCTTAGGGGTGAGTGTCGGATTTAGGGCTCAGGGCGGGGAGTCAGATCGTTTTTTTAAAGGGGATCAGGGTTTTAGGCCTCAGGGTGGGGGAAGAGGTAGGGGTAGTTTTGAGGGCAGCGTGGGGATAATTCTTACGGCTCAGGGTGGGGGCTGGGGTCGGGAAGTTTTGGTAGGGGGCAGAGTTTTAGGCCTCAGGGCGGGGGAAGGGGTAGTTTTAAGGGCGGGGTAGGTTTTAGACCTCAGGGCAGAGGGGCAAGATAGGGGATAGAATTTTGGGGCTTAGGGCGGGGTCAGAGTAGTGGTGATTTTTACCACGCATATCCCTTTATTAATCATGCCTTTACAACGAAATTGCGTGGTAAAGGAATGCGTGGTTAAGAGTCATTTGTGGTTGGGACCGCATTGTAGAGGCGCGCATGGTTCAGCCATGCGTGCTTCTGTTATACAACCGTCAGAAAGGGGACATTATGAGGCAAAACCTTTCAGAAAGGGGGTGGGCAACGATTCACATCATCCAAATGGGCAGTGACCAAAGAATATAGATGGTATTGGCTGCACAAGGAAACATTTAAGTTGGCGTTGATCGAGAATGGTATTAGCCTTGCGTATTGTATTGTATTGGTATTTATACCAACCTGATCGGTAACAGATTTGTTCAAGAAAATACATGCAAAAATAAGATTACATTTATAATTTGCACAGAAGACTGAACAATACTGTTTTGAGGATTTTTTGTGACAAAGATCAGGCCAGTTTTTTAGCTGGGGCTCTTTAAACACTGAAGGTCCATAAATAAACTTTTATAACGTATTTTTTTTATATTATAAGAGCATTGATGTAATATGTCTGCCATTTCTAAGCACTAAGTGGTACTATTACACATCAGACACTACAGTACACCTGTCCATGCCGCTCGCTTCAGACACTACAAATAGTATGCAGTTTACTGACCTCTGAAGGACAAACGGCTAGGCTGGCCCTGCTGAAGCTGAAACCTGTGAGACTCAGATCACACGTAGAGGTTGGCATTTAACTCACGGTGCCATCTGTCGGCAGAGCCGGTGTTATTTTATGAGTGGCCAGTTCTGCGCTGCACTTTAGGTCAGGGCTGGGAAGCACCCCCACCCAGTCTTTATTTTGATACACGATTTCCCTTTCCTCTACTATAAAAAGAAGCGACCTCTGAAAACGTGCCTTGATTTTCCCAGCACTAAATGGTGGCAGCGATGATGCGCCTTGAGGTAACCTCTGTGGAACACAAGCACTATACAAATGACACCTTTGTATACATTTCGACGATCAGAGATTCTGTGCCCCGCAGAGCAGCGACAGGACTCCGTCTGGTGACTACTGAGGGGACAGCGGACCCGGAGTATGTGCCTCCTTCCAGGGAGCCAGTCAGATGACGAGTGGCGGCTTTGACTGACTGGTGTAAATCCCGCCACGATCCATATGCCCCCCCCCCCGTGCACCTGCAGAGCGCTCCCGCTCCGGATCAATTACAATAACAGAGGCCTAGACAACATTCAAACAATCAGGCCCGTACAATTAACAGGACAGCTTTTAATTGGCAATTACAATTCCATTAGCCGGGCCTGGCAGCTCATTTACTCCTTCAGGAAGCCCTCGAGCAGAAAGGATTAGTGCCTGGCAGTCAGAGCGCCGAACAGCAGAGGGACCTTGGAGGCAGAGCCAGGCTGCAGGCAGCAGATGGCAGCAGAGAGCGTGATGCTTCAAGCAGGGCATCCCGCAGAGCCTGGCTCAGGAGGGCCCAGAGATGTCACGTCCCTCACAAAGACACTTTCCCAGAGCTCTCAGGGTCCTCAGGCCCATGCATGAGTAGCTCATCCAGGTTAGGTCTTTGCTTTGGAATCTGGGACTTGTAGTCCTTTTTATCACATTAATAACAAGCATTTGCAATGCAATAGATCTCGCATTCACGCGAGTTTGAGCTATTGACATTGCAAATGACAATGCATTTTATTTTTGTTTTTGTTTTAAAAACATAAAAGGCATTGTCATTTACAATGGCTAGGAGACCCCGATCAGTTGACCTGAGCCCTCTTGCATACAGTGCCACTCGGTTGAGACAGGCAAGATTCCAGCTAGTCTTTAATAAATATCCCATACCACTAATCGGGGTCTTCCAGCTTCCTTTGCAGGAGATCTGTGGGGGGAGGTGCGCGGGTTGGAGGACGGGAGTGGTGGTGCTTGCCACGGGCTTGGAGCTTGGTTGGGCATGCAATGGGATCGGTCTGGGCACGGGGGTTGATTCTATTCTAGAGGGTAGGTGCGGGCGGGTTGCTGTGAAGTGTTTTAGCAAGGCGGGCATGATAGGCGAGGTCAGAGTACCTGCACTTCTAAATTTCCATTTAGAGTACCTGCTTGCTTCTGAGAAGTGCTGGGACTCTCCCATTTAATGGATTGCAGCAGTGCTCAGAAGTGCAGGTACTCTGTACAGGACAGGACCTGCCCACTTAATGCATTGGGCGAGGTGAAACTCTGTTGCACCAATGGGACTGCAGGAGCATCTGCCATGTCATTACGTTTGCAATTGGTGGCCTTGCTAGGGGAAGAACACCAGTTGTGATCCAACAGGAGAGCAATATAAACACTCTCGACGGAAGAAGACACATTTTTCCAACTCAAATGCTGTACTCTGATCAATCAAAAGTGGGTGAAGCCAAAGCTCTGTAGTTATCCTGAAAACTATTTTTTGAGTTGGTCACAGGTATGGTGACAGCTGTGATGTCAAGCTTTACCTAAAAACCACAGAAGCTTGGTGCTTCACATGTCGCACTGGCAGACTCGGCGCCCTTAAAAGGCCGCCTGTGCACTGTGTACATACACTGTCTTTAAATCACTGCCGGGACGTTAAATGCCACCGCTTTAAACTGACCCACACACTTAGAAATCCTCTAGTCTCTGCATCATACAATAATAACAGTCACACAGGCCTGTTGGGGCATGTAACATCTTATCGCAAGAAGAAAGGAGAACTACTTTTAAGTGGGAAAAGATTACCATCTGAACACAATTTACTCAGCCTTTTCGAAACCTTATAAAAATGTGAGTCAAAAGCCCCGAAGAAACGAAATAAAGTCCTGGCTGTTTCTGTCTGAATTAAAGTGATATTTTCCAAAGCCAAAGACTGAAAACATAAAACCAAAAAGTTGCAAAGGAAGAGAGCGAAAAACGAAGGGCACTAGCAAGTCATTAACTGCAGACATACCAGCATACAGAGAGAAAATGACAGAGACTTCGTACCTTGAGTTAAGCAGAATCAGAACTATCAAGTAATTGCAAAGCCAATCCGTCGCGATTTTGGAACACATTAGCTTTGCCAATTCTGTATAGCAATGGCAATGACCAAAAGTAAAAAAAAGAAAAGAAAACTGCAGTGACGCTGCATTTTGGAGGAGCACGCATGCATTATTACATATACTCAACATGTGCCTTTTTAAATTATTGATCGGAGATACATCTTTGAATAAAAAAAAGAGTAAATATAAGTACTGTGAAAGCACTTTTTTTGTTTTTGTTTTTAAGGGGGGGCATCAACAATGTGCTGCCTGGTCCTCGCACCCAATAAATACAAAGACAGTGGGTGTGGGAGGCAACTGAGAAACAGGTGGGGGGGGAGCATGGCAGGGAGAAAATAACACACAGGCGCGAGCAACACGAGGGCAGTGGGAGAAGCACACAAGTGAGAAAGCAACACGGAGAGTGAGGAAGAAGGAAGAAAGGGAGTTTGGCAGGGAGGAAAAGGACACAAAGCTTGCCACACGAGGGAGACAGAAACACGGAAGGTGGTGTGGGTATTTGGAGGGGTAGAAGCATATGAAGGAGTGAGCTGGAAAACACATGCACTCTCATGAAGTGCTTAAGTAAAAAGAAAAAAATAGTTTGCTAGAAGTGTGCAATGGAAGGCTAGAAGCCAGAAAATCAGACAGATGGCAAAGAGGCTATGCTCCCAGGACAGGCAAGACTGACCGGATGGGGCAAGGAAAGGCACCTAATAAGAAACAAGCAATTAGAGTGATATAGCCAATCAACTGAAAGCAGTGGGAGGGCTTTAAGCCATTATAAGTTCTTGATAAACTCAAAACTCGTCCTTTGCACCCAGACAACTTGTGCTGCCTGGCAGGCCCAATCTAAAAAGGAAAGCGCAACTTCCCTGTCTTCTGGTTTCAAAGCGTCACATAGTGAATAAAGTCACAATAGGTCTCAAAACTGAATCAGAAGCCATGAAACGAAGGGGCATTCTGCAGTCCTTATTATTGCCGATTTATTCATCAGAACTACTTTATCAATTTCGTCATACGGCTCCTTTAACACTTCCCTCCAAAATGAAAGTATTAGGGGTAATTAACTCACTGTACAAGGCGGAACTTAAACACACAATGCTGACAGGACTGTTCCCTTCTCCACAATTATTGTGCTGAGGTGTAACGGCCACTCACACACAACTACGCAGACACAAAAACTACACACGGGAATCAACATACATGCACCTATATACACACGCACAACATACATACACAAACAATTACGTACATGCACACACATGCGGCAAACGGAAACAAAGACACTTACACACACGCGTACACAAACGCACAATACTACAGCTTCTTCATAATGCCCAAATACTTCGAGGAGGGCTTAAGACACACTGTACCCTTCAAAGACTGCTCCAATGTGAGCTCTCAGGCACAGAGGAGAACGTGCTTCGGTGGCAGCCACTCGCCTGGATACCCGAGTCCGAGATACGCGGCCGCAGCTGTCTGCGGCAGAAAGAAAGATGGCTTTCCGGAGCACAATGCAGCACCGCGCGCACGTACAGGCAGGGCGGAACCACGGAGAGAGTGGGAGAGGGGCGCCCATGAAAATAGTCACCCGCACCTTCTTGTCTTTGTACGTCGTGCAGATGAGGCTGCTGTTGCGGTTCCAGCACACGTTGAAAATCATGTCGGAGTGCATGTTGTCGAGAGTGATGAGCGCCTCGCCAGTGCCCACGGAAACATGATATGTCACTACACGCCCCATAGGCACAGACTAACTCGTAAACATACACGCCCCCTACAGATAAGAAAGCCAGTCACGACAGCCGGCAAGCAGACGACCCAGTCCGGATGGGCCGTCCAAAAGGGAGACAGGGCGGTAACTAAGAAGCATCATTTTCAATGGGAAGCCAGCGTTTAGCATAAACGCTGACGCGACCCAATGAAAATGATGGGCGGGGCTTCAAGTCCCCTTCTGAAATCTCCTGATCACATTAGCTCTCGCAGAGCGAGCAGCGCATGCGCGCTGCAACGCTAGGCAAGACCTAAAAATGACTACAAAACCCAGAATGCAAAGCAAAACATGGACTGGTTTACCTACTGATGATAAGACCTGGGATATGTGAGAACGTTTTGTGGCCTGACATACTCCAGTACGAAGTAACTACACGTGGGTGTTCACCGGGGCTTGCAGCAGACGGATGAAGACAGGTGAAGTATACGTAATGTTTGACTAACCTGACCTTTTCCCTTCACAGGTAAAAGGTCAAAGGGATAGCTTGTATTCATGTTGTCAAGTTTGTTACCTACAACTTACAAGTAAGAGGTGTTCATAAAAGGTGGTGATTGCATATATTTTGACCGAACACAAATTCCTGATGAGAAAAAAACTATTATATGGATAGCTGGAAAATGTAAGAATGATCCAGTCCTCCTGAATCTAGGTTCGACACCCTGACCTACACTGATCTCCCGTCTTCTCATGTCAGATGTCAGTAGCTCAAGTCCGTTAACACATACTTTGCTGTTTTATTTTAGTGTGAACTTAGCTGTTAATCAGCAGCATGTTATGAGGCTCACTTTAAACTACCATGCTGGTACTTTTAAGGCTATGGGTCTAGAGATTGGCAGGCAGGGTTACTTCGTCACAAACGTGACGGATATCCCGTCCGCCGTATTACAAGTCCATTATATCCTATGGCACTTGTAATACGGTGGACGGGATATCCGTCACATTTGTGACAGAGTAACCCGTTTGCCAAACTCTAAATCAGGCCCTATGTGTATAACAAGGTTGATTTAAAGGAAGACGGCTTTTACAACACAATGCCTTTACCGTGCATATACCTTTAGAACAAAATGGCAAGTGTATATATAAGGTAAGTGTTTGAATATATGTGTATATATATATATATCTATAGATATATATTTATATCTATCTATATCTATATATATATAGATATAGATAGATATTAGAGAATTGGGTGGTAAGGGTGTGTTTAGAGTTTAGGAGTGGGGAAGGGAATAGGGGGTTAAGGGTGGTATTAGGGTTTAGGGGTGGATGAGGGTATAGGGTGGTAAGGGTGTTTTTAGGCTTTAGGAATGGATAATAGTATAGGGTGGTAAGGGTGCTTTTAGGGTGGGTAAGTGAATAGGGTGGGAAGGGTGTTAGTGTTAAGGGTGGGTAAGGGTATAGGATGGTAAGGGTGTTTCTATGGTTTAGGGGTGGGTATGGGTACAGGCCGGTAAGGATGTTTTTAGGGTTTAGGAGTGGGTATGGGTCGTAAGGTTACAAAAGGGGGGGGTTTGAGGGTGTCCTATATATATATATATATATATGCTGCAACAAGGTACATTTCATCTTCGTACCAAACGGAAAGCACTCACGGGAACAATTCAGGTAGAAAATTACTTTATTGGTGCAGACCCCCCGCTCCCCTGACAGACGCGTTTCGCCTTACGGCTTTGTCAATGTCAGTTACCCTGTGCAAACCAACAGCATTTCAACTTCCACAATGTCACATGATCCACATTAAACATAGACGATGGACTTACATTATAACATTCTACCTTGCAGTGGTGGCCATCTTGTAGTGTTGAATTTTGAGTTTACTTTGCTGTCGGATTTATTATATATACATATGTGCAAAATTATGCAAAACAGAGAAAAGATTAAAAAGATTAAAAACGGTATACAAATGGGATGAGTTTCGACAAACCCTGTCTTAACAATTCATAAATTGAATTGGCATTTATATAAATGTTATATCCAAATTTAAAAAGTTATGCAAAGGTGTCTCAATTCATAAAATTCATATTACAAAAAATTATTTTTGATAAAAATATATCATACCCATCTGTTACAAAATTATGCCCTGAATGGGCATTGCGACGGTGTGAATATTTCTTTTTTATATTTTTTACATTTTGCATCATACCAGCTGTGTACTTATTTTACCCCAATGGGCATTCATTGTTTTCAATTTAAGGTGGAAATCTTAAAAACAAATATTTGGAATCCCTATGCTTATTTTGTGACTTGGTATCTCATCAAAAGGTTCCACTTAGCGATAATAAACTTCTAAGAATGTCCTTAGTTCTCCTACTGGCCCAGATGTACCCACAATTCCTCATCATTGTTTAACCCAATGGGGGCCTTTGTCTGTAAGTCAATTATATATTTGGATTCCAACACCCGCAATTTTTAGTCCTATCACCTCCTCTTTCTCCTCTTTTGATTTGATCAATACAATAATACGAGAGGAGATCACGATTACTTTGGTGATATTGTTCAAAGTGGCGTGCAACTGCATAAGTAGTGTCTTTATTTGTTATAGCACGCATATGCTCAAGGACTCGCTTTTGACTGGGTGTATAGTACTTCCTATATAACGCTTAAAACAGGGGCACTCTAAACAATATACTGCAAAATCCGAGTTGCAGTTCAAAAGTTTTTTAATCGTTCTAGATGGCCTAGGATCCCCTGGTCTTCCTCTATAGGTGGTGGTTTTCTTACTGTGTTTGCAGGCTTTGCAACGTAAACATGGAAAAAAATCCCATGATGTTAATCTTATTTCTTGGTTTCATCATGGGATCAAAGTGGCTATGTATCAAATGATCACCTATAGATTGACATCTTTTATAAGTGATCAAAGGGCGAGACGGAAGATGATTTTTTAAGACATTATCCGTCTGTAAAATGTGCCAGTTTTTTTGAAAAATATGTACTATAGCACTTAACTTCTTGTTGTACGTTGTTATCATCCTTACATTATTTTCTTGTATATGGGTTGTTTTTGGTTTTGCTACTAACAGATTTTTACGATCTATATCCCCCACTTTCTTTTCGGCTTGCTTTAAGGTAGAATGGCTATATCCACTCTTTTTAAATCTCTGTATAGCTTCATTCTTGGCCGTTTCAAAGTCTTTGTGGTTGGAGCAATTGCGTTTAATACGCAATAATTCTCCAAACGGTATATTTCTTATAAGACTTTTAGGGTGATAACTTGCTGCATGTAGCACAGCATTCCCCGCTGTTGGCTTCCTGTAAAGATGAGAATGTAACGTATTGTTTTCAACAAAAACCTCCAGATCAAGGTAATTTACTGTGCTAGTACTGATTTGACCTGTGAACTCTAAATTCAATTCGTTATTGTTTAGAGAGGCTATATACTCCTCAGCCGAGGAGCGACTACCTCTCCAAACAATAAAGAGATCATCGATGTATCTCGCCCATAAAATGATGTTATCTAACCACTGTTCATTTGTGTCCCCCCAGGCCACGTGCTTCTCCCACCAGCCTACGAAAAGATTTGCGTAGCTGGGGGCGAAGCACGTTCCCATGGCGGTACCGCGTTTTTGATGGTACAATTTTCCTGCAAATAAAAATATGTTGTTATTTAAACAAAAATTAATCATTTCAAGAAGCATTTTGCTATGCATAAAATAATTCAATGGTCTCTTATCTAAATACCACTTAACAGCTGCTGTCCCGTCTTGATGTCTAATACAGGTATAGAGACTGGTGATATCCAGTGTTATCAGAAGCATATCTGGTTCCCACATTATACCCTCCATTACATGCAAAAAATCTTGTGTATCCCTGATATAAGAGGCTAGATCTTTTACCAAGGGATTAAGGAAGAAATCAATATAAAGTGATGTGTTCTCCAGGAGGCTGTTAATTGAGGCCACAATGGGCCTACCAGGAGGATTAACAGGGTCCTTATGAATTTTAGGTAGATGGTAAAACGTTGGGAGAACTGGTGACTCGCAATATAAAAATAAAAATTCATCTTGGTTTAACATTCCCTCATCCCTCCACCCTCTCAGGAACGTGTGGTATCTCTGTATGCCATCTGAATAGTCTGTCCTATTTATAGGTACATAACATTCGATATCTTGAAGCTGTCTTAATGTTAATGCCTCTTTTGTATAATGCTCTTTATTGAAAACAACAATATTGCCTCCTTTATCGGAGGGTTTAATCTCCACAGTTAAGTCCTTTTTCAATGCCTGGATTGCTTCCCATTGTTTTCTCGGAATATTGTAATCACCCTTGGTGTCTCGTTTGGTTTTAGATAGTTCTTTAAGATCTTTTAGAACTGCTTCATTAAAGACGTCAATTGTGTCAAAGGGTGTCTGTGGCATCACTTTTGATTTTGGTTTAAAGTTGCTAAGACCCCTTGATTGTTCTGTAATATTAACATATGAATCCATTGTCGTACTTGACTCTTGTGAGACTCCTGTAGCTAAATCTTGCAATACCATCAATGTCTCTAGATCTTGGCCGCTTAATCCTTTGGAATTATTTTCTTCCAAGTTTATGTCTTCCACAGATCTATCTCGTCTAGGATGCAGAATAAAGATTTTTTGCAATTTCAGTTTTCGGATATATTTGAACAGGTCTATTCTTGTTTGAACAAAATTGTAATCCGATGTTGGACAAAAGGTTAGTCCTAATTGGAGTACCTTGATCTCATCTTCTGTCAATTCTCTGTCTGAAAGGTTGACAATTGTTTTTAAGTCCTCATTATTTATCGTTTCCCCTTCCTCCAAAAATAAATAAATAATATATATATATATATATATATATATATATATATATGTATGGTTTTTACCTACCTTATAAATACCTACATTTTATTGTAAAGGCATGCATGGTAAAGGTATATTTGTGGATAAGGCATTGCGTAGTAAATGCATACGTTGTAACGTCGTACAATCAATTTGAAAAGAGAAAATGCAAGCCCCTGCATACCTAGTTCTGGTGGCTGAAAAATTCGGACCGGCTGAAGGTGCCTCTCATGACATGGTCCAGATGACAGCTATTCATCCATAACAAGTTCTAATATTATCCTTCTGCTTGGTGCTATTTTGATTGACCTAAGAAGGATGAAAGGTTAAGTAGGTTCAACCTGGGTACAAACTTATGGCCTCATTTACTCATCATCAGCCTTGCCAAGTTTCCCAGAACAATGTGTGACTTGCTGCTTCAGTCCAGGTTTTTCTTTGTCTTCTGGGATTTGTAGTCTTAAACCAGGATTCAAAGAAAAAGGTTGGTCTGGAGCAGCTCACCACACATGGACATAGGAAGCGTGGCAACTTTGCATCATATATTTCTGCAGTGTCCATTATTCCACTCAGCACTGTTGGCTTAAATGTAGTTACTTTAGGCCAGGAGCATCATAAACAACAAGGACATCATCAGATAGCTCCACATCACCTGCAAAACAATGCTTCAGTCATGGGCGTTTAGTCCACACAAATGACCTGTGGTGCGGGGACATGCTTCTGAGATGTGAACAGCTATTGTTTTGCTCAAGGACCTTTTTGCCTATGTGCCTGCATCTATAATATGTCATAATTCATGTTCCTCATCTGAATGTACCATACAATATATTTTTCAGAAAGTGGCCCTCATTAATAATGTCCAAAATGACTGATGAATGTAATACAATGTAAATTACTGTCTACATGGACCATGGTGCACTGGGTGCCACAGGAAAATGTCAATAGCTGTGAAACTTCAGGGTGTTGTCTTGTGCACATGGCCTTCTTTTCCAAAAGAGAAGCTGTCCGACAGGTGGCCTGTAAGGGCGCCCATTCTGCTAGAAAGTATTATGAATTTAGACATAGATGAGGGCTTTCATTAGGAAAGAAAATCCTTTTATTTCCCTGCCAGCACAAAAGGGGGTCCCACTAGCCCTGTTTATGTCTAGATTGGACTATTATAACTCCCTCTATCTGGACTCTAACATTAGCACTCAGCACAAACTGCAAGTAGCAGAGAATGCGCTTGCTAGAACAATTCTTGCTATTCCCAGGCGCCAGTCGGCTGCTGTGGGGTTGGGGGCCTTACACTGGCTCCCCATCAGAAAGCGCATTATGTTCAAAGCAATATGTACGGTTCATAAGGCCCTTTTTCTCCACAGTCCGGTGGGGATAAAAGATATGCTTCACAGGCATTTTGCAAGTAGACACCTGCGATCGGCACACCGTAACCTGCTTACTGTGCCTAGGACCCGAAAGAAGAAATGGGGAGACAGAGCTTTCTCGATTGCTGCAAGCAGACTCTGGAACTCACTTCCGCAAAGCCTGAGGCCTATCCCAGAGCTGTTGCCTTTCAGAAAAGCACTCAAAACCTGACTCTGTACTCTATAAGCAGCATTTTCTTTTTTTGGTGGACTTACAGTTAGGGTCTAGCTCTGGACGGCCAGCTACAGCGCCTTGATGCCCTTGTGTAATTGTTGTGCTCTAAAAAATCATTTGAGTGGCTGGGGGTGGGGGAAGGGGCTGTACGGCAACCTACCCGTCCTAACAGCAATTACCATGGAAGGAGGACAGGATGGGGCTGGTATGAACACATTTTCGAAGGGCTGCTTTCAGCTCCCAGTCCTCCCCTGGGAAGCGCCCTGCACACGGGCCCAGCTTTACCTCTTGAAGATGGTCCAACTTTGGGCCACAGCCCTGGTAGAGATAGGGTCAGGAACCAAAGCGCCTGCCCATAAGGTGAAAATCCTGCCAGCAGCCTCCTTCGGCAGATAGGCACACACACAGCTTAAAGTGGCTCTGTAGGGAAAAGAGGGGCTTCATGTAAGCCCCCAATAATAATGCTGCTCCAAGTGTCACTACTATCCATTAATCAGAGAAGCACTGCCAGGCGAAGTCTCAGTGCCTGTCCTGGTTTATGTATCTCCTGAGCACAAATGGTGAGGATGTTCATTCGCTCGGCCAAAGGGAAGCCAAACCCACAGCACGACCGAGAAATGTGTCAGATTTTTTTTTTAAAAGCGACATAGCAGGTGAGCAGTGGTTGCATTGCCCACTCAACAGTTCAGTTAAACCAACGCCCTGAAAGACAATTAGTCAAAACTACAACAAACAATCTCAAAAATAACCTTACACCCCTTCTGCTCAGACTTTGATAAACGACACTTTGAATTGTGGGGTAGTAGCATCAAAGTTTAGGGGTACTGTCACAAGTGGGCGAGCCCACAGATTAACAGGGAGAGCCAAGACAGAGCCAATGGGCTAGCATGGCTCTAAGAGCCCGCACAGGAGCCAAGCCCTGAAAATAGCTGTCGTGTAAATCATGCAATAAACATAATATAAAATGTAATGAAGCATCTTTACAATTGAAAAAAGTGTATTTCTTCAAATGCGGAACCGTTTCATGTTAGAAAATCAGATTATATCTCTGTATTGAGAGGTAATGATTAAAAGTGATCGTTTTCAGACATGAGCTCAGAAGAATTCCTGCCTCCGCCTGCCCTGACGACAATGCTGTTAGTGAAATAAGAGGCAATCCAGTTGTCATGTGTACCTTATATGTAGCCTAGGTTCTTATTACAGATGGAGAAACATTATCTGCTGTTACATCAAACACAAGAGGTTTTGTACATCCTGAACTCACCTATTTGAAAGCGATATCGTAAAGGATAGTGAAGAAAAACAGGCTTGGTAAAATAAAGTATTTGCCTAGAATCACACAGTTTGGTCAAGCGGGGAAACCAGGATTGATTCCAGATTTTCTGGTTTCACATCATTCAATACAGCCTCTAGGTAGGTTTTTCTTTCTCTCCGTTTAACACGAACGGTTTGTGCTTGGCTTTTTGTCATTCTTAGCGCTTGAGGGTTGCACGTGGGTGGCAAGCAGAATCACACGAAAGCTTGGCTCGTTTTGGGCTTGTTGAAGGTGCAAGAGTACCTCGAGTTGAGCCCGAGTCAGTTATCTGGCTCAAGCTTCCTAAGGCTCACCCACTTCTAGATATTGTGCTCTAGTGGCTCAACTGTAAGAGGACCAGAGTGCTAGTCCCATCTTTCCCAAACTAGTTGATCCTGGCCGAATCTCTGTGTTTTGGAGAAACATAATTTATCTTTTTTATGAAGAGATGCACCTGAACATGTACGTAGTGCTTCCTCAGTTGGCGCTGAAGTTAGGACTACTGTTTTACAGTGCTGTCGTTGAACGTTTAGGACAAGGGGGAGTGCAGGGAAGGGGTCGTGGAACATGCACGGAACATCCCCAAAGTCAGAATTTTGTGATTACTCACAATTTGCATGCCCACCGTTATCCTGGGACCAGATCTACATCCAGGGCACAAGTCCTAAAAAAACGAAGTGGGGGGACTAACCAAGTTAGGCAGTGTGCACGTGACATAGCGCGACATCACAGCCCGTGGCATTACACGTTGCATCACACGATGTGACATCACAGGTAGTGCCATCACAACCCGTGACCTCACAGCAAGGGACGCGGGTTGTGATGCCCATCCCTGATGAGAAGGGATATCTGATCTTAAGACCTCACACATAAGTTTAGCAGGTCTGTCATGAGTAGATTTGAGCACATTGAGAGATTTAACAAATAACATTTTGTGTCGGGATTGTGTCACATCCCGATGCAAAATCTGGGCCTCAATTAATACACTTATTTTTTCAAAACTCTGCCACAAATAAATTGGCAAGAAGACGAAACGTTGAAGTAAATCTGTTCTGCTTAAATTGTTGCAACGTCTACATTTTAAAATATCTTATGGGGTTGAGGCACCTGCTGCAGAGATCTTTGCGGGCCCAGTAAATCTCAGGGGATAGTAATAATAGTGAGATATCTCTGGAGGTTAACATATTTGCTGGAGATCTGTGTCTTAGTAACATAGAGGGTTGTATTTCCTGCAAAGCACATCATGTAACATGCAGATGACAGATTTTTATTTTATGTCGCTAGATAAGTGGGTTACTGCTTCTAACACAGAGATCCTTGTGTTACTTGCAGTTCAGAAACTGTAATTCTTCTCATATAGCACAGTGAGCTAAGAAGGACATGTGACTCCTACACCCTGGAACCCTCACACATCCTGTACATTGATTTACACGTGTGTGAGAAACTGGGTGTCTGTTGCAGTACCCTCCACTATTTGCCTGGTTTTTGATGCAACTTTGACTGAGGTGTACGGGTCCTTGCCAACCAGGCTCCCAGTACCAGTGTCATTTTCCTAAAAATGTACCACAATTGGCACCACTTCAGCTACCCCTGTAAGTCCCTAGTAAATGGTGCCCATGTTACCTAGGGCATGGGTACTGAAGAGGGTCCACTAGAACTGCAGCACAAATTGTGCCACCCCAGGGACCCTTCACCAAGACCATGCAAACTGCCACTGCAGGCTGCGTGTCTTGGTGCAGAGAAAACCAAAGAGCCCTGTGTGCCATGCCGCCATACACTGCATGAGGTATAGGTACGTCAGCCCTACTACAGGCATTAAGAGCCCTAAGGCAGGGTGCACTATATCCCATGTGTGGACATATATGCATGAGCAGATATGACCCTACAATATCAAGCCCATTCTTGGATATTGTAAGTGCACAGGGAAGCCTCAGAGAGTACATGGGCTGGATACTTGTCATTGCAAGTTTCCTAGCTCAAAGATGACTTGGTTGTACCCTAAGATATTTGGTACAAAACTTCTCATCTTAATAAATCCTCACTGATGCCAGTGTTCGATTTATTAATAAATGCACACAGGAGACCCTTTAGAGGTTCCCCATAAAACCTACCAAGCACTAGTGTGATCTCTGTCTAGTTTCAGCCAGCCTGCCAACACCAAACATGTTTTGACTTCATGGGGCGAGGACCAGCACTTTCAGAGGCAAGGAACAAAGCCTGCTCTGGGCAGAGGTGCTTCACACCTCCCCCAGGCAGGATGGTCTTCTGAGGCAGGAAGCTTCAAAGGCAAAGCCGCCTTTGAAATGCAACCCAGGCATCTCCAGAGAGGGGAGGGTGCCAACCCCCCTTTCCTGCTCTACTTTTGGAGGGAAGAAAGGTGAGAAAACTAGCTAGATGAGGAGGTGTGCCCATCGTCAGCCAGCACCACCTCTAAGGGGTGGCAGGCGATGTGGACCCCAGTTTGGAAAATCCACCATCTTGAGATGGTCCCGATACAACCTAACAGGGCTAAGGTAGTGCCCCTTCCCACAGGAAGTGGTCATTTAGAGGGTGTAGACACCCTAAAGGTAGGTAGCCCATTGGCTGTTACCCGTGTCCCCCTTTAACACCCCTAAATTCAGTATTTAATTGGCATCCCTGGACCTTGAACCTTAGTTTCGACGGATAAGAAGATACCGACAAAGAAGAGCTTCTGCACCAGAACTGAAGCCCTGCTGCAGAGAAACTGGCGCCAAACCCTGCCTGCTGCCTCAAGGACTTGACAATCGTGGTTGTGCTGTCTCGTCCTGCAACTGTGAGGACTCCAAGAACCCCAGAGCCCCTTCGGCCTTTGCCAAATCACCAGAGAACCTCCCTAGGAGTAGAGGCTCTACTCCCCTGCACCAGCAGGCACCAAACCGCAGACTTCCAGATTACCAACTTGCTGCTCCCCGGCGACTCCGACGCAGCGCCAAAAGTAATACACCAGCTTTGAAGGGTCAGATCTGTCCCCCCACCAAGTTTGGGGGCACCAGGACCTACCAGAGTCGTGCAACACCAATACCTGGACCTCCTGCATCGAGATGAAGAGACCTCCGGGACTCCAACTGCCCAGGAAGCAAGCACCCATTGAGGGATGTCGAGACCCCTGAGACCCACTTCGTGAATGGCCAACTGTCCTTAAATCACCTCTACAAGCTGCCTGCTCCTGATCGTGAGGACATCTCCATGCACGCTGCCCCGCTGGCCTATCTGCTCTGAACCCGGCCCTGGTAACGACGATCCAGCTATGCTCCTGTGGTCCTGAGGCCCTTGCGACCTGCTCCCTCGAGTGGGCCCCCTCAGACGTACCTGTAAGTCCTCCTGTGCAGCGCATTTTCAAGTGGGCCCCTCTCCCATAGTGCACCACCTACCGACCTCAGCGTCCTGCTGCCGGCCGCATCCAAGATGCTCACGAGAATTCGCTGGTGGAACATTGGGCCTGGCCTTGCCAACTATTGAAATCCAAGACGTGAACCTTGTGAGTCGACTGTACATTTTATATGCATTTTTGTCTTTTTCCCCATTGACTTCAATGGTGCGTAATTGCGCACACATGATTGATTTTGTGATCTCTAAAAGTTCATAACTTTAAAAGTACTTACTTTAAAACGAAGTTCTTGGTCTGAAAAATTATAGAAAAATCGATATTTTTCCAAATTGGTCTCCGATTTATTCTTGAGTGTGTCTCATTTATTGCCTCTGTGAGTACAACAAATGCTTAGCACTACCCTCTGATAAGCCTAACTGGTCGCCCACACTACCACAAATAGAACGTTAGTATTATCTGCTTTTGCCTCTGTATACGAATAAGGGACCCACTGGACTCTCTGCAGAGTGCACTTCATTTTAATGCACTATATTGAGAGACTGCATCCTACAACGCGTACATAATTTATTGTCAATGCATAACGTGTACATGTGATCTAAAGTGCTCTGATACTCTGCAATGGGTTGAGTAGCGCTATAAAAGAAATAATTTAAATTGCTATTTGTGTAAATACTGGGACAGAACACATCTGAAATTCTTACAGTGCATGCATATCCTTTATATATAGGAACTGAATAAAGTCAAAAACATACCTCTCTTAAGTACTTGTGAAGTAATAACAAGCTGTGTGCCTTTTTTCCCCTCCAATGCATTTGCATCTAGGTGGGAGGCTCCAGATAGCTCCCACCAAGCATACTGCCAAGGCGCCCTCGGACTCGGGGCGCGCCGTGCCTATGCCGGTCCCCTCCGGCAATAACGGGCTGGTGATGGCCGGCACCAGCCCCAATATGCTCGGGCATTGATCCCCCCAGCGTGGTGACCCGGAAGGGCATTATGCACTTCCGGGTCAGAAGGAAACCAGTTCACGCCGGACCCCGCCCCTTTAAAAGGGGCGGCGGAGCGACGATGCGGCCTCTTTGCACCGTTCGCTGCTCCCTCCAACAACGCCCTGCCGGCTGCCCCATCAGGGGTCTGGAGAGTAACCTCTGTTTTTTGTGTTGTCTTTCTTGTCTTGCTGCAGGGGCAATGTCGTGTGGGGACCCATCGGCAGCGGGTCACTTCGGACTACAGGAGTAGTTCAGGGCCAGCTGGGAGCCGCACAGGCTTGAGTTTTTACTCGCCTGCGGTGGCGGCTCTGGCAGAGAGGCCCAGGTGAGGGGGAGTATTAGATCCTCTTTTGGCCTTTGTTTTACCGCTGCACCTGGCGTTTTTGTTGGTGATACCTGTGTTTAGGTACTGAATGGGGGTGATTTAGAGGCTTGGTGTTTTCCTTCCTGCCTAATGCAATTTTTGTGGTAGGTGCAGCCAGTGTTGAAAAGAGCAGCTGTGGGTGTTTGGAAGTCACGGGTTTCAGTTGCCTGTGTTTGCTTGACCTTGTGTTGGTCATTGTGGAGGCTGATCCTGTTAAGGAGTGCGGGGAAGGTTTCTTAGCAAGTAAGGTCTGCAGGCAGCAATTTTGGCAAGCAGTTGTAGGTGTGCAGGCAGCGCTTGGCAGGCAATTGCTTGATTTGCAGGGTTTCTCCACGGTTTATCCTATTTGGCAGCATTTTGTGTTGTTTACTGGTGCAAGAAGGCTATTGGGTGTGGTGTTGGAATGCCGCCCAGGACACAAAAAGGGGAGAAGCGCACGCGCATGGAGGAGCTGATGGAGGCGATGATGCGCAGGGTGAACGCCATGGACCAGCCCGTGGCAGAGTTGAGGAACCGCCCTCAGGCGGATGGGCAAGGAGGGTCGGAGGAAAGGCCTAGGCGGGCTGGGGTGGCCCCTAGAGCAGCATTTCCACCAGTGCCCAAGAAGGCTAGAGTCAAACGGGCCGGGAGGGAAGGTCAAGGGCCCCTGCAGGTACCTGAGGAGGAGGTCCCGGGCCCCTCAAGGCCTGGTGGAAGGGACACAGTGGAGGAGGCAAAGACGCACGTGCCTGCAGGCCAGGCGGCTCCAAGCAGGGTGCCAGCGGGTGGAGGGGTGAATATAGGGGGAGCGCCTAGTCAGCTTGATTTAGTGTCTAATTTGGCCGCAGTGCTGCCGTGGTTGTCCAAGTTTGGGACGTGGACCCCTACGGCCGGGAGTGGGGCCATTTTATCTGAGGGAGAGGACTTGGAGAAGGTCAGGAAGCTGGTGGCACACGTAGAGGGGTCCAGGCCAATAGGGGCCCAGCCTGGGGCTGTGGGGGCAACAGAGGGAAGTGGCATAGCCTCCAACCCGGCTGTCACCCAGGGCAACGCGGAAAAAGACAAGAGTCCCCCTGAACCGGCTCAAGGCAATGCAGCAGCGGAGGGATCTCCCCCCAAGAATCAAGATGCTGCAATCTCAGGTATGGCACAACTGCTGCCAAGTTTAGGTGTGGGGAAATACGGTCTCTCTGGAATGTCTGGGCAGGGAGGTGAAAGAAAAGATTTGGAAAAGGGGAATATGTGGACATGTTTGATTTGCTCTTGGACAAGCCGGATAGGGAGGAAGTTAAAAGGTACAAAGAGTGTGCGCACTCCAGGGAATGTGGCCACTGGCCTTACAAAAAAAGGGTTGGGGAGACTTTGGTCAATTGGATCAAAGGTTTCTCCAATTATCAGGCGATTATGGCAGAATGTTTCACTGGCTTGGGTGCCCAAATGGCCTGCTACCAGAACTGGATTGCTTGCACGCATGATGAATACAGGGGCGTGGGGTGGAAGGAATATGACAGAGTTTAGGAGGGCGAAGGAAACTGACCCTCATTTAATGTGGGATCAGATCGATCTTATTATGTGGCTATGCCATATGAAGCAAGTGCGCCAGGACACCACCTCCGGACAGTCCTTTCGGGCAGGCCCCTCGGGCAACGCGGGGGGAGGTGGAAAAAAGGGGACATGTTGGGACTATAATAAGCGATCCTGCACCAGTCCGCCCGGCTCGTGTAAGTTCAAGCACACTTGCTCATTTTCGCATCCTCCCCTCTCACCCCGAATCAAAATGTTTTAAGAAGTCAAAGGATGGGGGGGAGCAGGAATAATGACCTACTCCTCTGCAAAGCCCCCTCTCCTGTGAATTTAGAGGCACTGATCCCATGGCTTAATAGATACGTTAGTCCGGCAACAGCCCAAATTCTTTTTGACAGTTTTAAGGAAGGTTTTCGTATACCAGTGCCAGGCTACCTGGGTGTTCCCTACTGCGGACTAACTGGATAGTGGCGGCAGCAAAAATTGAGAAGGAAGTGCATCTAGGGAGGGTGGACGGCCCATTCAAGTTGGTACCTGTGGAGGATTTTGTTTGCTCACCACTAGGGGTGGTGCCCAAGAAGGACACGGGTGAATTTTGTCTCATACATAACTTGTCCACTCCCAAGGAGCAGTCACTGATCGATGCAACTGACAGCACGTTATGCTCGGTTAGGTACGCCTCCCTCGATCAGGCGATACAAATGCTCCAGGAGCTGGGGCCTGGTACCCCTTTGGCAAAGTCGGACATAGAGTCAGTGTTCCGCTTGCTCCCAGTGCACCCTCAGGACTTTCATCTGCTGGGTTTTCAGTTTGAGGGGAAGTACTATATGGACAAATGCATGCCCATGGGTTGCTCAGTCTCCTGCTCTTACTTTGAGAGGTTCAGTTCCTTTCTTGAGTGGCCGTTCAGGCAGGAGTCGGGCCATCGGTGGGTTTTTCATTACTTAGACGATTTCCTCTTTCTTGCCTCACCGGGCTCGCCAGAGTGTAACAGGGCGTTACAATCTTTCTGCGCACTGATGGGCATATTTGGAGTCCCATTAGCTCCAGGCAAAACTGTCCGTCCGTCTGTCAACGGTCATTGAGTTCATAGGTATTGAGCTAGATTCTGAAACTGGGGTGTCCCGGCTCCCGCAGGGGAAGGTTTCCGCTTTCTCCCTCGCTTTGCAGGAGGGCTTATTTAAAGAAAAGGTCACATTACACCAGCTACAGAAAACTGTTGGGCAGCTCAATTTCGCTTTGAGAATCATCCCCATGGCCTGCCCATTTTCGCGTTCCATCGCGCAGGCAATGCCCGGTTTTGAGGGAGAAGGACCACCACACCCGGTTGTCCAGCGATGTACGTCAGGACCTGCGTATTTGGATGGCATTCCTGTGGGATTTCAATGGCACCGTGGTGTGGCCCAGCCCCCAGGTCCAGTAAGGAGTTGGGCCTACTGACCGATGTGGCAGGTAGCGAGGGGTTCGGTGACATCCTGGGCCCAGCATTGTGCACGCAACGTTGGTCCACATTTTGGGTGGAGTCAGGGTTGACTGCCAACATAGGTTTCTTGGAACTTTTCCCCATCTTGGTGGCATTGACCATATGGCCAGACCAACTTCGCAACCAGTAATCTTTTGATCTGACAACATGACAGTTGTGGAGTGCATTAACCAGCAGTCTGCTAAAAGTAAGATGATACTGAGGCTGTTGAAGGAGATAGTGCTCCAATGCATGAAGCTTAATGTGTTGTTTAGGGCCAAGCATGTCCCAGGGGTCCTGAATAACGCTGCTTATGCTCTGTCTCGTTTCAAGATGCAGGTTTTCAGATCCCATCATCCGGAAGCAGCAGGATCCCCAACGCCCTTTCCAGACCGTCTGTGGCAACTTGGTGCCCAAGCCTATCGGACCTCGTGGCAGCCAGCCTAGCACCCAGGACGAGGTGGGCTTATGAGGGGGCTTTTAGCGCCTATTGTTCTTTCCTCGGAGAAGGTTGGGAGGGGGCGTGGCATGAATCCTTCGCTATCCTATCTTTTTTAGTGGCACTGAAGGCTGGGGCGTGTTCCGCAGCTTTCGCCCGGCGCCACACGGCGGCGATTTTCCTTTTTCGCAAAAATGCAGGGCCACCAGGATCTGACGAGCACTTTCATAGTGCAGAGAGCTCTAAGGATGGCAACGCTTGCAGGGGTCATAGGCGGATGCTTGGTGCCCTATTGGCATAGGTACACTTTCAGCAGTATTGGGGTCACTGGAGAGTGTCTGTAAGTCGACCGTGGAGGTTCATCTTTTCAGGGCAGCCTTCGCGTTAGGCTTCTACGGAGCTTTCAGGGTGGGGGAGCTGTTGGCAAGTAATAAGAAGGATTGGCCAGAAGGGCTACAGATAGCACACGTACACTTGCATGGGGGCTCAGTGTCCCTATCGATTCCAGGCTCAAAAACAGACCAAGGCGGAAGAGGGGACCACATCTTACTGCATAGTGCGCAAGGGAACGCGTGCTGCCCCGTGTGCAACCTCAAGACATTCTTGGGAACATAGACCTCGGGGCGGGGGGGCTGCACCTTATACATGCAGAGGGCACCCCTCTGACCAGGATTCAGTTTACCAGGGTTCTTTGGCTAGCCCTCAGGGTGGCGGGGATGGACCCTTCTGAATTCAGTTCCCATTCCTTCAGAATTGGGGCGGCCACAGAGGCTACAGCAATGGGATTCTCAGGGCAGGCAGTACGGAGAATTGGCAGGTGGTCTTCGGAATGCTCCAAGCGATATGTTAGGCTAAACATGCTTTAGGAGCCGACGTTTTTGTGTCAATAATGGTTTCTCTTTTCGTTTTCTGCTGTTTTCATGTCCTGTGACACAGAAAGGAAGCTCACTGATGTGCGCCGGTCGCCGGAGTCCTGTGCAGCCCAGGTGTTCACCTTGGTGACGGGGGAAACTGAAGTACTGGTTGTAGGACATTCTTATGTACAAAGGTTAAGGCATGTTTTTCCCACAGGAAATTGGGGGGTGCTGGCCCGCCAGGCGGGTTTCCACATCTCCTTTCATGAGCAAGGGGGGCTACAGCTGGGGCACTTCAGGAGCATGATGGAGCCATGGTTTGGTAAGGGGTGTATGCCCACCCCCGGAGTAGTGGTAGTTCACCTGGGGGGCAACGATCTGGTACATCTTGGTAGGAGGGACGTATTTGTTTAGCGCGATCTCGACCCAAAGGTATTGGAGCGCTTTACATGAGCACCACTTACGTTACAGAAGGACACATTAATTTTGGTAGGCACAGGGAGATTAAATGATTTACCCAGAATCAAAGCATGTTGAGCCAACGCCGAGCCTTGAACCTGGTTCCGGGGCTCCAAGGTCGGCCCCCTCATGTTTCGTTACGGGTGTCCACCTGGAGCTGTAGGTGACGGCTCCACAGCTAGTGAGATGGGCTCACTTCTAGCCGTGGGTGCAGCTCCGGCGCCGCTGGTGAGATATGTTCCCACCATGGCTCGGTTTCTCAGCGGGCTCGAGGGGTCCGTCGTCAATCACCGGTGCCAGGGCAGCCTGACTCCGGCGCTGTCTGCGACGGCGCAGGGCATCACGGGCCCCCTTCCAGCCCTCCGCGGACGACGAGCATATGGCGAACATATTCCCAGTAATTGAATTCAGCCCGCGGTGATGATCATAAAAGATTGCTGACAAGCGTTTGTGACCTTTGGGGACACCCGCGATCGTTAACGCAGCCTACAAGCGCAAGGAAGGGCAGCGCGCCACCCACGTGCGACTGTAGCAGACACGCAACGCCGTAGATGCGCGGGAGCGCTAGGAAGGGCAGCGCGCCACCCACGTGCGATGCGCGGGAGCGCTAGGAAGGGCAGCGCGCCACCCACGTGCGATGCGCGGGAGCGCTAGGAAGGGCAGCGCGCCACCCACGTGCGACTGTAGTAGACACACAGCGCCGTGCATGCGCGGGAGCGCAAAGCACGGCAGTGCGCCACACATGTGTGGCTCCAGCAGGCACAAGCCACACCAGCACGCATAACTTCTCCCCTTGGAGCATCTTGGCGCTGAATAACAGGTGATTATTCTCACTGAACTCAATGGTACTCATTTTATCGACCTCTGAAGGATGAAAGGCAGAGTAGATCCAATGACATCTGAATGTCTGGCCATGAGGTCAAACACATTTCAGCAGTGGAGGCATTAGTCCACTGACTGAGCCCTAAGACCCAGCGAAGGGCGGTCATTAGTTGGCATTTCTGTGGCGTTCAAGATGAAAGGATGTGTGATAAATGGATCCTTGTGGTCAGAAGTAGGCCAACTTGTTTTTGTCCCCTTTTCCTTGTGAATGCTAGTTACTGCCTGTTGCTCTAAAACGTTTCTGCACTTGGGTTTTCATTTTACAATCTGGACTTTTTACATGCCTCAGTTGTTTAGAGAAAAATATGACTGCCGTACCCCGCATTGGATGCCCGTGGATAGGAAGATTTTGTTTACTTCTCTGTGCTTGTTCCACCATGCAGTCCATGTAAGGGACCTCTGTATTTGCAGGGGAAAAAATCAGAGATACCAACCTTACTGCCTGCTTCAGTCATCTTTTGAACCCAATGTCGTCCTTCCCACGTTCAATAAATCTCGAAGCAAAGGTCGATATGTTTGTTATTATGGCGACCAAATGCTGGAACGGGCCTGAAAGAGATGACCCTTTACCAGGTATTTAGAAACGCATTGAATAACCTGGAGATGAAACTGTGCAGGTACTCTCTTGTGCCATGGCACCACGACACTTTCTGACCATCAGCTCGCACTTTCTAAGACATGATAACATGACGGCACCCCACTCAGTTTCAAAGTTGAGGAAACCCACACAGTTTTAAAGTTAACTCACGAAAAAGGAGACAGATCCATTTTCAATGTCAAGGAGCGCCGACAAGGAAATATTGCCAGGAGTGAGGGAACGTATGCAAGGGTATAAATGGAAAGGCTGGAAACTCTGTGAACACCTGTAGGGCAATAATAGGAACTCTTGCAAGGGATTTAACATAATATACAAACCTTGCATACCCTTCCCTCGGGACAGGAAGTCGTCAGGGAAAAGAGTTATGTTGACTCACTTTGCCGAAAGGCTTGTACTTTACAAAATGTCCTGATACTCACCAGGTTTAGAAGATCCCACCCAGAACACTGCGCTGGAACAGAGGGTTCGGGTCACGGCCACGCAGTCCTGGTGGACTCTACATCAAGCTTTGGATTGGAAACACTGGTAACGAATGTGCCGGAGATAATAAGGGACACATATGCTGATGCTGAATAGCCTTAGTAGTAACTGATGAATTGCTTTCTATCGGCACAATATTGAAGTCCCTTACACTGAAGTATCTCACGCAAGAGGCAACGATGTACCCTGCAGCAGCGCTGCACTGACATTCATGTGGAGAGGCAAAACTCATCTTGAACTCCACTGATTAAATGACTCTCACTGCCTTAAATTATCCTTGAGCCTCACTGCCTTAAGTGATCTTCGCTGATTAAATGATGGTAAGTGTGCTTACTTTGTGTCAAACCGGTAATAATCTACCAATCCTCCTTCACTGTCCTTTGCACATGTCAAGCTTTCCACTTTAACAACAGTAGTACAACTTACCATGCCAATAATATTCTTTTGAATTCCAATCTCTTCTGCCTGCTTCCACCTGGAGAATGGCCGTGCAGCCCCAGTATAAAGGCCTTCCTAGGATACAAGTGCTTGAGAAGCTCCCTGGGCCAGTGAAATGTACATACATTTGCCTTAGGGAAGAAGGAAGTGCAGGCTTGGCTACTGCTAGGTCAGAGCAAGTTCCTTGTGTGCAAGACCAGGCAAAGGTCCCTTTATGGAGCAGCATGGAGTTCTCTACAGCCAAGCCAATATGTGTCTGTCCTGTGGGTGTCAATCTAGCCAGCAGTGCGTCTTTGTCATGAGGCAGCACAGTAGAGGTGTCAATCTAGCGAGCAGCACGCATTTGTCATGAGTCAGCACAGTATAGGTGTCAACCTAGCCAGCAGCACGCCTTTATAATGAGTCAGCACAGTGGAGGTGTCAATCTAGCGAACAGCGCACCTTTGTCATGAGTCAGCGCAGTGAAGGTGTCAATCTAGCGAGCAGCACGCCTTTGTCATGTGTCAGCACAGTGAAGGTGTCAATCTATCGAGCAGCACACCTTTGTCACGAGTCAGCACAGTAGAGGTGTCAATCTAGCGAGCAGCACGCCTTTGTCATGAGTCAGGCAGCACATTAGAGGTGTCAATCTAGCGAGCAGCGCACATTTATCACGAGTCAGCACAGTAGAGGTGTCAATCTAGCGAGCAGCACGCATTTGTCTTGAGTCAGCACAGTAGAGGTGTCAATCTAGCGAGCAGCGCACCTTTGTCACGAGTCAGCACAGTAGAGGTGTCAATCTAGCGAGTAGCATGCCTTTGTCATGAGTCAGCACAGTAGAGGTGTCAATCTAGCGAGCAGCAGCGCACCTTTATCATGAGTCTGCACAGTAGAGGTGTCAATCATGCAAGCAGCGCACCTTTATCACGAGTCAGCACAGTAGAGGTGTCAATCTAGCGAGCAGTGCGTCTTTATCATGAGTCAGCACAGTGAAGGTGTCAATGTATCGAGCAGCGCACCTTTATCACGAGTCAGCACAGTAGAGGTGTCAATCTAGCAAGCAGTGCGTCTTTATCATGAGTCAGCACAGTGAAGGTGTCAATCTATCAAGCAGCGCACCTTTATCACGAGTCAGCACAGTAGAGGTGTCAATCAACCGAGCAGTGCGTCTTTATCATGAGTCAGCGCAGTGAAGGTGTCAATCTAGCGAGCAGCACGCCTTTGTCATGTGTCAGCACAGTGAAGGTGTCAATCTATCGAGCAGCACACCTTTGTCACGAGTCAGCACAGTAGAGGTGTCAATCTAACGAGCAGCACGCCTTTGTCATGAGTCAGGCAGCACATTAGAGGTGTCAATCTAGCGAGCAGCGCACATTTATCACGAGTCAGCACAGTAGAGGTGTCAATCTAGCGAGCAGCACGCATTTGTCTTGAGTCAGCACAGTAGAGGTGTCAATCTAGCGAGCAGCGCACCTTTGTCACGAGTCAGCACAGTAGAGGTGTCAATCTAGCGAGTAGCATGCCTTTGTCATGAGTCAGCACAGTAGAGGTGTCAATCTAGCGAGCAGCAGCGCACCTTTATCATGAGTCTGCACAGTAGAGGTGTCAATCATGCAAGCAGCGCACCTTTATCACGAGTCAGCACAGTAGAGGTGTCAATCTAGCGAGCAGTGCGTCTTTATCATGAGTCAGCACAGTGAAGGTGTCAATCTATCGAGCAGCGCACCTTTATCACGAGTCAGCACAGTAGAGGTGTCAATCTAGCAAGCAGTGCGTCTTTATCATGAGTCAGCACAGTGAAGGTGTCAATCTATCAAGCAGCGCACCTTTATCACGAGTCAGCACAGTAGAGGTGTCAATCAACCGAGCAGTGCGTCTTTATCATGAGTCAGCACAGTGAAGGTGTCAATCTATCGAGCAGCGCACCTTTATCACGAGTCAGCACAGTAGAGGTGTCAATCTATCGAGCAGAGCACCTTTATCACGAGTCAGCACAGTAGAGAGGTCAATCTAGCGAGCAGCACGCCTTTGTTATGAGTCAGCACAGTGAAGGTGTCAATCTAGCGAGCAGCACGCCTTTGTTATGAGTCAGCACAGTGAAGGTGTCAATCTAGCGAGCAGCGCACCTTTATCACGAGTCACCACAGTAGATGTGTCAATTTAGCGAGCAGTGCGTCTTTATCATGAGTCAGCACAGTAGAGGGGTCAATCTAGCGAGCAGTGCGTCTTTATCATGAGTCAGCACAGTAGAGGTGTCAATCTATCGAGCAGCACACCTTTGTTATGAGTCAGCACAGTGAAGGTGTCAATCTAGCGAGCAGCGCACCTTTATCATGAGTCACCACAGTAGAGGTGTCAATTTAGCGAGCAGTGCGTCTTTATCATGAGTCAGCACAGTAGAGGGGTCAATCTAGCGAGCAGCGCACCTTTATCATGAGTCACCACAGTAGAGGTGTCAATTTAGCGAGCAGTGCGTCTTTATCATGAGTCGTACAAAAGGGGATGATGGACGGAACGTTTGAGCCAATCAAACACTCACCCCCAGTCAACTGATCTGGGTTTAATCCATCATCATTCTTTAGCTCACTCCACCACCCCAGTTCAGACATGGCCATATGCAAATCAGTCTGACCCTGTGCCTCATGGGAACAGTCCAGCCCGAAGTGCCAAGCCATGTCTTCCCTGGACCGGAAACAAGCATCCTAGGACCGGTTTCTGGCATTTCAGCCGTCATCAGCCAGGCTTGCTTGAATCCAGTGGCAAAGTGAGCAAGGGACCCACGTCTGGGCATACCCCCGCCAACTTAGGGCGACCAAAGCGATACAAAAGGGGATGATGGACGGAACGTTTGAGCCAATCAAACACTCACCCCCAGTCAACTGATCTGGGTTTAATCCATCATCATTCTTTAGCTCACTCCACCACCCCAGTTCAGACATGGCCATATGCAAATCAGTCTGACCCTGTGCCTCATGGGAACAGTCCAGCCCGAACTGCCAAGCCATGTCTTCCCTGGACCGGAAACAAGCATCCTAGGACCGGTTTCTGGCATTTCAGCCGTCATCAGCCAGGCTTGCTTGAATCCAGTGGCAAAGTGAGCAAGGGACCCACGTCTGGGCATACCCCCGCCAACTTAGGGCGACCAAAGCGATACAAAGGGGATGATGGACGGAACGTTTGAGCCAATCAAACACTCACCCCCAGTCAACTGATCTGGGTTTAATCCATCATCATTCTTTAGCTCACTCCACCACCCCAGTTCAGACATGGCCATATGCAAATCAGTCTGACCCTGTGCCTCATGGGAACAGTCCAGCCCGAACTGCCAAGCCATGTCTTCCCTGGACCGGAAACAAGCATTCTAGGACCGGTTTCTGGCATTTCAGCCGTCATCAGCCAGGCTTGCTTGAATCCAGTGGCAAAGTGAGCAAGGGACCCACGTCTGGGCATACCCCCGCCAACTTAGGGCGACCAAAGCGATACAAAAGGGGATGATGGACGGAACGTTTGAGCCAATCAAACACTCACCCCCAGTCAACTGATCTGGGTTTAATCCATCATCATTCTTTAGCTCACTCCACCACCCCAGTTCAGACATGGCCATATGCAAATCAGTCTGACCCTGTGCCTCATGGGAACAGTCCAGCCTGAACTGCCAAGCCATGTCTTCCCTGGACCGGAAACAAGCATCCTAGGACCGGTTTCTGGCATTTCAGCCGTCATCAGCCAGGCTTGCTTGAATCCAGTGGCAAAGTGAGCAAGGGACCCACGTCTGGGCATACCCCCGCCAACTTAGGGCGACCAAAGCGATACAAAAGGGGATGATGGACGGAACGTTTGAGCCAATCAAACACTCACCCCCAGTCAACTGATCTGGGTTTAATCCATCATCATTCTTTAGCTCACTCCACCACCCCAGTTCAGACATGGCCATATGCAAATCAGTCTGACCCTGTGCCTCATGGGAACAGTCCAGCCCGAACTGCCAAGCCATGTCTTCCCTGGACCGGAAACAAGCATCCTAGGACCGGTTTCTGGCATTTCAGCCGTCATCAGCCAGGCTTGCTTGAATCCAGTGGCAAAGTGAGCAAGGGATCCACGTCTGGGCATACCCCGCCAACTTAGGGCGACCAAAGCGATACAAAAGGGGATGATGGACGGAACGTTTGAGCCAATCAAACACTCACCCCCAGTCAACTGATCTGGGTTTAATCCATCATCATTCTTTAGCTCACTCCACCACCCCAGTTCAGACATGGCCATATGCAAATCAGTCTGACCCTGTGCCTCATGGGAACAGTCCAGCCCGAACTGCCAAGCCATGTCTTCCCTGGACCGGAAACAAGCATCCTAGGACCGGTTTCTGGCATTTCAGCCGTCATCAGCCAGGCTTGCTTGAATCCAGTGGCAAAGTGAGCAAGGGACCCACGTCTGGGCATACCCCCGCCAACTTAGGGCGACCAAAGCGATACAAAAGGGGATGATGGACGGAACGTTTGAGCCAATCAAACACTCACCCCCAGTCAACTGATCTGGGTTTAATCCATCATCATTCTTTAGCTCACTCCACCACCCCAGTTCAGACGTGGCCATATGCAAATCAGTCTGACCCTGTGCCTCATGGGAACAGTCCAGCCCGAACTGCCAAGCCATGTCTTCCCTGGACCGGAAACAAGCATCCTAGGACCGGTTTCTGGCATTTCAGCCGTCATCAGCCAGGCTTGCTTGAATCCAGTGGCAAAGTGAGCAAGGGACCCACGTCTGGGCATACCCCCGCCAACTTAGGGCGACCAAAGCGATACAAAAGGGGATGATGGACGGAACGTTTGAGCCAATCAAACACTCACCCCCAGTCAACTGATCTGGGTTTAATCCATCATCATTCTTTAGCTCACTCCACCACCCCAGTTCAGACATGGCCATATGCAAATCAGTCTGACCCTGTGCCTCATGGGAACAGTCCAGTCCAGCTACGAGGTCTTGTAAGTACAGCAGGCAACACTGTCTCAGGTGCTGTGGCAGGTCTTGTAAGTTCCATAGGCGCCACTGTCGCAAGCGCTGTGGCATGTCTTGTAAATACAGCAGAAGCCACTGTCACGAGCTCTGTGGCAGGTCTTGTGCGTACAGCAGATGCCACTGTTGCGAGCTCTGTGGCAGCTCTCTAAGTACAGCAGGCGCTACTGTCGCAAGCTCTGTAGCAGGTCTTGTAAATACAGCAGGCGCCACTGTCATGAACTCTGTGACAGTTGGTGTAAGTCCAGCAGGCGCCACTGTTGCTAGCTCTATGGCAGGTCTAAGTACAGCAGGCAACACTGTCTCTGGTGCTGTGGCAGGTCTTGTAAGTACACCAGGTGCCACTGTCGCAAGTGCTGTGGCAGGTCTTGTAAATACAGCAGATGCCACTGTCGCGAGCTCTGTGGCAGGTCTTGTAAGTACAGCAGGCGCCACTGTCTCGAGCACTGTGGCAGGTCTTGTAAGAACAGCAAACGCAACTGTCGCTGGTGCTGTCGCAGGTCTTGTAAGTACAGCAGGCAACACTGTCTCTAGTGATGTGGCAGGTCTTGTAAGTACAGCAGGCAACACTGTCTCTGGTGCTGTGGCAGGTCTTGTAAGTACAGCAGGCAACACTGTCTCTGGTGCTGTGGCAGGTTTTGTAAGTACACCAGGCGCCACTGTCGCAAGCGCTGTGGCAGGTCTTGTAAGTACAGCAGACGCCACTGTTGCGAGCTCTGTGGCAGGTCTTGTAAGTACAGCAGGCACCACTGTCGCGAGCTCAGCTGCAGGTCTTGTAAGAACAGCAAACGCAACTGTCGCTGGTGCTGTGGCAGGTCTTGTAAGTACAGCAGGCAACACTGTCTCTGGTGCTGTGGCAGGTCTTGTAAGTAGACCAGGCACCACTGTCGCAAGCGCTGTGGCAGGTCTTGTAAATACAGCAGAAGCCACTGTCGCGAGCTCCGTGGCAGGTCTTGTATGTACAGCAGACGCCACTGTCGCGAGCTCTGTGGCAGCTCTTGTAAGTACAGCAGGCGCCACTGTTGCTAGCTCTGAGGCGGGTCTTGTAAGTACAGCAGGCGCCACTGTCGCAAGCTCTGTAGCAGGTCTTGTAAGTACAGCAGTCGCCACTGTCGTGAGCTCTTCTCTGTAGCAGGTCTTGTAAGTCCAGCAGACGCCACTGTTGCGAGCTCTGTGGCAGGTCTTGTAAGCATAGCAGTCGCTACTGTTGTGAGCTCTGTGGCAGTTCTTGTAAGTACAGCAGGCGATACTGTCGCGAGCTCTGCGGCAGGTCTTGTAAGTACAGCAGGCGCTAATGTCGCGAGCTCTGTGGCAGGTCTTGTAAGTACAACAGAAGCCACTGTTGCGAGCACTGCTGCAGGTCTTGCAAGAACAGCAAATGCAAATGTCGCTGGTGCTTTGGCAGGTCTTGTGAGTACAGAAGGCGCCACTGTCATGACCACTGCTCAGTAGCAGGTCTTGTAAGTACAGCAGGCGTCACTGTCCCTAGCTCTGTGGCAGGTCTTGTAAGTACAGCAGACGCCACTGTTGCAAGCTCTGTGGCAGGGCTTGTAAGTACAGCAGACTCCACTGTTGTGAGCTCTGTGGCAGGGCTTGTAAGTACAGCAGGTGCCAGTGTCGCGAGCTATGTCACAGGTCTTGTAAGTACAGCAGGCGCCAGTGTCGTGAGCTCTGTGGCAGGCCTTGTAAGTACAGCAGGTGCCACTGTCGCGAGCGCTCCTCTGCAGCAGGTCTAGTAAGTACAGGAGGTGCCAGTGTCGCGAGCTCTGCAGCAGGTCTAGTAAATACAGCAGACGCCACTGTCGCAAGCTCTGTGACAGGTCTTGAAAGTACAACAGGCGCCACTGTCGCGAGCTCTGTGGCAGGTCTTGAAAGTACAACAGGCGCCAGTGTCGCGAGCTCTGAGGCAGGTCTAGTAAGTACAGCAGGCGCCAGTGTTGCGAGCTCTGTGGCAGGTCTTGTAAGTACAGCAGACGCCACTGTTGCGAGCTCTGTAGCAGGTCTTGTAAGTACAGCAGGCGCCAGTGTTGCGAGGTCTGTGGCAGATCAGTTGACTGGGGGTGAGTGTTTGATTGGCTCAAACGTTCCGTCCATCATCCCCTTTTGTATCGCTTTGGTCGCCCTAAGTTGGCGGGGGTATGCCCAGACGTGGGTCCCTTGCTCACTTTGCCACTGGATTCAAGCAAGCCTGGCTGATGACGGCTGAAATGCCAGAAACCGGTCCTAGGATGCTTGTTTCCGGTCCAGGGAAGACATGGCTTGGCAGTTCGGGCTGGACTGTTCCCATGAGGCACAGGGTCAGACTGATTTGCATATGGCCATGTCTGAACTGGGGTGGTGGATTGAGCTAAAGAATGATGATGGATTAAACCCAGATCAGTTGACTGGGGGTGAGTGTTTGATTGGCTCAAACGTTCCGTCCATCATCCCCTTTTGTATCGCTTTGGTCGCCCTAAGTTGGCGGGGGTATGCCCAGACATGGGTCCCTTGCTCACTTTGCCACTGGATTCAAACAAGCCTGGCTGATGACGGCTGAAATGCCAGAAACCGGTCCTAGGATGCTTGTTTCCGGTCCAGGGAAGACATGGCTTGGCAGTTCGGGCTGGACTGTTCCCATGAGGCACAGGGTCAGACTGATTTGCATATGGCCATGTCTGAACTGGGGTGGTGGAGTGAGCTAAAGAATGATAATGGATTAAACCCAGATCAGTTGACTGGGGGTGAGTGTTTGATTGGCTCAAACGTTCCGTCCATCATCCCCTTTGTATCGCTTTGGTCGCCCTAAGTTGGCGGGGGTATGCCCAGACGTGGGTCCCTTGCTCACTTTGCCACTGGATTCAAGCAAGCCTGGCTGATGACGGCTGAAATGCCAGAAACCGGTCCTAGGATGCTTGTTTCCGGTCCAGGGAAGACATGGCTTGGCAGTTCGGGCTGGACTGTTCCCATGAGGCACAGGGTCAGACTGATTTGCATATGGCCATGTCTGAACTGGGGTGGTGGAGTGAGCTAAAGAATGATGATGGATTAAACCCAGATCAGTTGACTGGGGGTGAGTGTTTGATTGGCTCAAACGTTCCGTCCATCATCCCCTTTTGTATCGCTTTGGTCGCCCTAAGTTGGCGGGGGTATGCCCAGACGTGGGTCCCTTGCTCACTTTGCCACTGGATTCAAGCAAGCCTGGCTGATGACGGCTGAAATGCCAGAAACCGGTCCTAGGATGCTTGTTTCCGGTCCAGGGAAGACATGGCTTGGCAGTTCGGGCTGGACTGTTCCCATGAGGCACAGGGTCAGACTGATTTGCATATGGCCATGTCTGAACTGGGGTGGTGGAGTGAGCTAAAGAATGATGATGGATTAAACCCAGATCAGTTGACTGGGGGTGAGTGTTTGATTGGCTCAAACGTTCCGTCCATCATCCCCTTTTGTATCGCTTTTATCATGAGTCAGCACAGGATTGGGGTCAATCTAGCGAGCAGCACGCCTTTGGCATGAGTCAGCACAGTAGAGGTGTCAATCTAGCGAGCAGTGCGTCTTTATCATGAGTCAGCGCAGGAGAGGGGTCAATCTAGCGAGCAGCACACCTTTGTTATGAGTCAGCACAGTGGAGTTTTAGGAGTCAGAGACAGTGCAGATTAATACAGGACACTGATATTACTAGTTTGCTGATAACCAGGGCTGTTAATTTGAAATGTTCTGAAAAATGCAGTTTTACATCAAGTCCATGCAGCAGGAGTGGGTAGAAATTCCACCAGAAGTCAGGATGAGGGTACGGCACAGTTTACAAACTCATACCATATGCAACTCTTTATGTGGTACTCTTGGACAGGCACTTGTTTAAGTAAGATATGTTAGAAGGGAGCTCCTAAGGCACAGTAGATCATCCATAAGTCAGTTCTAACAATACTGTAGTAGAAGAACAAGGGGGAGTTGTTGAGCCAATCCAGGAATGCAGCTCTAAATCATCAGAGGTAACAGCACTGGAGGCTATCTTGTCATAAGTCAATTGCCCCGCCCATCCGTGCCTAGTAGTCTACAAACATGCAGGCCAGCTGGACTGAGCATTTTTTTTAGATGTGTGCTAGGTTGGTAATGCCCCCTGCATGGCTCAGTGAAGTGTACACTCCTGCCATACATCCTGAGTATATCCAATTTCTGTGCATTTTTTTTTTTTTGCCTTGGCACACATGAGAATTATGTGTATATGCTGAGGTATGTAGGAAACCCTTTGAGAGGCACTGTGGTTTGGAGAGACACACCAAGTGCACCCCTACTTTCTGAAAGTGACTACTGTCCTCTCGGGCTAAGAGGATGTGGCGGTGGTGGTAGCTAACAATCATGGCTGTGGGAGGAAGCCTGTTACTTGTATTGTAGGAGGGGGCCTGTTTCTTGCATTGTAGGAGGAGGCATGTTTCTTGCATTGTAGGAGGAGGCCTGTTTCTTGCATTGTAGGAGGAAGCCTGCTTCTTGTATTGTAGGAGGCCTGTTTCTTGCATTGTAGGAGGAGGCCTGTTACTTGCATTGTAGGAGGAGGCCTGTTTCTTGCATTGCAGGAGGAGGCCTGTTCCTTGCATTGTAGGAGGAGGTCTGTTCCTTGCATTGCAGGAGGAGGCCTGTTCCTTGCATTGCAGGAGGAGGCCTGTTCCTTGCATTGCAGGAGGAGGCCTGTTTCTTGCATTGTAGAGAGCGCATTACTGGCCTCTCCTGTTAACAAATGATCTCTGCCAGTTTTCTCCTCACTGGTCCTTGACTCCATCCATGAGGGACATGAATGGTGCATGTGAGTGATTTGTAAAGATGTCGTGGAGTGAGTGTGAGGTGTAGACTCAGCGCAGTAAGTGCAGTGAGACAGGAATCCATTTTGATCTCCTGTGTGTGGCTGATGCACAGAACCGAGAAGGGAGAGAGCCTGCCAGACAGGGATGTGAACTGATGGAATCCCCTGGTACATTTCTAAGGTTCTTTGAAGTGGACCAGGCTCCTGGGAAATAAAGGAAAATGCTTCTTTGAAGTACAGGTACAGCCCTGTTCCTTTTCTGCTTCTTTCATTTCCTGAGATGTACTGTGCACAGTTTTGTGACCTATCTACGAGGGGGTGGCCCTTCTCTTTGCTTGTCATTCTTTCATAAGCCCTGTCAGTGAGTACCCAGCCCCACCCTCTTGCCTGCCAAATCTGAAGAACAAAGACATGTGGCAGAACAGAGTGTGACCAGGACCCTGAAATCAGACCAAACCCAAACAGACCAGGGTATGGGCAATACACATACTGGTCTGGTAGCCCAGTATAAGTATGGCCTAGATCGAGTCAGGGTGCCGGAAAATCTTAAGACTGCTTTGGCATGCAACACCCGTGTGCTGGAAAACTTCTGTCTGAAGATTTCGTCTCACCAGGGCAGGAACAGATCTCAAGTCCTGCTGAAATACTGCTATGAGAAGCTGCTGGAAAAAGCCAAGAGTGAAGAGATGGAGTTACTCAACTGGAGATGTGGTGAGCCACTGCTGTTTCAACACGCTAAACTACCCTGGCCAGGTCCTACCTTGGGCTGGAAGCCTACCCTCAGGTTCACCAACCCAGAGGAAAAATCCAGTGAGGCCGGGTGCCTAGGCCCACACGCCATGACACAAGGCTAACATCTTCACTTGTGGCATCAAGCCCCAGCTTATGTCATACACAGGAGCGCAGCTTTGGGGGTTATTGGGGTGTTACCCCCCTAAAAATCTGATTCTGTAGTAAATAGTTGGCACTGCCCCTTAAGCCCCCTTCATGTCGGGCTTCTCATATAATGTGTTTTAACAAGATATCTCAGCGTGATTGGAACTATGAAGCTCCCACCCGCCCAATCATATTGGCCAAGCTACGCCCCTGGCCATACCACTTACCTCCATCACCATCAATGCCCAGGGATCTTGGTTCATGGGCACTGAGTGTCAGCTCTCGTCCCCCCCACAGAAGTCTTTAGAACGCGTGCCCTTCTGTCCTGTCAAGGTGTCCTGATTGTGGTGGGATCATTTTCCACTTTGGGTGGGTGAGGCTCTGTTGTGCTTGAGTGAATGCAGTACTTTCACAAGACACCACAGGCAGCCCAACTTTCCACGCCAGGAGGGACAGTGACCCGCATCTCTCGGTCCCAGAAAAGGGACCTGACGAGCGTGGCCTAAAGCACTGCAGCGCCACTGAAGACACAAACGTGTCCGGGTGCGTACCAGCTATATAGAGAGGGTGAGAAACCAATAACAAGGAAATAGTGAAACAATTCTTAACTGCGGCACTGGGTATGTCTGATTTACACTAGCCAAGGGAGAAAAGACCTGCCCCCTACAGGGAGGATTTACACATGGACTACAAATACCAGAGGGCACCGGGGTAGCTCAAGATATCGAGCACGTAGAGACTGTGGGAGTGGCACCTGATCAGAGGCAGAGGGTTCCCCTAATCAGTGGAAATATTCCACCAACCATAACCACAGACGTATGATACCCCATTTAAACTCTAGAGGCCTCCATCTTAGATGTATAGTACTACACTGTAAGAAGACTTAGCTAAAGACAAAGCAGAAGCTGCCTTGATTTATTGTGTGTTACTGAACACTGTATTGGGCTCTGAGTCTCTAACTCCACACACCCTCCTTAAGTAAGCATTTCATTACTCTGCTTGGGGCTCTAGTGCAAGAGCGGTGAACTTGGTATCAGTTGTGGTTCCAATTGTGAGTGCGGCCCCAGGACAGCAGAGGGAAAAGGCTCAAATTTGCAGAATTGGTGCTCGGTCACCCCTGCGCGCCCCGTGTCCCCTTAACCAGTTCCCACATTGTGGTTCAACCGCAGCATGCACAGCTCACAAAGACACACAAAAAAGAAATCGTGAACTGCAATTATAACCCAATGTGCAAACCTTGCTCTCGGCATTTGGCTGGACCTCTTTGGCCGTAGATGTTTGTTGTTCACAATGCAGCACAGAGGGAAGGGGGTTGCCCTGTTTGGCTGGTGTGAGATGTGAGCTATTAAAAAAACCTCTGTCTTCACCATTAACAGCTGGTCAGTTACAAGTTTCCACTAGGTCCAATTGCCTTCATATGGGTTTTTGGATACCAAGTAAACTGATGTCTATCTGACTACAGCTCTTTGCTGAATCTGGTTCCTGTCGCCATGGATTTCAGCAGGTTCATATTTAACTTGTAGAGTCTGCCTTGTTTAGAGCGGGTACATACATTCCATTGTTTAGCACCCACAGGCCGCAACTGATTGATGGAAAAACAGTTCTATTGGCTGATTGGAATTTCCACTGAACATTCTTCTACTAAAAATATATGTTCTAATTTACATAAAACAAACAAGAACCTGGACAGCACCTCATGAAACAGTTTATCACAAGGATGGTGCTGGGCACCGAGGAATCAGTAATGGAGCGATGCGCGAATGATGACCAGCTGCAGACTAGAGACCTTAGAGTTTGAAAAAACGCTGCAGTTCCTCCAGGAAAATGATAAATATACAGAATCCACTGTCAAAATTTCATCCAATACCTTCCGTGTAGATTCAGATTTAGGACGTCCTCCAGAAACATCGAATTTTCCATTACTGCCCAACTTTAAAAACCAGCCTTTAGTGTGCTCTGAAGATCTTCATCTGATCTGAATCACTTCATCTGAGAAAAAGTCTGGTCACACTTATTCTTCTTTCCATGTGACAACCAGCGCCAAGAAACCAGTTGGTGTATGTGCGCTCTATAAATACTTTTAACATAACATAACACGAAGCGAATCCACAAAATGTTGCTGATCCTCTTCCACCTGCCAGGGATGAAAAAAAGCAGAAGGTAACTGACAAACCCACCTTGATCTCCAACGGGCCCAGTTTGTGGAGAGTTTGTAGGCAGTTTGTGTGTTTTGTAGTTCTCCTTCAGTCATGTTCTGCTAGCCACAAGAACCAAACGAGATGCACGAAACAGCCAAAATCTGCCTGTTTCTCTATTTCGCCAGCAGAGCAGATATCGATCTTTTTTAAGCCCAAATTTGTTCTGCAAGCAAATTGGTGAAAAAAAAATCACAAATTATGCAGGTTATTTTGCCCAGGCCTGAACAATAACTGATTAAGAACCAATTAACAATGCTCATTTCCATATGTATCCTTTATTTCTGTTTGAGATAAATGATGCATCATCACAAGTCTTGGTTTCTACCTGCTACACCCACCATGTATATCTCTGCAGAGCCTGGAAGCTGGCATGCTGGCCCTATATTAATACTCTTCATTAAATCAGGACATGTGTGCCCAAGATCACTCCTTCCCTGTAGGTGCTTAGTGAAGGAGAAGCATCAAAATGTCCAGAAACATGACGGAATGCACGCGCAGCTGCGTGGTCTACTAGGCAGCGGTTGTAATCCGGAAGCCTCTCATTGCACTGACTCTTTGATGCATCATTATTCCCCCACCACCACCTCCACCCCACCATGAGCCGGCTCCTCTTGGCTGCACGTGCACTTATTTATGTGCATGGTAATATATGTATATTTAGACGGGCAGAACGTTGCTCCCCTATAAAAATTGAATTTCGAGTTGAATGATTAGGACATGCAAATTTAATCAACTGAGTGATTGATTCATCGTCCTTTACGGTGTGGATCTCATCTCATTTCCATTAAAATGGGAGCGGTGGAGATGCGCGCGTCGCCTGTACACGGCACGCATGGATGCGCTTCCAGCATAAGCAATTCCCACTTCAAATGGTAAGTAAAGTAGATTAGTTTGTTAATACCCAAGAAATCTCACCTGTGTTGAAACCAACAGCGATAGCAGGCGGTCGCAAAGTAAAAACTGTAGTGATAATGGGCCCAGACTGCAAACCGCATCGCTTCCGGTGCATTACAAAGGTAAGATGAAGGTGCTTCCAGTTTGTGTGACGTGTGCATCACTAGTGGAAGGAGATGTACATAAGACAGTCCAATAGGAAATGTAGTAGATCACATTTTTGGTTTGTCTAGTAGCAGGCTGACCAACATCTGGGCTTCCTTTTCCCATTAACGCTCATTTGATAGCTAGATTTTTCATTAACCTGTTGTAGAGAAGCGTGCTCAATCTCCTCCCTCTAGGATGGGATGTCTTGAATTCTTCAGAGTTGGAGCTAAGATGACAACCATTTCCTATGGCCTCATTGGTGCTCACACAGCATGAGCGCTACAGTGTCTTAAAGATAGTGTCTTCTAATGTGTCTGAAATATTCAGGAGAGCCAAATGGACAAGACATACAAATGTTCTAACCCGCATTTGCCAAGGAACAGGCCTTAACCCTGGTCCATGGCAGCATGCACCGGACATTCCCATGCACCGGACATCCCCATGCACCGGACATCCCCATGCACTGGACATCCCTTGATGGTGGAGTGCACCAGATCCATGTCAGTGTCAACACAAATTCAGCTATTTACCAAAGATTTACATATCTCACTGCAGGTCAGTATGCAACCATATAATCCCACCACCAAATGTTATCTTTTGTTCCTACGTGGCTTATAGGACGATCTCCCCAGCCCTCCATGCCTCGTCAATGCTCAAGTCATGGCACACTTTTATGTAGTTAATTTCCCCTCACCCTTCTACAAATTCATTCCTCCTCAGCTTCCATCACAGTCCGCCTCCTTCCCTAAGGCTCTGCTCCTGTTTCGTTTGGAATAACAATAAAGCCCCTGTGAAGAAGAGGTAGTGTATAGGATTTGAGGAGAATGGCTTTGAGCATGGCTGTGGTCAAGCAAGCACATCCATCGCTGGTCAGCTCCAAACCCTGCGGGGGTGAAGGAATTGGACACTTTACCCCACATTTTTTACTCCGCATGCCATTACCCCGCATTTATTACTCCGCATTAACTTTTACAACGCAGAGCTTTACAACGCAATCTGTTACAACGCATTCCCCATTCCAACGCAATTACTATTCTAACTCCAGGGGGGCGTTACTTTGGGGAATGTGTTGTAACAGTTTTGCAGTGTAAAGCCCTGCGTTGTAAAAGTTAATGCGGAGTAAAAAATGCGGGGTAATGGCATGCAGAGTAAAGCATGCTGAGTAAATGATGTTTCCCGGGGTGAAGGGGCGGAGAGAAGGTTATGCTGATTTACTCAGGTGGATCAGAACATGTGAGTTAAACAGATATTAAAGTACCAAGATTGATTTGTAAGCACGAAATGTGATTAAGTCTTTGTTTCTCAAACTTGCTTTTCCTCCTCCCCATCTCTACTTAATCCTCATATGTTAGTCTCTGTTGTAATGTAAAGCTCCCTCATACTGATCAGAGTTGCAACCGTGGAACCCTTGATGACACCACTGAACCATGAGTGTGGTAAGTTGTAGAATTTATAACATCAAGGCATGGGATCAGGGATTCATTTACATGTCATAACACTGGCGACAACAATCTTGACAGTCCCTAACCCACAACACACCGTGCCCACACAGTAATGATGTATCACTCGTATCTATTACTGTGCTCTTACTGCAGATAAGGGTCACCATGCTTCATGCATGGGTCTGCATCCTGCTCTTAGCTTTCACTGCCCAACTATTATGGTGTGTGGGGTGGGATTTTTTATGTTCCCTTGGTGGGAATAGTTTGAGGAAATAATAACAAATTTTGTCCTCAGTTGCCCTTCCTGTTAGATGGCTGTTTTGTGCCTGGGCTGCTTTCTCCATAACAATGAATATATCATTGGTTTTTGGGTTGCACTTTGGATTTTCCAGGCGATGTTGTACCAGTGCTCAATCTAAGCTGAGTTTTTATACATGGAATTAGCTGTGAACCCCAGTTGTATCATCACACATCAGGGTCTGCGGGGGCTCAGTTTGGCATCGCACGCGGGTGAGCAGCAGTCATGAGGCTTCAGTTATTGTCCTTCATTTCTCTGCCCGGTATTAGAAACCCTTGTTGCGTATCCGTGTGTAGATAATGCGGTGTCTCTTCCACCTCCATTTGTTTTCTATTTTGTCTATGGCAACCACTATTAAATGTGAAGCTTGAAAAAGGTTTTAATGACACGACTCTAGTGTATGGCACTAGTTGTATTACTGAAAAAAAACACATTACTAATTCATTGTTATAGATCTGAGAGGCCAAATGTTAACAAATGTCTCCCTTACCTTGGAACAAAGGTAGGATATTGACTTTAATGAATCTCAAGTAGACATGAAGAAACAGGATCCTGAGTTCAGGCCACGGGTTAGTGTGAACAGAGACATCCGCGATTTTTGCTTGAGGTATCATAGAGTACAGCATGGAAGATACGTATAGGTTTAGCAATCAGGTTGGCGAAAGGATATATGATCAAGTCCTGTAGCAGTGCTATTGTGGGTGAAGGAGTGTGGACAAAAGGGGGTTCTCAACCTTACAATAATTTTTAGTAGCAACAAATATGGGTCGATGAAATAACTTGATATTTTCGTAAAACACAACTCAGAAAGTGCAGGGAATGAAAGGTCCTTGTTAAAGATAGATTATGCCTAGTAAAAGCCTTAAAGGGACTAGTCGAGAGCAAAGCAACATCTTCCATCTCCGCAAACCTGCTGCAGTGTATGCAGTGGGACTATGGGGGGGGTCGAGGGTGGGCAGGCACAGTAAACCGAAGCCTGATCTATGAATTAAACAACAATAGGTGAAAGTATCAAGTCAATATCAGGGTTTCACATGACAAATCCCCACCCACTTCCAGTATGCAGTGCTTGGTGTCAGCATCACAGAAGGCTTGTGAAGTACCCATATGTTGGAGATGGCCCTTCTTGGGGGATTTCCCTAAAACCTTTTGCTTTTTCCTCCTTGTTTTTGCTGACTCTCTCTGCATGGCCTTAGGACTCTGGGCACTTTCCCACTACACTGCAGAGGTAAAGTGTGTGCACCCTTCCTACACTAGAAAGGGGCGCTTACGTGATTGTTTTAGGTGCTGTATCTATGAGTGCCCTGTAAAAAGGAACACCACATACCCGGGCGGGTACAGCACTGGCTAGTAGTGGGATGCAGCACTGAGAGTGCCACCTACCAGAATAGCATGTCAAACATGTATCAGGCCTGCCATTGCAGGCCTGTGGGGGCGCAGTGCGCTTGTGCCCAGGTTGGCATTTCTCACTCATTAGCTAACCCTGAGTGGGTCTTCCACCACCACTAGAGCATCCCCTAGGGTAAGCCCTGAGGGGCGGAGCAGGTGGTAGGCGAAAGGCAGGGCAAGTACACATGAGCAATTTCATGCCCAGGTAGTGAAGAACTCTTTCTACACATATTGGGAGGTGGTGCTTACCTGATGTTTTGAAACCATGTCACAAACCTGCCATTACAGGCCTGTGTGTGCGCACCAAGGTGGTATTGAAACATGTGGCAAGCCTGCCAGTGCAGGCCTGTGTGTGTACTCTTGCACCTATGATGTTTTTAAACATGTGTCAGGTCTGCCCTTGCAGGCCTGTGTGTGCGCACTTGCACCTATGGGGTTTTTAAATATATGTCCCGCCTGCCATGGCAGGCTGGTATGTGCACACTTGCACCTATGAAGTTTTAAGCATGTGTCCAGCCTGCCATTGCAGGTCTGTGTGTGCACGAGTGCACTTATGCTCAGGTTGGCCTTGCAAAATCACTAGCCAATCCTGAGGGAGCTTTCACTACCACTAGAGCACCCCTAGGGTAAGTCCTGAGGGGTGAAGCACGTGGTAGGTGAAAGGCAGAGCAGGTACACATATGTGTACCCTGCCCAGGTAGTGAAGAATACCCATGTGTGTTTTCACTACCTATGACATTTGCTCTTCCCATTGGTTAACATGGGAGAATGGATGAATTGACTTCAGGCTGCAATAGTGGATTGTAGTGGGGCAGCCTCATAATGTTTCCTATCATTGGATTCACAATGACAAATCCTCTCACTTCTAGATAGTTTTGTATATAACAACAGGAGTATAACCCATAAACCACATTGAGATGTGGGTAGGTACGTAAGGTTAAACAACAATATCTCAACCGGTATAATTAGTGAGGGCAGTTAGAATTGCATGTACAACACATTACAAAAAGGAAAGAGGGAGACTCTGAATTTTTTTTTGAAAAGTGCACTTGGCATCATATATTTTAAGAACACAATAATGCGGGTACAGTTGTAGCAGCACTGTAAGCAATGAAATGCAAAAACAACCCGAATTGGACTTGGTGCTGAATTGTGTTTGTGACACACAAAGTGGCGACGCAAGTGACAATGTGTAATCAGCGAAAACGGCGCAAAGTGCAATTAGTGAACAGATATATACAGTGAGTATATGTGGTTCACAACAGTAATTTTCAATTTATAATAGAGGCAGTAATTTTAGTTGAACCACAAAGGGTAATGCGCCATCAGTTGCGCTGAGGGGTCGACGACGTTTCGATCCTATGACTCAGGATCATCTTCAGGACCGGGTTGCTGTATATTAGCGGTGCTGTGGATGACTGACAGTTAATGCCATTAACCAAGCAGAGACAGACGAGAGCAGTTCTCCAGGGAGTCACAGGCGTGAATCTTTCCACAGCAGATTGACTCTGCATCTCAAATTGGATTTTACAAGACTGGATTTACTACAGAAACTGATTGACGTTTACCGCAGTAATTCAAGGCTCCCCATTTATCCTTGGCTTTGTCCAAACACGGGACACCGTCTTCTGGATATAGGATCTTAACCTTGACTACATCAAATATCATTGATTGCCAGTACCCGCCCCTCCATAGGTGCCCGGCCGGGCCCTATGTGAGTATCCTTGACTACCCCTCAGTCCCACAGGTGTTCACCACACTAACTGTCAGTCATCCACAGCACCGCTAATATACAGCAACCCGGTCCTGAAGATGATCCTGAGTCATAGGATCGAAACGTCGCCGACCCCTCAGCGCAACTGATGGCGCATTACCCTTTGTGGTTCAACTAAAATTACTGCCTCTATTATAAATTGAAAATCACTGTTGTGAACCACATATACTCACTGTATATATCTGTTCACTAATTGCACTTTGCGCCGTTTTCGCTGATTACACATTGTCACTTGCGTCGCCACTTTGTGTGTCACAAACACAATTCAGCACCAAGTTCAATTCGGGTTGTTTTTGCATTTCATTGCTTACATTGCTGCTACAACTGTACCCGCATTATTGTGTTCTTAAAATATATGATGCCAAGTGCACTTTTCAAAAAAATTCTTTCAGTGTCTCCCTCTTTCTTTTTTGTAATGTGTTGTACATGCAATTCTAACTGCCCTCACTAATTATACCGGTTGAGATATTGTTGTTTAACCTTACTTCTAGAGAGTGGGCATTTCTCTGCTCTAAAACTCTTTTTGTGCCTTTTAGTTTGACTCCATCCCACACTGGAGGCTGGGGGAGCATATCTGTGCATCCCCCAACGATAGCTATAAACATTGGGAACAACAGACCTTTTCCATTTGAGGGCCTAGCTGGATAGATTGGAGGGAGAGGTTTTGACACTTGGACTCTGGGAGCCAGATCATGGCCTCACTAAAGATTAAAATCTGCATTCCACGGCCTCATGGCAGACAGGACTGAAATTTAGGGGCGATATCTGTGGTTCAAAGGGAAACCCTCTAAGCCATTCCCAACTTTAAAGGCACACTACAGTATAACTATAGGTGTCATACTTCAGCAGGGAAGAGATACACGTTTGGGGATGTGGAATCGGAGAAACTGGAACTACGTGGTGCACACTGCCAGAGGAATCTGTTGTGCACAATGAGGATTACTGTCATTAGAAGGGACAGTGCACCCTACCTGAATAGAGGCTGGCCTGGGCTGCTGTGTGGCACCCTTAAGTGTGCTCTCCAAGGACTTGTTGACTTGCACCCTATTCTCTTGTGGAGGTCTAAGGGACATCAAAGACCTCCAGCGAGGGACCCACAATGTCTACTCGTGACACCTGGAGAGCAGTGCCCTCTTAAGTGCCCACATTGTCTGCTGGATCCCAACTGGTAGCGCAGTGTGAGTGTGAAACTAAGAATTGTGCCTGTCGACTGGATTGCCTTGTGCAGAGCCCCAAAAGCATTGCCCTCATCTAAGGAGTGTGGCCCCTGCATCGCAGGGACCTCAACACATATAAGCGTCTTGGTGGGAAGTGGATTCACCGGTTGCGGGATCCAGCGTGGCCCGCTTCATCAATGGTGCCTCATCTCTCTCATGCAACACACCAACTGCATGTTTATTGCGTGTGGTGTTTGATTCAGACGTTGCGGCCCTCGGAGGTGAGGGCGTACCCGTAGTGGTGCCTTATTGTACCTAGTGTGGTACTGCTGAACTTGCGCTTGTGTGTGACCGGAATTGCCTAGTGCGACCAGTATCAATGCCACCACGTGTTGTGCCTCATTTCCAGGGAGGTACGGAATTTGCAACTCTTCGTTGAATGTTACCGGTATTGTCTGGTGCGCCCCGTATCAACAAGCACTGGGCATTGTGCCTCATTTCCAGGAAGGTGTGACATTTCCAACTCTTTATTCTGTGTGACCGGAACTGTCTGGTGCGACTCAGAGTGATTCGCACCTGACATTGTCCTCATTTACAGGGAGGTACTCAGTTTGCAACTCCTCAACGTGTGAGACCGGAATTGTCTAGTGCGGCTCGTATCACCGCGCACCAGACGTTGTGCCCGGATTGCCTGGGTGCTACTCTGTTTGACGTGTGCCTGACGGGGTGCCTCTTTCTTCAGAGAAGCTCCCCTGTTACATTCCCCATTCACTGATTGTTCCCTTTTGGGCCCTCGGTGCAGAGGACCAACTGCTCTCTCCTCACCTGGGCCCTGATGACATCATACTATCAGGTATTATTGCCCAGATTGGGCCTGGGTATTGAGAATGACTGACGGGGTTGAAGGAACACTTTTGAAAATATTTGGAAGTAGGTTGAGAGACTGCATGACACCCCCTCCTCTTTGTGCTTCGTAGAACTGGGCTGGTGCTGGAAGGCCCCTGGGGAACCCTTTTAAGTGGTTACCAAACCCCCATTTGACGACTACCTCCTAATTAGTCCTGCTACCTACCCCCACCTTCTTTCCTGGGACCCTGACTAAGTGTGACTTTGGCTGCGTGCGGCCTAGTATCCTGGGGCAGGGCTGGTTATCGCCAATCCGTGGGCGTAGGGTAGTAGGAGGGGTTGGAGAGTGGAAGGAGGCTTAGGCCACAGGATCTGCAGTGTACCATCAATTGAAATGATGGGTATCAGGTGCACTCTGCGGACTGCCAGTGATTAACAATACTGGCCGGCGTTGTTGCCTTACACGTTGATTTCTTGCCAGAAGAACACTATGTTTGACATTGTTTTTCCCCACGCTGCCTCAGCCCGCAGTGCTCTTTAAAAGTGTTATAATTCTTTGTATGTACATATTTCTGATATCGTTGTGATCAGGGGTGCACCCTATAACTATGTGATATTGAATGATAAGAATTACCAAGGTGGGCCTAGGTTTGAAAACCTTTTCCACCGCATAAGGGTGCTGGGGGTAGAGGGCTAGAATAGGATCTTTCCCAAGTGTGCACTCTACTGATGTCATTTTAACATGGTTGGGCCTAGTATTGCTAGTAATATTTCCAAGTCTGATTTATTCCCAGAAATACATGATGTTCATGTTGTGTTTATTATTGTGTGTTGAATTCAAACTTTATTCACATACATCATGTGTGAAGTCTCTTTTGTGACTCTCAGTGTATTTATTGTGAGTGCAGTGCCAATGCTTGACACATTGCCTCTGTGATAAGCTACCCAAGGTTTGAGCGCAGGTTACACAGTGAGTGTAATCGCCCACCCCTGACGAGAGTGATAGGCTCTACCTGGCTAGGGCATCGCCCAAGCCAATCAGAAAGCGCCAGTTCCAGCACCATAGATGGAGCATAACAAAGTCTTGCAGTAGAACGGGGCAGAACAAACGTTTTGTACTGGGATCGGAAAGGAGAGGGTAGCAATGTAGAATCTAAAGAATAGCAGTGATCGACAATGCAAGAAATTAAAGTGAATGGGAATGTTCAAGATATCTTCAGTTGGGTAAACCAATTTTGTATATAGGAGATCCAAGTAGAGAGAACAGGGAGTAGAGTGGCAGGAACATACCATTAAGAACAAGTCAGGACCTTGCCAGAATAATAAACTTAATCAAAAATGGGGACATTAGATTCTTACACAAAAAAAGTATCCTACCTAAGGTATTATATATGGAGTGCTGAGCAATGTTCGTCCTTACTATGGCACCGCGTTCCTAGAAGCGGGGAAGGAAAGACTTCCTTTTCTTTAAATAATCCTCACACACTCTAGTAGTGTCATCCTTCATCATCGTGTTCACCCTGGCTCCTAAAGGTCAGGGTGGGGTCAACCATCTTCCAGAGAGCACTTGAAAGAAAAGACCAGGGGGCGTAAAGATTAAAAATCCTTCGACTTACTCCAAGGTATCCCTTTATTGCTGGAGTAGTCGGGGATGTTAAAACTAAAAACATTTGTAGGAAGTTAGGATATGATGGTCCTGTGACCCCATACCAACATGTTTCAGCCCTACTCTATGGTCCAAATAGGTCCGGGGCTTTCGTAAGGGTTATGTGGCTCACCTCCCCAGTGCATTCAGCTCTTTAAGCTATCTTAATTCCATAAATTTGATGCATGCATTTCTGCGCATGTCAGGTCAATGTGTATACTTGCCCTTTTATTTCCTTTTTTGCTTTTTTGAGTCCAACCCGTTGGTGTTGAACTTTCTGTTTCTCTAGAGTGGGAGGGAAAGGGTCGGCCTGTAGTCACACTTTTGTCAAGGGTCCTACCCCACTTCACTGCCTATTTGGTTCAGCGTCTCCCAGGATGTGAGCTGAATGCACTGGGAAGGTGAGCCACATCTGGTGAAGTGCTTTGGGTGTGAGGTAGGCTCTGTGCAAGATGTTGTGCTGTATGTATTGGAACTTAGTGTTACATGACAGCTTCCTAGGCTATAAAAGCACTCTGTCCTGTTCCTTCTGTGTAAGCTCTCTGCCTACATCATCTTCCCAGCTCCTGCGAGTTGCAGCTAATGGGTCCCATGTAGTGAATGCAAGGGCTTGGATGAACCATGTGATGCTTCTGCGACCTCCACCCATAATGCGGAGTGTATGTACTAATGGATATTGATCAGGTTCCTTGTCTGCAATGTGCCATAAACGGTGTAGCTCAGCCACCAGTCAGCCATGGGTCAGTAAATGACCTGCTGGCAACCCATTCTCATCTTGCAGCCTATCAAAGGGTATGAGTACCCGATCCTGAAATAGGGTCCCTAAGGTATCCACACTTGTGGCCTCCCACGCTATCATTCCTTCTCTCCCTATTATGTTCCTGTATGGGGTAATGGAGCTTATGGGTATTTCAGGAGAGTATTGGGGGATTTGCGGCATTAGCCGCAGACTGTGCTGGAAGTTGTTACAGGTCATCTTATTCATAAACCTATTAGAGTCCCTTAGGGGCTTTGCATGAGGGAGAAAGGTCTGGCGAACAATACTCAGGCCTTAAGTGGCAATGGGGAGTACCAGCTCCTCAGAAAGTCGTCCCGCTACCCAGCGCACAGGCCACTGCAGCTGTGCAGCTAGGTAATAGTGCTCAAAATTTGGGGCACCTATGCCCCCGGTATCGACTGGTAACTCTAGTTTGTGGTGCACCACCCACTGCCTCCCCTTGTTCCAGCTGAAGCTGCTAAGCACGAAGGGTAATGTGCAAAATGTGAACCTAGGAATGTGAACTGGAAGGTTGTGAAAATAGTAAAGCAGGCGAGGTAACATCACTATTTTTGACAAGGACTCTGCCTTGTACCGAGAGCGGGAGTGTGCTCCAAAACGCCATATGGGGCGCAGGGATGTACTGGCCTTAGTGAGATTACCATCTATAAGAACTTCCGGCCCATCTCTCTGCTTCCGTTCCCAGCCAAGGTCATCGAGAAGATCGTCAACAAACAGCTAACCCGATACCTCGAAGAAAACAGCATCCTGGACCCATCCCAATCGGGGTTCCGCAGCAACCACAGCACTGAGACTGCCCTCATCGCCGCCACCGACGACATCAGGATCCTGCTGGACAATGGTGAGACCGCAGCCCTCATCCTGCTGGACCTCTCCGCCGCCTTCGACACTGTCTGCCACCGCACTCTACGCGCACAACTCCACGACGCAGGGATCCGAGACAAGGCCCTGGAATGGACCACCTCCTTCCTCGACGGCAGAACCCAGAGAGTCCGCCTCCCACCTTTCCGATCCGAAGCCTCCGAGATCATCTGCGGCGTACCCCAGGGATCGTCCCTCAGCCCAACACTGTTCAACATCTACATGGCCCCGCTCGCACGCATCGCCAGACAACACGACCTCAACATTATCTCCTACGCCGACGACACTCAACTGATCCTCTCCCTCACCAAGGACCCCTCGCCGCCAAAGCCAATCTCCACGAAGGAATGAAGGCCGTCGCCGATTGGATGAAGATCAGCCGACTAAAGCTGAACACGGACAAAACGGAGGTCCTCATCCTCGGCTCCAACCCCTCAGCCTGGGACGACTCCTGGTGGCCAACGACGCTGGGAGCAGCCCCGGCACCCACCGACCACGCACGCAACCTGGGAGTCATCCTCGACTCAACGCTCTCCATGGCCAAGCAAGTCAACGCAGTCTCCTCCTCCTGCTTCAACACCCTCCGCATGCTTCGCAAGATCTACAGGTGGATCCCGACAGACACAAGAAGAACAGTCATCCAGGCCCTCGTCAGTAGCAGACTGGACTATGGGAACACCCTCTACGCGGGAGCCCCGGCCAAGCTCATCAAACGACTGCAACGCATACAAAACGCCTCCGCATGACTGATCCTCGACGTACCACGCCACAGCCACATCACCCCCCACTTGAGGAACCTGCACTGGCTCCCCGTCGACAGGAGGATCACCTTCAAACTCCTCATCCACGCACACAAGGCACTCCACAAAACTGGCCCAGCCTACCTCAACAGACGACTCTTCTTCTACGTCCCCAACCGCCAGCTCCGCTCCGCCGACCTCTCCCTCGCCACCGTCCCTCGCATTCGAAGAACAACCACCGGCAGCAGATCCTTCTCACACCTCGCCGCCAAGACCTGGAACACCCTTCCACTAAGCCTACGACAGACCCAAGACCTGCTGACCTTCAGGAGGCTACTCAAGACCTGGCTGTTCGACCAGTAGCAGCATCCCCCCCCTTCCCTCTCCCCAGCGCCTTGAGACCCTCGCGGGTAAGTAGTGCGCTCTACAAATTCTGTGATTGATTGATTGATTGATCCTGTGTCTTATGATAAATGTGCATTCCCAGGTATCGAAATGTGCGTGGCTCCCAGTGTAGAGGCAGCTGGTCGACCACAAACTGCTGTTGAGAGCAATCTGGATACAGGGGATACAAACAGGATTTAGCCCAATTTGCTCCCACGCCAGAGGCATCTCGGAAGGCTTGCAAGATATCAAGGATGTCAGCAATGCCCTACTGGATATCCTGAAAAAAGATCAGTACGTCATTTGCATATAACAAAGCAACATGCATCTCTCCGTTCAATGGAATACCACAGTTCTGACGGCTCTGTCCAAGCCTCTGTGCGAGCGGCTCCATTGCCAGGGCAAAGAGCAGTGGGGACAACAGACAGCCCTGCCGTGTGCCCCTGCTCACTGGAAAGGGTTGGGAAATGCATTGACCAATTTGTACTCTGGCAGTAGGTTCAGACTATAACAGATGGATGAGACTGTGCAGCCTACCCCTGATACCAATCTTGCTCAGAACCGAGAAAAAATTGCTCCAGTCTACAGTGTCAAAGGCTTTCTCCAGGTCCAGCACCATACACACCGCATATGGCCACTGGACCCGAGCAAGGTCCATCACCCTATGCAGATGATAAATATTAAGATTGGTTGGTCTCCCAGGCACAAAGCCATTTTGGTCGGTATGTATCATCCGCAGCATATATTTGTATAGCTGACCTGCGATGACTTTGCTCAGGATCTTATAGTCCGATCCTAACATGGACAATGGGCGATAAGAAGACAACTCTACAGGGTCCCTGCCAGGCTTTGGGAGCGAAACCAACAAAGATTCCCTCAGTGAGGGTGGGAGTCAGCCTTCCGACACAGCAGCTCCAATAGTTTGGGGGCCAACAGATGCTTGTGCGCTTTATAAAATTCAATTGGGAACCCGTCTAAGCACGGGGTCTTCTGCGTTGTGGAATTCCGTATCGCTGCTCATAGTTCCTGTAGCAGAATAGGTGTGTTAAGCTCTTGCCTGTCTTTAGGTGCTATGGAGTGTAGCATAATCATGTCAAGGAAAGCCTGGATGGGCAGTAGGCGATCCATGGGGAGAGGTTCATATAGAGACCGATAGTGGTCAGTGAATGCACGGTATATGTCTACCTGAGTCATAGCCACCTGCTTTGGGGCCACCCGTATCATGGTGATGGGCAGAGTGGGTTGTGCCCTGCACAGAAGCCATGCCAACAGATGGACTGACTTGTCCCATTCGGCATGCATTTTTGCTTGATATGTCCTGAAGTCTAAACAACGTAATTGCTCTAGGAGCTCCACATGTCATCTCAGTGTTTTCGTCAGTTCACCCTGTCGCGTGCAGTCAGCTTGGGCCGCTATTTTTAATGCCCTCAGTGTCGTTACTATGTGTATTAGATCTTTCTGTAGATCAGCTCTGACACCCACAACCGTGCGTATACAGTGCCCCCTAAGAACTACTCTAAGTGTCTCCCATTCTATTAGTATACAGGAGGCCGTGACCAATTTTATGCTATGAATGTTGACAACGTATCGCTAGTGGTCTCTTGAAATACTTGGTCTTCGAGGAGCGCGGGCTGTAGCCGCCAGGTAGGGACCGGTGACTTCAGCGCTTCCCAGTCTAACTCCAGCTGCAGGGGGCTATGGTCAGAGAAGGTCTTTCCTAAATACTCCGCACCCATCACCAGCAATCTTGTAGCTGGGTCACAGAGTATTGGCTGTAGCCTCACCTGTAAATCATGTGGGGGTGAGTAAATCTAGTACTCTCTAGCGTCTGGGTAGAGCGATCAGCAGCAGTCTACAAGGGACCAGTGTGTTACCCACTGGGATAGATGGGCAGCGGAAGCTACTACTGGAGAGGCTGGTAAGGGGGGATGAGAGCAATCTAGGTGAGTATCTAGAATGCGGTTGAAGTCCCCCCCCCCTATTATCCATGGTATGAGCACCACTGAGTAAGGACCACTGAAAGGCGGGACAAAAAGGAAGATTGCGCCGTGTTAGGTGCATATACATTCCCCAGTAAGACAGGCTTTCCATTCAGCTGACCCGGCCTCAACCAATCCATAACGGCCCTCTGGGTCTATCTCTGCCGCCAGACAGCGGAAGGGAAGTCCAGGCCTGACCCAAATGAACACTCTGCTGCCAAGTCTGCCATTCAAACGAGGAGAATGGTCAAATTGGGAGTCATTTTTAGTTGTGGAAAAAAGTGCTGAAATATATATATATTTAAAATACAGCAGTAAGACCCACACTGTAAAAAACTGATCAAAATTCTAGGAGCATCAATACCAGTGTAAAGGCTGGTGTCACGCCATAAAAATTCCCAGAAGCACTATCTGCTTTTTCTCAAGGATGCTCATGTGGGCGAAGAATTCTTACTCTCTGATTGAAAAGGTGCCTCTAACAGGGGCTTGGGAAGTCGAGTTTAGGACCTCTGTGTGGGAAACTGTTTTCACAGTCAGGACTGGCCACAAACCTCTGAAGAAGAGGAGGCAACTGTAATAATAATAATAACCCGATATTTGTAAAGCGCAAACTAATCACCCCTAAGGGTCTCAAGGCGGTGGGGGCCGTCAGGGAGTTTAAGCGAGCTATTGCCCAGAGTCACAGGGTGCTGGGCTGAGCTGCCACCGGCGCCAGGAATCGAACCGTGAGCCCAGTGTTCCAGAGTCAGCCGCTCTGGCCGCTGCGCCTAACCTCTCACTGTAGATGGGCCAGCATCCTCCGGGAGCACACATTCCATGATGAACGTGTACCTGGGCCAAGGAATAGTGATGAGGGCTGAAGCAGGGCAGAGAGTGACTTTGGAGGAAGATCTGTGATTATGCTATTGGGAAATGGCTCGGGAAGTAGGATGTAGATCGTGCACTTAGGATGGGTAAATAGATATAGCATTAACGTCTTTTACGGTAAGAACTGCCCATCTTTGGAACTCCTTACCCGAGTTCATAAGGAAGGCCAATTCGGAATCTGCCTTCCGCAAACTCCTAAAAACCTGTTTTTTAGCCTCCCTAGTACCTGGAACTCTTGGCAGTCTGCTTCCGCCTTCTGTTCTCCGCAATTAGCGCCCGGACACCTCCGTTGGAGGTAGCTGTGCGCTCTACAAACTTCAAATAAAATAAATAAATAAATTAAGGGGAGAGAGGAGTAACGGAGTAGGTGAAACAAAGTGGCTAGTAAGTTTCCCCTAGGCTGAGAAATGTGGGAAAATCTCATATCTGTTTCTTATTAATGCCAAAAGGTGTCCCCAATATCAAACAGAAATGTCCTAGTATTGGATGTCGTCAGCCTCCCCATCAGACGTAGGGGTGCACCAGTAAATACACTGAAAGTGTGTCCTTTGCCTTTTTCTGTATCTCTACAAGAGCATTCCAAGCCTGACGGCAGCAGACTTCCCGCCACAGGAGAGGACAGTTCTTGTAGTCAGTTGAATGCTGAGGTGACTTGCAATATCCTTAACATGTACGTCAGGGGGTACTTTGTCCCATATAATACATGGTCACACATCACCTTTCCCACAAACCACTTAAAAACTTGGTGCGTAGCTCATTTATATAAAATAGAAAGCATGTTTGCAAACACTATGAATAAAAATAAAACCTCCAGTGCAAATTAAACACATCAAAAACCTGTTAGATATTTATTGCAAAGATATTAGAAACACTTCAATACAAGTCAGTTTTAAAAAAATAAAATAAAAGCTGCAGGAGCTAGGAATGTGTATAAACATGCAGAAAGATTCCACCTTTTCACTAACTATCTAAGGTGTGCAAAAAATAAACATGTTCTCTGTGCTTGTCATTGTAAGCTACTGCTACAGCAGCCGAAAGAAAAGCAATGTTCTGTTTTCGTTCCTTTAAACAGCTGCTTCAATTATGTTCGAAGACCTGACATGTCTTTCACCTCGGCTGCTGGTTCTAGCAGTAGGCATTGTGACGTCAGAGCTCGATTGTAATAACCTTATTATAGTTGAGTGCTGACGTTTTTTCTTTATAATCGGCGACTGGGTGCGTCACATGTTGCCGTTTATAAATAAATTAGAGACCGGCATCTATGGAGGGATTACAGAATCCCATGTATTATAAAGAAATTTAGAACAGAAGTTTTTACAGAGATTGCAGAATCACATGTGTTATATTGGGGCATATTAGCAAGCCCGGCGATAAAATTATCGCCGTTTTAGCGGCAGGAAACTGCCGCTAAAGCGGCGCTAATGGGCTTGCTAATATGCGTTATAGAATTCCAATAGAAGCCCAGGTTAGATGTCCTGCACATATAACCTGGGCTTCTATTGGAATTCTATAACGCATATTAGCAAGCCCATTATCGCCGTTTTAGCGGCAGTTTCCTGCCGCTAAAACGGCGATAATTTTATTGCCGGGCTTGCTAATATGCCCCATTGTTTTTAACACATCACGATTGCTTCACTGAACTGACATGTTGTGATCCCAGTATTGTCTATACTACGATGTTGGGTAGGTTGAGAGCTGTGTCCTACTCACTGTGCTCCTCTTTCCAGTTACTTTTTAGTTTTGGAATTGGTAACAGACTTCCCAGCCCTACTGACTTAGGGGGTAGGCTAGTGCTTTTCAGGTAGCCTTTCTGCCTATCCATTTTGCTCTCTCGTCCTACCAGTTTTCACTTCCCAGTGGGAGGGGGGTCTTTAATGAAATACAAACAAAAACTCTTGTCCTGGCCTAGGTATTTATAACTCGCTAAATACACAGAAGGTGATGGGATGAATGCTTGCCAATAGCCTAAATTACTGTCAATAGCTCTTAAGATTCCAACTTCTAGTTTTTTTTAACTCTGTGCCACTCTAGACCGATGGCCCATTATGCAAATTAGTGCTGCTCATGAGAACAGTCCATCTTTAACTGCCCAAGCTCTGCCTCCTGAATGAAGGTGACCATAAAATGTTGCTCCCATCCACACCAAGTCCTTTTTTTCTGTCTCAGTGAGGCAAGTGGAGTCTAGCTGTACCAGGTCTATGTTGTGCTCATTAAAAGAGGTCCAGTAGAGTCTTGCTGGTCCTGCCTGGCAGGTGCTAGCTGTCTACTCTTCCTGTAGCCAACCCATTTTCCAACAGGAAGTGCTCAACTTTCGTCTTCAGAAAATGATGGCACAGTCCTTCACAGAGGCTACCGCTGCTTTTTGCAGATCAATACTGCTAGTATTGCTGTTTTTATTGGTGTTTTTAATGTTCCTTTATCAGAAAGCCTTCTGATATTTCTAGCCATGATTGTACTGAATAAGTATGCCTGAATTTGCTGCTTTCTGTGCCTCCGCGGGGCTTGGTCCCAGGTAACCTGCGGTGTGCCCTCAATGATGCATAGGGCTCCAGAGGCCATCCAACCACAGAGACCCACACACTACAGACATTTGCTTAGATTTTAAGTGTGGAATGAAGATGTACTACATTGATATAGCGTCAATGATGCAAGGACTAGAAGGAGGAAGGGGATGAGGTGGTAATACTTGGCTTACTGGTCATCTTCATTGCTCCAAGTCAGTCTTCCTTGTCCCAGCCATTATGTACCAACCTCATTCCTGGGTGTGCTTCTGCCTTAATCCCAATTGTTTTTGGATAATAGCACTGGAGTTGGTGAAGAGGGGACCTTGCTTTTTAAGACTCTTCCTTTTCAAGTAGAATCATTGGAGGGAAAGAGGATGGACAGCCTTTAATTTAGAATTCAAATGGCCACGGAGTGCCTCTCTCATGGAGGTAGACCCACGTCAGAATATTGGGGTGAGCAAGGAAGACTAAGAGTGATGATGAATGCCAGTAAGTAATCAGAGCACTGAGACCGAAACCTGTTGAGATCCATGATGTTAATTTGCTTACCTTTATTCTCAGAGTTAGTTGCTGGGTGCATTGTGAAGTTTATTAAGAGCTCCAACAAAGGTTGTCAGGAGCTATCATTTGATTGAAATTAAATTATACCTGCTATGAGGTCCAATGTCATGTGTGACACGTACAGCTAGTACAGGAATTGTAGGCACCAGCACTTGGCACACTGGGATTTTAGACCATAACCACAATATTAGACGTAAGCTACAAAACCAAGAATGCCCTGTGCTGTGGGATTCAATGCAAGGGCTGGCTTTAGCTGCCACACATGACGTGCTGTGTCTTGGCAAATATGTGAACCATTGACTCACGTACTGATAAAGTTCAGCTATAACATCAAAGGAGTGCAGTGATGTGAAGCTAATAATGAACTGCCAGGCAACTCATGCCTTCTCGTCTTGAGTTACTTCTGTCAAGCCCTCTGACAATCTAGACGTATGACACACCCCCTACGTAAACCCTACCATCTCCAATTGCTTCTTGGACCCTTTCTTCCCCTTCACAGCAAGGCCAGTTTTGAGACCATATGTTGGGATGGAAGTCTTTTGCATGTCTCTGGAGAGGGTGCGCCCCCTGCCTTATGCTGATCTCCGGGCAAGCCACTTTAGTTACTGTTTGTTTTCTAGACCCCTACCTCAGTGAGCATGACAATCATACATGTCCACTAAGGGTCTCCCTGTGTACATGGATTGAGGCCCTAGAGCTTGGCTCTGAGGTTGAGGGTAGGCATGCTTAGTGCAAACATATTTTTCAGAGAGTGGCTACTGCCCTCTCTACCCAGGCTGTGATAGAATGACAGTGGTGGCAGCAATAAATCTATAGTCTAACAAGGGTGGGCAACTAGCAACCCTTCTGATCAAGTCTGTGCAGTCTGCCTGGCCTGTGGTCCTGTTGTCTTTGTCTGCCTGACATGTGTTTGAGATCCCATGGGTGTACTGGGGAAGGATGATGAGTTGAGCCATTGTGTGCAGTGTGAGCTGTTCTGCTGGACATTCCAGCTCCCCCGTAACCATCCCTATTCCTTGGAGAAGCCTGGTGGGCTGGGGGTAGACACTTGTTATTATCTGTGTTTAGCTGCACTAACTCTGCTAGGAGGGACCCTTTCTGTTGGGTGATGGTCAGGCTCCCCTGGTCTGGAGTTCATTAAAATTCCTCTCTGGGGAATAGCCCAAGCTGGTAAGAGGGAAGACAGTAAGTCACCCTTTGCATGCTTTGGACATGCAGTGAACATGCCACAAATGTGCCTCAGGATTGGAGGGGCATCCAGGATTCAAAGACGGCAGACTCTCTGATTGGATCAGACTATCAATCAGAGGTAATACAAGTCTGGCCTTAGCGGTCAGTGTTAGTTCAAGACTGGTCTATGATTCTATCAAGGCAGCCCACACCAGTCTGTCCAAGAAGGCCAACCACGATCTGTGGTGTGAAGGCAAGATAAGAAGCTTGCTCACCGCATCTCTGAAAACCCTTTGATAAGGGTTGAACTTGAAGAAGTTTTCTCTGTGACTAATGGATTATGCTGCACAGGAGTTTGCCAGTTTGACAAGAAGCAAGGTCAGCAGCATCGGTCAGAAAACCAGCTGTTCTTGTGAGGCTTGTGGAGCTAGCGCCTTGAACAAGGAAATTGCAGACAGCTGCTCAAGATAAGGAAGCTTGCAGCACATCAATGGATGCAGAGGGAGACGGGGAAGCTTGATCCCAGTCCTTGAAGGTGAGATCACTTTGCCTAGACCCCTTCCCTGTGCTGTGGGAGCCTGTGTGGTATTTCTAGTTACAATCGGTAGCTGGTGGGTGTCCGGTGGTACAGGCCCCCACCTTGTTTTGTGATATCTGGGGGTATCAGGGTGTGGTGGCACTCTGACCAGCCACTACCCTCCTACAGCTAGCCAGTGGCTACTGGACTAGTAGGACTCCAGTAAACTGTGCCAAGACATCAGGCACCTGTGATCAGATCCTTGATGCCACTAGAGCAGTGTCCTCACTCAGGACGGAGGGCACTTCTGTTGCTTTGGGTGGGGGTTATGGGGCTGATCAAGAACCTTTGACTTCACATCATATGCTGAAACTATATCCTTTCAATCCAAAGATTGGTATCAAAGCTCTAGCGAATGAGAGCAACCCTGTGCAACATGGTCTGTAATATGCAATGCTAATTGTGTGTCTACATGTTAACTGTGTTTTTATAGTGCTTGGCGCCTAGGCGCTATAATACTGTTTGGGGTCAGAACTCTGGCCCAGAGGTTTGCAGAGATATCTGTTTTTCACGGTTTATTCTAGTTTTACGTGTAGTATACTTCTCTTGTGTGTATTAAAGAACATTTCTTTTATAAAAACTAAAGCACTGACTGGACATTGATTTTATCAGCTGGTAGTACTCTGTGCACAGTATTCTGAATGTCTAACTCCACCTCACCTCCTTGAGTAAGCCTTGGACTGCTCTGTCTCACTTCCCTGAGAGAGTCAAGTCCTGTAGAGGAGTACTTGGGTATCCAGTTTTGGGTCCACCAGTACTGCGGCCCCAGGACACCAGCGCGGAACACTCCAGTTGATGCGATTGGAGCATGGTTACCCCTGAGTGCGCTGGTGCCCAGGAAGCCGGGTCTAACACCGTATCTTGTGATCTTAACCCATTTGAGAAACTGTAAGGCAGCTCCCACAATCGCCTCACAGAAGCTCCTGCCCTTTGGGGCCTGGTCCCCATTAACAAAAGATTGTGAAAACCACCCCAGAATAGCACCTTTGGCCAGGAAAGCAGAGACCTTGATAATGATTTTAAGAGGACTGTTGTATTACCCAGTTTTGGTTGATAGAAATAAAAACAATTTTTAGGTCCCGATTTAGATCTCGGCGGACGTGTTACTCCATCACAATGATGACGAATATCCCGTCCACTGAAATTTAAATCCCATAGGACATAATGCGATTTATATTTCGGCGGACGGGATATCCGTTACCGTTGTGACGCAGTAACCTCTCTGCCTAGATCTAAACCAGGGCCTTAGTTATTGATGGGAGTATTTTACATCAGTAAATAATTAAATATACGTTCAATTTCAAACAACAGGTTTATAGGTCTTGCCTACAGACAGCTTTTAGGTCTCTGGTATCGAAAATCTATTGTGGACCGTACCAGTACTTAACTGTCGGCTTTGGATCAGTCAGCCCGTTGCTTACAACTGATTTGCTTTCTTACAAATCTCATTTGCTTGCTTCTTATTTGATGGCTTGCATTTCTCGTCTTGTGTTTTCCTCCTCTGGAGCATAGCCTCTCTACCATCCTCTTTTGCATGGGTGCATGGAAGTACATGCCTTTTCTTGCTCTGTCCCTGGTTTGCTGCTTCCCCCTCAAATCCCCACTCACCAGCGCTTTCCATGTTGATTCCCATTTCCCCACCCAGCTCATCTATTGCTACCCCCTCACTTCCCCTCTGGCTTCTATTTTTTAAACCACAAGCCAAAAGCTCATCTGTTGCTCTCCCACTCACCACGGCTCCCTACCTTTCCTCCCTGTATTCCAGTGTTGACTTCTCTGCTTTACCTGCTCTTCCATTGCGCCCACGCCTTTCACAATTGCATTCTTTAAAAAAAACTGTTTGTGATTTTTGGGGAGGGTCTGGCAGCTCTAATTTGCTACTGGGTAACTTCTTTTTGGATCGAGCATTCCGGAGCATGTGCTAGCACGTGCTCTCGCTTGCGAGACTTTTGTGTTCAATAATGGGCTTGAATCCGCCCATTGCTTACCATTCGGTGGCATCATTGTCACTCTTTTTTGCTGCCTAATTGGGCAGCGCCTGCCATGCATCACTTCCTTTTCTTTTTGTGGCGCATGGACCAAGCACAGATTAATTTAGTTTTATTAGTGTTTTTCCGCTGTCCATCCACCTCTTGCCCTGTGATTCAGGTATTATATTCTTTTGCAAAGCGCTACAGTGCTTTGGTTACCATCATGTCTCCGCCCCTTAGTTTCAGTGCGGTTTTATGGCACTCTTGCATTTAATTACATGTAAACAGTTTCCAAGGTTGTTTGTAAAAGCAATTCTTTGTCTTGCTTAATTTTATGCCAACGCGTGTTTGCTGCTCCTCCACCCAGGCCTTCCCACTCCTCCGTACGTATTATGGCGCTTTTACATTTAGAAGCCTCTGAGGTTGCTTCTTTATTTACATTTCGGAGTCGCTCTGCTTTGATGTTGCTCCTTGTCTCATGAGCTTGATTCTGGGCTGCTGCTTTCTTCACGCGTGGGTCACTGCGTGGCACTGTATGTGCTTAAAAAACACATTGCTCTCACCGTGAGCTTTGTGTGACCATTTACACATTCTATTTGGCTATCTACATGTAAAATTATCCACAAAACAAGTCTTTTAAGATGTATGTGCCATTGTACAACTCATCACTGACATTAAATGCATCCTCTCATGTATTATAAATCTGCAGTGAAAATTGCACTTCTTAAGTCAAGGATAATTGACACATTTGCAAGTTAAATCCACCTGCTTATAAACCACTGGCTAGTTCTTACTGGGTTCATAAAAAGAATGTTTGATGACTAAAAATATGTATGTATTTTTTTGCATCTTTATATATCGCGAACTCGGCCCACTGCTTAACTGTGTTCCTTATTACCCTCCAGCCCCCTAGTGTCCTTCTTGCTTATTCCTCTCCCCCCTAGCTGCCATAAGGGAAAAAGAAACGCTATGACAGGGCCAGTGCTGGCTGCCTCATAGCGATTTTATTTACTGTCCTATTACCTCCCACCACCCACCCTCCTGTTGCCCCCCACCATGATTACCAAAGCCAAGAGCTAGCCCATAGGCGAGACCTATTGGCTTTGCCAATGCTTGTTTTATTTAATGCGATTTCACACTTTTTTACATTTAATGCTTCAAGATTGGCATCCTCCATCTTGGAACGGTAAATTAAAATTTATAAAAGAAAAATATGCCCTTGCGTAATGACACATGAGCGCATCAGTCGTGACACATGCATATATGTCAGCTTGTTCCTGGCCATTCTGTTCCACATCGGTAAAAAGCATTTGCAAAGCCAAAAGATCGGCTAATGCTATTGAAAAGCCAGACCTTTTAGCTTTGCCAATGCTTGGTTTTTTATGTAACCCATACATTCTTTTTAGGCAGAAATTCACATACATGAAAATTATTTCTCACCTTAACACCCCTTTTCAGATCAGAAGGCACAGTACTTGTGGCAAAGCACTGGCGGCCCTCGTGGGGCAGCATCTCAATCAATCAATCAATAAGACGGTATTTGTAAATGCTTCTTATCACCCACGAGGGTATCCAGACGCTGTGCTGCGGAGTCAGTCAAAGAGCCAGGTCTTGAATCCCTTCCTGAAGTGGATAAGCGAGGGTGAGTTGCGGAGGTGGAGGGGAAGGGTGCTCCAGTACTTGGCGGCATGGAGGGAAAAGGAGCTGCACTTCTTCAGCGCGGGTTGCTTCACTGTAGTGCTGCAAATGCACCACCTTAATCCCACCACGTTCTAGGCCGAGGACGCGTTCGGGAAGAGCGGTGACAGGCAGGGCCGGACTGGCCGTAGCGGGCACCGGGCATTTCCCCGGTGGGCCGCTAGGGTGGGGGCCGGTTTTGGGCCCCTGGGGGGCCGTTTTTGTTACAGGGCCGTTTTTGCAGCATAGCTGCAATATCGGCCCCTGTAACAAAATCGGCCGAAACCGGCCCTGGCAAACAGCTCGGCCGCACCACCAACCCCTGTGGGGGCCAGCCGAGCACTTTGCCAGGGCCGGTTTTGGTTCCCAGTCCGGCCCTGGTGACAGGACATGATACTCCCTGTGTGTGTGTCTGTAGATGCATGTAACTGTTGCTGCTTGCATTGTTTTTAAGGACTGTTAATGTTAGCCGATTAACAGTGAGAAGCTCAATTGTATCTGAAATGCGATCTCTGCCCTCTCTCCCACTGAGAGGTTTAACCCTTCACTGCCAACAAGAAAAAAGCAAGAACTACAGAAACTAACTTTTATTTTACACTTCACAACTCTCCACTTTCGCAGGAGGACAGAGGATACCATCATCTATTTTTCTTTTCTCAGACAACCGCTTGTAGCGTTGGCTTGTAGTTTTGTTTTTAACAGTTTTGTCAAGGGCTCAAAACCACAACATACAAAGTGCTGTTGGCTAAAATCCTAGAATTGGCCACTTGTCAGCTATGTTTTAAAAATTATACAGGCAGCTATGTTTAAAATTTTGCAAAGTCGACTGCTTCATAAAAAAAATGCTTGTTTCACACGGAAATTCAAAAGTAAAGCCTGCTCAGGTATTTTGTAAGGGTTTACTATTTCACTCACATCATGCATTTAAAGAAGCATTTGCAGTATTCATTTTTTTTTTATGTCCCTTCAGAACAAAATGAAGGTACACAATGGACAGTGGCAGCACAACCTTCCCTGTTACAAATAACACGTTAAGGCCATATGGCAGTAGTAGAAGGAACATTCTCTCTCACACATACAGAACAGGTACAACACAGGTAGCTGTAGTGTCTTGTGAATATGAATAGCAGGACTCTTCTGGCTCCTGATGGACTCCATTGGAAAAGGATGAAATCGGTTGGGTGTGTCTGGGTGTGGTTAATAAAGTTCATGACGCAGTGCGTGCAGTTAATGACTGCACTCTGAAGACTAAAGACATGCACTACAGAGCTCCTTGTGTGGCGTGATCATTTGCATGCTACTGGGCTGGGGAGGACGCTATGACTGGCGACGAGTAGGGGATACGTGCCCCCAAGAAAGATGACTGCTCTCCTTGAGAGTTTGCCGAGGTCCAGCAAACTGCTTGTGCGTGCCACGTGGGCCTCAGTTGAAGTGAAGAAGTCTACGGTTGGTGTATGTGGTGCCACTCCAACCAGTGCAAGATTTTCGAAGAAGGCCAAGGCCCTACAGACAAGCCTATTCACAGTCAGCCAGGAACCTGTTGGTAAGGCCTAAAGAAGAGGTACTGCGCCACAAGATACCACAGAGCCATTATATATACAGAGCGATAGCACTAAAGGCAGCAACAACCAGGTACAGAGAAGCACTGAAGGCAGCAGGTGCGAATGCGTACCAAAAGCAGAAGTATCCAGGTGCAAAGAAACTCTAAAGGCAGTGACAAACAGGTGTGAAGAACATAACTGTACTCACGGGCGAGAACAAAGAAAGAGTCGCCCGACATCAAGTCGAGCCCTGGTCGAAGACCAGTGCATGCAAAGTGGCAAGTGCCATTCACAACGATCCAAGTGAACGCACTGGGGTTCTGCGTTGAAACGATGGATGATTTTGCTGAAAGACTTGATACCCTCATCAAGCATTGCAAGTTCATTGAATTCAATGATGAAGAAGCCATATATCTCAGAGTCATCGATACAACGTAGGGTGAGAGAGACGCTCAGTCTAGAGAAGGTACTTATGGCTACGAGAGCAGAGAAACGTTCAGATCGACAAGCTGCTGATATGAAAGCTGGAATAGTCCATAGCAAATCAGCATTGAACATGAAAAGTAAACAGAGGCACAAGGTCGAGGACCATAAAGTGATGTCTCAGAAGAAAAAAAAGTTTAATTTCCGGTGTGGATTCTCCTTCCCACACAAAAGTAAATGTACCGCCATTGGACAAGTATGGAAAGGTGGCGGGAAGAAAACCATTTCATAACGGTTTGTAAAGTAAAAGAGAAACCAACTGCATCATGTGGGGAAGAGAAAATTGATGCCAGAAAATTCCATTAGCACTCTAACCATGCCCACAAGGCCAAACGGTGACATCAATTGAGGCAAGTGGAAACTAAGCGAAGTCGTTTATCTTCAAAGTCATCTTCAACATCATTGTCGAGCGACAATGAAGAAGATGGCTGTGCGATGATGATGTGAACCACTAAACGACGTGCACATGTAGGTTTGGTTGCATGCATAGAAGAACCCAAGTTCAAGAGAGATTGCTTGGTGAAAAAAACCAAATTCATTTGGACAGTGCCCTAAGATCACACTAAAGGTGAATGGTTGCTCCAAACCTTTTATCATCAATAGTGGTGCATCAATAAACATCATGCCGGCAGAAAAATACAACAAACTATCTCTAGTGCCCTGTCTCACACTGTCGAAGACAAAGGTATACATGTAGGCTGCCTCGATGCCATTACAAAGCCAAGGATCGTTTGTAGCAACCATGCAACACAAGAAGATGAAAGTACTAGCACCAATTCACGTTCTTCAGGTTACTTAGTGAAGTGCATATTTACTCAGTTTCAGTACTGCTGCTGACATGGGGCTGATCTCTATCAATTATATCCTGAAAGCACATGCTGAAATAGTGAGTCAGTTATCATCGTCGTTTCATGGACTAGGAAAGCTTAAGACAATGAAAGTGCAACTTCACATTAATGAGGACATTCATCCTGTTGCTCTATGACATCGTCGAATTGCTTTCCATCTACAGGAAGCTGTTGAGAAAGAACTCGAAACACTGTTGAAGCATGATATCATTGAACTCTCTACTGGTCCGACACCATGGGTTTCACCCATAGTGACAGTGCCAAAAAAGGACAGTGGAGGTGCCGTGCGCATTTGTGTTAATATGCACCAAGCTGACAAGGCAATCGAGAGAGTACGATATCCAGGTCCCCAGATTGCAGACATGATTACACAGCTAATTTGCGCCAAAGTTTTTTCCTGCCTTGATCTGACCAAGGGGTAACATTGAACTTGAACTAGAAGAAAACTGCAGGTACATTAATCCCTTTTCAACCTATGTTGGTTTGTTCAGATATAAGAGACTTCGTTTTGAGATGTTGTCAGCTGCAGAAATTTTTCAGGATGTCATTTGCTGCATAAGTTGCCGAAGTTGTGGCACGATCTTCCACCCAGTCACAGAGCACTGGAAAATGAACTTTCCTTCAGGAAGAAACTTAAGACATGGCTGTTTCCCCGTTAATGTACCAGAGGCCACACTCTCAGCACAGTACTCACCGGCGCGGGGAAGCCTTCGGGTAGCCATTCGCTTTACAAAACATAATACAGCCTGTCACACATGCTTTTAATTACAGTGATGATATACTGGTATTTTGGGCCACTTGAAAGAAACATGACAAAGCCCTTACTCAAATATGGCATTTACTTGCTGAATGCAGAAAAGTGTGAGTTTCACAAAACAAAACTCAAATTCTTCAGGCATATTTTCTTTGAAAAGGGGATGACACCAGATCCGGCTAAAGTGCAAGCCTTATCATCCACTTGTCCCCCACAGGATGTGACCATGCTGCGATCTTTCCTCGGCATGGCCAGTTACTGTTCCAGGTACATTCATGACTTTGCCACAGTCAGTGCTCCATAAAACGGAATGCTCTGTTCAAGTGGTCACATGAATGTGATGAGAGCTTTAAGAAAATCAAACATGCAACTGAGAACACAACTGAAATGGCCTATTTTGATCCAAAACGACATACTGAGATTGTGGTAGATGCAAGCCCAGTGGGGATGGTGCGATCCTTGTCCAGCACAATGAACACAACAATGCTCAGAGACACATTGTGGCTTATGCAAAAATGTAAGTAAGTCTGTTTTTATATAGCGCAGCTACTCACCCTTACGGGTCTCAAGGCGCTGGGGGCCGTAGTGGAAATTAAGTGAGCTATTGCCCAGAGTCACATGGTGCTGAGCTGAGCTGCCGCCGGAGCCGGGGATCGAACCGTGAACCCTGTGCTCCGAAGTCAGCTGCCCTGACTTGCTGCCCTGTTGCAGACTGAACGTGCTTATTCCCAACTTGAGAAAGAAAGCCTAGCTGTAGTGTGGGATTGTGAACACTTCGATGTGTTTCTATACAGAAAGCATTTCACCCTTGTCACTGATCACCAGGCATTGCTCGCCATTTTTGGAAATCCAAAAGCCAAGATGTTCCCTTGCATCAAGAGGTGGGGGTTGCGACTGCAAGAGTATGATTACACTATTGTGCATAGGCCAGGGAAATATCAAAATGCCACTGACTATGTTTCACGAGTACCACTGCAGTGTTACAGTACAACGTCTAAAGAGGCTGAGTCATATATACTTCGTAGCCAAGTCAAGCACGGCTGCAGCTTTATCTGTGGAATATTCTAACTGCTACCTAAAATGATGGAGATATGCCTGCCCTCTAGGACATTATTGCACACATGCTTGACCTCTTACAGATGAATTTGAATATCATAAATTCAAAAATGTGAGAGAGCAATTTTCTGTTACTCAAGAAGGCATTCTATTACGAGGTTCAAGAAATGTCATTCCCCAGCGGCAACGGAGAACTTTCCTGGACGTCAAAAAACGGCTTCAGGAAAAGGGGCTCAAGTACGCAATGCTATTTCCTGCCAGACTTCGAGTTGCGGTAGATGGCAAAGCCTGGTTCTTTGACAACCCGGAAGCGGCTGCGGACTGGTTGGAGAGTTGGCGACCTGCGATAGAGCATAACACAGGCAAAGGCTAAAAGTGAATCGAACGAACTGGGCACTACTGGTGACGAGGCATAGCAACTGGCGGTGAAATCATAATGTTTGAACACTGGAGCGAGTTAAAACCGCCCTGCCGATTTGATCTGGACGATGGATGCTGAGCAGGAGAAGGACGCTAAGTGTTTTATTAACTATCTGACTAAAATGTTCTTCCCAGAGTTGCTTCGTGTAAAGTGTAGATTGGGATTTGTCGGTCGGGGTGATGGAGGGTTCCCCCCCCCCCCAATTGCATTCTACTTTTAGTATACAGTTTAAGGGCGACAGGCACTCTGCATAGTTGAATCATGGGCAGTTTGAAGCCCGGAGTGCAGGGGAGCAGGGTGGGGGGTAGTTGGGTAGGGGTTGAATTGTCTTACAGTTTATTAGATAGTGCGACGCTGAATGAGGCAGATATTGAGAAGGGACTTGACAGATATGAGTATCTTACCAAACATGCAATGGGACAAATGTTTTAAGCTACTATCTTGGAATGTCAACGGGTTGAGGGACAAACTGAAACGTAGTATTGTATTGCAATATATCAAGAGACAGTCTCCTGATGTTGTGTTATTCCAGGAAACACACCTTGTTGGTAACACATGTAGGGCTCTGAGCAGATGGGGATATCGACTGATTGTCCACTCGGGCTTTACGACCGGCTCCAGGGGGGTGGGCATAATGACCAAGAAATCCTTACCAATGTCAATTAACCACACCATGACAGATGTGAGGGGTAGATATGCAGCCATATCGGGTCAGTGGGAGGGGATGTCGCTCACAATTGTAACTGTGTATGTTCCTTTGGGGCTACAGGGGCAAACATTCAAAGATTTAGGGAACCTATTACTATCCTTCCCTGAGGGCCGCCTGGTGGTGGGTGGGGATTTCAACTCCGTAATGTCCGGATCACTGGACCGATACCCTCCCCGCCACGTGGCCCTGGCACAAAGGTGGCTTCCGGACTTTGTAGATGCAATGGGATTGGCCGACATATGGCGAATGTACCATCCCGAAAGTCTCCAATATACTTTCCACTCAGGAGCTCACAACAGTTTGTCCCATATTGACTACCTTCTCACTCCAGCGGCTCAAGTCAGCAATATCCACGATATCAAGCACCTAGCCCGTGGCATATCAGACCATTCACCAATATGGGCTCAGGTGGTCCTGGGCGAGAAGCAGGTGGGTAGGATAGCACCAATTAACCCATGGTATCTCAAAAGTCCAGTTATCTGAGAGAAACTGACTGCTGCCATTGAGCATTATTTCCTGGAGAACGTAGAATCAGTAGCCTCAACGCAAACGCTTTGGGAAGCCTTTAAAGCGGTAATCAGGGGACAGGCGCTCTCCCTGATTGCCGGAGGGCGTAAAGAAAGGATTGAAGATTTAGCCAGATTAGAGGAGGAAATTCTCCGCATAGAGGAAGAAGCAGAGGGACAGTTACAGCCGGACAAACTCCACACATTATCACTCAAAAGAGAGGAATATAAAAATATTGTTAAGGATATGGCCAAGACCCTGAGCAGGGACAAGGCGGGTAGGTTGTACGAATTAGGAGACAAGGCTGGGAAGTTATTGGCCTGGCTGGATAAGAAAGAATTAGCAAATCGCCTGGTACCTGAACTAACCACTGCACTGGGAGCAAACATAGTAGATCCACAAGAAATTGCCAATGAATTTGCCCTTTATTACCGCTCAATTTATCGGACAACCACCTCCTTTCATGAAGTAGACTCTGCAGGCCTGCTTGCAGACATCGCGCTCCCCAAGTTAGAGACTGAAGACAGGGAACTACTCGATAGTGACCTTACTAATGATGAAGTGGCCCAGGCGATAAGAAGCCTCCAATCGGGAAAAGCCCTGGGCCCCAATGGGCTGCCAATTGAACTCTACAAACTAAAACCAGACAAAATTGCACGTCACCTACGAGGCATGTTTAAAGAAAGTCTAGATTTGGGAGTGCTCCCGTTAGATCAAAGAGTGGCCACACTAGTCACCATACACAAAACAGGTAAACCCAGAAATAAATGTTCTTCATATAGGCCTATCTCGTTACTAAACGTTGAACCTAAAGTCCTGGCCAAACTGCTAGCGGGTCGTTTGGTAAAGGTGATCAATAAACTGGTACACTCGTATCAATCGGGCTTTATGCCTAACAGAAACACGGCACTTAACCTAAGAAGACTGCACGGAGTGCTGGGTCGTCAAGGTTTTATCAGGGAGGACGCAGTAGTGGTGTCATTAGATGCCTCAATGGCCTTCGACACCATTGAATGGCCATACCTCTTTGCAGTATTGAGTAAGATGGGATTTGGACCTAACTTCATTGGGTGGGTACGTCTGCTATACACAGAACCCCTAGCGCAAGTAGTTGTAAATAACAAAAAAATCAGCGGTCTTTGCACTGGAACGTGGGACAAGACAGGGGTGCCCACTGTACCCTTCGCTCTTCGCGTTGTCGCTGGAACCACTTGCAGCGTGGATCCGTAAGGAACCTATCATTCGTGGCCTGAAATGGGCAGATAGTTGGGAGGACCGTATCTCTCTTTATGCAGATGATATTTTATTATACCTAGCATCCCCCAAAGCATCCCTTAATAGGGTTCTCGGTATATTCATGACTTTTGGCAGGCACTCCAGGTACACTATTAACTGGAGCAAGTCCTTAATATACATCCTTCACGAACAGTCTCCATCCCTACCTAAAGACTGCACCATACAGGAGGCAAAGGACGGATTTCAATACCTGGGGATCTACATAACAGCGGACTCCAAGGCTAGTTACGACAATAACTTACTCCCCCCGTTGCAGCGATTAAATCGAGACGTTGCGAACCGGAAAGCATTGCCCCTATCATTGCTGGGTAGAGCAGCATTATTCAAAATGATGTCACTACCACGCTTCCTCTATGCCCTCCAAAATCTTCCGAACCCAGTCCCGACGAAGTACTTCAAAGAAGTAGAAAGCGTGCAGAGGGAGTTGCTTTGGGAGGGACGTGCCCGTATATCCTTCCCAAAACTGGTGAGGGGCTAGTATGATGGAGGTATTGGGCTTCCCGATATTAAAAAATACTATTGGGCGGCCCACTTAGCTGCAATCAATCACTGTGCATACCGCCACTGGGATGACCCGGGCTACAGAATGGACAAATGGCTACTGCCAGGTGGTAACTTTAATACGGCTCTGTATTCCAAACCTAACAAACTTCCCCTGACAGGACCGACCAGGCATTCAGTACAAATATGGCATGCCGCCACCAGAAGCATGGGTTGGGAGCGGAAACTCACGCAGGCTACTCCCCTGTGGGACACCGAACAACTGGGCACATTGAAGTACACGAAGGGATTCGACAGATGGGACATGATCGGATTCTCAAGAGTAGGCGACCTATGGAAAGGGGGAGGAGTCATAGCATTCGCTACTCTCCAACAGGAATATGAGATGGCTGATACAGAGCATTATAGATACTTGCAGGTGAGTCATGCACTGACATCACAGATACCGAGGGGGGAGACCCTCCCGGAAGCCTCACCTCTGGAGGATAGACTCCTCGACGGGTACATGCAAATAAAAGCAGTATCACTGACATACAAAAAATTGATTAACAACGCCCCAGACCCTCTCTCGAAACTCTGAATGCACTGGGAAAGAGACGTCTCAGAGCTGGACGACGACGAGTGGCAGGAAGCATTGGCCTCCCCTAAGGAAGTCGCGATCTCCGCTCGCTTGAGACTGGTTCAACTTAAGATCCTCCATAGAATATATATTACGGGACTAACTCGGGCTAAGATGGGCAGAGTAGATGATGCGGAGTGTAGGAGAAGGTGTGGTCAAGAGGGTTCATTCATACATATATTGTGGGAATGCATGTATATTCGGAAATATTGGACAGACATCCACCAGTGTTTCAGAGAAGTTTTCGGAATAAGCATGGACATCAATGCTAAGAGAAGTTTGCTTAATATTTGGGAACCCACGGACCTAACCAGTAAGTATAAACTGTGGGCGACACTGGGCTTGATGGTAGCAAAACGAAATGTGTCAAGATTATGGGGTGCTAGTGCAGCACCCACAGTGGCGGAATGGAAGACAGACATGGACTGGTGTATGATGCGAGAAAAGACTGTTTATGTTGCGAGAGGCTGCCCCAAAAAATGGACACAGGTGTGGGGCAAGTGGAACGAATACCGTGGTAATATATGTGTCCCACCTATTGTCCCCTCTCTTTCAGATCCGTGTTCACCATAAATAAAGTAACTCAAACTGTTAGTTTCAAATGTATCACAAGTCTCTGTAACTTGATGTCTGCCACACTGAATATTATTGTACTAAATGACAATGTGTATGTCGCAGTTAAGTTGTTAATAAAAAGATTTTTTTTAAAAAGAATTGTCATTCCAGAGAGTTTGAGACTACACGTCCTGGACTCCTCGCTCACCATGAACTGCCAAATCAACGCAGTCTCATGATCCTGCTTCCATACGTTACGCCTGCTCTGAAAGATCTTCAAGTGGATCCCCACCGAGTCCAGAAAGACGGTCACCCACGCACTCATCAGCAGCAGAATCGACTACGGCAATGCACTCTACGCCGGCATCACCCAGAAACTCCTCAAGAAACTGCAGAATGCCTCCACTACTCATCCTCGACATCCCCCGCCACAGCCACATCACCGGCCACCTGGGAGACCTCCACTGGCTCCCAATCAACAAAAGAATCACCATCAAGCTCCTCACATACGCCTACAAAGCCCTACATGGTGTGGGACCTGTATACCTCAACCACTGCCTCAAATTCCACGCGCCCACCAGAGATCTCCGCCCATCTGTCCCTGGCTACCATCCCATGTATCCGGAAGACCACAGCCGGAGGAAGATCCTTCTTCTACCTCGCAGCTAAGACCTGGAACACCCTGTCTCACCACCTCAGGGAATCACCGCCACTGCCTCAATTCAGTAAGGACCTCAAGATCTGGCTCTTCAACTGAACCACAGCGCCTTCGGCGGACCAGCAGCCCCCCCCCCAGTGCATTGAGACCCTTACGGGTGAGTAGTCGCGCTTTACAAGCCACCTGATTGATTGATTGATGATTGATTGGCACATCATTGAACTAGCACACAAGGGTCATTGTGGCATTGTCGCCACTAAGAAAGCTCTCTGAGACCGAGTGTGTTTTCCTCGCCTTGATAAAAGAGTTGAAAGAGAATTTAAGGCCTGTCATTTGTGTAATTGCCTATCTCCCAAAACAACACAGCGTCCACTAGTTATGTCTGATCTTCCAAAGTAAGTGTGGGAGAGGATTGCAGTTGATTTCTTTGGACCACTCAACAATGGCATCATCTCATAGTAGCCATTGATGAGTACTCACGATTTCCCCATGTGGAAGACCTATCATCACATGACAAAGTCATTGGGACATTAAATGACATTTTTGCAAAATGGGGTGTTCCTGCCATTCTTTAGTCTGACAATGGCCCATCTTTCAATAGCCAGGAGTTTAAGGACTTTCTCACTAATATTAATGTTAAACATCAGAAAGTTACACCTACCTCTCTGGTCACCGGCAAATGGTGTTGTTGAACGATTCATGGGCACCCTAAAGAGAGTAGTTCAGCACACTGCACTAGGAGGAAGTGAGTGAGCTCAAGTCAGCTTCATGTTCAGCCCTTCGTGCTTACAGGTCAACTCCCCATTCCACGACAGGCAATAGCCCCGCCACCTTGATGTTTGGGAGAGCCATGGGAACAAAATGGGCCACTAATAGGTTGGCAGATGCTGATGAGATTCGTACAACGGATTCCTTTCACAGGTCCAGAATGAAGACCTATGCTGACAAACGTCGATGTGCTCGGGACACGGTTTTCAAGGAAGCAGACCAGGTCCTGGGCAAACAAAAACAGAAATGGAAGTCTGATGCTCTGTTTGATGCTGACCCACTGAGGGTTGTGATGAGCAAAGGACACATGGTGACCGCTCAACATCATGGAAAGTCCATCACTAGAGACTCATCACATTTCAAGCACCTGCCTCGATGTGCATCGGCTCCAGATGTTAGAAGTGAGACATGTCCACCTGAGAGTCTGGAGAGCCCAACTCATACACCTGCCTCTACATCACCTGTACCCAAGGTAGGCCTCTCTCCTATGCCTCATCAACCTCACACATTGAGATCTGGAAGATTTGTTTGAGCACCTCGACGACTCACTGAGGAACTATAATGTATGTATGTAATATTTGTACTTTTTATTTAACAAAGGGGGAGATGTTGTGTCTTGTGTATATGAATAGCAGTACCCTACAGGACCCTGATGAACTCCATAGGAGAATGATGTAATCGGTTGGGTGTGTCTGGGTGTGGTTAATAAAGTTTATGGCGCAGTGTGTGCAGTTAAGGTTTGCACTCTGAAGAATAAAGATGTGGACTATAGAGCTCAGTGTGTGGTGTGGTCATTTGCATGCTGCCGGGTTTGGGAGGATGCCACAGTAGTTGTGCAATTTCCATAAACATACAAGAAGTACATAACATCTGGAAAAAACAGCTATACCTCTTCTGGAATCAACATACATTCATGAACTCATATAGGATGATGAACACTCATCTAACTAATGTGGCACTGTTCATCAGAGGGTTCCATATCTTGCCCTGTGATGCATTCATGAGTGATACTGTTCACTGTTTGTACAGTCTCCTAGCTCCTGATGTGGAACAGAATGGTCAGGAACAAGCTGTTGCAGCGTGATGACATATCCCTAGTTTGGATGCAGTTATGCCACTTATATCCACATTTATGTTCTCCCTTTGTTACACTGTTAGACTTATATTAAAATTACACAAAAGTACCAACTGAGCAGCAAGCTCCAATGAACAGCACCTTCCCTTTTTCCCAAATAAGTAATTCCAAGAGAATGGTGTGCACTCACTATGTACACCTACTGCTCAAGGATGCGCCATATGGCCACAATGTAGAAAAACAAAAATAGTGGTGCACCACCAACAAATAACTATGCAAAAGTGTCCAAATCAAAATGTTGAATATTTCATGTCTTCTTTATGTTGCTTGTTCCATAATCATAAAAATCCAAACGTTACAGCTAAAAACAACGTCAACGTGTTTCGTTCACCAGGGCATTCATATTATGCATATACAACATGTCATAGGCTAATTTCTTGACTCTATATTCTACCTTGAGAAGATTTCCATATGTGTGTGGGGTCCCCGTTTTAGTTCAAACCCTGCATCCTTTATGGTTCAGGCCAGTCCGCCCCCATAGTTGACACCTTAGTCTGTGTCCAGTCCAAATACACTGTCCACAACTCACACCACGTAGGGCCAAAAAGCAAAGTAAAGAAGACATGGAATATTCTACATTTTTATTTGGACTCTTTTGCATGGTTATTTGCTGGTGGTGCACCACTATTTGTGTTTTTCTTATATTAAAATTGTATGTGTGTGGGCTAAAATGTTTAATTGTGTCTCCATACCACAAGATTAAAAACAGGAGGGCAGAGCAACGAACCCCACTTCTCTTTTCCATCAACAAGTTTCGGTGCTCAAATATTGCCCAATGGGGTCAGGCGTCTTCCTCAGGAATATAGGTATCTCACATCAAGGATTGTAAAATAGTCCCTTCTTCATGTGGCATGTTCACCCATCTTGAAAGAAGGTGAGGAGGGCAATGGGGCAATTTCCTTAGGCCTCACTCCTTGAACAGGCCTCTTAGTGTGCTATCGGCGAGGCTGTCAGAACGTGCAGCTTGTTTCACAGTGTGAGTCACTGTAATCATAGCCTGCACTATGAACAGGCCATGCCCATGTTGCCAAGTCACACTCACAGGTGACTGGGTGTGGGAGGTGAGAGTGCATAGGCCTTGAGACTGAGATCCTCATGTCCATCACCAAAGCATCTCCAGCCTCGCTACCTGTACCAGTAGGGGAGGGGTAGTGGACAGTGACGGCCGGGAATACTTCTTATCAGCCCCATCTGCTGCATCCCCGTCTGGAAAATCAGCGCAGTGGAGGCTGGGGAGAGCAGCTCTTAGCTCATCCTGGACCTTCTAACCTGCTGCAAGTGTCGCTGACTGACACTTTATTCATAGCTGCGGTGTGAACTTTTACATTAAAAAGTGTATTTGGATTGTTACACTTCAGCACTTTAGATTATATCACTGCACTGAGTGGCCTCTATTAGAATTAGTGAACCACACAGTTTCCACCGCGACAGTTTTATTAATGACACAAGAAGCATGTCAGTTGTCTTGTTTCTCCTATAGAGAAACATTAGGGCCAATTAAACCATACACAAGAGAAATTGTTGTACAAGTGAATTATTTGAAGGTGTCTCAGATGCAATGATCATGGAAAAGAATGCACAGGGAAGAAAAGTAATCGCTTGGGTTCACACTGTTTGGTCAAGTTTGGAAGCCAGGATTAAAACCAGGTTCCCTGATTACACATTGTGCAGTTCCGATCCATCCTGAATGAGTATCACATTCTTTCCCCCTCTTCCCTAATGACAATGTTAATGAATTAATGAATTCAATTTTATTAAGCACACAGATACTTCAGAAAGAAATGCCCTTGCGCTGAAAGCGAGGTTTGGATGACCCAAGAGGCAAGTCAGTTGTCTAGTGCCACCTATACAAGGCCTTTATTGTTGTTATTGTAGCAGCAACATTATGGTGTATTATGCCATATATGAGAGAGGTTTTTGTACAGAGTACACCTTGAACTGAATTCATTCAAGGTTCTCTCAAATATGAAGATAACAGAAAAGGAGGCAGAGGGAAAAAAGTAATTTCCCAGAGCTACATAGTTTGGTCAAGCTGGGCAGCTGTGACTGTAACCAGTATCTGGGTCAGGGCTCTGCAGCTAACATTTTCGCCGGGTCCAACAAAAGCTTCTGACTGGCCCGGGCATGTTATGCAAGTGCATCCAAAATATCCTCTGTCATTTTAGAAGATAGGGCAGCAACATTGGAAACACCCCTCTTCATAGAACAGATTCACCGTAGGCTGAAACAGTGTAAGCATCCCTCGTTCAGAGAACAAGCACAGCCAGGACAGCAGCAGCACAAACATTTCCCATCACAGAATAGTTACAAATCGGGCAGCAGCAGTGCAAGCTTTACTGCCTTAAAGAGGGAAAGTACTGCAGCCACAAAGCAAGCTTCCCTCTCTCACAGAACATGAACAGTTAAGGCATGAGTGACATATAGGTTACAGTCAGATTTCTGAAGTGGGTGCTTAAGGCATTGAGATGAATGTATGAGCGAATGAATTAGTGAATATGCGAGTTCTGACACCATTCTCGTTTAGGTGCTATTCCAAGACAGCATCCTGAAAGTGCTGCTGTCAGCTGGAGCCCTGCTGTTTGTGTTGATTCTTTCTGTGCTTAATTTGAGCCGGTGGTTTCCGGTGCTCTGCACCAGCACTTAATTGTCGGTACCAGTACTTATGACAGTCCACCACATGGTGGCGCTCTCCATCTAATTTTGAAATGATCACAGCAACAGTTGTTTAATAATTATTTATACATTACAAATGACTAATACTAGCCCACCAAACCATTCTTATAGCTTTGGGCGGCATGGAAGTCCAAATTGTCACCCTTGTAGAAGTGTCATGGATGGTAGTTGTTATTGCCAGCAGCACAGGCAGAATCAATGGGTGGTGCAAGTTGTAGTGGCCCCCTGACAACGGCCCTGGCACTTCTGTTTTTACAAATTAAGCAGTGAATTCTTTGGTGTTCCGTGTATTAAGCGGTAGGTGTTAACCCATAGAGCAGTGTTATTTGGAGCAGCCACAGTCTAAGTAACTATGCTCTAGACAGATCCACAGATAGCACTCCTCTTCGAAAAGGTTTTGAATGCATGTTCTCACCGGGCTCTGAGCAAACCCAGGCTCAGTGCTGCACCAATTCAAAATGTTGAGGGCCGCCAGTGTGGCCGGGCACTGGTGATGTCACTAGTCCGGACATACTACCATGGCAGAGGGTGATCGCGTGAGAAGAGGTCTGTGTATACTCGGCTCTTGCCTCTGCTGGGAGTACCGAATGACTGCTGGAAGTGAAACAGGGCAGTACTCAGGGGTGGCCCATCCACAAAGCCGAACGAGGCAGTCACCTAGAGCGCCAAGTTAAGAGGGGTGGCAAATAAGAGGAGGAATAACTAGTTTGAATTTGGAGGGGCGCCTATGGCGTTGCTGATCTAGGGCCCAGACCGCTGGCAGTTTCACTCTCCCTTCAAAAAAGCCTTAAAGACCTGGCTTTTCACGCTATAGGGTATTCCCCCATGGATTTATGTACATTTCTAATCTGCTCTGGCTGAATCAGACCACTTAGACTATAGCGCCTTGACGCCTATGGGCATTTGCTGCACTTCATAAATCTCCCTCAACAGGGTCGGATTGGTAAGGGGGGCACTCGGACAATGGGCAAGAGGCCGGTGTCTGAGCTGTGGGACGATTTTTTGGACAGCATGGTGGCTGATTTGGGCTTTCTCTGTGCTGTTCAGATGCCACCAGCACCCAGTGGGGGCCTGAGCGGCCTTACTGGAGGCAGATGGGCCGCTATTACCTCCCTTTTACCAACGGGGGCGGAGGTGTCATTTCCGGACAGATTGAGCTGATGCAGGGGGCAAGACCAGAAGTGGCCTCACATATTCGGGTGTGGTTCACCAGTGTGAACTAATCCCTGCACAAAGAATCCTGACATTTGCATTTTTTAAATCTCAGTGAAGTTAAGAAAACATACCTCTTTTAGAGACCCCCCACCCCTTTTGTTTTTATACTTAAAAGACTGAAGCAGTCTTTTGTGAAAAGCGCAATCCACAAATGTGGGCCACTTTTTTTTTTAAGTTGCCCGGACCTATTTTTGATCCCAGTCCAACCCTGTCCCTCAAATCAAATTCGTGTAGGGCTACCTGCCAGAAAGCCACTCATCTGGTGGCCCGTTGAGAAGCTGCTGCTCAGATCAGATGCAGAGTAAATAAAGGTGACGAGAATACGAATTTCTTTCACACTTAGGCTTTATGTTAGCACCTCTCCAGGCTACTAATCCTGGGCTTTCATTTTTCTTAAAACAATGAATTCTGGGACTTGTAGTCTCGGTGGCTTCCTTAAGCCCGAATGGAATAACGCTCTTGGTAACAGAGCTGCGGGTGGGCCTCGGCTAGGGGGGTCCCCGATGTAGTGATCGTCCGATCAGCATTCTAGTATTTCCCCCTGCTGTACCACACACTGAACACCCACCCACCACAGGCGTCACCAGTCAACCCTGACAATAAAAGGGGCCGAGCGCACGTGCTCTGGGACAGTTATCCACCCTAACAAACTGTGTCTGTATCTCCTTATTACGAGTATGTGGGCCTAGCGCCCGCCAACTCTACACCCTCCACCCTTCACCTTCCTCGCCTGCGGCCACTAGACGGCAGCCCCGCGCCGCCAGGCCGGGCCCGCCGCTCCCCGCAGCCAGTCGATGGCATCATTTGTCCGAGGCCCCGGCGGTGATGGGCCTGACACGCCGCAGTCATCGCTCTGATTAAGATGCCACACTTGAGTTAAAGCGTACATTAAGATTTGATGAGGAATTGATCAGGGCCTCAGCGAGGAGGTTCAGCTGGAGAGAGGAGCCCGGACTGCGGACCTCCACGGCCGCCGTCTCTTCTGAGAGGGGCCCTTCGCCTCTTAAAGGGGCAGCGCCGCTAGTGAGAAGCTAACGCGATTCTGTCGGGGTTTTTATTTTTATTTATTGTGTGAGATGTATCGTATCGCTTCGCTTTCAGCCTGTTTCCCTAATTCCTATTGTGGCAGGTAAAAGTTCAGAATCACAGGAAGATGAACAATGTGTCAAGGATCACACACGTTGAAGAGGGTATTACAACTCAAGTTGTCTGGGTCCAACGTGAACAAGTAAATCTCTAAAGACCCCTGCGCAACATTTACTTAGTATGATGGGTTTGACTCGTTGGGGCGTCCTTGTCTACAGTAACCCTCTTTGAGCACCCCCCCCCCCCCGACCTCAAGATCCATAATAAGTGCCTTTGAGATTTAGTCCACAGGTATTTAAAAAAAAAAAATGTGTGTGCACGGCGTATTGGGATGAATGCACTTCTTTCTATACTGGAATTTTAGATAATGCATTAGCAGAACATTTAAAGGGAAAAGATAGAAGATACTTAATAATGTTTAAAGTAACAGGAGAACATTAAACATACAGTGGATTTTATACGAATGCCCTGCACACGGGAATCACCGCTCCAAATAGATTCAAACGCAATGCTTAAGTAATAAAGACAATGTAGGTGTTTATGTAATGCATACTACCACATTTTGGCGTCTCTTGTCGCTGTACAGTTGTGCTTCCAGGCGCTGTCAAGATGTTTTGGGAAGAGGGCAGTGTTCAGTTGTTTTTCTGAAGGTCAGCGGGCTCGGTTGGTTTGTTATTTGATGGTTCTGGTGCAAGGATTTAAAGGGTCTCGGCGCCCATGACATTTTACCGTTTGGGCGCTCCCAGTCTGCTCCTTCCCTCGTAGAGGACAATGTCTGTCCTCTCCTTTTGTGTTCTCTGCCATCACCTCATTTGAAAGTCCCACACCCTTTCTTGCGCTTGTCATCTTCCTGGTCCGCCTCTGTCACTCTGTGACGGTCTGGAGACTGGTGTCTCTGGCAGCTTTCCTTTCGCTGCCCCCCCCCCACTTAAATTATTTGGTCAGTTTAATTTTCATCTTTCCAATGCCTCGTCTGTTTAAACTCATTACTGGTTCAGTTGACTATGGCAGCCCAGTTAGACATTGTCCCTTCCAGCTCCCTAAACTGAAACATATTTGGTCTCTGTTCTTCTACCATAAGGTATTAATCCTCACTGGGTTCATTTGGGCCATCTAGACTAGTACTGCACTCAGTTTATCTTGGCCTCCCTGGTGATTATCTGAATCAGAAACTGCAGTTAGTTTAGAACTAGGCTGCTAGATAAGGGCTGGGTCTGAAACTCGGAGACCACATTTCCCCTGCTTTGGCCACGCTGCCCCGGCTGCCTGCGATGGAGGTGACCACCTTCAACCCTCTCTGCATTGTTCATAGAGCAGTTTACATCTTCAGAATTTCACAACTGCGCCGATGCATGAACTGGTACAACCCTAAGTGGCCGCTGAGATCGGTGGGTACATTTCGCCTTGAAATCCCTAAACATTGCGTCAAAACCTACAGTGGGCGGTGCTGTCTCTGTTGCTACAGCATCCATCTACACCGTCTCAGGAAGGCAATCTACACAACCTCAGGAAATCCTGAAAAACTTGGTTGTTTGCTTCTCCTCGTCAAATTTAACATCTGAAACTTGTCATGACCTAGAGTAGGGTCAACGGCCACTGTAGGGTCACTCTTGCCAAGCTGCGGTGCCACATGGACCATGCGGGCTTGGGAGCGCCAAATTTAGAAAAATATTACCTGGCGGCCCAACTGCAGTGGGTTTGTTGCTGGATGTCCAGGACACAGTTGGATGACACGGTCACATTGCTGGAGCCGCTGGAGGTGATGCATTTACTACAGCATTTTTCCCCAGTACTCCTCGGCCCTGGCACACCATGCCCAGCTTAATGTGAGTGGCCTATGCCTGTTTCAGAAGAGGCTTGAGAATCACTGCTCAGACACCATTTTATGCACCATCCATTCCTCGGTGAAGATTATCAAACAATACAAGCGCTCTCACTGTTACAAATCTGAAACTCTGGAATGCCGCTGGCCTAGGGACCATGGGCAATCTCTTTCAAGACGTTCTCCCTTTACCCTTCGACGAGATCATGGGACAACTTGCTACTCCTACAGGTCAATTCCTGGCATACAATGCATTGACCCATGCGCTTCGATCGGACTGGCATTTTAGCTGGGATGCGCCTCCCGCTCAGCGGGCCTGCAGGCCCTCCATGCCATGGGCAGTGGCACACTCCTGATCAGCTGGGTCGCCAAAGGTTTTACGAACATACTCGGCCATCCCGAGCCAGCCTCCAGAACAAATGGGAGGTGGAGCTCAAGCAGGCTCTCAATGATGAGAATTGAGTGAGAATACTGGCATACCCAGCCCTGTGTCCATTAATGTCAGATTCAGACTCCTTCGGTTCATCATAGTTCTTGGCAAAACCAAAGGGGATGATGGACGGAGTGTTGAACATTGCAAACACTCACCCCCAGTCAACTGATCTGGGTTTAATCCATCATCATTCTTTAGCTCACTCCGCCACCCCAGTTCAGACATGGCCATATGCAAATCAGTCTGACCCTGTGCCTCATGGGAACAGTCCAGCCCGAACTGCCAAGCCATGTCTTCATAGTTCTTGGGCCTACCTTACCCCTAATAAAAACAAGCATTGGCATAGCCAATAGGTCTCGCCTTTGGGATCTTATGTGTTTATCCAGAACTTTTGGCTATGTTGTAGAGCAGTGGTTCCCAAACCTTTGACTCCTGAGGACCCCCATTGAGTCATCACTGGAAGCCGGGGACCCCCAAGCAATTTGTATGAATTAAATTTCAAACATTAAAACAGTAATTCGAAAACAATAAACACACGTGTGCACACAAAACAAATACTCAAATTACTAAGGATTTTAGGGCCATATGTATCAAGCCTTTTTCCCGTTTGCGAATTGGAAAAAGCCTTTTGGGATGTATCATCCCAAAGGCCATCGCAAAATGGAGAATTGCAAAATTTGCGATTCTCTATTTTGTGAATGCAATTAAGGAATTGCAAATTGCGATTCCTTAAATGCAATTCTGGAAGCACCAGAAATTTGCTATTTGGCCTTAAGGAATTGCAAATTACCACCAACTTGAAGTTGGTGGTAATTTGCGATTTTCTTTAAAAAAGCACTTTTTAGATTTTTTAAAAGTGCCATATGTCGCACATACATGCCCTTAGGGCATGTATGTGCGCAAAATGTGTACACATGCATATTTCAGGGGTGCAACAGGGTGTCCTTTTGGCACCCTTGCAACCTTGAAATTGCATTCTCAATTTGCGATTCTCTAATTGGTAATCGCAAATTGAGAATGTCTTCCCATTCATTCCTATGGGCCTTCTAGCCCATAGGAATGAATGGGAAGGTATTCCTTATTTGCGAGTCTCAATTTGCGATTCGCAAATAAGGAATATGTAGGATTCGCAAAATTTTTAGCAAATCCTACATACATTGCATTTTGCGATTCTGTAATTGCGATTCGCTAAAAATCGCAATTTGAGAATCGCAAAACTCTTTTTTTGATACATATGGCCCGTAGTATTTTATATTGAATTTGCAAAAAACGGGAAGGTTAGTGCTGCATCTCCGTGACTAACTTTTAAATGGTTGGTTTTATTTCGCAGTACAAGGCTTCAGCCAGGGCCAGACTGGAAACCCAAACCAGCCCTGGTAAATGTTTTCAGACCAGTCCCAATACAGTGCACACCAAGTGCAGTGAGTGAGCCTGACCACTACAAAGGGGGCTTTGGGAGGCTCTCCCCCCAAGAAAATTTAGGAAACAATGGTGCATTCTACAACAAATTTATCATTATATATTGAATTGTATCAGCTTTTAAAGAATAGTAAATGATGACCTTACTATGCACCAGGATACGACAATCTTTGCTGGGGTTCTTCAATGATTCCCTTATTATCACCCTCCAACAGTGCCTCTCATCTCTCTGGGCTCTCCCCTCTGTCACATGTATTTCATTTGTTTTATAGCATCTCTCATACCATTGTAGGATGTCAGAGCACTTTACATCACACACACATGGGGCAGATTTACAAGCCCCTTGCGCCACGGGTGCGTCACAAAAGTGACGCACCAGTGGCGCATTTTAGTGCCCCATATTTCTAAGGCAGGAAAAGCCACCCTGCGTGACTTTTCCTGGTCTTGTAAATATGGCCCATTTGCACACAGCACTTTGCGTGAAAGGGGCGTTCCATGGGTGTTGCTGTGGGTGTTCCCAAGCAACACCCATGAAACCAGACACATTTCCAGATTTACTAGAAATCGTAAATCTGGAAATGTGTCTGAATGCTATGCCTCCACAGGGGAGGCGCAACGAGGAGAAATGTATTCATTTCTCCTTATTTTTTTCCTCTTTCTATGCGTGTTGCATTCTGCAGCACGCATAGAAAGAGGAAATCACCTCTGGTGATTGTTTATGTACAGTAAGGTGTCCCTTCCTGCACATAAACAATCAGTAAAACAATGACGTTTTGCAAGTTCTATGTGTGCTAATGCAGCACACTTAGAAGTTGAAAACCGCCATTTCTGATTGTTTATGTGCAGGAAGGGAGCCCTTCCTGCATATAAACAATCTCCCCACGACGCAGGCATCCTTGCACCATGGTGCAAGGGTGCCTGTGCAGGCGCATGGCAGCAGTTTTTGCGCCAGCGCAGGGGGAAGCACAGAGATGTGGCACATTGTTGTAAATATGTCGCATCCCTGTGTTTAGAGTGACTCAGTGCGGCGCAGCCAAATGGCTTGCGGCACACACTGAGTCACTTTCCTTGTAAATCTGCCCCATAGAGACAATGATTCATACGTGTAAATCAGTATATAGAAAATGTTACATAAGGCAAATGCGACTACAAGGTGTAGGATTCACATGTCATTCATACTGGTAGGCATTTTTAAAGAGTGCTTGGTCTGGAGAAGCACAAACTCAGGATTCAGAACATAACACAGTGGTTAGCATTGACTTTAACAATAAAAATGTATTTCCACCCAAATAAACTTTTTTAGCAGCATCAGGATAATGAAAGACTTGGAAAAACATATGTTTCTAACTTGTACCATGCAGTTTGCAAGCAGCTCTTTGATGACAGTTTATAGGTCATTGTGCTAGATTACGATTGTCACTTATGAACTGCACAGTAACAAAAGAATCTCTGTGACAAAAGCAGTAACCCACTAACCTATGCACATAAAACACTGTTTTTTAAAATGCATGGTACACGTTCTTTGCAGTAGGCATATTAACCCTCTGTGCTACATTAAATAAGTCAAAGCTGCCACTGGACACAACTCTCATCTCTCTCCAGCAGGTACATTAATCACTGACGTTATCTTGACACTTTTATTGTTGCTGGAAAACTGCTAATTCTACAAGGAACTTTGTTGTGCTTTTAAAATTGCTGCTTGAGGACCCCCTGGGAATGTGTCACGGACCCCTGGGGGTCCGCGGACCACAGTTTGGGAAACACTGTTGTAGAGCATTGTGGCTGCTGTGCATTATGTTGAAAAGTTATATTAAAAAGTGTGAAGCATTTTTGTTACCTTTATACAAATGAAGACGACATTATATACAACTGAAAAACCTGATTAAAAAAAGATTTTAACATAAAAAATGTCTTCTACTTTTTTTGTACTTGCACTGCTGGCAACGTTTTCCTGCACTGAGTGGTATTGTGTGGAGTGTATGTTGCATTCAGTAGAGTGTAATTATGTGGCGTGTAATTATGTGGCACTGAGTGGTATTATTTGGAGTGTATATTGCATTGAGTGCAGTGTAATTATGCAGCATATAATTATGTGGCACTGAGTGGTATTATGTGGAGTGTATTTATGTTGCATTGAGTAGAGTAAGTATGAGGTGTGTAATTATATGGCACTGAGTGGTATTATGTGGAGTGTATTTATGTTGCATTGAGTAGAGTGTAATTATGTGGCGTGTAATTATGTGGCACTGAGTGGTATTATGGGGAGTGTATGTTGTATTCAGTAGAGTGTAATTATGTGGCGTGTAATTATGTGGCACTGAGTGGTATTATTTGGAGTGTATGTTGCATTGAGTGCAGTGTAATTATATAGCAAATAATTATGTGGCACTGAGTGGTATTGTGTGGAGTGTATGTTGCATTCAGTAGAGTGTAATTATGTGGCACTGAGTGGTATTTGGAGTGTATGTTGCATTGAGTGCAATATAATTATGTAGCATATAATTATGTGGCACTGTGGTATTATGTGGAGTGTATTTAGACCTATTGCATTGCAGATGCTTGTTCCTTCTTTCATTACTGGTGCGCACTCCTCAGACCTACGTACCTATGCATCAGTAGAGTCCCAAAGTGGCTGCGAAGGAGCGACCCTTGTGTCCGGCTCCTGTCAGGCTGTCGTCACCTTAAGGCGATGACGCATTCTCCAGTGCTTTCTTGTCTGTGACTATGGGGGTCTTACTCTGCACTTCTGAGATTGTAGTTCCTGCGACTAATTATGTGGCACTGTGTGGTATTATGTGGAGTGTATTTATATTGAGTAGAGTGTAAGTATGAGGCGTGTAATTATATGGCACTGAGTGGTATTATGTGGAGTGTATTTATGTTGAATTGAGTAGAGTGTAATTATGTGGCGTTTAATTATGTGGCACTGAGTGGTATTATGGGGAGTGTATGTTGTATTCAGTAGAGTGTAATTATGTGGCGTGTAATTATGTGGCACTGAGTGGTATTATTTGGAGTGTATGTTGCATTGAGTGCAGTGTAATTATGTAGCAAGTAATTATGTGGCACTGAGTGGTATTGTGTGGAGTGTATGTTGCATTCAGTAGAGTGTAATTATGTGTCTTGTAATTATGTGGCACTTAGTGGTATTTGGAGTGTATGTTGCATTGAGTGCAATGTAATTATGTAGCATATAATTATGTGGCACTGTGTGGTATTATGTGGAGTGTATTTATGTTGCATTGAGTAGAGTGTAAGTATGTGGCGTGTAATTATATGGCACTGAGTGGTATTATGTGGAGTGTATTTATGTTGCATTGAGTAAAGTGTAATTATGTGGCGTGTAATTATGTGGCACTGAGTGGTATGGGGAGTGTATGTTGTATTCAGTAGAGTGTAATTATGTGGCACTGAGTGGTATTATTTGGAGTGTATGTTGCATTGAGTGCAGTGTAATTATGTAGCAAATAATTATGTGGCACTGAGTGGTATTGTGTGGAGTGTATGTTGCAATCAGTAGAGTGTAATTATGTGGCGTGTAATTATGTGGCACTGAGTGGTAGTAGGAGTGTATGTTGCATTGAGTGCAATTTAATTATGTAGCATATAATTATGTGGCACTGTGGTATTATGTGGAGTGTATTTAGACCTATTGCATTGCAGATGCTTGTTCCTTCTTTCATTACTGGTGCGCACTCCTCAGACCTACGTACCTATGCATCAGTAGAGTCCCAAAGTGGCTGCGAAGGAGCGACCCTTGTGTCCGGCTCCTGTCAGGCTGTCGTCACCTTAAGGCGATGACGCATTCTCCAGTGCTTACTTGTCTGTGTCTCTGGGGGTCTTACTCTGCACTTCTGAGATTGTAGTTCCTGCGACTCTGAGAATTTGGAGAGACAGCCAGAGAAAGAGAGCTACAGCCTGCCTTGCTGCTGAGTAACGCTCACCCCGAGTGAACCATCTTTCATTGACTGGATCTTAATTGCATTTATATAGCGCCTTGTAGCTCTGCAGGTTCTTCTGAACGCTTACCACAGAGAACAAATGAGGGAAACGGGGTAGGGGGAGAGGACTTGCGGGTGTGCGCAAACTCCACCCGGCGGGTTTCAAAGCGCTAGTTGGAAAATAATGAAAGATTCTGGATGAGTTTGAAAGTGAGACAATGACGAAAGGGGGAGGAAAAATTGAGAAGAGGGGTGGCTGGTGGGGGGGGGAGAGAGAGAGAGATTTAGAGAATTAGAGAGAGAGAGAGATTTAGAGAGAGATTTAGAGAGAGAGATTTAGAGAGAGATTTAGAGAGAGAGGGAGATAGAGAGAGAGATTTAGAGAGAAAGATTTAGAGAGAGAAAGAGAGATTTAGAGAGAGAGAGAGATTTAGAGAGAGAGATTTAGAGAGAGAGATTTAGAGAGAGATTTAGAGAGAGATTTAGAGAGAGAGATTTAGAGAGAGAGAGAGATTTAGAGAGAGAGAGATTTAGAGAGAGAGAGATTTAGAGAGAGATTTAGAGAAAGAGAGAGATTTAGAGAGAGATTTAGAGAGAGAGATTTAGAGAGAGAGAGAGATTTAGAGAGGGATTTAGAGAGAGAGAGGGATTTAGAGAGAGAGAGGGATTTAGAGAGAGAGATTTAGAGAGAGATTTAGAGAGAGAGAGATTTAGAGAGAGAGAGAGAGATTTAGAGAGAGAGATGTAGAGAGAGATTTAGAGAGAGAGAGATTTAGAGAGAGATTTAGAGAGAGAGAGAGAAAGAGATTTAGAGAGAGAGGAGATTTAGAGAGAGAAAGAGAGATTTAGAGCGAGAGAGAAATTTAGAGAGAGATTTAGAGAGAGATATTTAGAGAGAGAGAGAGATTTAGAGAGAAAGAGATTTAGAGAGAGAGAGAGATTTAGGAGCAGGAAAAGGTTGAGGTGTGAAGAAGCAGTCATTGTATCATGAAGGTGGCAGTGGTGAGGAAGGTCAACTGTTGGGCTAGTGAAATGAGGAGTTGGCAATCAACTGGCCTAGACATAATGGAATACAATGGAGACAGCTGCTGCTTACATTAGTTGAGATGGCTAGTATGTGGCCACGCCCAGGGTTGATTGTGGGGTACCTGGGACAGAAGCATTTCGTTCAGGAGATGGGGCTAAATTGATGAAACAGATTAAAAGGGACCTGCGGAGACAGAGGTGATTGGCCAGATATGGTATTATGGACATGGCTTCTGAGTGGGTGGGTTTGTAGGGTAGCTAGGAGGCCAACAGTGATCAACGGGGTCAGAAACGAAGTGAACAGAGAAATGTTAATGTTTTGTGGTGAAAGGGGCATACAATGTGTGATACAAGAGGACATAATATACAAGCTTCCTGTTTTTTACTCAAGATGGGGTGCATCTATCATGTTTGGGGAATGATACTGTTAGAACCCATCGCGGAGGGCCACAGAGCAAGCAGGAGCTACTGGGCCCTAACGTGGGGGTTGAGGCCTTTTACTCATGATGTCCCGGGTCCCTTCAGCACTTGACTTTCAGTATTAGCGTGGGTCGAGCAGTCCAAGGCTTCTTGGGGGGGATGTAGATGCAGGGGGTGAACACAGGTTCAAAATATGTTCAATAGTGGCAGTAAATGATTGTCCAGTCAAATACTTGCTTTTAGGAAAAAAGGAGCATTTATATATTAACATTATGTAAAATACGGTGCCCCCTTCCCTTGATGCCCTAAGCACGTGCTTATTTTGCTTAATGGTTAATCCAGCCCTGGCAGTGGGTGAGTTAAGCACGCAGTAGCGGAACTTTTAAAAAGGTGAGTAAGCCTGTAGGCCTCACTCCAGTGACAAAGGTATAAAAGGCCTTTTCACTTCTACTGATCACTACACAGTATGCTGACACCACCGTGCTCGTGCTGCTTAACTCCTCAGTGAGTGTAGCACTTTGGGCATCCCTCCCGGTACAACAAGACCGCAATCCGTGAGACAGGCCTATGTCATGGCGCACACCCATGATCTATGTTCACCCATGACAATAAAAATCAGCACCAGCGATCCAGACATTGTTGCAGCTGTGGCACTCAGGGAAGGGGTGCATATCCGTCACCACGTGAGGGACTTTTCCGTCCCAACAGATACTAACATAATGAATCTGACCGAGGTTGAAGACAGGATAAAGAGGTCAAAAGGACAGGTTAGGTACAGATTGAACACGATACGGTCCATCATGAAGTTCTGATGGACCGGTTATCGGCTGCAGGGGTTCAGGGCAAAGCCTGGAACCTTTTGAAATCTTTCCTGGCTGACAGAATTCAGACGGTGGACTTGGGTAGGTATAGGTCAAAGCCGTTCTCCCTTCCTTGCGGGGTGTCGCAGGGCTCTTCCCTTAGTCCCACACTTTTTAATATCTATGTGGGCCCGCTGGCAGCACTGATAAGATCTTATGGGCTCCAGTTAACATCTTATGCGGACGACACACAAATTGTGTTGTCCCTACAGCGAGGCAAGGAACTGGAAACTGGCCTAAAATGCTGTGAATGCATGAAAGCTATTGCCGGCTGGATGTCCTCAAATTGCCTAAAACTAAACGCAGGCAAGACGGAGGTCATCATTTTCGGCAACAACCCTAATATCTGGACCCCTGATTGGTGGCCTGAAGAAATGGGAATGCCCCCGGCCCCTACTAGGAAAGCCAAGAACTTAGGGGTAATTATGGATAATAAACTTACATTTGGGGAACAGGTTAGCGGAGTTGTTTCAACAAGCTTTTATCTCCTCAGAGTTTTGAGGAAAATAAAATTCTTTTTATCTGAGGATAGTTTTAGGACGGCAGTCACAGCGCTCATTTTGTCTCGGCTGGACTATTGTAATAGTCTGTATCTGAACATTCACAAGAAACATCTAAACAGACTCCAGCTGGTGCAAAATGCGGCAGCCAGGTTGGTAACCGGCACACCTAGGTTTGTCTCCGTTAGGAAGAAACTTAGGCAGCTCCACTGGCTCCCAGTGAAACAGCGTGCACAATTCAAAGTACTTTGCACGGTTTTTAAATCTCTGACAGGCAGGGGCCCTGAATATCTGAGGAAACACCTTCAATGGTATGTTCCTGGGAGAACACTGCGATCCACGGAGGCAAAGCAAGTGGCCGTCCCACGAGTTAAAAAAGTCAATTGGGGTGGCAGAAGTTTCATCGCCAGTGCTGCTAAAGCCTGGAACAACCTACCATTACATCTCAGGAATGATACCGAGCTCCTCTCCTTTAGGAGGGGGCTGAAAACTTGGCTGTTTTCCGAATAGCCATTTTGTTTTTTGGTAACCAGTTAGGCACGGCTCAGCGCCAGGACACCTTTGGTTAGAAGTGCGCTTTAAAAGCTTATTAACATAACATAACACCATTGGGCTTGTGTTGACAGAAAAAAGGCTCAGGAGGTCTAAAGTGAGAGTGATAGATGTTCACAAAGCTGATAAATAGGGGGTTACATGAAAGAGAGGGATCAGGAAAAATTAGCAACCTTTATCCAAGTGTGGGTGGGCTGACCAGGAGACCGGTAGGTCGGGATTGAGGGAGTAACAGTGGGACAGAACAAGGAATGGTGCTGGTGGGCCTGATATAAGAATGGGAGGCACATAATCATTGCAAGACACACTTGGAGAGTTTGGGAAATGGGAGGGCAGAGGGGCATTAGACCCACATGGGGCTCTAATGTGAATTAGTCCAGACGGTGGGGAAGTTACAGTGAAGTTGGTATATTAGCTTGATGTGATGGTCTGAGGTTGTATAAAGTGTGAGCATTATCCAGTCTCTGCAAGAAAGCAACCTTTCTCAATAACTAAAAAGCCAGTCTGAGTCATTTGTCTGACCGCCCTCCCAAACATAAAGCCTTTAGTGCATGTGGGTAAACAAATAGTTTTCAGGGTTTTGTCTGCTTTTATGATAGGACTGCGTGCCTCCTTATCTCAGCCTGGGAGCTGGATACCACAGGCCAACAGAGAGAGGGAATCAGATATTCACTTTTCCATCGTTAATCATTGCCGGATCAGCGGCGGAGCCTCCCTCCTGCGCCCCCCTCCAGTCCTTGGGGGCCTGTTCAGTTATTAGCCTCACTTAGCCTCCCGCAGTGCCGTGAAGAGGGGAGAAGCTCAGGGTCAGATTTACAAGCCCCTTGCGCCACTTTTGCATCATTTTTCCCACGTTAAAAATGACGCAAAAGTGGCGCAAGGGGCTTGTAAATAAGCCCCTCAGTTTGTTGCTGTTTTGCGTCACTTCCGCCTGCTCTGGGCGGGAAATCCCGTGGCAGAGGGTGCGGCTGTCCCGTGGGCCTGCCCTTGGGAGCCCGAGCCTCAGTACCTGTCACTCAGCAGTAGCGCGTGCACTTTTTCATCAATGTCAAAATGTAAAACAAGCATTGGCATAGCCAATAGGTCTCGCCTTTGGGGCCTTATAAGTGTTTAGCCAGAGATATTGACTTTGCCTATGTCTTTAAGCTGTGCTGTACAGAAGTCTGCAGCATGCTGAAAAGTTATAATAAAGAAGTGTCAGAAGCATTTTCGTTACCGTATATATGACCAAGAAAGCATTATGTACAACTGAATGACCATATTAAAAAAGTATTAACAATAAATAATGTCTTGAGGTTTTTTTTGTCCTTTCAATGATGGCAACTTCTATCTGCTTGTCCCAATGGTTGCTTGTTATGGGTTTTTTTGTTATGGGGGGGGCATAAATAACAGGAGGGTGAAGGTTGGGAAATAGTACCTGTATAACAGTCAGTCAGTTAGTCAGTCAGTCAGTGAGAGAGTCAGTTAGTTAGTCAGTCAGTCAGTGAGAGAGAGAGTGCGTCAGTCAGTCAGTCAGAGAGTCACTGAGAGAGTCAGTCAGTCAGTGTGAGTCAGTCAGTCAGTGAGAGAGAGAGTGAGCGAGTCAGTCAGTCAGTCAGTGAGAGAGTCAGTCAGTCGGTGAGAGAGAGTGAGAGAGTCAGTCAGTGAGAGAGAGTCCATCAGCGAGAGAGAGTCAGAGTCAGTCAGTGAGAGTCAGAGAGTCAGTCAGTGAGAAAGAGAGTCAGAGAGTCAGTCAGTGAGAGAGAGAGAGTCAGACAATGAGAGAATGAGAGAGTCGGTGAGAGAGAGAGTGAGAGAGTCAGTCAGTTAGTCAGTCAGAGAGTCAGTCAGTCAGAGAGTGAGTCAGTCAGTGAGAGAGAGATTGAGAGTCAGTCAGTCAGTGAGAGAGAGAGAGAGAGTCAGTCAGTGAGAGAGAGTGGGAGAGTCAGTCAGTTAGTGAGTCAGTCAGTTAGTGAGAGAGTGAGCGAGTCAGTGAGTCAGTCAGTCAGTGAGAGAGTTAGTCAGTCAGTGAGAGAGTCAGTCAGTCAGTGAGAGAGTCAGTCAGTGAGAGGGAGAATGAGAGAGTCATTCAGTCAGTCAGTGAGAGTCAGTCAGTCAGTGAGAGTGAGAGAGTCAGCGAGAAAGATATTGAGAGAGTGAGTTAGTCAGTCAGTCAGTGAGAGAGAGAGTCAGTAAGTCAGTCAGTGAGAGTCAGTCAGTGAGAAAGAGAGTCAGAGAGTCAGTCAGTGAGAGAGAGTCAGACAGTGAGAGAATGAGAGAGTCAGTCAATGAGAGAGAGAGTAAGAGAGTTAGTCAGTCAGAAAGTCAGTCAGAGAGTCAGTGAGAGTCAGTCAGTCAGAGAGTGAGAGAGTCAGTCAGTCAGTGAGAGAGAGATTGAGAGTCAGTCAGTCAGTGAGAGAGAGAGAGAGTCAGTCAGTGAGAGAGAGAGTGAGAGCCAGTCAGTCAGTCAGTGAGAGAGTCAGTCAGTCAGTTAGTGAGTCAGTCAGTCAGTTAGTGAGAGAGTGAGCGAGTCAGTGAGTCAGTCAGTGAGAGAGTTAGTCAGTCAGTGAGAGAGTCAGTCAGTCAGTGAGAGAGTCAGTCAGTCAGTGAGAGTGAGAGAGTCAGTCAGTGAGAAAGAGATTGAGAGAGTGAGTTAGTCAGTCAGTGAGAGAGAGTCAGTAAGTCAGTCAGTGAGACAGAGTGAGAGAGTCAGTGAGAGAGAGTCAGTCAGTGAAAGAGAGAGTCAGTCAGTTAGTGAGAGTTAGTCAGTCAGTGAGAGAGAGAGTTAGTTAGTCAGTCATTCAGTTAGTGAGAGAGTCAGTCAGTGAGATAGTCAGTCAGTGAGAGAGTCAGTCAGTCAGTGAGAGAGAGAGAGTCAGTCAGTTAGTGAGAGTCAGTCAGTGAGAGAGTCAGTCAGTCAGTGAGTGAGAGAGTTAGTCAGTCAGTGAGAGAGTTAGTCATTCAGTGAGTCAGTCAGTGAGCCACTCAGTCAGTCAGTGAGAGAGTCAGTCAGTGAGAGAGAGTCAGAGAGTCAGTGAGAGTCAGTCAGTGAGAGAGTCAGTCAGTCAGTGAGAGAGAGATTGAGAAAGTCAGGCAGTCAGTCAGTCGGTCAGTCAGTGAGAGAGTCAGTCAGTCAGTGAGAGAGTCAGTCAGTGAGAGAGAGAGTGAGAGAGTCAGTCATTTAGTCAGTCAGTCAGTGAGAGAGAGAGACAGTCAGTCAGTGAGAGAGTCAGTCAGTTAGTGAGAGAGTCAGTCAGTGAGTGAGTCAGTCAGTGAGAGACTCAGTCAGTCAGAGAGAGAGTGAGAGAGTCAGTCAGTCAGAGAGTCAGTGAGAGAGTCAGTGACAGAGTCTGTCAGTCAGTGAGAGAGTCAGTCAGTGAGAGAGAGATTGAGAGAGTGAGTTAGTCAGTCAGTATGTGAGAGAGAGACAGTCAGTGAGTCAGTCAGTCAGTGAGAGAGTCAGTCAGTCAGTGAGACAGAGTGAGAGAGTCAGTCAGTGGGAGAGAGAGTCAGTCAGTGAGCGAGAGTGAGAGAGTCAGTGAGAGAGAGAGAGTTAGTCAGTGAGAGAGAGTCAGTCAGTGAGAGAGAGAGTCAGTCAGTGAGAGAGAGTTAGTCAGTCAGTCAGAGAGTCAGTCAGTCAGTGAGAGAGAGAGTGAGAGAGTCAGTCAGTGAGTCAGTCAGTAAGAGAGTCAGTCAGTGAGAGAGTGAGAGAGTCAGTCAGTTAGTGAGAGTCAGTCAGTCAGTGAGAGAGATTGAGAGAGTCAGTCAGTCAGTGAGAGAGAGTGAGAGAGTCAGTCAGTGAGAGAGAGAGTGAGAGAGAGTCAGTCAGTGAGAGAGTCAGTCAGTCAGTGAGTCAGTCAGTCAGTGAGACAGTCAGTCAGAAAGTCTGTGAGAGTCAGTCAGTGAGAGAGTCAGTGAGAGAGTCAGTCAGTGAGTCAGTCAGTCAGTGAGAGAGTCAGTCAGTGAGAGAGTCAGTCAGTCAGTGAGTGAGTGAGAGAGTCAGTCAGTCAGAGTCAGTGAGAGTCAGTCAGTGAGAGAGTCAGGCAGTAAGTCAGTCAGTCAGTGAGAGAGAGAGTCAGTCATTCAGTGAGAGAGTCAGTCAGTGAGAGAGAGAGTGAGAGAGTCAGTCATTTAGTCAGTCAGTCAGTGAGAGAGAGAGTGAGTGAGAGAGTCAGTCAGTCAGTGAGTGAGGGAGTCAGTCAGTCAGTTAGTGAGACAGTCAGTCAGTCAGTGAGAGAGTCAGTCAGTCAGAGAGAGAGAGAGTCAGTCAGCCAGAGAGTCAGTCAGTCAGTGAGGAAGTGAGAGAGTCAGTCAGTGAGAGAGAGATTGAGAGAGTTAGTCAGTGAGAGAGTCAGTCAGTTAGTGAGAAAGAGATTGAGAGAGTCAGTCAGTCAGTGAAAGAAAGAGAGCCAGTCAGTTAGTCAGTCAGTCAGTGAGAGTCAGTCTCAGTCAGTGAGAGAGTGAGAGAGTCAGTCAGTCAGAGAGAGAGATTGAGAGTGAGTTATTCAGTGAGAGAGAGAGTGAGAGAGTCAGTCAGAGAGTCAGTCAGAGAGTCAGTGAGAGTCAGTCAGAGAGAGAGAGATTGAGAGTCAGTCAGTGAGAGAGAGAGAGAGTCAGTCAGTAAGAGAGAGAGAGAGTGAGAGAGTCAGTCAGTCAGTGAGAGAGTCAGTCAATCAGTGAGAGAGTGAGTCAGTCAGTCAGTGAGAGAGTCAGTCAGTGAGAGAGTCAGTCAGTCAGTGAGAGAGAGAGTGAGTGAGAGAGCCAGTCAGTGAGAGAGTCAGTCAGTCAGTGAGAGAGAAAGTGAGTGAGTCAGTCAGTGAGAGAGAGAGTGAGAGAGTCAGTCAGTCAGAGAGTCAATGAGTCAGTCAGTCAGAGTGAGAGAGTCAGTCAGTCAGTGAGAGAGATTGAGAGTCAGTCAGTCAGTGAGAGAGAGAGAGAGTCAGTCAGTGAGAGACAGTCAGTCAGTCAGTGAGAGAGTCAGTCAGTCAGTCAGTGAGTCAGTCAGTCAGTAAAAAATGAAACACTGCATGGTGCATTGCAATTGTGTGAAGGCCTTTTTCACTACATTCACTTTTCTGTTAAGCTTGTGATGGTATATTGCACTTGTAGTAAGGTTGGGTGACAGAGTACCCGTCCGTCAAACTCCAAGGCAGGGCCTGTGTAAGCACCCCGTCCACATACCTCTCCCCAGCTGCAGAGTTCGCTGCACCCTCAGTCTATAATTATCAGCTGTCCCCGGGCAGAATGTGCATCAGAAAAAGGCTCTCGTAGCCTTCGGGGTGGTCACTGCATGCTCCCGTCTGTACCTGTCCTGGACTACCTTTTAGACGGTCACAGTGGAGCTGTAATGTGTCAAACGGAACATGCTCTGTGGCTAACGCATGACTAATGAATGCTTCGCTTATACCACCATCTCACACTGTAGAGTCCTTATAAATGCAATTACAATAACTAAAACCGATTGAAAACGAAATAACGGTAACTTCAAGTTTCAAAATAATGTTGTGAAAAAATATCTTGAAACACTTAAACGTAAATATTCAACTTTAATATAAAAAAGGCCACGATGTAATTAGCGAAAATGTATTATCAGCATGATGAGTACTCTCTCTGCTGTGTGTTTCACTCAGTTGTTTGCTGAATCCTGGGTGTTTTGACGAGCATGAAAAAGGAAATAGGGGGCACCATGCTGAAGTCCCTTTATAACCAGTGTAATAGAGAACCTTGCTTCCGGGATACAATCGAGGCTCGACTGCTGCCGGGTGTCCCACACACAGTACCTACGTTCAGGCCTTTGTGTTACCAGAACCATAGCCTGCACAATGTGAGATATACCTGCTAGCTGTGCATCGAGGGTTTTACTGAGACACGATGAGGCAAATATAGACCAAATGCGAAAGAAAAACGCTCTGCTGGATGGACGTCCAGCAGCCACAGGAAACTAGAAAACTTCAGATGGCAAGTCAGATGAAAAAACGCTGTTACTCTAATAAGGTTGAAGAATGATTGGGCTCAGCCGCAGAAGGTCTGGATACCAGTGATTCATGGCCCAAACAGAGCACTGTCACAATCCGTGGGGTCCTGTGAAACTGTTTCTTCTGAGATGAGAAGTCTTTGAAAAAGAGGTACAGGAGAAAGCGGAGCAAAACAAGCTTCAAAACACGCATAAGTGGTTTGTGGAAGTGATACGAGGAATGACCAAAAGGAACTGTGAGTGAAGTAGCCATGGGAGGGAACGAAGCACACATAGGAGGGGGTGGGTAAAGCTGAAGCCCATCGCAAAGGGAAACAAGCGCACGCTGCCACGCTAATTGGAGACAGATGGCCCTGCGCGCCGCTGCGCGCTCCCGCAAGGTGGATGCCAGCACAAGCACGAGTGTGAGGAAAAGAGCTGACCGATTCCAAAAGGTCACTCCTAGAACAGCGCTGCGCGCTGCCTAGGCGAGACCTAAAAATGAACATGAGAACCCAACGGACTGTGTAAGGGTCGGTACAGGTTTGCGTAAAACATGAACGTTTTCTTTTGTGAGTTTCTTAAAAAATGCATGTTGTCAGTATACTGCAATTCAGAGACGTTGTAAGTCATGGGCAAAGTGGGCTCTGGCCCAGGGCCCCAGCATTTCAGGGGCCCCCTGATAGAGCCAGCACTGTTCTACACACAGTCCTTCCCATATGACCTGGCATAATTCTTAAACAGATTGTTTTAAATACTGTTTTCCTTTCATGTATTTTTTAATGTAGGTGGTGTGAAAGTCCATTACAGATATTTTGCAGAGAAATGTTGTGTTTGTTTCATGCAACTTCCATAAAAAGTTTCTTTTAGATCAAAACGGGAACCCACATATTAGAAATGGGAGGGTGTCACAGAGATTATTTGCAGTAATATTAGTGAGCTGCTGCTGTGTTACAATATTGAAAACACACAATATATCCCTGAATAATAGAAGTAAACACATTTAGAATATGGACCAGTGTGCCTGTGCACTGTCAGTGACCTGGCCAAAGAGTGGATGAAAAAGCTGAAACTGGATCATAAATTCAAAGCTCTCCCGAACAGGGGCCCCTAAAATACGTTTGGCCCGGGACCCCCAAAATCCTTAAGATGTCCCTTCTGCAATTGAGATATAAGATATCCCCCTGTAGTACTCTACCTGATAAGCTACAAAAAGCCTTTCAAGCACTCCCTAACCTACCTGCTACTTTCTGCTGAAGACGGGCCAGAATGCAGAAACGTGTCTACTAGAACAAGCACTGGCAGCGCCCTCACATGTGCCACAATGAAGTGCATCTACCATAAAGCAATTTGAGAACTGGTGCTGACTTACTGGCACCATGCTCCCTCCCTTTTGATTCTTAGGCTCTTTCGGAAGTCAGTTCTACATCGTGCCGCTAGGGGGCCCCAGTTTGTATTAGAGTGGGTCTTTACGGGGGGCGTGGCTAACCGCCTAAGATGGCGGTCGCGATCCGGTGAGGCTCCGGGCCCCGGGGGATAAAATCCTGTGCCTTGCCGCCGGGGAGGCAACCAACATTGCCCGTGAAGCAGGGGGGCTGCCGCCGCGGCCCCAGGTGGCGATCTGTGACTCCTTCAGAGCTCGGGGGACACTGCGGCGATCGGCCGCCATATCTGGCGGAAAGTGTAAGACGCGGCCTCACTGCGGGACTGCTGGAGCTGGAAGGCCGCGCCCGTCACCCTGGGCACTTTGCGGAGAACCGAGGCCTTGGAGGGCTCTGACGCCGGGTGACTGGAGCCGGCGCCACGGAGAGATTAATTCAGAGGGGTGAGAGTGAGACTGGCTCACCGGAGAGGAGCTGCCTGCAGTGACCGGAGTCTGCCTGAGACGGTGAGGAGGCGGTCTGCGGCTGGCCTCGTGGCGGTGGGGGAGCTGCTGGTACGGGGCCTCGGCGGGGAGCAGAATAGCTGAGTGGGGGCCCGTACTACCCTAAGACTGCCTCTCTCTGGAGCACGGTGGCGGGCGGAGTGCGGTGGGGGGTGCTCACTCCTGCTGGGACAACTCGTGTGACGTCTGGTGGCAGTTTCCCCCCCTCCCCCCACCACTCAGCTCCCACTAATCTACGAGGACGGAGTTGACTGGGGGGCCCCACCACGGAGAGACGCCAGCCCCCCTGGGAGCCCCCCCTTCATTCATACTGGTTGCAGGGCTCGCCTGTTGGGTGAAGGCTGCGTGGACCGCGTCGCCTGGAGGCCATACCTTGCGTGACACACTGGCCTATACATATTATAGCTGAGATCAGTGAAGGTGCGACCACGAATTAGCTGTTGGAGCGGATGGGAATGGCCCAACCCCATGGAGCGGGGGGTTGATGCCTGCAATCCCACTGGCCCCTGTTGTTGTCACCTACTGAGGATACAAGCGTGAGTAGGTAGCCGGACGAAATACTGCGGACAGTTTCTGGGTGGGTCTGCGCGCGGGGGGTTGCCTGCCCGACCGGATCCCCCCCTTGACCTCTGGGCCTACCATTGTCATCCACCAAGGACGCCAACTTTGGAGACGCCGGGTGCGTTGCGAACAGCAAAATTCCAGCTCCATTCCCAGGGATCCCATTGGCAGGTTGGTGTCGTCGGCGTGGGGCGGCGTGACCTGCGTCTTCTCTGCTGTTGTTGCTCCTCCTGTGTTGACGACGCCCTTTACCTCTTGGATACCAATATGGGGCGACTTAAGGGGAAGGTGCAAGATACTCACATGACTACAGGGGGGCCCCTTGACACGAACGGGACCACGAATCGACCCCCATCACCTGGCGCCTCATCCTCTGAGTTGGGTACACCGGCCCCGGACAAGCTTGACCTGATTCTGCAGGAAGTCAGAGACTCGCGCAGGGCGATAGAGCAGCAGATTGGGTCACTCACGACAGGCCTCACTCTACTCCAAGCGGACCACGGAAAACTCGCTGCTACCGTTCAAGAACAGAAGAAAACACTGTCCGCCATTGAGCCTAAAGTTACAGAACATGATACACAAATTATACAGTTGCAACAGCAAGTGACCGGATTGCAAGAACGAGTGGAGGACGCAGAGGGGAGAAATCATCGCAACAACATACGCGTGATTGGCCTGCCGGAACGCAGCGAAGGTACGAAACCGGCAGATTATATGGAGACTTGGTTTCGGGACTATGTGGCCCAGGACGGTCTTTCTCCGTACTTCTGTGTTGAAAGGGCACACAGGATTCCTACTGGAGCCCCAAGAGTGGGAGCGCCCCCCAGACCGTTAATTATTAAAATACTCAATTACAGAGATCGTGACGTACTCCTGCAAAAGGCGAGGGAAAAACAACATATTCAATTTGAGAACCAGAAAATCTCTCTCTACCCCGACTATACTATGTTAGTGCAGCGTCAGCAGGCCTCCTATCAAGCGGTCAAGAAGAAGCTGCGTGAGGCCCAACTCAAATACGCGCTCCTCTTCCTGGCCAGATTGAAAATCATCCATGACCGGAAGACCTATTTCTTTGATAGCCCATCGGATGCGGAGGAATGGCTGGAGGTGATGGACTTAGAATCCAGCCAGGGCAGACAATCCGCCTCCTCGCGGCGTGGTCTCACGCAGTCACAAAGAAGAGGTACGCAGCGCCGTGCAGCGGGCAAACCCGGCTCCGGGGTGGTGGGCCCAACAGGTGATCAAAGATCGACGGAGAGAGCGGAGGCGCTGGTATTGGCTGGATCCTTCAGGGAAGACTCCGCCAAGATCCTATCAGACTCAGAAGACAGTAATACCATACAGTCGGACTCTGAGCATAGTATCACCTTATTCCCCTCTGTTACACCCCAAACCGGGGATGGTCTGATAGATAACTGAAGTTGCCCAATGTATCGACTCGTCGGACCAAGATGGAAAGAATCATACACAGACTGTGGCAGGACTATACCATATATTTGTATCCTTTTTTCTTGGTCTTAAATCCTTGCATGCGATGTGCTCAAAACGAGACCCACACACGAGATTATGACTTATGCTGAGATATTGCCCCTCCTCAATGTTATATAGCTGGACTTTGTCTGTCTTGATACTGTTCCTGGTCATGGCCCCTTGTGTGAGATGGAGCCCATTGTTTGCAGGTATGCCCCTGGGGAGGGACCTTCCTCCCCCTTTTATTTTTCCCCCCCATTAGGCGACAACGAATGTGCAATTATTAACCATTTTATTCCCCCCCCCCCCGGGTTCTGTCGAGCTACCGGAGTTCGAGAGTTGCCCGCTATTGTTATGGCTGGTGACGCCAACCCCCCACAATGCGAACGCACAATAGAATTGTTTAGAAATGTTACTGTTAATTGTTTGGCCCAGCACTGTTCCATGGTTGTGCCGTGTATTGTTGGTTCGATGGGGAGAGGGTACTCCTGGTCTGTAATTACTATTAGACTCCGAGTTGGGGGGAGTCCTGACTACCTTGTTCGATTATGCCCAATAATACTACTACGTTGGGTTCTTATAACCTGTTGACTTGGAATGTACGCGGCCTGGGGGCAGTTCACAAAAGGCATCGCGTCCATGCTTATTTACTCAGACGGAAGGCCCATATTGTATTCATTCAAGAATCGCACCTCACTGCCTCTGAAGCCTCAAAGACTCGTAAAAAATGGCGGGGGCAAGTCTTCTCCACTAACTACTCGGCTTTTGCACATGGGGCGGCAATATGGATTCGGCACGGGGTCCCCTTCACAGAATTAGATCGCCGAGTAGATGATCAAGGCAGGTACATATTATTAAGGGGTACGTTCGACGGGCTACCGATTGTGTTGGGGAGCATTTATGCCCCGAACTTTGATCAAGAATTTTTTTTTCAACGATTGAGCACGCCTTAGTGGGATGGGACACATTTCCCTGGCTCCTAGGAGGGGATTGCAACACGGTCCTTGACGTGGACTTGGACAGATCACATCCACCATTGCACGGTGCTGGCACACGCAAACAAGCTGATCTCCTTAACACTTGGCTGAGCGGTTGGGGGTTAACGGATATCTGGCGACTCTTACACCCTACACACAGGGAATACTCCTTCTATTCACCGGTCCACCAGCTCCACACCAGGATTGACAGGTTTTTGGGGTCCCGTGCACTGCTCACACAAATTCACCACTCCACTTATTTAGCTAAGACCTTCTCCGACCATAACCCTTTAGAAATCACACTCACATGGGGTAGGGTCCCCACCCCAGTTCCCACTTGGAAAATGTGGCCTCAGCTTCTGGAAGATACCCCGTTCCGTGCAACTTTGTCCCTGACCATCACGAATTACTTCACTGAAAACTGGAACACAGCCTCTTCTATTCTTGTAGATTGGGACGCGCTCAAGGTGGTAGTACGGGGTTCGGTGATTGGGGCTACTGTGGGGGCTAGACAGGAAACACATAAACGTCTCACAGAGATTGAAGCCCAGATGACGGATCTGGAACAGGGGGCTGTATTGGACCCAGACAAACGCGAGTCTTTGCAGGAAGCCCGTCTCCAACATGCGGAGGTACTGGAGGATCTCAGAGTAATAGATTATCGAGCCTTTACACAACGGAAGCATATAGAGGCGGACAAGTCTGGGACGTTATTGGCTCGGATCCTGAGGGATACCCCTGACCTACCTACGATCACCAGCATTATGGCCCCTACCGGGGATATGATACATATGCAGAACGAGATTAATGAGACCTTTTGTAGCTACCTTAGCGAACTCTATGCGGCCCCCACTCACATTGGGGATGCACTATTGGAGGACTTTTTAAGAGACCTACCATTCCCGACTATATCAGATACCGCTAAGGAGGAACTCGCAGGCCACATTACACAAATGAAAATAAGAGTGGCAATCAAGGGCCTCAATCGGAATAAATCTCCCGGGCTTGATGGCTTGCCCATAGAATTTTATGACACCTACTCTGACATTCTAATCCCTAAACTGGAGGAACTATACAGGACGGCCTTAGAAATTGGGCACCTCCCGCACTCCACCATGCAGGCTCTGGTTGTTTCCCTCCTCAAACCAGGACGAGCAGACACCGACTTAGCTAGCTACAGGCCTCTATCGCTCCTAGCGACCGAATACAAGATTCTTAGTAAGGTCTTGGCCAACCGCATTCTACCCACCCTAAATGCCCTTATACACAGGGATCAATGCGGATTCCTCTCGGCTCGTAGTACCTCCCTAAACACCAGACGACTACATCATGTCATGGCGGCTACGCCGCCAGAATGCACTGATGCGGGCTGCATAGCGTTGGATCTCCGGCAGGCCTTCGACTCTATAACTTGGGAATATATGTTTGCAGCCTTGAATCGATTTGGGCTTCCAGATGGATACCTCCGCTCGATACGCTTGCTCTACACTGATCCCACCGCTAGAGCACGTACCGGGAAACATATCTCCCGCGAATATAACATATATAGGGGTACACGTCAAGGGTGCCCGTTGTCCCCCATTCTCTTCGTCCTGGCGCTTGAACCTCTAGCGATCGCGCTGCGGCAGTCTGCTGACAGACTGGGGATCCTGTTGGATGGTACCGCGCACTTAATTTCGATTTATGCGGATGACATCCTTATCTACTTACGCAATATGTCAGCCAGCGCAGAACCCCTTCCCAGTATATTCTCTGCCTTCGAGCGGGTCTCGGGGCTAGCCATAAATGAAGGCAAGTCAAATGCCTTCTACTTCATAGCGGGACAGCGTCCTGATGCGTTTTCCTTTGGCACTTATAGCTTCCCCGTTGCGCACGATACCTTTAAATACCTAGGGATCCGAGTATATAGGACACAACTTGATCAACTGGATGGCAACCTAATGAGAGCAATCGCTGCCCTACGATCAAGTATATCTTTTTGGAATTCTCTCCCATTATCGGCGATGGGTCGGATCGCCATTTCTAAAATGGTGATGCTTCCCCGTCTATTATACTTTTTTGTTAATCTACCCTTGGTAGTCCCGCTGGCTGTGTTCCGAACACTGGATATGCTTCTACTAGAGTTGATATGGGGGAAGGGTCGGCGTAGGATTAGCCTCCAAAAACTACAGTTAGAACCCCGCAAAGGAGGATTGGGAGTCCCAGACTTCAGGGCCTATTACTATGCGTGCCAACTGCAATGGTTATCCTTTTGGAAGGCAGGTAGGAACCTGCAGGAAATTGGATATGGCCCCAGGGAATTGGAAAGCGGGACATTACACAGATTCCTACTCCCTAAAGTTAAACCCCCACCCCGGGGCCCCCCTTTGCTAAAGACCGCCTTACAATGTTGGAAGAAGGCTATCCAATACACATCGGGAACAGTCCCATATGCGAGCAACATCCCACTATTAGGTATACCATTACCAGATGGGAGACTGACTCAGGCGAGACTACATGATTGGGAGGAGGTGGGAGTGGAAGAGGTGGGATCGTTCTTTGGGGACGGCACCCTTATGACTCATGATATGTTTGTGCAGACCACAGGTGCAACAGATCGTCATTACTTATTATATGCTGCTGTAGCACATTACATTAAGGAGACATGGGCACCACAACGCACAGAACCGCCTCGACACGAACTGGTTCACCTACTTTACTACATGGGCAGGGGAGGGCACTTAGTGAAATGGCTGTATGCTGGCATTAGGGCACAGGTCTCTATAACACTCACTACTCTCAGGGCTAAATGGGCGGAAGACACAGGCATGGACATATCTGATAAGGCATGGGCGAGTATTTTGGAACATCCTAAACGGGTGTCCCGGAATGCCCGCCTTAAATTCATACAAAATATGGTGTTGCATAGATCGTATTTAACCCCGAGGAGGATCCAGCGTATGTTCCCTGAGGCCCAGAACAGTTGCCCCCGATGCAAGGCTGAGGAGGCAGGATTCCTTCACATGTTGTGGGTATGCCCCCGTCTCGGCGATTACTGGGACAACATTCGAAATGCACTGGAGGAGGTTACGCGGTTGATGATCCAGGACAATGCTGTAGAATGTTTACTAGGGCTGCGCAAACGAACCAGCGCCCTTAAGGTGCAGTTACGCTTTCTTGATTTGGCTCTCATCCTAACTATCAGAGGGATTACCATGCGATGGAAGTCCCCACGTTGTCCTCCATTACCAGTATGGCAAGATGATGTAGTGCGATGGTGTGGAGCTGAGAGTGCGGCTATTAGACGTGAGGAGGCGAGAGGGCTCAGAAAACACCCAATCTCCTTGGACTGGGACCGTATGCTCGAAGAGTTTCGACATTTAGATCTTACACCAGGGACGATCACACCTACACCATAGTGCACCCATATGGCCTCAACTGATGCGACGCAAACTACTTGATTATTTGCTTGAGGTTCTCTTGCCGCCCAGACACTGCGACACTAACGACAGGAACCCGGAGATCCTAGATAGAGTCACTGTAATGGGTTATAGGATACAACATTGAGATGCAGACCAGGAGGGAGGGAGGGAGGGTGGGTACAGGGAAGTTCTGGGAAAAGTACTGGCTTAATTGCATGTCACCTTTAACTACCATTGGAAATATCTACGTAATATTCAGGCAAGCGATATTGACCGGACATATGACCAACATATACCCTGAGGATTCATACGTCGAGCTCTATTGTATAACATTCTGCGTGAGAATATATGTAATGGAAATGTTTCAACAACACACAAAATGTACACGCCATGAACATATGTTGTCGGTGAACCGTTCAAGGGTGTGCAATAAAGTCTGTTAAAAAAAAAAAAGAGTGGGTCTTTACCTGATACCCACTCCCACCCCCCGACCACTGCTGAAGACTGGCAAGAACCTGTTACAGAGTATAACAACAAGAGAGAGAGGAAGATAAAGGAGTCACTCTTAATCCCCCTGGTAAATATCAAAAACAACTGAAGAGTGATGCCAAAACAATGAAAGGAGAAGGAGAATCAACACAAGGGAAACCTTTATGTTTAAAAAGAACCCTCACTCACCAACCTAGTTGGTGACATGCTTCATCATTGTCCCCACCAGAGAGGCCGAATGCCTCTCTGGTGTGCTACAACGCCTGGTTACAGCGGAGCTGGTTTTTTGTGATTGGTGTATGTGATAGTGAAAATAAAAGATGCCTCGGTTTATTCCCAAAAAAGTTTAATGGTGGAAAACCAGGCAACAGTAAAAACAAGTGTGTTGGATGAAACCTGCTCGGCTAAATTGTCCAGACACATCCAATATAAGAAGTGTGTAAAAAAGTGGTCAACATGTTTCTGCTTCAATGTGCTTGTTGCGAAGCTTTCATCAGGACCAACCCACCACGGCGGTATGTGCACGCTAAGGCACACTCTAACCTGTGGGGGTATATCAAACAAACTCACGGTTTATCTGATCAAACCTCCAGAACTTTTGAAAGCCGTTATGGATCTGTAAAAACAATCAGACATGAAAACAGACACAAACATATTTGCAGAAATTATTTCGTTGCTTAAATATTTAGGCAACGTATTGGTTTTGTGCCTCATGCTGTTTTCGTTGTGCTCTCCATAAAGTAGTGCAGACTGCAAGAAGCCTCATCTGCAGACCCTATATCAGTGGTGACTGAACACTCACACGATGTGCCAATCAGGTGCATGCTAGATGTACTCATTCACCTAATGGCTAGTGCAGAACAATGGCGCGATACTTATTCAAGCACGCTAATCGCCAGCATTGTGGGGAGTCGTTTTATAAAGACAAAGAACATGACTATACTGTCGGGACGTGAGGGTGGTAAGAACTCACGTACACAGTATTAATGGCGATTGTATAGGCAGACTCAAATAACAAGAATAAGCAAACATGGAAAAAACGTGCATGGAAAAAACGAGGGCTTACGGGAAGTTATATTAGACTTCACAACATGGGTCCCGGTGGGGGGCGCTTGACATCTGATCAATGGTTCTGTCGGGGTTTTTTCAATTGCTTAGGATAAGTAGCGACAGCTTACTTCCAACACATATTAATGATTTGAAAAAGAATAATAAATATGTAGCACACACCAAAATTAGAATTCAATTTTGTATTCTCGAGGAAAGCCACAGACGGACGGATGTTTCTCTGCCAGATCACGAAATTCACCGGACTGGCATTTAAAACAGGACTTCAAACGACTGGTGCAAGTCATTTACTGAATAAGCGCTCCAACCGGCTGGTGGAGGTACATGTGGATTTTTCGCAAACCCATATTTTGAGTTGGAGGCAATTGATAATCTGCCTTTTGGCTGCCCATCCCCCCCCCTCCTGCCTTGAAGAAGACCCACCTTGACGCATCCCATTGCTCCCATTGTTCTGCACTAGCCATTAGGTGAATGAGTACATCTAGCATGCACCTGATTGGCACATCGTGTGAGTGTTCAGTCACCACTGATATAGGGTCTGCAGATGAGGCTTCTTGCAGTCTGCACTACTTTATGGAGAGCACAACGAAAACAGCATGAGGCACAAAACCAATACGTTGCCTAAATATTTAAGCAACGAAATAATTTCTGCAAATATGTTTGTGTCTGTTTTCATGTCTGATTGTTTTTACAGATCCATAACGGCTTTCAAAAGTTCTGAAGGTTTGATCGGATAAACCGTGAGTTTGTTTGATATACCCCCACAGGTTAGGGTGTGCCTTAGCGTGCACATACTGCCGTGGTGGGTTGGTCCTGATGAAAGCTTCGCAACAAGCACATTGAAGCAGAAACATGTCGACCACTTTTTTACACAATTCTTATATTGGATGTGTCTGGACAATTTAGCCGGGCAGGTTTCATCCAACACACTTGTTTTTACTGTTGCCTGGTTTTCCACCATTAAACTTTTTTGGGAATAAACCGAGGCATCTTTTATTTTCACTATCACATACACCAATCACTAAAAACCAGCTCTGCTGTAACCAGGCGTTGTAGCACACCAGAGAGGCATTCGGCCTCTCTGGTGGGGACCCAATGATGAAGCATGTCACCAACTAGGTTGGTGAGTGAGGGTTCTTTTTAAACATAAAGGTTTCCCTTGTGTTGATTCTCCTTCTCCTTTCATTGTTTTGGCATCACTCTTCAGTGAGAAGAACCTGTTACAACCACAAATACGTTACCCAAATAATCCTCAAGCTAGAAAGTCAGGTGTGCCTAGACTAATATGACCATCTCATTGGTTCAAAGCCATGGACTAATGGATGCTAATGGACCATCTGAAATTCAACTCCTCTAAAACCAGAATCTTCACAGGTGGAAAATATCTACTCAGAAGACAACTTGCTGCATCTACGAATAAATGACCACATTATTCCATCTCTCCAAACACTTCACTGGCTACACATGACCCAAAGCTTCTCCGTGAGAGCTCTTTTTATTGCCCAGAGGGCAACCCTGATGAAGCTTTGGCAAGACATACATACTAAACTCTGCAAACCATTGATGAGTTACCAATGCTCAAGTTTGGCTGGTAACTGATTTTCAAAGTGTAAGGTACCCATAGACACCTTCCCCTTTGTGAATCATGTTGGTGGCATCAGAGGCAAGCAGTGGTCAGAGGACTGCGATGGGTTGCCAAACAGGAAACTATTTTTTTTTAAACCACAACCTTTGATTTTAAAGTACATAAAGAAAGCTTCCCGTTTTGAAAAGCAGGGATAGAGGTCTGCTGTGTCTTACAGGCCTCCATCCTAGCAGTGGCAGCCAGTCACAGAAAGTTGCAAATTGCTAAATGCCTAATTAATATTCATTAGGCAGGTCATTTTGCGACTCCCTAAAATGGACAATTTGCAATGGACCTATTAGTATATAGGAGGCATCTCAAATTGCATTGCTTTTTTATATATATATTTTTATTAAGATTTTCTTAGATGGTACAGTACAGGGTAGTAATAATCCACAAGTTAGCAAATATTTTCTATCATTTGTTTGTCTTAAACAACAACAACATGAAACAACAAAACCTGCCTCTCCCCACCGACTACCCCAAATGGTAAACAGACATAATATCGAATTTTTAATATCGAATTGCCAAAATATAGAGTTTTTAATATAGAATGGACAGAATATCGAATTGCCAAAATATAGTGGTTAAGAATATCGAAATTCAGGTAAGAAATATCGATTGTCAAAATATCGACAGTCATAATATAGTTGTTAAAAATATCGAATTTTTTATAGTGTTTTAAGTGTTAGTATATGTGTTAAAAGTATGTATTATTTTTGTAATGTATGTTTTAATTTTTTTAAAGTAATGAATTTTATGTTATTTAATTTTTGCGTAATTTAATTCTGTAGCGGGTTGTGGGTTTATAGGGGAATAGGGTGGGAAGTAATTTAATTATAGTAAATTAGGGGCTCATTACGATGGCGGGCGGAAGCACAACCGCCGTGCTGGCGGATGCAAAAACCACCAGTTACCGCCGGCACGCAGCAGTCCACACGCCCGTCCAATTACGATGCGTAAAGTAGGCCAAACACCGCCGGCAAGCCAGCAACACCGTCCGCCATCAAAGTGCGCCCGTACACGTAGCGGCGCAGCCCAACTGACACACACCGTCCGACGAAACACGTCCCGCCCGGCGTATAAATTACGATGCCGCAAACAAACGGCTCCCACGGCTAAGAGACACCGCACGTGAAAGAGAGGCGGTAACACGGACGCAGAGCACGGAAAACGAAGAAGCGGCACCCCGAGCATGAATCCAGCACTGCAGGCCCTCCCCATGCTTCTGCTGATGCACCACCAAGGACGCAACGCACCGCGGAGACGCAGGTAGGCACACACACAACAAGTGCACGCAAACAGCGCACACAGTGCAAGGGCGGAAAAAGCGGACAACCCCCCACCAGCGCGTGTACACTACACATCCACCATTGCATCCACATATGACACACAGGCCAAATCGTAACTTCGCGGAACACATGTGTACACACCACCTGGGACCAGGAACCAACCACCCCGTCACGGCCCCAAAGCGCCGATGACGCCGCCACACATGCGCACAACGCAGAGGCCAACCGCAGCGCCATGCATGCGTCGCACACAGACACAGGGACACAACCAAGCAGCACACACATCAGCCCCACCCCGAACGCACATGACACGTGACAGGCCGGCCACAGACATGTCCCCAACGCCAAATTCACGGACAACACCCAACGCCACACAACCGACGCACACATGTCAGTGAAGTCACGCAACAGCAGGACACACCCCAGTGTAACAAACATGGCGAAGCACACAGCGGCGGCAACACCAACTAGGAGAAGCAGGGTCCCTTCGGGAAGAGGAACGCCAGTACCACACTGAAAAACCCATACCACCCTGCACATATGAACAAGACATATAAAACGGAACACCAAAGAGCACGGGGACCGACAACAGGTGGCCCAAGAATAACATTCACACACAAGGCCCAACGCAGAGCGGAAAGGCAGCCTGCCGCCCACACAAGGGAGAGCAGACAGCACTGAATGACCTTCCATTCCAACACCGAAACCACAGCCCTACGACAGAAGCCGGTGAATACAGCCATTGTCCAAGAATAGACCAACACAGGCATGCCGAGGAGACCGACCACAGGGCAGATAGCGCATATCACAGAAGCACACAACGGACGGGGAAGAAAGAAGAAAACACTCCCCCATGTCGGCCACATGCAAGTTAATTGGAAGGAGTCACACAGCACTGACCTTGAACTGTCTGAGAAGCATGTGGGAAGAGGGCCCGTGTCCTCCAAACAAGCAAACAGAACACAAGTCCTGTCTCCCTACGACTACACAGAGCTCACAGCAACTTCGGAGCGTGCACATTGCAGACTGCACACACAGCCGGAGCACGCCACCACAACGCACCGCTGCGAAATGGCAACCGCAACACACCTACCCAACTACGACGAACAGCTCAAGCTGTACAAAACCAACCTGTTCCATACATTGGGATGCGATCTCCTGTCCCTGCTGAACGTAACTTACCGACTGACTTACCGCATCACATTGTTCAGCTGCGTCATGCCCGTCTTCTACTGTCGGAGGTGTACCTACCAGCATCCCGTCGAGATATGCCTCTCCAACCCGGCATGTCTGAAGGCGGACCTGCTACCACTACTCCTCCCTCTGGACGCACACGACAGGGCCTGCTCTGCCTATGGGGGCATGGCGTATGTGGCCAACATCGCACCCGCACTGAAATGGGACCACTGTGCCTCCACACGACGGATCATCGAGAACAGCTACATCGAATGCCACCCAGCATGCCCCATCATGGTCCTCCAAGGGACAACTTACGAACAACACCTTGACAGCCACCATCCGCTACATTGGCTGGCAAACATGTACACCACCAATGACATGGAAGCCCTGCTGGACGGCATCGCATACCTGACAACCTGTAAATACGTCGGACCACAACGCAGGTTCCCCGAGTGACCTTTGATGTCCAACCCCGCACCCATGCTTAGCTTCCGCACGGACTGGCCAGTCACCACCACAACAGCCATACCAAACGACCGGCAACTGTAACCACACCATCAACGACATCGCCATGACATCGGATATGACCGGGACATGCACACTGTTCCCCATCACATCCAGGAACACCGCATGCATCGTGGGAGGCAGTGGCATGGGCTCTGTGTATCGCACCCACATGGACGGAACTGCACGAACAACCAGGACACGACATGGATCCAGCGCCCATGGACACACACACCGCTCAGTGGACATGAATAGGTCGCCTGGAGTCTGTGGGTGCTGCACCCCTCCCACCCCCGCCCCGGGAATCCCATACCAGGACCTTTGCATGGACGACAAGTGCATACAACAACAACACGACCCCAGTGACTGTGACATGTCCAGTAACCACCACATTGCAACAACAAGTGGCACGCCGCTGCATGCACGCAAGCACATGTCCTGATGTCATCTCACATGCACGCGTGCATGAGGAACAACCGCAGCAAACCTGTCACATGGAACTGAGATGGACTGTGCCCATGATGCCAAGCGGTCTGGTAGGCTACATGTATACCGTCTGTGTCAAAGTCCGCAGCTCCGCAGCTATACGCAAATGTACATTAGCACAGCCTTGGCCAAGCAGATGTCACTCTGAAGCCCACATCCCACATGCAACAGCCAATCACATGTAACCCCACACCCTATCCCATTTGCAATCATGCTCAGTATATCCTCTACATGTATTCCGCTGCCAGTAGTGTCCACTATACTGCATCACAGAGGACAGAAGACTCAATATAATGTTTGAAACCAAAACTGTCTCCGCTGACTCATTTCACATGTACGAATGAGAGAGGATGAGAGTATGTGAAGTACACGGCAGTCGTGACATGACCATGTAGTCCACTGGTATTGGATGACAATGCAAATGAGTAGCACAACTGTGGAAGACACACATGTGCCGTGTGAAGTCGTATGGACGCAGTGCACAGGTGGGTGGGTGTGACGGGTAGATGCGCACATGCCAAGTTGGAGCACGCCGTGTTGGGAGGGGTCATGAACAGTACACCACCGCTTCCCTGGGCATAGTGAGAGGACACCTGTCGGGGGGGAGTGAACACGTGTGTGCACAGCAGCCGGGAACACGTACATAGCGGTACCAGGCGCACACGTCAGCCCACCCTCCGTGGACAAGCAGGATCCTGTTGTGCGCCCGCCATGCCCCTTGACAAGGCACACACAGCCCCAGTCGACCAGGTGTAACCCCAACATAGTCAATCCGCACAGGCGATACAGGGCACGGGATGGCAGTGGAGCATGGTGTGTGAGAGGTCTCCTCGCGCTCCTCCTGGTCATATCACGCAGGCAATAGAACCTCAACATCTAGCATGGCAAAAAGTCAAATGGAAGTGTAGGGGGACGCACCACAGCACGAGCAGCACTGACGTCACGGGAGGTGGCTCGCACCATCCCATCCATTGCCCATCATACCAACCACGCCACATGCCATTGCGACTAAGTGCAAGCGCGTGCGCCACCACCCCCGAGCCCTCCCCAGAGAGGCCAAAGAGTGAATGTGTGGGCCACCAGTCACAGACGGACGCGGCCTGGCCGCAAGGGCAGCCACAGCCACTGGGTGTCGCAGGTGGCGGATCCGGAAGGCGAAGACTGTGATGCATAGTCCATGCAGGCCGGGTCTCCATTGGGGGCACCACGCAGGTGGACGGCGTCCCGCCACACATCATACCCTGAGACAGCCCACTCGTGCAACTGGACCCACACATACACTCCTTGCCCTCCCTGGTGCGAGCTTGGGGCTGCCTGTGCAAGCGCTAGCCTCGCAGGTGAGCATGCATATTGGGGGGCGAGGGGAGGACATGAGGGCTGGGGCGAAGATGACCGTATCACTGTCAAGTAGTACAAGGGATGTCCCAGATGTGGAAAGGAAGAGACGTGTTCCGTGTGCACTGCAACTAGTCGCCAATCCAACTACCCCCCCATGTCCGGAATGTAAGCCCGCACCTAGGCCCGCCCATCCGCCACATCGAACATACCACCAGCACGACAACCCTCCCATTCGATACACTGACTGGGGTGGCGACCAGTGAACAATCATGTGTAGCCTACCCACGCGTACATGTGGGCCCTCCATGATCCATGTCACCTGCGGCAAAGACATGACATGCGCAATGAGGGAAGTGAGGAGAGCTGTCCACCCCACGCACAGAAGGTGCATCAGCTCCACAGACTCAGCAGCGAGTCCAGCAGGGGTCACATGTGCAGGGGCAGCGGTGCCTGGTGTGAAGGCACATGCATATAGTCAGCACATCGACCAATGTGTAGTCTGCCCACATCCACAGTCCATCATCATGCGGACATAGGAATTGAACACAGGGCAACACATCTTAGTAGGTGCACCCACCGTGACCAACAATGCGCAATCATCGACGTACCCGCCCTGTGCATGGCCCCCCACCCAACGGAGGCACATCCAGTGCCACCATCCCACACACACAAGCCTTCCACGGAACATGCTGTGTCCAATGGTCAGTACAGAGTCAGCGCCCATCTGGTGGATCCTGAACAGGAGACACATGCACACACATGCCAGCTCCCACTATGTACGTCTGCCACCTGGCACGTGCAATGTAACCTCTCACCTGTGACGTGTGACTGCAAGCACACAGCCGTCTTGGCATGGGGCTGTCAATGTGGACACCTGTCAATGTTTCGGGAGGTGTGATCCGTACAGTGCTGTACATAGGGTGCAGTGCTGACACCTACTACTGTCTCATTTCCCCTCGTGCCACAGGTCCCACTTGTATTGGCCGCTCAGCCCGTGCCCACATCGTCGTCGTCGTGTGCCATACTCATCCAGCCTCGGAAGCAGTTCCATGCTCAGCAGACACTCATGTCGCCGTGGCGTTGCCGCTTGACGAATATGCAGTCAGTCCCCATCAGCACGCCCCGCAAGTCATTGGGGCCTAGATCCCCATGTGCATGCACATGGCAGTGGTATGTCTCACTTGCCATTGCCATTGTTGGGAGACCTGTGTAAGTGTATTGTGGCCGTGCCGTCCCAGCTTGACAGCTGGGCTGTGGCACATGTGCTTGCTCAGTCATGTCAGTGATGTGTATGCGAAATTGCTATGTGTCGTGTTGCTTTGACATGTGTCCTCTGCCATTTTCCCCAGGCGGAGACCGAACATTGACCGCCCATACCAATTGCTGGCGGACATGGACGATACAGAGGTTATCAGGAAGTTTCGGCTGGACAGGCCAACCCTGCATCGACTGTGTGCCATGTTAGAGCCCCATCTCCGTCCCCGCAGGGTGTATCCGACTGCTGTCACCCCCACGGCTAAGGTGATGGCCGCCATGCATTTCTTCGCCACTGGGTCATTCCAGCACACAGTGGGCAGTGGAGGTGGGATGTCCCAGCCCATGTTCAGCAAGGTGCTGAGGGATGTACTGGCAGCCATGATGCTTTACCGGAACAGGTACATCAGATTCCCCAGGGCTCGTGAATTGGCGGCAGTGAAGGGTGCATTCTATGCCCTTGGCAGAATCCCACACGTCGTGGGAGCCATTGACTGCACACATGTTGGCCTTGTTCCACCACAGGCCACTGAGCACCTGTACCGCAACAGGAAGCACACGCACTCCCTGAATGTGCAAGTGGTGTGCCTTGCGGACATGGTGATCACCCACGTGTGTGCCAAGTTTCCAGGCTCGGCACATGACGCACACATAATGCGCAACAGCATCTTGCCACGACTGATGGCCAATCTGCAACAGGATCGTGGCTGTATTGTCGGTGAGTATGTGGAGTGGTGTAGCGTGCTTGTTGTGCGATGCTGTCCCCTGTCCAGTTGGAATAGCAACGGTTCTCTGTGTCCCTCACACCCAGGTGACTCTGCGTATCCGAATGGGGCATGGCTGCTCAGTCCATTGAGGAATCCTCGCACCCCAGCAGACGATCGATACAATGAGGCACATGGGAGGACCAGACGTGTGGTCGAGCGTACCTTTGGCCTCCTCAAGTCCAGGTTCAGGTGCCTGGACCGCACCGGGGGTGCACTGGCGTACTCCCCACAGAAGGTGTGCCAGATAGTGGTGGCGTGCTGCATGCTGCACAATCTGGCCATTCGTAAGCAGATCCCCCTCATTGTGGATGACGGAGATCAACCAGGGCCCCAGCCCGCAGACCAGGACAGCTCGAGTGAGGAGGACAGCGGAGAGGAGGAAGCTGGGAATGTGCGGCAGCAGCTCATCGCCCGCTACTTCACTTGACGGTGAGTGTCCATGTACGACGGCTGATGTGGCTGTATCTGTGCAGGTGTGTGTGTGCTGTGTCAGGGTGGCCGCATGTTCACTGCGTGCAGTGTGTCAACGCTCCATGGCCAGGGTAGTATGCCACTGTCGGTGACTGTGGCATTGTGCCCTATTGCTCTGTGCGATGTGTGTACATTGCTTGTAGTTGTTGACATGTACTGTGTGATGGGTGTGTGACACACTCATTGAATGTGCTCCTGTTCTGTCTCCCACCCCTAGGTCCCTACAGGCCCTCCGGATTCCATTGCCATGCCACGCATCAGGTGCCTTTCCGCCCAAGGTGGCCGTTGTATTCCGTACAAATAAAACACAGGGCACAAACAGCAGTTAGTGAAAAAGGTGCATTTATTACAAACTGTGACATGTGATTGTGCGTAAGGTGATGACAAAAGTGGTGCGTGCAGTGTCAATGAGCTGTCGGTCATGGCTGCGTGAAGCTCAGGGTGTACCCACTGGTTCTATGTCCATGGTCCAACACACACATGCCATCCAGCTGGCTGTGTGGAGTGGGATCGTAGAGCAAGTCAATGCAGTGGCTGGTCAAGGCAGGCTGGCGGAAGGCTGGCTGGCTGCCTCACTTGCGACTGGTGCGTGCAAAGTCCTCCCGGGAGACCTGTTTCCTCTTCGGACGGCCCCTTCCACGTTTGGGAGGGGGTGTGTGGTGGCGACCTGCTGGTGGTGGGTGAGGTGTGCTCACTGGCTGTGGTCGCAGGGGAAGTGGACACTGCTGCCCGACCCTGCGCCCTAGCAGGTGGTGGCGGAGGTGGTGTTGCTGGCCTTGCCTGTGACCCCACCGCCACCACCAGCTGGCCCATGAGGTCCACGAGTTGGTCCATACGGGACACGAATTGGCCCATATGGGCGTCCATGGACCTCAGCACCCCCAGCACCTCCCGCGTGTCTGTGGCAGACCTGACCCATTGTTCTTGGGCCTCCTCATAGGCCCCAAGGACTCTGGCCATTTGAGGCAGGGCATGGCTCCCAGGGGAGGCTGGCGTTTCCCTGACCCTGCTCCTCCTACCAGTCCTGCTGCCACCGGCCTGCCCACTAGCCACATTGCATACCGCGGTCCTCGCTGTGGCTCCCAGGGTGGATCCAGTCGGCCGGGCCACCACCTGCGCTGGGGCTGGTGCCAGCGAAGACGTGGTGGTGGTGGTGGCGGTGGTGGTCGGTGCGGCGATGGTGGCGGTTGCGGCAGTGGTAGTGGCCGCAATGACCGTGGGTGTGGCCGCAATGACCGTGGGAGTGGCCGCAACGACAGTGGCAGCAGGGGGCTGGGACTGTTCAGCAGCCCTGGATGATGGGTTGGTGGGTAGGAGGGGTCCTGGGGAGCGGCTGGGCCCTGCCACACCAGATGGGCCTGCTTGATGGTCCGTGTCCGAAGAGGAGGTCAGATCCTCCAGATCCGTGTATCCTCGTTGGGGGCTTGTGGGCTGGCTGTGCTGGCTGCTGTCTCCATCCCCAGCATCCGGGAGTTCGTCACCTGTGGAGAGAATGGGATTTGTCATTGTGTTGCACCTGGCACAGTATGTATTTGTCGTCTGACATTGGCAGTTCGTGCAATCTCGTACATGGGTTTCCCGGAGGCGAGTGTGTGGCTGTGGCATCTGTAGTTGCGTGTGCTAGGCAATGGGACTGTGTGCTGTGCACATGTGGCATGGGACGGATTGGCCATGCCGATGGGTGTGTTGCTGTGCCCCTACTCATTGTGACTCTGGTGTATGCGGGCTCCTGGCCCATCCTGGGTCTGGTTTGTACTTTGCTTTTGGGGTTCATATGGAACGCTTAGGAACGCATATGGCAACATTGGGGCCATGCCCCAGATTCACATTTGGGAGGGGATATGCTTTTGGGGTACAAATGGAACGCTTAAGAACGCATATGGCAACATGGGGGCAATGCCCCAGATTCACATTTGGGAGGGGATATGCTTTTGGGGTACATGCTGTAAGCCATGGGTGCCGAACGTGACATGTGTTGTGGCAGCATGACAGTGCATGGTTTGAGGTGTGTGCATGCTTGACATGGCCTGCATATTTGCTGTCTGTTGTGATTACTGGGCATGGCATTGGACGCATCGTTATGAGTGAGTGTTGGTTGTGTGCCAGCCAACGTATTGCAGTTGTCCCATCTCCTTGGTGTGCGTGCTGCCCTGTGCCATGTGCATCACTGCAGTGCTCGGGGGGTGTGGCCCATGTTGTGTGTTGTTGCTCACAGTGTGTCGTGCGCTTCATTGACTTCTGGCACATGGTTGGTCATGGGCATGTGTCTTAGCGTGACTGCTGTATGTGTGGCAGCTGTGCGGATGACATGCCTTTCATGAGACTGGGGCTGACGGATGGGATGGATGGTATGTTGTATGTGCATGGTGTGTCTGTGTGTTTGATGGGTTCAGTGGTGTTCGTGTGCATTTATGTTGTTCCGCTCTGTTGCGTCTAGTGTTGTTTGTCTTACATAGGCGTAGTTGTGGGGTGTGTGGTTGACAGGCAGTAGGGGCTACATGAACTGGACTTCAATGGTGTTTCGGTTGTGTGTGATGGGTTGCACAGTGGCTGCCGTGTGGTACTATGTTCAGTGTGGCTTGTGCATGCAGACGTGGCTCCTTGGGTGTTGCTGTGTTTGTGATGGGTCATGTGGGGTGTGAGTCTGTGGTTCATGTCCGTGTGCACATTGTTCACTTGTTCGTGACGGTGGGCGGTGCTGCGTGTTCGTCTGCTACGTGACATGTCCCATGTGTTGGTCGTGTTACGGCCCTCATGCCTCCAGTGATCCAGCCCTGTCCAGTTTCCCACCTGCAAGTTGTTCGGGCGTGCACTGTACTGGATGCCACATGGTTCTAAGCGGGGGTGCTCCATGTTGCAGGTCTGTGGGGGTGGGGGGTGTTGTGGGTCGTAGTGGTGGCTGGACACCCACTGACACCGATTGCTGTGGACCGTGATGTCTACCTTTCGGCAGTCGTTGTGCACTGCGGTGGCTGACACGTGGCTGTGGGGTGTGGGGGATGCTCCTCCTTGCTGTACTGTGGGACTAGGGGCCTGGTGTGTTTTGTACTTGGGCTGTCCACCCTCCCACCCACTGCACTTTGTGTTCCTGCCACTTAACTGTTACTTGTCGGTTAGTGCAGCTATGGCGGACACATGGGTGTGGTGGGTGCTCGTTGTGGCACTTCTGGCATATTTGGGGACCTGTTGGTGGTTACGTGGCTGGCTGAGTGTACACATGTCCCCACGCATCTTACAGTTGTTCTGTTTGGGCTGTGTGTGGTGGTGTCTGTTGCATGTGTGTGTGATGTGTTGTGTATTGTGTGCTGGACATGGGGGTGTTTGTCCCTGGGAGCTGTGGCATGGTGGTAGTGCATGTGAGTACATAGCGGTGTGCTGGTATACATTAGTTTGTACTTACCAGCCTCCACTCCCCCTGCTAATCCGGCGAGGATCTCGGGATGTATGATGACTCGCACCTTCTCCTCCCACGCTTTGAAGGTCTTGAAGAGCGCGGGATTCCCTCCGCCAGTGACGGCAGCCAGCTCTCTGTTTTTGCCCTCCTTCTTCTTGACCAGGCTCTTGACGTCATTCCACCGTTTGTTAATTTCTACTCTGTTCCTGGGCAGGGTCCCGACTGCATTGACCTGGTCTACGATCCTGTTCCACATTCTGTTTCTGGTGGCTAGTGGTGTGTGCTGGACCATGTTCCCATAGATTTGTGGGTGCACCTTGATGATCTCGTCGACCATGACCGTCAGCTCAATGGGCGTGAACTTGGGCATTCTTTGTGGTGCCATGGTGTTTGTGGTGCTGGTGCGGTGTGTGTTGTGTAATGTGCAGGGGGTTTGTGGTGCCGGTGTTTGGTGATGGTGGTGGTTGTGATGTGTGCGTTTCTGTGGTGTGCTGCTGTCCTTGCTGTGTCACTGTGTCCTCTCCTCTCCTCTCTGGTTTGCAATGTTGCAAGGGGTTGTGGTCTGTGGGAGTTCTGCTTTTGTACTTACCTATGTGGGTGAGTCCTCATGGTCTGTTGTTTTCAGGTGTGTTGTGTCTGGTGTTCTGGCCTTTGTAGTTTTTGTTTGTCCAGGGGGGGTGTTTTCGGGATGTGTACTGTGCTTGTGTATTTGTGCGTGCCTTGCTGTGTGGACTTATTGGCCATGTTGTGTGCTATTGGTATTGTGAGCGGATGGTTTCTGTGCAGGGACGTGGGCGCCATGGTTTCTGCCGTGTCGATTGGCATCGGCGTTGTTTGCGCTGGCGGGCGGTATATTTGTGGTTTTCCCGCGCTCATGGCGGTGCGATCGTAATTTCACGTGCAGTGTGTCGGCCGTGAGGGCGGGCGGTTTTGTGTTGTCGGGCGTGTTTCCGTCCGTGGCGGGCGGTTTGACTCCGACTCGGACGATGGCGGGCGGTATTTAGTGTGATTTTTCCGCCGATGGCGGTTTTCGGTTTGTGTTATCGTAATGGCGTGGTCGGTGTTCAGACGGTGTATGCGGGCGGTATTTTGCCGATTCCATGCCTGGCGGATTTATTTACGCCGGGTATCGTAATGGGCCCCTTAAATATTAATTTTTAGGAATTATTAATTATATTTAATTTAATTTTGCGTTTTAGTTCTGTAGCGGGTTTATAGGGGAATAGGGTGGGAAGTAATTTAAATGTAATTAAGTAATTATTTAATTTTATTTATTGGTATTGATAAATAATTCATTGTTAATTAATTATTAATTGGTAATTAATTTTTATTAATTGGTAATTAATTTTTATTAATTGGTAATTAATTTCTATTAATTTTTTAATTGATAATTATATTAATTGTATTAATTTATTATTCAGAGCGGGTTGTGGGTTTATAGGGGAATAGGGTGGGAAGTAATTTAATTGTAATTCAGTAATTATTTATTTTTATTTATTGGTATTGATTATTAATTTATTGTTAATTAATTCTTATTTGGTAATTAATTTTTATTAATTGGTAATTAATTTTTATTAATTTATTAATTGATAATTATGTTAATTGTATTAATGTATTCTTTGTAGCGGGTTGTGGGTTTATAGGGGAATAGGGTGGGAAGTAATGTAATTGTAATTATTGAAAATATTTTGGTGTATTGATAATTAATTTACTGTCAATTAATTATTACTTGTTTTTTTTTATTATTTATTATTTTTTGGTATTGAAAATTAATTCTTTGTTAATTAATAATTAATAGGTAATTAATTTTTAAGGAATAATATTTATTGGTATTTAGAATTAATTATTAAATATTTTGTAATTGGTAAGTAATTTTAATAAATTTTTTATTGGTATTGATAATTATTTTATTTTTATTAAAATATTAAATCATTATTTTCCCTACTGTTGCACTCTCTGGAGTGGGAATAGTAATTTTTACCCCTATGCTATCCAACGCTTTCCCTACTGTTGCACTCACTGGAGTGGGAACAGTGATTTTTACCCCTACGCTATCCAACTCTTTCCCTACTGTTGCACTCTCTGGAGTGGGAATAGTAATTTTTACCCCTACGCTATCCAACGCTTTCCCTACTGTTGCACTCTCTGGAGTGGGAATAGTAATTTTTACCCTCCCGCTATCCAACGCTTTCCCTACTGTTGCACTCACTGGAGTGGGAATAGTAATTTATACCCCTACGCTATCCAACGCTTTCCCTACTGTTGCACTCTCTGGAGTGGGAATAGTAATTTTTACCCCTACGCTATCCAATGCTTTCCCTACTGTTGCACTCTCTGGAGTCGGAATAGTAATTTTTACCCTCCCGCTATCCAACGCTTTCCCTACTGTTGCACTCACTGGAGTGGGAATAGTAATTTTTACCCTCCCGCTATCCAACGCTTTCCCTACTGTTGCACTCTCTGGAGTGGGAATAGTAATTTTTACCCCTACGCTATCCAAAGTTTTCCCTACTGTTGCACTCTCTGGAGTGGGAATAGTAATTTTTACCCTCCCGCTATCCAACGCTTTCCCTACTGTTGCACTCACTGGAGTGGGAATAGTAATTTTTACTCTCCCGCTATCCAATGCTTTCCCTACTGTTGCACTCACTGGAGTGGTAATAGTAAATTTTACCCTCCCGCTATCCTACGCTAAAAATATTGAATATTGTTTATAAATATTACGTTAATATATATATGTATTAAAAAATAAAAATGTATGTTTATTTTTTTTTAACTTACATTAATTATTTATTAATTTTAAAGTTATTTAAGTATTTTTAAGTATGTTTTAGTTAATTATATATAGTATTTCATTAATTTTACATTACTTTTAAGATATTTAAAAAATTCGATATTTTGACTAACTATATTTTTTACAACTATATTTTGGATTCGATATTTTTGTACTTACCTGTTTGTAGATAGGGATTCGATATTTTGGCATTCTATATTTTTACCTCGATATTTTCGTAGGTCGATATTCTTCTCATCGATATTCTGTCAGTGATCCACCCCAAATACCAACAGCAGCCCACACTATTCTAGCGATATAAGAGCACATTAAACCACAAATAGAAATGACATCGGGGCGAACGCGATGACCATCCCCCAATCCCAGTTCATTGCACCTCCTCTCCCCCTAGCAGTCCCTCTAGGGAATAATATGATATCCGTTTCCCCAGACCTTGCAGAATTTTCGGGGGCAGCATCTACTATATGTAGCTTTTTCAGCCATCAAGTACATATCCATACCTCTCTTCCACTCATCTAGGGTAGGACACTCCCCAGTTCCCCAGTGGTGAGCCCCGTCTCTCCTCACCACTGCCAAGCTGAGGCCACAGAATAATATTTGGGCCCGGGGCAGGTCAATATCATGTGGGATACCCAAAAGAAGGAACTTTAGGTACAGGGGGAGGAGTAAAGAGAATATGGCACTGAGTTCTCCAATGATAACATTCCAATAAGATTGTTTGTGGGAACAGCTCCAGATGCTCAAAGTGCAATCCTATTCGCAAACCAGTCGCTGTACAAATTGCACATTCCTGTCTTGCAATTTGGAATGATTCATCTGACCCTATAACTCTCACTCATCTTGACTTTCGACCATGCTTAGGTGCAACTGCATCTGTACCGGGTTACCACAGGAGCAAGCCACTGGTCCCCGTGCCTGACATCCAAGTTCACTCAGCATTGCACACACATACACATCCTCTCCTAAACAAACATGGAAAAGGATACATACTCAGGCAAGACAACCAAGTACTGTGCGCTACATCATTTTACTTTAAGTAGCCCCTGAAATCCACTTAATGCAAATTAAAAAACACGAGTGAATGGTACAGTGTTGTAGACTACACTGTTAAAGTGCTTATCAGAACCCTTAAGTAAACCTGAATGACCACGACTCTTCCACAACACATAATTCTCTGGAATATTCAGGAGAGTTAAATGCATGTAAATGGCCATGGTTTTAATAAGCAACTTAACCAACACATTTCACTACTTTGAAACTTTTTTATTTTTCTAGGTGTAACCATAACTTTTCTTGAAACCTACTCTTTCAATTAACAGATATGTAATTTGGGTTGTATCTATGGAGCACTTTGCTGCATTAGATTGCACAGTTGTGTAGCACTGTATATGTTGTGTAGGGCTACTCATTACATCCATCTCAGTAGGATAAAAGGCTGAGATCCCCCTGCTGGAAATCAACCTGTCCTGTGGCTTTTAGATCCCTGTAGAAGTTTTCTATGCCTACCTAATACAGTTGTATATTATTTACATTTTTGCACAATTGCATTTATACTGCTCTTCACACCTGATGATGGATTAATGTTATGATGAAAGGAGGAAATCCAGAAGCCGAGGTAGGGTTATAGTTGAAGCTTTTATTGATCTTGGTTATTAGGATGGTCCCCTAGTATACTCTGTAGAAAGCTTGTAGTAATCAGCCCCACCAGGAGCAGCCTCCCTGCTGCTCAGCCCATGTTTCAACTCACACTCCACATCACAAACATCCTCACATTCCATTACATCACCGTGCACACCAACATTCTACACAGCACATTCACACTGGCTGAGCAGCAGAGGCAGAGAAACAGGAAAGATGCATTATATCAAAACCCAGATATAACAATTGAGTATGATGATGGACAGAGCATTCTTCATTAGGTCGAGCTTGGGCAGTGCATGCGCTGCTCTGCGAGCCATGCTGTACTGGAGTATGGACTTGAAGCCCTGCCCACTCTCCACCCATATTTGTCATTGGCTTGTGTCATTGTCCTTCGTAAATGCTGGCTTATGAATCGTTAATAGGCTTGTTAGTCCCTCCTTAGTACCGCCTTGTCTTCATTTCTAACCTCCCATGAGGACTAGCCCTTTTACTTGGTTGTTACAAGGTACTTCTTATTTACTCTGTAGCACTATTTTCTTTAATAGTTTCTCCTACTGCAGGCACTACATGCTTTCCTGCTACATTCAGCGCTTTCACAGGACGGTTTGACAAAAAAAAGCATTTGTTTGTCAACTTGACAAACAAATGCTTTTTTGGGAAAAAGCTCCCCATACCGCGCTTTCAGTTTAATAGCGGACGGTGACCTTTCTTTAGACACGGCTCGTGTAAAGAAAGGGGCGTGGCCTCTAGTGAAAGCGCAGCATGGGGCGCTTGTAAACAACAACCATTTGCAATGCAATAGCTCTCCCATTTTAGAAACTTTGACCTTATTGGTATTGTAAATGACAATGCCTTTTATTATTGCAGGTTTTTTAAACATAAATAAAAGGCATTGTCATTTACAATGCCAATAGCTCAAAATCTCACAATTGCGAGACCTATTGCAAATGCTTGTTTAAACGGATGTCAGGATGCTATATTTCCTTTGTATTTCTGTCAGGGTGCTATATTTCCTTTGTATTTCTGTCATGGTGCTATATTTCTTTTACATTTATGTCCTGATGCTGTTTTTCTATAATTTCTGTACCACGGTACACTAAGAGTGGCCTCACAGCACTAAGGAAATATAACGAACTAGTGCTACTACCTACGTTGCAGTCATGCACAGTTCCTATTCCATACACTTTCTCTTTGGAAGACAACATGCTTGAGGTGTATCTTTGTGTTTGAACTGCCCTGTGATGGGGACTTGCTGACTGGCTTGTAGCGCAGTAAGAGAACTGCAGGGTACCCCTGCCGTGCATCTGTGGAGGGGCAGGACATGATCATAGCATCCTTCATCCCTGCTGCCCTCACACCTGTGCACTGGACACAATCAGTACCATATCACTGCCCAGCTCAGCAGCTCTAGCTGAACTCATCAGTAGGACACACCTGAAACAATAAAAAAACATGGACGAAACAGAGGCTGGTCCAGCTTAAGTATACTTGGGAAGACACCAGCAACACTTATAGGCAGCAGTCCACCCAATGGCAGGGATGGTAGAGAGAGCTAAAGCCTGCTCAGCCATTGGACGTTGCACGTGCAGGCGCGGCCAGTGCAGGTAAAAGCGGCGGGGCGGGTGAGCGTTGTGAGGGGAGTAGACAGACAATGACAAGAGAAACTTTAAAAAAAAAAAAAAATACTTACCTTGCGCTTGCGATGCAGTGAGCGCAAGGTGACTAGTTTTTGTTTTTTTAAATGTAAGTTTCCCTCGTCGTCGTCTATCGACTCCTCCCCACAACGCTCCCCCGCCTTACCGCTCTTACCTGCACAGGCTGTGCCTGTGCATGTGTCATGCCCACCACAATGCATGTTTTATGGCCACTTTCCCAGAACAGTGGGACTGATTTTTCAAAGGGTTAGGGCGGCTACCATCTCGATCTTTAATAGACCAACTCAGTACCTAATTTGTAAAAAAAGCATAAGTGGCAGGGCTCTGGTCAGGAGGCCACTGCAATTTGCACCACACATTGCCACTGCCATGCTGCCAATGATAGCAACAACACAACTACTAGCATCACATTCCTTCAAGTGTGACAATTCTGACTCAGGCCCTAAAGCTATAAGAATGGCTTAGGCAGCAGGTAATAATCATTTCTAAAGTACATTGAATTAATAATTACCTGTTGTTGTGGTCATCTGTAAACTACCACTCATACGAACGGGGGCACCTGAGGCAGATAGCAGGTAGAGGGAGCAGGGGAAAACCAGAGAATCATTCAAATAGGAGATCCTCTACCTGTTGTACTCAGTCATATAATGCTAAGAGTCACTGATATTAAGGCATACGTCTGAACACACTGGCCTTCCGAAATATGAAACACAACACTTTATATATGTAACATAGCAAAAATAGTTTATTTACACATTTAGTTTTGTGATCAGATCATAATAAAGTTAAAATAAGAACAAATCCAAGCACATCCTACCTCGCACACACACAATCATACAAACAAACGGACACATACCCTCGCATACTCAAACGTCCTACAAAATCAGGGTTCACTGTTAAGTAAACAGAGAATGAATAGGCCAACAACATATACCCACACATATAATATACAAAACAAATCACATAATTAGGTGCCTAACAAAATCAATACAATGAAATAGGGCTCAATACATGAATCAGCAGCTTATTCAGTTAAGAAAATGTTTCATATTTGAGAAAAACAATTCATCATTAGGGGGAAGAAGGGGTACATGTTATTGTTAACAGGGAGTTTCAGCGCCGATGCGCGTTTCGGTGATAGACCCCAATCCGGGTCTCACCTTTTTCATGGCGCACTGTTCACATGTCGGAACACGGAAGGACGTGCCTGGAGAAATAAAAAAACAGTCTAGAACAGGCAGCTAAACATTTAACAATACGAAAACAGTGTGTCGTATATGGTACATCTGATACAGAGTCAATCAGTAAAAACGGAAGGCACAGGTGCAGAACGTATAAGGATAAAAATACTGATGAAGGGGGAGGAAAAGTGCACTGAGAGGGTGAATACAAGAAAAGATTGAGCACAAAAGTAGAGTCCAACACCAGCAAGTTCGTGACACGCAATACATAAACACAACAATGTGTGATACACCCGTGACTAGGGAGGATAGCAAAAGAAGAGGAGTATATATATATCGGAATCAAAATGATCCCCATGCTCTAAAACATCAAAGTGACAAAAACCTGTCCACGCATACCTGTTCACGGAATGCTCGAAGTATGCAGCCACAACCCGACTGGAGGGCACTAAAATCAGGACCATAAGAAACCGGGTCTAAAAGAAAAATGATATAAACAGAAAATCGGAAGGTGGTCTACACCTAGGGGAATGTCCACAGTTAGCCGAAGATGCCAAGAGGGGTCCTGCACTTACCAAAGAAGGGGAGTGGTAACCCAAGAATGGATAAAGTCGGGGCTTTCACAAGAGTAACGAAATGAGGGTTCCCGAGGTTGGGGGCGTCTTAGGAAGGAAGCCACTCGAATCACTGTCCCAGATGTCTCAGCATCAACGTAAGCAAAGGAATCCAAGACGATAAGAACAAGCATTGGCATAGCCAATAGGTCTCGCTTTTGGGACCTTATAAGTATTTAGTTATGCAGCACAATATCCTTGGTGCAACAACATCAACTGTTGCATGGCTAAACACTTATAAGGTCCCAAAGGCGAGACATATTGGCTATGCCAATGCTTGTTACTTGTAGTTCTCTCTTTTAAGCCACCGTTATGAACCATGAGGAGAAACTGCAGTTTACCTGTAAATCAGTTTTATGATCCCAAATCTACGTGGAGCGCTCCGATACCCAAGGGTCTTGTCCGTGCAATATAAAACTGCAAAAATAAATAAATTATCTGTGACACAGTTCATGGGTGGATGTACCCTAGTTGAATAGGCAGTGTGGCATACCCCAATTTGTAATGGATGTGGATGTGCCAAGTTCGGACTCCACTTCCTATTTCTTTCTCTTTGATTATGACGTAGTGCTACGCTTCCTGTTCACAGGCTCACCTCTTCTCCTGCTACATTAAATCTAGGGTCATCCGTAGTCAAGAAACTGGGGGAGGTGCACCACCCACTGGGCGTGAAGTTAGTGACCGGCGTTGGTACCTCTAAGAACAATACCATGCATTGCGGGAAAGTTAGCGCCTAGAGGGGGCGTCTTTGTGTGTGTAACATTCTGTTCAGAATATTCCCAGGAAGATTAACTAACATTTAGATGGAGTCAGTCAGAGCATCCCTATGCAGAGAAATGTAGCTTAGCGTGGGTGACTAAACATCTCTGCTAACATTTTATTTCAGTACCAGGATCTCACGAAAATGATTTTACATTCATAAAACATTTCTCTGCAGGCTGACTTTGAGGGTAGTGGAGTGTTTTACAGTAGCCTGGCCTGCCGTGAGAACCTTACTACAAATGCTAAGGGTGTGTTCATGCAAGCGGGCCTGGGGTGCTGGGCTATGCTCCTGTTACTGGAGCAACCTTTATCCATTTACCCAGGACATATGGAGGGCTGACGGGGCTCCAACATGAGGGCAGTGAAAAGTAAAAAGCGTCAAAAGTGTGCATTTGGTTGACTTTTACAGTAACCGTTTCTGTGATGTATTCTTGACAACATTCGTGCCTAAAGTACCATTACTATTATGATTATAATATCTGCGGGTGTCACTTGCAGGAGTGCAAGATGTTTGTTTTAGACTGCCTTTGAACGCGGACCTGGTATTGTGTCCATGTCGCCATGTTTTTTCAGTGACCAAAGTTGGTTTTATATAGCACTTCCCGATGAGGTATTAGTGTCAAGCACGAATCTAGTGACGTTGACGTGGTGGCCAGCATCGTTGCGATCCGGTCTCACCTAATTGCCTCATCCACATTGCACTCTTCGCCACATATCTGTGTAGCTTGCACCTAGATGTGGGGAATAAATGTCAACCACCATAAGAACACCTTATTGCTTTTCTAAAAGAACGTAATTATGTTTATTAAATGTTTTATTCAGTGTAAGAGCAAACTTTTTTTCTTCAAAAAAGCGCCTTGACTGGGATAATAAGCACTACATATATGGAATTGCAATACACAGTACATTCAAAACGTGGTGTGCGAGAGAGGCTGCTCGCAGTATGGCCTACCAGCACTGTTCACCTTGTGGTGTGTGGTTTGTAAAATGGTTGTAATGAGCTCTGGTTACTTTGAACTCAATCTAATCATCTTTCTCCTAAGGCGCCCCCCACCCCCTCTGTGAATAGATGTTTAGCTTCGGAAATGTAGCGGCACGACAAGGGGAAAAGAGCAGCTAGCAGCTGTCACTCAGCCACATTTCTGTTAATTAAAAGCAAGCAAATGAAAGGCTTGCCTTCCTGTCCTATATGTTTGTGCTGGTTAATAAAAGCCCACAAGTAAGCACAAACCCGCTACATAAAAACACAGCTAATAGGTGCCCCAAGCAGCAACATAATGTTCAGAACAGTAAAGTGCTACATTAACGTACAATGTTACGTGCCCCACATACATATATAATGCAAAAAATTGCAAATCAAGTAATTTTGTTGACAAGCATTTCCACGTAGTATTCGTACGCCCACCACACCAATAAGCTTTCCCCCCTCCAACTTTTAAATGCTTGTTTATACCAAATCCTAGGAATGCCGAAACTAAAAAAATTATCAAGTAAGCATAACCCATTTGCAAACGCATAATATAAAAGCCTACTTTTAATGTCTACACCTCCAAACCATGCTAATGTTTATCGTAGGTGGAAAAATAAGTTACACTGCTATGCGCATATTAGCGCATTTAAAAAAAAACTATAACAACAACGTGCCGTAAAGTCTATTCAAATACAGGAATTTTTTAAAAAGCATGATTAAGTACGGTACGGTAATAACCCATACTCTCAAAAACACAATTTATACGTGGCTATAACTGTAATATCAGTGAAAGCCGCCAAATACCAACATTAATGCCCTACAAACATTTGAAAAAGTACAATTGGAAGAGATGTGCACATTCGCAAGTCCGAAGCATAATCTGTATGCACCGAAAAATAAAAGTAGTTACAATAAATGAATTTTGCAAAAACACAGAGCATACACAACAGTTAGCTATAATACTTAATAAAGCAAAATGTACAACCATAACAAAACAAATAAGGAAAAAAACGCCTACCCTCATTCCCCATACTTCCAGGCCTCTGCTTACGTTTGATTCCGTATTAACCAAGTATGCGCCAACACGCCATATAGTAACAGAGGTAGTATGTGTCCCTAACTGCACATTAATACTACAAAAAATAAATGTTAACTTAAAAACAGCCCTCTAAGTGTACCACAATTATATAAAAGCAACAACATTTTACGAAACCACATCAATTGAAAGCACACGCAGACAACACCTTAGCAGAAACCCCCCAATACATAAAATGCTTGTTTTTACCACACTATATAAACGTAATTCACTGATAAAGAAAAAAGGCCTACCTTTGTTGATATATCTCTGCAGCTACGCGAATGTTCTAGAGCGCTGTAAAAAAATCAAACAGTAAATGCACATTCGCTAATAAAATAGGTAATCTTTATGCGTCCGTAATTGCACCCTATTGTTAGTAACAATATTTCGCAAATTCAAAACACATTCAATAAACTTTATTTACAAATAAACTAAATTAAAGCCTACCTTTAGTCCGTATGCTGCCATTGTGGTACGTTAATGAAATATACGCCTTCTGAAATTGCCTACCTTTTGTTTATGTACCTCAGGAGCTACACGAATGTTCTAGATTGTTGTAAAAAAACAAGCAACAGTAATCGCACATTCGCCAATAGAAAACGTAATGTTTATGCGCCCCTAAGTACACCCGAATATTAGGGAATCACCCGCCACATAGTAACACAGGTAGTATGGACCCCTAACTGCACCTTAATATTTAGAAACATAAATGTGAACTTAAAAAAAACAACCGTCAAAGTGTCCGGCAGTTATATAAGACCAACCACATTTTTCAAAACACACATTAAGTCAAAGCACACAAAGGCAACACCTAGGCAGTAACCTCCCCCATACATAAAATGCTTGTTTGTATAACATTCTATATACGTAATTCAGAATAAACAGAAAAAGCCTACCTTTGTTTATGGTTCTCTGCAGCTACGCGAATGTTCTAAAATGCTGTATAAAAAAAAAAAAGAAAAACAGTAAGCGCACATTCGCTTATCAAAATACGGACCCTTAAGTGCGCCCTATTAATTACAATTATTTTAAAACACAAAACACATTAAGAAAAGTTAACCTACTGATAAATTTAAAAAGCTTACCTTTAGCCCGTATGCTAACGTTCTCATACGCCAATGAAAAATACGCATTTGGAAAATGCCTACCTTTTGTTTAAGTACCTGAGTAGAAACACGAGTATTGGAGATCGCTGTCAAAAAAAGGCAACAGTAATCGCACATTCGCCAATACAAAACGTAATGTGTATGCGGCAAACATTGTACATGGCATTAAGTGCAAGAGCAAATTAAACACACAAAATACCAACGTGAAAGCCCCTGAGGCATTTACAAAAATACAGTTAAAAAAGTCAGTAACACATAATATCTACCACCCAAGCAAACCCCCTCCCCCTTTTTAATGCTGACGTGCTATATTACAGGTATGCTCCAAAGTGTACCTAAGCGTACTTAAGCGTATATCAAGGTGAAAAACGCATGTCATACATTAAACAACACGTGCTAAACATAAACAAGTGAAGCTCTGGACAGCAGAGACTTCGGCAGCGGGGGCGAGCGAGCGCGGCAGCCTGGGCTTTTCAAAGCTGACCAGACGCTCGTGCGTCATGGCCTTTTCCCCGCACGGCCGGCATGTGTTTCCAATTATCGCGCCCGCGTCTGGGCACGATAATGGGAAACAGATGTCGGCCCTGTGCGCGTAACCGCAGGAAAAAGGCCATGACGCACGAGCGTCTGGTCAGCTTTTGAAACCCCCTAACATAAAGTCTCGCCTAGCAGCGCTTGCGCGCTACTCGAGGCTCGACCTAAAAAAGCTCACCAGCATAAAAGATAGGGCTATACCAAGTACCCTGAAAAGCAAGCTTTCCCAGACTGTCTGTCCATGAGCCTCAAGTGCCTCAGCAGGGTGAAATGTGAAGGATGAAAGTGGGACTCTAGCAAAGAGAAATTACAGAAAAATATCAGAGGAGTCTCCGCCCTTCCCCACCATCCACAGCATATGGACACGAACGAGAGAGTATAGAGCGTGCCCCTTCTATTGAAAGTCTAGCCTTGTTTTAATTCAGTATTTAAACAATGTGTATGCACTCAAATATAGGCACAGTGCTTTAATAAAAAAACATGCAAAATGCCCTAGTCTCATGTTCTCCATTCAGATCATCAAGATCCCAATGTGGTTGGGAAAAACAGGTACAAACAGAGGACCTACTGTGGGAAATTAGGTTATTAGTTGTGTAGGATTTGAGGCCTGTGCAAGTAATAGATCCACAATTTCCCCTTAAAAGGAACCTAGCACCCTATTGAAGCCCTTGAGTCTCTCAGGGTAGTGAAGCAGAGCAGTCCAAGGGGTACTCTGGGGAGGTGGTGTGGACTAGTAATCACCATTCGCTGGCACGCAATAATAACACTCAATAAATGTCCAGTCAGTGCTTTTTCTTTGTAAAATGGAAAGTACATTTATTACACACACTACTAAATGATACTCATTAATTTACAAATATATGCATAAGGCAGATAGAAAATACCTTAGGTTACATTATGAAATCACATTTGACCCCTAAAGGTTAATGACCCCCAAAACCAGACAGCACATCACTATTGGGAGAGGTAGGGGGTGTCACTTTAAATAAAACAGGTCTATGGACGTTGTCAAGGGTCATCACATTAAAAGACAAATATTCCACATGTTAAAACCACCATCATTTCTGTAATCAATAATAGCCATGTGTAAATGCAATAATTACTGTCAATAAAGCACTTCAATATTGTTCAACAATCATTGTCTACCTAAATGGTTCATAAGTCATTGAAAATAAACATAACATGTGCAGCTGTCTTTTTTACACACTTTCAGGCCACATAAAATGGAGCTATATCACATGCCCCTACAGGGAGCTGCACTCCCAGTGAAGAGCAAAAACTCCAGCCTTGGGAGTGCCTTAATAGCAATGAAAATGTCTGTGGGTCGTAGGTTTCTGGCCCCCACAAACATAGGTCACGCAGGGGGAGGAGGGGGCTGCTGTGCCTTTTGCAGCCCTTAAAACATTGTTGGTGGTCCCTGGGCCCATTAGGGAGCCACCACAAAGCATCCTTTTAAATAAAAAAAAATAGCCCTGCAGAGCATTATGTGGCACTACCTTGAGGGAGCATGATAAGCTGTCTGGCAGCATTTTTTTTAAATCTCCGCGGCCTTGTGTGGCTTCCTTCTGCTTTTTTTCTTTTGGTTGGGGGTGCTCGGTCTCACCCGGGCACCTCACAGGGCCTTTTTTGTTCGGGGCATCTCATCCTGCACTTATGGCGTGGGAGCCTGCGGCATGCTTCTCCCCTGCCTGGTCCAGGCCAGAAGGCGGGTGATGGGTCGATCACCGGACAAGCAGCCTCGGTTCCTTACTGCTGGGCAAAGTCGATGAAGAGATGGCGCCGAGGGACGATGCGTCGAAATTCGAGCCGTGCGGCGTCGATGCGGCAAAGCAGGCGCTGTGTCGATTTCACAGCCGTGAGCAGGTGATGCACCGATTCTTCAGCAGCGAAGCAGGGGCTGCGTCGGGGTCAGAGCTGGTGCCACACACACCGGTGACACAGTGCTCGGGACTCGGGCTGCTGTGATTTTTCTTTTTCAGCGGCAAAGCAGGCAATGCGTCGATTCTTTAGCCACACGGTGCTGCTGCTTCGAGAAAACGAGCGCTGAGAGTAAATGCGTGGCTTTTCTCTTCAGATCACGATATTTTGCTGCCAAGGGCTCAGGAACTGGATTTGGCACCACTTGGCAAATAAGGGCTCTCAGCAGAAGAGCCCAGGCACTTGTATGTGAAGTCTTTGGCCCAGAGACCTCTTAACAGGAGGCAAGCATGCACAAGCCCTTGGAGAACCTTGGTAGCAGGATACAGAATACAAAGTCTACTCTTTTCACTCCCAGGACAGAAGCAGCAGGCCAGCACAACAAAGCAACAGGCAGAGTGGCAGTTCCTCCTACAGCATCTAGCTGTTCGTCCTGGCAGAATGTCCTTTAGTCCAGAAGTGTTCTGATTTGAGAGTGTCAGAGGTCCAGGACTTATGTCCCTTTCTGCCTTTGAAGTAGACGAACTTCAAAGAAAAGTCTTTGTAGTGCACAAAACCCTGGCTTTCCCTGACCTGACTCCAGACGCACTACAGGGGGGTGGAGACAGCTTTGTGTGAGGACAGGCACAGCCATATTCATGTGTCGGTGACAACTCCTTCCAACACTCTAGCTCAGGAAAGCCCATCAGGATATGGAAGGCACACGTCCGCTCCCTTTTTGTGATTGTATAGAGTGAATGCACAAGAGCCCAACTGTCATCCTAACCCTGACGTGGATTCTACGGACAGGCAGAGGCACAGAATGGTTAAGCAAGAAAATGCCCACTTTCTAAATGTGGCATTTTCAAACACGCAATTTAAAAAACAGCTTCACCAAATGATGTACTTTTAAATTGTGAGTTCAGAGACCCCAAACTCCAAATCTCTCTAAGCTCCCAATGGGAAATTATACTTGAAAGATAATTCAAGGCAATCCCCATGTTACCCTATGGGAGAGATAGTCCTTGCAATTGTGAAAAACCAATTTGCAGTATTTCACTATTAGGACATGTAAAACACAACAGCACATGTCCTACCTTTTAAATACACTGCACCCGGCCCAGGGTGCTGCCTTGGGCCTAGCTTAGGGGTGACTTACATGTAGTAAAAGGGAAGGTTTGGGCCTGACAAGTGGGTGCACTTTCCAGGTCGAAATGGCAGTTTAATACTGCTCACACAGACACTGTAGTGGCAGGTCTGAGACATGTTTGCAGGGCTACTCATGTGGGTGAAACAATCAGTGCTGCAGATCCACTAGTAGCATTTGATTTACATGCCCTGGGCACACCTGGTGCTCTTTACTAGGGACTTATTAGTAAATCAAGTATGCCAATCATGGATAAACCAATCACCAATACAATTTACACAGGGAGCACTTGCACTATAGCACTGATCAGCAGTAGTAAAGTGCCCAGAGTCCTAAAACCAGCAAAAAGAAATGCAGCACACAATAAAAAAACAGGAGGTTAGACGCAAAAAGACTGGGGAAATCACACCAAAGATGGCAGGTCTAACACGGACGCTGGCGGTCAACATGCACATTCCCTTTACCAAGTGATAACCTTTGGTGAGACTCACCCAGAGTAAAAAGTTCAAAACCGGGTTTTTTTTTTTTAACCTTGGTGCACTGAATGGGCGGAACCCAAATGCAACACTTACCATTTACCACACAGTCTTACATTGGCTTTTGTGCCAATTCTGAATTTTGCACATTGTAATTGGGAATAATTTAGGGCAATGATGTTTTATTATTTACTTTATTTGAATGGATATAAGTATGTGAGTGCAGAAACTCATGGTTCCCCCCCTTATGCCGTGCTGTGCTCGTGCCCGCCCACACACGCTACACGCCGAGGAGGAGGAGGAGGAAAGTCAGGAGGAAAGACAAAGTGAGTTGGAGGCTGGGCTGTTTTTAAAAAATTAGGTCAGTCTTCAAGTTTGTACAACTTCCTTCCTGAGGCTGCCTGTGAGGCTGGTTTTCCCCCGATGCTGTGCTGACGCCACCGGCAAGCTTGGCTTCATATGCTGTCTATCCATCCCTACATTTAACTGCATTTCTGGGGGCCTCTGCAGCTTGTTTCACTGGTGTTGCTGCTACAGCCGGAATCGCTGCTGCTGTTTCTGCCCTCTGCCACTGTACCCGGCTCACCTGTGGAGACGGATCGGTACGGGTGTATAGCAGGACGGTAGCTTAGCGGGGGGCAGCAGGTGCTGTGTCACATAGTGATGGAACAGCTTTATCATCAACGGGATTGACTGCCCTTTTCTACAACTCAGTGTGGGTGGAGGCGGGAGCAAGTCTAGGGGGGGTAAGTGGACCAGCATTGTTCCTCTTGCTGCTTGCCATATTGCTCAGTAGTGCTTTGTTGTGGGGACACTGCACATCCCACTGTTTCCAGCACCAACTGGGGCAGGATTTCGTCCCCCCAGACTGCATGCCTGGATGGGCAGGGAGAGGCCGGAAGGAGCCTGTCCGCATTTAAAAACGCCCAACAGTGCCTGCTCAGCAGTGTAGTGCTTGGAACTAGTTTCTTTGGGATGAACTTTAACTTGTACACTGAAACCTCCTTTCCCTTAACATGGGCAAACGGAAGCTGCACACAGGGAAAGATAATGCCTCCATCAATTCTCAACCAGGGACCACACTGGACTCCTTCCTAGTCTGCGCTGTCCGTGTGATCTCAAAGGAGATTGAATTGGCAGAAAGGCAGCTATCTCTGGATATGGGCGAAAGACTCTGTTTTGTCAATTCCTGCATGACCCCTGTGCAAATGGTGTCTTTAGAGGGTGATGTAGATCCAGATGCAGACGCAGGCAGCGAGATTAATTCCATACAACCCAAGGGCATTTCTCAACCTGTTATTATGTTTAGGGAGGGGCCATAATCGGAAATGGGCATGCCGGCTATCCCTGACCCCTCTGTGATAACGGTTGTGAGATCATCCCCGGTAACCTGAAACAAGCATTGGCATAGCCAATAGGTCTCGCTTTTGGGACCTTATAAGTATTTAGTTATGCAGCACAATATCCTTGGTGCAACAACATCAACTGTTGCATGGGTAAACACTTATAAGGTCCCAAAAGCGAGACCTATTGGCTATGCCAATGCTTGTTTCTCTGGATTTCCCTTCTCTTTTTGAAACGCAGGAGCAGCCACATTGTCGTGGTGTCACCAGGGCTTTAAGTGGAAGCTTTTTCAATATTATATACAAGCCATAGTTGCTGCTTATTTATCATATGCAACTAACAACCATTGACAAAGCCAATAGTCCTGACTGGTTGTAGGTATGATGTTACTTGTTGTATAATATATCCGGATGTAATGACAGAAACAGCAAAATACAAGTCGGGCGGCACACTATGGCTAAGCACAGGTTTTTAGCTTACGTGTTTTTAAGCCACGCCCTTAATTACATTGGCCACGCCCCTTCGAGAGACCCCCCCCCCAGTTTTTTCATCCCACTTAAAGCCCTGAACACACCCAATGCTGTCCAACAATTCCTCTTCTGTGGATAACACAGTAAGGCCCGCACTCTCGGAATACTCGTATGGTATTTTTCCCTTTGAAAGGCATTTTCCCAACATGTAATTAAAGCACCAGGTGTGTCTTTGTACCCAGTGAATGTTCTTGGTACCTTTGCTGGAAAGGGATGGGAGATCTGCGGCTGTCTATTAATGAGAGGAGTGTAGCCACGCCCTTGCTCTGGTTGGGGCAGTGATAGGGTTAAGCTGCGCAGCCTCTTTGCACTGACGCCCGAACCCCGATGATTCTCCAAAATACCAGGCACGTGACGCAAGCATCTTTGCTCTGAGAGAAATCCAAACGGGTTTCAAAGCTTTCTTAAATACTAAAATAGACCAGCCGAAATGTAATGAGTTAAAACTTGGAAAGATGACATGTTTTAATGCTGAAAACCGGCTAGACTGTGTTTCGATCCAGCATTTACAAAGCAAATATTTACAGTCACTGAATTGTGTGCAGGCTGAAGTTTAAATAGGGGTTTTTATTAGAAGTATTTGGAAGTAAGGTGCTACTGGCATGAACGAGGATAAAGGTACGGAAAAGTCTGCAAAAAACGACAGGCAGCGCGTGGCCATTTAGTAAATATTTGCACAGCCACGCCAACAAGTGCTGTGTAATGGACTGCCTGCAAAACACCGATAATTGTTAACTAGAACAACTTTAAATGGAATAATTATTTTTAAAGGAAACAGATAAGCAGAGATCCGGTTCAGACGCGTGCGTGGCTTTTAGGGCAGAGCCTGCTCGAGGAGCACGCTTGTGACCTACATACCAGAGGGAGAGAAGTCCGACGGAACGCTAACTTGCCTGTGCCCATTACCTGCCTGCTTCTACACCCTACGAACAGTGACGAGGTGAGGTCTCTCCGGATACCCCGCAGAAGGGCTTCCGGATATAAGCAGATTCCTGAGCGGCACATCTCACCTCTGTTCTCGTGCAGCACCTGCACCTCCACCTCCTCGCGGACACTCAGACTTGTTACGAGGAGTGAACCGATTGGCTGCGCCGTTTGCGACTCGGAGTCACTTTGGAGCTCGGGGTGTGTGAGCCTGTAGCATTAAATTACAGCTCCACAGGTGGCATGGCAGTACAGGGGCTAGTTCCCCTTTTATTTATGGTTGCAGCCTGACGTTGCCGCGAATGTTTGCTTCTCCAGCGGTTAATGCAACAGAAAGACTAAGTGAGTAATTCTGATTTTTTTTTTTTAACTCAGCAAGTGGATTAAGTAAAGCTAATCTGGTAATGAGAACGGATTGTGTTAATGGATTAATTTCGAAAGCAATGGCTAGAACCGCAGGAGATACAATAGAATTAACCCTCTGCCAGCTGTCAACGCCTTACAAGGTCAACACGAATCGTGTTTACGTATTGAAGTCAGCTCTGCGGTGCATTCTTGTTTGTAAGGTGCTAGTGAGGTCATATGTAGGATGTTTCAGTAAAATAAAGTTGAGGCTCTGGATTTACCACGCTGTAGGGGGTTAAGGTGTTGCGATTCAATTCTAAACAAAATATGCATGCTACCGAAAAACGAGCACTTTAAAGGGAGGACATGTAATAGTGATTGACGTTCAAAGGGAATTTGTGTCTAGTGGTTAAGGTGCCAATTTATCAACCCGAGGATCTGCGTTCGAACCCCTGGCTGCCACGTGACAGAAGCTAGTCTGATTATTTACAAGTCAATTAATTTATCTACAACTAAAGATGGACATGTAGTAGTATACATTTGAATAAACATGCCACCCCCTTTGATGTACCTGGTGTTGTACAGTACTCCACTTTTTCCTCAGCTATGATCGCACTATACAATTTATCATTGTATGCGAAGCATGGTATTTATTCCCCCAAACCATTAACTGAACAAAACGAGCGACGGAAATCATGTGGGGAGCGGGGCCGCGAGCGGTGAGCCGCAGAAGGTGAGCGAAGCCGGAAACTACGGGGCGCATCGGGGGACATGGAGCGGGGGCGAGCGAGGCGCGGCAGCCTGCAAAGCAGTCCCAAAAACGCTCGTGCGTCGTGGCTGGCCTTTGGATGAGTACGCGCGGCAGACATGTGTTTCCACTTATCGCACCCGCGTCTGGGCACGATAATTGGAAACACATGTTTGCCGCGCGTACCCATCTCAAAAAGGCCAGCCACGACGCACGAGCGTTTGTTGGACTGCTTTGAAAACTCGCTTACAATAAGTCTTCGCCTCTAAGCAGCGCTTGCGCGCTACTCGAGGCTCGACCTAAAAATGGATAAAACACCTAAGGGAAAGGTACAAACGAACGTTCGTGGGGATCATTTTGCACTTTTCCTCCCCCTTCATCAGTATTTTTATCCTTATACGTTCTGCACCTGTGCCTTCCGTTTTTAGGTCGAGCCTCGAGTAGCGCGCAAGCGCTGCTCTGGCGAGTCTTTAAGTAAGGGGTTCGAAGCTGACCACACGCTCGTGCGTCGTGGCCTTTTTCGGGCGGTTACGCGCGCAGGGCCGACATCTGTTTCCCATTATCGTGCCCAGACGCGTGCACGATAATTGGAAACATATGCCGGCCGTGCGGGGAAAGGCCATGACGCACGAGCGTCTGGTCAGCTGAGCAGGCTCGCTGCGCTCGCCGCCCCCGCTCCTCCATTGTTGTCCTTGTTATTGCTTCTGGGAGGCGCTCTCGCCGCTCGTCCTGTTTACAATCATCGCTTTCCTAGACTTTAACCGCCTCCGTTTTATTCTGTATCCCAAGGAGCTTCGAGTCCGGGGCTTAGGCGCTAGAGGCCTCTCCCGTCGTGGCGCTTTCTTTCCTTCTTCAATGCTCCCCGTCTCCTGCAGGCGGGGGCCTTTGTTTCACCAAAGCGCTGTTCCTTTGTCCGTCCACCCTCGGTTTCGGCCTGGAGGATTTTTGGAAACGGCGTTTTTAGCTTGGATCTACATTAGCGTTTCTACTTTCAACAATTTTATGGAGACATCAGTGTCTAACCAGCTTGTTACTGTCAATGGTGGAAAAAAATGTGAAGGTTGACTTAGTTGATGTTTAGTGGATTAGCACATATTATTAAAATAAGACATATGCACATAACACCTGAAGCGGTAGCTTTAGTTGCTAAGTATTTGTAATCCCAAATATAATCCCTTTCACTACTGGCATTCTTGCTGCAAAATTGAAAATCAAAGTGCTGGTCTGAGGATTTTCACCATTTCACTGGTTAAAATCAAATAATATTCTCCTAATTTGTCTTACCCTGCCATGTCACTTTCTACTATTTATATGCGTGCACTACTCTGGCTAGGCTTCTACCTGTGACCCTTCTGAGTAAAAGAAATGGGATGGGGCAGCATAGAGGAGATACACAGGGCCATAAAGAGGACAGAGTAGCTGGGGACGTGAAGTAGAGGGAGAAGGGCATAGGGATAGAGATGATGCAGACAGATATGTGGGTTACGGAGAGAAGTAAAGTAAGTAGATGATGATGATGTAACCAGAAGGAAAGATAAATCGAGTTAGAAAGAGGAAGATGTAGGTAGAGGAAGAGAGGTGTAGGAGCAGTTTTAAAGTGTGGTAGAAAGAGACCGAGATAGGGAGAAGGACATATAGAGAGAGCCAGAGGAGTACAGTACTTAAGTGCTGAGGTAGAGAGCAGTGTAATGTAGAAAAAGAGGTGAATTAGAGAGAGGAAAAGTCAGTTAAAGGTAAACAAAGGAGCAGCGGTAGAGAAATAGAGGTAGTCCGAAAGGATAAAAACATTTAGAGAGATAAAGAAAAGGGAACAGAGGTAGAACGAGAGAAAGGGGAGATTGAGAGATGAGTAGTGAATAAATGGTGTTGTCATTTGTTTTTAAACTTTAGTTTCATTTTCCTAAATTACAAAGTAAAAACACATCAATAATCACTTTAGGTCACCATTACACAATTCATTATATGCAGGTATAATATCTCCTGAGCTCAAATTGCACTAGCAATGTTAATTACATTACAGTAAGGTCTCATAATCAATACATCAATGAGGATCATGCATTCCACCAACGGACATGGTATAATCTACCTTGCATCTGAGAATTATGGCAATTCAGCACTTCAGTGGCCCCCAGATATCTCTTGGTCCTGAAGCACACGGTAAGAGTGGGATGCAGACTTTATAGTGCTAGGTCCTTGAGCCAACTTTCTTTTCTGGGCTTTCTGCCCCATCTTGAGGTCATTTTGAACCTGCATTTCCCCAGCAGTAAAGTCAGTGCAACAAATTTTTGGCTATGTTTGGGAACCTCCTTAACGTATCCTAGAAAGGCCAATATTGTTGTCACCACTGGTTCACAGTCCACCATTTCTTTCAGAACATTTGTCAAATCCAGCCAAAATTAGCATAATGTGGGGCATCACCAGGCCATGTGTGACATGTGTGCATCTTGCGGCCCACATCGCCAGCAATTTGTAGTAGATGCTAACCCAAACCTCACCATGCTGATGGGCGGGTCATGTGCGCGGTGTATAAAGTTAAAGTGGATTAGCCAAAAACTCCGGTTTGTTGACACCCCTTTCGTCTAGTGGCAGCAGTGCCTCCACTGTGCATCTGTAAATTCAAGGTTAAGCTCCTTTTTCCCCTTTGCTTTAAATATATACTTCCTCATTAGGGATTTCCCTAACATAATATCACACATTTTGGTGAGTAGCTTATTGGGGTAAGAGATTGATAGGAGCAGTGTAAGCAGCGACCATTCCTTGAGTACATCCAGCAGACTCCCATAATATAGTCTTAAGGAGGATTTGAGCCTGTGATACGTCATTACATCAAGTAGAGTCACACAAGTCCCATCTAGATATTCCTCCAGTGAGTTAAATCTATGGTGAGTAAAAAGATCTCACAGCACATGCAAGTTCTTGTGTTTAAATTGTTGCTTGGGGCCCTTTCCTGTGGTCATTACCATGTTGGGATTATTGGCCAGAGGAATCAATAGTTAAGTATAGCCTCTCAATACCAATAAGCTTAGCAAGCCTATCCCAGGGCAATATGATGCATCTGATGGTCTATATTTCTCGAATGGGTCTATTACGTGGCTGTAGCAGTGCTGCACTAACAGGATCCGAGTCCACTAGTCCAGCCTCCACATAACAGCGTGGTGCTTGTCTATGGTTATGCAGCCAATAATCGGCAGAATATGCTTGAGCAACTAGATAATACATTTCAAAGTTATGCACTGCAAAACCCCCTCTTTCATAAGGTAGTTGAAGCTTATGCCAAGCAGTCCACAGTTGCCGTCCACCCCATGTCAGTCGTTTCATCAATGTCTGTAATTGCCCAAAGAACCCCTTAGAGAGGGGAATTGATATATTCTGAAATAAATAAAGACGTTAAACCAACAAAACCATCTTCATCAATTCAGCCGACAACCAACAAAGGGAGTTTTATCCATTTTTCAACTGACGCTGTTAGGGAACCATACATTTCCCATAGTTTTCTCAATCAATCAATCAGCATTTGTCACCCCTGGGAGTATCTGGGCGCTGGGGTCTTTGTCAAAAAGCTGCATCTTATGGAAACGGCGGGAAGAGGCAAGAAACGAGCAGAAAAGGCAAAACAGAGGGCAGTAAAACGAGCTAGCAGAAAAGGCAAAACAGAGGGCAGACAAATACGCAGAAGGGGCAAAACAGAGTAGAAGAGGGCAAAACAGAGGGCAGAAAAACGAGCAGAAAAGGCCAGAGGGCAGAAAAACTAGCAGAAAAACCCAAACAGAGGGCAGAAAAACGAGCAGAAAAGGAAAAACAGAGGGCAGAAAAATGTGCAGATAAGGCAAAACAGAGCAGAAGAGGGCAGAAAATGAGCAGAAAAGGCAAAACGGAGGGCAGAAAAGGCAAATCAGAGGGCAGAAAAACGAGCAGAAAATGGCAAAACAGAGGGCAGCAAAATGAGCAGAAAAGGCAAAGCAGAGAGCAGAAAACGACTGGTTGTGGTCAGTAAAATACCAGAATTGCTTTCTGCTTGTTCAACTGCCTCTATTTAACTGTCTTGATAGAAAACGACCAGTAGAGCTCAGTAAAATACCAGAATTGCTTTCTGTTGAGGGACTTTCTTTTTTTTATTTTTCTGGCAACTGGCTTTATTTAACTTTCTTGATAGAAAACGACCAGCAGAGGTCAGTAAAATACCAGAATCACTTTAGCATTCTCTAGATTCCAGTCCATAGAAATTGTCTTCCATGAGCATCCGTAGACAGTAATATTTTTTTCAAATCTTGTATTTTCAGTGATATGACCATCGAAGGCCCTGATTTTATATTAAAAACAGAGCTTTGGACTATACCATTTCCAGCTGAAAGGCAATATTTCTCTACATGTGTTCCCTGTTTGCAGTTTGGTGCTTACTTTCCCTCCATGTTAAAGAACAGTAGATGTTTCAGCACACAGGCTAATGTGCTGCATAGCTAAATACATATAAGGTCCCAAAGGCGAGACCGATTGCATTGCAAATGCTTGTTACTGATTGACTCTGTATCAGATGTACCCAGGGCCGGCGCTAGGCATGGGCAGTGTGGGCAGCTGCCCAGGGCCTCGCGCTCAGCTGAAAGATAGGGGGCCCCGCTTCCGTGTGAAAGGCCACACTTTCACAGTTAGCCCACCTGCTCCTACGAGGCCCCCTGCCCCACACTATCACAATACACATCTTGAGACGACCTTGCTGGTCAGGGCGTCGTCGTGGCATTCCTGGGGGTGCAGGGGTGGGGGAAGGTACAAACAGAGTGGGGAAGGCACAGCAGCCAGGCCAGCAATTATGGCTCACAGTGTCAGGGGAGGGGCAGCACCTCTGTTAAGTACCGGCCATTCCCTTTCTACATTTTGTTGCTAGGTGACAGAAGGCCCCTTTGTTTCCAGGACCAGCTGGACACAGGTAAGGCGAGGTGGATGAGGGGAGGAGGGAGTAGCCAGATCAACTGGCTTTTGTTAACTTTTAATCACCCATTTTTTTTTATGGGAATGTGTATTTAAAATGTATGTAGTACTGCCGGTGCTGGGGCAGTGTTTTACAAAATGCCTCGTTACTGCTTCGAAGGCCCAGGGGAGGAGGCCCCTTTCCCTGGGCCTCTAAGCACCAGAGCAAGCTGCGAGGTCCAGGTGTGGGGGCCCCTTCCTGGGCCTTGTAGCTAGTACTCCCTCTTTTCTTTCCTTTATTTGTTCCCCTGTGAAATTAATCCAAAATATAAAAACGCTTTTGCTGGAAAGGTCAGTCTCTTTTTCTGACATTTTTCACTTCCAAAGTGCAGCCTTGGGATGGAGAGAAATAAAAGGTTCAAAATGTAAAAAATAACTAAAGCAAGACAGAGTGGGTCGAAAAGGGGCCAGATTGATTTTATTCACACCCAAAACACATTAGTGCCACTTTACAGAGTTTGCCAGTGAAGCGCTACTTTTCTGTTTTCCTCGGGCGGGGAAGTGCACCATTCCTGGATGTACTGCAATACCTGCTTGATGGGCGGATTCGAAAACAAAATGCATACTGCGGCTCTGTATTCATGAATGTGGTCTTTTTAAACGATATTGCTTACGTTTTGTAAGGAGATAAGCAATGGACATTGAAACTGGTCCCTTCCGGCCCTGTAGTCATGGCCTTAACTTTTCATGCAAAAGCACTCATTGATTTCTGAATAATAAGTGCAAAAGCGTTAAGGTAACCATGTTGTTCCTGCTTACATTTCACATGCTTTTACTTAATCTTGCATTCCTTACGAGTATTTGCTTTTTCCAGGATGTTGTCACTTTTTTTTTTAGGCAGCATGTTGCTCTTGTCTAGTGCTTAATTTGAATTGAGTCGCCTCCAGGTGTTTATAGCGGGGTGCAATTGGGTTGTAGTTGAAGGCAGTGCGAGTTTCTCTCAGTGGGGCAGTATGGTGTTCAGTGGGGGAGAGGATGTGGCACTATGGTCAGAGCTGCCGAATTTGGAACTGGGGAACCAGGTTCAGCCTTCATGACCAGTCCACCAGACCACTCTCCTGAGAGAGCACATTTCCATGCTAGACCTTAGAAGGCCCCGAAAGACCTTAGAAGAGTGGTGTCTGAGCACCAGCAGGTGGACCATAGCAGTGGCAAGTGTAGGTTAACCTTGAAGGCCTGTCCACTACAACCCCTATTGAAGCGCGAGTCTTTTGGGCAGGCCTACGAAGCAGCACACCCTAGAGCAACAGTGACTCTGTCATTGAGGTCACAGAACCCTTGAGGAGGAAGGCTCTAGGGCGGTGCGACCGATGAGATCGCACTGAGGCGCTGACTTCGGGTGGGGGCGTCATGTTTGCAAGTATATTATGTTTCTAAAAGCCCTTGCTGCCTCCTTCCTGGCCTCCAGCAATTATCGGCAACAATAAAAATGTCATGATAACTCCGGTGATTAATGTTCTTCCTAGAGAGAGATGGAGTTTTGTCAAGTGGAAGTTTTGGCTTGTGGAAAGGTAGCACAGAGGGTTAATGTGCCTGCTGCAAAGAACATGTACCATGCAGATCACTAAGTCCACATAATGTAAAAAGCCAGTGGGTTACTGCTTTTGTCAGAGAGATCCTATTGTTACTTGCAGTTTATAAGTCAAAATCCTAACATAGAACAATGAGCTATTAACTGTCATCTAAGAGCTGCATGCAAACTGCAAGGTATAAATTAGAGCGTTATGGTTTTTTCCCCAGCCTTTGATTATCCTAATGTTGCAAAAAGTGTTCATTTGGACAGAAATCAATTCTGGTTATTAAAGAGATCCCCCAACCATGGTATTACGTTCTAAATTCAGAGTTTGTGTTTCTCCAGATCAATCACTATTAAACTATACTGCCTACTAGTATGATTCTCATGTGACTCCTAGTCCTTTGTCTTATGTAACATTACCTCTTGTGATTTACACACGTATGATTGATTGTCTCTGTGTAATGTGTGATATAAAGTTCTCTGACACCCTACACTGGTATCAGTGGCGCTGTAAATCAAATTAAATGCATCTGAGCGAGAATGTGGTTATGGAGACTTGAGGAGCACTGTTAAAGGGTGGTAGTGAGGGAATCCGTGGCAGAGCGAGTCATTGGGGGGCACCAACATTGTCGCACAGGGCTCCACCAGCGCTAAAGGCGGCCACTTCTACTTCCTACAGTTCTAACACCAAATCAAAAACGTTGATTTGAAAACCCCTTGAATCTGAAGCATCGCTTCAAGTCAATGTATGATTTAGCAGTGGTCTCGGTTGTTCTAAGTCTTTTTTTATTTATGTACAATCTTTATTTGTTTGCAATGGTGTCTTGTAATTTTGTACTATATGTGTTGTGTTTTTGCACTTAACATAATTCTGGCGAGTAAAGAGCCCACACACAAAAAAGATTGTCCTACGTCTCTTAGCATGTGCGTGTGGGATACTGGGGAGAGGATTTACGTTAAAACAAATTGCAAAGTATTAATGTCATCCTAAGGTAGCACAATAATGGCACAGAAAGATAAAGGAGCCTTTTGAAATTTGCAATTATATCCATGGTGTGAGAGGTTTTCTCTTGTCATTTTATATTTTGAATGATCCGCCCCTCATTACCTCAACAGGATCTCCCCCCTTTATGAGGCAGAACTGGAAATTGTATCATGCACTCATCTGGAAACAATCAGTTAACGAGGAGTAAATAATATACATCTTTGTGAGACCTGCACCTAGCTTTTTCATCCAATGTGACAAATGTAATCCATTTAATACAGTTTTAAAGTATATGGACTTATTTCATTTGTATATTTATATTTTTGTCCTTTTTACTGATATCCACGTTAGGTCTCTTCAGGGATGCCAAATAAGATCAATAGTCCTGCGATGTCACTTTCTGTGATGTCACTTCTTGTGATGTTACCAAGGGCGGCTCCTCCACTAGGGCGGAGGAGCGTCACCCCACTACTTTCTCGCAGTGCGAGAAGCAGAAACACAAAATGCTAAACTACCATTTTATGTTTCTGCTTCACGCACTGCGAGAAAGCAGAAGTGTTTGGTTGGGGGCGGGCGGGTCTGCTTTAGGGCAGGGGAGGAGTGCCTTGCCCACTGCTAAGGGCGCTGACTGTTTGGTCGGTCCTCTGGGGCCGACCAAACCAGTCATGCGCACTCTGGCCTTTCTCCATGTAGGCTGCAATGTAGCCTACATGGAGAAAATGGCCTCCCCATAGGCGCCTGGCTGGTCGGCGTCCCGACCAATCACAATGCTGCCATTGCAGCGTTGTGATTGGCTTAGGGGAGGGGAGGGAGGCTGCCTGCTTCCTGTTCCTGCCAGAGGCAGGAAAGCAGGTCAGGAGCAGAGACGACGCGGGAAGGTAAGTTTATTTTATTTTTAAATTAACCCCCCCGCGCACGCGAACCCCCACGAGACCCTCCACCCGCGAGTCATGCCGGCCGCGACTGGATGTTACATGCAAATTAGAGGGGCCTCACATCTTCCCTTTCGCCCGGGGCCCCAGAAGTTCTAGGACCGGCCCTGGATGTACCATATACGACACAATGTTTTCGTATTGTTAAATGTTTAGCTGCCTGTTCTAGACTCCGTTTTTTTATTTCTCCAGGCACGTCCTTCCGTGTTCCGACATGTGAACAGTGCGCCCTGAAGAAGGTGAGACCCGGATTGGGGTCTATCACCGAAATGCGCATCGGCGCTGAAACTCCCTGTTAACAATAACATGTACCCCTTCTTCCCCCTAATGATGAATTGTTTTTCTCAAATATGAAACATTATCTTAACTGAATAAGCTGCTGATTCATGTATTGAGCCCTATTTCATTGTATTGATTTTGTTAGGCACCTAATTATGTGATTTGTTTTGTATATTATATGTGTGGGTATATGTTGTTGGCCTATTCATTCTCTGTTTACTTAACAGTGAACCCTGATTTTGTAGGACGTTTGAGTATGCGAGGGTATGTGTCCGTTTGTTTGTATGATTATGTGTGTGCGAGGTAGGATGTGCTTGGATTTGTTCTTATTTTAACTTTATTATGATCTGATCACAAAACTAAATGTGTAAATAAACTATTTTTGCTATGTTACATATATAAAGTGTTGTGTTTCATATTTCGGAAGGCCAGTGTGTTCAGACGTATGCCTTAATATCAGTGACTCTTAGCATTATATGACTGAGTACAACAGGTAGAGGATCTCCTATTTGAATGGTCATCTGTAAACTAGCCAGACAGTGCCACTTTGTGGCAGACTATCACAAGCGCCGGTGTTGACAATTAAGTGCCAGTGCTCAGTACCGGAATCTACCGGCTCAAATTAAGCACTGGGCAAACTTCTCAGAATACTTAGGAATGGCATTGAAGATATAAAAAAGGGGAGATTTTATTTCTCCATTAGCTTGCATTGGTGTAGAGCAGTGTTTCCCAAACTGTGGTCCGCGGACCCCCAGGGGTCCGTGACACATTCCCAGGGGGTCCTCAAGCAGCAATTTTAAAAGCACAACAAAGTTCCTTGTAGAATTAGCAGTTTTCCAGCAACAATAAAAGTGTCAAGATAACGTCAGTGATTAATGTACCTGCTGGAGAGAGATGAGAGTTGTGTCCAGTGGCAGCTTTGACTTATTTAATGTAGCACAGAGGGTTAATATGCCTACTGCAAAGAACGTGTACCATGCATTTTAAAAAACAGTGTTTTATGTGCATAGGTTAGTGGGTTACTGCTTTTGTCACAGAGATTCTTTTGTTACTGTGCAGTTCATAAGTGACAATCGTAATCTAGCACAATGACCTATAAACTGTCATCAAAGAGCTGCTTGCAAACTGCATGGTACAAGTTAGAAACATATGTTTTTCCAAGTCTTTCATTATCCTGATGCTGCTAAAAAGTTTATTTGGGTGGAAATACATTTTTATTGTTAAAGTCAATGCTAACCACTGTGTTATGTTCTGAATCCTGAGTTTGTGCTTCTCCAGACCAAGCACTCTTTAAAAATGCCTACCAGTATGAATGACATGTGAATCCTACACCTTGTAGTCGCATTTGCCTTATGTAACATTTTCTATATACTGATTTACACGTATGAATCATTGTCTCTATGGGGCAGATTTACAAGGAAAGTGACTCAGTGTGTGCCGCAAGCCATTTGGCTGCGCCGCACTGAGTCACTTTCAAACACAGGGATGCGACATATTTACAACAATGTGCCACATCTCTGTGCTTCCCCCTGCGCTGGCGCAAAAACTGCTGCCATGCGCCTGCACAGGCACCCTTGCACCATGGTGCAAGGATGCTCATGCGTCGTGGGGAGATTGTTTATATGCAGGAAGGGCTCCCTTCCTGCACATAAACAATCAGAAATGGCGGTTTTCAACTTCTAAGTGTGCTGCATTAGCACACATAGAACTTGCAAAACGTCATTGTTTTACTGATTGTTTATGTGCAGGAAGGGACACCTTACTGTACATAAACAATCACCAGAGGTGATTTCCTCTTTCTATGCGTGCTGCAGAATGCAACACGCATAGAAAGAGGAAAAAAACAAGGAGAAATGAATACATTTCTCCTCGTTGCGCCTCCCCTGTGGAGGCATAGCATTCAGACACATTTCCAGATTTACGATTTCTAGTAAATCTGGAAATGTGTCTGGTTTCATGGGTGTTGCTTGGGAACACCCACAGCAACACCCATGGAACGCCCCTTTCACGCAAAGTGCTGTGTGCAAATGGGCCATATTTACAAGACCAGGAAAAGTCACGCAGGGTGGCTTTTCCTGCCTTGGAAATATGGGGCACTAAAATGCGCCACTGGTGCGTCACTTTTTGTGACGCACCCGTGGCGCAAGGGGCTTGTAAATCTGCCCCTATGTGTGTGTGATGTAAAGTGCTCTGACATCCTACAATGGTATGAGAGATGCTATAAAACAAATGAAATACATGTGACAGAGGGGAGAGCCCAGAGAGATGAGAGGCACTGTTGGAGGGTGATAATAAGGGAATCATTGAAGAACCCCAGCAAAGATTGTCGTATCCTGGTTCATAGTAAGGTCATCATTTACTATTCTTTAAAAGCTGATACAATTCAATATATAATGATAAATTTGTTGTAGAATGCACCATTGTTTCCTAAATTTTCTTGGGGGAGAGCCTCCCAAAGCCCCCTTTGTAGTGGTCAGGCTCACTCACTGCACTTGGTGTGCACTGTATTGGGACTGGTCTGAAAACATTTACCAGGGCTGGTTTGGGTTTCCAGTCTGGCCCTGGCTGAAGCCTTGTACTGCGAAATAAAACCAACCATTTAAAAGTTAGTCACGGAGATGCAGCACTAACCTTCCCGTTTTTGCAAATTCAATATAAAATACTACGGGCCATATGTATCAAAAAAGAGTTTTGCGATTCTCAAATTGCGATTTTTAGCGAATCGCAATTACAGAATCGCAAAATGCAATGTATGTAGGATTTGCTAAAAATTTTGAGAATCCTACATATTCCTTATTTGCGAATCGCAAATTGAGACTCGCAAATAAGGAATACCTTCCCATTCATTCCTATGGGCTAGAAGGCCCATAGGAATGAATGGGAAGACATTCTCAATTTGCGATTACCAATTAGAGAATCGCAAATTGAGAATGCAATTTCAAGGTTGCAAGGGTGCCAAAAGGACACCCTGTTGCACCCCTGAAATATGCATGTGTACACATTTTGCGCACATACATGCCCTAAGGGCATGTATGTGCGACATATGGCACTTTTAAAAATCTAAAAAGTGCTTTTTAAAGAAAATCGCAAATTACCACCAACTTCAAGTTGGTGGTAATTTGCAATTCCTAAGGCCAAATAGCAAATTTCTGGTGCTTCCAGAATTGCATTTAAGGAATCGCAATTTGCAATTCCTTAATTGCATTCACAAAATAGAGAATCGCAAATTTTGCAATTCTCCATTTTGCGATGGCCTTTTGGGATGATACATCCCAAAGGCTTTTTCCAATTCGCAAACGGGAAAAAGGCTTGATACATATGGCCCTAAAATCCTTAGTAATTTGAGTATTTGTTTTGTGTGCACACGTGTGTTTATTGTTTTCGAATTACTGTTTTAATGTTTGAAATTTAATTCATACAAATTGCTTGGGGGTCCCCGGCTTCCAGTGATGACTCAATGGGGGTCCTCAGGAGTCAAAGGTTTGGGAACCACTGGTGTAGAGGAAGTTTGAAGTGGAGGAAAAAAGTAAAATAACATATTTATCTTTACAAATCGGCAATATTCTCTCCTAAATCGTAGTGTTTGCATGTGTGCCAACTACACGCTGTTTCTATGGGTTCCAGAAAGGTATACAACTAATTTCATACAATATATTCGGAAAAGTTTCCAAAAAAATAACACTGTGCATCAATACAGACATCATACATAAAAATACTATAAAAATGAATCACATTAAACTGGCTTCAAAAACTCATCACATCACATTTGTAAGTTCATCCTTGTACATCTGGTCAGCTCCATATGCTACATAACATATTTAAGAGAAAAACGAAGAACCCTCACTTACTAGAACTATTTATTTACATTGCACCTTCTAAACATGCCTCCTCTTCAACGCCGGTCATACTTATGAGCCCGATTGCGTCGCGCTTACACCACACAATGTGGTTCAGACGTGGCGCAACCCAAAAATGAGATTTATGAAGCCACGCAAAGCCACTTTGCTTGGCCCTGTGTGGCCCCATAAATCTGGAGTAACGCAATGCAGCGCAAATCGCTCCGTTGCGTTACTCTGCCCTGGGGAGGCGTTCCATGGGCATTGCATGGGTGTTCCCATGCAACTCCCATGGTTGTTGACGCATGCCCAGATTTACCAGAACTGGTAGACCTGGGAATGCTCCAAAAAGATATGCCTTCCCAGGAGCAGCGTAAGGATGAAAAATATCTCTATTTCTCCTTGTTACTTCCTCTTGCGATAGAGGAATGTGCCTCTCATGATTGGTTTTGTGCAGGAAGGTACCCGTTCCTGCACAAACAAAATCCTGCATGCAACACAGGCACCTTTGCAGCATGGTGCAAGGGTGTCTGCATTGGCGCTAAGCCGCCAAAACAGCGCCAGCGCAGGGACAAGGATCAGAATGCGCTGTATTCTTTTAAATACGGCACAATCCTGCCCTTTCCCTGTGACGCGGCGCGAAAAGGTGACTTGCTTTGCTGCGCTGCACCACATCCTCATAAATATGCCCCTGAGTTTATCAAATAGATGCTGACACTTGCCAAGGCTTTAAAATTGATACAGTTCTTGCAAAAACATACATATTGCCTCCTTACATCATAGCATATGAAATTCTTTAAGCATCGTTTTCAAATGCTATTATACTATGTATAAAGTGCAAAAAAAGAAAGTACAAAGTACATTAATTTTCATTTCTCTAGCCATCACACATGCAATTAATTGAGCTGTTTTATTCCACGTTGCAGTAACACTAATTAGAACATTGGAATGTTTGGAGCTCCATTGAATACAATGGAGTGCTCCGAGCTTCTACGGGCCGGTAAAGGCCCGCAGAGCAACATTCCAATGTTGTTTGAACAAAGGCCTCTCGGAGCCCTAAGGGATTTCAATCCCTTCGGGCTCCGAGAGGCCTTTGTTTAATTTGTTAGAACATTCTGCCCTCTAGTGGCAGAATGTTCTAATAGCCTTATAGCCCTTCGTAGCTGAGCTATACCGGCTATTAAAGTCCCGCTCCCTTGTTAAAGGCCCTCGCCTTCGGCTCGGGTCTTTAACGCTGGAGCGGGCCTTTAATAGCTGGTATAGCCCGCTACGGCGTCATTTTTGTGCCCTCCAACTGGGCCTCATCCATAATTTCCTAAATTGACCCCGTTTTGGTTTAATATTTGGTAAGCTATCTACATCGAGATATATATCCTCTTGCCACTAAACAATAGGCCTTCATGCACTTCCTGTCCCCTTTTCCTTCTCCTTTTATCTTTTTATTTTGCAATCTTCATTTTGATATCATTATCCCTTCCTCTTTCACTTTCTTGTCAGGTGACGGGTTACTTACCTATATGCACCATGTTCTCCATTTAGTTCCTTATTCCTTCACACCTTAGAAATGTATATAATAGGTGATTCACCAAGGTGATGTATGTTGTGACCTTTTTAATCATTTATCTTCGAACTCAGTGTACCTCGTCATTTTAAATTCTTTTTACCTAGGAATTATCGTGGCTTTCCTGATGAAGGCGTCACGCCGAAACACGCGTAGAAGACGATCCATCAATCAGCCACTCTAGTTATTTGTCTTTATTCTCTTTCAATTATATTGCACTTTGATATTTTTTGTATGAATTTGTCTCCATTTTTGCTTGTTTGTTTATATTTATGTTTGTCAACTGCACTATGTATTTCTGTAAGTCATGTAAAGATACCATATTATGTACGCAATGAACAGCATGATACCATATTCTTCAACATGTTTTTAAATATTTTGCATTAAAGTAATGAATTTTTAAAAATGTATCTGTAGTGTACACTGAGTTCTTATATCATGTTTTCAGCTTGTATGGTCTGTTAATCACCATAGACCTATAGTTGCCGAGGGAATTTCTTGTCAATTATATAAGGCTATATTAGAACATTGGAATGTGGAGCACTCCATTGAATACAATGGAGTGCTCCGAGCTTCTACGGGCCGGTAAAGGCCCGCAGAGCAACATTCCAATGTTGTTTGAACAAAGGCCTCTCGGAGCCCTAGGGGATTTCAATCCCTTCGAGCTCCGAGAGGCCTTTGTTTAATTTGTTAGAACATTCTGCCCTCTAGTGGCAGAATGTTCTAATCGCCTTCGGCTCGGGCCTTTAACGCTGGAGCGGGCCTTTAATTGCCGGTATAGACCGCTACAGTGGGCTATAAGCAGGGCACAAGTCCTAAAAAAAGAAGTGGGGGGACGCTGACGTCACGACAGGAAGTGACGTCACGAAAGGTGGCTTTCACCATCAGACTCATTGCCTCCCCTCGCTCACCCCTTAGATGCGATTGCATCAGAGAAGCCAGCGCTTGAGCAGCGTTCTGAATGAGCTCCGATCTCGCCCCAGAGAGGCCAAAGAGTGAATGTGTGGCTCCATTTGCTCCAGTTATCGAGCTCCCGGTAAAATAAGTGGGGGGACGTCGTCCACCCGCGTGGTACCCCGACTCGAGCCCTGGCTATAAGGCTATATTAGTAGCAGCATTCCCATTCTAAATCTAAAACAAAGTGCTTGTGCACAAGGGTGGCATGAGGTCTCATTGTATTTTTCCATCCCAGTGTTGAATTTATTTCAATATACGTATGGATGAGTGTTGATCTGAACATCCCCTGCTGTTTTTTTAAATGCATCTTTGCTTCTGGATGGTTCTGAGATCTCTGTAACTCATAGGTGTTCACGCAGTGAAGTGAAGTGGTCGACGATCTAGAGAGAAGGTAAATCCATCTAAGGCTATTCCCGAGCCTTTGGCCCTCATTACAAGTTGGTCAGTATTTATACATTTATACATTTACACACATGGTAAGTACCATTACCCAGGGTGAGGTGTTTACCTCATGTGGTAAATACCCTTTGAGCCAAGTTTTCAACATGAAAATGAGGCATAAATTGCAGAATCGTTTTTTAACACACAAAATTCGCCATGTTTTGCCTTTTTTTCCGGGTCTTTCCCTGATAAATTTAATCAGGTTTTACCCGCTGCATTTTATTAGGGGAAGCCACAACCCCAGATAACACAACTCGTAATTCTGATCTCCGTGCAAACTGTTGATTGTACAGGGATTGGAATTTAGCCTTTAAATCCCCACAATCCCGTCCCATAAAATACAGATGATTTTACCTTTGTGGGGAATGGAACAGAAAGAGTACCATCCCCCTTTTGAAAATTATAGAGGGAGAGGACCTGCAAGATGTCGGCCATCCGTGAAGCGGCGTTAGACACAGGGGTGGCCGAACCCCATTAGTCTCCCTCGATATGAAAGCATATGCCTAAATAAAGTGAGAAACTGTCTCAAATGTAACCTAGGGGAGGATTTCTCTATGGAAAGAGGATGTAGTGTAATGGCCAGAGCTGCTGACTTTGGAGCTGAGGAACCAAGTTCGAATCTCGGGACGGCTCAACATTCTGTGATTCTGGGCAAATCACTTAATCTCCCTGTACCATAAAAAATTAATGTGTTGTTGTGTAATGTAACCGGTGCTCATGTAAAGCGCTCCAGTACCTTCAGGTCGAGTTTGCACTCTATAAAACTGCAAAAAAAGCCTGTAAACAACATAAGGGGTTGATAATATGGTGAGTACTAAAAATCAATACTTTGCATTTACTGTCTTAAATTTAAATGTATTTGCACTCGCAGTACTGCCCAAAAGATGGCAACAATGTAAGGAGAGCGATCGTGGTTCTACAATCAGTGCTGCGTCATCTGCATACAATAAACTGATCAATGCTTCCCATACACATATGGTACATCATTTGACACTAGCATTAACCATGATACATGGTTGTTAATAAAAAGGTAAAATACAATGGTGGCTAATGTGATAATCATTAGATACCCAGGCTCCCTTGGGATTAAGGGTTGCTCTTGTAACACAATAAGTTTGCTTACCCCTTTGTCATCTTGAACTCCTAAATTAGATCCCATCTCGTGCCAAACCTCACTTATCAGACTTATCAGAGTGCAATAGAATATAAGATCTAATAAGTAAGATGGCCAATATAGTCCTACTCTGGAACCTTTCCTGACTTCAGTATGTGACATTGTCAACGGAATAATCCAGATTTCCTTGTCAAACGCAAAGAAATGTATGAGGGCCGTGCCACAGTGTGTTGCGTCTCACGCAAAGGGGAGCCGAAGAACACTGCAGCTACATACTAGAAAACGGCATTAGGACTGGGAACTACAAATCCCATGAGCCTCCGCGGTTCTGACGTCAATGACGTCAGCGCGGGTCTGAAGCGTTCCATTCAAAGGACGCGCTGAGTCACGGTGAGACGCCGATTACTTTACCATTCGAGCTGCTGTGAAGAAGGAGGCGGGTAAGGGTGCTTCGAGCACCAAACATCCTTGACTTTGTTCTCCTCATAACAGTGGGCTCTTTTCCTTGTGGTGGCGACTGTGGGGGTAATCACGCTGCTTCGGTCAGTTGCTCTGTTGGTGGAACTCACTTCAAGTTCCTTGCAGAGCAACCTTGCAGCCAAGCCCTCCCTCTTGTCGAGTGTTGTACTTCTGGACATATTCCCATTTAGGGGAAAAACTATTCAGGAGGTTTTCTCACGTTGGCGAACCATTCGGTTTATGCGGGAAAACCATCCTAGTTCATTGCCATGAACTGGCGATTGATTCACTAAATCGCATTACTTCACTTTGGTTTTCAGCCCGGAGCTGTGGGCTTTTGCATTTTGTGTTCAAGTTGTTTCTTCCAAGTTGGGGGTACGCTTTCCTGGAAGAGGGAGCATGTTCTCGAGTGTGAGTGTGTGACGATACAGTGCCATTAGCGACGATCTTACTCCTCTGCTCAAGACGTATTGAACAGAGGACAAGTCTTCCAGCCCTGAACATTTGGTGTGCCTCCTACTTTGTATTATTAGTTACGCCTGTTTCCTTATGTGTTTAAAAACAGGGGTATAGAGAGGGAGCAGGAGGACGGCTCTTCCACACCCCTGTCTCAGCGAAAAGGAGTAACTAAAGGGTATGTCGTATTAGGTTCTGTGAGACCTCAGTAGCGATGCATGTCTGGCGACTAAAGGTATAATGTTTCCTTATGTGTCCTCTCCAGATTTAGCTGAAATCCAATGTCTGAACTTGTAGAATCGCAGAATTGAAGAGGAGGCTTTATCTTTCTTTACAGGTACACTCTTCAGGTTCAGCACTACTATTTCTGAGAGTTAGACTAAACAGAAGCTGCTATAGGTTATATCATTAGTTACACCTATTGTTGTTTCTTTTCACAGGTCTCCCTCCACGCTGTCCCCTTCCTTCCCTTCCCCCGCTTGACCACTCCATGGAGTCTGTGTACACATAGTCAGACCGTGGTGGTGTCGAGAGGTGGACCAAATTTAGCAACGTGCGATCCTGAGGAGTTTCGGCCACGACAGAGTAATCGGCCCAAGGATTGTATTCCTCCCGGTCGTACGTTCATGATGGCCACCCTAGATGATGTGATCGCGGCGTTACATGCAGTACAAGTCGAACTAGCAACTTCCAGGGCAGAAACCGCTACCCTACAGGCCGCGGTTGATAGACTGCAAAGAAATCCTTTTCGTGCAGGCACATCTTTAGCGTCTCCTTCCCCCCCTCTGGTGGTAGAGATACCTATCTCTGTTCCTTTAGCCAACCCTGAGAGGTTCCATGGGGAGAGCAGTAAGGTACAGGTCTTTCTCACACAAGTACTCCTGCATTTCTCGTGTAAACCTAAGGCTTTTATCACTAACCATGCACGGGTAGCCTTCCTGATTTCTTATTTAGCTGGGGACGCCGCTCAATGGGCAGTACCCCTAGTAAAGAAGAACGATCCAATGCTTCACGATTGGGATTCCTTCCTCCAGGATTTCGAGAGAACTTTCAATCGGAGGATGGCTACCCTCTCGGCCGACAAAGACCTGTTGGAGCTAAGACAGGGGAACAGGGATCTCATAGCATACCTCAACGACTTCCGCCGGCTAGTCACCGAGACCGAATGGCCTGAGGCTAAACAGACCGCCATCTTTCATAAGGGCCTTCGAGAAGAAATGAAAGATATCCTGGCTCAAATAGAACCACAACCTGTGACCTGCGAAGATCTGATCAGATTGGTTCTTCGTTTGGATCATCGCCTCGGTGAGAGACGAGGGGAAAACAAACGAAAGGATCGAACCACCTGGAGAATGGACCAACCTAAAACATATGACACCCCGCCTACACACAAATCCGAACCGATGGAAATAGGAGCAGTCCGTTCCACTCTTACCCATGAAGAAAGGGAATACAGGCGTAAGAAGGGCCTGTGTATCTACTGTGGTAAGAAAGGTCATTTCATCAAGGAGTGTTCCCTGAGAACCAGGTACCCACGCACGGAACCCCGCAAACAATTGGCAGCCACTTCTGAGGGTGCGGCGGGAAACGACTGGGCTTGAGGACAAAGGAAGGGAATCCCTCAAGCAAAACCTACATCCCTTCTTTGACGGAAGACACCCCGTGTACTAACCACTTCTTTATGGAACTTTCCCTGTTGATAAGAGGAGAATGGTGTCCAGTCTCAGCCATGTTAGACTCTGGCGCCACTGGGTGCTTTATGGACAAGGAACAGGCCATATCCCTAGGGTTAGATCTACAAGAAAAAGACACACCGGAAATCGTGTTTGCTGTGGATGGGAGATGCTTAGAAGCTGGTCCTATTCGGCTCCAAACCGAGGCTATGGAAGTACGTCAAGGCAGGGAGCACGAAGAAAAACTCGTTTTCAACGTCATACAAGCGCCCCAATACAGGATCATCTTGGGGTTACCCTGGTTGAACACAACCCTCACGTGGATTGGGTGGAAAAGACAATACATTTCACCTCTGTTTACTGTTCTACCCATTGCGTTCCTCAAGGAATCAACCCGGCTCGGGTATTGACAGAACGTCACCACATCGCCACTGCAGCTGAACATCCGGTCACGTTACCCCGCGAATATCTGGAGTTTGCCGATGTATTCAACGACGTCAAAGCCGAGGTACTCCCGCCTCATAGGCAGTACGACTGCCAGATTGAGCTGGTACCAGGGGCGGTTATTCCCACAGGACGGGTATACGCCTTAACTGAACCAGAAAACATACACCTGCGGGCATATCTAGATAAGTATTTAGCGCTGGGGTTCATCCGTAATTCTATGTCTCCCGCAGCTTCCCCACTGTTTTTTATTCCCAAAGCCAACGGCGACTTGCGTGCCTGTATAGACTTCAGGGCCTTGAATGCCATCACGATTAAGAATCGGTATCCCTTACCTCTGATACCGGTTTTACTGGAACAGGTGAAAAAGGCTGTCATATACACACGGTTGGATCTAAAAGGGGCCTACCATCTGGTGCGGATGCGCAAGGGAGATGAGTGGAAGACGGCATTCAAGACGCGTTACGGCTTATACGAATATCTTGTCATGCCTTTTGGGTTGTGTAACGCGCCTGCCGCCTTCCAGTTTTTCCTGAACGACGTACTGCGCGAATATCTGGACCATTTCGTCGTGGTGTATATCGATGACATTCTTATCTATTCACCTACCATTGAGAGCCACACCAATCACGTACGAACTATTCTACGTACCCTACAGGAACACCAGCTTTACTGTAAAATCAGTAAATGCGAGTTTGGAGTTAACACGGTGGAATTTCTAGGTGTGATGCTAACTCCTAGGGGACAAGAAATGGCTGAAAGGAAAATAACAGCAGTAAAAGAATGGCCCACTCCAGCTAATGTCAGAGACATTCAGTGTTTTCTTGGCTTTGCCAATTTCTATCGTCGCTTCATCAGCCACTTTTCATCCCTGGCATCTCCGTTAACACATCTGTTACAGAAGAAGGTTCCTTTTGTGTGGACTAAGGAAACACAAAAGGGGTTTGAAGCTTTGAAGGAGGCGTTTGTTTCCGCTCCAGTCCTGGTGCACGCTGATCCTGATCGTCCTTATATCGTGGAAGCGGATGCGTCTGATCACGCAGTGGGAGCGGTGTTATCCCAACGCCATTCCGATACGGGACAATTACATCCAGTGGCTTATCGGTCACGAAAGCTCAAAGCTGCAGAGCGCAATTATACTATAGCCGAAAAAGAACTCCTGGCTATTAAAGACGCCTTCCAAGAGTGGCAGCATTTTCTCAAAGGAGCTAAACACGTCATCACGGTTTATACGGACCATCGGAACCTACAGTTCATGACGGCAGCACGTCATCTATCCCCCAGGCAACTAAGATGGACGCTGTTTTTCGCCGAATACAACTTTCTGGTCACCTATCGACCTGGAAAAGACAACAAGAAAGCCGACGCCTTAACTCGTCAAACATGCACTCAACCATTGGAGGAACAGGCAGAGAAAGCTATTATCGGTCCTCAACATGTTCTATGCGCTACTGTAACGGAACCCTTTCTCAAAAGCATTGCGCAGAAGGTTCGAACCCAAGAATGGAAGACATGGCTGGCAAAACACCCAGAGTGGGAACTAAGTGAGGGCCTACCAATACGAGGAAAACAGCTGTTGGTCCCAATCCCCTCACTTCAAAAACGGGTTTTCGCCTGGTGTCATACCCTTCCCAGTGCAGGACACAACGGCATGGAAAAGACCGCTGAGAGAATGTTGCGACAGTTTTGGTGGCCCTCCCTAAAAACTGACGTCCGTACATGGGTCACGGAGTGTGTGACATGTAACCAGATGAAGACCTCGCATGCCAGACAGGCAGGACTGCTTCAACCGTTACCCACCCCAGATCAGCCGTGGGAAAGCATATCCATGGATTTCATCGTGGGGATGCCAGCCGATAAAGGATACACGACAATCCTGGTTGTGGTGGACTACCTTACTAAACTGGCCCATTTCATAGCCTGCAAATCTTTGCCCACGGCAGGTCAGTTAGCCCAACTGTTGTTGGTACATGTGGTACGGTTGCATGGGCTTCCACAAGTGGTGGTTTCGGACCGTGGATCTCAGTTCACTGCCAAGTTCTGGAAGGCTTGGTGTGCAGCCCTCAAGATAACGCCCAGTTTGTCTACAAGTTTTCACCCTCAAACTGACGGCCAAACAGAAAGGGTGAATCAGACCTTAAAGCAGTACCTGCGGTGTTATGTGGACAACACCACAGAAGCCTGGGTAGACATGCTATGGTTGGCTGAGATAGCCTATAACAGTGCTGTACACAGTTCTACAAAAAATTCACCGTTCTTTTGCACTTATGGGTTCCACCCTAGGTTTAGTCCCCTTGTACATCCAGTGAAGTCCGAGGCCCTACCGGGAGTTAGAGAGAGAGTGCTTCATATACAGAACACACTGAAAGACACTCAGAAATGGGTAGGGGAGGCCAAGGACAGGTATAAGGCTTATGCAGACAAACACAGGCGTTTGGGTCCTATCTATAGAGTGGGGGATTATGTGTGGCTTTCTACAAGGAATATTAGGTTCAAGAGATGCAGCATTTTTAACCCCAAATATATTGGTCCCTATAAGGTAGTGAAGCTCATCAATCCAGTCGCGGTTAGGCTGGCGTTGCCCTCCTCCCTGAGAATACATCCGTCCTTTCATGTTTCTCTTCTTAAACCCTCTCGTTCTGCTGCCAGTCACGGTCCGTCTCCGGTGTTGGTAGACGAAGATCTGGAACATGAGGTGAGGGGTATTCTAGATTCAAAAATACATAGAACCAGGTTATGGTACTTGCTTGCCTGGAAAGGATATGGGGACGAGGAGAACACCTGGGAGCCAGCATCAGGGGTGCATGCCCCGCGCTACGTCGCTTCCTTTCATAAACGCTTCCCGATGAAACCATGTCTCTGTCAGTGTTCTTCGGGAGAGGGATGTTCTGTTGCGTCTCACGCAAAGGGGAGCCGAAGAACACTGCAGCTACATACTAGAAAACGGCATTAGGACTGGGAACTACAAATCCCATGAGCCTCCGCGGTTCTGACGTCAATGACGTCAGCGCGGGTCTGAAGCGTTCCATTCAAAGGACGCGCTGAGTCACGGTGAGACGCCGATTACTTTACCATTCGAGCTGCTGTGAAGAAGGAGGCGGGTAAGGGTGCTTCGAGCACCAAACATCCTTGACTTTGTTCTCCTCATAACAGTGGGCTCTTTTCCTTGTGGTGGCGACTGTGGGGGTAATCACGCTGCTTCGGTCAGTTGCTCTGTTGGTGGAACTCACTTCAAGTTCCTTGCAGAGCAACCTTGCAGCCAAGCCCTCCCTCTTGTCGAGTGTTGTACTTCTGGACATATTCCCATTTAGGGGAAAAAACTATTCAGGAGGTTTTCTCACGTTGGCGAACCATTCGGTTTATGCGGGAAAACCATCCTAGTTCATTGCCATGAACTGGCGATTGATTCACTAAATCGCATTACTTCACTTTGGTTTTCAGCCCGGAGCTGTGGGCTTTTGCATTTTGTGTTCAAGTCGTTTCTTCCAAGTTGGGGGTACGCTTTCCTGGAAGAGGGAGCATGTTCTCGAGTGTGAGTGTGTGACGATACAGTGCCATTAGCGACGATCTTACTCCTCTGCTCAAGACGTATTGAACAGAGGACAAGTCTTCCAGCCCTGAACATTTGGTGTGCCTCCTACTTTGTATTATTAGTTACGCCTGTTTCCTTATGTGTTTAAAAACAGGGGTATAGAGAGGGAGCAGGAGGACGGCTCTTCCACACCCCTGTCTCAGCGAAAAGGAGTAACTAAAGGGTATGTCGTATTAGGTTCTGTGAGACCTCAGTAGCGATGCATGTCTGGCGACTAAAGGTATAATGTTTCCTTATGTGTCCTCTCCAGATTTAGCTGAAATCCAATGTCTGAACTTGTAGAATCGCAGAATTGAAGAGGAGGCTTTATCTTTCTTTACAGGTACACTCTTCAGGTTCAGCACTACTATTTCTGAGAGTTAGACTAAACAGAAGCTGCTATAGGTTATATCATTAGTTACACCTATTGTTGTTTCTTTTTCACAGGTCTCCCTCCACGCTGTCCCCTTCCTTCCCTTCCCCCGCTTGACCACTCCATGGAGTCTGTGTACACATAGTCAGACCGTGGTGGTGTCGAGAGGTGGACCAATTTTAGCAACGTGCGATCCTGAGGAGTTTCGGCCACGACACAGTGACCGCGGGTTACCTCAGTGGGTGCCTAAGCCACGTCGTTGTGACCCTCCCCCGGAAGTAATTGCAAGATTTGGACCCACCATTTACAATGCAGTCTGTTAAATCAGAGAGAGGATCGTACCAAGGCAAGAACCCCCCCATCTGACCTAGTATAAGCCCTGCAATAAAACCAAAGGAAGGTAAACCACTTCCTGACCAGAACTGAAAGATTAAGCAATATTATCCTTGACTGATTGCATCTCACATGATTAAAATTGAATATGTGCTTAAAATTCAATAGGGTTGCGGCAACACAGTTGGAACAGTCTCTGCCATGCATGACAAAAACACTTCTCCCATTTGCCACACTGCACTCACACTTTTACTGTCCATCCGTAACTAGTGTGGTACTACTTAAGTGTCCTCTTTCTGACTCCTTTTCACAAAACACAGTAAGATCACAACTCTGGTCTTCATGCATGACGTCAAAACACTGCCCACTCACCCACGGAGCCACGGGCAGGCAAAGTATGCTGGGCGAGGGAGTAGCTTTGAGGCAATATTGACTACAAGCGTCCCTCCCCTCCCGTGCAGAGCTCATGGGGCAAAGTTTAGAACAATAATAAAATGAATTGAGACATCTTACCAAATAGGTAGTATTGAAGCATCATACCGATTGGGTAGGAAACATTACTGCCCTTATCGGAGTTGCCACTAAAGTGGGAGGCAGACCTTGGAGAGGCTATTCCAGAGAAAACCTGGGGGGAACTAGTGGAGAGGGCTTGGAAGAGCACCAGAAATGCCAGATTCCAGTTGGTACATTTTTATATCTTACATAGAGCATACCTCACCCGGAGAAGATTAATAAGTATTTCATGACCCAAACAGCGGCTTGCCCGCGATGTAATAGGGAAGGAGCAGATTTCAGGCACATGTTTTGGGACTGCCCGCACCTGGGTAATTTTTGGGGAGAGGTAACGACGTTGCTGGCCGACATCACCGACAGGGAAGTTGAGTCGTCTCAGAAGTACTGCCTGTTGCACTGGTTCCCTCATACAACCAAAAATAAAATCACAAGTAAATTCTTAGAAATGGGTTTACTCCTAGCCAAAAGAGACATCACCATGTACTGGAAAGCAAAACAGGGTCCAAGTATAGCCAGATGGAAGAAGGAACTCATTAAGTGGGAAGAACGTGAAGGAATAATCAGGATGCAAATAGCAAAAAGAACGGGGAGCGAGAGGGCGCTGGAAGCAGCAAGAGCATGGGAAACTTTAGTTGTACAACTTAAGATCCCAGACGACGATAGGGAGGAGGAACCAATAGGAGAACCCCCGGCAGGAGCAGGCTAGGCTACACACCCCTGAGCAAATCGTGGATCCGTGGAGTTAAACAACAGACACAGCACACCGCCGCCCTTACTGACCGAGAGATCCTAAAGTGCGGCCTCAGACAACTGTGAAACCTAACCTGGAGGGGTCGTGTATCACAAAATAGCAATTTGAACACAAGTGACACGCCTGGGGGGAGGGGAGGGTGGGGGGCAAGTTGTGGGAAGGGAGTTTAAGGTCGGGACTGAGGACATGTATAGCAGCTCCAGAATTGAACACAGTACGCGGTATGTCCATTGGGTTGCTGGGGGAAGATGGGGAAATTATGACCACTGCAATGCCCTGTATTCCTTTTGTTTTACTACTGAATTATCTGTATAAATGACTGGTCAATTACAATCCTGATCAACGATAAGTGTTATGCACAGCTGACACCTGGAACCTTCTGTAAAACCCAATAAAGTTTGTTTAAAAAAAAAACCGATTGGGTATTGTATAACGCACAATGATATACCATGAATAGGCACTAAATAATACAATAGCCAATTTTCAGGAGTGGTATTAGGATCAATCGTACTTGGTGCTGAAGAAAAGCGGAAGGGGAAGGCTTGAAACTTGTAGACCAGGAGTAACACATACATTATATTGTGCACCCTCAACAACCCCCGTTTTTAACAATACCAGCCACAGGATTCAATAAAGTTTAGGTCCCTAGTGGCCAGGTATTTTTTAGAATTTTTGTTCACTATTTCACTGACCCTTCCACTCCGATTTTTTAGTAATATAGCCCACACCTTCCAGAAAGTGCTCCCACGTCTCCGTCAGTTGCAGCACGCCCCGTCCCGCAGCGGGGCGGGAAGAACCCAATGATGAAGCATGCCACCAAGGGACCTTTTGGTGGGTGAGGGTTATTTTAAGAAAAGTAATTATTTTCCCTTAAGGAATACTACTATATCTGGAAGGATATCAGTTTAAGCTTTCTAGTGGATTTCTTTTGATTATTTGTCAAAACACTGCCCTCAGAAGCCACATGACAGACACACGTTCGTACATCTGTATTGCTTTCACAGAGTAGCTTTCTATCCATTGTCGTTGGCGTATGTGCTTCAGCACCTCGTCAGGGGTGTGAAGCGCTATGTAAATGCAAGTTCAGTACATTTCATTACCTGGTGTCACCAGTTCATTAGCTTTAAGTGTGGCTAGGGAGGACACTACCTGCAGAAGGCTCACTGTCCCTTTGTGGCAGCAGGTGAGCCATCCCCAGACACACCGTGCTGCCCACCAGCAACCACTATTTCACATTTCCTCTTGTTCATGTAGTGTTGCGGGGATCACAGACCCTATGATGTCACTTTTCACTACCCCAACATTCCTAGACACCACCTACTTATTCAAAGGTTCCAGATGTGCACCACCAAGCCTAGAATGCTGTACTGGAGTGCACGGCTACTAACGTGTTTACTGAGCCTGTAGTAACACTGTACATAGTATTTGTGTGTTTGCCTGAAGTAATCATGAATTTTCTCATAGTAGTGCTTACTTATATTTCCTGATTCCAGTGCTTAATTTGTAAAAAAAAAGAAAATAAGTGCCAGGGCTCTCATCAGGAGGCCACTGCAGCTACACATTGCCCCTGCCATGCTGCCAATGATAGTAACAACATAACTACTAACCATCACACTCGTACAAGTGTGAAAAGTCGGACTATTTCAGGCTGCAAAGCTATAACAATGGATTGGGCGGCAGGTAATAGTCATTTTTAATGTATATTGAATTAATAATTAACTGTTGTTGTGATCATCTCTAAATTAGCCAGACAGTGCCACCTTGTAGCAGACTGTTTCAAGAGTTGGTGTGGACAATTAAGTGCTGGTGCTGAGCACCGGAAACCACAGGTTCAAATTAAGCACTGCCTGATTCCCAGTGTTTATACGCTACAGACATATAGTCTTAAGGTATTGTGTACTCTCAGGATTGTGCTATTTCTCTTACTACGTGTACCCAGCTAGCTCCATACCCTATTAAATTGTCCTACAGAGGTTCTGAGCCACCAGTCACCCAGCGCGCATTCAACACCTGGGTGAGGAGTCCTGCACAGAAGTCACTGGAGGTACTTATCATCACCACTATCCCTACTAACTCTTCTGACTCTAGTTCCCCATCTCTTTCTAGCCTTGTTACCCCTTATGAGGAAGACAAGCTGGATCACCTGTCAAGAGCCTGATTTCCTGCCAAACTCCGAAAACCCTGGTACAAACAGAAAGACACTGGGCAGCCATTTTTAAACAACAAGATAACTTTGTTCTGTGTTAGAGTTTTCCTTATCCTGCACCATGAACGTCTCTGCACCGGGGTGTCCTGATGCAACGAATGATGGTCGTTGATCATTTTCAGAACAAATTCGACATATTCTTAAGTGAGAAACTACTTGATACCTTGCTGCAGGTGGTGGGGTAGACGGTGACAAAAGCTGCAAAGTGTCCCTCAATGTTAACTTCATGGTTGTCGTGGAGTGTCCTCCTAAGGTGCCCGAGAAAACCAACCTGGGATCAGCTCGTTGATGGAGTGGAAATATGCACCCGGCTGCAGTGGAGCAGGGTTTAATTAGCCTGTCCACCACAGGGAGGAGTTCTGCTGGCCTGGTGTTTGCATGGCTGATTCTGTTGATGCAGAGGGATTTCCTAACTGCAGTAATTGCTTTTTAGATGTAGTTTCAGAGTCATCAAATCCTGATCTGAATTGGTCTTCCTCCAATGGGATCAAATGTGGACAGTGTGTGATTAGGTTAACCAGTGCGTCAAATGGGTATTGATTGGCAAGTTATCGAGGGCGGAGTATTTTAAGATTATTTTAGGATTTTAAGATTTTTGTGTTTCCATATATGCGTCAAAGTTTTAATATTATTACTATTATTTTCAGTAGTATTGTTAGTATCATTAGAGTATTACTAGTATAGTTAAAGCATTATTTATAATAATAATTATTAGTATTATGATTCTTGGTAGCATTAAAAAAGTATTAATAACTATTATTATTAAACTATTGTGCTTCAGTATTCCAAGTCGAGGGCTTCCTTTTCACAATCCTTCCAAAGTTAGGGTAAAGAAGGCACAACACAGTTATGGAGATCAGAGGCCGACATGGCTCACATGTACTCGGAATGCCCAGTGGCAGCATTGCTATGGAGGGAGGTCACGGGCGCACTCACTGACTTCACAGGGCGAGAAGATATATGCACCGTGGAGAGCGTAGGCCTGGGACAGTTCAAGGGTAAGAATGCGGGGAGCACTGCAAACCGTTTCATAGATCTGGCATTGCTCATAGTCCGCGGGTCCATTGCTATGCATTGGAAGGCAGGGCCGTTTCTAGGTGTTTTGCCACCCTAGGCGAGAATTGAAAAATGCCGCCCCCTCCCTTTTACTACCATCACTCTCTCCCCCGGTCATCCAGCGCTTGTTACCCCTGATGTTTTCCCAGGTCTAATTTGGCCAGAGGTGAAACATATATTTGTTCAGTGCTCACAAACCACTACAACTACTCACTTGCCAAGGCCCATTTTCCGATGGCCAAGAAACAGGCTCTGGTAGTCCCACTCCTCAAGGAACCTTCTTTGGCTCCTTAGATTCCCAGTAACTATAATCCGGGCTCCTCACTTCCCCTTCAATTCTTAAGTTCTAGAAAAACTGCCCCCTCTACTTCTAGAGGCTATTTGCTATATGTTCCCTCTCATATCCTCGGTTATGCTTCTCACCATCTACTTTGGCTCCCTGCAATTCAGAAAACCTAGACAGGCACACGCTCTTCCACTGCTACCTGGTAGCCAAAACACTGGAATACTCTCCCACCTTCCCTTAGGCGCAGCACCAACCATCACTCCTTCTGTAAATCCTTGAAAAAGTTTCTCTCTTCAGTTTCATGAGTCAATTGGAAGATGATCGAGAAATTATCCATGGGTTCCTGCCCTGGCAGCTTCTTGTGGTGTGAAGTCTGGTGCCTAGAAGCAGCTGGAGCGCTGCCGGCTTTACTCCACCGCATAACTCGGCTGACTTAAAACGGGCTGGATTTCTCCATCAGCAGGGGACAGAAACAGCGGACATGGAAAAGAATTGGACGAGTAACTTCAACTCAGCGCTTAGAGGTGATCTAAGGCGCAGGTTCAGTGCTACAACAGAGAAACTGCGGGCAGCTGTCTTAAAACTCTGCTACTCTATTCCTCAAGAGGACCCAAGGTTGTAACAGCTTCACATAAGGTGCCATGGCTAGCTGAAAGGGAGCATGCACATGGCAACATGTCCCTTTGCTTAAGGCACCAAAACTCTTTGCTGCGCTATACAAATAATCAACATTATCCTATTCGTACGACAGAGGGCACCTTGGCACTATTTTGGTCTGTTGGCATTCTTCAACACTATACATCCCCGCCTGGCCTCCATAGGTTGGGTGCTAGCTCAGTGGGCCTCCTTCTGGTTGCAGCGATCAGGAGAGGCCAAACCTGCTATTCAGGGTTTTTTTTTTTAATGCAGATTTATATAGCGCGAACTCGACCCGAAGGTATTGGAGCGCTTTACATGAGCACCTGTTACGTTACACAAGGACACAATCATTTTTTTTTCTTTTTGGGTAGGCACAGGGAGATTAAGTGATTTGCCCAGAATCACAGGATGTGGACGCAACCCCGAGGCTCGAACCTTGGTTTTCAGCACCAGAGTCGGCAATCTAGCCGGTTGTTTGCTTTCAGCTGCGCCTGAGGCCGCAGCCACTCAGACTGCTCTGAGATGCTAACTTACATAATGTATATATACATTAACCTAGAATATATATGTCATGTTTCACCTTCCCCAAAATATTTCAGGACTGGAGTTAGAATAGTAGATTATCTGGCCCGAGGGCAAAACTGATGGCACAGAAGTGAACTTTCCCCTCTGGCATCACTGCAAGAAAGAGTACATGTGCCACCCGAAGATGCCACGGGGAATGGGTTTGGTTCAATGCCTACATGCCCCGGCTAGCAGAGGGCATCGGGAGACGCCAGCTCCCAATGGAGGAGTGAGGTGTGCCAGGGCCGGACCCACACCCTGGAGACTGGAGCACATCGAGGGTGGGAGAGGTACAAACTCGATGGAAAGAAGCCTCTGTGATTGTAGCGACGCCATGAACATCCGGTCCAAGGTGCCGCTGACCAGGCCGTTCAGTGGACCAAAAGCCAACCCTGGGAAGCAAGTTACGAACTCTTTTTTGCCGTAGTGTATAGAGCGGATCTAATTCCAAGAAGCGCCGCGCAGCGCTTCATGGATAATGGAGAACATTTTTATTGGAGCAGGAGGTGCTTCAACTTGAAGGTCATGGTGCGTGGAGTCGAGTTGAGACCATATTACACACAGACCAGGTTGTAATGGGCCCTGAGAGCGGGGACATGTACTAGGCATAACATCAATTTACCTTCAAGGGATACGGGCTTTCTGCCTGCCAGCCGACCCGATCCCATTCCCCCCCCCCGTACCTGATGATAGGCCTGCAAGCGGGCCGCAGCGCCGAGGTAACTCTCTCTGCTCTCTGCCTCTTCTTGTCGGCCGCGAGTGCACAGCCCCCGCGGCCGCCGTGGCGCCGAACATGACGTAACCCTGGTCACGTCGACGGTCTAATTGAAGGCGAGCCGCGCCCGCGCTACGCTACCTGGCCAGGCTGGCAGATTCGCATGCATTCAATAGAAGAGAGTAAAGAACTCATGTTTTAACTTTTGCCACGGCCGCCGGCCGCCCTCCACCTTTTGCCGCCCTAGGCAGCCGCCTAGTCCTGCCTAGTGGTAGAAACGGCCCTGTTGGAAGGCCAACACGTAACGGGGTTAAAGCACTGGTGCGCAGCGGCACTTAAGTGGGGTAAAGCTGACTTGGTGGCGCTCAGGTGGGAGGAGACTCGGGGGCTGCGCAGGGTCCCCGTAGCTGCAGACCCGGACACTCTGCTCCATGAGTTGCAGGAGTTTAAAGAGGATCTCTCTAATTAAGGAGAAATAGAGCCGGGTTACTAGTTGATATTGAACTCTAGGGGCCAGGTGGTTTACCCTGTTCCCTTCTCCTGAATTTGAGCCCTAAATGAATGATGGAAATGCAGCGTTGGTGATGTCATGCAGCATGCACATATCACTAACCCTAGGAGTGTGAAGACATGTGGGAGAATCACTCGAAGGGAAGACAAATGTATTGCTTTTAATTATCTATGTATGAAAATGCAACTGCTATGACCTAAAGTTACTTTTGTTTACTTGTTCATACTTTGGGCCAATTACTCCTGACGGACTAGTTTATTGTCATGCATGCGCAGAGACCATGGTGGGATTACTAGACAAGAATATGCAACACAGATCAGTATGCTTGTAACTTGCTCATGAGATGTTGAGACAAAAAACAATAAAAATTGGTTAAAAAAACAAACAACTCAATTTCGGACATATCTTCTAGTGTTCACATGCCTTTTGAGTTGATTTGACGGTACTGCGTTGGGCACATTCTGATGTCTTCAAACCACAGTAAGTGGTAGCATTGTGACGATTAACTGCAGGAAGAAAAATAAAGCTGGACAGCGGTCAGGTTTATTTGAGGTATTTTTGAACATTTGACGGAAGTAAACATTCTTATGCCCTGATTACGAGCTTAAGTGTTATTTAGCGCACCAGATAAATAATGATACCACTGGGTACGTTATTTATCGGGTGGAATAAATAACACCTATTATGAATTGGTGGCGAATAACATGCGGATTTTGGTGTTTAACGCATAAAATCTGCACGGTACGGAAAACACAGTATGATTGTTTCCAGTTAAATTTCAGCAGATTTGACCGTTGTAATTTAGGTATTTAACGCATCGGATAATTATTGGAAGGGTTAAATACCTACCAACTCGTAATTCCAACCCGTGCACAAGCAGGGTTTTACACATCGGTTGGAATTCATCGACCAGCTCGTAATCAGGCCCTTAATGTTTAAGAGAATTTAGATTTGAATAAGGTCTCATGTGGGGGCACAAGATGACTGCCCCACTTTCACTAGGCTGCCCAGTGGAATTTTAAATGTTCTGCAAGAGAAAAGCCCTACAGATGGTATGGCAGTGCCACTTGACTCCCCAACAGGCAGAAACCTAGATGTTCGTGGTTCCAGCCTGAGTCTTCATTCTTTCATGACTTCCAACAGTGCAGCCGCTATTTACCATCTGCAGAACATCACAAATTCATCACACTGGCCATGATAATCATGAGTACTGCAAGAGACGGCTGATTGGAATCCTGCAAGAAACATTCTCTTCCTTGGACAAAATCTTTAATATTGCAGATTGAACTCTGCACAACCTGCTGTAACATTCACCTTTCTGTGTGCCAGACAGAGGGCTCAGGACATGCTACTCATCCTAGTGTTTAAAGACAGCCACAGCACAGGGGCCCTCTGCCTGTCTACACTGGTCACTCCCAGCCTGCTCCTTGTGGTCAGACTCCACCTTACCAAAGCCCTCCTGCATCTCCTCTGGCTCATCACTCGTCTCTGCAGTGCCCCCCACATCAGCTTAGAACCACTTCACCCTTCTCAAACGAGCCCTCTTCCCCTCCTCCCTGAACTGGGTACCAATGTCTAAAAAAAAAACTATTTGATATCCCTGGCTCGTGACAAATCTACTTTCTCAAAACTGCAAATTAGGTAACGACTGTGTTAATATAAATTCTTTATACATTGATGTGACAGACATGTACTTTCTGTATATCTCCATTCGATCTGCAGTACACCAGAATTCGCTATACATATATGTGGCAGACATGTTATGTACTGTCTTTGTCTATATCTCACCATTCAAACTATCATGTGCCAGAAATCAATCCGTGTATAATCCTCAAATACCAAAACATACCCCCTCATGCTGCGTACAACACAGTTGCGCTTCAGTACTCCAAGCCCAGGGCTTCCTTTACACAGTCCTTCCAAAGTTAGGGTAAAGAAGGCACCACACATTTGTCGGGCATATCTTCTTGTTGAGGGCCCAAACACGTTTGGTTGTTTGAGCTGCAGGTACTAACACATGTGAACACACGTGATGCTGAAGATGCAGTCCTTAAGATGCATCACAAGATGCTGAAGATGCAGTCCTTAAGATGCGCCACGTGATGCTGAAGTCCTTGAGATGCGTCACGTGATGCTGAAGCTGCAGTCCTTGAGATGCGTCACGTGATGCTGAAGCTGCAGTCCTTGAGATGCATCACGTGATGCTGAAGATGCAATCCTTAAGATGTGTCACATGATGCTGAAGTCCTTGAGATGCATCACGTGATGCTGAAGCTGCAGTCCTTGAGAAGCATCACGTGATGCTGAAGCTGCAGTCCTTGAGAAGCATCACGTGATGCTGAAGCTGCAGTCCTTGAGATGCATCACGTGATGCTGCAGCTGCAGTCCTTGAGAAGCATCACGTAATGCTGAAGATGCAGTCCTTAAGATGCATCACGTGATGCTGAAGATACAGTCCTTAGATAAATCACGTGATGCTGAAGATGCAGTCCGTGAGATGCATCACATGATGCTGAAGCTGCAATCCTTAAGATGCATCATGTGATGCTGCAATCCTTAAGATGCATCACGTGATGCTGAAGATGCATCACGTGATGCTGAAGATGCAGTCCTTAAGATGCATCACGTGATGCTGAAGATGCAGTCCTTAGATAAATCACGTGATGCTGAAGATGCAGTCCGTGAGATGCATCACATGATGCTGAAGCTGCAATCCTTAAGATGCATCACGTGATGCTGAAGCTGCAATCCTTAAGATGCATCACGTGATGCTGAAAATGCAGCCCTTAAGATGCATCACGTGATGCTGAAGATGCAGCCCTTAGATGCATCACGTGATGATGAATATGCAGTCTTTAGATGCATCACGTGATGCTGAAGATGCAGTCCATGAGATGCATCACACAATGCGGAAGCTGCAGTCCTTAAGATGCATCACGTGATGTGGAAGCTGCAGTCCTTAAGATGCATCACATGATGCTGAAGATGCAGTCCGTGAGATGCATCACGTGATGCTGAAGATGCAGTCCTTGAGATGCATCACGTGATGCTGAAGATGCAGTCCGTGAGATGCATCACGTGATGCTGAGGATGCAGTCCTTGAGATGCATCACATGATGCTGAAGATACAGTCCGTGAGATGCATCACGTGATGCAGAAGATGCAGTCCGTGAGATGCATCACGTGATGTGGAAGCTGCAGTCCTTAAGATGCATCACGTGATGTGGAAGCTGCAGTCCTTAAGATGCATCACATGATGCTGAAGATGCAGTCCGTGAGATGCATCACGTGATGCTGAAGATGCAGACCTTGAGATGCATCACGTGATGCTGAAGATGCAGTCCGTGAGATGCATCACGTGATGTGGAAGCTGCAGTCCTTAAGATGCATCACATGATGCTGAAGATGCAGTCCGTGAGATGCATCACGTGATGCTGAAGATGCAGTCCTTGAGATGCATCACGTGATGCTGAAGATGCAGTCCTTGAGATGCATCACGTGATGCTGAAGATGCAGTCCTTAAGATGCATCACATGATGCTGAAGATACAGTCTGTGAGATGCATCACGTGATGCTGAAGATGCAGTCCTTAAGATGCATCACGTGATGCTGAAGATACAGTCCGTGAGATGTATCACATGATGCTGAAGATGCAGTCCATGAGATGCATCACATGATGCTGAAGCTGCAGTCCTTAAGATGCATCACGTGATGTGGAAGCTGCAGTCCTTAAGATGCATCACATGATGCTGAAGATGCAGTCCGTGAGATGCAACACGTGATGCTGAAGATGCAGTCCTTGAGAAGCATCACGTAATGCTGAAGATACAGTCCATGAGATGTATCACATGATGCTGAAGATACAGTCTGTGAGATGCATCACGTGATGCTGAAGATGCAGTCCTTGAGATGCATCACGTGATGCTGAAGATGCAGTCCTTGAGATGCATCACGTGATGCTGAAGATGCAGTCCTTAAGATGCATCACATGATGCTGAAGATACAGTCTGTGAGATGCATCACATGATGCTGAAGATGCAGTCCTTAAGATGCATCACGTGATGCTGAAGATACAGTCCGTGAGATGTATCACATGATGCTGAAGATGCAGTCGATGAGATGCATCACATGATGCTGAAGCTGCAGTCCTTAAGATGCATCGCGTGATGCTGAAGATGTAGTCCTTAAGATGCATCACGTGATGCTGAAGCTTCAGTCCTTAAGATGCATCACGTGATGCTGAAGATACAATCCTTGAGATGCATCACGTGATGCTGAAGCTGCAATCCTTACGATGCATCACATGATGCTGAAGATGCAGTCCTTAAGATGCATCACGTGATGCTGAAGATGCAGTGCTTAAGATGCATCACGTGATGCTGAAGATGCAGTCTTTAAGATGTATCACGTGATACTGAAGCTGCAAATATGCAATCCTTAAGATGCATCACGTGATGCTGAAGATGCAATCCTTATGATGCATCACACGATGCGGAAGCTGCAGTCCTTAAGATGCATCACGTGATGTGGAAGCTGCAGTCCTTAAGATGCATCACGTGATCCTGAACCTAAAGTCCTTAAGATACATCACATGATGCGGTAGCTGCAGTCCTTAAGATGCATTGCATGATGCTGAAGATGCAGTCCTTAAGATGCATCACGTGGTGCTGAAGATGCAGTCCTTAAGAAAGATGCATCACGTGATGCTGAAGATGCAGTCCGTGAGATGCATCACGTGATGCAGAAGATGCAGTCTGTGAGATGCATCACGTGATGTGGAAGCTGCAGTCCTTAAGATGCATCACGTGATCCTGAACCTAAAGTCCTTAAGATACATCACATGATGCGGTAGCTGCAGTCCTTAAGATGCATTGCATGATGCTGAAGATGCAGTCCTTAAGATGCATCACGTGGTGCTGAAGATGCAGTCCTTAAGAAAGATGCATCACGTGATGCTGAAGATGCAGTCCGTGAGATGCATCACGTGATGCAGAAGATGCAGTCTGTGAGATGCATCACGTGATGCTGAAGCTGCAATCCTTAAGATGCATCACTTGATGCTGAAGATGCAGTCCTTAAGATGCATCACGTGATGCGGAAGCTGCAGTCTTTAAGATGAATCACGTGATGCGGAAGATGCAGTCTGTGAGATGCATCATGTGATACTGAAGCTGCAATCCTTAAGATGCATCATGTGATAAAGATGCAGTCCTTAAGATGCATCACGTGATGCGGAAGCTGCAGTCCTTAAGATGCATCACGTGATGCAGAAGCTGCATTCCCTAAGATGCATAAGGGAGTGGGGCCAGATTAGATACCATCAAGGACATAGAAGAGAGCATAGGGGAAATGAGTACTTCAGTTCCATGCTACAAGCAGGGAGCAGGAAGGGGTCTGGTATAAGATGGGAAACTAACCGCATCCAAATGATGTGAAATGTTGGCATAAGGAATACAGGCTATATATGCCAGGACGCTTAGGGTTTATTGAACTGAGTTTATCACTAGAAGACCAGTGACGCTGCTAATGGTAGTGTGATGAGCGTGCTGCATATAGCCGCACACCCACATGAGACCCTCCCAAAAGTAAAATGTCTAAACATCCTGAACAGGCTGGGAATGGACACCTTGTATACAAATGTGGGTTGGGAACAGAGGGCCTCGTTTACAAGCCCATCGCGCCACCGGTGCGTCACTATTTTTGACACACCGGCGGCGCAACGGGCTTGCCCATATTTACAAGGCCATGTAAAGTCACCCTACGTGACTTTTCATGGCCTTGTAAATGTGGGCCCCTTTCACGCATTACTCTGCGTGAAAGGGGAGTTCCATGGGTGTTGCTGTGGGTGTTCCCACACAACATCCATGAAACCTGACACATGCCCAGATTTACAACGTTTTGTAAAGCTGGAAATGAGTCAGAATCCTATGCCTCCCTAGGGTAGGCGTAGGAGTGGTGCAATGAGGAGAAATACTCTTATGTTTCCTCGTTTTTTCCACTTTCTATGCGTGCTGTGTTCTGCAGCACACATAGAATGAGGAAAATGCCATCATGTATTGTTTTTGTGCAGATAGGTGTCCCTTCCAGCACAAAAACAATCACCCCTGCAATGCAGGCTCCCTTGCAAAATGACGCAAGGGTGCCTGCGCTGGCGCATGGCAGTCAATTGTGCGCCAGCGCAGGAGAAAGCACACGGATGCGTCATATTGTTGTTAATACAACGCATCCATGTGCTTTGAAAATGACGCCGCTCGGTGCAGCAAAATGGCTTGCAGCGCTGCGCTGCCTCATTTTCTTGTAAATAAGGCCCAGTGTGTTTAAAGTTGCACTCTTTTGCAGTCCCTTTGTGCCTACATTTTCCTAGTAAGGTGTCACAAGGAAAAGCTATGAAAAGTCCTCAGTCCGCTACAAAATGGTCCTGAAGTTACTGGCACTACAAGGTTTAACAGTACTCAGTAGAAAAAAAGGCCCGTTTCAGCTCCAACTAACACATGCAAGAGAAATTCTACTTTTAGTCATGGGAAAGGGAAAAGCCTTAAAATTTGCAATCTCCAGTAATCAGAAACTACGTGAAACTTCCTTAGTCTTGTTACAAGCTTATGCGGCCCTGGATGGGGACAGGTGAGGGATCTTGCTTCTTGCTTTTAGGGCAGTGTTGGGATGGAAAAGTCCTCTGCATGGTAAGAGACGTGTACCTGTGCCCTGAGTGCCCAACTGTACTTTTGTGTGGATCCCTAATGCTGATTTTCTCTCATAGGCAAACACGGATCATGCATGTGCGCCATGACATAGGCCTGTCTCTTGGATTGCAGTCGTGTTGGACCGGGAGGGGTGCCCAAATCGCTACCCTCATAGTGGTGCAAGGCCTCACACCAGTGACATAGCATAAAAAGGTCCTGTTCACTACTATTGATCACTGCATGGTATGCTGCCACCACCGTGCTCGTGGAGCTTAACTCTTGGTGAAGGTGGTAGCCTTCCACCACTATGAGAGTAGTGATTTGGGCACCCCACCTGGTCCACCAAGACTGCAATCCTACAGTACTGAGCAGTGCGCACAGGCAGAATGTGTGTGCTGAATGTATATTTGTCTGTAGTGGCACAATGTATGGAGGTAACAGTACTGGAGAGTATGTGTGCTGTTAAACTACACTGAATGGAAGTGTGCCTGCAATGGTACATTACATGGGTTCCATTTTGGGAAGCCCAGGCCTGCGTGATGAAGACATGAGGAGTAGAGGAATTCCCCCAGACAGATTTGTGTATTGCTGCGTACCTGTGAGCTGGGTGTGACACACTGGAAGAAGGGAGAGACTCCATTTACACTTGGAAAGGGTGCTCTTTAATTCAGTGATAGATCACAATGAAGGGGCCTGGACACTGCTCAGGAAGGAGATGGGGCTGATAAGGGAATAATAAAGAGTAGGGCTGGTAGCCCTGGATTACCCTTCTGATGCACATATCACTGTGGCTGGCATTCAGGGGTGAACTCTCACTCCCATGGCTGTGTTGATGGTCAATCAGCTTCAGAGTCTTTCCTGCTGTGACAGACAGCCTTGCAAGAGAAAAGGAGAGAAAGAAAAGTGTGCACTTCAAAAGACGTAGAACTCCAAAATAAAACTTCAAAGACTTTAGCCCTAAATCACATTTAGTGTCTGGAAATGGACTGTAAGAATGGGAGGTTGAGACCTCAAACATTGTCATCTGCCAAGCAGCCAGATGAGCCTTGTGAGAAGATGAGGCTCTGCAAGACTTCTGCCTGTGACAAGTACTGGAGTCAAAGGCCTGCTAGTCTCCCTGCTGGGTGAGGGGAAATCACCCAGGAAACCAGATTACATGCCCTGGAGCACCAGAGCCTGCCTGCTTGCCAATACCATTGAGCCGTGTGAGGAAGAGGAGAGCATTGGAGGGAGCGAGGTCCAGTGGAGAGCCCTACCAAGAGTACTCAGAACGAGGTGTGAGGAAACAGCAGTGCACTGATCAGATCATTGCCCATGTGTAGAAGCGATCTGGCGACCCCCCCCCATATGCCCGAACAGGGCCACTGCGCTCTGAGCCATGTAGTGAGGGCCGTCGTGCAGGAAGCACCAAGTCTGTACAGCCTCACTGCAGTGACGTTGTACGCCAGAGGGGGCGATTGTTGAATGTATTGTTGCCAGAGCATCGAGACTTGTGTCCGCCTTGATCGGTGACCCACTTTGTCAAGAGGGGCCACCGTGGTGTGGGCTATCCCATCGGAGGATTCTGCCCCTAGGGTGGAAAGTACTGCGGCAACCCCGTATACTAGAATGGGCTGTCGGTACCAACATTTCCAGAAATTCAGGTCATGGCCTGGAAAGAAGATTGCGGCTGTGACCAGCAGGATAATCCTGCACACCAAGACCTGCCCCTGACTGATCCGCCCAACGACCATGAAGGATGCTGCAGGAGACATCACCCCCTCGCTGGGCTCCAGTCGGGAGCTGGAGGAACAAATCCAACCCCCCAAATCCCTCTCCCGCCTCCAGGTGGGGATGTGACTTACTGCGTCTTTGAGGATTGGAAGCAGCTCCGATCGCTTGGAAAGCCTGCAGCGGTGCTCGAAGTTGATAGCCTGTGTCTGCCGGGTGTCGTAGCGTGTACTAACTTCTCCAAACAGGATCAGGATATGTGAATGCCCGCAGAGAGGGCACTTGCTGCACTACTGAACGCTTCCATACTGCAGGAGTGGGTAAGACTTGAACTGGGCCGGTGGGCCCCTGGGCACTCGATGCTGAAGGTGCTGCTGCACCATAGACACTTTTGAGTAATTCCTGATACCGGTCTACCAGTGAGAATTCCCTGGATGCGGCCACCAGTGAATGGAGAATAACCCCAACCACATTACAAATAAGAGGGTGGGTCAGGGATTTTGCCTAACAAACTCTAGAGACCCTACCTCAAGGGGATTGTGTTATTGCTTATGAATGTCATTGTACTTTCAATGTGTAGAGTTAGAAATAAAATACTTCTTTATTGATAGGACTGTGTGTACTTTGAGTAATGAGTTCTGTTCACTCACCTGTATCTACACTCCCCCCCGAGAGAGCCTTTGACTGCTCAGTTGTTCAAGATCCATAGTAGGTCGGGCTCCGGGACATCAGGAGTAAAAGGCCTCAACCACTATGGGTGGGCCCAGTAGCCCCTGCATGCCCCGTGGCCCTCTGAAAGGGGCTCTGACATGCAGTAACATTGACTGATGAGCTGGTAGGTGAAATCTGCCTATTTGAAGATAATACAGTGGTCTGCCATCAAAGATGAGACTTCAAAAGTGGAAAATGCTTTTTATGTAGAAGTGCTAAAAGAGTGGGAAAATGTCCTGGTGCTTTCTGTTAAGAGTATACTTAAGAATTTAGGACACTGAAATCCCGAAGAGCAGTACAAGATGAGAGTTTACAAACCGTATGATAACCAATGGGTAGACATATTATATCAACATGAAAGTGCATATAGAAATAATGGGGTGCACAGGAAGACATATAATCATTAGAGTGGATAAGGACAATTAGAAGCAAGAGTGGCAAGCTTCAACTAGGATATGGATCTGAGTTCTGAATACCCCATCACCAGAAGGATGAGGTTAGATTGGTGACAATTCAATGGTTTGAAGCGAGAGTAGGCAGACAAATTGGAAGGCTATGGCCGACATTATCATCGGGTCAGTAATCCCAGTTCCGGATTACAAGTAGTTTGAAAATACCTGGTGGAATTTGTTATACGGAAAAATGCACTATTCAGAGTTTCACAGCTCGAAATGTGGAACATCTGCATGAATCACCCTGTGAGCCCCCATGCTGAGGTACAGTGCCCAGAATGTGTAGTTAATATCACACCCAGCTAATACAATTTATGGGCCATTTGGATAAATGTCCTATTTATATGCTCTCATGTCTCGAAGTGCGATTGAAATAAGTAGAGTAATCAGCATAATAAGCTCTCGCCACATACATGGGTTTCTATGGACATTCTCTGCTAATGCAGGTCCAGGGAGATGCATGACATGCCATGCGTCTGAGCAGTGCAGGCGCCCTGTATGATAAATGGCAGACCACTCCTATTATGATTAGTGGAGATCTGTGAGACTTCAAGAGAAGACGAGGAGGGTCTCCAGGCCTCCTCTTCCTCTATCCTTCTGCAAGTCAGGGGGAAACTGACATCTACTGATGAGAAGCCACCTCTCCCTATGTCTGTGGAGACAGATCTGCTGTATGTGGTTGGGGGCCGGAGGTCATGAAGAAATAGTATCTGCAAGGTTGGTGGTAAACTGAGATGTAAAGACTACATGGGTAGGTTTAACGTTGCATGGTCTCCTTGAAACCATACTGCATCCCGCAATGCACATCCTACTGGCTGCACCACATCGCATCAAAGGCCTAAATAAGTTCAACCATGTCATTGCAACACTGAAGAAACTCCTTGCCGGTGTTGCATCATCTTTAAGGCCATCTGCATCCTATACAAGGCCTCTTGATATACTGCCCCTGCATATCCGGCTGAGAAATTAACTACCTCAGGCGCATGTGCCACACAGCAGCCTGACCATCGCCAGACAGGACATGAAAAACTGCAAATGAGAGAAAACCAGCATCTCCAGAGATCCAGGGATCAAGAACAACATTCCTATCAACATCAGGTCTGCCTCAACTCTTCTACAACTCAGAAAAGAATTGAAAACTCAACTTTTCAGAGAACAGTACATCTGTATACACTTAACAACCACAAATATTCTGGCTCATTGGAAATAATCCTGAATTGTATCTCTGAGCTGCCGCCCAGCTTAAGCACTCCATTGCCCTACAGCTTGGTTTACGCTCCACAAATACCCAAACATGCACATATGCCACTTTTTTGTAATTAAGATTGTGTGTTGTGCCCCAAAGTGACTGTACCTCGGTACGTGCCTTCAACAGCACTAAATCCAGAACTTGTGCCAAATGCGAATGCAAGACTCTGCAGCATTCTGCAGCAAAAGTCCCACTTCACAGCTCCCTGAAGGTTGTAATTTTGTCCCAGGGGGCGGGTATCTGTGCCACAGCCCTATAAGCAAGCCCTCTACTCTTCTTCCTCTGAATGAGGGGGCACACCCAGAAAAAAACGGCATCTTCAGGTGCTGTAAGACATGATGGAAAATATGACGAAAGCTGTTAAGTTGTGGTAAGGACACCTGTCGACCCCCGCGGAGCTATGGCCTTGGTACGACCTTCGCTCACGTCCACAGACGTCACAGCACGTTTCTCAAACATGGCCCCCGTGCTGGCGTCCCTCGCTCTTCTCACATCTCGTCATTGACGTATCACCCGTCGTTCCTTCCATTGTATTCACACGGACAGTCTGTGCCAGGGGCGGCCCTCGGTGACAGCCTGACCGGGGCACCAATAATGGCGCAGTGTCAGTATTCTCCGCACTGTGACTTCTGTGCCCACAGGGTAATGTTGTCAAGCACGGCTTGCTGGGCACGGATGTGGCACTCGGTCACTGTGGAACAGATGAACATTTTGAGATAATGGACCAGTCAGAAGCCTTAGCGTGGGTCTGTGACATTTAAAGCCAGTGAGGAGTGCCAGGTAAGCAGATGTTTACCCAGCTTCACCGTGTGCCCTCAGGGAAGGTGCATGCAGCTCGGGTAACGAGGGTAATGAGCGTCGCCAGGTGAAGGGCGCCATGAAACCGCTAGGTGTTAGTGCGCTCTATAAATATTTTTAACATAACATAACAACTCTGCTACAGAACCCACCCTCTGGGATGGGAGAAGAGGGACAGGCGATTCAGGGCAGTGTCACATAAACGTTGCGCAACTGCATAAAGTGAGTCCACTTTGCACTTAAGTAACTGGCAATGGAGCAAACAGATTTGGCTGCAGTCCATGGGAGAGGGTAACACGTGCACGGTCCTTGGGACTGAAAGACCCGAACAACTGGACACGGGGGTAGAGGCAACGGGCCAGGGACACACAGACACAGAATAAAGGAACACTGGCACGTGGACAAAAAAGGAGACATATAAAAGGAGCTAAAGTGGCTGGCACACAAGCTCTGCTGCTGAAACCTACTCTATTTCAGGCAGATGTGCACAGAATGCTGTCACTCACAATTGAAGTGGGCTGCCCCATGCTATATGCTGTCATTGGTGGACACAGAATGTGAATGACACTCTAACAGACCAATGACTAATAAGGGCTGATCCAGAGTCCCACTATGTATGTATATGAACGCGTGCATTTATTACATCTTTTTCATTACAAGAGCCTGGCAGACGGCTAAAGCAGCAAAGCCGAATCTAAAGAGTATTTTAATAAACACACCACTAATTCCTATGCATAAAATTGCAAACCTATATAAAATTACAGGTGGCAAAACAATATACAGCCTCTCCTCAGAGGCCTAGCAAGGATTTTCCACTGCAAATCTTCTACCCCCAGGATCATGTTAGATGGGGGCAAGAATTACCGAAACCTTTGTCTACTACAGTAATCTCTCTGATTCAATTTAACAAAATTCCTGTCTAAGTTATTGACTCACTGTAATAACAATTTACCCTTAAAGGCCAATTGCCTTTAACATATTTTTTGTCACTATAAATATGTCATACCTATTGCCTGTGTCTTGGTGTTTTGTAAAAACAAAACAGACACAAGGCATCTGACATAATTTTAACCAACACACAGCGCAAGTTTGCCACAAGGCAAGCACCAGGCATACATGTATAAAATTAAAATTCTGTATAAAATGACACTTGGCAAACTAGCATGCAACCCCTCATAACTCATTCTCACAGTGTAAATCCTTGCCTCCCACAGTAATCTGTGACATTACATGTGATGGAGCAGGGTTTTCGCGAAATGAAACCTGCTCGAATTGAAAACTCAGTAACACTTATTACCCGTGTGCAGTAAGAAACTTGTGCGGGAATGGGCCTAGCATGAGGGAAAATGCTAATGCGCAAGCGCGAACTAAAGCACTGAACTAGGCCGCAAATGTTTCTTGACAAATGAAAATAAAAGGACTAATGCTGCTTTTGTGCATTATATTAATGTTTGCTAGGAAAATTAATATTAACTCGGGTTGCGCATGGATAAATGCAGCACTGGGTGGGTGAGTAATGGAAAGCATTACGAGTGATTAATAATGCCTGTGTTTGTTTTCCGTAGAAGCATGGTTTTCTGTTCTGCAGGAAACTTTTGGGTTAATGAAATGAAAATAAATTCTGAAAATAATGTTGAACGAGATGGAGAAGGTGGAAGACGAGTGTCCTTCATGAGTCCTGTGTGCCTGCCAAGAGTTAGCTGAAAGAAACAAATTCTTCATCGAGGGAAGGAACATTTCCTCTTTATGCGGCACAAGCGGATAAATGTGACACAGAATTTGCTACATGATCAGAATGGAGGAAACAAATGCTATGACAGTGGCTCGAATTTGTATTTCCTGGGATGGAAGTAGATATACAGAATAAATAAACAATAAGACATTGAGTGAGATGGACATGACGAGAGTGGTGTGACAGTACACCCCCTTCCTTAACCAATCGTGTAGAGAAATCTTTTGTTCTGATACAAATGTGGGTTGGACATCTGGGTTTTAGGGTATAATTGAGGGTCCTTGTGGGAGGGGTTAGGTTAGTTGGTGGTTTGCTTTCCTACCTGCTTGAGGAGAGGCCTTGTTTGCTGTCTCCTATGCTTTTAAAAAAAAATATCTTTTTATTAACAAAGCTCAGGAAAATTGCAGACACAGTATGCATAATCAGGGTTACACGACAAGCAGACACCATTTTGCAGAAATGATACAATTCACTGAAGAATAGGCGGCAGACAACACCCTCAGCATGAATCAGGATCTCAAGTACACCCTCTATATTTCCGCCAAGGCGCCCAGATTTTCTCCCATTTCTTAGCGGCCCCCCTACTTTTGTATACCGTTTCTTCTGCGCGTTGGCACCAGTCGAGGTCCCGCTTCCACTCCTCCAGCGTCGGAGGCAGAGACGCCCCCCACTTTCTGGCAATGTTCCTTTTAGCCACCCCTGCCGCAAGAGCCATCCACAGGCCCTGGTATCTGGACCAGTCAGCGTCTGTTGTAATCATCAATAGTAACCACTTTGCGTCAAGGGGGACTGTCACACCCACTACCCTGGACCTGACCTCTGCGACCCCGTGCCAATAGCGGACAATCTCAGGACATTCCCATAAGATATGCAGGAAGGTTCCCTCCCCCCGACATCCCCTGACACACCTTGCGTCCGTGATCTTGCCCCATGAATAAAAGCGGGTGCGCGGGTAGTATGTGCGGTGCAATATTTTGAGTTGGACCAATCTAAAGCGGGGGCGCATCGCTATTTCTCTGGGACTCTGAATCGCCTCCTGCCACTCCTCCTCGTCAAGGGGCCCCAGGTCCCTTGCCCATGCGTCATAGAGGGTCGTCAGGGGATCCGGCAGATTGTTAATCAGCTTACGATAAATCGTGGATGTTGGTTTCTCAGCAATAGGATCGAGGAGCACTCTGTCTTCCAGTGGGGAATACTCTGTAACGGAGGTGCCACTGTGGACGTGTGTGCGCAGCGCGTGAACCAGTCTCAGGTAGTGGTAGTGTTGCGTCTGATTGAGATTATATTCCCGCTGGAGGGCCTCGAAGGAAAGGGGACAGTCGCCCTTCCAGACATCCCCCAGGTATTCAATGCCTATCAATTTCCACCCTCGAAAGCCTGTTAGGGCTGCAACCTCGCGTAGGGGGTCTCCTACCCATAGTGGGGTCTTTCCTGTCAGCGTTCCCGCCCAGCCAAGGAGTCTGTTGGCCTCCCTCCAACACTATATTACCACCCTGGTGTGTTCCGGCCACTCTGATCTGGACTTTCGAGAGTAGAGGAGGGGCTCACAGTTTCCCCCCCGGCATGGCGGCCCTGTCCGCTCGGTACGCCGGCTCGTCCATGTCCGCATACACCCAGTCATTGATGACCTGTAGCTGCGAGGCCCAATAGTAGAGTCTGATGTCAGGGACAGCCAAGCCACCATCATAGACCCCCCGCTGTAACTTATGCAGTGCTATTCTTGGCGAGCCCCCCTGCCACAACAGTGTTCTGACTTCCTGTGCTACCTTCTTAAAGACCGTCTGGGGGACCGGATAAGGGGTATTCTGGGCTGTCTCCTATTCTTGAGCTGGCTGTTCCTGTCTGCTGATTCCTGACTTAATCTTTGCCTCTTCAACTCTTCTTGAGGGGCCTTACTGCGCTCATGGCCAGGGAGTAGTTTTCCTATTTCAAATGGGTTAGTATAGACAGAAAACTGAATTTGCGTAATCATCTGCAAATGTAATTTGTCTCTGAACCTTTTGACTCTTCGCCTTTCCACTCCTTTATGCACTGTCAGTTTGAGATGTATTTTTGTCATTTTTCTCTCTGATATTGTTACTCTGTGATGATCTATGATTTGTGCTGTATTTTGGTATTGAGGAGCATTTATTTTCACATTATTTTTAAATAAAGTATTATAAATATACAAATGAGTTTGTCTTTATTAGAGGTGTTTTCCTAGTTTATGAGTATTTTAGAACTAAGAATTAGTTTGCCAAACCCTGTCAACTTTATAAAGATTGCATCGCCATAATTGGTATACTAGAAATGAGGATACAATTTGGACTTTTGTAAGTTTGGTATTTGTTTAGAAATTCACTAAGCCAGCGTGAAGGGACTCGTTGGGTAATGAAATTGGGCCTAGTCTGTAGAAAATTATTAGTCCCAGATCGCTGAATCAGTTTTGGTAGCAGCCTGAATGTTAAAATTGATTATTTTGGCAAATTAATGATTGAATAATGATTTTGGTTACTAATATGAAGTGTTAGCGTCTTTGTTTTATGTAGTTTGGAAGTACGGGTATGGAGTTGCCTAAGATCCCGGGATGTTGATTTAGCCTCAGGGACAGAGGAAGAGTGTGAAAAAGTATCGCACTGGAGAAGTACTTTGTCTGTTGTTGTAATATCGAACAGTAAAAGTCTGTTGATATTATTCTAAGGGACCTATTTTGAAGTACGTAAGTAAGCTGGATGTAATTGTGAAGTCCTCTTCCGAAACTTTAGAAAGTACACCTAAAGGAGTACCAAGACCTCACTTCACTTGATTGTAATTGTGAAAGTCCGCTTCCGAAACTTTAGGAAACACGCCTAAAGGTGTACCAAGACCTCTTTTCACTTGATTGAGAGTAGAGTGATTCTAGTTGTTATTCTACTGGTTGTAAAAGGTTTTCTTGAATGATTGAACTATCTTTTCATTTAGTGGAGCAGACAAAGTAGCAACGTTTTGTGTTGTTTCTAATAATAATTTATTTAGAAAGACTCCGTAGTACATTGCCGTATTATTTTGTAAAGGGAGGGTCAGTCGCAGGAGTTATACTGATGTCACAAAAAGGCCGCGCTGGCATTGGTCAGATAGCTGGCGTGTATTGTGCTGTGATTGGTTGTTTAGTGTGAGTCGCGCTGGTATTGGATGAGTGTGAGCGGAATTACGGAAGGATTTCCTTGATTTCTAAAATATTTAGCGAAAAGAGAGAGTTGAAAACTAAGTTGGTAAAAATGATACAAGATTTGTTTAAAAAAGACAAGCCAATAGTAACTAGAGAGGGAGTTCCTGTACCTCCTCCAAGATCGCCTGCTTCTTTTATGATGTTAGAGCGTGGATATCTTACGTGTACAAGGTTAGAGAATTGGGTGGGTTATACGGAGGATGATGAAGTTTTAGCTTTCCCAGAACATGGTACGTTTAATGTAAAAATTTGGGAAAATTTGAGAAGATGAATGAATTCGTTAAAACCGAATCCAAGACTCATGCTGGAGGAATGGTAACATGAGGCGTACCGCAGGGAAAGAGATAGAAATGGGATGAAATATAAGAATACAATGAGATGGTATTCAGAAGCTAAATGGGATGCTCAGATGAAAAGGCGGAGGAGAGAAGTAATCACAGATGGATTATACCCAGTAATGGTTGCTGAGGGACAAGCTGGTGGACAGTGCAAGGAGAAAAAGAATAATGTAGAGACTTCAGAACTAGATATGGATCCGAATGAAATTGATGATGAGTTATTAGATGAGATGTTATTGAAGAGACCTCCACCATATCAGGAGAGTCCGGATGGGATTACTCCAAGTGCACCATTGATTGAAATAGAAGTTCCACAGGTACCACAAGCTTCACAAGTTCCATTAGCTTTACAGTCTTCATCAGCTACTCGAATTTCACAGGAGAGAGATATCGAAATGCTCAATTGAACAAAGGAAGAATTGACTCAGAAAATTAATCAGATGAGTTTAAATGCAGAAGCGTTGTCAGTTCCGGTGACAATTGGTCCTATGGTTCCATTGTATAGTGAGGGTCAAATATTTAGAGAGTGCATGCATTGACAGTTCCAGTGAATAGTGTTAGGAATGTTAGTGGACCAGAATCAAATGAGATGGAAACGTCACTGATTGATATTTCAGTAAATGGAAATGTGACTGAAACGCCAAAAAGGAGTGTACAGATTGATCCTAGAAAATTAATGCCAAATGTGAGAGAAACAACTTCAGCATCAGGGGGTTCAGTGGGACCTTCGCCAGAAGAGTTGGATGATTGGATTAGAGAAATGGCACCTACCAAGTCCAAACCAAGTATAGATATAGGTAGGTTAAGAGTAGATCTGGAAGAAATGATTATTGGTACAATAAGTCCGGAGAGATTGAGTAAATATCAGGATGATGAGTTGTTATTCTTGTGCAAGAATATTACATTGAAAGTGAAAAATTTGCATGAGAGGTTGGCAGAAGCAGCACAGGAATATGGAGTGGATATTGAGAAATCAAAAGCCTTACAGAAGACATATAAGTTGGATTTTAGCGATAAGGATCTAGAGAGTTTGAATGCATCTGGTAAATGATTGCAAATAAAAGAGTTGATTAATACTCTGAAAAGATGGGGTGAATTGGAACGATGGAAAGGTAGATGGGCGAAAAAGAAAGAAGAAACACTTGCAAGTAAAGGTGTGACTGCATCTCCTTCACTTCCGTTAAGAGAGACAGAACCTGCTGAAATGATATATCCAATGAGAGAAGTTCCGGGTGGTGGATATGTTCATATTCCTTGGTCAAGACAGGACATATTGTCCTTTACGAATGACTTTCCAAAGTTGAGAGAAAAGCCTGTCGAGTGGTATAAACAGGTAGAAAGGTTTGTCAAGGTTTCGAAGGTCTTGTTGAAAGATTTGGATGGTTTGTTTGATATTGTGATTCCAGCTGATTTATGGTCTGAGTGTAAGATTGCAGTTGATTGGCCGAAAGAGGAATATCCTAGAGATGTTAAAACTGGAGTGCCTTCAGAAGAGGTAATGAAGAAATATAATCAAGTGATTACTTATTCGAAGAGTAAGATTTCATCAAAAGAAACAGATTGGGTTAAGATTGACAGGACGACACAGGAGTCAAAAGAAACAGTACATGCTTATACCGAGAGACTTTTACAGGTGTTCAAGCAGTATAGTGGTTTTGAAAGTATAACTGACAAAGATATGGGACATTTTGTGTATAAGTTTGTATGTGGATTGAAACCTGAAATTAGTAATATGATTCAGCAGCATTTGATTTGTTGGCAAAATAAGACAGTGGATGAAATACTGAGGTATGCAAAGTATTGTAGTGATGATATTGAATCTAGACATAAGAAATTGAAAGAGAAAATGATGTGGGCGCAAGTGAAAGCGGCACAGCTGAAAAATTGGAATTTTGTTGATTTTTCTCAAACAGGTTTCCAAATGAAAGGGCAGAATCAGAATTTTCAAAATGGTCAGGTACCTGTTATGAATGTTGTACCGAATGGTGGTGTTCAAGTGCAATTACCGGGAAAGGGTAGAGGTATAAATAATAAAGAAGAAATGAAAAAGAAATTTCCTTGTCATGCGTGCAGAAGGTTAGGACATTGGAAGAACGAGTGTAAGTTTCTGTTAGGAAATAATGGAATGGTTCAAAATTTTAATCCACAGATGCAGAATGAGGTGGTTGTGAATCAACAACAGCTGCAACAGGTAGTTACACCGCAGGTACAGCAGGTACAACAGGTACAAGTGCCTCAAGCTCCTATGCCAAATAATGTGAATGCTCAGGTACAGAGATACAGTGCGAATGCTGGATTTCACACGGGTGAACAAATTGGTAAGAATCAAAATGTACAGATGGTTTCACAATATTGGTTGCAGTGTCCTGAGAATGATTCTGATTCACCTCAATGATGGTGCCTGAGGGGGGAGGAAGAGTGCGTGCTTGGCGCATCTCTAGAGGTAGATCAGTCTGGTCCTTTTGTGGATGGGAAAGTGGAAGGTAATGATATCACTTACCTTGTGGACACTGGTACGATCCGTTCTACTGTGAGAGCAGCAGAAATTCCAAACCTACCCCTCTCGGGAGAAACTATCCAAGTCGTAGGAGTTTCAAATAAGTATATTAGAACTCGGGTGACCAAACCAATGGAGGTTCATATTGGAGAATTTAGAGATTTGTATCGGTTTGTGGTGTGAGATGCAAGTCTGGTGAACCTTTTAGGTAGGGACTTACTGTATAAAATGAATTGCACCATCTATTGTACGCCAGGTGGTATTGCTTTTCAAACACCAGATGAGGATGTTGCTTTCAAAGTGATGTTAGCAAGGCAAGGGACAGAAGTGAATGACTTTATTTACAGCGAAGGATTTGCCTGTTGAATTGAGAGATACAGTGATGACTGATGTGTGGGATTTTACAGGGAAAGACATCAGATTGATGAAGGGTGTTGATCCTATTCAAATTTTGGTCAAACAGGGTGCAGAATTTCCGAAAACACCACAGCATAAAATGAGTCCTGAGACCATTGCAGGAGTTACTCCTGTAATTGAGCAAATTATTGAACAGAGTATTCTGAGAGAGATACTAGGGAGTCCTTGTAATTCACCTATCATGGGAATTAAAAAACCGAGCGGCAAGTATAGAATTGTGCAAGATTTGAGGAAAATCATTAAGATTGTAGTACCTTGTTGTCCAATAGTGCCAAACCCGGCAGTAATTCTTTATCAAATTCCCTGTGATGCGGAATGGTTCACAGTGATCGATTTGTGCCAAGCATTTTTCTCGATGCCCTTGCATCAGGATAGCCAATATCTTTTTGCTTTCCGGTTTGGAGACAGTGTTTTGGCGTGGTGCCGATTTCCTCAAGGGTATACAGAGAGTCCTTCCATTTTCAATCAAATTTTGAAAAAGTGTCTGGAGTCGTTGGTTATGCCAGAAGACTCAATATTGGTGCAATACATCGATGACCTATTGGTGGCATCAAAGACATGAGAGGCATGTGTGACAGATACAATTGCTCTACTGAAACACTTGGCAGTAGGTGGGCATAAAGTGTCACCAGCAAAATTGCAGTTTTGTCACAAAGAGGTTCAATATTTGGGACACAAAATTGAGAAAGGAGTCAGGAAAGTATCACATGATCGAATTGCTGTGATCTTGCAAATGGGTCCTCCTAGAACACAGATAGAAATTCGAATGTTTCTGGGCATGGTTGGATACTGCAGACAGTGGATCAGTGGTTTTTCACTGATAGCCAAGCCATTACAGAGATTGACTCACAAAGATGTAGTCGATCCGATTGAATTAGATGAAGAAAGCATGAAGGCTTTTGTTGAGTTGCGAGATAGTCTTTGTCGAGCACCTGCATTGGGAATGCCAGATTATTGTAAAGACTATGCATTGTTCTGTTGTGAGAAGGATGGATGTGCACTTTCAGTTTTGACGCAGACACATGGAATGGCGCGTCGTCCAGTGGCATATTTCTCTGCTACTTTGGACTCAGTGGCTGCAGCGTTGCGAGGTTGTTTGAAAGCAGTGGTTGCTACTTTTGTGTGAGCCTGGAGCAGAGTGAATCAATGATGGGACATCCAGTGAAAGTGTATGTGCCACATTCTGTTGAGATTTAGCTGACAAGGACGAGAACACAGCATATGACAAGTAGTCGTTTGACTAGATATGAAAGAGGGATCTTGGGTGCTGAGAATGTGACAATAACAAGATGCACGACACTGAATCCAGCGACTTTGTTGCCGAGTTCAAGTTGTGAAGAAGTAAAAGATGAAGCAGATCATGATTGTCTGGATGTGACACAGTTGTGTACAAAACCAAGGCCTGACATAAAAGATACACCATTGCCAGAATCGGATTGTGTGATGTTTGTAGATGGTTCCTGTCTGAGAGATGAAAAAGGTGCATTGCGTGCTTCATATGCAGTATGTACAGTGGCGATGGTTCTTGAAGCATCTTGTCTAGGAGGGATAAATTCAGCTCAAATTTCTGAATTGGTCGCTTTGACCAGGGCTTGTACAATTGGCAAAAATTTGAGAATAACCATATTTACGGACAGCGAATATGCTTTTGGGGTGGTGCATGATTTTGGTCAATTGTGGATGCAACGTGGATTTCTGACATCCTCAGGATCCCCGATCAGAAATAGCAAAGATGTAAAAGATTTGCTGAATGTATTACAATTGCCCAAAGAGATTGCAGTGGTCAAATGCCAGGCACATAAATCAGGAAATGATTATGTGACTAGTGGCAACAGATACGCAGACCAAGTGGCTCGGTTCTGTGCACAGAATTCGGTTTCAATTAACAAGGGAGCAGAGAAAAAGAATACAAATTGTCACTTGATGTTCTCTTCTGTAGAAACATGGGATGAAGTTAGACAATTGCAAGAAGAAGCCAGTGAAGAAGAGAAAGAGATTTGGATTAAATCAGGTTGTACAAGGAGACCTGAAGATGAAGTATGGGTGTATGTGGATGATAGACCAGTAATGCCAGACTGTTTACTTTCTCAAATGGCAAGGATGTACCATGGAGTAACACATGTGGGAAGAGATGCTATGATTAGACTCTTCAAACAGTCATGGTACAATCCTACTTTCAGGGGCATTGCAGAGAGTCTTTGCCAGAGATGTGTAGTGTGCCAGCAGCAGAATCCAGGTAGAAAGACTGTTGTTAGTTGGGGGTGGATTGGAAAAGCAGCAGGACCTTTTACTAGGTTACAGGCTGATTTTATTGAGTTACCTCCTTGTAATGGGCTGAAATATGTGTTGGTTGTTGTTTGTCTGTTTTCTCGTTGGGTAGAAGCATATCCAATAAGTAATGATAGTTTAAGAGTTGCTAAATTGCTTTTGAGTGAGATCATTCCTAGATTTGGATTTTCAGTCTCTTTAGAAATGGATAGAGGTACACATTTTAATAATGAAATAATTCGGATGATTTGTGCAGCATTACAAATTGAGCAAAAGCTGCATTGTGCCTATCGACCAGAAGTCTCAGGTGTGGTCGAACAAATTAATGGCACTATTAAATCAAGACTGTCAAAGGTGTGTGCATCCACAGCACTGAAATGGCAAGATGCTTTACCCTTGGTATTAATGAGTCTGAGAAGCATTCCTGATAAAAAGACTGGATTATCCCCTCATGAAGTTATAATGGGGAGAGCAATGAGACAGCAGATTGTACCAGCAAATCAACTGATGAATATAACTGATGATTTGGTGCTTGATTATTGCAAAGGATTGGCTGATGTGGTGGGTTCTGTGTCTCATCAGGTTGGAGAAATTGCAACCACAACACAGCAAGAGCAAGGACATGATTTAAGTCCAGGAGAGTGGATTCTGGTGAAGAAGCATGTGAGAAAGTCATGTCTGGAACCTAGATGGCATGGACCATACCAGATAATACTGGTGACAACAACAGCAGTGAAGTGTGGAGGCTTGCCGAATTGGATACACGCAAGTCATACCAGGAGAGTCCCAAGTCCACTTGAAAGACAAGAAAAAGAAAAGCAACTGGCAGAGAGCCGAGAAGAGCCAGAAGCTGTAGAACGTGAAAACATAGAGTCTGAAGCTACAGATTCTGAAGGTGTTGAACACGAGGCTGAACAGAAAAAAAGTCGAATAAAGTGGGCACCAGCTACTGGGTCTCGTAAGACTGCTGTTGAAAATGATGAAGAAGAAGTGTTGAACGAAAATCAAGAGCAAGTGCAACAAAGAAAAGAATTTGCGTACTTGACACTGAAACGGAAGAAACTGTGCAAGTTAAGAAAGAAAGAAAAGGTGATGTGTTGCCAAAATTAGTGAAAAGACTGAAATACACTTTGAAAAAGAAAACACCAGACACGATAATTGAAGTATCAAGCCAAACAGAACAAAGTGAGTCAGAAGAAGAATCAGTTCGGAAAATGAAGAGAGTAAGAGTTCCGAACAAGAAATACACAGCTCCAGAATGGACATATGTGGTATTGGGAGAAATTGAGCATACAGATCAGAGAAAAGAAAATACTGGTACAAAGCAGAGTGAAGCAAATGGTTTTGAACCACCTTAAAAGAACAGTGTAAATTAAAGTGCAGAAATTTGATTTATTCGAAGAAGTGCAGAGAACTGAAGAAAAAGAAGAAATTGAAATAAAGGCTGTGCATATATAAAAAAAAAAAGAAAAAAAGAAAAAGAGGGGGTGAAGAAAGAAGGCTTGAAAAGTGTTTGGATATATTACTTAGATAGTTTTATAGTTTTTCTAATTTTTATAGTTTTTTTATATAGTTTTTTATATAGTTTTTTCGAAGAATTGATACAAATTTTTTCCTTTTTAGAAATGGCAGATACAACAGAGACCGGCTATCAAAATCATAGTTTTAAACGTAGATTTATTAATGCTTGCTTCTTTAGTATTTTATTACTAATGTTGGTGTGGTTAACACTAATTGTTGTCATGCCTATCTTTATGTTGACTAATGGAAACAATAATAACAGTGTGATGAGTGAGAAGGTAGATTCTAATGATCTTAAAGAAGTCTCACATACTAACATAAAGAGAATGGTAGATGACAGCATTTATCATCGAGATAAGTCAATTAATGACTTTTCGTTAAATGTTTTTACCAAGTTGTTATATGAGTATGTTGATACGATGGATCCGAGAGATAATTATGTGTGTATGCAATTACCATCGTCTGTCTCAAAGGGGGTGACCTACCATCACCTACCTTTAACATATGGAGTGTCTTGTAGTGTCCTAACTAGTCTATTTTATGAGAAGGGTAGCTTACAATATTATTATTCTAACATGGATTTAGTATTTTCAGAAATTCCCATTAGAAAGAACATGAATAGAGTAAGTAGTGCTAAAGATGCAGAGTTTATGGGGGAATTTTTCCATTCAACAAAGACAATAGATACAGTATATGCACATCGCAATAACCTTACCTGCAGTTTACGGTTTGAAGAAATAGAGTTCATTAACATGGTAGAGGATAGAAGGCAAAATTTTAAGAGAAAAGCTGCTGAGCAAAAGTCTCATGTACCTCCATGGGCTTATAGAGAAGGCAATTATAAAAAGGGTGAGACATACGCTGCCATGGCCCTGGACTGGCATCATAGAGGGAAGCTTTGTTTGCTTAGATTAAAAACTGATTTTAACAATTATTTCATTGGTTCTAGTGAGTGTGATCATACTTTCCTAATTACGGGAGGATGGGGAATAAAAGGAGGAACTGATCCTGTCTTTCCGGGAATTTATTATGTGTGTGGTAAAAATGCCTATTATAGGTTGCCTGCACATTGGTATGGATGTTGTTATATGGGTATAGTCTTTCCAAAGGTGTATCACTTGAATAAGAATGATGAAATCAATGGATTAACACGTAGTAAGAGGAGATCAAGTTTTTCAGAAATTATAGGTGATATTTTTGGAGCATTGATACCTTCAGTTGGAGTTTTTTTAAATTCGCACAAAATTAGAAAATTATCCACAGTGGTTGATCGTTTATCAACAGACACTGCTGGTGGGTTTTTCATGATTGATACTGAAATAATTGCGATTAGGTCTATGGTTTTACAAAATCGACTTGCCCTTGATGTGCTGTTGGCTAAAGAGGATGGAGTCTGCAATATGTTGAAAATACAACAATGTTGCACATATATCTCTGATAAGAGTAAGAGTTTAGAGGGGTATATAAAGAATATTACAATTATTCGTGAAGATTTGGCTGAACTGAAGGTTGATGGTGCTTGGGAGAAACTTGGTAAGGGTTTCTCCTCTATAGGTAATTGGTTTGCTACATTTGGGAACAGTGTGTTAGGGAGAATATTAACACCAATCATTGTAGTGGCTACAGCAATGTTAATGGTTTTCTTGATTTATAAGTGTTGCAAGTGCAAAAAGGAGTCTCCTGATGTTAAACAAAGAGCAAGAAAGAGGAAAAGAGATGAGATAGAGTTAGAGGACAGGAAAGGAAATTACTATGAATTAATAAAGGATTTAGATGGAATTATGATGAAACGAGAGAGAACAACAGAAATCTGAACGTGATAATTTGTATTGGTGGATATTAAAACTGATTTTAACAATTATTTCATTGGTTCTAGTGAGTGTGATCATACTTTCCTAATTACGGGAGGATGGGGAATAAAAGGAGGAACTGATCCTGTCTTTCCGGGAAATTATTATGTGTGTGGTAAAAATGCCTATTATAGGTTGCCTTCACATTGGTTTGGATGTTGTTATATGGGTATACTCTTTCCAAAGGTGTATCACTTGAATAAGAATGATGAAATCAATGAAATAAACAATGGATTAAACGTAGTAAGAGGGGATCAAGTTTTTCAGAAATTTTAGGTGATATTTTTGAAGCATTGATACCTTCAGTTGGAGTTATTCTAAATTCGCACAAAATTAGAAAATTATCCACAGTGGTTGATTGTTTATCAACAGACACTGCTGGTGGGTTTTTGATGATTGGTACTGAAATGGTTGCGATTAGGTCTATGGTTTTACAAAATCGACTTTCCCTTGATGCGCTTTTGGCTAAAGAGGATGGAGTCTGCAATATGTTGAAAATACAACAATGTTGCACATATATCCCTGATAAGAGTAAGAGTTTAGAGGGGCATATAAAGAATATTACAAATCTTCGTGAAGATTTGGCTGAACTGAAGGTTGATGGTGCTTGGGAGAAACTTGGTAAGGGTTTCTCCTCAATGGGTAATTGGTTTGCTACATTTGGGAACAGTTTGTTAGGGAGAATATTTACACCAATCATTGTAGTGGCTACAGCAATGTTAATGGTTTTCTTGATTTATAAGTGTTGCAAGTGCAAAAAGGAGTCACCTGATGTTAAACGAAGAGCAAGAAAGAGGAAAAGAGATGAGATAGAGTTAGAGGACAGGAAAGGAAATTACTATGAAATAATAAAGAATTTAGATGGAATTATGATGAAACGAGAGAGAACAACAGAAATCTGAAAGTGATTATTTGTATTGGTGGGTATTTTTGTTATGGCTCAAAAACGCCATCAAAGGGGGGATTGATGGAGCAGGGTTTTCGCGAAATGAAACCTGCTCGAATTGAACCCTCAGTAACACTTATTAACCGTGTGCAGTGAAAAACTTATGCGGGAAAGGGCCTAACATGAGGGAAAATGCTAATGCACAATCGCGTACTAAAGCACTGAACTAGGCCGCAAATGCTTCTTGACAAATGAAAATAAAAGGGCTAATGCTGCTTTTGTGCATTATATTAATGTTTGCTAGGAAAATTAATATTAACTCTGGTTGCGCATGGATAAATGCAGCAGTGGGTGGTTGCGTAATGGAAAGCATTACGAGTGATTAATCGTGCCTGTGTTTGTTTTCCATAGAAGCATGGTTTTCTGTTCTGCTGGAAACTTTTGGGTTAATGAAATGAAAATAAATTCTGAAAATAATGTTGAACGAGATGGGGAAGGTGGAAGATGAGTGTCCTTCATGAGTCCTGTATGCCTGCCAAGAGTTAGTTTCCTCTTTATGCGGCACAAGCGGATAAATGTGAGACAGAATTTGCTATATGATCGGGATGGAGGAAACGAATGCTATGACAGTGGCTCGAATTTGTATTTCCTGGGATGGAAGTAGATCTACAGAATAAATAAACAATAAGACATTGAGTGAGATGGGCATGACAAGAGTGGTGTGACAGTACACCCCCTTCCTTAACCAATCACGTGTAGAGAATGCTTTTGTTCTGATACAAATGTGGGTTGTACATCTGGGTTTTAGGGTATGATTGAGGTTCCCGGTGGGAGGTGTTAGGTTAGTTGGTGGTTTGCTTTCCTACCTGCGTGAGGAGAGGCCTTGTTTGCTGTCTCCTATTCTTGAGATGGCTGGTCCTGTCTGCTGATTCCTGACTTAATCTTTGCCTCTTCAACTCTTCTTGAGGGGCCTTACTGCTCTCATGGCCAGGGAGTAGTTTTCCTATTTCAATTGGGTTAGTATAGAGAGAAAACTGAATTTGCATAATCATCTGCAAATATAATTTGTCTCTGAACCTTTTGTCTCTTCGCTTTTCCACTCCTTTATGCAGTGTCAGTTTGAGATGTATTTTTGTCATTTATCTCTCTGATATTGTTACTCTGTGATGATCTATGATTTGTGCTGTATTTTGGTATTGATGAGCATTTATTTCACATTATTTTTAGATAAAGTATTATAAATATACTAGTGAGTTTGTCTTTATTAGAGGTGTTTTCCTAGTTTATGAGTATTTTAGAACTAAGAATTACTTTGCCAAACCCTATCATCTTTATAAAGATTGCATCGCCATAATTGGTATACTAGAAATGAGGATACAATTTGGACTTTGGTAAGTTTGGTATTTGTTTAGAAATTCACTAACCCAGCGTGAAGGGACTTGTTGGGTAATGAAATTGGGCCTACTCTGTAGAAAATTATTAGTCCCAGATCGCTGGATCACATGTAACAAACTACCTGTGTACAGGTTTTACCACAGTATAACGATACACTCTAAAAGGTCTATTGCCTTTAGTATTTGCTAAATTTGTAAAAAAATAAGTGCCAGGGCCCTCCTCAGGAGGTCACTTCAGCTCTCATCACCCATTTCCCCTGTCAGTGTTGCCAATGACAATACAAACACAACTACTGACCATCACGCTCCTAAAAGTGTGACAATTCAGACTATTTCAGGCCCCCAAAGCTATAAGAATGGACTAGGCGGCAGGTATTAGTCATTTTTATTGTGTAGAGAATTAATAAACAACTATTGTTGTGTTCAACTCTAAATAAGGCAAACAGTGCCACCATGTGGCAGACTGTCATAGGTGCCGGTGTTGACAATTAATTGCACGTCCTGAGCACCGGAAACCACTGGCTCAAATTAAGCACTGTAATAAACAGATCAGACTTATGGCGTATGACAGAAAACTTTCCAATTAACCAGTCTGGCCCATATACTTTATCATTGGCTTTTCTGATGGATTCCTCACATTAGAACAGCAGTTCTTAACCTTTTGACTTTCAAGTACCCCCAATTAATCACTCTCGGAAGCCAGGGACCCCAGCACAAGCAATGTTTGAGGGTTGAACCTCAAAACACTATACAAAAACATGTATACATCAAAATAATACCCAAATTAAGGAAATTATTTAATTCTCCTAAAATACGTGAAAATCAAACTTTTAATGAGAAAAATTGAAGCTTTTCAAAATCTAATTTTATTTCTAAAATATGAAGCAATATGACAGACATATCACTTTGAATATTTTGCTCCTAAGGCATGCTCTTGTTTGTCGACATGTCATTTCTTCTTCAATTGAGGCCAGCAGTAGTCCATACTAGATTCTGTTTGTTGTACTTCCACTGCTCCCACAAATCAAGATAATGATACAAACTTAGGGGCATATTAGCAAGAAGAGGCGATAATCATCGCTAACCCTGCTTAGCGTGATTTTTTTATCACCGGCTATCGCTGGAATATATCGCCACGCTAACGCTGTATTAGCAACGATTAGCGCTATTGCGATGAATATTCCAGCGATAGCGGGGAAATGGGCCAACATCGCTGAAAAACCAGCGATGTTGCATGGAGAAGGGAGAACACCTTGCTGATACGACCCTGTGGTCGTATCAGCATAATCCACCCCCCATGTTAGGTATGGCTAACACCTGCTAATTGCAGGTGTTGAATAAATGGCGATGACCCCGGTTAGCGCGACTTTTCACGTCGCTAACTGGGGCCATAGCCACCTTGCTAATAGGCGATAGGCCTGTTAGCGAGTGTTTCCCAGGTTTGTTCGTCGGGAACGCCCACTTTGCATGTCATTAGCGATAAATATCGCTGACATGCAAAGCGGTAAAAAAACGGGCGCTAATGCCCGCAAATTGTCGCTAACTGCTGTTAGAGACAGTTTGCTGATAGGGCGATATAAATATCGCCGCTTTAGCGGCAAAAAGTGCCGCTAAAGCGGCGATAGTGCCCTTGCTAATATGCCCCTTAATTTTTAACTTCCAAAATAATTTCTTTTCACGTATACAGAATGTTTCAAAACTTTCTATTTATACTTTATTAATCAGCCAATACTGTTTAATTTTATGACCAGCTCTGAACCCTCTGAATAGGCATGATGGATCCCTCTGTGTCCGCAGACCACTGGTTAACAACCACTGCCTTAGACTATTTCTCCGGAGGAAGACTGGATATGAAGATTTTTCATAGCAGTACTGCCATATGCCACTAGGCTTACATTCATTGGGCACACTTGAATAGGTTGGAGTTCAGGGCTTTCCCTCCACATCTGTGAGTTCAGGGCATTTGGCGTATGATGCCGATGTTTTAGGCTTGCTCCTGAATACAGGTGAGGTTGGTTCTGAGGCTTAGCCTAATGCATCCTCGTCGTCAACTACGCCAGGTGGCCCATGCGATGCCTGTCGTGGAGCATGAAATTGCAATGGGCCCAGCATTAAGGCTGACTTTTTGACACCATTCATCTCTCAGAGGAGACATCTGGAGCTCTACCAAGGTGGCTTATTGATAATAATTTGTGAAGCGGCAGATTGCTCTCCCTTTGTCACATTTTTTAACTTGTTGTTTCCAGGTTTGATCATTGTGAATACATTAAAAATTATGTGTGAATAAAACCTTCACCTCTGAGCTTCGCACACGTGAGAGTTCCTTGATAATGATTATAAATCAAAATCTATTAATAATAAGAAATTATTTATGCCAATAGCATAGTTTCAATATATGGTCTATATCAATTAATACATGTGGACATAAGTACTATTGTTTTTTTTTTTTATCTCATCCTTCCTCTATGATTTATCAATACATTTCTCACTTTGGTATACTCTGAGGGAAATATTAAGTCATTACAGTCTGTAGTATAAATAACTTGGCTTCTCAGTGATGTTCTGTGTTTGTGCCACTATATTCTCTTTAAACGAACTCATAATTTTTCATGCAATACGGCGAGAAGTGAATAATGTTCCCCTGCCATTTCCAATAAGCACCCTGCTATAGATGGTAGCTAAAAGAAACATTAGTTTATGTTGTGTTGTTATATTCATTATGGTACTTGAGCACTGTCAATTATTGTGATGTCATAAGGGTTACAGTCAGGTGACCTAACATCCTGTGAAGATTAGGGTTATAGGTCATGTGATGTCACTTCCTTTGATGTCATTATGGTCAAAAGGTGTATTGTCACTTCAACTACTCCTGGCATTTTGATGAATTGATGTTGGGTGGGGTCAATGCCTGAAGTGGGTTGCCCTGTTGTTCCATGATGTATGCTGTGGTTAACAGAAAAACAGTGGCGGCCGGTACAGGTAAGCGCGGTGGGGCAGTGTGCAGGGGGTGGGGAGTGACAGACGATGGAAAAGGGAAAATAATAATTACAAATAAATAAAACCAATTATCTTGCACTCGCCGCATGGCTGAGTTTATTATTCGATTAATAAAGCCAATAAAATGCTGCGTCACGCAGGTTAGGAAGCAGGGGCATGCAAATGCATGCAGTGTGGCGTAACGTCATGATTAAATGTTCATCTTTATAGTTTGAGCACAGCCGGCTGACCGTTCTTACATTCACATTACTAAACTTCCAGCCAGTCTTCACATTCATCTGATTGAGATTCATTTCTCCTCTTGTCCAGGGCATGTCCAGGTGATGTTATAAGTTGGAGCCCCAGTTATTATATAGGGTCCGTTATGTATATTTCATATGAAGATATACAAACAGTGAAAGATTGAAGTATGCAAGCATGTATGTTGATGTATGGTTGTTTGTTGGACAGCAGTGTCCCCCTTGCCTGGTTTTTTGAGCATGCACCCCTGCCCTGAGTGACTCAGGGGTATGTACCATAGATGACTCTGAGCAGAGGGATATATTTTGGGTCTCCATTAAAAGTAAGGTAGACAAAATGGAGGCTGGATGCAGGTTGTTAGACTAGAGGGGGTAGGGTGCCTGGAGACAGAGGTCCAAGTACAGGGATAGCCTGTTCTTCCCTTCAGATGTCACTTCCATCAGATTGATAGGCTGTGTGGGAGGACGGAATACAAGATCTAATTAGACAGATTCTCTAGGATATAGAGGCAGCACTTATAGCTGCATTTTTGCACTACTTTATTTTGTTCTCGTTCATTACTTTTGAATAATTTTATTTTGCATTTTTAATGTAAACTGAGTCACCTTGATAGAAGATATATAAAATGCTCTGCAATCTATCTTTAGATAGATAGATATATAGCTAGATATTACTTATTGATGGTCGCCCGTAGATAGTTATTGTTAGGGCCTAGTTTCCATAGGATAAGCGTTTTTTGTTTTGCTAATAACTATGGCGCTGTTTGACGGATCTTCACAAAAGTTTCAAAAATAGTTTGCCACTCACTTACAGCTGCTGTCTGGAAAGTTTTGGGGTGGTTCGTAGCGGGCGCCAATAAATGAGGGGGTCCAAAAATGTGTTTTCTCCATGCAATTTCCAATAGGGATTTCAAACATGACTACAGCCAAACCGCTAAATGGAATTACACCAAATTTGGCAGAAAGCTAGCTCATGGTCCAGAAAGATCCCCTTTTGTAATTTGGGCAAATCCCTTCAGTAGTTTTTGAGTTATTTAAGAAAAAAGAAATATTGATATAGATATCTAGGGATGTGGACCCTCCATGGATCTACCCGCGGTGATCCAGCGTGTTACTAGCAACAAGCATTCATACACAAAATACTCACTTGGGCCCATACATTCATACTACGCTAGCAATTTCCGCTGGTGGGTCAGTTGTACTCTTTATCAAAATCCCTGCTACCAATTACTTTTCTGATTTATTTATTTTATTTATTTACAGAATTTGTACAGCGCATAGCTGCCCCAGCAACGGGGCGTCCCAGCGCTACCAGGTTAACTTTCATGAAGCAAAGGAGGAAAAGAAGACCCCGAGGCTACCCCGGAAAGAGCCAGGTCTTTATGGCTCTCCGGAACTCTAAAAGGTTCTGTAATCCTCTAATCTCAGAGGGAAGGGAGTTCCAAAGCCTAGCTGCCAATACCTTAAATGAGCGTCCGCCTGCTCTGGCTCTACGAACTCGGGGAATGCAGACTAGCCTTTTATCTGCAGAGCGGAGAGTGCGCCTCGGGATATATGGCACTAGCCAATTTGCTAAGACCTTGGGGGCTTGATGATTCAGGATTTTATGAGCAACACACAAAGTCTTGAACTGAATCCTTTTCTCCACCGGCAGCCAGTGAAGCCTGGACAGAGAACTAGACACAGAGCAGGATCTTGGGAGGGCCAGCAAAGTGCGAGCAGCTGCATTTTGAATTCTTTGAAGTTGCTGAATACAGGATTTATTAGCACCTAAATATAGGGCATTTCCATAATCCAGAATAGACAAGATCGTGGCCTGTAAAATGGTCTGTCGTATAGAGGGATTAAAAAAGCCCAACAAAGGTTTAAGACCTCTCAAAAGCCCGAAGCATGTCCCTGCGACTGACTTAGATTGGGTGTCGAAGGACAGACTGCTATCTATCCAAAAACCCAAATGTTTAACCACCTCCTTAGGCGTGGGGGCTGGTTTGAGTTCCTCCGGCCACCACTGCTCAGACCACAGGTCACTGTCTTTGCCCAGCAAAAGAATTTCAGATTTGCTCGCATTAAGCTGCAGGCAGTTATCTGACATCCAATTAGATACTGCCAGCATATCCTCCTTGAATTTCACCAGGTTAAGATCACACTTCTTTGAGAAGGCGATCACTAGTTGGGTGTCGTCTGCATAAGACACCAAGGACAGCCCTCTACTCCTAGCTACCACTGCCAAAGGTTGTACATAAATGTTAAAAAGCATGGGGCTTAGGATCGAGCCCTGAGGTACCCCATGCTTAATATTATACTCCTGGGAGTGGAACGGGGGCACAGTGACCTGGAAGGTTCTACCTTCCAAGAAGGAACGAAACCAGGCCAACGCCAAACCCCCGATCCCAATCTCCTCCAACCTGCGCAGAAGTATTCCATGTGACACCGTATCAAACGCGGCACTTAAGTCGAGAAGAATCAAGGCCACTGAGCTTCCTTCGTCCAGCCTGTCACGGATATCTTCGGTCACCGCCATCAGCGCAGATTCAGTGCTGTGACGGGACCTAAACCCATTTTGAGAGGCATCCAGAATATCATTACGTTCCGCCAACTCAGTAAGGATGGTGTTAAATTGAAGATTGGAAGAGTAATGACTTACCAATGGACCCTTTGCTAATTGGAAAGTTTAAAATGAGTGACATTCCATACAATTCATAATTCCTGAAATAATCACTGAGTCAGGAAGTTTTAAAATGTTTATCTAAAGATTTAGCAGAGTAAAATACAGAACCACATGATACTTAAATTGTATATCAAGGATGAAGCACAACAATCAATTATCGATCAATGATGGTCCCTCAGAAAAGGAGAAGATAGAGACAGCAGCGCAACTAAGGTTTGCATTTAAATTTACCTAAAAGTGCGAGAACCAAACCCCTTGGCCAAGGAGTTGGAAAAGTAGGACCCAGGAAGGATGAAGAGCAAAGACCTCCTCCCGAATCAGGACAGGACCGGTGACCTCTCTATCAACGACGCCTGCCTCTCTGGTACTTCGCTTCTCCTCGAATTCTCCCGTATCTTCCTTCTAAGGTTCTCCGCCGCCCCCACCTCAGGACCTCTCTGGACAGCGGTTCAGTCTGCATGGATCTCGAACTTCGAACTCCCCTTCTCTTGTGCGTCCTAATGTGTTTTTTAATTAGCTAATACTATATCTATTATACCCTTCTACGCCCATGTACCTCCCCTTAATGTTGCAGAATCATGGGCCCACTACTTCTGATTGGACGGGGACAGGGGGTTGATCCTCACACCATATTGATTTAATTCATTTTCTTAAAGCCCATTGTTTTAAAATACTGCCCATCACAATTAATACATTTGCTTTATTTCCCATCCGTCTCACGACAAGTTTAATACATTGTTCATATAAATTGTTTCTTTTCAGTAGGAACATCGTGGGTACAATAATGTTGGCCATCAGGTCATGGCCTTGGACGACGTCCAGGTTGACTTCATCCGCTCTTCTGGGCAGCCACTCAGGGCGCATGCGCAGAACCATTGTCTCTCGAGTTTTCAGTTCACCAACCCCAGGCCCAAATTTACGAACTAATAAAAAGTCAAAGAAGAAAATATTAAAATCACAAATAAATTGTTTCACTGTATACCCACTCTTTCGACTCTATTCCCATTTATTTATAAATTCTATCCCGCATTAATAGCGTTAGGATACCACAGTTTATTTGCAACATATGAGCAAGCGATAGCACATGAAGACATTAAGCAGCCATTTTAATACACACTGCGCAGAAGCAAGAGTTTCCCTCCAAGCAAAGAAAGACGTCACACCATGTGATATGGTTAAGACATGCGCAATAGGGTTCCCGCGCTTTTAGCGGCCATTTTAGAATAGACAAGCGTTATTTGTTAATTTAAACACATAGGCAAGCTTCCTTTCTACTTATATTCGTGTGTGTATTTATTAGTACGAACATCACAAAGATTAATAAATTGATACTGTGAGAAGAATGCCTCCGAACAAGTCTCATTTGTGAGTCCTTGCTCCATCAATCCCCTCTCTGATGGCGTTTCTGAGCCATCAAATACGACCCACAACCAGATGCCAACTTTTAACATAATATTGTCTCAGCTTCATTTTTACACTTTCTATTTTTCACATCGCCTTTCAGTTTCTTGTATAATTCACTTCTCAAATCTTCTAGCTCAATTTCGTCAAACTTTCGCTTCTTTCCTTTTCCTGTCACATTATACGATTCATTCTTTCTACAACATTTGCACCATATTATTATAGACAGTACTATTATTCCTATCCCTGCTAAGGGTACTAATATTTGACCTATAAGTCCTTTCCCTACATTAGCAAACCAGGTACCAATTGACCTAATACTATTGGTCATTCTTTCCCATACACTATCAACTTCCAGTGGTTTCAGTTCCTTCTCAAGTTTAGTTATATTCTGTATATACGTACCAATTTCTGCACTTTTATCAGGTATGTAAGTGCAACAGTGTTTCGTCTTCAATAATTTACAGACTCCACCCTCTTTTGCTAATAGTATATCACGAGCAAGTCGATTTTGCATAACCATAGATCTAATCGCAACCATTTCCGTATTAATCATTAGAAATCCTCCAGCAGTGTCAGTTGATAAACGATCAACCACTGTAGATAATTTACATATCTTCCTTGAGTTCAGAATTATTCCCACTTAAGGTATCAATGCACCAAATATATCACCTACAATTTCTGAAAAACGAGCTCTTTTTCTACGTGTTAATTCACTAGTATTTTCATTGTTCCCAGTGTTTCTCTTTACGTGGTATATTTTTGGAAACACTATTCCAAAATAACAACTTCCATACCACCGTGCAGGAAGCCTAAAGTAAGCCTTATTCCCACACACATAATAGATTCCAGGAAAAACTGAATCTGTTCCTCCTTTGAGTCCCCAACCTCCAAGAATTAAGAAATTGTGTTCACATTCACTGGTACCGATGAAAATATTGTTATAATCAGTCTTTAACCTATGTAGACAAATTTTCCCTGTCTTTACAAAATCTAGAGCCATAGCAGCTTGAGCCTTGCCAGGTGTGTAACTACCCTCTTTCTCAGCCCAAGGTGGCAGATGAGCCTTATGCTCAGACGCCTTCTTCTGGAAATTTTGTCTTCTATTCTCCACTAAATTCAAAAATATCTTTTCTTCTTCATGTAATGAACATGTTAGATTGCGTCTATGTGCATGTGTTATGTCTATTGATTTCATTGTTAAGAAAAATTCTCCCATAAACTGTGCATCTTTACTAAGCACTGGATTCATATTCTTTCGAATCGGAACCTCAGAAAATATCACATCTACATTTGAATAATAATACTGAAGTCGCCCTGTTCTATAAAATAAACTAGTCAATACACTACATGATATGCCATAAGTTAATGGCAAGTGATGATACGTTAACCCTTCTGCTACTGATTCAGGTAGTTTCATACAGACATAACAATTACTAACTTCCATGGTATCTACATATTGAAACAATAATTTTGTGAAAACATTCAGACTAGTGTCATTATCTGTTACTTCATGATGAAATTCTGGTTCATCTTCTGCCTTTAGTTCTACTGTATTACTTTTCAAGTTATCTGTCCTTTCCTTTGTTTCGTTGTTAATCTTTTTATCTATTATCATAAGGTAAGGAAATGCTACGATCACAACTAACCATACTATAAGCACCACTACCAGATTACATATGCATATAGCACAGCATCTTTTACAACCTTTCTGTTTTGGTCTCCCAGTAACTCTATCGTCAGGCATTTTTGACAAGGAAGATTGCTCTTCTTATCGTATCTTCAAGTCTCTTTACGTTATCAAGGTGGTCTTATTTCTTTTTCATAAGTCAATTCCGCACTTGTTCCTTCGTCACCACTTTCACTTGACTCTGAGCTCTCGTAGTCTTCAAGGATGATATAAGTCCAATCAGGACCTTTAAATTTGTTGTTCACAACTTTCAGTCTTTTGCTTTTCCGTCTTTCAATTCCACTTGTTTGTCCTGTTAGGCTTGTCACTTCATTTACTTGTTCTGGATCTTCACTTCTGGTTGTTATGTGGTATTTTACTCTTTTAATTACACTAGGCCAATGATCACCTTTTCTGGTTTTCTTTGTTTGCACTGTCTCTTTACTTTTTATTTCTTCTTCAGAAATTCTTTTATTTTCAGGTTGTGGCACAGTTTCGTTTTCTTCAATTTCAGTTTTGTCGTGTGGTTTGTGGCCTCCTGGTCTGCCTTGCTACGTTGACTTAGGCCTCGCTGCCATGATGCCTTTTTGCGCACGTTACTTTGTGCCGTTGCTTTTCCAGCCTTTGCTTCTGCCCGGCTATTTTAGCCCTGTCTGCATTTCTGTCTTTCACCTTTTCTCCTGTTCCCTTTGGGCTCCGTCTGCACACCATGTACAAGGTCGAAAAACAACGTCCCTTGTTCCTGCTGCTCTGGCCAGTCCCTCGCACTTAGACATAACACTACGTGCAGCTGCCCTGGAGAAATTTGTGTGCTTTTAATATTGTGATTTTCACGGTTAGAGACACTTGGAGAAAATCCTTTCCAGAGAGAAGAGCTGTGCTTGTCTGATGATGTAAACCTTGCATCTGAATATTGAGGTATGGGGGTTCGCTCGACAAAGCCCAGAGGTCTTCTGTTTTTATAATAAACAAGCAACTAGCACGGGGAGGGTGGTATTGTCATTTAGCCATATATCCACTGCTTTATGAAATGCTTTCCCCGTTTGTCTTCTATGGAGTAGTAACTATGCTGATTATATTATCCTTATGCATTATGCTGATAGTACTGGCACGTGTACTGTATCTTAGAGCACGGTAGTTGAAATAAACATTTTAAACTATACAGTGTTTCTTCTTACGCACGTTGTGGACAGGTATGAGTGAGTAATGAAAGGGTGTTCTTTCTCCTGCGAGTCCTGAGAGAGAGAGATACCGTGTTCTTGGTTGTCTAATCATTGGTAGTATTGTTGCTAATGAGACGCTAAAGCTAGTCGGATTGGGGTGTTAGGTGCTAAGGTGTATGTTTGGCTCACCACTATATTCCGAGGTCCTATTATCCTGTGCATAGCTCTGTGTATGTGCAGAATCCCTACAACATGGCGCAACCAACGAGTGGGCTGCTTATCTGCGAGACGCTTGAGTAGTATTTGTGCTTGTCCACAACTCCCTTCACAGACGCTTCCGGAAGCGTGTGTGACGGTGATACCTCCTATATTGACGTTTTTATAGGTTCTTTCAAGCTTGAAGTTGTTAAAAGGTTTTTAAATATTACCCTCTATTGTGCTGCAACATATTAGGTTGTCAAAAACTTCTAGCCTACAATGGCTACTCAAATTGCGGCACATAGCCGCGCAGCGCTCCGAGCTCACTTGACAGTGTATGGAGTGCCTGACGCGGGTGTCGATCTGATCTTTGTGGTACAAGCAGATCCAGCTTACCACTTTGAGGTGTTTTACTCATGGATCACCTTTCCTGCGGTGGATGGGGCTGATAATTTGTTCCATGAATATACGGCCACCGCTGTTCCTAATCACTATAGACCGTATAGGAATCTTGAAGTACCGCTCACGGCTTGGCAACACCGTGTTTGGTTTGATGGCGCCCTCCCCCAACCGGTTACCGCAGTTCGTTTAGGCCCCTTATCAATTGAAGGGGCCACTTGGCCTGTCTTGGCCGGGTATACCCCACATCCGCGTTATATGACGGTGGCAGTCGGTGAACTGCGTAATTTGCATTCGTCTTTAATACGAGTGCATAGAGCTTTAGTACAGTATGTTACAGGCAACATCCAGGGAGTCCCGTCTGGAGTTGCAGCCCATCCAGCTGGAGCAGGCGGTATAACCATAAGTCCTGTCATGGTTAATTCGGTGATGGGCAAGCGCCCACAAAATAAAGATGATTTTCCTTATTGGCTTGCAGAAAAATTTGACCAGCTGGAGGCAGTTTTTCCAAATACATCTCCTGTGGAAAAACACAGGATTTTGACGATTAGTTTGCCAAAAGACTTAGTCCCCGAGTTGGCAGAATGCAACAACTGGGGTAGGGTATTCGCCGCAGTATATGCGAAGTGTTTCGGCACTCCTTCCATGACGGTTCTCCCCTCTGTGATTAAACGAGTGGAGGATGAACATGGCCCTGAAGCGGCTGTGGAATTAGGGATGAGACTGGTGGGAGTGTTCGACGCAGTAGCTGATTTGATCCTTGCGAATGTCAAGGGCGATACAGTTAACTTTCAAGTAGCTAATGCTTTGGCTTTGGTCCCAGATCTGGACAAGCCGTGCGAATTTTCCGAAAATTATTGCACAGGCTTACAAAACAATTGGCCGCAATAGCCTGGGAGTTAAGCCTTTTGCTAAATCGCAAACACAATCGCAACAACAACCAAAAACTCAGTCTGAGAAAGATGAGAAACCAGTTTTTACTAAAAAGAGCTGGAGGTTGAAAAAACAGGGTAAGCAACAGAAGAAGCCGGGGTCGCGAGGCGCATCCCCGGTTTCCGTCTCTTCTGAACGCACTTATGATTTGCGTGATAGGGCGAGAATTAAATCTCCAGAGAGATTTCAAGTCCCTGATTCGCGTTCTCCTCGTTCTTCACAGGCACCAACAACTTCGCAGGCTGGTGGAGGAGATCGCCAGGACAGAGGAAGGGGTCGAGAGGCTCCACAGGGACGAGACCAACCTCGACAACAGGTCAGAGGGAAAGCAGAATAATTTCAACGTTCTCGCCCACAGTTTCAAAAGAAGAAAGTTGCTGCTGTAACAGCGAGATTTGCCACAGACGGTGAGAACGAGACTCCTGAATTGGACGTGGGCAGTGACACTCCTAGACAGCGCCGCGGAAGTTACCATAGTGTGGGAGGCGCTACGTCCTCATGTGGAGGCGACAGCAACTGAAACATTCATTACTGTCGAGACAGCAGATACCAGAGTGGCACCCCCGGACAGACTTTATAATGTTGTCATTCAAATTGAAGGGGACATACAGCGTGTTATTAAAGGGATCTTTAGGGAAAATCTGACCTCTTCGTACGACATTTTGTTAGCGGAGGCGGATTGGCCACCCCCATTCGTACTTGCTGCGCGTAAAGGGGAGGAGGTAATCCTTCCGAGCTTTTCTCGCCATGTCCCCAGGGACAAAGCGGAGGCTCTTGCAGCTGAATGGGCTGTGTCCCTGGTTCCGGCGTTATACCGCAACCACGTGGGCTGGGATGAAGATTCACCACCCCATGATATTCCTTTGCGGTCGCTGCCACAGCCACAACCCCAATATCCCATCAAACGGGAAGCAAAAGGCCCTGTTTTCGAAATTCTGACTCAGTTAGAATATCAGGGAGTAATTGAAACATGCGTATCACCAATGAATAATCCCCTATTCGCGGTTTCTAAACCCGATGGATCGTACCGCTTAGTTTTGGATTACCGACATTTGAACTCACATTGTCGGACCTTTGCGGTGCAAAACACACATAGTTCTGCGCTAGTAGACAGTCTTGTTCGTAAAAAATATAAAACTACACTTGACCTATCCAATGGATTCTACACGCACAACTTGGCCCCGGAGAGTAGCCAATGGAGTGCTTTTACCTCCGGTGGTAAATTATTCAAATTTTGGCGTTTACCTATGGGCTACAAAACAGTCCAGGCGTATTCGCTGCCCGTGTTGTCTCTTTGTTAGACGGCATAGACCCAGATGCATGTTCGTACGTCGATGATATCTATCTGACAGACGACGAGTTATACCCGCATCTTTCCCGAGTGGACCGCATTATTCTCGAATTTGCGGTTTTAGGTTATAAGTTTAACTTTGCCAAATCACATATTGCTGAATTTACCGTGTTGTTTCTGGGCTATGAGCTCAACAATGAAGGTAAGGGCTTAGCCCCCCATTTCCTGGATAAATGTGCACTTTTGTGCCCTCCGACCACTCTGAAGAAACTTCAGTCTTTACTAGGTTTTCTGAACTTCGGGCGTACTTACATTCCCGAATATGCCCAGCGTATCAAGCCTCTGTGTGCCTTGATACAACCTAACTTTTCGAAGTCATGCTGGCTTCCGGAGCATTCCTCCATTCTGCAGTCTTTGCAGACAGACCTACTTGAATCTAAATTCTTGTTGACTCGTGACAACGACACAAACCTGGTGATTAGAATCATTCCAGGGGCAGTGGGTTTCACGTACTTGACCTTTAACGAAGGTGACACAGTACCGATTGCATACAAGTCACATCTTTACACTTCTGCAGAAATGCGCTTTTTCTCTGTGGAGAAAGTTTTGACTGCAGTGCAGATGGCGATTCTAAAGGAACGCGCACTGGCACAGGGAAAATGCATTTTGGTGGTAACACCCTATCCTGCCCTAGAGACAGTGACGAAAGCAAGTGTTCCGAACTCTAAAGCTTTGCACCCCCGTTGGATACAATGGGCAACATCTTTGACGTCTCCGGATGTCACTTTTATCTTTGATTCTTCTCTTCAGACTCAGGAGTTTTTACAGTATGAATTCGTTCATCCTCCTCCTCTGTCTTTGCTACCGCTTGAGGAATACGAATGTATTATCTATACCGATGGTTCGGCACAGCCGGCCACGGGTTCCAAGCATGCTTATTCAGCAGCATGTGCTATTGTTGCAGGTACCTTTGTGAACGGTAAGTTCAAATCAACTGTAGTGCATACTCAGGCACTAAGAGACAGTACTGCACAATTGGCCGAGCTGCGCGCATTGGTGCTAGCACTTGAGTTCGCTAATCCGGATTTGACCACTCTTATTGTATGCGATTCTTACTACTGTGTTCAGTCTTACAATGACAATCTATTCTTTTGGTCACAAAATGACTATAGAGATGCAAAAGGCAGCACAATTAAGCATAAAATGCTTTGGGTTCGAGTGGCAGATCTACAACAACGTCTGCCTCTCACACAGGTGGTACACACTCTTGGCCACCAGCGTGTGGGCGCACACGCTGTCGGTAATGGTTTGGCAGATGAAGCTGCCAAATCAGCAGTAGCCACGTGCTCAGTCGCAGCAGTTACCAGATCCATGTCTAAAATAGATACTGATATTCTAGCAGCTATTGCTGCGACAAAGGAAGGTGTTAATTACCCTAGGGGTTTCCCTTCAAAATACTCTTATCAATTAGGTCCCGAACAGGCTCCTTACGTAAGAATTCCGAACGTTGGTGATCGGCTGATTCCCAACGCGGACCGCAGACTTTCCTTGATAACGGCCACACACGAGGGCATGGCTTCGGCACATGCTGGGGTGTCTGCGAATGTTTCCATCTTGCAGCAGCGTTACTGGTGGCGTGGTTTATACAAACAAACCCGTACTTATGTGCTTTCTTGTGACGTTTGTCAGCAGATTAAGCCTTCCACGGTTACACGGCCACCACAGACCCGCTCTGCATTTCTAACAGACCTTTTGGGTGTGTTTACCTGGATCACTGCGGTCCATTCTCTTCAGACACTGCATATAAATATATCTTAGTTGCAGTGGATTCGTGCACACGTTTCATCTGGGTTTGGCCACAACGAAGTGCTGACGCTCGAAATGTCATAAGGGATTTGCGTGTCTTTGTGGGAATTTTCGCCTGTGGCACCTTCCATTCTGACCAAGGTCCAGCGTTCGCCTCTAAGGCTTACAAGGACGCAATGGGTTCACTGGGGGCGCGGGTGAAATTTTTGTCTCCATATCGGCTTGAGGGCAACTCGATTGTTGAACGAATGAACCGTGACTTAAAGCAATCCTTGACAGCTAGAGTCTTAGGTACTGGCAGGAACTGGCTGGCCCACTTGTATACCGTACAACGTGCACTTAATAATCTCCCTAGACGACCTCTGGGTGGGCGGACCCCATACGAAATGCTCTTTGGCATAAGAATGTTTGTGCCCGACCTTGATGGTCTAGACATGGCGGCGCAATCCGCCATCTTTGATGTAGATAACCATTCTACTATGTTGCAGGACTTACAAGAAGCCCGAGACAAACTTGCAATCGCACATTTACCTTCAGCCACAGACGCTGCGCTGCAGATTCTGGTTGCCGGCTGGCTTCCGAAGATTGGAGATCTGGTTCGAGAGAAGGTGGAGAACAAAAAGGAATTCGGACCCTCTTATCGTGCACCAGTTCCAGTCCTTGGCTTGAAGGGAACTCGTACAGTCATCTTACCACCGCTTCCTGGTCGCAAAGAGAACAGATACATCTCAGTGGAAAATGTCAAGCTACAACATCTGGCCGATCCTGAATAGTGTTACACCAGCGGTCCCTTGTCCTGTCATTTCCTGGACAAATGTTCGTGGCCCTCCTGCCCGAACGGTCACTGATGTTGCCATTGAGATGGTATATTTGCCTGATCGCCTGCTCGACTACCCGGATTCCCCCTGCAACGAGGAGACCGAGTATACCTACCCTGCCACCGAGTCCGTGGCTCATCTACCAACAACGCCACTGAACCCAACACGTTATTCCTTTGACTCGGATTCCACCTCTGAACTTATCCCGTCCAGATTCAGTATTTTTGTATCCTGGTTCAGAGACAATTTTTTGATCCCACCATGGACATACATCTGGTTGGTACTATTCCTGATTTTTCTGTTCATGTCTATTGGCTTTGTCACAGTATTTTTTCTACTGATTAATGGTCACTATTTACCAGAACGCTCTGCAGTGAACTGTGTCGCTGGAACTTTGGCTCCACATTCTTCATCTCACATCATGAAGCGAGACCACACATTTGTGAACATTTTAGCTTTTCCAGTCGCTGATGGCATCGTATGGGATGCGGTAAACTTCCAAATTCATGGACCGACCGAAATTATTAATGTACCCAATGTCCTTCGTGTTTCAATGGGTGATGTCTAAAAAGTAATATTCATTCTGACGATTGGGATGTGCATGCAGTTGAAGCATTATTTACTGATCTGAAATATTATGCTGCTTTTAATGCTGAGGATTTGTATCTGAATTCTGCAAGTTATGCTGATTTGTATTGTTACCAGCATTGGGGCAACCACTTTGTTCATAAACCGAGTGCACTGCGTGTTCCTTTTAACTATACCCAATGGGAGCATTGTCCAACGCCTTTGCCAGGTAGCTCCCAAACTCTTAGAAATAAATTTACTTACTTTACAGACTTTGATAGATCGAACCCTGGGTCCTATTATTTTAAATTGAACACTTCATCCACTCAGAAAATCATGTTGACCCATACCAAATTACTATATTCAGGTTCCTTTTTAAGCGCCTTAGCTGTGGGTGGTTATGAGTACTGGAAGGACACTGTTGATCTGAAATCCATTTGGGGCTCCAAACCATGGCAGGTGCAAGGCACAGAAGCCTTGCACCGTGCTTGCCTTATCCCGGCCCAAATTCTATTTCTGAATACTACCATCTATCAAACTACGTGTTGGGGGTTGGCTACTTCCAAACAATTGAATGCAGCTTCCATTCCTGCATTGTCTTTCACTCCCAACGTGAGCTTGCATTTTAATATGTCCCTTACAAATGTACAAGCACTGCTTCAAAACAATTCGTTTAATATCTCTGCGCTTGTTCGGTCACCCTGGTTGGCGTGGCCTATAGCGTCTAATGCCTGCCAACTGCGTTTTCATGACTCAGTTCTGGGTTACAAACAGGATAGGCCGGATCCCAGGTTTTCTAACTCTCGTACTGTGACAACATATTCTGTTGGTAAATTATGTAAACAGTGGTTGCAGCACTCTTCCCTTGATTCTGTTAAACAACATTTATCCCTCCTATCAAGCAACATTGATCTGTCCGACTTTATTTTGGGGCCTCGTGGTCTGCGACCTAAGAGATTCATTTATGAAACTTATAATGAACTCTGGAAGCTTTCACAAATTGAAGCTGCTTCCCGTCTACGGGAAATAGATCAAGCAAATTTGGAAAAGGTGCTTGCTGTTGTTGACAATAGTATTAATACCCTGTCTTCCCGCATTTACACGTTAGAGAATATTGTGTCCTCTGTTGATGATATTGTACAAGATGATGTTTCAGTGTTATAACATGGGCAGAATCAATTGCGTTCAGTTATGCAGTTCGCATGGACTTTGCAGACGCTTAAGTTAGGTAAAGTTCCTTGGCATTTTTTGAACACCTCTGCCTTATTCCTGCCTTTTAATTTAACTGACAAACAGCAGTTCATGTCCAAGAAGGATGCAGCATACACTTTGTTACATATCGAGAAAATAGAGCCCTTACCATTCGCCGTGGCGGAATTGGATTCTGCAGTGTGGCTCGTTCATGGGGTTATCGCCTTGCCTTTTTCATTGTTTGAATTTAGTTCGTGCATGAAGCATTATCCTGTAGGCCGTTTCCAGCCTTTGGGCAGTGCCTTCCTGCATGAACTTTGGTCCCTGCCTTTCATGTTTAAATGCCTTAGAGACGGAAGGGAGGTTTTTCTCACGGGGAAGTCATGCGATTCAACTGTGGGTCATTCCCTTGTTTGCAAACACATTCAATTGCACGGGGCTTGTAACGTTTCGGCTCCGAATCTTGCTTGTGTGTTGAAGGGCATTCCTGCTCCTGCTATTTCTCCTACTTTCAGTGTGCTTGCAAATGGTAGCTATCTGCTTTTGAATAACCAAGACTGCTGTGGCATGCTGGCCGGCATACCCTATATTGTTACAGTTTCACACAGGGTTGTCTGCTGCAAAAATGTGCTTTTTCCTCCCCCGTACGACATCATAGATAGTTCCGTCTGGCCTTCCATTCCTACTCTGAGGGCGGATTTCAATAAATTGAGCAGAATAAAGGCACTATTATTGAACCAGGAGGTTATGCTCACGTCCGCCCGGGAGACTTTCATTCTCCAGGTGGCGAGTACCCACAGTGAAATACAGGCCCTTTTGAACACTAACCTCCCACAACATTTCGGTGAACTGATTCACCGTGTTTTTAATGCATCACGCACTGAAGGTCTGGTGCACTTTTTTAAAGTTGTGGGCTCTGGCCTTGTGACCTCTTTTCAGACTATTTTTGGTGTAATCATCTCACATTTGTTGTCCTTCATGGGGACCGCTCCACAACGGACGTTTCTGTTCTGCTCCATCTATTTGAACTCTGTCATCGTCCTATGTCTTGGCCGATGGCCAGGGGAGGGTGTCGTGTGGTTTGTGGCCTCCTGGTCTGCCTTGCTACGTTGACTTAGGCCTGGCTGCCATGATGCCTTTTTGCGCACGTTACTTTGTGCCGTTGCTTTTCCAGCCTTTGCTTCTGCCCGGCTATTTTAGCACTGTCTGCATTTCTGTCTTTCACCTTTTCTCCTGTTCCCTTTGGGCTCCGTCTGCACACCATGTACAAGGTCGAAAAACAACGTCCCTTGTTCCTGCTGATCTGGCAAGTCCATCGCACTTAGACATAACACTACGTGCAGCTGCCCTGGAGAAATTCGTGTGCTTTTAATATTGTGATTTTCACGGTTAGAGACACTTGGAGAAAATCCTTTCCAGAGAGAAGAGCTGTGCTTGTCTGATGATGTAAACCTTGCATCTCAATATTGAGGTATGGGGGTTCGCTCGACAAAGCCCAGAGGTCTTCTGTTTTTATAATAAACTAGCAACTAGCACGGGGAGGGTGGTATTGTCATTTAGCCATATATCCACTGCTTTATGAAATGCTTTCCCCGTTTGTATTCTATGGAGTAGTAACTATGCTGATTATATTATCCTTATGCATTATGCTGTTAGTACTGGCACGTGTACTGTATCTTAGAGCACGGTAGTTGAAATAAACATTTTAAACTATACAGTGTCTCTTCTTACGCACGTTGTGGACAGGTATGAGTGAGTTATGAAAGGGTGTTCTTGCTCCTGCGAGTCCTGAGAGAGAGAGATACCGTGTTCTGGGTTGTCTAATCATTGGTAGCATTGTTGCTAATGAGACGCTAAAGCTAGTCGGATTGGGGTGTTAGGTGCTAAGATGTATGGTTGGCTCACCACTATATTCTGAGGTCCTATTATCCTGTGCATAGCTCTGTGTATGTGCAGAATCCCTACAACAGTTTCTTCTGCTATTTGTTCTTTTTCAGGTCTTATTGGTTTCTCTTCAGCTGCTCCACTGTGAGTCTGATCTTGTTCTTGATTTACGTCTTCATGGTTGTGATTCTCGTGATCTTCTTCTTGAGTGTTTTCTCCTAAACCTAACTGGTTCTGATCAGGGCTTATTGCACTTTGTACTTCTGCAGCCTGACCGCGTTCTTCTAGACCTGTCTGTCCCTGCTCAAAATCTGTTGGTTCGTTGTTGGGTTGAGCCCAATTTCCTCTCCCTATCTGATCCTGCTCAGGTTCTCTTATTGTTTCTTCTTCCTCTTCCTGAGCTGCTTCTTCTTCACCTATCTGATCTTCTTCAATTTCTTCTAAATTTGCTTGACTTCTTGTTCTGTTGTAGACTTCAGGTATTTCCACCACCGGTATCCAGTCCTGACTTGTGCTCGGTTGTTCTTCTTCAGCTTCACTTGAATCTCGGACCTGAGATTCTTCAGCTGGGCAACCTTTAGCTTCCTCAGTTATCGATGCTGTCTGAGGATTTTCTTCTTCAGGGTCTGGTACTCTTTTGGTGTGGCTTACATGGATCCAATTAGGATATCCTGCACATTTCACTGCTGTGTTCGTAACTAGTATGACCTGACGAGGTTCTTCCCACCTGGGTGATAGACACGTTTCTCTGGTGTGATGCTTCACAACCACCCAGTCACCAGGAATCAGATCATGTTCTTGTTCAGGCTGCCTGGAAACTGCGTCTTCCCCAACCTGGTGAGAGACAGAACGCACTAGGTCAGCCAATCCTTTGCAATAATCCAGAACCATATCATCAGTTATATTCAGCAGTTTATTTGTAGGAACATGTGCTTGTCTCATTGCTCTTCCCATGATTATTTCTTGCGGACTCAATCCGGTATTTCTATCTGGAATGCTTCTGAGTCCCATCAAAACAAGTGGCAATGCATCCGGCCAATCTAACGATGTTGATGCACACATTTTTGCCAGTCTGGATTTTATTGTGCCGTTCATTTGTTCAACCACTCCAGAAGCCTCTGGACGATACGCACAGTGCAATTTTTGCTCAATTTGGAATGCTTCACAGATTATTCTAATCACATCACTGTTGAAGTGCCTTCCTCTATCTGATTCCAAAGTTACTGGAAAACCAAATCTAGGAATGAGTTCTCGTAGCAACAACTTTGCGACTGTAATACTGTCTTTCCTCCTGGTAGGGTAAGCCTCCACCCACTTTGAAAACAGACACACTATGACGAGTACATATTTCAGTCCCCTACATGGTGGTAGCTGAATGAAATCTAGCTGCAATCTCACAAATGGACCCTCTGCCTTTCCGATCTTCCCAAACCCAATTACTGTTTTTCTTCCTGGATTATGCATTTGGCAAGTTAGACATCTCTGGCAAAGACTCTCTGCTACAGCCCTAAACCTTGGATTGTACCAATTTTGTCTGAAGAGCCTAATCATTGCATCTCTCCCTACATGGGTATCTCCATGATACATTCTGGCCATTTGTGAAATCAAACAGTCGGGCATGACTGGTCTGCCATCGGCATAAATCCATACATCGTCGTCTGACCTTTGAGAACATCCCATTTTAATCCATGCATTTCTTTCATTCTCATCAGCATCGTCTTGTAATCTTTTCACATCATTCCATGTTTCGGAAGGTGCGTACAGCATAAGTTGGCAGCTGATTCCCATTCTCTCAACCCTTTTATTAACTGATAACCTGTTTTTGGCACAGTGTTGGGCCACCAAGTCTGCATATCTGTTACCGACTACCACCCAGTCATCTCCTGACTGGTGTGCGGCACATTTCACCACAGCCAATTCTTTTGGTGATTGTATTGCTTCCAATAGTTCTTGTACGAACTGTCCATTTTTAATGGGGGATCCTGAAGAAGTCATGAAATCCCTCTGCATCCATAATTGGCCAAAATCATGCATAACCCCATAACCATATTGGCTATCTGTAAATATAGTTACTTTCTGGTTCCTCCCAATTTTGCAGGCTTTTATCAAAGAAATTAATTCAGCTACTTGTGCAGATTTTACTCCTGGTAAATAGGATGCTTCGACTATTTCAGTTAATTCACATACTGCATATGCTGCAGTTAGTTTACCATCTTCATGCCTTTGGCATGAACCATCAACAAACAGCTCCCTGTCTGGTTTCCTGAGGGGTAGTTCCTGTATGTCAGGACGAGGTTTTGTGCACAACTCTGTAACTTGTAAACAATCATGTTCCTCTTCATCATCTTTAACTTCCTCATGATATGGGTCTGGTAGTAAGGTAGCAGGATTTACTATTGTGCACCTTACAATAGTCACATTTTCAGCACCTAGTATTATTCTTTCATATTTAGTCAGCCGACTAGGAGTAAGATGCTAAGTTCGGGTTCTTGTCTACAGAATCACAACTGAATGTGGAACAAACACTTTGACAGGATGTCCCATTACAATTGATTCACTTTGTTCAATGCTCAAACATGTAGCCGCTACTGCTTTTAAGCAGCCTGGCAATGCGGCTGCCACTGGGTCCAACGTAGCAGAAAAATATGTTATAGGACGTCTGTCCAAACCATGTCTCTGGGTTAGGACTGAAAGTGCGCAATTTTCTCTTTCATGGCAGAATAATGCGAATTTTCTTTTATAATCAGGCATGCCTAGGGCAGGTGCTGCACACAAAGCATTTCTCAATTTTACAAAAGCTCCTACGCTCTCGTCATCCCACTCAACTGGATCCTTTGCCTTCTTTTTCGTCATTTGAATTAATGGCTTTGCTAGCAGAGAAAACCCTAGTATCCATTGACGACAATAACCCACTATTACAAGGAACATTCTCACTTCTCGTTGGGGGACGGGCATTTGTATTTTCTTTATTAATTTTACTCTTTCAGAGGTTATCCTTCTTTTTCCCCTCTCGATTTGGTGTCCTAGATATTTAACTGCTGTTGTACAAAACTGCAACTTTTCAGGTGAAACTTTATGTCCTTCTTCAGCTAAATGATTTAATAATGTAATGGAGTCAACCACACAGTCCTCTCTGGTGTTAGATGCCACCAGTAAATCATCTATATACTGTACTAAGACTGAGCTTCCTGGCATCACTAGTTTCTCTAGATACTTTTTCAATATCTGATTAAAGATAGAAGGACTTTCCGTGTACCCCTGAGGGACACGATTCCATACATAGACTTTGTTCTCAAATTTAAATGAAAAAAGATACTGACTATCTGGGTGCAATGGTATTGAAAAGAATGCTTGACATAAATCAATCACGGTAAACCATCCTGCACTCCAAGGAATTTGGTATAGAATCACTGCAGGATTTGGCACTATAGGACAACAAGGTTCAACTATTTTATTTATTTTTCGCAGGTCTTGCACAATCCTATATTTTCCACTAGGTTTCTTTAAACCCATTATTGGTGAGTTACAAGGGCTACTCATTACTTCTTTTAGTATGCCTTGTTTTACCATTTTGTCAATTTCTTCAATAACTCCTGCTTTTACTTCTGCACTCATTTTGTACTGTCTAGTATTTGGGAAAATTGCACCTTCCTTTACAGTAATTTTAACTGGGTCTATTTTGGCCATAAGTCCTACTTCCTTTCCCGTGAAATCCCATACTATGGAATTTACTGTAGTTTTTAACTCTTCGGGCAACTCATCTTTTGTTATCAAAGAGAACATCTCATCTACTTCTGTACCTTGCTTTGCAATCATAAATTTATATACATGGTCTTCATCCGGGGTCTGAACTGCCACACCGTCCGGTGTGCAGAAAATTGTGCAGTTCATTTTACACAACAAATCTCGGCCCAATAAATTCACTGGACTGGAATCCCACACTACAAATTGATGCATTTCTCTAAAATTTCCACTTTTTACTTCCATTGGTTCGGTAAGAGGTGTTCTAATCTTTTGATTAGCTACACCCACATCCAGAGAGAGGAAGGTCTGGGATGTCTGCTGTTCTCACAGTAGACCTGGTAGCACCAGTGTCCAAAAGGAAAGTAATATCATTACCTTTCACATTCCCTTCAACATATGGACCTGACTGATCTACCGGTAAGGATGCGCCAAGTACGCACTCCTTCTCCCCCTCTCCTAGGCACCGTCATTGGCTATAGGGACAGAAGTCGTCCTGTAAAAGAAACTGTGAGGTTACATAATCATTCTTACCACTTCCTCCTTGATATCCGACGTCTGTACCGTGCTTTGCTCTGCTTATGTTACCCTGTATAGGTGCAGGTGGCAACTGACTCTGAGGATTTACACCCTGCTGTGAGTCATTCTGCATCTGTGGATTTAAATTTTGATTTGGGCCATTATTATTCCGCATCTTTTTACATTCATCCTTCCAATGCCCCAATTTTCCGCACCCGTGACAAGGAAACTTCTTTTAGCCTCTTCTCTGCTCATTCGTCCTCTCACTTTTCCTCCATTCCCAGTGTCACCATTCGTTCCAGAATCTTTTCCCTGATTATCACTTGGATTATCCAAATTAATTCCCTGTCGCTCAGTCATTTTTACCTGAGCCCACATCACTTTCTCTTGCAGTTTTTTATGCCTATCCTCAATGTCATCTCCACAATATTTTGCATATTTCAAGATTTCATTGATCGGTTTCCCTTGCCAGCACAACAAGTGCTGCTTAACCCCTTCGATGCTCGTGACGAGCTCAGCTCGTCATGCTGCGCGGTAGCGCTGTGCGCATGACGAGCTGAGCTCGTCACGACCACACCCGCGATCGGAATGTACAGCACACGAGCGGAATTCCGATCGCGGTCAAGGGGTTAATCATCTGACAAATCTCTGGCTTTACACCATAAACAAATCGGTAGACAAACTGACTCATGTTTTTATCTCCAATGTCCTCAAATCCACTATACTGTTTGAATACCTGCAATAAACGTTCGTAATAGGCATGTACCGATTCACTGGCTTCCTGGGTAGTTCTGTCTATTTTCACCCAATCTGTTTCTTTTGGTGGTATTTTCCCTTTCAGGTAAGTTATTACCTGCTGATACTTTTTCATTACATCATTTGACGGGGCACCTGTCTTTGGATCTCTAGGATACTCTTCACTAGGCCAATCAATTGTGATTTTACAATCTGTCCACAGATCGGCAGGTACCACTATGTCGAACAAACCATCCAAATCCTTTAACAATACCTTTGACACCTTCACAAACCTCTCAACCTGCTTGTACCATTCAATTGGCTTTTCTCTCAATTTTGGAAAATCATTCGTAAATGACAAAATATCCTGTCTGCTCCATGGGACATGTACATATCCCCCTCCTGGAACTTCTCGCATCGGGTACATTTGATCTGCTTTCCCTGTTTCCTTCATTAAATAATCAGAAGTTGTTCTACTGTATCGTGCCTCTTCCTTTTTCTTTGTCCATCTAGCTTTCCATTTATCTAGGTCTCCCCATTTCTGCAAGACTGTCATTAATTCCTTTATTTGTAATTTTCTTCCAGAGGCATTCATGTTTTCTAAATCTTTGTCTGAAAAATCTGCTCTATAGGGTTTCTGTAACACTTTTGACTTCCCTATTTCAATTCCCATCTGCAGAGCTAAATCTGATAATTTCTCATGGAATATCTTTACATTTCTGGTGATACTTCTGCACACGAACAATAATTCTTCTTCATCGTAAGTATTTAGGCGATCTACCCCTACATTTCCTGCTATCATTTCTTCTAACTCAACCTTTAATTTATAAATGTCCATGATCTTTGGAGGTGAACTCTGTTTGTCTGATCCTTGTGCCCACCTTTCTAAGTCTTCTGGTGTAACTACTGTGGCACTTTTGGTTCCTGATGAGGTTACTATGTTTACATCTTTGGAGCAACCAGGTGTTATTCTTCTGGGGGTACTATTTGCAGATTCTCGAATGGGCAAGTCCATTAATGAAATCATAGATTCACAATCACTAAAGTGATCATCAACTATTATTACTGCTTCAGGTTTAGGAACATTCACAGGTGTAGGCATAACTAGAGGTTTGGGATAATTTACTTTGTCACCATACAAGGGAACCACTGGACCAATGGTTACAGGTATGGTCAGTGAGTCAGGATGAATACTCAATTGTGTTACTTTCTGAATTAATTCTGCTCTGTTTTTATCTATTGCTTCCTTTTCTTTATCATGAAGTACCCTACTAACTGGGGAATCATGCAATACTTGTGGTACCAATGGTGTCCTTAATAGTGGTGCACTTGGGGTGCATCCACTTGTCCCTTCCTGATATGGTGGCGGGTTCTTTAATATTTCTTCCATAAATTCATCTTCTGAATCTCCAAATCTGGTCAAGTGTTTTGTCTTTTCAGTGCATTTATTCCCTGACGATTCTTCTGCCATTAATATTGGATATAAACCCTCTGTAAGCATTGCTCTTCTCCACTGTTTCATCTGACCATCCCTTGACTCGTTTTGATATCTGGGGAAAAATCCCCTATAACCCCTATTACTCCTTGATCGGTCGCGTTCGAATGCCTCGGTTTCCCACTCTTCTAAGGCTTCGTATTGAGTTAATCTAGGTCTGGGTTCTAAGTCATTCATCCTTAATCTCAAATTTGGAAGAATTCTCCCATTGAAAGTGCCATTCTCAGGGAATGCTAATATTCCATCATTTTTGGTATATTCCATCCAATTTTCTATCCATACGCAAGTATGATAACCTCTCTCCACCATCATGAATGAAGCGGGCGTTTTAGCTGATGGAATGATAATTCCTTCTCTAGTTTTGATTGGTTTATCCTTTTTAAAATAATTCTTAATCTTTTGTAGGAATGACATTTTCCTCTTTTCTCCGTACATTTTTGGCAAATCTCGGTGTATAAAATTATATTCTGCAAACCCTAGGAATCTCCTGTCTGGACGAGTTCCTATTAAAGTCGGATCACCTTTTAACATACAATCTCCACTATCCACTAGGATTTCGGCGTCTATGGTAACAACCAATCAACTTCCAGCTAACACTTGTCTCTGAACCAATCCTAGCGCGGCTTTTTAGTGACGTCTTTTCTGTCAACCCCTCCTTTACAATCTGCGCTTCTCTGTCCCTCGCTGTTTCGACCAATCCCAGCGCGGCACCTGTGACGTCAGTACTACTCCTGACTACTGACCCCTCCTTTACAAGAGTCTTCCTACGCCCGTGGTTTCAACCAATCCCAGCGCGGCGTTTTGTGACGTCAGCTTCCTCTCCGGTAGCTGACCCTCCCTTTACAAATTCGTACGCAAAACTTTATTTTCTCTACGCTTCTTATTAAAATTCAGTAACAACATAAAACATTCGCTATCGTGCCAGTTTCTCTAAAATTGAAAAAGATAGTTTCTCTCACACTTAGTAAAACCTTTCCGTTTACTATACATACACTACGAG